>CM024715.1:9761529-12288237 GCA_014182895.1 Angophora floribunda
AAACAACAATGATTCCCTCTAACACTATACTGTATATCAGGAGAATCCCATGTTCTCCATCCAAAAGTCCGAATTTATGCCTTGCTCTCATACTTCAACGCACTTTTTCCGTAAAGATCCATCAAAGTAACTCCCCCACCATCAATCTAACCTCAACATCTTAGGATTCCATTCTTATCATTAAGGTAAAAATTTCTACTAATAAAAAAAAAACGTCTAAACAATCATATCCCTGTATTTTCCCTCAAATCTCCTGCTAAAAGTTCATATCAATAAATCAGAGATCTTCAATCCGCTCTCCCAGAAAGAAAGAAAAGGAAGCAAGAGAAACCATAGGCCCAATTGAACCGAGTCAATCGCAAATCCATCCAACTTCATCATCAAGAATTCACTACCTATTCCCGAGCCCAAGCACACTCAATCTCCACCCATAAGCTCAACTGGTCAATGAATCTTCCTCAATTTTATAGTTCAACCTCGAATCTTTCATCCACAGCATATTGGCTTATACCTATCTTAATCTCTCAGCAAGAGTATATCGATACACATGAGGGCGAAAAAACCAGATGCACCTGATGCAATTCTACAACAGAGAGCTCAAAAACCTAAAATCAATCACCAGAGAGCGAGAGAGAGAGAGAGAGAGAGAGAGAGAGAGAGAGAGAGAGAGAGAGAGACCGTTCGTTCCTGACGGCGAGATTGAGGAGCGCGAGGAGCGAGGCCTCGCGCGCCTCGTCGTTCGGGGAGAAGAGCATGAGGACCAGCGGCTGGACGACGCCGGCGGCGGCGAACCTCGACCTCGTCTTGAGCGACGACGACGGGGACGAGGACGAGGACGCCGATTTCCGGACGGCGGCCCTGATGTCCCTGGCGGCCTGGATTTTGGTCTGGAGGTCCCCGCCGATCAGCCGCTCCGACACTTCCTGTATCAACAGGCTGCTCCGGCTGTGGCCCCTCTGCTGCTGCTTCCACACGATCACCTCCCCCCTCGCTCTCTCTCCTCCTCCGCCTCCACCTCCTGCCCGTTCTTCTTCTTCGTCGTCGACCACCGCATCATCTTCCTCCACCATTTTCCGGCTTCTCCTCCCTCCGTCGAGCGCTTTCTCTCTCTAGGAGGGCCGGCTCCGAGCTCCCCCCCTCTCTTTCTCTCTCTAGGTTGTTGATTTGATACTGGTGACGACTGAGGAGACGATTGCCGGAGTTTCTACGACGGGGCCGATCTTTTTCATTTTTTGTTTGTTTTTTTTTTTTTTCTCTTTCCGGCTTGTTTGTTCTGGATAATGGAATTTTGTCGGAAATAACGCTTTTTAGACTTTTAGACGGATTTATTCAAATGGGGGAGAATTTGGCATAATTATATTTCATATTTGGTGCTTGGAAAAATTGTATTTTTGGATCTTCGATCAATATGGCCGCTTATTTTATCTTTATGAATTTTGTTCATAAGTGTCTACTTCGTGCGAGGTATAATAAATGTATTAAAAATCGAGAGAATTATAAATTCAGTCTTAATCATAATGTACGGATTTAAATCTAATCTTATTATTTTCAATTGAACTAATATTGTTATGAACCTTTAAGAGAAAATGTAATCAAATTATTGCTCAAGTTTCAATTGAAATTTCTAATATAGCGATTCAAACAACGACGGTTATTTTACACATAGTGACGACAGTATGATTAGATTGTCACATTAGATTTTTGTTTTATTTTCTTTTTCCTTTTCTTCCCTTCTTTTTACGCCATGCTAGTCAAGCCCCCACCGACCGCTTCTTCATTAGTGCTGCAACTTGAAAACTGTCCCATTGGTGTCGCTCCTCCTTAGAGTTGCCTCCCCGCCCCTCGCCTATGTCGACGATTGTGAGGGGTGGGGGCTCAACATTGCGACCTTTATCAAGGCATCATCTGTTGCTGTGTAGGACGAGCGATGTTGTTGCTAGATTAGGTGTCGGACATCGCAAGTCCTTACCCTGACCCCCAATAGGCTAGAGTAAAACAGAGCAAGATTGAGGGAATGATCACAACTAGAGTCTTATGGGATGGTCAAAGACAAAAACAAGCTTGATGGAAGTAGGAATGAAAATTAAGTAGACCTACATTGTTTCCATTAAGGTGACCGACCGTGACACTTAAGCCGACCGACAAAAATTAAACATCAAGTCAATTTTTTTTGGAACAACAATTGGTCGAAAAGACTTGGTTTCACCTTATGCTTATATTTAAAAACTATATCGACCCAACCGAGAGATTAGGATTAAATTTAGATTGGTACAATAAGACTGAATTTGCAATTCTCTCTTAGTAGATTTGCTGTTTGTAAGAAGAGACAATGATCAAAGTGCCAACTAGACAGCAGCCCAAAGGCAAAATCAAGACGTGCCCCTTATGGAATGGGTTTTTCAACCCCACCTTCCTTTGCTAAAGTAGTGGGCGTGCCTTAGGAAATAGATATTTTTTTCAACCACATCATTTTGCTAGAGTTACCTCATTATAATGTAGAAAATGAACCCATCTGATTTTATTTGGCCTGAAGTGCTTATTTTGCTAATGATATACAAAAAAAAAAGTACTTCAAATAATCTCAATCCAAAATGATTGTCCTCCACAAAATGAGATTGTTCACTTTAAACATACACTATTCATCTTCATCTTTAATTAAGGTGTCTACAACTACAGTATCATACAAATTTTCAATCGGTGCTTTCGAAACACCACCTCATTTGATCATCAATAATAAAAAAATTTTTTAAAACTTGAGAAGCACTTGCAAAAAAAGTCAGCAAAAAAAAAAATAATAATGGTCCAAACACATTGATTTTTCACTCAATTATCAACAACACAAACCCCCCAAAAAAAATTTATTACATGGATCAACCCACAATTCTAGTGATTTGTTCATAATTTTAAAAAGCACAGAAACAAATAATTTTAAAATTAGAATCGTGGGTTATTTTTTTAAGGTGGAACTACGAGGAAAATAGCACAAAATTGTCGTACGTCAAACGCATCAAGAACCGTTCGTTCATTCATTCATCAGATCCGGAGATTTCACTGATCGATGCAAGCGCAGGTTGCCAGGTCGGGGTTCCTTTGACTTTGACCTTCCTCTTCTCCCTACCGGATCGACTTTTCTTCTGCAGCCCCTTTCTTGCATTCTCCACCACCTTGCCGTGCTTCCTCTCCGCCGCCACCGCCGTCGTCGCCGTCGGCGGCCCTTTCCTGGGCTTCTCGTCGATCCCTCGAAAGCTGACGTGCTTCTTGGTAGTCGAGCTCTTCCTTTTGGAGACCTTGAAGTAGTCGGCGCTCACGTCGCTCCCGTCGCTCGCGTCGCCTCGCCTGACGAACGAGCCGCTCGAATCCCCATCGCCGTACCTCTTGGTCGCCGCCACCCGCCCTCCGCCTCCGCCGCTGTGGAAGGACCGCGAGGCGCTGAAGTCGGCCGACCTGTCGCCCCTGCTGGGCCGCCCGGTCCGGCGCCGCAGCTTCTTCACGGTGTGGCGGGGGACGAGGTAGTACTTCTCCCCGAGGGCTAGGGTCTCGTCGGGCCCAACCACCGCCTCCCACGGGTGCCGGAACACCTCGGGCCTGGTCACGTAGAACGAAGGGTACCTCTCGACGATCCGCGCCGCGGGGACGGGCATGAAGTAGCACTCGACGCTGCCCCCGGCGTGGACGATCTTGAGCGCGGAGGAGGGGGCCTCCTCGCCGGGGTCATAGACGGCGGTGGCGGCGGCGGGGGCGGGCCTGGGGGTTCGGGGCGCGAGGGGCGGGCGAACTTGTGGACCTTGAGCAGCTTGTGGAGCATGGTGGTCGTGGCCGGGGGCTGCTGGGATCGATCGATGAGCGAGAGGGTTTGACCGGAAGCTGTTTGTTTTTATGGGTCGGGGAGGACGATGAAGCCGAGGGGGATGGCCAGCGGCATATCTCCTTCGCCCGCGGGGGGAGATAATGATGAAGACGACACAGATGACGACGGCGATGCCGACCTCGGACCGTGCAAAAAAACATGCGACCGATGCGAAAAGAGCGACATCGGAGCATAGGGAAGTACGAGCGGATATCTGGTGTTTGTCCGTCTCTGCTTGACCTGGTTCGCATGTTTATGCTACCTCCAACGTTAAGCTTTGCTGTCCACAGTGCGGCCGGCACCTCACCGGGGAGACGCGGATCCCTCCTCGCACGCTAAGATCTTTCCATGCAACTTCTCCTTAAGGGGTAACAAAACTATTAGTGCCAAAACTTTCGTGTAGTACTAACTTTTGATTTGCTTGTTGAAAAAGTTGTAAGTGGCTATTGGAAGACAATACATATAATATTTTTTTTAATATTATTGCTATTTTTTGAATTTTTTATTGTTCTTTTTTATTTTACTTTTTTTAATTTTTTTTTTCTTTAGAGCTAACCAAGGTCATCGGCGACCCTCAATAACCGTAGAACCCTCAACAAATCTGGGCAACAACCACTTCACCCTCGGCCACGAAGGCCATGGGTGAGGCCATTGGAGCCTTGCCAGTTGCTAGAAAGGGCCATCATGGCCTCACCCACAACTAGCAAGGTCACAATAGCCTTGCCCAAGGCCTTTGTAGCTAGATTTCAACGAGGGCCTCACCGACCATTGACAAGGCTGTGATAATCCTTGCCAGTTTTGAGTGATTGTGAGCAAGGGCCCTCACAACCTCGCCGACCACGGGCGAGGCCACAAGGGCCCTCTAAGCCTCACAAGGGCCCTCGCCCACAGCCGCCCAAAGCTAGAGAGGACCATGTGGCCTTGCCCTAGGCCTTTGCGGCCAAGGGCAAGGCGGCCCTCCCAATCTGGGTGAGGGCTCCATGGCTGGCAAGGGTCGCCTCACTGGTTACCCTCACTAACCCTAAATATATATATTGTCCATCAACGGCCTTTTCTAACGGGTAAATTAGAAGTGACATTCAAGTTATTGATTTTTCAAAATTGTAACACTCAAATGAGTAGAAAAAAAGTTTTGACATCAATAATGTTATTTTCCCAAATCTTGACGTACAAACTCGAAAGCATTTGCTGCTCTTTAGGGTTTGTTTGTGAAAAAAATATTTCATAATTATTTTTCAAGACTTTTGCGTGTTAATGAGAAGTCGACAGAAAATGATGTATAATTTTAAAATGTATTCTTAGGGTTAAGAAAATGATTTCCCTAATCCAAAAAAGGAGAAAATATTTTATTGAAAAATGATATCCGCAAAAGTATTTTTCTTTTTTCATGATTTTTTTCTAAAACAAATGCACTCTTAGACTTTTAGTGAGACATAAGATAGAAGAAGTAGAAAAATTGACCAAAATGTTCTAAACTTACCGTATTTATGTCAATTGAGTCTTAAACATTTTAATTATGTCAATTGAGTTCTAAACATTTCCAAATTTTGTTAATGGAGTTAATCCGGCCAATTTTGGCCAAAAATTGCCAACGTGGACATTAGACTTCCTATATGACATAGCCGGCGGTGACATGAACAATTTTTTATAAATATTAATATGTTTTTGATTTCTTAACATTTTCTTTTTCCTTCTTTACCTTTCTTCTTCTTCTTTATTGGTGAGATTAAATAAGGGCTGTCAGCCACCAATTGAGGCCTGACGACCTATGCTAGCCACTGGGCAAGGTCTTGGAGCCCTCACTCATAGCTAGACGAGGACCACAACCCTCGCCTAGTGGCCAACCAGGGCTCATTACCCTTGCTTAGAGCTAGGCGAAGGGGTCCATTGGCTTCATGTGAGGGTAGTGAGCTCTCGCCAGTAATTGGGTGAGGTCATGACCCCTTCTAGATAAAGATGGTCAAACAGGTTCAATTACCAAAACGTAAAAAGATTAAGGACTCAAATGGTACAAAAAATTTAGGACATAATCGATAAAAGTGCAATAAACTTAAGACTCTTTTGGATAATTTTCCCATCAAAGCTATGCAATGACAATTTTGAAAGATATAAACTATATTATTCATGATTTGTATGTTGTGTGTTCAAAGACCGAACTTCCAAAAGTCGTCTTCTACTTAAGAAAAAGAGTTTCCCTATCCTTAGATGTCCTTTTCTTTGCCTTGTGATGTCCACGGCATCGAGTTCTCCTGCATAATAATGGAACCGAAGTTCGCAAAGCACTAGTTTTCAATCGTTCCCGATCTGAATTTTTCAATTCACTGACAATTTTACATAGTACTCTGCTCGAGAGACAAAACCGTCACCCTCACATACCATAGAGAACATATGTTTTCAAGCAAGACATGACGATATGAGATAATTATGAGAAGTCAACGAATAATAATTTATGGTCGAAGAAAACATGCATTCTTAAGGTTAAGAATATGAATTTCCTGACCTGAAAAAGGGGGAAATACTTTCTTAAAAAAGATATCCTTGAAACTTTTTATTTTTATTTTTCATAAATTTCTCTCTAAAACAAATCGAAAAACTAGACTTTTGACAAGATGTAAGATATGAGAAATGGAAAAATTGAACAAAAAGTCATAAACATACTATATTTTTGCTAATTAAGTCTTAAACTTTTAATTATATTAATTAAATACTAAATATTTTCAAGTTTTGCCAATCAAATACATTCGACCAATGTTGGCTAAAAGTCATTGATGCTGACATTAGCCATCGACATGAATAATTTGTAATAATATTTTATAATTTTTCTTTTCTTTCATTTACTTTCTTTTCTTTTTATTTTATTTTATTGTAAGGTTCAAAAGTGGGCTGCTACCCTTTGCTGGCCACTAAACAAGGGCTAGTAGCCCTCACTCGCAGCTAGACGAGGGCTACGACCCTCACCCAATGGCCAATAAAGGCTCTTTTTCCTCGCTTAGAGCTAGGCAAGGGCTGGGACCCTTGCTTGATTCATGTGCAGGTAGTGAGCCTCATTGGCCACTGGGCGAGGGTCACAACCCTCACCCAATGGTCTATGTGGGTTATCGAGCCTCACTCGATGGCTAGTGACCCCCTCCCAAACCTTAACAATAGAAAAAGAATAGGAAAAAAAATCAAAATATATTATTAAAAATTATTTACGTCAATATCAGCCCTACTACATCACACGGTTACTACCCATATCAGCAATTTCTTATCAAAGTTTATCAAATTGACTCAATTGATCAAATGTGCAAATATTTAAAACTCAAATTGCACAATCAAAAAATTTAAAATAACGTTAGTAAAAGTACAATAAACTTAAGACTTTTTGGATAATTTTTTTACTAGAGCTACGAATTGACAATTTTGAAAGACATAAATTATATTATTCATGATTTCTATGTCATGTGTTCCAAAAGTTGTCTTCTACTCAAGAAACGATCAGAGTTCCCCTTTCCTTAGATGTCCTTTTCTTTGCATTGTGTTGTCAACGGCATCAAGGTCTCCTACATAAACATGAAATCGAAGATCGCAAAGCACTCGATTTCAATCGTCCTCGATGTGAATTTTTCAATTCGACGACAATTTTACATAGTACTGTGCTCGAGAGACAAAACCATCACCCTCACATGCCGTAGAGTATATATGTTTTCAAGTAAAGTATGACAATACAAGGTACCTATACGATAGCATTAGCCTTGAATTTTTCAATTCGACGACAATTTTCACATAGTGCACTCTTGCTCGAGAGACAAAACATCACCCTCTTATACCATAGAGTATATGTTTTCAAGTAAGATATGACGGCACGAGATAATTATACGATAGCACTAGCCATCCGAATCTCTTCCAAATTGGCAACAATTTCTTAGTACAACATTCCAGCATATACTTAATAGTACTACGAAGAAGGGCCACATTTTCCCCATCCAATCATAATACCAGCGTCGATTTTAGCATTTGGCATGGCACGAGGCAGGCAAGTCGGCAAGGCGGGGCGGCAACGGTCTTCAGTCCCACCATGCTCGTTTATGCGTGTTAAAATAACATTATCTTAAATATTAATCAGTAGCAAGTAATAATATACTAGGACATAATTTATTATATCATATACCTCATTATAACTTATTTTACTTAATTTAAGCTAGAGAATAAGGTAAAAAATATGTTATTGATTGATAAAAAAAATTTATATAAATAAGTAGAGTCGCACTTATGAGATTGGGATCTTTTCATTAACTAGGTTTAATTAGCACAGTCCACAATTGTCATGAAAATTCTTATGATATATATCTCTACTATATAGTTTTAAAGAAAACTATTCAGATCTTTTCTCCATACGGGTACGGGGCACGGGGCAGTGGTGGGAAAAAGCTCCTGGCAGGGCAAGGAGAGGGAATGCAATCCCCGGCCCCGGCCCCGGCCCTGCCCCCTCCCCCTCCATATGCCCAACCCTACCGTAAATAGTCGAGTGAAATCTAATAAATGTAATCAGGTGATCCGGGTAAAAAGCTTGCTTCGCCGGTGCAAACCATAACATTTAGAAAGTGTAATGCATGACAGAGTCTAAAACCCTCCAATTCAACAGCATAGACAGACCAGCATTGAGACAGCAGGGGAACTCACAAAGCATGAGAGAACCACGTCCCCTCTAGATACTACTACATTAAGGAAAAACAATTCTGTTATCTCACGTAAATAACAAAATTTGCTTGCCTCCATATTCTGGACCTGCCGAAACAAATTATACAGGAAAACATGTATAGTATTCATCTCTCAAAGGACATACAAGACGCCACTTATCATAATCGCGTCAAGTTGGAGTCTGATGCAGAGAACAAAATACCAAGTCATCAACCATGATTCATCATATCCACATAATGAACAGGAAGATGGTTCGTGAATTTCATGGGGACCATTAGTCAATCGAGTTCACCTAAGGGATAAAGATCCGAATCATGCTCACTAGGTGTACCGCATATTCAAAGTTGACAGAGCACCGAATCATGATCCGTCACTGTAAATGACGAAAGCAGTCGTTTATAAATAGAGAATTCATAGAATTATCTCAATAATTTATGCAGTCCTGCTAAGAGCACCAGAGGAAATTAATTAACAATAAGCAAGTCCGAGCGGCAATGTGGGAATCTGATCTAACATTGCTTACTCAAAGTTCAATCAAGAAATCCAACTGCTCAGGAAAAAGGGGTGGCAATATTTCACAGATGGAAAGTTGGATTGCTACTGGAGAATCAGATAAAACCACTAGTAGACAACAAGTAAACTCAGAAATGCAGAAGTAAAAAACGCTGTCCATTAATGTTGAATCAAATATTCCTTCAGTAAGCAGCTGAATCTACTCAAATGTTCACTTTGTTTATACCAAGTACAACAGTTGCATACATCCCTTTCCAGCTATCAAAATTCACTTTACAGGCAAGGCAACAAAAGATGAAATGGAATCGAAACTTGACCAGCGATCTATATATCAACTTACCGAACCCTATAAACCTTGAAAGGAAGAGGAAAACCCGAAAAATATTCTCACTAATCAACAATATCAGTGGGTCCAATTCTAGGGCAAGAGGGAAGAGAGAAAGGGTACAAGAAATCAGGAAGAGTTGAAACCACAAAAATGAAGAAGGATAACATCATTAAAAAGAGCTTAAAGAGAACCTGAACATCATGATCTCAACTTTACTTCAATGATTGACCAGCTACAGGTTAACTGCGCCTTTTATCTCTTCAGTGAACAACGAGAAGAAATAATTGACTCCAGCCTCCTTTACGTTTATCATATACTTACTCCCAGAACCAACCAATGCCGTATCTTCAAGATGCTTACTCAACTCACGGGAGCTCTCCTAAAAAAAACCCCTAGAGGTGGACTTCTTTACCAGGTTTGTAGTCAAAAGGAAGAAGAAAGTATCATTTCTCAGTAGCTACTGGGCCAGGCCATCTGTGCATGCTGTGGCTGCTGATACACATTGGCTGCAGGTCCTGTCATATCGACTGCTCCACTCATGTCTTGAACAGCTGTAGATGTTGGGACACGGTTAGAGCTCTCACTGCCACTCGAAGGTGGCAAATACTGGCAAACCTGCCAAGCTTGTGTCGGAGAAAATGTAACATGCTGACCTTGCTGAGGAAGGTTGTAAAATGAAGTGTTTGGTAAGCTAGGCATTTCACGGCCAGGTGCAGCAATCCAAACACGTGACCCTTCGCTCTGCAGAAAAGTAAATCTCTCAAGGTTGGTGATGATGCCCCTCAGGAAAATATGAAACTTTATTTTTAATTAATTTGATTGAGGACAGTTCTCGTCCTATAGTGTATTTGCATCTTCCCAAACTAATAGAACTCAGCCAACATGTCAAGATCATGGGATGTCTCTTACCCACAGTACCCAGACACCACATTAACGCAACATCATCTAAGAAAACCCTCAGCATTATTCATCTAGCACCAGTTCGTAAACAACAGATATCCACTAATAACACCAGCAATAACACCAGATTAAACAACCTCATACTCTGCCAATCTGCACAACATCCAACTTTAAATAACTAACACTTCCTTCTTAACATATATTGACTGAATCTGCCTGAACCAACCAGAGTGAAGGAGAGCCTTCATTAAGTCTACTTTTATTACTCATGCTAAATAAGTACCTTTCTGGATGAAGTTAACAGAAGAATGGAACCACTTTTACAAAAAATAACTGACAAATTACAGAAAGACAAAGCCAACCTGTTGTCCAGTGATGTACATATTATTTTCCTTGAACTGAGATGCACCAAGTTCCTCATTAGTATTGGAGTTCCCAGCCGTCGCAGCAGAGCCAGAATTATAACCAGCAGCAGTTGAACCATAAGGTCCATAACTAATCGGCACTCCTACATGGGTCGGATTACCAGCATTACCAGCTGTTTTATACTGAGGTAGTGGATATTTGACTGCCGGAGCAGTGGCAGTAGGTGGTGCAGGGAATAAACTAGCTCCCTGAGGCTGCTGAGCAAATGCTCCGTTCGCTAAGAACTGGGGAATGGCTGGAGGCGGAACATAAAATGGAGGGAAGTAGGGTCCGTAATGAATGTAATTTGGGGGATAAGGAGCCATATGAACCCCAGTGGGGGTACGGAATACAGGGAGTGGTTGTTGAGTCATGGCAATGGAGCTTTGCATGAGCCCAGCAGCCTGAGTCGCAAGGGGAGTTGGTCCAGCCGTAGACAGAACTAAGGAGTTCCCTCCCTGTGGAACAATAAACATGCAGGAGCATCACTAATTGATAAAAATACAGTGTTGCAGTTCAGAATCTTCAGATTAATAGGACAATGCCTCCTTCAACCAAAATATTGCTTAAAACAATAATAACAAAACACAAGGATCCACTTACACGATGACGCAGTGTTAATTACCAATTAATGGCACATACATAAACTCTTAAATCATTAAGTCCCTACTCAGAAGACAGAAAGATGTACGGAAGAAAACAGAACAAAGTCACACTTCTTTCACAATAAAAATAAAAGATAAAATCCAAGCTCCAATTGTCCATGCCCCTTCACCTTCAAGAAAGATGTCTCACATTCCTTTTAAGGTTCGAACTTTAGCTGGGTCAGCTTACATATGTTCGATTATGAAACTGCGTTCATAGAGACATGTAAAGACAAAAAAGGCAGCAAGTCTGTTAACTAGCACCATGCCAACCACAAGCTACGAACAATTTTCACCAAAAAGAAAACTGAACCAAAGAGGTTGCTTCAAACATGAACTAGGATATTATCACATCATTCCAGTCCACCAGCGGACTCCATTCATTGTGATACAAGTTTATTGTAGATGCTAGAGATTATAAGGTTGTTAAATTTAGCCATTCTTCAAGATATTGCACTGTACCGAGATGAAAGGGCAAGGCTTGGACAGGATGGTACTAACTAATAACGAAGTCTCGTCAATTCACAATGCCCAAATTGGTGGTGAGCTCACTGCAGTCATTGGATGCTAAGTTGGAATATAACCTCCCACTGAACATTCAATTCTTACCTTAGCATTAGTTGGACTTGTACAACTACATTCCATTTCAAAGGAGTATGCAACAGCAATGCACATGCAGGAACAAAAGGAGAATGTTTGTGGGAGTTTTCTGATCATTCTGAAAATGAGTTGATCACTGGCTCGAAATGATGATAAGCAACCAAATTGTGGAAAAGTAACTTGAAAATCTCTTGTTGCAATTTGTGTAGAATTAGAGGCTTTATCTGAGCAGGACTCAGAAGGCTGGAAGCTGACATCTCAAAAGCTAACAGCTTATTTCAGTCTGCTACTCAGTAAACTGCCATCTACTTAGAAGACAACATATAGGATTGGTTGATTTCCATTCCTCTATCAGCAAGAGCTGATGTATACACCCTGAATGATGGGTCTATGACTGTATAGCAGCAACACATTTATTTAGCTGGTATGAAATATTATTCACACTCAGATATTCCAACAAACCATTTTATGCAGGCTCCAAAGATGAAAAGGCAGATTGGCAGCAGGAAAAAGCACAGATGAAGGAAAGCTAAATGAACTACCCCACCATAGGGCGTTTCAATGGTGGAATAGTTTTTCAGCCTCAGTTATGTTTGCAATTGGAAGGAGTAAGTTACAATGGAGAAAGGTGCAAAACAAAAACATCAACCAGTTCATATGACGACAAGACTCATTAAAATACATAATGTAAGAAACAAATTATCTCTACAAACCTCCTGGGAAGGCTGAGAAGCCTGTTGTTGCAAGACCCCAACACTGTCATTGTACTTAGTAGCAACTCCAGGTGCAGAAAAGGGTGAAAGGCGGCCATCAGTGTCAACGCCAGACCGATAGAATTGAGCATAATAATTTGTTGGATCATATGGTTGTTGAACCTGGATACAAGACCATTTAAGAAAGATCATGAACCAAAGGCTCAAATCTACAACTAGAGTACTATTGCAAAATGTAGCAATCTGCCTATAAAAGGACAGAAATAGGTGAAATTCTTACCACAAAGCTCGGAAGGCGAGAAGCATCCCGTGTTTGAGACTCGGAATTTTCAAAAGGAGCGATCTGACTTCCTACTACTGGGGGCCCAAACCCAAAATTATAGTTGGGAGAAGTTTGAACTACCGAGTGCTGTTGGCCTAATGCACCTTCCTGCTTTAACTCTTTGTAATCAGGAGCTGCACTCGTGGAGACATCATCTTCAGCAGGAGAAACACTCTCAGGCATGTGCTTTGGTGATTGTGGATAATCCGGATAATTTTCTTCATCAGCAGTTGCCGGGGCAACCTGGCCACTGGAAAAACAGGACAAAATTGATATTTAATTCAACTTAAAGGTTCCAAACATCTACACCATCTAAATGCTAATTATAGCGCCACTCTGTGTCCAGATACAACCAAATCAAATGAGTTCCTCCAATATACTGAAAGACATATGGGCCATAGCCCACTCGGTTCCCCTTTTTTGCCATTCAAATAACAACTAAAACCTAGAGCAGTATGAACTAAAGTTCTGAAACACTGTGCTTGAGCTTCCAATTATCCAACCAGGTCAGAAACCACCACAAACTACACTAATTAAATTGGGTGCCTCTTGCTGTTTGAAGTTAGCATTAGCTCTTGTCTACCTGAACTTCATTATCATGGGTGGTATCCCGTGAATGACTACAGGCAGCAAAGCAATCACTAGGTCAATAAATGTTCAACAAATTATGGGGGTTTATTCAGTAGCAGTTGCTAATTAATTTATTTTAGAAGCAATATGGGCAATAATGACTTCTTGTTGAAAACGTCAACATTTCATAAGAATCTAACATATGTTTCACCATTTACAAACCTTGAGTCCTCCATGGTTTCCTCAACAGCCAGAGACATTTCCGAGACAATTGTGGAGTTTTTATCACTCTCAGGAGCACTGATGGAGTTTGTGCTTATGCCAAAACTTGCATCAAAACTTCCAAAGCTGAACTTGGTTCTTTCAGATTCAGGGACATGGATGTGGTTTGGGAGTATAACAGGTTGACGTTGAAGACGTAGAGTTTCCAGCTTTTTCTGCAGATTTGAAGGTGCCTCTTCTGGATCAGGAATGCTTGGTGCTGATTGCGAGGGGGTAACTGGATTGACTTCAGGCGCAACTGTTTCAGACCTTTGAGAAGCAGTAGGATTTGTTGGCTTTGGTTTCCACTCCTTATTTGAACCCACTGGAAGAAAGACAAAGCTAATGGTTTAGGAAACCTAAAAAACATTATTCATCAACAGACAAATTCACTTTGAAGGTATAGAGATAATGCCTTTCTGAGACCCAACTAGCTGCTGCGATCGATTGTTATAATTGGATGATGGGCGACTAACAGAAGAGACACTGTGAGTTGAACCAAATGAATGCTGAGAGGGCTCCACAGTTCCAGTCTTCTCGGCTTCCTGAAATTGGTCAGGCATCTTTTCATGCTCAAGAGAGCCGCCAACCTCAGAAGCTACAGCAATGATATTTAGGAAAAGCATTACTTAACAAGCATCAACAAATATGAACATTTCTTAAATGGAAAAGATCATTAAGTTCCTACCGGTGTTTGCTTTGTTTTTGCTTACTGCATCTGGTTCAACAGGAGTTCGATGGCTCCCAACTTCACGTTTTATCATACTCACAGAACTGGGTATCCGCGAGTCATTGGAGGGCACTATGACAGGATCAGAAGATGAAAAACAGACTGAAGAAGGTGGTGAAGTGTTAGGCATGGACTGCCCAGATGGAATGCCAGCTCCAGCTGCTGTTTGGACATATCCATTGGTATCAAGAGGGGTTGATCCACGGTCTAACTTACTGAGACCATGGTTAGATGGTGAAATCATTTCAGAATGGCCTCTCCGATTTCCTCCAGATGAACTGACAGCATCAGTAACAGTAATATTTGCAGAGGAGCCAGCATTTGGATGATTGGTAGCACCAGCTAGAGAGCTGCAAAAGGTCATCATGGACATAACTCTAATAACTCCACTCCAAAGTAAAAATGCTTTGTACATTATGTAAATCAAATCAAATCTGTGAAAATGCTCTCACCTTGCCACTGAGATAGTCTCTTTATTTTTTATCCCATGTGAAGTAGGCAGAGATGGAGTGACACCCTTATCAGCTGCTGGATTAATCCCATTCTCCTTGCCAGCAGCAGCATTCCTGCCATCACCAGCATCTGAGAAGAGGTGCAACCATACAATTAGATAGGGTTTATGAGACAGATAAAAAGTAACTTTACTACATGGCCATTTGTAGATAACAGCCCACACAAGGCTTCTCACGAAATGCTTGACCACATGTCATATAATGAGAGAGGCTACACATATTTGCCACCAATTTAAGAATGTCAAGTATGTAACCATCAAACAAAAGGATATTGGTCAAGAGACTACTGCTAACAGTTAAACAATACAATAGATGAAATAAAATTGATCCCCAACATTCATTTACCATTTGATACATGTCGAGGCAAATAATTGGAACGACCACCCTTACTACCTCGTCCCTGCGAGCCAGGCTGCCACCGGGACTCTGATGACTCTCTGTTCGAATTCTGTGCAAATAGAGAAAGAGCATGGCAAATTGAGCTGGTTTGATGAAATCACTAATCAGATTTTGCCAGTAATAATACAGGCAATTGGATGCTTGGCAAAAATACATGCAGGATCATGCAAAAAAATAAAAAATAAGGAACATCAATAAACTCATACCTCCTTTTTCCTGTCACGCTTCCTCTTAACCTCATGAAATGTATCTGAGTATAAAAAACACAGAATTAGAAATTTCCAAACAACCATAAGTCACTGACGGTTAAACAAAATATGACTCTAGCATGAAATGCAACAAATGAGTTTCAGTGAGACCATAGACAAAATACGAAGCAAAGTGAAAGGAGTAAAACTGTTCCCATAAAAAATATAATCGCTTGAATAGATTGAAAAAAGAACACTGAACACCAGAAGTTAACAGATTGTACTTCTTCAATACCTCACACCCTCTTGAAATTCAGATACCCCTACTGCAACAACATGGAAAAGACTAAAACTAATCATCTCCATTTTCTATTGTAAAGGATCACACTTGAAAGTCCATAAAGCCATAAAATCACAGTAGAAAATAAAGATTTCTAGATACACCATATAAAGTAAAATGAGACAGACAAAGGCTGCTTTATAGCTGCACAAGTTGATCTTCAGCACCAGATAAGACAATGTTTATATCGAAACAACAGCGGCATAAGTATGATGGAAAGCCAACAGTTCACTTTGAGAGTGACCATCAAATACGTGGAAGCAGAGACACCACTCCCTCTGAATTTTGAAATAGAAGAATGTAGAGCAGAATGCTTTCGAATTTCAAGCCCAAGTATAATGCGCAAAAGTTACAGGAATCGCTTTTAGCAAGTTCCTTTCGAAAATGCTTCTTCCTGCAGACAGAAAAGATATGTCTTGTCCTAATAGTTCTCACATAAAAAAAGAAAAGAAAAAAATATGGGAAACTATCCCCATCAATAATTCCTCACAAGCGAAATCAGAAAGTCCAAAACTTCACTCGCAATATGGTTACTAGTTAGTCAATCACCACTTTCTTCTACCAGCAAACGTTAATACCAAAGGCCTCTAGTCCCAGCGCCGCCCACCAAAATGCATCATATCATTCAGACTGAACAAATCACCACGTACTTTTACCAGAAAAGTTCCATCATAACACTCCTGGCAATCAAAGGAACGAGTCTTGGAACATAAAATGAACACCGCTTCACGAGCCAGAGATTATAGGACTCGAGCGCTGAGACAGCTAAAAGTCATCGCAACTCACGACTTGTCATACAAACGCGACCCCACTAAACAAAACCAAATCTTTACAGCAATTACAGCTCCAACACTCGAACCCAGAAGATTAGAAGTCCTAAACGCAGAGATTAGACCACGACGAACCCATCAAGACCAAAAGAAGGAAAGAAATAAAAAGTTACAAAAATATCAAGATCAAACCCCCCCTCTCGCCCCGAGCGGGGAACCCGGGAGCTGAGAAAGTGGTGGATACCCTGATAAAGGAGCTTATGGGCAGTCTCGTTTGGATCCATGGAACATTCCTTGAGCATTGCGTAAATCTCATCCTCACTGTGACTGCCCGTGATCTCCTTTATGTCCTGGATCGTCTTCCTCACGCTGCTCGGGATGGAGACCTTGGACCCACCACTGCTCATCTTCGATTAACGCCTCTAGGACCAAAAAAGAAGCCAACCCCCCACAACCCACGACGGGAAACACAACCCCCCAAGCTCCCCCCCTGCTCGCTCCCTTCCTCGCGCTCTCACGGGCGAACAGCACACGTGCCGGCGCGCGCGCGCGATGCTGTTGTTCTACGTGCGAGAAGGCAGGAATTGGATGAAGAGGAGGCGGCGTCAATGGGGCGATTCGGGATTGTCGGTAATGGAGGGAACGGGGGTGGCGGAGGCGGAGGCGAGGGAAGAGTCGAGTGAGGAGGAAGGGGGAAGAGGATCGATCGGGAGTGATTGGGGGCTGATGGGGATTTTCGAATTGATCTAATAAGGTGAAGTCTAGAGAGAGAGAGAGAGAGAGAGAGAAGGGAGAGAAGCAGGAGGAGGGAGGAGGAGGAGGGAGGAGGCAAAAAAAAAATGATAGTGTCTGAGAGAGAGAAAGAGTAGGGCTCTTTTGCCTTAGCTTATGGGGTTTTCATTTTCACTAATTTCAATAGAAAAGAAGGGGATCTTTTTGTTATTTTAAATTTAACCCATTTGATTTTATTATTGAAATTAGTATATCGTGTCGATATGGACCTCACCAACCTATCTTCCTTCATAGAATGTTTCCACCTACGAGGGCTGATCAACAGCAATAATCCATCCAATGAGAACATACCAGTCTAATTATATTCTTCATGCCTTATTTTAAATTGTATGTTTTTCTCATAAATTTCATATTTTAAATTTTAAACGATATAATTTAAAGATTTACTTAAATCCAAATATTAATATATTGATGAATATTGCCGACTTAATTTCATGGGCACGTCCAATTTTTGTCGCGTCATGACATGGTCAAAAACAAAATAATTGTCCGAGACATATTCATTTCATACTTCCAACGCATGTTTTGTAAACTTCTCCTTTCTTCTTTCTTTCTTTTTTATTTTCCTTCGTGAATGAGGTAAGGTCCGGTGCATATGCGCTAGAGATTATTAATGACTATTTATTCAAGTTATGTAGTTAAATCATTTCGCATAAATATTGTCAATATGTCATGATGCGATTAGTGTATACAAAATAAAGAGCACGTATTTGAAGACGAAATAAAAAAAGTTTACATAAAAAAAAGTTTACTTGGAAGAGAAGAGTCTTTTAAAAAAGGAAAAAGGGTTGAAGAAATAAAGCAAGCAAGAAGGGGTGGCATTGCCATCGCGGGCTAGTGGCGAAAGTATTGATAGTGTGCAATAGAAACCTAATACCTTCACTCAAAAATTTAAATCAATGAGTCATGTTCACTACATAAAAGGCCCAACACCTTCATGAATCATTTGTAGGAGCACGAACCAAAAATCCAAATTTTGGGAAATCGCTAAGAGAAAGCTCATGTTCAAGCCTATTAATATATTTAGTTATACCCACATTTACTCAAAACCTTAAAAGTTTTGACTAATTGAAATATATTAACTAGTACATACCACATAAATTATCTAATATGAAACTTCTCTAACATAATTCACTCATTATTTTAATAAAATGCTTGTTTGCTATGCCAATGCCAATGCCGACCCTTGCTATGTGATTCTAAGCTTGAGTAGGTAATGGCCGATTAATCTCGACACATGATCATGATTGTGATTGACGTGATTGCTTGCCTGAGTGTTTTTTTTTTTTGGGGTGAGGGGAGGTAACCATTTTCAATTAAGCATAATTGAAACAACTAAGAGCTCATTTGTTATTGCTTAAAAATAAGTGAAGCCTAAAATTTATTGTTTTCCTGTTAAAGTTTAAAATATTATCCAAATTCAAAAAATCATAAAAACAATTTGTGGTTATTTACATATGACATTCATATGTTTGTGAAAGTTTTTAATGTCTCGATTAAAAAAGAAAAATCAAAATTTGCGCTACTAAATTTAGATAAAGTATAGTAGAAAAAAAAATTAAAGTTGATATAGACGCGTATCGAATAATTGTCGGGCATGTCTTACCTTACTTTCTCTAGATTCTCTCTTTAACTTTTTATTTTGTTCAAGCATCTAAAATTTTTCGGATTAACTTTTATGTTATGTCACATTGATTAGATGTCACCTTGATCAAAACTTCTACATGATTTTCTTTATGATTATGGTATGATATTCGTTTTGGTGAATTTAATTTTAAGTACTTAAATCTTTTTCATTATATTAATATACTAGGTAGATTGATTTGACTTAACCATTAATAGTCTAGGACCCAATTGGGCGACATTGAAGCAATAGAAGAAGCAAGGTAGTCGCGTATGCCGTCACATTGTAATTTCAAATTTTAAACATTGAGTTTATTTTTTTCCACAAGTTGAGCTTGTATATTAATGAATTTATTTTATTCCTATTATACTAGAATCGCACTCTCTTATCATGTTGAAAATGGTGCCGTTGCACAATTTCTAATAAATTTCAAATTTCAAACCATAAATTAATTCCAAATGTTCCTCAAACTTTGCTTATTTTCTATATCAATCAAATTTTTTTGGCAAGATAATTAAATTTTCAAATAAATTTCCTTCATTCATTTTAAAAGTTTCTTCTTGTTTTCCTTTAAAAAATTTATTATACAAATATCAATTTTACAAAAAAAATATATCCATGGAAGAGGAACCGACCTAAGCTTAATTAATAACCCACTTGCGTACTAGCTTTTTCTTTTTTTTATAAATAAATTAATTCATTCCCTATCAATTTTCACTCATTCCACTCTCCTTCATTAAAATGAAAATGAAGGGTGTGGCAATTTTTAATCCTGAATTCGATCTCCATCCCACCTCATCCCAACGGGTCGAAACCCTACAAAGAAAGGGAATGGGACTTGCAAACATGTTCCGATGGTTTCATTCCCGATATCTAAACACATCCCAACTACAAAGAAGTTCCCAATAGAAGGAAGAACATGTGGTTTCTCTTCCTTTTTCATCAATTAGGAGTCCTATACAATCGAAATCTCAATGATAATTTTGAAAAGAGAGAGAGAAAGAGCCGAGAAAACTGCTTGTGAGCATCATATGCCCAAATGGTAACTTTTTCTCTCCAATACCCTCCAAAAAAGTGTGTTCAAGTTTAACCCCTCAAATTTTGGATATTCCTTTTTATTCCTATCTAATTTCTTAACAAAATCGATGCATGAAAATCCAACCACAAACTCTAGAATAGTGGCAAAGAAACAACACACATCTATATTATATTGGATTATAGTAAATCTCGATATATCGATTGGTGTTATAAATGTGTGTGTATATATATTTTTTTCACGTGAGTCGCTGTATTACCATTAATTTAAATAGCTTGTCAATTATTTAAAAATGTACATTAATTTAGTAAATTTAATGGCGGTGGGAAGGTGGCTCGTGCACCAGACGGATTAAATACTGAAGGAATGATTCTAGCCTTTTGGGTATCATTGCTGGGGGGTACGGTACGTCAAGGCGGCCCTTGTGTCCATCATTGAATTTTAGTATACATCAGGGGCCTTTAGAGGCCCAGCACGTGACCCCCAACCAGAGGCTGACGTGGCATTTCTCTCTTTTGGCGTTAAACAGTTTTTTTTTTCATTTTTTTATATAGACCTTTTCCTTGTTTATTATCCTTTTTGGTTTTGTCTTTTTTATCCACGAAGATCCCCAAACTAGTACATCATATAAAAAACCTAAATTGGTATATTTATAATAAATTTACCTTTCAATAGATTTAGTGAAATGGAATTGCCATCACGAAAAATTACAAATAGATATACTTGTTACAAATGGAGGGTAAAACCTCAAATTTTATTCACGGAGATTAACAGAGGGTAAATTTATCATACGTGTACCAGTTTGAAATTAAACGATTTGAGATAAATTTATCATAAATGTATTGATGTGTCTATATTCAATAAGATGGGTCCTATTTGGATTAGTTGGTTTTAATAAATGGGTTATTAATGAGTTTGAGTTGCATATAAATCTAATGATAAATGGGTTGTGCACCCATTTATAATCCATTTAACTTATAAAAGTTAATAGTTAAGTCGACCCATTAAGATTATAATATCCTCTTTTAATAGTTTTTATAATTTTCAATTTTTTAATAACTTTTAATTCATCTTCTTCTTCTTTTCCCCTATGAAGTATGGCCAACCATCATTGGCCACCGGGCAAGGGTTGTGAAGCCCTTGTCGATAGGGCGAGATTTGCGGCCCCTCCCCCATCGCACCATTGAGCCTCGAGCTCGTTGATTGAGTGAGGCCAATACCTTGCCAGCTTGAGGGACCAAGGGACGGATAGAGAGGTTTGCTAGGAAATTAATGTTTTCATTAGAGGGTTTTACGTGATATCTACCTTTTTATTTATGAGTTTACATAGAGATGCTGGGAAATTTCTCTTTAATGTGAAAAAGACTAAAAAAAAAAAGAGTCGGGAAGAAGCATATTAGTTAAAAAGCGTAACGGGTCGAAAGCATTTTCCGTTTAATTTATCTATGCCATGTAGATGTTTCGAACACCCTCGAGCTCACACCGGAAAATATGAACGCAGTTTAGCCATTAACACCAATCCCCGGCGCCAAGATGGGCGGTCCGAGGCGAAGATCGCCCTGCATGGCGAGACTGGAAACTAAAGGCGCCTTCGAGAACGGCATCGAGGGCGGCGGCATCTCCATGATGCCGGCGACACTGAAATCTAGAAACCAGAGAAACAACAGCAGCCACCTGAAAACTAAGAAGAGCCATGGCCTTCCGACTTGTGTGTGTGTGGGAATTCGAGTCGGGCAAGTCTCAGGAGACAGGGCAGTTTTCTCGGACGACGCCGGGCGCGGTCGGACACCCGGACAACGGACAGAAATCGTCCATGTCCCTGCCCCACCATTTCGGCCCCTCTTTCTCGGTAAACCCGAAGCTCAGCGCCTGGAGCACCAGGAACGAGCTGCTCCCGAGGTCCATCCCGTTGGACACGTCGTACACGTGCCGGGCACACCACCGCTTCGCCACCCTCAGGGCCACCAGGTAGTACGCCGCTGCCAGCGTGACGAAGGCCCAGAAGTGCACCGACTTGACCGGCAGCAGAGATGCGGCCGATGAAAACATGACCGGAAAGTTGATGAGCCGGATCCATTTCCTTCCTGGGAAGGCGCGGGCCGCGAGCCACACCGCCAGGGGCCCGGCCGCCCCCGCCAGGAAGAAGTAGTAGAGGCTCCCGTAGGTCCCCGGCCTGAACATCCGGGCCGGCCCGACCCCACCCCATAGCATGGTGTGGGTAAGGGCCTGCTGGATACCAGGGCACGTCCACATGCTCGACTTCGGCAGCTTGTCCGGTTCGCACACGTTCTCAACTGACGACAGGACCCACCACATCGTCGCCAGCTGAACGAAGGAGGAGAGGAGCGAGCCGATGATCTAGGAGGCACACAGAAAGAAAGAAGGACATAAGGAAGGATGCATTGAGATCAGAAAGATAGAGGATGAAAGTAATGAGCTGCAATGCAGGTGGTCAGATCCAGGAATCAGGATCAACCAAAGTTTGAGGGACACTGTCATATAATCCAGTAGCGCGGCTCGCTCATTCCTTAAAATAGGGTTACCTCGGTAAGCCTTCATAACAGTTTCCTGATTGAGGATTTGTTACGAGTTTCGGAATGGGCATCGAGTACCTGAGCGAGGAGCATGGATCTCGGCGGGATCTTCATGTAATGTCCTAGCTTGAACTCGGCTAAAAACGAGTTGGCGTGCGAAGCAATGCTTTGGATGAAGAGCGGGAAAGTTAGGGTGCTTATAGGCCTCCCCGGGTATGAATAGCCGATGATCAAGTTGCAGAGAACCCCTATTCCGACGGACTGCACCCAAGAGGAAAGACGAACGAGACGAATTAAGACTCTAATCTCAGCCAGGGGTCGAAAACAGATGAGGAAAACTGCAACTCGACAGCCCAAAACCGGACTCGAATTTGAGGAAAATAGCTGGGTTGTCGCTTACAGTGCCAGTGGTAGCTTCCATGATGCCTTGGGGAGGAATGAGGATGAGTGGTACAGCCGCGGAAAGTAGAAACGCCCAGGTGGGAAATTGGAATACTTCGCCGAAGAGTTCAGAATTGAGAATGCCGAGACCGGCCGTCGACCCGATGATCACATAGAACCACCACTGTGGGATCGGCTTGTACTTCTTCATGAGCTCTTCGTGAATGTCGCTGGCCTTGCCCTCGCTTTTCATCGAATGCCTCAGCTGCCGCCAGCTCTCCCTGGAAATTTCCAACATCGTACCGTCGTTAGTATAGATGAAAATGACGGGAGAGCCATTCTTTTTCCTTCTAAGATACTAGAAAAGGAGCGCAAACCTTCCGTGGAACAGAACAAAATAAGCCAATGCTGCGGTTAGGGCGGCGAATCCGAATCCCTGTTTCAAGGCATACGAGATGCTCATGTACAGCTCCGAGTATTCGTTGTACGCCTGCTCGTTAAATTCCAAGTCTTTTCCAAAAACCCGGAAAACATCGTACTCTTTTCCTGAATAATCATATGAACCACCATCGATGATCGGGAACCTCTTCGCGTTGAACATATTCATCCAATAAGCCACTGGAATGCACACGTACAGCAGGGCCACGTATCCGACAATTGTGTTCACGATCACGAACCTAGGCAAGATCAAAGGGTTGCCCACCCAATTTGCAGCCGAGTCCCACTCAATGGCAATAGAACCGAGCCCAAGACCAGCGGAACCCGCGCCGAGTTGATGCACCGTGACTGAATCTTTCCAGATCCAGCAGAGGAATGAGAGCGTAGTGATAGCCATCATAAAGTAGTTGGGAATGATGGTATAGGCAAAGCAAAAGACAGCACAGATGACAATAATTTGGAGTCCGCTGAGCCGGCCTCTAACTCTTGGTTCTATCTCATGGAGCGCTCTGCAATATGGTTAGCAGGAACAAGATCGTAAAGTTAGATGCATACATTTGTCGGTCGGGGTAATGTGCCGGGCTGAGATAAAGTACATAGTTTGAAGTATAGAGCAGACCTGTAGAAAGCTACTTTCGGTAGGAGCAAGGGGTACCACATGTGAGGATTGTTCACAAGAATCCTTCTGAACAGTCCAGCAAGACCATATCCCATCATCTGCAAATTGAAAGAGTAAGTTGCTTTCTGCAATTAGTGCTCATTGGTGTCCTCGCAACACAAATTTGCATAACCACAACTTTGATTTTGCCCCGAGATTCTCCAGAATGGATTCAAACTATTCAGTCTCTTTATGTTAGTAATGCCAAGTGCAGGAAAACGAACTCACCTGAGATGTCATGACCATCGAAATGGAAGCCCAATGACTTACGTTCCTTTTATATATCACCTTCATGACACTGATGGTCCCCGTGCCCATGGATTGGTCGAATCCTGTCGTGGCGAGGATGACCAGTAGCACGTGCTCCTTGATGGTGAACGGTCCAGGATTGAGAGAAAACTTCCAGTTCGTCCCTGGGATCCCCACGGTCTTGGCAGGAAGCGAGGAGGCCATTAGTCTCCCCAACACGAGCATTATTATTTGGGAGCACGGCTCACTAACAGACATCTGGCTCCTTCTGTAAAAGGAAATCTGGGTCATGAAAGCTGAGATGGCGCACATGAGTAACCCCAAACCCCATGTCCTGAACGTCAGGACAGGGAGTGTCGGGTCGTCGGTGACTGGAACCGTGTTCCTCACCTCCTCGATGGGTGAGGCGTTGGGAATGTCAGCTGGAATCATCATGAATAGATGCTTCAGAACACGAATCAAATGGTGCGGATGTAGGAAAACAAATGAATTGCCAAGCAGAAGCTCATCTTAATGATGACCAGAGGCATAGGCTATATAGCAATTTAGCAGCAACCATTCCAAGTCATTAGAGCAATTAATGTGGCAGATGATTGGTCAATTTTGTTTCTTCTTTTCCAGGTCTTTCACATTGTTTCCACTTGTACATAGGATTAAAACTTTGGGCAATCCTTAAGTGGGAAGCAAAAGATTGTTCTCTAGGCCGAAGACTATCAAAATTTAGCCAGTCGCATTCGCAATTTATCATAGAGTTCATGCACCGAAGTCTGCATTGGCACAAAGTCGCCATCTATTGCATGAATATCTCAGTCTATCGCGCTGAATCACATAATAGCATAGATTAGGCTATATTGTCTGCGATCATAAAACTTACTAAGGATTTAAACTGGCAAACATAAAACACAGCCAAATTTAATTTGAGAGAGAGAGAGAGAGAGAGAGAGAGAGAGAGAGATTACTGGGTTTTGTTCCTGAATCCTTGATGCCAAAGTCACCATCTTTGCGTGGTTCCACATTGATGTCATGGTTCAAGATGGGTTTCTCCTCCGTTTTCATAGGCATTTCTGAAGACAGAAACTTCTACCTTCTTCGTTTTGTATTTCACAACTCTCTCTCTCTCTCTCTCTCTCTCTCCTCTCTCTCTCCACCCTGCGCTTTTATTTTCCAGGTGATTCTTGCCCTATCACTTGGATGAATTCAAGTTTGCAAGACGTTCTTGCAGAAGAACACATCCAGCTCTTAAATATCCGACGTCAAAAGAGATCAAGTTAACCGAATTCTCCATGTCCAAGCACAAGAGGGTTTCGGCTGAAGAGATCAAAGCCTGCGAGCTGGTTTCACGCGTGTTTCCAGGATCGTTGAAAAAAAAAACCAAGAAAACGAACAAGGAAGTTCAGTCAGTTGAGGGAGTTCCTGAGGATCGTTGTGGACTGAGGTCCAGAGCCAACGCATGTTCCTAGGGGATAAAGGAGGAAAGCTGACTTCGAGAAAGCAGTTGAAACTCCTTTCAGTTTCTTTTGACCTGAAAGGGCTTCAAGTTCGTTCCCATGGCAGCTCCCCCGCAACGAGATATTCTAGAACAGATCTTGTTCTTTCCATCTGCAAGGGCTCATGAACTTCGAGCGAATGGAACTCGATGATCTTGTCTTGTCCCCAAAAATAGAAAATTCGACATGGCCCGGAAACAATACGACAGTATAGAAGCTGGATGGCTCGGCCTGGCTAACAATCTTTTCGATTCTCCTGTAAAGAAAAGTCCTAGGTTTTTAATCCCATGTGAAATTTTGGAAACAGTATGGAAGACCAGGAAAGGGAGGAATGAAGAAATTGACCGCCCAGCTGCCTCCATAATCGTTCTGATTACTAAAGAATGCTTTGCTGCTAAAAATGCAGCTTGGCCTATGGTGGTCATTGTTGGTGGGTCCCCTAGCTGTAGTCTGACGTGGCATTTTTCTTTTTTGGCCTGATATTTTCATCATGAATTTTTTTTCTCTTTTCGGTTTTTGTTTGCATAGATTTACTAGCGAATTTCCTATTTACGTTAATGTAGCAAAAAAATTCCTAAAAGAAGCATATTAGAAAAAAGGGAACCAGGGGGAAAAACTTTTTTTTTATTTATGGTTAATGCCACAAAAAATTGATATACATGTGTTAAATTTACTCTAAATTAATTTTTTGACTATGAAAAACTCCAAATCAATGACAAATTTACTTCAAATGACCACAAAAAACCCTAAACTTGTATACTTGTGACAAATTTACATCTAAACTATTTTTGGACTATTAAAAACCTCAAACTTATATGTTTGTGATAAATATACCATCCATTAAATTAAATTAATGTTATAAAAAACCATAAACTAGTACAACTATGATAAACGGAGAGTAAAATCCTTAATTGGTACACTAGTCAATTATCACATGTTATTCAATTCAGTAATTTGATGGTAAAATTTAATGAAAACCAACAGAGGGTAATTTTTTCACAAGTTTATTAGTTTGGGGCTTTTTGTGATAAAAAATTAATTTGTGGTAAATTTGTCATATGTGTAATGGTTTGGAGTTTTTCGTGATATTAACCATTTTATTTATTTATGCAAAATGCCATTTTATATTAGCTCTCAAGTTTTCCATTTCACCATTTTTTCATTTATTAATCCGATTCCATAGTGCAATTTAGTTTTAAAAAAAAAAAAAAACGTAAAATTAGCTGGAGAAAAGGGATAAAATGATAAAAGAAATAAGCAAATTATATGCACTTTTCACTAAAAAGCACGCTCGGCGAAATTCGTTAATTTGTTTGTACATCACGACGATGGATTTATCTTTTGTTCATTTTTCTTATTTTTGATGTTCGTCAAATAATGGTTTTTAAAGTTATTGAAAGAATGGCAAAATGTTTGTTTTGCCAAATCCTTAAATCTCCACATTGATTCGTATAGCAATGGTTGGTAAGTACTTCCAACACCCTAGCTCACTTTGAAAGATATGAAGGAGCAGAAATGCATCCTAGCCATTGGCATCAATCACCGGGCATGATAGGCCAAGGTGAAGATCGCCACCATAGTTGAGACCGGAAACTAAAGATGCCTCCGAGAACATCGAGGCGGCGACATCCCCACAATGCAGGCGACGCTGAAAACTAGAAACCTAAGAACAACAGCCACTCGAAAACTAAGAAAAAGCTATGGTTTCGACTTGTGCGTCAAAATTCTAGTCCGGCAGCCTCAGAAGATGGAGCAACCTTAATAATGATCAGAGGCATAGGGTATGTAGCAATTTAGCAGCAACCATTCCTAGCCATTAGAACAATTAGTGTGGCAGATGGTTGGTCAATTTTGTTTCTTCTTTTCCAGGTCTTCCACATTGTTTCCATTTGTACATAGGATTACGACCTTGAGCAATCCTTAAGTGGGAAGCAAAAGATTGTTGTCTAAGGCTGAAGGCTGTCAAAATTTAGCCGGTCGCATTCGCAATTTATCATAGAGTTCAGGTTGCAAAAGTTCTTGCAGAAGGACACATATCCACCTCTTTTACATCAGACATCAAAGAGATCAAATACAATTAACCGAATCCTTCATGTCCGAGATCGATGCGGAAGCTGAAGAAGAGCCCATGAGCTGGTTTCATGCATGTTCCCAACACCATTCCAAACTAAAGTCAATCACGAGAGAAGAAAGGAGGTTAGTTAGTTGAAAGAAGTTCCTGAGATCGTTGCGAATTGAGGTTTAGAGGCAACGCATGTCCGTAAGGGATAAAGGAGGAAAGCTGGCTTTGAGAAAGAAGGTGAGCTCCCGGGGTCGCACTGGTGTCGTTTCGGTTTCTTGTTGACCTGAAGGAGGGCTTCAAGTTCGTTTTTTCAGGGCAGCTCCGCGCTGACAGACGTTCTAGGACATAGCTTGTTCTTGCAACGGCAACGACTCGTGAACTTTGACCAAACGGAACTGACGAATTCGTTTTGTCCCCAGAAATAGAAAATTGTAACATGGCCCGCAAAAGTGCCAGTTGAGAATTGCTGGGGATCAAGGAGGCGGAGGAAACGATCGGGAATATGGGAACTCACCATGTGATCGGGTTGATCATAGATCATAGAAAAGATGCGTTTCTCACAAATCAGCCTATCCCATGTATAGGGTTTTTACTAGGTGGTCAGAACGAGGACACATTTGGTTGTGAATTCTGATTTTATGTATAGCCAAAAACAGACCCCATCTCAAATCGGGTCAAGTTGATCATGTAGTAATAAGATCCACCGAGCCTTGTTTGGTCGCTCTAGAGCAATTGTTCGCGGTCATTATGGAGAAATCCTTTTTAACGCCAAGTCTTATTTGTGCTTTTCAATGTGGAATTCTTTCGGTGTATGACGTTTATAATGGCTACTTTCGGTGGTGGACGATGTTTATAATGGCGAATACGATGGGCCTAGTTTGATGATTCGGCCTAGAGAACAATCTCTCGTTTCGCTTATGAAGATTTGCCCTAGTTTTTAATCCCACGGACAATTTGGAAAACATACGGGATGACCCAGAAAAGAAGAAGCGGAAATTGACCACCCAGCTGCCGCCATAATGGCTCTAATAGCTAAGAATGTATGTTGCTGAAAATGCTGCATAGCCCATGGCCTTGGTCATTATTAACATGAGCTTCTACTTCGCAATTCATTCTTTCTCAAGATAATGACGCTATAAGTACTTGAATTTTTACCGATTTTACAAATCATACGTCTAATTTTTTTTTTTTTGGGTTCAATCAAATATCTCAATTTTTTCAGATTTGCTAAATGTAAAGCCTTCATTGAATAAATTAACATGTCATCTGATTTTGCTGAAATGTAATGCCACCTTCTTTATACTTGCTGAGTGTGACCACGGTACTAGATCCATCTACAGGAGAACACATGGATTGGAGACCTGCCCTAGAAGTAATACGGCGAGTAGAGGGATCTTGAGCTAAGCCTTTCTAGAGTATTTAACGTCCTGAACCAAATAAGAGTATTGGGTTGGCACAAAGAAATGAAGACATTACATTCTCTCTTCTTTAATTTTTGAAAAATTTAGCATGAGTTAGCTTCAATTTTCACATGGTGAGTATATACACCGCTATAGCAAACTCCAAACTTAGGTTTATTTTTTGATAAAGACATTTCATGCAGATTTCTCAACATTATCAAAAGAAAGTAGAGTCGTAACAAAATTGATCAGATCGCTCAATGATGGATTTTGAGAAAAATCGTATCAGAGCTCGCTGAACTATTATTGAATTACTCCATCGGAACTCGTGGAATGGTTGCGAATTGTGGTTTAGGGGCAATGCATATTCGCAGGGGGATGATGAAGAGAGAAAACTGGCTTTGAGAAGAATGTATACTTAAGGGCTCCAAGTCTGTTTTCATGGCAGCTCCAATGCGACAAGGATATTCTAGAACAGAGGAAACTTGATGATTTTTGTCTTGTCCCCAAAAATAGAAAATCTAACATGGCCCGAAAATAATACGGAAGATCCCATAAAAAAAGGTTAGATTCGAAGTCAAATTCGACCCCAGTGGGCTAGAAGCTTGATGATTCGGTCTGGAGAACAATCTTTTGATTCCTGTATAAAGGTTTGTCCTAGGTTTGTAATCCTATGTGCAATTTGGAAACCAGTGTGGAAGACCCGGAAAGGGAGAAATGAAATTGACCAGCCAGCTGCCATTATAATTGTCCGGATTAGCTAAGAATGGTCGTTGCTAAAAATGCTGCATGGCCCAATGCCTATGGTCATTGCTGGGATTTGAGATTATGCTTAGCAGCTCATTCTTTTTCGGAATAATGACATTAAAAGCGCCGGAGCTTTTGCCATTGCAATCGATGCATCTAGCCCATACATCTTTTTCTTGCTTATCGAATTTGAGGAACTAATATGGAATTGCTCACTCCCTAATTTTTAAAATTTAAAATCTATCATTCATACCCCAAAACTTGAAAATTACTTATTTCGGGATTTACTTGGGTTTCGTCTACACTCTTAATTGAACGTAGATCATTAACTCTAATGATTATCATTTGTGACAATCCTAGGCCTTACTTATCATGAAATATTTAAATACACAGAAAATATGAAATATTAATAAAGTAAAAATTTTAGTCATTGATATTATCGGAAATGAAAGATCATATTAATGATTTCAGATTATATATTTATTATTGGACGTCATGGAATGTTATAGAATCACGCTAAAATATAGAATAAGAAAATTACAAAAACTTATTATCGGTTTCAGATTTCTGATTTTACCTAAATTCTTGTTTGTTGGAATAAGTTCCAATTTTTGAAACCTGAAAACTTACCCTATACATCATGGAATTTGGACGGTCCAATTTTCAAATTCTTAATCCTACACCGATGAAATTATGGTCACCTCCAATTCTTACCGATTGCATCGTTCCTACTCGCTTCTTCCAAACTACGGGCACAATCTCATTCCTTTGCCGAATCTCGAGAGACTCGGCTCCGGTGCATCGATCGACTTGGCACGGGTAACAATCTTGAACGTGCCCGCTCGGGGGGTGCATTTCTTGATATTATGTAAACGAAGTGGAGTGGGATAAAATCGATCGAATTTAGCTCGATCAGGACAGATTTTAGGGAAAATTGCATCGGAGGTCCCTCGACTTTTCCAAATTATTCAATCAGGTCCGTCAAACTACCTTTTTCTCCGTCTACCTTCGGAGGAGAAAAGTTCTCTTTAGTCCCTCTCCAGTCTCTCGATCCTCTCCGGCTTTGAGTTCTTCTTACCGACGAAGACACGCCCCCACCACCCGCGGAAATCGTCGGCCCGCCGTCCCGCCGCCGCCGCCGGCGAAGATCGCCCCTTCGCCGCCGCCCACGAAGGCCCACTTGAGCGAACGGTGAGCAAGACCTCTCTCCTCTGGGTTTTCCCCTCTTACTCAGAGTCTCCAGATTCTCGAGCAGCGGCGACGGGGCGAACGCCGGGACACGCTCAGCCGCTCGCAGGTCTTCTTCCGGAAGCCTTTTCGCGAAATTCTTTTCTTATTTCATTTCGAAATCGCAGAAATTTGTTGCCTGAAACTCGGTTGTGTGTTTGAAATTAGTTGGTTGTGAGATTGAATGCTCGAGAATTCGCCAGTTGTGCTTCGCGTTCTTGATTGCTGCTCCTTTTACTGGAAACAAAGAAAGAAAAGATAGAATGGGTCACTGCAAAATCGTCTCTGAACCAAAGTTTTTCAGGGCTCATACCGAGTGATTTTCACTGACAGTGAGCAAGCATCATCTTCGTTATAGCTGATAAGTGATGTTCAAATCCTCGCCATTTTGGATTATCTCCTGTGGGGTGTTCAAGCTCGAATCGTGGGGTCCTATAGGCTTAAAATTCGTTCGTTCGTTCGTTTTTTGCTTTCTCTTAGATAGAATTAGGAAAAGATAGAGAAGGTGCTTGATGGCGAAGGTGGTGGAGAAGGGGAAATTTAAATGGGCGAGAGGATTCTGAGAAAATGATCGAGAATAGGAGCTCGAATTCGTCATCTTTGGGCTGTTTTTGCTTGTCGAGTCTGGTCCCAAATGGGTCAATCATGTGCAATCACACGCCAATGTTGGAAAATTTTCGTTTTATTATTTGGCTGCGGTTTCTGTATGAACTTGTATGTGATGTGATGTCATTTGATTGGTGTAGAATTTTCGATTCTGACGATGTATGGGCTAAGCCGAAGGCTTTCGGCACTTGGAAGAGGGTTGCACACGGTGTCAGGCGATGGCCCATCCGACACCTTGAGGAGGAAAATTGTTGAGTTGGAGAAGATGAAGAAGAGGAGGAATCCTAGGAAGAATCAAGTCTTTGTCGAGGTTCCGGAGCCAAAAACATTTCTTGATACGGCAACTTGGCCGATGATCCTTGCCAGTGTTGGAATTGCACTTTTCGCGAAGCTGCTCATGATGGTAAAAGAGAAAACACAACAGAGTACATTGCTTTTGCTTGTTGAATAGCTGCATGCTTATTAATTTGATTGCTGTGTAAGCTTCTTTTCTATTTTCAATTTCACGTGGTAATTAAGCCAAGAAATTCGATACTACGGTATAGTTTGTCATTAGATATCCTTGCCCAGTAATAATCTATTTTGTGAGCTCTAAATTTCTACGTGCTGAAACCTGACTTGCGAATCTTTGACCTGATGGTCTCATCATTACAAGGATTGGTAGACAACCTTGTACTAAGATTGAGGAGCTTCAATCTGTTTTTTTGGTCATTTTACACCCTGGGGGTCATCAAAATCTTCAACTAAACTATCCCATGGTCACTTGGTACACTAAACAACACAAAAGAAAATTTATGGTGTTGTTAGCTCATTATTGCACTAAATATTGTACAAGCAGAAGCTTTTGATAATGTAGGAAGTAGTTGGGAATTGATTGTTCTATAAGCCATCTCATTCTGCTAAAGTGAAAGTTCTTGTTTGTTTTTGTATCTAAACAAACTATTATGGAACAATTTCCCATGCTACACTATGAATGATCCAAATGAATAAGTGCAAGATGGTCCTTTCTTTGTCAACCAACGATAACTCCCATTCACATACCGCAGTCTTGATAATTGACATACTTGGTCTTTGTATGGTGAACTTTGTTTACCATCATCTAGCTAACATGGACTACATAAAATGTTTATAAAATTGAGCATTATTGGGATGATTCACCTATCTGGGTGTCTATTGCCAACATGCAAGACACTTGTTACCAAATTATACCCTATGCCAATCTGAAGCTTTCTTCAATCCTAATGCTAGTGTCAAGGGATATTTCATATGATTTCTTTTTCTTTTTGGGATGTATTTTGGTGCCACTCAAGCAGAGGGTACCTCTCTGGTATTTCCAGAGGTAATCATGGCTGAACTACGTCCTGTTAGATTGATGTGTTTTTGTGATTTTCACTGCAGTATGATGATTCCAGATCCCAGGAAATAATTGAGCAAAAAATAAAGCATGCTCCTGCTGGTCAAGGCTCAGTTAGGATGCTCTCTCGTGAAGAGTGGGATGAAATACGGGAAGTGAGGCCCAGGACTCCATTCGAATCCAAGCTTGCTCGACCGAATGCTAGAATAAGAACTGGAGAACCCCTGCGCATGGTGAGATTAGATTAGAGCTATTGGCCAGTTTGAATATTCCAGTGGTGCCGGTAGTTGATTAAAATAATGAACTAATAATGTTATCTGGGTCCCTCCTTTTAACTGAGTTCTGAGTCTATTCTAGCTACTAGTGGTTTTGCATATTACTAATATAGCATCGTCTCTACTCAAATTGAATTGTCTAAGTTTAGCCTTGTCTACATTAGATAGAGGGTATGGTTACGGCATGATAGTTTTAGATAAACTTTTGAGCTGTCCAATTTCCCCTTTAATGTTAGCTGCATTATTGCTCAGAAGTCTTACACTTTGTACCGAGGTCTTGTCTGTGTTAGTTAGATATAATACAGGTGGTGACAGGGGGCATAGCAGTTTACTTCTTTATGGTATGGTCCCTGCATTTCCAGCTTCCTTATTGTGAATTCAGTGGCTCTTCAATGCTGAATCAGGATTGGACTAACCTTCAAATGAAGTTAAATAGAAGTGTTTGTCAAAGTTATTAGGAGTGTCATTGTACCAAAGTGTAAGGACTAACAAAATATTCTTGGAGAGGAGAATCAGAACAATTAGAAATGAGCTGCTTGAACTATGACAATGAGATTCTAGGTTTGCAATCAGGCATTTAGGTGAAAATTCTGGTTCACTATTAGTGAAAGTGAAGATACAACCTCTCTATGCAACTTTAGATTCTTGTGTAATCCTTGTAGATGCCAAATGCATCAGATGATTATTGTGGTTAGACAGATCTTTAAACTGCAAGAGGGACTATTCAGGTGAAGTAGATTGTCCATCATTAGTTAAGGGAACACTCCCAAATAACTGTTGCTTTTGTGGTTGCCTGGTTTGTTTGCCTGTAGAGACTTGTATCGCTGAGCGCTCTGCATCTTGATATGTCTATTTGGCATTAAATCAAAGTGCTTAGATTGAGATAAAACTATAGTTTAGACGTTTTATAGTTTGGCCATTTAGTCGCCTTTGTTATGGAAGGAAATTCTCTGTTGTTTCATCTATGGCCTTAAAGAGAGCAATGTTATAGATCACTTCTAACATGTCTTGAGTGATCTATGTGGATGTTTCTGCAAAAAGTAACTGTCTATTAGCTTCAGTGATGTTTCTCTTTTGAGTTCTGTTATATAACATTGCTCACGACTTTTTCGTTAAGTTTATAATCAGTTGTTTCACAGCTTCTCTGTTTGGTTTGGGATGACAGGAGATTAGCATACACCTAGTTGGTGTTTCTGCATGCTGCAAGCGCGCTGCAATCTATTCTACCTTGGTTAATCCTTATCTATTTCCTGTTGTATTTGCAGGAGGACTTGAAAGACTGGACAATCGATGTGATTGCTGATGCACTTGCCCGAGTTGAAGAAAGCGTTCACAACCCTAAGTGAGTTGTGACTTTGATTTAGTGCATTCTCTGCTTCCCCTTCCATTCATACATTGTTTCTCACGGAAGTGGATCAACACCTTGTCCTATGCTTGATTCACGAGTTTTGAGGGGTCTTCTGCCTGTGTTAATACAATCGATTTTTTTTTTTTTTTGGGGGGGGGGGTGTTTCTTGGCACTGGAAACTGGACTGGACTGGGGCACAAATAGCGCCAAAGGTTGGGTACTAAAGGGTGACTGAGAAACCAGCCTGGATTTTTGCTTCACTTAGGTCATTTACCAATCCATAAATTTCATGCATAAGCTGAATAAAGTTACATGGGGGCATTGCCCCGCGTTGCTGGGACGCTGTTCTTTGTCTCGAGAATAGTTCTGGGCGATGGTCACTTTTATGTACGCGGACTCGGAAGTCTTAGAGAATGTGAATTCATGTCATGCATCTTCTAGTTCTCCTTCTTCTGCGATATTCCAGGCAAACTACCCACTAGTTTAGTTGGTCTATAGTGGCTGAGAGGAATATATCCAAAGTTACAAGTGGTTTCCTGAGCATCTCTTTCTAGCTTCACGGATCATCCAGGGATTGGAAACGTCATTCCAACTGTATTCTCATGTAATTTCTTCTGGAGTGATCACTCTCTGGAAGTTAGTCCAAATTCAATTACTGCTTAATCTGAGGTTTAGGAGAGAATATCCAATTCTCAAAACGGTGGATCGTGCATATCACAAGGGCAATCGGGACATTGGAATTAGCGATTTGGAGTTCGAATGACATCTTTACTCGATTCCTTGAAGCCCTTTCTTTTCTTTTTCTTATGATTATTCAAACTTTCCTTTTCTTTTCTAATCACTCCGCCCCAACATGTTCTGTCGGCAAGAACATGACGAATTCGAAAATGACTAATCCATTCGACATTTGGTGAGATGATCCAATGATAATACGACATCGAGATCATGCTGTTCACGCGACGACAATCGATAAAATAAAGGTAAAGAACTCAACTCGATTATTTGTGAAAAAGGAAAAGGAAAAGTGACTTGTCCGGTTGCGAAAAAAGAAGAATTTTCCGGAACGGGATAGAAGCGAGTACATGGAAAATCGATCTCCCTAGAAAAGCCTCCCTTTCCACTATTAATTAGACCTCGGGGAATCCACCGTACGTTTGTACGCGTCTAACTCAGCGCGTGATCGCTTTCTTTCGAGGAGGTCCACACCTTCTCTTGCCGCGCCACGTGGACAATATACTTTGTTTATGTCATTCTGCTGTGGGTCCAAAGTCAAAAAAGATTATCCAATATGTATATTTTTGCCAAAAATAAAAATGCTTGGAGGCTCCGTGGAACGAAACGCCCAAGCAAAGAAAGGATTGTCGTTATCCGTACATTTTCATTCTAATGTTTATATATAATAATTTATTATTATTATTATTATTATTTTAAAAGAGTTCAATCACATTCGAAAAAGAAAATTCCTTAGGGGGATTTTTTTATATTTTATATTTTTGTGATTTTGTAAGCAAGAGGTCATGAATTCATATCAAATCAAAGTTCACATTGAACTTATCGGACTCTCTTTATTTCTAATTTATGAGTGCCGCTTGCAATAATCCCTCTATCGTTTAAAATCCCGAGGCTCGGACGTCTTGTGCCCTTCCTTAACTGGTCTAATTTATTTCTTGGTCAACTAGAAAATACGTAAGATTGTGGAAAGTCCTACCTCTCTAGAGTTCTTTCTCTTATTTTTTTCTTAAACGTTTTTAAAACTTGTTTTAATTTGTAATTGTTATTATCGATGTATCTCCATTCTAATGTTTATATCTAATAATTTTTTATTCAAAAGAGTTCAATCACATGAAAAAACATCTCTTGGGAGATTTTTTTATTTTACATTTTTTTTTTGTGGTTTCCGAGTTACGAGCTTAAAATGAAAAAAAGGCAAAAAAAAAAAGGGAAAAAAGGGGTTTATTTGAATTTTTTTTTTGGTCGAAGGTAATTTGTAATTTAGAACGTTAGAATGACACGTTCACGCGCGGTACATAGAACATATGCGTCCTCTTTAAGATTGGCATCATGATGCTTTTTCCTCCCTGTCTCACTTTTTCCCGGTTTAACTCGAGTAGCACGCAGAGACAGCTTCTCGTTGCTTCCACTAGCTTCCAGCGGGAAATCGATTCCCTCCTTCTCCCCCTCGCCGGCGCCGCTGCCGCTCCTCGTCGGAGCTGTTGCCGCCATCGCCGCCGCCCTATGGTGGCCGAGTGTCCTAGGTACGTTGGAGCTCTCCGCTTTTCGTTTTCATTTCCGGCCCGCGGTTGTGATCCCGTCGGTCGCGTTTGTCGTTGTTTTGCGGAGATTCGCGATCGTTTGAGGATCGCGGGTCGTTCTCGCGTTGTCGGTGAGTCGAGTGAGCTCCGCGGCTGTTCTGGTGCTGATCTTTTTTTTTTTTGGTCGTGTGGCAATCCGAGTCGAGGCAGGTCGATCGCGCGGTCTGATCTCGAGGGAAGTTTAGCAATTTCTCGGAGAGCGATTGTCGGGAATATGATTTGAGTTAAAGTGTGGGACTCCTCGGAAGTGGCTTTCGTAGCTGAAAGTTGACTTTGGAAGAGAGAGAGAGGTATTTGCTTTTGGACTCTTTGGAGCGACCACAAGCCTTTTTGTTCGCGGTTTCCTCGATCTCCTACTCTTTGTTTGAGCAGAGTTGCTCATATGGATGGATAAACTCTGAGTTTTTGGTGATTGTCGGTGTTTGAGTAAATGATCGGACCACACTGTTGTCAGTCTCTTGTCCAAGCAAATAGAAAGTTCGCTCTAGGTTATTCTGTTCACAATGCTTGCGGATATTATTGTTATTGCACAAATGAAGAGTCACAAACCTCCTTCTCAGATGTTTTTTCTGGCTTCTTCCTAGATTCCTTTTCCAGTTTATGCCGAGTTGGGGCTGGTGATTTTTGCTTCTAATTTACTGGAATCCCCTGATTGGACATGATTTTAGAAAGCACGAGTTTGTGTACTATCTCCTAGCTTTTAGTTGGGTGCTTCTTTTTGGCTTCACGATTGTTATGAAACTCTACGAAGATATATGCATTTTGGATGTGTCGTTTTAATGTCAAGTGCTATCTGGATATGCAGTTTGTTGTGTAGCTCCACCAATCAGCACATGTGCATGCATTGGTTTGTGGCTCTTTGTTAAATGCAACGCCTGTTGGTTGCTCACTTGGCACCCTTTTTATCTTTATTTGCTTATTCATTTAATTGTGAATGCAGATGCATTCATTAAAATAAAGTTCGGGCCCATTGGGACTCTATTTTACTTTCTGTTGGTGTACACTATCCAACTTTTTGACAGTATTTCTTAACAGGTAACTTTACTCTCAATCTGAGGAAATGAGATAGGTGAATCTGTAATTTCAAGTGCTTTAAATTGGGAGATCCAGAAGAACGTTCATTGTCCTTTCCAGTGATGGCAAAGCTAGATGCTGATTACTTGTCAGTTTGGAAAAGCTATGGACCGCATGGTGCTTTGGGTGCTCTTCTTGTTGCCATAGCTATACCTATTCTTCTCTCTACTATGCTCTTGGGAAAGAAAAAAGTGAAACAAAGAGGAGTACCTGTAGCGGTTGGTGGTGAGGCTGGTTATGCCATACGCAATAGTAGATCGCCTGAATTGGTTGAAGTTCCTTGGAAGGGTGCAACAACCATGGCAGCTCTGTTTGAGCAATGTTGTAAGAAATATTCACGACAAAGATTTCTTGGGACAAGGAAACTTATTAGCAAGGAGATTGTCACAGCTGGCGATGGTAGGAAGTTCGAAAAATTGCATTTGGGAGATTATGAATGGCTCACTTATCAAGAGGCTTTTGACCGTGCTTGCAACTTTGCATCTGGACTTGTCAGATTCGGTCATAATGTGGATAGCCGTGCAGCCATATTTGCAGATACTCGAGCAGAATGGTTCATTGCCTTTCAGGCATGATTTTATACTTCCCTCCATCAATTTCTCACTATGGGTTTGTTGTATATGAAGGTAACAATTGCAAAATAACTTTTGTTTCCAGGGGTTCTTTCGGCAGGATATTACTGTTGTCACCATCTATGCTTCTCTTGGTGAGGATGCGCTAGTTTATTCCCTCAATGAGGTAGTTGACTATCTAAGGCAATTATCAAAATTTAGCTTGTCATGGATTCAGTATAGTGACTGTTACAGGCATTTCTATGCAACACATTATTCTAAGGTCTCTGCTTTTCACAGACTCAAGTTTCAACCCTGGTCTGCGATTTCAAACAGCTGAAGAAGCTGGCTGCAATAGGTTCAAAATTGACAACAATTCAGAATGTCATTTATTTTGATGATGGTGAACCAGAGAATGATTCTAAATTACCTGGAAATTGGAATGTGAAATCATTTTCTGAGATTGAGAAACTTGGCCAAGAAAAGCCTTCCCCTCCTAGCCTACCATCAAAAAATGGGGTTGCTGTCATAATGTACACAAGTGGAAGTACTGGTCTGCCTAAGGTTTGTTCTGTTTTCTGTTATTAAATTTGTGATTTTGATATTGCATAATGTCCCAATACTTTGAACATGTGATGATTGTAATCCTATTCATTTGCATAACCTGTTGGTCATAGCCAATGACAATGTAACTAAATAATAGTCCAATAATCCGCAAATCCTCTAGAATGTCTTTCTATTAGAAAGTTTGTAGATAGTTCTGCAAGGAATGTTTGGGTGGCCCAAATATAGAATTGCTTGCACTTGGTGGTGTAGGTAAGTGGACTCCTTTTCTTTACTAGGCTGGGTAGAGCCGATCTTGCAAAGCATTGTATCTTGCACTGCAAGATGGTTAATGCAAAGCACATTTCTCATAACAGATTTCAGAACTAATGTGGCAGAGAGCTGTTCCTTGATCTCTCATTCCATTTGTGTGGTGTCCATGATGTTTGTGCCCAAGTATGAGTACTAATTTCTTTTCGTTTTATGAAACAGGGTGTCATGATTACTCATGGCAACATCGTGGCTACTGCTGCAGCAGTTATGACTGTGGTCCCAAAATTGGGCAGTGATGATGTTTTTCTGGCGTACTTGCCCCTAGCCCATGTTTTTGAGTTGGCAGCTGAGGTATCTGAGTATCTGCAGTCTAGTTGTCTCTGTTAAGGTTCAAATATCATACTCTGACAACTATGGTTCTCTAGTCTGTGATGATGGTTGCAGGTTGTGCCATCGGCTATGGGTCGACACTGACTATGACAGACACATCTAACAAAATTAAGAAGGGTACAAAGGGAGATGCTTCTGTTTTGAAGCCGACCCTCATGACTGCAGTTCCTGCCATCCTGGATCGTGTTCGAGATGGAGTTCTGAAAAAGGTGTTGAAATTTGCTACCCTTGTCTTATGTTTTGGTTGATAGTTGAGCTTAGAGGTTCACATTTGTTGTGCTCCAGGGGAGCTGTTGAGGCTATTTCAATCTTTTTATTATTGCCGAAATGGACAAATGGAATAAAAGAATGCATTAATTTATCTTTTTTACTCACAATTATCACAAAACCAGGTTGAAGAGAAAGGGGGTTTAGTTAAAAGTCTGTTCGATATTGGATATAAGCGTCGACTGGCTGCTATAGAAGGAAGCTGGTTTGGAGCTTGGGGACTGGAAAGCATGTTGTGGGATATCATAGTTTTTAAGAAGATTCGCACAGTACTGGGGGGTCATATCCGATTTATGCTTTGTGGTGGAGCTCCTTTATCTGGTGATACCCAGCGGTTTATCAACATCTGCATAGGGTATGGTTCTCTCATTCTGAGACATGTTTATATTCATTATTCATGCAGTTGCCGTTAATCTTGCTAGAAGATTGGGGGCAGGGGCAGGGGCATTTATCTCATAAATGCTAATTTTTAAACACAATATAGATGCTAATTGCTTTTCTGTATGTATTTATTGATCCTACCATGTTGTAAGGTCTTGCTCAGGTTAAGCGGTTACATGTTGATTATTGTACAATCTATAGTTTTGTTGCGTGCACTTCTTCTCATGCATGTCTTCATCCATCTATTACATTGCAATATCAAGATTTCTCTTCATTTCAATCATAAGTTAGTTGGGAGAAGTGAAATTCATGATAAAATAGGTGGAAGAATTCCTGCCCCCAAGTCAATGTAACATGAAAATCTTTCTCAGGATGCATTGAAGATAATCACAGGACTTACAGGTAATGTCACTGCATGAATATTCAATGATTTTTTTTCCCCTTCTATAGCATAACGAATATTAGGGGATCATTATTTTCAAATAGACAAGAAAAGGGCATTTCCTTTTTCCTCCCGACTCTGACAACTCAACCTGAGACAAATTTAACTCACTCATGTGCCATAGCAAGTTTATGGCGCTACATCTTGAGGTCAACTTAAGATTATTTTGTTTTGTTCTGACTTTGTAAGACAGGATAGTTGCATGATATTATGCTTTTCATATCTTTTGGTATTTATTATAAATCCTTTTTTTTTTGTCAGGGCTCCTATTGGTCAAGGTTATGGCTTGACAGAAACATTTGCTGGGGCTGCATTTAGTGAGTGGGATGACGATAGTGTGGGCCGTGTTGGCCCACCTCTGCCGTGTAGCTATATGAAGGTATTCATGAATGAACTACTGTTTTAGGAGCATGGTACTCTTTGGCAAAAGTCTAGAAGGCTAAAAGACTGTTGTTTGTGAGTAGAGAAGCTTCAACTGTGACCTCCTTTTCTGGCCTACTTCCCTCTGTGATTTGGAACCATTAATTTCATGTACTCTATAGTCGCTTGGTACCCACATGAGCTTTCTCATTGTGTTGGGATCTTACGGTTTGATTTGCATTGCAGCTTGTTTCTTGGGAAGAAGGTGGGTATAAAATATCAGACAAACCAATGCCTCGAGGAGAAATTGTAGTTGGTGGGACTAGCATCACTGCTGGTTACTTTAACAATGAGGAAAAAACTAAGGAGGTGTATCAGGTACTTATTCATCACCTGCAGTCTGAACATACAGTGAGACTTGATAAGGTCCACTGTGATCTCTTACAGCCCATTACGTGTTTCAGGTTGACGAGAGGGGCATGCATTGGTTCTATACTGGTGATATCGGACAGTTTCATCCTGATGGCTGCCTTGAAATTATTGACCGGAAGAAAGATATCGTTAAACTTCAGCATGGGGAGTATATATCTCTTGGAAAGGTGTGGAGCCTAATTAATGCTTCTTGGATAGCATAGCTTTTTTCAGGCTTGACCGTGATTTTCTCTGTTGGCATTAAATCTGTCGATTTACTTGGTGCAGGTTGAAGCTGCATTGATGTCAAGCAATTATGTAGATAACATCATGGTATATGCAGATCCATTCCACAACTACTGTGTAGCTTTAGTTGTTCCTGCATGGCAGGCGCTGGAGAAATGGGCCAATGAAGCCGGTGTCAATTACAGTGATTATGTTGAGCTGTGCGACAAAAATGAGGCAGTGATTGAGATTAAGAGATCACTTTCTGAGGTTAGTTTTTTGGCATTTTCTCCTATTGCATTTGGTAAAACTGGTCACCTTCCAGTTATTAGATTCCAAAAGTGGTGATAACCATTTTTTTTTTCCTTTGTAGAACTTTCATGTTCTCGTGGGGCTGAACAGTTAATTTTATGCTTGCAGGTAGCAAAGCCAGCAAAACTGGACAAGTCTGAAATTCCTGCAAAAATCAAATTAGTTCCAGAACCGTGGACACCGGAATCGGGATTAGTCACTGCTGCGCTCAAGATAAAGAGAGAGCAGCTGAAGGCCAAATTCAGGGACGAGCTCCAAAAGCTGTACGAGTGAAATGTACGATGGCTTAGATGCTTACTGGCTTGCCACATCGTTCCGGCCATAGAGGTCTATATACTCCTAATTCCCTGAAACGCTATTTTCTCTGGCGATGGTTTCCCTACTCTTGTCAGGTGCTAGCTAGTAGGATCCCATGTATCGAATGGTGTATACGACGGAAGAAAATTTAGCAACTTAATCTGTTTACATGGTGATCTGATTCTGGTTACCTGGTTGGTAGAGCGCATAAATGAATGCTCTTTTTCCCCCCTTGTTTTTTCGATTCGAAGTGAAGTTCCGGACTTCGATCCGTTTCTTTTCCAACAAGGGAGATATGATTGCGTTGAGCTTTCAAACTAGTATAGATGTCTGATGTTTGCGTTGATTCCAGTTCTTTCATCCATAATATTTTACAGAAAATTATGCAAAGAAACTCCCATAATTCACAATTTTCTTATTATAACACTTCGTGTTTAGCAACTTCCTTGTGCTAACATTAATTTTCACAGATCTAGTGGATTAAAATTTTGAGACATGGAGTTATAAATTACTGGAAGTGGTTACTTCCCATTGAGGTATCCTACATTAATTTTATACTAATTTGCCTTTTGCATCATCATGTAGAGTCGTCAATTCATCACCATACGTGGTGATGACCTTTTTGCACATTGCATTATTCTTCGTCCTGCTTCAAAGTTTTCATGAACAATCTCTATTTAAGGCTTTAGTCGTAACTTGAATTTGAATACATATGGTTTTAATTAGAATCCATGAAGGCTTGGATTCCAAACTACGAAAGAAGATGCAGATGTGTCATAGATGAACAACGCTCGGGCTCTAATTATTTTGCGAGAAATGAATAATTTAAAAATTATTTTTTCAAAAAAATCACTTGTAAAAATAGATGAGCGAAACATATTTTCATTATCTAAGAATATATGTAAATCTAGATTGTTGTCCATAGTTAAAATATGTTTCATTAATAATTTAATTCAAGAGATACAATCAATCATTTTTTTTAAATATTTTTTTCAACATTTATTTTTCATAAAATAAATAATAAAATATATTTTAATAACCAATAATAATTGATTGTAAATAAAAATATATTTTATTTATTCATTTTATAAATGGTACAAGTGATCATTTAATTTTTTTTAAAATCATTTTATTTTCACAAAATAAACGGAACTTAATTGATAAAAAAAATTCCCGTAGGCCAACATATACTTTAGAAGATTAACATGTTCCTAAATTCGGAGAATTATTGAAATTAGCGTAATGATTCGATACATAAAAAAAAGAAGAATTCACTTGATTTCTCGATTCTATTTTTTATAAATCAAAGCTTTGCTTGTCTGATATTCTTTCTCCAAAGAATCTTCTCTATTCTCCCTTCATCACTCTAAAAAAATCTTGAGCTCACAAATCCATTCTCATCTCCAGATACACCTCAAAAGCTTCCTCGCGTCAATGATTTCTTCTTCCCCTGTCGGCTTCATCCACTTTTTTTCCCAGGGAAGATACTGCACGGTGACGAGGGAGTCGAAAAACTACTCTTGCTCAGATGCATTCGAAACGACCGAAACAGTTTTCGCTGCAGGCCTTAGTATGAGATACAAAGCAGGGCCTAGAAAAGGCACTGCAGAAAGTGGGAGAAGCCAGGAACCTTTCTCATACCTGCAATTCAACAACTCTGATCATTTGAACCCTTCCAAAAGAAAAACCACAATCATACTCCTAGAAACTATCTAATACTGAACAACAGCCATGGATCACACATGGAATGCCTTACCATTTCCTAGAGCTCATGTCATTGTAAACCCAGAAAGGAGCAAATGCAGACAGTAGGGTGAAATCGATGGATGTGACGTGGATCTGCAAACAGAGATTCCATTACATAATCAGCTTCCCACTATTATTCCCAGCAGATCAAACCTGAGAGTTTCCTAAAATGCGTTGATCTTGAGCATCTATTTAGAATAAACAGAATGAAAAACCAAGTATTCTCTGCTCATAAGCACATGCACCTGAAGTTTAGTTTCTTGAAATGTCATAGTGGATGAAGCAAATTTGATTATGTTAAATTTTTTATGGAAGCATCAATGGCATGAATTCGAGAAGAAAATAACAGCATCATACTTAAGATCTGCCGCTAAATTCCCTTTTTTCTGTTCATTGACCATAAAAAATGTACTTGTCTTGAGCATTAGATCACCTCAATATATACATACAACAGAGAAGTGTGGATCAATTCACATCCCACAACCTTAATAGAACTGAAAGCACCATTACATTTCTCTTGAGCAGTTAATGTTAATGCATGCTGAGGAATGAGGATTGACTCACCAATTTGCTCTCTCTGAAGTACTGGAAGAACTCCCTCCACTCAGCTCCACCCGCAACAGCCGCATAAGTGATCAATCCTAGTCCTGCAAGAAATACTATCTGACATGTATTTCAGTTAATTGTCTTCTTATGCAAAATTAGATGATAATGAACAGGAAATAATGTGTTCCCACTAAATAAAAGCTTATACGCATAACAGGGAGATAGGTACATTCTACACGTTCAGAATCGCAATGATCTTCAAAGAAATGGCACCAACTTTCTGGGGGACTGAACAATATGGAAATCACTTTATCGCTTCTTCTTATAAGTGCTGTTCTTTCAAATGAGTGCTATGTCATTCCTTACCCCAGCAGTGAGCTTTGATTCAAGGAAATTCAAAGGCCATCTACTGAGCTCAGCTTCTTCAACAGGAGGTGGAGGTGGTTTCCAGAGTACAAAGTAAGGAATGAGAGCATAGATGCCGCCAAAGAAAGAAAGTACTGTGAAAGGCCAGACAGGAACACTGCCCTTCGAGCTGCGTGCATAATCATGTTACAAGTCCATAAGCAATCAGAATCATTCAAACAACAGTAACAAAGTTAGCTTTCTGTTCTTATATACCAGACACAAAATTGTACGCATGACATGCGGGTAAATATGGTTATTTGACAAAGGATATAACAATTGCATGAAAGGGGAAAATTCCCTTGTATCCCTAAAACCACAAAGGAATCCACCAAAAGAGGATTGGGACATACTTTTCAAGGGATAATTGTTGAACAGGGCAATTTTCATATGAAGCAGGATTGTCGAATATCGTTGCATACATCTCATGTACATAATAAAATGAAGAAATTTCTTGCAGGAATTGTCGTGAATCAAGCTAAATGAACAAAAGGTTACCTTCGGCCTGATGGAAGCAGCAGCATGCTATAAACCAAAGGCCACAAACCCATAATATTCCACAAGGATACAAGCACTCCATTCATCCTGAAACCATCATCTCCTTTCAAAAACAACAGCTTTTGCAGAAAATACATGTCCCTCGACTGTAGATTCAAAAGGAAAAAAGCATCACAAATCTATCAGAATATCAGGGCTGATTACTTCAAAGACTTGACAGAACCGATGTATCTATGCCAGAGCAAAATCACTATCCATTTCATAAGCACATCACATCTTTCGTTTAACCAAACAACATTCATCATCACCATTTGGGTCCATAGAATTACTCATCTCTAGCACACCACCAAAAAAAAATAAAAAATCCTCCACTCCTTTTTTTCCCAGAAAATTCAGACCCGTGGATTAAAAATCTTCCAAGACTCGACAGAGCTGTGCCATAAGTATCCAAATCATCATCCATATCGACAAGCACAACTAATGTCCAAGAATGCGAGTTCTTTGTCATCTGGGTCCAACGGCATAACCAAAAACCGAATTCAACAGAATCATCAAGGCTGGTACGTGTAATTACCGGAGTCTGGTTCGGAGCTAGATTGAAGACATAATACATAATCCCTCCCCAGAGCAGGAAAAGCAAGACCGACGACGTCCAGTCCCTTCCTCCCTCCCCATCGCTCCGCGACGGACCCTCCTCCTCCTCCAGAACTGGGTCCTCTGGCTTCTCGTTCCTGGTGAAGCTGCGACACACTCGAAACCTTCCTGGCTTGCCGGACGGAGAAACGGAGGGGTTCCCATTGCAGTGCCTGCGCATGACGCCGCGAGCGAAAGGAGAGACCTTTGAGGGGAGCGGAGGGAATGGGATTCTGGGTTTTGGGATGCGAGCGGGGAAGAGCGAGCGCTCGAGAGGTGGCGGGACGCGGGCGGAGTTGGCGGAGACGATGGGATTGGTGCTGGCTAACATGTTTCCAGCGGAGAATGAGAGAGGAGAAGAAGACGGAGAAGAGTGTTTCACTAGGCTCGGGCAAGGCACCGGTGACTTCGGTTTTGTCGTTCCAACTTTTTTTCCCATTGTACCTAATTTTTTTAGTTTTTGTGAATATATTGTTTGTATTTTGATAATCGAATCCAAACTACTATTAGCATGTCTGTTTATGTTATGGCAACGGAAGAAAACAAAAGAAGCAAATATTTAACCCACGGAAGCTCACAAGTCTAGCAGGTGTTCTGCCTCGACCTATTTATGAAGCGACGGATTTTTCAATGTTAATTACTTTAATGGAAAATTGATTGCCTATCGATAGTGTAAGGGTGATCGATTTCTAGTTCGATCTAATCACGAAGTGGAATTAGGAATCAGGGATTGGATTGGTTTAGTCCAATGGAACTGATTACATTTTTATTATTATTAAAGAGCGATTGTGCACAACGAGAGAAAGTCACAACTCTTAAGATATTGATGGAAGTGATGATGAGTGAAAATTTATCATGTCATAATTTATGGTGGCTGTGTTTGGTTTAGCATTCTCGATGGGTTTTCGGCCTCTAAAATCTCTGGAAAAAATGCTGAGTCGTTTGATAATTGAGGTGAAAGCCAACCTTAGGAAAGCTAAAAGCTTAAGGCTAGTCCCCACTAGTTTTGAGCTTTCAACGTATCGAAAATGAAAAAAAATGATTTTTTCCTTCCAAAATTATCCTCACTAATTTTTAAGTTTTTTGATTTTGTCCTTCCTTATAATTGTTCATCTTCTTCATGCAAGGGTGACCAGCACTTTGTTGGGCGAGGATTGCATAACCTAAGTGACCCTTTCTGGGATTGCATGACCTTAGGCGACCTTTGCAGGACTTAGGCAATCGACACCCAAGCGATGGTTGCTTGGGTTGCACAACCCTCATTAAGGGTCACCAAAGGTTGTGCGACCCTCGCCAAAGGTCACCCAACCTTGAGTGACCTCAATTGATGGCCACGATGCCAAATTTGGCTTGCGAGCGACCATAGTCCTTTGTTGAATCGATTGTTTGGTTCAATTTTCAATGAAAGAAAATATAAAAAAATATAGCAAAGTCCATTGTAAAAGTTTTTTTTGCCAAACACATATTGAACCCAAAGTTGATTTGCAAAGAGTTTTTACAAACACAATTTGCATTTTCTCAAAGAGTGACTTTCAGCATTTGCATTTCACCAAAGTTAAATCAAAGCACCCAATATCATTGGACAAGATACTATTTAGTTCACAATTTATTATTTTTTAAAATAAAATAATAACAAAAAGGTATTTGTAGTCGGTTAACTCGAAATCGGACCACTCGGAAATCGGTTTCACTTTTAGGAATCGGTAACCGGATTGACATTTCTAAGAATCAGACCACATCGACTAGTCCAATTTGGTCCTAGTGATTTTCAATTTGGGCGATTTATTTTGCACACCCTAATTTAATTTGCAATTGGGATGGGCCACCTAAAGATCGGAAGCTTCTCGTGGCTGGTTTCTCATCAATGGATTACTCAAAAATCACGAAAGATTTTTGCATAAAATCACATCAGATTCTTTTGCGCTTCTTGTCCAAACCCTCCGGGACAATTTTATACTTAGAAATTGGAAGTATGCGACAACTTTTTTGGCAAAACCCTTGACATGCACCAGTGGTTGTTGGCAAACCTTAGGGCCTCAGCAGCTCTGGTAAAAGAAACCGACCAGCCAATAGCTTTGGACGTGGTTCGTTGGCATCTTTGGAATCGGAGTACTAAAATAATATTTCATATAGGTTTTTTTACACCTTTTCGCGATGCATCTGTGAGTCTGATTTTAGGAAATGTTTAGGGCATCCTTTCGACTCGTATAATTGATGAAGAGAGGTGCATTTTTGGGTTGTTGCGCTCCTTCTAGTTGGATCAACATCAATTTTAATAGAGCCTCTAAAGACAACTCGATTCCAATTTTCAGTAGGTGGGTTTCTTCATAATAAATCAGACGATTTTGACTTGTTGGATTCACGTCAAGTGTGGAAAAATGCTCTTTGTTCAAAGTAAATTTTTAATTTTTTTTTGTCTCAAAGTTGCCATCTCTTTAGCATTTCCAAACTTGCAGTGGAGTTGGACTTGCAAGCAGCAATTTCTCTTTTCAGAAATTAACTTCGTCTCTCAATTTTGTTGACTTTGTCATTTCTCATATAGAAAACTGTCGGAGTATTTTCAGTATGTCAAAACTGAGTGATACTCATATGAGGCTGGATAGGTCATCCATAGATTTACTTTCTTTATTGATACGGGATGAGGCTAAATCAAGTTTTGCTAGAAAGATAATAGTGTAACAACACTCGGGCATTGCCCATTTTATGGTCGTTTAATCGAAGCTTATAATTTCCTATTATATAAAAAGGATAATGTTAGCATAACAGTCATCGTTACTATTGGAAGTAACGGTGACATGTGGGCCACGGGTCGTAATGCTAGCACGACACCACTTGTAATGGAGGGAAGGGAATTGTTTTCTCATAATGCAAGCATAACACCAGTTGCCTTTTTTAATCGATTGCATCTCGTGGCCTACATGCCACCATTATTCGCAATGTTAACGGCAACCGTTACTTAAAGCATTTTCCCGATCAAAAATGTTCATAAAGTTGTCCATGTTAGTGTCTTAACATTCCATATAATAATGTCACTAACCGTTTTGTTTGAATAAAGAATCAAGAATTACGACCGGCTACACCCCGGGCGGTAAATCAGGTTGACCGGAATTTGACTGTGATTAGTGATCGGTTGACGCTTGGTAATTACTCCTTAATAAACCGTCTTAAAAATTTTCCATCCCTCCCATGCATGCAATGTATAAGGTAAGGAAAGTAGGGTTGTGTATATGTACATGCAAACTTCGTTCTTCCCCACGTCATTACAATCCTCTCGGTTCAAACTTCATGGTCTTGTCAACGCCAATGTCTCTCGTCGTTTCTCCCGACAGCAAGAACTTGTCAGGGCTTTGCCTGATCTCTCTGTTGCTGCTGCTGCTGCTGCTGCTTCGGACCACCGAGGTCGTCGCTGCTTTTGGGCCAGCCGGGAGCGATGGCAACACGACATACCCGGCGCTGTTTGCGTTTGGGGACTCGATCCTCGACACAGGCAATAACAATAACCTCAGGACGCTGAGCAAGTGCAATTACCCTCCTTACGGGAAGGATTTTCCCGGAGCAATACCCACCGGCCGATTCGGCAATGGGAAAGTCCTCTCAGACTTGATAAGTAAGTTCCTTTTTTTCTTTTTCGCTATAACGGAATTCGATGTTGTACTTCTTTTTAATAATGAGCACATTGAACTATAGTTCAGTGCTTGCTAAATAATGCTGACAGAAACTCCAACCTGCATTAAATTTTTTGAAACAGCGGAAGGGCTAGGAATCAAAGAGTTATTACCAGCATATTTGGATCCTAATCTACAGAACGTGGATCTTCCGACGGGTGTTTGCTTCGCTTCAGGCGGCTCAGGCTTGGATCCACAAACCGCTGGAGTGCAGGTTCATTCCTGTCCTGCAATTCTTTGATATTAACGCTCATCGGCATCCTGAACACTCACTCCAAAACAGTTGATCGTGTGTCTTTCCATGCACAGGGCGTGTTGGCCATGGAAGATCAATTGAAGCAGTTCAATGACTACGTAGGGAAGCTGAATGCGGTCGTTGGAGCCGAAAACGCCACCACCATACTCAACAACAGCCTCTATCTGATATCTGCAGGCAACAACGACATCGCCTCCACCTATTTATCCGCCCGCCTCAGGCCCATGCCCTTCCCTGCGTATGCTGATTTCTTGGTTAACTCCACTTCAACTTTCATAAGGGTAAATTTCTTTTAGCCATGAATGTGCTTTACTTGAGTCGGCATGCGTCTTTGTCTATTTTAAGCTTGCCCTTCATGGCAAGAAATCCAGAGCATCCTCCCATCTTTCTTCTTCTTTTTGTGTACGCTGTTTGCAGAACTTACATGCACTTGGCGCGCGGAAATTTGCACTCCTCAGCACTTTACCGTTGGGATGTTTGCCATCAGGTAGAGCTTCAGCAGGCGGCGTTCTTTGCTCGGAGCTGGTCAACCAAGATGCGCAATTGTTTAATGGTAAACTCTCCTCCATGTCGAGTTCGCTCAGCAGCGAACTTGCGGATTCCCGGATAGCCTACATCGACGTCTATGACCCTCTCCTCAATCTGATACAAAACCCTAATCAATTCGGTAAGCACTTTGGCTTAAGTTCCAACCTAATTCAGCACCATGCGCACTCCCTCGATGCACGATGAGCATGCATTTCCTCTTCATTGCAGTCTTGAAAAAGTTCGCACTGCAAACTCACACTCCAAAAATGGGCATGTGAAATTTTCAGGTTTTCGAGTTCCTAACGTAGGATGCTGCGGCGTATTAACATTGCTATGCAATCCAGTGAATCCACTCACTTGTCCGGACATACCGGATTATGTTTTCTGGGACGGTGCTCATCCTTCCGAGAAAGCCTACCGTGCTCTCGCACCCGCGATCGTCCAGGCCTGCTTGAACATGTAGCACGGCAACTCCACGTGCCGATTATTGCAATAACGATGCGTGAAGCCGGACCTTCATGTCTTCCGTACAAAGAATCAATCGTCTCTTTGTTAGTGCTAGTGATTGTACTTATCGGATGTTTTGCAAGTCACAGCGACCTGAATCGTACACGGAGTATGAAGTTGCGAGTGGATTTAATTTCGAAAATGCTTTCTTAGTTTGTGATGCATTATACAATGAAGCTGGCCATCATCTCTATTTTCCGATTCAACCTGTTTATGGCAACGGCACGACAGGAGAAAGTGAGCTCAGAGATGGAAAAAAAGAGAACGGATAAGGAAGAGTGAGGCAACGAGGTGAAAGAACGAATTAGATATTGAATGGTGGGAAATATTTTCTTTTCAAATTTCAACCGAAGACTGAAATATATCATCATTTTCTTGGAGAATGATTTCTTGACAAATTTTTTTTTTTGGAAACGTAATTTTTTATGTGAAAAGAACGAAGCCCAAAGATTCCTCTTTATCCTCCTCCTTTGTCTTTATTAAAGGTGCTATTGCAGCTTCAGACCATGTAAATTCAAGGTAAACACATTTGCGAAAAAAAAAAAAACAGTACTCTGTGGAGATTTATATGCATATGTATGAAATTTGTATCGAGCTTTTCGAACAATTGTTATAAACTTTCTTATCAAATTTATGCAGGGTTGATTAGAAGGTCAAGTACTTTTTATAGCACATCAAAATACAATTAACACACAAGCCAGACGGTTGTATATAAACTGAATCGAGAGATGATCTCCAAAGTATAAGAACTCGACCTCCGCCTCCCCCTCCCCCTCCGCCGCTCACCTCATTAGAACCACTTATTCCTAGAATACATATAGAAAATGTGCTACGGAGCTACTGAACAGGGGCAAAAATATATAATCGTGCCTCATTTACTCAAATTAATTCTTATGACACATAAACCTCCCCAATTGGTACACTCATACCACATTTTTCTAAAATCAATTTTCATGTCAATAAAAATCTCAAAATAGTAAGTCGCACTACATTTACTCAAAACTGGTTTTTGTATCATGTATAATATCAAAATTTGAGGTAAATGTGGTATAATTATTACTAATTTGAGATTTTTCATGATATGATAATTAGTATGGGATAAATGTGACATTGGGTGTCTCATTTTAAGATTTTTGGTGATATTAGTCTTTTCCTTTTTCTAAAAGCACAAGAGGGAACCCTGTCACCACTCCTTACTTCTTCACCTAGTCCCAAATTATACAAAAAGGCAAAGTTGCTGCTATTTCCACCAACCCATTTGTCCCTACGACATTTTTGGCCCTCCTAACTTCAAAGGTGCTATTGCACCTTCAAATCATGAAATTTTTTAAACACATTTGTGAAAAAATAAAATAAAAAATAGAGCACTTTCTAGAGATTTATATACAAATATATGAAATTTATATCTGAATTTTCGGCCAATTATCATATAGCATCTCCAAGTAATTTTATGGACCTTATTAAATTTACACGAGAGTTCTAATGACAAGAGACTTGGCAGCGCAACCTGGAAACGCCAAACCAACCGTACTTACGTGCGGAGAAAATATTAGGTACCCAGGTCAGCAAATAGGAAGTTGATTCATTGGGTGACATGTGTCCCATAGGCCCACTGTCATTAATTTTCCTCGTCTCCTCTCTCTCCCCGTTACCTTCTCCTCCTACCATCTTCCTTTTTCCTCACCTGCTCCGTCCATCATCTCCACTGTTTAGCACCGATTTTTCTTTTTGACTGTTGCATCTGCCATGGCCAGAGCTCGAGCTAGCGGAAGCCATGGCCACCTAAGTTTTGACATCTTGCCATGGACCTGCACATGGCGGCTGGCGAGGGGGTTGGCAGAGTGCACGTCCGCGTCGCGTGCGGCGCACTGGGCGGTGGCGACGGGCCCGGCGGCAGCGGCGGCCGCGTCGAAGGTGGGTTGGCAGTGTGCACGCCCTCGTCGCACGCGGCGCACAAGGCGGCGGCGTTGGCCGCCTGGAGCTTCAGCGTGGGGATGGATGTTCCATGGAAAAAAGCAACGGGGAAGATGAGGTAAAAGGGCGAGAGAGAGAGGAAAATTAATGGAAGTAGGCCCAAGGTGACGGATGTCGTCCAATGGGCGGACTTCTTGTTTGCTGACCTGGCCTCCCTCATGTAAGGTAACGAAAGTAGGGCGTGCATATATATATATATATATATATATACATATGCAAGACTTCGTTCTTCCTCACATCATTACAATCCTTTCGGTTCGAATTTCATGGTCTTGTCCAAGCCAATGTCTCTCCTCGTTTCTTCCCGACAGCAAGATTTGTCAGGGCTTTGCCTGATGTTTCTGCTGCTGCTGCTGTTGCTTCGGACCTCGGAGGTTGTCGCCGCTTCCGGGCCAGCCGGCGGTGATGGCAACTCGACGTACCCGGCGTTGTTCGCATTTGGGGACTCGATCCTCGACACGGGCAATAACAATAACCTCAGGACGCAGAGCAAATGCAACTACCCACCTTACGGGAAGGATTTTCCGGGAGCGATACCCACTGGCCGTTTCGGCGACGGGAAAGTCCTCTCGGACTTGATAAGTAAGTTCCTCTTTTTTTCTTTTTCGCTATAATGGAATTCGATGTCGTATTCTTTTAAATAATGAGCACATTGAACTTAGTTCAGTGCTCGATAAATAATGCTGACAGAAACTCCAACCTGCACAAAATTCTTGAAACAGCGGAAGGGCTAGGAATCAAAGGGATATTACCAGCATATTTGGATCCTAATCTACAGAACGTGGATCTTCTGACGGGCGTTTGCTTCGCTTCGGGCGGCTCAGGCTTGGATCCGCAGACTGCTGGAGCGCAGGTTCATTCCTATCCTGCAATCTTTTGAAATTTACGCTCATCAGCACTCCAAACACTCACTCCGAAAGAGTTGATCATGTGTCTTTCAATGCACAGGGCGTGTTGGCCATGGAAGATCAGTTGAAGCACTTCAACGAGTACGTAGGGAAGCTGAATGCGATTGTCGGAGCTGAAAATGCCACCGCCATACTCAGCAACAGCCTCTATCTGATGTCTGCAGGCAACAACGACATCGCCACCACCTATTTATCCGCCCGCCTCAGGCCCATGCCCTTTCCTGCGTATGCTGATTTCTTGGTTAACTCCACTTCAACTTTCATCAGGGTAAAATTCTCTTAGCCATGGATGTGCTTAATTTGAGTTGGCATGCGTCCTTGTATATTTAGCTTGCCCTTCATGGTAGGAAATCCAGTGCATCCTCCCATCTTTCTTCGTCATTTTCTGTACACTGTTTGCAGAACTTATATGCACTAGGCGCGCGGAAATTTGCACTCCTCAGCACTTTACCATTGGGATGCTTGCCATCAGGCAGAACTTCAGCAGGCAGCGTTGCTTGCTTGGAGTTGGCCAACCAAGATGCGGAATTGTTTAATGGTAAACTCTCCTCCATGTCGAGTTCGCTCAGCAGCAAACTTGCGGATTCCCAGATAGCCTACATCGACGTCTATGATCCTCTCCTCAATCTGATACAAAACCCTAATAAATTTGGTAAGCACTTCGGCTTAAGTTCCAGCCACATGCAGCACCATGCGCACTCCCACGATGCACGATGAGCATGCATTTCCTTTTCCTTGCAGTCTTAAAAAGCTCGCACTGCAAACTCACACTACAAAAATGGGCATGTGAAATTTTTCAGGTTTTCGAGTTCCTAACGAAGGATGCTGCAGCGTACTAACGTTGCTATGCAATCCAATGAATCCACTCACTTGTCCGGACATACCGGATTACGTTTTCTGGGACGCGGCTCATCCTTCCGAGAAAGCCTACCGGGTTCTTGCACCCGCGATCGTCCAGGCATGTTTGAACATGTAGCGTGGCAACTCCACATGCTGATTATTGTAATAACAATGCGTGAAGCCATAGCTTCATGTCTTCCATACAAAGAATCAATCGTCTATTTGTTTAGTGCTAGTGATTGTACTTATCGTATGTTTTGCTGGTCAAAGCGATCTGAATCGTATACTTGCGTTTGTAGTATGAAGTTTCGAGTGGATTTATTTTCGAAAATGCTTTCTTAGTTTGTGATGCATTTTACAAAGAAGCTGGCCATTATCTCTCATTTCCGACCCAACCTGTTTATGGCTACGGCACGGCAGGAGAAAGTGAGCTCAGAGATGGAAAGAAAGATAACGCAGAAGAGAGAGCGAGGCAGAGACGTTCAAGAGATGTGTGAGAGAGAGGATGCAAGGCTATATTATGACTATTAGAATATTTAAATAATAAATCATGTATTCATCGAATACAGCTTAAATTTTTAGAATAGTTGATTATGGTCTTACAAAATTTCACGTGGTATCGGAGTTGGAGGTCCTGAGTTTGAACTGCCTTCATCTAACTAAAAGTTAAGTTTGATTATCTAAATTTCTAACTAGGGCAGTATTAGATAGGATACGATATGAAATTCAGACATTTTACTACAATCGATCCATAGTTTGGTGAATTATTTTAATAAAGTCAAATATTTTCATAACTTAGGAGCTGCATATTAGTGTAAAATGAATTCGAAAATGCATAAACAAAAATGATAAGAATTTGTCATGATTCACTACTAAAAAAACTGCAAATGCACAAATAGAGACAATCTCCAGCATTCAATCCCTTTTTATTAATGTATGATTTAAATCTTAAACTTGTAAAGCCACACCTTCAACCATGGCAAGAAATATAAACAAGTTACAGCGATCCATGAGATGGTCCAATCATGTCTAATCTAGTCAAAGAGAGAAAAGTGTAATTATCCACCTTTGCAATTCTAAAAAAATATAATGCTTGAACTCTTTCAGAGCTAGAAAGGAGAATGAGCTTCTACTCCCCCACCGTTTTGTGCAGTTTTGATGTGAATCAAAGAGTAATGAAGAAACTTTAATGTGAGCTAGATTTGCGAAAGAGAAGGAGGAGAGGAGAAGAGAGGAGAGGGGTTTTTTTTTTTTTTTTTTTTTCAAAGAATATGCTCACCCTCATTTTTTATTTACTTATTTGTTTCTTATTTTCCCTCTCTTTTTTTATTTCTTTTCTTACTCCCTTCCATAATTTCTTAATTAACATTTTATTCAATAATAAGTTGTACTAATACACTTAAAATACGTAATAAACATAAATAATAAATACAAATGATAGAATATAAAGAATTTCAAATATAAAAATAAAAATAGGAATAAATAAGAAATCATATTTACCTTCATCCTACCCCTCACATGGGATATTTTTATTGAAGCTATATCCATTTTATACTTGGCCTTATCCTACCTTTTAATTCGGGTTACTAAACATTAGGGATGTGCAACGGAAACCGCCTAACTTGGGAAACCAAGACTAGCCGGTTTGGGAGGTTCCCATAGCCGGTAGCTCGGTTCTCGGTTCCCCATTTTGGAACTGGGCCGGCCGGTTGGATTCTAAGGTTTGGAATCGAATCGATTTGATCAAATTGATAATTTTTTAATATATATTTTAAAAAATTTCTTAAGAATTCGAGAAAAAAAAATTCTCAATTTCAATTCCAAATTCCAAAGTCCGCTCCAAACCCCTCTCTACATAGCTTTTAGTTTATTTGTGCTTCTAGGTTCTACATTTTCTACTTCCTTCTCGCTTGGAGAGCGATCGTTGTAGGGTCTTTTGGATCGGCTTAAAGAAGGCTTGGGTCAAGTCCAAGCCGCCAGGGCTGAGGGAGGCCTCTATCAACCACTACGTCATCGGCCAATCGACGGAGGCCAAGATCTTGGTGAAGGAAGACCGACTTTCCTCGTGAAGGAGAGAGAGAGACACAAGGAGATACGAAGAAGAGAGAAAAATGGTGTTTTGGAAAAAAGAAACTGATTGGCAAAAGAATTTTTGAAAAATCCGAAATGTGGTCTTTTTGAAAACTAATGAATTGATGAATGGACTAGTAATTTGATTACTAGGCACGACTAAATGTACCCAACGCTGGAGACCAAACTGTCCATCGTGGACTTTTTTTCTAGAAGCCGAATGGAAATCCTTACATTGGCCTTCGAAAAAGAGGAAGACAAAGTGGAGAAGGAGGAGGGAACTTTGGTCGGCTCGCCCCCGCAATGGTCACTTGCCCATGAAAAAAAATAAAAATAAAGAAAAAGAATCCTTTTTTTTTTTTTTTTCTTTTTGGGTAATCAGAAGGTACAAGGCCGATACTTGTCCCGATCCGACATGGGGCACCAGCAGCTTAGGCTGTATGGGCCTCGTTGAATAGCCGCTAGGCCCATGACTTATGCATGACCTTTTTCCCTTTTTCTTCGCTCCTTTTTTTCTTCTTTAGCAACGAATTATACGTTCTCCTAATTTGATTTGTCTCTTTTTGATTGAGATTCACGGCAACGGGTCTATCCGATACGTTTCCGTTGCGTACATCAGATCCCGATCGCATCCTCAAGGTGGTGCGCGGTGGGATTTCGCCTGGTCTTGACACATTCGGCGCACGAATGCAATGGCCTATAAACAGTCTGCGCTTCTTGAGGAAAAAAACAGAAGATACATTCATTTGCTTCTTCGAGAGTTTGTTCTTGGAAGAGTGATTGTTGAGGCTTAAGCGGAATATCTTGTCATTTCCAATACTAGTAGCCATCCGACGATGCCGACCCTCTAAGCATCATTTCCGAGGCCAATAGCCATTCGACGTCAACCTCCTTCGAGCATAATGTGACATCACAGGATTTGGAACCGGACCGTGCCTACCATCGGAGTCCGAAATGGGCAGAGTTGCCCGATTCACGAATGGGAGAGGAAATGGATGGATGATGGATCGACGCGATCGGTCATTTTCCTTCCTAGGTAACCCAAGAAATTCTACAAATGAAAGACGATACGATTTATAAGGTATCTTCGATTTAAAAGATCTTATACAGCACGTTTTACCTGTCATTTTCGCTTCTCTGTTTCTTTTTGGGAATATACGCCCTTCGCAGAGATCCACCAAGAACCTTCGCAGGCACGTTACACCCTTCATCATCATCTTCATCTTCATCTTCATCTTCTTCTTCGTTTGTCTTGGAAGAAATGGGGAATGCAGGCTCTGGCGATTCAAGGCTGGGACTGGGGAAGTGTTCCCCCCCCCCCCCGGAGGCCCCTGAACAATAATCTTGATTTGATTTTTCTGTACAGGAGAAGGAGACTTCTTTTTAATGCGGTTTTGGTGAACCGTAGACGCCAAGATGTGAAAACCGATGCACTGTTATCCATTTTTTTTAAGGCCTAGATTGGTTGCGACGCTCCGAGATTGGTTAACCATCGGTTTGAACACGCCGGCAATATCCTAGGGGTATCCACGGTTTTCCCACCCAAAACACGACGACTTTGGTCGGGCTTTCCATTGTAGTGTCCGTCGCTTACTCTGGCTTCTTCTTGTGCGGGATCGGAGGAGCGACTGCCACCGCGAACACCTGGGACGACGTCTTCATCTTCATCATCTTGCTCCACTTTACATGGACCATGCACGTCGTGAAGAACTTGTTGCAGGCGACGATAGCTCGTATCAAGTACATGAACTTTGGTTATGAGGTGAATGTGGACACTCGCTTGGCTTTCTGCGACCCGATGAAATACCTGATCGGGAGCATCTCTATGGGTTCCACCATGGTCCTGATCATCAGGACCATCCGAGGCTCTTCCCAGGCGCTCAGCTTGATCGCCGGAGGGTCAGATGAATTCTTGTTCCCGTGCACCGTCTGCTACTCTGGCATCGCTTCGAGGCTGATCACATACGGGAACAGATGGGGATTTGTCCACGTCGGAGCACTCAACAAAGCGTTCGTGCAAGCATCAAGGGAGCTTGGGAGACTTTTCAATAGGGCTGGATTACGATCGTTGATCGACTCTGATCTGACCGGGGTTTTTTGCTTCTTCTGTGGCCTAACCGGAGAAGCAATATCTGCACTAGCGAGCGGCTCCTGGGCACTAGCAGTTCACAAGAGTTATGCTGCCGAGGTGTCCCTGTATGCTTTCTTGATTCGCCATTTCGTGGTAAGGTTATGTATGCTAAACTAATTTCAACTTTCGTCCTTAGCTTTGTCGATACTTAGATATGGTCTCTAACTTAGTTTGCGCGTTTCAGTGTCGAATATCAGTGGCATGGACACAAGCATCGGTTTCAGCACACTACATTGCTTATGCAGAGAACCCAAATAACACTCCGTTCAACTCGACCATCCAATCTCGGCTTGCACAAATGGAGAGAAATGGGCATTAGAGTACACTACTTGGAAGCAAGCTTTCGTTTCATAGAGAGCTTGACATTCTCGTTGGGTCAGTAAAGTCTGTGTACAGCAAAACAATTCACAGAGAACCAAACTGGTGTTTCTTTAGTTTTTCTTTTCAGGACTTCTTTTGTTCTTACCATTGCATATATACAAAAACCTCAGCAGTACCATCACATTTGTTCTTTCATTTCGGCTAAACAAGATTTTAATGGCTGAATTGAAAACTCTGTTCCTTAGTCAATCACTATGCACCGATTGCATGAAGTAAAGTAACACACGATAAGGTGTCCATGAAATTTGCAGTTTCATAATGAGAGTCAATAGTGAACTAAGATTTGGCAGAAGAGCCACAGGAGAAACTACTAGTGGTGTAAATTGTTCGGTTCGGTTTTTAGGTTTTTCCTGACTATTTTTTTTTTCAAATATAAAAAAAAATCATCCTAGGAAGCATAAACGGATATAACAAAATTATCAAGCACCTTTTGTATCAAACCAAAGTTTCTACAGAGCTTTGATAGGAAAGATGCACAGCTTCCAATCAAATTTTTTACAGAGGAACTGCAGGAAATGATTTCTTTCTCTGCTCTTTCTGCTAGTGAATCAAGGAATGCATCCTCGCCGAGATCCGTGGGTATCTTCTATTGATGCATTAATAACTTCTCCCTCTGTCCAGAATATAACAAAATCAGAAGTCATTTCCATGTTCAACTGAGCAGCAAGCATCCAACTCAGTTAACACCCTTTATTCTCACTGGTGGGGTCATTGGGACAAGAAACATATCATTTGTCCCAGTCGAGATTTTCATGAATGCAACGCTGCAAGATTAGAAACAACAATGGTATATGATGGAACTATAAAAATGCTTGGAATCTTATGCACGTTCATGGCATTCAAATTTTCTTCTTGCATTACTGAAACTGACATTGTCGATGTCGCAGAAACAAAACTTTACAAATCAAATCTCACCTGGCTGAGTTACTACCAAATGATAATTGATAGATCGACTTATCCCACCTTCTCATGATTTTGTCTCAACTAGGGAAGAACAGAAAACCATATGCTAACTTCAACCACTTGTTAGACAGCATGGTCAACTGGCAGTGGCCTCCAAATTGTTCAATAATCTAGATTGTACTTTATGAAATTTTAAGGTGTCGATTCTGGTCAACTTTAGCCATGACACTTCCATTAGGAGAATCCGCAAAGACAGGTGATCCGTTGAAACTTCTCTACCTCGGGCTTAATCAGCCTTTTACAACAACACTAACATAGAAGATGCGTCAAGCTCTACGATATTGTCCTTATACGATGCAGATACTTCCATCTAAATTGTGAGCCTAGAAAACAGCAAACATGCGTCCTAGATGTCCAAAAACCAACCTTCGTTTGAGTCAACTTCCACACCTTCCACTCCAGAACTACAAGATGACGTAAAGGTTTCCAATCTACCCATCTTCTCTTGATGAGCCTGAGCATTTCTTGCAGTAACTTCTTGTTCCTTCTTCTGGGCATGGACTTTATTAAGTTTCTCTTCAAACTCCTCGAGGCATGTTTTCAATTCTGGTTTGGCAAACTTCTTCCCCTGCTTCAAGGCGTTCTCTGCCTACGCCACTACAATGGCCGCCTGGTTCACCACGACCTCTACTTGTTGAGCTCCTGCGGTCGCCTGGTTTGCCATGGCCTCTAGCTGTACCAATGCATTCTGGTCTACTGTCAAGGAATCTTGCGTGGCTTCCAATGTCACCTATGCTACAGCCAAAGCATCGCGTGCTTCAGCCAAAACATTCAGGATGGCTCTTTGTCTTGTTAGCTTGAATGTTTGGAAGCACGGGCTCAAGATTTGGAATTGATTTTCCACTGGGAGATACAACAACAATAACATTTGGGCAAACTCTGTCACAACTTGTCCTCCTTGAGGTAGATGATTACCATAAACCCCTGCAACCTTGATGCTAAACACATTATCCGGTAATCTTGCTCTTAGGGGCATTACATTGGTGTAGTGCACGTTGCATAGTGCCAATGCATTATAAAATGCTAAAATGGCATTCAGCCTGATGAGGATGTTGTTCAAATGTTGAATCATGGTGTCATTTCTAAGAAAACCCTATAGAAGGTTGCGCTGCTATGCTTCTTCCATGATACTAAAGCAGTGGCCCACAAAGGTGCCTGCCCTTGTGCCATCTTCCATCTCTAAATATAAAGCTAAGTGACGAGCAGAGTAAGAGAGCGGAGAGACGGACGAGTAGAGAAGGAGCAAAGACGGAGAGGAGTGAACAGAAACTTAAGCGACAAGTAGGGACGGACGGAGTAGAGACGGAGAAGAGTAAACAAAAATTTAAGCGACGAGTAGAGACGAAGGAACGAGCAAAGACGAACGAGCGTAGAGGTGGAGAGGGAGGGGGACAATAGAAATGAAACCCTAAATGGCTTAGGGTACCCTTTGGCCAAAATAAGGCCCCACAATTTGAACTCTGGTCTGCCAAGGCCTACTATGCTAACACGCCCCCTTGGACTACGACGTTCCGGGCTGTGGTTGCCTGGGCAGCGTTCTCTGCTTGCGCCACTGCAATGGCCGCCTGGTTCACCGCGACCTGTGCTTGCTAAGCTCTTGCGGCCGCTTGGTTTGCCATGGCCTCTAGCTGTGCCAGTGTGTTTTGGTTTGCTATCAAGGCATCTTGCGTGGCTATCAATGCCGCCTATGCTACAACCAAAGCATCGCGTGCTTCAGCCAAAGTATTCAGGGTGGTTCTTTGTCTTGCCAGCTCGAACGTTTGGAGGCGCGAGCTCAATATTTGGAATTGATTTTCCACTGGGAGATACAGCAACAAAAACATCTGGGCAAACCCTGTCACGACTTGTCCTCCTTAGGGTAGATGATTACTGTAAACTCCTGCAACCTTAATGCTAAACACATTCTTTGGTAATCCTGCTCTCAGGGGCGTTATATTGGTGTAGTGCACGTTGCATAGCGCAAATGCATTGTAAAATGCTAAAATGGCATTCGGCCCAATGAGAATATTGTCCAAATGTTAGATCATGGTGTCATTTCTATAAAAAAAAACCCTACAAAAGGCCGTGCTGTTGTGCTTCTTCCATGATACCAAAGTAGTGGTCCACAAAGGCACCCACTTTTGTGTTGTCTTCCATCTCTGAACAGAAAGCTAAGCAACGAGCAGAGTAAGAGAGTGGAGAGATGGATGAGCAGGGACTGAGCAAAGATGGAGATGAGTGAACAAAAACCTAAGTGACAAGCAAAGACGGACGGAACAGAGATGAAGAAGAGTGAATAAAAACCTAAGCGACGAGCAAAGACGGACGAGCATAGAGACGGAGAGGGAAGGGGACGACAGAAACAAAACCCTAAATGGCTTAGGGTATCCTTTAGCCAAAATAAGGTCCCGCAATTTGAACTCTAGCCTGCCAGGGGCTGCTGTGCTAACACGCTCCCCTGGACTACAACGTTCTTTGCCTGCGTCGCTACAATGGTCGCCTGGGCAGCGTTCTGCGCTGCGTCGCTGCAATGGCTACCTGGTACACTGCGACCTCTACTTGCTGAGCTCCTGCAGCGGCCAAGTTTGCCATGGCCTCCAGCTGTGCCAGTGCATTATGGTATGTTGTCAAGGCATCTTGCGTGGCTGCCAATGCCGCCTATGCTACAGCCAAAGCATTCAGGATGGCTCTTTGTCTTGTCAGCTCGAAGGTTTGGAAGCGCGAGCTCAAGATTTGGAATTGATTTTCCGCCGGGAGATACGGCAACAAAAACATCTGGGCAAACTCTGTCACGACTTGTCCTCCTTGAGGTAGATGATTACCCTAAACCCCTGCAACCTTGATGCTAAACACATTCTCCGGTAATCTTGCTCTTAGGGGCATTACATTGGTGTAGTGCATGTTGCATGGCGCCAATGCATTGTAAAATGCTAAAATGGCATTCGGCCCGATGAAGATGTTATCCAAATGTTAGATCATGATGTCATTTCTAAAAAAAAACCTACAGAAGGCTGCGCTGTTGTGCTTCTTCCATGATACCAAGGTAGCGGCCCACAAAGGTACCCACTCTTGTGCCGTTTTCCATCTTTGAACAGAAAGCTAAGCAACGAGTAGAGTAAGAGAGCGGAGAGACGGACGAGCAGGGACGGAGCAAAACGGAGATGAGTGAACAGAAACCTAAGCGACAAGCAAAGACGGACGGAGCAGGGACGAAGAAGAGTGAATAAAAACCTAAGCGACGGAGGAACGAGAGACGGACGAGCATAGAGACGGAGAGGGAGGGGATGACATAAACAAAACCGTAAATGGCTTAGGTACCCTTTGGCCAAAATAAGGTCCCGCAATTTGAACTCTGGCTTGCCAGGGGCTGCTGTGCTAACACGCTCCCCTGGACTACAGCGTTCCGGGCTGTGGTCGCATGAGCAGTGTTCTCTGCCTGCGCCGCTACAATGGCCGCCTGGTACATTGCGACCTCTACTTGCTGAGCTCCTTCAGCGGCCAAGTTTACCATGGCTTCCAGCTGTGCCAGTGCGTTATGGTATGTTGTCAAGGCATCTTGCGTTGCTGCCAATGCCGCCTGTGCTACAACCAAAGCATTGCGTGCTTCAGCCAAAGCATTCAGGGTGGCTCTTTGTCTTGTCAGCTCAAAGGTTTGGAAGCGCAAGCTCAATATTTGGAATTGATTTTCCGCCGGGAGATACAGCAACAAAAACATCTGGGCAAACTCTATCACGACTTGTCCTCCTTAGAGTAGATGATTACCGTAAACCCCTGCAACCTTAATGCTAAATACATTCTTTAGTAATTTTGCTCTCAAGGGCATTACATTGGTGTAGTGCACGTTGCATGGTGCCAATGCATTGTAAAATGCTAAAATGGCATTCGGCCCAATGATGATGTTGTCCAAATGTTGGATCATGGTGTCATTTCTAAGAAAACCCTACAGAAGGTTACGTTGTTGTGCTTCTTCCATAATACCAAAGTAGTGGCCCACAAAGGTGCCAACTCTTGTGATATCTTCCATCTCTGTACATAAAGCTGTAAAATGCTAAAATGGAGCAAAGCCAAATGTTGGATCATGGTGCGGAGAGTTACGCTTCTTCCATAATACCAAAGTAGATGGAGAGGAGTAAACAAAAACCTAAGCGACGAGCAGAGATGGACGGAGTAGAGACAGAGAAGAGTGAACAAAAACCTAAGCTGTAATATTTCAACTCTTTAACTGGTGGGACCCATTTTTTTTTTTTTTTTAAGAAAAGAAAGAGAGTTGAAAATTCAAAATGAGAGGAGAGAGAATAAGTGGGGTTTTGTCTCCCACTTTCGAAAACCAGAAGCAGTCGGGAAGGAGAAAGAAAAAAGAGAGAAAAAGGGAAGAGGGGGAGAGAAGAAGAAAGGGAAAGAAGGAGAAGGTTTAGCACGTGTATGCCGTAGGAGCCTCGCAAAGCTGACTCGACTATTTTACGCAACACCCGGTGAGTACAAGTGCCTCTTATTCCTCCAATTGAAACATTTTTCCGGTTTATTGCTCAAATTTGGAATATTGGGAATATTGAGCGGTGAAGTCCAATTTTTGAGTTATTGAGCTGTGAAAATTTATAATAATGGTAGTTTAGGATGTCATGGACCCGTAGGATTTTACGGAATTGGATTTGAGCTTTTGATTTGTCCGAAATGGAATTTTGAACTTCTGCCCGCTGGATGAACGGTACACGCGTGGTTACTTTGAGATATGATTTTGTTGGTTTCAGCTCAAAATTGGGTTTTCTAACTTATGGGTCTTCTAGTGCTCAGAATTATCTTCATGTTGACTACAAGATTGCTTAGATCGGAGTTCGGATGAGAAAGTTATGGCATAATCAAGTTTTGAACCTTAGTCTTGCTTCATGAACGGCTTTGAATAAATTGTTTTTCATAGGCGTTTTGTTAGCTCTTAGGGGTCATTTTATTAGTCTTAAGGGGTGATTTAGTTGTCTCAATAATTGAAGTAGAGTTTTATCGAATTTTAACTTATTCCTCAATTATTTGTTAAGACCGCGAATTTGACGATTCAAATACCATTTTATTAGGTCGTACGCGACGAGATGAGTGGTGCTATATCTTTACAAGATGTCACACCCCGAATCCCACAAGGATGGAGGTGACACGACCGTCATTTTCACCCGAAAGACGCAGCCTTTAACTACAAACTCCGTCGAGAGATACAGCAACAAGAATATCTGGGTAAACTCTGTCACAACTTATCCTCCTTGGGGTAGTTTACCGTAAACCCCTGCAACCTTGATGCTACACACATTCTCCGGTAATCCTACTCTCATGTGTATTACATTGGTCTAGTGCACGTTGCTTGGCGCCAATGCATTGTAAAATACTAAAATGGCATTCGGTCTGAAGATTATATTGTCCAAATGTTGAATCATGGTGTCATTTCTAAGAAAACCTTGCAGAAAGCCGCGTTGTTGTGCTTCTTCCATGATACCAAAGTAATGGCCCATAAAAATGCCTACTCTTGTGCCATCTTCCATCTCTAAACATAAAGCTAAGCGACGAGCAGAGACGGAGAGTGGAAAGACGAACACCCAATGAGTACACGTGCCTCTTATTCCTCCAATCGAAGCATTTTTCCGATTTAGGGCTGAAATTAGGAATATTGAGAATATTGAGCGGCGAAATCCAATTTTTGAGTTATTAAGCTGTGAAAATTTATAATAATGGTAGTTTAGGACGTCATGGACCCGTAGGACTTTACGGAATTGGATTTGGGCTTGTGATTTGTTCGAAATGGAATTTTGAACTTCTGCCCGCTAGATGAACAGTACACGCATGGTTACTTTGAGATATGATTTTGTTGGTTTCGGCTCAAAATTGAGTTTTCCAACTTATGGGTCTTCTAGTGCTCAAAATTATCTTCATGTTGGCTACAAGATTGCTTAGATCGGAGTTCGGATGAGAAAGTTATGACATAATCAAGTTTTGAACCTTAATCTTACTTCATGAACGGCTTTGAATAAATTATTTTTAATAGGCGTTTTGTTAGCTCTTAGGGGTCATTTTATTAATCTTAAGGGGTGATTTAGTTGTCTCAATAATTGAAGTAGAGTTTTATCGGATTTTAACTTATTCCTCAATTATTTGTTAGGACCGCGAGTTTGACGATTCAAATACCGTTTTATTGGGTCGTAGGCGACGAGATGAGTGGTGCTATATCTTTACAAGATGTCACACCCCGAATCCCACAAGGATGGAGGTGACTCGACCGCCATTTTCAGCCGAAAGATGCAGCCTCTAACCACAAACTCCGTCGGGAGATACAACAACAAGAACATCTGGGCAAACTCTATCACAACTTATCCTCATTGGGGTAGTTTACCGTAAACCCCTGCAACCTTGACGCTACACACATTCTCCGGTAATCCTGCTCTCATGCATGGCGCCAATGCATTGTAAAATGCTAAAATGGCATTCGGTCCGATGGTTATGTTGTCTAAATGTTGAATCATGGTGTCATTTCTAAGAAAACCCTGCAGAAAGTTGCGCTGTTGTGCTTCTTCCATGATACCAAAGTAATGGCCCATAAAGGTGCCCACTTTTGTGCCATCTTCCATCTCTAAACATAAAGCTAAGCGACGAGTAGAGCCAGAGAGTGGAGAGACGAACACTCGATGAGTACACGTGCCTCTTATTCCTCCAATCGAAGCATTTTTCCGATTTACGGCTGAAATTCGGATTATTGAGAATATTGAGCGGGGAAGTCCAATTTTTGAGTTATTGAGCTGTGAAAATTTATAAGAATGGTAGTTTAGGACGTCATGGACCCGTAGGATTTTACGAAATTGGATTTGAGCTTGTGATTTGTCCGAAATGGAATTTTGAACTTCTGCCCGCTGGATGAACGGTACACGCGTGGTTACTTTGAGATATGATTTTGTTGGTTTCGGCTCAAAATTGGGTTTTCCAACTTATGAGTCTTATAGTGCTCAGAATTATCTTCATGTTGACTACAAGATTGCTTAGATCGGAGTTCGGATGAGAAAGTTGTGGCATAATCAAGTTTTGAACCTTAGTCTTGCTTCATGAACGGCTTTGAATAAATTATTTTTAGTAGGCGTTTTATTAGCTCTTAGGGGTCATTTTATTAGTCTTAAGGGGTGATTTAGTTGTCTCAATAATTGAAGTAGAGTTTTATCGGATTTTAACTTATTCCTCAATTATTTGTTAGGATCGCGAGTTTGACGATTCAAATACCGTTTTATTGGGTCGTAGGCGACGAGATGAGTGGTGCTATATCTTTACAAGATGTCACACCTCGAATCCCACAAGGATGGAGGTGACACGACCGCCCTTTTCACCCGAAAGACGGAGTCTCTAACCACAAACTCCGTCGGGAGATACAACAACAAGAACATCTAGGCAAACTCTGTCACAACTTATCCTCCTTTGGGTAGATTACCGTAAACCCTTGCAACCTTGATGCTACACACATTCTTCGGTAATCCTGCTCTCAGGTGCATTACATTGGTGTAGTGCACGTTGCATGGCGCCGATGCATTATAAAATGCTAAAATGGCATTCGGCCCGATAAAGATGTTGTCCAAATGTTGGATCATGGTGTCATTTCTAAGAAAACCCTGCAAAATGCCGCGTTGTTGTGCTTCTTCCATGATACCAAAGTAGTGGCTCACAAAGGTGCCTACTCTTGTGCCATCTTCCATCTCTAAACATAAAGCTAAGCCACGAGCAGAGCCGGAGAGCGGAGAGACGATCACTCGGTGAGTACACGTGCCTCTTATTCCTCCAATCGAAGCATTTTTCCGGTTTAGGGCTCAAATTCGGAATATTGGGAATATTGAACGGCGAAGTCCAATTTTTGAGTTATTGAGCTGTGAAAATTTATAAGAATGGTAGTTTAGGACGTCATGGACCCGTAGGACTTTACGGAATTGGATTTGAGCTTTTGATTTGTCCGAAATGGAATTTTGAACTTCTGCCCGCTGGATGAACAGTACACGTGTGGTTACTTTGAGATATGATTTTGTTGGTTTGGCTCAAAATTGGGTTTTCTAACTTATGGGTCTTCTAGTGCTCAGAATTATCTTCATGTTGGCTACAAGATTGCTTAGATCGGAGTTCGGATGAGAAAGTTATGGCATAATCAAGTTTTGAACCTTAGTCTTGCTTCATGAACGGCTTTGAATAAATTGTTTTTCATAGACGTTTTGGTAGCTCTTATGGGTCATTTTATTAGTCTTAAGGGGTGATTTAGTTGTCTCAATAATTGAAGTAGAGTTTTATCGAATTTTAACTTATTCCTCAATTATTTGTTAGGACCGCAAGTTTGACGATTCAAATACCGTTTTATTGGGTCGTTGGTGACGAGATGAGTGGTGCTCTATCTTTACAATATGTCACACCTCGAATCCCACAAGGATGGAGGTGACACGACCGCCATTTTCACCCGAAAAATGCAGCCTCTAACCACAAACTTCGTCGGGAGATACAACAACAAGAACATCTGGGCAAACTCTATCACAACTTATCCTCCTTGGGGTAGTTTACCGTAAACCCCTGCAACCTTGACGCTACACACATTCTCCGGTAATCCTGCTCTCATGTGTATTATATTGGTTTAGTGCACGTTGCATGGCTCCAATGTATTGTAAAATGCTAAAATGGCATTCGGTCCAATGATTATGTTGTCCAAATGTTAGATCATGGTGTCATTTCTAAGAAAACCCTGCAGAAAGCCGCGCTGTTGTGCTTCTTCTATGATACCAAAGTAATGGCCCATAAAGGTGCCCACTCTTGTGCCATCTTCCATCTCTAAACATAAAGCTAAGCGACGAGTAGAGCCAGAGAGTGGAGAGACGAACACCCGATGAGTACATGTGCCTCTTATTCCTCCAATCGAAGCATTTTTCCGATTTAGGGCTGAAATTCGGATTATTGAGAATATTGAGCGGGGAAGTCCAATTTTTGAGTTATTGAGCTGTGAAAATTTATAATAATGGTAGTTTAGGACGTTATGGACCCGTTGGATTTTACGGAATTGAATTTGAGCTTGTAGTTTGTCCGGAATGGAATTTTGAACTTGTGCCCGTTGGATGAACGGTACGCGTGGTTACTTTGAGATATGATTTTATCGGTTTCAACTCAAAATTGGGTTTTCCAACTTACGGGTCTTCTAGTGTTTAGAATTATCTTCATGTTGACTACAAGATTGTTTAGATCGGAGTTCGGATGAGAAAGTTGTGGCATAATTAAGTTTTGTACCTTAGTCTTGCTTCATGAACGGCTTTGAATAAATTGCTTTTGATAGGCATTTTGTTAGCTCTTAGGGGTCATTTGATTAGTCTTAAGGCGTGACTTAGTTGTCTCAATAATTGAAGTAGAGTTTTATCGGATTTTAACTTATTCCTCAATTATTTGTTAGGACCGCGAGTTTGATGATTCAAATATCGTTTTATTGGGTTGTAGGCAACGAAGTGAATGGTACTATATCTTTACAAGATGTCACACCCCGAATCCCGTAATGACGGAGGTGACATGACTGCCCTTTTCACCCGAAAGATGCAGCCTCTAACCACAAATTCCGTCGGGAGATACAGCAACAAGAACATCTAGGCAAACTCTATCACAACTTGTCCTCCTTGGAATAGATTACCGTAAATCCCTGCAACCTTGACGCTAAACACATTCTCCAATAATCATGCTCTCAGATGCATTACTCTCCGATAATCCTACTCTCAGGTGCATTACATTGGTGTAGTGCATGTTGCATAGCGTCAATGCATTGTAAAATGCTAAAATGACATTCGGGCCGATGAGGATGTTGTCCAAATGTTGGATCATGGTGTTATTTTTAAGAAAACCCTGTAGAAAGCCGCGTTGTTGTGTTTCTTTCATGATACCAAAGTAGTGGCCCACAAAGGTGCCCACTCTTGTGCTATCTTCCATCTCTGAACATAAAGCTAAGCGACGAGCAGAGCCGGAGAGCGGAGATACGGACGAGTAAAGACGGAGAGGAGTGAACAGAAACTTAAAAGGCGAGCAGAGACGGAGAAGAGTGAACAGAAATCTAAGCGACGAGTAGAGACGGACGAGCGCAGAGACGGAGAGGGAGGGGGACAACAGAAACGAAACCCTAAATGGCTTAAGGTACCCTTTAGCCAAAATAAGGCCCAACAATTTGAACTCTTGATATATATTCAAACTAATTTTCAAACTATATGAAAATATTAAATATTATCCATAAATTTAAATTGATGACGACTAGTTTGATGGGATCATATTGAATAGAATAAAAATTTAAAGACAATATTACACACTAGGCAAAAATAAAACCTTTTTTTATCATTTTTAAAAAATGCAAGAGACTTTCATAATAAACCATAAATTGTTTTGTCGATTTCAAAATATACAAGATATTTTCTCAACCCTTGCATGTTTTAACAATGTATTCACACAGAATAGATATACCAATCTAGCAGGCCAATCTGCAAATTCGACTTTGGAAAATGAACATATCTATGCAAATGCGGCGATAAGATACTTGTTAGGACCCATATGTGAATATTCGATGGGCTACTAAGAAGTATCTGTTGCATTCATAAGATACTTGTCATGCGTGTGTGTTCGACTATCAAATCATTGACATGAAATTGTTAGAGCCCATATTGTCTAAATGGAAATCAAGTAACATTGGTATGTAAAATTCTATCATTATGTTAAATTGAAGCTATAAGGAATTGTCCAAATCTAGCTGATTGTAATAGAAACAGGTCTCATTCATTGATTACTTTCCGTGATTGTAACCTGTCTTTAGCTTTATTTATTAATAGACCCTCTCGCATTCTAAAGCATTGAGTTAGCCGATGGGAGGAGATATTCTATTTTGAATCTGGAAGATTCGTTTTCCGAACCGGTGGTTGTTTGCTCCTTACTTATATTTTCCATGTTAGACAGAAATTGAATTTGGAAATTGTGGTGGATGATGGATCTTTAGGCAGGGATTATGGAGGATTCACCTTTTGGAGTGGCAGATTGTGTTGATACTTTTGGAATAGTTGTAATACTACTGTTCATCCCATGCATACGGGCAAGAATGGTAAGAAGGAACCATAGTTTCAAAAGGAAAAAGAAAAATACATTTAAGACTCTGACTTGGCAACAACAATATGCAGTGCATCCAAAAAAAGAGAGATATTGATTGGTTATTGTAACTTATATAATATTGAGACAATAACAAACCTCCTTTGAGAAATATAACCTGAATCATCATCCGTAAACAGCGAGATTCTTCTCAGATCTTCCTTACCATCCTTTTCCCCAATTGAATGTCCCAATTTGATCAGAGCTTTTCTAGCACCATCAGCAACCACGTCATTCCAAACAACAGAATTGTCTGAAGAGTCATGCCAACGGCAATCAGTCCTTGATGCTGGAGATTCTGAATCATGATCAGGATTACAAGATAAAAGGCTGAGGCCCTCCTTCTTGATATGAACTTGTTCCTGTTCAACCAACTCATAGCATGTCAGAACAGTGAATAAACTGTCTTTCAGTTCATCAGCGGAGTTTGATATGCTGAGTGGAAAACCAACACAATTATAGATCAAATAGGGAACGAAGATAAAAAGCTCCCAAGCCCCAGAAAATGCATCTAATGTCTTCTCGACAGTAACATAAACATGACCTAGTTTATTGAATAGAATATCAACAGCTTATTAAAATACATTTGTATAAAAAACCATTGCCAAAATATGCCATAGTTATGAGTTTTAATTGTTGATAAAAGGACTGAAAGTCAAGGTCTCTGAAGATGTAAATTTGGTTCCACTGAACTTGGCCAGGGTAGTGAATGATTCTGCATGAGAAAATCTTGAGACTGAAAGTTTAAATTCTTCCACATGAAATTCAATCCCCAGCTCATGCGAAGGGTCAACACGATGGAAGTTTGTTTGCACCTAAAAATAAGAAATTAATGACTTTCTGGATGAATCTTCAACAATATACTGGCATATATAGAGAAGAACAGAGCACTACATGCAACTTAACCATGTCAGATTTAGTACGTGGAGTTCAAACCTCTGAAAGCAGTGCTGTGCGACTAACTCCTCGACTTTCAATGGTCAATGACACAACTTGTGGAAGATATTGTGAACCACCATAGGAGTACTCAAACTAAGCTGGTAAATAAAGTGTTTACTTGATTTATCAAGGCCAAGCAATAAATCCCCATCATGTTCCCCAGCAGGATCCTTAAAAATATCTTTTAGAAGATCCGAAACCTTCTTTGGTTTTACAGATGGAGGCAAATAGATGTTCTTTGATGACAAACAACAGCGGAATGGATCTACTTGGATGAGAAGTATAGCAAACAAAAGAACGAAGGGATCCAATCTTGCTTTCTTGGGAGAGACTATTTGGAAGATAATGAGGTTCACTCCATTCATAAGATCCTAAAGGTCGCCACCTTATACAACCAGCTTCAGCTAAATGCAAAGGGAGTGGAAACTTCTGCCCAGGATAGATAGGATCTATAACCTGAAATAGTGAAACATAAAAGATAGATAAGAATTATGGGGAGAAAAGATGGTACAGACTTTTTATTCTTACACAGATAAAAATCTCCTCTTTTATAGAAATATGTTTTAATTCCATACCTTTGGAGATACACCCAATGGAATGTCAAACCGCAACTCCAATGGCACAGAAGTCTTATTGTATATGATGACCCGAAATTGGTAATTTTTAGGAGGAAGCGAATGATCAAACCCTTAAAAAGTACACAAAAGCAATTTTTCACATACCATTGAGCATAACCAAATTAACTTACTGAAGTGCTGCACTGAAACATCAAAGACAACAGGGACAATAAAACCTCCGGCATTTGTTTTAATGTCCTCTTCCAGATTGGCACACAAGGAACAAAGGTTCCGTCAAGCTTGATTGAAATAAAGTGGTGAGCCACTCCACTTGATTGCTTCTCATTTAGTTGACCAGAGGAATGAGTGGGTCTAAAACGAAGCAACTGTTCCTCGAGAGTCTCATTACTATATATTGGGATGGAACAGCCCGACTGCACAAGACTCCAACCCTTCACTTCTTTGGCATCAAGCTTTACAGAATGTCCTGATCCTGGAAAAATACAATCAGATAGAGGCAAAGAAGTTGACTTCTGAAGAATATATGGAGCATATCTTCCTATGGAGGCATCTTCCATATAAGGAGAGTTCAAGAATGTCCAATGCCAAGTATCCTTGATCATCTCAAGAGCCCTGCAAACAGACTATAACAGGCAACCACAATGACCAAGATGTTAATTACTCACGAAAACCATTAAACTTAAACAGTTTTCAGAGGAAGTACATAAATTCCTGGCATCAAATTATAACTGAATTTGAGAGGATCAGAGAGTTCCCCACATCAAGAACAAAGCGTGCATCCTGTTGATTGAGGTAAGAACAGTTCTTACCATCTTACACTATTGCCACTGTTATCAACTGATTCCCACACCATTTTGCACGTTTGGAATTTAGTTTCTTTCCACAAGTAAAATGATCTTGTGTTCCTGGTTTGCTTTTTCTTTTTTTTCTTTTTGGTAGCTTTTTCATTCTTTAAGATTAAAACTATATACTTCACTAGAAAAAATATCTCAATCAGTAATAAGAAATCACCAACTAGTCTGAATCTTCTCTCCTACACTAGATTTCCAGCTGTTTAAGAAATTTCAGCAAATCATACTTTAAGTAATACATTCTACTAAAGAGTCAATACACACTAGTGGAATGGATAGAAAATTAACAACCACCCAAAATAAGATCATTGCATACCTCGAGAAAGGATTCTGTAAAGTTCAAGTTGAGCTGAGCAACAGAGTCAAGATGGATATCCATGATGATGGAACTATTCAGAAGAATACTGATCTCATGTTTCCTACTAATGTTAATTTGAAACTTCCAAGGTTCAATGAATGGCTCCCACACGACCTGTGACAAATTTTTACCATATGTTCACTCAAAACTTTTTCTAACAATTTTGCATTCAATAAACTATTTACCTTGTAAATATTGTTATAGTTTGCTTCAAGGTCACTCACAATTGAGAACTCTACAGATGTTCTACACAAATTAGCATGGAAGACCAAGTTCTTCATAAGAGAGGTCCACTGCAACTCCACTGTTCAAATCAGAATGAGATTTAAGACTATAAATGGATCAGGAAAACCCTAGAGACATGTGATATGTGATTAAATAAAATGAGAAAGCAAAAAAAGATCCATAATACACAAAAATTATTCAAAACTTTTACTAAATGGATGAATGCAAAATAAGGCAATAACATCCACACCAATCATTGCAAGTATTATAAGGCAACAATTAAGCATAGCCAAACATGAAGCTTCATCAGATCCTATTGGCACATAAAACTTTTTGAATCCATATGTATTAGACAACAAAAGATCACGTATCTTAAGGTCATCTTCAACAGATCTCATCATGCCACCACGCCAGATTATGCAGATGCTTGCAAATGCATCTGACTTTTACTCTTAAGGTTTACACATGTTCAATGCACTCTCGAGCCAAAACTAAACTTCCTTCCAACAGTATTGTTGCTTCGCCAGACTGTAATCCCTCTAATTGATCGCATATTCCTCTTTTTTCATGCCGTCATCGATTAATTTTCTCCTTGGCAAGCATGTAGGGGGATTGGGGGTTGCTAGCCAGACTCAGTGCAAAAACAGAATCATTCATCATTTCCATAACAGTCATCAAACCTACACTAGAAATACCAAGGAAACGGACAGTAAATACAAGTTCAGATTTTTCAATGTACCCTTCCATCAGTCAGCAGTAGAGATACCTTCCGCACATGGAGTTTACACTCAAAACAAACTATTGCAAACTGAGAAGATCCTCCTCGTAGAATACTTGATGTGAAAGCACCAGATCTATATGGTCGAACTGAATGTCTGCAGAGACATGTCTAGAATCAGTCTCGCCACTATAAATTTCTGACTCAAGACTAATGTTAAAAATCTGGAAAAATGACCACCGATTGTGTTTTCCAGGATCAGGGACCAGCCAATCAACCAAGCAACTCTGGGGTTAATGATGACAAATGAATGAACCAATGACATAAGGCATGTAAACCCAAAAAATAATAATTTTTTTCGGCTTATTTTCAAAATGCTCTCAGCAGCACAATGGAGGGACAGCCTAACGATACTGTTGTAGTAATTATGCCCCAAAATGGAAGTGCGGAATGCGCAATCCAATGCCTTAGTCACATCAAGAACTTGACGTTGAATAAAAGAGCTAAGACTGGTTACCCCTCGCCGATGCATATGTACGTGTGGTGATAGGCGCTCCCGGCGGACGGACATCGACAAGCAAGCTCCGCATAGCAGAACGCGGAAACCGCAGCAGCCACTCCGGCGATCAGGAAGGCGATGGTCAGAGCAGGTCTGTTGTATTCTCTAGCCACCGTCCCGACGGTCGCCCCAACTCCTGATATCGGGAAAAACACGACATCGCAATCCGGTTTTTTTCCGGAGCATCATTATTACCGCGATGATTTCCGCACACATGCAATACAAGGACCAGTCATCAGACCGAAAGCTCAGAGAGCGGGAACGGGAGGCGTCGCCGATGGCGACGAGGTCGAAGGCGGACAACCGCCGGGCCAGCTGGTGGCCCTCGTGCCGCACGTGGACCGAATCGACCTGCCTCCTCCGCACCAAGCTCCACAGCGCCCGCGAGCACTTGCCTCCGCAGAAGCTCCCATGTCGGCGTATGCGAATTCCGATGGACGGATGGATGAGGCGCCGGCGCCGGCGAGCCGAGGAGCGAAGATATGGCGGAGAGATATAGAGAGAGATACAGAGAGAAAGTCGCAGTGTTGACTAGAGAGAGAAAGAGAGAGATTATTGGGAATGGAAAGGCAGGTGCGTGGGAAGGCTACGAAAGGTCCCGGTTTGTTTATTTACCGAAAAATTGCTGCCGCACTCTTACGGCACGCCATACGACGACCAATGTTCGCCGGAACATGGGATGTTGCAGCCATCGCATGCCCTTGTTCGTCGATCTCTTTCGAAAAGACATTTTGAATCGGAATAGTATCTGTGGCTCAAAGCGGATGCTTCATGGCGAGCGTAGAAATCCCCCCAACAACTTTCGAGATTATTGGATACAGGTTAGGTTCTTCAATTTTCAAGATCAAAATGATATAAGAAAATTATTCTGTAAATGATTTAGAATTTGCCGATTTAATGTCAGATCACGGATGATTTTGTGACATTGATTTGCCCTATAATCTTTTCCTTTTCATGTGGGAATGGTGGGCATTGGGGTAAACTCCAATAATTCCAAACCTGTTCAATATGATTGATTATTCAGCAACCTTGGTTTGATCCAATGAGGGAAATGCGGATGGCTAACATAAATATGCTTATTCTCTAACTCAATGGACATACATAAGAAGAGGGCATTTTAGGTTCTTGCCGGTCTCTTATGTAAGAACTAACATGGATTGTTCCAATCCCAGGAACGGTTTTTAGCAATTGTCTTTGTGTGGTGACCAGAGACATCATGCCTAGATTTCTGATGAACTGAAGTAGAATATGAATTGCCTTGCCTTTGATGAGTTAATTTTTGAGACATACGAAAAGTTGAAAGCCGAGCCTAAATTGAAGTAGAAACAATGAGGATGATCACTTATTCTTAGCGGACCAAGTCTCATCAAGGCACTGGCAATCATAAAGTCTCAGCTTCTTTTACGAACTTGAATAATTTGGAAACTATTTTTTAAAAGATGATCTAAAATCAGTGGTCAAAGAAATATGTTTTCATTATGGCAATTATTCATATCTAAACATCTCCATGGACGATGCAAATATTACCCGTTGATTTATTTTTATAAGTAATACAAGAGATTATTTTTAATAAAATATTATTCAAACCATTTATTTTTCACTAAATAAATGGAGCTCTAGTATTCAAAAGTACCACAAAGGAGAACTTGACCTAGTTGATGGTAGTCAATAAAAGTCCATAGCTCCAAAAGATCAAATGGAGTGTCGGACACTCTAAGTGTCAAAAGTTTCGAATGGTACATTTAAGTGTTAAAATTGGAGAAAAATGGATCACTTAAATATAAAGATAATAAATTCCGGCCAAATTGCCTACATGGCATATTCCGATGACTTTTTTTCTAAAGCAGCAATTCTTTAAAAGAAATTGTTCGCCTAATTTTTTTTTCATTACCACGTCAACAATAAGGCCTAAAGTCGATTAAAATATTATAAAGAAAAAGAAGGGGTTGTGCAACCCTCTCCCCATCCCTTTGTTTTCTAATCAATTTTGGGGGCTTGTTGACGTGGCAATTTTGGGGCTAGAACGACTTTTTTTTTTTGCACTATTATCTACTGAGTCAACTTTTCGGTGAGTTACGGAGACCACTTATATTATTAAAACAAGCTTCAACCAATTTTTAGCCACCTTCGTCGAAATTAACACTTAAGTATCTCGATTTTAAAAAAATAACACTTAAGTATAATTTTCGAAATTTTTAACACTTAATCCCATGTATTAAGTTTTGGATTTGTGCTGTACTTTTGCCCAATAAAAAGTTAAAACGGTGAATGCCTGAAGGCATCCACTTTCTTAATCATGAAAGTGGGCAACAAGAAGCCAAGTTGAAGAAGGAAAGCCTTGGTCAAAAGTTGAGGTCAAGCTACCTTGTAGAAGAAGTGTGTCATGACGAGATGGCAGTAACGCAATGCCTCAGGAATAGGCGGCATTGCTCTGTAATCAGAGAAATATCCTGCACACATATACATTTACACGTCACTAAATAAAAAAACACAACTATAAGTGTTATGAAAACCATACTTCCGAGCTACCAAATTTTCAACAAAAGGCAAAAAAAAGAAACGAAAAATGTGCTCCTATGGGACAAATCACCTAAATTTAGAAATTTTAGCGTCATAAAAAGTTTAGAATAAATATATCACATAAGTATACTATCACAAAAAAGGTTTGAGATAAAATTTGGGTTAAATATGTCACATGGATATGAATTCATAATTTTTGATGTCATAGTAGAAGTTTCGGATAAATATATCATAGTTGACATAATTTGGGTTTTTGGATAACTTTTACCCTAAAAATTTTTAGTATCTCTATGGCTTTGCTTCACTTCAAAGAAATCTAATCCCAGATGTTTCCTTTCTCTTCTCCTTCTTTTCTTTATTTGATATCACCCAGGGAAAAGTGAAAGGGTCACTACTTATGAAGATTTCCACTATCACTCTCAAAAAATTAAGCTTCGCCTTTCATAAAGCTAGAGGGGGAAAGATTAAGGATTTACCCGACATGAGATATTGCATTATTGGAGGAATCCTAAATGTTGGGCAATTTTTAGATGGCAAATACTAGCTCCTAGTGCGAATTTATAAAAAGCAACTAAAGATAAGATTAATGAATTGGTTGATAAAAGCAACTAAAGATAAGATTAAAGAGAATGAAGTGCATGTAGTGGTCACTTTGTTTTATAGTGCATGGTTGAAATCCTTTATAATACTTACCATTACCAAAATAAGATAAGATTAAAGAGAATTCCTAGAATAGTGCTTCCATTTATGTGGAAAATGTGCTACCGAACTACTAAACGGGGGCAAAAATATACACTTGTGCCTCATTTACTCAAACAAATTCTCGTGTCATAGAAACCTCCCCAACTAGTACACTCATATCACATTTTTCTAAGATCAATTTTCGTACCATAGAAAGACTCAAATTTGCAATCTATGTTACATTTGTCTAAAATTGGTTTTCGAATCACACATAATATTAAAGTTTGGGATAAATGTAGTATTGGTGCTCGGTTTGAAATTTTTTATAATAAGAAAATTAGTTTGGAATAAATGTAACATGAATAATTGAATTTAAATTTTTAGTGATATTAATTTTTTTTTTTTCTAAAAGCACGAGAGAACCTCATCACCGCTCCTTGCTTCTTCACCTAGTCCCAAATTATACTCACGACCCATTTATTCCAAGGTACGACATTTTTGGTCCTCCTGACTTCAAAGGTGCTATTGCACCTTCAAATCATGAAAGCTTTAAACACATTTGCAAAAAAAAAAAAAAAAATAATAGGGTGCTCTGTAGAGATTTTTATATAAATGTAGGAAATCTATATTTGATTTTTCGACTAATTATCATACAGCATCTCTCAGTAATTTTGTGGACCTTATTAAATTCACACAAGAGACATTAAGCACAAGACAGGTGGCAGCACAACCTCGGAAACGCCAAACCAACTTTGAGGTTTACTTACAAGCGTACTTGACAAGCAAGAAGTGGTTATCCGACATGGACTCCATTTTCAGGCAAGTTTGGCCAGCTTATAAGAACTCACATCACTGATCATCGCACGATACTAAACATGGCTTCTTCTTCTTCTTTCGACCGCCTCCCAAAGGACGTCATCGCGGACATACTCTCGAGACTCCCCGCCGAGACGCTCCTCGACCTCCGCCGCGTATGTAAGCTGTGGAGCTCTCTCATCCTCGCCCCATCCTTCGCCACCGAGCACCTCCGCCTCCTCCGCTCTGGACCTCACCGAAACCTCTGCCTCCTCCACTTGCCTTGTGTCCCACGCGACCGGCATGTTCCTGCCTACGATGCCGACCGCTGCTCCGTCCTATGCTCCGACCCTTTCTCTGGCTCCTTCACCCTCCGCGCAAAGTTTGCCATCCCCTTTGACGAGCATGCGTTCTCCTTTGAGATCGTCGGCTCGGTCGACGGGCTCGTCTGCGTGTCGCTGCTCCACAAGATGTCCAGGCTCTGGACCGTCCAGAGCATGTATTTGTGGAACCCGGCCATGAGGAAGCTGAGGAACCTGGGGAACAGGGACGTGGTGGAGTGCGTTGCCGGTATGAGCGGGTACCGGATTCACGGGTTCGGGTGCAACTGCAGGGGCCGCATTTATCAGGTCGTGAGGATCACATATGGTCGCACGAGAAAGAGGGAGAAGAAGAGTTCGATGGAGGCCGCCCAAGTTGAGGTTTGCACGGTCGGGAGGGATTCCTGGAGAATGTTGGAACCGCACGGCGTGTCATGCTTCGCAGGTAGTTTAAGAATTCGGAGGAAAAATTCAAGTTTTCAAAGTATTTCTCTTTCAATTCACTAAGGCCTAACGTCCAAACGTTTTGCAGGCGATGACTCTCGAGCTTGCATCAATGGAGCCATTCATTGGCTTGCGTACGCGGCGGAAGACGCTCCCTACAGTTCCATATTGTCATTCAAAGTTGCCTCCCAGAAGTTCGAGGAGTTCCCGATGCCGAAAGACTACCTCGACGAGTTCAAAGTTCATGAAGAGACGCAGGCTTCCATCGTATCCTTGAAAGAATCCCTCGCCACCTTGGTCTATTGCCCGGGAGCGGGAAACGTCGGGAGCGAAATACACGTTTGGGTGATGAAACAGTACGGCGTCGCGGATTCTTGGATTAAACAGTACACGGCAGTGATGCAGCAGAGGATCGAAAGGGTTTGGGATCGACCGGTAACGGAGAGATCTTGATCCACAGGAGCGACAACCACGAGGTGGTGTGCTGCGATCCGGAGAATGACATGTGGCTCAAAGACACGGGCGTGTCTGGACTTCCGGACCTGTTCGACGTGGTTGATTATACAGAGAGCTTGGTTTGGCCCGACGAAGGAAATGCAGATGGCTAACGTGAAGATGCTCATTCTCTGACTCAATAGTCATGCATAAGAACTGGGCATTTTAGGTTCTTGTGGGTCTCTTGTGTAATAACTAAGATGGATTGTTTTGATCCCAGGATTGGTTTTTTTATCAATTGTCTTTTTGAGGTGACCAGAGATCTCATGCATAAATTTCTGATGAATTGAAGTATAGTCTGCATTGCCTTGCCTTTGATGTGTTTAGTCTTAGCCGAGAAGCAATGAGATATATGAAAGGTCGAAAGTCGAACCTAAATCGAAGTAGAAAAAAAATGAGGATAATGAGTTATACTTATCCAACCAAGTCTCATTATAGGGCGGGCAATGGGGCAATCATAAAGGCTTCGTTTGTTTTGCGAAAGTTAAATGATTTGGAAAATACTTTTCTAAAAATGATTATTGATATCACTTTATGTTTAAACATTTTCTGGACGATGCACATATTAGCCATTAATTTAATTTTGTAAGTAATACAAGACAACATTTTAGAATAAAAATGTTTTTAAATTAATTTATTTTCACGAAATGAACGAAACTTATGTATATAAAAGTATGATGGAAGACAAACCTATCCTAATCAATTGGAAGTCGATAAAAATCCATCGCTTCTGAAGATAAAAAGTGAACCGGTGAGTGCAAAAGCAAAATGAAGAAGGGAGTATTAGGAAAAACAGCATTACAATTATGATAATTTTTGTATAACATTTACTTAACTCATTTGAGTATCATAATTCTTTTTTTAATTTCTTGAGTATTATAAATTTCCCAAAAATAGGTTGACCGTAACTTTTAATTAATCACTTGAGTATTATAATTTTTTAATTGCATTCACTCAAATGTTGAAAATCCGATATTACATTGTACTTGTGGTGAACATTTTTTAATAACAATAAAAGTTTGGAGTAAATATATTAAATAGATACAAAGTTTAGAGTTTTTTGGTATAAAAAAATTTGAAATAAATGTGCTATAGCGGGTAATAGTCTACGATTTTGGTGGCTTTTCTCTTGAAATTTGTTATATTTTTTAAAACGTAGAAACCAGCGAAAACGACGTGGCATGCTGTTGCTCTGCTATACTTTTCCCCAGTCTGGTCCGAAAATAGGAATCTTCCGATTCATAGCCTTTTGTCGGTTTGCTCGTGACACGTGTCGCCGCCAACCGGGCCGGGTTTGATGGATAAAAAAACCGACCCGACCCGCTAAGCTCCATGGATTCATCGAAGCTGTCTGATCCATCCGCGCGATCCACGTGACGTGGCATATCCTTTTTTGATTGAATATTAAAATGGAGAGAATCGGCTCCCGATTCGAAGAGATCTGAGAATTAAAACATAAGAAAAATCGATCCTCCCTGTTCCGCGGTCGAGAAATTTAAATGATCCAGTGCCACGACGGTAGGGCCGGCCGGTTCAATAAAAAAAATGAACTCATGAAAAATATTTTTATCACTCATAATAATAATTAGGCGTAAATTATTTTCCATAATAAAAGTCTCTTCTGTTAACTAATTTTTCAAACTGATATAATAGGCATTTTTAATTTCAAATCAGTAGGATGTATATGAGTTGCATTAGAGAATTCCTATATTGAAAACTTAATGTGGTATAAAATAGTCAATCCATAACTTAATAACTTAATTTTTTGAATGGATGTAAGTCTAATTGAATATGTTAATAGGCTCGAGATTTAAGCTCCTCTTGATAATCTTCCCATCCAAAAATACCAGGCTTTAGTAGGAATAATTGGTTTCTGATTTGATTAGGTCCCATTGAGAATTAGAATAGGACGATTGTTTCCCAAATTTTGAGATCATGGATTGTCCCCATTAATCTTGGAATCGGGGACCAACTAGACCAACCGATTCTATCTGGTTCCAATGAACTAAATTATTTATTATCATTCTATTGAAAAATAATATATATTTACATGTGGGCTCTCAAAAATGTATATCCCTTAATTCAAATATGTATTATTAAAGAAGGGAAAAAAAAAAGAATCTCAAATCAACAAAATTTGAATTTACACTTCTACTTTGGTTTCGCTCAAGTTAGGATTAGTAATAGGAAGAGAAAGAAAATTGAAAAAGTAAAGTAACAATAGAATTTAGAAGATTGTTCTATTTTTTTTGTTTAGTAAATTTAGAAAGTTGTTCAAAATTTTAAAAATAAAAATAAAAATGAAATGTGATCGGTGTGATTCTCACCTTGAAATCGAGAACCAAACCAATCAATTATCAATTCTAAAAATGGGAATTAGGGATCGGACTAACACTCCCCATGATTGCCTAGAATCGACCAGTCTGGTTCGGTTCTAATTCGAACGGTTCCCATTACACATTTCTATACTATAGTATCCCCAAGTATTTGAGTTTATGCTCAATTAGTGGGGCCCAAAAAGTGAGCATTGTGGTCTAACATAGTGGCTAAGTGGGCAGACTCTTTGTATCCGGACTTTATATATTAGGGGTGAGCATCGGATTAACCCCGCCTGGGCCCCTGGTCCACCCCTTATCCTAAAATCCTTGGGCCGCATCTTGTGCGGGTTAGAATCGACGGGTTAGTCTGGCCCAACCGACCAACCCTGGCCTTATATATTATATTTTATATAATATATTTTTATTTATCTAAAAGTAAACCTTAATTCAAATGGCGCCCCTCCTCCAATACTCTTGTTCTCTTCTTTCTACTTTATCCTCGGACGGTTCCCATTACAAATCTCTAGATTATAGTATCCCCAAGCATTTGAGTTGATGCTCGATTGGTGGGGCTATAAGAAATCTTAATTTTTTTTTTATAGTTTCTTAAAAGTGTGAAATTTTTATTATTACCTTATTTTAAATTTGTTGAATATGTATTAGTACTTATAGTTTAGTTAAAATCACAATATCGACAAATATGTAATTTGAAATAATTTGTTTAATTTTTAGAAATACAAAAAAATGAACAAAATTAATGAGTGGGTAAGTGGGCTGACTCTTCATATCAGGACTTAATATATATGAAAAAATCCCATGTCAAGACTTTATGTCTAGACTCACATCTCTCACGTTGAACGCGAGTATTTTTCAGTTAAACAAACGCATTTTCACGCGGCACAAGTATATATAATTAAAATACAATCTCGGGGGGAGATAAAAATTATAAAATATAAAAATGCTCACTTAATTCCCAGTCCCCATATATTTCCGCCGCTCTCATCTCCTTCTTCTCTCTCCTTCTCAGTTACTTTCTGTGGTCTGCAGAGCTCTGATCACCTTCGTCAATGGCTACTCAAGGCAAGGTCATCACTTGCAAAGGTAATGCCTTTCTCTCTCTCTGCGCGGTGGTGGGTACCATGTAATGTGTAGATCTAAGCGCGCTGCGAGCATCGGATGGTGGGTGAGAATGAACCCTAATTTGTTGGAGCTTTTGTTCGCCGGTGGTGTCGCGACGCAGCCGCCGTCGCGTGGGAGGCGAACAAGCCGCTGGTGGTGGAAGACGTGCAGGTGGCTCCTCCGCAGGCTGGGGAGGTCAGGGTCCAGATCCTCTTCGCCGCGCTGTGCCACACCGATGCCTACACTTGGAGTGGCAAGGTAACTCCAGTTTTTCTGTCGATCGGTGTCGTCGAATGCCGAAGAGGTCCCTTACCAGTCCTCTCCATTGTGTGTATGTCGGTCGAGAGTCGCGATCTCGATGCTTGTGAAGGTGTTGAAATGACGTGGAATGGATGACATTTCGTGGGATTTATCTCCTGCCCGAGTCATTAGCTTACTGGTGTTCTAGTACATATCGATAAGTCGATAATGTTTCGCACCAAATGTTATCCATCCGAACTTTAGAGTGGGTTGATATCTGTAAGAAGAAGGTCGTTCTTCTCGAGCTTAAATACATGAAGGGTTAGTTAAATTCGTATAACAATTATGACGATTCAAATGTTTAGAAGTTATAAATATTCATCATTCGCCAGGGCCATTTTCAAAGCTTAGTGTACCAGAAAATTTGAATGGGCCAGTGCAATACTCTTTTTTGGTTAAACAATACAGTACAATAGGAGTCACCTTGTTGCCAGTCTACTTGGGACTTATCAATGGCTGGTGGCAACTTCAAAAGTCAGACATGGAAATCAGATTTTTTTTTTTATTTGTGACGTTTCTTTCACTGCTTTGGATGTTGGATGATTTGGCATGGCTTGCAACTTGGCTAACTGTTATTAATAAGGTGTTTGTTATTATGTTGATACTTGATACCTAGTCTCTACTTTCAGGATCCAGAGGGTCTGTTCCCTTGCATTCTTGGCCATGAAGCTGCAGGGTACATAACATCCCCTGTTTCTTTTCATCATTTAATTCTGGGTCGCAAATCTTGGATTGAATTAATGTTGTCCCAAAATTACCTGAAGGATTGTAGAGAGTGTTGGTGAAGGGGTTACTGAAGTCCAACCAGGAGATCATGTTATACCCTGCTATCAGGCAGAATGTCGAGAATGTAAGTTCTGCAAGTCAGGGAAAACTAACCTTTGTGGCAAAGTTCGGGCAGCAACTGGTGTTGGAGTGATGATGAATGACCGCAAGAGCCGTTTCTCTGTGAATGGAAAGCCTATCTATCATTTCATGGGAACTTCTACATTCAGCCAGTACACAGTCGTTCATGATGTCAGTGTTGCCAAGATCGATCCCAAAGCTCCCTTGGAGAAAGTTTGCCTTCTTGGCTGTGGTGTTCCCACAGGTAATGATGCCATTATGATTCAATTAGGACATGCTAGATTGTAGTTGATTTCCCTGGAGAAGATGAAGCATGTTCTGAAACCCTTGTGGCAACTTCTGGTTTTTACTATTGCAACAGATCTTGCTAGACTTTGAGTATCATGAAAGCTGTTGATTGTGCAGCACTCCCTTGTTTATTGTTTTTATGAAGTATTGTATACTACTTACCCTTGCGTGTTCTTTATTTAGAATGGGATCGAACTTGGCTAAATATCATCTGACAAGAGTACTTGGAAGTTGAAACTATTGTATTGTGTGTAAGGGAACTTGTTCATTAGCATCTTTTGCCTTTACCAACGTGTGGAATGTGGATTTCTGCTAGATTTTATTTGGTTTTTTCAACTGCGTTTTTTAATGGGTAATGGAGCTTCTTTTAGCCGATGCCACACGATGGGTGGGATATGGCATAGTTAAAACTTTTGGGTAGAAGATAATAAATCAACATCTATAAGAAGTACAAAAGGCAGAGCAGAAAGTTTTAAAGCATTCTCGCTTTGCGATTCCAATTGCTCTTGGACAAGATTTTGGAACATTTAAAATGTTCATCTTTCTCTAGGTTGCTGGTTCATTGATGCACAGTTAAGGGAACATAATATTGTTGATGTTTTCACTGTAGTACTAGAATCATCCCACATCTGGATGTTGCTTTGAGGTCCAAAGGATCTTTAAGGCTTGAGGCATTCATTATTCTGAATACTTGAATTCAATTAATTACTCTGCTATTCCATCTTCCAGTAGTTCTCTTCTCATGTCTGGTGGTCCTTCTCTTTGATTTTAGACTTTGCTGCTGTGTGGTTTCCATGGACATGAAAATTGGCCTAGTTCCTGTGCTTGTGCTGGAAAATCATAAAAATTCTATCATATTGTGATCATGAAGAAATTCTCTCATGATAATTGAACAACTTGTCAAATTTGTTTATGATGGTTGAGGATTTCTTCATATAAAATATCTTGATTGAATCTCAATATGTTTCCTTGCCATTTAGGACTTGGAGCAGTGTGGAACACAGCAAAGGTAGAATCTGGGTCTATTGTTGCTGTCTTCGGCTTGGGAACAGTTGGCCTTGCTGTAAGTCAAAACAAAGTTTTTTTTATTTCCTTTTTGCTAGCCAGCTGACAACATAGTACTTTATTGATGAATACTACTGACAATATATTAGGTTGCTGAGGGTGCAAAAGCAGCTGGTGCTTCCCGAATAATTGGTATAGATATTGACAGCAAAAAGTTTGATAGAGGTAAGTCTTATTCTTCTGTCCTGCACCTTCATTGCTCTACGCATATGCTTTTAGGCAGTTCTTTTGTATTTTAGTGTCCATGTCAAAGCATACCATCTAGGGCAAGCACCTACCATGAGGAACTGTTCTATAACCTATTGCATTGTAGCCAAAATGACTTTCTTGCATGTCTTAATCATAGCTTGGCTACTCAACTTGCAGGCAAGTAGATATGAGCCTATGAGTATTGCTTGAGGAAGTTACTCGGTTTCCCTTCATCTTTTTTCCCCCTCAAATATGGGTTGGTTTTGTTGTGATGCTCTCGTTGCTAGACCATACATTATCAAAGTGCATTTTATGGATTACAAAGCATCCTCCTTCTATTTCACTGGTTTCTCATTCCCAAAAAATTGATTGGCCAGTTCGTAAAAAGGCTCATGGTTTGTATTCACATTGACCAATCTAGAAGTAAGGAATGCTCTGAACTCAGCCATTGCAAAAAAATAGGAACAGAAGGAAAAGTAAGTTTTCCAAATTATTGAAACAGTTACACATACTATAAGAAGCTAAATGCTTCCAAAGATGAAGCTCACTGAGTTGGCCTAACATTAAGCAACCATTAGTTTGAACAATTTAGACTGACAAACAGGTAATTGAGATATTTTATTGTGTGCTTTGGTTATTTGGGTCTGAGTTGGTACTTTCATTAGTGTAGAAAGCTGTAGGCATAATACATATACATATGAAAATGTCTGCTTGCTTTGGGGCTTTGTACTAGGTCAATAAGCGTGTTTAGTACAGTTTATGGAAATTGATATTCATGTATATGATGACGATTTGCAGCAAAGGATTTTGGAGTGACTGAGTTTGTGAATCCAAACGAGCATGACAAGCCAATCCAACAGGTTCTTGTAGATCTCACTGATGGTGGTGTTGACTACAGCTTCGAATGCATTGGGAATGTCTCGGTAATGAGGGCTGCTTTGGAATGCTGTCATAAGGTGAGGTTTTGCTTTCCATTGTTGACTCTATTTGAGACATGGAATGTGCACCTAATTTGCTCGAATTACTTCCAGGGCTGGGGAACGTCAGTAATAGTTGGTGTGGCAGCATCAGGGCAGGAGATTTCCACGCGTCCTTTCCAATTGGTAACTGGTCGTGTTTGGAAAGGAACAGCTTTTGGTGGTTTCAAGAGCCGCTCGCAAGTGCCGTGGCTGGTCGACAAATATCTGAAAAAGGTGTGCCGTCTGTCACTTCTGTGAAATTTGAATTTCATCGGAGCTGATGGTTTTATGTACTGACTTTCATTTGTCCGCAGGAAATCAAGGTTGATGAATATATTACTCACAATTTGACTCTTGGGGAGATCAACGAGGCTTTCCATCTACTGCATGGAGGTGATTGCCTCCGTTGTGTGCTTGCAATGGATTGAAGCTCTGGTTCACAGGCCAGTTTGTGGGGCAATGCCCGAAGCCTATGCTGCATATGTAAGAATCCCATCTTTAATGTTCCCCGGTTAAGAGTGCCATCCGAATAAGATGCATAGTAGTGTGTTGCTACTTTCCTGCTGTTGGTGGTGGTGATTTTGTTCAAATCTGTCAGAGCTTCATCTCTAATTTTGGCACTTGTTATGGCGTTTTTGGTTTTTTCGCTCTCGGGATGCGGCATTCTGGCTGAAAATGCAGGCTTTTATAAGAGAAGTCCAAAATCTATCGCGCTTGTGTTAATTCAATGCTAAACCTTTCAATTATATTAATTCAGTCCTAAATCTTATGATAATTTATCAATTCAATCCTAATAATTATAATTATGTTAATTTAATTTTAAATCTTTTGATTAATTTTGATTAAAAACATTGCCGTGATGGTCTAGTTAGCATTGTGTGCACACAAGAGGTGTTGGTGTACACAATTTTTTGGATTTCAGTATCCTAAAGACTGCTGACAGCTGCCCCGTTCGATAGATTGACAAGATCATGCAACCTCTCTCCTCTCGTAAACGAAAGCAGAACATATTGCACAGGAGAAAATAATTTCAAACTAGTGACTCTTGCAAATAGCACATGGCGCGCGCACATCGTAAAAGAAGGTATCGGCTCGAACGTCTGTCATCCAAATTCTTCAGCGGTTTGCTGTTTGCCTCATCCTGTCATCCTCCAAGACCTTACAATTTCCTCTATACTTTCCGCTACGTTATGAAGTGTGGAAACCTTTATACACCACAGAACGTACAAGCAAAGTCTGTATTATATCGTACGATGTGGATAAATCCAACGTTAACATATACTCTGTGCCGACCGCGACCATCAGAGACCCTTTAGAAGCCTCTTTGCAGTTCGCAGCTTTAGAAAGAAAACTAGTACATTCATCGACTGTGACACAAACTATTTGACCAAGCAGGGGATGCTCTGGCTTGTGAGCTACTTGCTTGTTCGGTGCTGCGCTTTTTCCTCCACTGGAGTTTCTTCCTTTTTCTCCATGTTTGAACCTGCAAAGATGCGCGAAATGAATGCTTCCGTACGACCGTGCAGGAATTCTCGTGGTTTTGAAACAAAGTGAGAAGGCTATGTAACGCAGATAAATTCTAATGGCAAAAAGGGGAAGGGTAAAGAAGAACGATCGTCGGTGGCGACTGTGGTTATGTCATGGAACGACGGAGTACAATAATTACCAAGTCGATTCCCATGAGCTTCGTCCTCCTCAGATTGCTTAGTCAAATGGATCACACCGAATCCTTCGTCCTCACATCTCGTCGCGTACTCATGTCCAAACGAGTGGTACAACACATCCCTTCAATCATCCGAAAACACCCGCTGTTGGAATCACCAAAAGAACGGTCGAAATGCCCGACACAACACAACAGATACATTTTCCCCATGAACCCGGTAATGCTACTTACCCGGTCTCCGGGTTCTCAGCCTTGTCCATGATGCGTGCACTCTCCTGCTGGCTGGACAGAGAAGCGAACCCCTTGAATCCGAAGCTGCGATTTCTCTTGCCGACAATGGGAGTAGCGATACGTGGTGACGAGAATGAGCGTGGAATCGGATAGTTTCTAACAGATCTGATTGCGTGAATCATCTTCACGGAACTTCACGGTAAACCCCCCGGAGCTGCATTTATAAATGATAATCTGATGTGACTGAATATCCATCCAATGAAAGTCCTACGTTTTGACGATAAGAGATGAGGTTTGCACCTAGGCTTTACCTGTTGGAAAGTTGCATTTGGAAGAATCAAGAAGACACGCGCACGCATGTCAGAGAATGGAGAGTGAAAGAATGCCTTGGGAGCTTCTGGTGCTTTTTGCCTGACGTGAAGTCGAAACAGTTCGAGACCCACGCGAAGCGAAAGCTCCAGAAAGCGTCTCGGAGCTCATCAGATGATAAGCTTCTGGTGCTTTACCTGTGCACCCGGTCCATACCCAAGTCTCCATCCAGAGCTAATTTTGCTTTTATTTATTCCAAAAAGTCTTACTATCCTCCTGTTAATTATGATATCTAACATTCTTCGTCTCGTCCGATAGCCAACGTACTTTTTTTGTCGCATAGCCTGCAAATCCTTCTCATATGATCTCATATGAGGAAGAGCTTATGGTTCTATTTCGATGCCGACTACAATGGCTGCATCATCCAGTCGAGCTTATGCTCTTAATGGTCATTTTGCAAATCTGTAATTTTTTGCACATATTATTTATTGATATATGTGTATGTACTTTTTTGATAAATCAAATATTGTTTCACTAGCATATAAATTATAAAGAACTCGACAAAATTTACTAAGGTAAATTATTTCTATCAAATAACATCGATCTATGTTATCCCAATTACAATATTATTGCTAGAAATAAAAAAAGTTGAAAGATTAAAATATACCTTAAATACTCTTGTGAGTCGGATTTATGATAATACATTGAAAAATCATGCGAGAAATAATATTAGGAACTTGTCCGTCTCTTAAGATGGTTACAATTTATACTTAATAGCTATAATATTTTAATAAGATAACTTTGAGACATTATCATGAAACTGATGTAAGTATTGATAAACGAAAAATTCGTCTAAGGTAAATTTTTCTTCAATAACTGAAAAAGAAGAAGAAGTAGAGATTGCATTTTCATTATGGAAGGCGAAAAATTACGCTGAATGAAGCATGTTTTGACTTGGGCAACCTAATTCAGAGGAGGTACACCTTGACTGTACTTTTTTTTTTTTTCTTTCCTTCTATGTTGGACTTGACTTATTATCATCTTCATATGTATATTTTATTGAACATTTAAGTTGCTCTTTTGCTTGGGCTACTATTCATGCATGAACTAGGTTAAAGTCCCTTCACAAGAATCTTCATTACATCTATAAAGAAAATGCAAAGAGATCTTTCTTGATCTTTATTGGTTGAAAGTAGAGTTTATATGATTATAGTAATCTTTTCGAAGACTACTTTATTTATTAATCTTCGTGCTTATGGATTTACTCCACATTTGTTATAAACCACGCAACCAACCTAATCAATCAAGTAAGACGGCATTTAGAAAACCAGTCAAATGGCCCAACTATATAATTGATTGTGTTTAGTAATGTAAAATGTCTAATCTATATCGTTCCATTTTTTACTATAAAAGAAACGAAAAAAGCCTAACATACTCATTGAGAAAGTGTTTTTTTGTCCTTTTGAATTATGAAAATTATTATATGACAATCTCATTTTTAACCTATTTTTTTTATTTGCAACACTAGACAAATTGCACCACCGATGCGCAAGTTAAGAACTAGTTGAAACCCAAATCGGTTTTCCAGATATTCAAACTTCTCTCGCGTTTAATATATGTCAATATCATGATATTTAGTTGGTTCCTGATATCATCGACTTGCGCTATTATAAGATCATGATACTCTTCCAATCATCCGAAAATCATGATGGATTTGATCACGATCATCACTCCACAGCGACGTTGGCAATCGTCAACAAATGAAAAATCCATGAAGACTTGCTAAGCAGGTCGGTAGTATTTGATCAGTTCGCCTCAAGAAATGTCACAACACATCATAAGAAAGCAACTAAACGTAAAGACCGAAGTCTCTATCTTCACTCTAAGAGTGAATCAACAATGCGAAAGCCAAGGCGGAGAGGGCGAAGGACGACAGGGCACCGACGGCGAGCGACGAGGCAGACCCGACTGGGGGGGACGAGGGGGGCCCGGCGGCAGGCGGTGAGGCGGACCCGATGCTGAGGGTGACCTTCTGGCCGAGGCTGCAGTGTTTGCCGACGGTGCAGATGAAGTAGCGAGGGCCGTCCGAGCTCAGCTCGATGCTGTAGGGGCTCACCATCTGGATCCTCCCGATGGGGCTCGTGCCGGTGCAGGTGTCGAAGTCCGCCTTCGACACTTCGGCGACGTTGTGAGTCCCCGTCCAGTTGAACACTGCAACAGGAAAACGGGGAAGAAACGAAGAATGAACGGATGCACGCGAAGCCTGAATCAACCAAGGTTGTGCAGCAGCAAGGACATTTCAATGGACAATAAGAATTCAACGCAACGATTAGAACAATCGTTTGGTATGCCTCGCAATGTTTGCATATAAAGACAGGACCGTATCGAATCGAATGCTCATCGAAAACGTGATAACTTCAGATTCTACAAATAAATCCGATCTTGACTCTTTTACTAGCGATGCATGACTTTTGGGTGGGAACATCTATGTTTTTCGAGCTCACCGACGGTGTCGCCAACATTGAAGCTCTTTTCGGCAGCCCAGGTCTTGTAGGCAACGTCGCCGGCCGGAGGGATAGTCCACCCCATCTTATCTAAAACGTAGTACGTGCTGGCATTCGCACCCACCGCCGCTACGATCAGCACCAACCCGAGCAAACCCACGACACGACTCGACATCATCGTGTACAAACTCTGTCTCCGTGTTTCTCAGGTCGTCCCCTCTGCTCTATCTCTCTGTCTCTCTCTCTGTGGCTGTGGAGACACCCTAAGTATTAATAAGACGAACAATGGTGTGTTGTCACTTGGCTGTTATTATTGGTGGAGATTTTGTTCTAATCCGTTAGAGCTTCATCTTCTAATTTTGGCATTTCCTGATGGCTTTTTTGGCTTCATCTCTAATTTGGGAATTTCCTAATGGCTTTTTTGGCTTCATCTCTAATTTGGGAATTTCCTAATGGCTTTTTTGGCTTCATCTCTAATTTGGTCATATCCTATAGCTTTTTTCGCTTCATCTCTGATATTAATTTTGGCATTTCTTATGGCTTTCTTTGGTTTTTTTGGGCTCCGAGTACGTTGTGTACCGGGTTGAAAATGCGGGCTAATTACAAAACAAGTTTTAAACCTATTGTATCTGTACCAATTTAATATCAAACATTTCAATTATATTAATTTAACCCTAAATCTTATGACAATTTATCAATTCAATCCTCATCATTTCAATTATGCTAATTTAATCAGAAGTATTTTGATGATTTACTAATTTACTTTTAAACCTTTTGACAAATTATCAACTTAGTTATTTTGACCAATTTCGATCGGAAAACACTAATGTGATGGTCTATTTAGCACCGATTATCTTATGTGCATAGTAGGCGTTGATGTATACTAATTTTTTGGATTTCGCTATCCTAAAGACAAATTCCCGGCTAAATAAATCGACAAGATCAGGCAACCTCTCTCCTCGCGTAAATGAAAGGAGAACTTATTGCACAGGAGATAATAGTTTCAGACTAGTCACTCTTGCAAATAACACATGGCACGCCCGCATCGCAAAAGATGATCGGCTCGAACGGCTGTAGCGATGCATCCAAATTCTTCAGCAGCTTGCTGTGTGCCTCATCCTGTCATCCTCCAAGACCTTGCAATTTCCCCCCTATACTTTTCACTATGTTATGAAGTGTGGAAACCTTTATACACCACGGAACACACGAGCAAAGTCTATTAAATCGTACGATGCGACCACCAGAGACCCTTTATAATCCTCTTTGCCGTTGCAGCTTTAGAAGGGAAATTAGTACATTCGTCGACTGCGACACAAACTATTCGATCAAGCAGAGGATGCTCTGGCTTGTCAGCTACTTGTTCGTTGGGGGCTGCACTTTCTCCTCCTCCGCTGGAGTTTCTTTTTCTCCATGTTTGAACCTGCAATGGATGCGCCAAATGGATACTTTTGTATGACCGTGCAGGAATTCTCGTGGTTTTTAAACATAGAGAGAAGGCTATGTAACAGATAAATTCAGGGGACAGAGTACAAGAGTTACCAGTTCAGATTGCTTAGTCGAATGGATCACACCAAATCCTTCCTCCTCGCATCTCATCGTGTACTCGTGTCTGAACGAGTGGTACAACACATCCCTTCAATCATGCGTAAACGCCCACTGTCGGAATCACCAAAAGAACGGTTGAAATGCCGGACACAACACGATGGATACATATTCCCCGTGAACCCGGGAATCTCGCTGTAATTAAGTTCTAACGAAGTGTTGCAGCACATCTGTTATTGTTCGTGCTACTTACCCCGGGTTCTCAGCCTTGTCCATAACGCGAGCGCTCACCTGCTGGCTAGACAGAGAAGCGAACCCCTCGAATCTGAAGCTGCAAGTTCTCTTGCCGACGACAGCAGTAGCGATAGGTAGTGATGAGAATGAGCGTGGAACCGGATGGTTTATAACCGATCTGACTGCGTGAATCATCTCCATGGGACTTCACGGTAACCCCGGGAGCTGTAGGTATGTACATGATAATATGATGTGACTGAAGATTTAGCCCATAGTAGTCGTACATTTTGATGATAAGAGATGGGGCTTGCATTTAGGCTTTACCTGTTCATAAAGGTATCAAGATGGACCATAAATTCATATTATTACTCACTTTTAATTAAATTGATTAAATATAAGTTAAATATTAAATTAACCTTAAAAAGTAAAGCAAAAAAAGAAATGGATTTTAATGGGTTATTCAGCCTTGGCTATTCTTTCTTTTCTTTTTCCCTTCTTTGTTGGATTTGACTTATCATCTTCAATTTATATATATTTTTTATTGAACATTTAAGTTGCTCATTTGCTTAGGCTACTATTCATGAATAGACTAGGTTGAGGTCCCCTCACAAGACCCTTCGTTACATCTATAAAGAAAAATGCAGAGAGATCTTCTTGATCTTTGAAGTGTAAATTATTATAGTAATCGTCGAAAAGATTACTTTACTTATTAATCTTTCATGCTTATGGATTTACTCTGCATTTCTTATAAAGCACGGTACCAAACTGATCAATCAAGTAAGACGGCTTTTAGAAAACCAATTAGATGTTCCATACATATAATCGATTGTGTTTAATAATGTGAAATATTTTACCTACGCCGTGCCCTTTTTTACTATAAAAGAAGTGAAAAAATGCCCAATGTGCTTATCCAGAAACTTTTTTTTTCCTTCTGAATTACAAAAATTTTCATATAACAATCTCATTTTTAACCTTTGCTTTTTTTGCGACACTAGACAAACTGCCCCACTAATATGCAAGTTAAGAACTAGTCGGACTCGAACTTCTCTCGTGTTTAATAGATGTCAGAGTCATGATATGTAGTCAGCTAGCGATATCATCGACTCGCGCTGTCATGAGATCATGATACTCTTCCAGACCATCCGAAAATCACGATGGATTTGATCATGATCATCACTCCACAGCGACGTTGGCAATCGTCAATCAATGAAAATCCATGAAGACTTGCTAAGCCGGTCCGTATTATTTGCTCAGTTCGCCTCAAAAGCTGTCACAACACATCATAAGAAAGCAACAAAACGTGAAGACCGAAGTCTCTGTCTTTCTCAATCTAAGAGTGACTCAAGAATGCGAAAGCCAAGGCGGAGAGGGCGAAGGACGACAGGCCGCGGACGGTGAGCGACGAGGCGGACCCGACGCTGAGGGTGACCTTCTGGCCGAGGCCGCAGTGGTTGCTGACGGTGCAGATGAAGTAGCGAGAGGCGTTCGTGCTCAGCACGACGCTGTAGGGGCTCACCGTCTGGATCGTCCCGATCAGGCTGGTGCTCGTGCAGTTGTCGTAGTCCGCCTTCGACACTTCGGCGACGTTGTGAGTCCCCGTCCAGTTGAACACTGCAACAGGAAAACGGATAAGAAACTAGAACGAACGGATGCACGCGGAGCCTGAATCAACCAAGGTTGTGCAGCAGCAAGGACATTTCAATGGACAATGAAACAGAGAGTAATCTAGTCATTTAGCATGCTTTGCAATGCGTGCGTACAGAGCGGAAAAAATTGAAACACGAGAAATCTTTTTCTTGATCATGTCGACGCGCGACCACATCGAATCGAATGTTCATCGAAAACGTGCTAATTTCAGATTCTCCAATGAAATCCCATCGTGACTTTTTTTTATTAGCGATGCATGACTTTTGGGTAGGAACATCTAATGTTTTTCGAGCTCACCGATGGTGTCGCCGAGGTCAAAGCTCTTTCTGCCGGCCCAGGTCTTGTAGGCAATGTCGCCGAGCGGAGGGACTGTCCACCCCAGCGTATCTAAAACGTTGTACGTGCTCGCATTCGCACCCACCGCCGTGATGATCAGCACAAGCCCGAGCAAACCCACGACCCGACTCGCCATTATCACGTACAAACTCTCTCTCCGTGTTTCTCAGGTCGTCCCCTCTCTCTCTCTCTCTCTCTGCGGCTGTGGAGCTCTGTCTACCTTCGGTTCAGTGATGGAGAAATTTATAAGGAGATCTCTGGCGGTGGAGGGTGTGAATTTGACTGAGATTATACGTCGGTTCTTTGCACACGATACCCTAATCTTTCTGGGTTTTTCTAAGTCAACGCGTAGCTCTTCCGATCGAGTCTCAGCTGCCGCAAGTGGTGCCGAGCATCGAGAGAGCACGCCAACTTTGAATATCTAGAAAGACTGCCATCGACTTGGTCTACTTTCTGGTACGGAAAGAGCCGTTAAACACGCACTGAGCTGCATCTACTCGTCAAATCCGGTTTGATTCTGTGCAGACCCTACCCACCTCCTCGACGTTGTTAATGTCGAGGACGACTTTCCTTCCTTCGGATCACAGAAGTGGGGACTTAGTGCCGCCCTACTTACGCCGCCGGTTGCGACGAGCGAACCCCTTGAGACGACTTCCGTCCCGAGCATCGAGAACGTCTGAGCCGAGTATGGCCGAGTAGGTTCGTACCCAGACATCCGAAGGCCGGGATCGAAGCGGCGATTCCTCAAGCAGTGTCGTTTTGCAGGACAGATTGAGGAGGTTGATGGAGACCAAGCCTAGCTGACACCTATTACTATAGGGGGAACTTTCTTGCATGACTCGATTCCTCTTGATTATTGAATAATATATTTTGAACCTCGCTAACGTGACCGCGACTATAGTACTTTTGGACAGATCCCGAAACAAAATGCATGTATACATGCTAGGTTTGTCAAAATTGGGTTATGAATTCATTTATTAGCATATATTTAATGGATTGACTTATTACATGAGTTAGTAGGGGTGATTGGTTCCTGATTTAGTCTAGTTCTAAGGTGGAATTGGGAACCGGTTGATCATGTTTGGTTCAACCCAATAGAACCGACTACTTTTTTTTCCACTACTTGATACTTTATGTTATGAAGAAATAACAAAAAAAAAAAAAGAAGCTTTTTACTTTTTTTTAATTAAAAAAAAGTATTTGTAGTCATTTCAGTCCGATTCTACGTTGGAGTCGAGAACTAGACTACTTGGATACTAATTCTACTTTTAAGGATCTGGAATCGGAACAACACTCCCGGAAACCGGACCAACCAGCCAATTAGGTCCGGTTCGGGTGGTCTTTTCTCCGACCCTTATGAGTTAGTAAATTTTGGTAAATGGATTGATATGGGTTTATTAAAAAAACCAAGTCAACCTAAATGGTTTTACACTAGAGTCAAGTCAGACCTAATTGCAAAACCTTGCTCTTTCCCTCTGGCTGTAAGCCCGTAATGGAAACGCAAAGAAAATGACAACACAACCACCACCACCGTCGTCATTCATCGGAAGATTGAGGCCAAACGCTCCCTCTCTCCTAAATCTTCACGAACAGAGTCGTCGCCGCCGCCGCTAAGTACACTTGAATCGGCGTGATCGCCACGAGGGGATCGCTAGCGAGGGAGGCGTCATGCATCAGCAGCGGCTTGCTCTACGAGGAGACCTGGGGAGTCCTGAAGATCTTTCATAGAGAATGTGATCCGCGATGCTGTGAACTACACCGAGCACGCCCCGAGGAAGATGGTGACGGCAATGGGCGTTGTGGACGTGCCCAAGAGGCAGGGCTGGACTGTGCACGGGGCCCTTGCTTAGGTCTGGCGAGGGCTTCAGACGCCCTTGCTAGCCCACAGTGAAAAATAAAGAAAGAAACGAAAATAAATAGAGAATTTAGAAAAAAAGGTACGAAAAATATCCATATGAGCATCTATCCTGCCATATAGGATGGTGTTTACGTCAGTAATTTCTGACAAAAATTGACTTGAAAGACTATATTAACAAATTGTTAAGAGATTTAGGACTGAATTAGTTAAGTTGAAAAGTTTAAAAGTGAATTGACATTCATAAGATAGGTTTCAAAGTTTTTTTGTAATTTCCTTATGTTTACTCGTTCTTGCTAAAACAAACGAGTTCTTAATTGAAAACAAATATATGTATGGCCAAAAAATTGAAAAATAAAAAATCAACTTCATTTTTTGTTCATGATAAACCATGTCATCTTGGCTTACAAAGTGTCTATTATTTGCATAGCTATTGTTAGTTATGTTTCCATATCGAGAAAATATTAGGTACAACTCAAATGCCAGCTCAGCTCAATCTTAGACTTGTTGTCTCTAGTCCAACTTCTCTCGCATCCTTGGCCTTTGCCTTGTCAGTTGCCAATGCCGACCCTAGTCAATCTCGAATCAACCTAGATTTGAGATTGAGCTAAGCTCTAGATCACAAATCTAGGACTCGCTCAACCTTGATCCAAGGCTCAAGTTTGCCAGCCAAGCTCAAGCTCAAGCTCAAGGACGAAGGACTACAATGAGGTGAGGTGGTGATGGAAGGGAGCGCGCATCTCTTGTGGCGCTTGTGGCATAGTGAAAGGAAAAAGAAAGAAAAGAGAAGAAGAGTGGCTAATAGGTGGGCCAGCATGCAAACATGTGTTGCAAGGTGAATTGATTAGTTTTTTACTAAGTTTGCATTAGAGTTATACCTAATATTTTCTCGTTTGGTATTAGCTTTTGTCACGGGCCAACAATTTCTTAGTCGTGAAATAGCTCGTGCAACGCCTAGTGAACGTATTCTTCTACAAAACAATACGGCGAATAGCTTCTTTATATAAGATCACAGAATGCCTAGCTTAGCTCAGGCATCTAGTCTATCCTAGTGAAATAACGAATCACTTTAGGCTCAATAATTGGTTTCGGTTGTTATGGCTTAATCAAAAGAGCGGCATTAGCTCCTGACCAGCTTATATACGGCAAACCAACCCTGCCTTTAGAGCTTCACAGAGATTTATTGGTTCGATCCTAAAACTCCTAACACCAACCGTCCTAATGCCATTTCGAATTATCCCGATGCCACTTCCATAGACTAATTATATTCATTCCTTCTACATCACTTACTCTTCACTCCGTAACCTCAAGCTCCACTTACAAGAATTCAAGAGTACCGGATAGTGAATGACAATCTTTACCGTGGACTTTTCTACCTCTCAAGTAAATTTTTATGAATTTTCTTAAGATCCTTAGAAAATTTAGCTATTTTTTAAATCCCAAAAGATGCATATATGTTTTGATTACTTTGTCTCTTCTTCTTCTTTTTTCCGTATTCTTATTTTGTACTTTTTTTCGGGTCTTAATATTATGTACTTTCCTTTTTTGGCTAATTTTCTTTGGTGATCAATCAATTCTTGATTAATTCTATTCTTTGTTCTAATATATATATGTTTAGAAACGTGACCTAATTTTTCTATTCTTGAGAACACAAATGAGTGGCCAAGGATTAGAACAGAAACAACAACTAGGAAAATGTTACCTTTTTATTTTATGAACAATTTCTAAAATCAAGTTATTTTTGTTCTTTTCTTCTTCGTTCTCCTCTAGCCGGTTGATGGGCTTGGTGATGGTCGATGACCTCACCCAGCCATGGCGAGACCCGACCTTGCTAGGGGCTAGCAAGGTCATCAACTCTCATCTTTGATTAGTCACTAGCCATTGCTAAGGCTCGGCGACCAACTAAAGGTGGAAGAAGAGAGGAGAAAAAGAAAAGAAAAATCTCAAAAATTTTTAAAAAAATTTACGTCACAATTTTTTTTAGAGTCATACCCAATGCATTTTTGTTCATTTTTAATTCAGAGAATAAAAATTATGTGCAATTTCCATTCGAATGCCCACGAACTCATCCACGGAATATAAGCTCGCATGTGGACGTGCCACGTTGCCCGAGCCCTCGTGCGCATTGAGCACATTGACCAGTCAAGCGATGAGTCATGGACTATAATAAATTGGCCATTCAAGAGAATGGAAAACATGGAAATTGACCTGTCAGAATCGAGAAAACAACTCAGAGATCCTATTTTAGTGAATCTGAATCTTTCCGAGCATAGTGGTTGTTGCTGTCAGCATGCGATCAAGCTTTATTAGGGACATTCATAAAATTCTCAGATTATGAGATTCTATAAATTCTCAAAAGTAATGCAAAAAATCAGATATTCACATGAAATTAATCAAATCTTGAGATATAAAAATCTCATAACTACATTGAATTTATCTAAAAATCAAACAGGTCTAATATCACGGTCATCAATTAGGATCCAAACTCTCTAAAGAATTAAACCAAATAAGATTTCTACTCAAAATTCGGATCCCATTTCAAAATTTCGAAGTTAAATTTACTTATTTTCCTTCCTCTCTTTTTTCGCTCCTTCGCGTCACTGGTCTCCCAAATAAAAATTTTCGGAAAGAATAATAAACAAATTCTTCCCAAAAAAGAAAAAAAGGAAAAAAAGGAAATGAAAAAGACAATAGCTGTGTTCCGATTTGTTACCTTATACACGTGTCCTCGGCCGTGCATGGCGATGGGAAACAGCTCAACACGACCTCGAATCTCCTTTCCCTATTTTAAGGTTAATTTCCGTTGCAACAGCCTTCCTCGAATTAAGATTCCAATCTGGAATCTCCACGAATCATTCGATTCGCCCTTTTTATAGCGATTCCGTTCTCCGCCGCATTCCTCATATATCAGTCGTACGTATTCCCCCGAGCCCGGCACCCACAAGACTCGAATCGCATCTCGATCTCGCCCTCGCTCGCTCCGATCACCTTCCGGCGATGGCGGCCCTCTCCTGCTCCGCCGCGGACCTCCACCCCCTCCTCGGCGGCAACGCCACCTCCGCCGCCGCCGCCGCCGAGTACATCTGCGGGCGCTTCGACGCGGTCGCGAGCAAGTTCGTGGACACGGGCTACGCCGTGGACAACACCTACCTCCTCTTCTCGACGTACCTCGTCTTCTCCATGCAGATCGGGTTCGCCATGCTGTGCGCCGGCTCGGTCCGCGCCAAGAACACCATGAACATCATGCTCACCAACGTCCTCGACGCGGCGACCGGCGGCTTCTTTTACTACCTCTTCGGGTTCGCCCTGGCGTTCGGGACCCCGTCGAACGGGTTCATCGGGGAGCACTTCTTCGGCCTCTCCAAGTTCCCGTCGCAGACTTTCGATTACGGGTTCTTCCTGTTCCAGTGGGCCTTCGCCATCGCCGCCGCCGGGATCACGAGCGGATCCATCGCCGAGCGCACGCAGTTCGGCGCCTACTTGATCTATTCCTCGTTCCTGACCGGCTTGGTGTATCCCATTGCCTCCCACTGGTTTTGGTCCGCCGACGGTTGGGCCAGCCCGGCGCGGGCGGATAATCTGTTGTTCGGATCTGGAGTCATCGACTTCGCCGGCTCGGGGGTGGTCCACATGGTCGGCGGCATCGCCGGCCTTTGGGGAGCCCTCATCGAAGGCCCGCGTATCGGCCGCTTCGACCATTCCGGTAAGGCGGTGAGCCTCCGCGGCCACAGCGCCACACTGGTGGTCCTCGGCACGTTCCTCCTGTGGTTCGGGTGGTACGGATTCAACCCCGGCTCCTTCCTTAACATCTTGAAGGCCTACGGAGAGAGCGGCTCCTACTACGGCCAGTGGAGCGCCGTCGGGAGGACCGCCGTCACCACCACCCTCGCAGGAAGCACCGCCGCCCTCACCACTCTCTTTGGCAAGAGGCTGCTAGTCGGCCACTGGAACGTCACCGACGTGTGCAACGGCCTCCTCGGCGGGTTCGCCGCCATCACCGCCGGTTGCTCCGTGGTGGACCCCTGGGCTGCCATAGTCTGCGGGTTCGTGGCCGCCTGGGTCCTCATCGGGTTCAACAAGCTGGCAGAGAAGCTGAAGTACGACGATCCTCTGGAGGCGGCACAGCTCCACGGTGGCTGCGGCATGTGGGGGCTGCTGTTCACGGGGCTGTTCGCGAAGAAGGCCTACGTGAACCAAGTGTACCCGGGGGTGGAGGACAGGCCGTACGGGCTCCTGATGGGCGGCGGGGGAGGCCTGCTGGCAGCGCAGGTGGTGCAGATCTTGGTGGTGGCGGCGTGGATGAGCGTGACGATGGGGACCCTCTTCTTCATCCTGCACAAGATGAAGCTCCTGAGGATCACGCACGAGGAGGAGATCGCCGGCATGGACCCGACCAGCCACGGAGGACTTGCTTACGAGTATGAGATGGAAGAGAAGAAGGAGATTGAGTTCTGAGCGAAGGGATCGAAGCCAAGAGAATTTGTCTTCGATGCCGCAGATGATTGACGGATGGTATTTTAGTGGTGAAAACTTTTCGATGTACATTCATATGTATAGAGCTAGGGTGTGTTCCTTCCATTGCGCTAAATTCCTTGTGTGTATGTCTTGTTGGGTTTTAGTGGAAAATCTGTCATGCTTATGCTTTATGGATATTATCTCAGTTCCTCACCAAGCCAAGAGCATATATTAGACCATTACATCACACGATCGCTGATCTCAGGTGAATACTTGCTGATTGAAATTAGTGAATCGAAAATTCCCAGTAACAAGAAGGGAGAAAAGTTGAATCATATACTCTTATTTTCTCTGGTAGACCCGAAGAGGTGGATTATCAGCAATGTAATTCATTCATCAATTTGTACTCATAAGCAATCAACTCTGTCCACATCTAACGAAACACTAGACTATACAAGAACATATGCCTACAATTACCTCTGGTTCTCGAGTATCTCTTCAAGGAAACCGACAGCCATGGATGAGTTCCTCATTCATTTTCATGAAAGCATAAATTCAAGATGACTCACTCTCTGATAGACAACCAATTTAGCCATACAGAGTCCAGTTTCCCACTCTCGACAGCTAGGCAATTAGAAAGGGCAATAAAGAGTAATGTTGCATAGTTGATACCCATCTCATATGGTAAACATAATTTCCCAGCCTTCTGATCTTTGATCGAGACAGAATGTTACAAGCAAAAAGCCAGCACTAATGTCAATATTTATGATTCACAAGAGCTGAACTGCTCATACATCTTCCGGTCCTGTCCCCATAATAGCCTAGACAAATTGCTGATTTCCGTTTAGGATCACCAATGATAAGGTGACTCCCAATTTTGTGTCAATTGAGCAGGAAGCGATACAAGAAAAGAACAAATCAATCTCCAAGCCATAAAATCAGAGGAGTGTGCGGGGGAATCTAGCGAAAGAGCCTGGGTACTGTTCTCTTGGGCACTTTGCCTTCGAGCTTCAGTCTTCTATATGCTTCTCTGATATGGCATGGCCTGATTGGGCCAGATTCCTTCCTCTCACTCATGACAATCCTGGCTGCTACCACATTGTATACCAATCAAGACAGATTTGAGGCTAAGGTAATTCATATGTACCAAAACATGCTTCCAACGATAGAAATGATACAAAGCAAACAAATGTAATACCTGTTTCCACAATTTCTCCAACAAACATCTTTGCAATTCCTGACATTGCAATTGTCATAGGCATTGCAATTTTCTGAGAACCCGTTATGCTGACCAGCAGCTGCATGCCAAAAAAGAGCAAAATGCTGATGAATCAAAGAGTGCACATCAAACAAGCTGCATGGATTACTATAACACTCCCCACAAGAAATTCTTTTTGAAGCCCAACTTCCTTCACCAACACCAAGTGGTGTCAAAAGACCAAATGTTGTACAGCATTGCCAAATTTGGATTTATTTTTCCAGCATCATTATGCTCTTGAGTATCATGATATCAAAAATGGTATAAGACAAATGTCCTAAAGAGTAGAAGCTCTTTATTTAACATCCAACTTTACACTACTGAGCAAATGAGCACTGATAAAGAGATGGAAAAAAATTTGCTTGCATAAACAGTTGAAGTGAAACAAGTGAAAAAGTGCAGCCAAAAAGCACCAATATAATGTGCTTGTAGAAATTGTACCCTTTTCATTGTAGCCTTCTGGAATCCCGATCTCCGAAAAGACTCATATCTGTTCATCTGTTCCTCTGTGAATCGTGACAAAATAGCCCTGAGAAAGAGAGAAGCAATCGTCAATGAGCTACAGAGGTAACAGTAACTTAATAAGCCGCTGGAGTATCAACTCAGGAGACAACAAACATTCAAGTTACATCCTAACAAAACTGCATGAAGTATAAGTCCTATTAATCTTATTTAGGAGCTCTCAAAAATAAATTTCTTCTTCTAGTGACCAAATTAAGATTGGTATAATAAATTTGATATCACTGAAGTTTGAGATTGAAATGAGAAAAATATATTTTCTATACTTCATCAATAGTGAGGTAAAACACTACATGGAAGAGTCACTCACAAAGGATAATATTCCAAACTTACACTCAAGTTATGGTCAATTCATAAGGACAAAAACACAGTTAATGAACAAAAATATCATCCTCATCATCGGTGATGATCCTTGAGCCAGCAACAGTTACATGAATATTAGCATCATAGGGCAAACCAGTTGGACCAACTTCTGATGACTTGGAATTCTAAATTCTGCATATCTGTATCAGTAACTCCAGCAACAGATATTTACTTTGGCTCATCATTATCTATTCGAAGCAATTATAATCTAAACCAACAAAGCCGAGCCCTCTTGGCTTGTTGTCAAATAAAATGTTCAACAATATGCTTGTCACAAAAATTGCCTCCCTCCCTCCCTCCCTCCCTCCCTCCCTCTATCATAAACAACTTCAACCAAAACAAAAACTTCTGGCTCCAGTAGCTGCTCCTAGTAAATTGCCTTCTGTTCAGGCCACCCAATTGTCAAACCTAATTATGTTTGCTATGTGGAAAAGAAATGCTCTTATGGAATGATTTAGAAGAAAGATAATATGCAGACTACAGTCCACCACTTGAGGCTTTGAGGTAACAAATGCCTTCGACATATGGCAGGTCGAAAAAAACTCATCCTCCTGCCATAGTGCCCACAACTCCAGAAGCTGATATGCTAATTATTCCACACCATATGGACAGTTATACAAGCATGTTGAGATGTAAATTACAAATCACACCGTTCTCAATCAGCTTAACCTGTTTGCACCCGATGTAAAAAAACCTTCATAAGCTATAAATTTGTCCGACAAGATTCGAATCAACCTCTCCCTCGAAGATTTTCTTTGTCCTTCAACACTACTATCCAATATCACCTCACGGACAACAATCCAACGTGACCCTAGTAAGTTCAGAGACGAACTCAGCAAATTGAGCACGTTTTCTTACTCAAGCAGGCAGAGAATTACTTTGCAACCAAATAGCGAGCTCACATTTTCTTCTCCTGAGGAGACAATTCTAGCATTCCGAAGAAACAATCTAACTCTACCACCAAAGGTAGGCAACAGGGAAACCCAAAAGCAGGACTCGGAAGAACGGAGTCGAGAGCGGAAACTCACTGCATCTTGGCCATCTTGTCGGGATCGCCGCCGGGAGCGAGCTTCCCGAGCTCGACGTCCATGTTCTCATCATCCTCCTCCTCCTCCTCCTCCCTGTTCCTGGCGGCGCCGCTCGCCGCGGCGGGGGCGGCGGCGGAGGAGGCTGCAGCGGAGGAGGAGCTCGGGTGGGCCGCGGGCGCGGAGGGCGCGTCAAGGAGGTCGTCGTCGTAGTCGTCGTCGTCATCGTCGTGGTCGTCGTCGTGGCCGGCAGCCGCGGCGGGGGCGGCGGAGGTGGGGGCACGGCGGCTGCGGCGGCGGCGGCGGCGGCGGCGGGGGGGCGTCGGGGTCGTCGGGCGGGGCGGGGGAATCGGGCGGCGACTCCTCCTGCTCCTCGAAGGCGGCTTCGAACGGGTCCTTGAATTGCTTCATCTCCTCCCGTAACGACGGTGGATTCGCGAGGGAGAGGATCTGCGCAGATGTTAATAACGAGTAGTTTCTCCTCCCTCCTCCCTTAAAATAAATAAATAAATAAGATAAAAAAAGAAAATTGGTAGCTTTTTTTCTTTTTCTTTTTTAGTGGAGAAAATGAGGGGGAGTAACTTAATTTTAGTCTTTGAGGTAGAACGCACACTAGTGTGAATAATCTTTAATTTTTTTTTCTTCTTATTATCTTGTGGGGGTAGTTTAGGAAAGAACAAAATATTATTCAATTTAAATAGTACGTGATTGGGTATATGTGAAATTTCAAAAATTAAAAAAAAACATGGAAAAGGATGGCTAAAGGGGAGGGAGGCATGTCCTTGCCAAAATCCTCCTTCGGTATTATCTTTATGGATAATAATAGACCATCAATTCATCGGAACCATCGTTCTATTAAATCGGAAGTTTACACCCATTAAACTTGAGTTAAATATGTAAAACTGAATGTTATATATACGCTAATTAGATATGTCCAACGAACAAATAGACACGATTTTATATAGAAACGACGGATATAAACATATATAGCTAATCCAAATATTTCTTTTCTTCTTTCTATTTTATAAAGACAAGCTTCCAGTGATATAATTCAAACAAATTTCACAATTTAGTTTGCATCCAAGGGAACCATGCAATTCCGATCGAACATAAACTGAATAAACTAATAAACATAGCAAATTCGGCATTGGGTCGGAGCTGTGTTTTCCTAGCATCTCAAGGCCTGTTTGGTAACACTCTCGTGAATAACTGATTCTGTTCTTTTTGTTTTTGGGAGTAGATTTGGAATAGAAATCCGTTTGGTAAATTTTTTGTTCCTCGGGAATAAATTTGTTCCAAAAAATAGATTTAGAGTAAAATCAATAATAATAAAAAAATTGCTTCTCTTTCCTTTTGCTCTCTCCCTTTTCTCTCTTCTCCTCTTTCCCTTCCCTTTCTTCTTTTTCCTCCTCCCAACCCATTGCCACCCTATCATTGCCCCATTGTCGCCCCTGGGCCGCCACCGCTAGGCGAGGTCCGACGAGCTCGCTAGACCCCCATCAAGCCAAGGTGAAGTCCGGCAAGCTCGCCTAGCCACTAGCGAGGCTCGACCTTGCCTAGGGGCGTGAGGTTGGTCTCGCCTTGCCCAAATCTGAGGAGGCCCGGCCACCGGAGAGGCTCAACCTCACGCCACTTGGGCGAGGTCAAGCCTTGCTCGACCATCGCGAGGCTCGGCCTCATCCAGATTTGCAAGGTTGAGCCTCACCAATAGCCAAACGAGCTTGCCGGATCTTGTTTTGGCTTGGTGAGGCCTTGGGGAGCTCATTGAACCTCGCCTTGGCTTGGTGAGGCTTCGACAAGCTCACCGGACCTTACCCAGCCGCTTGCTGGCCTCCACTGGTGGCAGCAACCAAGAGGAAGGAGAGAAAAGTGAAAAAAAAAAAAAAAAAAAAAAGAGAAATATAAGAAAATTATAACAAAAAATAATAATAAATTAAAAGAATCGAAAAATCAAAAACTCTTATTAAACATATTTCGGAAATAAAAATTTCAAACAATTTATTAAACACTTTAAATATTCAGAAATTATTTTCAAGAGCGGAATAAAAAAATTCATTTCTGATCAGAAATTGTTCACAGAAGTAGAATAATTACTAGACAGGCCTTTACTCCGCTGTACAGGGTATCTACACTCACACACACTGGTTGTAGGCATGCTTCAGCCCGGACCGATGTCGGCCAGCCGTAGCCAGGCTGTGCTTCAACGTTTAATTAGATTGATGGAATCTCATCATTTGCCCAGACCAGATCAGCTTGGGTCGGGTCAAGAAGTGAGGGACATAAAATTGCTTCAATAATGCGACGAACGGTCACGAGTATGGACTCTGTGGGAATGGAAACTTGCAATCGCACGGAACAGGGGGATAACCTGATGTGAGCTCCGTGGTAGAAACCATTTGCAAACAGAGCCTCCCGACACCGGGGATGTTCCACTGTGGATTTCTAATAAATGCCCTCTTTCGGATCATAGCCTCGAGCGGCCCTTGGCCATAAAAATTATGGTCGCCATCCTAACAGAGGACGCTGGATCAGATGGAACCACCACATACCAACCCGAAGTGCATCGAAATGCAGCCATGCCATTGCCTCAAACTAACCCAGCTGCTAATACCATGCACAAGCCACCCAGAAAGCACAGCTCTGGCATTTCCACTCCAAATGACGATGCCCACAGATCTAACGCCTTCGGGCGCATCTGCACTTTCTTCTCCAGAAAGAGACTGACGACGGCAAACACGAGCAGGCACAACATTCAAGCACCGAAAGCAGAACTAAATTGCACTTAAGCCGCGTGTGAAAGCACCTAGCAGCAGATGATCCTCTGTGAATTTCATTACCAGGAACCCCTATGTACAGGGGAGATCTGCAGGCTTATTTACAAAAATACGTACAGAACTCAGAGCATTCTATACAATTGCAACTCCTAAAAACCCAGCCTTCCTAAAAATCATTAGAAGGGCATGTAAACTGGAAGAGTGAAGGAAGAAAAAAACAGAGCTGATGTGACTACTGTAAATAGCAACTACTGTAGCCGGCTTTGCTTCCCTTCCCAAAAAATTGAGGGGTGACCAGTTATGATTGCGTGACACTATTCCAGGAGGTCTCAAAATCAAATGATAGCATACCAGCATCTACGGCTGCAGGCACAGAGGAAAAATTATTCTCCGGGGGCGAGTTCTCCAACCACCAATTCTCAAGGTTGACACCCGTTGCATCAAGGTCGAAACTTCCTGCCAAGGTGGTATTAAACTCTCTTGCAGGCTGTGCCTCATGGGCGGGCTCTGTACTTGGAAAAAGAAAGTTCTCAACTGCAGGTGGAGCAGAAGGCTTGTCATCTGCTTGAAGGAAATCATTAATCCAACTGAGGCTATCTGAGACACTTGGTAATGTGCTAGGTTGGCTGTGATGCTGATGGATGTTTTGCCCAACGAGTGATTGATTACTACCCAGAACATCACTGCTGGCTAGAGAAGGCATCATATTTGAAGAAACACCAGTTAAGTTGGGCAAACCGCTGCTCAAATTAGCAGAAGATACTGGATTCAAACTTGAAGGAATACTCTGCCTTCTGTTATGATTTCGATTAACTATAGAGTTGTGGATTGAAGTTGTCGAAGACTGTAAATTAGGCATGTAATTGGCATTGTTTGGATCACATGCAGCTCTGCTTACTGCCGGAGAACTACCAACAGTCCCTGTCCTTTTATGTGGCATAGTGGGTGAAACAAGAGGAAGCCCCAAGTAACTATCTCTATGACCTATATCCTTCCGAATGACATGATGTGCCCGATGCAACTGTTCTAATGATGAGAGTGGCTGGAATCTGCTTCTCGAGACATGCCCCGGATGGGGCCTCCTGCTTTTTTGTATATTACTTGAAAAACTTGATCTAGCTGGGGAAGAACATGGCTGAAAAATGTTTGGCCCTGACACAGGATTTTGTGGTATAGAGTTGGTTGGCGGTAGGGTGTTTATAGGAGGCAAAGCTTGAGGAGGTTGTGGAAGGACCATAGAGACAGGGTCAGGAAGAAAACCCGAAACAGACATAGGAGTAGTTTTACCCTGCATAAAGTTCTTTCTACAGACTTTCCATTTTTCCTGTTTGTCATTGGCATGACAATGGTCAACATCCGTCAAACCTTTTCCCCAATATGCGCATGGTGCAGGTGAATCGCATACGTAACAATGGCACTGCATATTGCAATGCAATACTGTTAGTCACAATCAAATGAATTAGCAAATGATATATGATGACTCAAGAGGGGCTATGAAAATGGTATCTGACCAAGTTACAGTGATTCTCATGAAAGCTTGAGCTGAAAGGAAATATAACGCAATCATGCCTTGGATGAGGATAGTCTCTACATGCGACCTGCAACAAAAATATATTTACAGTACTAAGTCAGTGAAAAGGCATGCAAATCTGCCCACTTGAAGTGGTATGAGCTGGCCTATTCACCCAAGTAAAAGGAAAGATATCTAATAAATTACAAGCCCATCAATTCCTCAGTCACATTCCATCCCCAAGCAAAGCACTTCATAACTTGCTCAGTGAAGCTTGACAACAACACAAGAAAGTCCAGTCACAGAACACATACTTGGTGAGCAAACTCCAACTACCAACCTGCTCTCAGCTGTTTCTAATATGATTCTCCACCACCACAGTGGAAGAGGAGAAACATAAATAAAGAGCCAAATAATAATCAAAAGCGCTTATTCTACTTCCCTTTATGAGCCGGCAGTCATGGTCTCTGCTCCCTCCTAAGGGAATAAATACATGCACTACAATACATTGAACTGCACAGCATGAAGTGGATCACAAACTTAATGCCATCTCTACTTCAGCATTAAGCAAACATCCTTCCCTTGAAACTTGATTTTCAGGAATATAATCATTGCTGCTTTGGCTCTCATCTATTATTACAATCATATAGTTATTAGTCATAAGTTCACCATTTTGCAATCCCCATCCCACCACCATCAGGCATCAGAGAAAAGACTGCAGATTCCTAATCCACATCCACTAGCAGGAGAACAGTTAAATGCTTGCCAATCTACCCAAACTAACACTACAGTAATTCACAAACTAATGTCACGTGTCCCCAAAACCATACTTGATTATGCAGCAGTGGATGAAGAGGGGTATGCAACCATACACAGAGGCAGCACAAAATAATATTAAAGTACATGCACAGCCAAGCCACCTATGGTACTTCTCTATGTAGCTCCACTCAAATAGAGAGAAGCTAGGAAGCAGAATCTTTTAAGGCCTCCATCAATAATAGTCATGCAATAACTCAATCTCCACATATTTGACACAATCATATCATCCGAATTTAGAAGTAGCATGGCCCAATTAATTCACGCATGTTAGCATGAAACCCATGAGATCAAGCAGAATCTCTGTAAAAAGAACTTCCAAGCCCCAATCCAGATAAATAAGCCAGTCCACTCCGGTGACTCGTGGTAAAGCCACCCAAGAAGACATGAGGGGTCTGTTTGGTCCATGAGAATTTTCAGAAATGTTGATCTCCATTATTAATTCGTATTTTGACGCTATAGTCTTCCATTAGTTACTGGTCCAAATCTGAACAAGACTATAACCTCGTACAAAGCCAAGATTTGAACTTTTTTGCGGTCCTTTTGCTCTTCTACTTCATAAAAATTCTCTGAAAGTGTTCTGAGATACACCAATCCAATTAATCGAACCACATCTTCTTTCTCACATTACTGTAAGTCACTTCTCTACTTAATTGTACCCAAGCTGATGCCTTTCACATCATCTATCAAAACGATGGGTTCCAGAAACTCGGGTTGTAGCTTGCACGGTCATATTCTAGTAGCACGCAAGGTTGTTTTCTCAATTTGAGCTGATTTTAAAATCGCGCTAAACATTGTCCCAAAAAACATATGCAATATAAACACGTCATGCCACTTCTCCAGCGATGCCCTCGTCGTATTGCTCTAATTTTTGCATCTAACCATTGCTTCGCCACAAACCATCATCGCATTCATCATTTTGATAATTATTTGAATAAACAAACGGAAACAACAAATGACTGCATACCTGGCCCTTCTCTCCAACGATGAGCAGATCATCCGAACCTCCGTCTGCCGCATCATCAGGAACAGAGACCGCCTTCTCGGGATCTCCATCCAACATCACGCAATCATCATCATCATCATCCATCACCAGTTTGTTTGACTTTGGCTTCGCACTGACCTCCTTCACCAAGACCACTTCGTTCGGATCAAGGAGGCCGGTGATCCAATCATAACTGTCGTCGCCGCCGCCGCCGCTCGGCACGTCCGAGACCAACCCTTCCTCGTCGGAGCTGATTTCAAGCACAACGTGACCCCCACTCGGGTCCATTCCAAAAGGGTCGAACGCAAATCGGGATGCTCTCTTCTCGACAGATTTCCCTCCGAAGCGCACCTACATGGATTTCGATTCGCCCCCCGGACAAGAAAGGGCACGCGAAAACCGCTTATCGCAGGAGTGAAAAACCTAGGGTTTGGGCGGAATCGAAGACATGGGTTTTCATCCAACCAAGCGAACGAGAGAACCCTAGAACCGCATCGCGGGCGAGCGTCCGAATTCCGAGCTCGTCGCGGGCCGCCACGGAGGAGCGCGAGGTTTTCCCGAGGAGCGTCTCGCGAGGCGGCGGCGATCGCCGAGGGTTTCGAGGAGGGGATCGAGGGGGTGGGGTCGCGATTTCGAAGGGACGAGGGGAGGGCGATCGGTCGCGTCGGCCCAGCAGCGGATTTCCGGAGGCGGAGGAGACGAAAAGGTAAGAACTTTGAAGGGGAGGCAAATGGGACATGAACATGAACAGAGAGATATAGAGAGAGAAAGAGAGAGAGAGCGACTGAGGTTTTGCGAGTAGGCGTGGAGAGATACGAGCAGATGGACGAAAGAAAGAGACGGGAAAACGTTAGGAAATGTAAACCTCAAACCCCATACCCTTCAATCCGGAGACGGTCTCGTAAGACGTGGCCGGTTTTAAGGTATTGGCCATGTTAAACCCGCCGATCCGTAGTCCGACAGCTCCGCCGAGGCCTGCCCCAACGCCTGTCAAATAATTCTGGACTACCGACGGGATTGTATTTGTATTTCTTATTTTAACATATTGATACATACACATCTCAATTGCTTATTGAAAATATATTTTCCCCCTCCTTAGGTAATACTTCCAAATTTTAGATTGCATAGTTCAAATGTGACAGTTTAAGAATGTATTTAAAGTTTGGATTGATTACTTTGGCCGAGCCAATGTTACAGCCGATGCATAGGGTCACCGGTAACCCTCGTCGACCCTAAAAAAAAATCGAAAAAATTCCAAAGAATTAACAAATATATTAAAATATTATTCACCGGTAGCCATATCAGCTTTTTCGACGACCACATCGAAAGTGGCATTCAATTGAACATTTTTTTTTTAAAATTTGTAGCACTAGAGTAAGCGAAAAAAAAGTTTTAGCACCAAAGTGAGCGTCATATGAAAATTATGTCACTCCTAATGTTCTGAACTCGAGTGAAACCGAAGTGAAGAATATTCTCACTTCATACATCACCAAATAAATGAATTTATAAAGCAAAAGACAATCTTTTTTGCATTTCTACACAGCTTAAAGAATCATGCGAAGATTTAACACTACTAAATCTTTCCAAGCCGAGATTGATTCTTTTAGGAAAGCGAAAGATTGAAAACTTGTCCACATCATGTTTAGCAGTTGATGTTGCTGTCATTATCCATATTGGACAGGTGAAGTACAAGATTGGTGCTTTTAGGAAAGTGAATGATCTACAAACATTAACACTAACATTAATCCTATCAAGAGATTAAGATAAATACGATTTAGTTTTATGTGTGATTTCGACTTTCATACTTTATAAGGAGACATGACAAAAGCCTAAGAGTAAGAGTTATAATAATACCAAAAAAAAAATTAGTTTTCGTAAATTTTCTCTTTACAAAATTGTAAAATTGTAAAATTAGGTAATCTTTTATTTTCATTATATTTTGATTTCCTTAAAATTTTGTCGTAGAATCCCATTTTTTAAGGGATTTCGTGGTATGTGTATATATTTCCTCGAATTGTTGCTCATGCCAATATACAATATCTTTTTCCTAGTTGTTAAAGTGGGATAAATCATAGGGGGAAATTAAAACATCATTATCCTCTAATTTTTGGAAAGAAATACTAAAATACGGAGGTGGAAGATCCTCGAAAACATAATTCAGTCCGACTTGATTTGACGATCTAAGATATATGTGGTTCGGGTATTGGGTCGGGTCAGGTGTACTTTCATTTTGGTTCAGGTGGATAGGTATCTGGATACCCGACCCAACCCATTGACACTCTCGACTTGAAAGGGCCTGCTCTTTACCTCACATGACCTGAGTTGGGTATCCAATCTTCGTAATGCCCTCATTTTATCTCGATATTCAATCGCTTCTTTACGTTCCACACCATCACGACCACTCTCCAGGGCATCATGTAAATGCCAAATGCTAGCTCCGAAAAACGAAGTATCCTCCCTCAATTGATTACCCCTATCCAACAAAGTCCGTGAACCTCTAACCAGTTTTACTCGTCAACTAGTGTGATATCTAAAATCATAGCACTCCCTCGAGAAATATAGAGAAAGAATTCCCAATTCCAAGCTCAAGTCGTAATCGCTAAGATTGAGCTAATAACTCACTGAACCCAACCGCATATTCTCTCCCGGGTTTCTATTCTATTAACGTTCTGGGTGCATGCCCTTCTCACTGCCACATATTTAATAAATTGACTTCCCATCATGTTTTTTTTCTAGATAGATTACACTATTTGGTCATATACAATCACCGTGGGCATTGTAAAGAGAGCTCAACTCCTTTCTCTCGTAGATTTTAGGTTTACTTGATCAAAATTATTGGGAAAACTTTCCTATTGATTTTTGATGATTTCAAAACTATCTTTAATATTAATATCTACGATGGTGGTTGCAAATGGCAAGTTAGTTTTGCAAATGTCAATGTTTCATTTGAATCGCAACAACAAGAAAATAGGTTGTGATGATTAAGGTGAACAAGTACCATTGTGGGTGGTATCTCATCGTAACTTGGATGTACTTGTACCAAGCTAGTGTTCTTGAATCTCTTTGGGTGCTGATAAAGGTGGAATGATTATTGATCCTATCATCATGTGTCATTTCATTGGCATCGTCATTGAAGATCGTCAATTCACTTGCCCACAACGTACACATGCCGACGGTGAAGTTTTGGATTGTTCTAATGAGGAGTTAGCATTGATAATGATGAGACATGAGTATGAGATAACCGTTCATGGTGCATAATAGAGTAGTTGCAAGATTGGATTCTAAAGTTGAAAAACTGGGAAATATATCAGAAAAACAATAGATAGGTTTTTGATCTCAAGTGAAGTGACAATTGCAACAAACTTCATTTTAGGAAATCTGTGAAAGTCAAAGAGACAATTGTGTGGACAATCATTATTCCGGCATAAATCTCTACCTACTCTCGAATAGCTAGTTGGATATCTTTGATCTTCAACGATTGGATTTAAACATTTAAATAAGGGTCAACGAAACTTGGAAAAGGTGGAGGGACTTGAGAATTATAGTTGTGTTTTTAACTTGAAATTCTCTCATTGATATTTCTTTATAAAGGTTTAGCTTTGGAATAACAAATAATAAAGTGTATAAGTGTAGTCATTGTATTCAAATAGTGTAATCTATTTGGAAAAGAACAACAACAACACCTGCTAGTTGCAACTTACAATGCCGATTACTAATAGGATTCAACCATTGTTAGGCTATTAGCTGGAGAATAGATGGAGGCTTGGATATAAAACTAAACAGCTATAAACCTCTCTATGATCTATCTTCAATGTTCATCATCTGCTTTATTTGTTCACTATTGTTACACACACTAATTAACTCATCACACAATTTGGTTTGGCAATTGTTATTATTTCCAAAAAATTTCAATATCTTCACTCAACCTATTTAGCCCCCTTTTAGGTTGCATTGGTAGCCTCAACAAAAATGTGATGCATCGCTATTTATCTATTGCAGCAAGGATGTTCTGCTTTCTTTCTTCTATATGTTGACGATCTCCTTGTTACTAATAATAATTCCATGCAGGTTAACACAGTAATTACCGCTATAGCATCTCAGTTCTCCATTAAGGATCTCATATCCTTCACGACTTCCTCGAAGTTGAAGCTATCCCCACGACAGATGGGCTATTTTTTTAGCCAACATAGCTACATTCGAGACCTTTTATCCCGCAGGCACATGGCGGATGCAAAAGAAGTCGCCACGTCCCTTGCGACATCCTTTCTTTTTCTCTTTGATGATGGCTCTTCCTAAGGTGATTCGACCTAAAGTGTCACAGTCATAGTCATTGGTGCACTTCAATATCTCTCCATGACAACAACCCTCTCCTGCGGCTATCGCCTTCGCCATCAACAAGCTTGTCCACTCGTCATCGGGTGGCCACAAAAGGGCTTCTTCACTATCTTAAAGGCACTTTATATCATTGCCTACTCATTTGGTAGAACAGTTCAACTTCCATTCATGCTAACTCAGATGCTGATTGAGCCAGTGACACGGATGATTTCACCTCTACCGTAGCTTACTTAATCTATGTTAGTGGAGAATCTTATCCTTTGCCAACTCCACAAACAATGATTGTTGGCCTGCTCTTCCGTTGAGGTTATGTATTGGGCCATTGCCATTGTCGCCGCCGAAATTGCCTTGGTCCGGTCTATTCTCAGTGAACTCGATCTTTCATCCTCCACGCCACTGATAATCTATTGTGACAACATCGTAGCTACCTATCTCAGTGCAAATCTGATCTGACATGCCATATGAATTATATATCCTTTGATTTTTCACTTTGTAAGCATATATCCTCAGGCTGCCGGCACAAATACCTTAAGTGCCACTTCCACATCCCAGCTCCACCGCAGCTCCATATCCAAAAGCCTCGCTAATGAGCTCACCCGGCGAGGGAAGAATTAGACCGTGACAATAACTATAGTGACTACAATAAATAAATAAAATTTAAAATGTCAATTTGTCACTATATTTAATCAAGTAGACAACAAAATCCAACAAAAAAAAGTAGACATAAAAATACTTGATAATATAACATGAAATGCTGAATCTGCATGCATATTTGCAGAGGTGTCCATACACTATATGCATGTGATTTAAATTCGGATAATTTAAGATATTGAAATCACCACATGACATCATATAGATTTTTTTTTTTTGGTCAAAAGTATGTTACAAATCGGAATGGTTACTTTTGACTAACAAAGTAGTATCAATTTACTCGATAGATTGTCTTTCAGAATATTCATTGCATAAGAATGAAAGAGGACATCTTCCAATATTCTTTGTGCACATATCTGTGAAGCAACATCACTTGTCTCCTAGTTATATAATAAGTACGAAAGGAGAATTATATTTTTTTCCTAACTTTGACAAAAAAATCAATGCCAAAATATGGATTCGAATAAAATATTGTATTTCTGATATACAACTGCTTACTCTAACAATTCTCGCAAAACCCTATACATATGGGTGCTCATTCAAAAGGAGAGCACAATATACTTGAAGTTTCTTGATTTTCAACACCTCAAAGAATTCGAAGAACTTGAAAAAACTGAACAACCTAAAGAAAAAAAAAAAGAATCTTTAAAGATTCGTTGGGGTTGTCTTCATCAAAGTTCATGGATTTCTATTGCATCGAGCTTCAAAGCCCTAAAGATTTCGAGAATCAAAGTTTTTTTTTTTTTTTTTTCATTTGACTCGAGATCACCTAAAAATACTCAAATTAAATGTTTCAGCAAAAGAAGGAATCGGAGTTAATTGAAATTGTATTCACTTCTCCAATATAAATAGAATTTGCCAATAAGGGTATGTTTGGTAACCATACTACTTCCAAAAACAATTTTTAATCAGAAATGATTATTTTTATTCTGCTTCTGAGAATAATTTTTAAATATTTAAATTTGTTTAGTAACTATTCAAAATTTTTATTCCCAGAATAGAAATGCATTTGATAAGACTCTTTAATTTTTTTATTCCTTTAATTTTTTAATGCCTTTTATTCTAATTTTCTTATATTTCTCATTTTTTCCCTTTTTCTTTTTACTTTCTCTTTTCTCTCATTCTTCCTTTTTTAGTGGGTGGTCGTTGTTGCCGGCAGTGATTGTCGAGTAGTCGGGCAAGGTTTAGGGCTCACCCAACCACCGGCAAGGCTCAATCTTACCAAGCTAAGGCGAGGTTGTCCTCACGTTGCCTAGGCAAGGCCCGCCTAGCCACCGACAAGCTTGCCGGACCTTGCCCTGGCCTGGCGAGCTCGATGGAACTTGCTCGGCCACTCGCCGATGATAGCAATGGTGGTCGGGGGGCGGCGATGGGGTGATTATGGGTGGTAGTGGGTTGGGAGGAGGAAGAAGAAAGGGAAGGGAAAAAAAAGAAGAAAGGAAAAAAGAGAAAGGGTGAAAATTGATTCTTATATTTGTTCTTAGGAGTAAAAAGCAACTTTTTTTTTTAATTATTGATTCTATTTCAAATCTATTTTTATGAACAAAAAATTGACCAAATCGATTTTTGTTCTAAATCTATTCTTGGGATCAAAAGAAAGAATCAGTTATTCCCTGAAGGGTTACCAAACATGCCCTAATTCTCTTGTATTGAATTTTGAAGTCAAAATTTATTGTATATGCTAGCACTTATGTGATCGTCTCCTTTTCGATTATATTATTTTTATAAAATGATATGAAAAGTAATCTAGTATATTTGATAATAAGGATTTTTTTTTTACCATTCAATCAAGTTATAAAATAGTTAAAATGTTCAACCCCCCTCCAAAATTACATAACTCATGCATTTCATTAATATAAAGAGTCACAAAAGAGAGGGGGACGTCAAGCTGATGTCATCCCACCTCATATCCTAACGTAAGCTCTTACGTATAGAACATAGTATGAAAAACATAGTATGAAACCAAACCATAGTATCTGGACATCTCTACATAATAAATCTAATCGAATTTGTCCCCATGTAACTTTTCCTAAGTATTTAATAATAAATGCTATTTCTTTTTTCCTCGGGAATGGATGCCTTTAGCCGCATTTTCAGGCGTTGAAAAGAGGCTCTATGAAATCTTTACATGAAAGCCACTGAGGTCGAGGCTCACTTACTTCACACAATCTCCACGTGCGACCCACAAGAGATTTGCCGCAAGCTATGCTGATCTAGGGCCTAATTAAATCTTTTTTAATTTCTTTGATCCTATTTGCAATTGCATGGAGAAAACAAAATTTAAATCCTAAATGGGTTCTCTGGTTTTGTAAGTAATATGTATAGATCAAGCATATGCCAAAATCATGTGGTCCCCTCTTGTTAATTAAGCAAGGCGCGTGCTTGAAGAAACTTTAATTAATAAGATCTTCCCCATTAGTAAGATTATATTCCATAGTTTTGCTCCGTAAATTAATTTATAGTGTTGAAAAGTCGTCAATGGAGACAAATAAGGAATGGGGAAAAGTAGGATCAATGAGTCGGGACTGTTATCATTTTAATTCCTGTGATGTTCAATAATGGGGGCCCTTCATTGGAGCCTAACACTTGCAATGAAAATATGATTAAGTCATGCAACTTTTAAGTTATGCAATTAGGTTTCAAAACTTATTTTCAAAAGTGCAATAACGTACTCGTCAGCTTAGTTGAATTCAGGTGACAAAAAAAGTTGTTGGGATTTTTTAGGTAACATGGGGATAAATGGATTCGACGTGAGAAAAAAGGCTGCTTCTTTTTCTTTTTCTTTTATGTTTTTGGATATTTTTGTAGTATTTATCCTTACATAATTGTCACGTGATTGACAAGTCATTTAAAAAATACATCAACATGTTCTATCATTGAAATTTGATGGAATTAATGAAAATATTTGATTACACTAACAAATTGAAAATTTCATAACTTAAAAATATTTTTGTTATAAATTTTAAGACTTTAAACTTATTCCTAGAATAATTCATTTTTTTTTTTACTAATTATTAGGCGAAAACTTCCATCAAATTTTCTCATATGCATTTGAAATATAGTAAATAGTGTGTGAAAACATAAGTCATATCATGCTTATCATTTTTTGTTTTTTTTTTTGTTAAGAGCTTATCATTTTTTGTTTGCTAATCATTTGCTTCGAATTTCAAATAACTCAATTACACATGCATTTCTCCCGATCATATGATGACATCCGATCTATTTTGATTATGATCTATCTCTAGCCTGTTGTGCATAATCGAAAACATTCTCTTGCAGCGCTCTCTTTGAGAAATTACTATACGAGTATAGTATGTGTACTGAATCTAGATGACGATGGGGAATCCGTTAAATGTGACGGTTCGATATAGTCCAGTTAGTATATAATAATCATCAAGCAACTCCGTGGCAAGTTGGCAACCTATGAGGTGGGACCCGCGGCGAGGTATGACTGGAACTGCTGGGACACGTGGCGGGCGGTCAACCCCACAGCATGTCCGGCGCTGTGTTCTCGAAAAGTGATTGGATCGTGTTGACCATCGATCGTGATCCGACGGTGCCGTTCCACCTTTTCAAAGTCAAACTCCCACTTTCTCGTTATCTGCAAGTCACCAAAAAATAAAAAAAAAAAAAAAAAAAAAACAAAGAAAGAAAGAAAAGGGAAGCTATCACTACAATTAATCTCTTGTCAATAATAAAAAAATAATTAGTGACAAGGGAAAAAAAGAAAGCTACTAAAAACTGCAGGACAATAAATAGATTATATTTTAATTCCAACTAATAATATTTATGTCATTTTTCCAAGAAAGAGCATGACAAATAATAAAATTTATGTATTTTTTTTATATATCATATTCTAATTTTCAATTTACTTTCATATTTTTGCTCTCCTTTATAAGATTTGGAATCAAACTCTACGCCTGAAATTAAAAGTTCAAAAGATGAGAATCAAATTTTACACCATTGTTTGGACTTTTTTTTTTTGGTTTTTTGATTATGATAAATTGATCATAAGTATATTAATATAGGGTTTTCAGTGAGCCAAAATATAATTTGGGGTGAATTGATACATATGTACTAATTTTAGATTTTTATGGTATTAATCCTATTTTATTTTATTATCCAAATGAAGCATCATTTAAAATCAAAAGAATTATTTTAAAAAACAATTCATGAATTATTGCCACCTTCCCAACTCCAAACCTGCGTATAACGTTGTCATTCTGACATGCGCGCACAAACTGCAAAAGCCGGCCTTTTCCTTTTAGCGAACAAGAAACTCATTTTCTCTCTCCTCTCTCTCTCTCTCTCTCTCTCTCCCTGGACATTACTGAAGGCGGCGTAAACGTTCGCAGGTATCGAATCGAATCGTTTCCGCACGATTCAATCGTTGTTCTTCCCCTCCGCCATTCCCGTCGCCGGAGATTGTCGCCGTCGCGTCGGACTTCGTCTCGCATTTACTCCGCCGGTTCCCCTCCGTGAAGCGTTGGGAAATCTGCCCGAACCGCGCGTCGGTTTTTTCGTCCGTTGACGTTCGGGTTTCTTCGCGTTCCCGTGGGGGCGTGCGGCTTTTATTAGGGATTGAATGTCGTGATTCTTTTGACCGTGCATTGATTACCGTCGTCATTGTCGATTTTTCCGCTTGGCTGAATCGAGGAAGAATGGTCGTTGGGCAGGCGGTGGTGCATTCGGGCGCAAGCGGCAGCTGAACGCGAATCGCCGGCTTCGCGCGTCGGATAGCGGTTCTGGGTCGTGCGGTTTCTGCCGTTTCTGGTGTCGGGGTTGCGGTGCGAGAGGAAAAGGAATGATTTTGAAGGAGTGACGCATGTTTGCGAGCGGTCCGTACGGCGGGAGTGAGCGAGTGAGCGAGGCGGTTTGTGGATTGGTTCTGGGGGGATTGGTCGGCGAGATGATCATTTCGGGGAGGTGATCTTGTTTTCTCTTTTGATTTGAAAATGCAAGCGAAGGAAGATGGCGAAGCGCAAGAGGAGCGGCCGTCGTCACCCTATTACGTTCTGCAGCATTTCTCCGGGGAGGCGATTAGAGTGGCCAATGAAGCGATTCACAGTGTTTATGCCGGTGGCTCCGGTGTCCAGCCGGGGCACAGGCGCAGCCAGAGCGATGTGATGCACAGGAGGAGCAATAATATTCAGAAATGGAAGGCCCAGATGCAGAAGGCGTGGCGATGGGGCAGTAGTTCGGACGAGCAACGCCGGCGGTCCAGCTTTAACCCTGAGGTGTTGGCGAACCTGAAGCGGCAGTGGTACCAGCTTCATGCGAGACCTCTGGTACCTTATCTTTTCTTTCTGCCTTTTTCCTTCCTTCCCACCTTTTGAACCTGTTTGCTTTGGCTGCCTTGCTCAAACTTCCGTGAGTTATAAATGTGAAAGAGACAGACTGACATTGGGCGGTTCTTTTTTTCTCATCAGTTAGATAATGCTGCAGAATTGGCCTTGTTGCCAAAAAATGAGATGTTCTTGCTAATTCATTGATCTGCTTCCTTAAATGGTACTTAAGCAATTTTCATCAATTAAACAGAAATCTATCTAGATAGTTTATTGTCCACAAGAGTTAGCATCTTCACCAGTTTGCTGTTCATGAAGGCTGTACTTTTAGGCTATCTTTGGGAAAAGAAAGAAAAGAGGTGATGAAAATTTGGGTGCAAAATGGGAAGAACTCTGTTATGAGAGAATTATGGAGGGAAAATTTAAATTATCTGATGTTTTCTCTCCAAATTTCTTCCCGTTGGTGCTCCCAATGGACGATAGATATAAGGTCATGTCTTACCGTCGTATTACTGAATAAGCAAATCAAAACAAAAGGAAATTCAGAAAGTGCTGAGTTTGATTCTTTTTCCTTCTTCATTAGAATTTATGCATTGAGAGAAGATTATACAGGGCAGTTTTTAATACTTTCTGCATTTCTCATTCTAGAATGATATATAAATTCACTTTGTACTTCTAAAAGGACTTCTTTGTCTATGAATATTAACAATCTTGTCTTGACTTGTAAGGGATCACATTGTCAAGAGTTCTGCAGTAACTTCTTCTATGACAAGAAACTTGATTGAGACAAAATATTTTCATGAAACATTATTATTCATATAGAAAAAACGCAATTTTAAATTGGTGATCAATCTCTTTTTTACGTCGTTACTAAGAATCCATTATTCCTGCATATAACATGAGTCATGTCTGCTTGAAGCTTGCCTTTTCCTGTGGTCTTTGAAAGAGTTTCTTCGTGAAGAGAAAAATCATTGTTTGTAATTAGAGGCAATATTTATACATTTCTATGACAAATGAAGTTTTTTTATCTCGTGATTTTAGACAATATTACTGCGTAGTCTCTCCCATCATCTACATCATTTCATTAGTGTTTAGTAGGCTCTGTTCCATCCTTATTTCACAGATTGTGCATTCCTCCCTCATTTAAAATGGCTCTCTTCTGTCAGTACCCCAATTCGAAGGCAAATGGCTAAGCACTTTCTAAACTTTATCTGCTCATTTCAGTAATTCGAAGTTGTTCTTGTAGGACAATGATACTTATGTGCCGCCAACCTCCCTCTTTGAACATTTCATCATTGCTGGTCTTCATTCAGATGCTAACTTGGAAGTTGTGGAGGATGCATTTATTAGGAGGAAAAAATGGGAGTCAGAGATGGAAAAATCTGAATTAATAGACTCCAAATTGTTGCAGAATCGAGGGCCTTCTTTCCCAACGTTGGAGCCTCAGGTGAAGTGTTAGGCTTAATAGCAAAATCACTGGTCTCTCTCGCCCTCGCCCAAAAAGAATTTGGTGGTTGTGGCAGATATCTCTTAAATCTGCCATTGTGAATGCTCTGACCTTTTAATTTGCTAGATGGCTGATGATATGTTTTTTACTTTGGCATCATGAGTTTGGATATGTGGCTCTTCTTTGAAGCTTGCAGGGCATATATATTTTAGCTGGCCCCAATTTCACAAATATGGCACTGATAGATCATTTTGCCTATTTTGTGTTTACTTGCTTTTGTGAGTTAATTGAGCATTTTCTTTTTCAGGAGTCATTATCTTTGAAGGCAACCTAATGGTCTCTTGTTTTCTCTAAACACAGATACTATTTAAATATCCTCCTGGCAAGAGGTTAGCAATGCGACAGAGGGATTTAGCAGCATTTTGTTTTCCTGGAGGTGTTAAGGTGTGAGACCAAACATCTTAGGGCCTTTAATACCTGAATAAAATTGAAGCTACTCTGTTAGTCATTGCTAAATTCATATGTATTTGAGTTCTTTGATATTGTTTAATATTACATAAGGAAACTCCTTTTGCATCTTTTGCTGTCTTTTGTCGAGCTATCTTCTCTTTTGGCAGTCGTGACTCTACTACAACAATTTTGTTGCTTCAATTTTACCAGGTATCCTGAGATTGCTCCATGTAGCTACCTCTTGATATGTGTCAAGCAATGTGTTTGACCTAAAGAATGAGGTTGTTTTATGACAATATGAGCTTTTTTGCCAAATGGGTGTTCAAGATGGTATCAAAACTCAGTCAAGGGTTCCAATCCTAGCACTAACTCATCTAGTGTTTCTGATTTTCACTGCTATTATTCTGCTCCTTCCCTGCCCTTATCCACATTCTATGTACACATGAAAGTCATGCTTACATGCTAAAATAAGTTCCAAGTATATTTAAACATACAGTAGGGGCTTATCTTCAGTTAAGATTTCAGATTGAATGGTTTACTAACTATATGGATATGATACTTATAGCATTAAATCAGTTGGTATACAATATCAAGAGAGAATAATAATAAGCTGGAAGTGACTAGAACTTGGAAAGTGCCAAGGTAAACATCATTGACTTGTTAGTTTTGATGAACATTAATTCATTCTACCGTCAATATTAAGTTTTTGAATGACAGAGAGAAGTGTCTGATCCAAAGAATTAGCAAAAGGAAGAAGTTTATCATGGGGGCAGAGTTGTTGCCAAATTGGTCTTGAAATGAGAAGATCATAGGTTCCTCCGATCACAGATCTTCTAACCATACAGAGACAAAACCAATAGTGCATTAGGTGTTACATAGGAGTAAGAAATGTTGAGCTGGTTGGTTAACTCTTCATGGCTACTGACACTGAAAGCTCCACTCGTCCTTCAGATAATTATGAAATATTTAATATCTCTCTGAAGAAACGGTTAGCCTGTGTATGTAACTTCAAACGTCCTTTGCATGCTTTGGAGCTGGTTGACATTGAACTTGCATTTGTGAATCAACCTGACATATCTAATCTTTGTTTTACATAATGGGTGCAGGCACAAATGCTGGAGAGAACTCCATCTCTAAGTGACTTGAATGAACTTGTTTATGGACAGGTATTTAAGATTGTTGTATATCCTATTCTTGTAGAAACATAAGTATGCCCTTCTTGCGAGCCCTAGCCCTATTGAATGATTTTTTGGTCCATAAAGTATGTTTTTTCTCAGTTGCGTGTAGAATATTCTCATTGATGCTCTCTAAGACCATTGAATATAAAGTATAGTTGAAAAATGCATTATTAGGAATTTGAAATGAAAAACCTGCTCATAATATTGTCCTACATCTGCTCATAATTGATTTCTTTCTTGTCTGCTTTGTTCTTCTCGCTTTCATTAATTTATCCTTTTACAGAGTAAAGTTGGTGGCAGGTTTTTTTTTCAGCGACTCTTTCAAATAAAAAGGTTAGAATGATGTCATATGAAGTTGGTGTAAACAACATCGACTTAATATGCAAACCCACTAAAGAAGTAGTTATCTTAACATCCCTCCATCATATTAATTTTATCAATTAGGGAGAAGGAGCATGGTTTATTGTAGCCTCTGTAGATGCCTAGGTGAAATTCTGTTAAGGTTGAGGTGGTAAATGATATGATTGTGACTAAAAAGGTGGCAATATGGACTGTTGTTAAGGCTGGATCTGAGGAATGGATGGCCTTAATTTGGGGCTCAGCCAAATTTTAGGCCTAACTGTCAAACCTGGAATTGGGCCTAAGAGTTCACCCAAGCCACTTGAAAAAAAGTGTTACATTATTAGAAAATTGTTTGGCCTCATTTGGCTGACAAAGGGAGCCATTTTCATCGGCCTAAGGCTTACTTATCCTTTCCATGAAAGGTAGGTTATAGTGGATATATATATTCTATACGAATTATATTGGTTCATGCCACTAACTAGATATGGAGATACTTACTGTGTAAAAAAGTTGACACTCTGAGATCTGTCATGCAATATTAAGTAACCTTCTTCTTTAGGTTGCTGCCAGGAAAGCTTGTTGTCTTCTAGCATTGGCTATATACATGCTTAATTACATAAATTTTCCTTCTGGGCCTTCTCTCCTATATACTTTCATTTTCTAACTTCTTATTATAATATGCATTTGCACAATCAGTATAATTTTTCTCCGAAGAGCTATTTTATGCTTTACATCTCATCTATGGGATGGTTATCCTCTTTTTGTTTCATTGTTAGCAAGTGAATTTGATTTCCAAAGTTCGTTCCTTTGTATAAGTGATATTTTATAATTTCATGAACTAACAGGAGCATTTGGGCCGGGATGACTTATCATTTCTTTTCTCATTTAAGGTGAGTCACTTGATGTTTTCTTTATCCTGTATACTGATTGGGATGCTCGATTTGCTTGAAACTTTGACTAGACTTTGTATGAAATACAGGGGACTAACGATCTCTTGATGTTAGTGACATTTATTAGAGTGGTCTGTTTGTATCATGTTGATCTTGTGTTTGATCATTTCATTGTCATCATATGGGAAGAGATCCTACTAGATTTTTTTTTTTTATCCCGGCAGATGGTGTCGGTCCATCTTTGCTAAGATTGATTTTTTCTTTATTTACCTGTGTTGTGTTATCTGAATTCCTTGAACTATTAATGTGCTTAGATCTGGATATCAATTACGATGGTGATATTTAGCAAAGATTTTATTGGAAATTGGAGTAAATTCATTCTTTAAATGCCAACGTAGCCAAATCAAAAATCTCTCCTATATAATCTATATACTTAACTTCCTTAGATCCTTGTTAGAAACATCAGAGTAGAACCACTAGCTGTCAACTACTTGCTGCGTCCTCTCTTCCTGGCTTAGGCAAAGTTGTGATCACATCCTACTTTTTTGGGAATACATTTCATCGAGAAGACGGCGTGAAACAGCTAATGGTTGTTGTCTTGTGTCACTGAACATTTATGCTGCTAATTTTGAGCATCATGTTAAGAAAGTGAGATCTCATGGTGGAGAGACACGTGATCACATTTCATCTAACCTGGGATGCACTTGTTTTCTCCCATGTTCTTGAAACAAAGAGTCTTCTGCCATGTTCTATGTTCTTTTGTCAACAGTAACATATTCATACAATTATTTAGTTTTGATGACTGATCTGTCAGAAAGCACAAGGTTATTCTGAACTTGCAGGAAGTTTATTTTCTCTTCATTACTTCTGTTTGCCCATATTCTCGAAGACGAAGAGTTCTGTCACGTTCTATGTTCTTGTTGTCAATAATAAAATATTCATAAAATTAATTGGTTTTGTTGATATCTATCAGAAGCGCAAGGTTAGTCTGGACTTGCAGGAAGTTTATCTTATCTTTGTTATTAGGTTGGCCATATCCAAGTGGCAAAGTAACTTTGACAAGGAAAAGACAGAAAGAGAAGTCGTAAACAAATGTTGATATCAATCACCTTAGGACATCGGATGAATCATTTTACCATTTTCTGTTTCTAGTGATGGTGGAGAGAAGGAAGGAAATTTTTCCTAAGCTCTCGGTCACCTGGGTATATACATTCTAGTTGCAAAGAAAAAAGGGGGGATGTGATTTCCCTGGAGAAAGGGCTACGTATAGTTGCAACATAATATGACTTCCTTGGATGTGCCAACTTTTATTTCTCTCCTTTCTTTTGTTTCTGGGATTTCATTTGTTTCACAGGATTGCTTCATCCTTGTAACAGAATGTCATGTACTTTAGCAGATGGCAGACAATGCAACTCTCTATGGAGTTTGTTTGCACGTACCAGAAATTGTTCAGAGACCACCTGGCATTGTTGGAAATTTGTCACCTCGTCCTCAGTCATCTGGAGGATGTCGCTTTCTTGTCTCCGCTCCTCGTTGTTACTGTTTGTTAACTAGAGTTCCTTTCTTTGAGTTACACTACGAGATGTTGAACAGGTTTGTGTTACTATGGTTGCCTAAACTTCCACACTGATTGACAGGACAGGGAATAATGGTTAACCTTTGGCTTCTGTGTTACCACATAATTCAATGCAGTATCATCGCACAGGAGCGTCTCGACCGGATCACTCAATTTGTTAATGAAATGACTCTCACCAGTTACATTCCTTCGGAAACCAATGCACAAGATGTGATGAGTAAGAATGATGAGTATCATGACAATGACTATCGTACAGATTGGATGGCATCTGCAATACCTCTTCACAGTGCTTTTGCCCTTACTGCTGCTGCCGCTGGTCTGGCACAAGATAGTGGTATCTCATCTTCTTCAATTAGGAGCCAGGAAACGCTGTCATCTGAAGCTGCTACTGCGAGTGATGTTTCTGAGTCAAGTCACGGGAGACAAATAGATAACGATGTTGGGAGGCTTATGCTGCATTCTGATGACAATACTTCTGAGATCTCAGAAACTCGTTCTGAGAGTCTCGAACAGATGTCTGAATACTATGAAAATGGACTAAACTCTCCAGAAGTTGGGTCATTCTTATGCCATAGGAACCCTATAATGGAGCGACTGGGGAGTTTTGAATCCCTTTACAGGTAGTTAACACATAACGCTAGCTGCATCCTAACTCCTAAGTCTGATGGATCCATCTTGATTTCTTTATACTAACTAGCAGATACCTTTTTGCATCCCCAATTTTTGGGAAATCTTCTGCATTTTTCCTTGTGCTTGTACTGCGCCACTGCAAGACAGTAATGCCTGTTGTTCTTTGGCAGTCCAGTGAGAAGTGTGATATCAGAGGATGAGGATGATGATCTTTTTCCAAATCCACAAAGGGATCTAAATGATGATGTCATACTGGAGTGGGCGAGAGTGAGTTTGCTATTGTCCCACATGTTTAGATAAATTGGGATTTATTAATGTATTGATATTAGTCTGCTCATCTCTTTGCTCTATGTTCTTTGGTATAGGAAACTAAGAATGATTTGCTCCAGATAGTCTGCAGTTATCACACCTTACCTCTTCCACCAAGGGGAGGTGAAATGGTTTTTCGGCCTCTTGAACATCTTCAGGCTATCTCATACAGGCGACCTCCCATATCTGCTCTTGGGCTAAGTAAACAGTTCTTAGATTTATTGGAAAATGCTGAGGTAACTTCTTTGTTTACTGATTTTTGTACTTTATGTTTGATAACTCACCATGTAAGGTTTATTACTGATTAGTCCAACTAACATGGTTTCACTTGATGAAAGGTCCATGCAAAGATAGGTTTTGCAGAGACGGCTCTTGCACTCTCTTTATGGACTACTGCAACTATTTGTCGAGTTCTCTCACTTGAAAGTGTAAGGCCCTCAATTTACAAATTCTTGAGTTATGTTTGTCAGATATTAGACCTTTTACTAGATGCTTATGATGGTTCCACTAGAAAGTATGTATTATCTTCAGAAAGAGTTCAGCCATCTTTATTGCTTCCGGCCATGAATGCAAGTTAAGCTTGCTAATTAGCAGCAGAACCTATAGTGAGAGAAGAAGCTACTCTTACACTTATTCCATGAGAATCCAAGATTTAGAAACCATTTCTCTTTCATTCAAGATTTGCTAAGGTTACAGAGTATTTTGCATTAAGCTTCGATTCCAATCATGTGTTCTCTTGCTTGGTAGAGAACTTAACTCCACCTGTTATCCTCTACTCAAACAATCTTTATTCCTTAGTCTTAGATAAATGTGGTTTGGTTTTTAATGCATGGTGTCGGAGCAGTCCATCTAATCCTATGATTAAGAAATAAATCTTTTACTCGAGGAAACCTGGAGTTTCTTTTGTTGGGCTCAAAAGTACTTTTGATTATTTAGGATAGAAGTGACGAGAGCCACCAGAAAGTAGCGAAAAGGTGACTTTAAACTGGTTTTTGAGTAGTTTCCAAGAATTTTTTGGACTGTAAAGTCTTCCATACAGTTTATGAACAATTTATGCTTGAGATTTGGATTCCTTTGACTTTGGCATTGCCTCTGCTTTTTAACTTTTTGTTATTTTCAGGCTTACACATACTGATCCTGGAAATGAGTTTGAATTTGATATGCTCCCACTTTTATTAACAGGTTTTATGGTTGGTTGCTGGTGTTCTATTAGAAAAACAGATTGTGCTAGTGTGCCCCAATCTGGTAAGTCCAATGATGTTGCTGGACCTAGATAAACTGAAGTGCACTTTTATACTTATACGTTTCTATAAGCTATGATGAATTGTTCCAATTGATGCAGGGTATTCTATCAGCTTCTGTGTTGTCTCTTATACCCATGATTCAACCATTTGAGTGGCAGAGTTTATTGCTACCTGTAAGTTTGAACTCCAGCTTGTCTTATATCTCCAAAGCTCTACAGTGATGAGTTGCATGCTGTACACCTGGATTTTGGCCTCTAAATGTTGTTATTGATACGTTGTGAAGAATTGGACTTTTAAGATTTGCTCTCAGTTGTTTTTTCCTTGACATGAACTCATTGAGAGTTCTGCTTGCAGTTTATTGCCTTAAATTTATTCCCTGTCACTGTAAGCTTTGTACTGGGCATATCAGTAAGCTACCCACTTGTGACTAGAAGTTCATGATTCACATCATTGATACACTGATACACTACACCCTGTTTGCTAAAACAAGAAAGAAAAAAGAGTGAGGGAAAGGGATGGAGATCTTAAAAGTAACCTTTTTTTCGTAGAAGGCATCCGAATGGCTTTCTTTTTCTTTCATATTTGTTTATACCTGTATTATCTTTTAAGCTATTTGAGTAATTAAATTGTTATATATATATATTAATTATTGGGTATTTTCCTCATTTTGTGCTCAATAGGCAGAATACTTTTTTCCTTTCTTATCCCCTATTGCAACAGCAGAAAATGGAGTGAGTGGTCAGTGGATAGGATAACAACATATTCGAATTATTGACAGATAATAGCTGTGGATAGACATCGGCAATGAATTTGACAGTGGATTCAGATCTCTCTCTCTCTCTCTCTCTCTCAGAGAAGATGTAAAAAGAGGATAAATATATTTTCTTTCCAGGACATGTGTCATTCTATATGTATTTGTTCTAATACTCCCCCATGTGGGCAAATCCAATGCTTCATTCATGTCCATCTGCTTAGATTCCATTGGATGTAACATCTTCAAATACTGGATGCAGTTACTATTATTATCTCTGGCCTCCTATCCTAACCACAAAACCCACCCAAAAGAGATTGAGGGGTACCTCTTGTAGAATGCTGCTATGTTAGACAGACACCTGAGTTCCAAATAATTAACAAGCATAGGTCTGTACAAGAAAAATGGGCTACCAGTTAGGTGTATATCGTTGTTTTTTTGGAGAGTTTATTGACTTAAGAGTGGCATATTCCAGTTTTGTCTGCTTGAGTCTCACATTAGGCATGGAGTTAATATGGATCTCATATACATATGTGCTCTTCTCAACTAAAAGCTTAAATATTTGGGTTGGAAATCCTCTGTCATGGTACTGAAATTCCCATAGAGCCCTGTTTAATTGCCTATATTCTCGTAAATTTTCAATCCTAGAATAATCATCTACAACAAATGCAGGGCCTTGTTGTATGGCTATTATTTGGTGGCATGCCATGAGAGGGGTTGTGAAAGTCCAACATTACTCCGGTTGGTGTCAAGACTAGTTTAATTCACTTGAGTACTTTTGCCTCCCAATAGCTTGAGCTTTTGAATAAGAGATCCTTTAACCAGGATGTTAAGACTAAACTGGAGTTCCCTCTTCTTGGGATTTATTTGAGATTGATATTATTTATGACTTGTGATTTGTTGCATATATATGCACATCATGCTTGCATCAATTTGACAAAGTCTTTGGTTTTCCTGTTTTTACCATTTTTGAGATATGTTGATTGTCTTCACTACTTGTTTCTATGCAGAAAACCTTTTCCATAATTTACTTGCATTAGCTGTCAATTTTGTGTCAGTGGTAGTTTTTATTGTGAATATCTATTGTTTACTTTCAGGTTCTGCCTGAGAGAATGTTTGATTTTCTTGATGCTCCAGTTCCCTTTATAGTAAGTTTTCATTTTTTCCAACTCATCCTATGACGTGTAAGTTGGAAGCATCATGGAATTAATGTTGTTATGATCTGACGGGTTTGCAGGTGGGCATACAGCAGAAATTTGCTGATTTGAAAATGAAAACATCTAACCTTGTTCAGGTTAATGTGCTTAAAGACCAGGTTTGTCATCTTTTCCCCCCTTAATCAAGACGAGCATACAAATGTTTTTCCTCAGGGACCAATGTTCTGATAAAATCCATGAGCCCCTGAATATATTAAAAAAAAAAAATGGCACATGGCAATAAAGGCTTGATTAAATGTTCTCAAATTTGTTGTCGTCATAGAAGTTAAATAATAGTTTTTTGCTGCCAGTTCGTTTCATTTGTTACAATGGAGGATGTTTTAAAGAGATTGGCTTAGTCTCTGGCTGATGAAGCACATGCATAAAATTTCAACTTTTCATACTTATAGCTTGTAGTATTTCGCCACATAACTACCCAAATTACTATTGATCATATGCCAAGACAAGAATGTTCACTAGAAGATAACAGACTATTCAGCTTGAGCATTATCTTATGTGGACCAGCATTTGAGTCTCCATGTTAAAGTTCTTCACTGACCTGCTGCCGATCTTCCCTTCTATGTACTAATATTATTTGTAGAACGGATGAAGTTTCCGAGATTGGAGGGTCTGGGTAATACAAGCATTTCGTGGTTAATTATAAAAGACATATATTACTCTCTTTTGGTGATTTACACTTTTACTAGAAGAATGTATATTAGTACTTACAGAACTACAAAAGAACTGAAGTGTATATGGACCGGACCAGCAAGGTAGATTCGGATGAGTGAATAGGAAAATTTTTGCAGTGATGTTCTCTCAATTTTCTCCTCTGTTTGATCAGATTAATACTTGGAGATGATTTTAATGGTCCTGTAGAAGCAAACGGCTTGTATGTTTAAGCTTGTGTACAAGAATGTTTTAGACAACAAGCTGGGTTAATGGCTGGCTGTAATGGTATAATCTGACATATTGAACTCACTTATGTAGGTGAAAATGTGTCATTTGCCAGCACTACCTAGGTACAAAGAGCTTGTTTCTGAACTAAAGCCAATCCATGCTAGACTATCTCGTGAAAGCTCAATTGCTAAAAGGCATCCTGTATATAAGTGCAGTGAAGTGCAGGTACACATCATCCTCACAGGGTTTCCAATCAGTATTTTAGTGTGTGTTTTCCTTACATCAATAGATATGTTGTTATTTTTGCATCATATGCCTCTGATTCTTTTTACTTTTGATAATCACTAAACTGATGATGGTGTGCAGGCAGAAGCTGCTAGCAGGTTCTTGACTGTAATGAGGAACTACCTTGATTCACTTTGCTCAGATTTGAGGTCTTACACAATTACTAGTGTACAGTCAAATAATGACAGGGTTAGACTGAGTTTATTATATTCTTGTCCTGCCTGCTGGTTAAATGATAACTACTCTGGTTTATTGAGCCTATGTTCTGATTGAGATGTGATTGCTTTGTACCTTTTCAGGTTTCTTTACTGCTTAAAGATAGTTTTGTTGATTCCTTTCCTAGTAGAGAACGACCATTTATTAAGGTAAGATCTGCTTTCCTCAAAATCACTATGCATGATGCCATACGTATTTGTGGCATTATATACTCTTGCTTCAGCGTCTCATCTTCCATGCATTAGATTATTATTCAGGAAGTTCATCAAGTAATTAGAAATTCTAACTGATGAAGCATCTAACCAGGGCATTATTGAGTATTAAAATAAGACTACATGATATTGGCCAGTGCATTACTTTGACTTAATTGCTTGTGTTCATCTTAAATTAGCTGAACCTCTAGCATATATGGATATATAGGTATTGATATCTAAAATGTAACCTCTGTCATTCTTTAACAACTTGAGTTTTTAGAACAAACAAGAGTGCAATGTACAAGGTATTGGAGTGATTGGATTCTTATACTCCCCTTTTTAAACACGCCCTTCTTTATTCTTGGTCAGGTTTCAACAATTTAGTTAATGTATTGGGTTCATATACTTCAGAAGTCGATATCAAGGTCTCTATCATCCTACTGGCCTTCTCTTAATCTTTTGAGTAGTTTTAAGATTCAAAACATAATTCCTGCCATTTTTCAATAGTTTAAGCCTTTGCTGTACCGAGGATTCAAGTCATGAGTATAGGGTTGAGGTGATCTTCAGTCCTCTGTGATTCTACTGTGGGTGTTGAATGATTGTAAATAACCTTTGTGAAAAGTCAAGAGGGGTATCATCTGACTGTCAGTATATATACACCTCATCTGACTACCTGTGACACATTATTTTTCTAGGTTCAATTTAATGTCAGGGCATCTAGATCTCTTCATGATTCTAAACGAGGTTTATGGTCAAAGGGTTTGACTCGGTACTGCTTTAGGATACTCCTTGCCCATATTCTCTTACTCTTGGTCTATGCAGATGTTTGTTGACACACAGATGTGAGGTTTACGGTCAAAGGGTTTGACTTGGTACTGCTTTAGGATACTCCTTGCTCATATTCTCTTACTCTTGGTCTATGCAGATGTTTGTTGACACACAGATGTTTAGCGTTCTATCAGATGCCGCCATATCAACCTGTGAGAGTAGGCGTTTCTAACGTAAATCTTGACACCAGTGTGATGCATCGAGTGAAACTTCCAAGGTTCGTTAGAGAATCCTGCAGATATGGATGGGAGAGAGACTTACTATAGCCGAAGGCTTTAACAAATTCTTAATTTATTGACTACTCAGCTCCTTTGTACGTCAGGGGCCTGCAGATATGTGCAGTGCCAATTGCTCACCAGTAAATCGTCTTGCCAAAATCAAGCAATCATCGTCCCTGTCTTTTTTTTGGGATATGATGTTGGGCTTTTTAGGCATCTTCTAAGTTGAAATTCTTGTAGCCACATTCATGGAAGAAGTGTGGTGATGTACATCTTCAAGGCGATCAGTCTCATTGGTGCAAGTGCTGATAAGTCCTTCAATTGGAGTTTACATTAATCAAAGTAGCTCCAAAATAAAGGAATTCAGATGTTAGAATTTTCTGTGCCATGCATAGTTCTGTTTATACATAGTGCAGTGCTATTGCTAATAGCAATTTTCAACAAACCTTTTTCTCCTGTTATCCTATTCTACTCAGTGCTGAATCCTTTTACTTCTTGAAGAGTTAACAGTTTCAGTGAGGATCTATGAAATGATTTTTTCCTATATTGCCATGTTTTTTTCTTTTTTCCTTTTTTATTGGGGTGGGTGTTTGACGAGCCCGTGTTTCCCCTCTTTAAACTATATTAATTTGCACAAAAAGTTGTGGGTGTTATTTCATCCATTTGATGCTGTGAATGGGCTCTTCTATTTATCTTTGTGGAAACAAATTGCTAACTTGATTTAACATTGTTCCTCGTCCTAGAAGTAGTTCTGGAACCGCTCCACTCAGCCCTAGTAGACAGTCGATGTTCGAGGATGATATAGAAGTCATTTTAAGTCATGTTATTGATGAAGAACATGAAAAATGTACAAATTCACAAAGTATGATTTTGCAGCACTCATCACCAATCCATATAGATGATGCTTAAAATCCAATATGAATTATGTCTAAAAGCCGGACTTTTTCATGCTTTTTTAAGGTTTGGCGCGATCAATACGGTTCTCATTGACTTCGTTGAAGCTTTGGGGTTAATTAATTCTAAGTATTAGGTGTGTATACTCGATTGAACTAATGAAGATTGTCCAAATGAGCTATGGATGGCTTTGTTTTTCATGGACATTTTTTTCTTGATCCCATCAAGGAGGAATACCCTCAGGACATGAGGAGATAATTCGATTTCCAAAGTGCCGATTGCGGATATCAGGATGATTTGAGGGTTGAGAGCCATCTCTCTCTCTCTCTCTCGACAGGGCACTTGGAAATGTCATGACAAGCTCCCAAAATCAGTTCCAAGAGCAGGGACACCAGGTCCAGGGTGTTCTATTTCCCAAAATCATTGGTGTTTGCCAACTTTGATTAAATAGGGGCGTTTCAAGACTCGATCCTAAGCGCAGACGATCATGAGATGATAAGATCATAAAAGTTTTCAAATATGATATGTCAAAAGCAAATACATGTGTGAAGTAGATATTCTAGAAATCGAATTGGTACAACCAAACCGTTCCTATACTAATTATCCGTTGGAATGGTGACCCTCCAAAGATCTATTCCTTTCACAAGTTTTAGGTAACAATATCATAATGCCTAGAGTACAGGTCAAAACTTTAAGAGCCACATGTGGTTAGTGGCCAATAGTGCATCTCAAGTCAAATACATTTGATTGTCTTCAAATGGACATGCAGTTATCATATGATGAATTTGATCAATATTATAGCGCAGTAAGGCAAACATACAAAATCATGGAATGTAAAAACTCAATTTCCTGAGCACCAGTTTTACAGTAGAGAAAAAGTATGTGACATGGTCGGGATGGATTACCGTGGACTAGATAGAATAGAGGGCACCACAGAAATGGTGATGCCAAATTCAACAGCTTCTTAAGTCCAATTATTACACTTACATTTGTCAAGGTGGGATACGAGAAGTTACAATCTGGGTCACCTGAGACTTCCATCACTCCTTCCAAGATTTTGATGGCCGTAGACAATGAAGTTCTGTTTGTGAAATCAACTTGCCAGCACCATGTGGTGAGCTTCATCATGTCAACCACGTGAGGTCCGTTCAATTGCATATCCTCACTATTCTTATCGATCATATCCAAAAGTAGTCCTTCTTCCCACTTTCTTTTAAAAACTCCCAATAAGTACATGTCTTCTTGCTTTGAGATTCATCAAAAACCTTCCTTGCACAAACTATTTCAAGAATTACCACACTGAAGCTATAGATGTGCACTTTCTTGGTGATTGCCGCATGTAGCCATTCAGGGGCCAAATAACTTGGAGTTCCCGTCATTGTGGTCACAATTTGGCTTTGATCCTTGTCAATAATTTGCAACCTTGGCATTAAATTTTTTGTCCAAGAGTATATTTTGGGGCTTAATATCCATGTGAACTATCTTCCATCTACATTCTTCGTGTGGATAACACAGACCCTTTGCTACATCAAAAATAATCTTCCTTCTCTGTCGCCAACCAAGCATGAATGACTCATCTAATTTATGAAAAATCCATTTATCTAGGGACCCTTTGGACATATACTCATAGAAAAGTAGCCTGTGAAATTTCTCTACACAAAATCCAATGAGTTGTACCAAATTCACATGATGGATATTGCCAATGCTCTCAACCTCAGCAAGAAAAGATTTCCTAGTTTGGCACACCCCATCGAGCTGCTTCATGGCTACTCTTTTGCCGTCCGGTAGAGTGCCTTGATAAACAGAACCAAATCCACCCTCACCAATCCTGTCATTGGAATCCTCGGTAATGGTTTTTAAGTCATCATAAGTGAATCTCTTAGGTGCTCCTGATACTTGATCAAGATATTCCTCTTCGACCTCTTCAACTTTGTCAACACCTTTTTCCTCTTCGACATCTTCAAAACCTTTTCTTCAACACAAGAAAATGAAGGCTGAGAGTTTTCACGGCCGTCCTTCCACTCTTTCAACATATATATAACTCAAACCCATATATATATCGGATAGACCAACACGTTGGCTATACATCGAGTTTCTATAATCCTCCAAAATAATATTAACAATCGAACTCAGCCAACCCAAAATATAACATCTTACCCAAAAGAGAATCAAAACCTTAACCGAGGAAAGAAAACATAAATGATGAGTGGAATCTATATATCGCCTTCATGGATTCAAAGCAAAGAACTTTTTAACTCCAACCAATATATAAAATACATAATAAATTATATAAGAGTTACTTTTATACTTATATGAAAAACTCATTTAAACCGCCATCACGATACCAAAATCAATGGTCAAGTCCATTGAATAATCTCCATTCAAAAATCACACATCAATGGTCTATCCATTGACCAATCTATTGCTCAATTTGGTCACGACACAACGCCTTTGCGACAGCGCTACCAAGATTCCCCTCAAGTCTCCACCTATAATGCCGGTGGCTCTGAAAGGATATCCTATCCGGTATGCATACCAACATGCTTCACAGCCACAAAGAATAATGAAGCAAAATAACCATATTCCAATACCAGAAAACCAATTCAAGAATTAATATAATAAATCAAACAAATACCTTTTTGTAACATCGCCATCCACCATTTCTCAAGTCATCCACATGCTTTTCCATAAACCATTTGCAAAGCATTTATAAATATATTTTGCCTTCCAAAACTTTGCATAACATGCTTTCCAAACTTTTATAAACAATCAAGAGGTAGTCCATGCCCGATCCGATTTTTATGCAATAATAATGTAATTTCATAATCTCATACTATATATAATCCATATAATTTTCTCAACATGAATTTTACAAATTCAAAGAAGATATAACATCACTCACCTCGTCGCCACGACCCAATAAAACGAGTATTTGAATCGTCAAACTCGCTGGCCCTAACAAATAATTGAGGAATGAGTTAAAACCCGATAAAACTCTACCTCAATTATTGAGACAACTAAATCACGCCTTAACACTAATAAAATGACCCCAAAGAGCTAACAAAACGCCTATCAAAAGCAATTTATTCAAAGCCGTTTATGAAACTAAACTAAGGTGCAAACTTAATTATGCCATAACTTTCTCATCCGAACTCCAATCCAAGCAATCTTATAGTCAAAATGAAGATAATTCCGAGCACTAGAAGACCCATTAGTAGGACAATCCAATTTCGAGCCGAAACCAACAAAATTAGACCTCACAGCAACCGCGCGCGTACTGTACATTCAGTGGGCAGAATTTCAAAATTCCATTTCGGACAAACCACAAGCTCAAATCCAATTCCGTAAAATCTCACGGGTCCATGACGTCCTAAATTACCGTTCTTATAAATTTTCACAGCTCAATAGCTCAAAAATCGGACTTCGCCGCTCAATATTCCCAATATTCCGAATTTGAGCCCTAAACCGGAAAATGCTTTGATTGGAGGAATAAGAGGCACGTGTACTCACCGGGTGTTGCGTAAAATAGTCGAGTCGGCTTTACGAGGCTCCCACGGCGCGCACGTGCGAAACCCTTTCCTCCTTTCCCTTTCTTCTTCTCTCCCTCTCTTCTCTTTTCTCTCTGTTTTCTTTCTCCGTCGCGACTGCTCTGGTTTCCGAAAGTGGGAGGCAAAGCCCCACTTATTCTCTCTCCTCTCCTTTTGACTTTTCAACTCTCTTTCTTTTCTTTTCTTTCTTTTTTTTTTTTTAAATCCATGTGGAGCCCACCAGCCAACAAAAGAGCCGAATATTACATCATACCCTCATTAAAAAAATTTCGTCCTCGAAATTTGAACTTGTTTTAATCCTCAAACAGATGCGGATATTTGCGTTTCACTTCCTCCTCAAGTTCCCAAGTAGCCTCTCTCGGTATGATTTTGCCATTGTATTTTCACATAAGGAATAGTTCGTCGTCGCAACACTTGATCCTTCTTATCGACGATGCGAATAGGGTGCTCCTCATACATCAAGTTTTCTCTTAATTTCAACGGTGAAAAATCTAGTACGTGGTCAGAATTTGGCACATATTTTCGCAACAAGAATACATGGAAGACATTATGAACACCTGAGAGTGCCGGCGGCAAGGCCAATTTGTAAGCAACTTCACCAATCTTTTCCAAGATTAGGAATGGTCCTACATATCTTGGACTTAACTTCCCATGGTTGTCAAATCTCATTACGCCCTTTGTAGGAGAAACCTTTAGGAATACGTGATCACCCACATTAAATTCTAACTTGCGTCTTTTAAGGTATGTATAACTTTTCTGACGACTTTGAGCCGTTCTGAGACGTTCTCGAACCAACCTAACTTTTTCTTCCGACTTTTGAATGAACTCAGGGCCAAGTAGTCTTTTCTCACCAACATCGTCCCAACAAATAGGACTTCTGCATTTTCTGCCATACAAAGCTTCGAAAGGTGCCATTTTAATGCTTTGGAATGATAACTGTTGTTATAAGAAAATTCTGCCAAGTGTAGATGTTCATCCCAAGAACGCCAAAGTCAATGATACATGATCTCAACATATCCTCTAACGTTTGGATTGTCGTCTCTCGATCGCCCATCCGTACGCGGGTGAAAAGCCGTACTCAAGTTGAGTTTAGTGCCCAACGCTCCTTGCAAACTCTTCCAAAAGTTAGACACGAATCTAAGATCTCTATCAGAAACAATGCTTATTGGAACTCCATGAAGCTTCACTATTTCATTAACATATCGCTTGGCCATGTCTTCCATTGAAAGGCCAAATCGATATGCCAAAAAGTGTGCGGACTTAGTTAATCGATCAACAATCACCCATATAGCATTCTTACTACTTGGTGTCCTTGGTATACCAACCACAAAGTTCATGGTGATATGCTCCCACTTCCATTTAGGTATCTCTAGGGGTTGTAACCGCCCACCTGGTTTCTGATGTTCGATTTTCACTTGTTGGCAAACTAGACATTGATCAACAAATTCTACCACATCTTTCTTCATGTTGACCCACCGAAGTTCTCTCTCAAGTCCCTCGTACATTTTTGTACTTCCGGATGAATAGAGAATCTAGTACCGTGAACTTCCTGCAATATCTCCTTTTTCAGTTCGAATCATTAGGAACACATAGCCGACCACGAAACCTTAAGGACCCATCTACATGTAAACTGAAGTCCACTTGTCTTCCAACTTCCACACCCTCTCTGAATTTTTGCAATTGAGGATCTTCGCCCTGTTTAGCCTTAATCTTGTCAATCAACGTCGGTTGTACTCGGAGATTAGCTAATTGAGCACCAAGATGTTGTACCAATATCTCTAAGTCCAACTTCCTCATATCTTCAAGGATAGGTTTCTGAGAAGTAAGTAAAGTTGCCATATTTCCAAAGGACTTACGACTCAAGGCATCCGCCACCACATTAGCTTTTACCGGATGGTAATTGATAGACAAGTCATAGTCCTTTAAAAGTTCTAGCCATCTTCTTTGCCTCATGTTCAATTCCTTTTGAGTAAAGATGTACTTGAGACTTTTGTGATCGGTAAAAACTTCACATTTTTCACCGTACAAGTAGTGACGCCATATCTTCAAGGCAAACACAACCGCCGCTAACTCCAAATCATGAGTGGGGTAGTTCTTCTCATGTGTTTTCAATTGTCTAGAAGCATAGGCAATGACTTTATCATATTGCATAAGAACACAACCCAACCCTTCTTTAGATGCATCACAATAAATTATGAAGCCGCCACTTCCCCGAAGGTAGGGTTAGTATGGGAGCCGACACTAGCCGTCTTTTTAACTCTTGGAAAGCGTGCTCACACCGATCGACCATACAAATTTAACTCTCTTCGAGTTAGACGAGTGAGTGGGCCAGCAATCCTTGAGAATCCTTCCACAAATCGCCTATAGTAGCCAGCTAGCCCAAGAAAACTCCTCACTTCTGTAACATTAGTAGGGCGATTCCACTTAACAATTGCTTCCACCTTCTTTGGATCCACTAATATGCCATCCTTCGAGATTACATGACCCAAGAATTCTATATGATCAAGCCAAAAGTCGCACTTACTAAATTTAGCGAACAACTTCTTTTCATGCAAAATCTGCAAAACAAACCTCAAATGCTGCTCGTGTTCCTCCAAACTCTTCGAATACACTAGTATGTCATCAATGAACACCACAACAAATTTGTCAAGGCTGTTCATCAAGTCCATGAAAGCAGCTGGTGCATTTGTTAATCCAAAAGGCATGACAAGAAATTCATAATGGCCATACCTTGTTCTAAAAGCAGTTTTAGGCACATCATCTATTTTTATCTTCAACTGATGGTATCCTGAACGAAGGTCGATTTTAGAAAATTCTTGAGCTCCCCGAAGTTGATCAAATAAATCATCAATCCGAGGCAAAGGATATTTGTTTTTGACAAGTTTGCCTTGTTAAGTTCTCGGTAGTCTATGCAAAGTCTCATACTACCATCTTTCTTTTCACAAATAGAACTGGAGCTCCCCAAGGTGAAACACTAGGCCTAATAAAACCTTTATCCAAAAGCTCTTGTAGTTGCGTTTTCAACTCTTTCAATTCAGTAGGTGCCATCCGATATGGTGCCTTAGAGATCGGTGTGGTGCCGGATATCAAATCAATACAAAACTCAATTTCTCTATCAGGAGGCAAACCTGGTAAATCCTCAGGAAACACATTTGGAAACTCTCTGACAACCGGAATATTCTCCAACTTCACTACAACCTTAATCGTGTCTTTTATACAAGCTAGATAACCCCAACAACCCTTTTTCAAAAGTTTCATCGCTTGCAAAGCTGAGATCAACCTTGGAAAAGTGTCTTGACAACTTCCCGAAAAGAAAATTCGGGTTGGTTTGGAAGTCTAAATATCACTTTCTTTGAAAAGCAATCAACAGTAGCACGATATGTAGATAACCAATCCATACCTATAATAACGTCAAAGTCTCGAATATTTAACTCCACTAGATCTATAGGCATTTCGACATCATTAATCCGTAGCACACATCTCTTGAACACATGATGAGCAATCAAGAAGTCTCCAATGGGAGTATCAATACGCAATTCACATTCAAGAAGTGCAGGCAACATATCAAGTTTCTTTGCAAATTCAGTAGAAATAAAGGAATGCTTAGCACCCGGGTCAAATAACGCATAAGCATATTGCGAGGCAATAGAAATATTACCTGCAACAACTGCGTTGGATGCCTCCGCATCCTCCTTTGTCATTGCAAAAACCTTCCCACTTGTACCTTGTCTTTGTTGGTTCCCTTGAGGCCTATCAACGGAAGTGACATTCCTTCGCATAGGACAATAGTGCGATATATGCCATTGCTGTCCGCATAAGTAACATGACCTATTCCCAATGGTAGGGTTCCTCCGTGTAGGACAATCTCGCCGCATATGTCCCGCCTTCCCGCATGAGAAGCACACTCCCAATTTCTGGCAACACTCACCGCTATGATATTTTCCACATGTATTGCAGGGGCCCTGGTTATTCGGATTTCTAAACCGCCCCGGCCGACCGAAACCTCTTCCTTTTCCACTACCACCGATACGACTATCTTGGAAATTCATGGGCCTAAACCTCTTGGGTTGAGGTGCTCCTTGTGTGCCCTGCTTCAAATTGCCTTGTTCCATGATGATTGCTCGTTCTAGCACATCCTTATAAGTTGCCAGCATTAAAGGACCAAGCACGGAATTAATTTCAGGTCGGAGTCCTCTGAGAAAATGGTTAGCCTTATCTTTCTCATTAGCTACAAACTGCTCCGCAAATCTGCTCATCTCATTGAAGCGGACTGCATACTCCAATACTGTAGAGTCACCCTGAGATATATTCACAAAGTCACCCTTCATCTTTGATTGGAAGGACACAGAAAGAACTGAGCATTGAAAGCATTTGTAAAGTCCTCCCATGATATGGTAGCATCTCTACCTCCAAGGGCTGGCCTCATCCCTTCCCACCAGTACTCCGCTCCTCCCTCCAAATACTGGGTGGCAAATCTAACCTTTCGGTCCTCGGGGATCCCTTGACTCTAAAGATCCTATCAATCTTTTTAATCCATCGTTCGACCATAAGAGGATCAGCTTTCCCATCATAAGTTGGAGGTTTCGCCTTCCTGAATTGGGCAAGGGTGCCTGAACCGGTAGCTCCATCTCCACTTAAATCCCTTGCATGGCAATACCAGTGGATCATTGCCTACTCAAACTCAGTTGAAGGAGGTGGCTCTTGGTTCTCTTCCATATTTTCAGGCAAATCAAGGCTCCTATCAAACCGGTCTTCCAGTCTCCTCCTTAAAGCTGCACCTCGAGAAGCTTGAGGCGTATCTCTAGTGTCAGGGGTAGCGACTCGCTTGCCTTTGCCGCTCCTACGAAGCGAGGCAAGCGTTTCGAGTCGGTACGCATGATCACCCGAATCCAAGAATGAAACCGCACTTTAGTACCTAAAAGACTAACGCACAAAAATCTATCACACAACTCACAACATCCCATATCTATCTCTAAAAAGATCAAAACTTAAGCTCTGATACCAAAAGATATCACACCCCAAAACTGCAAGAAAAGGGAATATGACACGGCCGTCCTTCCACACGAAGGACGCAACCTCAATATAACCAACAACCTGATATCAACGTATATATAACTCAAACCCATATATATATATATTAGATAGACCAACACGTTGGCTATACATCAGAGTTTCTATAATCCTCCAAAATAATATTAACAATCAGAACTCAGCCAACCCAAAATATAACAAACACTAAACAAGTTTCTTCCTCAAGTCATACCCAAAAGAGAATCAAAAGTTTCCCCCAACAACGCTCTCGCTCTACTCGCCGCTAACCGAGGAACCCGAAAACATAAATGATGAGTGGAATGAGCAACCACCGCCCAGGTAGCAGTACATATCTTCTAAGCGGATCGAGCAAACACTATGCATGGATTCAAAGCAATCCCAGAACTTTTTAACTCCAACCAATATATAAAATACATAATAAATTATATAAGAGTTACTTTTATACTTATATGAAAAACTCATTTAAACCGCCATCACGATACCAAAATCAATGGTCAAGTCCATTGAATAATCTCCATTCAAAATCACACATCAATGGTCTATCTATTGACCAATCTATTGCTTCAATCTCTTACCATGGTCACGACACAACGCCTTGTGACAAGGCAAGCACAAGATTCCCCCACGGCAAGGTCTCCACCTATAATGCCGGTGGCTCGGCCTGAAGGATATCCTACCCGGTATGCATACCAACATGCCCCTTAATGGGCTCACAAAGCAATAATGAAAGCAAAATAACCATATTCCAATACCGGAAAACCAATTCAAGAATCAATATAATAAATCAAACAAATACATTTTTGTAACATCGCCATCCACCATTTCTCAAGTCATCCACATGTTTTTTCCATAAACCATTTGCAAAGCATTTATAAATATATTTTACCTTTTCCAAACTTTTATAAACAATCAAGAGGTAGTCCATGCCCGATCCGATTTTTATGCAATAATAATGTAATTCCATAATCTCATACTATATATAATCCATATAATTTTCTCAACATGAATTTTACAAATTCAAAGAAGATATAGTACCACTCACCTCGTCGCCTACGACCCAATAAAACGGTATTTGAATCGTCAAACTCGCGGCCCTAACAAATAATTGAGGAATGAGTTAAAACCCGATAAAACTCTACCTCAATTATTGAGACAACTAAATCACGCCTTAACACTAATAAAATGACCCCAAAGAGCTAACAAAACGCCTATCAAAAGCAATTTATTCAAAGCCGTTTATGAAACTAAACTAAGGTGCAAAACTTGATTATGCCATAACTTTCTCATCCGAACTCCAATCCAAGCAATCTTATAGTCAAAATGAAGATAATTCCGAGCACTAGAAGACCCATTAGTAGGACAATCCAATTTCGAGCCGAAACCAACAAAATTAGACCTCACAGCAACCGCGCGCGTACTGTACATCCAGCGGGCAGAATTTCAAAATTCCATTTCGGACAAATCACAAGCTCAAATCCAATTCCGTAAAATCCCACGGTCCATGACGCCCTAAATTACCGTTCTTATAAATTTTCACAGCTCAATAGCTTAAAAATCGGACTTCGCCGCTCAATATTCCCAATATTCCGAATTTGAGCCCTAAACCGGAAAATGCTTTGATTGGAGGAATAAGAGGCACGTGTACTCACCGGGTGTTGCGTAAAATAGTCGAGTCGGCTTTACGAGGCTCCCACGGCGCGCACGTGCGAAACCCTTTCCTCCTTTCCCTTTCTTCTTCTCTCCCTCTCTTCTCTTTTCTCTCTGTTTTCTTTCTCCGTCGCGACTGCTCTGGTTTCCGAAAGTGGGAGGCAAAGCCCCACTTATTCTCTCTCCTCTCCTTTTGACTTTTCAACTCTCTTTTTTTTTTTTTTAAATCCATGTGGAGCCCACCAGCCAACAAAAGAGCCGAATATTACATAGAGTAACCGAGGCCAGAAGTGATGATTATCATCAGAACGGTTTTGGGAGAATCAGCAGCTTCACTCGTGGTATTGTGCACTTTTAAGAAAAATAGCAGTGGAGTGAACCAAATCGGACTCATTTGTCAAGGAAAATACCCGAGATAGTAACATGAACATCCTACATCTTGAAAAAGAGCTGCTCGGCAAGAACGGTTATTCGCACAAGCCTTTTTGCAACTCTCCTCATCTGAATTTCTAAGGTCCGGGACCCTCTGGGGATCTGTCCTGAAAGTGAAGTAACTAACCCTGCTGAAAGCTTTGAAATTGCGACGCTTCACAAGGCCAAGGAATGTTTTCGCTGCACCCTAGTTTAGGATTTGTATAATTTATTGGCTTGAACGTGTGATCTTCTTGACAAATTCCATAGCTCTCACAAACCATAGGATAACCGCAATATCCAATGCACTTTGTTGGAGTATCGTATGCCATGAAGAACTCATTTTTAGACTGCTGATACACCCTCAGACGTCCATCAGATTCGAACTTCAAGTACTGCACAGCCGCATTCGAAAAATAACCAGGTATAACAAAGAACGCTTTCTCACGGAATTCACGAACAATTCAAAATGTCCTTGGGTGAATTCAACGTAATTAGAGTCATTGCTTGCGTTAAAAAAATTAAGGCGCAAAGTGTAATAAACCTGCGGAGGATCAGCCTTTATCTGAGCAAATAAACCTTCACCAGTCAGAAAACGAATATAAACTTTGTTCCCTCATGTTTGCCGGAAAATTACTAGGGGTAATTTTTGCCCCACCCTTAATTTCTGCCGCAGGAGCAGGGTGTCCGTAGGATAATCGAAGGACTGCCACACGAAAACATTGTTCTTATCAAACAACACAAGATTTCCGGTGATTGCCAATTTCATGCCATCATTGTAACCACCAACGGGAAGTCCGAGAAGACTCATATTGTTGACAGTATGCTTCCAAATACCTAGTTCCAAGCCACCTTGATGGCCAAAGCGAGCACAATAATTAACTCGAAACAAGGGCGCCGATGTATAAAGACAACTAGAAATTGACAACGAATGGGCACATAGTTCTCCGAACATCTAGTTCAAAGTTTAAGATAGAATCTAGGGGAAATACGACAAATTGTTCTTTTGATGGAGTGACCTAAAAGAAAATGTGCTATTATAGAGATTTCCATATATAAAAATAATACAAAGTGTAACACTTCATAAAAAATAAATATCAATGATAAATATAACAATCCTTATTTTATACAAGCTATCAATCCATTGATGTTAGCATCTCGTTCAAAGTTTTAGATAGAATCTAGAGGAAGCAAACAAATTGCTCTTTGATGGAGCAACCTAAGAGAAGACGTGCTATTGTAGAGATGATTTCATAAATAAATAAATTACAAAGTGCAATACTTCCTAAAGAAATAATATCACTGATAAATGAAACGATCCTTATATTATACATGCTGTCAATCCATTAATGTTAGTATCTCCAAGAATGTATTTGTGATTTGATTGATATCTCTAAATTCTTTTCTCCCTTGATTGATAAATCCACATCTTTACTTCTCCTCAAATTGGAAATTGGAGAATCCCAAATTCCCATATCCAATTCCCAATTTATGACGTAAGTTTTGAAGTACATTTCTAGACAATGGCTTCAAGAAGAGATCGATAATTTGATGCACAGATGGAACATATTGTCACTAGTACTCCAAGAGCCACTTTTCGTATGTTTAGTTCTTGTATGAAACAAAGGACTAATTGACATAAAATACACTGATTTTATCACATGATAATATTGATGGACTTGAAAGATAAATGCTTAAATCTCTCAAAAGGAATGATATTTAAGTAATCTCTATAATTGTTGACGTCATTGCATAAAACTTTACCTAAGCGCTAGATTGAGTACTCATTTGTTACTTCTTAGCACTCCATAATACACAATTGCTACATAAGAAGGTACAAAATCTTGTAGTTGATTGTCAAGTCAAGCGGCAACCTACCATATTTACTTGTGAAGCTTCTAGATTTGCTTATGCTCGATCTTGAAGTGCTTGAAGATGCGCCAGCTGTCAGTTTCTTCAGCGAGGGTTTGGTGCTTCTTGAGAATGTCCATTATGGGGTTTCGTGAGAAAATTGTGATAGAATGAGATGGATTTGTTACAAATAGAGATGATATAAGACCATGCACGCTATGTTTAGGCTTAGAAATACATTGAAATCAAGTCTGGAGTTCACTTTTTAAAATGCTTAACATGTGTTCTACTATTTGCTTGAAAGAGCTAATAAAGTTGTTTTCATAAAATCGATGTTCAGAGTTAGGATTAATTCATGATATTTTCCTTGATAGCTTAAACCATGTTTGAATATGTGATCCCTTACGGTTTTATGGCATATCCTTCAAATCTCAATGCCGGTTGCAGATGAGCACCTACACCTTAGTCCATGTCCATTTTCTGGCAATGCCCATGATTTAAGGTCATTATTATTAGATCCCTATTAGTCAGCAAAAATGGTGACTAGCGTAATGTTTTGGTGGCGGTGGTCTAGTGATTGGTGGCAGCAAAGGTGAGTTAGTGAAGGTTGTTGGCATATGGGGTTGGTCACAACAACAAGAAGATGAAGAAGTAGCAACAGCGTCAAAGGAGAAAAGAAAAGAAACAACATAAAAAAAAAATGATGTGGAGGGACAAGAGGAGAAATGTATACATGGAAATGTCATGTGGACTGGTTTTTTCTAAAAAAATGCAACTCATATTAAAATTTTAATTAACTATTAGAGTTTATCCTAGTGATTATCCTTTTCACATGGGAAGAGAATGGTGGGGGATTCGACACTCACATTTTGCAATGAGGCAGGACAAAAACATGATAATGAGAGTTAAAGTAAAAGTAGAGTAATATTGACCAAAACAAAAAATATATTAAAATTTTAATGAAAAAAGTCAATATTGATTTTAGCTGGAATTCCTTGCAGTTGGTACTTAAGTAATAGTTTTTCTCCGATTTAACACTTACGTGATCTGGCAAAATTTTTTAGCACTAAAGTGACTCTCGTACACAATTTTTGGCACTTCGAATGTTCCTCTCTCATGTATCGTGTCATTGCAATAATGTAGGATATGCGTTGTAACTTGAATATGGCTCACAGTAAGTTGATGCATGATATGATAGGAAAAATTGACTGCATATAAAATATCTGGTCGTCCAATTGTGAGATCTGCCAGCTTCTTTTTCTGTCTCATTTATCCCCGGTCCTTTCCCATCTCTCTCTCTCTCTTTGTGCTTGTCTTAATTTTTACCTTATCCTTTCGATTCGCTCGTGGCAAACCCCCAGTCCAGCAAGGTTAGGGCGATTCCCCTGAACGAAGCTTCTAGATCAAGCCGAGAGCTCATGCCCGCCCCAGGAGTAAAGCCTAACCCATATCCTAATGATCCTAAACCAAGTCTTCCCTGTGACAATATTTCGAGTTCCATGACTGATGCTGAGATTTCTGAGAATAGCTGCTATATTTACTCACATGTCTAGAAGCAGGCATGCTGCGTTTGCCCCTCTGTAAAGCTGCCATTGAAGTTTTAGATCATTACCATCTTTTCCTTACCAGCATGTCTCCCATCTTTTGGAGAGTCCTTATGGGCTCTTAACTCCTTTTGCTTCCATGGAAGACATCCTTTTCACTCAGTATCTTTACTAACTTGTTCAACGCCCAATCCATGCCTGATTCACGTCTATATTCCTGATTCCATTGGAGAGCCGGAGTCAATACTCTTTATGGCTCGAACTTCGTACCGCTCATGGAATTTCCCTGGTACTTACATAAAGATTAAAAGCAATGCGGATGAGAGAAGCAGACGATACCTTTATGAAGTGCCTGCACCTCTTTGATACAATACAACTCTTGAGGATTTTCGCTTCTGGAAAGATGCTCCTATATCCTGGTGCGTTTTGCCAAGGACTGCCGGTAGTTACCCAGACTATCACGAGCCCTCTGATTTTTAACCGATTAACACGAATTTCTAGCTCATTTCCTTTGTTGGAATAGAAATGGTCGACTTCTCACATGATGAACTCCTGGCGAGCCTCATGGGTTGCCAAGCTCTATCTTTTAATAGTGATGCTAGGCTTCCGAAATTGATTAATAAAATCAGAAGGATGAAATCAGTTATATTGACGATTTCCTTGCCTGAAAATCCTACGTTGCATTAATTTCAAAGTGGCTGGCCGGAGAAATACTATTAAAACCCTTTAGATCGATGTTATGTGGTTAGCTTTCTCGAAAATGAGACAAACCATTGTATAAGCAAAGATGCAACAACAGAATTAGACAAAAGTTAGGCATGAAGACAAAAAATTCTTGTATGGTCCCGAAGCACAAGCTCACTTCATTTCAATCACAAATTATTGTTGGTTCCATGTGAAAGTCACATGATTTAATGGTTCGAACGAAGTGGACTCACATTATTCGTGCATGCAATTTCATTTTCAGGGCACGAACAGCTAATGAGATGTTGCAAACCAAGTGTCCCTTTGTCCGTTGCAAATGACGGCATAAGGGGGGTTTGCCTCCAGCTTATGATACTAAAGCCATAGAGAAAAGAACATGGCGCTTGGGAATGTCATGACAAGCTCCCAAAATCAGTTGCACGAACAGGGACACCAGGTCCATGGTGTTCTATTTCCCAAAATCATTGACGTTTGCCAACTTTCATTTGATAGGGGCGTTTCAAGACTCTGATCCTATGAGCAGATCTCGGATCATGAGATGATAAGATCATAAAAACTTTCAAATATGACAGGTCAAAAGTAAATACAAGAGTGAAGTAGATACTCCAGAATCAAATTGGTAGGATCAAACCGTTTATATACTAATTATCCATTGAAAATTGGTAACCTTCCGAAGATCTATTCCTTTTGCGAGTTTCAGATAACATTATCATAATGCCTAGAATACTGATCAGAACTTTAAGAACCATATGTGCCCAGTGGCCAGTAGTGCATGTCAAATTAAATACATTTGATTGTCTTTGAATGGACATGCAATTGTCATGTGATGTAGTTGATCAATATCGTAGTGCAGTTAGGCAAACAGGCAAAATCATTGCTTGTAAAAACTCAGTTTCCTCTGCACCAGTTTCACAGATGAGAAAAAGTACATGACATGGACAGGATGGTTCACCGTGGACCAGATAAAACAGAGGGTACTACAGAAATGGCAACACCCAATTCAACAGCCTCTTGTCCAATTCTTACACTTACATTTGTCACAGTGGGATATGAGAAATTATAATCTAGGTCACCTGGGACTTCCATCACTCCCTCCAAGACTTTGATGACCATCGACATTGAAGGCCTCTTAGTGAAATCAACTTGCAAGCACCATGCAGCAAGCCTCATCATGTCAACCACGTGAGGTTCATTTAGTTGCATATTCTCACTGTTCTTATCAATCATATCTAAAAGCTGTCCTTCTTCCCCCTTTCTTTTAAAAACTCCTAGTAGGTACATGTCTTCCTCATTCTGAGCTCCATCAAAAACTTTCCTTCCACAAACTATCTCCAGAATACCACACCAAAGCTATAGACGTCCACTTTCTTAGTAATTGCTGCATGTAGCCATTTTGGGGCCAAATAGCCCGGAGTTCCCCTCATCATAGTCACAATTTGGCTTTGGTCCCTATCAATTATCTTTGACAAGCCAAAACCTGCAATCTTGGCATTAAATTTTTCGTCCAAGAGTATATTTTGGGGCTCAATATCCATATGGACTATCTTCCATCTACACTCTTCATGGAGATAACATAGGCCCTTTGCTATGTCAAAAATGATCTTCCTTCTTTGTTGCCAATCAAGCACGAATGACTCATCTAATTTAGGAAAAATCCATTTATCCAGAGACCCTTTGGACATGTATTCATAGACAAGCAACTTATGAAATTTCTCAGCACAAAATCCAACAAGTCGTACCAAGTTCAAGTTTGAATATTGCCAATGCTCTCAACCTCAGCAAGAAAAGATTTCTTAGTTTGGCATAAACTAGGGGTGAGCATCGGTCCAGGGTTGACCCTGGACCGACCCTGGACCGGCCCAACCCTGCCGGTCCTGGTCCGGTTCCCAAGGGGACTGGGTCGGTCCTTGGTCCTAAGATTCTTGGACCAGTACTGTGCGGGTTGGTCCTCGGTCCTAGGAGTTTTGGGTTGGTCCAACCCGGACCAACCCTGGCCTTATATATTATATTATATTACATTATATATATTTTTATTTATTCTAAATAGTAAACCCTAATTCAAATAGCATCCTCCTCCATTACTCTTTCTCCATTCTTTCTACTTTATCCTCTTAGTATTTAATTTGCCAAGTAAAATCGAAAGAAACAACTTTACTCATGAGCAATCTTGCCTCGCTCGCCACTTGACACTCACCTTGTTCACTTTTGGTAGCTCACCACTTGACACTCACCCCCCTTGTCACTTGACGCTTGTGCTACTCACCTCTATTCGCTAACCTTGCTCGTTCGAGTAAATCATAAGGAAATAAAAGCCTTAATTAGAAATTCTTTTCGCTCGTGACAACACTCATCTTGCGGTTCTATAAGCAATCTTAATTGTTTTTATGGTTTTTTGCTTTTAGCAAGTGTGAAATTTTTATTGTTACCTTATTTTAGATTTGTTGAATATGTATTAGTATTTATAGTTTAGTTAAAATCACAGTATCGATAAATATATAATTTGAATTTAATTTTTTAGAAATACAAAAAAATGAAAAAAAATTAACGGTTGGTCTCGGGTTAACCCTGGAACTGGACCGAACCCATTGGGTCGGTCCAGTCCTCGGTCCTAGGCTCAATAGGGTCGGTCCTCGGTCCCAAAAATTGAGGACCAACACTGTGTGGGTTGGTCCTAGGGTCAGGGGGTGGACCAGCCCAACCCGGACCATGCTCACCCCTAGCATAAACCATTGAGCTGCTTCACCGCTACTTTTTTGCCATCAGGTTGATTGCCCTGATAAACAGAGCTGAATCCACCCTCACCAAGCTTGTTATTGAAATCCTCGGTAATGGTTTTTAAATCATCATAGGTGAATCTCTTAGGTGCTCCTGATACTTGATCAAGATAGGCCTCTTCAACTTCGTCAACACCTTTTTCATCTTTAACATCTTTTCTTCTATAGACGACTTTTATGACAACAAGAAAAATGAAGGCTAAGAGGGATCCGAGGCCAGAAGTGATGATTATTATCGGAACAGCATTTGCTCTTTTACTGTTTTTAGGAGAAATAGGAGGTTCAACTGTATTGGGAGGATCAGCAGCTTCTTTCGTGGAATGCTGCACTTTAAGAAAAATAGCAGTGTGGTGAACCAAATCAGACTCATTTCTTAAGGAAAATACCTGAGATAGTAAGTAGCATGAACCTCCTACATCTTGAAAAACAGCCGCTCGGCAAGAACAGTTATTCACATAAGCCTTTTTGCAACTCTCCTCATCTGAATTTCTAAGATCCGGGACCTTTTGGGGATCTGCCCTGAAAGCGAAGTAACTAACCCCGCTGACATTCAGAAAGCTTTGAAATTGCTATGCTTCACAAGACAAAGGAATGCTTTCAGTGCACCCAAGTGTATGATTTGCATAATCTATTGGATTGAAGTAGTGGTCCGGACACCTGCACGTGTGATCTTCTTGACAAATTCCATAGCTCCCACAAACCATAGGATAACCGCAATACCCAATGGACTTTGTTAGAGTATTGTGTGTCATGAAGAACTCATTTTTATACTGCTGATACACCTTCAGATGTCCATCAGATTCTAACTTCAAGTACTGCATGGTCGCAGCCGAGCTATAAGGAGATATCAGAGAACTGTAAGTCATGAAATTCACACATAATTTAATATGTCCTCTGGTAAATTCGATATAAATAGAGTCGGGCCTTGTGTTCGGAAAATCTATGCTCTCAAGCAAATAAACCTGCGGAGGATCAGGTTCTATCTGAGCAAATAAACCTTCAGTAGTCAAAGAAAGCGAATATAAACCTGGTTCGCTCATGTTTGTTGTAGAATTACTAGGGGTCAATTTCTGCCCCAACCTTAATTTCTGCCCCAAGAGTAGCGTATCTGTAGGATGATCAAAGGATTGCCACACTGCAGCATTGTTCTTACCAAACAACACAAGGTTTCCAGTGTCTATCAAGTTCATGCCAGTTACAGACTTCCCGTGAGTTTGGGTTGACCACGCGACCGAGCTGTTGGCATGTTTCAATACCAAATCTCCTTCAACTGTGAGCTCCAGGGTGCCTTGGGCTCCCACAGGATGGTTCGGATTAGCAGACCACACGACCACTGGAGCCACACTGTCGCTGTTGTTGTTAATAGAGTGCAGGTCGGTTGGAATAACCAAAATGGCAAAATAGTATAAATCCGAATTGGCTTGGCTATAAAGGGCACTGGCGAAGGTCGCGCCATTATGCCTCCGCAGAAGAAATGGGATTATGCTCATGCCCTCCGACGGGAACCGGATTTGATTGACAGCAGATGCTGTGGCAATCCATGTGGTGTTAAGGCCTGCTGTTGTATAGACGTCGGCCTGGGCGACAATCAAACCAAAAAAGCATGTTAGGATGAAAAGGCCGGAGGGCGTCATCGTAGTGTGATACTACTGAAAACAAGAAGCAGGCGGGGAACTTGAAGAGCAGAAGATGGAAAGGAGAAACTGAATTCCAAGTGAGAGGTGAAACGGCCTTCATTATAAGCATCAACGGAAGTTCAAGAAGACTTGTTTTCTTTACGGTATGCTTCCAAATACATAATTCCGAGCCACCTTGATGGCGAAAGCGACATTGAGGACTATGATTAACTCGAAACAAGAGTGCCGATGTGAAGACAACTTGAAATGGACAACGAATGGGCACATAGTTCTCCAAACATCTTGTTCAAAGTTTCCGATAAAATCTAGAGGAAGCATAAAAAATTGTTTTTTGATGGAGCGGCCAAAAAGAAAACATGCTATTGTAGAGATGATTTCCATATATAAAAATATTACAAACTGTAACACTTCGTGAAAAAATAATATCTTTGACAAATGAAACCATCCTTATTTTATACAAGCTGTCAATCCATTGATGTCAGCATCTCGTTCAAAGTTTCAGATAAAATCTAGGGAAAGGAAACAAATTGTTCTTTTGATGGAGCGACCTAAAAAAAAAGGTGCTTTTGTAGAAATGATTTCCATATATAAAAATATTACATAGCGTGACAATTTATAAGGAAATAATATTGCTGATAAATGAAATGATCCTGATATTATATGAGCTGCCAATCCTTCGATGTTGGGTCTCCAAGAATATGCTTGTGATTTGATCAACATCCCTAGACTCTTCTCCGGAAATTAGTGCCTTTATTTCTCCTCATATTGAAAATTGAAGAATCCCAAATTCCCATCTCCAATTCCCATTTGCGACATAAAATTTGAAATGTGACATAGCGAAGAGATTAGAAACTTCATGCACATATGGAACCTATAGTCACTAGTGTTCCAAGAGCCATTTTTTCTCTCTAATGATTTTTTGTATGTTTAGTTCTTGCATGAAACACATGATTAATTGACATATAAAGTACATTGATATTATCACAAGATAATATCCGTGGACTTGAGAGATGAATTCCTAAATCTCTTAAAAGGAATAATATCTAAGTAATCTCTACAACTATTGATGCCATTGCAAATACTCTGCCTCGGCACTAGATCAAGTAATCGTTCATTGCTTCTTAGCACTCTATGATATACAATTGCTGCCTAAGAACATACAAAATCCCATGGTTGATCATCAAGTAAAGCAGCAACCTTCTATATCTGCACTACATAAGCTATACAAGTCTAAAGTTGACTTGGCGGGATTCACATTCCTTGATTTATTGTGCAATTGACATAATGTAGATTACACTTCATAATTTATATATGATTTGTATTAGACCAAATCATAAATTGATAGACAAAATTGACTACATATAAAATATCTGGCCATGTGATAGTGAGATATCGAAGAGCACAAATGATACTTTGATGTATTATAGGATCCAAAGATAGTTTTGCATTTGTACTAGAATGAGAGCTAGTTTCCACACATATGGTCACTAGCTTGCAACACTTCATTTGTGCACATGTAAGAATTGACAAGATAAAGACCACCAAAAATATCCTAAATTATCATGCCCCGAGAATACTGCCATGGCCCCATATCTTTCGGTGCAAACTAACTAGTCAATGTACAAACGAATCCTTCAAACAAGTTTGGGACATCACCGGCATAAAAAAAATAAAAATAAAGGCGAGTTAGAATGCTCAGATCTGATTTTTGAATAAACAAGGAAGGATTCACAATGCTGCAAATGAAACGGATTGTCAAAAGGAACAAGCTAAAATATCAAACCATTCTCCTGGTACTGCTTGAGGCCATACAAAACTCCCTAATTTGCAAACATAAGTGGGGCGTTTTTTGTCTTTTTTTTGGTAAAGGTAAGTAGTATAAATGATAATCAACCATGTACTGTACAAAGGGGGTGGGGTGTTTTTTGTCCTCAAGAGGTTGCGATAAAAAAACAAGAAGAAAGACATTTTTATCATCTAATTTTTTTTTTTACGAGCCAACCTCTAATGGTAGCAATGATGAGGATTGCCCTTATGCTTCCTAGTCAAACAACTGGCAAGCAAGTCCCAAGGAAATCTGTTTATGCTATTTGAGCATATCCCTTGAATATCAATCTTGTTTTTAATCTTTCTAACGTATCATTGGCATTCAACTAGGACTTAAAGACCCATCTGCATACAATATTAGTATTTGGAGGACGTGGAACAATAGTTCAAGTTATTATCGGTATGTTTAAAGCACGGCGTGCATTGCTCAATTTCTTGGGTATATAATCCATTGTTTATAAATGAGCATATTCGTCGACTCCCGTGCTCCTTTGTACGTCAAGGGCCTGCAGATACAATTGCTCATCAGTGCCTTCTATTTGGGATATGATGTTGGGCTTTTTAGGCGTCTTATAACTTGAAATTATTGTAGCCGCTTTCACGGAGGAAGCATGGTTATGTATACTGTTTACCTCCTATTTCAAGGCGATCAATCTTATTGTTATAAGAGCTGATCAGTCCTTCGACTGCAGTAGTAAACATTACTCAAAATAGCTCCGAAATGTTCGAACTTTCTGCACTATGCATAGTTCTGTTTATACGTAATGTAGTGCTATTGCTAATAGCAATTTTCAACAACCTGTTATCCTATTTTACTTCAGTGTTGAATGATTTTACTTCCTTCTTGAAGGGTTAACAGTTTCAGTGAGGATCTATGAAATGATCGTTTCCTATATTGCTTTTATCCATTTGATTTTGTTAAAAGGCTGTTCTATTTATCTTTGTGGAAACATATTTGGAAGATGCTTTAAATACTATATAAATGATGGTTACGATGGAGTCGTAAAGCCGTACTTGTTCACGCCTTTGATTTTTTAAGGTTTGGTCTGATCCATACTGTTCTCATTGAATTCGTCGATGCTTTATGGACAATGAGCATGGGTGTGAGAATTCGATTGAACCAGCACAGAATGTTGACACAAGCTATAGAAGGACAATCGGGTTATCAATTTTTCATTGACGTCATTTATGAATCCTGTGTTAAGAGTGTTCCAAAGACACTTGTTAAAAAAAGTTTTAACACGGAAACATTCAATTTTGAAGCTACCGATGGTGCATATCACGGTGACTTCAAATTCTTTTTGTAACATAGGGTACTTACTATAGTTCCATGTGCTTATATATTGATTGCACAAGTAGGTCTTTGGTCAATGTGATTAATCCAGATAGTCAAACCACCATGACTTATGAAACACTGCTTGCCCAGAACCCTGAATCAACCCAAAGTAACTGTATTGAGTTCCAGTTTTCCTTAATCAGAGCCACCACATCCAGCAAATTGCCAAGGGTGAAGTCGAAAACAAAAGGAATAACAACATAACAATGGTCACAACCATCAAGATTTCAACCGGCTTCTTTCTGTCTATATTACCACCAAAGAACGACTAGGATATATAAAAAAAAACAAAGGGAAGCAAAATGCACACGCGCATGACAGAAAAGACTGCTGCAGTTGTCAAATGCCCCATTGCCAGATCGTCACATATCATGTGTAGCAGAAACTGCCTCCATTACAGTGAAAAGCTTAGTTACATGAACTTAATTGATCTGACAAAGAAGCAAAACAATTGACCCCGTCTCTGAAATCACATAAATATGAAAGACTGCTATGCATCATGTCACTGAAGGTACATATCTTGGCAAAGTAAAGCCTCCACGACTGAAGAAGAGGGCAGCTAAATGATACTCTTACTTTTTGTAGAACCATAATACTATAAACTGCACATCATATGCTGGAAAAGGCCAGCAAAATCCAAAAGATTCTTTCCATTCCTGGTTATAAACTCAGAGTTGATGTCTCAATTATTTGAGACCAGTCAAATTAATTGAGTAAGGAAAACCCACTCTTTATTGACACTCCAGCTGAATCAACAGATGATAGTAATATTTGCTGGCTGTATCAGTAGTCCTATCCCTGCTTATCCAACAAAATATAGAATCAAGCAAATGCTGCTGAGTAGCCATGAGATAACACAGACAAAACTGATGAACTAGTACAGTAAACTGCATATTGACACTTCATTATCCAAACATTACCAGTTTTCTTCCTCATGTGTCCAATGATTGCAGCAAGGATCCAGAACAAGCACCGTAGGATAGGACATCATTTGTCTTCATCTTCAGAATCAGATTTTGCAAAAACAGGTTCTGGCTGGGTTTCGGCATATGCACGGGTGAACTTTGGATCTTTTTCCGCGGCATCAGCATACTTCAGTATAGCTTCTCTAGGATCTTCATCCATCCAAGTCTCCTTAATCATACCTCCTTGCTGCAAGTGGAAGTAGCAATTATCCTCAGTTACCATGAGAACCTAACTAAAATAGACAAAAAATGAAACAGAGGTGGAAATTCTTCTTTAGTTACCTTAAGAAGATACTGGGTCAATAAACTTCCCTTGCTTGCACCAACTCTTCCACCATGTCCAGGTCCATTCATGGGAAGCTCTGGTTTATGGGATTTTAATGGATCCTTGAGGATCTTTTCACGTTGACGCTTACGGCTTGGCTGATCCCTAAACAAAGGCAATGCATGGGGGTTGTGAATGACAGGCTTTAACTCAAAGTCATCCACAGATTTTTTCCTCGGTGCACGAGCAACACAAACGAGAGCTCCTCTCTCACTGAGAGTAGGATCATAAAGAACGTGAGTTCCTCCTTGGCTTTTATCCCCAGAAGTTACAAAGATCTATAAAAAAGCAAAAGACAATGATGAAGATGGAACAGTCATTGGTCACATCTTAGTAAGGGAAAAAGCAAAAGATGCCGAGAGTATACACCTGTGCAGTAATTCTATGATTATTTTCTCCAGGGTAAACTAGCTTAAAGTTACATATTGTACCTGGTTCAGCCTGGGGTGCCAGGCACACTGCACGACACTACAAGTAGGAGAAATTCCAATTCTTGATACAAGCTCAAGTTTAGATCGATCAAAGAAACATAACAAGCCTCCAATTGTGGACTCCCTTTCAACCGAAGTTCCAGTCAAGAATAGCTGCTCGTCGGGACTAAATGCAATATTTGTCTGGGCATAGTGATTTGGAAGATCTTCAAAAACTTTGAGGGGATTTTTCATAAGGCGCAAATCCCACACCTAATGTGTATTAAACATAAGAAGATGAGATAAACTTGAAAATTTGAAAGTAATTGACAATCAAAACTGGATGTGAGCTTCAGGCATATCCATGTAATTACCTTAAGTGAACAATCAAAGCTTCTTGTCAGTAAAAATTTTCCATCACTGGAAAACTTAAGTCCAGTTATATCATCTGAATGAGCTTTCTCAACATGAATGTCCGGCCTGCTTCCCCATCCTGGTTTAAGGTTCCAAATCTGTCAAATCCGTCAGTTGACCAAAAAAAAAAGAGTGAGTAGTAGATCACTGGATGGGAACACAATCGCCATCACACCAGAAGGATAATATGTTACACCCTAGCATCATTTCTTGCAGTATGACATAAGTGGGACATAGTACCTGTATTGAACCATCTCCAATAGCACCTGCAATGCATTTGCCCTCGCGATCCCAAGTGCATGTTGTCACAGGTACTCTTCCAGGCCTTGCAAGCTTTGGTTTAATAACCTATATATTTAATAAGTTAGCAAAAGGTCCAATTCTAGCCCTTTATGGACAGTAACACAACAAGCAAAGAGATACCTAAAGTGGCAATTTTTATTACAATCTGCTGCTAAACGGAAGTGGCCATACATAAGCATGATGGAAGCAACAAAAGTCTGTAGATGGGCCCAGAGTATCAAAAAAGCAACTGAAGAAAATCATGCAGAAAAGTCTACCAAAATTTCATTGTGAGAGAGGGATTGAGGTAAAAGTGGTAGCTCAAGATCGAGATGGGAGGAGTAGAACGAAGATCATTGCTGATAGCAGTTAAAGGCAAAGTAGAACTTTCTGATTTAGAATTATCTTTTGTGGATTTTATTCATCATAATTGATTTCATGCCTAAAGGGAACTATATCTTAAAATCTGAATGCTGTGATGCTTAAAGGAGTGAATAAAGACCGTCGCTCGTTTGCCTGCTAGAACTTATTTCTTCATACGCCAGAACTTATTTCTTCATATATCTGTTGACATACAAGTCAGATGGATCAAGTGGAAACTAATGAAGATTGCCCAGCAAATGTATATATATGCAGGAAAGGAAAAAAAAAGCAAAATAAACCAATAATTCATCATCGCGCCTTCTTGAACAATTGAAGTACATCAACTGTTAACAATGTACATCAAAAGTCAATGGTTCAACTCCTGAGATATATTCCTAGATAATCTAAGTACAAACAGCTCAATCAAGAGCAAAAAAGAATAAGACCATTAACGGGCAAAAAACAAATGTGCACCAGTGCAACAACTCAATAACCATATCTTTAAAGTTTAAAAAAAAAAACCAAAGTCAGGACATAAGGGAAAAAACCTGTTTTTGACTTTTAAAGTCATTTACATCCCAAATGCGAAGAGATCCATCCTCAGATGATGTTAAAATTGTCTCCTTTGTTTTAGGGTGCCACTCTCCCCAAGTCAATCCAGATATATGGCCTTTAGTATTTTTCAAATCACGGATGTACATGTCTCCCTTCACAAATTCACCTAATGTAAGTCCATCACGATCATAGATCTGTGACAACAAGCAGAACAATTGTCAGAGGAGCCAAGAATTCACAGCTTTCAGGAAAATGATAAGTACCGACAAAACTACCTTAGCTTGAGCGGAGCCAGTTACGCACAAAAACCTGTCTGCCGTCGGACTCCAGCTTAAGTTACGGACTTGATGACCTTCAATGGGCTCAAACTCTCTAAATGATGATAGGCGAGAATTCATTCCTTGAAAGTCATACATCCGTACGGTGTAATCATAACTGCCGGATAGAACCCGAGAACCAGTGTGGTCAACAGCAAGAGCAGATACGATCTGTCAATTGCAATTTTGAGTAGAAATTTCAGCAAGTCAACCACAATGTCAGAAAGCTAACCACTGCGAAGCTAAATGCTTCCTGCAAATCACTTGAAACCAATCACAGGACTCTTTCATAATCTCCAGTATTTGTCAATTTATACCTAACTCCACTACGCTAGTCGCCGAAACATATGATAAAACTATCAGGAACAATGACAATACGATCGCTAAACATGCTTCCCCTGCCAAGTGAGTAGCCAGGTGAATATCTTCATGTCAAATTAATAAAACAAAGAAAGTTGCAAAGGAAGGAACAGGGAAGAGAGATAGAGCTACCTTAGTATGGCCTTTGAGCACGATCTCATTGCTGAGAGGTATCCGATACCGATTCTCCTCTTCTTCCTCCTCGTCAGAATCCACAACCGGTGGCCGCGGCGGACCAATCATCGCCTCTTCCTCCTCCTCCTCCTCCTCCTCATCATCACCATCTCCAAGGTTCCCAGGAGGAGGCGGCGGAGGGCCAACCATAACCCCGTCGTCGTCGTCCTCGCCCCCGTCATCGTCATGGGCGCTCAATCCCGGCGGCGGGCGAGGTGGACCTATCACCACACGATCACCGTCCTCGCCATCATCGCCGCGGGAGCCGATTCCGGCCTCGGGGCCAGGCCTAGGGTTTCCGGCGCGGAGCCCCTGAAGCCAGGCTCTGGAGGAGGAGGAGAGAGAAGGGAGGCCGTTGCTTTTGCCGCCGGCCGCGGCGGTGGAGGCGGAGGCGGTAGGAGGAAGAGAAGAGGAGGAGGCGGGCTTGGGGCTGGGGCCGGCGCCGTCGCGGCGGGTGGCGCTGTGGATGGATTCCAGGGGAGTTTGGGGCTTGGACTGCTTGCCGAAGGTGAGAGGGAACTGAGCTCTGACGCCGTCGTATATCTCCGCCTCGTCCTCCTCCATAGCTGCAGCTCACTCGAGGAAGAGAGAAAGCTAGAGAGAGAAAGTTGTCTTGCAGCTTCTTCTTGTCCGTCCGGCTATGGTTTAACGAGGTACCGCCATGGAAGCGCAGGAAAAAAACAGAAAAATGGCCATTTTATATGTTTTTGTCCCTCTAATTTTTAATTTAGGCTTTTTTTTAATTCCTTGAATTTATCCACTTAATTTTTCGTAACTTGCTCTGACTTGAATTTCTATTTTTTTTAAAACCCTCCAAAAATCTAGGCAAAATTTTATACAAGAATATGAAGTTTCATATTTTTAAAATGAGAGCATGTAGTAGATTTATGTCGAAAATAAAGCCATGAAATGATAATGTTGGTTTTAAATAAATATATGACTTCACTAATCGCTAATTGCTGGCCGGTTATATATTCCGACTAGTTAATGGTATATTCATCCAAAGACAATTTAGATTTTAATTCTCAATTCCGAGTGAAGCACAATATGTATCAAAACTCTTTGATGTAAATTCTCCAGCATTATCCATCCTTATGCTTTTAATTGGATAATCAAGGAATTGTGCCCGAAACTTTATAATCTGCGCAAGTAAACGTGCAAATGCGACATTGCACGTAGATAATAGGCAAACATGAGACCATCTACAGGATGCATCCATTAGTACCATAAAATATCGAAACAGTTCACTTCACATTTTGATCTACTGCTTAGAAACGCATCCTCAATATGCAGGATGGTGCCATTTGACAAAACAATTGTGGCATTCCTGAAACCATCAATAATCGAAATAGGACTTGATATTGTATGGACATGTGCCTTAATCAACGTCATACCTGAGAAAAAGTGTTTGCTACGAAATATAGTATGCGTTGATGCACTATCAAGCAAACAAACTTCTCCCTTTTTCTCGGTATTTTCCATTTGCATTTATATTGACAACTTCAGGTGTCAAATATCATAAATTTTTCCTTTCCAATGAGGGCTCGACCCTCACCAAGGTCCTCGCATGTGGCTTATAACGGCGGCCTTGCCAAACTTGGCAAGACTTGGCCACTGGGGAGGCAATCCTCGCCCTGTTTTTACAAGGGTAAGTCTTGCCCAATTGAGGTTGTCTTTTGTCTAGCCCTCTTCAAGTATTGTTAGTGATTGACTATTGTTTAAGATCGGTCATTGGTGAAGAAGAAAGAAAAAAAGCTAAAAAAGAAAAATTCAAAAAAAGAAAATGACGAAAATGTCTTGATTAGTTTAAGCATTTTTTTGAAACTAGTATAATTATTTTAGGTCATTAATTAACATAAAATCCATAAAATCAACTTCAAATGTTTATTTGAGGAAATGTAACCATTTTAAGTCTTTATTTAAAAAAAAATTAAAATCTATCGAGGTGGTCCATACGCTGTCGACGTCGCCGCCATCTTATTGGGATCCAAAATCCGACTTGGAAGAGGTGAGAGTTGGCGAGTGCCCAAATAAGGCCATAGCCTAATTTGGGGTTATCTAGATGGTCCAAGTACGCTTAATGCCTAACAAAAACATTAATATACATATAAATATCGGTTTCATTTATACAAAAGTCGATAGAATTCTATTTTAACTTTTGGGATATAATTCATCAATTCGATAAGAGATGAAATTTTTTTTTTGTTTTCAACGATGAGAGATGAAATTGAAATACGTAAATTTTGTGACATGCGCAGTCATTTTATTTCTTTTCCCATAAAATTTAGTATTGAAACATGATTTTTTTTCCTTTCATTATTGTCATAATTGTCAAAAAAAAAAGCGCTTGAATTTAATGCATCGTACACCACAACGAAAATTACTTCCTCTCGAATATTCATCCTGAGAGTCGGCTACTCGCCTCGGGCTCCGGCGCGACGACCCCCCGCAAAGCTCTCGCCGGAGCAACAGCGTATCTCCGAGCCGCCGCCGCCGCCGCCGCAGCAGCATCAACCGCCTGAGCCCGGAGAGAAATCGCCGCCCACGGTACTTCCTCCCTCCTCTCCCTGCGATTATCCTGAAACAATCGCCGCGTTCGGCTGATTTCGCATTTCCGATTTCTTTCCCTGATCGTTCTGACGAGTCTTGGAGCCTGTCTGGTCGTACTCCGGTGACGTGAGGGACCGTCGATGCTCCGTCGATGCTCCGTCCATGGAATGAATTTTCGCTTAGTTAGAGAAACTTGTCTCTCGGAATACTTCTATCCCGTTCGAATCCGATTAACCGTCACCGTTGCTGCTCGCTGATTGAGATAATGCCGGAACTCGATCTATTCGCAGCGAGAATGTACCTGCTTCGGCTAATCAGTGGATTATGCTCATTGTGTCTCTCTTTAAGGTTGAGTTGATTAGGCTCCGGCTCGTTGTCTTTGCTTCGATCTCCGAGATGAAATGGGACGCCGCATGTCGACCGGTCTTGAGGATTTTCTTTTTCTTTGAACGTTGTGAAAGAAGAAATACGCATTCATGTGGCGTCCATGGGGTTACGCAGCGTGTCCTGTTCCTAACCATGGGAGGGAGGGAGGGAGGGAGGGAGATGATTTAAAAATAATTTGCTTTGAAAAAATGCAGAGAAATGCATCTCCTAATTCCAGAGTGTGTTGATCAGTTCTTGTTTTATGGAAACATTCCTTAGAATGGAAATCTTTAAACTCTGCAGTTTAAATTACCGGCACAATTTCCGGTCACCGTTAGCTAAAAAAGAATTGTCTTTCTGGTTTCCTTCTCCTGCCCACAAAGACAAGTATGGTTTGAAGATACTAGCTGAGCAAAATTCTATTCTTTGTAAAATTGTGGCTTTGTAGGATTTGAAATGAGACAACAGCCTTTTAGATCACGTATGGAACTTCCTCTTATTGTATTCGGTCCTTTTTCTCCAGTTTCATGGTTCTGTCCAATCTAGTTCCAATGCCTTAAAACTCATATTGTATATGGCCTCTTTGTCCATATTTGCCTCTAAGTGGAAAGGTATTTGATCTGTGATTTTGTTGATTTGTGTTCTTTGGTGATCTGTAATTCAATTTTGGGGCCCCATCTTATATTCCACACTTTTACATGTTGCTGTAGGGCTGCTTGAGTCGCGGACAGTATGCATCCTCCGCTAACATTACACCGTCATCCAATGTGTGCTGAAGTAAGTTTGTTACGCTTTCCAGATTACTTCACATGTTAAAATTGCTAGCACTATCTGCTACTTCTGCTTGAGATATTTGACGGGTCAAGTGATTAAGGGTCAATGTGCTTAGATTTGAGGAGATGTCTCAGTCCTTGGCATCTTGTGTCAACTCTTTAGATCTCTCTTCTCCATTTTTGCCTCATCAAAGTCTAAGCGAGGGAATGTAGGTAGGTTAAAAGCTATTGCTTTTGTGAAAAAATTTCATCTGTCGTTGAGCTTGTTGTGCATGTAAGAGCTCTTGTGAAACTTGGCTGTTAAAAAATGGGAGTGCTCTTTCCTTTCTCTTTGCTTTTTTAAGATAAGTGGGAATGTTCTTCCAAACTTCAGCTCAAAGCTTCTTTTGTCGTAAGGTAAGTAAGCCTATACTTGTTTCACCTTTTTTTTTCTTACTATCAATGTCATATAAGACCATAGAGATTCTGTCAAGACCTGTTTTAGAAGGTTAAAATCAATAAAAGTCTGCATCTTCTGTATTATGTGTCCTATTAAATATCTAGTGGAGTGGATTGACCTGATGCCTGGATATGCTTTCTAAGAAAACTTATAGTCTCCTCAATCTTTTGTAATTTTTTGGATGACTAGCTCAATCTTTTCATTTCCTATCCGTACTGTCCTGTATGCATTTTAGCAGCTTCTGTACTATGATCTCATCAAGGATGATGAATCTACTCACAGACTCATTTATAAGATTGATAAAGCTATATTACCTTTCCCATTAGAAAGGTTGTGAAAGAACCCGTACTGTTTTGTTAGAATAATTACTGAAATGTTATAAGAAAGGTTGCTGTTCCAAGTCTGAAAGAGGTCTCTCTCTGATTTAACAAATGAAGAAAATTATTTTGGCAATAACCATTTTTGCTAGAAAACTAGAGATCCACTAATCATTTGCTGGGATTCCATCCATTACATGGAAATGCATGCCAGCACTACAAAAATCATAGTATTTTCAACACGTACTTAATAGTTTGATGGTGTTTATCATCAGGAAAAATGCATGAACTAAATGTACAAATCCCAGTAGCAATCAGTCTCTCTTTGTTTGAAAAATGGACATGTGCTGACTGAAGTTTTCAATTGCTGCAGATAATTGAACAGTTTCAACAGTGTCACTTGGACCATCCTATTGGAAAATTTTTCGGCGAATGTACTGACCTAAAAGTAAAGCTTGATCGCTGTTTCCGGGCAGAGGTGAGACTTTGTTATGCTGACAAGGTTATATTTCAATATTGTGAACTTTCATTTAATTTGTTGCATGATTTCAAATTTTTTATAGAAAGCTGTTAAACGAAAGGCTAACTTCGAAGAGAGCAAGAAACTGAGAGAGAGGCTACAAGCTCATAGAAAGGAATCCGCTGAGACAAGTCAGTGATCAGACATGCTCTTCAAGATTATACCTTGGTGATGGAGCGGGGTCTGTTATGAATCAGAATGTTGTACAAGTGTGGGAGTTTGATCTTCAAGAATTTTGCACCAGAGAAATTTGTTACTGCATATTCTTTTCTGTAGAGTCCTGGAAAAATAAAAAGAAACTTAAACACCATGAACATGGAAATTGTAGGGAAGGTTTTGCATGTAAGAAGAGATCTCAGGAATCTACAGTGGGTAAATCTTCAGGATTGTACCACTAGGCATATGCTGAATTGAAGAACATTTATGAAATAATGTCAACATGATTACAAAAGTTTGAAGTCAAAAGTCATGGTTCTCTCCCCTTTGGCTTACACATTGTTGATCGTTGTGATTGGTATGTTTCTGTCTCATTGGCATGCTCAATTCTTGGCCAAAAGCAAAATGAATCATGTGAATTGATTTATACGGCGGTTGTGGCTCGGTCTCTGTATTTTACATATGTTGTTTATTCTTTTGTATTAGATTTTATAAGCTGCCTTGGTGGACAAGATTAGCGCATATTTATTGGATACACAGGCTCTTCCCTAGTAAGGAAAGATTCACTAATAGGAATAGTGATTGCTAGCCCTAGGAAGGGAACAGATGAATTACATGTTCAATATATCACACTCTTAAAACGATCATAGACACCGGGGAAGTGTCTCGCTTTGGTTACATGTATCATTGTCCCCATCTATTTACCCCATCTCACTGCCATTGCTCGGCCCGACCTGGGTTTTGGGACGAGAATCTCAAAGCTACAAAGCTGGAGATGAAATTGGTGTCCCAATCGATTCTCTCATCGCCATGGTGCTATTCCTTTGTAGGGTGCGCGATGCTGGAGCTTCATTTTCACAGATGTCTGATCCTTGGACGAGACAGTGTCCTCTTAACGTTCGATATATGAAAAAATTACTATCGACCATGGATGGGCCATGACTAAGTTGTCATTTCGAGTTTTATGGCAGCGTACAAAAGGGATAACAACATCATTAGCCAAAGGCTATTTTGTCAAATATACAATCCCATTCCTAAACTTCTAATTGGTGTAATAAGGTTTGTTAGTTTTGGTTTAACGTTATCCTTGAAATTTTAAATCGTTGAATTAGGTCTTGGATTTACTTTGGAGTGCTCGATGTCATTCTTGATTTGGAAAAAGCTTCAAAATGATCAAAACCGCTCATCTAATACTAATAATGTTGTCTTCTTTCTTATATTTTCAAGGAAAAATAGTTCAAAAACCCTTAAATTATTGTATGACGGCAAATTCAGTTATAAATATTTCGATTGCACTAATTTAGTCTTAAACAATTAAATGATTTGTCAATATAATGTAGTCATTTCAGCAATTTTGGCTGAAAATCATTGGCATGGCATTGTAGTCAATATCGGCAGTTCTATGTAGCATGGTTGTGGTAGGACAGTCGGTGTCAGTGTCAATAGGGACAATTTTTGTAATTTTTAAAATTTTCTTAATTGTTTTGTTGTTCTTTTTATTGTTTTTTTTATTCCGGTGAGGATGCAACGCCCTCACCCAAAGTTAGGCAAGGATTAGTTGGACCTTGCTAGCCGAGAGTTGGAAAAGAAAAGAAAAAAATAAAAAATTTAGGAAAATTTTAAATTTAAATTATAAAAGTTATCTACATTAGTGCCAATCAATTGTGCTACAAAGAACGATCGACATTGACAAGACTCCTACCTTAGTGAGTTCTAGCTAGAATGGTTGAAAGGATTATTAGTGAATCATTAAAAGATTTATGATTAAATTAGTGCAATTAAAAGATTCAAAACTATATTGTCAAATCATCAAAAGGTTTAGGAGAAAATTGAAACAACTGAAAGTTTTATAATTAAATTGACTTTTGTATGATACATTCATAATTTTTTGAATAATTTTCCCAAATTTTCAATCCTGTGTCAGAATTATGAAATTATGTGCTCCACACTAGACACTAGCAAATATTTTAGTGTCGTTTCCCTTGTTCTTCTTGTCTTTATACAAGCTTCACGAGATATGAAGACCTCAAATCACCATTTCGTTGAAGTTAAGTGAATGAAAACTTTTGTTTAAAGTGATTGAGCAATGATAAAAAAAAATTAAAAAATTGTTTAAGTGAATAGTACACATCGAAGAAGGAATGCCTATTGCTGTTTTGCAATTTTAGGTCCACATGAAATTCAAATATAAAATTTTGTCATTTCCGATGTTGATGCATATTTATATAAGGGAGTTAATACCACGAAAAATCTCTAAATTGATAAACTGTGATAAAATTTATCTCAAACTAATTTTTTGATCATAAAAAATTCTAAACTTATACACTTGTGAAAAATTTACTATAAGTAACCATACAAAAACTCAAATTGGTATATTTGTGATAAATTTATTTGAACTAATTTTTTGACCATCAAAAACCTTAAAATAGTAGAGTTGTAACAAATATATCATTTGTTAAATTGGTTTAATATTACAAAAAATCCACAAAATTGATATAACTGTGATCAACAGAGAGTAAATTCCCAAATTGGTTTATCAGTCAATTGTCATGTGTCATCGAACTTAATAATTTCATTAGATTTTAATTGAAACTAACAAAAAGTAAATTTGTTACAAATGTACCTGCTTGGGATAAATTTATCAAAAGCATACAATTTGGGGTTTTTAGTTATCAAAATATTAATTTTTAGTAAATTTATTATAAGTGTATCAATTTGGCATTTTTTGTTGTATTAACCTAATATAGGGAGAGCATCAAATGCTTCCAAAAGAACCTAGGGATGTGATGGAATAAAAAAGAAGTTCAAGGGTGACTCCAGAAAATAAATAAAAGTTCAGGGTTTTAAGGATGAATTAGGTAATATTTTTTTCCCAAGAGTAATTTTTATTTAAAATTATTTTTTGTTTTTTATATTTTTTGAATGAGTTTCTAAGTAGAAAAACAAGTTTGATATAACCCTAAAATTTATATTATTAAAATAGAAAAAGAATAAAAACATTTAGTGTAACCTTTAAATTTTTTTACATGAATTTTTTTAGATTTTTCTTTTTTAATTTTTTTTCTCCCTTCTTCTTCCTCCTCTAATCAATCGCCAACTGCTAGAGATGAGGGCCGACGAGGTCAACCTTATTGGCCTCAGGTGAGCCTCACAATGGCTAGGCAAGGTCAAACCTTACTAGGGCTAGGCCCTCATCTCTAGCCAGTTGTTGGCTATCGATGAGGCCCGACTATCGGCTAGAGAAAAAAGGGAAAATAGTAGAATAAAATAAACTTGTTTGAAGAATTGCTCCCGAGAACAAAGGAGGAAATTTTTTTTTTTTTTTACTTCTATTCCAAATTTTTGTTAACCTAATCTATTTTAAGAAATAAAAAAAAATTAATTGACGTTACGAAATAGATTTCCATTCTTTTTTTCTATTTTGAAGAACAAAAAAACAAAAAATTTTTTTAAAAATAAGGTTGTTACCAAATAGATCCTGAGCATGCCAAATTGAAAATTTAGTGCCGACATCGTATCGCACTTTCCATTAAAGTTTAGGGAGTTTTGGCTGCACCCGTAGGTCATATGGAATTTGGTGGTGTTAAATCAATGAATCCAGTCAACGCAATTTCCCCGCCCAAAAGGCCTCCTTCGCCGACCAACACAGCAGTCGCCGTCACCAAAACGTTCACGCCTTTCCCTCGGCACATACAAGCTTCTCCATATAGACACTGTCACTGTAAGTCAACAACGTCGCCGCACGGTTCTTTTCTCGCCTCATCGCAGCGCTCTCCTTCCTTTATCTCGACATCCTGCTTCGTCGGAATCATGTAAGTTGACGACCACCCCAGGAGTTTGCGCGGCTCGAGTTTCGTTTTGTGTGCCGTGTGTCGGTGATGCTGATCCAGTCCTCCGTCTCTTTTGCTTTGGTTTGTTGGCGAAATGCAGGGAGGGAGGCCTGAAGCCGATGGACGCGGAGCAGCTGAGGGAGAACGCGCACAGGATGGTGGATTTCATCGCGGACTACTACAAGTCCATCGAGAGCTTCCCCGTCCTCAGCCAAGTCAAGGTCTTCGTTCGTCCCCTCCTCCTTCATTTTGCATTTCCATGTTATAGTTGATTGGACATTGCGCGTGCAAGAGAGAGATGGTTAATACGCATGTGGGGTTTTTGCGATAACGGCATAAGCATCTTTTATTTTCATAAATGGTGCTGATGACAGATAGTGATAGCGGTCCCAGGACTTTTGAGTTAAAAGCGAGGCGAATGTGACATTTTCACCTAGCGATATGGAAGGATGATGATAACATGTTTCTCTTGCCTTTACCTTAGCATGAACAGAATTTGAAGGGGAGATGGGAGTTACCCTCCCTGGACCCCAGGTCTACATTGGATGTTAATCCGGTGTGGTGAAGGAGAGAACTTGTCCTTGAATTAAAATGCCTGACTCATTATCCACACCAGCTGTTGGGATGAATTTTTTCCATAGGTGGTGTAACAGGAAAAGAGAAAACCTTTTCTTTTTGTTTCTTTCTCTAAGCAAGTGAGAGTAATACAAAGAAAGTCATTCTGGTTCCTCCATGCAGCCTGGCTATTTGCATAAACTTCTCCCAGATTCTGCGCCCGATCATCCTGAATCATTGCAACAAGTTCTTGAAGGTGAGGTTCTCCTGCTGCTCCTGTTTATATGATCAGGACTGGGCAAACTTGGGCAGTTTTTATATGGATTCTTAATATGTACTTGCAGCAATATTTCTTTTCTGGAATCCTAGATTACATGATTTTCAAAACTTCAAGAGAATCTATCTTTTGCGGTCATATGGGTATTTGCAGATTATATTGTACATAGAGGCAAACGGAGAGACCGTATAACACTTGCCAATGGATAAGTCAGTAAGAGTAGCTGTTAATCTAAATAAAGTCTCTCTGTCTATTATATCATTGCAGATGTACAGGCAAAAATATTACCTGGGATGACCCATTGGCAGAGTCCAAATTATTTCGCATATTATCCTTCTAACAGCAGTATTGCGGGTTTTATGGGAGAGATGCTCAGTGCTGGCCTCAATATAGTTGGCTTCAGTTGGATTACTTCTCCTGCTGCAACAGAACTTGAAATGATAGTTCTGGATTGGCTCGCTAAACTTCTCAGTCTGCCTGATGACTTCCTTTCAACTGGTCAGTTTGTATGCTAACAATCCTGTTGGCGCCAAATGCCCCCGTTTTTATTAAATTACTATAGAACATGAAAATATTAAATTACTATAGAACATGAAAATGAAAAATTACTTCTCCCCATATAATCAGTCAGTAGAAGAATCACTTCTATCTTGCTCATGATGATTACTGACGAAGAAACCAAAAAATTATTGCATCTCTTTTGGCTTTAATGTTACTGCGTGAATAATTTTCATTTCACATGTGAAGTGTACAATAAGTTTTATGGGCATGATCTACATCCAATAAAGAGGGAGACATCCCCTGCCGTTCCTTATTCCATGCAATCAAAGAGCAGCCAGAATCATGCATGCCTATTCTTTCTTGCATCACAAGCTTACTTAGCATAATCATTCTAGTAAAAAGATATGGAAATGTCCTTTTTCTACAAGGTTACTTTTTTTCTAATCTCTTTCTGATAAATTACTCTTGGGACCAGCACCGATCTAAAATAAAGGAAATGACATTTTACCAGATCTTCTCCAAATAATTATTTGGACTTTGTCAGATGAATACATTGAAGAGTCATAGAGGTCAATTACCTTTCTGAATTAGTATGTGGAAAGCGCAATTTCACCCTTCAGTTTCATAGGGAAAGGCTTTGTAGTTTGCATATTTGATGATTTCTGCTTTCTTATGAAGGTAAAGGTGTTATATTTTTTTGAAAGTTATTTCAAATTGTATGATAAGTTAAGAACGAGGGTCATTAACTTGATTATGCAATGAATATAATGCATAAAACTTTGAGAAATTTATTTTCTGCATTTAAAGCTGAAAGTTTCAGCTTATAGAAAACTGTATCATCAAAACCAGGGAAATAAAGTAGTGGAAGCTGCCGTATATTTGACATGCTAAAACATACGCCAAATATTTCCAAGCCCCCTAAAAAACCTCTTTCTAAGAGTCCAAAATTATGTGCCATATTGGATAGCTTACTGTCAAGTATGATGATGCAGGACCAGGTGGTGGAGTAATACAAGGCACAGCGAGTGAAGCTGTTCTAGTAGTTTTATTGGCTGCTCGACATAAGTTCTTAAATAGAATAGGGAAAAGTTCCCTCAATAAACTTGTTGTTTATTCTTCTGACCAGACCCACTCCTCCTTGCAAAAAGCATGCCAGGTATTCTTGCATACACTCTCTCGTATATCCCTGGGGATGATACGAGACAATTTCCTCATGAAAGAAGCCAGTGGCTAGTTCACCTGGGAGGAGTTAATCTCTATAGTTCATTGACTAATTTAAACATTCGATTTACTAAGGCATTAGGGACCTACTTTGGTCTTCCGTTAATATTCGATATATGACACAGGATAGGATGCCATAGTGCTGAAACAAGAAATGGTCAAACCAGAAAAGTAGATCTATGAGTGATATATAATTGAATTTGGTTATAACTTTACAAGGATATCTTGTCATTGGATATAACAGGAAGCCTAGGAAATTGAGATTTCAATATGAATAAAGGAAAGGATAATGGGTTTCTCCAAGAGTTCTGAGAGAAGTTATGCAGAAAACCTTCAGTTTGTCCAATTTGTAGTCTTGAATATTTGTGTTAAACATTTACTGGCTCGAACTTACTGAAAGTTAGACAAGAATATTATCTATAAAACCAAGCATTCTAAAGATTCTACTGGATAGTAAAATTCTCTGCCGTCCTGTAAGGAGAGCTCTATAGCTTTGAGATATTCCGTTTGATTAAACAAATTTACCCTTTAAAGTGCTGGATTTCAATCCTCAAACCCTTGATGCCCTCAAATACAATTTCCTAAATATTTCTCCTTCCTTCCTTGTTTTATTTAGATCTTTTACTACTGATTTATTGGTATATGAAACACCAATGTGGTTGCGAGTGGTGATGCAGAAGAAGTACAATGCATCTTCTTCCGCAGCATTCACCAATGGTAGAAGATGCAAAAATGATTCTCTAGATCATGCTTTCAAAAGAATATTTACTGAGTAGACTATGAACTTGTATTATTTGAGAATTATCTTTCTATATTTCATGGCAGATAGGAGGTATCTATCCAGAGAACTGCAGGATTCTAAAAACAGATGCTTCTACCAATTATGCGCTCTCTCCCAATTTACTCAATGAAGTGATTTCTCAGGACATATCTACTGGCTTAGTTCCCTTCTTTTTGTGTGCTACAGTAAGTAAAAAGCTTGAGATTAGTTCTCATGTTGCTTTTTGTCCATTGACTTCTCAATGCAGCTGCATGTTAAGCTATTAAGTATACTGTAGGCTGAGTTCCTATTGGGCTGGTCAAGATAGTAGGAGAGCCTAACTGAAAAAAAATTGCTTTGTGTAAGCTAATTGGGTCGATATTTCTAAAAAGCACGCTTTTCATATACACAAATTGTATTTTGACAGCCATATACACCACGTAAAGTATTACTATGAATTTGCAATGATATTACATGTTTGCTAATCAAACTGTTACTAGATGCAAGGATGAGACAGTTTAATTGTGGAAGATATCGTCCCTTGTGTTGATTTGGTATGCTGAGTCTTTTGTGATAAATTTTATATGTTAGTTTTTATGGTAGTGATATGACTGAGGCTATCGACAAGTTCTCCACAGACTTCCTTGGCCAAAGAAAATAGTGCTGTCATTGCTAGATTTAGCATTCGAGGATGCATTTGATATATAACAATTGTCTAATATTATCATAATGAGCAATTATCAAATGGTTAAAAAATTTCAAATGGGCCATACTGGGTTATGGTAGACAATCGAATGGAGTAGAATTGGTCTCAAACAGGAAGATTACTCAAAAGATGTTTATATGGAGTAACATGAGCACATTATGCTATTTAAAAACCTTTTGAAATCTCAACATTGCTTCCTTTCTAGTTTTTTTTTGTTTTTTTCATCCAAAAGTTGTTGCTCTCCAAGATTAGGAGATCAAGTTTCAGACATGCTAAAGAAGCTAAGATTTCCTTTATATAAGATCAAAAGGTTGTGAACTGAAAATAGGAACAAGGTCTTTCATTTAGTCCAGCTGGTTTTAGTTCCTATCATTTATCCAACCAAAATTTCTCTGTTTTTTTTTTTTTTTTTTTGGCTAGTGAATGCTATCTAGTCAATTCATTTGCTGCTTACGTACACTAAAATATCAATTCAGTTGAGAATCTTCAATTTATGTTCAGGTTGGTACAACTTCTTCGACGGCAGTTGATCCTTTGCCTGCACTGGCAACAGTTGCTAAGGTAAGGCATCTGATATTGTATGGTTATGTGCTTCAAATCAAGGTCTTAATTTTGGCCTAAGTTGTCGAACCTGGTTTGCAATGTCTTAAGCTTAATCCAGCATTATGCCTTCTTTAAGCTCTACATATTTTTAAATGCTTTACTCAGTGCCACATTTCAAGAGGTTAAACTTATTGCTCAAAGTTGACCCTCTTGTGCAATCTGTATTCTAGCCTACAAAGCATTTAAGAGCGAGCTTTTCCAAAACTCCTGGTCCATGAATTTCTGCTTTAGCTTTAATAGATAATTGTATCATGTGTTGTTAAGCACATGATGGGCCATTGTTGGGTGAGGAAATGCCATTTGGACGAAAGCCATTTCTTTGTCCAGCTTTTAATTTGGTATACCCTGTCTTTTTTCTCTTTTTGAATTATGGCCTTAAAATAAGGTAAGAAGTTTTCTGTTGAATGCAATTGCTTCTTTACTAAAGAATGGCCCCATGGCAGGATAAGGCGGTGCACCATTAACTCCTTCCTTCACTCTTATAATCTTTAGACATTCTTAACATGACCTATATTTGTGGTACCCGGTATCAAATATATCCTCCAACATTTTACTGTATTTTTGCTCTTTCCTTGTTCTTATCTGCCTATAAAGAACTATTCATTTTTCAAACATAAGTCAACTCGTGCTTTTGTATAGTATGAGAGCTGATAATATCAGGGTTTACCAGAGCAATCATTTAATTAACATAAAGGTTCTTTTGCATTCTGGTCATATGATCCATTCATTTTATGAGAAGTGCATCTCTGAATGAGGAATTTTATTAATTTTATCAGAGAAATGGAATGTGGTTCCATATTGATGCTGCATATGCTGGAAGTGCTTGTATTTGTCCTGAATATAGGCCTTACATTGACGGTGTCGAAGATGCTGATTCGTTCAACATGAATGCACATAAGTGGTTTCTGACAAATTTTGATTGCTCAGCGCTCTGGATAAAAGTAAGCCATATCCTTTCTTATATGTCATTTGTTGATGAGAGTGATGCTCCTTATCCTAGTGTTTGCAATGGCTCTCCTGAATGTCTAAATATTTGTCTACATTGCCCTTTTCTTATTATACTGATCAGACCAGGCAGGTCTAATCTGTAGTCAAAGTGAACTTGTCCTGCTTAAATTGTCTTTCCTTAAGATTCTATCGGAGACATCCTTTAATATACATGGTTCTGTTTTAATGCAAAATTGGATGGGGCTGAAGGAGTCTTTTGCAGCGTGAGCAGTGGCTAACATGTAAGAAAATACAACCGGCACATTTGAACACCTCATAGGCTAACAACAATGTTATAACTCTTTTTTTTTTCCCCTAATTCTGCATGTTCTACAGAATAATGTTAGTTTTCCCACTAAAATGCCCAGTCAGATTACATATAGCAGCAGGGTTGAAATATGGCTTTCTTTTTTTGGTTATTTAATTCAGAAGATATTTAGTTGTAACTCTTTCAGCGTGAGTTGTCAAGCTCCCCTGAGCTATAAGATACACTGTCTCATCTGTATCCTACAAGAATGATTCTTTGTATAGTTTATCTCATGCCAATGCAATACCACGACTAAGATCGATCTTTCTTATGAATGAACATAATGACAAAGTTCATTGGCAATTTTTGGCATCTACGGAGCTGCTCATTCCTTTGTTAGGTAGTTGTATGTGCATCTTCTAAATGGACAGATCTTGCCACATTGGCTAAGGGAAAGAAATTAGCAGCATCTTGCCTTTATTCCTGCTACATATCCAGCACTCAAAAACTGATTGAAGCTTACATATACTCAGTACGAAACTCTGCCAGAGAGACAGGAAAGTTGCATGAGATAACGATGGTGATCAAGGTGGTAAACATTGTTACCAAAGAAATGGCTTGTTTGTCTTGGCATAGTTCACCTCAGGAAGAAGACTGGCTGTGCACTTTTATGAGGATTGAGCAACCAGGATAAAGCAAAATTTCCAATGTTTAGAACAATACTTTTCTTGCTGGTGCTGCTAATCTCATACACAATTTGCTAAACTGAGTGCTCTACATTGAAGACCAAAAGTTCCTTCCATCAAGTCAATTTCCGTGATCTCTAAACTATCATCAAAGTTCCTTATTGTGCAGTCATTAAGTCTTAACATCGAAAATCCTTCTTGACGATAATGCAGAAAAACTCCATTGGTAATAGTTTGGGAAATATATGTGAAATTGGTGATTCTTGACCTCCTTTCGACCTCTGATTATGGATAGTGACATCCCCAAGGAACATTCTTTTATCCAATTAGTGCAATTGCATGCCATTTGCCTTTATTTTACTTTCAAATGCTATTTGTTTTCTTTACCAGGACAGAAATGCGTTGATTCAGGCCCTTTCTACCAACCCAGAGTACCTAAAGAACAAGGTAGTGTTTCATGATGATTGATGTGTTACTATGTCCTTGAAGCTTCATGGAAAAGTAGATTTGGAATCAGTCTACTGTTAGCTCATCACTACCCTCTCTTTTCTCATTTTTGCAATGTTTTTTATGCCACCATTTGTTTTCAGTACTTCCTCCCCCAAACCTTTAATGTTAAGACAGAAATGCAAGGATTCACAAGTTTGTAGTCTATGCATTACATCTTGGCTTGTGTTTCTTATTCTCATCTTTTGTGCAAGAGAAAGGAAAATTGCCTTTTACTCCAGAAATAATTGCATTTTTGCCATCTATACTTGGCAAAGTTTTTATGAGTGAGGTATAGATCAAGAGGATCTGCATGTCTTCTTGATCTAATTCTATTGAATAGCTCTTAGATAAGTTTGTTCACTCCAATTTCCTCATTAGTTTTTGAAGCAACTATCTTACTTCTTGCGAGACACTAAAGAGGTTAGGTCTTGTCTCATACCAACACTAGAACTATGGAATTTCAGCGTTGTGCAAACATGAATGTTTTTAATCTTGCTTTTTCCTCATTTCAGTAGATTCCACATTCTTCTGGAACTGTTGTACTCCCTACAAGATGGATAACACAGTACTTTATATTTCTTATTGCTAATGGCCCTCCATCTTAATGCTAGCAGTGTGTAGAATTAATTCGAACTGGAAAATGTGGAAGTGGTCCTCTTTATCCTGTTTTACAGTGACGAGACTATCTGCAGGCATCACAAGCAAACATGGTTGTGGACTACAGAGACTGGCAAATTCCCCTTGGGCGACGTTTTAGGTGGATTTTCTGAAAATTTTCTCAACAAGTGCTTGGTTATGTGATGGGCCTGTAGGACTGCAAGTATCGTACATAGTTTCTCAGGCTTCTTCCCCATCTGCTAATGGATCAAGTCGTATTGATTTCTGCTGTTCTTCACAGATCACTGAAACTTTGGATGGTTTTACGGCTGTATGGTGTACAAAATCTTCAGCAGTACATCAGAAACCACGTTGAGCTGGCCAGACAGTTTGAAGGTCTTGTCAGTCAAGATCCTAGATTTGAGGTAACTGTGTCTGGTTACCAGCGTATGATTTTCTTGTAATATGTCATTTATGTTTCTTGACTAATCGGACACCATCTATGCACGCCCAACACCAGACATATGTAAACATATCTGCACACTCTAGAAAGAAAGAATTATCTCTAAAGCTTAATGTTGTAGCAATTTAATATTTTCTTTGTTACATTGTACAAGCAGGTTGTCACCCCTCGAATATTTTCACTGGTCTGTTTCCGTCTCCTGTCTCCTGATAACGATGGAGATAAAGGAAATAAATTGAACCACGATCTATTAGATGCGGTAAACTCAACTGGGAAAATCTTCATTTCTCACACAGTAAGTTCATTGGTTTCGTTGCACCATCCAAAGATAACAATGCCCTTCGTCTTTCATGCTTCCTTATAAAGAAAAGATGCCATCTTACGTATCATACTGATGCAGGTTCTCTCGGGTACGTACATCTTACGCTTCGCCGTTGGGGCTCCATTGACAGAAGAGAGACATGTTAATGAAGCATGGAAGGTTATGCAAGGCGAGGCATCTAAGCTGCTGGCTACTGTTCCGAATAACTAAGAAGTTCTTGTGCCGTATAAATCTCAGGATCGACTCTATTTTTGCAAAGACCATAATGTTTCTCTCTTAGTGGGAGAAAAGTAATTAGGCAATTTTCTTAGACATGATATATCCCGGTTGCGGTCCTCCAGGGTAGCCAAATGTGCAATAATAAGAGTATTGATTTAATCAGATGCAAATCTGTCGACGGTTTTAAAGCACCTACAATCTTTTAAAGACGAACTGGACTGGATACAAGAGGATATAGGAACATCGCTAGAACCTCATCACTCCTAATAGTACTACCAACATACCCATCAGGGATGTGATTGCTTACGTGAAGAAAGGTTGAGATTAGGGAAAGAAGTGCAAGTTTTGATTGTCCAGTCACGTTCAACCTCTGATTTAGGTTGTGAAAACCATTTTTCGTGAACATTTCTTTAGAAAATTCTTAAAATTTCGAGAGCCAAAATTCATAGAGAAAAGGGGGCATGCAGGACAGACAATAGGCAAATAAATGAGGTCTGTTCACTCAAAAGTGAACCAGAGATTTCCGCTACTGATGGTCAGAATTTGCCCATCTCTGTATTTCTATCTGTTAGTCATTACCATTCTTAAGATCTCGAGGCTCAACCTGAAACATCAAAGGGCCCAGTTGGGCAGACCAGGATGAACTTTCTTTTGTCTTGATTAAACAGGCAATGCACCAGCTGATCCATCATATCACGGATGGCGAACACGAGTCGCGGATACTGGGAGGAAATATTCAGTGATCCGTGAGTGCCACATCAGCAGCTGATGTGGCATGTTCCGCCTTACAGAACACACTTACTAGATAGTGCTGCAAATCGTAGTTTGGTATTTGAATAAGTGAATCATGTTCAAGTAATCGGGGATTTGCTAGCTTGCTTACTTTGTGAATCGGTTCTATAAATTAACCTTAAGATGTCAAGTTACAAGCTAATTGGATTTGTTGATGTGCTTGGACGTGAGTTCCCTTTTGGCAATCTTCTCGAGTAAAGGTATTGGACTCCTATTATGCATTCCTAACAGTATTTCTACATATGTTGTTTGTTCTTGTGTGCACTAGATTTTGTAAGTTTTCTAAGTAGGCAAAATCAGTTTATACCGATCCGATAAGCGAGCTCTTCACTAATAAGGGAATATTCGTCAGAGGGCGACTTGATATGAAGCTAAGGAATAATGATGCTAGGAGGAGCATCAAAAGAATTACAGGTTTGATGTTTCGACTCTTAAAAGTAACTATAGACACCCGTAAAAGCATCTCGTCTTGGTTACATATACTATTGTTCCTATCAATCGTCAATCACTTTTGACCTAACCATGTCAATTATACATGATTCGCTTTCCAAACTATGGGATATAATATGATTCTCTTATTAGGATTGCCAACCACCACTCCTACATATGTTGTTTGTTATTGTGTGCTTAGACTTGAGCTCTCTTTTAGCAATCTCTTTGAGTGGAGGTGTCGGACTCCTGCTGTAAGCTCAACGTAACAACATTCCTACATATGTTGTTTGTTCTTGTGTGTGTTGGATTTTGTAAGTTTCCTAGGAAGACTAAATCCGTGCATATCAATCAAATAAGGAGCTCTTCACTATTGAGGGAATATTCGTCAGGGCGACATGATTTGAAGCTAAGGAATAATGATGCTAGGAGGAGCATCAAATAAATTATGGGTTCGATGTTTTGACTCTTAAAAATGACTAGACACCCGTAAAAGCATCTCGCCTTTGTTACATGTACTATTGTTCTTGTCAATCATCAATCACTTTCCAAACTATGAAAAATAATTTGATTCTTTAATTAGGATAGCCAACCACCACTCCTACATAGGTTGTTTATTTTTGTGTGCTTAAACTTAGGTTCCCTTTTGACAATCTCTTCAAATGAAGATATCGGACTCCTATTGCGTGCTCTCAACATAATAGCGTTCCTACATATGTTGTTTGTTCCTATGTGTGTTGGATTTTGTAAGTTTCCTAAGAAGACAAAATCAGTGCATATCAATCTGATAAGCGAGCTCTTTATTTTTAAGGAAATATTTGTCAAGGGCAACATGATTTGAAGCTAAGGAATAATAATGCTAGGAGAAGCATCAGACAAATTATGATTTTGATGTTTCGACTCTTAAAAACGACTATCAACACTTGTAAAAGCATCTCGTCTAGGTTACATGTACTATTGTTCCTATCAATCGTCAATCACTTTCAACCTAACCTTATTGATTATTCATAAATCGCTTTCCAAACTATGGAAAGTAATTTGATTCTTTGATTAGGACAACCAATCACCACTCCTACATATGTTGTGTAGGGAAAATCGTCTCCGTAGGTAAAACAAGAAAGTCAATATGAATTTAAATCAATAGAGCAATCAAATCGAATTTTGAAGTGTGATATCACTTTCTTTAAAGATTTATTTGTCCCATGAAGTTACTAATAGTCATTAACAAATATCATCCAAGGTACAATATAGTCCCAAATGAAAATACTAGATAGCAATTCTAGCAATTCTAGTATTTCTATAAGGTCTTTTTAGGAAACAATTAAAAAGATGGCTATAGTTTTGAAAAGAAGATTTGAAAATGATTTTTTTTATACTTGTTTTTCCAAAAACTAACATATAAAAGAACATAGGCAACTCTTTATGAATGCTGCAAAATTAACAAAGATATCCTTTTGGAAGAAGTTGCAAAATGAATAAATATATCCTTTCCAAAGAAGTTGCAAAATGGATAAATGTAACCCTTTAAGAAACATTTCAAACTAAACAAGTATAATTTCCAAAAGTTATCTTAAAAAAAAATCACAAATAAAAACATTTCAGAATAATAAAATATAATAGAAAATTATTTTTTTAATAAATAAAATTCTGAATTTTCATAATTTCCAAAAAAATACTTAATAAACAAAAATAGCATTTCAACTAATAAAGATTAATAAGATAATTGTATGAACTAAAATAAAGATAAAAATAAAAAGAGCTAGTGCTAATTAAACTGTACGTGCGCAAGCACGCAAAGTGCACCTAATAATCACCCAATTATTCATGCACCCACCCTTGGGTATTGTGGGGGTGTAGCCCACCCCAACCTTTTCTTCAAACACACTAGAAAAGGCTCACAATAATAAATTAACCCATCTCGTCCCAACTTTTTCACATGGGACAAGGAAAATCACACTTTATTTGTTTTACAAACAAACATCCAACATGTTATTTCTTCTTGTTTGCTTAGATTTGAGCTCTCTTTTAGCAATCTTCTTCTCAAGTGAAAGTATCTGACTCTTGTTATGTGCTCCCAACATAATAGTGTTCATACATATGTCATTTCTTCTTGTGTGTGTTGGATTTTGTAAGTTTCCTAGGCAGACAATATCAATCCGATAAGCGAGCTCTTCATTGTTAAGGAAATATTCGTCGGGGGTGATGCACTTTGAAGCTAAGGAATAATAATACTAGCAGGAGCATCGGACGAATTACGAGTTTGATGTTTCGACTCTTAAAAACTAACTATAGACACTCGTAAAAGCATCTCGCTTTAATTACACTTACTATTGTTTCCTTCCAGTGTAAATCACTTTCGATCTGACCTTTATCGATCTTACATTAATCGCTTTCCAAACTACAGAGAATTAAATTTTAATTCTCTATCCGTACTGCCAACCACCACTCCTACTCGGCCGCGAAGCAAAAAGTGCCCTGGAAGTTGGAAAAAATTACCTCCATGTCATTTGCGTGTATCTAGTCTTTTTCTCGTTTGGTCCAATTGGTTGAAGACTATCTATTCTCCGTCGCTACTTAAATTATCAATTATTGCACATTGGTCCTTAATTAATTGACAAATTATTCTTCCGCATAAATCCAACAGGTATCATTGGGCCCCAAGGGAAGCGACCAACTTCAAAAGCTTGTGCCCGTGTTATGTATGTTGTGATAATTATCAAAGTTATCCTTAAATCTATAATACGGATATCAATTTAATCTTAAATTTATCACTTTGATCAACTTTATTGTGCCACATAAGACGATATCCATCCATAACAGCGATTTTGGGTGAAGTCAATTATAAGACATTGTGCAAAGCATAGGTCATTGCAGCAGGAAGCAAGCTTCCGATAGGGGCCTTTAGCAATAATCTAGTAACTCGGCACCAAAGTTGGATGTATTCTTTATTTTAATGTATTTGTATCTACACAACTTGCCCCCCAAATACCCATCTGACATATGAGAAGTGACATCGGAGTGTCCCACCCCTCGAAAGTTATTCCCCTTGTTTCTTCTCTCTTGAATCTTTTAAGGACTTGTTCAATTTCAGCCATCTAATTATTTTTGACAATTGAATCTTGACATTAATGCTAATTAATACAAGGCGAGCATCAAGCATTTTTAAAATAGTTCATGGACATGATCGAACCGGCATTCAGAGTTCTAAGTAGGGGTGAGCGATTTCAAATTCATTACAATTTCCTTTTGAACTTGAAACCTACCATTAGGTATAAGTTTCTCTTTTTTGAAATTAAAACTTACATGTTGGAACCTAGAACCTAGAACCTGAAACCTAGAATCTATCCTGAAACTTGGAATCTATTCTTTTATAGGTTTTAGGGTCGGTTCCAAGTTCCAACAAATTATTTTTTTCAGCTTTAACTAAACAAAACAAAAATAAATGCAACAATAAAATGAACAAGAACTTTATTATCGATTGTCTAAGAATAAGTATCCATATGTATATGTCGAATAGTATTAAAGAAATTTTACGATTTTCAATGTAGCGATTGCTCTTGTATTATACAGAATGATTATCTTGAAAGAAACAATTGCCCGAACATAACTACATTAAAGAAGTAATTTGAGCTTCCACTAGTCTCATGGTCTACGAGAACACATCAGACACAAAGATATGGACATATCATACTGCAGAATAAACCCTATCTTGATTTCATTTAAAAGTGAGATACCTCATCCTTCTTCTCTATCTTTTAATAGCCACATAGATAAGGTTATTAATGGTAATGCCAAAAAATCGAAAGCAGATTTTCTCATCTATTAAGTCTTGTAATCCATAGAGGCAAAGATAAGAGAAGGGGGAACAAACTGACCCATTAAGTTAAACTTCAAAGAAAGATTGTTGAATAACAATTTCAAAAGTTCATACCAAATGCATGAGTAAAGGTTCCCCTCTTACTACATAAGGAAATAATTTACACATCGATGAACTCTCACCCAAAGTCAACATTTTATCATCCATGATAGTGAGTTTAATCACTACTTTTCACTAGGTTTTGCAATAAAAGAAAAATAGACAACTATAAATAGAATATGATAACATGTTTCATGCATGATGCATTCATATTAGGGAACAAAAAGAATGGAGGTAATGAAAAAGGTGGAGGGGAAGAATGAAGCCTAATTAGGGATTTGGCTATTTTAGGGTTTGGGTTCTCGGCTCTCAGGTTTTGGTTTCAATTCCAGTTCCAATTTTGATACTCGGTTTTGGTTCCTATAGGAACTAGGAACGGAACCGAGAATCGGCAGTTCCTAAAAAAATGGAACCAAGAACCTCCCAGTCTCTCCATAAGATCAAGAACCAAACTAGACTCGTCAGTCCGATTCTCCAATTCCCAATTCTATCCTAAAATCATATTCGCCCCTAGTTTTAAATGCATCAATTGAAAATTTAGGTACGACATCTCATTCTAGATGAAAGTTTAGGGACTAATGACAATATTATCATGGTAAGAACGGGCAAAAGAAATTGGTCCTTTGAATTCACTTGGTCGTGATCTACATATATTTCTACATGTGTATACACTACAATACTAAAATAAAAAAGGATTAATACCACGAAAAACCCTAAATCCCTAAATTAGTAAACTAATGACAAATTTATCAAAATTAATTTTTCAATCGCGAAAAATCTCAAACTGATACATTTATGATAAATTATCCCAAACTAATTTTGTTAGCCACCAAAAATGTCAAACCGGTACATTAGTGACAAATTTATCCTGCGTTAATTTCCGTTAGATTGAATTAATACTACAAAAATTCACAAATTAGTACACATATAGCAAATATAGGGTAAAACCCCAAAATGATACATCCGTTAATTGCTACATATCATCCAAAATTTGATATTTAAATTTAACAAAATTAATATAAGGTAAATTAGTCACATATGTACTGATTTGTGTTTTTTGTAGTCAATAAATTAAACAAATGTACAATAACCATTGAATCTCAGTTTAGAGTCTTTTGTGATAATAAGTGAAAATAAAATAGTGTAAAATGACCATCGAGTCCCACACAATCCACCCAACCACATAAAGAAAACCACTTCTCTGTCCCGACATGTCGTCGTCATCCCCTGACGTCCACGTCTTTTCCGTCCATCTCTTCTGCGCGCACGTCCGCCAGTCAGACTTGCCGCGAAGGAGAGACAGCGATGGCGATAAAAGCTCATTCCTCGCAGGAGCGGAGACCCACCTGAGTACCGTCTTAAGTTCTCCGTCGCTGCGATCCTTTCTCGCCGTATCGCGCTCTCCTTCCTCTCGACGGTCTGCTTCACCCGAATTATGTAAGTCAGTGTGCGGGATGAATAGTGTCAGTGTGTGTGTGTTGCTTCGTACATAACCAGGAGTTTGCGCTGTTCGAGTTCGTTTGTGGGATGAAGAGTGTCAGTGCGTGTGTGTCGGATGCTGATCCAATCCTCGGTCTCTTTGCTTTTGGCTGTTGCCGAATGCAGGGACGGACGGTTGAAGCCGATGGATGCGGAGCAACTGAGGGAGAGCGGGCACAGGATGGTGGATTTCATCGCGGATTACTACAAGTCCATCGAGAGCTTCCCCGTCCTCAGCCAAGTCGAGGTTTCCGTTCATTTCCCTTCTCCTTCAAATTGCATTTCCATGTTAGAACTGATTGGACAGCGAGCGCGTGTGAGAGAGAGAGATTGTTACGACACCTATGGAGTTTTTGTTACAATTGCATAACATCTTTCAGTTTTCGTAAATGGTGTCAAAGACAGATAGACTTGTATATATATATTAGCAAAGATAGACTTGTATATAAGTGATAGCTTTTTCAGAACTTTGAGTAAAAATGAGGCGAATGTAAACTTTTTGCCTAGAAATCTGAAAGGATGAATGTATATGTTTCTTTTTCCTTTTGCTTAGCATCAACAGACTTTGACAGAGCCAAGGGGCAGGGGCAGGTGCAGGGGAGTGGAGTTATCTTCCCTGAACCCTTAGTCTACCTTGAATGTTAATCCAGTGCCGTGAAGAGTGATCGTGTCATAAATTGAAATGCCTATTAACCATTTGTCCGCACTACGAGTTGGGTGATATTTTTTTTACAGGCAGTGTAACTTAAAAGAAAAACCTTTTCTTTTGTTTCTTTCTCTAAGCACGTCAGAGTAATACTAAGAAAGCCAATCTGGTTCCTCCATGCAGCCTGGCTACTTACGTAAACTTCTTCCAGATTCTGCACCTGACCATCCTGAATCATTGCAAGAAGTTCTTGAAGGTGAGGTTCTCCTAGTGCTCTAGCTTATAAGATCAAGAGGGGGCATTTTGAATATGGATTCTTAACTATTGCTTGCAGCAGCATTTGTCACTTGGAATCCCAGATTACATAATTCACAAAATTTCAAATGGGTGTTTGTGGATTATAATGTGTGTAGAGAGGCAAATGGAGAGACATGTAACACCCGCCAATGGGATAAGTTGGTTAAAGACACTGTTAATCTAAATTAAGTATCTTTCTCTCTATTATGTCATTGCAGATGTACAGGCAAAAATATTACCTGGGGTGACCCATTGGCAGAGTCCAAATTATTTTGCATATTATCCTTCTAACAGCAGTATTGCGGGTTTTATGGGAGAGATGCTCAGTGCTGGCCTCAACATAGTTGGCTTCAGTTGGATTACTTCTCCTGCTGCAACAGAACTGGAAATTATAGTTCTGGATTGGCTTGCTAAGCTTCTCAATCTTCCTGATGACTTTCTTTCAACAGGTCAGTTTTGTGTGCTAACAATCTTGATGGCGTTAAATGGCCTGCTTTTTATTAAATTACAGACCACATGAAAACAAAAAATTTCTCCCCATTTAACCAGTCGGTAGAAGAATCACTTTTTTCTTGCTCATGATGATTGCTGAAGAAGAAATCGAACAAATTATTGCATCTTTTTTAGTTTTGATGTCACGGCATGAATAGTTTTCATTTGACATATGAAGTGTGCAGTATTGTCAAAAGTTTTTTGACATGGTCTACATCCAAAAAAAAAAGAAAGACATTCCCTGCTGTTCCTTATTCCATGCGATCAATGAGAAGCTAGAATTTCATGAGAGAGTGTCTTTGCAGTCTGTGTAATTGATGATTCCTGCTTTCTAAGGAAAAGAAAGGTGTTATCTTTTTATGAAGTTATTTCAAATTGTATGACAATGGGTTAAGAATGAGGGTCATTAACTTAATCATGCAGTGACTATAATGCATAACACTTTGAGAAATTCATCTTCTGCATTTAAAGCTGAAAATGTCAGCTTTTAGAAAACTGTATTGTATTTTAAGACATATGCCAAACATTTCAAAGCCTTCAGAAATCCTCTTTCCAAAAGTCCAATAAGTACGTCCCACATTGGATAGCTTACTGTCAAGTATGATGATGCAGGACCAGGTGGTGGAGTAATACAGGGTACTGCAAGTGAAGCTGTTTTAGTAGTTGTATTGGCTGCTCGAGATAAGTTCTTAAGCAGAATAGGGAAAAGTTCCCTCGATAAGCTCGTTGTTTATTCTTCTGACCAGACCCACTCAGCCTTGCAAAAAGCATGTCAGGTACTTTTGCGTGCACTCTCTCATATATCCCTGGGGATGATATGAGACAATTTTCCCATGAAAGAATACAGTGGCTAGTTCACCTAGCAGGACCTAATCTCTATGGTTCATTTACTAATGAAAGTATTTGATTTACTAATGCATTAAGGACATACTTTTGGTCTTCAGCTGATATTTGATATTACAACACAGGATAGGATGCTTTAGTGCTGAAACATGAATTGATCAAAATAGGAGGGTAGATCTGTTGCTCTTATAAATACTGGATTTGGTTAAATCTTTACGAGGATATGTTGTCTTTGGATATAACAGGGAGGCCAAGAAATGTAGGTTCAATATTTCTGAAGGAAATGATAATGGGTTTTTCCAAGACTTTGAGAGGATTTTGCAGAAAAACTTTAACTTTTTCAATTTTTGGTCTCTAATATTGATATTAAACTCTTGTACTAAGTATGCTTAAACAGTTAGAAGAGTGTTATCCATTTAATGTACTGGCTCGAATTTATGGAAAGTTAAACAAAAATATTATCTAGGAAAGGAAGCATTTTTAAGTTTCTACTGGATAGGATGATTTTCTGCATTCCTGGAAAGTGAGCTTTATAGCTTTGAGATATTCCATTTGATTAAACAAATTTATCCTTTTTTAAAGTGCTGGATTTCTATTTTCGAACCCTTGATGCCCTAAAATGTTTTCACTTAAATGTTTCTCCTTTGGCCTTATGCTATTTAGATATTTTATTACTATTTTATTGGTAAATGAAACATCATTGTGGTTATGAGTGGTGATGCAGAAGACATAGAATGCATCTTCTGTTGCGTTATGCACCAAGAAATGGTAGAAGATGTAAAAACGATTCTCTAGATCATCTATTCTCCCACAAAAGAATAATTAATGGGCAGTCTATGAACTTGCAGTTTGTTGAGCATTTTGTTTCTCATGGCAGATAGGAGGTATCTATCCAGAGAACTGCAGGGTTCTAAAAACAGATGCTTCTACCAATTACGCGCTCTCTCCCGATTTACTTAATGAAGTGATTTCTCAGGACATATCCACTGGTTTAGTTCCCTTCCTTTTGTGTGCTACAGTAAGAAGCTTGACATTAGTTCTTATGTTGCTTCTTGTCCTTTAAATTATCGATGCATCTACTTATTAAGCTATGAAGTGTACTGTAGGCTGAGTTTCTATTGGGCTGGTCTGGATAGTAGAAAAGCATTACTTAAAAAAATTGCTTTGTGTAAGCTTATTAGGTCAATATCTCTGAAAAGCATGCTTTTCATATGCACAAATTGTATTTTGACAGCCATATAAGCCATATACAGTATCACTATGAATTTGCAATGATATTATGTGTTTGTTAATTTAACTAGCCATAGATGCAAGATGAGTGTTTCAGTGAGGAAGTTTTAATGGACTCTTCTTGTCCCTTGAGTTGACTTGGTATGCTGCTCTTTTTTATAAATCTTAGCTGTTAGTTTTTGTAGTAGTGACATGACTGAGGCATGGGACAAGTTCCCTACTGGGCTTCTTTTTATAAAGGAAATAGTGCTTAAACTCTTAGATTTAGTATTCGAGGATGCATTTGTTATTGGTGAAAATTGTCTAAAATAAATAATGAGCAATTATCTAAAGGTTCAAAAATGTCTAATTGCCATAGATGGACTGTTTAGAATTCATCTCAAACAGGAAGATAACTCAAAAGACATATACATGGAGTGAAATATATCCCTTTGAAATTTCAAGATCTCCTGCAAAATGCTTCCTTTTAGTTTTTTAGTTACTTTGCACCCAATTTTTTTTTGCTCTCTAAGATAATGATATCAAGTTTCAGATGTGCTAAAGAAGCTAAAATTATCCTTTACGCTAGATCGACTGGTGGTGAAATCACAAAAGGAATATGCTCTTACATTTAGTCTGACTGGTTTTAGTTACTATTCTTTGCCAAACAAAATTTCATTTTCTTATTTTTTATTTTGGCTAGTGTATGCTATCTAGTTCTGAATTTATTTCCTGCTTACATACACTAAAATATCTCAAGTTGAGAATCTTCAATTCATATTCAGGTTGGTACTACTTCTTCAACAGCAGTTGATCCCTTACCTGCACTAGCAAAAGTTGCTAAGGTGATGCATCTTATTTTGTTTGGTTTTGTGCTTCTTATGAAGGTCTTAATAATTGCTTGAGTTGTTAAACATGGTTTGAAATGTCTAAAGGATTTATCCAGTATTATGCCTTCTTTAAGCTCTACATATCTAAATGCTCAACTCAGTGCCACATTTTCCAAGAGGTTAACCTTATTGCCCAAAGTTGGTCATGCAACCTGTCTTCTAGTTTATGAAGCAATTGACAACTAGCTTTTCCAAAACTCCTGGGATCCATTAATTTATGCTGTGAATGGCTTTATAGATAATTGAATCCTGTTTAGTTAGACTAATACTATTAGCTGGCTCAGTGATCATGATGAGCCACTTTTGGGTGAAGAAAATGCCTTTTGGACAGAAGCCATTTCTTTGTCCAGCTTTTAACTTGGAATATTCTGTATCCATTTTCTCAATATGAATTTTTGCCTTGTAATAAGGTGAGAAATTATTGGTTGAATGCAATTGCTTCTTTACTAAAGAACGGACCCAGGACACAATAAGATGATGCACCGTTAATCCCTTCCTTCACTTTTGTTAACCTTTAGTTTCAATTCTAACTTGACCATTGTTTGTTGGGGTAGCCAGTATCAAATATGTACTCCAAATTTCATGATTTTTTTGCAGTCATAATGAACTACCATTTATCAAAAATAAGTGTACTATTGTTCTTCTGTAGTATGAGAGCTGAATAGATCAGGGTTAACCTGAGCAATGTTATATGCTTTTGCATCTGGTTGTATGATTCATTCATTGTATGGTAAGCACATATGTGAAGAGGAATTTTATGAATTTTTTCAGAGAAATGGAATGTGGTTCCATATTGACGCTGCATATGCTGGAAGCGCTTGTATTTGTCCTGAATATCAGCCTTACATCAGCGGTGTTGAAGAAGCTGATTCATTCAACATGAATGCACACAAGTGGTTTCTGACAAATTTTGACTGCTCAGCACTCTGGATTAAAGTAAGCCATATGCTTTCTTAGTTGTCATCTGAGAGATTGATGCTCCTTATCCATGTTTCCGCAATGACTATCCAACATGTCTATATCTTCATTTACACTGCCCCAGTCTGTTTTATTATTTGAACAAAATGGGCATGTCTAAATCCTGTAGCCAAAGTGAACTTGTCATGCTTAAATTGTCTTTCCTTAAGATTCTATTAGAGACGTCCTTTGATATTATCCACTTTACTGATTTAATGCAAAATTAGATGGCTCTGAACAAGTTTTTCGCATTGTGATCAGTGGCTAACCTGTGAGAAGATAGAGTATGCAACTGATAAACATGCTTTTGCATCATGAACAGTGGCTAACCTGTGAAAAGATAGAGCATGCAACTCTTTGAGAATAACGGCAAACTTTTGTTTTCTTTTTTCTACTACTGCATGTTCTAGGAAATACTGTGTTTTCCACTCAAACGATCAATCAGATTATAAATAGCGACAAGATTGAAACATAGTTTTTTTCTTTTATGGTTTTTCCAATTGGGGAGATTCATTTATATCCTTTTGAGCATGAGCTTACAAGCTCCCTGAGATTTAAGATTCACTGTCTCATCTGTTTTCTATAAGGACTCCTTTGTATAGTTTATCTCACGCCAATGCAATACCACAATTGAGATTGATCTATCTTATGGGTGAACGTATTCATGAAGTTCATTGGCAATTTCGGCATCTATGGAGCCACCCATTCCTTTGTTATATATTCATACGTGGCATCTTCTAAATAGATAGATCTTGCCTCACTGGGGAAGGGAAAACATTAGTAGCATCTTTCCTTGAGTCCTCCTACAGAAGTAATCAAGCACTTTAAACTGATTGAAGTTGACATATACTCTGTACGAAACTCTGCCAGATAAAGAAAAGTTATATGAGATAATGATGGTGTGGCTTGTTTGTCTTGGCATGGTTCACCTCAGGAAGATGACCGGCTGCGCATTTATGTGGGTGGTATAATTTTGTTTTATGAGGATTGAGTGGCCATGATAAAACAAAATTTCCTTTGTCCAGGTCAATACTTTTGTTGCTAATAATGCTAATCTTGTACACAATTTGCTATACCGAGTGCTCTAAATTGTAGACCAAAATTTTTTTCCACCAAGTCATTATCCATCATCTGTAAACCATCGTCAAAGTTTGTGCACTCTTTTAAGTCTTACCATTGGAATCCTTCTTGTCAATTCTGTAGAAAAACTTGCTTGTACATAGTCTGGAAAAATATGTGAATTTGCTGTTCTTTCACCTCCTCTATCGCTATGATTAATCAGTATCTAGTGGACTTTGAAGAGTGACATCCTCGAGGAACATTCTTTTTATTAAATAATGCAATTGCACGTCATTTGCCTTTATCTTTTCTTTCAAATGCTTTTTGTTTTCTTTATCAGGACAGAAAGGCATTGATTCAGGCTCTTTCTACCAATCCAGAGTTTCTAAAGAATAAGGTGACCTTTCATGATGATTGATGTGTTGCTATGTCCTTGAAGTTTCACAGAAAAGTGGATATAGAACTAGTCTATCATTAACTCATCACTACCCTCTCTTTTTTCATTATTGCATTCTCCTTTATGCTGCAATTGTTTTCAGAACTTGTTCCCCCAATGTTAGGACTCAAATGCAAAGATTCACAAGCATGTAGTCTGCATGTTATGTCTTGGATTGTGTTTTTCATTTCATTTGTCTTGCAAGAGAAAGGGAAATTGCTTATTACTCCAGAAAAATTGCATTTTCATTGTTCTTACTTGGGTATGTTTTTATTAGTAAGGTACAGATCAGGAGGGTCTGCAATTCTTCTAGAATTAATCCAATTAAATAGCTCTTAGATAGGAGTCTTCACTAGAATTTCTTGTGAGTTTTGGAGCAACTTCCTTACGTCTTGTGAGACACTATAGAGGTCAGATCTTTTCTTATATCAACACTAGGACTATGGCATTCAGTGTTTCGCAACTATGAATTCTTTTAGTGTCACCTTTTCCTGATTTCAGTAGAATCCACATTCTTCTGGAACTGTTGTGCTGTCTGTCTTTGCATAGAATTAATTTGAACTGGAAAATGTGGAAGCATCTTCTTTGTCCCATTTTACAGCAGACAACAATATCTGCAGGCATCACAAGCAAACATGGTTGTGGACTACAGAGACTGGCAAATTCCTCTTGGGCGTCGTTTTAGGTGAATTTTCTCGACATTTTCTCAACAAGTGCTTGGTTGTGTGATGTGCCCGTGGGACTGCAAAGATCAGTCATGAAATAGTTTCTTAGTTTTTTGCCTACCAGTTTATGTATTACGTTGAATTGATTTATTTTGTTCTTCATAGATCACTGAAACTTTGGATGGTTTTACGGCTGTATGGTGTACAAAATCTTCAGCAGTACATCAGAAATCACATTGAGCTGGCCAGACGGTTTGAAGGTCATGTCAGTCAAGATCCTAGATTTGAGGTAACTGTGTCTGGATAATAGTGAATGATTTTCTTGTAAAATGTCATTTATGTTTCTTGACTAATCGGATACCATCTATGGACGCCCAAGCCAGACCTCAATATGTAAACATATCTGCGCACTGTAGAAAGAAAGAATTATCTCTAAAGCTAAATGTCATACCAATTTAATATTTTCTTTGTTACATTGTACAAGCAGGTTGTCACCCCTCGAATATTTTCACTGGTCTGTTTCCGTCTCCTCTCTCCCGATAACAATGGAGATAAAGCAAATAAATTGAACCGTGATCTATTAGATGCAGTGAACTCAACCGGGAAAATCTTCATTTCTCACACTGTAAGTTCATTGGTTTCGTTGCACCATCCAAAGATAAGAACGCCCTTCAACATTCTTGCTTCCTTGTAAAGATAAGATACCATCTTACATGTCATACTGATGCAGGTTCTCTCGGGTACATACATCTTACGTTTTGCAGTCGGGGCTCCATTGACAGAAGAGAGACATGTTAATGAAGCATGGAAGATTCTGCAAGACGAGGCATCTAAGCTGCTGGCTACTATTCAAAATAACTAAGATGTATTTGTGACATATGTTAGTCTCAGTACTGCCTCCATTTTTGCAGAGACCACAAGGCTTATCTTTTACTGGGAGAAAATTCATGATATATCCCGGGGGCGGTCCTGCAGGTAGCCAAAAGTGCAAATTCTTAGACCTGTTAAATGCGAATCTGATAATGGTTGTAAAGCACCTAAAATCTCTTAACGACCGGCCAGCCTCAACAGAACAGGATCCAGGATCAGTGCATGAACTGCATAGCTCCTAATAGTACAATCCTTATACCCATTGAGGATGTGAATGATTAGGAAAACAAATTCAAGTTTGATTGTCCAGTCAGGTTCAACCCGAGTTAGGTCTTGAAAACCATTTTCCACAACATTCCTTAGAATAAGAAAATTCTGAAATCCGAGGTTAAAAAAAAAAAAAATCCATTGAAAGGTGGGACAGGCAGAAGAGACAATAAGCGCATAAATCAATGCTGTTCTCACGAAAATAAACTAGAGATTTCTATTCCTGATGGGTTGGGTTTGCCCATATCTGCATTTCTCTCTGTTATTCATTTCCACTGTTGAGATCTCTAGGCTCAATAAAGAGTGAACACGGGCCTAGTTGGCCCGACCAAGATGTTCTTTCTTTTGTCTTGATCAAACAAACAATGGACCTCCTGGTCCCTTATATCACAGTTGAATTAGAAGGTGATTGTATGTGAAGACGAGTCGAGTAACGCTACAGATACTAAGATCGCGTCACAAAATGCGCTTACCAAACAGTGCAGTGCGGCAAATTGTAGTTAGGTGTTCGAAGGAGTGAATCAAGTTCAAGAATTGAGGCACTTGCTAACTTATGCTCTTCCTAAACTGATTCTGTAAATTATCTTTGGTACCTCTAATGAGTATTGATGAGAATCGTCCCATCCGATCTTTAGGGTGTTGGGGGTACCAGCTAACCGCTCCAAGCAATGACCACGAGTGCTTTCTCCATAATGAAAGCCAACAAGACATAGTTGCTTTCTTTTCATCGAATAAGTTGAAAAATAAAATTTCGAAGAAAATTCATTTTTTAAGGTGAATATAGAATAAGTCGGTCAAGACAATGGAATCCCGTACACATATCATGCAATGAGCAATACCTCATGGCGTCCCTAATAAAAATCCTTTCTGTGATAGTACAAAATATCGTTTCGAAGATTGCAAATTTAACAATCATATTTCCGCAATAATAGTACTTTTTGTTTTTGGTCCACCCTTCTATTGAGCAGGTACGTATGTGAAACGTGAATGCTTGTCCTCCATTCAGTCAATGTGGAGGATGAGTACTCCTTTAACTCTACTCTAGACTCTAGTTGAATTTGGCCCCTTTTGATATGTCACGTTTTATCTTTCTTTGTTGCCTTTCGTTTGGGAGGGCGTCACGGAACAAAACTTGTCATCGAGCGAAGTTCTTGCACGTGAAAATCAAGAACTACCCTTGAATTTTGGAGGCATATGTCTAGTGGAATCTGCATATTACCCTAGAATCGATATCCACCAATCGCCCAAATGCAAAATCAGGTCCGGCAGACCTCGAGATTGGAGAATCCGCCACTGTTCATGTCGAGTAGAGACTATTTTACCAGCTCCATTTTGTCCAATCTGCTGTCGCCATGTTCCTGTGATATGCTAGAATCAAAGAGGATTGAGACTTGTCTGCAAAACAAGCGCAGAGAGAGACCCTACGAAACGGAGGTGACGTTAGAAGGGGAATCCGAAAGGCCAATGAATCTGAAGGTGGAAGATGAGTCACATTGAGTGGAAGCTGAGTGAAGAAGTTGTTTTTATTCTCATGAATGAAGTGGAGCACCAAGCGAATAAATGCAGCATCGTCAAAAGAATATAAAAACAAAATAGCATTATTCCAATGTCACGAGCAAAAGCCTCCGAGTACATAGGAATTATTTTGATATGTTCTTCCTCCTAGGCATTCGTTGATGTTGAGAGATTCTGGAATTGGACCCTCCTTCCACAGAAAAAGGCAGGCAGGCAGGCAGGCATGCAGGCATGCAATGCGCAAATGCATCATTCCTTCGAAGCTTGCTCTTCAGCCTGTTATCTAAGATATTTTCTTAGGTATAAAAGGAAGAATGACTCATCTTATCAAGAAGATATTGGATAGCGATCATGTCGATGTCATAAGCGTCATAAGATAATGCGACATAGGATGATTCGCACTACTTTGGTATAATTTGCAAAGTGACATTTGCATGGAATATCTCTCGTTTTATGCAATACCATATTCACCCAAGGACGTGGCCAAACCACAATGTCAATGATTCCCAGGGTCTTTTCTAGAACATAACTTTCTTAGTCGCCCGAAATCAATCATACTTATTGATCACACAGTTAACCGGAAGATAAAAAGGGAGATTTGACAAGGAGATTTTAGGAGGGCCTAAAAATTATCTTATGCAGATAGTGGTACAAGCTAAGGATATTGAGGTCCAATGTACTATGTGAGGGAATCTATGTTATCCACTGAGTAGTGATGGATACCTTGGTGTTTTGCTTGTCTTCCTCAAAGGTGGCAATGGAAGGTATTGTGCAATAGAAGATCATTGAGATATTCCAAGGATGTGCTTTTGGTATATGTGCTTTTTTTTCCCAAGGTCCAAAGGAATAGTATGATGCAGCATAGGTGGTGAGGGGAGAATCTAGTTCTGATTCATGGTCAGTGTCCATATGATAATCATGTATTGGGCTCTGAGAATATACCAAGTAGCTGCCTCGTGACTATGAGTCCACCATCTTGTCTCCCTTTCCCTCTTCCGCTAGGTACATATATGAATATATAGGACAGAATTGATGGGTTTCTTGGAATAATTTAGTTACTTCTGTTTCCTGCGATGTTAGAGAAAAAGACAGGTTTTTTTAGGATGATTGATAAGTAATTTGACTAAGTTCTTGTTTTGAGGACTCGACCGATATGACTTCCGATGAGGTCATCGGAGACCTTATCGAACCTCTCGGTGTAGAGATTGGAGGTCGGGCAGTGTGCGCGACGGGTCAACGAGATAGAATTGTGTAGCTCAAGATTGAGGCCACCGCTAAACCAACGGGCTCTCGGGGTCCGACATTGTTCGTCTAGTGGTCGTCGTGCTTTGCCTCGCAAGCCGAGGATAGAGATATAGCAACGTAGTGAGCCTGTAACACCTCAAAACCTACATGTATGAGATCATCCAATAATAACTAATTTAGTTCTTTTTTAAATAACCCATGCCCGAAAGACAATTTTCCTTATCGATAGTAAACTTTTTAACTCATATCCGAATCCCTGAATTATTTTAAAAAAATAACAATAATAAAAATATCGTCAAGTCTTGTAAAGAAAATGGATTACCGTGTACCATGATCAATTCTATCTGTCATGTCAAACATATGATTAGTGGGTATAGAATGTATTCATTATTATCCAAATTTTTATATGTCTTAGCTAACGACCATTATTAGAAGCATCTTGAGTGTGAAACATGAATTCCACGGTCACTATCGAAATGATTGACATGCGTGCTTGAAGTTATCACCAATCAAGCCGACCGTCGCACCGACACCGGACCGAATAAAAAAACTGCATCATCACGGCATAAACAACCACATACTTGCAGCTGTATAGAACGAGGCCGTACGCCCCCAGAAAGAGCGACCACGTAGAAGGGGGGACGACCGCCATGGAAGACGGTCTGCATGTTGAGCACATGCCTGTCTATCTTGGACACTTCGTGCGTCGTCCAGGACGTCGCCATGTGAGCGGCTCGGACGGATGCGTTTTTGGAACGGCCTGCCGTCTCCCGCCGAACCTGTGGACGACGAGGGCGTTTTTTGGGACAGAAACGACAGCAGCCCAGCAACACGACGCCCACCATCGCTCCAGTACAGATCACAGCTCACGAGTGTGCTTTTCTGTGCTTTTTGCCAGTTCAGTCCGCCCACTACATTCTAGCATGCGTTGATAAACAAATCACAATAAAATACATAAAAATGAATAGACGGTGTATAAAGGGATAGGAAGGTTGGGCACGACACTTGCAGAAAACATTATTTTACATGGTTTTGTTCAGTCGGTTTGTGTGGCGTTTGTGGATGGTGAATTTTCTTAGAAACTGAATAGGGTTTTTGCTGATTTTCGCATGGTAATTTCTCTTACCTTTTGTGAATAGAGGAGAAATTATAGAGACTGCCCATGTAGTTCGCATACAAGGTCCATACAGGCTAGGGGTGATCAGTTCCCCGGTCCAGTCCCATTCCAAAGTGGAATCTAGAACCAGAACGAGAGGATTGATTCCCAAATTCTGGGACCGTGGACTGGACCGGCTGGTCCTGGAACCAAGAACTGGATCGACCAACCGGTCCGGTGGAACCAGTAACTTTTCTTTTCTAGACAAAAATTTGTTAATGTTATAGTACATTCTTAAAGACAAACCCACTTCATTTACACATTGTTTTATTGATTCGTCATTTAATCTGCATGTAATTGTGTTTTTTTAAGAATCTTAAGATTTTTTTTTCCGAATTCTTAAGAATTTTTAAAATATATATAAAAAAATACCGGTCATATCCGGTTGGTCCGATTCCCACCTTGGAACCGAGAGCCAAACCAACTGGCCATCGGTTCCAAGAATGGGAAGAACCGGACCGCCGGCTATGGGAACCCCACCCAAAACTGACCCAAAACTGACCGGTCTGGTCTAGTTTGAGCAGTTTCAAGTTGGGCGGTTCCATTGCACACTCCTAGTGCAGGCCCAAGTTTTAGTGAGTCCGATGAGAAAAAGTTCAAATTTTGAGATAAAGAGCATATAAATCTCATAAACAAATTATATGGTGATAGTTTAACAAGAAAGTGTAGTAGCTGCGGGAATTAGAATCCATGATTGAAATATGAATCGCCGAGTTCTTCCTTTTTTTTTTATTATTATCCAATATCTGCCGCGTCATCTGATAGATTTCATGAACATAATCTGATTTCAGAATTTAGCACCGATACCTTTCGAACAACAAACCAAGTCCAGCAAGTTCGCACCGTCTTGGTCATTGAGTCAAGAGTCACGTCATTTTAACAAAGGCACGCGAAAGACATGATCTTGGTTTTGTCGATTTTCGTCGAGATAATATAAAATTGTACCCTCGATTTTTTAAGTTAGCATGTATTTAATCCAGTCATTTCAACATTTCAAAGCGTCATCATCTGAGTCATTAGTGGACCACCTTATTGAAAAGTTCCTCTTTTCCTGTTGGGCATCCACAAAAGATGAGCAATTATCAAATGATATCTGGAAAAACAGCGTGCTCTGTTTAGAACAAAGCTTGCATATGCTGTCCAGTCCAGCATGCATTACTTTTAACCTTAGTGGAATTAAAGATAAAGAAAAAGATTCACTTAAAGTAAAAATGATAAATAAATAAAATAAAATAATATAAAGCTTTGATTCTTCTCTGGATTGCTCAACGAGTTCCTTCACCATCAAGCAATTTAACGACTCCTGTGGATCTAAATGAAAGCCCAAAGAGAATTCTAATTTTATCTTACATTTATCTATATATCTAGATAAATAAATAAAAAGAAAATACCCAAGCATTATTCTGATCATATTATATTATTCCATGGTTGAATCTTTATGTGCTCTCTTTTTCTTGAAACCAACTTGTCCCGTTATGCTTTTGATGTGTGCTCCACCAACGCGGGATATCCACAAGACAATCTCATGCACGAATTTTCTGTAAAAGAAAAAAACAGAGGAGGAGCATCATCATAGGTTTTCTTGGAATTTGGGGGGGTTCTGTCTGAGAATTTGTGATAGGGTGGTTCATATTCCATTCGATAAGGGGCATCTTTTGGATTCACAGCAATGATGGTGTCGCCCATTTTTTTCAGGTTTGGTACCCGGCCAAAGATTATTGGCAACTTACCGACGTTGAGGCACTCTCCATGCCAAGAAAAAGGGGAAAATGACTTGATTTTGGCCTTATGCGCTATATCATTCCTGAAATTTTATTTTGCTAAATTTTATTATTGAATTTTGATCTAATATGTATTATTATTCATGAATTTTTAGTTTATCTAATGTGAATTGTAAACTATTTGATAAATGTATAATCTAGTTTTAGACCATATGAAAAATGTTTGATACTGTCCTTTCATCAAATCATATTAATGGAATATGCTGTGTGACTCCCAATTCATTGAGTTTGAGTGGTGGACAAAAAAAAAGTTTCACATGAATTGCCCGAATAAGATAATTATCTCAAACTAGGAAAAAAAAAATCTCCACATAGAAAATTTGAAGTCCCTACTTTGTTTCCTTTCTTTTCTCAAGTAGATAGATAAAAGGATGGACATGTTAACATGTTATTTTTAGAAATCCAACTATGTTTTTAATAATCCATATCATCAAATAACTTTCAATTTGTCATTCAAGCAAACGAAATGGCTATATTGAATGTTTACCAATAGTTTAGGAACTACATTGGGCAAATTAAAAAGACAAATTGCACATTTGACCACAATTCATGGATCACATTAAAGAAATTTAAAAATTTAGAAACAATATTGCATATTAAATCAAAGTTGAGGATCATTTTGTGTTATTTTTTCTAAAGACAATTGTCAACTAGTGCCTTGAGCACTTTCTTAAACACAGTTTTTTTAATCATTGCCTGGGACATGCCTGAACTTCTTTGCATCTATTAGTCGCATACAAACTATATTAAACTTGCCGCCCTAGGTTGGTCGAAGTTAGGCCATTCACACTGAAACTAGATCCTCCATCAGAAATTATTCTTCGGTGGCCTGTCGTGGCGCGAAATTTGAGAGCTAATGCCTTAATTAATGAAAAATAATGCTGATGCTCTATGTGTTTCATTGAAGATGAATAATTTAAAAGATATTTTTTCTAAAATAATCATTTGAAAAGCTTAAAATAGTTAGTTAATAAAAATATTTTTATACTGATGAAAATAATTTTCATTTATATATTTTTATAAATGATACAAATTATTATTTTTATAAATATATTTTTGAAATCATTGATTTTTCGCGAAACATTAATGCAACAAAGATCCCATTTATTCTCACTAAAAATTACATAGTACAATCGAAACAATGTTGACAAATTACTCCGAAAAGTTTCGTTTTTCCTTAATAATTTAGGAGCACGAATGCAAGATTTAGATACCATGAGACCTATAAAGCACCATGCAAGTCTTATAAACAAGGTTAACTTAAATATTTAACCCCATGCAAATGGCCCTAACACAAAGATGTGTGAACATAACTAGTAGGATTCACAAGGACAATCTTCAATTCAGGATCTGAATATATCTCAAACTAATGCCAATCCTGAAGATTGCTATTTAAGATTGGGTCAATCCCACAAAACAATCTAACATTTGCCCAATGTTTCCAAATTATTTTTCATCTCATTAATATCCAAAATTTGTCTAAGTGACTCGAAAATATCTTCTGTCCCACTTCTATTTGCAATAACTAACTATAGAAAGTTTATTACGATGGTTGCCGTGAAAGTTAATTATTGGGTCTTGAAATACTATGTTGGTTTTTTTGGTTGGTGGTTTTGCCCTTTAAGATTTGATGAGTTGTCATTAGCTAAATGGTCAGCAACCAAATTCTAGATTCTAAGCTAATCTCTGCCACGCATTGAGAGAAGACGTGGTTGATTTGGTTCAACACCTACGAAATAAATCTCTCTCTCTCTCCCTCTCTCCCTCTATATTATTATAATTGGCTGTTTTCTCACGGCCACGCGTGGCAAAATATCTGCAGTTTCCATTCAGTGCGGAACAACTCAAAGGCACCTACCCCTGGCCACCCATTTGCCATCCTTCAATTTTCTTTTTCTTTTCTTTTGGTGAATACTTATTTTGTAATTGATCATAATCACCAATAATATCCATGATTTACAGAAAATAAGTTGTGCACACCGATCTAGCTTACTTTTTCCGCAGCCCCAAATTACAAAAGACAGCGTCAAAATGGATTTTCATCTCATGCCTCGTGCTTCTAGAGACATGAAATTTGAATCAGTCTTACTTGTTAATCTAGTGACTAGATTTTGCATTCCCTTTTCGAGTATAAAATGATAAGTTTGTCAACTGCCTATTATATGATCGTACTGCAGAAATGGTGAAAATTAGTTGGATTTGAATTGCTCTGCCATCTTTCAACATAATGTAACATGGGTCACAAGAAAATTTGAGAAAATGTGCAATAATGGATACTTTACACACAAATTATCAGATAAGATAGGTGGGGTTTCGTAGGGCAATATACCAGCTGTGAAATGGCAGGAGAATCTCTCCATCATATTCGAATTTCCCATCTCATGCAAAGAGAGAGAGAGAGTTTGCTTCACGCTGGTCCAATCCATGACCACATCATATCAAATCGAAAGCGACAGTTAAACCCACCAATAAGGATGACAGAAACCACTCCGTACAGCGGAATTTTCCAACTTTTTTTTTTTTTTTTCCATCCTAATTTTTTTCCTAGAAAAGAAGAAGAAATAAAAAAAAAGGAAAAGTCAAAAGAATGTCGAGACCGGCGGGTGAGATCAGGTGGGGCAATCAAACTACATATTAATTTCTGTTAAATTATGCATTAGTGACTTATACAGGTCAAGATTACGTCTTCCTCATGGAGTATTTTTTTGGACTTCCTAAGTATAGATTCTCTTTCTTCTTTCCTAAGATTTTGATTTTGATTTTGATTTTGATTTAACCCATATCTCTCTCTCTATGGTCATCATCCTCAATGCCATGCTTACCAAGTCTAAGGTGATCGCTGTCCATCAGCTTTTGTCTTTTCCCTGTTTCCGGATATCTTAGTCATCTAATTTTCAAACAAACGATAGAATAGTAGGTATGTCGAACCCATCCTCAATTGTCAAGCTTGGAGAGAGGATGGCTACCGGTGAGGAAGTGGTCATTGAACTTGAGATGATCCCCATCAATTGGCTTTTCTCTTTCTCCATTTTGGGATATCTTAATTAAATAATTTTTCTTAAAAGAAGAAGAAGATATAGAATGTTAGGTATGCCAAAGACATCCTCATTGCTATTTTGCATGAAAAGGCTCACACATAGTATCTAAATAATAACCAAAAAAGTAATAAATGTATTGCACACGTGCCAAATTAATCATAAACCTCTTATTAAAATTAATATAATTCATCTAGCCAATTTTGATCGATAACTGCTAATGTGAATACGTTTCTTTTCAATTTTTTTAAATATTTTTTTGTGAATTTTAGATATTTTTAGTATTTTTTCCTTACACCTTTTTTTCCATTCACAATGGGCAGCTAGGGTTGTGACCACAGGCGAGGGCTTCACCTAGTGGCTCGCAAGCTCCAGCAACTTTCTCATGCGGCCTTTGTGAAAAAAAAAAAGGAAAAAAAAGGATTTAAAAAATAGAAAAATTATTAAAAAAATAAAGAATTATTCATATTAGCATTAAGTAAATGTATGTAGGACGACCAACTTTTAGTTAAAAATTGATCTGATGGATTATATTTGCAAATTTTCAAAAAAAAATAGTATTAAATTAATTAAATCAGAATGTTATAATTAAATTGATATAATTATAATATGATTAGAAATTTTTTTAAATAATTTTCCCATAGTACATGGGTGGCTCCCACCTTTTTGGGTGGATCTTGGTTGTCAATTGGCCAAAATATTTCCGATTAATGGACCGTCCATAATTGCAATCATGTCACCAAAAGAAAATCATATTATTCAAGCGGAGGTGCCCAAGAAAAATTTTGTAATTTTTTTTAATTCTCGAATCTTGATGCCATTTCTTCACGATAAATAATTAAAGGCGATCTTCGTCATCATATCCATAAATCCACGTGAATTTGCTTCTCACCTTTGCAATCATCCCTCGAACTTTACTTATATGAAAAGTTCAATGATTTTTTTTTATGTTGCTTCCAAGATATTTGTGTGCTTCAAAAACATACCCCACATTCCGAGAATCTCTTATTTGATTTTTTTTATGTTTCTTCCAAGAGTTTTGTAAGTTTAAAAAACATGCCCCACATCCCGAGAATCTCTTGTTTTCTCTCTGTATTTACATCCTAGTAAAGTAAGAATTCGATTTCCTTCTTTTTTATCTTCTTTACAATCAAGTTGGATTACAAAGATGGGAGGTCCACTCGGCAAGAAAAATAAAAAGGCAAACCGCTTATTTTCTCTCTATGTTTCCATTCTCTCTTGTTGCCCAAAGGCATGCCTAAGGTTAAGGTTGCAAAAAGGCAAACCTCGAAAGGCTGGCCGTGACTCATGATGTCCCCGCCCTTGTTGTTTTGTTGCTTTTGCTTTGCTTTATGTTTTTCTGTTTCATAGAAAATGTCAAAAAATTGGACTTAAACATGTCTTTAAATCATTTCGTCCAAACTCTGAAACTTAAAAATTAGAGTTATTCCCACCTTTATAGAAAAGAAAAAGATTTACTAAGAAATTAAGGCAACCTTGAGAGAAGAAGGTAAACACCCCCCGTCTCTTCTTTGAAATGGGTTATTTACGGGTAAACAAGTATAGTAGCTTTCTATGCCTAGATGACAAGGCGAAGTTGAAAACCCAGACCGACCTATGCTTCATGAGATGTCTCTATAGCCAGTCCTTCCCCTCCTCTTTTTTATTTTTTCGGCCACAAAGGCATGCCTAATTTAAGCTTGCAAAAAGGCAAACCTCCTGCTGATTCATGATGCTCCTCCACCTTTCTTGTTGCTTTGCTTTTGCTTTGCTTTTTGATGTTGTGACGTTCCATAGAAAATGCCAAAGATGGCCGGCGGGCGGGTGATAAGTGGGGTAACTGATACTGTTCAACTCGTTCAATTTCCAAATGAAAACGAATCGTCCGACTGGGGACAGTCGGCAGAGACCGACTTTTACCCTCCATCTCCTTTTAAATGGATTGCATGCAATTGATTGCACCGTGCGCCTCTTTATAAAAATGACTTTTGCTGCCGATTTTGGTCTTCATGACCTAATAATGCACCGACCACGGAAAAAATTGAAATTCCACAGTATTTTTTTATGCCCGTTCGACCAAAACCACAAAAATAAAATACAATCAAATGGCATGAGAGTAAATATCAGGGTGATTTTGGCTGGCGAAAGTGACCCTCGGAATGCAAAAGCCATGATGACTTCCGACGTGGATTCTCATCAATTTTTTCGCCCCACTTATCCAGCGGATTAGACATAAAAATTTGTGACGCACGAGTTGCCAACTATGCCAGAATTCTCGCCGGGAAAGAAAAATACTCCTAAGAAGTCGTCTAGGAATGGATTCTAAACGTGAAAATCACCATATAGCACCTTTGAAAAAGACTCTGCCTAGCACTAGCAAGGCACAGGAATATATAATTCCCAAGGATTATTTTTCTTTAAAAAAAAATCGACATGACCGCGTGTATTAATCGATTGAAATTCACGTGATTTGATTAGTCTTGACTAATTGAATTACAAAAATCTATCTATCAAAAAGAATTGGCTAATGTCTTTTCTTTTATGTACATATGGATTTTGCTTCCCATTTTACTCAAATTCACGAAGTTAATGACATGTTCCCCAGCATAAGGTTCACTCATAAAGTGATATTCCTTCTCGATTAAATGAATTTTATTACATTAATTGGTTTTGATACATCCCTCTACTAGATGCAAAATATGTCATTTACATTTTCCCAAAAATCAACATGAGAAAATTGGGAGAGTATTTTAGTATTTGAACTCTCGACTTATGTCATATACCATGTTAGACAAATTATTTTTCCTAAAAGTCTACTCTGTTAGGAAACGAGCCAATAATATATGTATAGCATATTATTTAACACTTTTTTTAATCTATTTTCCTAACTTACAATTTGGTAACATGAGTCTAGACAATGGCACGAGAGAAAAGAGAGAGAGATTTGAGGGGTTGCAGTATCTCGAGTGTATTTCTCTGCAGTTCTACGCAGAGATGCTATGCTGTATTATGGAAAATACAGGAGGAAAAATGGTGAATTTATGGAAATTCAAGAAGATTTTATGAAAGGGGTTTGCCGACATCCCAAAAACTTTTTCGTATTTTGAAGCTTTCGATCGGCTCTTAGCGTATTTAGTTTTTAATTTTTTTTCCTTGCTTTATTGTCTTTACTTTTGTCTCCGGTATGTTTTAGGAATATTTGCGTATGAATAAATTTCTACCGAAGGTGAAAGCTAATTCGGCCATTCATCAAGTCGGCAACGACCAAGGAGGATGTTCATGATATAGCTCCACAACCTTTTTAAGATTAGGTTGCTCTTCTTTACTGATTTAGATTTAGATCTAGATCTAGGAGTTCTCTACAAGTACTTAATGTGCATTCTTGATATTGATGTCTCTTCATAATGATGATGACGAGGACATTAAACTTAAATGCGCATCACAAGCCGTTGCAAATAAAATGAAGGATCTCAATAAGTACCCATCACTGAATTTGGTCATAAGTGTAGACTATGCTTTGTTATTTACATTCTGGCATTTGCTTTGCTCGACAATTGTTTGGAATTTTCTTGACATCACAAGCCTTTTATGTAATTTTTTTTCCATTTTTTGAATTTTGATGCAATAAACCCACTCGGGAATTTCTATGGTTCCCCGAAAAATCAATCCACCGTATTAAATCCGTAGCCAAGTGCACTTATAACCCGATAATTCCATTTAGGGATTTCCAAAATTTTCAGCGAACGATCGAGATCCATTCTTCAGTGATCCGACGGTCGCGGGTACAGAGGTCGGGTCCTCGAGTATTTATAGAAATGTCCTATCCCCCTCAATCTTTCCCGACACGGGCAATTACAAACTCTAAGCAACCGGCATGGATCCTCGTTAAATAAACTTAGTGCTCGCGCTCGAGACGCCCTTCGAATATCTCACATTCCCATCGCAATCGCCATAAGGAAAATGAAAGCAGGAGTAATATTCTCCTTTCCATCTCGGATATCTTTGCCAACATGCGCCGAATCGAAGCTCATTCCTCCTCCTCCTCTCGACTGCCGATCGCGCATCATGGCGCTGTGTATATATTCCAACGAGTAGCGCCGGAGCTCGATAGAGAGAAAACCCAATAAGAGACGACCCAGGGAAGAAGAAAAGAAGAAGGACAAGGAGCACTCTCCACCTTCCGTTCTCGGCAACTACCCACCCGTCCATGGTAGCCGACATATAGCAAAGCTTCGCACGGAAGTGGGTGGTGATCCTTTTACGTCACGGTCGAGCGAGGTAAGCAAAGAAAGTTTAGCATCGTGGCCGACGACGACCACGCGCGTAGGTGGTATTGGATTTTTCAATTATGTCGCGATAACATTAGTCTCTCTTCTCTCTCCTCTGTCTCCTCATATTGTATATATGTATTTTGGGGGAGAGAGAGAGAGAGAGAGCTTGGCGTGTTCATTAGCATGTTTCACATTGTGACTTGTGTATAGTGCAGCTGGAGAGAAAAGCTTGAGCTTTTTTTCTTCTTTCTGTCTGCAACGTCTGAACAATAAGCTCACCTCCCCCGCCTCTTTTTTCTTCGGTGCGTAGCGAGTTTGCACCGCCTGTCCGATTCAAGTTTCGCCTCCGCCGTCGTTTTCAGCAATCGGGTCATTCTCCTTATCGATTTTTTTTTTTGTTTCTTTTGTTTTGGCGATTTGTTTTGGTTCTTTTCGTTACGGGTTCTGCCCAGATTTGATTTGGCCAGTCTGGTTTGTCTCCTGCTGCTAGCAATATTGAGAATCAGAGAGAGAGAGAGAGAGAGAGAGAGAGAGACAATTTTCTCTTTGTTTTTCTCTTTCACTGACTGTCGTTCTCCCTCTCTCTCCCCCTTCTTCGTGTTCCGTGCTGATAAGAACCTTTTTCTGTTGGCGTCTTCTGCTGTTCATGTGCAATGTGTCTTGAGATTCTATCAGCATGTAACGCACCTGTTGCTCCTTCTCTGTAATCCCCTCTCCTCAGATGGTGAGATGCCCTCCTCACGCCGATTCACTCCTCGTCCTCCTGGCTTAGCTCGCCAACGCAACGACACCCACCATCGCCGGACTAGTGTTATTGCTGCTACTCCAGCTGCGGCTTCCGCATTCAATTCTCTTCACTGCGGGCAGAGCTTATTGAATGATGGGTGTCGCCTTTTGGCTCCATAAATTGGCTTCTCTATCGTCAGCCGTCACCCCGAGGTCGCCTTACGGTGACAATACCCTCTTGAGGACCGTCCGGGGCTTGCCCGTGTTGGAGCTGTCTTCCGTTTGCATCAATTTGACGCTCTGTCTGGTGTTCCTCTTTGTCGTCTCGGTGAGGCAGATATCGGTCTGCATAGGCCGGATACGGATCGCCAAGGACGATTCTATCGCGGGTTCGAGCCCGATCAGGCGTAGCTTTGATGGGGAGATCTTCGTGGTTAAGATAGGTAATGGGTTCAAGCTATCGGTATTTAGTTGTTTCTACGTGCTGTTTGTGCAAGTTCTGGTGTTGGGTTTTGATGGGACTGGCTTGATCAGAGAGGCCTCGAGTGGAAAATCTGTGGATTGGCCTGGTCTTTGCTTGCCTGCGGCTCAGTGTTTAGCTTGGTTCTTATTGAGCTTCTTAGCTTTCCATTGTAAATTGAATGTGCCGGAGAAATTCCCTCTGTTGTTGAGGGTATGGTGGTTGGTCTCATTTTTAATTTGTTTGTTGACTCTGCATGCTGATGTGAGAGCATTCTTGGTAGAGGGCTCTGGGCATTGGAGTTCACATGTTGTGGCAAATTTCGCTTGTGCCCCTGCTCTCGCTTTCCTTTGTTACGTTGCAGCTAAGGGAGATACTGGTGTGCAAACTTGTAGAAATTCTGATATTCGGGAGCCGTTGCTTCTTGAGGAAGAATCTGGGTCTGCGAAAGTTACTCCATACAGTGATGCCGGCTTGTTTAGTCTGGCCACTCTTTCTTGGCTGAACCCACTTCTTTCTATTGGTGCCAAGAGGCCACTTGAGCTTAGGGACATCCCCCTTCTTGCCCCAAAGGATCGAGCCAAGACCAATTATAAGGCGTTGAAATCAAACTGGGTGAAACTGAAGACTGAAAACCCTTCAAAGCAGCCTTCCTTGGCTTGGGCAATACTCAGGTCATTTTGGAGAGAAGCAGCATGTAATGCCATTTTTGCTGGCTTGAACACTCTAGTTTCATATGTCGGTCCATTCTTGATAAGCTACTTTGTGGATTACCTTGTTGGAAAGGAGACCTTCCCTCATGAAGGTTACATTCTGGCTGGGATCTTCTTTGGTGCGAAGCTAGTGGAGACTTTAACGACCCGGCAATGGTATCTAGGGGTTGATATCCTGGGAATGCATGTGAGATCAGCTTTAACAGCAATGGTGTACCGAAAAGGCCTTCGGCTCTCTAGTGCTGCGAAGCAAAGCCATTCCAGTGGGGAAATTGTTAACTACATGGCAGTAGATGTCCAGAGAGTTGGGGACTTCTCCTGGTATCTACATGACATATGGATGCTTCCAATGCAAATTGCTCTTGCTTTAGCTATTTTATATAAGAACGTTGGAATTGCTTCTGTTGCTGCTCTGGTTGCCACCATTGTGTCCATCATTGTCACCGTCCCAGTGGCTAGGATCCAAGAAGATTATCAAGATAAACTCATGGCTGCCAAGGATGATAGAATGAGGAAGACATCAGAATGTCTCAGGAACATGAGGATTCTTAAGTTGCAGGCTTGGGAGGACAGATATCGAGTTAAGCTGGAGGAGATGAGGAATGTCGAGTTTAAGTGGCTCCGCAAAGCACTCTACTCTCAAGCTTTTATCACATTCATATTTTGGAGCTCTCCCATATTTGTTGGTGCCGTCACTTTTGGTACTTCCATATTGATGTCTCAGCAGCTCACTGCTGGCAGTGTTCTTTCTGCATTGGCGACATTCAGGATTCTCCAAGACCCTCTTAGAAATTTTCCTGACTTGGTGTCAATGATGGCTCAGACAAAAGTTTCACTTGACAGGATTTCTGGGTTCCTCCAGGAGGAAGAATTGCAGGAGGATGCAACTATAGTCCTTCCACAAGGTTCCACTAAGATTGCTGTGGAGATAAAGAACGGCGTTTTCTGGTGGGACCCCTCTTCTGCAAGACCAACTCTATCAGGCATTCAATTGAAAGTGGAATCAGGGATGCGGGTGGCTGTTTGTGGCATGGTTGGCTCCGGAAAGTCAAGTTTTCTTTCCTGCATCCTTGGAGAGATTCCAAAAGTTGCCGGTGAAGTATGACTAGCTACTGGTGTTTCTAAGATTCTTTCAAATGCTCACAATATGTTGGAAACTTTTTGCTAATTGTTGCATGGTGGATGATTTTTCAGGTCAGAATTTGTGGTTCTGCAGCTTATGTCTCTCAGTCAGCTTGGATACAATCTGGAAATATTGAAGAGAACATTCTTTTTGGTAGCCCTATGGATAAAGCAAGATATAAAAGGGTGATCCATGCTTGTTCACTAAAGAAGGATTTGGAGCTCTTTTCCCATGGAGATCAGACCATCATTGGTGATAGAGGCATTAATTTGAGCGGTGGGCAGAAGCAGCGAATACAGCTTGCTCGGGCACTCTATCAAGATGCGGACATTTATCTACTTGATGATCCATTCAGTGCAGTTGATGCACATACAGGATCAGAGTTGTTTAAGGTTGAAATTCTCTAGTGCATTGCCTTTCCTTTGCTTTAAGCGGATGGATCTTAATTGAACATGTTGATCTCATTGCAGGAATACATTTTAACAGCACTAGCTACAAAGACTGTGATATTTGTGACCCATCAAGTTGAATTTTTGCCTGCTGCAGATATGATACTGGTAGGAAATTGTTGTTTAACTGTGTTTGTCTCTCTCTAGGTTTTGCACTTAACTTTCATACTGTATAAAATTGCTTTAAAACTACTTTTAACTTTAAATTGTTTTACATGAAGCTACAAACTTTCTTCCCTGTGAGTGGGTTAAAACATCTTTCCCATCAAGTGAAAAATACTTGTTTTGTGATTTCCCTTTCTGTATTGGGAAGGAGCAATGATAGTTTGTCACTGAAGAAGGTTTGTTGAAGCACTTCTTGCACTTGCTAGAAACTACATGATTATTAGCATTTTGTACATGAAAGAATGTCAATGCTTGATGGATGTCCGATCATTGCATTTATTCCTATGTTCGTCCTTCTTTTCTGCAGGTCCTAAAGGAGGGGCGCATCATTCAAGCTGGAAAATATGATGATCTTCTACAAGCAGGAACTGATTTTGAAACACTGGTCTCTGCTCACCATGAAGCAATTGGAGCATTAGACATTCCAAACCACTCATCAGAAGATTCAGATGAGAATTTGCCTGGCTCTGTCATACTTGGGAAAAAATGCAACGCCGGAGGCAATGATGTTGATATTTTGGCAAAAGAAGTGCACGATGGAATATCAGCTCCGGAACAGAAAGCAATCAAAGAGAAAAAGAAAGCAAAGCGGTCTCGAAAAAAGCAGCTTGTTCAGGAAGAGGAAAGAGAGCGGGGACGTGTCAGTATGACAGTTTATCTCTCATATATGGCTGCTGCATATAAAGGCTTACTGATTCCGCTTATAATTATTGCACAATCATTATTTCAATTTCTTCAAATTGGTAGTAATTGGTGGATGGCTTGGGCAAATCCCCAAACAGAGGGAGACCAGCCAAAAGTCCGTCCCATGGTGCTCCTGATCGTTTATATGGCACTTGCTTTTGGGAGTTCTTGGTTTATATTTGTGAGGGCTGTTCTTGTGGCTACATTTGGGCTTGCTGCAGCTCAGAAGCTCTTCTTGAGGATGCTGACAAGTGTGTTTCGTGCTCCAATGTCTTTCTTTGACTCTACACCAGCTGGACGGATTTTGAATCGTGTATGTTTCCTTTTCTTACAAAAAACTTGCATGTCCATTAACTGTTGTTATGTACATTCTAGAGAGTTAGACCTTGAGATTTGAGAGACTCTCCTGCGTGGTTAAAATTATCAGTGGATTTGCCAACTGATGAATGGGATTCATACTTTTATTTTAGGTGTCAGTTGATCAAAGTGTCGTGGATCTTGACATTCCCTTTAGACTTGGTGGTTTCGCATCAACAACCATACAGCTTATTGGCATTGTATGCGTAATGGCTAAAGTTACCTGGCAAGTGATTCTTCTTGTTATCCCAATGGCAGGAGCTTGCTTGTGGATGCAGGTGAGTTTGAGTTCTGCTTTAACATATTAGTTACAACTTTTGTCTTATTTTTTGAATACCAAACAGAGGAATGCAAAGTTATTTATATGTGCTAGTCCAGTGGCCATGACAATTATAACCCTTTTCCTATGATGTTACAAGAATATGATGGCAAGAGATTTTTAAGGCCTCAAAGAAATTGGATTGTTCAGAATTGTCTCATGGCGGCATGAAATCTAAACAATATGTCAACCCAGGCCTACCTGGCATTGATTGACTTAACATTTTGTTCTCTCCTGCTAAGTCCTAACCCTGTTGCACATTTTTGTGTTCTGAACATATGCGACTGATGTTGAGCTCATTTATACTGTCTTTTTCTAAGAGAGGGGAAGTTGTGACTAAATAACAGAAGTAGGTGAATTTTCCCTTGTTATTACTGTGATTATACATGGATAGGCTCCCCTTTGTGCCAATTTGAATGGAAGTTCTTGTTCTTCCAAAGAAACAAGATCCATGCACCCAGATCACCTAATAAGTACATGATTGATTATTTGATGTCACTTAACTGAAGAGTATCTGAATGCAGAAATACTACATGGCTTCATCAAGAGAACTTGTCCGTATTGTAAGCATCCAGAAATCTCCAATCATGCATCTGTTTGGGGAATCAATTGCTGGAGCCGCCACAATAAGAGGTTTTGGGCAAGAAAAGAGATTTATGAAGAGGAATCTTCATCTGCTCGACTGTTTTGGTCGCCCATTCTTTTATAGTATTGCAGCAATAGAGTGGCTTTGCCTTCGCATGGAATTACTCTCCACATTTGTGTTCGCTTTTTGCATGGTTCTACTAATCAGCTTTCCACATGGAAGTATTGATCCTAGTAAGTATTGAATTTTTCTTCTTATCCCCAATCAATCTTACATAGTTTTTGGAGATTTTCTTTTGGAGCATGTGTGGATCAGACAAAACAATGCTTTACAAAAGTGGTGGCTTGAGCACATTCTTAGCATCAACTGTTAAACCCTGTGGTGTCTTTGAACCAGTTAAATCTTGGGATTGATTAAGTTCTCTGTAGATTTTGTCTTACCTGATTTTCAATGAGTTTTCAACTTAGATTAAAAAGTTTCCTTTGTGTATCCTTTAGTCCCATGGGTCCAATTCTGTCAGAGAAAAAGAGTTTTTACTGCTAGGATAACTATTATGCACTCATGTTGAGTGACTTAAATGGAATTACGATAGGTAGGATAGGATTTTGGGAAGTATTAGAAAGATGTGATTTTGACATACTTCTGCTTCTCTCTTATTTTCATAGGCATGGCTGGCCTCGCTGTGACTTACGGTCTTAACTTGAATGCCCGCCTTTCAAGATGGATACTTAGCTTTTGCAAGCTTGAGAACAAAATAATCTCCATAGAAAGAATATACCAGTACTGTCAAATCCCAAGTGAAGCTCCGCCAGTTATAGAGGATGCTTGCCCTCCGTCTACGTGGCCAGAGTGTGGGATGATTGAACTAATTGATTTGAAGGTATGCAGAACCTGTTTTACTCTACTTGTTAAACGTTCTTCTTTCAGAGTTTTGAGTTTTTATCTGCTGCTGTTTGGTCGGGCTACATATATATATACATTATTTTCATTAACCAACCAGCCATCAGCCGGGTTGGCGGGGGTTTGGGTTGGGTGCACAAAGGCTGGGTCCAAATCCAATCACAAGCAAAAAATAAAAAAAAAAAAATTCCATTCATGTGAGTTTGTGTCTAGTTGTCTCATAAAACAGGGTATGATAGGCCTTAAATGAGTATTTAGAATTAAACTTTTGCAGAATTGGTCCTATGCATAGTTCATTTAGAATTTTCCAAGAAGCTTGGCAGTATGTGGTGTTAAATATTACTGCTTGCCCTATTCCTAATTGATCAGCTAATATGGAAAGACTTATAAGACCGGTTTGACCAACAGGTGATAGCTTGTGAGGGCCACTGGCCACCATTGCTTGTAAAATATATTATCACCTAGACTGCTATTGCATTTAGTCTGTCTTTTATTGTAAGCAAGAAGCATTCTGTAATTTAAGAAGACCTTCTTGTTGATTATTTTATAATTTGCTTGTAGAATCTTTATTCAAAGCTTGTCTCATAAAGACCAAAAAGATGGTTCAAGTTGCCCTTACCCTTTTATTGCGATTATTTGGCGATAAATATAGAATAGCTTGTTGCTTTTAATCCAACTGCTGATATTAGACTTTGTAGCCTTTAAAAAAAATTACCAAGATGTGACCATCTTGATCTTATACTGTAAAGTGTGAGAGGAGAGTGGGCAAGGAATGTGTCCACTAGTGGAATTTTCTAGCCTAATAGGTTTTAACTTCTTAAGCAGGCTGCTTTTAACTCCTAAGTTTCCTAATGTTGATCACAAAATGCCGATCGTTCCAACTTTCTGCAGGTACGTTACAAGGAGAGTCTCCCCTTGGTGCTTCATGACATAAACTGCACATTTCCTGGGGGAAAAAGGATTGGCATTGTCGGGCGTACTGGAAGTGGCAAATCAACCTTGATTCAGGCCCTGTTTCGCTTGATTGAGCCATCTAGTGGGAGAATCATTATAGACAAGATCGACATATCTAAAATAGGGCTCCATGACCTTCGAAGTCGCTTGAGTATCATACCCCAGGATCCTACATTATTTGAAGGAACTATAAGGGGAAACCTCGATCCCCTTGAGGAGCACTCAGATGTCGAAATTTGGCAGGTTCTGTTCTTTTTGCTTGCTGTATTTTTATAAGTTTAATCTCATGTCTGCATGCCCCATATCCAATCATTGTGAATGTTAAGCTCTGAAATTTCATGTAAACAGAAGGCACCATTATACTTGATGCTCACGACTTTGGTTGTTGAGATTTTACTTCATAAGATTGGTAGCAATGACTGTCATCTGAAATTTTGACCGGAAACTGACATAGCATGGAGGTGGACACGTAGGTAAGGTGCCACATTACATCTCAAATAGATTGGGGTGCCCTCATTGTACCATCAAAAAGTTGCTTGTAATAAATGATGCCAATTGATGTCACTTCCATGACTTTCTTTGCTATTCTCTATGCTCATGAATTAGCCCCTTTTAAGGCTCATGATCTATCATTCTCACAGCAAGCACTTGTTCATAATTTGTGTCCATCCATTCATCTGTCAATTTGAGTTTTGAATCTGATATTATATGCTTGTGAAGCATCAACACCCCAATAACCTTTGGACTTTTCCTTCTGAGGCTAGAGTTAATAACCCTTAAACTTGATTTAGTGCAGGCCTTGGATAAATCTCAGCTTGGGGAGATAGTGCGTGAGAAAGAGCTAAAGCTTGATACTCCAGGTGGGTAGCCACCATAAAAGTATTTGCAACCTTTTTGCTTTAATTTGCTTTCAGATGATCAATCTGCTCATTCTCAATTCAGTTCTTGAAAGTGGAGATAACTGGAGTGTGGGGCAACGGCAATTAGTTTCTCTTGGTCGGGCTTTGCTTAAGCAGGGAAGGATATTGGTTCTTGATGAAGCTACTGCTTCAGTCGACACTGCCACTGATAACCTCATCCAGGGAATTCTCCGGACAGAGTTTAAGGATTGCACTGTGTGCACCATCGCACATCGGATTCCAACAGTTATTGACAGTGATCTGGTTTTAGTCCTCAGTGAAGGTATGTCCAGGTTCTCTCAAGGCCCTTTTTTTTTTCTCTCTCTCTTGATCATCTACGTTAAGGAAAAAGAAGGCAAGAACGAACTGGAAATACAAAAGAAAGAGGAAGTCACCGCATCTGACTAGCATTGCTTTAGCCATGTTAAGAAGCCAGGGGATGCTCAAGGCTTTATCCATGTATATTTGTTTCTAAGAACCGTTAGGAGCATGGTCACATTCCGTGCTGAAGAGTTTTGCATCTGAGTCATGGCACTTTGACAGAGAGTCAAGGGCATCCTATGCTCATGCCCATTGATATTGGGGGAGTGCAATTTCTCAAGGGATAACAAAATCCTACTGCACGGTTCTGATCATTTCAATGTCTCTAGTGAACCAATCCCACTGCGTTGAATCCCCTCAACATAGCAAAGCAGAAGATGCCATGGCCTCAAATTTTCTACAATGCAATGGAAAATCCAATAACATGAAACAAGGATGCATCCACATAGAGACTTCTAACACTTGTTGCCCACAATTGTGATCCCCCTTCACTCTGAATAATCAAGAATGAACTGTTAAATTTTGACAAGGACCTTTATCAGAAACTTATTACTAGGAAACGTGAAGACACCTAACATTTATGTTTTTTCTCTTCTGGGTATTTGGGTTTCTGTCTATCAGGACATGCATGCACAATTGAAATCATCAGTGTACCATAAGCAAGATAATCGTTGAGCAGTGTCTCTGCAGTTCAGTACTTACCTTCTGAGATTTTCTCCAGGTCGAGTAACAGAGTTTGACACTCCAGCACGACTACTAGAGGACAGGTCATCTATGTTTCTAAAGTTGGTAACCGAGTATTCATCAAGATCAAGTGGCATACCCGAGATTTAGTTTGCACGGCATGCCTGGAGGCCTTTAAAGGGCTTGGAGCACCACATATGGTAATCCAGACCGGCTCACCTGATTCTTCTCCATTCGGTGCTGCTTCATTCGGCCCATAACAACATGGAACCAAGAAGGATCGAAAGGAAGGGGTTCTCTGGTTTCTATCACATCTAGCCGGGAAAAGTCATACGAAAGTCAATTCTTTGGAGCGTCAGCATGGGGAAGTTCGTGCATGCTCATTCCACTGGCTACCGAAATAAGAAGGATCGCTCGAAGGCGGGGTAATAATTAGGAGAGTAGGAGGGAGGTAATTATTCAGATTTTGCAATAAAAGTAGATTGTAAATCGTGGCATGATGCCATTCCAATATCGCAATGAAATTTTGTATCGCTGCATTAGTCATTGTGAATATACTAGAGTCCAGTTGCCAGAAACCCATTTTGAGAAGTACAGTACAGGATTTTTGTTTAGCCTCACGGTAACCGAGTTAAATTCCACTTTTTCCTTTCCGATCTTTCGCGTCCGAGATGCTGCCATCGTTTCTAGTTTTTGTGGTTTTCATGCATGTCATTAGGCGGGACGGCAACTTCAAGCTGAGAATACTGTGAAATCCATCATCTACATGTTTGTAACAGTCAAAGGAAGTTTGGCTTGACTGACTGACCGACCTAACACGATCGCATGTTTGGTAGGATGGGACGGAACGGGGCGGACGATGAAGCCGGGTGACATTTCGATTCCCACATTTGACGTTCTCAAGGAAAGCGTTAACAAACATGAATTGTCAAAGTGTCGAGTAGGGCAAAGGGACGTCCTAGCTAGCTAGCATTGGCGTTCCCCTCCGTGCACCAGACACCATAATCGGATCGCATCACCGTGGCTGATCTGGGTGGATAAAAACATGACTCGGGACCGACTGGTCGGCTGGGGGTGTAATGCTCCCACACGGCATGGAATACAGAAGAGAAAATCCCGACCCGACCAACCCGATCCCACAATTACACTCAACATATGTACCGACATGAGTTGAAGAATTCTCATGTTTCAATAGAAACACGACTACGACACTCCAACACGAATTTCGCGAGCATAAAGGGGGGCGTTAATACCATGAAAAACACTCAAATTAATACGCACGTGACAAATTTATCCAAAACTAAAAATCCCAAATTAGTCATCCGTGATAAATTTAAGCCAAGCTAATTTTTTAAGTACAAAAAATCATAGATTGATACATTTGTGATAAATTTTGTCTCAGTTTCCATTAAATTTTGTTAATATCACGAAAAACTATAAATTGATACACTCGTGACAAATGAAGGGAAACTCCAAAATATACACTTGTCAATTATCACGTATCATTCAACTCAGCAATTTAATGGTAATATTTAATGGAAATGAATGGTAAATTTATCACATGCATACTAGTTTGGGTTCATGGTATTAACAAAAATAAGTGTTCTCTTCCTTTCTTTCTTTTTTCCCTTTATTTGGGGGCCCATTCCATTGAAACTAAGCTCGCGCTTGCAGGCCCATTCTCAAATCGAACCAGCCCAAATCCAACCGCCCCTCCTCGATTCCGAGCTTCGCTGTGGTCTGCTCCAGTCTCTCAGCTCTCTCTCTCTCTCTCTTCGCCTTCCATTTCTGCAAGTCGCGCTGTGGCAGGAGGAGCACGATGCAGGCCATCTCGCGGCGCCTAGGGCACCAATCCTCGGTCCACTCCCTCAAATCAGTCTACCCTCTCTGCAACCACTGTAAGCACCCCCATTCCCTTCCTTGCTCGCCGGCGCCCGTCGTCCCGGTCCCTTCGATCTTCGCCGGCGTCGGTTCCGATTAGTGCGGTGGAGTTTTTCGGGAAGTTTGCTAGATCGGAAATTTGGTTTTGTGTTTTGCAGATTACGGAGCTGATGACGGGCGGTGCGTGTCCACGCTCGCGACCAAGGGCGTGGGGCACCTGGTGCGGAAGGGAACCGGTGGGAGATCTTCCGTCAGGTGATTGCTCTTTCCTCCGGTTGTGCTCTTCTTTGCTGGGTTTGTGAGGATAATGTGTGGAAAATTGGGGTGGAGGAGGATGTTGAGCTTTGGGCGACAGGAAATGCGAGGAGAATGCGTATTGGGATTGTCAATACTGATATTTGTGCTGCTGACATTGATCGAAGCATACATTCCCCGTTGGCTTTTAATCGATTTCTAGAGAAATTGCGGTTCTGTAGAATTTCTTCTGTGGACCGGTTTTATGCTAAGTTTTTTACACTAAACGCACCTTTTCCAGCAAATGAGGCGCGGCATATAGTCCATATGGCATTCCGAAAGCTAATTTTGATCCAATTATCATCTCATGTTTTGTCGAGTTTATGAAGGGAAAGATAAAAAGTTGATTCTTTCTGGGCACAATACTTATGTTCGTGTACGTAGTATTCACAGGATAGGATATATGGTTTATCACCATGACCAGATGGTGGAATTCTTTTAGGGCTTGTAGTTAGACAATCTTCTGTTGCAGTGATCATACCTTTTCACCATGCTCAGTTGTCATTATATTTTCCAATGGGTTTGAACGTGTTGCTCATTTGACCTCGAATTTTTGCAGTGGCATTGTAGCTACGGTTTTTGGAGCAACTGGCTTTCTTGGTCGATATGTTGTGCAACAACTTGGTGAGTTCACAAAACAGTAGCTTCTTAGACAGTTTATGTCAAGTAAATGTTTGCTGGCACTGGGTATGCTGCATTGTTTTTACCTTCATCCACATGGTCAAAGCAGTCAAAATTGTTTGGTTTCCATTTCAAAGTAAGGTTAGCTAGGACTGGTCATTATACTCTATTAAAGATTCTTAGGACGTGCTTCTCATTAACAATTTTCTGGAGTTTCATAGGTGTTAAATTTATCTCTTTTTTCCAGCAAAAATGGGGTCACAAGTGTTGGTACCTTTTCGTGGCTCTGAGGATTCCCATCGTCATCTCAAGTTGATGGGTGATTTGGGGCAGGTACACACTGATATTTTATGTTCTTCAAAGTTAACATTTTTTGGTCTTTCACCATTTTGTCCATCTCAGATATTGAAACTTATATATATCTTTGTATTTGATTTCCTCAGATAGTGCCAATGCAATTCAATCCAAGAGATGAAGGCTCTATCAAGGCGGTTATGGCAAAAGCTAACGTTGTTATAAATCTGATTGGTACTTGCACGTTTCCTTGTTTCTTTGCCTTGTGAATAATGTATTTCCTGGGGTTTCTTTTACATATAAATCTCCCACTTGGCAGGAAGGGAATATGAGACAAGAAATTACAGTTTTGAAGAAGTGAACCATTCTATGGCTGAAGTACTTGCAAATGTAAGCTCTCAAATTACATTACTAGGGTCCTATTGTGATGCTTTTGTCCTGTGACAAGGCAATCTATTGGCTTGATCCCCTTGTCATTTTATAAAGGATGTTGATGCATTGTGGTAGTGCTTGGATTGTGTTAAGAACTTCAATGCTTTGCGCGACAGCTTTTCTAAGAGTTTTGCTTTATACAAGCCATCTGCCCCCTACTCCTAAACTTATTCTTGCACAAATTGTGAGGGTCTATATCCGGGTCTTGTGAGTCTGACATGATCAACATATCAGTGTTGTGATTTAAACTTGACTTCTAATGATTCAACCCCAATGCAGACCTTTGTGAAACCCAAAACCCACTCCCTCCCTCTTCTTTTTCCTCCCTCAGTTGCTCTGTGTTTGTGTGTGTGGTTTGCCACTGTGAACTATTTTATGAACTTTTTTCAGGTTCTGTATATTGTCTGCCTTATTCACTGCAGATTGCTAAAGAACATGGTGGTATCATGAGATATATTCAAGTGTCTTGCTTGGGGGCTTCATCTTCCTCCCCATCAAAATTTCTTCAGACTAAAGCTGCTGGGGAGGCAGCTGTTTTGAGAGAGCTACCTGAGGTGAGCACACTGTACCTACTCGAACAACCTGCTGCATCAATAACTACCTAAGCTTTATTATCCTTTCATAAATCTGTTGCTCAGTTTTCCAATCTATTATGATCAAATGATACAACCAAGAATTAACGTTGAGACTTGGATGTTGTGAACAACTTTTTATGCAAAGGGAAATTGCTGAGAAATGCTAATAGTGTTCTGAAATTTTCTAATAGTAAGCTATGTTGGAGGATGCAGAGTTAGACAATTGCATTAACTTCTGCTCAGTCATTGTTTATTTTGAAAATGAAAATGCGTTGTGCTTGGGGAGAGTCAAACCCTTTGTATGTGAAGGATGTGTGCCCTTGTCATTGCTCGGCCTTGTACTTGTCTTTGTTAAATCAACTTTTTTATGATGGTCAAGTACAATCAAACCTATGCCCAAGAAAATAAATAAGTAAAACTGAGTGGTCAATTGCCTACTCATGACCAGTCTTGTTCAGTATTTGAGACGCTCTTAAAACATTGGGTTTTGGATGTGCTCTTAAACTTTTGGCTGGGGATTATTGGCCTCCCTTAAATAGTGTACAATGTTATAGGGCATAATCTGCTTTGGAAGTGCTGGGAATGTTTGCCAGACCCTCAAAGTCAATGAGAGATGATGGGCTCTGATTTCTTAATGAATCGCACAAATTCTAGTCTAGGAAGCTGTAGAAGAATTAGTGCCAGACAGAATAGTAGGTACCTTGATTAATGCAACAAATCAAAAACTGTTTTTGAATGTTCCACAATGTGGAGCTGTTTTCATTACCTCTTTTCTCCTTTCTTTAGTTTTTCTAGTTTTGGTACTTCTTTCCAATATATTCTTTCTTGTAAAAAGAAAAAAAAAAAGAATTATACCTCAAGTTGCCGCGTGTTATATTGGTTGGAGGGATACTTGTTTATTAATAGAAACTATGCATGTTTTGATCCTTGGTGATAATTTTTCTACTCAGAAAAAAATAATGTTAGCTTCAGGGTTGTTGAATGAAGTTTTACAGTCTTCATTATGCTTTTTCTTGTTTCCAGATGCACTCCATAGAAAACATAGAGATATGAGCTTTATCATTTTTTTTTATCAGTAGATCTGAGATATGATCTGCAGGCAACAATTTTGAGACCTGCTGTCATGATCGGCACAGAGGATCGTATTTTGAATACTTGGGCACATTTTGTTAAAAAGTACAGCTTTCTTCCACTTATTGGGGGTGGATCCACCAAGTAAGACTTGATTATATGTATTCTCTCATGATGCAATGCCTTGCAAAGGGATATCTGGATCTGTACTTTAATAAATCTGATTTTGCTACTGGTCATTTGCTTTTGCAGAATTCAACCTGTATATGTTTTTGACGTGGCTGCTGCCGTTGTTTCGGCCTTGAAAGATGATGGTAGTAGCATGGGCAAGATATATGAGCTTGGTGGGCCTGACATTTTTACCATTCGTGAACTGGTAATCTTTCTTCATTTTGTTACAGTTGTTAAGATTTGAGAATGCTTGCTCATTTACTGAAAGTCAAGCACCCTGCAGGCGGAGCTAATGTATGATATGATCCGTGAATGGCCTCGTTATGTATCAGTTCCTTTCCCCATTGCTAAGGTACTACCACAGAATAACCAGTTCCTTTGTGTTGTATCTCGATGAGGAAGTGCATGAAACAAGAACTATAGACAACCTTACTTTCCTATTTGTTATGTCAGAATGTATGTGCATCATGGATGCATGAAACAATTAGTTCCAATTACCTGCTAATCCACTTTTCTACCAGATTATGTTTTCAAATGCATGAAATAAATGTTCACAAGGTCCCATTTGCACAGTTTTACATTCCCAGCTAAATATATTGCATATATATATATATATATATTCTCTTTTCTTACCTCATCCTTGCCTTTTTCATGACAAGCATATTGCTGTGTTCCATAGTAATGCTGAAATAAGCATATTCCGTCCATGAGTGCTTTTGATGCATTCTGAATTACTTGCCAACTTTGGTTATGATAGATGGTAGGAACTGATTACTTCTGATGATGTGCTTTTTAGCGTTGTTATGGCATGGTTCTATTTTCAGCTGCAGATATTTGGCACTGACAATGTCCCATTTAAGCAGTCTCTCTTTGGATATTTTAGCCATATTGGCACATTGATGTGACTTCTGCAGATTTGATAGAAGAAAATAAGTTAAATACTCGACTATCATGCAGAGTTTCACCTGATGATGCTTAGTTTGTCATGCCATCTTAAATGATTGCTGTGGCTTACTGTAGAAGAAAATAAGTTGAATACTCGACTATCATGCAGAGTTTCACCTGATGATGTTTAGTTTGTTATGCCATCTTAAATGATTGCTCTGGCATACTTGCAAGAAAAGGACTAATTTTTGGCCTTCAAATTACTCTCTTTTCATTCTTTGTTTGTGGTGCTAATTAATCAATTTGACTTAATCTAACTTGTGGCATCTTCATGATTTCAGGCCGCTGCAATGCCTCGAGAACTACTACTGAAAAAAGTTCCATTTCCTTTGCCTAATCCTGACATCTTCAATCTAGATCAAATAAATGCTCTCACTGAGGATACAGTTGTATCCAAAGATGGTCAGTCCTCTATGCATTTTGTATCATTCATTGTGTTTACCAGATTTAACTTCTTTCATTGCTTAATGTATGTGTTATAATCGTGTGTTGGTGGATTTTGCAGCTCTAACTTTCAATGACCTCGGAATTGTGCCGCACAAGGTGAAAGGATACCCTGTCGAGTTTCTTATCTCATACCGTAAGGGTGGCCCACAATTCGGCTCTACCGTCAGTGAAAGAGTATCTCCAGATGCATACCCTTGAGGCATTTTCACTGTATTATTTCTGAATATTTCTTTTGCCAAAAACCTGGCAGAAATCTTTCGACATGTTTTTTCCACCTCAATTGCGTCATAATAGCAGAGAGATTCTGAATGGAAGAACACTACCTGTCTCCCGCAATCAAAAGATGACGTGTCAATAAGATTTTGGGGAACATGATGTCTGAACCTCATTCCAGTAGTTTGATTTTGTAAATTATGGAAGGCCTTGTAGCCTCTTCTAGTTTTGATCCTTTATTGATTGCTAATAAGCCGCTTTGTCTTTCCAACCACTTCAATAAGAGTACTTTAAGTTCATATGATAGCTCTTTTGGACATTGGGGTAAAGTTTCTCACAATAGTGGTGGGCAGATTTATTTCGACAAATATACAATCAATTCGTTAATTTGTTTGGTTCGGCAGATCGTGAAAGGAAACAGATTCAAAGAGAAGATTGCTGTGAACGAGCAACTGAAGTTAAGCCGCTGGAAACAGTAAGGAGGAAAAATCATAAACGCGAAAAGGAACATTTCAATGAACTTGGGAAATCTGGGATGGCTAGTTAATGCGCAATTCAATCCGATGGTCCGATGACCGAACTGCCTCTCCATCGAATGTGCTTTCTTTTGGTCGCCAGTCTCTTGGCTCATCTTCCGGTGATATATTTTTGGAGCAAGAGTGTGCTCCAAGTCATTCAAGGAAGCATCAGGCTTTCCTTGTAATTGGAGCAAAGTTAAACTGCACAAAACTAATTGCCTTCCGCAAGATTAGTATAAAGAGAACCGGACATGGGCTTATTGACTGGGAGAGAGTTCGACTGCTGTGCGACCTAGAGAACTCCGGTGATGGTATCGGAGCCAAGCCACGCTTCTTTTGACAATGTCAAATTGGAAGAGATGGGTTTCGGGTCAGCAATGTTCGTGCGCTGTGGCTGTGCATGTGAGTCCAAAGACAGCAGCTGCATCAACATCTACATAAACAGCAACGTTCAGGGGGTGAGCAATTCCATTTTGGTCGGTAGTGAGGTGAGAATGGGTGACCCGGGCGTTTCTCTGTACTTTGGAGACGTAAAGCTGACAAATGCGCACAAGAAGAGGAAGAGGAATCAGAGAATTAAGTGGAGGTTTGGGCTTGGTAGTTTTGTGGTCTCGTTACTAGTGTTTGCATTGCTGCTCTTGTTGCTGATTCTGATGTTGTAGTCTTAACACTTTCACCACAAAAGCAAGAAAGAACTATTCATTCCCGATTCTTGTTTCTTCACCTTTTCAGTTTCTCATGGTGTGCTGATCGTTCTCAGTTTCTTCTCTTTGGTGTCAAATGATGTTTCGTTAGTGTTAACAGTCGACACTGTCTCTCCGAGCTGCATTTGTTCATATTGAAATCACAGTTTCAGGAAAGAAATAAACTAGAGGCTACATACAAGAAGATGAAACACGGTGCACCTGCTTCTGGGGTTTGGAGAAAGAGCTTGTTTTTCTCTCTTTTTTTATGATGCCGGATCTCTAAATGTTCTAAAACTCATAAGTGATCCAATTGGGCCACTACCTTTAAGGAGCCCAAAAATGTTTTATTAAACGAGACTCAATTCATGATCGCGCTTTTTGAGATACAGTTTGATATTGAGCCTTAATCAACTTGACTTATCCTTGAGATTATGAAAAAAGAAGAAAGGCCCTGCTTCCTAAAGGAATATATCAGTAGTGAGAGCCATAAAACATGAAAATGTGAATTTTTGGTCGGACATGAAAATGTGATGGATAAACCTGTTTTGTGAACCAAATTTCAAGAGCTCATTAGATTGCTTTTCTCAAATCATGGATAGAATCTACCATCAAGGCCACATCTCATGAGATACGAGACCAACTCGACAGAGCCAAGTCCCTTTTTATTTTTTGGAAAAAGAAGGGGACAACACCCGAAAATTACATCGTTACAGCCAAGTCTATAGTATTTGGACTAAAACATGTCCAGTGGTCTTCCGGGGCTCATGGTTCTGCCTGCACCCTCAGGGGTATTCCTACACCCAAAGGTCGGCCTTTGACTTGATCCTGGCAGGTTGTATACCTGTCTTTTTCCATCCCGGGTCTGCCTACACACAATACACAGTGGCGCCTGCCAAAAGAATATACCAAGTACTCAGTTTTCGATCCACTTGGATGATATAAGGAAGAAGAATGTGGAGGGAGGAAGTGATTAGTCTTATCCCGAGGATAGTGTACGCAGATCCAAGGGTGAAGTTGGAGTGTGTAGAGGACGGTTTGACTTGGCTGTGGAGGCGGCGATTGAGAGAGTGACAGGGCTGACAAGGAACATGGTTGTTAGACTCAATGAGCATGATGATTTCGTGGAGGAGAACAAGCAATGGGATGGCTTTTTTTAAGAGCCCTGGGATTGAGAAATGGAGATACTCTTGAGGAATTTTGTAAAGAAAGATCAATGACAGATAGACTGCCGATCTTAATTTGCAGAATCGTCATGGAACAACAGAGGTTAGACAGACCAGTGACAGATAGACCACCGATCTTAGTTCGTGGAATCGTCATGGAACAACAGAGGTCTCACTTTCCTTTGGTCATTGCCAAGGCCTTGTTTGGAAAAATGGCACTGCCTAAATTCATTCTAGTTGATAAGCCAATTGAAACTTTAAGAAATGGTAGGATCCGAACTGGGTTCTACTTAAGAGACATGGAAGACGTATACTTTCTAAACTGTAATTGACTCTGATGGCCATGTTAAAAATTGAGACTTCAGCTCATTGACCCACTAACACTTAGAATTACCGTGTTCATTCAAGAAGAGAAGCAAACAGAGAAAGGCGAGAGACAGTAAAGCACATTTTGCATTTGTTGTGGTAACATAGCTTTTCCTCAATTTCCTATGTGATTTGCTGTTAAACAAGTCTGGCTGGGAAGGTCTCCATTAGCCGTTCAATTTCAGCTCCAATAACCATTTTCAGTGGAACTAACATATCCGATGTTTCAAGCTTCCATCTTGCAACATCTGGGATCAATTAAGGACTGCACAACTCATTAACAAAAATTCATCAGTCGATTCCTCATCATCTCCCCCTTGATTCAAGTCTTCTCGAGAGATCTTACATTAATTGCTACCAATGCAAGGAGAGGAGTTTCTGATGCATGGTGAATTCAAATACACTGAAGCATGCAAGGAAAAATCTTGCATTCAGGATATCGCTTTTGCATGAGCCAATATGCACGGGAACAATCTCTTTAAATACTGCCTTAACCACTACCCAAAAACAGTACGTCAAATGGAGACGATTGGGGCCGTCAGAGAGAAGAAATGAGGAGTTTCACTTTTTGATAAATTGCAAGCCGTTCTCATTGGAATATCGCTCCATGAATCTCATGAATCTATCCCACTCTCTAGGCGACCGCATTATGAACTTAGCCTCGATCCCTGCTGGTTTCCCATTGACAAATTTGGCATTGACATCGACTGACTGAAGAACCCCTTCCTCATCGATCATGTAAAAGCCGGTGATGTCACCAACATCACCAGATGCGTCGAAGACGGAGGGCTGCTCAAACCTGAATATAGCGACACCATTCGTACCGTCTCTTGATTTGGTCAGCCTAACATCAGGAATTGTCTGCTCGTCTGTCCCTTGAATGAACTGAATCTTGGGTTTTACCATCATAATAACAGGTTGAGACGTCTTCACATTCGCTTTTAAAGAGGCCCGTTGAGTGTGATGCAGATGCAACGTCTGGCCATGGAATGCGGAGCTCGCACTCCGATGAAGAGGTGAAGATATGAAACCTAGAGAGCAAAGCAGAACATCATTGGAATAATCGCATTTACGACAATTAGCTTATTTGTACCACTTAATACATATTTTCCAGCTCCTTTGACATATTTCAAATATTTTAACAGTTCAATCCCAACCTTACATTGCTCAAAACATCAAAAAGTTGAGACGAGCTGGAAAAACACTGATTCAAGCATAAAAACTTATCTGGGTACTGTACATGCCCTTTTCATGCTTATTGGAGTATCTATCAGCTGGTTCCATTACATTGTATGCATTGAAGTTTGTATAATAATTCTCTGATCCTTACCAAATGTACGTTATGTAATATAGAAGAGAAAGAAGAACTGCTGTTCTAAATGTGATGCGGCTTAAAGCAGAGTGAGATAAGGACCAAACCATGACTCTGTCAGACTTAGTCACAAAGAAACCGTCACAAGATTTTGTCATCTATAGTGACAAATTATGGAACAGGATTTTGGAAACAAAATGATTAAAGCCTTTCAGCCAAGAATTGCAGTGGCCTTGTCTTTTACGATTCTTCAGAGGAATCGGATCCATAAGGGACACAATGCAACTTTACCATAAGGTATTTCGACACCTTTCAAGAGTAAAAACAGAAAACCCTAGGTGAAATTCCCAAAATGAAAGTAGGTTCCCTTCATGAAGTAGATCATGTTAGAGTCCAAAACATTGGGTAAAACCAAGTACAACCAATATAGGGGCTTTACTCCTCAAAGAGAGAGAAAGAGGTATAAAAACAACTCACGGTCATACTCTCCAGACTGATCAAACAATGATGACTGATGATCGACCACAGTAAATGGACAATGATCTGTTACGAAAAGTAGCTCCACTTTAATAGTCACAACTTTTGTCAGTCGTTCGTAGTAGATTCAATTTGCCCTTTCTTTTTCTTGGTTCATGATATATTCTGTAAGCACTTGCCATCCATCATTCAAGATATTCTCCCTTCCTGAGATCTCAATTTCATACCAATTGAAATTTACAGGCATCATGCAAATATAAACTGAAGGAGGCATGCAACATGCACAAATTCACATACATTTTAAACAATCTTGGTCAGAAGAAGTTCTCAGTATGAGGAATATTACGTTTTTAAAAGTTCAGTTTTACGATTATCCTATTTCTACCCCTTGAGGCGAGGGGAAAAAATTCCAAGCATAATGCATAGTATAATGCTTCACTGTCACTACTGTCTCTTATGTTAGAGCAATCTCTTTTTTCTTTTTTCTTTTTTTTTCTGCCAAGTATGTTTGAGAAATGTCGATGCTCCTAAAAAGGCAATCATCTGCTGCATTGGAGCCACATTACATTCGCACCATACTTCTTTTAGACGCATCCAGAGTCCTTACTGCCACTATATCCTCAACAAAAATGCAAATTTATCATTCAGTTAACACCTTAAGTTCTGACATTTCCAGGTTCACCAGGACATCTAGAGGCCTCTCTTGAATTAAACAAGTGTATGCCAAGCCTAAAGCTTTATATTTACATGACAAGGAAATATAGAACATCTTCTCAAATGAGTAAAAATCTCATTCCTTTTCATGAAAAAATGCAATCACATAAGAATTGAACCGCATCGATTATTCATCAGATACTGAGCACAGAAGCACAGAAGCACAAATATAGTCATAGAAGATAAAGGGGACACTCCAAAAATCCCTTTGAGAAAAGCTGTACTACCACATGTGGCACTCAAATTTCCAAAGAGGAAGGGAAGTGCAGGAAGAAGACTGAAGAATTTACCTGAGTGGGGGCGTGGCTGTTGCTGATGGTAGTGAGAGACTGGGGAAGAGAAAGAAAGAGACTGAAGAGATGCCATTGATGTGAGAGAGGGAGAGGAGGAGAGGGGGAGAGGGAGATGTGTCTTAAAAGGGTGTGGTATTTAGGAGGAATTGTCTTGTTGTAGAATTGTCAACCATTCACTCACTTCAAAGACGTTCTTAGATTTTGGATAGATTGGGTGGAGAAGATAAAATTTGGCCACTGGGATTCTCTGCTCAGCGTGCACCATGCACTACCTGGAAAAACGAGGGGCTTGTGGGATTTGGGCCGTCTCATTGGGCCTGGAAACCGACCAGTCTCACTCACTGAGATACTCAGAAAAGGTTTCGAGGCAACAACTTCCACATATTTCAAATTCGAGAGATACCAAGTTAATCAAGGAATATGTCCCCATGACGGTGTCGTTCTCGTTTCTGTCGTAAACAAGTAATGATATGGAGGCCCCTCCCTCCGTCCCAAGCACGATGTTAAACTAATTCATCATTTGAGACTTTGTGCAGATCTCGGCATATCTCAGATATAAAATAAATAAAAAAAGGATAGAGCCGGCTACAAGCTTAAAAAAGAGATTGGACCAATGAAATAAAAGAGGACATGTAAATGCAAACACGTTAAAATAATAAACGGATTTGACAACCCACCCTATTTAGGGAAAGTTGCAGGAGGCCCCCGTAGGAGGTGAAACTCCCTCCTAGGTGAGGTTACCAATTAATCAACAAATCATGGATCCAAGGAGAGTCCCCTAGATAACAGGTTTGGTCCTAGCCCTCAGTTGATTCCATGTCAAATCAGGAGCCGGCTTCGTCCCGGTAAAGTAATATAGCAAAGATTCAAATTATGCGAATCTCGAGATCGCTCTCCTACAAGCATGTCGATGAAAGTTAAGTATGTGAATAAATTTCAGGAGATTCATATGGATTATAAACCACAATACTATTTGGAAAAACTTCCAATGACATTTAGCAAAAAGATGTGGGCATTTCGAGAAAGGAAAAGTTACCAAAAAAAATCTTACACCTAATGCACTTATACCAATTCAATCATAAACATTTTAATTGTATCAATCGAGTCCTAAGTTTTTTCATATTTTACTAATTAAGTCCATCCAATTAATTTTGACTAGAAATCGTTAAAAGAGTAAAGAAAAAATAAAATAGAAAAAAAAACAAAAATAAAAGAACATAAAAATATATAAAAATTCAAAAGAAAATATAAAAATATTATTAAAAATTTTCTACATGTGCTAGTCGTGTCACGTTAGATGATTAGTGTCCATAATTTTTAATCAAAATTGGTCGGATAGATTTAATTAGCAAAAGGTAAAAAATTTATAATTTATTTGATACAATTAAAAGGTTTATGATTGAATTGATAAAAGTGTAATAGATTCGGGACTATTTTAGAAAATTTTCCTATCGAAAAATCTCTCCTAGTGAACCTAGCTCAAGACTTGTTTTGAAAAAAAAAATCTATTTCAAGTCCAGTATGTATACTAAAAGAGATTTCCGAATGTGGGTATAGAGGTTTTTTTTTTTTTTTTTTTTTTTGGGGGGGGGTTCGAAGGGTGTAGAGTTTATAGACAATGGTTTCTAACACATGAAATACAAGCCAAAAGACAAGACAAGAAGGCCCTTGTTGCTCTTATCTGATCAATCCTACTAGTTGAATATGAAACGACTTAGTTCCTTCCTTCGCATGTGCGTCCTCTCTCTCTCTCTCTCTCTCTGTGATGTGGTGGTGGAACATGAACATCCATCCAAAGTACAAAATACCCATTTTTTCCTACGACCGTGAAAGGCTGTCTCGAGTACTTAAAGCCCTGGTTGTGGGTATAAAGCCATGTGTAGAAGCACATCACAAGGGGTTCAATGTTCATGGCCAACCCTTCTTTTTCCCCTCCATTATTCTTGATCTACGAATGCAATCATAAACCGTAAGTAATAGGAAAAAGGAGGGGGAAAATTAATAATCTATAGTGAATGTCAGATGAAAGAGTCTCTCTCCAATAATAGGAATTGCAGAAATATTGATCTCAGCTGTGGCTTCACATGGCCCCAATCCACTCCATTGCACATCCCATCTTTCAAACCCAAAAAAACTAATTCACTTATTTAATCGAAACTGCACTAAACCACATGTGTGCATGTGAATCTCAATCCTTTTTCTTTAAAAACAGAAAAAAGAAAAAGATGTTTCTTTTGTCGCCACTTTCTCAGAACTAACCTTGTAGAAGATGGCTATTGGTGGGCAGGCATCACTTTCTCCGTTTCTTTCCTCTCTTTCTTTCTTTTTTATTATGTATTAAGGCAAATTTTTCAGCAAAAAAGAGGAATTAGAAGCTCACTTTCAGCTTTCTGCTGCTTTTCTACATGAAGAACAAACCTGAGATTAGATTTCTCAGTTTCTATCCCTCTAGGTGCCATTTATATATTAGCTGCAAGTTTATGTTGAACCGGCATTGCCGGCCTAAGTCAGGGCCTCACTCCAGCTAATAAACAATATACTTACTAGATGCACACTGAATTAATCAATCTGAGAAAAATTTGTATTTGTTAGAGTTTTCCCCCCTTTAAACCTTACTGAATATGTCATATTAAATCAAATGAAAATACCACCTTTACATACTGGTGAGGAATGCATTCACCCCCCCCAGTCAAAGCATACGAAACCTTGCCATTTAATGTCTCACTTAATTAATCAACATTTTAAAAGGAGGCTTAATTACAGTCAGACGCATGAAAAGACAATAATGGAAATTAGAGAAGTAGGTTTTTCTCCTGTTGTGGGTTCTGCCTGTGTAACATGGATAGATTCCCATCTTTTGCTAGATAACTATAAAATGACAATCAAACAAAAGCCAACCTTTTTATTTCTATTTATTTTTTGGAGCTAATTTAACAATAATCAAAAGGTTGCGACCCTGATCTGCGCCAATTAAAATAATCTCAGCACAACGTGAGCATTTCAATCAGTGACTCAGAGAGTCTTCTTGTTTTCGGTGGAATTATTGACACTGGAAGATAATGCTCCATTTGCTTTTACCCAAATAAAGAAATCATTAAACGTCAAAGCCACTCTAATTATTTTAATGGAATGTTAGATCTGTGTCCAATGATTCCTGAATGAATCCTTGTCATGCTTAGAAGTTACCCTTTGACAGGGAGAAAAGTTTCTGAAAGATTAAACAATAGTAACAAACCTTTAATCATTTGATCATGTAGCTTTGCTTGGAATTCCTAGTTTATACACATTTTCATGGTGTCTGAAAGGAACATAAGAACAATCTCCTGTTCAATGTTGCAGTCTATGAAGTAACCATTCTTTGCTTCAGAATCACAGCAGTTAGAAAATGCTATTTTTCATTTTCTTTTTGACAGAGTAGAAAATGCTATTTTTTGCCGCATGTAGAAAAAGACACCTTAGGCACTAACAGTGTTGCTAGGATTGCTACACCCTACCTGACCCGTTCTTAAGTAACTCTCGTAAATTCTTGGTACTTCGCATGTATAACCTACTTTTGATTAGATCAAAGAGATAAATTCAGTTTAGTGTAAGAAACTTACTAATAAAATATTATTACCATCTAAAGACGACGGTAGTAACAAGAAAAAAAAGATGCTAACAGAATTCATCCAAAAACCCAAGAACAAAGCAAAGTCGGTAATATTGTTTTTTCAATTAAAGTCCACTTTTAGTCCTCTCAAACTTTTGTTGTTTGTATGATTATTTAGTCTTCTAATTTTTATCTTGTACAATCAAGTTCTCTAAAAGCGGAATTAAGTAGTAAACCCATATCCTACATTAGTCAAAATACATCGAATTTCGTTTCAGCAGGGGAAAAAAACATGGTGAGATTCTTTATCTGATTTTATTAATATGACAAATACTAGCACTTCCTTTTGATAATTTCTATTGCTCTTTTTGTCTAATTAACTTGGAAAAACAACCACAAGATGGCAAAAGACAAAGGTAGGAAAGGGAATTTCTTTATTGCCATTTCAATGAGTTGACTAATTACCACGACAGAAGAAGAAGAAGAAGGTGGTTGAAAAGGACAGAGCACTCAGTGGTAAGAAAAACACATTCTCAACCCCTGTTTAATGTCGGAGAAGCTTCAAATAAGTCCAAAATCTCCCTCAGTCCATTATTTGCACATGAACAGCCTGTTTGCACGACCCAAGACCTCACGAGCTCTCTCTCTCTCTCTCTCTGCATTAAAACTAATCAGTCATCATTACCTTTTCCTTACAATCTTGATCCCGACATACCAACTCCATTGCTTTAAGCAATGTCTTCTCTTTCGAACTAAGCTTCAGAGCACTCACTGATCACTCCCACACCTCTCACCTCCACTTCTCAGTCCGCCTTCACTTGCCGCTTCACCAAAACATTGAAACGTTATGGTGGAATACGATTAAGCGGGGAAAGTTTCAAGAAAGTGCAGTGAACAGCAAAGGAAGAGAGAAGAAAATGCAGGTAAAGGCTCAGTTTTTGCAGCCGCTCTTCTTCTGCTGTTGCTGCATTCTCTTCTCTTGTTTGGGTTCTGCCTCCACCGACGAGGCGGCAACATTGTTATCGATAAAAGCCGGCCTCATCGATCCGTTAAATGGTCTTCGAGATTGGGAACTGCCCAATAATTCGGCAGGCAACAGTGCAGGTCACTGTAACTGGACTGGTGTCCACTGCAACTCAAATGGAGCTGTGGAAGGACTAGATCTTTCACGGATGAATCTGAGCGGGAACATCTCGGACGACATACGGAAACTGCAGAGTCTTTCCCTCCTCAACATTTCTTGCAATAGCTTCTCTCTGTTCCCGGAGTCTGTGACGAATCTGTCGTCACTAAAGATCATTGATGTCAGCCAGAATTTCTTCATCACTAGCTTTCCGGCTGGTTTCGGAAGAATAGCTGGATTGACAATGCTCAATGCCTCGAGCAACAACTTCTCGGGATTGATTCCTGAGGATCTTGGCAATGTGAGCGCATTGCAGAGCCTAGACCTCAGAGGGAACTTCTTTCAAGGGTCGATACCAAAGTCTTTCAAGAACCTGCAGAAGCTGCAGTATCTCGGCCTTTCAGGGAACAATCTCACTGGCCAGATTCCAGGAGAGCTCGGCCAACTCACTTCTCTGGAGAGCATAATTCTTGGGTACAACGAATTCACAGGCGGAATCCCTGCAGAGTTCGGAAATCTCACGAATTTAAGGTATCTCGATTTGGCGGTCGGAAATCTTGGCGGTCAGATTCCTGTCGCATTGGGGCAGCTTAAGCGGCTAGAAACTATGTTCTTGTTCAGCAACAATTTCGAAGGTAGTATCCCCCCGGAGATAGGAAGCATTGCATCATTGCAATTGCTTGATCTCTCGTTCAACCAGTTATCAGGAGAAGTTCCAGCTGAAATTGCTCAACTGAAGAACTTAGAGCTCTTGAATCTCATGTGCAACAACTTGTCTGGGCCGGTACCCCCAGGGATAGGTGGGTTGACACATTTGAAGGTTCTTGAGCTCTGGAACAACTCTTTATCTGGTCCATTGCCGAGTGATCTTGGCAAGAACTCGCCCTTGCAATGGCTAGACATCTCGTCCAACTCTTTCTCCGGTGAGATGCCGGCAAACTTGTGCAGCAGAGGGAATCTCACCAAACTCATCCTCTTCAACAATGCCCTCTCTGGTCCGATCCCGGTGAGCCTTTCAAGTTGCACGTCCCTAGTTCGGGTTCGAATGCAGAATAATCTTCTATCAGGGACGATTCCAGGAGGATTTGGAAAGCTAGAGAAGCTCCAAAGGTTGGAGCTGGCAAATAACAGTCTTACAGGTCAGATACCTAATGACATCACCTCTTCAACGTCGCTTTCTTTCATTGATCTCTCCATGAACAATTTCCAATCTTCCTTACCCTCCACCATTCTCTCCCTTCCCAATCTCCAAAGCTTCATGGCCTCGCACAATAATTTCGAGGGAGAAATCCCCGACCAGTTCCAAGATTGCCCTTCCCTTTCAGAGCTGGATCTCTCTTCAAATCAGTTATCTGGCACCATCCCATCAAGCATCGCTTCCTGCGAAAGGTTGGTCAAGTTGAACCTGAGGAACAATCTATTAACCGGAGCGATCCCAACCGCCATTGCAATGATGCCCACTTTGGCAGTTTTAGATCTATCAAACAACTCTTTGACCGGTGGAATACCCAAGAATTTCGGGATGTCGCCCGCCTTGGAAGTGATGAATGTTTCCTACAACCAGCTAGAAGGTCCTGTTCCGGCAAATGGCGTGTTAAGGACCATAAATCCTGAAGATATTGTGGGAAATGCCGGTCTATGTGGCGGGGTCCTCCCTCCTTGCTCAGGAAGTTTGGCATTGACTTCTAATCGAAGGAGCTCGCACACAAAGCACATCATTGCCGGATGGATCATCGGTATATCGACAGCTCTAGCTATTGTCATAGCTCTTTTTGGCATGAGAACTCTCTATAGAAGGTGGTACTTGTCGAAAGGAAGTTGCTTTGGGGAAAAGCTTGAGGTGGAGAGTGGAGAGTGGCCATGGCGACTAATGGCATTCCAAAGGCTCAGGTTCACGAGTACCGATATCCTAGCTAGCCTTAAGGAATCGAACATCATCGGGGCTGGAGCCACTGGAACAGTTTATAGGGCCGAGATACCGAGGTCTAACATTGTTGTGGCCGTCAAAAAGCTCTGGAGATCGGGAACAGATATTGAAGCAGCAAGCGATGATGATCTTGTTGGGGAAGTGAAACTCCTGGGGAGATTAAGGCACCGGAACATAGTACGTTTGCTCGGGTGTCTTCACAACAAGACTAACATGATGATCGTGTATGAGTTCATGCAAAATGGAAATCTTGGAGAAGCATTGCACGGGAAACAAGCGGGGAATCTCCTCGTGGATTGGGTCTCAAGGTACAATATAGCGCTTGGTGTCGCCCAAGGGCTTGCTTATCTCCACCATGATTGCCATCCCCCGATCATTCATCGAGATGTCAAGTCGACCAACATTTTGCTCGATGCGAACCTAGAAGCCAGAATTGCCGATTTTGGCTTGGCAAGGATGATGCTCCGGAAGAACGAAACAGTATCGGTAGTGGCAGGGTCCTATGGATACATTGCGCCTGGTAAGTTGATTATTACTCTCATCAACTTCCATTGAATTGACGAACTATCAGATCTTGCCAGTCTCCCAGTCAATAATCTTATTACCCTAGCGAAAAACCTACTAATCAATGCTAAAAGGTGATGAAAGTATCACATATGCTCATGACCTTTGCTCTAGCTAACAATGCTGCAATTTTTTTGATATTCTCTGACAGAGTACGGATACACCATGAAGGTCGATGAGAAAATAGACATATACAGCTTTGGTGTTGTACTGTTAGAGCTCATCACAGGAAAAAGGCCTCTAGATCCTCGAGTTTGGAGAATCTGTCGACATTGTTGAGTGGATACGGAGGAAAATCAGGGACAACAGAGCTCTGGAAGAGGCTCTAGACCCCAATGTAGGAAACTGCAAACATGTGCAGGAAGAGATGCTTTTGGTGCTCAGAATAGCGCTCCTCTGTACCGCAAAGCTACCGAGAGATAGGCCCTCCATGAGGGATGTCATAACAATGCTTGGAGAGGCAAAGCCTCGGAGGAAGAGCAGTAGCAATGGCACCGCAACGTATGACGCTAGCAAAGACAAGCCAGTCTTCAGCACGTCACCTGTAAATGGCCTTCTCTAGAGACTGAGTTCTGAGTATTTGCGTTCCTTTTGGCTAATAGTTTCTTCGATTTTTCTCTGTATGTAGAATTTCTTAATTGAATGCTTGTAGCTACTGGTTCTGATATCTGTAGAGATCACCGGTATATGATCTAGGTACCTCTTTTGCAAATAAAACTTCATTTGCGGTATCTGTCCTTGTCCAGAATCATTGCAGCAGTGTATTTTTAGAGCTTCAATTTTTCTTCTTATTTTGTTTTCTTGGTAACATTCACCCAAAAAGTTAAGGATATCGAGATGGTCGTTTCAGCTTAAGAGGTTCTGATTGGTAATTGCATTGGAAAAGAACACCTTCTTAACTTACGAGGAAAAAACATTGTATGGCATATAAACCATATAGACCCGGTTCATCTACATCATTGATCTTGTAATATTCGTCCATATAGTCTTTAAACCATGCAATAACTTCTCTTTTAGGTCAATGCATTGATGACTTCATGGCTTATGAAGGGTTATTTTTGTTGCTTTTTAACAATATTAGAGTTGTTTGAATCCGTGTTCCAAAGGGTAAATAATGACTTACAAATTGAGCGCCCTATAAGCCTTAGCAGTTAGATGGGTAAATAATGACCTATAAATTAAGAACCCTATAAGCCTTAGCAGTTAGTATATATATCGGACATGACAATGAAAACAAGGATAATCGATTGTCCTGTGATTTAAGTAAGCACCGGTGTGACGCTCTAACACGTCAATGGGATTCTTCTCTTGGCTGTCTTACTGATGATTGACTGACTAGGATAGTCCGAAAGTACAATCTGTTGGAAGAGAGCAGAAAGCATCTACATCATATAATTAATGTTAGAAATACCTGCTAAAAGTCCAGGCGCGTGTTCATCAGTTACCAAACTCAACACTAGACTTTCTGGCCTTTTACATGCTAAATCTCATGCCATCCCAATTTGATAGGAACAATCACGACACTACCTTGTCAGTAATTCAAGGGGGCTTGTTCAGAAAGACTTCTAATATGAAATCTAATTTCTTTGCAGAGAATATGAACCAATAAACGAACCACAAGAAAGAATAGTGTCCATCTCTCTCTCTAAAACTGGAAGGAGCACCAACAAGAAATAAGTTGCGAGAAGAATATGTACATACGACATATATAGACATTCCATGGTTCGATAAACCATACACAGAAAACAGCAGTGACAAAAGTTGGGAAAGGGTAGTGTCACATCGACAAAAAAAGAAGAAAAGAAAAGGGACACCAAGGGGAGCAACCATGATTTTCAAAATGCTCCATTTATCCAGTCTTTTCATTTCCTCAACCGTATAATGGGCAAGCTATACACACGTTCACTCAAAAGTTCACAACCATTCTCTACAGGGACCTTAATATCTTCAGAGCTACCCAGCTTTAGGTCAGCACTCATCCTCAACAATGTTTTAGACATCATGATCATACAAAACCATGTACATGATCAAGTCTCGGAAAATTGACTGTATAACTCAGTACCAAGTCCATTAGCCTCAGAAGTCCTCATAATTCGAAGCCTCTTCACAGAATTCACGAACATCCTGTTATAAAAAGTTTAATTGCAGAATCAGATAGAAAGGATGGCCAGCATAAAGAAAAACTTAACCAAGAACACATACATAGACATCGATTTGTTGAGCATTTTTCCGTTGTTCCTGAATCCTTTGGTCACTACATCGCCTAGTCGGTGCTCTTCTAATATCATGCACTAACCACTTTTATCCACACAACCCCAAATATCCCAGAAGAAAAGCCATAAAGGTATTAAAATAATGGTTCTCTTCTTCTCTTAATTTATGAGGTGATGTGGAAAACAGAAGCTAATCCTGAGGTTGATTTGTCACTGCTTTTGCTAGAACTTAGCAGGATCAATCAATATCTATCCACCACAAATCCCTTTCTAGAGGGAGAAAGGAAGGAAGCAGCTGTTATCGCCATCAAATTGGCAACAAAACCACTGACAGCGTCAGAACTACTGGTAAAAATCTAAGAGATGCATAATCTGCAGGACAGCAAGTAGATTCCAGACAAGTACTGTACAAATTCTGGAGCCAGGAAAGTATAATATGGGTTATGCAACTCCCATTCTTTTCTTGTATGTATCTGGCAACAATCAGCCAGCCCTCAATAGTGCTTTGCCAAAGTACTGATAATCCAAACCAACTAGTCACTTTTCAATTGTGCTTTGCGAAAGTACTCATAATGATTTGATAGGGGTAATGACTTACAGACTACATTTACAGAATTTGTTGGGAGGGCGACAACTTTCATGGTCAAAGAACAGTTCTTGATACAAATTTTAACATGCTGCGACTTGCAATGTGCCACAAAAGAATATAGAAATGCAAGTTGTGTTTATCATTATCCACTTATTTTACCCTCAACCAATCTGGGCACTTGATGTAATATGCAGAATCTGAGTAAGATGATAGATAATTCTTTTCTCAACTAGGATTTAGCCAGTTGACTCATATAAAGCCTTAAGCTCCCTTGCATAAGAAACAAAATTGCTCGCACCTCCATATGCCAGGGTAGAATGAAAATGAAGATGCAAAATACAACTTATGCACAGTGCCAACAAAATAAGATTATAGTATTTTTAAAAAAAAGAGAGAGAGAGCAGGAATCGAAAAGAATAATTATTAGTAAGGAATGCTTCTCCTATGTGTAATATAGTGAATTGCAAAAGGAACACACTGTTATTTTTCAAGAAATCTTTCTCTACATTCAATCAACTTTATTTGTTCGTAAAGTACTTCTGGCAATGTTTCTGATGTGGCATGGTCTCAGCAAGAATGATTGAATATTTCCACTTGGGCTTCAAAGCTTAAATATGAAAAATGCCATATGCTTAAATGAACTGGTGCAGGACTTGTCTAAGGTAACACACAATATAAACAATCAAAACAAAAGTACACCAGGCTATGTACCTCCAAGGAACATCTCCAATAAGCATCCAATCTCCATCTTTGTCTTCATAAGTAAGAACATATCCAGATGAACCATCCAGCAATTTTGAGGCACTTGTTGCTCCTACTGATGCGTGACGCATCAACCTATTTGATCCTATAATCCAAAGACACCACATTTACACCGGTTGCAAACCAGATACCGATACTAAGTCCATGTAGTTCTGATCAAGGATCTTCAAAGGGTCTACATCCCCAAACTCCAATTGAACTCATTATATTGGCTATCGTTGAGACCCGATCAATGCGCAAAGGATCACATGGAATATTGATACTTCAAAATAGTTTCAATAGGAAGATGACAGAAAATAATCACCACTAACAATTAGAATTTATAACGTCCTAATGAAAGATCAGCAAGCAACAGAAGAAAAACTTACGTGGTGCATTGACTTTTGTAGTGGGATGATCAAACATATCCTCAATTGTCTCTGCTAAGCTCTCATAGCATTGATGTGCATTTAGATCTACTTTCCTTCCAATTGCAACTCCATCCATATTGACCTTTACAAAAGGAGAAGTTTTGGGGCACGATACCTTCATGGAGTTACTGCTTTTGTCATTTCTGGCATTATTGATCTTCTCTAATGCAGCCAGCTTGCTACCATTTTTCTCAATTATGGGGTCAAACTCTCCAGTTGAAGTAGATTTTGCAGTGTTAACCAAGATGTTCATTCGGTGAGATTTTACTGGAGGCCATCCCACTACCTGACTGCTCAAGAATTGTAGCAACAGCAGGAAACATACAAACATAAGTGATAGAACTGTGCACAATATCAAACTCCAACAGAATGGTCGACTATATATGCAAGAAGAAATCTCTCTAGAGTAAATGAAAAATGCAAAGATCATCCATTCCTCCAACTCTCGACATTCATACATGACCAAGAAAGGTAAGCAATGCTGCAATTTTATGGACTCAGCCCTATTGGCAAGGGCGAAAAACTTTTCAGGGAAAACAAGTAGAACAAAAGGGAAAGGAAGCTTGCATGAACCACTCAAACACAATAGCTCAATTGCTGGATCAGATCACTGCTTTAATTATGTCCAAAGAACTTCATGGTCTCCGATAGTCATCACCTACTGCAACTAAAATGCAGTGATGAAAACATGACAAAGACCAAAATAAAGATGTCCCTGTAGTTATTTAGGCCAATAATATATCACCATTTTTCCTGGTCAAGAATTTGATTCCCACAAACGAACAAGCTACTTCCTGTTGAATTTCTAAGTTTCAACTTTGGGAACTGAAGCAGAGAAAGAAAATGTAATTGAAGAGCTAGTTTAGTCCTCTACTTGGCAACTCTGCTGCAAAGTGAAACGAACAAAGAAAAAAAACTACATCCTAGACAAAACCCCTCATAATTAAGCTTATATTTCACTCTCAGAAGAAGTAGAAGGAAAGATATGCTGATTTCCATGTGCAGAGTACTGGTTTTGAAACTCAACATAGGCGGTTCCGGCCTTCCTTCATCATTACCTTTCTGAATTTCACATCAAATAGATAGAAGAAGAAAAGGAAGGAAAGAGTGCAAATGTGTTTTCATCTCTCCTCTTCCCTTCAACATAAAGTACACAAAAATAGTTCCCCTTTTTTCCCTTCCTTGAACATCCCCTGGTCCAAACGCAATGTTCTGCAAACTTCTGTGTTATCGTACTTCAATTATTAGATTAATCTTTCCATTAAATGAATTTCCATTTTCCGTTATCTCCTCAATTATCTTTAAAGTTGCATAATGAAATGAACAACAATTATACACCTTTTGATCTGGCCTTTCCAGCAATTTAAGCTATAACTGTTATAGACAGGGCATAAACAGCCACGATCTTTCATTTGAGGGTATGTCCAGGGTGCTAAAGAAATATTTCCACTTGGACTGATCTTCCAACTTCTTTAAACCAACCACGGAGACATGAATGATAAGTACCAAAGACCCGCTGCCCCCAACAAAAACTTCTTACTTTTCCTCACGGAGAGCCTATCAAAATCAGAGAAGGAAAAACCAATGCCCTTTGACAACTGGTGTCCGAGGAGCACTTCACTAATTTCCACAAGATCATGACAGTTACCTGTCCCACAAAAACCGACCAATTACTGGGACAAGAGATGGACCTGCGAAGTGAGGTCCCTTCGCTAGAAGTCGAATAGATGAACTCGCTACCTGAACGCAACAAAATCTTGATCTTAGACCAACTAGCCTTGAGGATCGGTTCCTTCATCGCTCATGTGACAGAAAATAGGCACGGTTGCCACAAGAAAAACGAAAAAGAAATGTGAAATTACAACCCATAAGATTTACCTCATCAAAGATCATACATAACATGCCAAAACCAAAGCCAAAACCAAAACATACAACCATCAGCTCGATGAGACGCACCACAAGCGGAAACGATCGACAAGTATACTGCACGAAACCACAAGACCAAGTCCAAATTTCCAAAACCCCGAGACCAACACGCCGAAGATTCGCACAAATTGTCCAACACACGCGTCGGAAGTAGCACGGAAGGAAGTACCTGGAAGCAGTAGGAGCAGCCACGGAATCCGCACCCCTCTTGGTCCCAACGCCGCCCTCGGCTCGGCTGAGCGTCGACGAGGAAGACGACGACGACGCCGACCCCGACACCGACAGCGGCGGCGGCGGCGGCGAGGAGGAGGAGGCGGGGACGAAGGAAGGCAGGTCCTTGGCGGTCAGGATGACGGGGCCGGGCCGCGGGGACTTGGCGAAGGGGCGGGAATCGCCGACCCCGAGGGTCAACCCGAGGGCCATCTCGTCGGGGGTCGAGGAGCCCTCCGACGAGGAGGCGACGTAGTCGTCCCTTGACGCGGTCAGCTCCGCCGGCGACGCCGCCTCCCCGCGCTGTCTCCCTGCATTTCTTCCTCCGTTCGACGGCGAAGCAGGAGAAGAAAGAGAGCGGCACCTGCAGAGGTGCGGAGAAGAAGGCGTTTAGAGAGAGAGAGAGAGAGAAAGAGAGAGAGAGAGAGAAGTGGATTTGAAGGCAAGGAGGAGGAGGAGGAAGAAGGAGAAGGAGGAACAGCAGCAAGCAGCTGACAGAAAAGAGAGAGAAACGACGGGCGATGAAAACGAACTTGGAGAATTCCTTCTTTTCTTTTGCTCCCTCTCTTTTTTTTTAGTCTTTTTTCTTTCTTTTTTTTTAATTTTGAATTTCGTCACAAATGTCTAATGAGAAAAGTGGGTTTGAAAAATAAAAATGATTTGGTAATTACTATTCTTTTTTTATGTGATGTGAAAATATTTATTTGGATAAATTACATTAAAAATAAAACCTCCGTAGCTAATCATTTTATATACCTTGCATGGTTAAAACTTTTCTAAAAATCACTCTCTCGTTTCTATTCTTAGAGCATGCCATTCCACTATCTAAGCTCAATTCTTTCTAAATTGAATTGTTGTTGAGCTACTATTTACCAACAAACATAGGTCGACAGAAAGAAAATATTTAATTATGAATAAATAGATAAAATTCAATTATAAATAGAACAAATAAAATTTTATTTGTATTTTTTCTGAGTAAAGTGATCATCATGAAAAGGAGAATTAGATAACCGACCAGAAAGGGAGAAATAGATAATGATGTGGTCATTAATGATAAGAGAGAGAAGATCACTAATACCGTCCCATCTAAGCAAAATTGCCAAAATGTCGGAGCTCTAATGTTGCTCCATTAAGTCATGATTTTACATTAGGCGTTCATACCACCGACATGGCATAAAAAGCTTAGTGTGAAATGATTCCCGTTCAATGAACTCCTGTTGACTCATCTTAGGAAGAATAATTAGTTAGGCCAGGTTGCTACTCCAACATACATAGTTCGATAGCTGTAACCACCCCACTTGATTTATATACATTGATCATTGAAATTATTCGGACCAATAAGGAACGTGACTTATAAAAGCTATTAAGCCGTTTTTTATTAATAACTTTCAGATAATCACTCATGAATACGGACTGAAACGCCATGTATAATAATCCATGCATATTACCTATTGAAAATCAAGTATCATCGTGAATTCTAAAAGAAATCGTCTCATATTCATGTAAAGCTATGTGTTTAGGATAAGGAAAAGAAATCAAAGAACATATGTAGTAGTGTATTGAGATATAAATTAAACAAAAAGAATAAAAAAAAAGAAAAGGAAGAGATGCTTCAATTTGATGAAGGGGCATATGATATGATAATTGAATTTTTTTTTTGAGGGGGAAAGAGAAGGAAGTTAGGTAGAGAGAGGGTGGGGAATGGGAGGAGAGAGAAAGAGGAGAGAAGTAGAGATCGATGGGTGATGTTTGGGAAGGGAGAGAGTGGGGCCTCCTTGTCTCCCCAATGCGTCCCCCTAAATCGATTGGTTTGTTTTAGCCATTCTTTTCCCCACGTCGACTCGGGTGGCTCCAAGAGTCGCTCCATCTCCCTCTTCCAATAATTATTTTATTTTATTAACGGGTATTCCCGAGGCTTTATAAATTATAAATACTTATTTAGTTTATCCCGATAATAAAAATGCGTGTTCTGAATTATAATTCGAGTTAGATTCCCCTCGTTTATCATGAGGTGGTGAACAACTCGCACACTTTGCAACAGTAACATCGCTTTCATACATGGATATACTTTTCTTGTCGAATTATGGTTCGCCTACTATTTGATGTTCTCTTAAACGGGCGATGAATACGAGGGGTATGCGGAAATTCTATACAAATTTCACCATAAACATAAAGTCTACCTATTGGGACATTTCTTTATTTTTAGGGATATGCAGTTTCACACTAAAACTTTTTTTAAATTCAAGTTTTAAGTTAGAATCTAAAACCTAACTATTGAAACTGGTATTCCAATTTTTGGAATTTGCAACCTACCCAACATATTTGGAACTTAGACCAAACGGATTTTCACCGATCCAATTTTTCTATTCTAGATTCTACCTTGGAACATGCTCACCTCTAATGAATTGATGATACCGAATTTTTCAAAAATTGTACTCACTAAACTATTGATGGTTTGGAAACTGGCATGGTTATTAGTCTCTCATTTTTCAATTTATTTCGGTAAATTGGGGGTTCATGTCCTATAATAAATAAATAAAGACAGAAAAGACAAATCATGAAACCTTGGAGAAGCTCCAATTTGTGATCATTTGTCGTGATGAAGTGGAGCATCTAGAAAGATGCCAAAATCGGGACAGAAAAGAAAGTCAGGAAAGCAGGAGGAAGACGAGAGGGGGACCAACAATCAACCAGCCATATTAACGTGATTCCACCGACAATCCGACAGGGCGGGCCCTCCATTTCCCCTCCACATTTCGACGCGTCGGAGATGGCGACCGGCGATCTTTACCAATTCCATCTCCACCATTTGATCATATCAATCTCATAATTATAAAAAAAAGACTTAAACGATAAGATTTATCACCATATTATCCATATATAACACAAAACTCACGCAATAACTTTTCGTTATATGTCTCTTTCATAAATAACCTATCAGTTACACAGATAACTTTCGATTATGAAAAACAAGATACATCTATCGATTGACGAACATACAGTCAACTGAGTACAGAAATTAATCGTATATAACTATCTTGACCCAACTAGGTTCTTCCGTGCGTCTTGCCGACGTGTGAAATAGAAAAGCCCGTGTGAAATAGAAAGGCCCGAATTCAATTGCCGTTGGGAAAGACACGAATGTCTTCTTCGTGTGGAGGGAAAAAGCAAAAGCGCTATCTATAAATTACAAAGGAACGCTCGTTAATAAGATCTTGTTAATTAAGCGAAAATTACTTAGCCACAAGAATATTACTACAATAACTCCTATAACTACAAAACCTGGGAAAAGAAAAGACAGAAGGTAAGAAAGTGGCACTTGTATGAGAGAACTCATTACAGTGGCTGACATAAGTAACTTTGAGTGCAAAATACGTATCTCGTATTTCTCACCCATCTTTGATTCTCATATTACATTACATGATCCGCTCTGGACAGCACCATCCACCGTGCTGATCTAAAGCAACTACATCTGTATGCAACCTGGCGATATCAACGATTCCATAAGCCAGTTTGCACTTAAAATGGTGCCTGGCCTCCAGGATACTTGCTGCCCAAACAGCACCAGTTGAAGAAGAATTGCATACATGAGTTGGAGATTTGAACCTCTTAGCTTCTTTCGTCACCAACCCAGTTGTTCTTTTCCTTCGGCCCTGTAGGACCATCTTCACCGTAAAGCTCGATCGGAAGCTTGTCAAATATGTATGCCGCCGAGTGTCTGAACATACCTGGCAAAGATTTGATTAATTTGTCTAGCTTGGCTCTCGAATTGTAGACGATAGTCGGACCCCATTTTCTCATATATTGCAGCCAGCAAGGCTCGCCAACAACACCATCTCCCAGATATTCGGCAGCAACAATCTCATAGCAGGTGCTCGAGTCCACTTTATAATCACTCCGGGCTGCATCATTCCTTATCCCAATGGCAAGATATTTTGATCCCTGAATGTAGGTACCAGGACGAGGGTAGCTAGCATGCCCACTTTTCGACAAGTAGACGGCCGCTTTGTTTCCGTCTATAAATTCCAAATCACATGCATCCACCCACTGGCCACCGCTGTGCTGGGAGAAGTAGATGCTCCACAGCTCTCCAGTAAAGTTGCTTATACGGAGAGTAAAATGTTCCCAGTCCCCTACATGCTGTCCAATGCCCAGAGGAATATTCAAGCCAACTTTGAGCGTGGCTGGCCCATTGAAGGGGCAAAAGATCCACATCACAATGTCTGTAAATGTACCACCTAAAGCTGGCTTCACATGAACATAAAGTTTAGCCGAATCCAGGTCCCCATTCTTGATGCCATCGTTCTGCCCATCACTAGGCAAACCAATCCAATACTCCCCATCGTTTTTCCCACCGCTAGGCAAGTTTGAACCGCTTGTGTCTATGGGCTCCCTCACGGGATCTCCTTTTCTGTATAATAACGATCCATTTTCGAAAAACCATGAAACAGAAGATGGAAAGAAGACTTCATCTGGGTGAAAGAACACAGTTGGCCCATAGTGATTGATGAGTGCATGGACCTGATCAAGGTTTGGCATCGCATTCAGCGCAGGGTTGCAGTTCTTTAGGCATGAAATATATTGTTCATCGCCAGAACTCCAGCAGCTGCTGCAGGAAAAAGTCCCAACTGGGACACCTTTACCCAGCATTCCCCTATCAGTTGGTCTAGTGCTACATACTGTCAATGGCAATTGTAGATATTTTGAATTCATGCTGAGTATCACACGATGATTTTCGCACGTATCTGTCAAGTCAGACCGAACAACTCTGACTTCCTGCAATGAAGGCTTAGCTGGCTGGTTAGTGACCAAAAGTCCCATAGGCTTGTACCCCTCAGGCGCCTGAGGTAGCCAGAAATAACCACCTTCCACACCATCTTCGTCCCCATCATCCAAACTCCAAACAAGTGTGTAATCAACTGGCTCCTCAAGAGCCGGTGATTTATCAGATGTACATTGATCAGGAGGTTTTATACCAGAAGAAATAACTTCCCTTGCCACTAGTACTAAACCTTGCAAAGGTCGATCATTTGATTGGCAGTAGTGCCCCAGACAAAAAAATCCATCAGGTATTGCCACAGGCCTATAGAAACTGACGCCTTTTCTCTCATCGCTTGCCAAATCCCAACCCCAGATAAATTCAAACCTTTTGACTTTACAGACTTCAATTTCCCCGAGATTTATCCTTCCACTGGCAAATCCATGACCTGGGATCATAAGCAAAACATGAAGAGATGAAAAGGAAATGATAAAAGGTTAAACTCTTTCGTCAATAACCTAGAATGCCATAAGACGTGCGATAACAATGCAACAATGTTCTGCAGTACTTGATACAGAGCACGACGCACCACCACTAGCATCATCAGAGAACCAACTTCTCAAGCATGATAAGAACATCAAAACAGCTATACCAGCAACTAGCAGCTTTCTTCATACAGCAAGGCAATAACTAACCAACAAACAAGAAAGAAATTAATAAACAGGATTGGGGAAAGAACATGCATTTAGGTTCTTGGAAATCAAGTCACATGTGGAAAATAGCAACGGGGAGTAGAGCAAAGAATCTTCAGATTCTAGCTATATATACAAAGCATGTTGGCAGTGACATTCGACAGGCAGGGTTGCGACCAAGTCTTACATTTAACCAGAAACTCTTGACATTTGTTTGCTCTTGTTCCGGTAAAAATTATTGACTCAGTAGACCCAAAAAAAAAGCCATCAAACTCCATGGGCATGATCTAAAAGTGGAAGGAAGTTTCCACATCCTGGAATCCATAACAAGTCCAATAACTCACTCTCGACTACCGGTTTTGTCTTTCTTGAAAATGCTTAACAATGGAGTTCCGATGCTAAACATCGCCATTATGTTAGAAAGGCATCTCCTATGAATTCATTCCATTTTCCTCGTATTTGTTGCGCAGTTTGATTCATCCCTGACTTCTTCACCATCCTAGACGACGAGTAGCAGGAGCACAGCTCATTGTCCGGGTCTCTCGTCCCCGCGATCACTCCCCCCGGCCCTAATCAGATCGCGTACTTAAAAGATCGGCGCATGGGAATCAGCAAAAATCACCAACCACGAAACAAATCCAGCAAAAGCTGAAAGAGGCCGCCGGAGCTTTTACCATGACCCAACTAAGGAAACAAACAAACAAACAAACAAAATATAAAAGAAAAGAAAACGCTCAAGGAGAAAAGTCGAGGCAAAAGACCGAACGGAAAACGAGGCGACCATTGCATCATCGTATCGCATTACGACGCAGAGAAACGCGTCGGGTCCTCGACATGCGACCCAACAGAGCGAAAGACCAGCACGCAGCACCAACCTGGCGGCCATTCGGGGATCGGGTCGGGCAGACAGAAGGGCTCCGGCTGGCGGCGGGGGCGACCGGCGGCGGCCCCGTTCCAGGACAAGCACTTGCATCCGAACATCCTCTCTCACTTCCGCCAAAGCGCATCGGATCGAGAACGCGCCTGGCCGTCTCGATCTCCGCCGGAGAAAAGCAGGAACTTTCGGGAGGTCATGAGAGAGAGGGAGAGGGAGAGAGAGAAGAGAGAAGGTCGGGCTTAAAGGGAGAAAGCGACGTGACGTGCGCGCCATTGTAGTCGGCGAGGCCGTGCAGCGCCATAACCTTTTGGTCGACGTGACACAGAGTAAAAACGATAACGGAGTCCCCGACTCTTCTTGCCCCGAAAAAGGTATTCCGATTCCCTCGCGCGATTATTATTATTATTATTATTATTTATTATGCCCGTCGGTGTTGAGTAAAATTTACAGCTAAGCCACTGTGAGTTTTTTCCGGCTTCCAATGTCGGTCCAATCATATGCCGAGATAATCAGCACTCTTGTCGGAATCTACAATGGTCGAACTCATTTCACTCCGACTTTATCATCTCTACATTGACTTTTCGCCTCACAGAGAATCCTAAATCATCCTGGGTATTATTACGCCTCTCGGTGCTGATTAAAATTTATAGCCAACCCGTCGCTAGTGTTTGGCTCCATTGTCTATCGAATGATGCCAAGATAATAGGGCACTCTTTTCGAAATACATAGATATTCACGCATAGTGATCGGACTAACTTCGGTCAGTATATTATCTCCAAATAAATTTTCATCTCACAAAAAATCCCGAACCATGCTTCACGGAATATCTATCCCGATTTAATTTGTCTCACCAAAAATCTCAAATCGATACTCTTAATCCAAATATATCTTCTGATTTATGTTGGATTTATCAATCCCCACCTCAAATCTGTCATACACTTGTCCACGACCAGCTTTCATACAAATGCATTTTAACAGGACATCAAACATCATGCTAATTGATGGATCAAGGTATTTGTGCTGTAGGCATTTATGTGTACATTATTTTAATAATATTTTGAATTTTTATGATTTCTTTTTCTTTTTCTTTTCTTCTATTTACTTCTTTTTGGGGGCTAAAGGCTGGCAAGGTTCATCGACCTACCCTTGCATTGCCAGCACTGGGCGAGGGCCACAATGGCCTTGCCGGCCCTGAGCATCACGGCCTCAGCTGGATGAGCGAGGACTCTGGCTTCCTCGCCTGGCCAGCTCTCTGACCACAGCCAGTGCCAGCAGCCCTTGCCAAACTTTGATTTTGGCAACGAAATAATAAGTCCAATCTCAATCACTCGCATCCTCCGACACTTAAAACTTTTGTGCAGAAAAAAATCCCTAAGCTTAGCAAAGATCATCCAATCTTGTGCTTCAGCTTGTAAAGCACGAAAGGGCCTTCTAATTATCGATTTTTATGCGCATGCACAATATGAAAAGAGAATCCGGAACAGATCTCCCATGGTATCTGTCAGAAAAGTATCGGCAAAGTTGGAATAGTGGCGCTAGCCGAGCAAAAGGCTCGCCACTCTTGGCCAAGAATAGGAATTCCATCAGCTCCTCCGACTCCGTGATGAGATCAAATCAACTGGCCTAAAAGTCTCCCTTAATAAAGAAAAACAGCATAGTAAAGTATTTCACACGCACCCCTCGAGAATTGAGAGTCCTTGTTCCCCATCATGAAGGTACCCTCGACATATAGTGGTGGCGGATGAAGACAAGCAGAGCATATTGCTGACGATGTAGAGGGAACAAAACAAGGAAAAACCCTATATAAAGGGCTTTGATGTTGACCATAACTCCAGGATCTTGTTACACCCCTCACAGTGTCAAGGCTCGATAGGGCCCAAAACTCCCACTTGAATTGCATCACAAAAACCATTCAAGGGGAAAGGCTCATCTAAGCTCCCCGCAAGGGCCAAAAGGTAAAAAAAGGTCTTAACAATCTAATCATGCCAAAACGGAAGAAACACACCTCAAGAAGCACAGACCACGACTTCAGGAAACCATCATACAGGGAATATCACCATAGCAACCTAACGAGCCTTTGGCCACAACTATGACGGTTCAAAAAGGTCGAATGAGTAACTCATTGTGAACCACGGAAGTAAGAGCCATTGCCTCTTGGACGGCTGTAGTCGTTGTCCAGGTTGCTTCCCCTGCCCAAATTCTGACCACCCAGGCGTCCCCTTAGGCCCTCTGATTGGTATCCGCCTCTGCCTCTCCCTCGTCCTGGCATTCGTTTGAAGAAAGCATCAAATGCAGAAGTAACAGTGATTTATAAGCATAATCTTATCTTCATTGTCTCCAAAAAGATACTCATGAAACATAATCAAGATCTTAGCTGTCCCAAATATACAAGCACTTACAGAGAAATGTCACTCAAACCACAAACATCACTTTTAACAGTTTAATCGTGACATCACCAATCTCTCTATTTCTATCTCCAAATGAAAAGAGAAATTATATTGTGAACCAATTTTATTGCACGTACCCACACACAAACCCTACAAATAGTCCGAGAGACCATGCCTACACACAGATGGTGAAGATGCTGCAAAAGACTCACCTCTAAGCAAAACTCTAGGGCAACATGAAAGTCATTAAAATTAAATAGCCAAATACACCAGGATGCATGAATAGGCACAACTACTCCTAATAATGTTGGAGACATTTTGAAAAGTTAACCATATCATAAAGGGACACTTACACTGAGGAATAATAAAGCAGCTAGTTATACAGTGCAAAGTAAAAAAAAAAACAAAGATAAGACCACATACTTCCACCTCGAACGCCACCCGTGGTGTTTGCTCTTCTCTCTTCAACGTAAACTGGCTTTCCAGCCACCATAACAGGAGAAGCCTACATATTAAAAACAAAACAAAAACCATAACTATGTTATTTTCCAAAGATATGTACTTTTTAAACTAAATTATACGAGTAACCAATCAATTATAAGATACAGAACAGCCTGCTCAAAAACATTTTAGTCCCCTCTAATTCGTTCATGGTCAATTTTAATTGATATGTTCCTACTCCATTTGCATGCATCACAATAGTCAGGAATTAGGAAGTTAACTATTGTGGCCACAAGTTTAAGATTTCAGAATGTCATGTATATCAAGCATATTCCTTAACACTACACACATGTAAGCCAGGGCAAGACCTTAGGCATCCAATAGACTGGATGACAACAATTGGAAGACAGACAAGTCAGCGACATTATCACAACAACAGAGATGACAAAACTTGAACACTAGACCCAAAGATCGGACACCATGTGGACAAACAGGTTTCCCCAACAGCAGTTCTGGGGCACACATCCACAAAGCGTATCAAGCATGCTTCTTAACAGAAAATAAAATTGTGGGCAGAAATATTTGGGTCTTAATATAAGGACAGAAGGATGACAGCTCATAAAATAGATCCACAATAACACATCTATGCTAAGAAAATAACCAAATAAAAAATATAAATAGCTGTAAAGCGCATGCAATGCTTTATTGATGAGGTACCTTTAATGCATTCTGGACTCCAAAAAGATCTTCGAACTCAACAAAGGCATAACAAACACCAATTTCCTGCATGTTGCTTCCAATTTTAGCCTCCTCTAACATTACATATCAAGTCAATGCCAAGTGGCTCATAGCAAAAGAAAAACGATAATGCTAAGTGGGATGGAACCTTCCGTATCTTGATAGCAACACCATCTGGTCGGATGGTGCCAAAGTTCCTGAAAACCTCCTCAATGTCTGCATTTGTAACAGTTGGGGGCAAATTCCTTACATAGACAGATTTCGACAGACCTGCCAGAAATGATAAAGGCCAATTTCAAAATGAGCCTTGCTACCAGACTCCAGTGATAATGCACAATAATGGTCTATGCAGAAAAACATTCAGCACCTCCCAGCTAATGTATCTAAGTATACCATCAGATGTAAAGTAGAAAATCAACAATCCAAATCACAAGGAAGTGGCATCCGTTTTTCAGATATTCTTTCAGTTGGATGAAATGCCCCATTTCCGCATAGTTGTTTTAAACATCTAATATACACTTCATTATAAAGTAGGACAGTAGTATATATTTCTCAAATAGAGATGCAATCATCAAAAGATAGAATTCACCACAATGCAGACACCTTCAAAGAAAACTATCACAGACTCATCTGATGGATCACAAGTAATATATTTTCCATAGTAAAGCAAACATGCAGAAGTGATTATCCCGTAGTCTACACGTCACAGTTCACCACAAACCCAGTAAACTTCAACTAATCCCTTGTAGAAACATAATGGCAATCTATCATGAATTCCAAATTGAATCCTCCCCCCCCCCCCTTCCCACAAATAAAAAAAAAAAAACAGTAGCCTTCATCTTCACTAAAAGGATCAACCATAAGCAGCCTAGAATGAAATAGGAAATCACAATGAATGACATGATTAAGCAACAGCATGACAAATTTTAAGAATACAACCTTCATCTTCACCAAAACCATCATCTGCTGCCTCAACAACTGATACAGGCTCAACATACGACACTGGTTTTGGTAGCTGAGCTGTGGGCTGTGGATTGTATTCCCAATCCGACATGTTGGGAAGATTCCTGCCATAAGATGTCTGTGCAGTGGCTGCTGCTGCGGACTGCGCTTTCGCAGCTCGTAACTGACAAGCATACAACATGTAGACCAATTGAGACAACATCAAGCCAAAATAAAAAAGATGACTTTAAATAAAATAAATAAAATAAATTGTAAAAATTACATTATTGGGGGAAAAAGAAGAAGAAGAAGAAGAAGAAGAAAATATCGGGCTACATCCTCAGCCCCTTAATTGTACTTGCATCATGTATTCCACAAGTTTCTTTTCCCTATGCCCTGGACATAAAACTAACCAATCTAAAGCATAAGTCATAAACAATTCCATTCTCCGCTTGCATACATGAGGGCGTTAACCATTCACCATCAACTGAACATAATCCGCAGAATAATTTATTAGCAACTGAAATTTCAGATACCAAGAGTTAAAAAATATTTACAACCACAAAAGCAATCCTTTTATTTGTGTAGATGAAATACTTGGTTCAAAGTCCAAATTTGAACTCTTCAGAAAAATTAAAGCTGACAATTAAATGGTTCGGAGATGCAAATTGGGTCTATCTTCTGACAAGTACTTAACTAAATAGTCAGGTCAATCAACTATGCGCCTGTAGAGATAAGCACAACCACAATCATCTACCAAATTACATCTAGTCACCATTTCATGCAGACCAGATGAGACCAGATTCAAACTTCCTCTGTGATTGCTTTATATATACTATACATATAATGCACAAGAACAAGCTCTAAATAACATCAAACAAGTAGTAGAAATAAAAGCAGGATAATAGGACAAGCAAAGATGAGCAGCAACAAAAAAGTAGATCCATACGATAGAAGCGTAGGTTTTCCTTTGAGGTTCTTCCACCGGTTCATCCAGGGCAACATCTGCAGCAACAGGGACAGCATCCAAAGTATGAAGCGAAGTAGAATTGTCCTCTGCATAGGCATTTTCCAAAATAGCTTCAGCTTCAGCATCATCGTAGTGCTGTTGCTCCTGGAGATTGTATTCATCATCCAGATTATCTTCTATATTTACAGAGTTTACATACTCCCTTGGCTCTTCCTCCAAAGCATAGTTGTGAACTGCCAACAACCATATTAGATCACCGAAACAAGAGAAAATAAATTAAACTTATGTGAAAACAAAGGCTAGGAATTCTTCATGTATAGTTAAACCCACACTAGTGTGGCAGACCTTCCGTTAACTATGGGACAATGATTTGAAAGGAACCATAAACTTGTTCAATAAAGATTTTCCGATCCAAGATTTCATCCTTTTCCATGTATACCTCCTCTAAAGTACAGCTACTTTAATAATTTAAGCAGAGACATCAGTGGTTACAAGGAGACCCTATCCATGACACTGCAACTCCAAGGCAGAGGCAGTCAGTCACCACTTCAACACTTCCAAATAGCATATAGCATGTAATAACAAACTACTCATATTTACCTGGTGGATCCATGACAGGACTAGATGCATTTATCTGCACGTCAATTCTGCTTTCTGATACCATGGGTGCAGAGTGTTGAGGTACTGTTGCATCTTCGAAGAATTGAAAGATATCATTAAGGACAAAGAAACCCTTATCCTGAGGTGCAAGAAAGAAGGTTTGCACGAACTTCCTCCGGACGATAGAGTCCTTCGTTTTAACCAGACCAGAGACCATCACCACGATACCTCCATTCCAAGATTCAAGAGAGTTTATCGTCTTGACCTCGATCGTAGCTAAGTTTAGTGACATGAGAAGAGAATGGATTTGCTGCGCATGAAAGGGAGAAGATCATTAGCAAATTCAACTATATCAATACCATTATGCTCTAGTTTAAAATAACAAAATTCAACATAAGTTGAATAGAGAAAAAGGGAAAGAACATTGATTTTCAAATTTTAGCCACTACTGTCGATAATAGGAACTAATAGAAACCCTGTCACAGCCAAAAATGATCCAAAAACAAATGGTCAAGTGTGTCATGGGTAGTGTTAGACTTTAAAAACAACCAGCAGCCATTGCCACCTTTAAGAAAAGAGAATTTATGCGCCGGTAATGTTTCTCACTGGGAAAACTCTGTCAAGAACTTCACATCAATTTTCAAGATAGAGACAATGTAGAAGGTTTTGCGCTCTAACTTTGAGTGTAGCAAATTATATGTGCAGGCCTCTGGGGATTCTATGTATGACTACATCTTATGATTATCTTGTATGTGGATCAAGACATTCTTCCATTCCCCTAAGCGGGATTCCTCCACTAACCAAGTGGTCATAATAGGAATACAGAACCATCCTGATGAAGAGTAGAATGCCATCCCACAAAGAAGACAACTTAACAGAGAGGGAACCGCTAGAGACCATTTCTGAGTCACTAAAATCCTCGACTATTTTTATGAACTAGAAGACCCGCCTAAAGTATCGAACGTCCTTAACCTGTAGCGTACATTTACAGATCTCTGCAAAGGGAATCACGCCGCGCTCGGGAGAAAAGACGAATCCGCACCCCCGCACAGACCTCCGAACGAGGACCACACAACGACGGCAAAAAGCAGAACTTGCACACATTCCAGGCATATAGATAGACGGAGAAAGAGAGAGAGGAGGGTAGACATCACTAAGCCAAAAGCTACTGCAATCAGCAGACCCGAGCTCCTACGACTCCATAGAACGAAAGAAGGAGCGGCTAACGACGAACGAGATAGGAGCGCATCCCCACTCAAACTCACATCCACTCACCAGCATGGTCGACCCGGTCTCGCTGCTATCGCCGTCGACCCGGACCATGGAGCTCGTCTCCGTGTAGAACTGATGCGCCAGCTCGGGACGCTCTTTCAGCACCTGGTAGTACTGGCCGACGAAGTAAGAACCAACCTGCGCACACCCCCAAAAAAAAAAACCCTCCTTTCAATAAGCATCAACCGGAATCTCTCCCCCAACACCGCCGCACGGCCGCCGCCGCCGCCGCCGGCGACGGAGAGCATCGAAGGAAGGAGGGGGGTGGGGAATCACCTGCATCGCGGTGACGGGAGCGGTGTACGAAGTGGCCATTGCAGAACCCGAACCGAACTGCTTTCACTGAATCTCAGTCCTCGCCAGCCTCCAACAGAAGCATCAAAAAGACGAAGAAGGAGAAGAAGGGGAGGGGTTGGAGGGGGGAGGAGAGCTCACAGGCCCAACCAGAAGACCAGATCGAGCTCCCGGGCGAGCGGACAGCAGCAGCAGCCGAGGCCAAAACCCTAAAAATCTCAGAGAGACAGAAGAGAGAGGTAGAGATAGAGAGAGAAAGAGAGAGGGAAAGAGGGAGAGAGACAAGGTTAGGGTTGATGGGGTGCAGAGATGTGGAGAGAGAGAGCGTAGCAGCTCAAAAAGAAAGCGTTGGGCGTGCGATAAACCAGTGAAATGAAACGATAATTTAAAAAATAAATAAATAAATAAGGTTTTTGAGGGGGGGGGAGGAGAGATCTGGGACTTTTTTTTTTTTTAATTTTATTTTTCGGTCCCTGCACAAAATCTAAATAATATTCCGAAATCGGGGAGGATTTTCGGGTTGGGAAATCGGCCTAAGATCGGAATCCATCTGCAATTTTACCATAACTTGTAAACGGGCGGACCAAAAAAAGAAGGGCAAAATTCTCATATCATTTCTTTCCTTTTCCTTTTCTTTTTTTTTTGGAGGGAGGGGATCTGGGATCTTATTGGAGAGGCGGGGTCGGGGTCAAATCCCTCGCATGTGCTGACCTTCGATATTGCTTTAATTGGATACGACATAGATTTTTGCCCTTTCGTCACGGTTAAAACATTGGGTCGGAAAGAAGCCCACAGCTACTGTTGGGCGTTGGGTATGCCCATTTTTGCCCTAAGTGACCCGGACCGGACCTTCCCATTGGTCGGTGGTCGATCGACCCGACGATTTTGAATGCTTTGGAAAAACATTCCCATTTGCTCGAAACGACTAGGGCAGGTAGTCACTCGTCATTCCCTACACAGTCGTGCAGAAAGACCAGATGGGATCGAGACTATTCCCGAAACCCTAATTTAAATACCGTGTTCTCATTTGCGCCCTTGACTTGATTTTCCCGTGCCGAGACTTCTCTAGCTAAAGGCAACCCCTTTCCTTCCGAGGCGCTCTTGCAGTGGTCGCTTCGGGACAGCGAACTTTTGGGCAAGGATGAAGATGGCAGTCTGTCGGTCCTTCAACAAAAGAGAGATGGATATCGATACTCGGTACAATAGTGATAGCTACTCCATTAAGAATCTACATTGATCGTATCCATCATCTTGTTCCGACCTGTCCCGAAATTCAGTTCTCAGTATTATGAGAAAACAAAGGCCGCAAAAATAAGTTGACAGAAGCATCGGCAGATGTAAGAAGGAACTGAGCACCACGTTAAAAGTACATCTCTCTTCTTGGATCAAATACGCTAATAATCATAAATGTGGAATAAACAAAAACAGAGAACTAACAGTACCTAAACAATCTGGGAAAAGAAGAAAAGAAAAAGAAGAGGGACGACTGACTATCCATCCCCATGGATATCGAAGGACAGCCTAACTCGGATACCACTTTCAAAAGACAATGACCATAGAGCACCAATCATTCAGATCCGAACATGATCAAGAGTATGCTCTTCTGCTCTCTACCATCGAAACATTGTTAGCTCTCCCCCTCGCTGGGTTTGAAGAACCACAGGTTTAAGTAATTCTCGTGAGACCTAGGGATGAGTGTTCTATACAACAATCACGCAAAACAAGGATGCTGCTGCTATCCCTGTTCAGTAGTAAGTCCCATAATAAGCCTGAGACGCTGCCGCCGCTTGCTGAGATGGGGCTGCTGCGGCTGTGGCAACCGGTTGTGCATAGCTCTGCTGTGGAGCGGCCTGATTACATTGTGACAAAAGGTCAGCTCTTGATACCACCATAAATTTACAGACAAAAAGAAAATATTGATCATGGCTTTATATCCTTTTCCAGCAATATTCGATTAGTCAGATGGAAGTTAATGAACAGCAATGCTATTGTCACTCTCACATCTGTTGAATATTATCTGTCTTTTCACATAGCAAAGACACTTTTAACTAACTTATCCATGAGAGTGCTGTTTCTACTACTCCGAGACTTTCACTATTTAAAAAAACACAAAACCAGCAAATGCACTTTGGGAGTCTAGAGCTTATGAAGGTGAGCAAAATATGTTTTGGTGGTTCATCATTACCAACAAAACACAACTAACAGCAATTGCCTCATCTTCCAAATCTAAGATAAGCTACTAAACAACTGCGTCCAAAGTCACAAAGTCATGTGAAATATAACCTTCAAGAAAGAGCACAAAACTGTAAATACCGACAACTAAATCCAATAAAACACAAACTAGTAACATTGACATGTGACTTAATGACAAACCTCAAAATTAGAGAAGAAGAAGCAAACACCAATACAAGTGATCATCATAAGCATCTTCTGCCCACTTGTTTCCGTACTAAATTCTAGATGTTATGATCTTGCAGATATAAAGAATCTAAGCAAGCAAAATATGTAGAAACTGCAATATCAAATGCTAAAATTTTCAGTACCTGCACAGGATAAGTTGGAGGATAAGCCCCATACGAGGCACTTTGTGCCACCGATGTTGATACTTGTGGAGTGGCATAGCTCGCCGTGTAACCACCATATGCAGCCTAATTTCAGGACAGTGAGGATCAAAATGATCATGTTGTTTTATGGTGGAGAAATTTCATAGTATGAGAAGGATACCAAAAGCCAATGCTGTATTATTATAATAAGCAGAAGATAAAACAGCCAGGTCATAGTCACCCTCTAGTCACCAAAGCAGTCACTGGAATTCAGCCAATACACGACAAGGACTGATGCAAGTTAACACATTACAAAAACTCACAACACCCATTCAACATTTTATTGTCTTTCTTCCATCATTTGCAACAAATGCCTTGCCAGATAGGTAGAAGGTAAATTACCAAAAATCGAAATACTTATGAAGCAGATAAAAAGGCTTGTTCCACTTTAAAAGCCATGTGTTCCCATCTTAAGGCAAGTATAACAGAAAAAAGAATCTTTCACATGTCATTTACGTCCATATCTCTTCAACCAACAAATCTGTACACCAAGGTGTTTGTTTTATATTCTAAAGCATCAAAAAGATTATGTGGAGACAGCACATTACAACAAGCAAGCCAAGGACTGGTCAGAGATTCAAATGAGAGTATTTTTACCCAAAAGTAAACATGTACTTGTCACAAATTGTCCAACCGGCACCACAGCAATCAAATTGCAGCATCAGACAGAGCAATACATAGGTATGTGTGTGTCTGTGTGTCTGTGTGTCTAAATTACCGTCTGCTGGGCATAGGCAGGGTTCCATTGTTGCGCTGGTGCTTGGGTAACAGGTGGCCAAGTTTGTGGTTGTACACCATATCCAGCTGTCCATTGGTTCTGTACACCTGGATATGCACCCATCAAAGACTGGACAGATGAAGGAACAGAAGCATCGGGTTTCATTAGCTTAGATTTGTCTGAAGCCAGCACATCCTCCGCCTGACGTTTTTTCAACTGTGAAGCCATCCTATTGTGCAGGAAGATCTTAAGATGTCTATCATGAGCCTTCTTTATAGCCTGGGCATCTCCCAATAGATCCAGAAACTGCAACAGAAAATAGCAAGAAAATGACCTTGATCAGAATAACTTGTAAATCAGCTACAATCACTGCAGCATCACCTTGGACCCTTGAAATCATTCAACAGTGAGTCTAAATATAAGAGAAAATGACACAAATGAGCACTCAACTTTGGTCCAATATGCAATGTGGTCTCTATTTGTTCAATGTAATCCTTGAACCACTGGAAATGTTCAATTTAGTCCCTAGACTATATGAAAATGTTCAATATTGTCATTCCATTAATTCAACTTAATGAAATCCGCCAAAAAAAATGACTTCCAATCCATTAAAAGTAACACATAAGATATTCATCTCTAATCAAGATGACTTCCAATCCATGTCATCAAATAATGATGGACATAGTAAACCCTAGTTGTTTTTCCTTGTCAAAATTAGATTTAAAAAAAAAGGATGGAGATATTGACCAATTATTTTTGAAAACCCAACTCGACTTATACTAATCAAAATCATCAAAATAACGTTTGATTTGTCGTTTGAGCAAATGACATAACTACATTAAACATTTAACAATAGTTCATGGACCACATTGAACATGTTAAAAATGCAAGAACGACATTGGACAATGGAACAAAGTTACAGGAACATTTGTGTTATTTTCCCTAAATGTTACAACAGCAATAAAAAAAATTAGGACATTCCCATCACAATCTCCTGTGCAAACGCATAACAGGTTTGCATAATTTGAAGGAGAAAGATGATGACAACAAAGACACTAAGCAAACAAAAAATCCAAGCAGATCTCTTAAATAGAAGAGATCTTTGTAGGGTTTTCCACCCAATCCAATCAGGGGTCAAATTGAATATAAGAACATGATGTATGGCAATATCTTTGTTTGTACAGGAATAAGAAAAACAAATTCATTAAATAAGCACCTACAGTGTTCCAACTTAACTAGTAACCAACGTGACCTGATGATAAAAGGAAAATCACAAACCAAATTATAAGAAATTACACCAGGTTCAGCCATTAGGACTTCGATCAGAATCATTTTCCAAAAAACTAAATCTCTGATTTCTTGACAAATGTAAGCTAGCCAAAACAACGTCAAGTTTTAGGGTCCACAGGGTCCAATGCATGAAGTTCTCGGTGTGGTTGTTCATCTGCAAATTGCGAAATGGATAACTGAAATACAAAACCAGTTCTGGTGCTTTGAGTGAAAAGGTCATTTCCAGAAAATGGACAAGCAAAAACCGAAAAGATTTTGTTGGTAAGTTTCCTGGAGATTCATTATTAGAACAATTACAGAACATTACCAAAACGAAAAAAAAATCAAGTACAATTTACCACAATGACAACAATCAATCCAACAAATGCACTCTTTAGCAGAATCTTAAAACTTTTACCTCCAAAAAAATGGAAGATACATCCTCTCTCTCTGCTATACTTGCAGTATTAGGGCTGTCAGTGTTGGGATTAATGAATTTCTCAACCAAGGTATCTAAGTGATCAATTCTTTTTGGCAATGGCATCACTGTCTCCATAAAAATTAAGATCTGCCCAAACCAAAAAGGCAAATAATCAGCATTAGTATTGGCTTAAGAGTAAACGATTAAAAAGATCCTCATAGCTGTACGGTGACATCAAAATCAGGAGCACCTCAAGAAATGGCTTTGACAACTGGACATGCTCAGGAGCCTCATCTAGAACTTCCCTAGCTTTTTCCACTTTACCCATGGCCTACCAAAGAAGAGAGAATCAGAAGAATTAGATACACTGTTAAGAAGAGATATTCACTCCAAGGAAAGGACAAGCAGGTGAAATTCAGTTACAGCAAACATGGATGCATTTGCACACGCCCACACAGCAGAAAAATAGCTTTCTCAGAATTTATCAGCAAACAAGACCATTACATTGCAACACTACCAGACACACAACAGCAATTCTGATCTACTTCTTCTGCAAGAATGATGCATTCAGGTGCTTGATAAAAATCAGCTGCTCCATAGACTAAGATTACCAAAGATGTAGAGTACGACATAAACGCAGTCAAATGTTTGCAGACTATGGACCAATTCTCACAAACACTTCACCAAGAAAGGTGAAATGTCAACAACTCAGAATCTTGTCTGATATGTTTCTGGTAAACACGCTAGTTCGAGCTACAAGCCTCACTTTTCCATCTAAATTTGAATGCAATTTTAAGGCCCTGACAGCACCTAAAGGAATACAAAAGGTGGGTAAATTGGATTATCTCGCCCTTTGAGAAAACAAGACTATTCTTGCTCCAGCCCCTTATGTCAAAAAGACAAAGGATAAATAACCCATGATAATGCTTCCACACTGCATGATTTCAGACAGGCTCCATAACAAAGTGGGAGTGATTAAAATGATGATAGGGAGGTCTAACATAATGTGATTGATCAGCTCATCCCTCAGTCAAATAAGTCCTTTCTGCTCCATTTTCAATCATTTGATTTAAATGGAAGTTTGAAAATTGACACACTACCATATAGCTAACAGAAGCTGAGTGGAAATATCTATTCCCTATGAAAGCAAAAAAATTAATTTTTTACTGTCAGAGAGGCCCAGTGCACTCATTCAGTATGAGGCACTATATAGTAAGAAAAGCAGAAATTTTATAGTACAACAGACCTACCAAGTACAGAAATCGTGCATACTGAGCAAGCAACACTGGTAATGCTTGTGAGTGTTCCTTTCCTTTCTCGATAGCAATTGCCTGTTCATATACCGCCAAAGCATCGTCCAAGTTCCCCTGAAAAATCGGAAGCTATAAGATGCATATCACAATCAACATAAGAATCTTTAACAACCCTGATGTTACACAACACTGAACAAAAGAAAAATGGTATAATTGACCTTGTTAAGGAGTTCAAAGCTCCATTTCTAAGATAACTTGTCAATTTACTAATGCTCATCAAAAAGAAAATAGTTAATTTCATCCCAGAAATCTCTACATGGTTGCATGAAATACCAAGTTTGCATCATATTGAAATGCATTCTCCAAATGAGATGATAAATGATCCAAGCACAAAAATTCCCTTGCCATAATAATCTAACAAAAAAGGTTTACAAGTCAATTGAGAGAAGAAGAAAAATACCAAAAGCTAAAAATATGATTCATGCATTTCCGCAGAATCTATTGAAGAGAGAACCTGGACTCTCAAAACAATGGTCTAGCAAACAGACCCAAAGACAGTTTGTTGCTAAAGTCCAAAAGATAAATTTCCACAGTTCTTCAGAATAAAAAAATAAATTGAAGTTGGGAGGTAAACACGGTCAAATTTTTGACGCTATTCTACCAAAAAAATAAGGATTGAGTTTGGGGCAATTTAAAAAAATTAATATCTATGTTGAATTTTCAACAAAATAAGATATTATTGCAAAAATTAAGAAAAAATATAGATGACTTAAACGCCTTCAAACTTTTAATGTTCAAAGCATTAGTCAATGCAAACACAACCATGAACTTACCAGCCTTCTTTCCATATTGGCATGCTTTATTATGGCCTCAAGAAGACCTGGTGAAATTTCAGTGTGGACTAGTTGATAAGCAGCTCTAGCAGCCAAAATGTCACCATTATGTTCCTTAAACCAAGCTGCAAAAAGGTGGATCTCCGGTTGTCTCTGCAAATTTACTCGATGATAAGTTGCAAGTGGATAACCCAAATGCACACATACAGCATAGACAATCTAAATTATAGAGCTCACTGAGTTGACAGGAGTACAGAAAGCTCAACCAGAGTACAGGAAGCTCACAGCATTTTACTTCTAAAATCAAAATCCTTATGGAGTACCTTTTTTTTTTAATGTACTGTTTGTGATACACTCCCCACCTTTGCCTATATCTAGATTCTAGTAGTCTTTATGCAGTAACACATTATCATATCCAAAAAAAAGAACCTAAATCAAAGTACCTTACCAGTTAACTATAGAAATCAACTAACTTTGAGTCGAATTACTACCTTTTCACATCATAATGTAACTCCAACATCTCATTGCGCACAATTGTCATTAGCAACCGTGTTTTACTCTATTGAACCTCAATATTTGCAAAGTTCATAAATTTCAGGATACAGCTCTTAAAATGCAAGGGAAAAGTTTGTTTGTTGACAGAGATATATCAAGATGGCTGTTCCCTCCCCTCCCTGATTCATAGAGGGCCCTAATGTCCAATAGCAAGATAGACCACCACACCCCCCAAAAAAAAAAAAAAAAAAAGTTCTTTTTTGAGTCAATTAGCCCCTTCTTTTAAAACAAGGCAATTCATGTCCACCACATTAACATTACTGTCGGTGCTTGTTTCACAGATTATACGATACAAATCATATGAAACTAGATGAGTTATATCCATTAAGAAATCCAGATAACTCCATTTAAACTGCTAATAACACATCCAAATCATGTAACTTTCAAAAGTAAGATCACTAATTTCTACTTGCCTAGACCTTTAGCAGGAATACTTTAGTCATCCACAAGAATGCAACACACTGGCACAGTCACATGTGCACATTCACATAAGGTGCAAAAGCGTGCAAGTTTTGGAAGAGAAAAAGAAAAAGAAATAAAAAGGGTGAGCTGAGATAAGCACTGCAACCTATGCACTTTGCAGGTGTATAACTTAGCCTAGGAATCCACATGTGGAGACATGGAATTGGGAGTGCATTAAAAAGCTAACAGACTCAAGCACACTTACACAATAACACATATGAACACTCAGACATGGACTAGCGACACAGACAAGGACTGAAGCAGTTGAAAGTAGACCGAAATAAGAATTATCCACATCACAGGTCTCACAATTAATCACCCCTGCATATAGGACATAAGATCTGCCCAAAGACTTGCTAATAAAATGTTTGAAGAGTCAAACTGCTTAATACCTTTAATGTACGCAACCAAAATTGACAGCTAAGACTATTTCATATAAAGAATATGTTGCTGAACTGAAAATCCTACCACGCAGGAGCAAGTTTCCACAACTACCACAAGGAGTATGTTTTCTTACCTTTACAAAAACCTGAGTAGCACGGATAAGAGCATTTTCTGCAAGATCCATGCTTCCATGTGCCTCCATGCTTTTAACATATCTTATCCAATACTCAGGGTAATTGGCACATGCTATTAGACATCTTTCATACAGCTTTACCACCTGATACCCACAAAATATTATAACATTATCACGCAGTCACTTGCTACACCAGAGAAATAGACAAATAGCACAAAGCACGGGGAGATATGCATAAGAAGTACTCCGTTGCGGAATAGAGAGGCCCCTCAAATAGGAAAGGAGGGAACCTCCTTGCCTGACAGACAGATGGTTAGGAAGATAAGTAGACACCTGCATGCATAACATTGGAACTTTAAAAATAACAGAATTTATGGAAGACATCACAAACCTAATATGTCCACGGACAAATGAGGGTTTGAAATACTTAGCCTCAAAGAAACCAAATGGTAGGCCCATGCTTTAGTCTCAGTACAATTTGCCGTTTAAAAAGTAGCTTCATCCAACGGTTTACCCAAAAAAGCATATCATGCAGCAGATATTACTGATTGTAAGCCAACACATAAAACACAACTAAAAAATTAAATGATAGTGATAATCAAATTGACAAGGATCACAATACCTTGCTAAAGTCACCTTCTCTTTCTATAAAATTCAGATAGTTATGCCAATTTTCAAGTTCTGCGACATTCAGGGGCTTCACATGAAAGTATGGCCTCCCAATAGCTGTTTCAAAACCAACGATCTTAGAATCGAACTCTTTAGCTTTCTTATACATCTCTTCTCTAACGGCGATATACTTCTCCAACTCCTCTGCTTCTGTTAAGCCAGCACTTACAAGTTTAGGAGACTGTCCACTAGCATCAGGAGGAACTTCCCCTTCATTCACTTGGTCAACAACCTCTGATACTATACTGGCTGCTGCTGCTGCTTCCTCAGCAGTCCTTAAATCGGATAGAGGCCGATTGGCAACCAACTCCTTAAAGCTGCAGTATCATTCAAGCCAGATAAACAAAGAATGGAAGTTATTTGCTTGTCATTAATCCATTCCTTTGTAAAAGTGACAGGACATCAAATTGGAAAATTTAAAATGGTCAGATGAAAATAACAAGAAAGGGAAAATCAACCAACACAGTCTCAAGAAACAGCCACCCCAAAATTTTCAGCAACTATAGGAATTCACACTTTGGATGACATCGAACAGAAGAAATCCATTTTTTATCAAAAAGAATATTCAAGATAAATCTACCACAAACTTTTCCTAACAAGCCAGACATCTACGACTTACATATAAAGGACTGAGATGAAGCATCTATAAAAACTCTGAAAAATAAGGAACTGCAGTTGAGGCTCAGCCGGCATCCCTTGGCCAGAGTTTACTGGGTTTAACCACCACAGTGCTTACTACCAGCTAAAATGCAAGTTTTTCCACTAAAAAAAGATCTAAAAGTTATCAAATTAGTTAAAAATTATTAGAGCCTACTGCCAACAATACAAAAATTTTATTATTAAAAAAAAAACCTTCACATGGACCTAAGATGATCTCAAGATATGCCACGTGGTAATGACTTACAACACAAAAGAAAAATATCATAAGGCACATATATGCAGTTATGGCAACCAGAAGAAATTCCTATGGTATTTGAGGAAAGCCAACACATAAATGCCAATCATTTTAACATATAAGCTCAACAAGAAAACTGGTATACAATAAGGATCAAATATGCAAAATTATTTGCTGCTCAAGAATAGACAACCAATTCATCTGACTTAAACAACCACACAAGAGAAAGAACCATTCTGGAGTAAAAACTGACAGGCACAGAATCGCTCAATTGCGTAAGGGCATGCTAGACAACGTTCTTTTTTGGATGAAAATCATGCTTTTAATCCTTTATCATCCCTTTGTTATGGAGCGTTTATAAACCTCTACAAAAGCTAACCATCTCTGAGGTCACCATAGATGTCAAGATTTTGCATCCTCTTTCTTTAATAACTTCCTCCTGAATTATAAGGACAGGTCTTTCAATCATAAGAAATTTATTATCTTTTGACTTGATAATGCAATGGACAAGACACTTTTCTCTGGGCTTTTCTATTTTATTTACCACTTTCTGCATTGATTCTTAGATGAAAGACACATCATTCAGGTGCACCAAAAAGAATGATCCCACAACCTGAACTAAAAGGGTCCCCAATTAAGCTAGATAAACTTAATGCAGTAAATGTTTCTCAAAGGATCAATATGAACAAACTCAAGCCTTATTGAGTGTTGATCCCACTAGCGACTTTGGGGTAGATTTGGAGGGAAAGAATTTTCCACAAATACAGAAAGACTTCTCATTAAAATCACAGATTCTTCCCTTTTTGCTTTGAACTTCTGGTATGCCCAACATCCTAGTATTGATCTAAATGCTTTTCTAGACCTAGAGGACTCCTCCAGTACTTGGTTTTGTATATGGGTAGGCACCCCCCTGCCGCCTCGTATTATCTTATCTTTTACTACATAGTTAATAATGTTATAGTATAAACACTTGGAAACAAGATATTCATGATGAGACAAAAGAAATTATGGTGAATTGAAACTACCTGTTATAGTACTTATCCAAGTACAAAACTGGACTCTCAAATATCCTTGTGTAGATCATTGCTATATGGCACCAATCTTGCTGTCTATACTCGTATTCTATGTATTCATCCCAAAGAGAGTAAGAGAGATAATCAGTTCCAACGTAAGTTAATCCCCGTTCAAAGAGCCTGCAAAACAAGCAAGATTACTTGACATAAGTAGAATGGCCGACTCCAAAACGAAAAAAAATGGGTAGACCACGGTGCTAACATTGAAGGAACAATTCATTCTAATAGCATGTAATGCTGACAAATGCCACATTTACCTTCCTCAAACAAATCATATAATGTCCGTCAAATTGAGGAGAGAGAGATAAGGTCATCTTAGTCCATAACTGGATGAATCTTCCCAGCAGCGATTTGCATATCGATGCACCGATATCAAAGCTAAATACAGCCATAAGTTGGGCACTAGATGACTATGACTCATTTCTTCCAAAGAAAGAACACCGAGACTTAGGCATACCAAAGGTCCATTTAAGGGAAACACATCCTAAAATTCACAATCTATGATAAAGATAGCGACAAAATAAATGACTCTTATTCCATCGTTCCTCCATACACGTGGGCATCACTGTTCCAGGCATATTAAGACATGGTGAGAAAAAAGAAAAGGAAATGACCAAGTTGACCAAAGAAAGGAAGGGAATGGAAAAGCTAACCCAAAAGCACAGAAACAGATGGACAAACAAAGAGCTTTTACCTTCTTATGACCTCTGGATCTTCATACTTGCTGATGGCAAATCGGCAATAGTGCAACCAGATGTCAACAGAATAAGTCACCCCCAGCACAGCTCTCTCATAAACCTCCACAGCTTTTTCAGTAGAGCTGGTCGCCTCGTGCTCTGCATACTTCTTCCAGTAACCATAGCACAGTGGAAATTCTGCCAGAAAGGCATCATAGACTCTCCGAATTTTCAGTAAATTTCCCTGCATGCAAGATAAAAATAAATGACTGAGAATTATGATTTAGGCCATACTTCAAGGAAATGTCACATGCAATATATTCAGAGGACCCAAAAGATTAGCGAAAGAAACCTTCATTAATTCAATAATTACAATGGCTAAGCCAACAAAGTTGGGAATTCTTCTACAAGGTAAAGGGCAGGACAACAAGACTAAATACAAATCATATCATGACAATCACTAAGAAGAGTAGCAGTCCCAAAGCAGAAATCACAAATAATAAGTTAACAGAAGGCTAGGATTCAAACTGATATACAACTATCCAAGTGCATAAGCATGCATAAGGCTGTGCCCAGTAGCGGCTCAGTACATGATTACAAACAACAAGTGCTTCGAATAGTAGGAATCCAATCCCTCTCGACCAAGCAACAATATACAAAGTATTAAGTTTTCTAAACTAACCAACCGCAGAACAATATACTGATGACCAAGCAACGTAACATTTTGAAATACAAAAACAAACAGAAAGTAGCAAATGTGCCGTAATTTTAATCATGGAGAATAAACTTCACGGGGATAATCTGGTTCAGCATACAGGAGAATTCTAAGTAGGAATACCCCTTTTACACAAGCCCTTTGGATCCTCATTCTATCAAGTCAATTTTGGGATTCAGCACAAAAAGAGAGCTCAAAAGTCAAAATACATTGTAAAAAGACCTCCTAGAAAATAGAATAGTAGTACCCTCCCTTAAGGCTAATGGATTAGTATTCTCCATTAGTAAAAATGAGAAAAAACAGTCAATGTGCTACAGTCAAAATAACTTAGTAAATCGTGTCTAGCTGCAGCCATATCTAAGCTGGCGGGATGGGAATCAAGTCAAGATAAAAAAGACATTTACACAATGGCTCCATTTAGCCAATGGCCTTCTGAAAGTAAGGTTATGGAAATTGCGTGATGCCAAATATCAGTTGGTGCAATGAAAAGAATGATCACAGCCCTTAAGCCAGTGGTATAAAATTCCAAAAGATTTGGGTTTCAAGTTCAAAATTCCTCTAATTGGGAAGGGCATTTTGAGGTGTCGTTTGAGATCGATAACATATGGCAAAAAATAATTAGATTTGTGAATCCTTTCTCATGAATTTCTCCCTTTTAGCCAGGGTTATTGTTTTACTGGAGTTTTACTTATCATTCGTTCACAAGCCCCTCAGGTACAGAACATTTCCTTACCTCTGGGACAGTCTTAATTCAAATAAATGTTTCTAATATGCCTTATCAGATCTGTCCCGCAAAATTCTCTCAGACCAATGCAATTTAAAAATGGACACCGTCAAAACCTACAATATCCAGTACGCCATGACTGTACCTCAGCAACCTTCTCCGTCTCTTCAATCAAAGCAACCCAAGCATCAAAATCCAGAGAATTTGTCCTCACAATGCTCCATAATCGATCTTCTTCCGCAGACATAGCAAGCACTACACAACAAAAGAGAGACAATGCATATCAGAACCAGAAGACATCCAGAAAGATAATGAAATCGAGAATAAACTATGCCTGGTAAAAGGAATACTGAACTGTAGAGCAATAAAAAAACTTCAGCATAGCATTCTCAGCACACCATGTTCTAGCCATACATAAGCACCCACAAGGAGAAGATACAGAAGAGCAATGATACATAACAATGTTTGTAATATTTCAAGGGGTATCCAAGTGTAAAGAAAAGGGGCAGAGTTGCAATAATATCCAAAATCACTAACCATTATATAATTCATCCATGTGTGTGAATAGGAATAATATAACTAATTTGCTCTTCACCTAATGAATACAAAAATTTTGACAGCATTTTAGGTGAGAAATTGAAAGTCATGAGGAGAGAGACCATCAAAAACATTTAAAAGGGATCTGTGTAGAAGAAAAAAACTCAATGAACAAAATACACAAGCCGCATCTGAAGTAAAGAAAAAGTGCCAGTTCAATCGCAAGGTAGATGTCAATGCCAGAAAGTTCACTAACACAGCCCATTCAAACTTAAGATCAACAAAAAAGAATAAACTTAAGATCAGAAAAAGAGAAAAAACAGCACAAACTCTAAATTCGACCCAATACAAAGGTTTTGATAACGCTAACCCTTCCTGGAAAGATCAGTTGATAATGCCCTAGTTCACCCGATCCTTAAACAGACCCCATCTCATTGATTCCACATTCTACTGGAAAGCTTTATCTTGTGAAGGATATTCAAGCTAATGGCTTTGCCAGATCCACAAATGCTAGCAAAACTTAAAATAAAATAGTACTCTAAGGCTCATTCAAACAAAAAGCACCAAAAGAACGATTACACCAGCATGCATGTATAAAACTCACTACTATGATGTCAAAAGAAGTGGAATTCTTGAACCTCATCCTAAAGAGTACATGTCTGCAAACAACATTCCTGATTATCGATTAACATCAATTTGAGGCTACTGAATACCTTACAACCTTCATAAGTGTACAGCATAAAAACTTTTGTGCTGCTAAATCCCATAAAGAATCAGCATTTCTCAAATATTCTCAAGAAAGAGCACTTCACCACAAGTGACTACAGAAACCAATGGACACCCACAAGTGGCCAATACACAACATACAATACTCCCAACATTCAAATAAGAAAAGCAGAAGAGAACATACCAGAACCATCTTCTAACAGTGGCTCTACTGCACTTGCGCCTGCATCATGGGAACCGTTGCCATTCTCAGCAGACACAGCTTCACTAGTAATACTACCATTAGCAAAGGAATCATAACCAGAAGCTCCAGATGGAACAACTCCTGCATTCTCAAAGTTAGCAACGCCCTGATTTATATTAGCCATCCCAACAGTTGGTTTACCCTCGTATGGCTTATTCACATATGGTCCCTGAGTATTAGCATTCAAATCCATGTTGAGAGCATTAGCTGAAGTTGTAGATGCTGGAAAATCTCCTGTAACCCCACTGACGGCATTAGCTTCCTGGATGATATTCGAAGCCCCGTCAACATTAGCAATAGAATTGTGCCCAGCAGTTGAATATCCCATTGTACTAGATGTTTGAGCAATCAGCGTTTCACTATCTCCCATGCTTATGGACAAATTTTAGACTGTATGGAGTAAACTGCAAAATAAATTTTGTGTAAGGACCACCTTCAGTAGCAAAGTTAGTCCAGAAATTTGTTTGGAGGATTGCACTATACTGCTTAGAATCATTTCAAAATACAAAGGTGCATATGACTGATTGCAACTCAAATTTGTATTTGCACGACTTTTCCATAATTTCATTGCTAGACGCACTGACAACATATAGCTAACAGAAAAGGAAACCGGAAACATAACTATTCCAATTACCAAAGAATTACTTAATGGAATGCAGAGAAATTTCAATAGAACAAGCGAGATTGAGTGAAGCTAGCACAACGAAACCTTTGAGCCTAAAAAAACCTACATGGAAACAATAAAAGTAGCACATTTATACAAGAGTGACAAGGAGGCAAGATGGCACCAGGACCCCAAAGGTGTCAGGTTAAGTTTCTAGCACTTCGCTTAAGCTACATGCAGGAGTGTTCAAAATGTGTGACACGAAACCTTTGAGCCCAAAAAAACCTACATGGAAACAATAAAAGTAGCACATTTATACAAGAGTGACAAGGAGGCAAGATGGCACCAGGACCCCAAAGGTGTCAGGTTATTGCCGAGTTTCTAGCACTTCGCTTAAGCTACATGCAGGAGTGTTCAAAATGTGTGACACGAAACCTTTGAGCCCAAAAAAACCTACATGGAAACAATAAAAGTAGCACATTTATACAAGAGTGCCGAGGAGGCAAGATGGCACCAGGACCCCAAAGGTGTCAGGTTATCACAGAGTTTCTAGAGCTTCGCTTAAGCTAAATGCAGGAGTGTTCAAAATGTGTGACATGATAAAAGCGCCCCACATATAGAATGACGAATGTAGAGCTCCTCGGCTAACTAAACGATATAAAGTTCGACCCCCCCCCCAGCCGGCCATGGAGTCGAACTGCCCTCGACATCGAGGGATCCCAATACTAAAAACACAATAGGTAGCAAATTAGAATGAGAATCCCCATCTCGCTCGGTTCCTCTGGGAAAACCACGAACGGCCAAGGAATTTCTTGGCGCCAAGCACCCCGAAAGAACTCACAAAACGCTCAGGACAACGCAGCTACCATTGCGACTGCTAAACCTCGACTCCACCAAACCAAGACGGCAAGCAGAGGAGCAGCCGCAACGAATCCGGAAATCGCGAGCACGAATTAAGCTGCCGAGACACGGCGAACGCAGTCGAGAGCGAGATGGAGCGCGTGCGAGGGAGAAAGAGAGAGATTACCGTCGGGGAGCAGCGTGCCGACGCCGAAGGGAGGACCGGCCGGTGGTCGGTGGTCGGCGGGGGCGCTCGGAGCCGGCGCGGCGAGGAGAGGGGCTGAGCAGCGCCGAGAGAGCCACGGGGAGAGAGAGAGAGAGAGAGAGAGAGAGAGAGAGGGGCTTTGAGGATTAGGGTTTGCGCCTCTTCTTCTTTTATTTTATTTTTCTTTTAGGGATTACAGAGAGAGGGAAGTTATGCGCAGCAGTGGTTTCTCTGGAAGGAGGTGAAAGGGCGCGTGGGGGTCGTAGAGAAGTCTGGCAGACGCAAAAATCATTTTCCTATTTATCGAATTTAAAATTACCCAAAAATAAATTATTTTTTTTTAAAAGGCATTTTCTTTTCATTTTTCTAATTTTTCTCCCGAATGATTTTTTTTTTTTTTTGGGTTAGCGACCCTTTACCATGAAGACGCCGCACCAACTAAGCCCGTACGAAAATATTGAATTTAAGCCTCGATTACTCCGAGACAACTAAGGGTGTACAATACAAATTGCTCAAATCAAAAACCATTCAGACTAGATTGAACTGACCTGTGTAGTCTGTTATTGGGAGAGTCAATCCAATTATCGATTCCGAAAAGTGGAACCAATGCCCAAGCGTTCTGATTCCTGATTCCGAGAGAAAAGACCATACTAGACCAACTATGTATTTCTTTTTTAATTATTTCTTTAAAAAATAATAAAATTTGAACTAAATACTATCACATCCAACAGCATCATAAATTATGGCACAATAACTCTTTACTCGTTATTGTTGTCGTCGATATCTTAATAATTGTTATTCTCTCTCGTTGTGCACGGCCACTCTTTAGTAGTCGGTCCATTAGATCAAATCATATTGGATCGAGATTGATGGTCTAGTTCGACTCCTGGTCCTTAGGGCCAAATGGTCCAATTCTCGGTTGCTAAAATTGGGAATTAATCCAATTTCTGATTCTAGCACGGAGTTGGATTGGATTGAGAACTTTTCATCCCTATGAACAACTCGCAAGGATGGCTACCCCTATCACCGCAATCCCATATTAAATTCTAGATTTAGGAAGCACACGATGCAGTTTGAATTGTCAGGAGATTCACTCACAACTCAAGTCAAGCCCGTAAGGTCCACTTTAGATTATAGACATCGTGCTCTCTCGCATTATTTTCTAGCGCAATCTTCCAACAAGTTGTTCAAATTCCCCAACTTGTAGAGTATTTATAATTGCAATCGATCAAACATCTTATTCCAACTAATTAAAACTAACTATGAGTTCGGTGCAAACCGAAAGTATGATGCCACCTGGAACAATAACACAATTAGTCAAATTTCCCATAGCTATATTCAATTCACGGTGATGGTAACTTCTTTTTATTCCAACCTTTTGGTTGATTTCGTAAATTACATTTTCGATGATCATGTTGAAAAGAGAAGGGCTAGTTGGATGATGAAATCTAACTCCCCCTTCTTAGAATTACATATACAAGTCGATTACATGAGTAGGTAATGTCAAACATCGACGGATCTACCATCACGCGACTAGCTAGACGAGAGTCGTGGACGAATCCACCTTCCCTTTCAATCCCCTCACCCTCTGCTTTCTCTCTCGTCTTGTTCCTCTATTCTCGGTTTTTCTTTTTATTTTAGTTTAGTTTTTTCCGATATGGCGCTAAGTTGGTATGACATCTGCATTACATTACACGCCGAAACTTTTCTTCGTTCACATTAAACGAAGTTAATAAAAGTACTTTATTTCAGTGATAAGACAAGTTTTAAAATTCGATTATAAAAATTTTAATGTTTGATTACATTTTTACCACAAGTTTTTGGATTTTTTATGCACTCATTCATATGGCCAAATTTCAAAGTAAATATACTCAAATAAATAGGCCGCCCCTTGTTTTATTTATTATTTTCTCATAGAGAGAAAGGTTAATTCTCATCCAAACTAGTAACGATACGAGTGTCTTGTGTATTTTAATTATTAGCGACTCTAATATTTCTCAATAAGTTCTCATTTTTCTTCAATTATACCTAAGCATGACATTGGAGTGAAAAATTTCGATTTATTTCCTTTTACGTATATAGTAATCTATAATGAAATTAACATTTGCAAAGCACAAATATCAAGAATCTTGACACCCAAAAAAGAAAAATTATGAATCTCTACCAAGATAATACATATTTAAGAATAAAATCCACATTAACGTCGTACAATCTTTTCAGAATTTCTCTATACTCATATAAAAAACAACTATTGGCATGTACATAATTAGAAATTCCACACCTTCGCAAGACTAATGGCAAGAAGAAATATATTTCACTACACATTAATATTGGCTACCATATTTGCTCCAATTAAAATAAATTTAAAGAAAGTAATTGCTCCATAATATTTTCTGCAGCATCAATAAGCGTATTTCATGCGATATAATGTTACGTATTTGGTGTTACATCACGATTAGTTCACATGGGCGTCTTGCAAAAGGCACAATCACACCAACTCATACCAAAGTTTACTATCCTACGTTCGATTCGATTCGATTTTATTCGCAAGGTTTGGTAGGGTTCGGGTGTAAAAGCGCAGGGGACACCTTTTCGGCCCGGTTCTTCGTTGCCCAGCGAACCGGTAGGACCGACGACATATTCGACCCGGTTGCACGTCAGCGAACCGGACGGACCGATTCCCCTCATTCGAACCGGCCCAAACCCTCCTCTTCCTCTCGAGCCGTCGGCCCCTCCATTCAAAACCCTCGTTCCACACTTCTCTCCTCCTCCTCCCCTCTCTCTCTCTCTCTCTTCATCGCTGCCCCTCCGTCGCCGCGAGATCAATGGCGTCCTCGGCGCGCAAAGGCGGAGTCTCCCTCCCCGACAAGCGGAACCCTAGGGGCGGCGCCGGCGCTGCCGGGAGCGGCATCATCTCCAGAATCTCGGAGTCGCAGATCGTCGCGCGGGGGAAGCGGGCGGCGGGCGACGCGGCGTTCGTGACGAAGAAGCTCCTGAAGAGCACGGGGAAGGCGGCCTGGATCGCCGGCACCACCTTCCTCGTCCTTGTCGTGCCCCTCATCATCGAGATGGACCGCGAGCAGCAGCTCAACGAGCTCGAGCTCCAGCAGGCCAGCCTCCTCGGCACTCCTCCCGTCGGGCAGAAATGAAGGGGCGCGGTAACAGCTACGGTCCCCTCTTAGATTGGTTGCTGGTGTGAATTTGGTGCGCTCCCGGGGTTGGGATTTCTAGCTCTTGTTTCCTTTTTTCGATATAAAAGTAGTCGTAGCCATTGGACAATGGTAATCTTAATCGGTGTAATTTCTGGAATTTTGTTAGTTCGATATGAACTCGAGATGAGATTTGGCGATTATATTATTTCTGTTGAAGGGGTATGAACTCTCTGTTTTTCTTTTATCTTTTTTTAATTTGGCAGTGAATTTGAAGTTTATATGTTCGTCTTGAATGTCCAGGTTTATACTTTATGCCTAAATTGAGTGGTACTATATAGGTCAAGATGTGTTCTTTGCCGTTGATTCTTAGAATTTAGTTTATTTCAGGTTCGGAATGGTTCTGAAGGATGGAACTATTCAATTTCTCATTGGAATGGACTGTGCCTCCAAAAATTCCCAATTGAGTATTCTGTGTTACTCATAGTAGAACATTGCTTTTGGATGGGATGATTTTGATAAAAGAGAAGGCATCAAGCTGATTACTGGGTAAAAAGAGATGAAAGGAAAAGAATGAATCAACCCCATGTTGTGTTTGGTATGAGGAATTAGAAGGTTAAGACGAATGAAATGGAATTCACTATCTCGTCACAATATCCTGCCTTTTGAGAGATTTAAGGTTTACATCAATGGCTTGGGATGGATTTGGAGGAAGGAGGGTATTCTTCTCACTTTTAATCGCTCTCCTTCACTAAGGCAAACACTACAAGGTGTAGGTGGTTATGGAACCAAATTTGGATTGTTTCATGTTAGGATAGATTCATAGTTGGGTTTTGTTAGTAGGAATGACTCCATGGACAGAAAATGTAATTCGAAGACGTACTTATTTTCATATCTACTCCTAGATGAGCTCAAGGAGAAAATTGATCTTCTCTTTGCTTTCTACTTCTTGTTGATTGGTAGGCTGGAAACTAGACAATTTTTTATTGAACATTTATGACCAAACCGAAGACGTTTTGATATGTGTGCAGAAGGTGTGCATGTGTCTGATCAGATGGCGCTCCATTTCTATGCGTGCTTGTTCGTATGTGCTGAGTGTGCATGTCTGTGTGGTTCCGCATGTGCCTGTGTGGGCGCGCGCGCAAGATAGTAAACTAGAAGAGAATGTGCTAGGTGAGTGTCGAAGGGTAATTTTCCTAGCCTTGCATGGATCAAGCAGATGTGTCTTAGCGAAGGACTATGGGGGAAGTTTTCCTTTGGTCCATTATGAAATGACCCTGCCTAAAGTGCTCCTTCCAAATTTCAATCCAGTAAAAGTACCGGTCTCTAGTTGTCAACATTTACAGAGACCAAGAAGAAGATAACTTAGCATACTTGGCAGTGAGTTGCATAGGTTCGTGGGATGAACTATTCTTTTATTCTGCAAGCGATGCTTGGTATAGTTTTGAATTTGTAGATTTTATGTTAACGACTCTACTTTTTAGGGGTAATTGTGGAAGCAGTTACTTAGGTAAATTTTGGTTTTTTCCCTTCTTATGAAGCTGGTGAGGAAGATGTTTTCCTTTAGAAATGGCTTTTAATTTGAAGCCAATGCATTGGAAGATGTGGGTGGAGAGGAGCATGGTAAGAATCTTCCTCTCCCCCCAATTCTATTAAGCTCACCTTGTACTTGTTAACTGATCAAATGTATTCCTGTCCTCGCTGTTATACCGCATGTCCAATCGACAACTAAAAACATATCCCCCCTTTGAGGGTCTATGCAACTAATAGCATATATCCATAAACCCCAAGCTTGTGTTTTTTCTAGTCATGCAACTTGAGTTTTCTCTGGAGTGGTCAATGCTTTCGATTGCTTTTCACTATGTGAATCCATATGCCGCCATTGGATCATTTAATGCTTTCAATTGTCTTTTCCAGTAGCTTGTTTGGGTTGATTTGCCTGGAACGAGAATGGGTTAGTAATTGCAAAGGAAGATGCATATCTTGAATTTCCTTCTTGAAAGAAGATTATGTGTGGCTCAGCACGAACAGCAGATGCAATTGGAAACTTGTCTTGGATATTATCTTCAATTTTTTTCACTGTACATGGCCATAGAGCAGTTGGCATACTCGGTCACCAGTCTTTTAGATAGAATCTTTTCTTCATCCAAGGTTAGCTATCTGCTGGAATTGCTCTTCTTTTAGGGTTGCAATTTGTGTCCTTCTTGGGTTCATGTCAACAGTCGTTTAGGGGGATATAGCATTGGCCGGGTTTAACCATACACAGCATTACTAATTCATCGTGGCCACCTATGAAACACGAAACACGAACACAATCGAAGTATATAGCAGGATGGCTGGTTAGATATGTACGTCACCAGTTAGTCATGCTTGCGAAGTGTGACCAAATTTTGGTTGGTGATCTCTATCATTTGTACGAACGACTATGACCTTTCAATGAGCTGTTAACATTAACTATGCTTGACCATGAGATCGGTCACATGATGACACTGTAAAACGCATTTTCAAACCGAATAACAAAAATTCAAGTTACAAAAGCTTCCAAATGCGCATCATCGTCAGCAAAATAGACAGCTCGTGCCAAATTAGCTAATCGACAAGCAATCATAGCCAACCTGTTTCGGGAAAATTCACTCTACGTACGATTAATGAATCTTAGCGGGCGTCCCTGGGGCACTCTGTTAAACAGAAGTCATTCTCTGTATGTCGCTGTAAGCTCTAAAGGAAAGTTGAAACTTCAACGCTATTATTTCCGTTGCATCCGATGCGACAACTAAATACCGATCCAAAGAGCAAGAGTTGTGTACGAAACAAAGCGTCATTAAGACAACCTAGTTCCTAGCTCTACTTTTATCTCATAAAGAAGAAAGTGGGGCCGAAAGGTAAGGGCCTACTTACCGCTCATCATCTTTTGAAAAAGAAAGCAATGCAATGCAATCTTTAGAAACTCTGTCTCATTCTCTATGTACATTCCTAACTCTGTCCGTGTGATAAAAAGCAAAATTGCTCAAATCTCTTTGCTTTCGTTCTGTGCATGCTTGATCTAATTACAGACCGATCGATGCATGAAGGCGGGGGGTGACATCAACTCTCGTATCTGTAGGCATCCCGCTTCTTGAACAGGGACTTCGCAAAGAGCAAGCAGACGATGACGAACCCCACGGCGGCCACTCCCCCTACCACTACCGCCACTGTCTTCTGTGTGTGGTGCCCCGTGCTGCCGCTGCCGCCGCCTTCCCCTGTTCCTGGAACAACAACCCGGCAGCTGCTTTTACTCCTTCACTTGCACGAATTATCATGTTCCATGCATCGTCAGTAAAGGAAAGATTTTTACACAATATTCTGGCCGAAGCAACAGGGTTTAGTAGCCATTTATCTTTAACAAAATTCTCTGAAAATAAATCTAAGAGAACAAGAACAAAAGAACATACGAGAGAGAGAGAGAGAGAGAGAGAGAGATTTCACTTACCTGACAGCGACGACGACGGAGGAGAGCTACCGGGGACGCCTTTGGGGTAGTAGCTGAAGCTCACGTAGCACTTGTTCATGTACACTTGCCCTGAAATCGCCTCGCCGCAATCCGCCTCCACTCTCTGCAACGCCCTCTTCACACACCCCTCGCAGTCGCCGCCGATCACGGCGTCCCCCTCGCACTGCCCCAACACGTACACATTCCCGTAGCTCCCCGTGTAGAACCCGCCGCCTTCGACCACGCCGCTCTCCACCATCCCGAACGCCGTCTCCCTCTTCGCCCCGAACCCGCCGTCCTTCTCCGACCCGCAGACCTTGTACACCACGTCCGTGTCCGGCGCCTCCTGGAAGCCGCTGATCCGGTAATTCAGGTAGCACCCTTTGAGCTGGACCCTCGCGGCGGCGACGGTGCCCCCGCAGAGCTTCCGGGCCAGGTCGGGCGTCTTGCCGACGCAGTCGCCACACTGGGCGGCGGTGAGGTCGCCCCTGCACTGGAAGAGCCCGGACACGGCCGTCGCGCCATCGCCGACGGCGGTGGAGTAGAAGGTCTTCTGGGAGGCCTGGGAGGTGAGCGTGGAGAGGAGGGATTTGAGGTTCTGGGCGAAAGCTTCGGTCGGGTCCGGGACCTTCTGCTGGGCGCAGCCCTTGAAGACCAGGTCGGTGTAGTCGGAAGAGGGCTCGGCGGGCGAGAACGAGAGCCAGAGGAGGACGGCGAAGAAGAAGAAGCGGATTGTCATCCGATACAGAAGCAATCCCATTTCTTCAGTGGATGATGTCGATCAGAATTTGGGTCTGGCCATTGATATGCGCTCTGTTCCTGTGTATGCTCAAGCTTACTTCTTAGGGAGTTTCTGGAAATGGGTATTCGGCTTCTTTTCCTTTAAGCGACGATGAAAGCAGAGCAACTCCGATTGAAAAACAGGGGAACTAAGTAAAGCGCGTACCGATGTGTACTTCCAAATTAGTAGTACTGGCTTTCTTACCAGTAGCAGAACGAATTGGGGCGTTCGTATCTTTTCTGGGGGGGTTTGCTTTTGCTTTGCTTTGCTTTGCTTTGCTTGCTTTGGGGTGTTTGTTTTTTTATTTTTTATAAATCTTTGTCGTCGCTTTTCCTCTCATTTACTTCAGCCCTCTGGTCTGATAGCGAAACGACTTAAAGACGATCTCTTTTGCTTCATTAATTCTGATAATGAATGAATAATCGATCAGAAGACAAGAACTCTATGCGGGCTGAGTCTCGATTTGGGAGAGTGTGTGCTCTCCTTTTTTAAATAATTGGAGTTGTCATTAGACTCTTGCCTTTATTGATGTGGGAAAAGGTGATAGGGAGGGGATGTGGATTAGCGCAAATCTTTTTGTGTTAACGTGTTTGGCAGAGAGGGTATAAGAATGGTATGATCCGATTTGATTCCGATGCTTTGTTTCTGATGCAGGGGCTCTGGCCATGACGCCTAACAAGTACTCGGGAATCTTGTTTGACTGTAGGGAACGGTCCTCGAGCAGTCTGGTTCTCGCACAAGAAGTAGACCGTAGGGAACGGTTCCCAATTTTTGAAATCGAAAATCCAACTGGATTGATCCAATTGATTCCCTAATAAGTCAATGAAACTAGTCCCATGTTCCCTTTTTTTTTTTTGGCATGGTTATTAATGGTATATCCATTTTGATTTGATCAAGTCGTCAAAGATTCCCTGTGATTGCTTTCGCAATTCAAAGACTTTTGATTTTGATTCTGATTCAGATTCACACTTTTGACCCTCAACACTTGGATTTCAACACTCTCTCTCGCAAGTGTGCCACAGAGACCTGGTTCACGAGTTCACTCAATTTGCAACCCTCTCTTTTCTCGATTTGCCTAACCGATGAAGTCCAAAATGGGAGATAGATTAGGTTTTAAAAAAAATTATTTTTAAGAAATAAAATAAATTAAAAAAATCAATTCAATTTGGGCGAGCAATTTCACCCTTGAAATCAAGAACCGGATCAAAATTCATTGATTCCAATTTCATGGAATTGAGAGCTAAACTAATAATTCTGGAAATCATTCAGAACCGGCCAATTTAGTTTGGTCCGATTTAGATGGTTCTTTTTCCCACTCCTAGACCTGAGTGCAATTTCCTCCTTGTTTTCTTGGTTTCCCCCGTCCTTTGGAAAAGCAAGGGAAAAGGCACGTTTTTCATTATTGATTTTTTGTTGTTGCTCGGAATATTTTTGCTATTCGTATCATGGGGGTTCCTTCACTAGAAATCTCCTGCCGCCATGCATTGTCCTTTCCATCACCAAGCAGTTGGGTTCATGCATACTATTAAAAAAGCCTTAAATCTAAGGTTCGAATGTTCCCAAAAGTTCTCCCCGTGTATTAAAAACATTAATCAAACTTTAAAGACTTTAATAATAATAATAATAATAATAATAATAATAATAATAATAATAATATACTCCAAATCACTATAGTAGACAAGCCTCCAATGAAATTCCACGCCGCTTTTGACGCGGGTAGTGAACCAAAGGACGCTTATGTATGAAACAAGGGTGCAGATAAAGATCTTGAGCTTGACGTTGCCGATCCATGTGAAAGAAGTTAGTTCGAAAAATTATTGCTCACGCATGTAATGACGTTAGCATTTCGCTGAAGATAGCCTAATCAAGTTGCCTTGAACATGACTTTGGTTAGCAGCAGGGACCTACTAACCAAAAGAAAAATTGTACAAGGACCTTACCTGAACAAGCAAGTAAAGCGAAAATTTGCCGAAAGCAGCAAGCATTGCAGAGCCTGATTCAAAGAAGTGGCCAAGATAGGACCGATCGATTCTTGGTCCAATTTGATCTCACTTAGGAATCGGGAATCAAATCGATTCCCATTTTAAGAAACCAAGGATCGGACCGGTCCAGTTCTTGGGCGGACCAATGGAACAAGTCCATTCTACGACTTCCAAAAGGAAAACCCAAAATTACCATATGATATCTTTCATGAAGATTGCTAAATTGAATTTTACTTGATAGGCAAATGATCTCCCATAAATGCATAGACCACAATCCAAAAAACTAAAGGAAAAATAAGGTATATATATGTATTATCGATCCGATTTATACCTTTGAATCAGGAACCGGACCAAAAATAATATTGTTCATTGCATGTTGTGACTAGAGATTGGATTGGTCGTTCATTGCATGTTGTGACTACATAGTTGATTGGTCGTGCTCCACCTTTGTTCCACAACATGGTGGTACTATTTGTCTGAAAAGAAGAAAATTTAGCAAAATGACATTGTTTTGTCTAAAATTGTTCACATCGTGTAGACGGTTGGCAATGACTAGACGTCACATCGGCGACTTCTGAAGGTGATTGTAAGAACTCCATTGAAATGATGCAAAAAGGTTTAGGACTACGTTAGCGAAATTGGAAAGTTGAAAAACTAATTATCATTCGTAATATACCGATTGGGTAATTTTTTCAGATTAAAATTCTGATAATGAGCTGACCAAAAGACAAGAACTTTGTGCTGGCTAAGTCTCGAGGTGGGTGCGTTTCTCCTTTTCAATAATTGGAGCCTTTGCCTGATGGCCTTTATCGATGTGGGAAAAGTTGATAAAAGGGGATGAAGGTTAGTGCATATCTTGGTCTTTTTTGTGTTGTTGGGACTTTACACAAAGCCTAAGAGGGGCGGAGAGTACGGGAATGGTATGTTTCTGTCCGAGTCAGTTCAGTTTTCTATTTCTGATGCAGGCTCGAAAAAGAAAAGTTCTTAGATGATCCGAGATATATGCATGAGCATGATGCATCTTAGACCAACGCCTAGCGCTGATGTAATTATTTCCCGCGATTCGGACGCATGAATGCTGATAAACAACCCAACCGTAATCGGTTTGTCGTGGGTTTTCTAGGTGAAGACATTGGGTACTTGATAACAAGTAGGTCTAGGTCTATAAAAATGGTAGAAAGTTCATGTATGTATTTATGTCCGTGGAGGTACAAAGTTTAAAATATGTCGAAAAATCCTAACTTATGCTACTCCAACACTAAAGTTCCAAATTTTTATTACATCACCAAATATTCTAAACTTCACCCACAATCATTTGTCACGTTTGTATAAATTTGAAACATTGATGGCACGAAAAAAAGTTTTCAGTATTTGTATCACTAATAGGCAAAGTTTATGAATTTCTTTTTTTGGTAAACAGAGGGTATTTTTATTTATCAAAATGGTGCAGAAATCTTGATGGCACAAAAGAAGATTTGGGATATTGGTATTGTCGGCGTTGACATATTTTAGGATTTTTGGTGAAATCTTATAAATTTTTAAATAGCCTGGATTAAAGTGAAATCTTCCTTCGTCTATAAGAGTTTGGCAATGTGTAAAGGCATGCTTTTTTCATTGATTTTGTTTTGGCTGCTTTGGAACTTTAATAATCAAATCCCCTTTTGCTATTTAAATATGCACCGTCCCTACATTACCAAAACGTTTGGTTCATGCACATTAAGACAAAAATGACCTAAAGTTCTAATATTGCAAAAAGTTTCCCCCATTGCACAAAAAATATTGATCAAACATTAGAGTCTTGAAAAAGCAGCGAAGATATTACATTTTATGTTTACTATACGAGATGAGTGCTCATGCAATTCCTTGTTATTGCTTACGGGTTGGGAAGTGAATGAAAGTAGGCCTATGTAAAAGAGGGTTTGGATAGACATCTTAAGACTCCCACCGTTGAACCATATCGAAAAACTCGATCCTAATTCTTATTCCTTGTGTTTTAGGTATTAACACGAGCATATTACAAAAGATCGTCTAGTTAAGTTGCAATGAACATGACATTGATCAGTGGCAGGAAACTATTACCCGAAAAAAAGAATAAGAATTGTAGCAGAAAAAAAGAATATTATAAATGTGTCAAAAGGAGTGAAAAAGCACATGAAAGGAAAACTAAGGGACAAGTATAGTGAAAATTTGGATCCAAAATATTTTGTTCTCAATAAGTTCCAAGCGGGGCTAGATCCAAATTTGATTGGGGCCTGAAAGCCCACAAAGGCCCATCCATATTTAAAGAATTAAAAATACTTTCAAAAACAATTAAAATAAAAAGAAAGCTTAGATAAGAAAAAAAATTAAATATTCATGCTCAAATGACCTAGCAAAGTCGCTAAGAAGGAGCTGAACTTGCTGAAAGCATACCTAATTAGTAGGCTAAAAATAAGCTCCAACTGTGTTTAATATTTAGCATCCTAACATGCAACTTTGAACATAATTTATGAAAGTCACGAGTCGTTAAAATTAGATAGCACATATCTCATATGAATAAAAATTCACAATTTTTTTAAGTAATATTATTTTAATTATTTGGTAATTGCATGCTCCGGTTTTGTAACTAAATGGATACTTAGATTTTTTGAAAAAGAAAAGATTTTGATTTTAGGCTAGGCTTAACCGGCTCTCACTTAATATGATTAATTTGGCATGAGTCAATCTAGGCTTATTTTGTCTTAGAGAGCGCCAGTGTGAAACCATTGTGTCATGCCTTAATTTGGGACAAAGCCCTTGGTTGACATGGTGCATGAATAGTTGTGATCACTAGGGGTAAGCAATTTTAGGTTCTGACTAGGTTGAACTTTGAACCTATCCGTTGAATCATATTTATTAATTTTGGAATCTAGAATCTATTTTACATACTTAGGAATTTGGAACCTACTATGTCATAGGTTCCAAGGCCTACCAACCATATGTATTCTTAATTGAATGGTTGCACTGAATCATCACCTCTAATAACCACTATTTGCTGTAAGATATTGATCATAATTCATATTGAGATACATAGGGATTATGAAATATTAACAAAATAAAAGTCGTAATAATGGATATCACCGGAAATAAAAGCTCATAGTAATAATTTCATATTACATACTCATTTTGGATGTTATGGAATATAGTAGAATTGATGGAAGACATATAATAAGAAAAATAGAATGACTTCTTTCAAGTTCAAGTTCTCGGTTCCACCTGGAACCTACCATTCGGAATAATTTTCATAATTTTTGGAACCTAAAACCCATCCTTTATATCCTATAACCTAAAATCGAATCGATTTCCATCCGTTTGATTTTTAGGTTATCGGTTCTACACCAAAACCATGCTCAACCCTAGCATCCACCAATGGATCCCGCTAAATTATCATTGATCAAATTTGAGTTGCCATTTTTCAGCTTGATTTGACAACAAACTATTTTGAGTTGGTATCAGTTTGTTGGTCCATTAATTACTCTCTCTTACCTTTTTGTGGTTTCTTTGAAATTGTATCCTTGCTCATCCAAGTTTATTAGAGAGATGTATGAATATATATGGTTTCCTTTTATGCTCCATTTGTTTTTTGAAAAATGGATGATTTAGAAAACATTTCTTTTTAAATGATATCTTATATCATTTACACAAATAAATGAATGCAAACTATTTTAATCGTTGACAAAAATGTTTAAATACAAATTATTGTTAATAATATCAAATTTTTCATTGACTAAATAATTTAAGAGATACACGCGACATTTTTAAAATAATATTTTATAGATTTTTCACTTTTCACGAAATAAATGAAATCTTAAATTTCAATTTCCAACTCCTCTCGAAGCACATTTGATGGGAGGTCCAGAAGAAGTGTAGGATGCTCCCACTTTTCATCATCATTATCATCATCATCATTTTGTTGATAAAAAGGCCTAACCAGGGCTAATTTTTAGTCAGCTAAGTGGGCGAGTCAAAAAAGCAAGTCACTTTCTCTGCACTGCAACGGAAATCACGCATCCTGGAATCCGCGTTAGTGTTCCTTTGCCTGAACGAACGCACGCTAACAGTGAATTGAAGCACCTCCTTTTTATCGAGAGCTAAGACTAGAAGTTAAATATCGTTTCCATTCAGCGAAATTGCGATGCATTCGCATGCACGACCAAGAAAAACAAAGTCGCTTGTTTCCCACGTCCTCCCCGACACTCTAGCCAACATCTCCACCGTCGACTCTTGTTTTAGGATGGTTTTATCAAGCAATTTATGACGTTGACCGAGTCTAGTCAACGAAAGTCGCTCGATCAATTAGCCGTGTCATTCAGGATTCAAAAATAATTAAAAAAAAAGCCACGTTGATGTGGAAACCCAAAAAAATCAGATTGAGGATTGAAAATAATAAAATTCCCTTAATATGGATATTGCGCGTCTCGCATATCTTTATTTACAAAATCTAATATTATCCGATGATTGTTGTTACAGAGTTCCTCGGATTTCCTAGTGCTAGAGAAGAAAAAGATATAGTAAATAATTTGGAAGCTTTACGGTAAACAAGGTAAACTTCACATCAAAGTTTCGATCTTGACTATTGCCGAATAAGTAAAATATAATAGTTCGTCGCGTTAGGAATAGTAAGGAATGACTAAGGGTGAATGAAAACTCCACCACATTCTTGATAACCCTTCGGACAAGGTCTTGTAATCGACCATCAGGCAAAGTACCCCAGCTACAAGACCTTGCCCCAAAAAAAGCAAGTCAAGTCATGAAACAACTCGGTAGTTTCCCCGCCCCTTCGGCTTTATGCTGCTATCGTCCATTCAAAAGATACACATGACCATTCTTACAAAAATACTTTATAATTTTTTTTTCAAAGTGAACGGAGCCTTGGATTCCAATTTCCAACTCGGTCAAAGAGCATATTTCTTGGAAGGTCCTCAAGACGTGTAGGATGCTCTCACTTATTTATTATTATTATTTTGTTAATAAAGAGGCCAAATTAAGGCTAATTTTTTAGTCAAGTGAGCAAGTCCCAAAAAAGCAAGTCACTTTCTCCATAATGCAACGGAAATTACGCCCCTGGTTCTCCTTGACTCATCCATTTCATGGGAAACTTACGCGGTTATTGATTCTTTTATTTTCGAAAAATCTATTGATGCACATGTCTATTCTCCACCATTTAAGCACTTGGTTAATATAACTAAACAATTTCACTCTTCGTTATGATATTCTTGTACTTAATTATAATGATATGCCACAATGTTGTACATTATAGCAGGTGTACCACAGCTGTTTTCCTCGTCTTCTAGCCTTTGTGACGATCCCATGGCATTGATCATGGCAATTTTATCATGCTCTATTTGAGGGTTAACACCTACAAAGTTTTGATCAAACAGCTGATAGCAAAAATTACATGAACAACTAACAGCAAAACAGTTGAGTAATCAACGGCATGACTTTTTGTGCATATTACTAGTCTTATTAATTTTTTAACAAAAAAAAAAAAAAAAAAAAATCACGTTAATCTCAACTGTTGGAAAATGTATGGTCCATATGAGTTCGTTTTTAGTATACTAAGTAGATGACATATGATAGAGATTGTGATGACTTTATTAATCGACGTAGAAATCTCTAAAAAAAAAGTAATTCTAGAATAATTCTCTCTTGGAACTATTTTATAAACTAGGCTTCTCCATGCCTCACCATGCTTACTATATAGTCATCACGCCTTTGTCTCAGTCACCTCGATATCCCTCCTCGAATTACTTTTCAACATGTTGCATGACCTTGCTTTCTTAATTAACCAATCAAAAATAATAAAATCTGGAGGAGGAGTTGCACACATTCAACCAAGTTTTAATTTATTGATTTGTTACTCCGCAAATTTAATTCATTATTTAGTTTGAATTTAAAATATGAATGGGAAAATTTTGCAATACAATTTCCAAGCACGAAGTCATTAATTTTTGAATTTATAAATGGCTGAAAACAATTGTAAAATAAGTTCAGACATCTCCATTTTATCGAGAGTTAGACTAGAAATTAAAGCAAATAACTACCACTACATCTTATTAGTAAAACAAATTATATACCCCTTAACTATAACATTGTTTTCATTCAGCAATATTGCGACCCATTTGCGGGTTGCTAGTTACTTTTCTTCTTTATTTTTTGGGTCAAGTCAAGAAGCACATTGTTACATTCCACGCACCTTCCGCGTTGCTGCTTATCGTCCTTTCCCCTCATCATTCACCGCTGCTGTTCGAATGCCGTAAAGAGTCTTGAATCGTTGGAGAGGCAAGAGCTCGGCATTGTTCAAGCACGCTGCATAGAGAGTGTTGTGTGTTGGTACTTCAACGTCGAAGGTTTAGAATCGGTGGAGATCGCGGCGGCAGGTGGATTGTGTTGTCTGAGCACTCCTCAGGTAATCCATGACTCCTTACTCTTCTCATCTTCTATGTTTCCTGCTTTGATTGCTTCATTTTCTTCTGATGAGTTCTCACCTAAAGGTAGGTTGTTAGATTCAACGACCCACTTTTGTTCAGGTTGAGACAAAGCATACTGAAGACCTTGCAGTAAGCCTACTCTTTCAGCTTGAAAGGCTGACCGAGTCTTCACCACCCGAGCAAAACCCCCAATCATCTTACCTGTTGAGTCTCGGCATGCACCAGCAACGGCGCCGGAGTTTGATTCTCGAAGAAAGGAGCCGTCGACGTTGAGTTTCGGAGATCTGCACGACAGCGGTACCCAATTTGGAGGTAATATGAATGATCTGCAGATATTTATTAACAAAATCTTAAATGACCCGACGAACGATTGATATGTTTTTGTCGTTGGCTCATGTACGTTAGCGTCAAGAGCGTCTGTTTATCGCTCGTTAGTTTTCTTCTCTATTTTCCTTGCTCTTCTCTTCTCTGTTTCATGTTTTGATTGCTTCGATTTTTTTTCAGATGAGTTTTGAATTGAGTTCTCTGAAGTAATATTGTATAATTATTCGATCATGGAGAACCCGTTGGCCCGAGGATCTCCAAAGGTGATATTGAAGGAATAAACTTTATATAAAATGCTAAAAATTATTAATTTAAGGATGGAGAGAGATATAAAAGTGACTTGTGTGAGAGCACGATGCTTCTTTAGGCATGATGTGGTATGGAGGAGTCTAGCTTGGGAAAATGGTTTTGGGGAAATTTACTTTGAAAGTAATTTTTCTCAAGAAGAAATCTCTTTTAAAAGAAAAAAAAAGGTTGGATTGTGGATTAAAAATAATAAACTTTCCTTATTTTATTACTGCTGTCCTGCAGTTTGATTAATCGGACGATTGATGTGTTTTTGTCGTTGGCTCGTGTACGTTAGCGCCTTGAGCATCTGTGTATTGCTGGTTAGTTTTCTTTTCTATTTTTTATAAATAAAAAAAAGCAAGTCCAGTCAAGAAGCACCTGCATAGGCTCCACGCATCTTCCGCATAATCCCGGCATAATGACTTCGGAATTACGCGTGCTCATGTACGTCAGCAGCACCAGGAGCATCTGCGTGTTGCTAGTTACTTTTCTTCTTTATTTTTTCGGTTTAATAGAAAAAGCAAGTCTAAGTCAAGTCAAGAAGTACCTTGGCACATTCCACGCACCTTCCGCGTTGCTGCTTGTCGTCCTTTCCCCTCATCATTCACCGCTGCGGTTCGAATGGCATAAAGAGTCTTGAATCGTTGGACAGGCAAGAGCTCGGCACTGTTCAAGCACGCTGCATAGAGAGTGTTGTGTGTTGGTACTTCAACGTCGAAGGTTGAGAATCGGTGGAGATCGCGGCAGCGGTTGTATTGTGTTGTCTGAGCTTTCCTCAGGTAATCCATGACTCCTTACTCTTCTCATCTTCTATGTTTCCTCCTTCGATTGCTCCATTTTCTTCTGATGAGTTCACGGATCGAGTTCCTAGAGACATTCTACAATTCCCAGATCTGGGATTCCTTGTTTGTCTACTCTGTTTTCTACTTTGTTTTGAGGCTCTGCTCCATCAATCTGTTTACGGGAGCCAAGGAGATCGGATATGGGGGGCGTCTTCCTCAACCTTTTTTACTGGCTTTGTAGGCTCTGCTCATCCAATTCTCTTGAGATGAAAAGAAAAGAACCCACTCATTCAAAAGATCCGACGTGCGAGGCGTCTTCCTTGTCGACCTCTCCACATGTAGGTGATTATGAAGGCGGAACCAAAAAGGCGAGAGGAGATAATTACGAGGTGTTCTTGAGTTTTAGGGGGAAAGATACTCGCAAAGGCTTTACCGATTATCTCTATACGAGTCTTATTGATGCAGGAATTCACGTGTTCAGAGATGACAATGAACTCCGTGTTGGTGAGGAGATTGGTCCGGAGCTTCTTTGTAGTATTATGCAGTCTAAGATCTCGATCCCAATTATCTCAGAGAACTATGCCTCTAGCAAATGGTGCCTCCGCGAGCTAACTCAGATATTGAAGTGCAAGAGAACTATAGGGCAAATAGTGTTACCCATATTTTACAAAGTGGAACCCTCGCAAGTGCGACATCTTAAAGGGAGCTTGGGAGATATTATCAATGCACGTAGACAGAATTTGGATGAAATGGTTGTGAAGGAATGGGAGGAAGCACTCAAAGAAGTGAGTTCCTTGAAAGGATGGGAATCGGAGAAAATTAATGATGGGTACATTACTCTCTCCACCAAAAATCGTTGTTTAATTTCTCATAATTGAAAAAGAATATAAATATTGCCATCATATATTGAAATTTTTATTGTTATTTGACAGGCACGAAGGAGTGCTAGTTAAAATGGTTGTTCAAAAAGTAATGGGCGAATTGAAAAGACTTTTTCAGCTACTTGTTCCCAAACAATTAGTGGGAATTGATGAGCATGTGGAACGGATTATGAGCTCGATAAATGATGAATTCAATGGTACGGCGATTATTGGAATTCATGGTATGGGCGGCATCGGTAAGACAACTCTGGCAAAGGTATTATACAACAAACTCTCATGTAAGTTTGAGTATCATAGCTTTGTGGCAGATATTCGAGACACATATCCACGCAAGGGCATCGAAGGTCTACAAAATCAACTCATTCACAACATAATAGGATCTTCTTGTGTTGTGTCTAATGTCGATGAAGGAATTCATGTCATTAAATCTCGATTTACAAGTAAAAAAGTCCTTGTTCTTATTGATGACATGGATGATATTTCTCACTTGATTGCTTTGGCTGGAGATGGTAGTTGGTTTGGACCTGGAAGTATAGCCATTATAACAACTAGAAACAAGGGCATTCTTGATGAAATTAGGGCAAGCCACATCTATCAACTCAACGAGTTGCCTTTTGATCAATCGTTAATCTTATTTAGTAGACATGCATTTCGAATGGATTCTCCTCCGAGCAATTATGCAGTTATCTCTCATGATGTTGTATCGACAACTGGGGGGCTTCCCTTAGCAATTGAAGTTATAGGTTCATTCCTATGTGGAAAGAGAGAAGAAGTATGGAAAGATACATTAAAGAAATTAAATAAGGTGCCAGATAAGAAAGTGCAGGAGAAATTAAGGATAAGTTATGATGCATTAGATAGTGGGGAGCAACAAATATTTTTGGATATTGCATGTTTTTTTATTGGATCACATAAACGAAGTCTGATTCATATGTGGGATGCTTGTGATTTTTATCCGGAGAGGGGGATTGAAGTACTCAGTCTTTTTTCCCTAATTAAAATTGACGAGTACGGCAAGCTACGATGCATGATCAAGCGAGAGATCTTGGAAGGGAAATTGTTCGTCAAGAAAATCCAAAAGAGCCTCGGGAGCGCGATAGATTGTGGAATAAGGAGGAAGCCGTAGATGTGCTTGACAACAACATGGTAAGAGATTTCTCTATTTGTCTTAGCTAATGAATGAGAGACAGTTTTCTTTCTTGTTTGATATAAAAATTGTCATTAATCTTAAGTTCCCAAACTTGCCACTTTTACCAGCAAAAAAGCTCTTTCAATTAATTGCCGTTCTTGCCAAATTCTAGGACATGGTCAGATCTAGGACATAATTGAGGAGCAAATTCTTGGTTATTGATGATTGAAATATATATATCTTTACCTTGTGGTATTGTGATGAGAACGTTCTCTTTTAGTAACTTCAATTTAGAACTACAAAAACATGATGTTTGACAAATTACTTTTGGAGAAAACCTAACATGTATACTTTGATGTATGTGTTTGATGTTCGAATTTTTCTTTTGATTTATTGTGAGGTCATGTCATTTTTTTTCCCCTTTTAGTGAGAATTAACTTCTCACAAGTCGTTTGCTGTTATAAATGAGACCTTCATTCTTTTATGATGATTAGCCATCCTGGCTCATGTATTTTTTAAGTCAGATAAAGTACAGATTTAGTTCTCTAAGTATTATTGTTTCTGAGATTTAGTCCCTTGTCCTCAAGTAGTCCTTTGTATTCTACAGATTGTGCAATCGAGTCCTTTGTAGTTAATCATTAGTTAACACTGTCAATTTATTGATGTGGATTTCGTGTTTATTAATGAGGAAAATACTATCCTAAATTGGGCTTATTATGACACTAATACCCCAAACTTTTCTTTTTCCGTATTTTCAAAATCCTCAAACTTGTACCAATGACAAAAATCCCCTCTGTCTACCACAAAAATCCTAAGGTTTTTTTAATGGTAACAGTAATATCTCAAACCTTTTTTTTTTGTCACTAAGATTTTCAAACTTGTAACACCGAGTGACAAAAATTTATAGTGGGATTTTTGGCAACATAATAAAAAGTTAGAGATATTGGTGTCAGGGAAATTATAGTTTGTGATTTTTAGTGGTACTAATCTTTTATTTATGATATATGCACAATCGTGCAATATAAACTCTAAACATATATTAATTTCATTTTGTAGAATTTTCATTATAGTGGATAATTTTTATTCTATGAATTTTCTACTACTTATTTTTCTCTTTGACGATGGGTTATTTTTCTACTAATCCCCTTATAACATTTAATTGTTAAACATAGTTTATCATGTTATTATAATTATTTCTAAATTGTTCAACTCTTAGTGAGCATCTTACTTTTTAGTAAATATTATATCACCATTTATCGAATATGGGCTATCACGTTGCATAACCATTTTATTGACTTTTTTATTTGTTAAATATTGACTATCAAACTATTTTTGCATCGTTCTACTCCTAGTCTTAGTGAGCATTTAGCACATATTTAGTACATTTACATCATTTATTTATTGATTTGTTAACATCATTTACTTATGAAATACAACAAAACATTTTCTCATAATGAGTATCAATAGAACTCTTCAATCATACAAAGATCATTTATTACACATTTCGTTATACATATTAGAAATTGAGATGCGAAATACAATGACGTAACAAAATTATTGAAAAAATGCAAATGATGCTTTTTTACGAGTATAATTTTCCACAACAATAATCAACTGAATAGGACATTGCTTAGAATTGAAAAAGGTTATCTATGAAGTTATTGACAAAAGTACAATAAATATACGAGAAATTTTTGAAGGAAAAATAAGTGGTGCCCATCTAAAAAAATAAAAGTTTGAAGGAAGAATTTGAACCGCCAAACAAATCCGTATTATGAAGCCAATCTATTCATTCTTTTATGTCCAATTTGTCTGGGAACAAGATCTCATTAATCTATGGGTGCAATTGATATTTTCATGTGCAATGGAAAAATATTCATTGAAGAAAAACATCATACGAAACTACTAGAAAATATGAGCATTGATATTTGGGATGATAATCTCGTTTTCATTTTGCTGTGAGAATTGCAAACAAGGTACACCCAAAAGAGAGGGGGAATTCTATGATTATTTTCTTTAATTATGATACATATTTTGACGGCAAGTTTGATAGATGTATTTGGATCGTAATAGCCATGTTGTTTCACATATAAAGGATATAAGCAAATATAGTGTTCTCTTACATACAAAGGGCTTTGGTAGATGTATTTGAAGGAGTGGGTACATGAGGAGAGACCTTCTATTGCAATTCCAAAGGATGCGGATTTTGGGAATTCAAAAAGTGCAAAAGGCAAAAGGCATAATTGGAAGAGCAAAAGTTGAGGAGCAATCTCTTGAGCTTCATGATTTCACATAGATTAAATAAACAATATGCAATCACAACATGCCATTCCACAGAGCTGAAAGTGAGAAGCCTACACTATAATAGCATGACAGCAAATTGAAATCAATATCATTCATCTTATATCAGTTAGTCTCATCTCTTCATTCAAAATTTACGGTCCACAATGTTTCCTAATTGCAGGGCACTAGAAAGATTGAGGCCCTTTGTCTTGACAATAATGGTAGGAGAAGAAGATACACAAATGAACAATTTAAAGAACTGACCAAGTTAAGGTTCCTTAAGTTTGATGGAGCAAATTTCGTGGGAGATTTTCAGAACTTGCTTCCTCAATTAAGATGGCTTCGGTGGTGGTATTGTCCCTCAGATTTCATAGCGACCAACTTTCATCCGAAGAAATTAGTCGTGCTCGATCTATCAAATAGTGCAATTACGAGAGGATTGGGGAGGATGGGGTTTGCTCAAGGTAAACGTAGAGAAAGCATATCTTTTTTGAGTAATCACATATTGCGAGTCCAATCCCACTAACTTCTCATTCCTTTGTTTATTTGTGGTTTATTATCCATTCTGAAAAATTAAGGATTTTCCTCTAAATATAAGAGGCTATAGGGGTTTTACGCCCTTAATATTTTAACAACCAGTCATGCTTGACATTAGACACAATAAATTTTCTTTAGCTATATTAATTAACATCTTTTTAAAATATAACTAAAACTTCTGTGCCTATCTTGAATTTTATTTATCTAATTGGTTTGGTTTGTGGCTTTTGAGGTAATATCTCCCCATTCAAAAGTCCCTTTTTTTAGTGATTCTTGTTATATGTCTGTATGAATCTTCTTTGGGAAAAGTATAAAAAAAGTCATAAACTGATTGTATTGACATAATTTAGTTCTAAACCTTTCAATTAGACAAATTTAATCCTAAACCTTTTCACATTGATATCGGTTTATTTCATTCAACCAATTTAGGCTAGAAATGACATGCACACCGGCCATCTTATATGCCATTATGAGCATTGACATGAACATTTTTTTATAATCTTTTCCTTCGTCAGTGGCCAGAGAGGTTCATCCTTGTTGGCATCGCCTAGGTGACAGTTGGCCTCACCCTCGCCTTGGCAATGCCCGCTTGCTAGATCTAGGGAGGGCGGCCTCATTAGCGCTCACCCTCACCCAAGCAAGGCTGGCCCATGCCTGTGGGGGTGAAGGCGATCCTCGCTAGCCATTAGTGAAGGGAAAGAAAAAAATAAAAGAAAGGAAAAAAAAAGAAAAAATATGAATTATTGAAAAAGCATTAAAAATTTTAATAAAATGTCAAAGTTAGTATTGACGGTGTTGCATTAGCAATTTCCGACTTAAATTGGTCAGAAGGACAAATTCGGTATAAATATAAAAATATTTATGACTAAATTAGTCTAATTGAAGGGTTTTGAACTTTGGTACTAATACAACATGTTTAAGATTCCCAATATTCTTTCATAAGAAACGAGAACTCCGTCATAGATCATGGGACTTGTGTTGTACATTCATACTGAAATTCTAAATATATATTTGTCTTAGAGAAATGGAAATCATTTATGAATTGCTTTAACTTGTTGCTCCCAATATTTAATCATTGTAATTTATAAATTATTAACGTAATAAGAGTAACAAAATTGTCCTCCCAATGCAATTTAATCACTTTTGGACCTAACTTTTTTTTTTTTTTTTTTTATATCTTGTACATATAACATTGAAAATTGCTTTTCATAATTAAATTAGCCGTTTTTCTTTAATTTCATATTATTGAAAGAAAACGTGGCCCCCAGTGAATGCACCGCTCTTCCATTTGAATTTCTCATCTGCTTTTTTATGATAAAGTTGGCTTATGTCTAATCAACAAAGAGCAACATCGCCTTAATTATATTTTTTCGCTTAAACGTTAGACATGACTAAAATGTAGTTGGCACTTGTATGTCTGTAAAGATCTTTTCGTAAGGGACATGTTCAATAAACATTTATACGTTGGTGGAGACAAATTGTATTAGGAGAAATCTTTAAAAGTAAAACAAGACAATCGAGAAGGAGAAATGGTGCATGGACATTTTTGAAAAACTTTAAAAAGTCTAGATGGCAGTCATATTGAGGTATCATTTCTTTCTTTCAGATAGCAACTGAGCTCAAAGTTCTCAACTTAACGGGCTGCGAATCTTTGAGAAGAATTCCCGAATTGTCTGCTTTGAAAAGTTTGGAGATCTTGATTCTCAAATATTGCAAAGATTTAGAAGAGATTCATCCCTCTATTGGGGACATAAATACCCTTGTCACCTTGGATGTCAGTGGATGCCTTAAATTAGATGAGCTACCGGTAGGGGTAGGTAGAATGAAAGAATTGAGGGAGCTTCTCTTAGCTAGTACTAATATACAAGAGATTCCTATTTCGCAAGGTTGTTTGATGAAGCTGGAGACCCTAAGAGCCCCGAATTGTAAAGAACTTGTTCAACTTCCAGAATTCATGGGCTCTCTTGTGTCGTTAACTCGGTTGGATCTATCGCATTCGGCGATTGAAAAATTACCAAAATCCATGGGCTCTCTTGTGTTGTTAACTCGGTTGTATCTATCGCATTCGGCGATTGAAAAATTACCAGAATCCATGAGCTCTCTTGTGTCGTTAACTCAGTTGGATCTATCGCATTCGGCGATTGAAAAATTACCAGAATCCGTGGGCTCTTTAAAAAAGCTCAAGATTCTTAATGCCTTTTATTGTAAATCGTTAGCCCATATTCCCAACTCCATAGGCCATCTACCATCTCTGTCTGTCCTTGACCTAAGAGAATGCGGTAATCTTGCTCAGCTTCCAATCTCCATAAGCTCCCTCACGTCTTTGACTGCACTGCATTTAGCGAGGACAGCAATTGTAGAATTACCAGAAGGCATCGTGAATTTGCAAAATTTGAGAATTTTGGATATTAATGGAACTGGTATAACAGAATTGCCCCGTAATATAGGCGAACTGATTTCGCTAAACAGGCTTGAATTAGACGGGTCGGACATTTTGAGCTTGCCGGAAAGCATTTCTAAGCTCTCTTCTCTCCAACTCCTCAGCTTTCGAAATTGCGAAAAGCTTCAAGAAGTACGAGAGCTGCCCTCTGGCTTAAGATATCTAGATATAACCTGCCAGAGTCCGCCGTCGCCACATCTTTCCCAACTGACCCTTCTCAACACACTCACTCTTTCTGATTGCAATTGGCTTGAATGTCTCCCAGAGCTTCCCGTTGGACTATCATTTCTTCTTATTACAGATTGTGGAAAACTGAAAGCGTTGACGAATTTGTCATCCTTGAAGCGCTTATCTCAATTGATTCTCGAGAACTGCTCGGAGCTAACAGAAGTCACCGGTCTGGAAGGTTTACAATCCCTATACTACTTAAAGGTACGTCGGTGCCCTAAGATATATAGGCTTGGTGAGGTCGAATCCTTGGAGTCATTGAGAGGCTTACACATCGATGAGGCGTTCCCAGATTCTTCGAAGTTAACGAGCGCAAAGGTATCACAGCTTGGAGGATCGCCAGATCTTTCAAATTCAAAGATTCTGCAGGAAATCAATGCTGGAAGTTGCTCGAATTTGATTGAAACGGAAGGCCTTGATGGATCCAAATCCTCACAGACCTTGGATATCTCTGAGTGCACTTCCGCCGGACGATCGCAAGGCCTTTCAAGTTTGAGATATCTGAGGAATCTATATGTTACAGAGTGCACGAATCTTACTGAAATTCATGGCCTTGATGGATTAGAATCTTTGGAATATTTGGATATTTCCGGGTGCACATCACTGAGACAATCACTGGATCTGTCAAATTTAAAGAAACTGCTGTGGTTCGAAGCTGAAAACTGTGAGAACCTAGTTGAAATTCGAGGCCTTGATGGATTGGAATCCTTGTGGCATTTGATAATTTCTGGGTGCACGTCTCTTAGACAGTCACTGGACTTGTCAAATTTAAAGAACTTGGGAATTTTCCAGCTTGCAAACTGCAATAACCTAGTTGAAATTCAAGGCCTTGATGGATTCAAATCCTTGAGAGAGTTAAATATTTCTGGGTGCACGTTCCTTGGACAATCAGTGGACCTGTCAAATTTCAAGACTCTAGACAGATTTTATGCTATAAACTGCAATAACCTTGTGGAAATTCGAGGCCTTGATAGCTTAACATCCTTGAAAGATTTGGATATTTCTGGATGCAGTCCCTTAGACAATCACTGAACCTTTCAAATTTAAAGGGTCTACGGGCTATTCGTGCTGCGAATTGTGAGAACCTAGTTGAAATTCAAGGCATTGATAGAGTACAATTTTTGTGGGATTTGGATATTTCTGGGTGCACATCCCTTAGACAATCAATCGACCTGTCAACTTTAAGGTATTTGAAGAAATTCCGTGCTGCAAATTGCAAGAACCTACTTAGAATTCAAGGCCCTAAAAGATCAAAATACATGGAAAAGTGGGATATTTCTGGGTGCACGTCCATCGAACAATCACTGAACGAGTGAAGTTTATAGAAGCTGAGAATATTCCAAGCTGCAAACTGTGAGAATCTCATTGAAATTCAAGGCCTTGATGTTTTAGAATCCTTCAAAGGGTTGGATATTTCTGGGTGCATGTATTTTGCACGATCATTGGACATTTCGATTTCGCAACATTTTTGTGGGCTGCAAATTGCAATCTAAATGAATGTCATGGCATTGACAGGTTGGAGTTTTTGGCAAGTTTGGTAGTGTCTGGGTCCATGTCCATTCAACAGTCATTGGGCCCATCAAGTTTAGAGAGTTTGAGGGAAATCTGTGCTGCAAACTGCCATAATCTAGTTGAAATTTGAGATCCTGATAGGTTAAAATCCTTGGAAAACTTGAACATCTCCGGATGCATTTCCATTGTATGATAACCTCTCAAGTTCAAAATATCTGAGGATATTATTTGTTGCAAATTGCACAAATCTTGTAAGTTTGAATATCTCTAGTGGCATGTCCATTCAATACTTGACCTTTCAAGCTTGAAGAGTTTGAAAGAATTAGATGCTGCCAACTGCAAGAATATAGTTATAGTTCAAGGCCTTGACTAGTTGGAATCTCTAGAAAGGTTCAATATCTCTGGATACACTGGAAATATTCCGTGCTGCAAATTGTGGGAATCTTGTGGAAATTCATGGTCCTTATAGGTTGGAATTACTGGCAAGATTGAACATCTTTGGGTGCACATCTATTGAATGATAACTAGACTTCTCCTATTTAAAAAATTCGAGGGAATTTCATGCTGCAAATTGAAATAATCTAGTTGAAGTTTGAGGCCTCGATCGTTTAGGATCTTAAGAAAGGTTTATCTGGATGCATGTCCATTGAAAGAATTCTATGTTGCAAATTGCCGGAGTCTAGTTTAACTTCACAACCTTGACAGGTTGGATTTTTTGGTAAGAGATGTCTCTGGTTGCACATCTATCGATTACTAGACCTTTCTAGTTAAAAGGATTTGATGGCATTTCATGCTGCAACTGCAGAGTCTTGTTGAAATTGATGGCCTTGACGGGCTGGAATTATTGGTAAACCAGATTATTAGATTCCAGATGCAAGTCGCTAAAAGCAATGCCTGAATTGTCTGGGGCTTTCCTTATACAGAATTGTCAGCAGTTGTTATGTCAGGATGTTCACGAGATCACATTCCGATGATAATTTGATATTGAGATGATTGATGTCCTGAGAAAGCAAAATCTTAGTCTTGATGATGGCAGGAATGAAGCTGGCAGTCCTGGTGAATTGTTTGTGAGTGATTCTTCTCTGTACATTACCGAGTGATTTATGTTTCTTATTTGGAATGAAATTTCTCTTGATCTTGGCAGGAATGTAACTGGCAGCCCTTGTTGAATGACTAAATCATTATAAAAGTGACTTCTTGGAAAATTATTTGTCATGTGTCATTCACTGTGATTCTTCATTCGTGACATGATATGGAAAACCAGATTTTTAGATTCATAATCTTTTTGCAAATTCTGTATTTGAAGGTGGTTATGCTTGCTCACAGCTTAGTCTAACCTTTTTTTTTTTTTTTTTTTTTTTTTTTTTGTTTACACGATGAATTAAACTTTTCCATCTTTTGTTTGATCCTCATAATGCCAGGCATGTCGGTTTATATGCAATGTTGATATGGTGAAAATGACAAGACATTGAAAGATTAGGCAGCTCTTTAAGAAATTCCTTCGACTGTAGTCATCTCTGTTTCTTAAGGTGGACAATTGAAATCCTCCACTCACGAGTGACGTGAATTTGCTTGGTTTTTCTGCTTGCTTGAATTGGTTTTTCATCGCACTGCGATATTTGAACTGTAATTCTCCTTTTTCTCTGTTCTCATATGACTGCTCAAGGTAATATAATTATTAACATGTGGATTATCAAGGAAGGTTCTGGAGGCAAAGTACAGAAACACATTGGCAAAGGAGAGAGATCATACTGATGGATTATGGTGCTATGGAACTGTAGAATTCGTCAGATTCTTTCAGGCTAATTTCATAGGGTGTGAATTTGACAAGGCACAAGTCTGCGAGAGTGAGTTCACAGTTTCATTGTCATTTTAAATTCTCACTGGATTCTCTTTGTGTTGAATTTGATGATAACAAGATTTACACGGTTAAACCGTTGGTCATTCCAATGCTGGGATTTTCTTGCTATGCCAGTGAAGAATTATTCTAGTGATGCTCTCTATTTCTGACTTTCCAGTACGGGAGTTTTTGTCTCCCGTTGCTTTAAAATCTGTTAATGATCTTGGTCTTCATGCTTTAGGAACTGCAAATAGAGCTGAATTTTAGAATTTTGGAAGAGAACCATGTATGTATTTTGAGAATGCTCATGGACTATTGCAAGTTTTAGCAATTTTCTCTGTGTGAATCATGCTGGCATTGTGAGAGGAAGCCTCTTAAAGAGTTCATTACTATATTACGAGTAGCAGCATCTCACAATCTATTAGTAGTCCACCTATATGTTGTGGAAATAATGATCCTCCTATTTCATGAACTGACATGATAAGCTTATATGGCAATTGACATGAACAGGACTAGCAGTTTAGCACCGAGAGATGAAGCATCACTTCCAGGTGGGGGTGGAGATGTGCTGGTGCCAGTGGCTGGGGCACAGTGGCGGGATTGGGCTCAGACAGGAGGTCGGGCCGTCAGAAGTTTCGCCGATGATGACCACTACTTTTCGACCCCAAGAGCAATGGTCGTTGTAGCAAAGATGTAGACGGAGTAATACCTGCTAGCATTGTCGAGGGTGGCCAGTTCATTGGTTAGGATGATTTTTTGGAGGAGCGGTGTTGCAGTTGTCATTGTCACCCTTTGGCAAGTTCACGATGTTGTGTGACCTTGCGTTGAAGCCAAACGCTGCAAAAATCATGGAAGATCATCGGCACTAGAGAAACAAAGCTCGAGGTTGATTTTTGGCCGCTGAAGCTCGAGGTTAATTTGTGCATATAAGTAATAGAGAATGGACTGGTAGGAGCAAAGTGCTTATAAAATTATGACAAGCAAGGTTTTGATTCCTGCTCCGAAGAGGGCCAAACTGCAAGAAGAGTGTTTCAAGTTGATCTCAACTAATGGTCACGACTCGTGTATATGATGTTGTTTATCAAGCCAAACAAAGTATTTAAATTCCTAGCTATTTTCTCCCCCAAAAATCAGGGCAAAGAATAAAGTCGAATAACCAGACTATCCGAACACAGTGTAAAACATTTCATTTCATAATCCCATGTTGCTTTGTCCAATTTCTTTTTTTTCCTAAAATCTGTCTTACATCGTTACATGAGGATACAATATGTAGAAGATTGTATCCTTCTCGGTACTTCATGTAATTTTCTTATTTGGGCCATGGGACTTCACATGATTGATACCACCGTAGATCAAATTGTAATTGCCATTCAAACTTTTTACAAGACAAGCTCCAAAAATGGGATGAGATGAAAATACACTACGCTTGTAGGTTCTCATTTATGTTAAAGCATCGTGGCGGTGGAGATTGATTTGTGTGACATTATGTGAATTTGAAAATAAAGACAAGGAAGGACGGATTTGTTGGAGAAAAATGCTCAACTAAAACATCCCCGCTTAATCCTAAAATGATAATAATATCGAAAGTAAAAGTAAAAGAAAATAAATCAATTTCCGTCAATCATTTAATGTTATAAATTTACATAAAAGTCAATCTCACTTTACAAAGAGTATGAAATAAAATGTATGATCGTAGACATAATCAAAGCTCTTCACATGCAAAGGGAGTGTGAAATGAAGTTTGAGATTTGTTTTGATGGCTTTCGAGAATGCTGATCAACTGGGGCATTCGCACAATGTAAATGGGGAGTTTTATAAAGAAAAAGACAAAGCAAGAAATAATTAAATATACATATGTTATAATTGAAAGATATTATGCGGGCATACCTTGTACCGGTAGAAGGTGCATGCCGAAACCTTGAAACTCATCGTATACTTATGGATTTCGAAATTTGGGAACTTGAAACCTACTCCACAAATTCTAATACTCACTTTGAAACCTATCGAATCATGTTGGTTCAGCTCCGCAAATTCTCCTCTACATACATAGCAAGAACATGTTTAGGCAAAGTTTGTGCTCCGAACAAGGCAGAAAGCATGGAACAAGCGCAAACAATTGAATGAGAAATTAACGCAGTAAATAAACATACACATTGCCCCCGCTCTTAGAATATCTATAAATTACATCACATCTTCATTTCAAAGTTTCAATTTTTAGAACAATTTTAATCTCTCTAGACTCTTTATATGCTCCCCATGCTTTTATAATCATTGGGAGTAGTCTCTTAAAACTTAATGCCCACTTTAGGAGAGAGATCAACGAGATGCTCTGCTATAATCAACATAAAAAAGACAAAGATTGTTTGAAACGCACGACTCTCTCTCTCTCTCTTGCAAGTCTTATAACTTTAATTTTCGGTCAATGGTTCAGGATTTTTATGTGAAACCACACAAAAGCCCATGTCTGTCTATGTACATGTTAATATCATTATTATTTTTATCATTTTCATGTTTAATTAAACTATGTTTGGCTTTGTAACTTTTATTGTTATAGGCATACACATTTCTTTGTCCAATTTGATCCATGATTTCTAAACTATGATGCACTTCTTCGAAAAGCTTTGTTTGAAATCTTTAGTGATTTAATTTTTTTTTCCTCAGTGCAATTTCAAACTTAACTATATTTATTATTGCAATTCAGGTCATTATAGTTTTGATTTTTTTTTGTTGGATCGAAATTTTACAGTTTGATTTGATTGGGTCTTCGAAGCCAAACCCATATGTAATTTCTAAGGGCATGGAAAATGGACCACCTAAACTGGAAACTATTTGAATTAGACTGGATTAGCTGATGTGGATTGCCAAAAAAGTCCTAAACCTATTGCAGTTGTGCCAATTCAGTCATAAACCTTTTTTTTTTACCAATTCAGTCCTAAACCTTTTGCGGTGTGCCAGTTGATTCCATCCAGGCCAAATTTGGCCGGCCGGAGGCGTGGCGTGGACGCCGGTCGGCGGCGCCAATATTTTAATAATTTTTATTATTTTTCGAATTTTTTTATTGTTTTTTAATTTTTCTGTTTTTTTCTTTTCTTTTTTTCCCCACCCCCCCCCGGGCGGCGGGTGGCCGCTTGGCCGCCGACAAGGCTGCAGGCCCTTGTGCGAGGGCCGCGAAGCCCTCGCCCAAACACAGGGGCCGCCGGCGGGTCGCGGCCCGGCCGCCCGCACAGGGGAGGCCGGCCTCGCCATGGCTGGCCTCGGGTGAAGGCGGCCTCACTGCGGTGGCGAGGCCATGGCGGGCACAGGCGAAGGTCGCCATGGCCTCGCCCGGCCGCGGACGAGGCCGCCTTCGCCCGCGGCCAAGCCATGGCGAGGCCGACCTCGCCCGGATCCGGGCGGCGGGGCCGCGACCCTCGCCGGCGGCCCCCAGGTCCGGGCGAGGTCGCCGGCGAGGGCCGCGGCCCTCGAGCGGTGGTCGGCGGCCTCGTCGGCAGCACCGGCCGGCCACCGCCGGCCGGGGTTGGGGGAGGGGTGGGGAAAAAAAAAAAAAAAAAAAACAGAAAAATTAAAAAACAATAAAAAAATTCGAAAAATAATAAAAAATCAAAAAATAATAAAAATTATTAAAATATTGTTGTCGCGCCGGCCGGCGTCCACGTCGGCTCCGGCCGGCCAAATTTGGCCGGATGGACTCAACCGGCACAATTGCAAAAGGTTTAGGATTAAATCGGTAAAAAAAAAAGGTTTAGGACTGAATTGGCATGACTACAATAGGTTTAGGACTTTTTTGGCAATTCTCCTTGATGTGGTCTACTTCTTGAGAATATCAGTCTAGTTCCTAGTTCCCAAAAGTGAAATCGGCATTCGGGCAGTCCGGTTCTTGATTCCAAGAGGAAATTGGACCGGATCGGACTAGAGCAACTATATATATATATATTATTTCTTCAAAAAAATAGTAAAATATTAACTAAATACTATATCGTTCAATGGTACTATAAGTTATGATACAATAACTCTTCACTCATTGTCACTTCCATCAATATTTTAAGATTTGTTGTGCTCTCTCGTTGTGCATGACCACTTTCTAGTGAGAAAAAAAAGTGGTCAATTCCATTGGACCAGATTGGGCTCGATCGAAATCGATGGTCCGGTTTTGTTCTCGATCCTAGGAATAAATGATCTAGTCCCCAGTTCCCAAATTTGGGAATTAGCCCTCTCGGTTCGGACTGGGATTCAATCACCTCTAGTAATTTTACGGTTTGAGACGGTCCGGTTCACTGACATTTTGAAGTCATCCAAGGAAAAACCTGCGCCCGCAATCAGAGTATAGGACGGGCTATCGGAGAAGAGCTTAAAGCAGGGACAGACCTATCCATTCCCCAGGTTTAGAGTTCGACAAAACCTGCGTCCAAACGGAGTCCTTCGTCTCCGTCTGGAGAGCGTTATATAGAGAAAGACGAAGAAGAATGGCAGAGTGTCGTCTTTAACGAGTGTGGCCACTGTCGTCGTTGGTTACCCTACTACGCTCCCTCGCTCTGCACGCGAACTGGTAAGCCCTCGCCTTTCCAATCTCTTCATCCCTCCCTCCCTCCTTCTCGTGGCTTCCTCCGTTTCGATTTTCGCTAGCATTTGGGGAGGGGGGAAAACGAGGTGCTTGGTTCGAACGGCGGACCGTCGTTCCTTCCCGAAAGTTTCGTCGTCGTTCGAGGATCGGCTTGTCTCTGCTGGAGAGGTTCGGTTTCGCCGTAATTGCTTAGTACATTCGAGCTTTTAGGGAGAGTGGGTGCCGATCATTTGTTCCCCTCTCTGGTTTGGTTACGTGTTGGTCGAAAATGTGGGTTCTCTGGTGCTCTCGCGTGTAGCTATTTCTGAGCTTTACGCTGGGTCTCGAGTGCCGTCATTTGGAGGGCTGAGATTGTATTGAGATGATCGGTTTAGGAAAATGTGTTTTGCGTGGTTGTATTTCGTCATATTATAGGAACTTTCGAACTTACTTTCGCAGCTCTGTTTCCTACGGTGGAAGTTAGAGCATGAAATGGTTTTGGGTGGAAAGTCTGTTTTGGTACTGCATTTGCATTTCTGTAAAAACCCTGATGCGAGGCAAAGTGTTTTTGGCTGACCCTTTTGGCCTTGCATTTCCTGTAGAAACTTTGATGCTTTTTCTTTGTGTTGGTGACTTGGCATGGGTGGAAGATGTCCAACTTTAATGTGTTGCAGAAAGTCAAAAGCAATTTTGAGAGTTTACATTAACATGCGGGAATCTTCCCCAACCCGCTTACAGCAATAAGCCATGTGTGCTGGGGGCACCCTTTTTACAGGAATATACAGAAATGGTCAACATTGTTGCAATTATCATCAGGATTCATTCAATATTTTGAAAACATTGTTGCAATGGTCGTTGTTAGCAAAGATATAGACGGAGTAATACCTGCTGGCGTTGTCGAGGGTGGCCAATTCATTGGTTAGGATGATTTTTTGGAGGAGCGGTGTTGCGGTTGTCATCGTCACCCTTTGGCAAGTTCATGATGTCGTGTGACCTTGCGTTGAAGCCAAATGCTGCAAAAATCATGGACGATCATCGGCACTAGAGAAACGAAGCTCAAGGTTTATTTTTGGCCGCTGAAGCTCGAGATTAATTAGTGCATATAAGTAGTAGAGAATAGACTGCTAGGAGCAAAGTGCTTATATAATTATGATAAGCAAGGTTGTGATTCTTGCTCCAAAGAGGGCCAAACTGCAAGAAGAGTGTTTCAAGTTGAAAGATTTCAACTAATGGTCATGACTCGTGTATATGATGTTGTTTATCAAGCCAAACAAAGTATTTAAATTCCTAGCTATTTTCTCCCCCAAAAATCAGGGCAAAGAATAAAGTCGAATAACAAACTATCTGAACACACTGTAAAACCTTTCAACAACTATTTTCTCCTATGACTGCTCAAGGTAATTTAATTATTAACATGTGCATTATTGAGGAAGGTTCTGGAGGCAAAGTGCAGAAACACATAGGCAAAGGGGAGAGATTATGCTGCTGGATTATGGCGCGCTCTCGAACCCCAGAAATCGTCGGGTTCTTTCAGGCTAATTTCATAGGGTGTGAATTTGACATGCTACAAGTCCTCAAGAGTGAGTTCACAGTTTCATTGTCATTTTAAATTCTTGCTGGACCGTCTTTGTGTCGAGTTTGATCCTGACAAGATTTACACTGGTCAAACTTTTGGTCATTCCAATGCTGAGATTTTCTTGTTATGCCAGTGAAGAATTTGTTGTAGCAATGCTCTCTGCTTCTGACTTTCCAGTGCACGAGTTTTTGTCTCCTGCTGCTTCAAAAACTGTTAATGGCCTTGGTCTTCATGCTTTAGGAACTGCAAATAAAGCCTTAATTTTAGGATTTCGGAAGAGAACCATGTACGTATTTCAAGAAAACTCATGAACTATCACAATTTTTGGCAGTGTTATCTGTATGAATCGTGCTGGCATTGTGAGAGGAAGCCTCTTAACTAGTTCATTACTTTATGACGAGTAGCAGCATCTCAAAATCCATCAGTAGTCCACCTTATGATATTCTTGTTTCATGAACTTACATGATAAGCTTATGGCAATGGACATGAACAGGACTAGCAGTTTAGTAGTGAGAGATGAGGCATCACTTCTAGTCTTCTAGGTGGGGGTAGAGATGTGCTGGTGCCGGATGTTGGGGCTGATAATGGCGGGATCTGGCTCGACAGGAGGTCAGGCCATCGGAAGTTTCACTGATGATGGCCACTACTTTTTGGCCCTGAGAGCAACGGTCACTGTTACCAACCAAGACGTAGATGAAGTAATACTCACTGGCATGGTCAAGGGTGGTTGATCTGTTGGTTAGGATGTCGAACGGAGAAGCAATGTTGCAGCTGTCATTGTCGCCCTTTGACACATTCGCAACGCCATGTGACCCTGTGTTGAAGCTGAACACTGCAGAAACGATAGAATGTCATCGGCATTAAAGAAATGAAGCTCATGATTGATTTTTTTGGCCATTGAAGCTCGAGATTGATTGCACATATGAGTACTAGAGAACGGACTGGTAGGAGCAAAGTGCTTAAAGATTATGATGAGAAAGGTTTTGATTCCTATTCCAGAGAGGACCAAATTGCAGAAGAGTTTCTAGTTGATTTCAACTTATAATGTGCTTAAAAATTATAAGTTGCTTTGTCCCAAAAAAAAAAATCTAAAATCTGTCTTACATCATTACGTGTTAAAGGATATATTATGCAGAAGATTGTATCTTTCTTGGTACTTCATGTAATTTTCTTATTTGGGCCCTGGTACGTCATATGATTGAGACCACCGTAAATCAAATCATAATTGTTATTCAAACATTTTACAAGACAATCTCAAACAATAGGTTGAGAAAAATACGTTACGCTTGTTAAGTTTCATCTATGTTAAAGTATCATAGCAATGGAGATCAATTTATGTGACATTATGTGAATTTGAAAATAACGGCAAGGAATAATGGATTTGGTGGAGCAAAATGCTCAGCTTACAACATCGCTGACCACGAAGGTAACTTAATCCTAAAATGATGATAACATTGGAAGTAAAAGAATTTAAAAGGTAAATCAATTTTCACCAATCTTTTAATGTTATAAATTTACACGAAAGTCTATCTTACTTTCCATAGAGCATGTAATAAAATGTATCATTATAGACATAGTCAGTCTCTTTGCATGCAAAGGGAGTGTGAAATGGAATTGAGATTTGTTTTGATGGGTTTTGAGAATGCCGATCAACTAAGGCATTTGCACATTAATGCCGATCAACTAAGGCATTTGCACATTAAAATGATGAAATTTCATAAATAAAAGAAGAAAGCTGTAACTTATTTAAATACACATATGCTATAATTGACAAATACTATATACCACACCTTATACCTTTCTATAGGATACCTCGCACGAGGAAGAGGGTGCATGCCAAAACCTTGAAACCTATTATTGTATACCTACCGGCTTCGAAATTTAGGAATTTGAAACTTATTTTGCAAGGTCTAATACTCACCTTGGAACCTAATTAATTGTGTTGGTTCAGGTTCGCAGATTCTCCTCTACATCCATAGCGAAAATAACAACCAACAATCGGATAAAAATAAACGCTGTAAATAAACAGGATTCGACCAAAAAAACCTTTACACTAGGAGAGAGGCCGATGAGATAAGATCAACATAAAGGGGATGAAGACTGTCGGAAACACACCCCCTCTCTCTCTCTTTGTGTTAAGTCTTTATAATTTAATTTTCAAAAAATGGTTCAAGATTTTTTTTTTTTTATGTCGAACCACACAAATCATATCTATCATGTGCATGTTTAATATCATTATTATTAATTATTTCGATCATTTTCATGTTTTATTAAATTGTGTTTGCCTTTGTAACTTTTTATTGTCACGAGCATTCACATTTCTCTGTCCAATTCGAACCCCGATGCCCTTATTCCACAAACTTCGTTTGAAATCTTTAGTGAACTCAATTTTTTTTTGTCCTCAGTACGATTTGAAACTTAACTATACTTATCATTTACAATTTGGATCATTATAATTTTGATTTGTAAAATGATTTGGTTTGATTTCTATTCCTATCGGATCAAAATTTCATGGTTCGATTCGGTCTGGTCTTCAAAGCCAAACCCAGACGTAATTTCATGTTCAAGGGTCGTGTTCACCGGCATTTTGAAATCATCCATGGAAAGACCTACCCCAGCAACCAAACAGAGAATCGGACTGGCTATCGGAGAAGAGTTTAAAGCTCGGACAAGAATATCCATTCCCCGGTTTAGTGTTTTACAATTACATCTTGACACGTGGATACAGATATGAAAATGAAAAAAAAATAAATTTTTTTCTCCTTTACTCCTCCATCTTCAAGCTCCGCTCCGCTGGGCTTGGTCATCTCAAACGCCCAAGGAGCCGGCACCGGCGCCATCCTTGAGCTACCGCCCCACCCTGGCCACCATGGTCCGCGGCAAAGCTGTTGAGCTTGTCGCCGGCAGCCATGGACGAGCCAAGACTCGAGCTCAAAGCTGTTGAGTAGCAAAACCAGATCTGGCTGTTGAGCGAAGGTCGATCGTCAAGTCCAGGCCGACCTCTCCGTCGTCCCGGCGGCTAAGCCTTGGCCGCGAGCACTCGTCCTCAGATATGGAGATGCAGAGCAGTGATTGGCTATGGACGGCCTCTCGTCCACAGATTTAAGCGCCGACCTCCGCGTCCACCCCCTCAGTCTCGCGGCCAAGACTCCAAATCTAGCCGAACTTGCAGATCTAGAGCCATGGCCGGGAGCGACGACGGTTCCAGATCTGGACTTCACCGACCTTCATAAGAGAGGTTTTTCAGAAAATAATTTGTCACGTGTCATCCACTGTCATTCTTCATCCTCAACATGATATGGAAAACCATAATTTTAGATTCATAATCCTTTTCCAAGTACTGTATTTGAAGGTGGTTGTGCTTGCTCGCAAATCATTCTAACGGATTTTTTTTGGTTTGTTTATATGATGAGTTAAACTTTTCTATCTTCTGTTTGATCCTCATAATGCCAGGCATACTAGTTTATATGCGATGTGGATACAGTGGAAATTACAAGACGTTGAAGAGTAGGCAGCTCTTCAAGAAATCCCTTTGACAATAGTCATCTCACTTTCTTAAGGTGGACAATCAAAATCCCACACTCCCGAATGACGTGATTTGCTTGCTTTTCCCGATTGCTTGAACTGGTTTTTTCATTGTTCTGCGATATTTCAACTGTACTCCTCCTTTTTGTCTGTTCTCCTATTACTGCTCAAGGGAACTTGATTATTAACATGCGGATTACTTAGGAAGGTTCTGAATGTAAAGTACAGAAAAGTACAGAAACACATTGGCAAAGGAGAGAGATCATACTGTTGGACTATGGCGCTCTCAATCCACAGAATTCGTCGGGTTCTTTCAAGCTAATTCCATAGGGTGTGAATTTGAGATTCTGCAAATCTGCAAGAGTGAGTTTTTGTCATTTTAAATTCTTGCCGGGCTGTCTATGTGTTGAGTTTGATCCTAACAAGAATTACACTGTTTAAACTGTCGGTCATTCCAATGCTGGGATTTTCTCGCTACGCCAGTGAGAAATTTGTTCTAGTGATGCTCTGTTTCTGACTTTCCAGTACTTGAGCTTTTGTCTTCCGCTGCTTCAAAATCTGTTAATGATCTTGGTCTTCATGCTATAGGAAATGCAAATAGGGCTGAATTTTAGAATTTCGGAAGAGAACCGTGTATGTATTTCAAGGCAACTCAGGAACTGTCACCAATTTTAGCAGTGTTATCTGTATAAATCATGCTGGCATTGTGAGAGGAAGCCTTGAGTTCATTACTTTATGACTAGTAGCAGAATCTCACAATCTATCAGTAGTCCACCTGTATCTCGTGGAAATAATGATCCTCATGTTTCATGAACTGACACGATAAGTTTATATGGCTATTGACGTGAACAGGACTATCAGTTTAGCACCGAGAGATGAAACATCACTTCCAGGTGGGTGCGGAGATGTGCTGGTGCCAGTGGTTGGGGCTGATAGTGGCAGGATCCGGCTCAGACAGGAGGTGGGGCCGTCAGAAGTTTCACTGATGATGACCACTACTTTTCGGCCCTAAGAGCAATGGTCGTTGTTAGCAAAGATGTGGACGGAGTAATACCTGCTGGCGTTGTCGAGGGTGGCCAGTTCATTAGTTAGGATGAGTTTTTGGAGGAGCGGTGTTGCAGTTGTCATCGTCACCCTTTGGCAAGTTCGCCACGTCGTGTGATCCTGCATTGAAGTCAAACGCTGCAAAAATCGTGGAAGATCTCAGGCACTAAGAAACGAAGCTCGAGGTTGATTTTTTGGCCACTGGAGCTCGATATTGATTTGTGCATATAACTAATAGAGAATGGACAGGTAGAAGCAAAGTGCTTATAAAATTATGATAAGCAAGGTTTTGATTCCTGTTCCGAAGAGGGCCAAACTACAAGAAGAGTGTTTCAAGCTGGATTTCAACTAATGGTCACGACCCGTGTGTATGATGTTAAAGTTTTCCTAAAATGATAATGATATCGAAAGCAGCAGAATGAAGTAGATCAGATTCCTCCTAGGGAGTGTGAAATATCATAGAGGCAGAGAGAGAAAGCAATGAATAACCAAGTACACATATAAATTAATTGACAAATATTATGATATGGTACCTTATACATTTCCATAGGGTTACCTCCCACAAGCCGAGACGGTGCAAGGTTGTAACGGTTGAGCCCTTGGAACCTATCATGTCGGTTTAGGCAAAGTAATATGCACATTTATTTGTTTCAAACTAATATGCACTTCTTCCTCCAGCTTTGTTTGAAATTTTTAGTGAACTTAATCTTTTTTCCTCGGTGTGATCTTGGACTTAATCGTTGGTGAACTTAATCTTTTTACTTAATGCGAATTTAACTGCACTTATTATTGCAATTTTGGTCATTACAGTTTCGATTTGTAGAACGATTTGGCTTGGCTTCTATTTCTACCGGATCAAATTTTCATTCGGTTTGATCTTCGAAGCCAAACCCGGAGGACACGGATGGAGACGGTCCGGTTCACCGGCATTTTGAAATCATCCCATGAAAAAAACCTGCGCCAGCAGCCAAACAGAGAATCGGACGGGCTATCAGAGAAGAGCTTAAAGCATGGACAAGGCTATCCCTTCCCCAGGTTTAGAGTACGACAAAACCTGCGTCCAGACAGAGTCCTTCGTCTCCGTCTCGAGAGCGTTATATAGAGAAAGACGAAGAGCAATGGCAGGGTGTCGTCTTTGACAAGTGTGACCACTGTCGTCGTTGGTTACCCTACTACGCTCTCTCTCTCTCTCTCTCTCCCCGCGCGCGAACTGGTAAGCCCTCGCTCTTAAGTCTCTCTCTCTCTCTCTCTCTCTCTCTCTCTCCTTCCTTCCTTCCCGTAGCTTCCTCCGTTTCGATTTCCGCTCGCATTTGGGGAGGGGGACACGCGGTGCTTGGTTCGGATGGCGGACCGTCGTTCCTCCCCGAAAGTTTCGTCGTCGTTCGAGGTTCGGCTTGTCTCTGCTGGGGAGGTCCGGTTTCGCCGTAATTCTTAGTACATTTGAGCTTTCAGGGAGAGTGGGTGCCGATCATTTGTTCCCTCTCTGGTTCGGCGACGTGTTAGTCGAAAATGTGGGTTCTATGGTGCTCTCGCGTGTAGCTGTTTCTGAGCTCTACGCTGGGTCTAGAGTGCGGTCGTTTGGAGGGCTGACGATTGTTTTGAGATGATGGGTTTGAAAAATGTGTTTTGCATAGTTGTATTTCGTCATATCATTGGAATTTTCGAACTTACTTTTGGATTCCTGTTTTCTACGGTGGAAGTTAAGAGCATGAAACGGTTTTGGGTGGAAAGTTCGTGTCTTGGGTACCGCATTTGCATTTCTGAAAAAACCTTGATGCGAGACTCTTCCAATGATTTGTTTTGCAAAGTACCTTTTATCAGCTTTAATGTGTTGCAAAGAGTCGAAACCAATTTTGAGAGTGTACATTGACATGCAGGAATCTTCCCCAACCCTCTCGCACGCCCCCTCGCAGTCGCCGCCGATCATGGCGTCCCCCTCGCACTGTCCCAACACGTGCACAATCCCATAACTCCCCGTGTAGAACCCGCCGCCGTCGACCACGCCGCTCTCCACCATCCCGAACGCCGCCTCCCTCTTCGCCCCAAACCCGCCGTCCTTCTCCGACCCGCAGACCTTGTACACCACGTCCGTGTCTGGCGCCTCCTGGAAGCCGCTAATCCGGTACTTCAGGTAGCACCCTTTGAGCTGGACCCTCGCGGCAGCGATGGTACCCCGCAGAGCTTCCGGGTCAGGTCGGGCGTCTTGCCGACGCAGTCGCCACACTGGGCGGCGGTGAGGTCGCCCCAGCACTGGAAGAGCCCGGATACAGCCGTCGCGCCATCGCCGACGGCGGTGGAGTAGAAGGTCTTCTGGGAGGCGTGGGAGGTGAGCGTGGAGAGGAGGGATTTGAGGTTCTGGGCGAAAGCGTCGGTCGGGTCCGGAACCTTCTGCTGGGCGTAGCCCTTGAAGACCAGGTCGGTGTAGTCGGAAGAGGGCTCGGCGGGTGAGAACGAGAGCCAGAGGAGGAGGGCGAAGAAGAAGAAGCGGATTGTCATCCGATGCAGAAGCAAGCCCATTTCTTCGGTGGATGATGTCGATCAGAATTTGGGTGCGGCCATTGATATGCGCTCTGCTCCTGTGTATTCTCAAGCTTTCTTAGAGAGTTTCTGGAAATGGGTATTCTGCTTCTTTTCCTTAAAGCGACGATGAAAACAGAGCAACTTGGATTGAAAAACAGGGGAATTAAGTAAAGCGCGTACCGATGTGTACTTCCGAATTAGTAGTACTGGCTGTGTTACCAGTAGTAGCACGAATTGGGGCACGCAGCTTTGAACATAATTTGTGAGAATCACGAGTCTTTAAAATTACATAGCACATATCTCATATGAATAAAAATTCAAAAAAAAATTCAGTAATATTATTTTGATTATTCGGTAGTTGCATGCTCAGGTTTTGTAACTAAATGAAAACTTAGATTTTTCGAAAAAGAAGAGATTTTTATTTTGGGCTAGGCTTAACCAGTTCTCACTTAATATGATTAATTTGGCATGAGTCAATCTAGGCTTATTCCGTCTTAGAGAGTGCTAGCATGAAATCATCATGTCTTGCCTTAAATTTGGGACAAAGCCCTTGGTTGACTTGGTGCATAAATAGTTGTGGTCACTATAGGTGAGCAGTTTCAGGTTTTGACTAGGTTGAACTTTAAACGTATCCGTCGAAACATGTTTCTTAATTTTTTGAATCTAGAACCTATTTTACATACTTAAGAATTTGGAACCTACTCTGTCATAGGTTCCAAGATCTACCAAGATTTCATATGTACTTTTAATTGAATAATTCCACTGAATCATCACCTCAAATAACCACTATTTGTTACAATATACTAATCAAAACTCATATTTATACACAGGGATTATGAAATACTAACAAAATAAAAATCTTAATTATTGATATCACCGGAAATGAAAGCTTAGAGTAATAGTTTCATATTACATACTCATTTTAGATGTTATGGAATATAGTAGAATTGAGGGAAGATAGAGAATAAGAAAAATAGAATGACTTCTTTCAAGTTCAAGTTCTCGGTTCCACCTGGAACCTACCATTTGGAATATTTTTTATAATTTTTGAAACCTAAAACCCATCCTTTATATCCTACAACCTAAAATCGGACGAATCGAATTGATTTCCATCCGTCCGATTTTTCAGCTCTCGGTTTTACCCATAACCATGCTCAATTCTAGCAGCCACCAATGGATCCCACCAAATTGTCATCGATCAATTTTGAGTTGCCACCAGTTAGCCCGATTTGACAACAAACTATTTTGAGTTGGAGTTGGTTTGTCAGTCCATTAATTACTCTCTCTTACCTTTTTGCGGTTTCTTTGAAATTGTATCCTTGCTCATCCAAGTTTATTAAAGAGATGTATGAATATATATGGTTTCCTTTTATGAAAATGATATCTTATATCATTTACACAAATGAATTAACGAAAAATATTTTAATCGTTGACAAAAATGTTTAGACGTAAATTATTATCGATAATATAAAAATTTTCATTGTCTAAATAATTGAAGAGATACACGCAACATTTTTAAAAAAATATTTTATAGATCTTTCACTTTTCATGGAATAAACGGAATCTTAATTTCCAATTTCCAACTCCTCTAGAAGCACATTTGATGGGAGGTCCAGAAGAAGTGTAGGATGCTCCCACTTTTCATCATCATTATCATCATTTTGTTGATAAAGAGGCTAATTTTTAGTCAGCTAAGTGGGCGAGTCAAAAAAGCAAGTCACTTTCTCTGCACTGCAATGGAAATCACACGTCGTGAAATCCGCGTTACGAAGTTCTTCTGCCTGAACAAACGCACGCTAAAAGTGAATTGAAGCACCTCCTTTTTATCGAGAGCTAAGACTAGAAGTTAAATATCGTTTTCATTCAGCGAAATTGCGAGGCATTCGCATGCATGACCAAGAAAAAAAAAGTCACTTGTTTCCCACATCCTCCCCGACACTCTAGCCAACATCTCAACTGTCGACTCTTGTTTGAGGATGGTTTTATCAAGCAATTTATGACGTTGACTGAGTCTAGTCAACGAAAGTCGCTCTATCAATTAGGGGTGTCGTTGGGGATTCAAAAATAATTTGAAAAAAGCCACGTTGATGTGGAAAGAAAAAAAAATCAGATTGAGGATTGAAAATAATAAAATTCCCTTAATATGGATATTGCGTGTCCCATATATTTTTATTTACAAAATCTAATATTATCCGACGATTGTTGTTACAGAGTTCTCCATATTTCTTGGTGCTGGAGAAGAAAAAGATATATTCACTAATTTAGAAGCTTTACGGTAAAGAAAGTAAACTTTACGTCAAAGTTTTGATCTTGATTATCACCGAATAAGCAAAATATAATAGTTCATCGTGTTAGAAATGAGTAAGGGTGAATGAAAACCCCACCACATTCTTGATAACCCTTCGGACAAGGTCTTGTAATCGACCATCAGGCAAAGTACCCCAGCTACAAGACCTTGCCCCAAAAAAAAGCAAGTCAAGTCAAGAAACACTAAGGTGGTTTCCCCGCCCCTTCGGCTTTATGATGCTATCGTCCTTTCAAAAGATACAAATAACCGTTCTTACAAAAAATACTTTATAATTTTTTTTTCAAAGTGAACGGAGCCTTGGATTCCAATTTCCAACTCGGTCAGAGAGCATATTTCTTGGAAGGTCCTCAAGACGTGTAGGATGCTCTCACTTATTTATTATTATTACTATTATTATTATTTTGTTAATAAAGAGACCAAATTAAGGCTAATTTTTTAGTCATCAAAGTGAGCAAGTCACTTTCTCCACAATGCAACGGAAATCACGCCCCCTGTTCTCCTTGACTCATCCATTTCATGGGAAACTTACGCGGTTATTGATTCTTTAATTTCTGGAAAATCTCTTGATGCACATGTCTATTCTCCACCATTTATGCACTTGGTTAATATAACTAAACAATTTCACTCTTCGTTACGATATTCTTGTGCTTAATTATAATGATATGCTACAATGTTGTACATTATAGCAGGTGTACCACATCTATTTTCCTCGTCTTCTAGCCTTTGTGACGATCCCATGGCATTGATCATGACAATTTTATTATGCTCTATTCGAGGGTTAACACATTCAAAGTTTTGATTAAACAGCTGATGGCAAAAATTACATGAACAACTAACAGCAAAACAGTTGAGTAATCAACTGCATGACTTCTTGTGCATATTACTAGTCTTGTTAATTTTTTAGCAAAAAAAAACATCACGTTAATCTCAATTGTTGGAAAATGTATGGTCCATATGAGTTCATTTTTAGTATAATAATTAGATGACATATGATAGAGATTGTGACGATTTTATTAATTGAGGTAGAAATCTCTAAAAAAAAAGTAATTCCAGAATAGTTCTCTCCTGGAACTATTTTATAAGCTAGGCTTCTCCATGCCTCACCGTGCTTATTACATAGTCATCGTGCCTTTGTCCCAGTCACTTCGATATCCCTCCTCGAATTACTTTTCAACATGTTGCATGACCTTGCTTTCTCAATTAACCAATCACAAATAATAAAATCCGGAGAAGGCACATATTCAACCAAGTTTTAATTTATTGATTTGTTACTCTGCAAATTTAATTCATTTTTTAGTTTGAATTTAAAATATGAACGGGAAAATTTTGCAATACAATTTCCAAGCACAGAGTCATTAATTTTTGAATTTATAAATGGTTGAAAACAATTGTAAAATAAGTTGAGACATCTCCATTTTATCGAGAGTTAGACTAGAAATTAAAGCAAATAACTATCACTACATCTAATTAGCAAAACAAATTAATGTACCCCTTAAGTATAACATTGTTTTCATTCGGCAAAATTGCGACCCATTTGCGTGCAAAAAATGCAACACCCGATGAAGGAAAAAGAAGTAACATGTTCACTAGTCCACCATGGTGCTATAGACAAGACCAGTGTCAATAGGCTTCTAGATTTGATGGTTTTATCAAGCAAACTATGCCGTTGACCAAATCTACTCAATAAGAGTCGTTCCGCATATTGGGAATGTATTTTGGCTAAAAATAATTTAAAAGACATGTTGATGTGCAAAATAGAAGAAAAATATTCATTTGGGAATAGGAGAGTCATGGGGAGGTAGACTTCCATCTTTTTTTTTGGAGAAAGGCTACCGTAAGGTAAGTAGGTATAATAATCTCCCACGCTTGAGATGAGGCGGTGGAACTTACAAATGTTTTTATTGAGTTGATCTATACTCTGCACAGTGTCTTTTATCCGACTTATTGGTCTAGTACTCCGATTGTGGATCGAAAATGACGAACTTTTCTTATTTGAATAATAGAAATCTGCATATGTTTATTAATGAAATCTCATATGATCCAACTATCGATTTATTTTTGTCGGAGGCTCATGTACATCAGCAGCACCAGGAGCATCTGCGTGTTGCTAGTTACTTTTCTTCTTTAATTTGTTGGTTGAATAGAAAAAGCAAGTCTAAGTCAAGTCAAGAAGCACCTTGGTACATTCCACGCACCTTCCGCGTTGCTGCTTATTGTCCTTTCCCCTCATCATTCACTGCCGCGGTTCGAATGGCATAAAGAGTCTTGAATCGTTGGAGAGGCAAGAGCTCGGCATTGTTCAAGCGCGCTGCATAGAGTGTTGTGTGTTGGTACTTCAACGTCGAAGGTTTAGAATCGGTGGAGATCGCGGCGGCAGGTGGATAGTGTTGTCTGAGTACTCCTCAGGTAATCCATGACTCCTTACTCTCCTCATCTTCTATGTTTCCAGCTTTGATTGCTTCATTTTCTTCTGATGAGTTCTCACCTAAACTTAGGTTGTTAGATTCAACCACGCACTTTTGACAAAGCATGCTGAAGACCTTGCAGTAAGCCTAGGCTTTCAGCTTGAAAGGCTGACCGAGTCTTCACCACCCGAGCAAAACCCCCGATCATCTTACCTGTTGAGTCCCGGCATACACCAGCGACGGCGCCAGAGTTTGATTCTCGGAGAAAGGAGCCGTTGAGTTTCAGAGATCTGCACGCCAGCGGTACCCAATTTGGAGGTAATATGAATGATCTGCAGATGTTTATTAACAAAATCGTAAATAACCTGACGAACAATTGATATGTTTTTGTCGTTGGCTCATGTACGTTAGAGTCAAGAGCGTCTGTTTATCGCTCGTTAGGTTTCTTCTCTATTTTCCTTGCTCTTTTCTTCTCTGTTTCCTGTTTTGATTGCTCTGATGTTTTTCAGACGAGTTTTGAATTGAGTTCTCTAAAATAATATTGGATAATTATTCGATTGTGGAGAACCTGTCGGCCCGAGGATCTCCAAATGTGACATTGAAGGAATAAACTTTATATAAAATGCTAAAAATTATTAATTTAAGGATGGAGAGAGATATAAAAGTGACTTGTGTGAGGGCATAATGCTTCTTTAGGCATGATGCGGTATGGAGGAGTCTAGCTTGAGAAAATGGTTTTGGGGAAATTTACTTTGGAAGTAATTTTTCTCGAGAAGAAATCTCTTTTAAAAGAAAAAGGGATATGTTCAGCAGAAGTCCTAAAACTTATTAGGATAGTGCGATTGAGTCACAAAAACTTGTAAAAAGTGCAATCGAGTCCCCAAAACTTGTCGCGTTGGTTCATTTGAGTACTTCCGTTAACACCGTTAACGAAAAAAAGTCGACGTGGCATTTTAAATTATTTGTTAATGCCACATCAGCATTTTTAATTATTATTTTATTCAATCTTATTTTAATTAAATTAAAAAACTGAAAAAGAAAACCTAAAATTTTATTTTAAAAAAATAACTGAAAAAAAAAAAAAAGAAGGCAGGGGCAGGGGCTTGACCACCGCCGCCGCCGCCCATCGCTTAGGAAGAGCCACCGCCGATGCCCTGGACAAGGGTGGCGGCCCCGCCCGCGCCCGGGTGAGGGCGGCGACCCTCGCGGCGCGCGAGGGCGCCCGGATCCGGGCACGCCGCCTCACGGGGCGGCGACCTCGCGCCGGCGCGAGGGCGCCCGGATCCTGGGCACGCCGGCCCGGGGGGCGGCGAGCCTCGTCGGGGCTGCGACGCCTCGCCCGGGGCGGGCGATGGTCGCCGCCCGTGAGGGGAGGGGGCGTGCCCAGATCGGGCGCCCCGCGCGGCCGCGAGGGTCGCCGCCCGTGAGTGGTGGCGTGCCCGGATCCGGGCGCCTCGCTCGCCGTGAGGGTCGCCGTGAGGGTCGCCGGCCTCACCGGTGCGGCGAGGACTCCCCTCGCCGGGCGATGATCGCCGCCCGCCCTTCCGGCGTGGGCGGGGCGGCGGCGAAGGAGTCCTCGCCGGCAATTTTTTTTTTTTTTCCAGTTTTGTTTTTTAATAAAAAAATTATTTTTGTTTTTTAATCTAATTTAAAAATAATTGAATAAAAAAGCCACGTGGAAAATAAAAATTACTTTAAAATTTCACGTGGAAAATAAAATTAAAAATTAAAATGCCACGTCGGCAAGATTTAGTTAGTCAAATTGACGATGTTAACGGAAGGACTCAAATGAACCAATACGACAAGTTTTAACTCATTCGCACTTTTTGTAAGTTTTACGACTCAATCGCACTATCACGATAAGTTTTAGGACTTCTACTGAACATATCCCAAAGAAAAAAAAAGAAGGTTGGATTGTGGATTGAAAATAATAAACTTTCCTTATTTTATTATTGCTGTCCTGCAGTGTGATTAATCGGACGATTGATGTGTTTTTGTCGTTGGCTCGTGTACGTTAGCGCCTGGAGCATCTGTGTATTGCTGGTTAGTTTTCTTTTCTATTTTTTATAAATAAAAAAAGCAAATCTAGTCAAGCTCCACGCATCTTCCGCATAATGCCTTGGGAATTACGCGTGCTCACGTACGTCAGCAGCACCAGGAGCATCTGCGTGTTGCTAGTTACTTTTCTTCTTTATTTTTTTGGTTTAATAGAAAAAGCAAGTCTGAATAAGTCAAGAAGCACCTTGGTACATTCCACGCACCTTCCGCGTTGCTGCTTATCGTCCTTTCCCCTCTGTCATTTACCGCTGCGGTTCGGATGGCATAAAGAGTCTTGAATCGTTGGACAGGCAAGAGCTCGGCACTGTTCAAGCACGCTGCATAGAGAGTGTTGTGTGTTGTGTGTTGTGTGTTGTGTGTTGGTACTTCAACGTCGAAGGTTGAGAATCGGTGGAGATCGCCGCGGCGGGTGTATTGTGTTGTCTGAGCTTTCCTCAGGTAATCCATGACTCCTTACTTTTCTCATCTTCTATGTTTCCTCCGTCGATTGCTCCATTTTCTTCTGATGAGTTCACGGATCGAGTTCCCAGAGACATTCTGCAATTCCCAGATCTGGGATTCCTTATTTGTCTACTCTATTTTCTACTTTGTTTTGAGGCTCTGCTCCATCAATCTGTTTTAATGCCTTTGTAGGTAATTATGAACGCGGAGCCAAGGAGATCGGATATGGGGGGCGTCTTCCTCAACCTCTTTTACTGGCTTTGTAGGCTCTGCTCATCCAATTCTCTCGAGATGGAAAGAGAAGAACCCACTCATTCAAAAGATCTGACGTGCGAGGCGTCTTCCTTGTCGACCTCTCCACGTGTAGGTGATTATGAAGGCGGAACCAAAAAGTCGAGGGGAGATGATTATGAGGTGTTCTTGAGTTTTAGAGGGGAAGACACTCGCAAAGGCTTTACCGATTATCTCTATACGAGTCTTGTTGATGCAGGAATTCATGTGTTCAGAGACAACGATGAACTCCATGTTGGTGAGGAGATTGGTCCGAAGCTTCTTTGTAGTATTATGCAGTCTAAGATCTCGATCCCGATTATCTCAGAGAACTATGCTTCTAGCAAATGGTGCCTCCGTGAGCTAACTCAGATATTGAAGTGCAAGAGAACTATAGGGCAAATAGTGTTACCCATATTTTACAAAGTGGAACCCTCGCAAGTGCGACATCTTAAAGGGAGATTGGGAGATATTATTGATGCACGTAGGCAGAATTTGGATGAAATGATTGTGAAGGAATGGGAGGAAGCACTTAAAGAAGTGAGTTCCTTGAAAGGATGGGAATCGGAGAAAACTAATGATGGGTACATTACTCTCCACAAAAAATCGTTGTTTAGTTTCTCATAGTTGAAAAAGAATATAAATATTGCCATCGTATATTGAAATTTTTATTGTTATTTGACAGGCACGAAGGAGCGCTAGTTAAAACGGTTGTTCAAAAAGTAATGGGCGAATTAAACAGACTTTTTCAGCTACTTGTTCCCAAACAATTAGTGGGAATTGATGAGCATGTGGAACGGATTATGAGCTCGATAAATGATGAATTCAATGGTACGGCGATTATTGGAATTCATGGTATGGGCGGCATCGGTAAGACAACTCTGGCAAAGGTATTATACAACAAACTCTCATGTAAGTTTGAGTATCATTACTTTGTGGCAGATGTTCGAGAAACATATCCACGCAAGGGCATCGAAGGTCTACAAAATCAACTCATACACAACGTAATAGGATCTTCTTGTGTTGTGTCTAATGTCGATGAAGGAATTCGTGTCATTAATTCTCGATTTACAAGTAAAAAAGTCCTTGTTCTTATTGATGACATAGATGATATTTCTCACTTGATTGCTTTGGCCGGAGATGGTAGTTGGTTTGGACCTGGAAGTATAGTCATCATAACAACTAGAAACAAGGGCATTCTTGATGAAATTGGGGCAAGCCACATCTATCAACTCAACGAGTTTCCTTTTGATCAATCGTTGATCTTATTTAGTAGACATGCATTTCAAAAAGATTCTCCTCCGAGCAATTATGCGGCTATCTCTCATGATGTTGTATCGACAACTGGGGGTTCATTCCTATGTGGAAAGAGAGAAGAAGTATGGAAAGATACATTAAAGAAATTAAAAAATGTGCCAAATAAGAAAGTGCAGGAGAAATTAAGGATAAGTTACGATGCATTAGATTATGAGGAGCAACAAATATTTTTGGATATTGCATGTTTTTTTATTGGATCACATAAACGAAGTCCGACTCATATGTGGGATGCTTGTGGTTTTTATCCAGAGAGAGGGGATTGAAGTACTCAGTCTTTTGTCCCTAATTAAAATTGACGAGTACGGTAAGCTGCGATGCATGATCAGGCGAGAGAGAGATCTTGGAAGGGAAATTGTTCGTCAAGAAAATCCACAGGAGCCTCAGGAGCGTAGTAGATTGTGGAATAAGGAGGAAGCCGTAGATGTGCTTGACAACAACATGGTAAGAGATTTCTCCATTTGTCTTAGCTAATGAATGAGAGGCAATTTTCTTTCTTGTTTGATATAAAAATTGTCATTAATCTTAAGTTCCCAAACTTGCCACTTTTACCAGCAAAAAGCTCTTTCAATTAATTGCCGTTCTTGCCAAATTCTAGGACATAATTTTTTTTTTGGGGTTAGATCTAGAACATAATTGAGGAGCAAATTCTTGGTTATTGATGATTGAAATATATATCTTTACCTCGTGGTATTGTGATGAGTACGTTCTCTTTTGGTAACTTCAATCCAGAACTACAAAAACATGATGTTTGACAAATTACTTTTGGGGAAAACCTAACATGTATACTTTGATGTATGTGTTTGATGTTCAAATTCTTCTTTTGATTTGTTGTGAGGTCATGTCCTTTTTTTTTTTTTTCCTTTAAGTGAGAATTAACTTCTCACAAGTCGTTTGCTATGATAAATGAGACCTTCATTCTTTTATGATGATTAGCCATCCTGGTTCATGTATTTTTTAAGTTGATAAAGTACATATTTAGTTCTCTAAGTATAACTGTTTCTGAGATTTAGTCTCCTGTCCTCAAGTAGTCCTTCGTATCCTATAGATTGTGCAATCGAGTCCTCTGTAGTTTAATCATTAGTTAACACTGTCAATTTATTGATGTGGCTTTCGTGTTTATTAATGAGGAAAATACTATCATAAACTGGGTTTATTATGATACTAATACCCCAAACTTTTCTTTTTCCGCATTGCCAAAATCCTCAAACTTGTACCAATGACAAAAATCCCCTTTGTCTACCACAAAAATCCTAAGGTTTTTAATGGTAACACTAATATCTCAAACCTTTTTTTTCATGTCACTAAAATTTTCAAAACTTGTAACACCAAGTGCAAAAATTTATAGTGGGATTTTTGGCAACACAATAAAAAGTTAGAAATATTAGTGTCATGGAAATTATAATTTGTGATTTTTAGTGGTAATAACCTTTTATTTATGATATATGCACAATCGTGCAATATAAACTCTAAACATATATTAATTTCATTTTGTAGAATTTTCATTATAGTGGATAATTTTTATTCTATGAATTTTCTACTATTTATTTTTCTCTTTGACGATGGGTTATTTTTTTACTAATCCCCTTATAACATTTATTTGTTAAACATAGTTTATCATGTTATTATAATTATTTCTAAATTGTTCAACTCTTAATGAGCATCTTACTTTTTAGTAAATATTATATCACCATTTATCAAATATGGGCTATCACGTTGCATAACCATTTTATTGACTTTTTTATTTGTTAAATATTGACTATCAAACTATTTTTGTATCGTTCTACTCCTAGTCTTAGTGAGCATTTAGCACATATTTAGTACATTTACATCATTTATTTATTGAATATGGGCTATCATATTACATAGGCTTTTATTGATTTGTTAACATCATTTACTTATGAAATACAACAAACATTTTCTCATAATCAGTATCAATAGAACTCTTCAATCATACAAAGATCATTTATTACACATTTCGTTATACATATTAGAAATTGAAATGCGAAATACAATGACGTAACAATATTATTGAAAAAATGCAAGCGATGCTTTTTTACGAGTATAATTTTCCACAACAATAATCAACTGAATATGACATTGCTTAGAACTGAAAAAGGTTATCTACGAAGTTATTGACAAAAGTACAATAAATATACGAGAAATTTTTGAAGGAAAAATAAGTGGTGCCCCCATCTAAAAAAATAAAAGTTTGAAGGAAGAATTTGAACTGCCAAACAAATCCGTATTACGAAGCCAATCTATTCATTCTTTTATGTCCAATTTGTTTGGGAACAAGATCTCATTAATCTATGGGTGCAATTGATATTTTCATGTGCAATGGAAAAATATTCATTGAAGAAAAACATCATACGAAACTACTAGAAAATATGAGCATTGATATTTGGGATGATAATCTCGTTTTCATTTTGCTGTGAGAATTGCAAACAAGGTACACCCAAAAAGAGAGGGGGAATTCTATGATTATTTTCTTTAATTATGATACATATTTTGACGGCAAGTTTGATAGATGTATTTGGATCGTAATAGCCATGTTGTTTCACATATAAAGGATATAAGCAAATATAGTGTTCTCTTACATACAAAGGGCTTTGGTAGATGTATTTGAAGGAGTGGGTACATGAGGAGAGACCTTCTATTGCAATTCCAAAGGATGCGGATTTTGGGAATTCAAAAAGTGCAAAAGGCAAAAGGCAAACACATAGATTAAATAAACAATATGCAATCACAACATGCCATTCCACAAAGCTGAAAGTGAGAAGCCTACACTATAATAGCATGACAGCAAATTGAAATCAATATCATTCATCTTATATCGTTAGTCTCATCTCTTCATTCAAAATTTACGGTCCACAATGTTTCCTAATTGCAGGGCACTAGAAAGATTGAGGCCCTTTGTCTTGACAATAATGGTAGGAGAAGAAGATACACAAATGAACAATTTAAAGAACTGACCAAGTTAAGGTTCCTTAAGTTTGATGGAGCAAATTTCGTGGGAGATTTTCAGAACTTGCTTCCTCAATTAAGATGGCTTCAGTGGTGGTATTGTCCCTCGATTTCATAGTGACCAACTTTCATCCGAAGAAATTAGTCGTGCTCGATCTATCAAATAGTGCAATTACGAGAGGATTGGGGAGGATGGGGTTTGCTCAAGGTAAGCGTAGAGAAATCATATCTTTTTTGAGTAATCACATATTGCGAGGTCCAATCCCACTAACTTATCATTCCTTTGTTTTCGCTGTGGTTTATTATCCATTCTGAAAAATTAAGGATTTTCCTCTAAATATAAGAGGCTATAAGGGTTTCTGCCCCTTAATATTTTAACAACCAGTCATGCTTGACATTAGACACAATAAATTTTCTTTAGCTATATTAATTAACATCTTTTTAAAATATAACTAAAACTTCTGTGCCTATCTTGAATTTTATTTATCTAATTGGTTTGGTTTGTGGCTTTTGAGGTAATATCTCCCCATTCAAAAGTCCTTTTTTTTTTTTTTTAGTGATTCTTGTTATATGTCTGTATGAATCTTCTTTGGGAAAAGTATAAAAAAAGTCATAAATTGATTGTATTGACATAATTTAGTTCTAAACCTTTCAATTAGACAAATTTAATCCTAAACCTTTTCACATTGATACCGGTTTATTTTATTCAACCAATTTAGGCTAGAAATGACATGGACACCGGCCATCTTATATGCCATTATGAGCATTGACATGAACATTTTTTTATAATCTTTTCCTTCGTCAGTGGCCAGAGAGGTTCATCCTTGTTGGCATCGCCTAGGTGACAGTTGGCCTCACCCTCGCCTTGGCAATGCCCGCTTGCTAGATCTAGGGAGGGCGGCCTCATTAGCGCTCACCCTCACCCAAGCAAGGCTAGCCCACGCCTGTGGGGGTGAAGGCGATCCTCGCTAGCCATTAGTGAAGGGAAAGAAAAATAAAAGAAAGGAAAAAAAGAAAAAATATGAATTATTGAAAAAGCATTAAAATTTTTAATAAAATGTCCAAGTTAGTATTGACGGTGTCGCATTAGCAATTTCTGCCTTAAATTGGTCAGAAGGACAAATTCGGTATAAATATAAAAATATTTATGACTAAATTAGTCTAATTGAAGGGTTTTGAACTTTGGTACTAATACAACATGTTTAAGATTCCCAATATTCTTTCATAAGAAACGAGAACTCCGTCATGGATCAAGGGACTTGTGTTGTACATTCGTACTGAAATTCAAAATATATATTTGTCTTAGAGAAATGGAAATCATTTATGAATTGCTTTAACTTGTTGCTCCCAATGTTTAATCATTGTAATTTATAAATTATTAACGTAATAAGAGTAACAAAATTGTCCTCCCAATGGAATTTAATTACTTTTGGACCTAACTTTTTTTTTTTTTTATATCTTGTACATATAACATTGAAAATTGCTTTTCATAATTAAATTAGCTGTTTTTCTTTAATTTCATATTATTGAAAGAAAACGTGGCCCCCAGTGAATGCACCGCTCTTCCATTTGAATTTCTTATCTGCTTTTTTATGATAAAGTTGGCTTATGTCTAATCAACAAAGTGCAACATCGCCTTAACTTTTAAAAACAAAATATATTTTTTCGCTTAAACATTAGCCATAAATAAAATTGTAGTTGGCGCTTGTATGTCTCTAAAGATCTTTTCACAAGGGACATGCTTAATAAACATTTATACATTGGTGTAGACAAATTCTATTAGAAGAAATATTTAAAAGAAAAACAAGACAATTGAGTAGGAGAAGTGGTGCATGGACATTTTTAAATTTTTTAAAAAAAGTCTTGATGGCAATCATAGTGAGGTATCCTTTCTTTCTTTCAGATATCAACAAAGCTCAAAGTTCTCAATTTAACGGGTTGCAAATCTTTGAGAAGAATTCCCCAATTGTCTACTTTGAAAAGCTTGGAGATCTTGATTCTCGAAGATTGCTTGTATTTAGAAGAGATTCATCCCTCTATTGGGGACATAAATACCCTTGTCACCTTGGATGTCAGTGGATGCCTTAAATTAGAGGAGCTACCCACAGGGGTGGGTAGAATGGAAGAATTGAGGGAGCTTCTCTTAGCTAGAACTCATATACAAGAAATTCCTATTTCTCAAGGTCGTTTGATGAAGTTGGAGACTCTAAGTGCCCAGGGATGTAGAGAACTTGCTCAACTTCCAGAATCCTTGGGCTCTCTTGTGTCGTTAACTTGGTTGGATCTATCGCATTCAACAATTGAAAAATTACCAGAATCCATAGGCTCTGTTGTGTCGTTAACTGAGTTGAATCTATCGTATTCAGCAATTGAAAAATTACCAGAATCCATAGGCTCTGTTGTGTCGTTAACTGAGTTGGATCTATCGCATTCGGCGATTGAAAAATTACCAGAATCCATGGGCTCTCTTGTGTCATTAACTGAGTTGAATCTATCGCATTCGGCGATTGAAAAATTACCAGAATCCATGGGCTCTCTTGTGTCGTTAACTGAGTTGAATCTATCGCATTCGGCAATTGAAAAATTACCAGAATCCATGGGCTCTCTTGTGTCGTTAACTCAGTTGGATCTATCGCATTCGGCGATTGAAAAATTACCAGAATCCATGGGCTCTTTAAAAAAGCTCAAGATTCTTCATGCTTCTTATTGTAAATCGTTAGCCCATATTCCCAACTCCATAGACCATCTACCATCTCTGTCTGTCCTTGACCTAAGAGAATGCGGTAATCTTTCTCAGCTTCCAATCTCCATAAGCTCCCTCACGTCTTTGATTGCACTGCGTTTAGCGAGGACAGCAATTGTAGAATTACCAGAAGGCATCGTGAATTTGCAAAATTTGAGATTTTTGGATATTAATGGAACTGGTATAACAGAATTGCCCCGTAATATAGGCGAACTGATTTCGCTAGAGGAGCTTGTATTAGACGGGTTGGACATTTTGAGCTTGCCGGAAAGCATTTCTAAGCTCTCTTCTCTCCAAATCCTCGGCTTACGAAATTGCGAAAAGCTTCAAGAAGTACGAGAGCTGCCCTCTGGCTTAACAACTCTAGGTATAACCTGCCAGAGTCCGCCGTCGCCACATCTTTCCCAACTGACCCTTCTCAAAACACTCACTCTTTCTGATTGCAATTGGCTCGAATGTCTCCCAGAGCTTCCCGTTGGACTATCAATTCTTTGGATTACAGATTGTGGAAAACTGAAAGCGTTGACGAATTTGTCATCCTTGAAGCGCTTATCTCAATTGATTCTCGAGAACTGCTTGGAGCTAACAGAAGTCACCGGTCTGGAAGGTTTACAATCCCTATACAACTTACAGGTACGTCGGTGCCCTAAGATATATAGGCTTGGTGAGGTCGAATCCTTGGAGTCATTGAGAGGCTTACACATCGATGAGGCGTTCCCAGATTCTTCGAAGTTCACGAGCGCAAAGGTATCACAGCTTGGAGGATCGCCAGATCTTTCAAATTCAAAGATTCTGCAGGAAATCAATGCTGGAAGTTGCGCGAATTTGATTGAAACGGAAGGCCTTGATGGATCCAAATCCTCAGAGACCTTGGATATCTCTGAGTGCACTTCTGCCGGACGATCGCAAGGCCTTTCAAGTTTGAGATATCTGAGGTATCTATATGTTACAGAGTGCACGAATCTTACTGAAATTCGTGGCATTGATGGATTAGAATCTTTGGTACATTTGGATATTTCCGGGTGCACATCACTGAGACAATCACTGGATTTGTCAAATTTAAAGAAACTGCTGTGGTTCACGGCTGAAAACTGTGAGAACCTAGTTGAAATTCGAGGCCTTGATGGATTAGAATCCTTGTTGAATTTGAGAATTTCTGGGTGCACATCTCTTCGACAGTCACTGGACCTGTCAAGTTTAAAGAAGTTGGGATGTCTCCACGTTGCAAGCTGCAATAACCTAGGTGAAATTCAAGGCCTTGATGGATTGAAATTCTTGAGAGAGTTAAATATTTCTGGGTGCACGTTCCTTGGACAATCACTGGACCTGTCAAATTTCAAGACTCTGAACAGATTTTATGCTATAAACTGCAATAACCTAGTGGAAATTCGAGGCCTTGATAGCTTAACATCCTTGAAAGATTTGGATATTTCTGGATGCACGTCCCTTAGACAATCACTGAACCTTTAAATTTAAAGGGTCTATGGGCTATTCATGCTGCGAATTGTGAGAACCTATTTGAAATTCAAGGCATTGATAGATTACAATTTTTGAGGGATTTGGATATTTCTGGGTGCACATCCCTTAGACAATCAATCGACCTGTCAACTTTAAGGTATTTGAAGAAATTCCGTGCTGCAAATTGCAAGAACCTACTTAGAATTCAAGGCCCTAAAAGATCAAAATACATGGAAAAGTGGGATATTTCTGGGTGCACGTCCATCGAACAATCACTGAACGAGTGAAGTTTATAGAAGCTGAGAATATTCCAAGCTGCAAACTGTGAGAATCTCATTGAAATTCAAGGCCTTGATGTTTTAGAATCCTTCAAAGGGTTGGATATTTCTGGGTGCACGTATTTTGTATGTTCATTGGACATTTCGATTTTGCAACATTTTTGTGGGCTGCAAATTGCAATCTAAATGAATTTCATGGCGTTGACAGGTTGTAGTTTTTGGCAAGTTTGGTAGTCTCTGGGTCCATGTCCATTCAACAATCATTGGACCCATCAAGTTTAGAGAGTTTGAGGGAAATCTGTTCTGCAAACTGCCATAATCTAGTTGAAATTTGAGATCCTGATAGGTTAAAATCCTTGGAAAACTTGAACATCTCCAGATGCATTTCCATTGTATGATAACCTCTCAAGTTCAAAATATCTGAGGCTATTATTTGTTGCAAATTGCACAAATCTTGAAAGTTTGAATATCTCTAGTGGCATGTCCATTCAATACTTGACCTTTCAAGCTTGAAGAGTCTGAAAGAATTAGATGCTGCCAACTGCAAGAATATAGTTGTAGTTCAAGGCCTTGACTAGTTGGAATCTCTAGAAAGGTTCAATATCTCTGGATACACTGGAAAGATTCCGTGCTGCAAATTGTCGGAATCTTGTGGAAATTCATGGTCCTTACAGGTTGGAGTTATTGGCAAGATTGAACATCTGTGGGTGCACATCTATTGAATGATAACCAGACTTCTGTTTAAAAAATTCAAGGGAATTTCATGCTGCAAATTGCAATAATCTAGTTGAAGTTTGAGGCCTTGATCGTTTAGGATCTTAAGAAAGGTTTATCTGGATGCATGTCCATTGAAAGAATTCTATGCTGCAAATTGCGGGAGTCTAGTTTAACTTCAAAGCCTTGACAGGTTGGATTTTTTGGTAAGAGATGTCTCTGGTTGCACATCTATCGAAAGATTACTAGACCTTTCTAGTTAAAAGGATTTGATGACATTTCATGCTGGAACTGCAGAGTCTTGTTGAAATTGGTGGCCTTGATAGGCTGGAATTATTGGTAAACCAGATTATTAGATTCCAAATGCAAGTCACTAAAAGCAATGCCTGAATTGTCTGGGGCTTTCCTTATACAGAATTGTCAGTAGTTGTTACGTCAGGATGTTCACAAGATCACATTCCGGTGATAATTTGATATTGAGACGATTGATGTCCCTGAGAAAGCAAAATCTTAGTCTTGATGATGACAGGAATGAAGCTGGCAGTCCCGGTGAATCGTCTGTGAGTGATTCTTCTCTATACATTACCGAGTGATTTATGTTTCTTATTTGGAATGAAATTTCTCTCGATCTTGGCAGGAATGTAACTAGCAGCCCTTGTTGAATGACTAGATCATTATAAAAGTGACTTCTTGGAAAATTATTTGTCATGTGTCATTCACTGTGATTCTTCATTCGTGACATGATATGGAAAACCAGATTTTTAGATTCATAATCTTTTTGCAAATTCTGTATTTGAAGGTGGTTATGCTTGCTTGCGGATTAGTCTAACCTGTTATTTTTTTTGTTCGTTTACACGGTGAGTTAAACTTTTCTATCTTCTGTTTGATCCTCATAATGCCAGGCGTGTGGGTTTATATGCAATGTTGATATGGTGAAAATGACAAGACATTGAAAGATTAGGCAGCTCTTTAAGAAATCCCTTCGACTGTAGTCATCTCTGTTTCTTAAGGTGGACAATTGAAATCCTCCACTCGTGAATGATGTAAATTTGCTCGGTTTTCCTGCTTGCTTGAATTGGTTTTTCATCGCACTGCGATATTTGAACTATAATTCTCCTTTTTCTCTGTTCTCATATGACTGCTCAAGGTAATATAATTATTAACATGTGGATTATCAAGGAAGGTTCTGGAGGAAAAGTACAGAAACACATTGGCAAAGGAGAGAGATCATACTGATCGATTATGGTGCTATTGAACCACAGAATTTGTTGGATTCTTTCAGGCTAACTTCATAGGGTGTGAATTTGACATGGCACAAGTGTGCGAGAGTGAGTTCACAGTTTCATTGTCATTTTAAATTCTCACTGGACTCCCTGTGTCGAATTTGATGCTAACAAGATTTACACGGTTAAACTGTTGGTCATTCCAATGCTGGGATTTTCTTGCTACGCTAGTGAGGAATTATTCTAGTGATGCTCTCTATTTCTGACTTTCCAGTACGGGAGTTTTTGTCTCCCCCTGTTTCAAAATCTGTTAATGATCTTGGTCTTCATGCTTTAGGAACTACAAATAGAGCTGAATTTTAGAATTTTGGAAGAGAACCGTGTATGTATTTCGAGAATGCTCATGAACTATTGCAAGTTTTAGCAATTTTCTCTGTGTGAATCATGCTGGCATTGTGAGAGGAAGCCTCTTAAAGAGTTCATTACTATATTACGAGTAGTAGCATCTCGCAATCTATTAGTAGTCCACCTATATGTTGTGGAAATAATGATCCTCCTATTTCATGAACTGACATGATAAGCTTATATGGCAATTGACATGAACAGGACTAGCAGTTTAGCACCGAGAGATGAAGCATCACTTCCAGGTGGGGGTGGAGATGTGCTGGTGCCAGTGGCTGGGGCTGACAGTGGCGGGATCCGGCTCAGACAGGAGGTCGGGCCGTCAGAAGTTTCACTGATGATGACCACTACTTTTCGGCCTGAAGAGCAATGGTCGTTGTAGCAAAGATGTAGACGGAGTAATACCTGCTAGCATTGTCGAGGGTGGCCAGTTCATTGGTTAGGATGATTTTTTGGAGGAGCGGTGTTGCAGTTGTCATCGTCACCCTTTGGCAAGTTCACGATGTCGTGTGACCTTGCGTTGAAGCCAAACGCTGCAAAAATCATGGAAGATCATCGGCACTAGAGAAACAAAGCTCGAGGTTGATTTTTGGCCGCTGAAGGTCGAGGTTAATTTGTGCATATAAGTAATAGAGAATGGACTGGTAGGAGCAAAGTGCTTATAAAATTATGATAAGCAAGGTTTTGATTCCTGCTTCGAAGAGGGCCAAACTGCAAGAAGAGTGTTTCAAGTTGATCTCAACTAATGGTCACGACTCGTGTATATGATGTTGTTTATCAAGCCAAACAAAGTATTTAAATTCCTAGCTATTTTCTCCCCCAAAAATCAGGGCAAAGAATAAAGTCGAATAACCAGACTTTCCGAACACAGTGTAAAACCTTTCATTTCATAATCCCATGTTGCTTTGTCCAATTTCTTTTTTTTTCCTAAAATCTGTCTTACATCGTTACATGAGGATACAATATGTAGAAGATTGTATCCTTCTCGGTACTTCATGTAATTTTCTTATTTGGGCCATGGAACTTCACATGATTGATGCCACCGTAGATCAAATTGTAATTGCCATTCAAACTTTTTACAAGACAAGCTCCAAAAATGGGATGAGATGAAAATACACTACGCTTGTAGGTTCTCATTTATGTTAAAGCATCGTGGCAGTGGAGATTGATTTGTGTGACATTATGTGAATTTGAAAATAAAGACAAGAAAGGACGGATTTGTTGGAGAAAAATGCTCAACTAAAACATCCCCGCTTAATCCTAAAATGATAATAATATCGAAAGTAAAAGTAAAAGAAAATAAATCAATTTCCGCCAATCATTTAATGTTATAAATTTACATAAAAGTTTATCTCACTTTACAAAGAGCATGAAATAAAATGTATGATCGTAGACATAGTCAAAGCTCTTCACATGCAAAGGGAGTGTGAAATGAAGTTTGAGATTTGTTTTGATGGCTTTCGAGAATGCTGATCAACTGGGGCATTCGCACAATGTAAATGGGAAGTTTTATAAAGAAAAAGACAAAGCAAGAAATAATTAAATATACATATGTTATAATTGAAAGATATTATGCGGGTATACCTTATACCGGTAGAAGGTGCATGCCGAAACCTTGAAACTCATCGTATACTTATGGGTTTCGAAATTTGGGAACTTGAAACCTACTCCACAAATTCTAATACTCACTTTGAAACCTATCGAATCATGTTGGTTCAGCTCCGCAAATTCTCCTCTACATACATAGCAAGAACATGTTTAGGCAAAGTTTGTGCTCCGCACAAGGCAGAAAGCATGGAACAAGCGTAAACAATTGAATGAGAAATTAACGTAGTAAATAAACATACACATTGCCCCCGCTCTTAGAATATCTATAAATTACATCACATCTTCATTTCAAAGTTTCAATTTTTAGAACAATTTTAATCTCTCTAGACTCTTTATATGCTCCCCATGCTTTTATAATCATTGGGAGTAGTCTCTTAAAACTTAATGCCCACTTTAGGAGACAGATCAACGAGATGCTCTGCTATAATCAACATAAAAAAGACAAAGATTGTTCGAAACGCACTGACTCTCTCTCTCTCTTGCAAGTCTTATAACTTTAATTTTCGGTCAATGGTTCAGGATTTTTATGTGAAACCACACAAAAGCCCATGTCTGTCTATGTACATGTTAATATCATTATTATTTTTATCATTTTCATGTTTAATTAAACTATGTTTGGCTTTGTAACTTTTATTGTTATAGGCATACACATTTCTTTGTCCAATTTGATCCATGATTTCTAAACTATGATGCACTTCTTCGAAAAGCTTTGTTTGAAATCTTTAGTGATTTAATTTTTTTTTCCTTAGTGCAATTTCAAACTTAACTATATTTATTATTGCAATTCAGGTCATTATAGTTTTGATTTTTTTTTGTTGGATTGAAATTTTACGGTTTGATTTGATTGGGTCTTCGAAGCCAAACCCATATGTAATTTCTAGGGGCATGGAAAATAGACCACCTAAACTAGAAACTATTTGAATCAGACCGGATTAGCTGATGTGGTCTGCTTCTTGAGAATATCAGTCTGGTTCCTAGTTCCCAAAAGTGAAATCGGTATTCGGGCAGTCTGGTTCTTGATTCCAAGAGGAAATTGGACCGGATTGGACTAGAGCAACTATATATATATATATTTTATTATTTCTTCAAAAAAATAGTAAAATATTAACTAAATACTATATCGTTCAATGGTACTATAAGTTACGATACAATAACTATTCACTCATTGTCACTTCCATCAATATTTTAAGATTTGTTATGCTCTCTCGTTGTGCATGACCACTTTCTAGTGAGAAAAAAAAGTGGTCAATTTCATTAGACCAGATTGGACTCGATTGAAATCGATGGTCCGGTTTTGTTCTCGATCCTAGGAACAAATGATCTAGTCCCCAGTTCCCAAATTTGGGAATTAGCCCTCTCGGTTCGGATTGGGATTCAATCACCTCTAGTAATTTTACGGTTTGAGACGGTCCGGTTCACTGACATTTTGAAGTCATCCAAGGAAAAACCTGCGCCCGCAACCAGAGTATAGGACGGGCTATCGGAGAAGAGCTTAAAGCAGGGACAGACCTATCCATTCCCCAGGTTTAGAGTTCGACAAAACCTGCGTCCAAACGGGGTCCTTCGTCTCCGTCTGGAGAGCGTTATATAGAGAAAGACGAAGAAGAATGGCAGAGTGTCGTCTTTAACGAGTGTGGCCACTGTCGTCGTTGGTTACCCTACTACGCTCCCTCGCTCTGCGCGCGAACTGGTAAGCCCTCGCCTTTCCAATCTCTCTTTCTCTCCCTCCCTCCTTCTCGTGACTTCCTCCGTTTCGATTTTCGCTAGCATTTGGGGAGGGGGGAAAACGAGGTGCTTGGTTCGAACGGCGGACCGTCGTTCCTTCCCGAAAGTTTCGTCGTCGTTCGAGGATCGGCTTGTCTCTGCTGGAGAGGTTCGGTTTCGCCGTAATTGCTTAGTACATTCGAGCTTTTAGGGAGAGTGGATGCCGATCATTTGTTCCCCTCTCTGGTTTGGCTACGTGTTGGTCGAAAATGTGGGTTCTCTGGTGCTCTCGCGTGTAGCTGTTTCTGAGCTTTACGCTGGGTCTCGAGGGCCGTCATTTGGAGGGCTGAGATTGTATTGAGATGATCGGTTTAGGAAAATGTGATCGGTTTAGGAAGATGTGTTTTGCGTGGTTGTGTTTCGTCATATTATAGGAACTTTCGAACTTACTTTCGCAGCTCTGTTTCCTACGGTGGAAGTTAGAGCATGAAATGGTTTTGGGTGGAAAGTCTGTGTTTTGGTACTGCATTTGCGTTTCTGTAAAAACCCTGATGCGAGGCAAAGTGCTTTTGGCTGTGGCCTTGCATTTAGTGTAGAAACGTTGATGCTTGTTCTTTGTGTTGGTGACTTGGCATGGGTGGAAGATGTCCAACTTTAATGTGTTGCAGAAAGTCAAAAGCAATTTTGAGAGTTTACATTGACATGCGGGAATCTTCCCCAACCCGCTTACAGCAATAAGCCATGTGTGCTGGGGGCACCCTTTTTTACAGGAATATACAGAAATGGTCAACATTGTTGCAATTGTCATCAGGATTCTTTCAATATTTTGAAAACATGCTTCACTTTGTCCTCTTGTAATGCCTATCTTCTGCCACCTCTTTATGTTAAATTTTTGCATATGAAACTAGTTAATCCTTTTTCCTTGTGCCTCATGATGCATTTGGAAAGAATAAGAATGCAATGGAAGATAGTTCGAGGGATCAGAGTCTTCACATTCTTCAGCTTTTGCTTTGTAAAGCATTTACTGGATGCATCCTTTGTCTCACTAGTATTGTTGTTTTTGGGTTATTTAATTTTTCTTTTGAATGTCCTTGGTAATGCACCTTTTGATGCACTCATAAGGTCACTGCAGGTTTGTGCTTTTCATTTTTTTTCTTGGTATGATCTTTTTTGATTCAGGTTGTGTGTTTGGTGAAATTATATGTGGAGCTCTCTAAAGCTTGTATTTCACCATTTAGACAATGTAGGCTCTTCCAACAATTGTAAGCCTTCTTTACTTCCAAGAGTGTGAAGAGTTAAGGCATGTAACCTTAGAGTAAAGGCAGCCTTTATGGCGATGAAGGCTATTGGAATCAGTGAAGACAAGGTGAAGCCAGTGCTGAAGAAACTCCTGAAATTATATGAAAAAAACTGGGAGATGATTGAGGAAGAAAACTATAGAGTTCTTGCGGATGCTATATTTGATGAGGAGGATGACAAGGTGCGGTATACTTAGAACTGGTCTATATTTACTTCATCAACGTTTCCCTCTTTTTTGCACCTCTTCTTTCCAGCTTGTTTTCCTCATCTTTGTTTATGATCTGCTGTGCAGGTTGAGGTGCAAAAGCGAAAAAGTACTGCAGATGTATGTGATCCACTCTATCGTAACTACAACTTCTTGGTTTTTTTTTTAATTAACTTTTGTTCTTCTCTTTTTGGCTCTGTAAGAGGATGACTTGGAGGAAGAAGCTCAAATGCATGAGGTTGAACGCCCATTAAAAAGATTAAGGTTGCGAAACCAAGAATCTCACAGCTTAGCTTCTCCTAGTAATCAAAACTCTCAATTAGGCAGAACTTCGTTCCAGCCTATGGTCGAGTGGCAAGAGATCCAATCTTCTTCAGTCCAGCAAAATAACACGAACAAGGTAAAACAACCCATTTCTCCCATGGCTTTGGCAGTGATTGAAAGAAATAACCTGTCCCAGCTATCTACTACTAAAGTTAGTGAAACGTGTTCAGCAATGTCCTTCGATACTTCTATCAGAATAAGAGACAAAGGCAAGGGGCCTCTATCTCCTCAATTTATCGATGGAAGCTCTATACCTGGGAGGCCATGTGATGAACCAAAGGACGAGAGATATGATGATGATGAGCCCCTAAATGAAACTCCTATTGCAGTTATACTTCCAGGTCAATGTTTACTTAACAATTTGTTTGTTTGGGTGGTCTTGTGGTTTTGTTGACTCATCCGCATAATGACCAAAGTTTGTCAATTTCTTGTGGGTGAGGGGAGGGAATGATTACTTGGGCTTGTAGGTGACTTAGATCATTGTTCAGAATGAGGAAAACAGAAACTACATTCTCTGAGTTTTCATACCCTTTGCCTGCTTCCCATCTCTTTCTCCCTTCATTCTCCATCTCTTTCTTCCTTGTTCCCTCCCTCCTTTTTTTGTTCCCTCTCTCATTCTCTTGAGCAGAAGGACATGCCACTGGGGATGCCTATGCATGTTCAATGACTATAGAATCCTTTTCTTAATTGGTTAAGTAGTCTTTAGTTGCTCGATATCTTTCAATTAATTTATGGATGTACTAACTACTAAACAAAGATTTATGTATCTACTGTTCCTGATTTTTCATTCACTGGGTGCTTTTGGTTTTGTCTTTTCAAGGGAAATAGATTTCTTTTGTTAACAACGTCAAGTGGCCTGGCCTCCCAGAACTTCCAATTAATTCCAGTTAGTCACGATAGTCTCCCTTCAGACTTCAATTAGGAAGTTATTGAGCAAAGAGGCAAGGGGGTGCCCAACATACATTCTTAAACTGTCTGCACGCTAAAGTATGGATCTATATGACAAAATCATTTACAATATGCCATTTTGAAAGCCGAAAGCTTAAATTTTCAAAATTACTAGCCTATAATGGAGAAGTAGCTGACTCCATTTTCTGTTGTTTCTATATTCCCCATCAATGCCAAGAAGAAAAAGAAGATGATTGAGTAGACTAATCCTTGTCTGCTCAGTTGGGTTTTTTGGAAGGGCAAACTCTCGAATTGACCCTTAGTGTGCATTTTATTGTTGTTAGGGCTGTCTTATTAAATATCTGATCGTAATTTTGGGGTCTAGGGGTGTTTGTTGATGTTGTTTGGTTAATACATGTAGATCCGGTCAATAAAAGAGATTCTGCACTTGGAAAGGAGATGATTGGTGGAAGAGGAGGCACAGCTATCTGCAAATCATCAAGTGAGTATAGGAACAACCAGGAGCTTGCTAACATGGCAGAGGAATCTCCTACCAACCTAGAGATTGCCTCCTCACCCTTGGGAGAGGTAAAAATTACTTTGAGCTGCAACTCTACTTGTGGAAGAGCAGACTTTCATATTCCTAGTATTGATGCGGTTCTAAAGTTGATTGAGGATAAATATCTCCAATCCCATAAAATCATTGACCCCAGTTTTCTGTCTTGAAACTGATGAGAGATATGTGCCACTGCTCTCTGGAGTTAGGAACCAACTCTATTGATGCATCAAGAGAACTATCAATCAATATGGACCCTACAGTTGATACCTTACAGAGATCTGTTATGCAGGACACTCTCAATGTTGGAAGCTGTAAAACAAACTCCTTTGTACCCAATAATGCTCCCAATGGATCTCCTGATGTTCAAGGATCGATTGGACAGGAGATCCATTGGGGCAGCTGCACCGCGAATTTCAAGGTTGCCGAGGTTTTTAGATGTTAGTAATGATCACTTGAAAACGAACAAAAACATTACCACAATTGATTGTGCTGGAAGTCAAAGGAAGCTGTCAGTAGAACATGGAGATGCTGATTCGCGTAGTCTGGTGGTTTACTCGAAGAGTCAGTCAACTCCTACTGATTTGAGGTCTCTCCATGATGTTGATGATATAGCCAAAGGAGAAGAAAGAGAAAAAATACCATGGGTTAACGAGATTGATGATCAGTGTCCACCATCCTTCCACAACACACCTCAAAGTCTGGCTTTCTCTAGTGCTTCTCTCAATTTCTCCCTCTCTGAGATCATAAATGAGAATTGTTGTTATCCAATTAGATCTTGACACATGGATACTGATATGAAAATTAAAAAAAAAAGTTTTTTTTTCCTCCTTTACTCCTCCATAGTCTCTCTGTTGTCCCGGCGGCTAAGCCGTGGCCGTGAGCACTCGTCCTCAAATATGGAGATGCAGAGCAGTGATCGGCCATGGACGGCCTCTTGTCCACAGATTTAAGCACCGACCTCCGTGTCCACCCCTTCACTCTCGCGGCCAAGACTTCAAATCTAGCCGAACTTCCAGATTTGGAGCCATGGCCGGGAGCGACAACAGTTCCAGATCTGGACTTCACCAACCTTCATGTCACCCTCTGTCGTCTTGTGTGAATGAGCCATTATTGCTCATGGCCAACGCTCCAGATCTGGCGCAAATGGCTAGTCCTAAGCAATTGTTTTCTGTTTTGGCTGTCTCGCGACGAATAGATCTGCACACTTTCGGTCCATGGATTTTGTGTTGAGTGGTGGAAGGAGAGACCAGCTTCATCAATAGGTTCTCTTCCGACCAAATCTAGGCCCCTGCAGCCAGAATTGGAAGTGAGGCACCTGGCGGAGGAGACAACCAAGTTTGAGAGATGTGATGCCGGCGACTCTGGCGGTGGCAATGGCGGAAGGAGGCACGGAGGTTGGGCTCGTGACTGCAGATGGAGGAGGAGGAAGAGAGAAGTCAAATTGGATTTGGGGATCTTTGATAAATTTCTCTATTTCAATGTTGCCACATGTCAAATTGTGATTGGTTAACAGTAAATAAATGCACGCCATGTCAGTTGATGTGCCGATTGCGAACCACTGAATATTTTCTCACACTCGTCATGATAAAAGAGAAAGGCGAAGAACAATGGCAGAGCATCGTCTTTAACAAGTGTGGCTACTGTCGTTGTTGGTTACCCTACTACGCTCCCTCGCCCTTCCAATCTCTCTCTCACCCTCCCTCCTTCTCGTGGCTTCCTCTATTTCTATTTTCGCTCGCATTTGGAAACGGGGTGCTTGGTTCGAATGGCGGACCGTCGTTCCTCCCTGAAAGTTTCGTCATTGTTCGAGGTGCGGTTTCGCCGTAATTTCTTAGTACATTTGAGCTTTTAGGGAGAGTGGGTGCCGATCATTTGTTCCCCTCTCTGGTTTGGCGACGTGTTGGACGAAAATGTGGGTTCTCTGGTGCTCTCGCGTGTAGCTGTTTCTGAGCTCTACGCTGGGTCTAGAGTGCGGTCGTTTGGAGGGCCGACGATTGTTTTGAGACGATGGGTTTGAAAAATGTGTTTTGCGTGGTTGTATTTCGTCATATTATAGGAACTTTCGAACTTACTTTTGCATTCCTGTTTTCTACGGTGGAAGTAGACCATGAAACGGTTTTGCGTGGAAAGTCCGTGTTTTGGTAATGCATTTGCGTTTCTGTATGTAAAAACCTTGATGCGACACTCTTCCAATGATTTGTTTTGCGAAGTACCTTTTAGCAGCTTGCTTTAATGTGTTGCAAAGAGTCGAAACCAATTTTGAGAGTGTACATTGACATGCAGGAATCTTCCCCAACCCTCTCGCACGCCCCTCGCAGTCGCCGCCGATCACGGCATCCTCCTCGCACTGTCCCAACACGTACACATTCCCATAACTCCCCGTGTAGAACCCGCCACCGTCGACCACGCCGCTCTCCACCATCCCGAACGCCGCCTCCCTCTTCGCCCTGAACCCGCCGTCCTTCTCCGACCCGCAGACCTTGTGCACCACGTCCGTGTCCAGCGCCTCCTGGAAGCCGCTGATCCGGCACTTCAGGTAGCACCCTTTGAGCTGGACCCTCGCGGCGACGGCGGCGGCGACGGCGCCCCCGCAGAGCTTCCGGGCCAGGTCGGGTGTCTTGCCGATGCAGTCGCCGCACTGGGCGGCGGGGAGGTCGCCCCTGCAGTGGAAGAGCCCGGATACAGCCGCCGCTCTATCGCCGACGGCGGTGGAGTAGAAGGTCTTCTGGGAGGCCTGCGAGGTGAGCGTGGAGAGGAGGGATTTGAGGTTCTGGGCGAAGGCGTCGGTCGGGTCCGGGACCTTCTGCTGGGCGCAGCCCTTGAAGACCAGGTCGGTGAAGTCGGAAGAGGGTTCGGCGGGCAAGAACGAGAGCCAGAGGAGACGCACGAAGAAGAAGACGCGGAGGGGAATCCAAGACAGAAGCAAGCCCATTTCTTTGGTGGACGATATGGATCAGAATTTGGGTCCAACCATTATGCGCTTTCCCGTGTGTTCTGAAGCTTTCTTTAGGAGTTTCTGGAAGTGGGTATTCTGCTTCTTTATCTTTAAGCGGTGATGAAAACAGAGCAACTTCGATTGAAAACAGGGGAATTAAGTAGAGCGCGTACCGATGTGTACTGCCGAATTAGTGTACTGGCTTTCTTCCCAGTAGCACGAATTGGATCGCTTGTATCTTTTTCCGGGGGTTTTGCTTGCTTCGGGAGTTTTTTTTATGTTTGTCGTTGCTTTTCCTCTCATTTACTTCACTCCTCTGGTCTTGATAGCGAAATGACTAAAGACGATCTCTTTTGTTTCATTAATTCTGATAATGAATGAATAATTGGTCAGACGACAAGAACTCTGTGCAGGCTGAGCCTCGATTTGGGCGTGTGTTCTCTCTTTTTTCAATAATTGGAGTTGTCATTAGACTCTGCCTTTATTGATGTGGGAAAAGGTGATGGGGAGGGGGATGGGGATGGGGATTAGCGCGACATCTTGTTGTGTTAACGTGTTGGGCAGAGAGGGTACGAGAATGGTATGATCTGATTCAATTCCAATGCTCTGTTTCTTATGCAGGGGCTCTGGCCATGACTCCTAACAAGTACATGGGAATCTCGTTTGACGGGAGCAGGGGTGATCGGTTTTAGGGCGGTCCGATTCTCACTCAAGAACTGGACTCTAAGGGATGGTTCCCGATTTCTGGTACTGAAAATCAGACCAGATTAGTCCCCAAGTGGGCCAATGGATCTAGTCCCATATTCCTTTTCTTTTGGGTAAGGTTTTTACTGGTATATCCATTTTGATTAGATGCCAAGTGCACATTTCCTGTGATTCCATTGCAATTTAGCACTCTCAAAAGATCATTCTCTCTGATTTTGCTCGGCATTGTCGACCCTCAACACTACCAACTTCGACACTCTCTCTCTCTCTCACAAGCATGTCGCGGAGACTTCGTTAGCAAGTTCACTCAATTTGCAGCCCTCTCATTTCTTGATTTGCGTACATGAGTGAAGTCTGAAATTGGACGTGGATTAGGTTTTTTTTTTTTTTTTTTTTAATAAAAATTCTAAGAAAGAAAAGAAATTAAAAAAATGATTGATTTGGTCCGGATAAGTGATTTTGCCTCAGGAATCGGAACTTGATCTAAATTCATTGATTCCCATTTTATGGAACCAAGAATTAGATTAATGATCTTGAAAACTGCCCAAAATTGAATTTGGATGGTTCTTTTTCTCATCCTTACATTAGAGTGAAGTTTCTTTCTTTTTTTGATTTTCCCCCTCCTTTGGAAAAGAAAAGGAAAAGGCGTGTTTTTCATTATTGATTTTTTTGTTGTTGCTTTGAGTATTTTTTTTCTCTTTGTATCATGGGGTTCCTTCACTAGAAATCTCCTGCCGCTATTAAAACATGCACTGTCCCTCCCATTACCAAGCAATTAGGTTCATGCTTACTATTAAAACCTTAAAATCTAAGGTTCGAATGTTCCCAAAAGTTTCCCCCGTGTATTAAAAACATTAATCAAACTTTAAGGACTTTAATGATGATGATGATGATGATGATGATGATGATATACTTCAAGTTGCTGCATGAGATGAGCCCCCATGAAATTTCAGGCTGCTTTTGACGCGGGTAAACAGATAAAGGTCTTGAGCTCGACATTACCGATCCATGTGAAAGAAGTCAGATCGAAAACTTACCGCTCACGCATGTAATGACACGGGCATTTCGCTGGAGGTAGTCTAGTCAAGTTGCCCTGAACATGACTTTGGTTAGCAGCAGGGCCTATCACCCAAAAGAAAAATTGTAGGAAGGACCTACCTGAACAAATAAGTAAAGCAATTTTTTTTGAAAGGAACAAACATGGAGGGCCTGATTCGAACAAAAGTGGTCAAGGAACAAAAGTGGTCAAGATAGGAGTGATCGATTCTCAGTCTAGTTCGGTCCCCGAGCAGTCCAATGGAACCGGTCCATTCTACGACTTCCAAAAGAAAAACCTAAAATTATCATATGGTGTCCCTCATGACATCACTAAATCGAATGTTACTCAATAGGATACATATGGAATAAAGGTGAACGCAAATTAAACTGAAAAATTGAAGGAAGAGCAAGGTTTTAAGAAATTTATATATATATATATGTGTGTGTGTGTGTGTGTGTGTGTGTGTGATATATATGTGTGTGTGTGTGTGATCGGTCCGGTTTACAACTTTGAATTGGAACTCGACGAAAATAACCAGTTTCATTTTATAGAACTGGGAATTGGACCGACACCTCCTAAAAGGCTTGGCCATGGCTTGGCTTTTGTGAAGGCTTGATGGCAAGTTGATTGGAGTAGGTGTCCTTGAGCCTGCTAAGGTCTGGAGGCTTTGTCATGGTCATCGAGCTTGCTAAGGTCCCAACGACCACGAGCTCAACGAGCATGGAGGAGGAGTGTTGAGCTCGCAGGATGGGGTTCGGTGGTTGTCGTTCATTGTATGTTGCGACCAGAGAGTGGATCTGGAGGCTTGGTCATGGCTGTCAAGCTTGCTGAGGTTTCAATGACCACAAGCTCAACTAGCATGGAGGAGGAGTGTTGAGCTCGCAGGATGGGGTTCGACGGTTGTCATTTGTTGTATGTTGCAACCAGAGAATGGATCTGGAGGCTTGGTCATGGCCATCAAGCTTGTTGAGGTTTCAACAACCACGAGCTCACTGAGCATGGAGGAGTGTTGAGCTCGTAGGGCGGGGTTCAACGGTTGTCGTTCGTTGCAAACATGGTGGTACTATTCATCTGAAAAGAAGAAAATTTAGCAAAATGACATTGTTTTGTCTAAAATTGTCTACGTCAAATTGCTAGCATGTCACATAGATGGCCGGTGATAATTGCATGTCGTGTCAGCTAGTTTCAGATGACAATTAGAAAAAATAAATTGAAATGACACGTGATTTAGGATTATATTAGCAAAATTGGAAAGTTAAGGATAAAATTGTCATTCATATGATCCCAATTGGGTAATTTTATCAGCTTAAAATTCTGATAATGAACTGACCAAAAGAGAAGAACTTTGTGCGGGCTCTCGAGGTGGGTGGGTTTCTCCTTTTCAATAATTGGAGTTGTTGCTCGATGGTCTTTATTGATGTGGGAAAAGTTGATAAAAGGGGATGAAGATTAGTGCATGTCTTGGTGTGTTTTGTGTGCCGTTGGGACCCTACACAAAGCCTCTGAGGGGCGGAGAGTATGGGAATGGTAATGTTCCGATTTGAGTCGATTTGGTTCTCTGTTTTCCAATGCAGCCTCCGGAAAGAAAAGTTCTTAGATGATCCAAGATACATGCATGAGCTTGATGCATCTTAGCACAATGTGTTGCGCTGATGTAATGATTTCCCGCTATTCGGACACATGAACGCTGATAAACAAACCAACCATAGTCTGCTTATCATATGGTTTTTGGGTATTTGATGACAAGTAGGTGTATTAAAAAAAGATCTTACAAGGTTCATGTACGTATATATGTTCGTGGAGGTACAAAATTTAAAATATCATGAAAAAACCTAAATTATACCGCTCTAACACCAATGTTCAAAACTTTTATCTTACCACCAAATATTCTAATCTCTACCTATAATGAATTGTCACACCAGTATAATTTGAAGTATTGGTGGCGTGAAAAAAGGTTTTGGGTATTGGTGCTGCCAATGGGCAAAGTTTATGAATTTTTTTTTGGGTAAACAAAGGGTATTTTTTTTTTACCAAAATTGTGTAGAAATCTTGACGACATAAAAAGAAGAAGAGGTATTGGTGTCGTCGGCGTTGACATAATTTAGGGTTTATGGCAACATATTTTGAAATTTTAAATATCCTGGATTAAAGTGAAATTTTCCTTCATCTATAAGAGTTTGGCGATGTGAGCAAAAGGCATGCTTTTCTCATTGATTTTGTTTTTTTGGCTACTTTGGAACTTTAACGATCAAATGCGATCTTTTGTGTTTTAGGTCCTCCGTTGGAAATCCCCTTTTGCTATTTAAATATGCACCGTCGCTATATTACCAAACAGTTTGGTTCATGCACACTAATAAGACAAAAATAACCTAAAGTTCGAACATTTCAAAAAGTTTCCTACGTGCACAAAAAAAATTAGTCAACCTTTTGAGACTCAAAAAACATGTTGCTCCACGAGACGAGTCCCCTTGCGATTCCTTGCTGCTTACTACATGGGAAGTGAACAAAAGTAGGTCTATATACGAAAGAGGTTTAGGTGGACGTCTTAAGACTCCCGCTGCCGTTCCATGTCGAAGAAGTCGGTGCAAATTCTTATCGCTCATATCATAGGTATTAACGCAAGTGTATTACAATAGATCGTCTAGTTAAGTTGCACTAAACACGACATTGATTAGTAGAAGGAAACTATTACCCGCAATATATGTGTGTGTGTGTGTCCAATAGAGTGAAAAAGAACATAAAAGGGAAATAAGGGGCGAGTAATTGAAAATTTGGCCCCAAACTTGTTAGCTCTTTTCAGCTCTTTGATTTGTTCTCAACAACTTCCAAGTGGGGCTAGATCCAAATTCGATTGGGGCCTAAAAGCCCACAAAGGCCCATCCATATTTAAATAATTGAAAAATATCTTTAAAAACAATTAAAATAAAAAGAAAGCTTCAATAAAAAAAAATTGAATATTCATGCTCAAATGACTTGGCAAAGTCACTAAGGGTGTGCATGGTAACTGGCTAAACAGTATTTGATTATGTTCTTTTGTTCCTAGAAATATATTTGGCATTGAAATCCATTTGGTAAAATTTTTGTTTTTGGAAATAAATTTGGAACAGAATCAAGAATAAAAAAAAAAAACGTCGATTTTTGTTCTCAAGAACAATCCCAAAAATCAAGTTCAAATCTTCTTTTCTTTCTTTTTCCTTTTCTTCTTCTTCCTTTTGATCAATGACCTTGCCAATTGGAGCGTTGCTGGCCTTGGTCATGGCCAGCGACCTTGCCGGAGCATTGTCAGCTCGAGCCTCATTGTGGCTGGGTGATATCAACCTCACCTAGATTTGGTGAAGTTGAGCTCGCTTAGCTACCGACGAGGCTTGGCCTCGCCAGGCCACTATTGGGTCGACGTTGCCTAGCCAAGGCAAGGCTGACCCGATGGTGGCCCAACAAGGCTCGGTGGTTGAGCGAGCTCAACCTCACCACCTGGCCAAGGTGAGGCCGAGCTTCGCCCAGCTCACAACGTGGCTTGGGCCGACGACCCTCACTGTGGCTTGATGTTGCCAGGGGCTGTTGATGCTTCGACAAGGTCACTAGACCGAGTCTGGCCAGTCGTTGGCAAGGAGGACAAGTCGAAAAGGAAAAAAAGGAAGGGAAAAAGAAAAGAAAAAACAGAAAAAGAGAAAAATGTAATAAAATTATTAAAAAATTAAAAGAAAATGGTTTAGACTAGAAATTTTAAGGGTCTTACCAAATGTATTTGTATCTCGAAAACAAAAATTTTGGACAATTATCAAACACTTTCAAATTCTCAAAAATTATTCTCGGAAATAGAATAAAAAAAATTTATTTTTTAGCAGAAATTGTTTCTGAATATAGAATCATTACCTTGCACCTTAGGAAGGAGCTGAACTTGCTGAAAGCATACCAAATTAGGAGGCTAAAAATAAACCCCAACTGTCTTTAATTTCTAGCATCCTATGTGCGGCTTTAAACATAATCCGTGAAAGTCATGAGCCGTTAAAATTAGATGGCATGAAATTCTTGTAAATGAAATTTTATATTTTCTTAGTAATATTTATGTTAAGTTTTCAGTAATTGCATGCTCGAGTTTTGAATCTAAATGAATCCTTAGATTTTTTAAAAGGGAAGAGATTTGACTTTGGCTGGGCTTAACCAGCTCTCACCTAATATAGTTAATTTGGTTTGAGTCGACCTAGGTTGATTCGGGCTTGGAGAGCTCTAGCATTAAACCTTCCGGTCAGGCCTAATTTGTGGGACAAAAGCTTGGTCGACTCAATGCGTGAATAGTCGCGGCCAAACCGAAACTATCACCGATCGATTTCGAGTTGCCATTTGCCACCAAGTCAATCCAATGTAACGACAAGCTATTTTGGGTAGGTGCCGGTTCGTCGATCCATCAATCGGCCTCTCTTACCTTTTTGTGGTTCCTTTGAATACTTTTTCCATCTTATTCTTGTCTTGTTTTTAGTTGTTGATATAGGTAAAAGAAAAAAAAAGCTAACCCCCTCCAATTGGCCTTATGACTTGGAGGACGCTTAAGCCGCATATGGACTATCAAAGAGGGAATACATGGAAATCAACATGACTCGTGTTACTACTGCTACGTTGCCCTTTCAAGAAATTATAATGATGATGATCATGAAGAAACCGACCATCTTGATTATGCATGGAAAACGCTTAAGCCGTAGATGGACTTTCTCAATCTTTTAAGCCTAAGGGCTTGAATCTGCCATGCATATTTTTTTTTTCCAGAGAAGACGGGTCTGGCATGTGTATCTCTTACATTAGTGCAATTCAGAAGATTTCAATTGCGAGAGACATAACTAGATATGCCATGAAATCTTTCCGTAATTGCATTAGTGTGAGACATAAGTCCTTGGGGAAAATGCCATGTGTTATATAGCTTGTTTTCTGAAACTCTCCAGCTAACTTATTTTCCTAAATTTTTTCCCTTCCCCTTTGCTTCAGATATGCTACTGCATTCAGAGGGTTTCTCTACCAACATTTATTCTATTATTCGAGCATATTTTGCTATTGTCTTTTATCATTATGATTATCAATTACCGCAATTGTTGAAAGGAAAAAATACGTCTTCACCAAACTATCAACAAAAAAATGTTATGCTTATTCCACTCAATATACAAATAACTTAATTTTAAATTAAAGCTTTTCCTAAAATAAGCTGGTGTTTTTATATCCCAAGGGTACGACTGTAATTAACCGACTATTTTTTTTTTGTTAGTGCTACTCTACTTCTATCGTAACTCTCACTTTCAGACTTTTGCTTTATCTTCTTACAGGACGTGGGAATTGAAATTCACACTTGAAGCTAAATCGTCCTTACTCCAGTCCCCCTTGAGAAGGTGGAGATTTGACCCCTCACGTCCCCCTTTCCAAGTGAAAAGGGTAGCTACCGAGGTAAATCCCAATGGTTAATTAGCTGACCATCTTGAGGGGGAGCTAACGCAGCATCCCACCCCCAAGACCGTTCTCTTAAGATATAGTGGCCTTTTATAAAGACAAATGACGGACAATTTGTTTTGTCCTGATTAATTTTGGATTTCAATTATTTTTAAGGAGGGATTTATCCATCAAGCACGCCTAGTAATTATTAAAAGCACCATTACGGAAAAAAAAAAACACTTTATGATGTGAAAAAATTGCATTTCATTTTCTTTCTTAAATTTTTTTTATCTTTTTAATTTATAATTCATTATATGCATATCCTTGTTTATTTCTTTCCTAGTGAAACATGTCACCTATGTGTCATTCTCGTGAACTATAATAGGCCATCATATTATCATGTTTCATTTTTTTTTTTAATTTGTAAATTGGGGTAGTGCTTAAGCATGTTAACAAAATAGATTCCACTTAGGAAACAAAAAGAAATGCAATTGGTTATGATGCCAAGTTATATAACAATATAATTGGTTAAAGTCTTGATATTGTAATATTGGTGGTTCATAATATTCAATCACTAATGGCAAACACCTTTAACTGATGAGCGACAATCTTCACTAAAAAGCCAAGAGGAAAAAAATGAATCTCAACATGAAATAAAATTCCAACAAAAATAAAATAAATTGGAAACATAACCACCGAATAACTATTCGACTGTGGAGAGCCTGTTGGCAGAGAAATTCAAGATGTGAAATCGAAAGAATAAAATTTATGTAATTTTTTTTTAAAGAGAGAGACTATAGTGACTTGGCAGAAAGGCTGTTTGAGTAGATAATCCTTACGTATGATGCGGCATGGAGAATTTAGTTTGAGAAGATTATTTTGGAGGATATCTATTTTGGGAGTTACTTTTTCAGAGGAATTTATTTGGAGGTGTTGACATTCAAAAATGTCTGATTTTTAGTTATTATTGACATGTGATGTTCATTCGTATTGGGTGTAAATATTGACACATATCGACAAGTTGCAAATGAATGCGGATTATTTTACCAAAGTTGTCGATGAGCATTTTAACTAAGGAGCAAGATCTATGCAGAGGATTTTATCAATGCTCAAGCACGTGTAGATAAGGAAGATTGTGGAGAATAGTTGAGATTTTATCAAGGTTCAAGCACTTGTAGATAAGAGAGATGGTTGAGAATAAAGATTGATGTGCTATTTTAAAGGAGCAATTGTTGTAGATAAGGGAGATCATGGAGAATAGTTAGAGTCATGTGAAGAGATTGATGTGTTATTTTAAAGGAGCAACTGCTTTGAAGAAAAGACTTGCCAACGTGGAAGTATAGTTACAAACACGAAGAAACTGCTCCCAAAAAGGCCTATAAATATGAAATTCTCATCAACTAGAAAATTCCCTCGACAATCAAAATGAAATGTTTTATTATCTTTATTTTTTTGCACTTTAATTTTTTTTTCTAGCTATAGCTGTCCAATTCGCACCGTTGATTAAATTTCTACGCATATCTCTATCTCGATGTTTCATCGTCGATTAAATTCCGACGGGCATCTCTATCATAGGTGTCGCACAGTCAATTCAATTCTGACGTTACATCTTTGCAGGTTCTCGAGCTTTATCATCAATTAAATTTCGACACAGTTCGTGTACGTGTGTTGCTATGGAATTGGTTGTATTTTCAAGCTTTGTCATTGATTGAATTTTGACACGGTTTGTATGTACAATTTAGTTTGAAGTTTAAAATAAATATTTGTTGTTATTTCTTATCTGCCGGATATTTTTTGTCCGGAGTCACCATGGAACCCGCCAACTCTCGTCAAAAGCCAAAGAATGACTTTTGTAGATGTTTTATCGTCGGTTAAATTCCAGTGAAATAGGGGAAAAAGAGGTTAGATTGTAGATTAAAAATGATAAGCATTCTTATTTGAATATGAGGTGTCCTCCGGACATTCGTTGCCAAAATCCCATACGGTCCGGACAATTGACATGTGTTTGGTCATTGACTCTTGTCCATTGGCACCCGGACCATGGCATGAGTATTGCTCGTTAGGTTCCTCCTCTATTTTCTTATTGGAAAAAGAAAAACAGGTCAAATCATGCTGGATCTCAAATTGCAGTCAAAGCGCCCAGGAGTGAGTGAATTGTGTCGTTTGAGCTAGGAGTATGGTTTTAAGGTATAAATTATTTCTACAGATAGATTTCAGGTTCTAAACTGATGAAATTTGTAACTTGAAACCTAAATTTAGAATAAGATTTTTTTGTTTTTATTGGTTTATATTTCATGCAATCTTGTGGTGTTTTGTAACATCCAATAATAAGTATATAATATGTAACTATTAATTTGAGCTTCCATTTTATGACTGAGACTTTTACTTTGTTAATATTTCATATTCTTCATGTGTCTAAATACAAGTTATTGTTAATGGATTAGCAAGGAAAATTACCAAAGAAGTTACAAACTTATTGTAAGTATGCCGATTTAGTCATAAACTTATTTTTTTGGCCAATTGAGTCATAAAATTTTTGCAATTATGTCAGTTCAGTCCATCTAGCTAAATTTAGCCGGTTGGCGCCGACGTGGGCAAAGAGCCAAAGATCGGTAGCAAATTTTTTTATAATATTTTATTCTTTGAATTATTTTATTAATATTTTATATTATCTTGTTTTTTTTTTTTTTTCCCTCTCCTTCCTTCTCCCTCCTCCATCCTTTTGCTCTAGCAACCGGCTAGCCTGCTGGCTAGCCCCTAGCTGATCGCTGGAGCAAAAGGAGGGAAGAGGGAGGAAGAAGGAGGATGGAGAGGAAAAAAAAGAGAAAAAATAAAAAAAATTAACAAAATTAACAAAATATTTCGAAAAAAAAAATTATTAAAAAATTGTCATTGGTGCTAGTTGGCCGCTACGTTAAAGCTAGCTAGCTAAATTTGGCCAGATGGACTAAATTGGCACAACTGCAAAAATTTTAGGACTGAATTGGCCAAAATAAGTTTAGGACTAAATTGGTACAATCATAATAGTTTTATGACTTTTTTGGTAATTCTTCTAGATTAACAATAAATAGTGGTCATTAAAGGTGATAATTCATTATAATTATTCAATTGATAATACACGTGAAATTTGACTAGACTTTAGAATCAACCTTAGAACCTGTGATAGGGCATGTGCCAGGTTCCAAGGTGTGTAGAACATATTATAAATTCAAAAAAAATGAGGAATATCTTTCAATGGGTAGGTTTTAAATTTCAAATAGATCTTGTACGGAACCTGAAATTGCTCACGTATAATTTAAGCACCAGAGCATTGCGTCTGGCCAACCTTCGTTGTGCCTTATTGCCATGATTGCGAGCTGCAATCCCATGATGATGCACAACCCAAATCAAGAGAAAAGACTCAACTTCGACAAACTCAAATTTGATGGAGGGTCATGTGAAATAAGTTGGCAACAGTGAGGAGTCAGAATATTCGCTCTCAAGATGCTGTCTCTCATGCTCCCAATTGAAGGGTTTGCAGTATTTAAGTTAGAAATAAGTTGATTGCAACTTCAAGCAATTGTCAAACTGTCATTGGTCAAGAATAAACAAGAAATCACGCACTTGAGGATAGAAACGGAAAAGAATAGAATACTTCAAAAATTTGCTGTTCAAAAAGAACGTTTGATTGATCAAAGCATGATGATGTGCACAATGAAGCCCTTTGTTTGGACCTGAGCAGATCCTACAAAGATTCAAAGGGAAAAATCTTGGAACAGGTCACTAAGCCTATCTTATAGAGTCTCCCCGTATTCCCTAGTTGGTAGGAAAGAAAACTATACACAACCAACAATGAATGCGAGGTGTGCATGCACCAACATGTTAAAATAAAGAATGTAGCTTGTCAAGATTCTCTCATTGAAGAGACTACCGCAGATGACCCTTGTAGGTGGCAAAACCCTTGGGATTGGTTAGGCTGGTTTGCTTCTCATCAACTATCAACTAGGACAAACTGTGTGCCAATGATCCAATAATAGGTCCCGAGTAGATGATGATCGTCGTCGTCATCTTTATGAGCGATTGCAATTCCGATGCAACTAACCCCATTAAAGTATTGACCGCCACTCTAGACCTAATATAGGAGGGGAAAAGCAATTTCAACGGCTAACGTACGTCCACTTTACTTGTTAATCCTATCTAATCCGGCGATTGATAGTCTTTTGTCACTGATTCGTGGAGCGCCGGGACCATGTGATATTGCCCGCTAGTTTTCTTTTAATTTTTATTATAGAAAAAGCATATGGAATCAAATCCTGCTGGATCTCAAATTTCAATCAAAGCACCTGCAGTGGGTGGACTGTGTTGTTCGAGCACCAGTGTTGTGTGTTGCCAAAACAAATTCTGCCTTATCACCCATATAGTGTCGATAATCCATTGGCGAAGGCCGGGAATCGGTAGAGATCATAACAAGGTGTGGATTGTGTTGTTTGAGCATTCTGAGGTAATCGAAAACACCTTGCTCCTCTTCTCTTCTCTTATCTGTTACATTTTCTTCTGATCAATTCCGCATTCAGTTATGAGGTACATTTATGCAATTCCAGATCTAAGATTCCATATTTCTCTTCTCTTGGGCTGTAAAGTAAGTGGCTTTGATTTTGGGCTCTGCTCCATCAATCTCTTTTGCTGCCTTCTTATCAGGACAATCCCCTCACGATGAAAAGAAAAGAACGCATTCATTTAGAAGATCCGGCACATGGGGTGTCTTCCACATGGACCTTTCCAAACGTAGATGATCATGAACGCGGAACCAAAAAGCAGAAAGGAAATTATTTTGAAGTGTTCTTGAGCTTTAGAGGGGAAGACACTCGGAAAGGTTTTGCCGATTATCTCTATAATAGCCTTGTTGATGCTGGAATTTATGTGTTTAGAGACGATGAGGAGCTCCGTGTTGGCGAAGAGATTGGTCCGGAGCTTCTTTGTAGTATCACACAGTCTAAGATCTCGATCCCAATTATCTCAAAGAACTATGCCTCTAGCAAGTGGTGCTTACACGAGCTGGCTCAAATGTTAAAATGCAAGAGAAGTAGAGGGCAAATAGTGTTGCCCATATTTTACAAAGTGAAACCCTCACAAGTGCGACATCTTATGGGGAGATTGGGAGATGCTGTCAATGCACATAAAAGGAATTTGGACGAAATGGTTGTGAATGAATGGGAAGAAGCGCTCAAAGAAGTCAGTTTCTTGAAAGGATGGGAATCAGAGAAAATTGATAACGGGTAAATCATTCTTCACTAAAGTGTTGTTTAATTTGTCATAACTAGATAAATATTGCCATCATATACTGAAACTTATATTGTTATTTGATAGGCATGAAGGAGCAATAGTTAAAATGGTTGTTAGAAGAGTTATGAGTGAGTTAAAAAGACTTTTTCAGCTAATTGTTCCCAGACAGTTGGTGGGAATTGATGATCGTGTGGAAAAAATTATGAGCTGGATAGATGCTAGAGTTGATGGTACAAGGATCATTGGAATTTATGGAATGGGCGGCATTGGTAAGACTACTCTTGCAAAGGTGTTATACAACAAACTCTCTAGTCAATATGAGGATTTTAGCTTTGTAGCAAATATTCGAGAAACATCTCAACGCACGGGTATTGAATGCCTACAAAAGCAACTCATTTCCGACATAGTAGGAAATTCATGTGATGTGGCTAATGTCGATGAGGGAATCAGCGTCATCAAATCTCGATTTAGATTTAAGAAAGTCCTTGTTCTTCTTGATGATATGGATACCAATATTCACGTGAATGCTTTAGTCGGAGACGGGAGTTGGTTTAAAGCAGGAAGTATGGTCATCATCACAACTAGAAACAAGAGCATTCTTGATGAAGCAAGGGCGGACTACATATACCGACTCAACGAGTTGTCATTGGATCAATCATTAATTTTATTTAGTAGGCATGCATTTCGAAAGGATTCTCCTCAGAGTGATTACAAGGTTATCTCTCGTGATGTCGTATCTACTACTGCGGGGCTTCCCTTAGCTCTTGAAGTTATCGGTTCATTTTTATGTGGAAAGAGAGAAGAAGTATGGAAAGATACATTAAAGAAACTAAAGAAAGTTCCCCATAAGAAAGTGCAAGAGAAGTTAAGGATAAGTTACGAAGCATTAGATTATGAGGAGCAACAGATATTTTTGGATATTGCATGCATTTTTAATGGATCATCTAAACAAAATCCAACTTATATGTGGGATGCTTGTGGTTTTTTTCCGGGTAAGGGGATTGAAGTATTAAGTCTTATGTCCCTAATTAAAATTGATGAAGATGGCGAGCTTATGATGCATGATCAACTGAGAGATCTTGGAAGGGAAATTGTTCATCTAGAAAATCAAAAGAGGCCTCAAAAGCGTAGCAGATTATGGAATTACGAAGAAGCTATAGATGTGCTTGATAGCAATAAGGTAAGAGTTTTCTTGACATGTCATAGCTAGTGAATGTTAGTCTAGCTTCTCTTTTTTGTTTGAGATAAAAAATATTGTCAGTCCTGAGTTTTGTTGCGCCGCTTCCACAAGCAAAAGAACTTATTGCTTGCTATACTTGCCTGATTCTAGGACATCATTGAGGAGCCATTTCTTAGTTAATGATTATATATATAGAGAGAGAGAGAGGGCAGTATTGTGATGAGGACACTCTCCTTAGGTAACTTCAATTCAACAACAACGAAACTACAAGAACATAATGACATCTATAAATTGTTGGGGGCCATGCTTTTCCCATATATCTGTCTGATGCACATGTTTGGTATTTGGATTCTTCTTTTCATTTCTTGTGAGGTCTTCTTTCTTTTTTCTTTTATTGAGTATGGACTTCTTATAAGTTGTTTCCTATGATAAATGAACATCATAAGTAAAGATTTGGTCCCTTAAATATTACCTTTCGTGCAATTTAGTCCCCTATCTATTTTTTTTTCCTCAATGTAGTCCTTTATCTTTCACAGTGTGTGCAATCAAATCATTTGTTGTCAACTATTGATTTACATCGTCAATTTGCTAATGTGGCTTTCATATTTATTTATGATGTATGTGCAACTCGTGCAGTATAACCCTCTCGAACAAATATTATTTTTGTTATGTAAATTTTTCATAATAGTGGATAATTTCTTTATATGAATTTGGTAATTTTGTATATTTTGTGAAAATGGATAATATTCCTACTACTCCTCTTATAACATTTCTTTGTCAAAGATAGGCTATCATGTTATTATAATGGATGAATACATTTAAAGCACAAATTAGTACCCCTTGACATGTTTACTTGACCAATTTTCATCTAACCAAAAGTCTCTTGGATTTGATGTGAAAAATCCATATGATTGGCGTGTATACATTTAACGGATGGTAGATTTAGGTCAAATGTACCAATTTGGGTTTTTTTTGAAATTTAATTTGAGGTAAATGGTTATGGGTTATTGGGTGTCAGTTTGTGATTTTTTGTAAAACAAATATTATTTTGGGGTAAATGTATAATGCAGGTACCAGTTTGAGATTTATCATTTATGAATTGATCTCATCTCATTATTGAAAAATTATGGTCCCAAATGTTTCCTAATTGCAGGGCACTAAAAAGATTGAGGCCCTTCATCTTGGCAAATATAGTAGGGAAAGAACATACAAAGCTGAACAGTTCAAAAAACTGACCAACTTGAGGTTCCTTCAAATAAATGGTGCAAATTTTACTGGAGATTTCCAAAGCTTGCTTCCTCAATTAAGATGGCTTCAATGGGAGGATTGTCCCTTGGATTTCACAGCAGCCAACTTACATTTGAAGAAATTAGTCGTGCTCGATCTATCTTGGAGTGGGATATCGGAGTATTGGGGAGGATGGGATCCACTTAAGGTAAGATCTAGAGAGGCATATCTCTTTTGAATAATCATGCTTAACATTAGACAGTACTAAAAAAATTATTTTAACTATGTTAATTAACATTATGAAAAATAAAATTACAAAATTTTTCTTTATCTTGATTATTTTAATCAAAATCGTTTATGGTTTTTAAGTTAATTTCTCCCCAAGCAAAAGTGTGTCTTTTAGCGATTGTTGTTAAATGTCCATATCAATCTTCTCTTCATGGAGAAACAAAAAACCCCCACGGTTACGTGTGTCGTAAATACATGCTAACATTCTAAATTCATTTTTATCTTAGAGTAACTAAAATAATTTATGAATTGCTCTAACTTGTTGCATCCAACAGTTATTCCTTATAATTGTCGATTATTGATTTCACCGTATAGCAATGTTATAAGAGTAATAAAATTATCCTTCCAATATCTTCTAGATATAACATTTCAATTTTTTTTTTCATAATTAAATTAGCTGTTTGTCTTTAACTTCATACCGTCAAAAGAAAAATGCTCCCAATGAATGCATCTCTCTTCTATTTGAATTCCCCATCTGCTTTTTAAAATAAAATTTGCTTATTCAATTCACTTGGCATTACGCTTTATCAGAGAAGGATATGAAAAAAAAAAAGAATCTAATCTAACAAGAAAATTAGCTATCTTAATAAATAACAAAAATATCAAATAATATTGCTAATATTTAATAATATATCTAAAAACATTATCTAATAGTGAATTCTCTAATATCCATAAATATTCTTCATGTCTAATCATAAAAAAAGAATTTTTTAAAAACTAAATAGATTCTTTCTTTGAAACATTATTCGAAAGTAAATGTAGTTAGCACTTGTACATCCTTAAGATTCTTTTGCAATGAATATGCTTAAAAACCATTTATATTTATGTTGGTGGAGCCAAAACAAAACTACTAAAGAGACCTTCGAAATTAAATATGATTACTGTGAAGGAGCAGTGGCGCAGGGTAACTGGGAGGAATTTTTAAATTAAAAAAAAAAGGAATTGCATTGGTTCATTCACGTCAAGGAATCCTTCCTGTTTCTTTTCTTCAGAAGGCAACCGAGCTCAAAGTTATGAACCTCAGGGGTTGTAAATCTTTGAGAAGAACTCCCAAATTGTCCACTTTCAAAAGCTTGGAGATTTTGATTCTTGAAAATTGTTGGGATTTGGAAGAGATTCATCCTTCTATCGAGGACATCAAGACCCTCGTCTCATTGAATATCAGGAAATGTTGGAGACTAAAAGAGCTACCGGCAGGAATAGGTAGAATGGAAGAATTGAGGGAGCTTATCTTAAATCATACTGCTATACGAGAGATTCCTATTTCGAGAGGTTGTTTGAGAAAGCTAGAGACTCTTTGTGCCTCATTTTGTGAAGAACTTGCTCAACTTCCAAAATTTATGGGCTTCCTGGTGTCCTTAACTGAGCTGGACTTATCTTACTCGGGAGTTGACAAATTACCGGAATCCATTAGTTCTACGAAGGAGCTTGAGACTCTTGTTGCCTCCAGTTATGCTAGGTCAGTCCACGTACCCTCTATAGGCCATCTAGAATCTATGTCTCTCCTTGACACAAGGAAATGCGAACAACTCACTCAACTTCCAGACTCCGTAGGCTCCCTGTTGTCTCTGCAATGCTTGTTATTACGGGGATGCCGCTTGTTGAGATTGATTCCCAATTCGATTGGAAATTTGACATCATTGATTGAATTGCATTTAGAAAGGACAGCAATTACAGAATTACCTGAAAGCATCGGAAATTTGCAGAATTTGAGGATATTGGACATTCGAGGGACTCATATAACGGAATTGCCTGGTGTTATTGGAAGGTTGGCGAAACTCCAAGAGTTGAGGGCTTCCGGATGCAAAAATCTGGGAGGACTACCAAGTAGCATCGGGGAATTGGTTTCGCTAAACAAGCTTGATTTAGACAAGTCAGGCATTTTGGGTTTGCCGGAAAGCATTTCTAAGCTCTCTTCTCTCCAAAACCTCAGCGTTCTATATTGTGAAAAGCTCAGAGAACTACCAGAAGTGCCCTCTGGCTTAACAGCTCTAGCTATCACTTGCCAGAGTTCGTCACTGCCACATCTTTCCCAACTTAACCTTCTCAAGAAACTCATTCTTTTTTATTGCTGTTGGCTTGAATGTCTCCCAGAGCTTCCCATTGGACTAGCAATGCTTTCTATTACACGTTGTGGAAAACTGAAAGCGTTGACGAACTTGTCAAACTTGAAGCAGTTATTTGAATTGATTCTCGACGAGTGCTTTGAGCTGACAGAAGTCACTCGCTTGGAAGGTTTACAACCTTTATCCAACTCACATGTACGGCAATGCCCTAAAATATCTTGGCTTGATGAGGTCGAATCGTCTTTGAGAGGCTTACAGATCGACGAGGGGTTCCCAGATTCTTCGAAGTTAACGAACTTAAAGGCATCTCAGCTTGAAGGATCCGTGGATCTTTCAAATTCAAAGATTCTGCAGGAAACAAAAGCTGCAAGTTGCGTGAATCTAGTTGAAATTCAGAGCCTTGATGGATCAATATCCTCACAAATGTTGGATTTCTGTGAGTGCACGTCCGCTGGACAATCCCTAGACCTTTAAAGTTCCAAAAATCTGAGGGTTCTAGCTGTTACAAATTGTAAGAATCTAACTGAAATTCGAGGCCTTGATGGATTAGAATCCTTGCAAGTATTAGATATCTCTGGGTGCACATCTCTTGGACAATCACTGGACCTGTCAAATCTAAAGATTCTGGAGAGTTTCTCAGCTGAAAACTGCAAAAATCTAGTTGAAATTCGAGGCTTTGATCGATTAGAATCCTTGATAGATTTGAATATTTTTGGGTGCACTTCCCTTAGACAATCACCACACCTGTCAATTTTTGTAGGAAATAGAAAGTTTCGATGCTACAAGCTGGGAGAATCTAGTTAAAATTCAAGGCCTGGATGGATTAGAATCCTAGGATAATTTGCATATTGCTGGGTGCACGTCTCTTTGAAAACAACCGGACCTGTATAATTTAAAGAATCTGAGGGATTTTCATACTGCAAACTGCAACAAATCTAATTGAAGTTTGAGGCCTCGATCGATTACAATCATTGGCGAGGTTTAATTTTCTAGATGCCTGTCCATTGAAAGATTGCCATACCTTTCAAGTTCAAAACGTCTGTGGAATTCTGTGCTGCAAATTGCCAGACTCTAGTTGAAATTCACAGCCTTAACGGGTTGAATTTATCATTAAGAATGGATATTTCTGGTTGCACATCTGTTGACAGATTATGAGATCTTTCTACATTAAAGAATTTGAGGGAATTTCATCCTGCATAGTGCAAAATCTAGTTGAAGTTCGGGTGCTTGACTGGTTAAAATCTATGGAATGGTTTAATATCTCTTGATGCATGTCCATTCAAAGATTCCCAAACCTTTGAAGTTGAACACTTCAAGGAATTTATATTGCTGCATACTGCCACATTCTTTGTTGAAATTCATGGCCTTGACAGGTTGGTTATTGGTAAGGTTGGATGTCTCTGGGTGCATAGCTTTTGAATTTGACAGACTGCCTGACATTTCTAGTTTAAAGAATTTGAGGGCATTTCATGCTGCAAACTGCAAGAGTCTAGTTAAATTCGTGGCCTTGATGGGTTGGAATTATTGGTAATATTAGACATCTGTGGTTGCACTTCCCTAGGAAGATTGCCAGATCTATCGTGCTTGAAAACCCTGATGTGGTTGAACATAGACAACTGTGAGAAGCTGCATGACATTCAAAGCCTAGAGAAGTTCTCATCCTGCAAAAATTTGTGTATTCAAGAAGAAAAGTCATTAGCAAAATTTCCAGACGAGTTGAGATTTGAAGATTTAAGGAACTTAATAGGGACAGATTGTTGGGACCTTTCAGACATTCCAGGGCTCAGAGGATCGAGACACCTAGAATGTATAAATTTCACGATGCTTGCCAATTGAGACTTTACCAGATTTGTTAGAGTGTAAGAACTTGCAATTGTTGGTTGCACAAGACTGCAACAAACTAACAGAGCTTCAATGGCTTGAAGACTTGGAGCTTCTACAAGCTTTAGATATTTTTAGATGCAAGTTGCTAAAAGCAATACCTAAATTGTCTGGGGCTTTCCTCTCACAGAATTTTGAGCAGTAGTCACGTCAAGACATTTATGAGATCACATTCTGGTGATAGTTCACCATTGACATGATCCACGTCCCTTAACAAGGCAAAATCTTAATCTTGAAAATGTCTGGAATTGAGCTGGCAGTCCTGATGAATCATCTGTGAGTGATTCTTCTTTGTACATTACCAAGTGATTCATGTTTCTTAGTTGGACTGAAATCTCTCTTGATCATTGTAGGAATGAAAACTGGCATCTCTTGTTGGACAACTAGATCATAAGAGTTCCTTCAGAGAAAATAATTTATCACTTGTCATCAACTACGTTTCTTCATCCTCGACATGATGTCGAGAACCAGACTTTTAGATTGATAGTCGTCTCGCAAGTTCTGTATTTGAAGGTTGTGGTGTTTGCACGCAGGTCATGTATACGGGGTTTGATTTGTTTACACAGCAAGTCTTACTTTTATCTTTTGTTTGATTCTTATCATGCCAGGCATACCAGTTTTTACGCAGTGTTGATACGATGGAAATTACAAGACATTGAAAGAAGAATCAGCTATTTCAGAAGATCCCTTTGATCAATAGTCATCTCGGTTTCTTTTTGTAGACGATTCAAATCCTCCACTCAGGAATGACGTGAATTTGATTGCTTTTCCTGATTGCTGGAATTGGTTTTTGGTTCTGCAATATTTCAACTGTAATTCTCTCGTGTCTGTTCTCACTTCTCATATGTTTGATGATTAACATGTGGATTATCAAGGCAGCTTCTGGAGGCAAAGGAAAGGGATTATATTGCTGGATCTTTGGCGCTCTCAATCCCCAGAACTCGTCGGGTTCTTTCAAGCTAATTTTAGAGGATGTGAATTTGATATGCTACAAGTAGTGAGCTCATAGTTTCATTGTCATTTTAAATTCTGAGAGAATTGTTTATGTGTTGAGTTTGATATTAACAAGATTCACACCGTTTATCCTGTCACATACGATTTAATCTTCTGCTCATTAGTCATTCCAATGCTGGGATTTTTTTTTGCTATGCCAGTGAGGATTTTGTTCTAGTGATACTCTGCTTTGACTTTCCAGTACGCAAGTTCGTGTCTCCAGCTGCTCTCTAATTGCTTAATAATCTTGGTCTTCATGATATAGGAACTGCGAATGGAGCTGAATTTCAGAATTTCGGAAAGCCATTTATATTCCAAAGAATCTTAGGAAGTATTGCAAGTTTGAGCAATGTTGTCTGCATGAATCATGCTGGAATTGTGAGAAGAAGCCTCTCAATGAGTTTATTCACTTAATGATGAGGAGCAACTTCTTGCAATCTAATCTATCAATATTCCGCATATATCTGGGAGAAATAATGATTCTCATTCATTAAGAACTAACCTTACAAGCTTGTGCCAATGGACATGAACAGGACTAGCAGTGTAACACCGAGAGATGAAGCATCACCTCCAGGAGGTGGCAAAGATGTAGTGGTGCTGGTGGTCGGGGCTGGTATTGACGGGAATCCCGTTGGACTGGAGGTCAGGCTGGTGGAAGTTTGGCTGGCGGTGATCACTATTTTTTGGCCCTGAGTGATGGTCACTGTCGGCGCTGGTGTAGACGTTGTGACCCTCGCCAGCGTTGTCAGGGGAAAGGTGGCTGGGCTTTGGGTCAGGTGATGAATGAAGAACCGGAGTTCCAGCTGTCGTTGTCGTCTCTGGACAGGTTTGTGACGTCGTGCGACCCTGTGTTGGAGTCGAATACTGCAAAAACAATGGAAGATCATCGGCATCAAAGAGTGAAGCTCAAGATTGATCTTCTGGCCACTGAAACTCCAGATTGATTGCACATATAAGTAATAGAGAAGGACCGATCGGAGCAAGGTGCTTCATTACGATAAGCAGGTATCCGATTCCTATCCTAAGAGGGCCAAACTGTAGAAGAGTGTTTTAATTTCAACTACAGGTCATACCGAACCAAAAAAAAAAAAAACTAGTGGCCATGACTCGTGAACGACGTTAATTATCTGGCCAAAAAGTGTATTAAATTCCTAAGCTACTTGCTTCCTCTCAAATGAGAAATCAAAGTATCAGACAATCCGAACACACTATAAATCCTCTCATTTCATTATCTCATGTTGCTTTGTCCAAAACGAAAAAAATCTAAAATCTCCCTTACATGCTAGAGGATATTATATGTTAAAGATAGTATATTTCCTAGTAATTCATATGACGCTTTTTTCTTTGGGCCAAGGTACTTCATATGATTGAGATCACTAAAAATAAAATTGTAATTGTTAGTCGAACTTCTTGCAAGACAACCTCCGACAATGGGTTGAGAACACCATGCCCCACTTGTCAATCTTCATCTACGTAAGAGCATCCTAGCAGTGAAGATCAATTTATGTGACATTATGTGAATTTGAAAATAATGGGGCAGAGTAACCGATTTCAAGGAATAAAATACTCGCCTAAAACATTGCCTCGACCAGTCGGAGCATGTGGTGGTGCTAGAAGGGATCCGCCATCCTGGAGTACCTCCCATTGCGTAATCCATTGCCTTTGCACTTGATAAAAATGTTGTCCCGACTGCGAGAATTAAGATATGATTTATCCATTAGCCATCTTGGAGGGGCTCAGTTACAATTTCAGGTCGAGGTCATCCCTAAGATATCCGTGCTTTCTTTTCTTCGTCGAAGATGAGGTTTCGAGCACGAACTTAGGTGGGAAAACGAATGTTGTGACACTGTACATGTACCGTGTGGCGTGGCTCTAGCTTTCTTGCGTTAACTGAGTATAATATTTTTCGGAGTGGTTGGAGAATGAGAGTGAGATTGGGATTGAAAAATAAAGGATCATGTTTTGAAAATTTGAACCGTGATGTTCAAACTATGAGATTGAAAACTTCCCTTGGGCTTCATGTGGTGCATTGGAGAGAATAAGAATGCAATGGAAAGATGGTTTGAGGGATCAGTCTTCACGTATTCTGGGAGGGATTTGAGGTTCTGGGCGAAATTGCTCTTGGAGCTTCTGTTCGTTGCAGCCCTCGAAGGCTGCGTCGGAGTAGTTGGAAGAGGGCCGGCTGGGCGAGAGCGAGACGAGAAGGAAAATGAAGAAGATGACGCCGAGGGTGATCGGAGAAAGGAGCGAGCCCATTCTTGGGAGGACGATTCGGGCTTGGAGAGTTCTAGCGTGATAAAACCTTCAGGTCAGGCTTCAATTTTGCACGAAAGCCTTGGCTGACCCGGCGCGTGAATAGTCGCTGTCGCCAATGGGTCCCACCGAAACCGTCACTAATCGGTTTCGAGTTGCCGCTAGTCAGTCCGATGTAACGGCGAGCTACTTTGAGTAGGCGCCGGTTTGTCGGTCCATTAATTTACTCTCTCTTGCCTTTTGTGTTTCTTTGATATTGTATCCTTACTCATCCAAATTTATTAGACAGATGTACGAAATATATTTGGTTTCCTTTTAGATTCTAATTTCCAACCCACCTAGGAGCACATTTCATGGGAGGTCCAGAAGAAGTGTGGCATGCTCTCACTTTTTTTTTTTTTTTTTTTTTTTTTTATTATTATCGATAAAGAGGCGTATTTCAAGATAATTATTTGTCATCAAAGAGGCGAGTCAAGAAGCAAGTCACTTTCTCTGTAATCCAACGGAAATCACGTGCCCCCATTCTCCTCGGCTCATCCATTTTGTGCGGAACTTTCGCCATTGTTGATTCTCTCATTTTCAGAAAATCTTTTGGTGCACACTTTTGTTCTCACACCATTTTTACACTTGATTAACATTGCAGAATCCGCTTTATGTTCTACACCCTTTTGGTGCACATTAATCTTCTTAATTTTTTGGCCAAAAAAAAAAGAAAGTACTATTATTCTCAACAGTTGGAAAATGTACGGTCCATGTGAAATTCACTTAAAAGTGCACTAGTTAATCACATCGAATAAGAGAGTCTTCTCACTTTTCGGTATACTAATTAGACGACATGCAAGGAAAATTGCGACGATTTTATTATGCAAGACAGAAATCTCTATAAAAGTAACTCCGGGATAGATCTCTCCTGAAATTGTTTTCGAGACTAGGCCTCTCCATGCCAAACCATGCTTATTGCATGGCAGTCACATCATCGTCCCAGTCACTTCGATATCCCTCGAATCAATTTTCAACGGTTTTTATGACCTTTCCTTTTTTAATCAACTAATCACAAATAATTAAATCCAAAGAAAGAGTTGCACACATTCAACCAAGTTTTAATGTATTGATTTGGTACTCCAAAAATTTAATTTGTTATTTTGTTTGAATTCAAAATATGGATGCCGATATTTCCAGATACAGTTTACAAGGGTAGAGTCATTAATTTTTGAATTTATAAATGTCTGAAAAACAAATGTATACTAAAAGTAAGTTTAAATACCTCCATATTATCGAAATTTAGACTAGAAATTAAAGCAAAGAACTACTACTACATCTTATTAATATAACAAATTATGTTTTTATTAAGATTCCATTTGTTTTACAAAATTGTTTTATAGGAAGTCATTTTCTTGGAAAATAAACATAGTTTTTGGTGTTTAGTTGAAACTTGAAAATGAAATTGAAAATATTTTGCATTGTTCAATATGGAAAATTTGATTTGATTATGATTTTCTTGAGGAAAATTACCAAAAATTTTGATTTAAATTTATTTTTTTCTTTTCTTTATTTTTATTTTTCCTTCTTCTTTGGCAGGTTGCTAGCCACAGCAATTGGTGACAAGCTCGAGCCTTGTTGGCCTTGTTTGAGCTCATCCCTTGCTTGTTGCCGATCGCCGACCGTTGCCATGACAAGCGATTGGCTGAGGAAGAAGGAAAAATAAAAAAAAAATTTAAAATTTGAAATTTTTTAGAAAAATATTTTTATAAGAACGAATTTTTCATTAATCAAGGATCCAAGCCCCGAGCATCGGGGATCTACGCATTGCTTTTGTGGACCCAAGCTAGAGCTCGAGCATTGGGGACTCGAGCACAACTCTTATGGACTTAGGCTCAGGTGCTAAAGTGTTGGGCATGGGCTCCAGGGCTTCAAGTTTGGCCTCAATGGACTAGGGCGTGGGCGCTGAAAACCAGTGTTAGAGTTTTCGTGCCCAACCATACAGTTTTAGGTTTGAGCGTCAATAACTAGTCATTTTTAAAAAAATGTTTTTTTTATTTTTCAAAAAAGAAAATTATATTTCTGAATTTAAGTATAAGTTTTCCGTTAATTAGGAAAAATATTTTTGGTCGACTCATTTTTCTAAGCAAATAAAATGCCCAAAAATGAAGAAAATATTTATCACAAAATAAATGAAGTCCAAGTATAAAATTATTTTCGTTCGGCAAAATTGCGACCCATTTGCGTGCAAAGTTGCAATAGCCGACGAAGGAAAAATAAGCTAGTTGTTTACCAGTCCACCCCAACACTATAAACAAGACAAGATTCGGTAGATTTCCAGATTCGATGGTTTTATCAAACAATTTATGCCGCTGACCGAGTCTACCCAACAAAAGTCGCTCGATCAATTAGGGATGTAATCGAACAAAAAAAAAAACTAGGCATGTAGTTCGGGATTCAAAAATAATTTAAAAAACATGTTGATGTGGAAAAAAAAATCAGATGTCGGATTGCAAATAATAAACTTTGCCAGTTGGTAATGGATCATTTCATTTCAACAAGAAAATATACATGGATACATAGGAATTGCTTCAGAACATAGCGAGTCCATAAAGGGGGTGGGGAGAATGAGACCCAACTTTGGCTCCGTTCATTTCGCGGAGTTGGACTTTAAAGATGCAATCTGCAAGATTATTCTGAGTTCTAGAACAATGGACTAAGCGAAGGTTCGGCAAAATAGTCAATAGACTTCTGCACGCTTGAACCAGTTCTCTTTCGTCCCACGTGGGCTGCTCAGCACCAAATACTTGCTGAACTAAAATTAGGTTGTCAGATTCAACCACCCACTTTTGTTCAGGTTGAGACAAAGCATATCGAAGACCTTGCAGCAAGCCTAGGTTTTCAGCTTAAGCTGACAGAGTCTTCACCACCCGAGCAAAAACCTGTTGAGTCCCAGCGTACACCAGCCACGGCACCGGAGTTCGTTGAGTTTCAGAGATCCGCATGCGGGCGGTACCCAATTCAGAGGTAATATGAATGATCTGCAGATGTTTATTAACAGAATACTATATAACCCGAGGAACGATTGATAGGTTTTTTTCATTGGCTCATGTACGTTAGCGTCAAGAGCATCTGTTTATCGCTCCTTAGTTTTCTTCTCTATTTTCCTTGCTCTTCTCTTCTCTGTTTCCTGTTTTGATTGCTCTGATTTTCTTCTGATGAGTTTTGAATTGAGTTCTCTAAAAGTAATACTGACTATTCGATCGTGGAGAACCCATCGGCCGAGGATCTCCAAGTGCGACATTGAAGGAATAAACTTTATATAAAATGCTAAAAATTAGTAATTTAAGGAGAGAAAGAGAGAGATAAAAGTGTCCTGGGTGAGGGCATGATGATTCTTTAGGCATGATGTGATATGGAGGAATCTAGCTTGAGAAAATGGTTCTGGGGAGATTTATTTTGGGAGTAATTTTTCTCAAGAAGAAATCTCTTTTTAAAAAAAAAAGTCGGATTGTGGATTGAAAATAATGAACTTTCCTTATTTTATTGTTGCTGTCCTGCGGTTTGATTAATCGGACGATTGATGTGTTTTTTTGTCGTTGGCTCGTGCACGTTAGCGCCTGGAGCATCTCTGTATTGCTGGTTAGTTTTCTTTTCTTTTTTTTATAAATAAAAAAGCAAGTCCAGTCAAAAAGCACCTGCATAGGTTCCACACATCTTCCGCTTAACGCCGGCATAATGCCTTGGGAATTACGCGTGCAATAATTCATTTGAGCAAGTTATGTCAGCATGCATCGCAGTGGTTCGATTTGGTATGAAGAGTCTTGGACCCTTGGACTGCTGGAACTCAGCATTGTTCAAGAACGCAAAGCAGATAGTGTATGTTGGTAATCCAGCGTAAAAGTCTGAGAATAGATGGTGATCAGGGTGGATTGTTTTGTTTAAGCACTACTCACGTCATTGATTACTCCTTGTCGTTATCCTCTTCTCTATTTCCTGTTTTGATTGCTCCATTTTCTTCCGATGTGTTCTGAGAGACATTTCTGCAATTCCACGATCTAGTGTTCCATATTTCTCTTCTCTATTTCCTGCTTTCTTTTGAGGTTCTGCTCCTTCAATCTCTTTTACTGCCTTCTCAGGTGATTAAGAACGTGAAGCCAAGAAGATCTGATATGTTGGGCATCTTCCTCGATCTCTTTTGCTGGATTTGTTGGCTCTGCTCCACCAATTCTCTCCAGATGGAAAGAGAAGAATCCACTCATTTAGAAGATTCGACATATAGGGCATCTTCTTCGTCAACCTCTCCACATATAGGTGATCATGAAGGCAGAACCAAAAAGCCGGAAGGAAATAATTACGAAGTGTTCTTGAGCTTTAGAGGGAAAGACACTCGTGAAGGCTTCACTGATTATCTCTATACTAGCCTTGTCGATGCAGGAATTCACGTGTTTAGAGACGATAATGAGCTCCGTATTGGTGAGGAGATTGGTCCGGAGCTTCTTTGCAGTATTACACATTCTAAGATCTCGATCCCGATTATCTCAGAGAACTACTCTTCCAGCAAATGGTGCCTTCGGGAATTGGCTCATGTTGAAGTGTAAGAAAAGTGGAGGGCAAATAGTGTTGCCCATATTTTACAAAGTAGAACCCTCACAATTGCGACATCTTACAGGGAGATGGAAAGATGCTATCAATGCACACAAAAAGAATATGGGTGAAAATGTTGTGAAGGAATGGGAAGAAGCGCTTAAAGAGGTCAACTATGAAGATCTCAAGCAGTACTTTGACGAAAAATAGAAGAACTTCTTATATGTAATTAGAATCATTACACTACGCTAATCTGTGGACAAATTTCTCTACAGCCCAATTTGTTGCAGCAAAATTCATACTCGGAGCTCCATGTGTGTTGATATTCTTAATCTATAAGTGGATGAGAAGGCACTGAGCAATGGATAAAAACATCGAAGGATTCCTACAAGTTCATAATAAATTTTTGCCTATAAGGTACCTTTACTCAGACATTAAGAAAATCACAAAAATTTTCAAACACAAATTAGGAGAAGGAGGATATGCTCCATGTACAAAGGAACACTTAGAAGTGGCCTTGAATTTGCTGTTAAGATTTCGAGCAAACCAAAATCTAATGGCCAAGATTTTATGAGCGAAATGGCTACTATTAGAAGGGTCCACCACATTAATGTGTGGAACTTGTTGGTTTTTGCTTTAACAACTCTAAGCAAGCTCTCGTGTACGATTTCATGTCTAACGAATCATAAGCACATTTTCTCTAAAGATAGCAACAATTCTCTTGATTCTAAGAAAATATATGAGATCTCTCTCGGTGTGGCTAGAGGGATAGAATATTTACATCGAGGATGCGATGTGAAAATTTTGCACTTTGACATCAAGCCTCGCAATATTCTTCTAGATCAAAATTTCACTCCGAAAGTTTCTGACTTTAGGCTTGCAAGACTTTATCCTATGGACTGCAGCATATTATTGTTGACTATAGTAAGAGGAACTTTGGGATATATGGCTTCCGAGCTATTCTACAAGGACATTGGTGGTGTCTCGTGTAAAGCTGATGTTTATAGTTTTGAGATGTTGCTCATGGAAATGGTAGGTAGGAGGAAAAACGCAAAGGCAAATGTTGAGCGTTCGAGTCAAATTAATTTCCCTTTGTGGATCTATGATCAACTTAGCAAAGAAAACGAGGTTGAAATAGAAGAAGTAGAAGGGGACAAGGAGATAATGAGGAAGATGTTAACAATTGTCCTTTGGTGTATACAGTTAATCCCTGATGATCCGCCATTGATGAGCAGGTCCTAAGCATCGTTGAAGGAGATATTAATAAGTTGCGACTATGTCCAAAACTGCTTCTGTATCCACTCGAGAAGTAGTTTGATGATATCAACGCTGAAATAGAACTTGAAACATTCTCGACCACATCAAGTGCTCCAATGATTTATGAAGAATACCAATATCAGAATAGCGATGAAATTACAGAATCGTGCAATGTATGATTTTCTTTTCTTTCCTGTTTGAATGAATGCAAAATAAACTTAGCTCAATCAGAAGCAGAATTGACCATTTAATTCGTGAACGTGCATGATTTTAGCGTTTGTAGCATTCTGTGTTGTGCAGAAGCATTGCCTCATTGGCTATCTGTTTGCATTTCTTGTTTCCCGAGTGCTCCTGAAATGACAGACCAGGCTCGACTAGTATGGAGCAATGAGTCTATCTTTCCTCTCCAGTTCTCCACCGTCCACCGTCCAAGATCAAGCTCTCCCCTTCCCGCCAAAACCTCTCGCCCTCGCCCCTTGACCGCCCCCTGATCACCCCCTCGATGTCGGCCATCTCAGCGCGGAGCAATCTCTCCCCTCGACAGCATGTCCCGTGATGGATCTGTTGGGTATATAACCCTGACCTGATACAAATTGTTGGGTATGCGACCCTAGCTCTGATACCAATTGTTGGAACCAAAAGGATAACAAATAGTTTTGGAGGATTTGGTGGGGAGAGAATGACACAAAAGAGAGACAACAATATTCAAAGGCCTTGCGTAGGCTTTTATAATTATGCACGCAACTAATACAAGCTTAACACTATAAGCTTTCCTCTCGATCACGGAGGAATAACCTGCTCACACAAAGCAACTCTCTGAGGCTCTCTCTGCTGAGTATTCTAGCCTCCCTCTCTCTCTCCTTGACCCTTATTATTTTATTCTCTCCACACACACGAGCCTAAAGAACTACGTCTATATTTATAGGCAAGTCCACCGCCTGCACTCCACCGCCTGGACTCCACCGCCTCTTCAGCTGCTGCTTTTCCTTCAAGTCAAAGTAAAGGAGTCAAGTTCAACTTTTCTTCTCTTTTCTTCTTTCTTCCTGACGCTTCTTCACTTTTCTCGCTTCTTCATTTTTCTTGTTGATTAAGAGTCAACAACGCATATCATCTTGGACTTTTCTTCTTGCTTAATGGTCCACAGTTGCGGCTGAGAAGTGTGTAAAGAAGAGTGTCCTTCAAAATCGATTTTATTAATTTCCAACAGCCTCCCTTAAAATTGATTTTGAAAAAAAAACAACACCGAGCACCCTCTTCTCCTATAGCATCTGATATTCGTCTTCTTCTGATGCCGGTTCCAAACCTGCAAGATAATTCCCTAATTTAATTACCTTGACTTCCGACTGGGTTTTGCGAAGCTCGGATTTCATCAACGCCATTTCAACTTGCACGTCGGTCTCTTTTTCTTTCTTCTCATGGAACTTTTTCTCCACACTCATCCATTTGTCCTTGCCTCTTGGGATCTTTTTCTCTGGGCAACATGTCTTGAGCTTTTGCAATGTCTTGAGCTCGTACCGGAGCTTCTCTTGCTCTCTTTCTTTGAGCTTGAGCTCCTTGTCCTTTTGCCTCAACATTTTATCTTTCTCTTTCAACATCTCCTGCAGTTCCTTCTCATGACTGCTTGTTGAAGTTATTACTCGCTTCATCGAGTTTTCCCTTGGCTTGGTCTTCTTTGAGACAGGGGCAGTTCCATCATTCATTTCTACGATACTAATGGCTGCATTCGCTTCATTCTTCTTCTTGGTAAAAGTTGTGGCATTTTCTTTTTTCTGCCCGAACCAACAAACTCTAGCAAAGTGACCTACCTTGCCGCAAATGTAGCATCGTCTGCTATGCCTTCTATTGTTCTTGTCTTGATCTCGATGAACTCTCCTTGGCTGAGTGCTTCTCACTGCTGGTTGCCTCTGCCATTCACCATGACTTTTCCACCGTTTGCCATTCCCAATGCCAACATCATTTCTCCATTGGCTCTTGAAACCTCTTTTATTTCTGAAGAGGGTACATGCATCATCCATGGTACATGCTAGCACCACATCTTTGTCATCATTGACAATATGCGCATGTTCCATCGTCTTTGCTTGACATTCGGATTTGTAATGTCCGAATTTGTTACACTTAAAACACTTGACTTTTGATTTGTCATGTGTTTTGTACCTTCTAGTGGAATTCAGATTTCCACCTCTACCTCAAACACATCCACAACCTTGGGCACCATGATGGCCACCTCGACTTGAGTGAGTGACCCGACTCTGCAATACTTGTTCAAAATTCGAACCGATGGACTTCTGATTCATTCTTTGCTCATGCGAGCATAACGAACCCATCAACCGCTCCAACGTCATGGTTGATATATCTTGGCCTTCTTCGATCGCCGCAACGACGTAGTCAAATCTTTCAGTCAAAGACCTCAAGATTTTTCTACAACTCGTACATCCTGGAGTTCTTCACCATTAACCCTCATTTGGTTAACGATGGTTTGAACTCGATCAAAGTAAGCCGAGATAGATTCAGAGTCATTCATGCGTAATGACTCAAAATCTCCTCGAAGTGTTTGGAGCCGCACCCGCCTAACACGATCATCACCTTTGTAGGATTTTTGCAAAATATCCCACGCTGCTTTTGCGGTCTCTGCACTCGATATTTTTTCAAATATCGATTCTTCTACGGCTTGAAAGATCGCAAATAGGGCTTTCTGATCTTTCTTTCGGGTCTCCACCAATAAATCTTTCTCCTCCTTCCTCAAAGCATTGAATTCTTCAGCATCAGCCACTTCGGTGTAGCCATTCTCCACCAGGTTCCACGAATCTTGGGATCTGAAGAGAACCTTCATCTGGACGGACCAGTTGTTGTAATTCCTTCCATTTAACTTTGGAAGTTGTAATTGAACGAAACTAGTGGACGCCATTGCTGGCTCTGATACCAATTGTTGGGTATATAACCCTGACCTGATACAAATTGTTGGGTATGCGACCCTAGCTCTGATACCAATTGTTGGAACCAAAAGGATAACAAATAGTTTTGGAGGATTTGGTGGGGAGAGAATGACACAAAAGAGAGACAACAATATTCAAAGGCCTTGCGTAGGCTTTTATAATTATGCACGCAACTAATACAAGCTTAACATTATAAGCTTTCCTCTCGATCACGGAGGAATAACCTGCTCACACAAAGCAACTCTCTGAGGCTCTCTCTGCTGAGTATTCTAGCCTCCCCTCTCTCTCCTTGACCCTTATTATTTTATTCTCTCCACACACACGAGCCTAAAGAACTACGTCTATATTTATAGGCAAGTCCACCGCCTGCACTCCACCGCCTGGACTCCACCGCCTCTTCAGCTGCTGCTTTTCCTTCAAGTCAAAGTAAAGGAGTCAAGTTCAACTTTTCTTCTCTTTTCTTCTTTCTTCCTGACGCTTCTTCACTTTTCTCGCTTCTTCATTTTTCTTGTTGATTAAGAGTCAACAACGCATATCATCTTGGACTTTTCTTCTTGCTTAATGGTCCACAGTTGCGGCTGAGAAGTGTGTAAAGAAGAGTGTCCTTCAAAATCGATTTTATTAATTTCCAACAGGATCCCAGCCCGACCTCTTCAGCAATCTACGACTTCGATCCCATGTCTGATGAAGGATTGCAGCCTAACCATGAATGACTTGCACATGTCATAGAGGAAAGACAAAATAGGCCAACTATTTTTCCTTTACGATAAAGGAATTAGCATTCGCCCATTTGTATGATCAGAAGTATCGGATGTCGAGTAAGACAATTTTAATTTTTAGGGGTTGACGAAGAGAATCATGAAATTATAGAGGGTTGAATGGAATTACCCCAATAGTTTTGATCACGATAGGTGATTTGTTCGAATGTGCAGTACATTTTTACAGTTAGTAATGGTAGGTATTGTAAGACCAGTATGCAATATTGGTGTATTGAGTTGTCGTTATGCTTATCAACAGAGAAAAATGATAAGGGAAAAAGGACAAGGTTAGACATGACTTTTGAATAGTTGATGTAGAAGATGAACAACTTGTAAACTTCAAAAAAAATGAATGGGTATCCAGGAAGATATTAGGAACAAACGGAAATGCCAAATTTTGGATTGCGACTAGTTTTGGTTACGATGACACGTTTGACTTTCGTACCAGCTTTGCCGGATCTCTCAATGCAAAGAAGGAATGGGTTAAACAAAATCGTTACTAAAAACTTGATGGAGAGTGTCATTATCACCGATATAATTATCTTTTTTTCTTTTCGTTTTCACAATTTAAAGAGGAGACACTTACAAAATTTGGACTTGATATAAAACAAAAGACCAGATGCCCTGACTCAAGAGGACTTTTATTCAATTTTGGGTATAATTGCCATACTACATCAAATCTAGAAACGGCAAAGAAGGTTCTTTCCCAATTAATGTGAAAGCAATCCATAAGCTAATCTGCCAACACGTTTTGTTAGCTTGATTGCAAGTTCAACAATTTCTAAATAATTCCCTCTACTATAATAAAACTTTTGCCGGCAACATGTACTACTTTTTTTCCGCTTTGACTTTGTTTTATTCGTTGAGTTGAAGATTTCGAAGACCGTCGACTCCAACTCTTTTCAATCATATTACGCATCCTTTTACCGAGCCTCCATCTAATCACTAATTTAAAGTTTCATTGCATCAAATCAAACAGTATAAAGATGGGTAATTCTCTCCGCTGCACTTTACCGTGATTTACTCCTGATATGAAAGTTTCACTACTAGAGACAAGCTGCTATTCAAAGGATAAATACTCGTGCCCCGCTGGCGGCAATGTCCAAGACATAAGCTGTCATCTTTTATTGAAAGGGAAGCTAAAAGGCTGCGGGAACATGATGCGAGCCAACTTGCAACAAATCTGTCTTACGTCTGTATGCCGATTAATATTATGTGAAATCGATCTCTTATGAAACAAACTCCTATGACGACGGTTACATTTATGGCCAAACCATGGCAGTTGACGATGGACCGCACGTCCCAAATGAAGAAGGAGAGCCACTCCTTTCCTTAATCATTATATTTTAATTAATTATGGGTTTAATTATGTTAGAAACTAGTATTAACACCTAGAGGGTGGTTGAATAGGTGTAGTAGAACTTTATGCGCAAGTAATAACAATCTTTTGCAATCTACAAACTGAAATTAAATAGAGAGAGTAGAGAAGATTGCAAACACAATTTATAGTGGTTCGGCTTTTGACAAGCCTACGTCCACTCTCCAGGCGATTAGCCAATAGGTTGGATTTCACTATATGATCAAAGGTGATTACACACTCTTGAGTGTTAGCACTCGGTGATGATGAGTCTCATAGAGTCACTCTTCTTGGTAATTCACTAGGATCACTCAATTACGCACTTTTTCAAAACAACTAATGAAGAATTGAATCAGCCTTGGAATATATTTATCCACACTAGTCTCCTAGGTCTTATCCTATCCTTATATACTCTCTAAGCCACACTCGACCGTTGGCTCTTTCCTTGAGAGTTTCGTCTTCCCTTTCCTGGACAGACTTTATAAGGCAAGTCTTTTTGACCATTGAAGGTAGATTGAATCCCCTTGGATTCTGTTTGCCTATACAATCAGAATCCGGGCTTCCATAAGTGTTTTATTCTTCTTTGGAAGTTGTCCGTTGATTGATCCTGCCAATCGGTTTGATACAACAGAATCAATATAAATAAAGTAAGTGAAATACTTGACCGTTGGTGATCTTATCCTGTAATTTCATTCTGAGTCTGACTGACTCAAGTTCCGAGTCTGTCTAGATTTCCGTCCAGTACGGTCGACTCAAATTTTTTCTAAGTACGGTTAGACTCAAATTTTTGTCTGGTACGGTCGACTCAAATTTGCGTTTGGTACGGACGGACGGACTCGAATCTGCACTCTTGGGGACCGTGATCGAAGTTCCGCGTCTCGCTTCATCCGACTCAAAAGCATAAGTTAGTAGCCTTTGATTTATTTTGTCATCTTCAAAATATCATAAGGGATTTTCCTAACAATCTTCCCCTTTTTGATGATGACAAAACAATCTCTGAATATGTAATTATGCTTTTAAATATATTGATAAATCAAAGTATCATAAGCACGTAATGCAATCTCCAAAATTGAGCAAAAGAATATATAAAAATAATTGTAGCTCAATATTATGCACTAAATAATATAAATCAATTAGCACATATGCATATACATATTTTCTCCCCCTTTTTGTCATAATCAAAAGGCGATAATAATTAAAAAGGGTGTCACGTTGAGAATAAATTCACACAATATCTTTAAAAATATATGAGGCATGAAACACAAACTTTAAAGATATCATGTTGATACGAATATAAAGAATATTCAATATAGCTCATATATATCAACAAAAATCCGACAAGGAAAGAAATGGATAATATACTTACCAAATTATATAGGACACAATTTACCTTTTCTTTCCATAGTAATCAGGGTCAAGATCAATTCAAAAAATTTACCATAATAATCAATGCTGCCCCTCAATTTGTTGCCATTTCGAAATGATTACGATTCTCCATTTCTTTTTATATTCACTTTCTCCCCCTGTCCTCATGACAGTATTTGTGATAATACTTATCGCAGCTTGTACACATTGAATAGAATGTTGTCCCTTTATTTCCTTTGTAGTAGTAACATTCACATCATTCATTTGCTTTTGAAATTTGAGGTAGAAGTTTGTTTTCTTCAATCAAGCTCACCTCAAATTAAATCTGCACAAATTTAACAAACTTTCTGCACAAATGCATTGTTATAATATTTCACGTAATATATAATGCCCTTCCTTACAAAATATATTGAATAACATATATGAAAAAAAAATTCAATTCAAAGCTATTCAACCTTACATATGACACATTAGTGGCCTGCTCAATAATTTCTGAAAATTTTGTGCAATGAATATAATTTTTGAGCCTTAAGAAATCTCCATAATTTCGAATCAAGCTTTCTCAACCTCATATGGAAATATATTTTGCCACCTCCAAATCCTTGTAAAATAGATAATAATATTTGCAAATTATAGAAAATATCACGCACATACCTTCTTTCAATTTGCGGATCAAACTTGCCTGATATAAAATATCTTCTAAGATTATAGCAAGTGAATCCCAAAATACAACAATATCTTTCAAGATTACGGGGATTTCTCTAAGCATAAATTTCAAAAAGATATTATTGATGCAACATGCAAAAACGAAGTAGAATTTTTATCACGTGCCAAATCAAGTAATAAAAATGTGCAATATCTCGACAAGAGATTTTTTGCAATATAAATCACACGTGAGTCATAAAAATCATTCAACATCATAAATATTCGTGTAGAAATTTGGAATGCAGGATGATAAATATGAAATACTTTATTTCCCTACCCAAGTTATATATATATTTAAAATATACCATTGATTTAGAAAAAAATCCTCGTCAATCATCGCTTGAGATATTTTTCTGATTGCTCATTGATTTACATAGATTTGCAATCATTCTTCTTTTGTAAAATTTCCTGCAGGAAGCTCTTTTTCTTTTGGTATCCATGAATTTGGATCCTTCTTTAACGTTAGAGCACAAATAGGAAATTTCATAAAACCTCAACGATGCTTTGCTAACTCATTTCAGTAGAAAATTGTAGGGAGAATATCTGGTATAATATCTCGTAAAACAAATTTTTTTTTTTTTGCAAAAATATAACAGAATAAGAGAGCATAAAATCCGATCAAATAATCATGATTATCTCTAAGCACGATATTAAATCATATTAAATCAGATTCTAACTCATCGTAACATAAAAAGAACATTATGTACAAAAAAAAAAAAATCTCACTTCCTTACCTTTATTACCCGCAAGAAAACAATTTATCTTTTTCTTCGGCACCCAAATGAATTTGGGTCCATTTTGGTTAGAGGAAGCATCAAATTTCCAATTGATTGACTTGGATTTCTTCCAATCAAATGGACATTGTTGCTTAAAGTGATTATGATCACCACAATTCAAGCAATTAAAAAATTGAGATCCAACAGGCTTAACAAATTGCTTACCAAAATAATTTCGATAATGGTGGATCGGAGGTTTGCGCCGCAATCTCTCCTTTACTTTTGGCTTTTGTATGGAGAGGACATGCTCTAATGTCTTTGAGCCAATAGAAAATTTCTTGCAAATTTTCGGAATTTTTTCTTTATAGGAATCATTTTCCTTTTGTAAGAAATCTTTCTCTTCCTTAACAAAAGAATTCTCTTTTTCCAGCTCGACGATCCTTGTCTCATTTGTAGAATTTTTCTCTCTCAATTTAGAGATTTCCTTCTTCAATTTAGAGATCTTCTTCAACGCTTTCTTACGTTTTGCGCATAATTCTTCAAAAAGATTATCATCATCAAGAATAGGATTTGAACATGTTACCTCATCTTCTTCAAATTCAATGTCCGCCTTTAAGCATAAATTCTCATCATCGCTGGATTCACACTCAATGTTGCTCCACGTCTCAGCTTTCAAAGCTTTATTCTTCTTTTCGAATTTCCCTTTCCTTTTCTTGAATAAAGGACAATCGGGTTCGTTTGTGGACTTCTTCCCTTTCGAATTGCTTCTTTTTTGTTCAAATTTTTTGATCAACGACTTCATCTCCTCATCGTCATCTTTTTCATCTTCCTTAGAATCTGCTTCATCAAAATCAACATTAAATTTTAAAGCAATTAACTTCTTACCTTCCGGATCTTCGTCATTTATACGTTCTGCTTCATATGATTGCAAAGTTCCAATAAGTTCATCAACAGATAAATGCGAAATCCTCAATGTTTCGCGGATGGAAGTTTTGATGTTGTTCCAATCCTTCGATAATCCTCTCAAAAGCTTATTCACTTTCATGGGTCCTAAGATTGGTTGTCCTTGATATGCAAGTCCATTCACTATTTCAGTGAATCTGCTGAACATGTCTCCAATGGGTTCTCCTGGCTTCATCTTGAATGATTCATATTGTCTGAGAAGAATATTGACTTTGGTCTCCTTTACACGATCCGTCCCTTCATAAGTAACGTGCAGCCTATCCCACACTTCTTTTGCTGTTTCACAAGAAGAGATTCGGTTATATTCATTTGGAGACAAAGCACAATAAAGAGAATAGATAGCCTTTGCATCTAAAGCTTCTCTTTTTGTTATCTCCTTTTGAGATAGAGTGATAGATGATTGAAGCGTTTCGCCATCCTCTTTTCTAGTAGATGCTGACGTAAAATTAGGATTGATTCCTTTCACAACAACGTCCCATTCCAACAAATCCTTAGATCTTAGGAATGCCTTCATATTATTTTTCCAGACATTGTACTCTTTCCCATCAAAGTAAGGTGGTTTGGTGATGCTTCGTCCCTCAATCAGACCTAGTGCAAAAATACTAGCCATGAAAAATCTTTAGCTCTGAAGTAATAAACACTTCAAGATATTGAGCACAAGGCTCTGATACCAATTGTTAGAAACTAGTATTAACACCTAGAGGGTGGTTGAATAGGTGTAGTAGAACTTTATGCGCAAGTAATAACAATCTTTTGCAATCTACAAACTGAAATTAAATAGAGAGAGTAGAGAAGATTGCAAACACAATTTATAGTGATTCAGCTTTTGACAAGCCTACGTCCACTCTATATGATCAAAGGTGATTACACACTCTTGAGTGTTAGCACTCGGTGATGATGAGTCTCACAGAGTCACTCTTCTTGGTAATTCACTAGGATCACTCAATTACGCACTTTTTCAAAACAACTAATGAAGAATTGAATCAGCCTTGGAATATATTTATCTACCCTAGTCTCCTAGGTCTCATCCTATCCTTATATACACTCCAAGCCACACTCGACCGTTGGCTCTTTCCTTGAGAGTTTCGTCTTCCCTTTCCTGGACAGACTTTATAAGGCAAGTCTTTTTGACCGTTGGAGGTAGATTGGATCCCCTTGGATTTTGTTTGCCCATACAATCAGAATCCGGGCTTCCATAAGTGTTTTATTCTTCTTTGGAAGTTGTCCGTTGATTGATCCTGCCAATCGGTTTGATACAACAGAATCAATATAAATAAAGTAAGTGAAATACTTGACCGTTGGTGATCTTATCCTGTAATTTCATTCTGAGTCTGACTGACTCAAGTTCTGAGTCTGTCTAGATTTTCGTCTAGTACGGTCAGACTCAAATTTTCTTCTGGTACGGTTAGACTCAAATTTTTGTCTGGTACGGTCAGACTCAAATTTGTGTTTGGTACGGACAGACTCAGAATCTGCCAGACTGAAGTTCCCGCGTCTGCTTCATCCAGACTCAAAAGCATAAGTTAGTAACCTTTGATTTATTTTGTCATCTTCAAAATATCATAAGGGATTTTCCTAACAAATTAAAATTGAGCATGCAATGTCACGCGCATCGGATTTTGCACAGGTGGATTTTGGGTCGGATTGAGACAAGATACCCAAGCATGCGGTGTTGACTGAGCGAGGAAATAACAAGGGATTGACTGAGACATCCGTGCAATTTTAGAGGGCAAGTTGGAATTAGCCACCAAAGTAGAGATCATAATGATAAGGGATTTGAACGGGGAATATAGGTTACTATTACTAACACTATTTTTGTTAAGACTAGTTTATAATAATTGTGTATTAAATTATTAAGATGCTTGTTGGTTGAGGAAAATGACGAGTAAAAGACAAGGTTAGACACTATAAATACCGAGTAGTTTATTCATGCAATAAATAACTTTTGAATTCCGAAAGCAAACCTAGAATTAAGTTTTTAAATGAATGTGGGTTCAACTAAATATGTTAATAGGTTTGGATTTGGTCCCTCTCGACAATCTCTTCATATGAGGGTATTGGAATTTTGCTATACGCTCCCTACTCTCATAAACCTGTTTTGCTTCCTTTTGTATGATTGATTTGATTAGTCCTTTCTTACTATGTTTGGTGTTTGGAGAACTTATTCTCTTGGTTCACTCTGCGTAAATTCTAACTAATCCAATAAAGTCACCTTTTAATGAAATCACTTTCTTGCTTACCATAAGAGTTTCTACGGGATGGGTTGCGAAACATGCAACAATACAGACAATTGAGATTGTTGGCCACGCTCATTGAACTTTCAATTTATTCACTTGACGCTATGATCTTCATATCACTTTCGATTAATCACTTTAATCGTAATCTAACCAATTCCTTGAGAAATGTTGGTAGGACCTCCACTATACACATGGTGTGGCTCCAAATCCAGTTACACGAAATGCCATACCAAGTTAATATTGCAATTGGTCGAATTCTGTTTGAAGGACATTTACTTGCTACTTTCTAGTGAATGAAAGTGCAATATGTTCGTAAATGGATAGCAGATGATATGCAGTTCTTCAATACAATTACGGTCATGTCTAACATCGGATTGAATGGATAGCACATGATATGCAGTACTTTTATCGCAATACGAGCGACACAAACAGATGTTTTATATATGCTAATCTCTGTGGAATACTCTATGCAGCTCGTTGCACCGCAACAACATTCATGCTCAGAGTTCCATGTGTGTTGATAATATTAATCTATAAATGCATGAGAAGACAGTTAACAATGAACGAAAATGTCAAAAAATTTCTATAAGCTCATAATAATTTTTTGCCTATAAAATACTTCTACTCGCACATTCAAATAATCACAAAATATTTCAAGCCCAAGCTAGGTGAAAGAGAATATGACTCTGTGTATAGAAAAATAATTGAAAGTTGCAATGAAGTTGTAATTACGACTTTGAATAAATCAAAATCTTACGTTCAAAATTTCATAAATGAAGTGACCAGGAAGTATTCAGGAGTTCACGGGGCACATCTTGTTGATTTTTGCTTCCTTCCTAATCAATGTGAAAGCTATCCATAAATTAATTCACCCCCGTGTTATGTGAGCTTGGTTACGTGTACAACAATCTCTGCATAATTTTCACTAATGGAATCTTTGATTGGTCAACACAAATTACTTTTCTTGACTTGACTTTGTCTTACTAGTTGATTTGGAAATTTCGATGGCAGATGACCCGCAACTGGTCCTTAGATCATATATAGTGCCTCAAAGGGGAGCCTCCACCACAACTACCAAGCTAAAACCTTCATCCTCGCATCGAGCAGTGGAGAGATGATTAATTCTCCCGGCTCCATATTTTTATATCGTGTGTTTTTGCTCATATTGCATGTTCTATTATTAGGGATGAGTTGCAGTGCAAAAAGAATTACTTATGTACCTCTTTATCTTGTGGCGGAATCCATAGTATAAGTTATCCCTTTCGATTGAAAAGCGATCCCAAAATTTGTGGCCACTCTGAGTATGAGCTCACCTGTGAAAATAACCACACTATTTTCTATTTGCATGCTGGTAGATATTATGTGAAGTTGATCTATTACGAATTCTTTGTTGACGAAGCCAACTTTGGAGGCGGCATAACAATAGTCGATGATGGTTTTCAAGAGGGTAATTGCTCATCCCTCCCCCGTTACTCATTGGCATACTCCAACTTTAGTGGAACTAGTCCCTTCTTTATTGTTTTCGGAAACCCGGTGGTCTTCATGAAGTGTTCACAGCCTATTGCTTCTACTTGGTATGTTGATGCCAAACCGTGCATTGGGGGAGCAGACTCTACCGGCAAGCCTCCAAATTTTTCCCAAAAGAAGGTGTACTCATACGCTTCTTATGGGTTTGGCGGATCAAGCGCATCGGACATCAGGGATTCCTGCAGGATAACCACGATGACATTTGCACCGGACTATTTCTTGGGGTTGGAAAGGGATCAGTATTATAAGGTGAGCATATCATATAGCTACAAGGAGCTTCACAACATGATGGCGCAGGGATTCAATCTATCCTATCAGAGTAGGTCAAGTGGAATATCTTCTTTTCGCTTCTGGGGTTTCAACTACTGTTGGAGTTGCAGCTCCTATAGCTCCAGTAAGCGACTTTCGCTTAAGCTTTTCCTTACTTCCTCCTCCTCCTCCTCCTCCTTTTCTTAAAGGCATGCTCTATCAAGAGATCATATCAAAATTTACTTATTGAGTAAAATGACAAGTTTCAATTGGATATCATCGCATGTGAGAACCCCCACTTTGCATCGCTAATTTCTTTAAATACACAATAAAAAAGAATTTGCCACATCACTGAAATAAATAAAAAAAGTTTAATAAGATTTGCAAGTAGATTCAGCATACAATGCCCTCTTATTGTTCTACAACCATGGGGCTTTTCTGGATTTGATTACTTTATATTTGATTGGGGAAAAACGTTTGATTTGATAGTAGCTCATGTCACTTTCATGTTGGTTATTATCATGCGGGATAGTATATTGCACATGTGTTAGATGATAATTGTGAATCAGACTAGCGGACATAATCATTTGGTACATCTAGGGGAACAAAAGCAAAATCGTTTTTCTTTATAAAAAAACAAAAAACAAAATCATCCTACGGTGACATGGATTCCCTGAGTGAAAAAAATAAAGTTGGATCTACACGCTACATAGGATAGTGAAACTCAGTCAACTCTTCTTTATTCAAGACTTCTCCGGTTGAACTTCTAATGAATAAAAGTTTTTCATTGCACTTTGCAGTGATTGTATCAATTTATCTTTGTCTTGATAATGCTTATAATCATTTTCAGTCATCTCGAACAAATTCTCTTGCTTTCTACAGATACTACTATGGTGGCGGTGGTTGCGAGACATGCGCCTCCTTATGTTCCCTTTTTCTTAGGTATGACTGGTCCTTTACTCTTCACAACTATGAAAATCCCAAGCAGCAATCTGATCCAAAAAAGGATGACTTTCTATCTTACATTACGCTAATGGACAATTTTTTCCGCAGCTAACTTCCTCATGGAAAAATTCATACTCGGAGCTCCATATGTGTTAATATTTTTAGTCTATAAGTGGATGAGAAGGCACCAAGCAATGGACAAAAACGAATTCCTACGAACTCATAACAACTTCTTGCCCATAAGTTACTCTTACACAGACATCAAGAAAATTACAAAAAATTTCAAAAAATTTCAAACACAAATTTGGAGAAGGAGGATATGGTTCTATGTACAAAGTAATACTTACAAGTGGCAATGAAGTCACTGTTAAGATTTTGAACACACCAAAATCTAATGGCCAAGATTTTATAAGTGAAGTGGCTACTATTGAAAGGATCCATCATGTAAATGTGGTGGAACTCGCTGGTTTTTGCTTTAACAACTCAAAGCAAGCTCTCGTATATGACTTCATGTCGAACGGATCTTTGGATAAACACATTTTCTCAAAAGATGGCGACGATTCTCTTGATTATAAGAAAATATATGAGATCACTCTCGGTGTGGCTAGGGGGATAGAATATTTTCATCGGGGATGCGATATACAAATTCTACACTTTGACATCAAGCCTCACAATATTCTTCTAGATCAAAATTTCACTCCGAAAGTTTTAGATTTTGGGCTTGCAAGACTTTATCCTACGGACCACAACATAATATCGTTGACTGCTACAAGAGGAACCTTGGGATATATGGCTCCTGAGCTATTTTACAGGAATATTGGTGGTGTCTAGTATAAAGCTGATGTTTATAGTTTTGGGATGTTGCTGATGGAAATGGCAGGTAGGAGGAAAAATGCATAGGCAAATGTTGAGCGTTCAAGTCAAATTTATTTCCCTTTGTGAGTCTATGATCAACTCAGCAAAGAATGGAAAAGGTAGAAGAGGAAAGGGAGATAACAAGGAAGATGGTAATAGTTGCCCTTTGGTGTATACAATTAATCCCCGATGATTGGCCATCAATGAGTCGGGTCCTAACTATGCTTGTAGGAGATATTGATAAGCTGCGACTACCTCCAAACCCGCTTCTATATCCGACTGAGAAGCCAATTGATGATGTGGACACTGAAATGGAACTTGAATCATTCCCAACTACATCAAGTGCTCCAAAGATTTCTGAAGGATATAGATTTCAGAATAGCAATGAGATTACGGAATCGTGCATTGTATGATTTTCTTTTCTTTCCTGTTTAAATGAATGCAAAATAAATATAGTTCAATCCGAAGCATAATTGACCATGTGATTCGTGAACGTATGTGATTTTAGCGTTTGTAGCATCCTGCGTTTTGCAGGACAATTGCCTCATTAACTGTCTGTTTACATATCTTGTTTCCCGAGTGCGCCTGAAACGACAGACGAAGCTCCACTTTTATGGAGCAATGACTCTCTCTCTCTCTCCTCTCCAGTTCTCCACCGTCCAAGATTAAGCTCTGCCCTTCCCGCCAAAACCTCTCACTCTCACCTCCCGACCGCCGCCCGATCAACCACCTCGATGTTGGCCACCTCCACGGAGCAATCTCTCACCTCGACCTGGTGCTCCCATCCCGACCTCCTCACCTTCTCTCTCCTGCCCAAGTCCTGCATTCGTTCCCGCGAGTTCGCACTCGGGAGGCGCGTCCATTGTGCGCTCGCTCGATCCCAGCTTGAGCCTGACTCGGTGATTCTCAACTCGCTCATCAGTCTCTACTCAAAATGCAATGACTGGGCTGAGGCGGGGAGGAATGTTAGGGACATGGGTGATGAAAGGGATTTGGCTTCTTGGAGTCATACGATCTTTTGCTATGCCAATAACCACATCACGTTTGAAGCAGTCGATACTTAGACCAAAAAACAAAAAAGAGTCGATACTTTCGTTCATATGCTTGAAGATGGTTTTTTCCCTCGGGCTTGTTCGGTTCCAAGGAATGCATCAATTGGTGATAGTTTCGGGTTTATAATCAAAAGCGGACATCTTGATTCTGATGCGTGCGTTGGGCGGGCATCAATTGACATTTTGCAAATGGTGTTGCTGATTTGGTTTCAGCTCGTAAGTTGTTAGGGAAAATGCCCGAGAGGAATGTGGCTGCGTGGACTTTAATGATGAGCAGATGTACTCAGTCGAGTTGTCCAAAGAAAGCTGTTCATTTGTTTTTGGATATGTTGAGGAGTGGGCCCGTGCCACATAGATTCACATTTATAGCTGTTTTTCGGCATATTCAGGGTTGCAGTTACTATCCCCCTTGGGGTGAAATTGCATTCCTGGATTATATGGTCTGGACTTGTCTATGTTGGATGCAGCTTGGTGGACATGTACGTGAAGTGTGTGGCTAGTGGATCAATATGTAAATTGAGAAAGGTGTTTGCTCGGATGCAAGATCGTGACATGATGTCTTGGACACCGATAATCACGGGATATGTGCAAATTGAAGAAATTGAGGAGGCCATCAAACTCTTATGGGAGATAATAAAAGATCCAGTGAGGCCACACCATTTCACATTTGCTAGTGTTCTCAAGTCATGTGGAAGTATTTGTAATATTAGATATGGGATACAAGTATACGCTGTAGCTATAAAAATTGTAATGATTTTTTAGCAGGAGCCGGACGACCTTGCTGCTTTTGTTTTTCTATCAAATGTGGATGCATCAACTGGTCTATGGGAAGGTGCAGCCACAATCAGGAAGAGGATGAAACTGAAAAATCTTACAAAAGAAGCTGGTTGTAGCTGGATTGAAGTGAAAAATATAGTACACAAGTTCTATGTGGGTAAAATGTCACACCCAAAGGCTCGGGAGATCTATAACAAACAGGACCAATCGGCTAGTCGAATAAAGAAACTTGGTTATGCTCTGAATACTGAAATTGTTCTTCATGATGTGGAGGAGGGACAAACGGAACAATATTTGCTCCAGCACAATGAAAAAATTGCCGTTGATTTTGGCCTTAGAAGCACCTCCAGTCTGAAACCTATTAGGGTGTTTAAAAATCTTAGCATTTCCAAAGATTGTCATTCTGCGATCAAGTATATCTCCATGGCAACCAGAAGTTCTACAGTCATAAGGGATGCAAACCACGTTTCACCATTTTACGGACAGAACATGCTCGTGCAATGAGTACTGGTGAGATGCTTCTTAATTTGTCTCATTCATTGTCTGCATCGAATCTCTTTTTTGGATTTTTCTTCCTTGGAACTATGTTACTTGAACCAGGATCCATTATGCTCCTTGCACAACAAAGAATAGTAAATTTCATGTTGTGAAATATGTGTGTGTGTACAGAGATTTGGTAAAACTATTGTCAAAATACCAAGCAGAAGACCTCAAATGGATCTCGTAAACTTTCAGCAATATGATTAGTGGAATCTAAAACAGTCATGCATTTGCCTATGGGATTTTCCTGGAGCATGCAGTTTTTTTGGATACTTGATATTGAAGTTCTGTTCTATTCCAAAGCGGTGCTGATGTCACTCGGGTGTATCCCTATGGTTACTTGGTTTTATCCTTAATTTAAATTCATTTATCTTATGGATAACATGATCTCGACAATTCCATACACATTGTTCCCATTAAGCTATATTAGTTCATACCGACTATTTTAGTTTCAAAAACTATATAATTAGATTGTCAGCACAGAAGTCTAAGATCATAAATTAGTTTAACCACCCCAACGATCGACATTGACAAACTCAGATTTTCACATCTAAATTTGATCTTAAGGACAAGATAGAAAGTGATCATCTACAGTAATTCAATCTTCCTCTCTACTTAACAGGTCCCAAACATGTACATCATACAAAAGCCTAAAACAATATAAAAGCCTAGATATAATGTACAAGCTCAATCCCTCAATATAATGAGAATTTTGTGTGTTCACTCATCACTGAGACAGAGATAGTGTCTTACATTTTTCCAGAAAGGCATCCTGCTCCTCATTGTTATCCCCTTGGCATGAGTTTCTCTACTAAGCAAATATTCCGCCAGACAGTGATGTTGATAAGGAGCAAACAATATCCATTTTACTCAGACATCCGCAGACAGAGGGCCCTAACCTCGTGCCTAATTAGCAAGAGGACTCCTGAACAGAAGCTGCATAATAAACTCGTTCATCAGGGCTAAGCATAAATAGAAAAGAAGCAAGAGCACATGCTGCTCTTGAATCTTGGGTCATTTTACCAATTGAGTAAACAATGTACATTTTTGCATGATTGTTTCGATTGCTTCAGATACGTAGAGATGGATAAAGCACAAAGGACCTTGTTAGTACAAGGTAAAAAAATTGAAGACTTTTAATGACTGAACAATCTTGGTTTGGAGAACACATAATGGAATGGAATCGCCACCAAAAGCTAAGCTGGGAATGTCTTGATGCTGTAAATGGCAAACTGTGTCCGTCTGCACTAGATGTATTGATTGATACGATAGATTAATATCATCTTATTTGCTATTATCAGATTTGATTCACTACCACTTGATTGCACTGATGGGCAAAAGAACAAAACCGCCGTGAGCACGAATAGACTCGCCAGTAAAATCTCCAGACCAAGTAAGGGGAATGACGCAGAATTTCTAGCTAAACAAGAGCACCTTCAGAGAAAGTAAAGACGGTTTGAATCCAAGTGGTTCGAGCTTCGAGCCATTAAAAGTCGATGGTTGAAAAGGTCCCCTGAAGCTTGCAGCCTGGAGTCCACCTGCGATGAGGTTTGGAACTTGAGAAATAGGTGACACGGTAAGGACAAAAAGGGGTAGGGGACAGACATTGACAAATTTCCTCCCTCATTACGTGATTTCAGATAATGCCCATCAAAAGCTAATAATAACCTGCGATCTTGCTACTACCAGCATATGATTTATGTATATTAAGAACTGTTGATTTCGACTTGTGAATTTATTTTCAAAGAAAATATCCGTGTCTATGCTTTGCAAAGTAGACACCATCTGTTTCCATGTAAACGACTTTTATAAAGATGGAAAAGAATAAGGTCTTAGATGAATTATTTCTATGAAGTTCATATTGGAAACAATTCATATTCCATTTTAAAATTAACATGAAATTACTGATAAATAAAATAAAAAAAGACAATTTCCTCTTAAAAATTATAACTCAACTAAGGCAAATAATCAATTATAAGTGAATCGCCTACCCTTGAAAAAATCTATAAATATCTACTACATAGAAATTCATCTCATCTTTAGTTTCATGATCAATTTTTTTCTACAAAAACTCTGCTAAAATCAATGTCAATTTGCTTAATGAAAATTCCGATATGTTACACTCAATAGGAAAATATGTAAATTGCAAATATGTAAAATAATTACATAATCTCATCTTACTTATACTTATTGACGAGTCTATTGCATTCTCTCTTTCTTCATATTATTTTTCATGTAAGAAATTGTGATTTCTAATTAACATTATAGACACACTTTATATGCGAAACATTTGTAGTGTAGGTAAATGTTTTTAAAAAATTAAATAAGGATGAAGCCAACCTTAATTAATTGAATATTTTAGTTATGACCAAGAGTAATCAAGAAAAAAGCATTCTCTTGTCCCAATACTTTTGTAGATTCCTTTAAAGAATCAAAAACAAAATATATAAAATTTCGAATTGAATTTGTATTTTCTTAAACTCATTAATGACTAATATATACTTATATATCGTAGATTTATTCAAAATTCTTGACTAAAATGAAATATGACTCCATATTTCATCAAAAGTTTCACTACCTATTAACTTAAATCTTGGTTCGTCACTGCTTACATCAGTGGCTAACCAAATGTCACATCAGTTAGACTCTAATATTTTCCTAGTGAACCCAACCACCTTTTGTTTTCGGTGACTTGGAAGTCATCTAATTATGCCAAACTATTCAACACGCTAAAAGATTCTTCCTAGAGATAGTGAGGGAACTTTAAAGTTCGACTCTTTTATTCTAATGACTTCCGGGAAATTTTCTTCTATAATGGGGGAATGGGGTGGATAGTTCTTTCTATTTCTTAACATTTCTTTTTCCTTTGAATTGAATATATGCAATTCTTAATTATTAAAATCCATCGATTCATAATTCACATGGATTCAAATCGATTCAAGGTTTGCATCGATTCTTAAGATGGCTTTCTTTTCATCTTAGAAATAAGAATACCCTTTAACATCATAAATTACTTGGAAAATGTGAAATACTTTACTTATCTATTAAAAATTATCCAAAAATATGAAATGATGTGGTAGGACGTCTAAATATGTGGGTTGTCAATTGGGATGTTTTCTCGCTAGAGAGAGATGGCGATGATGTTGGGTCCTACTCGCTACTCCTGTAGCGACTTGATTGGTTTTGTCTTGTTCGGTTGACATGGGCCTTTCAATGGACGACCCCAAGTCTTCGTATTCAACATCTCTCTCATTTGCCATTATTACATGTACATTCGATCCTTGTTGATCCTTCCCCACATATCAGGCCCCAAATTTCAATTCCCCATAGGCTGAGAGGGACATGATTTCCGCCTTAATTCCACACCGCTACCTTGTCTCATTTGTCTTTCTTGCCGTGCTACTAGGGACATGTACTTGTAACGCCAGCTATGAACAATCATGTCCAGCTTGGTCTTGCAGCAAGGTTCACAGGATAGCTATGTCCTGCAATCGAAAAGTGATCCAAAAGTCTGTGATGGCTCAAGAATTGAGCTAGCGTGTGAAAATAATCACATAAATTACATTATCCAATTTATCTATAGAAATGATGAACACGTCAACTATGGCTACATCTTTGTATTTGATATTGGAATGCACAAGTGTAATTACTCCTCTCTCCCTCGTAATTCATTGACAAACTCCAACTTCAGTTACAAGGGTTTATGTTTTATGGTAAATCAATGGTCTTTGTGAAGTGCTCAAGATCTGTTGCTTCTCCTCATGTATCAGCAGAGCATACTCCTCACGACAAATCTTGTAAAATATATCAAATGAGTGGGTATACATGCAATAAATGCATATGCAGCCGAAATTGAGGAATCTTGCAGCATCACCCATGATGACATGGGCATGTTTAAATCGTATGCTATCACCATAACAAATCCATAACGCGATAACCAATGAAGTTTTCGTCAGCTACATACAAGTTATAGCCTGTATCGCGGAAGAAAGCTTCTAGCTCGTGCTTCCTTGGTTTGCTCCAAAGATAAGTACAATGCAAATACTACTAAAACACTTTTTGCTCTTTTATTTTTCTTTTAACCCTTAGGCATCTGAATTTTCATCACGAATAAACATCGACACATAATTTTGGGTAAATTTTTTCATATATATATTTTAAATTTCAGTAGTATTTTAACTTTTGACAGGAAAGTAAAAAGTTGCCTTTTGCTTTTAGTGAAGCAAACACAAACACCCCGACTTCTCGGATTTTTTTGATGTTCTGATAAAAAGATCATGTCCTTTCCCCTCTTTCAGTCCGTGAAGGGTAATAAGTTGAGGGAATTAAAGCACCTCAAAATAGATAAAAAGTCGGAGGTGTATCTTACAGAGTTAAGTTTTCGAGGAGGCTAATATCTCTGTCTTTCCACGAATAAAAGGGTACTGAACTGATAATTGCTTCACTTAATGTTTACGGTCTAGTCTTTAAAATAATGGCCGTGTTTTCAGGGCAGTTTCTCCTTCCATCACCACGTAAATCCCATCAAATCTAACAATCTATATTCATTTTTTGTAAGTAATGTTTGGATATTCAACTATTTGCCAAATATCAGAAAAACAAATGTTAGTTTTGTAGTCGGATGAATTTGGGATGGCCTCTCAATCTATATAATCAACTCTTTGATTTCAGTATTTTGCGCTTATACAGTTACGAAGGTCTCATTTGGCCGGGTTCAGGTCGGATTCAGCTGAGGAAATCGGTCATTCTTCCATCTCTGGCCTAAGATTCAAATTAAAAGGACTTGGGCCTCTCAATTTTTTATTTTTTTAAACGTAAACTATTGATGAATTTGTGTGAACTTATTGTAAATCATAAAGAAAGTTTTGTAAAAATTTTAAATTTGAAATCTACTCATTGTCAAGATGCACTTGTGAGGGTGGATTTAACTAAATATGTCGACGAGTTCGAACTTGGTTCCATCTCGGCAATTGATTCTCTTGGATTGTTCTACAAAGTCATGTTTTGAAGAAATCAACTTCTTGCTTTCTATATGGGTTTCTACAAGATGTTTTGCGAAACATGCGACGATACATTCAATTGAGACTATCGACCTTGACTTCAATACAAGCTCATTGAACTTTAATTTCATTCCTTGACACTATGATCTTTAATTTACTTTAGATTAATACACTCTTATCATAATCTAATTAATTTCCTTAGGAAATGTTGACAAACATGTAGTGGCTTCAACTGTAGCTACACGTAATGTCATATCAAATGAAGGTTTCATGGGCATTTGATCAGCAAATTGTTCGAATTCTGTTTGAAGGGCATTTATTTGCTAGGCAATCAAAGTGAAACATATTCGTCAATGTATAGCAAACGATATGCAGTTCTTCAATGCAATTGCAGTCATGCCTAACATTGGATCGAATGGATAACAAATGATATGCAGTACTTTGATCGCAATGCGAACAGCACAAACAGTTGTTTTACACGTGTTCTAACATATGTGGAATACTCTCTGCAGCCTGTTGCAGTGCAACAACTTTCATACTCAGAGCTACATGCCTGTTGATAATTTTAATCTATAAGTACATGAGAAGACATCTAGCAATGGACGACAAGGTTGAAGAATTTCCACAAGCTTATAGCAACTTTTTGTCTATAAAATACTCTTACTCGGATATTCAAATAATCACAAAAGATTTCAAGTACAAACTAGGTGAAGGACATGGCTCTATACATAGAGAAAAAGTTAGAAATGGCAATGAAGTTGTTGTTAAGCTTTGAATGAATCAAAATCTTACGGGCAAGATTTCATAAGTGAAGGAGCCAGGAAGTATCCACGAGTTCATGTGGTGCATCTTATTGATTTTTTGCTCCCTTCCTAATAAACATGACAGCTGTCCATACATAATTCATCATCGTGTTATGTGAGCTTGTTTGCGTGTATAACAGTCTCTGCATAATTTCCACTGATGGAACCTTTGATTGGTCCACACAAGTTACTTTTCTTGACTTTGACTTTGTGTTGCTTGTTGATTTGGAAATTTTGATGACAGATGACCCACTTATGATATTTTCAATCACACATAATCCCTCCCTTGTTGAGCCCCACCTCAATTACCAAGCCAAAATCTCCATTCTTGCATCGAGCAGTGAAGAGATGATTAATTATCTCAGGTTCATATGTATGTACCATGTGTTTCTGCTCATATTACAAGTTTTCCTATGAGGAAAGAGTTGCGATGTAAAGAAAAATCACTTATGCGCTGCTTCATCTTACAGCAAAATTTGTTATTAAGCTATCCTTTTCAATTAAAAAACAATCCAAAAAGATATGACCACTTTAAGTATGAGTTAGTTTGTGAAAATAACCATACTATTCTATTTCTATAAGTTGGTAGATATTATGTGAAGTCAATTCATTACAATTTTTATCTTGAAATAAGTCACAACACAGATTCCTCGGTTACGAGGATTATTAGTCAATTTGAGGCACAACATTTCATATTTACGATACTAAACTTAATTTTTAGGCTCCGTTCATTTTACGGAAAACGTTATTTTTCTGGAAAACATTTTTCAGAAAATTATTTTCTAAGAAAGCGTAATTATTTTCTAGTATTCGAGTGAAATTTGATTTTGAAGTGGGAAATATTTCTGCTCGCTTGGGAAAATATTTTCCTTTATAAACTCTTTTCAATAAAAAAAATTTATTTTATTTTTTAAAATTGATTATTAAATTCTTTTTCTTTTTCTTTTATGTTCTCTCCTTCTTTGGCCGGTCACCGACCGACAGCCAGCCACGCCTTGAGCTCGCCTTGCCGGCGAGGCTCAAGGCTCGCCTACCTCTGGCGAGCTCACCCGATTAGCTCACCAGCATGGTGAGCTCTAGGCGGCGAGGCTCGTGCCTCGCAAATCGGTGATGCCCGAGCCTCGCCGATCGGCGAGGCTCGTCGCCAATCGGCCGAGGCCTAAGCCTCGCCACCGTTGGCAACGCCAAATCGGCGAGCTCGACTCGCTTAGCACCGATCGCCGCCTTTGCCGTGGCGGCGGCGGCCGAAAAGAAAAACAGCAAAAAGAAAGAAAATTAATAAAAATAATAAAAAATCGATTTTATTAAAAAATAACAAAAAAATCGAATTTATGAAAAAAAAATAAAAAAAATTGATTTAGAAAAATAAAATAAAGAAGTAAGGACTAATAGGAGGTGTGGATAGAAGAGAGTGAGTATGGAAAATGTTTTCCCTAACTTGAAAAGTGGAAAATATTTCCCCTTACTTTAGAATACTTTTTTTTCCTTCATGAAAAATATTTTCCCAATGAATTTATTTTCCGTGAAATAAACTTTGGAAAATTCAAAAAATATTTTTTTAAAAGTTATTTTTCGTGAAATGAACTGTTTTTTAGGGAATTAATTTGCCCAAAAAGTCAAATATGGAAGCCGCGCAGAAGTTTCCTTCTTAATAAATGTGAAAGACATCCATGCAACGCAGGCTTGACCGCATGTTACCAGTTGGTCCGCTCAAGCTGCTTTTCTTGACTTGACTTTGTGCTACTTGTTGACTTGGAAATTTCAATGACAGCAGACCCCAACTGATCTTTTCGATCATATATAATCCCTCCCCTTATTGAGCCTCCACCACGGTCACCCAGCTAAAACCTCCATTCTTGCATCGAGCGGTAGAGAGATGATCAATTCTCTCGGTTCCATATGTATGTACTGTGTGTTTATGCTCATATTACATGTTCTGTTATTAGGGACGAATTGTGGTGCAAAGAAAAATCACTTATGCCTTGCTTCATCTTGCGGTGAGATCCGTAACATAAGTTATCCCTTTCGATTGAAAACCGATCCAAAACGTTGCGGCCACTCTGAGTTCGAGCTAGTTTGTGAAAATAACCGCACTGTTCTATATCTGCAAGCTGGTAGATATTATGTCAAGTCGATTTATTACAATTTTTATCATGACGAAGTTAACTTCAATGGTAACATAACAGTGGTTGACGATGGCCTGCAAGAGGGCAATTGCTCATCCCTTCCCCATTACTCACTGGTGAATTCCGACTTAGGTGGAAGTAGTCGTTACGATTCTTTTTTTGCAGGCTCAGTGGTCTTTGTGAAGTGCTCACAGCCCATTGCTTCTCCTTGGTGTTTTAATACCAAACCATGCATCGAGGGAGCATACTCTGCCGGCATGCCTCCAAATTTTTCCCAGACGAAGGCATACTCATACGCTTGTTATTATGGGCGTTTATCGGCATCGGACATTGAGGATTCTTGCACCATAACCATGATGACATTTGCATCGGGCCATTTGTCGGGTTGGGAAAGGGATCAGTATTATCGTGTGAGGTCATCATACAACTACAAGGACCTACACAACGTGATGGCGCAGGGATTCATACTACTATACTATGAGGGTTCGTCAAGTCGAAAACCTTGGTTTTGCTTCCTGGGTGTCGACTACCTCGGGGTGTGCAGATTCTATGATGCCCGTAAGCGACTTTCGCTTAAGCTTTTCTTTACTTCTTCATCCTCCTCCTTTTCTTAAAAGCTCTGTGAAGATATCCTCTCAAAATTTCTCTTATCGAGTAACACGGCAAGTTTCAATTGGATGATCATCATATGTGGGACCCAAACATTGCATTGCTAATTTCCCTTTAATACACAATAAAAAAGAATTTGCCACATCACTGAAATAAAAAAGTTTAACAAGATTTGCGCATAGATTCGGCACGCATCGCTCTTTTATTGTTCTACAACCCAATAACCTTTTCTGGATTTGATTACTTCAAATTTGATTGGGAGAAAATGTTTGATTTAATAGGTATTGCTTATATGGTGGTTTTTATTATGCGGGAGAATAAATTGTGCATATGTTAGATGATATTTGTAAATCAGAATTACATGCGAGTGACTAGCGGACGTAATCATTTGGTACATCTAGGGGAAAGTGAAATCGTCTTTCTTCGATTGAAAAGATCGTGCTACGATGACATGAATTCCCTGAGTAAAAGAAACAAAGTTGGATCTAGACGCGCTACATTGGAGAGTGAAACTCAGTCACTCTTATTTATTCTAGACTTCTCCACTTGCAACTTTTAATGAATAAAAGTTTGTCATTCCACGTTGCAGTGATTGTATCAATTTATCTTTGACATGGTCATAGCTTAACGTGTATTATTTCTCTATTTTACCGCTAAAATGATAAGCTTAAGTCTCCATTGATTGGTTGTTAATGCTTATTAATCATTTTCAGTCGTCTCGAACAAATTCTCTTGCTTTCTACAGATACTCCTATGGTGGTAATGAATGGGAGATATGCACTTCCTTATGTCCCCTTTTTCTTAGGTACGACTAGTTCTTTATTCTTCACATTTATGAAAATCTCAAGCAGCAGTCTGACCCAAAAAAGGATGACTTTCTAAATCTCACTACGCTAATCTGTGGACAAATTTCTCCGCAGCCCACTTCCTCGCGGCAAAATTCATACTGGGAGTTCCATGTGTGTTGATATTTTTAGTCTATAAGTGGATGAGAAGACACCAAGCAATGGACAAAAACGTCGAAGAATTCCTTCAAGCTCATAATAACTTCTTGCCCATAAGGTACTCCTACTCAAACATCAAGAAAATCACAAAAAATTTCAAACACAAATTAGGGGAAGGAGGATATGGCTCTGTGTACAAAGGAATACTTAGAAGTGGCAACGAAGTTGCTGTTAAGATTTTGAACACACCAAAATCTAATGGCCGAGATTTTATAAGCGAAGTGGCTACTATTGGAAGGATCCACCATGTTAATGTGGTCAAACTTGTTGGTTTTTGCTTTAACAACTCGAAGCAAGCTCTCATATATGACTTCATGTCGAACGGATCTTTGGATAAACATATTTTCTCTAAAGATGGCGATGGTTCTCTTAATTATAAAAAAATATATGAGATCTCTCTCGGTGTGGCTAGGGGGATAGAATATTTACATCGGGGATGCGACATGCAAATTCTACACTTTGACATCAAGCCTCACAATATTCTTCTAGATCAAAATTTTACTCCGAAAGTTTCTGATTTTGGACTTGCAAGACTTTATCCTGCGGACCATAGCATCGTGTCGTTGACTGCTGCAAGAGGAACATTGGGATATATGGCTCCTGAGCTATTTTACAAGGACATTGGTGGTGTCTCATATAAAGCTGATGTTTATAGCTTTGGGATGTTGCTCATGGAAATGGCGGGTAGGAGGAAAAATGCAAAGGCAAATGTCGAGCATTCAAGTCAAATTTATTTCCCTCTGTGGATCTATGATCAATTCAGCAAAGAAAATGAGGTGAAAATGGAAGAAGTAGAAGGCGAAAGGGAGATAATGAGGAAGATGGTAATAGTTGCCTTTTGGTGTATACAGTTAATCCCGGATGATCGGCCATCAATGAGCCAGGTCCTAAACATGCTTGAAGGAGATATTGATAAGCTGCGACTGCCTCCAAAACCGCTTCTATATCCACCGGAGAAGCCGCTTGATGATGTGGACTTTGAAACAGAACTTGAATCATTCCCTACTACATCCAGTGCTCCAGCAATTTCAGAAGGATACCAATTTCAGAATAGCAATGAAATTACGGAATCATGCGGTGTATGATTTTCTTTTCTTTCCTTTATGAATGAATGCAAAATAAACTTAGTTCGATCAGAAGCAGAATTGACCATGTAATTCGTGAACGTATATGATTTTAGCGTTTGTAGCATCCTGTGTTTTGCAGAAGAATTTGCCTCATTGGCTCTGTTTGCATTTCTCGTTTCCCTAGTGCTCCTGAAATGACAGACCAAGCTCGACTTGTATGGAGCGATGAGTCTCTCTCTCCTCTCCAGTTCTCCACCGTCCAATGTCAAGCCCCTTCCCGCCAAAACCTCTCATCCTCGCCCCTTGACCGCGGCCCGATCACCCACCTCGATGTCGGTCACCTCCGCGGAGCAATCTCTCACCTCAATAACATGTCCCGTTATGGGTCTCATCCCGACCGCCTCATCTTCTCTCTCCTCCTCAAGTCCTGCCTTCGCTCCCGCGAATTCGCGCTTGGAAGTCGCGTCCATCGTGCGCTCGCTCCGCCCCAGCTTGAGGCCGACTCGGTGGTTCTCGATTCGCTCATCAGTCTCTACTTAAAATGCAATGATTGGGCTGAGGCGGAGAGGACTTTTAGAGACATGGGTAATGAAAGGGATTTAGTTTCTTGGAGTTCCATGATCTCTTGCTATGCTGATAACCACATCGCGTTTGACGCAGTCGATACTTCCATTAGAAAAAACGAAAAAAGTCGATACTTTCGCTCATATGCTTGAAGATGGTTTTTTCCCTCGGGCTTGTCCTGTTCCAACGAATGCATCAATTGGCGATAGAGTTTCGGGTTTATAATCAAAAGCGGACATCTTGATTCTGATGCGTGTGTTGGGCGGGCATCGATTGACATATTTGCAAATGGTGTTGCTGATCTGGTTTCAGCTCGTAAGTTATTTGAGAAAATGCCCGAGCGGAATGTGGTTGCGTGGACTTTGATGATGAAAAGATGTACTCAGTTGGGTCGTCCAAAGAAAGAGTTTATTTGTTTTTGGATATGTTGGGGAGTCGGCCTGTGCCAAATATATTCACACTCACAGCTGTTTTTTCGGCATATTCAGGGTTGCAGTTACTATCACTTGAGGTGAAATTGCATTTCTGGATTATATGGTCTGGACTGGTCTATGTTGGATGCAGCTTGGTCGACATGTACGTGAAGTGTGTGGCTAGTGGATCGATTCGTGATTTGAGAAAGTTGTTTAATCGGATGCAAGATCATAACATGATGTCTGGGACACCGACAATCACGGGATATGTGCAAACTGAAGAGAATGAGGAGGCCATCAAACACTTTTGGGAAATAATAATAGATCCACTGAGGCCACACCATTTCACATTTTGCTAGTGTTCTCAAAGTATGTGGAATTATTTGTGATAATAGATATGGGAATACGAGTATACTCTGTAGCTATAAAATTGTGCTTTGCACTTAATACTTGCATGGCTAATTCTCTTATTAGCATGTATTCCCAGGCGGGCCACATGGAAGATGCTCAGAGAGATCTGGGTCCACTATGAAAAGGATTTGATTTTTTTATAATAGCCTTGCCGATGCCTATGCCAAAAGTCAGGAGTCTGATGAAGCCTTTGAACTTCTACATGAGATTGAGGAGAGAGGAATTGGACAAATGCTTTTACATTTTCCAGCCTTTTAAGTGTAGCTGCCTGAATTGGCGCAATTGGTAAGGGGAAGCAAATCAGGGCTCGACTAAAATCAGTGCATTTTCAAAGGTTTGATCTCTATGTATTCCAGGTGTGGAAACACAGAAGCTGCTATTCCAGTTTTAGGTGAGACGAGAGAAATATATTAAAACTTGGACTTCAATGATCACAGGTTTTGCAAAACATGGATGTGCGGCAAGAGCTCTGGTCACATTCCATAAAGTGCTTGAGGCCGGTGTGAGGCCAAATGAGATTGCCTATTTTGCTATCTTATCCTCTTGTAGCCATGTGGGTTTGGTATCTGATGGATGGTAACACTTTAGATCAATGTACGCAGAACATGGAATAGTGCCCAGAATCAAATACTATGCATTCATGGACTTATTGGGAAGATAAAGGCTCCCTTGTGGAAGCCCTTCAGTTTATAAATTCAAAGCCTTTCAGGACTGTTACACTTGTCTGGCATACATTTCTCGGAGCTTGCCAAGTTTATGGAAATGTTGCTTGCAAAACAAGCTGCACCAATGATTTTTTAGCAGGAGCCAAGACGACCTTGCTGCTTTTGTTTTGCTATCAAATGTGCATGCATCAACTGGTCTATGGGAAGATGCAGCCACAATCAGGAAGAGGATGAAACTGAAAAATCTTACAAAACAAGCTGGTTGTAGCTGGCTTGAAGTGAAAAATATAGTTCGCAAGTTCTATGCAGGTGACATGTCATGCCCAAAGGCTCGGGAGATTTATGACAAATGGGACCAATTGGCTAGTCGAATAAAGAAACTTGGTTATGTTCTGAATGCTGAAATTGTTCTTCATGATGTGGAAGAGGGACAAAAGGAACAATATTTGCTCCAGTACAATGAAAGAATTGCCGTTGTTTTTGGCCTTATAAGTACCTCCAGTCCGAAACCTATCAGGGTGCGTAAGAATCTTAGCATTTGCAGAGATTGTCATTCTGCGATCAAGTATATCTCCACAGCAACCAGAAGTTCTATAGTCATAAGGGATGTAAACCTGGTTCCACCATTTTACGGACAGAACATGCTCATGCAATGACTACTGGTGAGATGCTTCCTACTTTGCCTCATTCATTGTCTGCATCGAATCACTGTTTCGGATTTTTCTCCCCTTGTACCTACGTTACTTGAACAAGGATCCATTATGCTCTTTGCAAAGCCAAAGAATAGTAACTATCTTGTTCTGAAATATATAGAGATTTGGTAGTACTACTGTCCAAAAACCAAGCGGAAGACCTCAAATGGATCTCGCAAACTTCCAGCAATATGATTCTGAAATATATAGAGATACCTCATTGACTCTCGCACGCGCTTGATATAATTCTTCCATTTCAGTATATGCCCAATGAATTCTCCAACAATAACCTCCAAACGTTCTCGAATTAGCACATGGACTTTATCAAATTATTCCAGAGAATTGAGCTTAACACGTGCAAACATGTGAGGCATATTAAAAAATCATTCGCAGATCATTAACATACAAATTCATCTAGCCTATGCAACAAGCACAGTAAATCAATAACAAAAGACGAGGTGATCTCGGTCGGATCTGAGGACATTGGAGAAGGTGAAACCATGGAAGGAAGCAAAGAGCGGGGAGATGTGGAGGCAAAATCGAAGCACCAATTCAGATCCTCACAATCGCGGTGGCATCAAATTATGTTTATATTTACACTACCGTTAGATCCTCAGTCAGCATCACTTCTTTCCTCTCGGACTTCGGTCACATAACTCGGACTTGACCCACCATAGCAGAGCAGAGCAGAGACGCAGTAATTACCTTGGAGATGCAGTAGATGGTCAAGAACAACGATCAAACGATTATGGTCGGCAACTAGGGGGAATCGCGAGCGAGATGTGAGCTTTTCGGACTTTGCTGTCGCGGAACAGGGGCAAACGGAGAGGTGATGGGGATCTGCAAAATCTAAAATAAACCATTGAGAGCTTTTGAGGGGAACTCGCTGAATTCTGTGTCCTTTTTGCTCTGGTGTTCTCGGTCGTGAATCGTCTCCATTTTGTAGGAGAAGGGCCGGTCAGATAGATGAGAGCGCTTCTCTCGTTCCCCACCTGTACGCATACAGACACAACAGACACAAGAAACAGCAGGGTAAACAGGATCGAATCTAGTTATTCTCGCGAACAATAGAAACATCATCCATTAATCAAAGTACGAACCAGCGTAGCTTTTTAGCGCCAATGTTAAATTTTCTTGCCAAATCTGCAGAATCAATCATTCAGAATACTCAACTGGACTAGTTCTTAGCATTAACCATTGTTCAGAACAAAAAGACGATCTGTCACCCATATGTGTGATCCGGCAGTCGATTCCGGCGTGAACTTCTGGGTTGCGGACTGTTCCGTCACGGTCCATGGACAGCTGAACGCACTTCTTTACCAAATTGCAGACCTACAAGTATTCTCTGTAATCCGACATAATTAAAGGCCGATTTAATTGAGGAAACTCGGCAATCTCGATGCAATGCATTGCAAGACATTAATTCGAAATGCAATAACTTGTGCCTCACTTGTTTGGTAATTATTTTTTGGTCGGCACTTTGTTGGTATTTTTTTTTTTGGTCGGTACTTTGTTGGTAACTTCGATCGCAAGTTCTTTGCAGCTTTCCATGACCAAGCCCTTCGTTCGCACAGCCACGATTCTATTGTCAAAACCACTTTTTATAATCGGATATGACAAAAGAAAAATCAAATAATCCATGATGATTTTATATTATACCATTTACCCAAGAACTTTCCCAAGCCCACCCATCACACAAAGTTCACATTCATAGGACGGGACCAATTAAAGTTGGGCGGGCCAGTTGTTTTTTTGTGAGACCACCACCCAAATTTGCTGATTTACCTTTGTAGGCTTAAGGCTAGGTGGACATGGTTAGACTTAGAACAAGCCGTCCGCTTGTTAATCACCTCTACTTACATGTGATTTAAAATTGATCGACACTTGGCACTCTTTTTGCGCGCGAATAGATGGGGATCAACAATCATGATGGGTATTTTTGAAAGTGTGCATTTGGGTTTTAAAAGTCTGATTTCATTTAGACTATAAAATCTTAAACCTGAACTTTTTGTCCACAGAAGTTGGCATAGTTTGTAAGCTTAAATTAAAAGGATAAATATACCAATAACATGAGTTGGAAAAATCTCAAGTAAAGATTCCATTCCCCACTAGAGAATGGTCTATGGGAAGGTGCAGCCACAATCAGGAAGAGGATGAAACTGAAAAATCTTACAAAAGAAGCTGGTTATAGCTGGATTGAAGTGAAAAATATAGTACACAAGTTCTATGTGGGTGAAATGTCACACCCAAAGGCTCGGGAGATCTATAAGAAACGGGACCAATCGGCTAGTCGAAAAAAGAAACTTGGTTATGCTCTGAATACTGAAATTGTTCTTCGTGATGTGGAGGGACAAACGGAACAATATTTGCTCCAGCAAAATGAAAAAATTGCCGTTGATTTTGGCCTTAGAAGCACCTCCAGTCCGAAACCTATCAGGGTGTTTAAAAATCTTAGCATTTGCAAAGATTGTCATTCTGCGATCAAGTATATCTCCATGGCAACCAGAAGTTCTACAGTCATAAGGGATGCAAATCACGTTCCACCATTTTACGGACAGAACATGCTCGCGCAATGAGTACTGGTTTAATGGAAATTATGATCTTCATGTTTCATGAATTGACATGATAAGCTTATGGCAATTGACATGAACAGGACTGGCAGTTTAGCACCGAGAGATGAGGCATCACTTCTAGGTGGGGGTAGAGATGTGCTGGTGCTGGATGTTGGGGCTGATAGTGGCGGCATCTGGCTGGACAGGAGGTTGGGCTGGCGGAAGTTTCACTGATGATGGCCACTACTTTTTGGCCTGAGGGCAATGGTCACCGTTACCAACCAAGACAGATGAAGTAATACTCGCTGGCATGGTCAAGGGTGGTTGATCCATTGGTTAGGATATCGAACGGAGAAGCAGTGTTGCAGCTGTCATTGTCGGCCTTTGACACATTCGCAACGCCATGTGACCCTGTGTTGAAGCTAAACACTGCAGAAACGATGGAATGTCATCGGCATTAAAGAAATGAAGCTCATGATTGATTTTTTTGGCCATTGAAGCTCGAGATTGATTGCGCATGAGTACTAGAGAATGGACTGGTGGGAGCAAAGTGCTTAAAAATCATGATGAGAAAAGGTTTTGGTTCCTATTCCAGAGAGGGCCAAACTGCAGAAGAGTGTTTCAAGTTGATTGCAACTTACAATTTGCTTAAAAATTATAAGTTGCTTTGTCCAAAAAAAAAATCTAAAATCTGTCTTAGATCATTACGTGTTAAAGGATATATATTATGCAGAAGATTGTATCTTTCTTGGTACTTCACGTAATTTTCTTATTTGGGCCATGGTATTTCATATGATTGAGATCACCGTAAATCAAATCATAATTGTTATTCGAACCTTTTACAAGATAATCTCAAAATATGGGTCGAGAAAAGTACGCTACACTTGTTAAGTTTCATCTATGTTAAAGCATCATAGCAATGGAGATCAATTTATGTGACATTATGTGAATTTGAAAATAACGGCAAGGAAAAACAGATTTGGTGGAGAAAAATGCTTAGCTTACAACATCGCCGACCATGATGGTAACTTAATCCTAAAATGATGATAACATCGGAAGTAAAAGAATTAAAAAAGTAAATCAATTTTCACCAATCATTTAATGTTATAAATTTACACTAAAGCCTATCTCACTTTCCATAAAGCATGCAGCATTGGAGACACAGTCAGGCTCTTTGCATGCAAAGGGAGTGTGAAATGGAATTGAGATTTGTTTTGCTCGGTTGGGAATTTTATTCAAAAAGAAATCTTACATGCCTCAAATGGAATTGAGATTTGTTTTGATGGGTTTTGAGAATGCTGATCGACTAAGGCATTTGCACATTAAAATGTTGAAATTTCATAAATAAAAAAAGAAAACTATAACTTATTTAAATACACATGTTATAATTGACAAATACTATATACCGCACCTTATACCTTTCTATAGGATACCTCGCACGAGGAAGAGGGTGCATGCCGAAACCTCGAAACCTATTATTGTATACCTACCGGCTTTGAAATTTGGGAATTTGAAACTTTCTTTTCAAGGTCTAATACTCACCTTGGAACCTAATTAATCGTGTTGGTTCAAGTTTGTGGATTCTCCTCTACATCCATAGCGAGAATAACAACAAACAATCGGATAAAAAATAAACGCTGTAAATAAACATGACACTAGGATTCAACCAAAAAAAGAACCTTTACACTGGGACAGAGGCCAATGAGATAAGATCAACATAAAGGGAATGAAGACCATTGGAAACACACCTCTCTCTCTCTTTGGCAAGTCTTTATAATTTAATCTTCAAAAAATGGTTCAAGATTTTTTTTATGTCGAACCACACAAATCATATCTGTCTATATGCATGTTAATATCATTATTATTAATTATTTTTATCATTTTCATGTTTTATTAAATTGTGTTTGCCTTTGTAACTTCTTATTGTCACGAGCATACGCATTTCTCTGTCCAATTCGAACCCCGATGCCCTTATTCCACGAACTTTGTTTGAAATCTTTAGTGAACTCAATTTTTTTTTTGTCCTTAGTGCGATTTGAAACTTAACTATATTTATCATTTGCAATTTGGATCGTTACAATTTTGATTTGTAAAATGATTTGGCTCGATTTCTATTCCTATTGGATTGACATTTCATGGTTTGATTCGGTCTGGTCTTCAAAGCCAAACCCAGACGTAATTTCATGTTCAAGGGTCGGGTTCACCGGCATTTTGAAATCACCCAAAGAAAGACCTACCCCAGCAACCAAACAGAGAATCGGGCTGGCTATCGGAGAAGAGTTTAAAGCTCGGACAAGAATATCCATTCCCCGGTTTAGTGTTTTACAAAACCTGCGTCCAAACAGAGTCCTTCGTCTCCGTAATATTTAATGGTTTGCAAGAGCCACGTCAATGGCTGACGTGGCATGCGCCTATTTACTGTTATCCAATTAGATCTTGACACATGGATACTGATATGAAAATAATTTTTTTTTTCTCCTTTACTCCTCCATCTTCAACCTCGGTCCGCTGGGCTTGGTTATCTCAAACGCCCAAGGCGCCGGTGCCGGCGCCGCCGCCATCCTTGAGCTACCGCCCCACCGTGGCCACCATGGTCCGCGGCAAAGCTGTTGAGCTTGTCGCCGGCAGCCATGAACGAGCCAAGACTCGAGCTCAAAGCTGTTGAGTAGCAAAACCAGATCTGGCTGTTGAGCGAAGGTCCATCGTCAAGTCCAGATCGTCAAGTCCAGGCCGACCTCTCCGTTGTCCCGGCGGCTAAGCCTTGGCCGCGAGCGCTCGTCCTCAGATATGGAGATGTGGAGCAGTGATCGGCCATGGACGGCCTCTCGTCCACAGATTTAAGCGCCGACCTTCGTGTTCACCCCTTCAGTCTCGCGGCCAAGACTCCAAATCTAGCCGAACTTCTAGATCTGGAGCCACGGCCGTGAGCGACGACAGTTCCAAATCTGGACTTCACCGACCTTCATGTCACCCCCTCTGTCGTCTTGTGTGAACGAGCCATCATCGCTCGTGGCCAACGCTCCAGATCTGGCGCAAATAGCTGGTTCTACACGATTGTTTTCTGTTTTGGTTGTCTCGCGACGAACAAATCTGCACACTTTCGGTCCATGGATTTTATGTTGAGTGGTGAAAGGAGAGACCAGCTTTAGCCATGGATTCTCTTCCGTCCAAATCCAGGCCCCTGCTGCCAGAATTGGAAGTGAGGCACCCGGCGGAGGAGACAACCAAGTTGGAGAGATGCGACTCCGGCGACTCCGGCGACTCCGGCTGTGGCAATGGCGGAAGGAGGCACGGAGGTTGTGCTCGTGGCTGCAGATGAAAGAGGAGGAAGAGAGAAGTCCAATTGGATTTGGGGATTTTTGATTAATTTCTCTATTTTCACGTCACCGCATGTGTTAAATTGTGATTGGTTAACAGTAAATAAACGCATGCCACGTCAGCCGTTGACGTGCTGATTGCGAACCGCTGAATATTTTCTCACACTCCTCATGATAAAAGAGAAAGGCGAAGAACAATGGCAGAGCGTCGTCTTTAACAAGTGTGGCTACTGTCGTCGTCGGTTACCCTACTACGCGCCCTCGCCCTTCCAATCTCTCTCTCACCCTCCCTCCTTCTCGTGGCTTCCTCCATTTCTATTTTCGCTCGCATTTGGTTGGGGGGGGAACGGGGTGCTTGGTTCGAACGGCGGACTGTCGTTCCTCCCCGAAAGTTTCGTCGTCGTTCGAGGTTCGGCTTGTCTCTGCTGGGGAGGTTCGGTTTCGCCGTAATTGCTTAGTACATTTGAGCTTTCAGGGAGAGTGGGTGCCGATCATTTGTTCCCACTCTGGTTCGGCGACGTGTTGGTCGAAAATGTGGGTTCTCTGGTGCTCTCGCGTGTAGCTGTTTCTGAGCTCTACGCTGGGTCTAGAGTGCGGTCGTTTGGAGGGCCGACGATTGTTTTGAGACGATGGGTTTGAAAAATGTGTTTTGCGTGGTTGTATTTCGTCATATTATAGGAACTTTCGAACTTACTTTTGCATTCCTGTTTTCTACGGTGGAAGTTAAGAGCATGAAACGGTTTTGGGTGGAAAGTCCGTGTTTTGGTACCGCATTTGCATTTCTGTATGTAAAAACCTTGATGCGACACTCTTCCAAATGATTTGTTTTGCGAAGTACCTTTTAGCAGCTTGCTTTAATGTGTTGCAAAGAGTCGAAACCAATTTTGAGAGTGTACATTGACATGCAGGAATCTTCCCCAACCCTCTCGCACGCCCCTCGCAGTCGCCGCCGATCACGGCGTCCCCCTCGCACTGTCCCAACACGTACACATTCCCATAACTGCCCGTGTAGAACCCGCTGCCGTCGACCACGCCGCTCTACTCCATCCCGAACGCCGCCTCCCTCTTCGCCCCGAACCCGCTGTACTTCAGGTAGCACCCATTGAGCTGGACCCTCGCGGCGGCGACGGCGCCCCCGCAGAGCTTCCTGGCCAGGTCGGGCGTCTTGCCGACGCAGTCGCCGCACTGGGCAGCGGTGAGGTCGCCCCTGCACTGGAAGAGCCCGGACACGGCCGTCGCGCCATCGCCGACGGCGGTGGAGTAGAAGGTCTTCTGGGAGGCCTGGGAGGTGAGCGTGGAGAGGAGGGATTTGAGGTTCTGGGCGAAAGCGTCGGTCGGGTGGGGGACCTTCTGCTGGGCGCAGCCCTTGAAGACTAGGTCGGTGTAGTCGGAAGAGGGCTCGGCGGGCGAGAACGAGAGCCAGAGGAGGACGGCGAAGAAGAAGAAGCGGATTGTCATCCGATACAGAAGCAATCCCATTTCTTCAGTGGATTATGTCGATCAGAATTTGGGTCCGGCCATTGATATGCGCTCTGTTCCTGTGTATTCTCAAGCTTTCTTAGGGAGTTTCTGGAAATGGGTATTCGGCTTCTTTTCCTTTAAGCGATGATGAAAACAGAGCAACTCCGATTGAAAAACAGGGGAACTAAGTAAAGCGCGTACCGATGTGTACTTCCAAATTAGTAGTACTGGCTTTCTTACCAGTAGCAGAACGAATTGGGGCGTTCGTATCTTTTCTGGGGGGGTTTGCTTTTGCTTTGCTTTGCTTTGCTTGCTTTGGGGTGTTTGTTTTTTTATTTTTTATAAATCTTTGTCGTCGCTTTTCCTCTCATTTACTTCAGCCCTCTGGTCTGATAGCGAAATGACTTGAAGACGATCTCTTTTGCTTCATTAATTCTGATAATGAATGAATAATCGATCAGAAGAAAAGAACTCTGTGCGGGCTGAGTCTCGATTTGGGAGAGTGTGTGCTCTCCTTTTTTTAATAATTGGAGTTGTCATTAGACTCTTGCCTTTATTGATGTGGGAAAAGGTGATAGTGAGGGGATGTAGATTAGCGCAAATCTTTTTGTGTTAACGTGTTGGGCAGAGAGGGTATAAGAATGGTATGATCCGATTTGATTCCGATGCTTTGTTTCTGATGCAGGGGCTCTGGCCATGACGCCTAACAAGTACTCGGGAATCTTGTTTGACTGGAGTAGGCGAGCGGTCCGGTTCTCGCACAAGAAGTAGACCATAGGGAACGGTTCCCAATTTCTGAAATCGAAAATCGAACTGGATCGATCCAATTGATTCCCTAATAAGTCAACGAAACTAGTCCCATGTTCCTTTTTTATTTTTTTGGCATGGTTATTAATGGTATATCCATTTTGATTTGATCTTCAGTCTGAAAGTTCACTGTGATTGATTGCGGTCAAAGACTTTGATTCGATTCGATTCGATTCGCATTTTTGACCCTCAACACTTTGGATTTCAACACTCTCTCTCGCAAGTGTGCCATAGAGACCTTGTTCACGAGTTCACTCAATTTGCAACCCTCTCTTTTCTCGATTTGCCTAAGCGATGAAGTCCAAAATGGGAGATAGATTAGGTTTTAAAAAAATATTTTTAAGAAATAAAATAAATTTAAAAAAATCAATTCAATTTGGGCGAGCAATTTCACCCCCTGAAATCAAGAACCGGATCAAAATTCATTGATTCCAATTTCATGGAATTGAGAGCTAAACTAATAATTCTGGAAATCATTCAGAACCGGCCAATTTAGTTTGGTCCGATTTAGATGGTTCTTTTTCCCACTCCTAGACCTGAGTGCAATTTCCTCCTTGTTTTCTTGGTTTCCCCGTCCTTTGGAAAAGCAAGGAAAAGGCACGTTTTTCATTATTGATTTTTTGTTGTTGCTCGGAATATTTTTGCTATTCGTATCACGGGGGTTCCTTCACTAGAAATCTCCTGCCGCCATGCATTGTCCTTTCCATCACCAAGCAGTTGGGTTCATGCATACTATTAAAAAGCCTTAAATCTAAGGTTCGAATGTTCCCAAAAGTTCTCCCCGTGTATTAAAAACATTAATCAAACTTTAAAGACTTTAATAATAATAATAATAATAATAATAATAATAATAATAATAATAAACTCCAAATCACTATAGGAGACAAGCCTCCAATGAAATTCCACGCCGCTTTTGACGCGGGTAGTGAACCAAAGGAGGCTTATGTATGAAACAAGGGTGCAGATAAAGATCTTGAGCTTGACGTTGCCGATCCATGTGAAAGAAGTTAGTTCGAAAACTTATTGCTCACGCATGTAATGACGTTAGCATTTCGCTGAAGATAGCCTAATCAAGTTGCCTTGAACATGACTTTGGTTAGCAGCAGGGACCTACTAACCAAAAGAAAAATTGTACAAGGACCTTACCTGAACAAGCAAGTAAAGCGAAAAATTGCTGAAAGCAGCAAGCATTGTAGAGCCTGATTCAAAGAAGTGGCCAAGATAGGACTGATCGATTCTCGGTCCAATTTGATCTCACTTAGGAATCGGGAATCATATCGATTCCCTTTTTAAGAAACCAAGGATCGGACCGGTCCAGTTCCTGGGCGGACCAATGGAACAAGTCCATTCTACGACTTCCAAAAGGAAAACCCAAAATTACCGAATGATATCTTTCATGGACATTGCTAAATTGAATTTTACTCAATAGGCAAATGATCTACCATAAATGCATAGACCACAATCCAAAAAACTAAAGGAAAAATAAGGTATATATATGTATTATTGATCCGATTTATACCTTTGAATCAGGAACCGGACCAAAAGTAATATTGTTCATTGCATTTTGTGACTAGAGAGTGGATTGGTCATTCATTGCATGTTGTGACTACAGAGTGGATTGGTCGTGCTCCACCTTTGTTCCACAACATGGTGGTACTATTTGTCTGAAAAGAAGAAAATTTAGCAAAATGATATTGTTTTGTCTAAAATTGTTCACATCGCGTAGACAGTTGGCAATGACTAGACGTCACATCGGCAACTTCTGAAGGTGATCGTAAGAACTCCATTGAAATGATGCAAAAAGGTTTAGGACTACATTAGCGAAATTGGAAAGTTGAAAAACTAATTATCATTCGTAATATACCGATTGGGTAATTTTTTCAGCTTAAAATTCTGATAATGAGCTGACCAAAAGACAAGAACTTTGTGCTGGCTAAGTCTCGAGGTGGGTGCGTTTCTCCTTTTCAATAATTGGAGTCTTTGCCTGACGGCCTTTATCGATGTGGGGAAAAGGGGATGAAGGTTAGTGCATATCTTGGTCTTTTTTGTGTGTTGTTGGGACTTTACACAAAGCCTAAGAGGGGCGGAGAGTACGGGAATGGTATGTTTCTGTCCGAATCGGTTCAGTTTTCTATTTCTGATGCATGCTCGGAAAAGAAAAGTTCTTAGATGATCCGAGGTATATGCATGAGCATGATGCATCTTGGACCAACGCCTAGTGCTGATGTAATGATTTCCCGCGATTTGGACGCATGAATGCTAATAAACAACCCAACCGTAATTGGCTTGTCGTGGGTTTTCTAGGTGAAGACTTTGGGTACTTGATAACAAGTAGGTCTATAAAAAAATGGTAGGAAGTTCATGTATGTATTTGTGCCCGTGGAGGTACAAAATTTAAAATACGACAAAAAACTCTAAATTATGCTACTCTAGCAACAAAGTTCCAAACTTTTATCGCATCACCAAATATTCTAAACTTCCCCCACAATCATTTGTCACGTTTGTATAAATTTGAAATATTGATGGCACGAAATTTTTTTTTGAGTATTTGTGTCACTAATAGGCAAAGTTTATGAATTTCTTTTTTTGGGTAAACATAGGGTATTTTTATTTATCAAAATGGTGCAGAAATCTTGATGGCACAAAAGAAGATTTGGGATATTGGTGTCGTTGGCGTTGACATATTTTAGGATTTTTAGTGAAATCTTATAAATTTTTAAGTAGCCTAGATTAAAGTGAAATCTTCCTTCGTCTATAAGAGTTTGGCTATGCGTAAAAGGCGTGCTTTTCTCATTGATTTTGTTTTGGCTGCTTTGGAACTTTAATGATCAAATCCCCTTTTGCTATTTAAATATGCACCGTCCCTACATTACCAAAGCGTTTGGTTCATGCACATTAAGACAAAAATGACCTAAAGTTCTAATATTGCAAAAAGGTTCCCCCATTGCACAAAAATTATTGATCAAACGTTAGAGTCTTGAAAAAGCAACGGAGATAATACATTTTATGTTTGCTATACGAGATGAGTGCTCATGCGATTCCTTGTTATTGCTTACGGGTTGGGAAGTGAATGAAAGTAGGCCTGTGTACAAAAGAGGGTTTGGATAGACATCTTAAGACTCCCACCGTTGAACCATGTTGAAGAACTCAATCCTAATTCTTAGTCCTTGCATTATAGGTATTAACACGAGCATATTACTAAAGATCGTCTAGTTAAGTTGCACTGAACATGACATTGATCAGTGGCAGGAAACTATTACCCGCAAAAACAAAAAAAAGAATTGTAGCAAGAAAAAGAATATTATAAATGTGTCCAAAGGAGTGAAAAAGCATATAAAAGGAAAACCAAGGGACCAGTATAGTGAAAATTTGGATCCAAAATATTTTGTTCTCAATAACTTCCAAGTGGGGCTAGATCCAAATTCGATTTGGGCCTGAAAGCCCACAAAGGCCCATCCATATTTAACGAATTAAAAATACTTTCAAAAACAATTAAAATAAAAAGAAAGCTTAGATAAGAAAAAAAGTTTAAATATTCATGCTCAAATGATCTAGCAAAGTCGCTAAGAAGCAGTCGAACTTGCTGAAAGCATACCTAATTAGTAGGCTAAAAATAAGCCCCGATTGTCTTTAATATTTAGCATTCGACGTGTAGCTTTGAATATAATTTGTGAAAGTGATGAGTCATTAAAATTAGATAGCACATATCTCATATGAATAAAAATTCACAAATTTTTTTCAATAATATTATTTTAATTATTCGGTAATTGCATGCTTAGGTTTGGTAACTAAATGAATACTTAGATTTTTTGAAAAAGAAGAGATTTTCATTTTGGGCTAGGCTTAACCAGCTCTCACTTAATATGATTAATTTGGCATGAGTCAATCTAGGCTTATTCTGTCTTAGAGAGCACTAGCATGAAACCATCGTGTCATGCCTTAATTTGGGACAAAGCCCTTGGTTTACTTGGTGCATAAATAGTTGTGGTCACTTGGGGCGGACAGTTCTAGGTTCTAACTAGGTTAAACTTTGAACCTATCCGTCGAAACATGTTTTTTAATTTTTGGAATCTAAAACCTACTTTACATACTTATGAATTTAGAACCTATTCTGTCATAGGTTCTAAGGTCTACCAAGATTTCATATGTACTCTTAATTAAATGATTGCACTGAATCATCGCATCTAATAACCACTATTTGCTACAATATACTAATCATAACTCATATTTAGATATACGGGGATTATGAAATACTAACAAAATAAAAGTCTTAATCATGGATATCACGGGAAATGAAAGCTTAAAGTAATTTATATTACATATTCATTTTGGACATTATGGAATATTGTAGAATTGAGGAAAGACATAGAATAAGAAAAACATAATGACTTCTTTCAAGTTCAAGTTCTCGGTTCCACCTGGAACTTACCATTCGGACTATGTTTCATAATTTTTGGAATCTAAAACCTATCCTTTATATCGTATAACCTAAAATTGAATCGATTTCCATCTGTCCGATTTTCAAGTTCTCGGTTTTACCCAAGAACCATGCTCAATCCTAGCAGTCACCAATGGATCCCACCAAATTGTCATTGATCAATTTTGAGTTGCCACCAATTAGCCCAATTTGACAACAAACTATTTTGAGTTGGAGTCAGCTTGTCGGTCCATTAATTACTCTCTCTTACCTTTTTGCGGTTTTTTTGAAATTGCATCCTTGCTCGTCCAAGTTTATTAGAGAGATGTATGAATATATATGGTTTCTTTTTATGCGCCATTTATTTATTTTTAAATGGATACTTTAGAAAACATTTTTTTAAATGATATCTTATATCATTTATATAAATGAATGAACAAAAAATATTTTAATTGTTAATAAAAATGTTTAGATATAAATTATTGTTAATAATATACAATTTTTCATTGACTAAATAATTTAAAAGATACATGCGACATTTTTAGAAAAATATTTTATTGATCTTTCACTTTTCACGGAATAAACGGAATCTTAAATTCCGATTTCCAACTCCTCTAGAAGCACGTTTGATGGGAGGTCCAGAAGAACTGTAGGGTGCTCCCACTTTTCATCATCATCATCATCATCATCATCTTCTTCTTCTTGTTGATAAAGAGGCATAACCAAGGCTAATTTTTAGTCAGCTAAGTGGGCGAGTCAAAAAAGCAAGTCACTTTCTTGGCACTACAATGGAAATCACACGTCGTGAAATCCGCGTTACGAAGTTCTTCTGCCTGAACAAACGCATGCTAAAAGTGAATTGAAGCACCTCCTTTTTATCGAGAGCTAAGGCTAGAAGTTAAATATCGTTTTCATTCGGCGAAATTGCGATGCATTTGCATGCACGACCAAGAAAAACAAAGTCGCTTGTTTCCCACGTCCTCCCCGACACTCTAGCCAACATCTCCACCATCGACTCTTGTTTTAGGATGGTTTTATTAAGCAATTTATCACGTTGACCGAGTCTGGTCAACGAAAGTCGCTCGATCAATTAGTTCGGGATTCAAAAATAAGTTTAAAAAAACCACGTTGATGTGGAAAGAAAAAAAATCAGATCGAGGATTGAAAATAATAAAATTCCCTTAATATGGATATTGTGTGTCCCACGTATCTTTATTTACAAAATCTAATATTATTTGACGATTGATATTGCTTGTTTCTTTTATCATTTGTCGGAAGGGAGAAAATCCGGGAAGTAGGCCACTTAGCCCGTTGTTAGAGAGGCCCTCATATTTCCTGGTGCAGGGGAAAGAAAAAGATATAATCACTAATTTGGAAGCCTTAAGGTATGGAATGTAGACTCTACATCAAAGTTTTGATCTTCGTTATCACCGAATAGACAAGATATAGTAGTCCGTCGTGTTAAGAGCCACTAAGGGTGGGTGAAAACCCCACTACACTCTTTGCAGCCCTTCAAGCAAGGTCCTGTTACCCTGGGTTATAAGACCTTGCCCCAAAAAAAGCTAAGTCAAGTCAAGAAACATCTCGGTAGATTCCATGCCCCTTCGGCATTATGCTCCTATCGTCCTTTCAAAAGATAACAGGACTGTTCTTAAAAAAATGTTTTTTAATTTTTTTTGCAAAGTAGACGGACCCTTAGATTCCAATTTCTATCACAGTCAAAGCATATTTCTTGGAAGGTCCAGAAGACGTGTAGGATGCTCTCACTTATTTATTTATTATTATTTTGTCGATGAAGAGGCATAATTAAGGCTAACTTTTTAGTCATCAAGGTGAGCGAGTAAAAAAAAAGCGAGTCGCTTTCTCTACAATGCAACGGAAATCACACGCCCTTGTTCTCCTCGGCTCGTCCATTTCATGGGGAACTTGCGCAGTTGTTGATTCTTCAATTTCTTATCATGTCTATTATCCACCATTTCTGCACTTGGTTAACATAACTGAACAATCTCACTCTTCGTTATGATATTCCTATACTTAATTAATGTCATATGCCATGATGTTGTAAAAATGCCACACCCGACGAAGGAAAAAGAAGTAACATGTTTACCAGTCCACCATAGTGCTACAGACAAGACCAGTGTCGATAGGCTTCTAGATTTGATGGTTTTATCAAGCAATCTATGCCGTCGACCAAATCTACTCAATAAAAGTCGGTTCGTGTATTGGGGATGTATTTTGGCTAAAAATAATTTAAAGGGCACTGATGTGGAAAAAAAAATCAGATTGTAGATAAAAAAATAACAAACTTTTCTTATTTGAAGAACGAAATATGTTGGACATAAGCATGTTAAGAAAAATATCCAATTGGGAATAGGAGAGTCATTGGGGAGGGAGACCTCCATCTTTCTTCTTGGAAAAAGGCTGTCGAAAAAGTAGATATAATAGCCTCTCATATTTGAGATGACGTGGTGAAACTTGTGAGGGTTCCTATTGGGTTGATCTGTACTTTGCATGGTGTCTTTCATCTGACTTATTGATCTAGTAGCTGATTGTGGATTGAAAATAACGAAGTTTTCTTATTTGAATGATAGAAATCTGCAGATGTTTATTAATGAATGATGGAATTGTGGAGTCGATGGAAAAAATATTATTGTGGGTAAGACTTTAAAATGGTCACCCATCCCGAGATATTAAAGGAAATAGAGTTTATATTACCGCTAATATATGTAATATGTATGCCCTAGACTCTCGTTATAAATAGGGCAATTTCTTTTATAGTAGAACGCCTGTTTTGTAATCCCGAACAGAACATCGATGCGATAGTGAAGAGACTTTTAGTGCATGCAAGACCGTGATTTTTCCCTTCTTGATTTTAGAAGGGTTTTCCACGTAAAAATTCCTGCTTGCCCTCTTTTCTTTCCTACTTTATTTTTCGTCGCATATTCGCGTCCCCAACAATGAAGTCTCATATGATCCAAATATCGATTTCTTTTTGTCGGTGGCTCATGTACGTCAGCAGCACCAGGAGCATCCGCGTGTTGCTAGTTACTTTTCTTCTTTATTTTTTCGGTTTAATAGAAAAAGCAAGTCTAAGTCAAGTCAAGAAGCACCTTGGTACATTCCACGCACCTTCCGCGTTGCTGCTTATCGTCCTTTCCCCTCATCATTCATCGCTGCGGTTCGAATACCATAAAGAGTCTTGAATCGTTGGACAGGCAAGGGCTCGGCATTGTTCAAGCACGCTGCATAGAGAGTGTTGTGTGTTAGTACTTCAACGTCGAAGGTTGAGAATCGGTGGAGATCGCGGCGGCAGGTGGATTGTGTTGTCTGAGCACTCCTCAGGTAACCATGACTCCTTACTCTTCTCATCTTCTATGTTTTCTGCTGTGATTGCTCCATTTTCTTCTGATGAGTTCTCACCTAAAGTTAGGTTGTCAGATTCAACGACCCACTTTTGTTCAGGTTGAGACAAAGCATGCTGAAGACCTCGCAGCAAGCCTAGGTTTTCAGCTTGAAAGGCTGACCGAGTCTTCACCACCCGAGCAAAACCCCCGATCAGCTTACCTGTTGAGTCCCGGCATACACCAGCGACGGCGCCGGAGTTTCATTCTCGGAGAAAGGAGCCGTTGACGTTGAGTTTCAGAGATCTGCACGCCAGCAGTACCCAATTTGGAGGTAAATGAATGATCTGCAGATGTTTATTAACAAAATCGTAAATAACCCGACGAACGATTGATATGTTTTTGTCGTTGGCTCATGTACGTTAGAGTCAAGAGCGTCTGTTTATCGCTCGTTAGATTTCTTCTCTATTTTCCTTGCTCCTCTTCTTTGTTTCCTGTTTTTATTGCTCTGATTTTTTTCAGATGAGTTTTGAATTGAGTTCTCTAAAGTAATATTGTATTGCTGATTAGTTTTCTTTTCTATTTTTTATAAATATTAAAAAGCAAGTCCAGTCAAGAAGCACCTGCATAGTTTCCCCGCATCTTCCACATAATGTCGGCGTAATGCCTTGGGAATTACGCGTGCTCATGTACGTCAGCAGCATCAGGAGCACCTGCGTGTTGCTAGTTACTTTTCTTCTTTATTTTTTTGGTTTAATAGAAAAAGCAAGTCTAAGTCAAGTCAAGAAGTACCTTGGTACATTCCACGCACCTTCCGCGTTGCTGCTTATCGTCCTTTCCCCTCATCATTCATCGCTGCTGTTCGAATGGCATAAATAGTCTTGAATCGTTGGACAGGCAAGAGCTCGGCATTGTTCAAGCACGCTGCATAGAGAGTGTTGTGTGTTGGTACTTCAACGTCGAAGGTTGAGAATCGGTGGAGATCGCGGCGGCGGGTGTATTGTGTTGTCTGAGCTTTCCTCAGGTAATCCATGACTCCTTACTTTTCTCATCTTCTATGTTTCCTCCTTCGATTGCTCCATTTTCTTCTGATGAGTTCACGGATCGAGTTCCCAGAGACATTCTGCAATTCCCAGATCTGGGATTCCTTATTTGTCTACTCTGTTTTCTACTTTGTTTTGAGGCTCTGCTCCATCAATCTGATTTAATGCCTTTGTAGGTAATTATGAACGCGGAGCCAAGGAGATCGTATATATGGGGCGTCTTCCTCAACCTCTTTTACTGGCTTTGTAGGCTCTGCTCATCCAATTCTCTCAAGATGAAAAGAGAAGAACCCACTCATTCAAAAGATCTGACGTGCGAGGCGTCTTCCTTGTCGACCTCTCCACGTGTAGGTGATTATGAAGGCGGAACCAAAAAGTCGAGAGGAGATGATTACGAGGTGTTCTTGAGTTTTAGAGGGGAAGACACTCGCAAAGGCTTTACCGATTATCTCTATACGAGTCTTGTTGATGCAGGAATTCATGTGTTCAGAGACAACGATGAACTCCATGTTGGTGAGGAGATTGGTCCGGAGCTTCTTTGTAGTATTATGCAGTCTAAGATCTCGATCCCGATTATCTCAGAGAACTATGCTTCTAGCAAATGGTGCCTTCGCGAGCTAACTCAGATATTGAAGTGCAAGAGAACTATAGGGCAAATAGTGTTACCCATATTTTACAAAGTGGAACCCTCGCAAGTGCGGCATCTTAAAGGGAGATTGGGAGATATTATTGATGCACGTGGACAGAATTTGGATGAAATGATTGTGAAGGAATGGGAGGAAGCACTCAAAGAAGTGAGTTCCTTGAAAGGATGGGAATCGGAGAAAACTAATGATGGGTACATTACTCTCCACCAAAAATCGTTGTTTAGTTTCTCATAGTTGAAAAAGAATATAAATATTGCCATCATATATTGAAATTTTTATTATTATTTGACAGGCACGAAGGAGCGCTAGTTAAAACGGTTGTTCAAAAAGTAATGGGCGAATTAAAAAGACTTTTTCAGCTACTTGTTCCCAAACAATTAGTGGGAATTGATGAGCATGTGGAACGGATTATGAGCTCGATAAATGATGAATTCAATGGTACGGCGATTATTGGAATTCATGGTATGGGCGGCATCGGTAAGACAACTCTGGCAAAGGTATTATACAACAAACTCTCATGTAAGTTTGAGTATCATAACTTTGTGGCAGATATTCGAGAAACATATCCACACAAGGGCATCGAAGGTCTACAAAATCAACTCATTCACAACATAATAGGATCTTCTTGTGTTGTGTCTAATGTCGATGAAGGAATTCGTGTCATTAAATCTCGATTTACAAGTAAAAAGTCCTTGTTCTTATTGATGACATAGATGATATTTCTCACTTGATTGCTTTGGCCGGAGATGGTAGTTGGTTTGGACCTGGAAGTATAGTCATCATAACAACTAGAAACAAGGGCATTCTTGATGAAATTGGGGCAAGCCACATCTATCAACTCAACGAGTTGCCTTTTGATCAATCGTTGATCTTATTTAGTAGACATGCATTTCGAAAGGATTCTCCTCTCGAGCAATTATGCAGTTATCTCTCACGATGTTGTATCGACAAGCGGGGGCTTCCTTAGCAATTGAAGTTATAGGTTCATTCCTATGTGGAAAGAGAGAAGAAGTATGGAAAGATACATTAAAGAAATTAAAAAAGGTGCCGAGATAAGAAAGTGCAGGAGAAATTAAGGATAAGTTACGATGCATTAGATTATGAGGAGCAACAAATATTTTTGGATATTGCATGTTTTTATTGGATCGATAAACGAAGTCCGACTCATATGTGGGATGCTTGTGGTTTTTATCCGGAGAGGGGGATTGAAGTACTCAATCTTTTGTCCCTAATTAAAATTGACGAGTACGGCAAGCTACTGATGCATGATCAACTGAGAGATCTTGGAAGGGAAATTGTTCATCAAGAAAATCCAAAGGAGCCTCAGGAGCGCAGTAGATCGTGGAATAAGGAGGAAGCCGTAGATATGCTTGACAACAACATGGTAAGAGATTTCTCTATTTGTCTTAGCTAATGAATGAGAGGCAATTTTCTTTCTTGTTTGATATAAAAATTGTCATTAATCTTAAGTTCCCAAACTTACCACTTTTACCAGCAAAAAAGCTCTTTCAATTAATTGCCGTTCTTGCCAAATTCTAGGACATAATTGTGGAGCAAATTCTTGGTTATTGATGATTGAAATATACATCTTTACCTTGTGGTATTGTGATGAGAACGTTCTCTTTTGGTAACTTCAATCTAGAACTACAAAAACATGATGTTTGACAAATTACTTTTGGGGAAAACCTAACATGTATACTTTGATGTATGTGTTCGATGTTCAAATTCTTCTTTTGATTTCTTGTGAGGTCATGTTCTTTTTTTTTTTCTTCCTTTAAGTGAGAATTAACTTCTCACAAGTCGTTTGCTATGATAAATGAGACCTTCATTCTTTTATGATGATTAGCCATCCTGGTTCATGTATTTTTTAAGTTGGATAAAGTACAGATTTAGTTCTCTAAGTATTACTGTTTCTGAGATTTAGTCCCCTATCCTCAAGTAGTCCTTCGTATCTTATAGATTGTGCAATCGAGTCCTTTGTAGTTTAATCATTAGTTAACACTTGCTTTCGTGTTTATTAATGAGGAAAATACTATCCTAAATTGGGCTTATTATGATACTAATACCCCAAACTTTTCTTTTTCCGTATTGCCAAAATCCTCAAACTTGTACCAATGACAAAAGTCCCCTCTGTCTACCACAAAAATCCTAAGGTTTTTCATGGTAACACTAATATCTCAAACTTTTTTTTTTTTTTCATGTCACTAAAATTTTCAAACTTGTAACACCAAGTGACAAAAATTTATAGTGGGATTTTTGGCAACACGATAAAAAGTTAGAGATATTGGTGTCATGGAAATTATAGTTTGTGATTTTTAGTGGTAATAACCTTTATTTATGATATATGGACAATCGTGCAATATAAACTCTATATTAATTTCATTTAGTAGAATTTTCATTATAGTGGATAATTTTTATTCTATGAATTTTCTACTACTTATTTTTCTCTTTGACGATGGGTTATTTTTCTACTAATCCCCTTATAACATTTATTTGTTAAACATAGTTTATCATGTTATTATAATTATTTCTAAATTGTTCAATTCTTAATGAGCATCTATCACATATAAAGGATATAAGCAAATATAGTGTTCTCTTACATACAAAGGGCTTTGGTAGATGTATTTGAAGGAGTGGGTACATGAGGAGAGACCTTCTATTGCAATTCCAAAGGATGCGGATTTTGGGAATTCAAAAAGTGCAAAAGGCAAAAGGCATAATTGGAAGAGCAAAAGTTGAGGAGCAATCTCTTGAGCTTTATGATTTCACATAGATTAAATAAACAATATCCAATCACAACATGCCATTCCACAAAGCTGAAAGTGAGAAGCCTACACTATAATAGCATGATAGCAAATTGAAATCGATATCATTCATCTTATATCAGTTAGTGTCATCTCTTCATTCAAAATTTACGGTCCACAATGTTTCCTAATTGCAGGGCACTAGAAAGATTGAGGCCCTTTGTCTTGACAATAATGGTAGGAGAAGAAGATACACAAATGAACAATTTAAAGAACTGACCAAGTTAAGGTTCCTTCAGTTTGATGGAGCAAATTTCATGGGAGATTTTCAGAACTTGCTTCCTCAATTAAGATGGCTTCGGTGGTGGTATTGTCCCTCAGATTTCATAGCGACCAACTTTCATCCGAAGAAATTAGTCGTCTTTGGATCTATCAAATAGTGCAATTACGAGAGGATTGGGGAGGATGGGGTTTGCTCAAGGTAAAATGTAGAGAAAGCATATCTTTTTTGAGTAATCACATATTGCAGGTCCAATCCCACTAACTTCTCATTCCTTTGTTTCGCTGTGGTTTATTATCCATTCTGAAAAATTAATGATTTTCCTCTAAATATAAGAGGCTATAGGGGTTTTTGCCCCTTAATATTTTAACAACAAGTCATGCTTGACATTAGACACAATAAATTTTCTTTAGCTATATTAATTAACATCTTTTTAAAATATAACTAAAACTTTTGTGCCTATCTTGATTTTTATTTATCTAATTGGTTTGGTTTGTGGCTTTTGGTGTAATATCTCCCCATTCAAAAGTCCCTTTTTTTAGTGATTCTTGTTATATGTCTGTATGAATCTTCTTTGGGAAAAGTATAAAAAAAAGTCATAAACTGATTGTATTGACATAATTTAGTTCTAAACCTTTCAATTAGACAAATTTAATCCTAAACCTTTTCACATTGATATCGGTTTATTTCATTCAACCAATTTAGGCTAGAAATGACATGCACACCGGCCATCTTATATGCCATTATGAGCATTGACATGAACATTTTTTTATAATCTTTTCCTTCGTCGGTGGCCGAGAGAGGTTCATCCTTGTTGGCATCGCCTAGGTGACAGATTGGCCTCACCCTCGCCTTGGCAATGCCCGCTTGCTAGATCTAGGGAGGGCGGCCTCATTAGCGCTCACCCTCACCCAAGCAAGGCTGGCCCATGCCTGTGGGGGTGAAGGCGATCCTCGCTAGCCATTAGTGAAGGGAAAGAAAAATAAAAGAAAGGAAAAAAAGAAAAAATATGAATTATTGAAAAAAGCATTAAAAATTTTAATAAAATGTCAAAGTTAGTATTGACGGTGTCGCATTAGCAATTTCCGACTTAAATTGGTCAGAAGGACAAATTCGGTATAAATATAAAAATATTTATGACTAAATTAGTCTAATTGAAGGGTTTTGAACTTTGGTACTAATACAACATGTTTAAGATTCCCAATATTCTTTCATAAGAAATGAGAACTCCGTCATAGATCAAGGGACTTGTGTTGTACATTCATACTGAAATTCTAAATATATATTTGTCTTAGAGAAATGGAAATCATTTATGAATTGCTTTAACTTGTTGCTCCCAATATTTAATCATTGTAATTTATAAATTATTAACGTAATAAGAGTAACAAAATTGTCCTCCCAATGGAATTTAATCAATTTTGGACCTAACTTTTTTTTTTTATATCTTGTACATATAACATCGAAAATTGCTTTTCATAATTAAATTAACTGTTTTTCTTTAATTTCATATTATTGAAAGAAAACGTGGCCCCTAGTGAATGCACCGCTCTTCCATTTGAATTTCTCATTTGCTTTTTTATGATAAAGTTGGCTTATGTCTAATCAACGAAGAGCAACATCGCCTTAATTATATTTTTTCACTTAAACGTTAGCCATGACTAAAATGTAGTTGGCACTTGTATGTCTCTAAAGATCTTTTTGTAAGGAACATGCTTAATAAACATTTATACGTTGGTGGAGACAAATTCTATTAGAAGAAATATTTAAAAGAAAAACAAGACAATTGAGAAGGAGAAGTGGTGCATGGACATTTTTCAAAAACTTTAAAAAGTCTAGATGGCAATCATATTGAGGTATCATTTCTTTCTTTCAGATAGCAATTGAGCTCAAAGTTCTCGACTTCACGAGCTGCCAATCTTTGAGAAGAATTCCCGAATTGTCTGCTTTGAAAAATTTGGAGATCTTGATTCTCAAATATTGCGAAGATTTAGAAGAGATTCATCCCTCTATTGGGGACATAAATACCCTTGTCACCTTGGATGTCAGTGGATGCCTTAAATTAGAGGAGCTACCGGCAGGGGTAGGTAGAATGAAAGAATTGAGGGAGCTTCTCTTAGCTAGAACCGATATACAAGAGATTCCTATTTCGCAAGGTTGTTTGATGAAGCTGGAGACCCTAAGAGCCCCGAATTGTGAAGAACTTGCTCAACTTCCAGAATGTGGAATTTCTCTTTGTGTCGTTAACTCAGTTGGATCTATCGCATTCGGCGATTGAAAAATTACCAGAATCCATGGGCTCTCTTGTGTTGTTAACTTGGTTGAATCTATCGTATTCGGCGATTGAAAAATTACCAGAATCCATGGGCTCTCTTGTGTCGTTAACTGAGTTGGATTTATCGCATTCGGCGATTGAAAAATTACCAGAATCCATGGGCTCTCTTGTGTCGTTAACTGAGTTGGATTTATCGCATTCGGCGATTGAAAAATTACCAGAATCCATGGGCTCTCTTGTGTCGTTAACTAAGTTGGATTTATCGCATTCGGCGATTGAAAAATTACCAAAATCCATGGGCTCTGTAAAGGAGCTCAAGTTTCTTAATGCCTCTTATTGTAAATCGTTAGCCCATATTCCCAACTCCATAGGCCATCTACCATCTCTGTCTGTCCTTGACCTAAGAGGATGCGATAATCTTGCTCAGCTTCCGGTTTCCATAGGCTCCCTCACGTCTTTGACTGCACTGCATTTAGCCGGGAAAGCAATTGCAGAATTACCAGAAGGCATTCTGAATTTGCAAAAATTGAGAATTTTGGATATTAATGGAACTGGTATAACAGAATTGCCCCATAATATAGGTGAACTGATTTCGCTAAACGAGCTTGAATTAGACGGGTCGGACATTTTGAGCTTGCCGGAAAGCATTTCTAAGCTCTCTTCTCTCCAAATCCTCGGCTTACGAAATTGCGAAAAGCTTCAAGAAGTACGAGAACTGCCCTCCGGCTTAACAACTCTACGTATAACCTGCCAGAGTCCGCCATCGCCACATCTTTCCCAACTGACCCTTCTCGGCATCCTCACTCTTTCTGATTGCAATTGGCTTGAATGTCTTCTAGAGCTTCCCGTTGGACTATCATTTCTTCGTATTACAAATTGTGGAAAGCTGAAAGCGTTGACGAATTTGTCATCCTTGAAGCGCTTATCTCAATTGATTCTCAAGAACTGCTTGGAGCTAACAGAAGTCACCGGTCTGGAAGGTTTACAATCCCTATCCGAATTAAAGGTACGTCGGTGCCCTAAGATATATAGGCTTGGTGAGGTCGAATCCTTGGAGTCATTGAGAGGCTTACACATCGATGATGCGTTCCCAGATTCTTCGAAGTTAACGAGCGCAAAGGTATCACAGCTTGGAGGATCGCCAGATCTTTCAAATTCAAAGATTCTGCAACAAATCAATGCTGGAAGTTGCGCGAATTTGATTGAAACGGAAGGCCTTGATGGATCCAAATCCTCACAGACCTTGGATATCTCTGAGTGCACTTCCGGTGGACGATCACAAGGCCTTTCAAGTTTGAGAAATCTGAGGTATCTATATGTTACAGAGTGCACGAATCTTCTCGAAATTCGTGGTCTTGATGGATTAGAATCTTTGCAAACTTTGGATATTTCCGGGTGCACATCACTGAGACAATCACTGGATTTGTCAAATTTAAAGAAACTGCAGGTGTTCATAGCTGAAAACTGTGAGAACCTAGTTGAAATTCGAGGCCTTGATGGATTAGAATCCTTGTTGGAATTGATGATTTCTGGGTGCACGTCTCTTAGACAGTCACTGGACCTATCAAGTTTAAAGAAGTTGAGATGTTTCCAGGTTGCAAACTGCAATAACCTAGTTGGAATTCAAGGCCTTGATGGATTGAAATTCTTGAAAGAGTTAAATATTTCTGGGTGCACGTTCCTTGGACAATCACTGGACCTGTCAAATTTCAAGACTCTGGACAGTTTTTTGGCTGCAAGCTGCAATAACCTAGTGGAAATTCGAGGCATTGATTGTTTAACATCTTTGAGAAATTTGGATATTTCTGGATGCACATCCCTCAGACAATCACTGAATCTTTCAAACTTAAAGCGTCTGTGGGATATTCGTGCTGCGAATTGTGAGAACCTAGTTGAAATTCAAGGCATTGATAGATTAGAACATTTGCAGGATTTGGATATTTCTGGATGCATATCCCTTAGACAATCAATCGACCTGTCAAATTTAAGGTACTTGCAGCAATTCAGTGCTGCAAACTGTGAGAACCTAGTTACAATTCAAGGCCCTAATAGATCAAAATACTTGAGAAAGTGGGATATTTCTGGGTGCATATCCCTTGAACAATCACTGAACCAGTGAAGTTTATAGAAGCTGAGAATATTCCAAGCTGCAAACTGTGATAATCTCGTTGGAATTCACGGCCTTCATGTTTTAGAATCCTTCGAAGGGTTGGTTTCCGGGTGCATGTATTTTGTACTATCAGTGGACATTTCGATTTTGTGACATTTTTGTGGGCTAGAAATTGCAATCTAAATAAATTTCATGGCGTTGACAGGTTGGAGTTGTTGATAAGTTTGGTAGTCTCTAGGTCCATGTCCATTCAACAATCACTCAACCTGTCAAGTTTAGAGAGTTTGAGGGAAATCTGGGCTGCAAACTGCGATAATCTAGTTAAAATCCTTGGAAAACTTGAACATCTCCAAATGCATGTCCATTGTATGATAACCTCTCGAGGTCAAAATATCTAAGGCTATTATTTGTTGCAAATTGCAAGAATCTTGTAAGTTTGGTTGCATGTCCATTCAATAATTGATCTTTCAAGCTTGAAGAGTCTGAATGAATTAGATGATGCCGACTGCGAGAATATAGTTGTAGTTCAAGGCCTTGACCAGTTGGAATCTCTGGAAAGGTTTAAAATCTCTATATAAACTGGAAAGATTCCGTGCCACAAATTGTCGGAATCTTGTGGAAGTTCATGGTCCTTACAGGTTGGAATTACTGGCAAAATTGAATATCTCTGGTTACACATCTATTGAAAGATAACCAGACCTCTCCATTTTGAAAAATTCGAGGGAATTTCACGCTGCAAATTGCAATAATTTAGTTGTAGATTGAGGCCTTGATCATTTAGGATCTTAAGAAAGGTTTATCTGGATAACGTATGCTGCAAATTACCAGAGTCTAGTTTAACTTCACAGCCTTGATAGGTTGGATTTTTTGGTGAGAGGTATCTTTGGTTGCACATCTATCGAAAGATTACTAGACCTTTCTAGTTTAAAGGATTTGATGGCATTTCATGCTGCAACTGCAGAGTCTTGTTGAAATTGGTGACCTTGATGGGCTGGAATTATTGGTAATATTGGATATCTGAGGTTGCACATTCCTAGGAAGATTACTGGACCTCCTGTGCTTGAAAACCCTGATGCGGTTGAACATCAACCACTGTGAGGCATTTGAAGCCTAGAGGGATTCTCATCCTGCAAAAGTTTGTGTATTCAGGGATGCAAGTCCTTAGCAGAATTTTCGGATGTGTTGAAATTTGAAGATTTAAGGACCTTGATAGTGACAGTTTGTTGGAAACTTTCAGACATCTCAGGGCTCAAAAGATCAAGATACCTGGTACAGAAATTTCACGATGCTCTAAATTGGGACTTCATCAGATTTGTCAAGGTTTAAGAACTTGCAACATTTGGTCGCACAACTGCGACAAACTGACTGACCCTTGAGGGCTTGGAGACTTGGAGCTTCTACAAGCTCTAGACATTTCCAGATGCAAGTCACTAAAAGCAATACCTGAATTGTCTGGAGCTTTCCTCATACAGAATTGTCAGATGTTGTTACGTCAGGGTGTTCACCAGATCACATTCCGGTGATAATTTGATATTGAGTTGACTGATGTCCTTGGCAAAGCAAAATCTTAGTCTTGATGATGGCAGGAATGAAGCTGGCAGTCTTGGTGAATTGTTTGTGAGTGATTCTTCTCTGTACATTACCGAGTGATTTATGTTTCTTATTTGGGATGAAATCTCTCTTGATCTTGATAGGAATGTAAATAGCATCCCTTGTTGAATGACTAGATCATTATAAAAGTGAATTTTTGAAAAATTATTTGTCATGTCTCATCCACTGTGATTCTTCATCCTCAACATGATATGGAAAACCAGACTTTTAGATTAATAATCTTTTTGCAAGTTCTGTGTCTGAAGGTGGTTGTGCTTGCTCGCAAGTCATTATAATGTTTTTTTTTTCCTTCAGTTTACACAATGAGTTAACTTTTCTATCTTCCGTCTGATCCTCATAATGCCAGGCATACCGGTTTATATGCAGTGTTGATACGGTGGAAATTACAGCACGTCGAAAGAGTAGGCAGCTCTTGACATCCCTTCAACCGTAGTCACCTCAGTTTCTTAAAGGTGGACAATCGAAATCTTCCACTCAAAAATGATGTGAATTTGCTTGCTTTTCCTGATTGCTTCGAATTGGTTTTTCACTGCTCTCCGATATTTGAACTGTAATTCTCCTTTTTGTCTATTCTCCTATGACTGCTCAAGGTAATTTAATTATTAACATGTGGATTATTGAGGAAGGTTCTGGAGGCAAAGTGCAGAAACACATAGGCAAAGGAGAGATTATGCCGCTGGATTATGGCGCGCTCTTGAACCACAGAAATCATTGGGTTCTTTCAGGCTAATTTCATAGGGTGTGAATTTGACATGCTGCAAGTCCGCAAGAGTGAGTTCACAATTTCATTGACATTTTAAATTCTTGCTGGACCGTCTTTGTGTCAAGTTTGATCCTGACAAGATTTACACCAGTTAAACTTTTGGTCATTCCAATGATGGGATTTTCTTGTTATGCCAGTGAAGAATTTATCTAGTGATGCTCTCTGCTTCTGACTTTCCAGTGCGCGAGTTTTTGTCTCCCCCTGCTTCAAAATCTGTTAATGATCTTGGTCTTCATGCTTTAGGAACTGCAAATAAAGCTTAATTTTAGGATTTCGGAAGAGAACCATATACGTATTTCTAGAAAACTCATGTACTTTCACAATTTTTGGCAGTGTTATCTGTACAAATCGTGCTGGCATTTTGAGAGGAAGTCTCTTAACGAGTTCATTACTTTATGACGAGTAGCAGCATCTCAAAATCCATCAGTAGTCCACCTTAACTTAATGGAAATTATGATCTTCATGTTTCATGAACTGACATGATAAGCTTATGGCAATGGACATGAACAGGACTAGCAGTTTTAGCAGCGAGAGATGAGGCATCACTTCTAGGTGGGGGTAGAGATGTGCTGGTGCTGGATGTTGGGGCTGATAGTGGCGGGATCTGGCTGGACAGGAGGTCGGGCCGGCAGAAGTTTCACTGATGATGGCCACTACTTTTTAGCCCTGAGAGCAATGGTCACCTTACCAACCAAGACGTAGATGAAGTAGTACTTGCTGGCATGGTCAAGGGTGGTTGATCTGTTGGTTAGGATATCGAACGGAGAAGCTGTGCTGCAGCTGTCATTGTCGCCCTTTGACACATTCGCAATGCCATGTGACCCTGTGTTGAAGCTGAACACTGCAGAAACGATGGAATGTCATCGGCATTAAAGAAATGAAGCTCATGATTGATTTTTTTGGCCATTGAAGCTCGAGATTGATTGCGCATGAGTACTAGAGAATGGACTGGTGGGAGTAAAGTGCTTAAAAATCATGATGAGAAAGGTTTTGATTCCTATTCTAGAGAGGGCCAAACTGCAGAAGAGTGTTTGAAGTTGATCGCAACTTATAATTTGCTTAAAAATTATAAGTTGCTTTGTCCAAAAAAAAAAAAAAATCTAAAATCTGTCTTACATCCTTACTTGTTAAAGGATATATTGTGCAGAAGATTGTATCTTTCTTGGTACTTAATGTAATTTTCTTATTTGGGCCACGGTACTTCAATCATTTGAGACCACCGTAAATCAAATCGTAATTGTTATTCGAACTTTTTACAAGACAATCTCAAAAAATGGGTCGAGAAAAATACGCTACGCTTGTTAAGTTTGATCTATGTTAAAGCATCATAGCAAAAGAGATCCATTTATGTGACATTATGTGAATTTGAAAATAACGGTAAGGAATAACGGATTTGGTGGAGAAAAATGCTTAGCTTACAACATCGCCGACCACAAAGGTTAATCCTAAAATGATGATAACATCGGAAGTAAAAGAATTAAAAAAGTAAATCAACTTTCACCAATCATTTAATGTTATAAATTTACACAAAAGTCTATCTCACTTTCCATAGAGCATGCAATTAAATGTATCATTGTAGACATAGTCAGGGTCTTTGCATGCAAAGGGAGTGTGAAATGGAATTGAGATTTGTTTTGATGGGTTTTGAGAATGCTGATCAACTAAGGCATTTGCACATTAAACTGATGAAATTTCATAAATAAAAAAAGAAAGCTATAACTTATTTAAATACACATTTTATAATTGACACATACTATATACCGCACCTTATACCTTTCTATAGGATACCTCGCACGAGGAAGAGGGTGCATGCTGAAACCTTGAAACCTATTATTGTATACCTACCGGTTTCGAAATTTGGGAATTTGAAACTTACTTTTCAAGGTCTAATACTCACCTTGGAACCTAATTAATTGTGCTGGTTCGGATTTGCGGATTCTCCTCTACATCCGTAGCAAGAATAACAACAAACAATCGGATGAAAAATAAATGCTGTAAATAAACATGACACTAGCATTCGACCAAAAAAAAAAACACTGTACACTAGGAGAGAGGCCGATGAGATAAGATCAACATAAAGGGCATGAAGACCGTCGGAAACACACCTCTATCTCTCTCTCTGTGGCAAGTCTTTATAATTTAATTTTCAAAAAATGGTTCAAGATTTTTTTTATGTCGAACCACACAAATCATGTCTATCTATGTGCATGTTAATATCATTATTATTAATTATTTTTATCATTTTCATGTTTTATTAAATTGGGTTTGCCTTTGTAACTTTTTATTGTCACAACCATACACATTTCTCTGTCCAATTTGAACCCCGACGCCCTTATTCCATGAACTTTGTTTGAAATCTTTAGTGAACTCAATTTTTTTTTGTCCTTAGTGCGATTTGAAACTTAACTATACTTATCATTTACAATTTGGATCATTACAGTTTTGATTTGTAAAATGATTTGGTTCGATTTCTATTCTATCAGATCGAAATTTCATGGTTCGATTCGGTCTGGTCTTCGAAGCCAAACCCAGACGTAATTTCATGTTCAAGGGTCGGGTTCACTGGCATTTTGAAATCATCCAAGGAAAGACCTACCCCAGCAACCAAACAGAGAATCGGACGGGTTATTGGAGAAGAGTTTAAAGCTCGGACAAGAATATCCATTCCCCGGTTTAGTGTTTTACAAAACCTGCGTCCAAACAGAGTCCTTCGTCTTAGTCTTGAGAGCGTTATTTCGCAAGCGCCACGTCAACGGCTGACGTGGCGTTCGCGTATTTACCTTTATCCAATTAGATCTTGACACATGGATACCGTTATGAAAATTAAAAAAATAAATTTTTTTCTCCTTCACTCCTCCATCTTCAACCTGTGCTGGCGCCGGCGCCATCCTTGAGCTACCGCCCCACCGTGGCCACCATGGTCCGCGGCAAAGCCGTTGAGCTCGTCGCCGGCAGCCATGGACGAGCCAAGACTCGAGCTCAAAGCTGTTGAGTAGCAAAACCAGATCCGGCTGTTGAATGAAGGTCGATCGTCAAGTCCAGCCGACCTCTCCGTCGCCCCCGGCTAAGCCTTGGCCGCGAGCGCTCGTCCTCGATATGGAGATGCGGAAGCGTGATCGGCCATAGACGGCCTCTCGTCCACAGATTTAAGCGCCGACCTTCGTGTCCACCCCTTCGTCTCGCGGCCAAATCTCAAAATCTAGCCGAACTTCTAGATCCGGGAGCCATGACAGTTCCAGATCGGACTTCACCGACCTTCATGTCACCCCCTCGTCGTCTTGTGTGAACGAGCCATTATCGCTCGTGGCCAACGCTCCAGATCTGGCGCAAATGGCTGATTCTACACAATCGTTTTCTGTTTTGGTCGTCTCGCGACGAACAAATCTGCACACTTTCGGTCCATAGATTTTGTGTTGAGTGGTGGAAGGAGAGACCACTGGAGCCATGGATTCTCTTCCGACCAAATCCAGGCCCCCCGCCGCGAATCGGAAGTGAGGCACCCGGCGGAGGAGACAACCAAGTTGGAGAGATGCGACGCCGGCGACTCCGGCAGCGGGCAATGGCGGAAGGAGGCACGGAGGTTGGGCTCGTGGCTGCAGATGGCAGAGGAGGAAGAGAGAAGTCTAATTGGATTTGGGGAGTTTTGATTAATTTCTCTATTTTCATATTACCACACGTGTCAGATCGTGATTGGTTAACAGTAAATAAACGCACGCATATTATAGAAAAAATGTGTTTTGCGTGGTTGTATTTCGTCATGTTATAGGAACTTTCCAACTTACTTTTGCATTCCTGTTTTCTACGGTGGAAGTTAGAGCACGAAACGGTTTTGCGTGGAAAGTCCGTGTTTTGGGACCGCATTTGCATTTGCATTTGCATTTCTGTATGTAAAAACCTTGATGCGACACTCTTCCAATGATTTGTTTTGCCAAGTACTTTTTAGCAGCTTGCTTTAATGTGTTGCAAAGAGTCGTAACCAATTTTGAGAGTTTACATTGACATGCAGGAATCTTCCCCAGCCCTCTCGCACGCCCCTCGCAGTCGCCGCCGATCACGGCATCCCCCTCGCACTGTCCCAACACGTACACATTCCCATAACTCCACGTCCGTGTCCGGCGCCTCCTGGAAGCCGCTGATCCTGTACTTTAGGTAGATTAGGTTTTTCTTTTAAAAATATTTTTAAGAAATAAAATAAATTAAAAATTAATCAATTCGGTTTGGGTGAGTAGTTCCACCCCTGAAATCAAGAACATGATTGAAATTCATCAATTCCAATTTCATGGAACTGGGAACTGAACCGGTGATGTTGGAAATTATCCAGAACCGACTAGTTTAGTTTGGACTGATCTGGATGGTTCTTTTTCTCACTCCTAGACCTAAGTGCAATTTCCTCCCTTATTTTTCTTGGCTTCCCCCCTTCTTTGGAAAAGAAAGGGAAAAGGCACGTTTTTCATTATTGATTTTTTTTTGTTGTTGCTCAGAATATTTTTGCTATTCGTATCATGGGGGTTCCTTCACTAGAAATCTCCTGCCGCTATGCATTGTCCTTTCCATCACCAAGCAGTTGGGCTCATGCATACTATTAAAAAAGCCTTAAATTTAAGGCTTGTATGTTCCCAAAAGTCGCCCCCGTATTAAAAACATTAATAAAACTTTAAAGACTTAAATAATAATAATAATAATAATAATAATAATAATAATAATAATAATAATAATAATAATAATAATAATAATATTCTCCAAGTCGCTGCATGAGACGAGTTCCCCATGAAATTCCATGCCACTTTCGACGAGGGTAGCAAACCAAAGTAGGCTTATATACAAAATAGGGGTCCAGATAAAGTTCTTGAGCTTGATGTTGCCGATCCATGTGAAAGAAGTCAGTTCGAAAACTTATTGCTCACGCATATAATGACGTTAGCATTTGCTGGAGATGGTCTAGTCAAGTTGCCCTGAGCATGACTTTGGTTAGCAGTAGGGACTTGTTACCCAAAAGATAAGTCGTAGCAAGGACCTTACTTAAACAAGCAAGTAAAGAGAAAAATTGCTGAAAGCAACAAGCATCGCAGGGACTGGTCAAGATAGGGGTGATCGATTCTTGGTCTAGTCCGATCCCACCTAGGAATTGGGAATCAAATCGGAGCAACCGGTTCCCATTTTGAGGAACCGAGGACCGGACTGGTTTGGTTCTTGGGCCGACCAATGGAACCAGTCTATTCTACGACTTCCAAAAGGAAAACCCAAAATTACCATGTGGTGTCTCTCATGACATTGCTAAATTGATTTTACTCAATAAATCCAAAAAACTGAAGGAAAAACAAGTTCTTAAGAAAAAATATATATAATCAATCCGGTTTACACATTTGAATCGGGAATTGGATAAAAAATAACATCGTTCATTCCATGTTGCAACCAGTGGATTGGTTGTCCATTGCATGTTGCGACTAAAGAGTGGATTGGTCGTGCTCCAACTTTGTTCTGCAAACATGGTACTATTCATTTGAAAAGAAGAAAATTTAGCAAATGACATCGTTTTGTCTAAAAATGTTCACGTCAAATTGCTAGCCACATCGCGTAGACGGTTGGCGATGACTAGATGTCCCATTGGCGATTTATGAAGGCAACCGTAAGAATTGCATTAAAATGATGCAAAAAGGTTTAGGACTACGTCAGCGAAATTGGAAAGTTGAAAAACTAGTTGTCATTCGTATTATACCGATTGGGTAATTTTCTCAGCTTAAAATTCTGATAATGAGCTGACCAAAAGACAAGAACTTTCTGCGGGCTAAGTCTCGAGGTGGGTGCGTTTGTCCTTTTCAATAATTGGAGTCTTTGCCTAATGGCCTTTCTCGATGTGGGAAAAGTTGATAAAAGGGGATGAAGATTAGTGCATATCTTGGTCTTTTTTGAGTGTTGTTGGGACTTTACCCAAAGCCTAAGAGAGGTGGAGAGTACGGGAATGGTATGTTTCTGTCCGAATCGGTTCAGTTTTCTATTTCTGATGCAGGCTCGGAAAAGAAAAGTTGTTAGATGATCCGAGGTATATGCATGAGCATGATGCATCTCAGACCAATGCCTAGTGCTGATGTAATGATTTCCCGTGACTCGGATGCATGAATGCTGATAAACAGCCCAACCGTAATCGGCTTGTCGTGGGTTTTCTAGGTGAAGACTTTCGGTACTTGATAACAAGTAGGTCTATAAAAAAATTGGTAGAAAGTTCATGTATGTATTTATGTCCGTGGAGGTACAAACTTTAAAATACGAAGAAAAATTCTAAATTATACTACTCCAACACCAAAGTTCCAAACTTTTATCGCATCACCAAATATTCTAAACTTCACCTACAATCATTTGTCACATTTGTATGAATTTGAAACATTGATGGCACGAAAAAAAGTTTTCAGTATTTATGTCACTAATAGGCAAAGTTTATGAATTTCTTTTTTGGTAAACAGAGGGTATTTTTATTTATCAAAATGGTGCAGAAATCTTGATGGCACAAAAGAAGATTTGGGATATTGGTGTTGTCGGCGTTGACATATTTTAGAATTTTTGGTGAAATCTTATAAATTTTTAAATAGCCTGAATTAAAGTGAAATCTTCCTTCGTCTATAAGAGTTTGGCAATGCGTAAAAGGCATGCTTTTTTCATTGATTTTGTTTTGGCTGCTTTGGAACTTTAATGATCAAATCCCCTCTTGCTATTTAAATGTGCACCGTCCCTACATTGCCGAAACGTTTGGTTCATGCACATTAAGATAAAAATGACCTAAAGTTCTAATATTGCAAAAAGTTTCCCCGTTGCACAAAAAATATTGATCAAACATTAGAGTCTTGAATAAGTAACGAAGATAATACATTTTATGTTTGCTATATGAGACGAGTGCTCATGCGATTCCTTGTTATTGCTTATGGGTTGGGAAGTGAATGAAAGTAGGCTTGTGTACAAAAGAGGGTTTGGATAGACATCTTAAGATTCCCACCATTGAACCATGTCGAAGAACTTGATCCTAATTCTTATTCCTTGCATTATAGGTATTACCACGAGCATATTACAAAAGATCGTCTAGTTAAGTTGCAATGAACATGACATTGATCAGTGGCGGGAAACTATTACCCGAAAAAAGGAAGAAGAATTGTAGCAGAAAAAAGAATATTATAAATGTGTCAAAAGGAGTGAAAAAGCATATGAAAGGAAAACTAAGGGACAAGTATAGTGAAAATTTGGATCCAAAATATTTTGTTCTCAATAACTTCCAAGCGGGGCTAGATCTAAATTCGATTGGGGCCTGAAAGCCCACAAAGGCCTATCCATATTTAAAGAATTAAAAATACTTTCAAAAACAATTAAAATAAAAAGAAAGCTTAGATAAGAAAAAAATATTAAATATTCATGCTCAAATGACCTAGCAAAGTCGCTAAGAAGGAGCTGAACTTGCTGAAAGCATACCTAATTAGTAGGCTAAAAATAAGCTCCAACTGTATTTAATATTTAGCATCCCGACTTGCAACTTTGAACATAATTTTTGAAAGTCATGAGTCGTTAAAATTAGATAGCACATATCTCATATGAATAAAAATTCACAATTTTTTTAAGTAATATTATTTTAATTATTTGGTAATTGCATGCTCGGGTTTTGTAACTAAATCAATACTTAGATTTTTTGAAAAAGAAAAGATTTTGATTTTAGGCTAGGCTTAACCGGCTCTTAGTTAATATGATTAATTTGGCATGAGTCAATCTAGGCTTATTTTGTCTTAGAGAGCGCTAGTGCGAAACCATCGTGTTATGCCTTAATTTGGGACAAAGCCCTTGGTTGACTTGGTGCATGAATAGTTGAGATCACTAGGGGTAAGCAATTTCAAGTTCTGACTAAGTTGAACTTTGAACCTATCCGTTGAATCATATTTATTAATTTTTGGAATCTAGAATCTATTTTACATACTTAGGAATTTGCAACCTACTATGTCATAGGTTCCAAGGCCTACCAACCATATGTATTCTTAATTGAATGGTTGCACTGAATCATCACTTCTAATAACCACTATTTGCTATAAGATACTGATCATAATTCATATTAAGATACATGGGGATAATGAAATATTGACGAAATAAAAGTCGTAATAATGGATATCACCGGAAATAAAAGCTCATAGTAATAATTTCATATTACATACTCATTTTGGATGTTATGGAATATCGTAAATTGATGGAAGACATAAAATAAGAAAAATAGAATAACTTCTTTCAAGTTCAAGTTCTCGGTTCCACCTGGAACCTACCATTCGGAATAAGTTTCATAATTTTTGGAACCTAAAACCCATCCTTTACATCATATAACCTAAAATCAAATCGATTTCCATCCGTTCGATTTTCATGTTATCGGTTCTACCCTAAAACTATGCTCAACCCTAGCATCCACCAATGGATCCCGCCAAACTATCATCGATCAAATTTGAGTTGCCATTTTTCAGCCTGATTTGATAGTTGGTGTCGGTTTGTCGGTCCATTAATTACTCTCTCTTACCTTTTTGCGGTTTCTTTGAAATTGCATCCTTGCTCATCCAAGTTTATTAGAGAGATGTATGAATATATATAGTTTCTTTTTATGCGCCATTTTTTTTTAAAATGGATACTTAAGAAAACATTTTTAAAATGATATCTTATATCATTTATATAAATGAATGAACGAAAAATATTTTAATTGTTAATAAAAATGTTTAGATATAAATTATTGTTGATAATATAAAATTTTTCATTGACTAAATAATTTAAGAGATACACGCGACATTTTTAGAAAAATATTTTATTGATCTTTCACTTTCAACGGAATAAACGGAATCTTAAATTCTGATTTCCAACTCCTCTAGAAGCACGTTTGATGGGAGGTCCAGAAGAACTGTAGGGTGCTCCCACTTTTCTTCATCATCATCATCATCATCATCATTATCATCATCATTTTTTTGTTGATAAAGAGGCATAACCAAGGCTAAGTTTTAGTTAGCTAAGTGGGCGAGTCAAAAAAGCAAGTCACTTTCTTGGCACTGCAATGGAAATCACGCGTCGTGAAATCCGCGTTACGAAGTTCTTCTGCCTGAACAAACGCATGCTAAAAGTGAATTGAAGCACCTTCTTTTTATCGAGAGTTAAGACTAGAAGTTAAATATCGTTTTCATTCAGCGAAATTGCGATGCATTTGCATGCACGACCAAGAAAAACAAAGTCGCTTGTTTCCCACGTCCTCCCCGACACTCTAGCCAACATCTCCACCATCGACTCTTGTTTTAGGATGGTTTTATCAAGCAATTTATCACGTTAACCGAGTTTAGTCAATGAAAGTCGCTCAATCAATTAGTTCGGGATTCAAAAATAATTTAAAAAAAGCCACGTTGATGTGGAAAGAAAAAAAATCAGATTGAGGATTGAAAATAATAAAATTCCCTTAATATGGATATTACGTGTCCCACGTATCTTTATTTACAAAATCTAATATTATCTGACGACTGATATTGCTTGTTTCTTTTATCATTTGTCGGAAGGGAGAAAATCCGGGAAGTGGGCCACTTAGCCCGTTGTTAGAGAGGCCCTCATATTTCCTGGTGCAGGGGAAAAAAAAAGATATAATCACTAATTTGGAAGCCTTAAGGTATGGAATGTAGACTCTACATCAAAGTTTTGATCTTGATTATCACCGAATAGACAAGATATAGGAGTCCGTCGCGTTAAGAGCCACTAAGGGTGGGTGAAAACCCCACTACACTCTTTGCAGCCCTTCAAGCAAGATCCTGTTACCCTGGGTTATTAGACCTTGCCCCAAAAAAAGCTAAGTCAAGTCAAGAAACATCTCGGTAGATTCCATGCCCCTTCGGCATTATGCTCCTATCGTCCTTTCAAAAGATAACATGACTGTTCTTAAAAAATGTTATTTAATTTTTTTTGCATAGTAGACGGACCCTTAGATTCCAATTTCTATCACAGTCAAAGCATATTTCTTGGAAGGTCCAGAAGACGTGTAGGATGCTCTCACTTATTTATTTATTATTATTTGTTGATAAAGAGGCATAATTAAGGCTAACTTTTTAGTCATCAAGGTGAGCGAGTCAAAAAAAAAGCGAGTCGCTTTCTCTACAATGCAACGGAAATCACACGCCCTTGTTCTCCTCGGCTCGTCCATTTCATGGGGAACTTGCGCAATTGTTGATTCTTCAATTTCTTATCATGTCTATTATTCACCATTTCTACACTTGGTTAACATAACTGAACAATCTCACTCTTCGTATGATATTCCTATACTTAATTAATGTCACGTGCCATGATGTTGTAAAAATGCAACACCTGACGAAGGAAAAAGAAGTAACATGTTTACCAGTCCACCATAGTGCTACAGACAAGACCAGCGTCGATAGGCTTCTAAATTTGATGGTTTTATCAAGCAATCTATGCCGTCGACCAAATCTACTCAATAAAAGTCTGTTCGTGTATTGGGGATGTATTTTGGCTAAAAATAATTTAAAAAGCATTGATGTGGAAAAAAAAAATCAGATTGTAGATAAAAAATAACAAACTTTTCTTATTTGAAGAACGAAATATGTTGGACATAAGCATGTTAAGAAAAATATCCAATTGGGAATACGAAAGTCATTGGGGAGGTAGACCTCCATCTTTCTTTTTGGAAAAAGGCCGCCGTCGAGAAAGTAGATATAGTAGCCTCTCACACTTGAGATGACGTGGTGAAACTTGTAAGGGTTTCTACTGGGTTGATCTGTACTTTGCATGGTGTCTTTCATCTGACTTATTGATCTAGTAGCCCGATTGTGGATTGAAAATAACGAAGTTTTCTTATTTGAATGATAGAAATCTGCAGATGTTTATTGATGAAGTCTCATATGATCCAACTATCGATTTCTTTTTGTCGGTGGCTCATGTACGTCAGCAGCACCAGGAGCATCTGCGTGTTGCTAGTTACTTTTCTTCTTTATTTTTTTGGTTTAATAGAAAAAGCAAGTCTAAGTCAAGTCAAGAAGTACCTTGGTACATTCCACGCACCTTCCGCGTTGCTGCTTATCGTCCTTTCCCCTCATCATTCACCGCTGCTGTTCGAATGGCATAAGGAGTCTTGAATCGTTGGACAGGCTAGAGCTCAGCATTGTTCAAGCACGCTGCATAGAGAGTGTTGTGTGTTGGTACTTCAGCGTCGAAGGTTGAGAATCGGTGGAGATCGCGGCGGCGGGTGTATTGTGTTGTCTGAGCTTTCCTCAGGTAATCCATGACTCCTTACTTTTCTCATCTTCTATGTTTCCTCCTTCGATTGCTCCATTTTCTTCTGATGAGTTCACAGATCGAGTTCCAGAGACATTCTGCAATTCCCAGATCTGGGATTCCTTATTTGTCTACTCTGTTTTCTACCTTGTTTTGAGGCTCTGCTCCATCAATCTATTTTAATGCCTTTGTAGGTAATTATGAACGCGGAGCCAAGGAGATCGTATATATGGGGCGTCTTCCTCAACCTCTTTTACTGGCTTTGTAGGCTCTGCTCATCCAATTCTCTCAAGATGAAAACAGAAGAACCCACTCATTCAAAAGATCTGACGTGCGAGGCGTCTCCCTTGTCGACCTCTCCACGTGTAGGTGATTATGAAGGCGGAACCAAAAAGTCGAGAGGAGATGATTACGAGGTGTTCTTGAGTTTTAGAGGGGAAGACACTCGCAAAGGCTTTACCGATTATCTCTATACGAGTCTTGTTGATGCAGGAATTCATGTGTTCAGAGACAACAATGAACTCCATGTTGGTGAGGAGATTGGTCCGGAGCTTCTTTGTAGTATTATGCAATCTAAGATCTCGATCCCGATTATCTCAGAGAACTATGCTTCTAGCAAATGGTGCCTCCGTGAGCTAACTCAGATATTGAAGTGCAAGAGAACTATAGGGCAAATAGTGTTACCCATATTTTACAAAGTGGAACCCTCGCAAGTGCGACATCTTAAAGGGAGATTGGGAGATATTATTGATGCACGCAGACAGAATTTGGATGAAATGATTGTGAAGGAATGGGAGGAAGCACTCAAAGAAGTGAGTTCCTTGAAAGGATGGGAATCGGAGAAAACTAATGATGGGTACATTATTCTCCACCATAAATCGTTGTTTAGTTTCTCATAGTTGAACAAGAATATAAATATTGCCATCATATATTGAAATTTTTATTGTTATTTGACAGGCACGAAGGAGCGCTAGTTAAAACGGTTGTTCAAAAAGTAATGGGCGAATTAAAAGACTTTTTCAGCTACTTGTTCCCAAACAATTAGTGGGAATTGATGAGCATGTGGAACGGATTATGAGCTCGATAAATGATGAATTCAATGGTACGGCGATTATTGGAATTCATGGTATGGGCGGCATCGGTAAGACAACTGGCAAAGGTATTATACAACAAACTCTCATGTAAGTTTGAGTATCATAACTTTGTGGCAGATATTCGAGAAACATATCCACGCAAGGGCATCGAAGGTCTACAAAATCAACTCATTCACAACATAATAGGATCTTCTTGTGTTGTGTCTAATGTCGATGAAGGAATTCGTGTCATTAAATCTCGATTTACAAGTAAAAAAGTCCTTGTTCTTATTGATGACATAGATGATATTTCTCACTTGATTGCTTTGGCTGGAGATGGTAGTTGGTTTGGACCTGGAAGTACAGTCATCATAACAACTAGAAACAAGGGCATTCTTGATGAAATTGGGGCAAGCCACATCTATCAACTCAACGAGTTGCCTTTTGATCAATCGTTGATCTTATTTAGTAGACATGCATTTCGAAAGGATTCTTCTCCGAGCAATTATGCGGTTATCTCTCATGATGTTGTGTCGACAACTGGGGGGCTTCCCTTAGCAATTGAAGTTATAGGTTCATTCCTATGTGGAAAGAGAGAAGAAGTATGGAAAGATACATTAAAGAAATTAAATAAGGTGCCAGATAAGAAAGTGCAGGAGAAATTAAGGATAAGTTACGATGCATTAGATTATGAGGAGCAACAAATATTTTTGGATATTGCATGTTTTTTTATTGGATCGCATAAACGAAGTCCGACTCATATGTGGGATGCTTGTGATTTTTATCCGGAGAGGGGGATTGAAGTACTCAGTCTTTTGTCCCTAATTAAAATTGACGAGTACGGCAAGCTACTGATGCATGATCAACTAAGAGATCTTGGAAGGGAAATTGTTCATCAAGAAAATCCAAAGGAGCCTCAAGAGTGCAGTAGATTGTGGAATAAGGAGGAAGCCGTAGATGTGCTTGACAACAACATGGTAAGAGATTTCTCTATTTGTCTTAGCTAATGAATGAGAGGCAATTTTCTTTCTTGTTTGATACAAAAATTGTCATTAATCTTAAGTTCCCAAACTTGCCACTTTTACCAGCAAAAAAGCTGTTTCAATTAATTGCCGTTCTTGCCAAATTCTAGGACATAATTTTTTTTTGGGGTAAGATCTAGGACATAATTGAGGAGCAAATTCTTGGTTATTGATGATTGAAATATATATCTTTACCTTGTGGTATTGTGATGAGAACGTTCTCTTTTGGTAACTTCAATCCAGAACTACAAAAACATGATGTTTGACAAATTACTTTTGGGGAAAACCTAACATGTATACTTTCATGTATGTGTTTGATGGTCAAATTCTTCTTTTGATTTCTTGTGAGGTCATGTCCTTTTTTTTTTTTTCCCTTTAGGTGAGAATTAACTTCTCACAAGTCGTTTGCTATGATAAATGGGACCTTCATTCTTTTATGATGATTAGTCATCCTGGTTCATGTATTTTTTAAGTTGGATAAAGTACAGATTTAGTTCTCTAAGTATTACTGTTTCTGAGATTTAGTCCCCTGTCCTCAAGTAGTCCTTTGTATCCTATAGATTGTGCAATCGAGTCCTTTGTAGTTTAATCATTAGTTAACACTGTCAATTTATTGATGTGGCTTTCGTGTTTATTAATGAGGAAAATACTATCCTAAACTGGGCTTATTATGATACTAATACCCCAAACTTTTCTTTTCCGTATTGCCAAAATCCTCAAACTTGTACCAATTACAAAAATCCCTCCGTCTACCACAAAAATCCTAAGGTTTTTTTAATGGTAACACTAATATCTCAAACCTTTTTTTTTCATGTCACTAAAATTTTCAAACTTGTAACACCAAGTGACAAAAATTTATAGTGGGATTTTTGGCAACACAATAAAAAGTTAGAGATATTGGTGTCATGGAAATTATAGTTTGTGATTTTTAGTGGTAATAACCTTTTATTTATGATAAAATAAATATATTAATTTCATTTTGTAGAATTTTCATTATAGTGGATAATTTTTATTCTATGAATTTTCTACTACTTTTTCTCTTTGACGATGGGTTATTTTTCTACTAATCCCCTTATAACATTTATTTGTTAAACATAGTTTATCATGTTATTATAATTATTTCTAAATTGTTCAACTCTTAATGAGCATCTTACTTAACAAAGGTTTGGTAAATATTATATCACCATTTATCAAATATGGGCTATCACGTTGCATAATCATTTTATTGACTTTTTATTTGTTAAATATTGAATATCAAACTATTTTTGCATCGTTCTACTCCTAGTCTTAGTGAGCAATTAGCACATATTTAGTACATTTACATCATTTATTTATTGAATATGGGCTATCATATTACATAGGCTTTTATTGATTTGTTGACATCATTTACTTATGAAATACAACAAACATTTTCTCATAATGAGTATCAATAGAACTCTTCAATCATACAAAGATCATTTATTACACATTTCGTTATACATATTAGAAATCGAAATGCGAAATACAATGACATAACAAGATTATTGAAAAATGCAACTGATGCTTTTTACGAGTATAATTTTCCACAACAATAATAAACTGAATAGGACATTGCTTAGAACTGAAAAAGGTTATCTATGAAGTTATTGACAAAAGTACAATAAATATACGAGAAATTTTTGAAGGAAAAATAAGTGGTGCCCCATCTAAAAAAATAAAAGTTTGAAGGAAGAATTTGAATTGCCAAACAAATTCGTATAACGAAGCCAATCTATTCATTCTTTTATGTCCAATTTGTCTGGGAACAAGATCTCATTAATCTATGGGTGCAATTGATATTTTCATGTGCAATGGAAAAATACTCATTGAAGAAAAACATCATACGAAACTACTAGAAAATATGAGCACGATATTTGGGATGATAATCTCGTTTTCATTTTGCTGTGAGAATTGCAAACAAGGTACACCCAAAAGAGAGGGGGAATTCTATGACTATTTTCTTTAATTATGATACATATTTTGACAGCAAGTTTGATAGATGTATTTGGATCGTAACAGCCATGTTGTTTCACATATAAAGGATATAAGCAAATATAGTGTTCTCTTACATACAAAGGGCTTTGGTAGATGTATTTGAAGGAGTGGGTACATGAGGAGAGACCTTCTATTGCAATTCCCAAGGATGCGGATTTTGGGAATTCCAAAAGTGCAAAAGGCAAAAGGCATAATTGGAAGAGCAAAAGTTGAGGAGCAATCTCTTGAGCTTCATGATTTCACATAGATTAAATAAATAATATGCAATCACAACATGCCATTCCACAAAGCTGAAAGTGAGAAGGCTACACTATAATAGCATGACGGCAAATTGAAATCAATATCATTCATCTTATATCAGTTAGTCTCATCTCTTCATTCAAAATTTACGGTCCACAATGTTTCCTAATTGCAGGGCACTAGAAAGATTGAGGCCCTTTGTCTTGACAATAATGGTAGGAGAAGAAGATACACAAATGAACAATTTAAAGAACTGACCAAGTTAAGGTTCCTTCAGTTTGATGGAGCAAATTTCGTGGGAGATTTTCAGAACTTGCTTCCTCAATTAAGATGGCTTCGGTGGTGGTATTGTCCCTCGGATTTCATAGCGACCAACTTTCATCCGAAGAAATTAGTCGTGCTCGATCTATCAAATAGTGCAATTACAGAGGATTGGGGAGGATGGGGTTTGCTCAAGGTAAAATGTAGAGAAAGCATATCTTTTTTGAGTAATCACATATTGCAGGTCCAATCCCACTAACTTCTCATTCCTTTGTTTCGCTTTGGTTTATTATCTATTCTGAAAAATTAAGGATTTTCCTCTAAATATAAGAGGCTATAGGGGTTTCTGCCCCTTAATATTTTAACAACTAGTCATGCTTGACATTAGACACAATAAATTATCTTTAGCTATATTAATTAACATCTTTTAAAAATATAACTAAAACTTCTGTGCCTATTTTGATTTTTATTTATCTAATTGGTTTGGTTTGTGGCTTTTGAGGTAAAATCTCCCCATTGAAAAGTCCCTTTTTTAGTGATTCTTGTTATATGCCTGTATGAATCTTCTTTGGGAAAAGTATAAAAAAAGTCAAACTGATTGTATTGACATAATTTAGTTCTAAATCTTTTAATTAGACCAATTTAATCCTAAACCTTTTCACATTGATACCGGTTTATTTCATTCAACCAATTTCGGCTAGAAATGACATGGACACCGGCTAGCTTATATGCCATTATGAGCATTGACATGAACATTTTTTTATAATCTTTTCCTTCGTCAGTGGCCAGGAAGGTTTGTCCTTGTTGGCATCGCCTAGGTGACAGTTGGCCTCACCTAGGTGACAGTTGGCCTCACCCTCACCTTGGCAATGCCCGCTTGCTAGATCTGGGGAGGGCGGCCTCATTAGTGCTCACCCTCACGCAAGCAAGGCTGGCCCACGCCTGTGGGGGTGAAGGCGATCCTCGCTAGCCACTAGTGAAGGGAAAGAAAAATAAAAGAAAGGAAAAAAAGAAAAAATAAGAATTATTGAAAAAGCATTAAAAAATATAATAAAATGTCAAAGTTAGTATCGGCGGTGTCGCATCAGCAATTTCCGACTTAAATTGGTCAGATGGACAAATTCGGTATAAATATAAAAATATTTATGACTAAATTAATCTAATTGAAGGGTTTTGAACTTTGGTACTAATACCACATGTTTAAGATTCCCAATATCCTTTCATAAGAAACGAGAACTCCGTTATAGATCAAGGGACTTGTGTTGTACATTCGTACCGAAATTCAAAATATATATTTGTCTTAGAGAAATGGAAATCATTTATGAATTGCTTTAACTTGTTGCTCCCAATGTTTAATCATTGTAATTTATAAATTATTAACGTAATAAGAGTAACAAAATTGTCCTCCCAATGCAATTTAATCACTTTTGGACCTAACTTTTTTTTTTTTTTATATCTTGTACATATAACATTGAAAATTGCTTTTCATAATTAAATTAGCTGTTTTTCTTTAATTTCATATTATTGAAAGAAAACGTGGCCCCTAGTGAATGCACCGCTCTTCCATTTGAATTTCTCATCTGCTTTTTTATGATAAAGTTGGCTTATGTCTAATCAACAAAGAGCAACATCGCCTTAACTTTTAAAAACAAAATATATTTTTTCGCTGAAACATTAGCCATAAATAAAATTGTAGTTGGCGCTTGTATGTCTCTAAAGATCTTTTCACAAGGGACATGCTTAATAAACACTTATACATTGGTGTAGACAAATTCTATTAGAAGAAATATTTAAAAGAAAAACAAGACAATTGAGTAGGAGAAGTGGTGCATGGACATTTTTAAAATTTTTAAAAAAATTCTTGATGGCAATCATAGTGAGGTATCCTTTCTTTCTTTCAGATATCAACAAAGCTCAAAGTTCTCAATTTAACGGGCTGCGAATCTTTGAGAAGAATTCCCGAATTGTCTACTTTGAAAAGCTTGGAGATCTTGATTCTCGAAGATTGCTTGTATTTAGAAGAGATTCATCCCTCTATTGGGGACATAAATACCCTTGTCACCTTGGATGTCAGTGGATGCCTTAAATTAGAGGAGCTACCGGCAGGGGTAGGTAGAATGAAAGAATTGAGGGAGCTTCTCTTAGCTAGTACTGATATACAAGAGATTCCTATTTCGCGAGGTTGTTTGATGAAGCTGGAGACCCTAAGTGCCTGGAATTGTAAAGAACTTGCTCAACTTCCAGAATCCATGAGCTCTCTTGTGTCGTTAACTTGGTTGAATCTATCGTATTCAACGATTGAAAAATTACCAGAATTTATGGGCTCTCTTGTGTCGTTAACTCGGTTGAATCTATTGCATTCGGCCATTGAAAAATTACCAGAATCCATGGGCTCTCTTGTGTCGTTAATTGAGTTGGATCTATCGCATTCGGCGATTGAAAAATTACCAGAATCCATGGGCTCTCTTGTGTCGTTAATTGAGTTGGATCTATCGCATTCGGCAATTGAAAAATTACCAGAATCTATGGGCTCTCTTGTGTCGTTAACTCGGTTGGATCTATCGCATTCGGCGATTGAAAAATTACCAGAATCTATGGGCTCTCTTGTGTCGTTAACTCGGTTGGATCTATCGCATTCGGCGATTGAAAAATTACCAGAATCCATGGGCTCTCTTGTGTCGTTAACTCGGTTGGATCTATCGCATTCGGCGATTGAAAAATTACCGTAATCCATGGGCTCTCTTGTGTCGTTAATTGAGTTGGTTCTATCGCATTCGGCGATTGAAAATTACGTAATCCATGAGCTCTCTTTGTGTCGTTAACTCGGTTGGATCTATCGCATTCGGCGATTGAAAAATTACCAGAATCCATGGGCTCTCTTGTGTCGTTAACTTGGTTGGATCTATCGCATTCGGTGATTAAAAAATTACCAGAATCCATTAATTCTCTGAAAGAGCTTGTGACTCTTAATGCCTTTTATTGTAAATCGTTAGCCCACATTCCCAACTCCATAGGGCATCTACCATCTCTGTCTGTCCTTGACCTAAGAGAATGCGATAATCTTGCTCAGCTTCCAATCTCCATAAGCTCCCTCACGTCTTTGACTAGACTGCATTTAGCGAGGACAGCAATTGTAGAATTACCAGAAGGCATCGTGAATTTGCAAAATTTGAGATATTTGGATATTAATGGAACTGGTATAACAGAATTGCCCCGTAATATAGGCGAACTGATTTCGCTAAACAGGCTTGAATTAGACGGGTCGGACATTTTGAGCTTGCCGGAAAGCATTTCTAAGCTCTCTTCTCTCCAACTCCTCAGCTTTGAAAATTGCGAAAAGCTTCAAGAAGTACGAGAGCTGCCTTCTGGCTTAACAACTCTACGTATAACCTGCCAGAGTCCGCCGTCGCCACATCTTTCCCAACTGACCCTTCTCAACACACTCACTCTTTCTGATTGCAATTGGCTTGAATGTCTCCCAGAGCTTCCCGTTGGACTATCATTTCTTCTTATTACAGATTGTGGAAAACTGAAAGCGTTGACGAATTTGTCATCCTTGAAGCGCTTATCTGAATTGATTCTCAAGAACTGCTTGGAGCTAACAGAAGTCACCGGTCTGGAAGGTTTACAATCCCTATTCTACTTACAGGTATGTCGGTGCCCTAAGATATATAGGCTTGGTGAGGTCGAATCCTTGGAGTCATTGAGAGGCTTACACATCGATGAGGCGTTCCCAGATTCTTCGAAGTTAACGAGCGCAAAGGTATCACAGCTTGGAGGATCGCCAGATCTTTCAAATTCAAAGATTCTGCAGGAAATCAATGCTGGAAGTTGCGCGAATTTGATTGAAACGGAAGGCCTTGATGGATCCAAATCCTCACAGACCTTGGATATCTCTGAGTGCACTTCCGCCGGACGATCGCAAGGCCTTTCAAGTTTGAGATATCTGAGGAATCCATATGTTACAGAGTACACGAATCTTACTGAAATTCGTGGCCTTGATGGATTAGAATCTTTGGTAGATTTGGATATTTCCGGGTGCACATCACTGAGACAATCACTGGATCTGTCAAATTTAAAGAAATTGCAGTACTTTAAGGCTGCAAACTGCAAGAATCTAGTTGAAATTCGAGGCCTTGATGGATTAGAATCCTTGTTCGAATTGAGAATTTCTGGGTGCACGTCTCTTAGACAGTCACTAGACTTGTCAAATTTAAAGAACTTGGGAATTTTCCAGGTTGCAAGCTGCAATAACCTAGGTGAAATTCAAGGCCTTTATGGATTGAAATCCTTGAGTGAGTTAAATATTTCTGGGTGCACGTTCCTTGGACAATCACTGGACCTGTCAAATTTCAAGACTCTGGACACATTTTGTGCTAGAAACTGCAATAACCTTGTGGAAATTCGAGGCCTTGATAGCTTAACATTCTTGCAAGATTTGGATATTTCTGGATGCACGTCCCTTAGACAATCACTGAACCTTTCAAATTTAAAGGGTCTACGGACTATTCGTGCTGCAAATTGTGAGAACCTAGTTGAAATTCAAGGCATTGATAGATTACAATTTTTGTGGGATTTGGATATTTCTGGATGCACATCCCTTAGACAATCAATCGACCTGTCAACTTTAAGGTATTTGAAGAAATTCTGTGCTGCAAATTGCAAGAACCTACTTAGAATTCAAGGCCCTAAAAGATCAAAATACATGGAAAAGTGGGATATTTCTGGGTGCACGTCCATCGAACAATCACTGAACCAGTGAAGTTTATAGAAGCTGAGAATATTCCAAGCTGCAAACTGTGAGAATCTCATTGAAATTCAAGGCCTTGATGTTTTAGAATCCTTCAAAGGGTTGGATATTTCCGGGTGCACGTATTTTGTACGTTCATTGGACATTTCGTTTTTGCAACATTTTTGTGGGCTGCAAATTGCAATCTAAATGAATTTCATGGCGTTGACAGGTTGTAGTTTTTGGCAAGTTTGGTAGTCTCTGGGTCCATGTCCATTCAACAATCATTGGACCCATCAAGTTTAGAGAGTTTGAGGGAAATCTGTTCTGCAAACTGCCATAATCTAGTTGAAATTTAAGATCCTGATAGGTTAAAATCCTTGGAAAACTTGAACATCTCAAGATGCATTTCCATTGTATGATAACCTCTCAAGTTCAAAATATCTGAGGCTATTATTTGTTGCAAATTGCACAAACCTTGTAAGTTTGAATATCTCTAGTGGCATGTCCATTCAATACTTGACCTTTCAAGCTTGAAGAGTCTGAAAGAATTAGATGCTGCCAACTGCAAGAATATAGTTGTAGTTCAAGGCCTTGACTAGTTGGAATCTCTAGAAAGGTTCAATATCTCTGGATACATTGGAAAGATTCCGTGCTGCAAATTGTCGGAATCTTGTGGAAATTCATGGTCCTTACAGGTTGGAATTACTGGCAAGATTGAACATCTCTGGGTGCACATCTATTGAATGATAACCAGACTTCTCCTGTTTAAAAAATTCGATGGAATTTCACGCTGCGAATTGCAATAATCTAGTTGAAGTTTGAGGCCTTGATCGTTTAGGATCTTAAGAAAGGTTTATCTGGATGCATGTCCATTGAAAGAATTCTATGCTGCAAATTGCCAGAGTCTAGTTTAACTTCACAGCCTTGACATATTGGATTTTTGGTAAGAGATGTCTCTGGTTGCACATCTATCAAAAGATTACTAGACCTTTCTAGTTAAAAGGATTTGATGGCATTTCATGCTGCAACTGCAGATTCTTGTTGAAATTGGTGGCCTTGATGGGCTGGAATTATTGGTAAACCAGATTATTAGATTCTAGATGCAAGTCGCTAAAAGCAATGCCTGAATTGTCTGGAGCTTTCCTTATACAGAATTGTCAGCAGTTGTTACATCAGGATGTTTACGAGATCACATTCCGGTGATAATTTGATATTGAGACAATTGATGTCCCTGAGAAAGCAAAATCTTGGTCTTGATGATGGCAAGAATGAAGCTGGCAGTCCTTGTGAATCGTTTGTGAGTGATTCTTCTCTGTACATTACCGAGTGATTTATGTTTTTTATTTGGAATGGAACTTCTTTTGATCTTGGCAGGAATGTAACTAGCAGCCCTTGTTGAATGACTAGATCATTATAAAAGTGACTTCTTGGAAAATTATTTGTCATGTGTCATTCACTGTGATTCTTCATTCGTGACATGATATGGAAAACCAGATTTTTAGATTCATAATCTTTTTGCAAATTCTGTATTTGAAGGTGGTTATGCTTGCTCGTGGATTAGTCTAACCTGTTATTTTTTTTGTTTGTTTACACGATGAGTTAAACTTTTCTATCTTCTGTTTGATCCTCATAATGCCAGGCATGCCGGTTTATATGCAATGGTGATACAGTGAAAATTACAAGACGTTGAAAGATTAGGCAGCTCTTTAAGAAATCCCTTTGACCATAGTCATCTGTGTTTCTTAAGGTGGACAATTGAAATCCTCCACTCATGAATGACGTGAATTTGCTTGGTTTTCCTGCTTGCTTGAATTGGTTTTTCATTGCACTGTGATATTTGAACTGTAATTCTCCTTTTTCTCTGTTCTCATATGACTGCTCAAGGTAATATAATTATTAACATGTGGATTATCAGGGAAGGTTCTGGAGGCAAAGTACAGAAACACATAGGCGAAGGAGAGAGATCATACTGATGGATTATGGTGCTATTGAACCACAGAATTCGTCGGATTCTTTCAGGCTAATTTCATAGGGCGTGAATTTGACATGGCACAAGTCTGCGAGAGTGAGTTCGCAGTTTCATTGTCATTTTAAATTCTCACTTGACTCTCTTTGTGTCGAATTTGATGCTAACAAGATTTACACGGTTAAACTGTTGGTCATTCCAATGCTGGGATTTTCTTGCTACGCCAGTGAGGAATTATTCTAGTGATGTTCTCTATTTCTGACTTTCTAGTACGGGAGTTTTTGTCTCCCGCTGCTTCAAAATCTGTTAATGATCTTGATCTTCATGCTTTAGGAACTACTAATAGAGCTGAATTTTAGAATTTTGGAAGAGAACCATGTATGTATTTCGAGAATGCCCATGAACTATTGCAAGTTTTAGCAATTTTCTGTGTGAATCATGCTGGCATTGTGAGAGGAAGCCTCTTAAAGAGTTCATTACTATATTACGAGTAGCAGCATCTCACAATCTATCAGTAGTCCACCTATATCTTGTGGAAATAATGATCCTCCTGTTTCATGAATTGACATGATAAGCTTATATGGCAATCGACATGAACAGGACTGGCAGTGTAGCAGGGAGAGATGAAGCATCACTTCCAGTGGGGGTGGAGATGTGCTGGTGCCAGTGGCTGGGGCTGATAGTGGCGGGATCTGGCTCAGACAGGAAGTCGGGCCATCAGAAGTTTCACTGATGATGACCACTACTTTTTGGCCCTAAGAGCAATGGTCGTTGTTAGCAAAGAGATAGACAGAGTAATACCTGCTGGCATTATCGAGGGTGGCCAGTTCATTGGTTAGGATGATTTTTTGGAGGAGCGGTGTTGCAGTTGTCATCGTCACCCTTTGGCAAGTTCATGATGTTGTGTGACCTTGCGTTGAAGCCAAACGCTGCAAAAATCATGGAAGATCATCGGCACTAGAGAAACGAAGCTCGAGGTTTATTTTTGGCCGCTGAAGCTCGAGATTAATTGGTGCATATAAGTAGTAGAGAATGGACTGGTAGGAGCAAAGTGCTTATAAAATTATGATAAGCATGGTTGTGATTTTTGCTCCAAAGAGGGCCAAACTGCAAGAAGAGTGTTTCAAGTTGATTTCAACTAAAGGTCACGACTCGTGTATATGATGTTGTTTGTCAAGCCAAACAAAGTATTTCGATTCCTAGCTATTTTCTCCCCAAAAATCAGGGCAAAGAATAAAGTCGAATAACCAGACTATCTGAACACACTGTAAAACCTTTCAACAATTATTTTCTCCTACGACTGCTCAAGGTAATTTAATTATTAACATGTGGATTATTGAGGAAGGTTCTCGATGCAAAGTGCAGAAACACATAGGCAAAGGAGAGAGATCATGCTGCTGGATTATGGCGCGCTCTCGAACCCCAGAAATCGTCGGGTTCTTTCAGGCTAATTTCATAGGGTGTGAATTTGACATGCTGCAAGTCCGCAAGAGTGAGTTCACAGTTTCTTAGTCATTTTAAATTCTTGCCGGACCGTCTTTGTGTCGAGTTTGATCCTGACAAGATTTACACTGGTTAAACTTTTGGTCATTCCAATGCTGGGATTTTCTTTTTATGCCGGTGAAGAATTTGTTCTAGCGATGCTCTATGCTTCTGACTTTCCAATGCGCGAGCTTTTGTCTCCCGCTGCTTCAAAATCTGTTAATGATCTTGGTCTTCATGCTTTAGAAACTGCAAATAAAGCTTAATTTTAGGATTTCGGAAGAGAACCATATACGTATTTCAAGAAAACTCATGAACCATATACGTATTTTTGGCAGTGTTATCTGTATGAATCGTGCTGGCATTGTGAGAGGAAGCCTCTTAACGAGTTCATTACTTTATGACAGGTAGCAGCATCTCAAAATCCATCAGTAGTCCACCTTAACTTAATGGAAAATTATGATCTTCATGTTTCACGAACTGACATGATAAGCTTATGGCAATGGACATGAACAGGACTAGCAGTTTAGCAGTGAGAGATGAGGCATCACTTCTAGGTGCGGGTAGAGATGTGCTGGTGCCGGAGGTTGGGGCTGATTGTGGCGGGATCTGGCTGGACAGGAGGTTGGGCCAGCGGAAGTTTCACTGATGATGGCCACTACTTTTTGGCCCTGAGAGCAATGGTCACCGTTACCAACCAAGACATAGATGAAGTAATACTCGTTGGCATGGTCAAGGGTGGTTGATCTATTGGTTAGGATATCGAACGGAGAAGCAGTGTTGCAGCTGTCATTGTCGCCCTTTGACACATTCGCAATGCCGTGTGACCCTGTGTTGAAGCTGAACACTGCAGAAACGATGGAATGTCATCGGCATTAAAGAAATAAAGCTCATGATTGATTTTTTTGGCCATTGAAGCTCGAGATTGATTGCACATATGAGTACTAGAGAATGGACTGGTAGGAACAAACTGCTTAAAAATCATGATGAGAAAGGTTTTGATTCCTATTCCAGAGAGGGCCAAACTGCAGAAGAGTGTTTCGAGTTGATTGCAACTTATAATTTGCTTAAAAATTATAAGTTGCTTTGTCCAATAAAAAAAAACAAAAATCTAAAATCTGTCTTACATCTTTACGTGTTAACTATGCAGAAGATTGTATCGTTGTTGGTACTTCATGTAATTTTCTTATTTGGACCCTGGTACTTCATATGATTGAGACCCTGGTACTTCGTGTTAACTATGCAGACCACTGTAATCCTAAAATGATGATAACATTGGAAGTAAAAAAATTAAAAAGGTAAATCAATTTTCACCAATCTTTTAATGTTATAAATTTGCACGAAAGTTTATCTCACTTTCCATAGAGCATGCAATAAAATGTATCATTGTAGACATAGTCAGGCTCTTTGCATACAAAGGGAGTAAAATGGAATTCAGATTTGTTTTGATGGGTTTTGAGAATGCTGATCAGCTAAGGCATTTACACATTAAAATGATGAAATTTCATAAATAAAAAAAGAAAGCTATAACTTATTTTAATACACATGTTATAATTGACAAATACTAAATACGGCACCTTATACCTTTCTATAGGATACCTTGCATGAGGAAGAGGGTGCACGCTGAAACCTTGAAACCTATTGTATACCTACCGGCTTCAAAATTTGGGAATTTGAAGCCTACTCTAATACTCACCTTAGAACCTAATCAATCGCGTTGGTTGAGGTTTGTGGATTCTCCTCTACATCCATAGCGAGAATAACAACAAACAATCAAATGAAAAATAAACACTGTAAATAAACATGACACTAGGATTCGATCGAAAAAAAAACCTTTACACTAGGAGGGCGGCCAATCAAATAAGATTCCACGTAAAGGGGATGGAGACTGTCGGAAACACCTCTCTCTCTCTTCGTGGCAAGTCTTTATAATTTAATTTTCAAAAAATGGTTCAAGATTTTTTTTTTAATATCAAACCGCACAAATCATGTCTGTCTATGTGCATATTAATATCATTATTATTAATTATTTTTTTCATTTTCATGTTTTATTAAATTTTGTTTGCCTTTGTAACTTTTTATTGTCGTGAGCATACATATTTCTCTGTCCAATTCAAACCACGATGCGTTTCTTCCACGAACTTTGTTTGAAATCCTTAGTGAACTTAATTTTTTTTTGGTCCTTAATGCGATTTGAAACTTAACTATACTTATCATTTGCATTTGGATTGTTACAGTTTTGATTTGTAAAATGACTTGGTTTGATTTCTATTCCTCAATTATTGAAATTTCATGGTTCGATTCGGTATGGTCTTCAAAGCCAAATCTAGACGTAATTTCATGTTCAAGGGTCGGGCTCACCGGCATTTTGAAATCGTCCAAGGAAAGACCTACCCCAGCAACCAAACAGAGAATCGGACGGGCTATCGGAGAAGAGTTTAAAGCTCGGACAAGAATATCCGTTCCCCGGTTTAGTGTTTTACAAAACCTGCATCCAAACAGGTCCTTTGTCTCTGTCTTGAGAGCGTTATAAACTGTGAGAATCTTCAGTGGTTTGCCAGCGCCACGTCAATGGCTGACGCTGCGTAATTTACTGTTATCCAATTAGATCTTGACACATGGATGTTCATATGAAAATTAAAATTAAAAAAAATAAAAAAATTTCTCCTTTACTCCTCCATCTTCAACCTCCCCTCCGCTGGGCTTGGTTATCTCAAACGCCCAAGGTGAAGGCGCCGGCGCCATCCTTGAGCTACCGCCCCACCGTGGCCACCATGGTCCGCGGCAAAGCTGTTGAGCTCGTCGCCGGCAGCCATGGACGAGCCAAGACTCGAGCTCGAAGCTGTTGAGTAGCAAAACCAGATCTGGCTGTTGAGCGAAGGTCGATCGTCAAGTCCAGGCCAACCTCTCCGGCGTCCCGGCGGCTAAATCTTGGCCACCAGCGCTCATCCTCAGATATGGAGATGCAGAATAGTGATCGGCCATGGACGGCCTCTCGTCCACAGATTTAAGCGCCGACCTCCGCGTCCACCCCTCAGTCTCGCGTCCAAGACTCCAAATCTAGCCGAACTTGCAGATCTGGAGCCACGGCCGGGAGCGACGACGGTTCCAGATCTGGACTTCACCGACCTTCATAAGAGAGGTTTTTCAGAAAATAATTTGTCATGTGTCATCCACTGTCATTCTTCATCCTCAACATGATATGGAAAACCATAATTTTAGATTCATAATCCTTTTGCAAGTACTGTATTTGAAGGTGGTGGTGCTTGCTCGCAAATCATTCTAACGGATTTTTTTTGGTTTGTTTATATGATGAGTTAAACTGTTCTATCTTCTGTTTGATCCTCATAATGCCAGGCATACTAGTCATCTCACTTTCTTAAGGTGGACAATCAAAATCCCACACTCCCGAATGACGTGATTTGCTTGCTTTTCCCGATTGCTTGAACTGGTTTTTTCATTGTTCTGCGATATTTCAACTGTACTCCTCCTTTTTGTCTGTTCTCCTATTACTGCTCAAGGGAACTTAATAATTAACATGCGGATTACTTAGGAAGGTTCTGAATGTAAAGTACAGAAAAGTACAGAAACACATTGGCAAAGGAGAGAGATCATACTGTTGGACTATGGCGCTCTCAATCCACAGAATTCGTCGGGTTCTTTCAAGCTAATTCCATAGGGTGTGAATTTGAGATTCTGCAAATCTGCAAGAGTGAGTTTTTGTCATTTTAAATTCTTGCCAGACTGTCTATGTGTTGAGTTTGATCCTAACAAGAATTACACTGTTTAAACTGTCGGTCATTCCAATGCTGGGATTTTCTCGCTACGCCAATGAGAAATTTGTTCTAGTGATGCTCTGTTTCTGACTTTCCAGTACATGAGCTTTTGTCTTCCGCTGCTTCAAAATCTATTAATGATCTTGGTCTTCATGCTATAGGAAATGCAAATAGGGCTGAATTTTAGAATTTCGGAAGAGAACCGCGTATGTATTTCAAGACAACCCAGGAACTATCACCAATTTTAGCAGTGTTATCTGTATAAATCATGCTGGCATTGTGAGAGGAAGCCTCGTCAATGAGTTCATTACTTTATAACTAGTAGCAACAGCTCCCAATCTATCAGTAGTCCACCTATATCTTGTGGAAATAATGATCCTCCTGTTTCGTGAACTGATATGATAAGCTTATATGGCAATTGACGTGAACAGGACTAGCAGTTTAGCACTGAGAGATGAAACATCACTTCCAGGTGGGTGCAGCGACGTGCTGATGCCAGTGGTTGGGGCTGATAGTGGCAGGATCCGGCTTAGACAGGAGGTGGGGCCGTCAGAAGTTTCACTGATGATGACCACTACTTTTCGGCCCTAAGAGCAATGGTCCTTGTTAGCAAAGATGTAGACGGAGTAATACCTGCTGGCGTTGTCGAGGGTGGCCAGTTCATTAGTTAGGATGATTTTTTGGAGGAGCGGTGTTGCAGTTGTCATCGTCACCCTTTGGCAAGTTCGCCACGTCGTGTGATCCTGCATTGAAGTTAAACGCTGCGAAAATCGTGGAAGATCTCAGGCACTAGACAAACGAAGCTCGAGGTTGATTTTTTGGCCACTAGAGCTCGAGATTGATTTGTGCATATAACTGATAGAGAATGGACAGGTAGAAGCAAAGTGCTTATAAAATTATGATAAGCAAGGTTTTGATTCTTGTTCCGAAGAGGGCCAAACTACAAGAAGAGTGTTTCAAGCTAGATTTCAACTAATGGTCACGACTCGTGTGTATGATGTTAAAGTTTTCCTAAAATGATAATGATATCGAAAGCAGCAGAATGAAATAGATCAGGTTCCTCCCAGGGGAGTGTGAAATATCATAAAGGCAGAGAGAAAGCAATGAATAAGCAAGTACACATATAAATTAATTGACAAATATTATAATATGGTACCTCATACCTTTCCATAGGGTTGCCTTCCACAAGCCGAGATGGTGCAAGGTTGTAACGGTTGAGCCCTTAGAACCTATCATGTCGGTTTAGGCAAAGTTTGTCTTACGTATAAGGTAGAAGCATGTTGAACAAGTGCAAACCATCATATGAGAAATAAATGCAAAAAGTAAACATGACAGATTGCGTCTTCTCTTACAATATTTTAGTACTAAATCACGATAGTAGGCATGATCCCATAAAATCACACATCCTAACAGAGTAGGAGATAATGAGTATAAGATTTTTTGAACTCTTTATATGCTTTCCAAGCTTTTAGAACCATTGGGAGCTATCTCTTAAAACTTTATGCCCGCTTTAGAAGAGAGATCAACAAGACAATTCTTACTATAATCAACAAAGAGGAGATGATGATTGTTCGAAACACACGATTCCCCCACAAGTTTTATTACTTTAATTTTCAAAAGATGGTTCAAGATTTCGATGTCAAACCACACAAACCTATGTGTGTTTATGTCCACGTTAATTTTTATCCTTTCCATGTTTTATTAAATCGTGTTTTGTTTTGTAACTTTTAAGAATGATGACATAAATAGTCCTTAAATTTTGGTTCAATCGTTCAACGTAGTTCTTGAACTTTATTTGATGTGCAATATGATCTTTGAATTTTTAATTTATTCAATGTGATCTTTGGACTTTTAGTGTATGTTATGAATTCAAGTTTGGAGATAACATTAAACATTTTTATAAAGTGTAGAACTAAATTGAACATATACCAAAAGTTCAATAACTACATTATATATTAGTGAAAAGTTTGAGGATCATATCGAACAAATTTAAAGTTTATGGATTATTTATATTATTTCTCTAACTTTTATTATCATTAACATCACATTTATTTGTTTCAAACTAAGATGCACCTCTTCCGCCAGCTTTGTTTGAAATTTTTAGTGAACTTAATCTTTTTTCCTCAGTGTGATCTTGAACTTAATTGTTGGTGAACTTAATCTTTTTTACTTAATGCGAATTTAACTGCACTTATTATTGCAATTTTGGTCATTACAGTTTCGATTTGTAGAACAATTTGGTTCGGCTTCTATTTCTACTGGATCGAATTTTCATTCGGTTTGATCTTCGAAGCCAAACCCGGAGGACACGGATGGAGACGGTCCGGTTCACCGGCATTTTGAAATCATCCCAGGAAAAAAACCTGCGCCAGCAGCCAAACAGAGAATCGGACGGGCTATCCGAGAAGAGCCTAAAGCACGGACAAGGCTATCCTTTCCCCAGGTTTAGAGAGAGTACGACAAAACCTGCGTCCAGACAGGGTCCTTCGTCTCCGTCGAGCGTTATATAGAGAAAGACGAAGAGCAATGGCAGAGTGCCGTCTTTAACAAACGTGACCACTGTCGTCGTTGGTTACCCACTCTCTCTCTCTCTCTCTCTCTCTCTCTCTCTCTCTCTGCGCGCGAGCTGGTAAGCCCTCGCCCTTAAGTCTCTTTCTCTCCTTCCTTCCCGTAGCTTCCTCCGTTTCGATTTCCGCTCGCATTTGGGGAGGAGGGACACGCGGTGCTTGGTTCAAATGGCGGACCGTCGTTCCTCCCCGAAAGTTTCGTCGTCGTTCGAGGTTCGGCTTGTGTCTACTGGGGAGGACCGGTTTCGCCGTAATTACTTAGTACATTTGAGCTTTCAGGGAGAGTGGGTGCCGATCATTTGTTCCCTCTCTGGTTCGGCGACGTGTTGGTCGAAAATGTGGGTTCTCTGGTGCTCTCGCGTGTAGCTGTTTCTGAGCTCTACGCTGGGTCTAGAGTGCGGTCGTTTGGAGGGCTGACGATTGTTTTGAGATGATGGGTTTGAAATATGGGTTTTGCGTGGTTGTATTTCGTCATATCAATGGAACTTTCGAACTTACTTTTGCATTCCTGTTTTCTACGGTGGAAGTTAGAGCATGAAACGGTTTTGGGTGGAAAGTCCGCGTTTTGGTACCACATTTGCATTTCTGTAGGTAAAAACCTTGATGCGACACTCTTCCAATGATTTGTTTTGCCAAGTACGTTTTAACAGCTTGCTTTAATGTGTTGCAAAGAGTCGAAACCAATTTTGAGAGTGTACATTGACATGCGGGAATCTTCCCCAACCCTATCGCACGCCCCTCGCAGTCGCCGCCGATCACGGCGTCCCCCTCGCACTGTCTCGTACACATTCCCGTAGCTCCCCGTGTAGAACCCGCCGCCTTCGACCACGCCGCTCTCCACCATCCCGAATGCCGCCTCCGTCTTCGCCCCGAACCCGCCGTCCTTCTCTGACCCGCAGACCTTGTACACGACGTCCATGTCCGGCGCCTCCTGGAAGCCGCTGATCCGGTACTTCAGGTAGCACCCTTTGAGCTGGACCCTCGCGGCGGCGACAGCGCCCCCGCAGAGCTTCCGGGCCAGGTCGGGCGTCTTGCCCACGCAGTCGCCGCCCTGGGCGGCGGTGAGGTCGCCCCTGCACTGGAAGAGCCCGGACACGGCCGTCGCGCCATCGCCGACGGCGGTGGAGTAGAAGGTCTTCTGGGAGGCCTGGGAGGTGAGCGTGGAGAGGAGGGATTTGAGGTTCTGGGCGAAAGCTTCGGTCGGGTCCGGGACCTTCTGCTGGGCGCAGCCCTTGAAGACCAGGTCGGTGTAGTCGGAAGAGGGCTCGGCGGGCGAGAACGAGAGCCAGAGGAGGACGGCGAAGAAGAAGAAGCGGATTGTCATCCGATACAGAAGCAATCCCATTTCTTCGGTGGATGATGTCGATCAGAATTTGGGTCCGGCCATTGATATGCGCTCTGTTCCTGTGTATTCTCAAGCTTTCTCAGGGAGTTTCTGGAAATGGGTATTCGGCTTCTTTTCCTTTAAGCGACGACGAAAACAGAGCAACTCCGATTGAAAAACAGGGGAACTAAGTAAAGCGCGTACCGATGTGTACTTCCAAATTAGTAGTACTGGCTTTCTTACCAGTAGCAGAACGAATTGGGGCGTTCGTATCTTTTCTGGGGGGGTTTGCTTTTGCTTTGCTTTGCTTTGCTTGCTTTGGGGTGTTTGTTTTTTTATTTTTTATAAATCTTTGTCGTCGCTTTTCCTCTCATTTACTTCAGCCCTCTGGTCTGATAGCGAAATGACTTGAAGACGATCTCTTTTGCTTCATTAATTCTGATAATGAATGAATAATCGATCAGAAGACAAGAACTCTGTGCGGGCTGAGTCTCGATTTGGGAGAGTGTGTGCTCTCCTTTTTTTAATAATTGGAGTTGCCATTAGACTCTTGCCTTTATTGATGTGTGGAAAGGTAATAGGGAGGGGATGTAGATTAGCGCAAATCTTTTTGTGTTAACGTGTTGGGCAGAGAGGGTATAAGAATGGTATGATCCGATTTGATTCCGATGCTTTGTTTCTGATGCAGGGGCTCTGGCCATGACGCCTAACAAGTACTCGGGAATCTTGTTTGACTGGAGTAGGAGTGATCGGTCCTCGAGCGGTCCTGTTCTCGCACAAGAAGTAGGCCATAGGGAACAGTTCCCAATTTCTGAAATCGAAAATCGAACTGGATCGATCCAATTGATTCCCTAATAAGTCAATGAAACTAGTCCCATGTTCCTTTTTTTTTTTTTTTGGCATGGTTATTAATGGTATATCCATTTTGATTTGATGCCAAGTGCAAAGTTCCTGTGATTGCATTGCAATTCAACACTTTTGATTCCGATTCCGATTTGCACTTTTGACCCTCAACACTTTGGATTTCAACACTCTCTCGCAAGCGTGTCATAGAGACCTTGTCCACGAGTTCACTCAATTTGCAGCCCTCTCTTTTGTCGATTTGCCTAAGCGATGAAATCCAAAATGGGAGATGGATTAGGTTTAAAAAAAATATTTTTAAGAAATAAAATAAATTGAAAAAAATCAATTCAATTTGGGCGAGCAATTTCACCCCTGAAATCAAGAACCGGATAAAAATTCATTGATTCCAATTTCATGGAATTGAGAGCTAAACTAATAATTCTGGAAATCATTTAGAACTGGCCAATTTAGTTTGGTCCGATTTGGATGGTTCTTTTTCCCACTCCTAGACCTGAGTGCAATTTCCTCCTTGTTTTCTTGGTTTCCCCGTCCTTTGGAAAAGCAAGGGAAAAGGCACGTTTTTCATTATTGATTTTTTGTTGTTGCTCGGAATATTTTTGCTATTCGTATCATGGGGGTTCCTTCACTAGAAATCTCCTGCCGCCATGCATTGTCCTTTCCATCACCAAGCAGTTGGGTTCATGCATACTATTAAAAAAAGCCTTAAATCTAAGGTTAGAATGTTCCCAAAAGTTCTCCCCCGTGTATTAAAAACATTAATCAAACTTTAAAAAATTTAATAATAATAATAATAATAATAATAATAATAATAATAATAATAATAATAATAATAATAATAATAATAATAATATACTCCAAATCACTATAGGAGACAAGCCTCCAATGAAATTCCACGCCGCTTTTGACGCGGGTAGTGAACCAAAGGAGGCTTATGTATGAAACAAGGGTGCAGATAAAGATCTTGAGCTTGACGTTGCCGATCCATGTGAAAGAAGTTAGTTCGAAAACTTATTGCTCACGCATGTAATGACGTTAGCATTTCGCTGAAGATAGCCTAATCAAGTTGCCTTGAACATGACTTTGGTTAGCAGCAGGGACCTACTAACCAAAAGAAAAATTGTACAAGGACCTTACCTGAACAAGCAAGTAAAGCGAAAAATTGCCGAAAGCAGCAAGCATTGCAGAGCCTGATTCAAAGAAGTGGCCAAGATAGGACTGATCGATTCTTGGTCCAATTTGATCTCACTTAGGAATCGGGAATCAGATCGATTCCCATTTTAAGAAACCAAGGATCGGACCGGTCCAGTTCCTGGGCGGACCAATGGAACAAGTCCATTCTACGACTTCCAAAAGGAAAACCCAAAATTACCATATGATATCTTTCATGAAGATTGCTAAATTGAATTTTACTCGATAGGCAAATGATCTCCCATAAATGCATAGACCACAATCCAAAAAACTAAAGGAAAAATAAGGTATATATATGTATTATCGATCCGATTTATACCTTTGAATCAGGAATTGGACCAAAAATAATATTGTTCATTGCATGTTGTGACTAGAGATTGGATTGGTCGTTCATTGCATGTTGTGACTACATAGTTGATTGGTTGTGCTCCACCTTTGTTCCACAACATGGTGGTACTATTTGTCTGAAAAGAATAAAATTTAGCAAAATGACATTGTTTTGTCTAAAATTGTTCACATCGCGTAGACGGTTGGCAATGACTAGACGTCACATCGGCGACTTCTGAAGGTGATCGTAAGAACTCCATTGAAATGATGCAAAAAGGTTTAGGACTACGTTAGTGAAATTGGAAAGTTGAAAAACTAATTATCATTCGTAATATACCGATTGGGTAATTTTTTCAGATTAAAATTCTGATAATGAGCTGACCAAAAGACAAGAACTTTGTGCTGGCTAAGTCTCGAGGTGGGTGCGTTTCTCCTTTTCAATAATTGAAGCCTTTGCCTGATGGCCTTTATCGATGTGGGAAAAGTTGATAAAAGGGGATGAAGGTTAGTGCATATCTTGGTCTTTTTTGTGTTGTTGGGACTTTACACAAAGCCTAAGAGGGGCGGAGAGTACGGGAATGGTATGTTTCTGTCCGAGTCAGTTCAGTTTTCTATTTCTGATGCAGGCTCGAAAAAGAAAAGTTCTTAGATGATCCGAGATATATGCATGAGCATGATGCATCTTAGACCAACGCCTAGCGCTGATGTAATTATTTCCAGCGATTCGGACGCATGAATGCTGATAAACAACCCAACCGTAATCGGTTTGTCGTGGGTTTTCTAGGTGAAGACATTGGGTACTTGATAACAAGTAGGTCTAGGTCTATAAAAATGGTAGAAAGTTCATGTATGTATTTATGTCCGTGGAGGTACAAAGTTTAAAATATGTCGAAAAATCCTAAATTATGCTACTCCAACACTAAAGTTCCAAATTTTTATTACATCACCAAATATTCTAAACTTCACCCACAATCATTTGTCACGTTTGTATAAATTTGAAACATTGATGGCACGAAAAAAAGTTTTCAGTAGTTGTATCACTAATAGGCAAAGTTTATGAATTTCTTTTTTTTGGTAAACATGGGGTATTTTTATTTAGGGTTAATGCCACGAAAAACCCTAAACTTTACCCCCTGTGACACATTTATCCTAAACTTTTTTTTGTGACACAAAAAACCCCAAACTTTGCCACGTGTGACACATTTATCCCAAACTTTGCCCCGTGTGACACATTTACCCTAAACTTTTTTTTCTGCCATAAAAAACCCTAAACTATGCCACTTGTGACAATTTTACCCCAAAGTTTTATGAGTGAAGGGCATTTTCGTCATTTTCTATATATATATTTTTTATTGAAGTGGAAGCCGGCGAGGATGGCCTCGCCGGCGCCGAGTCCGGCGAGGGTCGCCGGGCGCCCTCGCCGGCGTGGGCGAGGGCGGCCCAGGCAGCTTGGGCGACCCTCGCCGGCGTCGCGGCGAGGCCGCCCGGGCCGATCCGCTTGGGCCGCCCTCGCCGGGACGCCGGCGAGGGTCGCCCTCGCCGACGCCGGCGAGGGTCGCCCTCGCCCGATCCGGCTCGGGCGGCCCTCGCCGATGCCGGCGAGGGTCGCCCAAGCTGGGCCGCCCTCGCCCCACGCCGGCGAGGCCGCAGATCCGGCGAAGGGCCGCCCTCGCCGGATCCGGCTTGGGCGGCCTCGCCTCGCTCGGGTTGCCCTCGCCCGGCGAGGCTCGGGGCGGCCCTCGCCGACGTCGGGCGAGGGCCGCCCGTGCAGATCCGGCTCGGGCGGCCCTCGCCCGACGCCGCCGCCCAGCCGGATCGGGCGGGCCGCCCGAGCGGATCGGCCAGGCGGCCCTCACCCGACGCCGGTGAGGGTCGCCTGTGCTGGGCCGCCCTTGCCCGACGCGCAAGGGGGGCCGCCCAGCGACCCTCGCCGGACTCCGGCGCGGCGAGGCCATCCTCGCCGGCTTCCACTTCAATAAAAAAAAAAAAAAAGAAAAAGAATAGAAAATGACGAAAATACCCTTCACCCAAAAAAATTTGGGGTAAATTTGTCATAAATAATATAGTTCAGGGTAAAATTGTCACAAGTGGCATAGTTTAGGGTTTTTTGTGGCAGAAAAAAAAGTTTAGGGTAAATGTGTCACACGGGGCAAAGTTTGGGGTTTTTTGTGTCACAAAAAAAAGTTTAGGGTAAATGTGTCACAGGGGGTAAAGTTTAGGGTTTTTCGTGGCATTATCCCTTTTATTTATCAAAATGGTGCAGAAATCTTGATGGCACAAAAGAAGATTTGGGATATTGGTATTGTCGGCGTTGACATATTTTAGGATTTTTGGTGAAATCTTATAAATTTTTAAATAGCCTGGATTAAAGTGAAATCTTCCTTCGTCTATAAGAGTTTGGAAATGTGTAAAGGCATGCTTTTTTCATTGATTTTGTTTTGGCTGCTTTGGAACTTTAATGATCAAATCCCCTTTTGCTATTTAAATATGCACCGTCCCTACATTACCAAAACGTTTGGTTCATGCACATTAAGACAAAAATGACCTAAAGTTCTAATATTGCAAAAAGTTTCCCCATTGCACAAAAAATATTGATCAAACATTAGAGTCTTGAAAAAGCAGCGAAGATATTACATTTTATGTTTACTATACGAGATGAGTGCTCATGCAATTCCCTGTTATTGCTTACGGGTTGGGAAGCGAATGAAAGTAGGCCTATGTAAAAGAGGGTTTGGATAGACATCTTAAGACTCCCACCGTTGAACCATATCGAAAAACTCGATCCTAATTCTTATTCCTTGTGTTTTAGGTATTAACACGAGCATATTACAAAAGATCGTCTAGTTAAGTTGCAATGAACATGACATTGATCAGTGGCAGGAAACTATTACCCGAAAAAAAGAATAAGAATTGTGGCAGAAAAAAGAATATTATAAATGTGTCAAAAGGAGTGAAAAAGCACATGAAAGGAAAACTAAGGGACAAGTATAGTGAAAATTTGGATCCAAAATATTTTGTTCTCAATAAGTTCCAAGCGGGGCTAGATCCAAATTTGATTGGGGCCTGAAAGCCCACAAAGACCCATCCATATTTAAAGAATTAAAAATATTTTCAAAAACAATTAAAATAAAAAGAAAGCTTAGATAAGAAAAAAAATTAAATATTCATGCTCAAATGACCTAGCAAAGTCGCTAAGAAGGAGCTGAACTTGCTGAAAGCATACCTAATTAGTAGGCTAAAAATAAGCTCCAACTGTGTTTAATATTTAGCATCCTGACATGCAACTTTGAACATAATTTATGAAAGTCACGAGTCGTTAAAATTAGATAGCACATATCTCATATGAATAAAAATTCACAATTTTTTAAGTAATATTATTTTAATTATTTGGTAATTGCATGCTCGGGTTTTGTAACTAAATGGATACTTAGATTTTTTGAAAAAGAAAAGATTTTGATTTTAGACTAGGCTTAACCGGCTCTCACTTAATATGATTAATTTGGCATGAGTCAATCTAGGCTTATTTTGTCTTAGAGAGCGCCAGTGTGAAACCATTGTGCCATGCCTTAATTTGGGACAAAGCCTTGGTTGACATGGTGCATGAATAGTTGTGATCACTAGGGGTAAGCAATTTTAGGTTCTGACTAGGTTGAACTTTGAACCTATCCGTTGAATCATATTTATTAATTTTTGGAATCTAGAATCTATTTTACATACTTAGGAATTTGGAACCTACTATGTCATAGGTTCCAAGGCCTACCAACCATATGTATTCTTAATTGAATGGTTGCACTGAATCATCACCTCTAATAACCATTATTTGCTGTAAGATACTAATCATAATTCATATTGAGATACATAGGGATTATGAAATATTAACAAAATAAAAGTCGTAATAATGGATATCACCGGAAATAAAAGCTCATAGTAATAATTTCATATTACATACTCATTTTGGATGTTATGGAATATAGTAGAATTGATGGAAGACATATAATAAGAAAAATAGAATGACTTCTTTCAAGTTCAAGTTCTCGGTTCCACCTGGAACCTACCATTCGGAATAAGTTTCATAATTTTTGGAACCTAAAACCCATCCTTTATATCCTATAACCTAAAATCGAATCGATTTCCATCCGTTCGATTTTCAGGTTATCGGTTCTACACCAAAACCATGCTCAACCCTAGCATCCACCAATGGATCCCGCTAAACTATCATTGATCAAATTTGAGTTGCCATTTTTCAGCTTGATTTGACAACAAACTATTTTGAGTTGGTATCAGTTTGTTGGTCCATTAATTACTCTCTCTTACCTTTTTGTGGTTTCTTTGAAATTGTATCCTTGCTCATCCAAGTTTATTGGAGAGATGTATGACTATATATGGTTTCCTTTTATGCTCCGTTTGTTTTTTGAAAAATGGATGATTTAGAAAACATTTCTTTTTAAATGATATCTTATATCATTTACACAAATAAATGAATGCAAACTATTTTAATCGTTGACAAAAATGTTTAAATATAAGTTATTGTTAATAATATAAAATTTTTCATTGACTAAATAATTTAAGAGATACACGCGACATTTTTAAAATAATATTTTATAGATTTTTCACTTTTCACGAAATAAATGAAATCTTAAATTTCAATTTCCAACTCCTCTCGAAGCACATTTGATGGGAGGTCCAGAAGAAGTGTAGGATGCTCCCACTTTTCATCATCATTATCATCATCATCATTTTGTTGATAAAAAGGCCTAACCAGGGCTAATTTTTAGTCAGCTAAGTGGGCGAGTCAAAAAAGCAAGTCACTTTCTCTGCACTGCAACGGAAATCACGCGTCCTGGAATCTGCGTTAGTGTTCCTTTGCCTGAACGAACGCACACTAACAGTGAATTGAAGCACCTCCTTTTTATCGAGAGCTAAGACTAGAAGTTAAATATTGTTTCCATTCAGCGAAATTGCGATGCATTTGCATGCACGACCAAGAAAAACAAAGTCGCTTGTTTCCCACGTCCTCCCCGACACTCTAGCCAACATCTCCACCGTCGACTCTTGTTTTAGGATGGTTTTATCAAGCAATTGATGACGTTGACCGAGTCTAGTCAACGAAAGTCGCTCGATCAATTAGCCGTGTCATTCAGGATTCAAAAATAATTAAAAAAAAGCCACGTTGATGTGGAAACCCAAAAAAATCAGATTGAGGATTGAAAATAATAAAATTCCCTTAATATGGATATTGCGCGTCTCACATATCTTTATTTACAAAATCTAATATTATCCGATGATTGTTGTTATAGAGTTCCTCGGATTTCCTAGTGCTAGAGAAGAAAAAGATATAGTAACTAATTTGGAAGCTTTACGGTAAAGAAGGTAAACTTCACATCAAAGTTTCGATCTTGACTATTGCCGAATAAGTAAAATATAATAGTTCGTCGCGTTAGGAATAGTAAGGAATGAGTAAGGGTGAATGAAAACTCCACCACATTCTTGATAACCCTTCGGACAAGGTCTTGTAATCGACCATCAGGCAAAGTACCCCAGCTACAAGACCTTGCCCCAAAAAAAGCAAGTCAAGTCATGAAACAACTCGGTAGTTTCCCCGCCCCTTCGGCTTTATGCTGCTATCGTCCATTCAAAAGATACACATGACCATTCTTACAAAAATACTTTTATAATTTTTTTTTTCAAAGTGAACGGAGCCTTGGATTCCAATTTCCAACTCGGTCAAAGAGCATATTTCTTGGAAGGTCCTCAAGACGTGTAGGATGCTCTCACTTATTTATTATTATTATTTTGTTAATAAAGAGGCCAAATTAAGGCTAATTTTTTTAGTCAAGTGAGCAAGTCCCAAAAGCAAGTCACTTTCTCCATAATGCAACGGAAATTACGCCCCTGGTTCTCCTTGACTCATCCATTTCATGGGAAACTTACGCGGTTATTGATTCTTTTATTTTCGAAAAATCTATTGATGCACATGTCTATTCTCCACCATTTAAGCACTTGGTTAATATAACTAAACAATTTCACTCTTCGTTATGATATTCTTGTACTTAATTATAATGATATGCCACAATGTTGTACATTATAGCAGGTGTACCACAGCTGTTTTCCTCGTCTTCTAGCCTTTGTGACGATCCCATGGCATTGATCATGGCAATTTTATCATGCTCTATTTGAGGGTTAACACCTACAAAGTTTTGATCAAACAGCTGATAGCAAAAATTACATGAACAACTAACAGCAAAACAGTTGAGTAATCAACGGCATGACTTTTTGTGCATATTACTAGTCTTATTAATTTTTTAGCAAAAAAAAAAAAATCACGTTAATCTCAACTGTTGGAAAATGTATGGTCCATATGAGTTCGTTTTTAGTATACTAAGTAGATGACATATGATAGAGATTGTGATGACTTTATTAATCGACGTAGAAATCTCTAAAAAAAAGTAATTCTAGAATAATTCTCTCTTGGAACTATTTTATAAACTAGGCTTCTCCATGCCTCACCATGCTTACTATATAGTCATCACGCCTTTGTCTCAGTCACCTCGATATCCCTCCTCGAATTACTTTTCAACATGTTGCATGACCTTGCTTTCTTAATTAACCAATCAAAAATAATAAAATCTGGAGGAGGAGTTGCACACATTCAACCAAGTTTTAATTTATTGATTTGTTACTCCGCAAATTTAATTCATTATTTAGTTTGAATTTAAAATATGAATGGGAAAATTTTGCAATACAATTTCCAAGCACGAAGTCATTAATTTTTGAATTTATAAATGGCTGAAAACAATTGTAAAATAAGTTCAGACATCTCCATTTTATCGAGAGTTAGACTAGAAATTAAAGCAAATAACTACCACTACATCTTATTAGTAAAACAAATTATATACCCCTTAACTATAACATTGTTTTCATTCAGCAATATTGCGACCCATTTGCGGGTTGCTAGTTACTTTTCTTCTTTATTTTTTGGGTTTAACAGAAAAAGCAAGTCTAAGTCAAGTCAAGAAGCACATTGGTACATTCCACGCACCTTCCGCGTTGCTGCTTATCGTCCTTTCCCCTCATCATTCACCGCTGCTGTTCGAATGCCGTAAAAAGTCTTGAATCGTTGGAGAGGCAAGAGCTCGGCATTGTTCAAGCACGCTGCATAGAGAGTGTTGTGTGTTGGTACTTCAACGTCGAAGGTTTAGAATCGGTGGAGATCGCGGCGGCAGGTGGATTGTGTTGTCTGAGCACTCCTCAGGTAATCCATGACTCTTTACTCTTCTCATCTTCTATGTTTCCTGCTTTGATTGCTTCATTTTCTTCTGATGAGTTCTCACCTAAAGGTAGGTTGTTATATTCAACGACCCACTTTTGTTCAGGTTGAGACAAAGCATACTGAAGACCTTGCAGTAAGCCTACTCTTTCAGCTTGAAAGGCTGACCGAGTCTTCACCACCCGAGCAAAACCCCCAATCATCTTACCTGTTGAGTCTCGGCATGCACCAGCAACGGCGCCGGAGTTTGATTCTCGAAGAAAGGAGCCATCGACGTTGAGTTTCAGAGATCTGCACGACAGCGGTACCCAATTTGGAGGTAATATGAATGATCTGCAGATATTTATTAACAAAATCTTAAATGACCCGACGAACGATTGATATGTTTTTGTCGTTGGCTCATGTACGTTAGCGTCAAGAGCGTCTGTTTATCGCTCGTTAGTTTTCTTCTCTATTTTCCTTGCTCTTCTCTTCTCTGTTTCCTGTTTTGATTGCTTCGATTTTTTTTCAGATGAGTTTTGAATTGAGTTCTCTAAAGTAATATTGTATAATTATTCGATCATGGAGAACCCGTTGGCCCGAGGATCTCCAAAGGTGATATTGAAGGAATAAACTTTATATAAAATGCTAAAAATTATTAATTTAAGGATGGAGAGAGATATAAAAGTGACTTGTGTGAGAGCACGATGCTTCTTTAGGCATGATGTGGTATGGAGGAGTCTAGCTTGGGAAAATGGTTTTGGAGAAATTTACTTTGAAAGTAATTTTTCTCAAGAAGAAATCTCTTTTAAAAGAAAAAAAAAGGTTGGATTGTGGATTAAAAATAATAAACTTTCCTTATTTTATTACTGCTGTCCTGCAGTTTGATTAATCGGACGATTGATGTGTTTTTGTCGTTGGCTCGTGTACGTTAGCGCCTTGAGCATCTGTGTATTGCTGGTTAGTTTTCTTTTCTATTTTTTATAAATAAAAAAAAGCAAGTCCAGTCAAGAAGCACCTGCATAGGCTCCACGCATCTTACGCGTGCTCATGTACGTCAGCAGCACCAGGAGCATCTGCGTGTTGCTAGTTACTTTTCTTCTTTATTTTTTCGGTTTAATAGAAAAAGCAAGTCTAAGTCAAGTCAAGAAGTACCTTGGCACATTCCACGCACCTTCCGCGTTGCTGCTTATCGTCCTTTCCCCTCATCATTCACCGCTGCGGTTCGAATGGCATAAAGAGTCTTGAATCGTTGGACAGGCAAGAGCTCGGCACTGTTCAAGCACGCTGCATAGAGTGTTGTGTGTTGGTACTTCAAGGTCGAAGGTTGAGAATCGGTGGAGATCGCGGCAGCGGTTGTATTGTGTTGTCTGAGCTTTCCTCAGGTAATCCATGACTCCTTACTCTCCTCATCTTCTATGTTTCCTCCTTCGATTGCTCCATTTTCTTCTGATGAGTTCACGGATCGAGTTCCTAGAGACATTCTACAATTCCCAAATCTGGGATTCCTTGTTTGTCTACTCTGTTTTCTACTTTGTTTTGAGGCTCTGCTCCATCAATCTGTTTACGGGAGCCAAGGAGATCGGATATGGGGGGCGTCTTCCTCAACCTTTTTTACTGGCTTTGTAGGCTCTGCTCATCCAATTCTCTCGAGATGAAAAGAAAAGAAACCCACTCATTCAAAAGATCCGACGTGCGAGGCGTCTTCCTTGTCGACCTCTCCACATGTAGGTGATTATGAAGGCGGAACCAAAAAGGCGAGAGGAGATAATTACGAGGTGTTCTTGAGTTTTAGGGGGAAAGACACTCGCAAAGGCTTTACCGATTATCTCTATACGAGTCTTATTGATGCAGGAATTCACGTGTTCAGAGATGACAATGAACTCCGTGTTGGTGAGGAGATTGGTCCGGAGCTTCTTTGTAGTATTATGCAGTCTAAGATGTCAATCCCAATTATCTCAGAGAACTATGCCTCTAGCAAATGGTGCCTCCGCGAGCTAACTCAGATATTGAAGTGCAAGAGAACTATAGGGCAAATAGTGTTACCCATATTTTACAAAGTGGAACCCTCGCAAGTGCGACATCTTAAAGGGAGCTTGGGAGATATTATCGATGCACGTAGACAGAATTTGGATGAAATGGTTGTGAAGGAATGGGAGGAAGCACTCAAAGAAGTGAGTTCCTTGAAAGGATGGGAATCGGAGAAAACTAATGATGGGTACATTACTCTCTCCACCAAAAATCGTTGTTTAATTTCTCATAATTGAAAAAGAATATAAATATTGCCATCATATATTGAAATTTTTATTGTTATTTGACAGGCACGAAGGAGTGCTAGTTAAAATGGTTGTTCAAAAAGTAATGGGCGAATTGAAAAGACTTTTTCAGCTACTTGTTCCCAAACAATTAGTGGGAATTGATGAGCATGTGGAACGGATTATGAGCTCGATAAATGATGAATTCAATGGTACGGCGATTATTGGAATTCATGGTATGGGCGGCATCGGTAAGACAACTCTGGCAAAGGTATTATACAACAAACTCTCATGTAAGTTTGAGTATCATAGCTTTGTGGCGTATATTCGAGACACATATCCACGCAAGGGCATCGAAGGTCTACAAAATCAACTCATTCACAACATAATAGGATCTTCTTGTGTTGTGTCTAATGTCGATGAAGGAATTCATGTCATTAAATCTCGATTTACAAGTAAAAAAGTCCTTGTTCTTATTGATGACATGGATGATATTTCTCACTTGATTGCTTTGGCTGGAGATGGTAGTTGGTTTGGACTGGAAGTATAGCCATTATAACAACTAGAAACAAGGGCATTCTTGATGAAATTAGGGCAAGCCACATCTATCAACTCAACGAGTTGCCTTTTGATCAATCGTTAATCTTATTTAGTAGACATGCATTTCGAAAGGATTCTCCTCCGAGCAATTATGCGATTATCTCTCATGATGTTGTATCGACAATGGGGGCTTCCCTTAGCAATTGAAGTTATAGGTTCATTCCTATGTGGAAAGAGAGAAGAAGTATGGAAAGATACATTAAAGAAATTAAATAAGGTGCCGATAAGAAAGTGCAGGAGAAATTAAGGATAAGTTATGATGCATTAGATAGTGGGGAGCAACAGATATTTTTGGATATTGCATGTTTTTTTATTGGATCACATAAACGAAGTCTGATTCATATGTGGGATGCTTGTGATTTTTATCCGGAGAGGGGGATTGAAGTACTCAGTCTTTTTTCCCTAATTAAAATTGACGAGTACGGCAAGCTACTGATGCATGATCAACTGAGAGATCTTGGAAGGGAAATTGTTCGTCAAGAAAATCCAAAAGAGCCTCAGGAGCGCAGTAGATTGTGGAATAAGGAGGAAGCCGTAGATGTGCTTGACAACAACATGGTAAGAGATTTCTCTATTTGTCTTAGCTAATGAATGAGAGACAATTTTCTTTCTTGTTTGATATAAAAATTGTCATTGATCTTAAGTTCCCAAACTTGCCACTTTTACCAGCAAAAAAGCTCTTTCAATTCATTGCCGTTCTTGCCAAATTCTAGGACATGGTCAGATCTAGGACATAATTGAGGAGCAAATTCTTGGTTATTGATGATTGAAATATATATATCTTTACCTCGTGGTATTGTGATGAGAACGTTCTCTTTTGGTAACTTCAATTTAGAACTACAAAAACATGATGTTTGACAAATTACTTTTGGAGAAAACCTAACATGTATACTTTGATGTATGTGTTTGATGTTCGAATTTTTCTTTTGATTTATTGTGAGGTGATGTCCTTTTTTTTTCCCTTTTAGTGAGAATTAACTTCTCACAAGTCGTTTGCTGTTATAAACGAGACCTTCATTCTTTTATGATGATTAGCCATCCTGGTTCATGTATTTTTTAAGTCAGATAAAGTACAGATTTAGTTCTCTAAGTATTATTGTTTCTGAGATTTAGTCCCTTGTGCTCAAGTAGTCCTTTGTATTCTGCAGATTGTGCAATCGAGTCCTTTGTAGTTAATCATTAGTTAACACTGTCAATTTATTGATGTGGATTTCGTGTTTATTAATGAGGAAAATACTATCCTAAATTGGGCTTATTATGACACTAATACCCCAAACTTTTCTTTTTCCGTATTTTCAAAATCCTCAAACTTGTACCAATGACAAAAATCCCCTGTCTACCACAAAAATCCTAAGGTTTTTTTAATGGTAATGATAATATCTCAAACCTTTTTTTTTTTTTTTGTCACTAAGATTTTCAAACTTGTAACACCGAGTGACAAAAATTTATAGTGGGATTTTTGGCAACACAATAAAAAGTTAGAGATATTGGTGTCAGGGAAATTATAGTTTGTGATTTTTAGTGGTACTAATCTTTTATTTATGATATATGCACAATCGTGCAATATAAACTCTAAACATATATTAATTTCATTTTGTAGAATTTTCATTATAGTGGATAATTTTTATTCTATGAATTTTCTACTACTTATTTTTCTCTTTGACGATGGCTTATTTTTCTACTAATCCCCTTATAACATTTAATTGTTAAACATAGTTTATCATGTTATTATAATTATTTCTAAATTGTTCAACTCTTAATGAGCATCTTACTTTTTAGTAAATATTATATCACCATTTATCAAATATGGGCTGTCACGTTGCATAACCATTTTATTGACTTTTTATTTGTTAAATATTGACTATCAAACTATTTTTGCATCGTTCTACTCCTAGTCTTAGTGAGCATTTAGCACATATTTAGTACATTTACATCATTTATTTATTGATTTGTTAACATCATTTACTTATGAAATACAACAAAACATTTTCTCATAATGAGTATCAATAGAACTCTTCAATCATACAAAGATCATTTATTACACATTTCGTTATACATATTAGAAATTGAGATGCGAAATACAATGGCGTAACAAGATTATTGAAAAATGCAAATGATGCTTTTTACGAGTATAATTTTCCACAACAATAATCAACTGAATAGGACATTGCTTAGAATTGAAAAAGGTTATCTATGAGGTTATTGACAAAAGTACAATAAATATATGAGAAATTTTTGAAGGAAAAATAAGTGGTGCCCGTCTAAAAAAATAAAAGTTTGAAGGAAGAATTTGAACCGCCAAACAAATCCGTATTATGAAGCCAATCTATTCATTCTTTTATGTCCAATTTGTCCGGGAACAAGATCTCATTAATCTATGGGTGCAATTGATATTTTCATGTGCAATGGAAAAATACTCATTGAAGAAAAACATCATACGAAACTACTAGAAAATATGAGCACGATATTTGGGATGATAATCTCGTTTTCATTTTGCTGTGAGAATTGCAAACAAGGTACACCCAAAAGAGAGGGGGAATTCTATGACTATTTTCTTTAATTATGATACATATTTTGAATGCAAGTTTGATAGATGTATTTGGATCGTAACAGCCATGTTGTTTCACATATAAAGGATATAAGCAAATATAGTGTTCTCTTACATACAAAGGGCTTTGGTAGATGTATTTGAAGGAGTGGTTACATGAGGAGAGACCTTCTATTGCAATTCCAAAGGATGTGGATTTTGGGAATTCAAAAAGTGCAAAAGGCAAAAGGCATAATTGGAAGAGCAAAAGTTGAGGAGCAATCTCTTGAGCTTCATGATTTCACATAGATTAAATAAACAATATGCAATCACAACATGCCATTCCACAAAGCTGAAAGTGAGAAGCCTACACTATAATAGCATGATAGCAAATTGAAATTAATATCATTCCTCTTATATCAGTTAGTCTCATCTCTTCATTCAAAATTTACGGTCCACAATGTTTCCTAATTGCAGGGCACTAGAAAGATTGAGGCCCTTTGTATTGACAACATTGGTAGGAGAAGATACACAAATGAACAATTTAAAGAACTGACCAATTTAAGGTTTCTTCAATTTGATGGAGCAAATTTTGTGGGAGATTTTCAGAACTTGCTTCCTCAATTAAGATGCCTTAAGTGGTGGAATTGTCCCTCAGATTTCATAGCGACCAACTTTCATCCGAAGAAATTAGTCATGCTCGATCTATCAAATAGTGCGATTACAGAGAATTGGGGAGGATGGGGTTTGCTCAAGGTAAGATGTAGAGAAAGCATATCTTTTGTGAGTAATTACATATTTCAGGTCCAATCCCACTAACTTCTCATTCCTTTGTTTCGCTGAGGTTTATTATCCTTTCTGAAAAATTAAGGATTTTCCTCTAAATATAAGAGGCTATAGGGGTTTTTGCCCCTTAATATTTTAACCACCAATCATGCTTGACATTAGACACAGTAAATTTTCTTTAGTTATATTAATTAACGTCTCTTAAAAATATAACTAAAACTTCTGTGCCTATCTTGATTTTTATTTATCTAATTGGTTTGGTTTGTGGCTTTTGAGGTAATATCTCCCCATTCAAAAGTCCCTTTTTTTAGCGATTCTTGTTATATGTCTATGTGAATCTTCTTTGGGAAAAATATAAAAAAAGTCATAAACTGATTGCATTAATATAATTTAGTTCCAAACCTTTTAATTAGACTAATTTAATCCTAAACATTTTCACATTGGTACCAGTTTATTTCATCCAGCCAATTTCAGCTAGAAATGACATGGACGCCAGCCATTTTATATGCTATTATGAGCATTGACGTTAACATTTTTTTATAATCTTTTCCTTTCTTTTTTCTTTTCCTTCGTCGGTGGCCAGTGAGGTTCGTCCTTGTTGGCATCGCCTAGGTGACGGTTGACCTCACCCTCGCCTTGGCAATGCCCACCTTGCTAGATCTAGGGAGGGCGGCCTCATCAATGCTCACCCTCACCCAAGCAAGGTTGGCTTGCGCCTATGGTAGTGAAGGCGACCTTCACCAGCCACTAGTGAAGGGAATGAAAAAGAAAAGAACAGAAAAAAAAGAAAAAGGAAAAAAGGAAAAATATTGAAAAAGCATTAAAAATTATAATAGAATGTCAAAGTCAGTATCGGTGATGTTACATTAGTAATTTCCGATCTAAATTGGTCAGATGGACAAATTTGGTATAAATATAAAAATATTTATGACTAAATTGGTCCAATTGAAGGGTTTAGAACTTTGGTATCAATACAATATGTTTAAGGTTTTTTTAGTACTTTTCCCAATATTCTTTCATAAGAAACAAAAACTCCCTCACATATCAAGGGACTTGTGTTGTACATTCATACTGAAATTCTAAATTTATATTTGTCTTAGAGAAATAGGAATCATTTATGAATTGCTTTAACTTGTTGCTCCCAATATTTAATCATTGTAATTTATAAATTATTAACGTAATAAGAGTAACAAAATTGTCTTTCCAATGGAATTTAATTACTTTTGGACCTAACTTTTTATTTTTATATATCTTGTACATATAACATTGAAAAATTGCTTTTCATAATTAAATTAGCTGTTTTTCCTTAATTTCATACTATTGAAAGAAAACGTGGCCCCCGGTGAATGCACCCCTCTTCCATTTGAATTTCTCATCTGCTTTTTGATGATACAGTTTGCTTATGTCTAATCAACGAAGAATAGCATCGCCTTAACTTTTAAAAACAAAATATATTTGTTCGTTGAAATGTTAGCCATAACTAAGATTGTAGTTGGTACTCGTATGTCTCTAAAGATCTTTTCGCAAGGGACATGCTTAATAAACATTTATACATTGGTGTAGACAAATTCTATTAGAATAAATATTTAAAAGAAAAACAAGACAATTGAGTAGGAGAAGTGGTGCATGGACATTTTTAAAAAACTTTAAAAAAGTCTAGATGGCAATCATAGTGATAAATGCTTTTTTTCTTTCGAGATAGCAACTAAGCTCAAAGTTCTCAACTTATCGTACTGCCAATCTTTGAGAAGAATTCCTGAATTGTCTACTTTGAAAAGCTTGGAGATCTTGATTCTCAAATTTTGTATGGATTTAGAAGAGATTCATCCCTCTATTGGGGACATCAATACTCTTGTCTCCTTGAATGCCTGTGGTTGTCGTAAATTGAGGACATCAATACCGATAGGGGTAGGTAGAATGGAAGAATTGAGGGAGCTTCTCTTAGTTGGTACTGATATACAAGAGATTCCTATTTCGCGAGGTTGTTTGATGAAGCTGGAGACCCTAAGTGCCCGGAATTGTAAAAAACTTGCTCAACTTCCAGAATCCATGGGCTCTCTTGTGTCGTTAACTCAGTTGGATCTATCGCATTCAGCGATTGAAAAATTACCAGAATCCATGGGCTCTCTTGTGTCGTTAACTCGGTTGGATCTATCGCATTCGGCAATTGAAAAATTACCAGAATCCATGGGCTCTCTTGTGTCGTTAACTCGGTTGGATCTATCGCATTTGGCGATTGAAAAATTACCAGAATCCATGTGCTCTCTTGTGTCGTTAATTGATTTGGATCTATCGCATTCAGCGATTGAAAAATTACCAGAATCCATGAGCTCTCTTGTGTCGTTAATTTATTTGGATCTATCGCATTCAGCGATTGAAAAATTACCAGAATCCATGGGCTCTCTTGTGTCGTTAACTCAGTTGAATCTATCGCATTTGGCGATTGAAAAATTACCAGAATCCATTGGCTCTTTAAAGAAGCTCAAGATTCTTGAGGCCTATTATTGTAAATCATTAGCCCACATTCCCAACTCCATAGGCCATCTACGATCCCTGTCTGACCTTTACCTAAGCGATTGCTATAATCTTGCTCAGCTTCCAATCTCCATAGGCTCCCTCACGTCTTTGACTGAACTGTCTTTAGCGAGGACAGCAATTGTAGAATTACCAGAAGGCATTCTGAATTTGCAAAAATTGAGAATTTTGGATATTAATGGAACTGGTATAACAGAATTGCCCCGTAATATAGGCGAACTGATTTCGCTAAACGAGCTTGAATTAGACGGGTTGGACATTTTGAGCTTGCCGGAAAGCATTTCTACACTCTCTTCTCTCCGAGTCCTCAGCTTTCGAAATTGCAAAAAGCTTCAAGAAGTACGAGAGTTGCCCTCTGGCTTAAAAACTCTAGGTATAACCTGCCAGAGTCCGCCGTTGCCACATCTTTTCCAACTGCTCAACGAACTCACTCTTTCTGATTGCAATTGGCTCGAATATCTCCCAGAGCTTCCCGTTGGACTATCATTTCTTCATATTACAGATTGTGGAAAACTGAAAGCGTTGATGAATTTGTCATACTTGAAGCGCTTATCTTACTTGATTCTCGAGAACTGCTTGGAGCTAACAGAAGTCACCGGTCTGGAAGGTTTACAATCCCTAGTTAACTTACAGGTAAGTCGGTGCCCTAAGATATATAGGCTTGGTGAGGTCGAATCCTTGGAGTCATCGAGAGGCTTACACATCGATGAGGCGTTCCCAGATTCTTCGAAGTTAACGAGCGCAAAGGTATCACAGCTTGGAGGATCGCCAGATCTTACAAATTCAAAGATTCTGCAGGAAATCAATGCTGGAAGTTACGCGAATTTAATTGAAACGGAAGGCCTTGATGGATCCAAATCCTCACAGACCTTGGATATCTCTTACTACAGTTCCACTGGACGATCCCAAGGCCTTCCAAGTTCGAGATATCCGAGGGAACTACGTATTTCAGAGTGCACGAATTTTACTAAAATTTGGGGCCTTGATGGATTAGAATCTTTGGTATATTTGGATATTTCCGGGTGCACATCACTGAGACAATCATTGGATTTGTCAAATTTAAAGAAACTGCAGATGTTCAAAGCTGAAAACTGTGAGAACCTAGTTGAAATTCGAGGCCTTGATGGATTGGAATCCTTGGTAATTTTGGCAATTTCTGGGTGCACGTCTCTTAGACGGTCACTGGACCTGTCAAGTTTAAAGAAATTGGGAAGTTTCCAGGTTGCAAGCTGCAATAACCTAGGTGAAATTCAAGGCCTTGATGGATTGAAATCCTTGAGTGAGTTAAATATCTCTAGGTGCACGTTCCTTGGACAATCACTGGACCTGTCAAATTTCAAGTCTCTGGAAAAATTTTATGCTGTAAACTGCAATAACCTAGTGGAAATTCGAGGCCTTGATAGCTTAACATCCTTGGAAGATTTGGATATTTCTGGATGCACGTCCCTTAGACAATCACTGGACCTTTCAAATTTAAAGGGTCTACGGGCTTTTCGTGCTGCAAATTGTGAGAACCTAGTTGAAATTCAAGCCATTGATAGATTAAAATTTTTGCGGGAGTTGGATATTTCTGGGTGCACATCCCTTAGACAATCAATTGACCTGTCAACTTTAAGGTATTTGCAGAAATTCTGTGCTGCAAACTGCGAGAACCTACTTATAATTCAACGCCCTAAAAGATCAAAAGACTTGGTAAAGTGGGATATTTCTGGGTGCACATCCATCGAACAATCATAGAACCAGTGAAGTTTACAGAAGCTGAGAATATTCCAAGTTGCAAACTGTGAGAATCTCATTGAAATTCATGGCCTTGATGTTTTAGAATCCTTCAAAGGGTTGGATGTTTCCGGGTGCATGTATTTTGCATGATCACTGGACATTTCGATTTCGCAACATTTTTGTGGGCTGCAAATTGCAATCTAAAGGAATTTCATGGCGTTGACAGGTTGGAGTTGCTGGTAAGTTTGGTAGTCTCTGGGTCCATGTCTATTCAACAATCATTGGACCCGTCAAGTTTAGAGAGTCTTGAGGGAAATTTGTGCTGCAAACCGGGATAATCTAGTTGAAATTTCAAATCTTCATAGGTTAAAGTCCTCAGAACACTTGAACATCTCCAGATTCATGTCCTTTGTATGATAACCTCTCAAGTTCAAAATATCTGAGGCTATTATTTGTTGCAAATTGCACAAATCTTGTGAGTTTGAATATCTCTAGTGGCATGTCCATTCAATACTTGAACTTTCAAGCTTGAAGAGTCTGAAGAATTAGATGCTGCCAATTGCAAGAATATAGTTGTAGTTCAAGGCCTTGACTAGTTGGAATCTCTAGAAAGGTTCAATATCTCTGGATACACTGGAAAGATTCCGTGCTGCAAATTGTTGAAATCTTGTGCAAATTCATGGTCCTTACAGGTTGGAATTACTGGCAAGATTGAATATCTCTGGGTGCACATCTATTGAATGATAACCAAACTTCTCCTGTTTAAAAAATTTGAGGGAATTTCATGCTGCAAATTGCAATAATCTAGTTGAAGTTTGAGGCCTTGATCGTTTGGGATCTTAAGAAAGGTTTATCTGGATGCATGTCCATTGAAAGAATCCTATGTTGCAAATTGCCAGAATCTAGTTTAACTTCACAGCCTTGACAGGTTGGATTTTTTGGTAAGAGATATCTCTGGTTGCACATTTATCGAATAATTACTAGACCTTTCTAGTTAAAAGGATTTGGTGGCATTATATGCTGCAACTGCAGAGTCTTGTTGAAATTGGTGGTCTTGATGGGCTGGAATTATCGGTAAACTAGATTTTTAGATTCTAGATGCAAGTCGCTAAAAGCAATGCCTGAATTGTCTGGAGCTTTTCTTATACAGAATTGTCAGCAGTTGTTACGTCAGGATGTTCACGAGATCACATTCCGGTGATAATTTGATATTAAGACGATCGATGTCCCCGACAAAGCAAAATCTTAGTCTTGATGATGGCAGGAATGAAGCTGGCGGTCCTGGGGAATCATCTGTGAGTGATTCTTCTTTGTACATTACTGAGTGATTTATGTTTCTTATTTGGAAGGAAATTTCTCTTGACCTTGGCAGGAATGTAACTAGCAGTCCTTGTTGAATGACTAGATCATTATAGAAGTGACTTCTTGGAAAATTATTTGTCATGTGTCATTCACCGTGATTCTTCATCTGTGACATGATATGGAAAACCAGATTTTTAGATTCATAATCTTTTGGCAAATTCTGTATAGAAGGTGGTTGTGCTTGCTCGCGGATTAGTCTAACCTGTTATTTTTTTGTTTGTTTACACGATGAGTTAAACTTTTCAATCTTCTGTTTGATCCTCATAATGCCAGGCATGACGGTTTATATGCAATGTTGATACAGTGAAAATTACAAGACGTTGAAAGATTAGGCAGCTCTTTAAGAAATCCCTTCGACTGTAGTCATCTCTGTTTCTTAAGGTGGGCAATTGAAATCCTCCACTCATGAATGACGTGAATTTGCTTGGTTTTCCTGCTTGCTTGAATTGGTTTTTCATTGCACTGCGATATTTGAACTGTAATTCTCCTTTTTCTCTGTTCTCATGTGAATGCTCAAGGTAATATAATTATTAACATGTGGATTATCAAGGAAGGTTCTGGAGGCAAAGTACAGAAACACATAGGCAAAGGAGAGAGATCATACTGCTGGATTATGGTGCTATCGAACCACATAATTCTTCGGATTCTTTCAGGCTAATTTCATAGAGTGTGAATTTGCCATGGCACAAGTCTGCGAGAGTGAGTTCACAGTTTCATTGCCACTTGAAATTCTCACTGGACTTTCTTTGTGTTGAATTTGATGCTAACAAGATTTACACGGTTAAACTGTTGTTCATTCCAATGCTAGGATTTTCTTGCTACACCAGTGAGGAATTATTCTAGTGATGTTCTCTATTTCTGACTTTCTAGTACGGGAGTTTTTGTCTCCCGCTGCTTCAAAATCTGTTAATGATCTTGGTCTTCATGCTTTAGGAACTGCAAATAGAGCTGAATTTTAAAATTTTGGAAGAGAACCATGTATGTATTTCAAGAATGCCCATGAACTATTGCAAGTTTTAGCAATTTTCTCTGTGTGAATCATGCTGGCATTGTGAGAGGAAGCCTCTTAAAGAGTTCATTACTATATTACGAGTAGCAGCATATCACAATCTACCAGTTGTCCACCTATATCTTGTGGAAATAATGATCCTCCCGTTTCATGAACTGACATGATAAGCTTATATGGCAAATGACATGAACAGGACTAGCAGTTTAGCGCTGAGAGATGAAGCGTCACTTCCAGGTGGGGGTGGAGATGTGCTGGTGCCAGTGGTTGGGGCTGATAGTGGCGGGATCCGGCTCAGACAAGAGGTCGGGCCATCAGAAGTTTCACTGATGATGACCACTACTTTTCGGCCCCAAGAGCAATGGTCGTTGTTAGCAAAGATGTAGACGGAGTAATACCTGCTAGCATTGTCGAGGGTGGCCAGTTCATTGGTTAGGATGATTTTTTTGGAGGAGCGGTGTTGCAGTTGTCATCGTCACCCTTTGGCAAGTTCACGATGTCATGTGACCTTGCGTTGAAGCCAAACGCTGCAAGAATCATGGAAGATCATCGGCACTAGAGAAACGAAGCTCGAGGTTGATTTTTGGCCGTTGAAGCTCAAGATTAATTTGTGCATATAAGTAATAGAGAATGGACTGGTAGGAGCAAAGTGCTTACAAAATTATGATAAGCAAGGTTTTGATTCCTGCTCCAAAGAGGGCCAAACTGCAAGAAGAGTGTTTCAAGGTTATTTCAACTAATGGTCATGACTCGTGTATATGATGTTGTTTATCAAGCCAAAGTATTTAAATTCCTAGCTATATTCTCCCCCAAAAATCAAGGCAAAGAATAAAGTCGAATAACCAGACTATCCGAACACACTGTAAAACCTTTCATTTCATAATCCCATGTTGCTTTGTCCAATTTCTTTTTTTTCCTAAAATCTGTCTTACATCATTACATGTTAGAGGATACAATATGTAGAAGATTGTATCCTTCTTGGTACTTCATGTAATTTTATTATTTGGGCCATGGGACTTCATATGATTGAGACCACTGTAAATCAAATTGTAATTGTCATTCGAACTTTTTACAAGACAAGCTCCAAAAATGGGATGAGACAAAAATACGTTACGCTTGTTAGTTTTCATTTATGTTAAAGCATCTTGGCAGTGGAGATCAATTTGTATGACATCATGTGAATTTGAAAATAAAGGCAAGGAATAATGGATTTGTTGGAGAAAAAATGCTCAACTAAAACATCGCCGCTTAATCCTAACATGATAATAATATCAAAAGTAAAAGAAAAAGAAAATAAATCAATTTCTACTGATCATTTAATGTTATAAATTTAAATGAAAGTCTATCTCACTTTACTGAGAGCATGAAATAAAATGTCTGATCGTTGAGATAGTCAAAGCTCTTCACATGCAAAAGGAGCGTGAAATAGAGTTTGAGATTTGTTTTGATGGGTTTCGAGAATGCTGATCAACTGGGGCATTTGCACAATGTAAATGGGAAGTTTTATAAAGAAAAAGACAAAGCAAGAAATAATGAAATATACATATGTTATAATTGAAAGATATTATACGGGTATACCTTATACCTTTCTATAAGATTACCCCGCACAAGATAGAGGGTGCATGCCGAAACGTTGAAACCTATTGTATACTTAATGGATTTTGAAATTTGGAAACTTGAAACCTACTCCACAAAGTCTCATACTTACTTTGAAACCTATCGAATCATGTTGGTTCAGCTGCGCAAGTCCTCCTCTACATACATAGCAAGAACAACATGTTTAAGCAAAGTTTGGGCTCCGCCCAAGGCAGAAAGCATGGAACAAGCGCAAACAATTGAATGAGAAATTAACGCAGTAAATAAACATACACATTTCTTTGTTCAATTTGATCCATGATGTCTAAACTATGATGCACTTCTTCCAAAAGCTGTGTTTGAAATCTTTAGTGATTTAATTTTTTTTCCTTTAGTGCAATTTCAAACTCAACTATATTTATTATTGCAATTCGGGTCATTATAGTTTTGATTTATGTTTTTGTTGGATCAAAATTTTACGGATTGATTTGATTGGGTCTTCGAAGCCAAACCTGGATGTAATTTCTAGGGGTGTGCAAAATGGACCACCTAAACTGGAAACTATTTGAATCGGATCGGACTGGCCAATGTGGTCTATTTCTTGAGAATGTCGGTCTGGTTCCTAGTTCCCAAAAGTGGAACCAGTGTTTGGGCAGTCTGGTTCCTGATTCTAAGAGGAAATCGGATCGGATCGGACTGGAACAACTATATATACAATTTTTTTTATTATTTCTTCAAAAAAATTTAGTAAAATATTAACTAAATACTATATCGTCTGATAGTATCACAAGTTATGATACAATAACTTTTCATTTATTATTACTTCCATCAATATCGTAATATTTGTCATGCTCTCTCGTTATGTACGACCACTTTCTAGTGGGAAAAAAAAGTGGTCAATTACATTGGACTGAATTGGACTCGATTGAAATCGACGGTCTGGTCTGATTCTCGATCCTAGGGACAAACGATCTAGTCCCTAGTTCCCAAAATTGGGAATTAGCCCTCCCGATCCGGACCGGGATCCAGTCACCTCTAGTAATTTCACGGTTCGAGACGGTCCGGTTCACTGGCATTTTGAAGTCATCCAAGGAAAAACCTGCGCCCCTAACCAAACAGAGTATAGGACGGGCTATCGGAGAAGAGGTTAAAGCAGGGACAAACCTATCCATTCCCCAGGTTTAGAGTTCGACAAAACCTGCGTCCAAACGGAGTCCTTCTTCTCCGTCTGGGTGTCGCCTTTAACGAGTGTGGCCACTGTCGTCGTTGGTTACCCTACTACGCTCCCTCGCTCTGCGCGCGAACTGGTAAGCCCTCGCCCTTCCAATCTCTCTCTCTCCCTCCCTCCCTCCTTCTCGTGGCTTCCTCCGTTTCGATTTTCGCTCGCATTTGGGGAGGGGGGAAATGAGGTGCTTGGTTCGAACGGCGGACCGTCGTTCCTTCCCGAAAGTTTCGTCGTCGTTCGAGGATCGGCTTGTCTCTGCTGGAGAGGTTCGGTTTCGCCGTAATTGCTTAGTACATTCGAGCTTTTAGGGAGAGTGGGTGCCGATCATTTGTTCCCCTCTCTGGTTGGGCTACGTGTTGGTCGAAAATGTGGGTTCTCTGGTGCTCTCGCGTGTAGCTGTTTCTGAGATTTATGCTGGGTCTCGAGTGCCGTCATTTGGAGGGCTGAGATTGTATTGAGATGATCGGTTTAGGAAAATGTGATCGGTTAAGGAAATGTGTTTTGCGTGGTTGGATTTCGTTATAGGAACTTTCGAACTTACTTTCGCAGCTCTGTTTCCTATGGTGGAAGTAGCATGAAATGGTTTTGGGTGGAAAGTCTGTGTTTTGGTACTGCATTTGCATTTCTGTAAAAACCCTGACGCGAGGCAAAGTGCTTTTGCCTGACTCTTTTGGCCTTGCATTTACTGTAGAAACTTTGATGCTTGTTCTTTGTGTTGGTGACTTGGCATGGGTGGAAGATGTCCAACTTTAATGTGTTGCAGAAAGTCAAAAGCAATTTTGAGAGTTTACATTGACATGCGGGAATCTTCCCCAACCCGCTTACAGCAATAAGCCATGTGTGCTGGGGGCACCCTTTTTTACAGGAATATACAGAAATGGTCAACATTGTTGCAATTGTCATCAGGATTCTTTCAATATTTTGAAAACATGCTTCACTTTGTCCTCTTGTAATGCCTATCTTCTGCCACCTCTTTATGTTAACTTTTTGCATATGAAACTAGTTAATCCTTTTTCCTTGTGCCTCATGATGCATTTGGAAAGAATAAGAATGCAATGGAAGATAGTTCGAGGTATCAGAGTCTTCACATTCTTCAGCTTTTGCTCTGTAAAGCATTTACTGGATGCATCCTTTGTCTCACTAGTATTGTTGTTTTTGGGTTATTTAATTTTTCTTTTGAATGTCCTTCTTGGTAATGCACTTTTTGATGCACTCATAAGGTCACTGCAGGTTCTTGCTTTTCATTTTTTTTCTTGGTATGATCTTTTTTGATTCAGGTTGTGTGTTTGGTGAAATTATATGTGGAGCTCTCTAAAGCTTGTATTTCACCATTTAGACAATGTAGGCTCTTCCAACAATTGTAAGCCTTCTCTACTTCCAAGAGTGGGAAGAGTTAAGGCACGTAACCTTAGAGTAAAGGCAGCCTTTATGGCGATGAAGGCTATTGGAATCAGTGAAGACAAGGTGAAGCCAGTGCTGAAGAAACTCCTGAAATTATATGAAAAAAACTGGGAGATGATTGAGGAAGAAAACTATAGAGTTCTTGCGGATGCTATATTTGATGAGGAGGATGACAAGGTGCGGTATACTTAGAACTGGTCTATATTTACTTCATCAACGTTTCCCTCTTTTTTTGCACCTCTTCTTTCCAGCTTGTTTTTCTCATCTTTGTTTATGATCTGCTGTGCAGGTTGAGGTGCAAAAGCGAAAAAGTACTGCAGATGTATGTGATCCACTCTATCGTAACTACAACTTCTTGGTTTTTTTTTTTTAATTAACTTTTGTTCTTCTCTTTTTGGTTCTGTAAGAGGATGACTTGGAGGAAGAAGCTCAAATGCATGAGGTTGAACGCCCATTAAAAAGATTAAGGTTGCGAAACCAAGAATCTCACAGCTTAGCTTCTCCTAGTAATCAAAACTCTCAATTAGGCAGAACTTCGTTCCAGCCTATGGTCAGTGGCAAGAGATCCAATCTTCTTCAGTCCAGCAAAATAACATGAACAAGGTAAAACAACCCATTTCTCCCATGGCTTTGGCAGTGATTGAAAGAAATAACCTGTCCCAGCTATCTACTACTAAAGTTAGTGAAACGTGTTCATAAATGTCCTTCGATACTTCTATCAGAATAAGAGACAAAGGCAAGGGGCCTCTATCTCCTCAATTTATCGATGGAAGCTCTATACCTGGGAGGCCATGTGATGAACCAAAGGACGAGAGATATGATGATGATGAGCCCCTAAATGAAACTCCTATTGCAGTTATACTTCCAGGTCAATGTTTACTTAACAATTTGTTTGTTTGAGTGGTCTTGTGGTTTTGTTGACTCATCCGCATAATGACCAAAGTTTGTCAATTTCTTGTGGGTGAGGGGAGGGAATGATTACTTGGGCTTGTAGGTGACTTAGATCATTGTTCAGAATGAGGAAAACAGAAACTACATTCTCTGAGTTTTCATACCCTTTGCCTGCTTCCCATCTCTTTCTCCCTTCATTCTCCATCTCTTTCTTCCTTGTTCCCTCCCTCTTTTTTTTTGTTCCCTCTCTCATTCTCTTGAGCAGAAGGACATGCCACTGGGGATGCCTATGCATGTTCAATGACTATAGAATCCTTTTCTTAATTGGTTAAGTAGTCTTTAGTTGCTCGATATCTTTCAATTAATTTATGGATGTATAAACTACTAAACAAAGATTTATGTATCTACTGTTCCTGATTTTTCATTCACTTGGTGCTTTTGGTTATGTCTTTTCAAGGGAAATAGATTTCTTTTGTTAACAACGTCAAGTGGCCTGGCCTCCCAGAACTTCCAATTAATTCCAGTTAGTCACGATAGTCTCCTTCAGACTTCAATTAGGAAGTTATTGAGCAAAGAGGCAAGGGGGTGCCCAACATACATTCTTAAACTGTCTGCACGCTAAAGTATGGATCTATATGACAAAAGCATTTACAATATGCCATTTTGAAAGCCGAAAGCTTAAATTTTCAAAATTACTAGCCTATAATGGAGAAGTAGCTGACTCCATTTTCTGTTGTTTCTATATTCCCCATCAATGCCAAGAAGAAAAAGAAGATGATTGAGTAGACTAATCCTTGTCTGCTCAGTTGGGTTTTGGAAGGGCAAACTCTCGAATTGACCCTTAGTGTGCATTTTATTGTTGTTAGGGCTGTCTTATTAAATATCTGATCGTAATTTTGGGGTCTAGGGGTGTTTGTTGATGTTGTTTGGTTAATACATGTAGATCCGGTCAATAAAAGAGATTCTGCAATTGGAAAGGAGATGATTGGTGGAAGAGGAGGCACAGCTGTCTGCAAATCATCAAGTGAGTATAGGAACAACCAGGAGCTTGCTAACATGGCAGAGGAATCTCCTACCAACCTAGAGATTGCCTCCTCACCCTTGGGAGAGGTAAAAATTACTTTGAGCTGCAACTCTACTTGTGGAAGAGCAGACTTTCATATTCCTAGTATTGATGCGGTTCTAAAGTTGATTGAGGATAAATATCTCCAATCCCATAAAATCATTGACCCCAGTTTTCTGTCTCGAAACTGATGAGAGATATGTGCCAATGCTCTCTGGAGTTAGGAACCAACTCTATTGATGCATCAAGAGAACTATCAATCAATATGGACCCTACAGTTGATACCTTACAGAGATCTGTTATGCAGGACACTCTCAATGTTGGAAGCTGTAAAACAAACTCCTTTGTACCCAATAATGCTCCCAATGGATCTCCTGATGTTCAAGGATCGATTGGTCAGGAGATCCATTGGGGCAGCTGCACCGCGAATTTCAAGGTTGCCGAGGTCTTTAGATGTTAGTAATGATCACTTGAAAACGAACAAAAACATTACCACAATTGATTGTGCTGGAAGTCAAAGGAAGCTGTCAGAAGAACATGGAGATGCTGATTCGCGTAGTCTGGTGGTTTACTCGAAGAGTCAGTCAACTCCTACTGATTTGAGGTCTCTCCATGATGTTGATGATATAGCCAAAGGAGAAGAAAGAGTAAAAATACCATGGGTTAACGAGATTGATGATCAGTGTCCACCATCCTTCCACAACACACCTCAAAGTCTGGCTTTCTCTAGTGCTTCTCTCAATTTCTCCCTCTCTGAGATCAGAAATGAGAATTGCTGTTATCCAATTAGATCTTGACACATGGATACTGATATGAAAATAAAAAAAAAAGTTTTTTTTTTCTCCTTTACTCCTCCATAGTCTCTCTGTCGTCCCGGTGGCTAAGCCGTGACCGCGAGCACTCGTCCTCAAATATGGAGATGCAGAGCAGTGATCGGCCATGGACGGCCTCTTGTCCACAGATATAAGCATCGACCTCCGTGTCCACCCCTTCACTCTCGCGGCCAAGACTTCAAATCTAGCCGAACTTCCAGATTTGGAGCTATGGCCGGGAGCGACAACAGTTCCAGATCTGGACTTCACCAACCTTCATGTCACCCTCTGTCGTCTTGTGTGAATGAGCCATTATTGCTCATGGCCAATGCTCCAGATTTGGCGCAAATGGCTAGTCCTAAGCAATCGTTTTCTGTTTTGGCTGTCTCGCGACGAACAGATCTGCACACTTTCGGTCCATGGATTTTGTGTTGAGTGGTGGAAGGAGAGACCAGCTTCATCAATAGGTTCTCTTCCGACCAAATCTAGGCCCCTGCAGCGAGTGGAAGTGAGGCACTGGCGGAGGAGACAACCAAGTTTGAGAGATGTGATGCCGGCGACTCTGGCGGTGGCAATGGCGGAAGGAGGCACGGAGGTTGGGCTCGTGACTGCAGATGGAGGAGGAGGAAGAGAGAAGTCAAATTGGATTTGGGGATCTTTGATAAATTTCTCTATTTCAATGTTGCCACATGTCAAATTGTGATTGGTTAACAGTAAATAAATGCACGCCATGTCAGTTGATGTGCCGATTGCGAACCACTGAATATTTTCTCACACTCGTCGTGATAAAAGAGAAAGGCGAAGAACAATGGCAGAGCATCGTCTTTAACAAGTGTGGCTACTGTCGTTGTTGGTTACCCTACTACGCTCCCTCGCCCTTCAATCTCTCTCTCACCCTCCCTCCTTCTCGTGGCTTCCTCTATTTCTATTTTCGCTCGCATTTGGAAACGGGGTGCTTGGTTCGAATGGCGGACCGTCGTTCCTCCCTGAAAGTTTCGTCATTGTTCGAGGTGCGGTTTCGCCGTAATTTCTTAGTACATTTGAGCTTTTAGGGAGAGTGGGTGCCGATCATTTGTTCCCCTCTCTGGTTTGGCGACGTGTTGGACGAAAATGTGGGTTCTCTGGTGCTCTCGCGTGTAGCTGTTTCTGAGCTCTACGCTGGGTCTAGAGTGCGGTCGTTTGGAGGGCCGACGATTGTTTTGAGACGATGGGTTTGAAAAATGTGTTTTGCGTGGTTGTATTTCGTCATATTATAGGAACTTTCGAACTTACTTTTGCATTCCTGTTTTCTACGGTGGAAGTAGACCATGAAACGGTTTTGCGTGGAAAGTCCGTGTTTTGGTAATGCATTTGCGTTTCTGTATGTAAAAACCTTGATGCGACACTCTTCCAAATGATTTGTTTTGCGAAGTACCTTTTAGCAGCTTGCTTTAATGTGTTGCGAAGAGTCGAAACCAATTTTCAGAGTGTACATTGACATGCAGGAATCTTCCCCAACCCTCTCGCACGCCCCTCGCAGTCGCCGCCGATCACGGCATCCCCCTCGCACTGTCCCAACACGTACACATTCCCAAAACTCCCCGTGTAGAACCCGCCACCGTCGACCACGCCGCTCTCCACCATCCCGAACGCCGCCTCCCTCTTCGCCCTGAACCCGCCGTCCTTCCCCGACCCGCAGACCTTGTGCACCACGTCCGTGTCCAGCGCCTCCTGGAAGCCGCTGATCCGGCACTTCAGGTAGCACCCTTTGAGCTGGACCCTCGCGGCGACGGCGGCGGCGACGGCGCCCCGCAGAGCTTCCGGGCCAGGTCGGGTGTCTTGCCGATGCAGTCGCCGCACTGGGCGGCGGGGAGGTCGCCCCTGCAGTGGAAGAGCCCGGATACAGCCGCCGCTCTATCGCCGACGGCGGTGGAGTAGAAGGTCTTCTGGGAGGCCTGCGAGGTGAGCGTGGAGAGGAGGGATTTGAGGTTCTGGGCGAAGGCGTCGGTCGGGTCCGGGACCTTCTGCTGGGCGCAGCCCTTGAAGACCAGGTCGGTGAAGTCGGAAGAGGGCTCGGCGGGCAAGAACGAGAGCCAGAGGAGGCGCACGAAGAAGAAGACGCGGAGGGCAATCCGAGACAGAAGCAAGCCCATTTCTTTGGTGGACGATATGGACCAGAATTTGGGTCCAACCATTATGCGCTTTCCCGTGTGTTCTGAAGCTTTCTTTAGGAGTTTCTGGAAGTGGGTATTCTGCTTCTTTATCTTTAAGCGGTGATGAAAACAGAGCAACTTCGATTGAAAACAGGGGAATTAAGTAGAGCGCGTACCGATGTGTACTGCCGAATTAGTGTACTGGCTTTCTTCCCAGTAGCACGAATTGGATCGCTTGTATCTTTTTCCGGGGGTTTTGCTTTTGCTTTGCTTTGCTTGCTTCGGGAGTTTTTTTTATGTTTGTCGTTGCTTTTCCTCTCATTTACTTCACTCCTCTGGTCTTGATAGCTAAATGACTAAAGACGATCTCTTTTGTTTCATTAATTCTGATAATGAATGAATAATTGGTCAGAAGACAAGAACTCTGTGCAGGCTGAGCCTCGATTTGGGCGTGTGTTCTCTCTTTTTTCAATAATTGGAGTTGTCATTAGACTCTGCCTTTATTGATGTGGGAAAAGGTGATGGGGAGGGGGATGGAGATTAGCGCGACATCTTGTTGTGTTAACGTGTTGGGCACAGAGGGTACGAGAATGGTATGATCTGATTCAATTCCGATGCTCTGTTTCTGATGCAGGGGCTCTGGCCATGACTCCTAACAAGTACATGGGAATCTCGTTTGACCGGAGCAGGGGTGATCGGTTTTAGGGCGGTCCGATTCTCACTCAAGAACTGGACTATAAGGGATGGTTCCCGATTTCTGGTACCGAAAATCAGACCAGATTAGTCCCCAAGTGGGCCAATGGATCTAGTCCCATATTCCTTTTCTTTTGGGTAAGGTTTTTACTGGTATATTCATTTTGATTAGATGCCAAGTGCACATTTCCTGTGATTCCATTGCAATTTAGCACTCTCAAAAGATCATTCTCTCTGATTTTGCTCGGCATTGTCGACCCTCAACACTACCAACTTTGACACTCTCTCTCTCACAAGCATGTCGCGGAGTCTTCGTTAGCAAGTTCACTCAATTTGCAGCCCTCTCATTTCTTGATTTGCGTACATGAGTGAAGTCTGAAATTGGACGTGGATTAGGTTTTTTTTTTTTTAATAAAAATTTTAAGAAAGAAAAGAAATTAAAAAAAATGATTGATTTGGTCTGGATAAGTGATTCTGCCTCAGGAATCGGAACTTGATCTAAATTCATTGATTCCCATTTTATGGAACCAAGAATTAGATCAATGATCTTGAAAACTGCCCAAAATTGAATCCGGATGGTTCTTTTTCTCATCCTTACATTAGAGTGAAATTTCTTTTTTTTTTTTGATTTTCCCCCTCCTTTGGAAAAGAAAAGGAAAAGGCGTGTTTTTCATTATTGATTTTTTTGTTGTTGCTTTGAGTATTTTTTTCTCTTTGTATCATGGGGTTCCTTCACTAGAAATCTCCTGCCGCTATTAAAACATGCACTGTCCCTCCCATTACCAAGCAATTAGGTTTATGCTTACTATTAAAACCTTAAAATCTAAGGTTCAAATGTTCCCAAAAGTTTCCCCCTGTATTAAAAACATTAATCAAACTTTAAGGACTTTAATGATGATGATGATATACTTCAAGTCGCTGCATGAGATGAGCCCCATGAAATTTCAGGCTGCTTTCGATGCGGGTAAACAGATAAAGGTCTTGAGCTCGACATTACCGATCCATGTGAAAGAAGTCAGATCGAAAACTTACCGCTCACGCATGTAATGACACGGGCATTTCGCTGGAGGTAGTCTAGTCGAGTTGCCCTGAACATGACTTTGGTTAGCAGCAGGGCCTATTACCCAAAAGAAAAATTGTAGGAAGGACCTACCTGAACAAACTAAGTAAAGCAATTTTTTTTTGAAAAGAACAAGCATGGAGGGCCTGATTCGAACAAAAGTGGTCAAGATAGGAGTGATCGATTCTCGGTCTGGTTCAGTCGCCAAGCGGTCCAATGGAACCGGTCCATTCTACGACTTCCAAAAGGAAAACCTAAAATTATCATATGGTGTCCCTCGTGACATTACTAAATCGAATGTTACTCAATAGGATACATATGGAATAAAGATGAACGCAAATTTCAAACGATGTCGCATAAATGCTTAAACCACAAACTGAAAAACTGAAGGAAGAGCAAGGTTTTAAGAAATATATATATGTGTGTGTGTGTGATCGGTCTGGTTTACAACTTTGAATTGGAATTGGACGAAAATAACCAGTTTTATCTTATAGAGCTGGGAATTGGACCGACACCTCCTAGAAGGCTTGGCCATGGCTTGGCTTTTGTGAAGGCTTGATGGCAAGTTGATTGGAGTAGGTGTCCATGAGCTTGCTAAGATCTGGAGGCTTTGTCATGGTCATCGAGCTTGCTAAGGTTCCAACGACCATGAGCTCAACGAGCATGGAGGAGGAGTGTTGAGCTTGCAAGATGGGGTTCGACGGTTGTCGTTCATTGCATGTTGCGATGAGAGAGTGGATCTGGAGGCTTGGTCATGGTTGTCAAGCTTGCTGAGGTTTCAATGACCACAAGCTCGACTAGCATGGAGGAGGAGTGTTGAGCTCGCAGGATGGAGTTTGACAGTTGTCATTTGTTGTATGTTGCAACCAGAGAGTGGATCTGGAGGCTTGGTGAAAGGAAATGAGGTGTAGAAGCAGAAGATAGAAGACAGTAGAATATGAGAAGGATGTATTTCTATATTCTGTCATTCAATGTACAATTGAATGTAATTTATAATACAAAAGATGTACAAGAAAGGAAATGAATCATGTAATAAATCAAATCTAATATTGAAAAAGATCTTGATGAATCTAGAGTATCAATTCCAATCGCAATCGGATGTACGCAATCGGATGTCGATGTCGCATATCTTCTAACACTCCCCCTCAAGCTGGTGGCTTGTAGATATCCAAGACGCCTAGCTTGCTTAACAGATATGCGTGTTGTCTCGGCAAAGAGGTTTGGTGAAGACGTCCACGAGTTGTTTACGTAGTTCCAACTCCTCTCGTCTTAATTATTCCTTCTTGGATTTTTTTCTCGAGTGAAGTGACAATCCACTTCTATATGCTTCGTTCTCTCATGCACTATAGGATTGGATGCAAGTTTGAGCGCTGCATCATTATCACGAGAATAATTTGGTTGGTCCCTTAATCTTCACCCCAAGATCTGAAGCAATCCTCGCAACCATACTATCTCACGGGTAGTCTTTGCCATGGCTCGGTATTACGCCTCTGGCTGAAGATAGTGACATGGTTGGTTGTTTCTTTGTCTTCCAAGAGAGTAAGGATTCCCCAAATTTAATACAAAAACCTGTGACGAATCTTCTACTCATAGGACACGTTGCATAATCCGCGTCGCAATATGCCGTCATCTCCATATTACATTTTCTTGAGAGAAGCAGTCCAAGTCCCGGACATTTCTTCAAATACTTCACGATTTTCAGAGCAGCATACATATGTGATTGCTTGGGCTTGTGCATAAACTGGCTGAGTGTTTGTACTGCATAACATATATCCGGTGCAGTGGTCATAGTCAAATATATGAGTTTTCCAACGAGCCTTTGATATTCGATGGATCTTCAAGTGCAAGATCTTCATCTTGAGATACTTTCTCATCATATTCTGCCGTAGTGAGCTTGGTGTTTTGCTCGATTGGAATAACAGCCGGTTTGCAACCTGATAAGCCTGTTTTTGATATAATCTCCAATACGAATTTCCGCTGACTGAGAGAAATCCCTTGTTCGGATCGAGCAATCTCAATTCCTAGGAAATATTTGGGAGATCCTAAATCCTTCATATGGAAGGTGGAGTGCAAGTATTCTTTGAGACCCCTTATGGCCTTTTCATCATTACCCATAATCAGTATATCATCAACATATATCATTAAGTAGATAGACGACATACCTCTAGTCCTTATGAAAAGAGCATAATCATACTTGGATCCGAATCCCTGCAGCTGTGAGGGAGTTAGCAAATTTGGCATACCACTGCCTAGAAGCCTGTTTGAGCCCATAAAGGGATTTGCGGAGACGACATACTCTATTCTCCCCCTGTCTCCGTAAACCCTAAGGAAGACCATGTATATTTCCTCATCCAAATCCCCATGGAGGAATGCATTGTGAACATCCATTTGATATAATTTCCAATCTTGGAAAGCTGCAACTGAGAGAAAAGAACGGACTGTGACGTCTTTGGCTACAGGGGAGAAGGTTTCATGGTAATCGAAACCTTCTTTCTGTGTAAATCCTTTCGCCACAAGTCGTGCTTTGTATCGTTCAACCGTCCCGTCTGCCCGATATTTGATCTTATACACCCACTTGCACCCAATTGGTTTCCGCTGAGGAGGTAAGTTTACAAGTTCCCATGTTTCATTCTCCATTAGGGCTTTTAATTCTACTTCCATAGCCTTCTGCCAACGTGGGTCAGTGTGTGCTTCAGAATAACTAGAGGGCTCTCGCTCTTCAGATATGGAACAAATGTATCATCTATGTTTCGGAGATAATTGATTAAAGGAAACATAAGACAAAATTGGGTATGGGATACCTGGTATATTTTTGGCAGCACAAACATAATCCTTGGTCCATGTTGGTGGGCGAGTGATTCGTCCAGAACGTCGTGGTGGATCTTGTGATGACACGTGCGAAGAATCCATAGTATCCTCTGATGCATGACTAGGAACTTCTTCGTGGGATAAATTCTCCGGTACTGGTTCCATCATTGTTGGAGAAGTAATTTGATTGGGTGCCAAATGGTTGCCGGTGCTTCCAAGAGATTGAATTAAAAAATATTCAGGCCTTTCATCGTCAGTTAAGGGCGTAGCATAGTTTGTCGATGCTGTCTTGTCTTCCGAAGAATCCCCCTTTTCAAAAGGAAAAATGTCTTCGTGAAAAGTTACATCCCTACTGACGAAGAATTCTTTCGTGGATGGATCGAAAACACGGTAACCCTTTTGTAAGCTTGGGTATCCCATAAATATACATCTCGGCACGAGGACCCATTTTGTCCCGAGGTCCCACTTTGTGGTGGCATAACATAAGCATCCAAAGATCTTCAGATGATCCAATGTTGGCTTCTTCCCAAAAAGAACTTCAAAGGACTCAGTCCATTGAGGACCTTTGTCGGCATCCGATTGATCAAATACGCTGCTGCCGTTACACAATCTCCCCAAAAATCTTCAGGGATGGATGCCTGAAACTTTAATGCACGTACAACTTCCAATAGATGCCTGTGTTTCCTTTCTACTACTCCATTTTGTTGTGGAGTATATACACATGAATTCTCGTGTAAGATGCCATGTGATGAGAAAAGAAGGGAGCAATCATGATTAAAGAATTCCTTCCCATTGTCTGTCCGAATGCGCTGAATGGACTTCCCAAATTGATTCTTTGATAAGGAAATGAAATTCCTTAAATTTGGGAAAACTTGATTTTTAGATTGTATAAGAAAAATCCACGTGGCTCTAGAATAATCATCCACGATGGTGAGAAAGAAACGAGAACCATCATGGTTTGGTACATGATAGGGACCCCAGACATCAACATGAATCAATGATAAAATGCTATTTGCACGACTTTCGCTAAGAGGAAAAGGTGCGCGTGATTGTTTTGCCAAGGGACATATAGGACAATGATGGACAGGGAAGAAAGAGCTATGACCCATTCTTGAATGCAAAAGAAAGTCTTTATCATTGGTTGTCAGATTACACAATGATTGTTTATTCAAGGAATTGCAAGACAAGTTTAAATTTGGAAGGCCGGTCCAAAAAAATAATCCTTTAGAGAGATTACCCAAGCCCATCATTTTGCCAGTCGAAAGGGCCTGAAAGAAGCAGGTATCAGCATTGAATAGTACTTGACAAAAATTTTCTTTGCAGGCTCTAGACACGGAAATAAGGTTGAACTGGAAACTGGGATATAAAGAACATTTTCAGAGTAATATTTGGGAGAGTAATGCTGTCCTGGTTGTGGTGACAAGAGTAATATTCCCATTTGGTAATTGAACAGAAATAGGAATATCTAATTTCCTATGAATATCAGAAAACAAATTCTCATTGCAGACGATATGGTCACTAGCCCCTGAATCAATTATCCAAGCATTTCTGGAAATCGAATTTACCAGGCAATGAGAAATACCTGAAAAACTGATTCCTTTATTGGAAATGTCCAATTTTTGTAATGCCTGCATAATTTGATGATATTGCCCATTCGTAATGGGTTGATTTAAATTTGAGCCGGTGACTTGATATGCTGCAGCCGAGATTTCCTTCCCCCTTTTTTCTTTTTCTCCGGGTTTGCCATGTAGTTTCCAGCAATTTTCAATTGTGTGGTGGGGCCGCTTGCAGTAGTCGCAAAATAATTTTCCTTTTCCTTTTGAAAATTGCCCATAATTCTTTGATCCGGTCGAAAATTGCCCACCGTTGGATGACTTTGATCCGAACGCATTCCCACCGTCGGATTCGGGCGCCTGATCGAATGCCTTGGAACCGTCCGATCGCTACATTCGATATGGGCCGTCCGTTCCAGACCATTTAAAGGGTCGCGAAGTTGCAAACCCTAATCCTTCGGATCGCCTCTCTCTCTCCCGATCTAGGGTTCCTTGGGTCGATTCCTTCCGCTCCCCGCGAGTTGCGAGTGCGATGCTCTCTCCTCCTTTCGTGCTTTTCGGTGAAATGAGTCGCTGATTCTCCTCTTGGACGGCCAACTGAAAGATCCGGCCGAGCGGTGGCACCGGGTCCATCGCCAGAATCTGCGATCGAAAGGTTAAGTACGAATCGTTTAATATAAGGAGAAATCGAGTTGTCTTTTCTCTGTCTTTGATGGCTCTGTATTGTTGCAATGTTGCTTCGGGCCCGTCAAGTTTCTCTTCGACTGCTTCTAGTTCATTCCAGAGAGCGGACAGTTTGTTGAAGCATGCCGTAACGCTCATGTTTCCCTGTTTTAATTCGGAAAGTGCTTGCGTGAGTGAAAATATCTTCGCTTGATCTAGTCTTCCATACATTTCTTTGATGTTGTCCCACATGATTTTCGAGTCTTCTGTTGGTGGTAATCCGGCTGCAATCTCTGGGCTTATGCAATTTCCTATCCATGTTCGCACTAATTGGTTGCATTTTCTCCAGTGTCGTGCCATTTTTTCGTCGGTCGGAACGTCGACAGAACCGTCGATGAATCCATCCTTGTCTTTGGTTACGAGAGCCCGTCGGAACTCTCGTGCCCAGGTCGCATATCCTTCGGATCCCATGAGATGGTGGCTTATGAGCCGCAACTCCGGTCCATCCGTGGCGGAGACGAACAAGGCGTCGCCGGGTTCTGGTCGTCCGGTGACGGCCGCGATAGAATACGGCAAGTAGCCGGGTTGAAATGTTAGGTAGGGATTTGCACCCATACCCGGATTTACGGATCTGCCTGGAAAACCCGCATTCGGTCCTCCTGACCCATTGGTTTGACCAGCATCCATGATTGGAACTTCTGGCCCGCCCATCTATGAAAAAACAGGCCCACCCGTGAAACTTGCCCCATTACTGGTTGGTGGGCTTTCATTGGGCTAAGCGAATCCCTGGTAGCCCACATTCCCGAGCGTGTGATGGATTTGGGCCTGGGCCCAAAATAAAATGGGAAAGGCACCCCTTTGGTAAGGATGGCCCCCCATGGGCTGGCCCGCAATGGGCTGCTAGCCCACAATGGGCTGGCCCGTGATGGGCTGCCCCAGACTTGTCTGAGCCTGGGTTTGCTGCTGGTCGCCAGGGACTTGGGTGGACGATTGAACTTCAGAGAAGATTATTTGCTCTGAGTCTGATGGAGAATCACGAGCCATTATGAAAAAAAATTACTGTCTTCTATAAAATTGATTCATTTGCCGGAGTGTTTGTTCTGTTTGCAGGTCAGAACTGCCGGTCAACAGGCAATCGAAGCGGAAGCAATTAAGAGCAGATCAGCTGCTCTGATACCATGAAAGGAAATGAGGTGTAGAAGCAGAAGATAGAAGACAGTAGAATATGAGAAGGATGTATTTCTATATTCTGTCATTCAATGTACAATTGAATGTAATTTATAATACAAAAGATGTACAAGAAAGGAAATGAATCATGTAATAAATCAAATCTAATATTGAAAAAGATCTTGATGAATCTAGAGTATCAATTCCAATCGCAATTGGATGTACGCAATCGGATGTCGATGTCGCATATCTTCTAACACTTGGTCATGGCCGTCAAGCTTGCTGAGGTTTCAACAGCCACGAGCTCACCGAGCATGGAGGATTGTTGAGCTCGTAGGGCGGGGTTCAACGGTTGTCATTCATTGCAAACATGGTGGTACTATTCATCCGAAAAGAAGAAAATTTAGCAAAATGACATTGTTTCGTCTAAAATTGTCTACGTCAAATTACTAGCATGTCACATAGACGGCCAAGGATAATTGCATGTCGTGTTAGCTAGTTTCAGATGACAATTAGAAGAATTAAATTGAAATGACACATGATTTAGGATTATATTAGTAAAATTGGAAAGTTAAGAATAAAATTATCATTCATATGATCCCAATTGGGTAATTTTCTCAGCTTAAAATTCTGATAATGAACTGACCAAAAGACAAGAACTTTGTGCGGGCTCTCGAGGTGGGTGGGTTTCTCCTTTTCAATAATTGGAGTTGTTGCTCGATGGTCTTTATTGATGTGGGAAAAGTTGATAAAAGGGGATGAAGATTAGTGCATGTCTTGGTGTGTTTTGTGTGCTGTTGGGACTCTACACAAAGCCTCTGAGGGGCTGAGAGTATGGGAATGGTAATGTTCCGATTTGAGTCGATTTGGTTCTCTGTTTTCCAATGCAGCCTCCGGAAAGAAAAGTTCTTAGATGATCCAAGATATATGCATGAGCTTGATGCATCTTAGCACAACGTGTTGCGCTGATGTAATGATTTCCCGCGATTCGGACACATGAACGCCGATAAACAAACCAACCATAGTCTGCTTATCATATGGTTTTTGGGTATTTGATGACAAGTAGGTGTATTAAAAAAAGATCGTACAGGTTCATGTACGTATATATGTTCGTGGAGGTACAAAATTTAAAATATCATGAAAAAATCTAAATTATGCTGCTCTGACATCAATGTTCCAAGCTTTTATCTCACCACCAAATATTATAATCTCTACCTATAATGAATTGTCACACCAGTATAAATTTGAAGTATTTGTGGCGTGAAAAAAGGTTTCGGGTATTGGTGCTGCCAATGGGCAAAGTTTATGAAACTATTTTTTGGGTAAACAAAGGGTTTTTTTATTTTATTTTATCAAAATTGTGTAGAAATCTTGACGACATAAAAAAAAGGGGATATTGGTGTCGTCGGCGTTGACATAATTTAGGATTTATGGCAACATATTTTGAAATTTTAAATAACTTGGATTAAAGTGAAATTTTCCTTCGTCTATAAGAGTTTGGCGATGTGAGCAAAAGGCATGCTTTTCTCATTGATTTTGTTTTTTTGGCTGCTTTGGAACTTTAACGATCAAATGCGATCTTTTGTGTTTTAGGTCCTCCGTTGGAAATCCCCTTTTGCTATTTAAATATGCACCGTCGCTACATTACCAAACAGTTTGGTTCATGCACACTATTAAGACAAAAATAACCTAAAGTTCGAACATTTCAAAAAGTTTCCTACGTGCACAAAAAAAATTAGTCAACCTTTTGAGACTCAAAAAACATGTTGCTCCACGAGACGAGTCCCCTTGCGATTCCTTGCTGCTTACTACATGGGAAGTGAACAAAAGTAGGTCTATATACGAAAGAGGTTTAGGTGGACGTCTTAAGACGTCCGCTGCCGTTCCATGTCGAAGAAGTCGGTGCAAATTCTTATCGCTCAAATCATAGGTATTAACGCAAGTGTATTACAATAGATCGTCTAGTTAAGTTGCACTAAACATGACATTGATTAGTAGAAGGAAACTATTACCCGCAATGTGTGTTGGGGAAAATTGCCTTCGTACTTGGGTAGAACAATGAAGTTAATGTGTTCGAATCAATAGAGCAATCACAACGGACTTTGAGGCGTGTAATCACTTTCTTTAAAGATTTATTTGCCCCACAGAGTTGCTAATGGTCACCGGCAAATTTCCTCTAGGATACAACAAAGTCTCAAATGAGAATATTAGATAGCAATTCTGGTATTTCTCCAGGGTCTCTCTAGAAAACAATAGAAAATTTTGACTGCAGTTTTAGGAAGAGGACTCGAAAATTGTAATCCGTTGTTTTTCAAAACTGACATACATATATAGAAACAAAGACACCTATTCGAAAGAAGTTACACAACGAACAGATGTGATTTTTCAAAAGAAGTTATAAAAAATGAATCAATACAACCCTTCAGGAGAGTTGGAAACTGAACTAGTATAATTTCAAAAGGCATTTTGAAAAGACACGTATAGAAAATTCGAAATAAATAAATAATAAATAATAAATAACCATAATTTCTTCATGAACAGTCGCACTATTTCAATATGATATTATAGTTAAATTTTATAAAAATAAATCCGAATTTTTTTTCAATAAATAAAAATGAATGATCATTGGTTAGTGCCAAATCTCGTCCACGTGCGCACTCACATCTTTTCAATGTGGGACAATGCACCTCTCAGTTTGTTTTACAAACAAACTACCAACAATCCCCCACTTTTGTTTGTAAAACAAAATAGAAATAAAACTTAAAAAAAATACAGCCAACATTTCCATGAGATTAATATACATACATAAAGGTCTCTTTCGAGTTAAACCTTTACTTAGTGCAAGTATCTCAAAACCCTATCAAAGTGACAAATAGCTCGGCTTTAAATTTGTACTTTTAAGCAATAGAATCGGACATACCGCACATATACTAACCTCTTGTTTCAGCGAGAAGTTCTATATTACTCCGCACTATTATGGCCATTTGCTTGATCCTGTTTCATGAGCTCTCTAGAAAGCAACCCTTGACTTTCGTAAGAAGCGGCACCACTTCTAAGCTCATATAGGTGAAGTATTTATTATTTATTATGTGTTTCTATTACTATTAACACATTACAAAATTGTACAATACTTCATTAAGAATTCAATTCAACCTGCAAAACGTAACAGACGATATTGACTTCTCATATTAGGGCTACGTTAGTATCAAACAATCACATTAAGTAACTTGTTCTTACCCATTAAACCTTGTAACTAGTGATGTTCTAGAAAAAGGTCGGGTTACCATTACTGGTGATTTTAATTAAAGGGTTTCAGCCCTGTTTCTCGTGAGGTCATCTTTACCACATCTCTTGGTAAAGTCTTTGTACAAGGATTGGCCAAATTCTTAGTTGACCTCACGTAGACAATTGTTATGGTACCATCTTTAAACAATTGTCTCATATGCTTAGGCCTTAGGCTAATATGTCTAGACTTATCATTATAAGTGCCATTATAAGCTCTTTGCCAAAATAGCTTGTCTGTCACAATGTATAGAAATATGAGGCATAGAACTTGGACATAATTTGTTTTCCAACAACAAATTCATAATCTATTCAGCCTCTTTCTCAATTGCTTTTAAAGCAATTATTCAAATTCCATAGTTAAGTGAGTTATATACATTTGTTTCTTGCTCATCCAAGAAACAACACATTCACGTAATGTGAAGATCCACCCAAAATTGGATTGTTTATCTCTCACAATTGTAATCCAATTAGTATTGATATATTCTCATAATACAACCGGATAGTTATTATATATCACTCTCAAAGCTTTGATTCACAAAAATAACCAAAATTCAGGTAATAGCTTTGTAATGTTCTATAATTGGATTACAAATAAATGTACTCAATTTACTCACAGAATAAGTAATATCGGGTCAATATAGTGCATCGCATACATTTCCTATAGCACTCACACTAAAGACCCTCTACCATGAATCAAATGGATTATTCATTTCTTTGAAACTTAAGATATTGAAATTTATTCAACATCTTTTTCATATAATCACTTTGGCTCAAAGAATAACCCCCACTATCTTTTAATTTTAATATCAAGAAAGTATATATTTTACCCAAATCTTTCATTTAAAAAATGAAAGTTAGATACTTCTAAGTCTATTGACTCAAGTCATATTGGTTCCAAAAATTCCAGTCAAGGATAAGTTAACAATCAAGAATCCAACAAATCTTAATCAAATTATGAGCCTCTTCCAAATGACCCACACGGCCAAGGAGATCCGCCATACAACCAGAATCAACAACGAGATACCCATAACTCAATGTTTCTGTTGAGAGACACCAAGAGAAACAACATTGATCACTTCCCAAGGAAGAATCACTCTTTCAAGCGGTGGAATGCAAGCGTGGTATTTTCAATAGTACTTACATGCCACATCTCCCGCACATTCAATGAGGGTGACTTGTTGCAAGAGACTCCCCTTTTGCAACAATCAGGGAAACATTTTATCACATGCAACATTTCCATTGCACTATTACAAGAATGTTTCAATGACTCAACCCCATGACCCTCTCGGTCACAAGTAGTAACCTTTATGTCTATAAAACGAACTCATGCTCGGAGAACACATGAAATTAACCTAGAGAAACTCATTTCAATTAGCACGAGCAGCCTCCCTGTCACTGCACAAATGTCCCACATGTAGAAACCCATCCGTCGAGAAAACATAGGACTTGTGGAGTTTGAGCACTTGCAGAACGCGTCCCTGCGATCTCGCAAGCAGTGCCAAGTCTGAATCTTCCACTATCATGTGCCAAAAGTGAAGTGACTTCAAGCAATCAAAAGACTGCACAATCTCGGTCACCCGCGGAGTCACATACCCGCCCCAATTCTCGGGTATCAAATTGCACATGGCAACCCTTGACTTCCTTTTCTATTGATGAACTATCATTTACTCCTTGCACTTGATCTCGTGGATCGGAGTCTTGACATCCAAATTCGTTAACAACAAATACAAAAGAATGTATCCAAATTTTGACCTCAAGACAAGCCAACACTTGAACAAAAACCAAAAAACGATTATAATTTCTCGAATGCACAACCAAAAAGGACGTGCTTCTAGCAATGAGAACCAATTCAGGGCAAAAATTAGTAAAGATAAAACGAGTGAGCATGAAACTAACATCTCATTTTATCATGCCAATCCAGCAAGATGACTATCCCATATATCAAATGGACCAAACGCGTAGAATCAATAAAGATATCCGGTTGTGACAATGGGACAGCAAAATGGATCAGAATAACATGAAAGGAAGTACTAACCATTTGCGGAAATTCACATTTCAAGTCAACGAACCTCATGAAGAAGCTTATCTTCCTTGATTCATGGCACACACGATGAACGACGGCCAACTGAAGACCACCGACTAAAAGTGGGTCTTGAAAATGAAGAACATCTGAGAGATTTCTCAAAATGTTGTGATGGGCGTTGGCGGGGCACTCGATTACTTCGTTTGCATCATCCTCGCTGTTGTTGTCGTAGATGAACCAGCATTGCACTCCAATTCATACGTGGTAAAAGAACCATTCCCTACATATTCCTCTTTCGTTTGCGCGGTCTAGTTTCACCATGATTCTTTTGCCCGGACGCAAAGCAAAGGAAATCCAACAAAATCTGCAAATCGTTATCATCTTCTCTTGGAGCCGGGACTCCCATCAACGGCACCAGAAGACTTTATAACATCCTTAATGCCGTCCTCAGTTTGCATAATATCCTTCATCCCCAGCAGTGATGCCACACCATTTTGTGCGTAAGAAATATCAATGGTGGGTGATGATAAATCACTAGCGTCCAGTGGCTCATTTTGACGGCAAAAGAAGAGCGTGCTTTTACGGACCGATTCGAGCAAAATACATGGCAGCAAAGCAGAAGGAATGCTTGGGTAAAAATAGACTTTGATTGATTCTGACTCCATTGTTGCAAAAATAAATCGTTAAAATTGTTGGGGAAAATCGCCTTCGTACTTGGGTAGAACAATGAAGTCAATGTGTTCGAATCAATAGAGCAATCACAACGGACTTTGAGGCGTGTAATCACTTTCTTTAAAGATTTATTTGCCCCACAGAGTTGCTAATGGTCACCGGCAAATTTCCTCCAGGATACAACAAAGTCTCAAATGAGAATACTAGATAGCAATTCTAGTATTTCTCCAGGGTCTCTCTAGGAAATAATAGAAAATTTTGACTGCAGTTTTAGGAAGAGGACTCGAAAATTGTAATCCGTTGTTTTTCAAAACTGACATACATATATAGAAACAAAGACACCTATTCGAAAGAAGTTACACAACGAACATATGTGATTTTTCAAAAGAAGTTATAAAAAAATGAATCAATACAACCCTTCGGGAGAGTTGGAAGCGAACAAAGTATAATTTCAAAAGGCATTTTGAAAAGACACGTATAGAAAATTCGAAATAAATAAATAATAAATAATAAATAACCATAATTTCTTCATGAACAGTCGCACTGTTTCAATATAATATTATGGTTAATTTTTATAAAAATAAATCCGAATTTTTTAATAAATAAAAATGAATGATCATTGGTTAGTGCCAAATCTCGTCCACGTGCGCACTCACATCTTTTCAATGTGGGACAAGGCACCTCTCAATTTGTTTTACAAACAAACTACCAACAATGTGTGTGTGTGTGTCCAATAGAGTGAAAAAGAACATAGAAGGGAAATAAGGGGCGAGTAATTGAAAATTTGGTCCCAAACTTGTTAGCTCTTTTCAGCTCTTTGATTTGTTCTCAACAACTTCCAAGCGGGGCTAGATCCAAATTCGATTGGGGCCTAAAAGCCCACAAAGGCCCATCCTTATTTAAATAATTGAAAAATATCTTTAAAAAAAATAAAATTAAAAGAAAGCTTCAATAAAAAAAATTGAATATTCATGCTCAAATGACTTGGCAAAGTCACTAAGGGTGTGCATGTAACTGGCTAAACAGTATTTGATTATGTTCTTTTGTTCCTTTGTTCCTAGAAATATATTTGGCATTGAAATCCATTTAGTAAAATTTTTGTTTTTGGAAATAAATTTGGAACAGAATCAAGAATAAATAAAAAAAAACGTCGATTTTTGTTCTTGAGAACAATCCCAAAAATCAAGTTCAAATCTTCTTTTCTTTCTTTTTCCTTTTCTTCTTCTTCCTTTTGATCGATGACCTCGCCAGTTGGAGCGTTGCTGGCCTTGGTCATGGCTAGCGACCTTGCCGGAGCATCGTCAGCTCGAGCCTCATTGTGGCTGGGCGATATCAGCCTCACCCAAATTTGGTGAAGTTGAGCTCGCCTAGCTACTGATGAGGCTTGGCCTCGCCGGGCCACTACTGGGTTGATGTTGCCTAGCCAAGGCGAGGCTGACCTGACGGTGGCCCAACAAGGCTCGGTGGTTGGGCGAGCTCAGCCTCACCACCTGGCCAAGGCGAGGCCGAGCTTCGCTAGCTCACAACGTGGCTTGGGCCGACGACCCTCACTGTGGCTTGATGTTGCCAGGGCCTGTTGATGCTCCGACAAGGTCACTAGACCGTGTCTGGCCAGTCGTTGGCAAGGAGGACAAGTTAAAAAGGAAAAAAAGGAAGGGAAAAAAGGAAAGAAAAAACAGAAAAAGAGAAAAATGTAATAAAATTATTAAAAAATTAAAAGAAAATGGTTTAGACTAGAAATTTTAAGGGTCTTACCAAATGCATTTGTATCTCGAAAATAAAAATTTTGGACAGTTATTAAACACTTTCAAATTCTCAGAAATTATTCTCGGGAATAGAACAAAAAAAATTATTTTTTAGCAGAAATTGTTTCCGGATATAGAATCATTACCTTGTGCACCTTAAGAAGGAGCTGAACTTGCTGAAAGCATACCAAATTAGGAGGCTAAAAATAAACCCCAACTGTCTTTAATTTCTAGCATCCTATGTGCGGCTTTAAACATAATCCGTGAAAGTCATGAGCCGTTAAAATTAGGTGGCATGAAATTCTTGTAAATGAAATTTTATATTTTCTTAGTAATATTTATGTTAAGTTTTCAGTAATTGCATGCTCGAGTTTTGAATCTAAATGAATCCTTAGATTTTTTAAAAGGGAAGAGATTTGACTTTGGGCTGGGCTTAACCAGCTCTCACCTAATATGGTTAATTTGGTTTGAGTCGACCTAGGTTGATTCGGGCTTGGAGAGCTCTAGCATTAAACCTTCCGGTCAGGCCTAATTTGTGGGACAAAAGCTTGGTCGACTCGATGCGTGAATAGTCGCGGCCAAACCAAAACTATCAGCGATCGATTTCGAGTTGCCATTTGCCACCAAGTCAATCCAATGTAACGACAAGCTATTTTGGGTTGGTGCCGGTTCGTCGATCCATCAATCGGCCTCTCTTACCTTTTTGTGGTTCCTTTGAATACTTTTTCCATCTTATTCTTGTCTTGTTTTTAGTTGTTTTTTTTTTTTTGGTAAAGATCTTGTTTTTAGTTGTTGATATAGGTAAAAGATAAAAAAGCTAACCCCTCCAATTGGCCTTACGACTTGGAAGATGCTTAAGCCGCATATGGACTATCAAAGAGGGAATACATGGAAATCAACATGACTCGTGTTACTACTGCTACGTTGCCCTTTCAAGAAATTATAATGATGATGATCATGAAGAAACCGACCATCTTGATTATGCATGGAAAACGCTTAAGCCGTATATGACTTTCTCAATCTTTTAAGCCTAAGGGCTTGAATCTGCCATGCACATTTTTTTTTCCAGAGAAGACGGGTCTGGCATGTGTATCTCTTACATTCGTGCAATTCAGAAGATTTCAATTGCAAGAGACATAGCTAGATATGCCATGAAATCTTTCCGTAATTGCTTTAGTGTGAGACATAAGTCCTTGGGGAAAATGCCATGCGTTATATAGCTTGTTTTCTGAAACTCTCCAGCTAACTTATTTTCCTAAATTTTTTCCCTTCCCCTTTGCTTCAGATATGCTACTGCATTCAGAGGGTTTCTCTACCAACATTTATTCTATTATTCGAGCATATTTTGCTATTGTCTTTTCTCATTATGATTATCAATTACCGCAATTGTTGAAAGGAAAAAAATACGTCTTCACCAAACTATCAACAAAAAAATGTTATGCTTATTCCACTCAATATACAAATAACTTAACTTTAAATTAAAGCTTTTCCTAAAATAAGCTGGTGTTTTTATATCCCAAGGGTACGACTGTAATTAACTGACTATTTTTTTTTTTGTTAGTGCCACTCTACTTCTATCGTAACTCTCACTTTCAGACTTTTGCCTTATCTTCTTACAAGACGTGGGAGTTGAAATTCACACTTGAAGCTAAATCGTCCTTACTCCAGTCCCCCTTGAGAAGGTGGAGATTCGATCCCTCACGTCCCCCTTTCCAAGTGAAAAGGGTAGCTACCGAAGTAAATCCCAATGGTTAATTAGCTGAACATCTTGAGGGGGAGCTAACGCAGCATCCCACCCCCAAGACCGTTCTCTTAAGATATAGTGGCCTTTTATAAAGACAAATGACGGACAATTTGTTTTGTCCTGATTAATTTTGGATTTCAATAATTTTTGAGGAGGGATTTATCCATCAAGCACGCCCAGTAATTATTAAAAGCACCATTACGAAAAAAAACACTTTATGATGTGAAAAAATTGCATTTCATTTTCTTTCTTAAATTTTCTTTTATCTTTTTAATTTATAACTCATTATATGCATATCCTTGTTTATTTCTTTCCTAGTGAAACATGTCACCTATGTGTCATTCTCGTGAACTATAATAGGCCATCATATTATCATGTTTCATTTTTTTTTTTAATTTGTAAATTGGGGTAGTGCCTTAAGCATGTTAACAAAATAGATTCCACTTAGGAAACAAAAAGAAATGCAATTGGTTATGATGCCAAGTTATATAACAATAAAATTGGTTAAAGTCTTGATATTGTAATATTGGTGGTTCATAATATTCAATCACTAATGGCAAACACCTTTAACTGATGAGCGACAATCTTTACTAAAAAGCCAAGAGGAAAAAAATGAATCTCAACATGAAATAAAATTCCGACAAAAATGAAATAAATTGGAAACATAACCACCGAATAACTATTCGACTGTGGAGAGCCTGTTGGCAGAGAAATTCAAGATGTGAAATCGAAATAATAAAATTTATGTAATTTTTTTAAAGAGAGAGACTATAGTGACTTGGCAGAAAGGCTGTTTGAGTAAATAATCCTTACGTATGATGCGGCATGGAGAATTTAGTTTGAGAAGATTATTTTGGAGGATATCTATTTTGGGAGTTACTTTTTCAGAGGAATTTATTTGGAGGTGTTGACATTCAAAAATGTCTGATCTTTAGTTATTATTGACATGTGATGTTCATTCGCATTGGGTGTAAATATTGACACATATTGACAAGTGGCAAATGAATGCGGATTATTTTACCAAAGTTGTCGATGAGCATTTTAACTAAGGAGCAAGATCAATGCAGAGGATTTTATCAATGCTCAAGCACGTGTAGATAAGGAAGACTGTGGAGAATAGTTGAGATTTTATCAAGGTTCAAGCACTTGTAGATAAGAGAGACGGTCGAGAATAAAGATTGATGTGCTATTTTAAAGGAGCAATTGTTGTAGATAAGGGATATCATGGAGAATAGTTAAGAGTCATGTGAAGAGATTGAGGTATTATTTTAAAGGAGCAACTGCTTTGAAGAAAAGACTTGCCAACGTGCAAGTATAGTTACAAACACGAAGAAACTGCTCCCAAAAAGGCCTATAAATATGAAATTCTCATCAACTAGAAAATTCCCTCGACAATCAAAATGAAATGTTTTATTATCTTTATTTTTTTGCACTTTAATTTTTTTTTCTAGCTATTTTTTCTAGCTATAGCTTTCCAATTCGCACCGTTGATTGAATTTCTACGCATTTCTCTATCTCGATGTTTCATCGTCGATTAAATTCCGACGAGCATCTTTATCATAGGTGTCGCACAATCAATTCAATTCTGACGTTACATCTTTGCAGGTTCTCGAGCTTTATCATCGATTAAATTTCGACACAGTTCATGTATGTGTGTTGCTATGGAATTGGTTGTATTTTCAAGCTTTGTCGTTAATTGAATTTTGACACGGTTTGTATGTACAATTTAATTTGAAGTTTAAAATAAATATTTGTTGTTATTTCTTATCTGCCGGATATTTTTTGTTTGGAGTCACCATAGAACCCGCCAACTCTCATCAAAAGCCAAAGAATGACTTTTGGAGACGATGTTTCATCGTCGGTTAAATTCCGGTGAAATGGGGGAAAAAGAGGTTAGATTGTAGATTAAAAATGATAAGCATTCTTATTTGAATATGAGGTGTCCTCCGGACATTCGTTGCCAAAATCCCATACGGTCCGGACAATTGACATGTGTTTGGTCATTGACTCTTGTCCATTGGCACCCGGACCATGGCATGAATATTGCTCGTTAGGTTCCTCCTCTATTTTCTTATTGGAAAAAGCAAAACAGGTCAAATCATGCTGGATCTCAAATTGCAATCAAAGCGCCCAGGAGTGAGTGAATTGTGTCGTTTGAGCTAGGAGTATGGTTTTAAGGTATAAATTATTTCTACGGATAGATTTCAAGTTCTAAATTGATGAAATTGTAACTTGAAACCTAAATTTAGAATAAGATTTTTTTGTTTTTATTGGTTTATATTTCATGCAATCTTGTGGTGTTTTGTAACATCCAATAATAAGTATATAATATATAACTATTAATTTGAGCTTCCATTTTAGACTGAGACTTTTACTTTGTTAATATTTCATATTCTTCATGTGTCTAAATACAAGTTATTGTTAATGGATTAGCAAGGGAAAATTACCAAAGACGTTACAAACTTCGATTTAGTCATAAACTTATTTTTTTGGCCAATTGAGTCATAAAATTTTGCAATTATGTCAGTTCAGTCCATCTAGCTAAATTTAGCCGGTCGCTGCTGACATGGGCAGTAGCCAGCGCTGGTGGCAAATTTTTTTATAATATTTTATTCTTTGAATTATTTTATTAATATTTTATATTATCTTGTTTTCCTTTTTTTTTCCCTCTCCTTCCTTCTCCCTCCTCCATCCTTTTGCTCTAGCAATTGGCTAGCCCCTAGCTGATCGCGGGAGCAAAAGGAGGGAAGAGGAGGAGGATGGAAAGGAAAAAAAAAAAAGAAAAAAAAAAAAAAATTAACAAAATTAACAAAATATTTCGAAAAAAATTATTAAAAAATTGTCATTGGTGCTAGTTGGCCGCTACGTTAATGCTGGCTAGCTAAATTTGGCCGAGATAGATTAAATTGGCACAACTGCAAAAATTTTAGGACTGAATTGGCCAAAAAAAGTTTAGGACTAAATTGGTACAATCATAATAGGTTTATGACTTTTTTGGTAATTCTTCTAGATTAACAGTAAATGATGGTCATTAAAGGTGATAATTCATTATAATTATTCAATTGATAATACAAGTGGAATTTGACTAGACTTTGGAACCAACCTTAGAACCTGTGATAGGGTATGTGCCAGGTTTCAAGGTGTGTAGAATATATTATAAATTCAAAAAAAATGAGGAATATCTATCAATGGGTAGGTTTTAAATTTCAAATAGATCTTGTACGGAACCTGAAATTGCTCACGTATAATTTAAGCACCAGAGCATTGTGGCTGGCCAACCTTCGTTGTGCTTTATTGCCATGATTGCGAGCTGCAATCCCATGATGATGCACAACCCAAATCAAGAGAAAAGACTCAACTTCGACAAACTCAAATTTGATGGAGGGTCATATGAAATAAGTTGGCAACAGTGAGGAGTCAGAATATTCGCTCTCAAGATGCTGTCTCTCATGCTCCCAATTGAAGGGTTTGCAGTATTTAAGTTAGAAATAAGTTGATTGCAACTTCAAGCAATTGTCAAACTGTCATTGGTCAAGAATAAACAAGAAATCACGCACTTGAGGATAGAAACGGAAAAGAATAGAATACTTCAAAAATTTGCTGTTCAAAAAGAACGTTTGATTGATCAAAGCATGATGTGCACAATGAAGCCCTTTGTTTGGACCTGAGCAGATCCTACAAAGATTCAAAGGGAAAAATCTTGAAACAGGTCACTCAGCCTATCTTATAGAGAGTCTCCCTGTATTCCCTAGTTGGTAGGAAAGAAAACTATACACAACCAATAATGAGTGCGAGGTGTGCATGCACCAACATGTTAAAATAAGGAATGCAGCTTGGCAAGATGCTCTCATTGAAGAGACTACCGCTGATGACCCTCGTAGGTGGCAAAACCCTTGGGATTGGTTAGGCTGGTTTGCTTCTCATCAACTAGAACAAACTGTGTGCCAATGATCCAATAATAGGTCCCGAGTAGATGATGATCATCGTGTCATCTTTATGAGTGATTGCAATTCCGATGCAACTAACCCTATTAAAGTATTGACCGCCACTCTAGACCTAATATAGGAGGGGAAAAGCAATTTCAACGGCTAACGTACGTCCACTTTACATGTTAATCCTATCTAATCCGGCGATTGATAGTCTTTTGTCACTGATTCGTGGAGCGCCGGGACCATGTGATATTGCCCGCTAGTTTTCTTTTAATTTTTATTATAGAAAAAAGCATATGGAATCAAATCCTGCTGGATCTCAAATTTCAATCAAAGCACCTGCAGTGGGTGGACTGTGTTGTTCGAGCACCAGTGTTGTGTGTTGCCAAAACAAATTCTGCCTTATCACCCATACAGTGTCGATAATCCATTGGCGAAGGCCGGGAATCGGTAGAGATCATAACAAGGTGTGGATTGTGTTGTTTGAGCATTGTGTTGTTTGAGCATTCTGAGGTAATCGAAAACACCTTCCTCCTCTTCTCTTCTCTTATCTGTTACATTTTCTTCTGATCAATTCCGCGTTCAGTTATGAGGTACATTTATGCAATTCCAGATCTAAGATTCCATATTTCTCTTCTCTTGGGCTGTAAAGTAAGTGGCTTTGATTTTGGGCTCTGCTCCATCAATCTCTTTTGCTGCCTTCTTATCAGGACAATCCCCTCACGATGAAAAGAAAAGAACGCATTCATTTAGAAGATCCGGCACATGGGGTGTCTTCCACATGGACCTTTCCAAACGTAGATGATCATGAACGCAGAACCAAAAAGCAGAAAGGAAATTATTTTGAAGTGTTCTTGAGCTTTAGAGGGAAAGACACTCGGAAAGGTTTTGCTGATTATCTCTATAATAGCCTTGTTGATGCTGGAATTTATGTGTTTAGAGACGATGAGGAGCTCCGTGTTGGCAAAGAGATTGGTCCGAAGCTTCTCTGTAGTATCACGCAGTCTAAGATCTCGATCCCGATCATCTCAAAGAACTATGCTTCCAGCAAGTGGTGCTTACACGAGTTGGCTCAAATGTTAAAATGCAAGAGAAGCAGAGGGCAAATAGTGTTGCCCATATTTTACAAAGTGAAACCCTCACAAGTGCGACATCTTATGGGGAGATTGGGAGATGCTGTCAATGCACATAAAAGGAATTTGGATGAAATGGTTGTGAAGGAATGGGAAGAAGTGCTCAAAGAAGTCAGTTTCTTGAAAGGATGGGAATCAGAGAAAATTGATAATGGGTAAATCATTCTTCACTAAAGTGTTGTTTAATTTCTCATAGCTAGATAAATATTGCCATCATATACTGAAACTTATATTGTTATTTGATAGGCATGAAGGAGCAATAGTTAAAATGGTTGTTAGAAGAGTCATGAGTGAGTTAAAAAGACTTTTTCAGCTAATTGTTCCCAAACAGTTGGTGGGAATTGATGATCGTGTGGAAAAAATTATGAGCTGGATAGATGCTAGAGTTGATGGTACAAGGATCATTGGAATTTATGGAATGGGCGGCATTGGTAAGACTACTCTTGCAAAGGTGTTATACAACAAACTCTCTAGTCAATATGAGGATTTTAGCTTTGTAGCAGATGTTCGAGAAACATCTCAACGCAAGGGTATTGAATGCTTACAAAAGCAATTCATTTCTGACATAATAGGAAATTCATGTGATGTGGCTAATGTTGATGAGGGAATCAGAGTCATCAAATCTTGATTTAGATTTAAGAAAATCCTTGTTCTTCTTGATGATATGGATACCAATATTCACGTGAATGCTTTAGTCGGAGACAGGAGTTGGTTTAAAGCAGGAAGTATGGTCATCATCACAACTAGAAACAAGACCATTCTCGATGAAGCAAGGGCGGACTACATATACCAACTCAACGAGTTGTCATTAGATCAATCATTAATTTTATTTAGTAGACATGCATTTCGAATGGATTCTCCTCAGAGTGATTACAAGGTTATCTCTCGTGATGTCGTATCTACTACTGCGGGGCTTCCCTTAGCTCTTGAAGTTATCGGTTCATTTTTATGTGGAAAGAGAGAAGAAGTATGGAAAGATACATTAAAGAAACTAAAGAAAGTTCCCGATAAGAAAGTGCAAGAGAAGTTAAGGATAAGTTACGAAGCATTAGATTATGAGGAGCAACAGATATTTTTGGATATTGCATGCATTTTTAATGGATCATCTAAACAAAATCCAACTTATATGTGGGATGCTTGTGGTTTTTTCCGGGTAAGGGATTGAAGTATTAAGTCTTATGTCCCTAATTAAAATTGATGAAGATGGCAAGCTTATGATGCATGATCAACCGAGAGATCTTGGAAGGGAAATTGTTCATCTAGAAAATCAAAAGAGGCCTCAAAAGCGTAGTAGATTATGGAATTATGAAGAAGCTATAGATGTGCTTGATAGCAATAAGGTAAGAGTTTTCTTGACATGTCTTAGCTAGTGAATGTTAGTCTAGCTTCTCTTTTTTGTTTGAGATAAAAAATATTGTCAGTCCTGAGTTTTGTTGCGCCGCTTCCACTTGCCTGATTCTAGGACATCATTGTGGAGCCATTTCTTAGTTAATGATTATATATATAGAGAGAGAGAGGGGGCAGTATTGTGATGAGGACACTCTCCTTAGGTAACTTCAATTCAACAACAACGAAACTACAAGAACATAATGACATCTATAAATTGTTGAGGGCCATGCTTTTCCCATATATCTGTCTGATGCACATGTTTGGTATTTGGATTCTTCTTTTCATTTCTTGTGAGGTCTTCTTTCTTTTTTCTTTTATTGAGTATGGACTTCTTATAAGTTGTTTCCTATGATAAATGAACATCATAAGTAAAGATTTGGTCCCTTAAATATTACCTTTCGTGCAATTCAGTCCCCTATCTATTTTTTTTCCCTCAATGTAGTCCTTTATCTTTCACAGTGTGTGCAATCAAATCATTTGTTGTCAACTATTGATTTACATCGTCAATTTGCTAATGTGGCTTTCATATTTATTTATGATGTATGCGCAACTGTGCAGTATAACCCTTTGAACAAATATTATTTTTGTTATGTAAATTTTTCATAATAGTGGATAATTTCTTTATATGAATTTGGTAATTTCGTATATTTTGTGAAAATGGATAATATTCCTACTACTCCTCTTATAACATTTCTTTGTCAAAGATAGGCTATCATGTTATTATAATGGATGAATACCTTTAAAGCACAAATTAGTACCCCTTGACATGTTTAATTGACCAATTTTCATCTAACCAAAAGTCTCATGGATTTGATGTGAAAAATCCATATGATTGGCGTATATACATTTAACGGATGGTAGATTTAGGTCAAATGTACCAATTTGGGTTTTTTTGAAATTTAATTTGAGGTAAATGGTTATGGGCTATTGGGTGTCAGTTTGTGATTTTTTGTAAAACGAATATTATTTTGGGGTAGTATAATGTGGGTACCAGTTTGAGATTTATCATATATGAGTTGATCTCATCTCATTATTGAAAAATTATGGTCCCAAATGTTTCCTAATTGTAGGGCACTAAAAAGATTGAGGCCCTTCGTCTTGGCAAATATAGTAGGGAAAGAACATACAAAGCTGAACAGTTCAAAAAACTGACCAACTTGAGGTTCCTTCAAATAAATGGTGCAAATTTTACTGGAGATTTCCAAAGCTTGCTTCCTCAATTAAGATGGCTTCAATGGGAGGATTGTCCCTTGGATTTCACAGCAGCCAACTTACATTTGAAGAAATTAGTCGTGCTCGATCTATCTTGGAGTGGGATATCGGAGTATTGGGGAGGATGGGATCCACTTAAGGTAAGATCTAGAGAGGCATATCTCTTTTGAATAATCATGCTTAACATTAGACAATACTAAAAATTTATTTTAACTATGTTAATTAACATTATGAAAAATAAAATTACAAAATTTGTCTTTATCTTGATTATTTTAATCAAAATCGTTTATGGTTTTTAAGTTAATTTCTCGCCAAGCAAAAGTGTCTTTTAGCGATTGTTGTTAAATGTCCATATCAATCTTCTCTTCATGGAGAAACAAAAACCCCCACGGTTACGTGTGTCGTAAATACATGCTAACATTCTAAATTCATTTTTATCTTAGAGTAACTAAAATAAATTATGAATTGCTCTGACTTGTTGCATCCAACAGTTATTCCTTATAATTGTCAATTATTGATTTCACCGTATAGCAATGTTATAAGAGTAATAAAATTATCCTTCCAATGGCAGATTACATTTTTTTGTATCTTCTAGATATAACATTTCAAATTTGTTTTTCATAATTAAATTAGCTGTTTCTCTTTAACTTCATACCGTCAAAAGAAAAATGCTCCCAATGAATGCATCTCTCTTCTATTTGAATTCCCCATCTGCTTTTTAAAATAAAATTTGCTTATTCAATTCACTTGGCATTACGCTTTATCAGAGAAGGATATGAAAAAAAAAAAAAAAAAAATCTAATCTAACAAGAAAATTAGCTATCTTAATAAATAACAAAAATATCAAATAATATTGCTAATATTTAATAATATATCTAAAAACATTATCTAATAGTGAATTCTCTAATATCCATAAATATGCTTCATGTCTAATCAAAAAAGATTTTTTTAAAAACTAAATAGATTCTTTCTTTGAAACATTATTCGAAAGTAACTGTAGTTAGCACTTGTACATCCTTAAGATTCTTTTGCAATGAATATGCTTAAAAACCATTTATATGTACGTTGGTGGAGCCAAAACAAAACTACTAAAGAAACCTTGGAAATTAAATATGATTACTGTGAAGGAGCAGTGGCGCAGGGTAACTTGGAAGAATTTTTAAATTAAAAAAAGAAGAAAAGGAATTGCATTGGTCCATTCACGTCAAAGAATCCTTCCTTTTTTTTTTCTTCAGATGGCAACCGAGCTCAAAGTGATGAACCTCAGGGGTTGTAAATCTTTGAGAAGAACTCCCAAATTGTCCACTTTCAAAAGCTTGGAGATTTTGATTCTTGAAGATTGTTGGGATTTGGAAGAGATTCATCCTTCTATCGAGGACATCAAGACCCTCGTCTCATTGAATATCAGGAGAAGTTGGAGACTAAAGGAGCTACCGGCAGGAATAGGTAGAATGGAAGATTTGAGAGAGCTTATCTTAAATCATACTGCTATACGAGAGATTCCTATTTCGAGAGGTTGTTTGAGAAAGTTAGAGACTCTTTGTGCCTCATTTTGTGAAGAACTTGCTCAACTTCCAAAATTTATGGGCTTCCTAGTGTCCTTAACTGAGCTGGACTTATCTTACTCAGGAGTTGACAAATTACCGGAATCCATTAGTTCTGTGAAGGAGCTTGAGACCCTTGTTGCCTCCAGCTATGCTAGGTCAGTCCATATACCCTCTAAAGGCCATCTAGAATCTATGTCTCTCCTTGGCACAAGGAAATGTGAACAACTCACTCAACTTTCGGACTCTGTAGGCTCCCTGTTGTCTCTGCAATACTTGTTATTACGGGGATGCCGCTTGTTGAGATTGATTCCCAATTCGATTGGAAATTTGACATCCTTGATTGAATTGCATTTAGAAAGGACAGCAATTACAGAATTACCTGAAAGCATCGGAAATTTGCAGAATTTGAGGATGTTGGACATTCGAGGGACTCATATAATGGAATTGCCTGGTGTTATTGGAAGGTTGGCGAAACTCCAAGAGTTGAGGGCTTCCGGATGCAAAATCTGGGAGGACTACCTAGTAGCATCGGGGAATTGGTTTCGCTAAACAAGTTTGATTTAGACAAGTCAGGCATTTTGGGTTTGCCGGAAAGCATTTCTAAGCTCTCTTCTCTCCAAAACCTCAGCGTTCTATATTGTGAAAAGCTCAGAGAACTACCAGAAGTGCCCTCTGGCTTAACAGCTCTAGGTATCACTTGCCAGAGTTCGTCACTGCCACATCTGTCCCAACTTAACCTTCTCAAGAAACTCATTATTTTTGATTGCTGTTGGCTCCAATGTCTCCCAGAGCTTCCCATTGGACTAGCAATGCTTTCTATTACAAGTTGTGGAAAACTGAAAGCGTTGACGAATTTGTCAAACTTGAAGCAGTTATTTGAATTGATTCTCGACGAGTGCTTTGAGCTGACAGAAGTCACTCGCTTGGAAGGTTTACAACCTTTATCCAACTCACATGTACGGCAATGCCCTAAGATATCTTGGCTTGATGAGGTCGAATCGTTTGAGTCTTTGAGAGGCTTACAGATCGACGAGGGGTTCCCAGATTCTTCGAAGTTGACAAACTTAAAGGCATCTCAGCTTGAAGGATCCGTGGATCTTTCAAATTCAAAGATTCTACAGGAAACAAAAGCTGCAAGTTGCGTGAATCTAGTTGAAATTCAGAGCCTTGATGGATCAATATCCTCACAAATGTTGGATTTCTGTGAGTGCACGTCCGCTGGACAATCCCTAGACCTTTCAAGTTCCAAAAATCTGAGGGTTCTAGCTGTTACAAATTGCAAGAATCTAACTGAAATTCGAGGCCTTGATGGATTAGAATCCTTGCAAGTTTTAGATATCTCTGGGTGCACATCTCTTGGACAATCACTGGACCTGTCAAATTTAAAGATTCTGGAGAGTTTCTCAGCTGAAAACTGCAAAAATCTAGTTGAAATTCGAGGCTTTGATCGATTAGAATCCTTGATAGATTTGAATATTTTTGGGTGCACTTCCTTAGACAATCACCAGACCTGTCAATTTTTGTAGGAAATAGAAAGTTTCGATGCTACAAGCTGGGAGAATCTAGTTAAAATTCAAGGCCTGGATGGATTAGAATCCTAGGATAATTTGCATATTGCTGGGTGCACGTCTCTTTGAAAACAACCGGACCTGTATAATTTAAAGAATCTGAGGGATTTTCATACTGCAAACTGCAACAAATCTAATTGAAGTTTGAGGCCTCGATCGATTACAATCATTGGCGAGGTTTAATTTTCTAGATGCCTGTCCATTGAAAGATTGCCATACCTTTCAAGTTCAAAACGTCTGTGGAATTCTGTGCTGCAAATTGCCAGACTCTAGTTGAAATTCACAGCCTTAACGGGTTGAATTTATCATTAAGAATGGATATTTCTGGTTGCACATCTGTTGACAGATTATGAGATCTTTCTACATTAAAGAATTTGAGGGAATTTCATCCTGCATAGTGCAAAATCTAGTTGGAGTTCGGGTGCTTGACTGGTTAAAATCTATGGAATGGTTTAATATCTCTTGATGCATGTCCATTCAAAGATTCCCAAACCTTTGAAGTTGAACACTTCAAGGAATTTATATTGCTGCATACTGCCACATTCTTTGTTGAAATTCATGGCCTTGACAGGTTGGTTATTGGTAAGTTTGGATGTCTCTGGGTGCATAGCTTTTGAATTTGACAGACTGCCTGACATTTCTAGTTTAAAGAATTTGAGGGCATTTCATGCTGCAAACTGCAAGAGTCTAGTTAAATTCGTGGCCTTGATGGGTTGGAATTATTGGTAATATTAGACATCTGTGGTTGCACTTCCCTAGGAAGATTGCCAGATCTATCGTGCTTGAAAACCCTGATGTGGTTGAACATAGACAACTGTGAGAAGCTGCATGACATTCAAAGCCTAGAGAAGTTCTCATCCTGCAAAAATTTGTGTATTCAAGAAGAAAAGTCATTAGCAAAATTTCCAGACAAGTTGAGATTTGAAGATTTAAGGAACTTAATAGGGACAGATTGTCGGGACCTTTCAGACATTCCAGGGCTCAGAGGATCGAGACACCTAGAATGTATAAATTTCACGATGCTTGCCAATTGAGACTTTACCAGATTTGTTAGAGTGTAAGAACTTGCGATTGTTGGTTGCACAAGACTGCAACAAACTAACAGAGCTTCAATGGCTTGAAGACTTGGAGCTTCTACAAGCTTTAGATATTTTTGCTAAAAGCAATACCTAAATTGTCTGGGGCTTTCCTCTTACGGAATTTTGAGCAGTAGTCACGTCAAGACATTTATGAGATCACATTCTGGTGATAGTTCACCATTGACATGATCCACGTCCCCTGACAAGGCAAAATCTTAATCTTGAAAATGTCTGGAATTGAGCTGGCAGTCCTGATGAATCATCTGTGAGTGATTCTTCTTTGTACATTACCAAGTGATTCATGTTTCTTAGTTGGACTGAAATCTCTCTTGATCATTGTAGGAATGAAAACTGGCATCTCTTGTTGGAGGACTAGATCATAAGAGTTCCTTCAGAGAAAATAATTTATCACTTGTCATCAACTATGTTTCTTCATCCTCGACATGATGTCGAGAACCAGACTTTTAGATTGATAGTCGTTTCGCAAGTTCTGTATTTGAAGGTTGTGGTGTTTGCACGCAGGTCATGTATACGGGGTTTGATTTGTTTACACAGCAAGTCGTACTTTTATCTTTTGTTTGATTCTTATCATGCCAGGCATACCAGTTTTTACGCAGTGTTGATACGATGGAAATTACAAGAAATTGAAAGAAGAATCAGCTATTTCAGAAGATCCCTTTGATCAATAGTCATCTTGGTTTCTTTTTGTAGACGATTCAAATCCTCCACTCAGGAATTACGTGAATTTGATTGCTTTTCCTGATTACTGGAATTGGTTTTTGGTTCTGCAATATTTCAACTGTAATTCTCTCGTGTCTGTTCTCACTTCTCATATGTTTGATGATTAACATATCGATTATCAAGGCAGCTTCTGGAGGCAAAGGAAAGGGATTATATTGCTGGATCTTTGGCGCTCTCGATCCCCAGAACTCGTCGGGTTCTTTCAAGCTAATTTTAGAGGATGTGAATTTGATATGCTGCAAGTAGCTGGAGTGAGCTCATAGTTTCATTGTCATTTTAAATTCTGAGAGAATTGTTTATGTGTTGAGTTTGATATTAACAAGATTCACACCGTTTATCCTGTCACATGCGATTTAATCTTCTGCTCATTAGTCATTCCAATGCTGGGATTTTTTTTCGCTATGCCAGTGAGGATTTTGTTCTAGTGATGTTCTGCTTTGACTTTCCAGTACGCAAGTTCGTGTCTCCAGCTGCTCTCTAATTGCTTAATAATCTTGGTCTTCATGATATAGGAACTGCGAATGGAGCTGAATTTCAGAATTTCGGAAAACCATTTATATTCCAAAGAATCTTAGGAAGTATTGCAAGTTTGAGCAATGTTATCTGCATGAATCATGCTGGAATTGTGAGAAGAAGCCTCTCAATGAGTTTATTCACTTAATGATGAGGAGCAACTTCTTGCAATCTAATCTATCAATATTCCGCATGTATCTAGGAGAAATAATGATTCTCATTCATTCAGAACTAACCTTACAAGCTTGTGCCAATGGACATGAACAGGACTAGCAGTGTAACACCGAGAGATGAAGCATCACCTCCAGGAGGTGGCGAAGATGTAGTGGTGCTGGTGGTCGGGGCTGGTATTGACGGGAATCCCGTTGGACTGGAGGTCAGGCTGGTGGAAGTTTGGCTGGCGGTGATCACTATTTTTGGCCCTGAGTGATGGTCACTGTCGGCGCTGGTGTAGACGTTGTGACCCTCGCCAGCGTTGTCAGGGGAAAGGTGGCTGGGCTTTGGGTCAGGTGATGAATGAAGAACCGGAGTTCCAGCTGTCGTTGTCGTCTCTGGACAGGTTTGTGACGTCGTGCGACCCTGTGTTGGAGTCGAATACTGCAAAAACAATGGAAGATCATCGGCATCAAAGAGTGAAGCTCAAGATTGATCTTCTGGCCACTGAAACTCCAGATTGATTGCACATATAAGTAATAGAGAAGGACCGATCGGAGCAAGGTACTTCATTACGATAAGCAGGTATCCGATTCCTATCCTAAGAGGGCCAAACTGTAGAAGAGTGTTTTAATTTCAACTGCAGGTCATACCGAACCAAAAAAAAAAAAAAAAATTGTGGCCATGACTCGTGAACGACGTTAATTATCTGGCCAAAAAGTGTATTAAATTCCTAAGCTACTTGCTTCCTCTCAAATGAGAATCAAATTATCAGACAATCCGAACACACTATAAATCCTTTGATTTCATTATCTCATGTTGCTTTGTCCAAAACGAAAAAAATCTAAAATCTCCCTTACATGCTAGAGGATATTATATGTTAAAGACAGTATCTTTCCTAGTAATTCATATGACACTTTTTTCTTTGGGCCATGGTACTTCATATGATTGAGATCACTAAAAGTAAAATTGTAATTGTTAGTCGAACTTCTTGCAAGACAACCTCCGACAATGGGTTGAGAACACCATGCCCCACTTGTCAATCTTCATCTATGTAAGAGCATCCTAGCAGTGAAGATCAATTTATGTGACATTATGTGAATTTGAAAATAACGGGGCAGAGTAACCGATTTCAAGGAATAAAATACTCGCCTAAAACATTGCCTCGACCAGTCAGAGCATGTGGTGGTGCTAGAAGGGATCCGCCATCCCGGAGTACCTCCCATTGCGTAATCCGTTGCCTTTGCACTTGATAAAAATGTTGTCCCGACCCGCGAGAATTAAGATATGATTTATCCATTAGCCATTTTGGAGGGGCTCGAGTTACAATTTCAGGTCGAGGTCATCCCTAAGATATCCATGCTTTCTTTTCTTCGTCGAAGATGAGGTTTCGAGCACGAACTTAGGTGGGAAAACGAATGTTGTGACACTGTACATGTACCGTGTGGCGTGGCTCTAGCTTTCTTGCGTTAACTGAGTATAATATTTTTCGGAGTGGTTGGAGAATGAGAGTGAGATTGGGATTGAAAAATAAAGGATCATGTTTTGAAAATTTGAACCATGATGTTCAAACTATGAGATTGAAAACTTCCCTTGGGCTTCATGTGGTGCATTGGAGAGAATAAGAATGCAATGGAAAGATGGTTTGAGGGATCAGTCTTCACGTATTCTGGGAGGACTGGGTGGTCGTGAGTGAGGAGAGGAGGGATTTGAGGTTCCGGGCGAAATTGCTCTTGGAGCTTCTGTTCGTTGCAGCCCTCGAAGGCTGCGTCGGAGTAGTCGGAAGAGGGCCGGCTGGGCGAGAGCGAGACGAGAAGGAAAACGAAGAAGACGACGCCGAGGGTGATCGGAGAAAGGAGCGAGCCCATTCTTGGGAGGACGATTCGGGCTTGGAGAGTTCTAGCGTGATAAAACCTTCAGGTCAGGCTTCAATTTTGCACAAAAGCCTTGGCTGACCCGGCGCGTGAATAGTCGCGGTCGCCAATGGGTCCCACCGAAACCGTCACTAATCGGTTTCGAGTTGCCGCTAGTCAGTCCGATGTAACGGCGAGCTACTTTGAGTAGGCGCCGGTTTGTCGGTCCATTAAATACTCTCTCTTGCCTTTTGTGTTTTCTTTGATATTGCATCCTTACTCATCCAAATTTATTAGACAGATGTACGAAATATATTTGGTTTCCTTTTAGATTCTAATTTCCAACGCACCTAGGAGCACATTTCATGGGAGGTCCAGAAGAAGTGTAGCATGCTCTCACTTTTTTTTTCTTTTTTTTTTTTTATTATCGATAAAGAGGCGTATTTCAAGATAATTATTTGTCATCAAAGAGGCAAGTCAAGAAGCAAGTCACTTTTTCTGTAATCCAACGGAAATCACGTGCCCCCCTTCTCCTCAGCTCATCCATTTCGTGCGGAACTTTCGCCATTGTTGATTCTCTCATTTTCAGAATATCTTTTGGTGCACACTTTTGTTCTCACACCATTTTTACACTTGATTAACATTGCAGAATCCGCTTTATGTTCTACACCCTTTTGGTGCACATTAATCTTCTTAATTTTTTGGCCAAAAAAAAAAAGAAAGTACTATTATTCTCAACAGTTGGAAAATGTACGGTCCATGTGAAATTCACTTAAAAGAGCACTAGTTAATCACATCGAATAAGAGAGTCTTCTCACTTTTCAGTATACTAATTAGACGACATGCAAGGAAAATTGCGACGATTTTATTATGCAAGACAGAAATCTCTATAAAAGTAACTCCGGGATAGATCTCTCCTGAAATTGTTTTCGAGACTAGGCCTCTCCATGCCAAACCATGCTTATTGCATGGTAGTCACACCATCATCCCAGTCACTTCGATATCCCTCGAATCAATTTTCAACGGGTTTTATGACCTTTCCTTTTTTCATTAACTAATCACAAATAATTAAATCCAAAGAAAGAGTTGCACACATTCAACCAAGTTTTAATGTATTGATTTGGTACTCCAAAAATTTAATATGTTATTTTGTTTGAATTCAAAATATGGATGCGGATTTTCGAAATACAGTTTACAAGGGTGGAGTCATTAATTTTTGAATTTATAAATGTCTGAAAACAAATGTATACTAAAAGTAAGTTTAAATACCTCCATATTATTGAAAGTTAGACTAGAAATTAAAGCAAATAACTACTACTACATCTTATTCATATAACAAATTATGTTTTTATTAAGATTCCATTTGTTTTACGAAATTGTTTTATAGGAAGTCATTTTCTTGGAAAATAAACATAGTTTTTGGTGTTTAGCTGAAACTTGAAAATGAAATTGAAAATATTTTGCATTGTTTAATATGGAAAATCTGATTTTATTATGATTTTCTTGAGGAAAATTACCAAAACATTTGATTTAAATTTATTTTTCTTTTCTTTATTTTTGTTTTTCCTTCTTCTTTGGCGGAGTTGCTAGCCACAGCGATTGGTGACAAGCTCGAGCCTTGTCGGCCTTGTTTGAGCTCATCCCTTGCTTGTTGCTGATCGCCGACTGTTGCCATGACAAGCGATTGGGCTGAGAAAGAAGGAAAAATAAAAAGAAAAATTTAAATTTAAAAAATTTAAAATTTGAATTTTTTAGAAAAAATATTTTTATAAGAACGAATTTTTCATTAATCAAGGATCCAAGCTTCGAGCATTGGGGATCTACCCATTGCTTTTGTGGACCCAAGCTAGAGCTCAAGCATTAGGGACTCGAGCACAACTCTTATGGACTTAGGCTTAGGTGCTAAAGTGTTGGGCATGGGCTCCAGGGCTTCCAGTTTGGCCTCAATGGACTAGGGCGTGGGCGCTGAAAACCAGTGTTAGAGTTTTCGTGCCCAACCATACAGTTTTAGGTTTGAGTGTCAATAACTAGTCATTTTTAAAAAAATGTTTTTTTATTTTTCAGAAAAGAAAATTATATTTCTGAATTTAAGTATAAGTTTTCCGTTAATTAGGAAAATATTTTCAGTCGACTCATTTTTCTAAGCAAATAAAATGCCCAAAAATGAAGAAAATATTTATCACAAACTAAATGAAGTCCAAGTATAAAATTATTTTCGCTCAGCAAAATTGCGACCCATTTGCGTGCAAAGTTGCAATAGCCGACGAAGGAAAAATAAGCTAGTTGTTTACCAGTCCACCCCAACACTATAGACAAGACAAGATTCGGTAGATTTCCAGATTCGATGGTTTTATCAAACAATTTATGCCGCTGACCGAGTCTACCCAACAAAAGTCGCTCGATCAATTAGGGATGTAATCAAACAAAAAAAAAACTAAGGATGTAGTTCGGGATTCAAAAATAATTTAAAAAGCATGTTGATGTGGAAAAAAAAAATCAGATGTTGGATTGCAAATAATAAACTTTGCCAATTTTTTTGGGTCGGTAATGGATCATTTCATTTCAACAAGAAAATCTAGATGGATACATAGGAAGCGCTTCAGAACATAGCGAGTCCATAAAGGGGGCGGGGAGAATGAGACCCAATTTAGGCTCCGTTCATTTCGCGGAGTTGGACTTTAAAGATGCAATCTGCAAGATTATTCTGAGTTCTAGAACAATGGACTAAGCGAAGGTTCGGCAAAATAGTCAATAGACTTCTGCACGCTTGAACCAGTTCTCTTTCGTCCCACGTGGGCTGCTCAGCACCAAATACTTGCTGAACTAAAATTAGGTTGTCAGATTCAACCACCCACTTTTGTTCAGGTTGAGACAAAGCATATCGAAGACCTTGCAGCAAGCCTAGGTTTTCAGCTTAAGCTGACAGAGTCTTCACCACCCGAGCAAAAACCTGTTGAGTCCCAGCGTACACCAGCCACGGCACCGGAGTTCGTTGAGTTTCAGAGATCCGCATGCGGGCGGTACCCAATTCAGAGGTAATATGAATGATCTGCAGATGTTTATTAACAGAATACTATATAACCCGAGGAACGATTGATAGGTTTTTTCATTGGCTCATGTACGTTAGCGTCAAGAGCATCTGTTTATCGCTCCTTAGTTTTCTTCTCTATTTTCCTTGCTCTTCTCTTCTCTGTTTCCTGTTTTGATTGCTCTGATTTTCTTCTGATGAGTTTTGAATTGAGTTCTCTAAAAGTAATACTGACTATTCGATCGTGGAGAACCCATCGGCCGAGGATCTCCAAGTGCGACATTGAAGGAATAAACTTTATATAAAATGCTAAAAATTAGTAATTTAAGGAGAGAGAGAGAGATAAAAGTGTCCTGGGTGAGGGCATGATGATTCTTTAGGCATGATGTGATATGGAGGAATCTAGCTTGAGAAAATGGTTCTGGGGAGATTTATTTTGGGAGTAATTTTTCTCGAGAAGAAATCTCTTTTTAAAAAAAAAAGTCGGATTGTGGATTGAAAATAATGAACTTTCCTTATTTTATTGTTGCTGTCCTGCGGTTTGATTAATCGGACGATTGATGTGTTTTTGTCGTTGGCTCGTGCACGTTAGCGCCTGGAGCATCTCTGTATTGTTGGTTAGTTTTCTTTTTTTTTTTTATAAATAAAAAAGCAAGTCCAGTCAAAAAGCACCTGCATAGGTTCCACGCATCTTCTGCATAACGCCGGCATAATGCCTTGGGAATTACGCGTGCAATAATTTATTTGAGCAAGTTATGTCAACATGCATTGCAGTGGTTCGATTTAGTATGAAGAGTCTTGGACCCTTGGACTGCTGGAACTCAGCATTGTTCAAGAACGCAAAGCAGATAGTGTATGTTGGTAATCCAGCGTAAAAGTCTGAGAATAGATGGTGATCAGGGTGGATTGTTTTGTTTAAGCACTACTCAAGTCATTGATTACTCCTTGTCGTTATCCTCTTCTCTATTTCCTGTTTTGATTGCTCCATTTTCTTCCGATGTGTTCTGAGAGACATTTCTGCAATTCCACGATCTAGTGTTCCATATTTCTCTTCTCTATTTCCTGCTTTCTTTTGAGGTTCTGCTCCTTCAATCTCTTTTACTGCCTTCTCAGGTGATTATGAACGTGAAGCCAAGAAGATCTGATATGTTGGGCATCTTCCTCGATCTCTTTTGCTGGATTTGTTGGCTCTGCTCCACCAATTCTCTCGAGATGGAAAGAGAAGAATCCACTCATTTAGAAGATTCGACATATAGGGCATCTTCTTCGTCAACCTCTCCACATATAGGTGATCATGAAGGCAGAACCAAAAAGCCGGAAGGAAATAATTATGAAGTGTTCTTGAGCTTTAGAGGGAAAGACACTCGTGAAGGCTTCACTGATTATCTCTATACTAGCCTTGTCGATGCAGGAATTCACGTGTTTAGAGACGATAATGAGCTCCGTATTGGTGAGGAGATTGGTCCGGAGCTTCTTTGCAATATTACACATTCTGAGATCTCGATCCCGATTATCTCAAAGAACTACTCTTCCAGCAAATGGTGCCTCCGAGAATTGGCTCAGATGTTGAAGTGTAAGAAAAGTGGAGGGCAAATAGTGTTGCCCATATTTTACAAAGTAGAACCCTCGCAATTGCGACATCTTACAGGGAGATGGAAAGATGCTATCAATGCACACAAAAAGAATATGGGTGAAAATGTTGTGAAGGAATGGGAAGAAGCGCTTAAAGAGGTCAGTTTCTTGAAAGGATGGGAATCGAAGAAAATATATGACGGGTAAATTATTCTCCACGGACACATTGTTTAATTTGCCATAAATAGTTCTTTTTTTTCAAAAAGGTATAATTTTTTGCATCCTATATTGAAATTTAATGTTATTTGATAGGCGTGAAGGAATGCTGGTCAAAATTATTGTCAGAAAAGTAATGAGCGAGTTAAAAAGAACTTTTCAGCAAACTCTTCCAAAAGAATTGGTTGGAGTTGATGATCGTGTTGAAGAGATTATGAGCTTGATAGGTGCTGATTTTAAAAATACAATGATTGTTGGAATTTATGGAATGGGTGGTATCGGTAAGACAACCCTTGCAAAGGTTTTGTACAACAAGCTCTCATGTCATTTTGAACATCTTAGCTTCTTGACAAATATTCGAGAAACATCTGCACGCAAAGGTATTGAATGCCTACAAAAGCAGCTCATTGATGACATATTGAGAGGTGTATTTGATGTGTCTAATGTTGAGGAGGGAATCGGTGTCATTAGATCTCGATTGACAAATAAGAAAGTCCTCATTGTCCTTGATGACATGGATGATATTACTCACTTAAAAGCTTTGGTTGGAGATGGTAGTTGGTTTGAAGCCGGTAGTATAGTCATGATAACAACTAGAAACAAGAGTATTCTTGATGAGGCTAGTGCAAGCCACCTCTACCAACTCAAAGAGTTGTCTTCGGATAAATCATTGCTTTTATTTAGTAGACATGCATTTCGAAAGGATTCTCCTCAGAGTGATTACGAGGTTAACTCTCGTGGTGTTGTGTCAACGACCGGTGGGCTTCCCTTAGCACTTGAAGTTATTGGTTCGTTCTTACGTGGAAAAGGAAAAGAAGTATGGAAAGATACATTAAAGAAATTAAACAAGATGCCTCATCAAAAAGTGCAAGAGAAGTTGAAGATAAGTTATGATGCATTAGATTATGAGGACAAACAGATATATTTAGATATTGCGTGTTTTTTTATTGGATCGCATAAACAAAGTCCAGTTTATATGTGGGATGCCTGTGGCTTTTTTTCCAGCAAAGGGCATTGAAATGTTGAGTCTCTTGTCCCTAATTAAAATTGATGAAGCTGGTATGCTAACGATGCATGATCAACTAAGAGATCTTGGAAGGGAAATTGTTTGTCAAGAAAATCCAAAGGAGCCTTTGAAGCGCAGTAGATTGTGGAATAAGGAGGAAGCCGTAGACGTGCTTGACAGCAACAAGGTAAGAAATTTCTATACTTGTCTTAGTTAATGAATGTGAGACAATCTTCTTTCTTGTCTGATGTTAAAGTTGTCGTTAATCTTAAGTCCCCAAAACTTGCCACTCCACTAGCAAAAGAGCTCTTTCAATTATTTGCGTTCCTGCGAAATTCTAGGACATAATTGAGGAGCAATTTCTTGGTTATTGGTGATTGGGATATATATCTTTACCCGGTGGTATTGTGATGAGGACGCTCTCCTCTGGTAACTTCAATCTAACAACAGAACTACAAAAACATGATGTTTGATAAACTATTTTCAGAGAAAACCTAACATTTATACTTTGATGTGCATGCTTGATGTTTGAATTCTTCTTTTGATTTCTTGTGAGGTCATGTCCTTTTTTTTTTTTTTTCCTTTAGTGAGTATTAACTTCTCACAAGTTGTGTGCTTATGGTGATTAGCCATCTTGGTTCATGTATTTTTTAAGTTGGATAAAGTACAAATTTAGTTCCCTAAGTATTATTGTTTCTGAGATTTAGTCCCCTATCCTCAAGTAGTCCTTTGTATTATGCAAATTATGCAATCGAGTCATTTGTAGTTAATCGTTAGTTAACACCGTCAATTTACTGACGTAGCTTTCATATTTATTAATGAGAAAAATACCATCCTAAAATATGCTTATTATGATCCTAATACCCCAAATTTTTATTTTCGTATTGCCAAAATCCTCAAGGTTGTATCAATGACAAAAATCCCCTTTGTCTACCCCAAAAATCCCAAGGTTTTTTTAAGTTGTAACACTAATATCTCAAATCTTTTTTTTCGTGTCACTAAAATTCTCAGACTTGTAACACAAAGTGACAAAAATATATAGTGGGATTTTTGCTACGCAATAAATAGTTAGAGATATTGGTGTCACGGAAATTATAGTTTGTCATTTTTATTGGTAATAACCTTTTATTTGTGATATATGCACAACCGTGCAATATAAACCTCTAAACTAATATTATTTTCATTTTGTAGAATTTTCATTATAGTGGATAATTTTTTGTATGAATTTTCTACTGCTTGTATTTCTCTGTGGCAATGGGTTATTTATTTACTAATCCCCTTATAACATTTATTTGTTAAACATAGTTTATCATGTTATTATAATTATTTCGAAATTGTTCAACTCTTAATGAGCATCTTACTTAACAAACGCGTCTAGTTAATATTATATCATCATTTATCAAATATCGGCTATCATGTTACATAATCATTTTATCAACTTTTTTATTTGTTAAATATTGACTACCGCATGATAATAAATATTTTTGCATTGTTCAACTCCTAGTCTTAGTTAGTATTTTATTAGCACATATTCAGTACATTTACATCATTTATTTATTGAATATGGGCTATCATGTTACATAGGTTTTTATTGATTTGTTAATATCATTTACTTATGAAATACAACAAAACATTTTCTCATAATGAGTATCAATAGAACTCTTCAATCATACAAAGATCATTTATTACACATTTCGTTATACATATTAGAAATTGAGATGCAAAATACAATGAAGTAACAAGATTATTGAAAAAATGCAACTGATGTTTTTTTGCGAGCATATTTTTCCACAACAATAATCAACTGAATAGGACCTTGCTTAGAATTGAAAAAGGTTATTTATGAATTATTGACAAAAATACAATAGATATAGGAGAAAGTTTTGAAGGAAAAATAAGTGGTGCCCATATAAAAAAATAAAAGTTTGAAATAAGCATTTGAACCACCAACAAATCCGTATTACGAAGCCAATCTATTCATTCTTTTATGCCCAATCTATCGGGAACAAGATCTCATTAATCTATGGGTGGTGCAATTGATATTTCCATGTGCAACGGAAAAACACTCATTGAAGAAAAACATCATATGAAAGTACTGTAAAATATGAGCACTCATACTTGGGATGACATTCTTGTTTTCATTTTGCTGTGAGAATTGCAAACAAGGTACACCCAAAAGAGGGGGAATTCTATGACTATTTTCTTTAATTATGATACATATTTTGACGGCAAGTTTGATAGATGTATTTGGATCACAACAGCCATGTTATTTCACATTTAAAGGATATAAGTAAATATAGTGTTATCTTACATACGAAGGGCTTTGATAGATGTATTTGAACTAGTGGGTACATGAGGAGAGACCTTATATTGCAATTCCAAATGATGCGGATTTTGGAAATTCAAAAAGTGCAAAAGGCGAAAGGCATAATTGGAAGAGCAAAAGTCAAGGAGCAATCTCTTGAGCTTCGCAATTTTACATAGATTAAATAAACAATATGCAATCACAATATTGCATTCCACAAAGCTGAAAGTGAGAAGCCTACACCATAATAGCATGATAGCAAATTGAAATCAATATATTTCATCTTATATCAGTTAGTCTCATCTCTTCATTCAAAATTTACAGTCCACAATGTTTCCTAATTGCAGGGCACTAGAAAGCTTGAGGCCCTTTGTCTTGACAATAATGGTAGGAGAAGAAGATACACAAATGAACAATTTAAAGAATTGACCAACTTAAGGTTCCTTCAATTGGATGGAGCAAATTTCATGGGAGATTTTCAGAACTTGCTTCCTCAATTAAGATGGCTTCAGTGGTGGACTTGTCCCTCAGATTTCATAGCGACCAACTTTCAGCCGAAGAAATTAGTCGTGCTCGATCTATCAAATAGTGCGATTACAGAAGATTGGGGAGGATGGGGTTTGCTCAAGGTAAGATGTAGAGAAAGCATATCTTTTGTGAGTAATCACATGTTGCAGTCCAATCCCACTAACTTCTCATTCCTTTGTTTCGCTGAGGTTTATTATCCTTTCTAAAAAAATTAAGGATTTCCCTCTAAATATAAGAGGCTATAGGGGTTTTTGCCCCTTAATATTTTAACAACCAGTCATGCTTGATGTTAGACACAGTAAATTTTCTTTAGCTATATTAATTAATGTCTCTTAAAAATATAACTAAAACTTATGTGCCTATCTTGATTTTTATTTATCTAACTGGTTTGGTTTGTGGCTTTTGAGGTAATCTCCCCATTCAGAAGTCCCTTTTTTTTTACGATTCTTATTATATGTCCATATGAATCTTCTTTGGGAAAAGTATAAAAAAAGTCATAAACTGATTGCATTGATATAATTTAGTTCTAAATCTTTCAATTAAACCAATTTAATTCTAAACATTTTTACATTGGTACCAATTTATTTCATCCAGCCAATTTAGACCGGAAATGACATGGATGCCGGCCATCTTATTTGCCATTATGAGCACTAACGTGAACATTTTTTTATAATCTTTTCCTTTCTTTTTTCTTTTCCTTCATCAGTGGCCAGTGATGTTCGTCTTTGTTGGCATTGCCTAGGTGACAGTTGGCCTCACCCTCGCCTTGGCAATGCCTGCTTGCTAGATCTGGGGAGGGCGGCCTCATTAGCGCTCACCTCACCCAAGCAAGGCTGGCCTATGCCTGTGGGGGTGAAGGTGACCCTCGCTAGCCATTAGTGAAGGGAAAGAAAAAGAAAAGAAAGGAAAAAAAGAAAAAAAATAAGAATTATTGAAAAAGCATTAAAAATTATAATAAAATGTCAAAGTTAGTATCAGCGGGGTCGCATCAGCAATTTCCAACTTAAATTGGTCAGATGGACAAATCTGGTATAAATATAAAAGTATTTATGACTAAATTGGTCTAATTGAGGGGTTTAGAACTTTGGTTCTAATACAATATGTTTAAGATTTTTTTAGTACTTTTCCCAATATTCTTTCATAAGAAACGAGAACTCCGTCATAGATCAAGGGACTTGTGTTGTACATTCATACTAAAATTGTAAATATATATTTGTCTTAGAGAAATGGAAATCATTTATGAATTTCTTTAACTTGTTGCTCCCAATATTTAATTATTGTAATTTATAAATTATTAACGTAATAAGAGTAACAAAATTGTCCTCCCAATGGAATTTAATCACTTTTGGACCTAACTTTTTTTTTTTTATATATATCTTGTACATATAACATTGAAAATTGCTTTTCATAATTAAACTAGCTGTTTTTCTTTAATTTCATATTATTGAAAGAAAACGTGGCCCCCAGTGAATGCACCGCTCTTCCATTTGAATTTCTCATTTGCTTTTTTATGATAAAGTTTGCTTATGTCTAATCAACGAAGAGCAACATCGCCTTAACTTTTAAAAACAAAATATATTTTTCGCTGAAACGTTAGCCATAACTAAAATTGTAGTTGGCACTTGTATGTCTCTAAAGATCTTTTCGTAAGGAAAATGCTTAATAAACATTTATACGTTGGTGGAGACAAATTCTATTAGGAGAAATCTTTAAAAGTAAAACAAGACAATCGAGAAGGAGAAGTGGTGCATGGACATTTTTGAAAAACTTTAAAAAGTCTAGATGGCAATCATATTAAGGTATCATTTCTTTCTTTCAGATATCAACTGAGCTCAAAGTTCTTGACTTCACGAGCTGCCAATCTTTGAGAAGAATTCCCGAATTGTCTGATTTGAAAAGTTTGGAGATCTTGATTCTCAAATATTGCGGAGATTTAGAAGAGATTCATCCCTCTATTGGGGACATAAATACCCTTGTCACCTTAGATGTCAGTGGATGCCTTAAATTAGAGGAGCTACCGGCAGGGGTAGGTAGAATGAAAGAATTGAGGGAGCTTCTCTTAGCTAGTACTGATATACAAGAGATTCCTATTTCGCAAGGTTGTTTGATGAAGCTGGAGATCCTAAGAGCCCCGAATTGTAAAGAACTTGCTCAACTTCCAGAATCCGTGGGCTTTCTTGTGTCATTAACTCAGTTGGATCTATCGTATTCAGCGATTGAAAAATTACCAGAATCCATGGGCTCTCTTGTGTCGTTAACTCAGTTGGATCTATCGCATTCAGCGATTGAAAAATTACCAGAATCCATGGGCTCTCTTGTGTCGTTAACTCAGTTGGATCTATCGCATTCAGCGATTGAAAAATTACCAGAATCCATCAACTCTCTTGTGTCGTTAACTCGGTTGAATTTATCGCATTCAGCGATTAAAAAATTACCAGAATCCATGGGCTCTCTTGTGTCGTTAACTCAGTTGGATCTATCGCATTCAGCGATTGAAAAATTACCAGAATCCATCGGCTCTCTTGTGTCGTTAACTCGGTTGAATCTATCGCATTCAGCGATTAAAAAATTACCAAAATCCATGGGCTCTCTTGTGTCATTAATTCAGTTGAATCTATCGCATTCGGCGATTGAAAAATTACCAGAATCCATAGGCTCTCTTGTGTCATTAACTCGGTTGTATCTATCGCATTCAGCCATTGAAAAATTACCAGAATCCATGGGCTCTCTTGTGTCGTTAACTCAGTTGAATCTATCTCATTCAGCGATTAAAAAATTACCAAAATTCATGGGTTCTCTTGTGTCGTTAACTCAGTTGAATCTATCGCATTCAGCGATTGAAAAATTACCAGAATCCATGGGCTCTCTTGTGTCGTTAACTCGGTTGAATCTATCGAATTCAACAATTGAAAAATTACCAGAATCCATAGGCTCTCTTGTGTCGTTAACTCAGTTGGATCTATCACGTTCAACGATTGAAAAATTACCAGAATCCATGGGCTCTCTTGTGTCGTTAACTCGGTTGGATCTATCATGTTCAAGGATTAAAAAATTACCAGAATCCATGGGCTCTCTTGTGTCATTAACTCAGTTGAATGTATCGCATTCACCGATTGAAAAATTACCAGAATTCATGGGTTCTCTTGTGTCGTTAACTAAGTTGGATCTATCGTATTCACCGATTGAAAAATTACCAGAATCCATGGGTTCTCTTGTGTCGTTAACTGTGTTGTATCTATCGCATTCAGCGATTGAAAAATTACCAGAATCCATGGGCTCTCTTGTGTCATTAACTCAATTGGATCTATCGCATTCAGCGATTAAAAAATTACCAGAATGCATGGATGCTCTTGTGTCGTTAACTGAGTTGTATCTATCGCGTTCGGCGATTGAAAAATTCTGCAGAATCCATGGGCAGAACACATGAAGGAGCTCAAGATTCTTAATGCCTCACATTGTAAATCGCTAGCCCATATTCCCAACTCCATAGGCCATCTACCATCTCTGTCTGTCCTTGACCTAAGAGGATGCGGTAATCTTGCTCAGCTTCCAGTTTCCATAGGCTCCCTCACGTCTTTGACTGCACTGCATTTAGCCGGGAAAGCAATTGCAGAATTACCAGAAGGCATTCTGAATTTGCAAAAATTGAGAATTTTGGATATTAATGGAACTGGTATAACAGAATTGCCCCATAATATAGGTGAACTGATTTCGCTAAACGAGCTTGAATTAGACGGGTCGGACATTTTGAGCTTGCCGGAAAGCATTTCTAAGCTCTCTTCTCTCCAACTCCTCAGCTTTCAAAATTGCAAAAAGCTTCAAGAAGTACGAGAGCTACCCTCTGGCTTAACAACTCTACATATAACCTGCCAGAGTCCGCCGTCGCCACATCTTTCCCAATTGACCCTTCTCAAGAGACTCACTCTTTCTGATTGCAATTGGCTTGAATGTCTCCCAGAGCTTCCCGTTGGACTATCAAGTCTTCGTATTACGGGTTGTGGAAAACTGAAAGCGTTGACGAATTTGTCATACTTGAAGCGCTTATCTCGATTGATTCTCGAGAACTGCTTGGAGCTAACAGAAGTCACCGGTCTGGAAGGTTTACAATCCCTATCCGAATTGCAGGTACGTCGGTGCCCTAAGATATATAGGCTTGGTGAGGTCGAACCCTTGGAGTCATTGAGAGGCTTACACATCGATGAGGCGTTCCCAGATTCTTCGAAGTTAACGAGCGCAAAGGTATCACAGCTTGGAGGATCGCCAGATCTTTCAAATTCAAAGATTCTGCCGGAAATCAATGCTGAAAGTTGCGCGAATTTGATTGAAACGGAAGGCCTTGATGGATCCAAATCCTCACAGACCCTGGATATCTCTGAGTGCACTTCCGGCGGACAATCCCTATATCTTTCAAGTTTGAGGTATTTGAGGTCACTATCTGTTACCGAGTGCACGAATCTTACTGAAATTCGTGGCCTTGGTGGTTTAGAATCTTTGATAAATTTGAATATTTCCGGGTGCACATCACTGAGACAATCATTGGATTTGTCAAATTTAAAGAATTTGCAGTCATTTTATGCTGCAAAATGCAAGAATCTAGTTGAAATTCGAGGCTTTAATGGATTGAAATCCTTGGAAAAATTGATGATTTCTGGATGCACGTCCCTTAGACAAACCCCGGATCTGTCCAATTTAAAGAAACTGTGACGGTTCGAAGCTGAAAACTGTGAGAACCTAGTTGAAATTCAAGGCCTTGATAGATTAGAACCCTTGTTGATTTTGACAATTTCTGGGTGCATGTCTCTTAGACAGTCACTGGACCTGTCAAGTTTAAAGAAGTTGAGAAATTTCTAGGTTGCAAACTGCAATAACCTAGTTGAAATTCAAGGCCTTGATGGATTGAAATTCTTGAGAGAGTTTGATATTTCTGGGTGCACGTTCCTTGGACAATCACTGGGCCTATCAAATTTCAAGGCTCTGGATAGATTTTGTGCTATAAACAGCAATAACCAAGTGGAAATTCGAGGCCTTGAAAGCTTGACATCCTTGAAAGTTTTGGATATTTCTGGATGCATGTCCCTTAGACAATCACTAAACCTTTCAAATTTGAAGGGTCTACGGGCTATTCATGCTGCGAATTGTGAGAGCCTAGTTGAAATTCAGGGCATTGATAAATTAGAATTTTTGCAGGATTTGGATATTTCTGGGTGCACATCCCTTAGACAATCAATCGACCTGTCAACTTTAAGGAATTTGCAGAAATTCTGTGCTGCAAACTGCGAGAACCTACTTAGAATTCAAGGCCCTAATAGATCAAAATACTTGGAAAAGTGGGATATTTCAGGCTGCACGTCCATCAAACAATCACTGAACCAGTGAAGTTTATAGAAGCTGAGATGAGAATATTCCAAGCTACAAACTGTGAGAATCTCATTGATATTCAAGGCCTTGATGTTTTAGAATCCTTAAAAGGGTTGGATATTTCCAGGTGCATGCATTTTGCACATCACTGGACAGTTCAATTTCGCAACATTTTTGTGGGTTGCAAATTGCAATCTAAATGAATTTCATGGCGTTGACAGGTTGGAGTTGTTGGTGAGTTTGGTAGTCTCTGGTCCATGTCCATTCAACAATCATTGGACCCGTCAAGTTTAGAGAGTCTTGAGGGAAATTTATGTTGCAAACCAGGATAATCTAGTTGAAATTTCAAATCTTCATAGGTTAAAGTCCTCGGAAAACTTGAACATCTCCAGATTCATGTCCTTTGTATGATAACCTCTCAAGTTCAAAATATCTGAGGCTATTATTTGTTGCAAATTGCACAAATCTTGTGAGTTTGAATATCTCTAGTGGCATGTCCATTCAATACTTGAACTTTCAAGCTTGAAGAGTCTGAAGAATTAGATGCTGCCAACTGCAAGAATTCATGGTCCTTACAGGTTGGAATTACTGGCAAGATTGAATATCTCTGGGTGCACATCTATCAAATGATAACCAAACTTCTCTTGTTTAAAAAATTCGAGGGAATTTCATGCTGCAAATTGCGACAATCTAGTTGAAGTTTGAGGCCTTGATCGTTTAGGATCTTAAGAAAGGTTTATCTGGATGCATGTCCATTGAAAGAATTCTATGCTGCAAATTGCTGGAGTCTAGTTTAACTTCACAGCCTTGACAAGTTGGATTTTTTGGTAAGAGATATCTCTGGTTGCACATTTATCAAAAAATTACTAGACCTTTCTAGTTAAAAGGATTTGGTAGCATTTCATGCTGCAACTGCAAAGTCTTGTTGAAATTGGTGGCCTTGACGGGCTGTAATTTATTTTTTTTTGGTAAGGGACGGGCTGGAATTATTGGTAAACCAGATTTTTAGATTCCAGATGCAAGTCGCTAAAAGCAATACCTAAATTGTCTGGAGCTTTCCTTATACTGAATTGTCAGCAGTTGTTACGTCAGGATGTTCACGAGATCACATTCCGGTGATAATTTGATATTGAGACAACCGATGTCCCTGACAAAGCAAAATCTTAGTCTTGATGATGGCAGGAATGAAGCTGGCGGTCCTGGGAATCGTCTGTGAGTGATTCTTCTCTGTACATTACTGAGTGATTTATGTTTCTTATTTGGAATGAAATTTCTCTTGACCTTGGCAGGAATGTAACTAGCAGCCCTTGTTGAATGACTAGATCATTATAGAAGTGACCTCTTGGAAAATTATTTGTCATGTGTCATTCACTGTGATTCTTCATCTGTGATGTGATATGGAAAACCAGATTTTTAGATTCATAATCTTTTGGCAAATTATGTATACGAAGGTGGTTGTGCTTGCTCGTTGATTAGTCTAACCTGTTATTTTTTTGTTTGTTTGCACGATGAGTTAAACTTTTCTATCTTCTGTTTGATCCTCATAATGCCAGGCATGACGGTTTATATGCAACGTTGATACAGTGAAAATTACAAGATGTTGAAAGATTATGCAGCTCTTTACGAAATCCCTTCGACCGTAGTCATCTCTGTTTCTTAAGGTGGGCAATTGAAATCCTCCACTCATGAATGACGTGAATTTGGTTGGTTTTCCTGCTTGCTTGAATTGGTTTTTCATTGCACTACGATATTTGAACTGTAATTCTCCTTTTTCTCTGTTCTCATATGAATGCTCAAGGTAATATAATTATTAACATGTGGATTATCAAGGAAGGTTCTGGAGGCAAAGTACAGAAACGCATAGGCAAAGGAGAGAGATCATACTGCTGGATTATGGTGCTATCGAACCACATAATTTGTTGGATTCTTTTAGGCTAATTTCATAGAGTGTGAATTTGCCATGGCACAAGTCTGCGAGAGTGAGTTCATAGTTTCACTGTCATTTGAAATTCTCACTGGACTCTATTTGTGTCGAATTTGATGCTAACAAGATTTACACGGTTAAACTGTTGTTCATTCCAATGCTAGGATTTTCTTGCTACGCCAGTGAGGAATTATTCTAGTGATGTTCTCTATTTCTGACTCTCTAGTAAGGGAGTTTTTGTCTCCCGCTGCTTCAAAATCTGTTAATGATCTTGGTCTTCATGCTTTAGGAACTGCAAATAGAGCTGAATTTTAGAATTTTGGAAGAGAACCATGTATGTATTTCGAGAATGCCCATGAACTATTGCAAGTTTTAGCAATTTTCTCTGTGTGAATCATGCTGCCATTGTGAGAGGAAGCCTCTTAAAGAGTTCATTACTATATAACGAGTAGCAGCATCTCACAATCTATTAGTAGTCCACCTATATCTTGTGGAAATAATGATCCTCCTGTTTCATGAATTGACATGATAAGCTTATATGGCAATTGACATGAGCAGGACTAGCAGTTTAGCACGGAGAGATGAAGCATCACTTCCAGTGGGGGTGGAGATGTGCTGGTGCTAGTGGCTGGGGCTGATAGTGGCGGGATCTGGCTCAGACAGGAAGTCGGGCCATCAGAAGTTCCACCGATGATGACCACTACTTTTTGGCCCTAAGAGCAATGGTCGTTGTTAGCAAAGATATAGACGGACTAATACCTGCTGGCATTGTCGAGGGTGGCCAGTTCATTGGTTAGGATGATTTTTTGGAGGAGCGGTGTTGCAGTTGTCATCGTCACCCTTTGGCAAGTTCATGATGTCGTGTGACCTTGCGTTGAAGCCAAACGCTGCAAAAATCATCGAAGATCATCGGCACTAGAGAAATGAAGCTCGAGGTTTATTTTTGCCAACTGAAGCTCGAGATTAATTAGTGCATATAAGTAGTAGAGAATGCACTGGTAGGAGCAAAGTGCTTATAAAATTATGATAAGCAAGGTTGTGATTCTTGCTCCAAAGAGGGCCAAACTGCAACAAGAGTGTTTCAAGTTGATTTCAACAAATGGTCACGACTCGTGTATATGATGTTGTTTATCAAGCCAAACAAAGTATTTAAATTCCTAGCTATTTTCTCCCCAAAAATCAGGGGAAAGAATAAAGTCGAATAACCAGACTATCTGAACACACTGTAAAACCTTTTAACAATTATTTTCTCCTATGACTGCTCAAGGTAATTTAATTATTAACATGTGGATTATTGAGGAAGGTTCTGGAGGCAAAGTGCAGAAACACATAGGCAAAGGAGAGAGATTATGCTGCTGGATTATGGCGTGTTCTCAAACCACAGAAATCGTCGGGTTCTTTCAGGCTAATTTCATAGGGCGTGAATTTGACATGCTGCAAGTCCACAAGAGTGAGTTCACAGTTTCATTGTCATTTTAAATTCTTGCTGGACCGTCTTTGTGTCAAGTTTGATCCTGACAAGATTTACACCGGTGAAACTTTTGGTCATTCCAATGCTGGGATTTTCTTGTTATGCCAGTGAAGAATTTGTTCTAGTGATGCTCTCTGCTTCTGACTTTCTAGTGCGCGAGTTTTTGTCTCCCGCTGCTTCAAAATCTGTTAATGATCTTGGTCTTCATGCTTTAGGAACTGCAAATAAAGCTTAATTTTAGAATTTCAGAAGAGAACCGTATACGTATTTCAAGAAAACTCATGAATCATCTCAATTTTTGGCGGTGTTATCTGTACGAATCGTGCTGGCATTGTGAGAGGAAGCCTCTTAACGAGTTCATTACTTTATGACGAGTAGCAGCATCTCAAAATCCATCAGTAGTCCACCTTAACTTGATGGAAATTATGATCTTCATGTTTCATGAACTGACATGATAAGCTTATGGCAATGGACATGAACAGGACTAGCAGTTTAGCAATGAGAGATGAGGCATCACTTCTAGGTGGGGGTAGAGATGTGCTGGTGCCGGATGTTGGGGCCGATAGTGGCGGGATCTGGCTGGACAGGAGGCTGGGCCGACGGAAGTTTCACTGATGATGGCCACTACTTTTTGGCCCTGAGGGCAATGGTCACCGTTACCAACCAAGACATAGATGAAGTAATACTCGCCGGCATGGTCAAGGGTGGTTGATCTATTGGTTAGGATATCGAGGAGAAGCATTGTCGCCCTTTGACACATTTGCAATGCCGTGTGACCCTGTGTTGAAGCTGAACACTGCAGAAATGATGGAATGTCATCGGCATTAAAGAAATGAAGCTCATGATTGATTTTTTTGGCCATTGAAGCTCGAGATTGATTGCACATATGAGTACTAGAGAATGGACTGGTAGGAGCAAAGTGCTTAAAAATCATGATGAGAAAGGTTTTGATTCCTATTCCAGAGAGGGCCAAACTGCAGAAGAGTGTTTCGAGTTGATTGCGACTTATAATTTGTAAGCAAATTATAAGTTGCTTTGTCCAAAGAAAAAAAACAAAAATCTAAAATCGGTCTTACATCATTACGTGTTAAAGGATATATTATGCAGAAGATTGTATCTTCCTTGGTACTTCATGTAATTTTCTTATTTGGGCCATGGTACTTCATATGATTGAGACCACCGTAAATCAAATCGTAATTGTTATTTGAAATTTTTACAAGACAATCTAAAAAGAAAAATGTGCTACACTTGTTAAGTTTCATCTATGTTAAAGCATCATAGCAACGGAGATCAATTTATGAGACATCATGTGAATTTGAAAATAACGGCAAGGAATAATGGATTTGGTGGAGAAAAATGCTTAGCTTACAACATCGCCAACCACAAAGGTAACTTAATCCTAAAATGATGATAACATAGGAAGTAAAAGAATTAAAAAAGTAAATCAATTTTCACCAGCCATTTAATGTTATAAATTTACATGAAAGTCTATCTCACTTTCCACGTAGCATGCAATAAAATGTATCATTGTAGACATAGTCAAGCTCTTTGCATGCAAAGGGAGTGTGAAACGGAATTGAGATTTGTTTTGATGGGTTTTGAGAATGCTGATCAACTAAGGCATTTGCACATTAAAATGATGAAATTTCATAAATAAAAAAAGAAAGATGTAACTTATTTAAATACACATATGTTATAATTGACAAATACTATATACCGCACCTTATACCTTTCTATAGGATACCTTGCACGAGGAAGAGGGTGCATGCCGAAACCTTGAAACCTATTATTGTATACCTACCGGCTTCGAAATTTGGGAATTTGAAACTTACTTTGCAAGGTCTAATACTCACCTTGGAACCTAATTAATCGTGTTGGTTCAGGTTTGTAGATTCTCCTCTACATCCATAGCGAAAATAACAACCAACAATCGGATCGAAAATAAACATTGTAAATAAACATGACACTAGGATTCGACCAAAAAAAACCTTTACACTAGGAGAGAGGCCGATGAGATAAGATCAACATAAAGGGGATGAAGACTGTCGGAAACACACCCCTCTCTCTCTCTCTTTGTGGCTAGTCTTTATAATTTAATTTTCAAAAAATGGTTCAAGATTTTTTTTTATGTCGAACCACACAAATCATGTCTATCATGTGCATGTCAATATCATTATTATTAATTATTTCGATCATTTTCATGTTTTATTAAATTGTGTTTGCCTTTGTAACTTTTTATTGTCATGAGCATTCACATTTCTTTGTCCAATTCGAACCCCGACACCGTTATTCCACGAACTTCGTTTGAAATCTTTAGTGAAATCAATTTTTTTTTGTCCTCAGTACGATTTGAAACTTAACTATACTTATCATTTACAATTTGGATCGTTATAATTTTGATTTGTAAAATGATTTGGTTTGATTTCTATTCTTGTTGGATCGAAATTTCATGGTTCGATTCGGTCCGGTCTTCAAAGCCAAACCCAGACGTAATTTCATGTTCAAGGGTCGTGTTCACCGGCATTTTGAAATCATCCATGGAAAGACCTACCCCAGCAACCAAACAGAGAATCGGACTGGCTATCGGAGAAGAGTTTAAAGCTCGGACAAGAATATCCATTCCCCGGTTTAGTGTTTTATAATTAGATCTTGACACGTGGATACAGATATGAAAATGAAAAAAAAAATAATTTTTTTCTCCTTTACTCCTCCATCTTCAAGCTCCGCTCCGCTGGGCTTGGTTATCTCAAACGCCCAAGGAGCCGGCACCGGCGCCATCCTTGAGCTACCGCCCCACCGTGGCCACCATGGTCCGCGGCAAAGTTGTTGAGCTTGTCGTCGGCGGCCATGGACGAGCCAAGACTCGAGCTCAAAGCTGTTGAGTAGCAAAACCAGATCTGGCTGTTGAGCGAAGGTCGATCGTCAAGTCCAGGCCGACCTCTCCGTCGTCCCGGCGGCTAAGCCTTGGCCGCGAGCACTCGTCCTCAGATATGGAGATGCAGAGCAGTGATTGGCTATGGACGGCCTCTCGTCCACAGATTTAAGCGCCGACCTCCGCGTCCACCCCCTCAGTCTCGCGGCCAAGACTCCAAATCTAGCCGAACTTGCAGATCTAGAGCCATGGCCGGGAGCGACGACGGTTCCAGATCTGGACTTCACCGACCTTCATAAGAGAGGTTTTTCAGAAAATAATTTGTCACGTGTCATCCACTGTCATTCTTCATCCTCAACATGATATGGAAAACCATAATTTTAGATTCATAATCCTTTTCCAAGTACTGTATTTGAAGGTGGTTGTGCTTGCTCGCAAATCATTCTTACGGATTTTTTTTGGTTTGTTTATATGATGAGTTAAACTTTTCTATCTTCTGTTTGATCCTCATAATGCCAGGCATACTAGTTTATATGCGATGTGGATACAGTGGAAATTACAAGACGTTGAAGAGTAGGCAGCTCTTCAAGAAATCCCTTTGACCATAGTCATCTCACTTTCTTAAGGTGGACAATCAAAATCCCACACTCCTGAATGACGTGATTTGCTTGCTTTTCCCGATTGCTTGAACTGGTTTTTTCATTGTTCTGCGATATTTCAACTGTACTCCTCCTTTTTGTCTGTTCTCCTATTACTGCTCAAGGGAACTTGATTATTAACATGCGGATTACTTAGGAAGGTTCTGAATGTAAAGTACAGAAAAGTACAGAAACACATTGGCAAAGGAGAGAGATCATACTGTTGGACTATGGCGCTTTCAATCCACAGAATTCGTCGGGTTCTTTCAAGCTAATTCCATAGGGTGTGAATTTGAGATTCTGCAAATCTGCAAGAGTGAGTTTTTGTCATTTTAAATTCTTGCCGAACTGTCTATGTGTTGAGTTTGATCCTAACAAGAATTACACTGTCTAAACTGTTGGTCATTCCAATGCTGGGATTTTCTTGCTACGCCAGTGAGAAATTTGTTCTAGTGATGCTCTGTTTCTGACTTTCCAGTACATGAGCTTTTGTCTTCCGCTGCTTCAAAATCTGTTAATGATCTTGGTCTTCATGCTGTAGGAAATGCAAATAGGGCTGAATTTTAGAATTTCGGAAGAGAACCGTGTATGTATTTCAAGGCAACTCAGGAACTATCACCAATTTTAGCAGTGTTATCTGTATAAATCATGCTGGCATTGTGAGAGGAACCCTTGAGTTCATTACTTTATGACTAGTAGCAGCATCTCACAATCTATCAGTAGTCCGCTGCTTCAAAATCTGTTAATGATCTTGGTCTTCATGCTTTAGGAACTGCAAATTAAGCTTAATTTTAGGATTTCGGAAGAGAACCATATACGTATTTCAAGAAAACTCATGAACTATCACAATTTTTGGCGGTGTTATCTGTACGAATCGTGCTGGCATTGTGAGAGGAAGCCTCTTAACGAGTTCATTACTTTATGACGAGTAGCAGCATCTCAAAATCCATCAGTAGTCCACCTTAACTTAATGGAAATTATGATCTTCATGTTTCATGAACTGACATGATAAGCTTATGGCAATGGACATGAACAGGACTAGCAGTTTAGCAGTGAGAGATGAGGCATCACTTCTAGGTGGGGTAGAGATGTGCTGGTGCCGGATGTTGGGGCCGATAGTGGCGGGATTTGGCTGGACAGGAGGTCGGGCCGTCGGAAGTTTCACTGATGATGGCCACTACTTTTTGGCCCTGAGGGCAATGGTCACCGTTACCAACCAAGACATAGATGAAGTAATACTCGCCGGCATGGTTAAGGGTGGTTGATCTATTGGTTAGGATATCGAGGAGAAGCATTGTCGCCCTTTGACACATTTGCAATGCCGTGTGACCCTGTGTTGAAGCTGAACACTGCAGAAATGATGGAATGTCATCGGCATTAAAGAAATGAAGCTCATGATTGATTTTTTTGGCCATTGAAGCTCGAGATTGATTGCACATATGAGTACTAGAGAATGGACTGGTAGGAGCAAAGTGCTTAAAAATCATGATGAGAAAGGTTTTGATTCCTATTCCAGAGAGCGCCAAACTGCAGAAGAGTGTTTCGAGTTGATTGCAACTTATAATTTGCTTAAAAATTATAAGTTGCTTTGAAAACCCAATAAAAAAAAAACAAAAATCTAAAATCTGTCTTACATCTTTACGTGTTAACTATGCAGAAGATTGTATCGTTCTTGGTACTTCATGTAATTTTCTTATTTGGACCCTGGTACTTCATATGATTGAGACCACCGTAAATCAAATCATTATTGTTATTCAAACTTTTTACAAGACAATCTTAGGTCGAGAAAAATACGCTACGCTTGTTAAGTTTCAACTATGTTAAAGCATCATAGCAACGGACATCAATTTATGTGACATTATGTGAATTTGAAAATAACAGCAAGGAATAATGGATTTGGTGGAGAAAAATGCTCAGCTTACAACATCGCCGACCACGAAGGTAACTTAATTCTAAAATGATGATAACATTGGAAGTAAAAAAATTAAAAAGGTAAATCAATTTCCACCAATCTTTTAATGTTATAAATTTACACGAAAGTCTATCTCACTTTCCATAGAGCATGCAATAAAATGTATCATTGTAGACATAGTCAGGCTCTTTGCATACAAAGGGAGTAAAATGGAATTCAGATTTGTTTTGATGGGTTTTGAGAATGCTGATCAACTAAGGCATTTACACATTAAAATGATGAAATTTCATAAATAAAAAAAGAAAGCTATAACTTATTTTAATACACATGTTATAATTGACAAATACTATATATGGCACCTTATACCTTTCTATAGGATACCTTGCATGAGGAAGAGGGTGCACGCTGAAACCTTGAAACCTATTGTATACCTACCGACTTCAAAATTTGGGAATTTGAAGCCTACTCTAATACTCACCTTAGAACCTAACCAATCGTGTTGGTTGAGGTTTGCGGATTCTCCTCTACATCCATAGCGAGAATAATAACAAACAATCAAATGAAAAATAAACGCCGTAAATAAACATGACACTAGGATTCGATCGAAAAAAAAACCTTTACACTAGGAGGGCGGCCAGTCAGATAAGATTCGACATAAAGGGGATGGAGACTGTCGGAAACACCTCTCTCTCTCTCTTCGTGGCAAGTCTTTATAATTTAATTTTCAAAAAATGGTTCAAGATTTTTTTTTAATATCAAACCGCACAAATCATGTATGTCTATGTACATATTAATATCATTATTATTAATTATTTTTTTCATTCTCATGTTTTATTAAATTTTGTTTGCCTTTGTAACTTTTTATTGTCATGAACATACATATTTCTCTGTCCAATTCAAACCCCGATGCGTTTCTTCCACGAACTTTGTTTGAAATCCTTAGTGAACTTAATTTTTTTTTTGTCCTTAATGCGATTTGAAACTTAACTATACTTATCATTTGCATTTGGATTGTTACAGTTTTGATTTGCAAAATGACTTGGTTTGATTTCTATTCCTCTAGGATTGAAATTTCATGGTTCGATTCGGTATGGTCTTCAAAGCCAAATCTAGACGTAATTTCATGTTCAAGGGTCGGGCTCACCGGCATTTTGAAATCATCCAAGGAAAGACCTACCCCAGCAACCAAACACAGAATCGGACGGGCTATCGGAGAAGAGTTTAAAGCTCGGACAAGAATATCCATTCCCCGGTTTAGTGTTTTACAATTAGATCTTGACACGTGGATACAGATATGAAAATGAAAAAAAAAAATAATTTTTTTCTCCTTAACTCCTCCATCTTCAAGCTCCGCTCCGCTGGGCTTGGTTATCTCAAACGCCCAAGGAGCCGGCACCGGCGCCATCCTTGAGCTACTGCCCCACCCTGGCCACCATGGTCCGCGGCAAAGCTGTTGAGCTTGTCGCCGGCAGCCATGGACGAGCCAAGACTCGAGCTCGAAGCTGTTGAGTAGCAAAACCAGATCTGGCTGTTGAGCGAAGGTCGATCGTCAAGTCCAGGCCGACCTCTCCGTCGTCCCGGCGGCTAAGCCTTGGCCGCGAGCGCTTGTCCTCAGATATGGAGATGCAGAGCAGTGATCGGCCATGGACGGCCTCTCGTCCACAGATTTAAGCGCCGACCTCCGCGCCCACCTCCTCAGTCTCGCGGCCAAGACTCCAAATCTAGCCGAACTTGCAGATCTGGAGCCACGGCCGGGAGCGACGACGGTTCCAGATCTGGACTTCACCGACCTTCATAAGAGAGATTTTTCAGAAAATAACTTGTCACGTGTCATCCACTGTCATTCTTCATCCTCAACATGATATGGAAAACCATAATTTTAGATTCATAATCCTTTTCCAAGTACTGTATTTGAAGGTGGTTGTGCTTGCTCGCTAATCATCCTAACGGATTTTTTTTGATTTGTTTATATGATGAGTTAAACTTTTCTATTTTCTGTTTGATCCTCATAATGCCAGGCATACTAGTTTATATGCGATGTGGATACAGTGGAAATTACAAGACGTTGAAGAGTAGGCAGGTCGTCAAGAAATCCCTTCGACCATAGTCATCTCACTTTCTTAAGGTGGACAATCAAAATCCCACACTCCCGAATGACGTGATTTGCTTGCTTTTCCCGATTGCTTGAACTGGTTTTTTCATTGTTCTGCGATATTTCAACTGCACTCCTCCTTTTTGTCTGTTCTCCTATTACTGCTCAAGGGAACTTGATTATTAACATGTGGATTACTTAGGAAGGTTCTGAAGGTAAAGTACAGAAAAGTACAGAAACACATTGGTAAAGGAGAGAGATCATACTGTTGGACTTTGGCGCTCTCAATCCACAGAATTCGTCGGGTTCTTTCAAGCTAATTCCATAGGATGTGAATTTGAGATTCTGCAAATCTGCAAGAGTGAGTTTTTGTCATTTTAAATTCTTGCCGGACTGTCTATGTGTTGAGTTTGATCCTAACAAGAATTACACTGTTTAAACTGTCGGTCATTCCAATGCTGGGATTTTCTCGCTACGCCAGTGAGAAATTTGTTCTAGTAATGCTCTGTTTCTGACTTTCCAGTACTTGAGCTTCTGTCTTCCGCTGCTTCAAAATCTGTTAATGATCTTGGTCTTCATGCTATAGGAAATGCAAATAGGGCTGAATTTTAGAATTTCGGAAGAGAACCGTGTATGTATTTCAAGACAACCCAGGAACTATCACCAATTTTAGCAGTGTTATCTGTATAAATCATGCTGGCATTGTGAGAGGAAGCCTCGTCAATGAGTTCATTACTTTATGACTAGTAGCAGCAGCTCCCAATCTATCAGTAGTCCACCTATATCTTGTGGAAATAATGATCCTCCTGTTTCGTGAACTGATATGATAAGCTTATATGGCAATTGACGTGAACAGGACTAGCAGTTTAGCACCGAGAGATGAAACATCACTTCCAGGTGGTTGCGGAGATGTGCCGGTGCCAGTGGTTGGGGCTGATAGTGGCAGGATCCGGCTCAGACAGGAGGTGGGGCCGTCAGAAGTTTCACTGATGATGACCACTACTTTTCGGCCCTAAGAGCAATGGTCGTTGTTAGCAAAGATGTAGACAGAGTAATACCTGCTGGCGTTGTCGAGGGTGGCCAGTTCATTGGTTAGGATGATTTTTTGGAGGAGCGGTGTTGCAGTTGTCATCGTCACCCTTTGGCAAGTTCGCCACGTCGTGTGATCCTACATTGAAGTTAAACGCTGCAAAAATCGTGGAAGATCTCAGGAACTAGAGAAACGAAACTCGAGGTTGATTTTTTGGCCACTAGAGCTCGAGATTGATTTGTGCATATAACTAATAGAGAATGGACAGGTAGAAGCAAAGTGCTTGTAAAATTATGACAAGCAAGGTTTTGGTTCCTGTTCCGAAGAGGGCCAAACTACAAGAAGAGTGTTTGAAGCTAGATTTCAACTAATGGTCACGACCCGTGTGTATGATGTTAAAGTTCTCCTAAAATGATAATGATATCGAAAGCAGCAGAATGAAGTAGATGAGGTTCCTCCTAGGGGAGTGTGAAATATCATAAAGGCAAAGAGAAAGCAATGAATAACCAAGTACACATATAAATTGATTGACAAATATTATAATGCGGTACCTTATACCTTTCCATAGGGTTACCTTGCACAAGCCGCGATGGTGCAAGGTTGTAATGGTTGAGCCCTTGGAACTTATCATGTCAGTTTAGGCAAAGTTTGTTTTACGTATATAAGGCAGAAGCATGTGGAACAAGTGCAAACCATCATATGAGAAATAAATGCAGAAATTAAACATGACGGATTGTGTCTTCTCTTACAATATTTTAGTACTAAATCACGTTTGTTGGTATAATCCCAAAAAACTCACATCCTAACAGAGCAAGAGATCGTAAGTATAAGATTTTTTGAACTCTTTATATGCTTTCCAAGCTTTTAGAACCATTGGGAGCTGTCTCTTAAAACTTAATGCCCGCTTTAGAAGAGAGATCGACAAGACAATTCTTACTATAATCAACAAAGAGGAGATGACGATTGTTCGAAACACATGACTCTCCCACAAGTTTTATTTTTTTAATTTTCAAAAGATGGGGTTCAAGATTTCGATGTCAAACCACACAAACCTGTGTGTGTTTATGTCCACGTTAATATTTATCATTTCCATGTTTTATTAAATCGTGTTTGGTTTTGTAACTTTTAAGAATAATGACATAAATAGTTTTTAAATTTTGGTTTGATTGTTCAATGTAGCTCTTGAACTTTATTTGATGTGCAATATGATCTTTCTTCAATGTGATCTTTGGACTTTTGGTGTATGTTCAATTTAGTTATTGAACAATATGAATTCAAGTTTGGAGATAACATTAGACATATTTACAAAGTGTAGAACTAAATTGAACATGTATCAAAAGTTTAAGGACTACATTGCACATTAGTGAAAATTTTGAGGATTATATTGAACAAATTAAAAATTCATGGACTATTTATTATCATGAGCATCACATTCATTTGTTTCAAACTAATATGCACTTCTTCCTCCAGCTTTGTTTGAAATTTTTAGTGAATTTAATCTTTTTTCCTCAGTGCGATCTTGAACTTAATCTTTTTTACTTAATGCGAATTTAACTGCACTTATTATTGCAATTTTGGTCATTACAGTTTCGATTTGTAGAACGATTTGGTTTGGCTTCTATTTCTACCGGATCGAATTTTCATTCAGTTTGATCTTCGAAGCCAAAGCCGGAAGACACGGATGGAGACGGTCCGGTTCACCGGCATTTTGAAATCATCCCATGAAAATAACCTGCGCCAGCAGCCAAACAGAGAATCGGACGGGCTATCAGAGAAGAGCTTAAAGCATGGACAAGGCTATCCCTTCCCCAGGTTTAGAGTACGACAAAACCTGCGTCCAGACAGAGTCCTTCGTCTCCGTCTCGAGAGCGTTATATAGAGAAAGACGAAGAGCAATGGCAGGGTGTCGTCTTTGACAAGTGTGACCACTGTCGTCGTTGGTTACCCTACTACGCTCTCTCTCTCTCTCTCCCCGCGCGCGAACTGGTAAGCCCTGGCCCTTGAGTCTCTCTCTCTCTCTCCTTCCTTCCTTCCCGTAGCTTCCTCCGTTTCGATTTCCGCTCGCATTTGGGGAGGGGGGACACGCGGTGCTTGGTTCGGATGGCGGACCGTCGTTCCTCCCCGAAAGTTTCGTCGTCGTTCGAGGTTCGGCTTGTCTCTGCTGGGGAGGTCCGGTTTCGCCGTAATTCTTAGTACATTTGAGCTTTCAGGGAGAGGGTGCCGATCATTTGTTCCCTCTCTGGTTCGGCGACGTGTTAGTCGAAAATGTGGGTTCTCTGGTGCTCTCGCGTGTAGCTGTTTCTGAGCTCTACGCTGGGTCTAGAGTGCGGTCGTTTGGAGTTTGCATTCCTGTTTTCTACGGTGGAAGTTAGGGCATGAAACGGTTTTGGGTGGAAAGTTCGTGTCTTGGGTACCGCATTTGCATTTCTGAGAAAACCTTGATGCGAGACTCTTCCAATGATTTGTTTTGCAAAGTACCTTTTATCAGCTTTAATGTGTTGCAAAGAGTCGAAACCAATTTTGAGAGTGTACATTGACATGCAGGAATCTTCCCCAACCCTCTCGCACGCCCCTCGCAGTCGCCGCCGATCACGGCGTCCCCCTCGCACTGTCCCAACACGTGCACAATCCCATAACTCCCCGTGCAGAACCCGCCGCCGTCGACCACGCCGCTCTCCACCATCCCGAACGCCGCCTCCCTCTTCGCCCCGAAGCCGCCGTCCTTCTCCGACCCGCAGACCTTGTACACCACGTCCTGTGTCTGGCGCCTCCTGGAAGCCGCTAATCCGGTACTTCAGGTAGCACCCTTTGAGCTGGACCCTCGCGGCAGCGATGGTGCCCCCGCAGAGCTTCCGGGTCAGGTCGGGCGTCTTGCCGACGCAGTCGCCACACTGGGCGGCGGTGAGGTCGCCCCAGCACTGGAAGAGCCCGGATACAGCCGTCGCGCCATCGCCGACGGCGGTGGAGTAGAAGGTCTTCTGGGAGGCCTGGGAGGTGAGCGTGGAGAGGAGGGATTTGAGGTTCTGGGCGAAAGCGTCGGTCGGGTCCGGAACCTTCTGCTGGGCGTAGCCCTTGAAGACCAGGTCGGTGTAGTCGGAAGAGGGCTCGGCGGGTGAGAACGAGAGCCAGAGGAGGAGGGCGAAGAAGAAGAAGCGGATTGTCATCCGATGCAGAAGCAAGCCCATTTCTTCGGTGGATGATGTCGATCAGAATTTGGGTGCGGCCATTGATATGCGCTCTTTTCCTGTGTATTCTCAAGCTTTCTTAGAGAGTTTCTGGAAATGGGTATTCTGCTTCTTTTCCTTTAAGCGACGATGAAAACAGAGCAACTTCGATTGAAAAACAGGGGAATTAAGTAAAGCGCGTACCGATGTGTACTTCCGAATTAGTAGTACTGGTTGTGTTACCAGTAGTAGCACGAATTGGGGCACGCAGCTTTGAACATAATTTGTGAGAATCACGAGTCTTTAAAATTAGATAGCACGTATCTCATATGAATAAAAATTCAAAAAAAATTCAGTAATATTATTTTAATTATTCGGTAGTTGCATGCTCAGGTTTTGTAACTAAATGATTTTTCGAAAAAGAAGAGATTTTTATTTTGGCCTAGGCTTAACCAGCTCTCACTTAATATGATTAATTTGGCATGAGTCAATCTAGGCTTATTCCGTCTTAGAGAGCACTAGCATGAAACCATCATGCCGTGCCTTAATTTGGGACAAAGCCCTTAGTTGACTTGATGCATGATTACTTGTGGTCACTATGGGTGAACAGTTCTAGGTTCTGACTAGGTTGAACTTTAAACGTATCCGTCGAAACATGTTTCTTAATTTTTGGAATCTAGAACCTATTTTACATACTTAAGAATTTGGAACCTACTTTATCATAGGTTCCAAGATCTACCAAGATTTCATATGTACTTTTGAATTGAATAATTCCACTGAATCATCCCTCAAATAACCACTATTTGTTACAATATACTAATCAAAACTCAAATTTATACACGGGGATTATGAAATACTAACAAAATAAAAATCTTAATTATTGATATCACCGAAAATGAAAGCTTAGAGTAATAGTTTCATATTACATACTCATTTTAGATGTTATGGAATATAGTAAAATTGAGGGAAGATAGAGAATAAGAAAAATAGAATGACTTCTTTCAAGTTCAAGTTCTCGGTTCCACCTGGAACCTACCATTTGGAATATTTTTTATAATTTTTGAAACCTAAAACCCATCCTTTATATCCTACAGCCTAAAATCGAATTGATTTCCATCCGTCCGATTTTTCAGGCTCTCGATTTTACCCCATAACCATGCTCAATTCTAGCAGCCACCAATGGATCCCACCAAATTGTCAACGATCAATTTTGAGTTGCCACCAGTTAGCCCGATTTGACAACAAACTATTTTGAGTTGGAGTTGGTTTGTCGGTCCATTAATTACTCTCTCTTACCTTTTTGCGGTTTCTTTGAAATTGTATCCTTGCTCATCCAAGTTTATTAGAGAGATGTATGAATATATATGGTTTCCTTTTATGCTTCGTTTGTTTTTGAAAAATGGATGATTTAGAAAACATTTTTAAAAATGATATCTTATATCATTTACACAAATGAATGAACAAAAAAATATTTTAATCGTTGACAAAAATGTTTAGACGTAAATTATTATTGATAATATAAAATTTTTCATTGACTAAATAATTGAAGAGATACACGCAACATTTTTAAAAAAATATTTTATAGATGTTTCACTTTTCATGGAATAAACGGAATCTTAATTTCCAATTTCCAACTCCTCTAGAAGCACATTTGATGGGAGGTCCAGAAGAAGTGTAGGATGCTCCCACTTTTCATCATCATTATCATCATTTTGTTGATAAAGAGGCTAATTTTTAGTCAGCTAAGTGGGCGAGTCAAAAAAGCAAGTCACTTTGTCTGCACTGCAATGGAAATCACGCGTCGTGAATTACGCATTACGAAGTTTTTTTGCAAAAAACAAACGCATGCTAAAAGTGAATTGAAGCACCTCCTTTTTATCGAGAGCTAAGACTAGAAGTTAAATATCGTTTTCATTCAGTGAAATTGCGAGGCATTCGCATGCATGACCAAGAAAAACAAAGTCACTTGTTCCCACGTCCTCCCTGACACTCTAGTCAACATCTCAACCGTCGACTCTTGTTTGAGGATGGTTTTATCAAGCAATTTATGAGTCTAGTCAACGAAAGTCGGTCTATCAATTAGGGGTATCGTTGGGGATTCAAAAATAATTTGAAAAAAGCCACGTTGATGTGGAAAGAAAAAAAAATCAGATTGAGGATTGAAAATAATAAAATTCCCTTAATATGGATATTGCGTGTCCCATATATTTTTATTTACAAAATCTAATATTATCCGACGATTGTTGTTACAGAGTTCTCCATATTTCTTAGTGCTGGAGAAGAAAAAGATATATTCACTAATTTAGAAGCTTTACAGTAAAGAAAGTAAACTTTACATCAAAGTTTTGATCTTGACTATCACCGAATAAGCAAAATATAATAGTTCATCGTGTTAGAAATGAGTAAGGGTGAATGAAAACCCCACCACATTCTTGATAACCCTTCGGACAAGGTCTTGTAATCAACCATCAAGCAAAGTACCCCAACTACAAGACCTTGCCCCGAAAAAGGCAAGTCAAGTCAAGAAACACCTCGGTAGTTTCCCCGCCCCGTTGGCTTTATGATGCTGTCGTCCTTTCAAAAGATACACATGACCATTCTTACAAAAATACTTTTATAATTTTTTTTTCGAAGTGAACGGAGCCTTGGATTCCAATTTCCAACTCGGTCAAAGAGCATATTTCTTGGAAGGTCCTCAAGACGTGTAGGATGCTCTCACTTATTTATTATTATTATTATTTTGTTAATAAAGAGGCCAAATTAAGGCTAATTTTTTAGTCATCAAAGTGAGCAAGTCACTTTCTCGACAATGCAACGGAAATTACGCCCCCTTTCTCCTTAACTCATCCATTTCATGGGAAACTTACGCCGTTGTTGATTCTTTAATTTCTGGAAAATCTCTTGATGCACATGTCTATTCTCCACCCTTTAAGCACTTGGTTAATATAACTAAACAATTTCACTCTTTGTTATGATATTTTTGTACTTAATTATAATGATATGCCACAATGTTGTACGTTATAGCAGGTGTACCATAGCTGTTTCCTCGTCTTCTAGCCTTTGTGACGATTCCATGGCATTGATCATGGCAATTTTATCATGCTCTATTCGAGGGTTAACACCTACAAAGTTTTGATTAAACAGCTGATAGCAAAAATTACATGAACAACTAACGGCAAAACAGTTGAGTAATCAACCGCATGACTTCTTGTGCATATTACTCTTGTTAATTTTTTAGCAAAAAAAAAATCACGTTAATCTCAACTGTTGGAAAATGTATGGTCCATATGAGTTCATTTTTAGTATAATAATTAGATGACATATGATAGAGATTGTGACGATTTTATTAATCGAGGTAGAAATCTCTAAAAAAAAAGTAATTTTAGAATAGTTCTCTCCTAGAACTATTTTATAAGCTAGGCTTCTCCATGCCTCACCATGCTTATTACATGGTCATCGTGCCTTTGTCCCAGTCACTTCGATATCCCTCCTCGAATTACTTTTCAACATGTTGCATGACCTTGCTTTCTTAATTAACCAATCACAAATAATAAAATCCGGAGGAGGCACATATTCAACCAAGTTTTAATTTATTGATTTGTTACTCTGCAAACTTAATTCATTATTTAGTTTGGATTTAAAATATGAACGGGAAAATTTTGCAATACAATTTCCAAGCACAAAGTCATTAATTTTTGAATTTATAAATGGTTGAAAACAATTGTAAAATTAGTTCAGACATCTCCATTTTATCGAGAGTTAGACTAGAAATTAAAGCAAATAACTATCACTACATCTAATTAGTAAAACAAATTATGTACCCCTTAAGTATAACATTGTTTTCATTCAGCAAAATTGCGACCCATTTGCGTGCAAAAATGCAACACCCGATGAAGGAAAAGAAGTAACATGTTCACCAGTCCACCATGGCGCTATAGACAAGACCAGTGTCGATAGGCTTCTAGATTCGATGGTTTTATCAAGCAAACTATGCCGTCAACCAAATCTACTCAATAAAAGTCGTTCCACATATTGGGGATGTATTTTGGCTAAAAATAATTTAAAAAGACATGTCGATGTGCAAAATAGAAGAAAAATATTCATTTGTGAATAGGAGAGCCGTGGGGAGGTAGACTTCCATTTTTCTTTTTAGAGAAAGGCTACCGTAAGGTAAGTAGGTATAATAATCTCCCACGCTTGAGATGAGGCGGTGGAACTTACAAATGTTTTTATTGAGTTGATCTATACTCTGCATAGTGTCTTTCATCCGACTTATTGGTCTAGTACTCCGATTGTGGATCGAAAATGACGAACTTTTCTTATTTGAATAATAGAAATCTGCATATGTTTATTAATGAAATCTCATATGCTCATATGATCCAACTATCGATTTATTTTTGTCGGAGGCTCATGTACATCAGCAGCACCAGGAGCATCTGCGTGTTGCTAGTTACTTTTCTTCTTTAATTCTTTGGTTGAATAGAAAAAGCAAGTCTAAGTCAAGTCAAGAAGCACCTTGGTACATTCCACGCACCTTCCGCGTTGCTGCTTATTGTCCTTTCCCCTCATCATTCACCGCCGCGGTTCGAATGGCATAAAGAGTCTTGAATCGTTGGAGAGGCAAGAGCTCGGCATTGTTCAAGCACGCTGCATAGAGTGTAGTGTGTTGGTACTTCAACGTCGAAGGTTTAGAATCGGTGGAGATCGCGGCGGCAGGTGGATTGTGTTGTCTGAGCACTCCTCAGGTAATCCATGACTCCTTACTCTTCTCATCTTCTATGTTTCCTGTTTTGATTGCTTCATTTTCTTCTGATGAGTTCTCACCTAAACTTAGGTTGTTAGATTCAACCACCCACTTTTGACAAAGCATGCTGAAGACCTTGCAGCAAGCCTAGGCTTTCAGCTTGAAAGGCTGACCGAGTCTTCACCACCCGAGCAAAACCCCCGATCATCTTACCTGTTGAGTCCCGGCATACACCAGCGACGGCGCCAGAGTTTGATTCTCGGAGAAAGGAGCCGTTGACGTTGAGTTTCAGAGATCTGCACGCCGGCGGTACCCAATTTGGAGGTAATATGAATGATCTGCAGATGTTTATTAACAAAATCGTAAATAACCCGACGAACAATTGATATGTTTTTGTCGTTGGCTCATGTACGTTAGAGTCAAGAGCGTCTGTTTATTGCTCGTTAGATTTCTTCTCTATTTTCCTTGCTCTTTTCTTCTCTGTTTCCTGTTTTGATTGCTCTGATGTTTTTCAGACGAGTTTTGAATTGAGTTCTCTATAATAATATTGGATAATTATTCGATCGTGGAGAACCTGTCGGCCCGAGGATCTCCAAATGTGACATTGAAGGAATAAACTTTATATAAAATGCTAAAAATTATTAATTTAAGGATGGAGAGAGATATAAAAGTGACTTGTGTGAGGGCATGATGCTTCTTTAGGCATGATGTGGCATGGAGGAGTCTAGCTTGAGAAAATGGTTTTGGGGAAATTTACTTTGGAAGTAATTTTTCTCAAGAAGAAATCTCTTTTAAAAGAAAAAAAAAAAGGTTGGATTGTGGATTGAAAATAATAAACTTTCCTTATTTTATTATTGCTGTCCTGCAGTGTGATTAATCGGACGATTGATGTGTTTTTGTCGTTGGCTCGTGTACGTTAGCGCCTGGAGCATCTGTGTATTGCAGGTTAGTTTTTTTATTTTTTCTATTTTTTATAATTAAAAAAAGCAAATCCAGTCAAGAAGCGCCTGCATAGGCTCCACGCATCTTCCGCATAATGCCGGCATAATGCCTTGGGAATTACGCGTGCTCATGTACGTCAGCAGCACCATGTGCATCTGCGTGTTGCTAGTTACTTTTCTTCTTTAATTTTTTGGTTTAATAGGAAAAGCAAGGCTAAGTCAAGTGAAGAAGTATCTTGGTACATTCCACGCACCTTCCGCTTTGCTGCTTATCGTCCTTTCCCCTCATCATTCACCGCTGCAATTCGAATGGCATAAAGAGTCTTGAATCGTTGGACAGGCAAGAGCTCGGCACTGTTCAAACTCGCTGCATAGAGAGTGTTGTGTGTTGGTACTTGAACGTCGAAGGTTGAGAATCGGTGGAGATCGCGGCGGCGGGTTTATTGTGTTGTCTGAGCTTTCCTCAGGTAATCCATGACTCTTTCCTCTTCTCATCTTTTATGTTTCCTCCTTCGATTGCTCCATTTTCTTCTGATGAGTTCATCGATCGAGTTCCCAGAGACATTCTGCAATTCCCAGATCTGGAATTCCTTGTTTGTCTACTCTGTTTTCTACTTTGTTTTGAGGCTCTGCTCCATCAATCTGTTTACGCGGAGCCAAGGAGATCGGATAAGGGCGGCGTCTTGCTCAACCTTTTTTGCTGGCTTTGTAGGCTCTGCTCATCCAATTCTCTCGAGATGAAAAGAAAAGAACCCACTCATTCAAAAGATCCGACGTGCGAGGCGTCTTCCTTGTCGACCTCTCCACGTGTAGGTGATTATGAAGGTGGAACCAAAAAGCCGAGAGGAGATAATTACGAGGTGTTCTTGAGTTTTAGGGGGAAAGACACTCGCAAAGGCTTTACCGATTATCTCTATACGAGTCTTATTGATGCAGGAATTCACGTGTTCAGAGATGACAATGAACTCCGTGTTGGTGAGGAGATTGGTCCGGAGCTTCTTTGTAGTATTATGCAGTCTAAGATCTCGATCCCAATTATCTCGGAGAACTATGCCTCTAGCAAATGGTGCCTCCGCGAGCTAACTCAGATATTGAAGTGCAAGAGAACTATAGGGCAAATAGTGTTACCCATATTTTACAAAGTGGAACCCTCGCAAGTGCGACATCTTAAAGGGAGCTTGGGACATATTATCGATGCACGTAGACAGAATTTGGATGAAATGGTTGTGAAGGAATGGGAGAAAGCACTCAAAGAAGTGAGTTCCTTAAAAGGATGGGAATCGGAGAAAACTAATGATGGGTACATTACTCTCTCCACCAAAAATCGTTGTTTAATTTCTCATAGTTGAAAAAGAATATAAATATTGCCATCATATATTGAAATCATTATTATTATTTGACAGGCACGAAGGAGCACTAGTTAAAACGGTTGTTCAAAAAGTAATGGGCGAATTGAAAAGACTTTTTCAGCTATTTGTTCCCAAACAATTAGTGGGAATTGATGAGCATGTGGAACGGATTATGAGCTCGATAAATGATGAATTCAATGGTATAACGGTTATTGGAATTCATGGTATGGGCGGCATCGGTAAGACAACTCTGGCAAAGGTATTATACAACAAACTCTCATGTAAATTTGAGTATCGTAGCTTTGTGGCAGATATTCGAGAAACATATCTACGCAAGGACATCAAATGTCTACAAAATCAACTCATTCACAACATAATAGGATCTTCTTGTGTTGTGTCTAATGTCAATGAAGGAATTCATGTCATTGAATCTCGATTTACAAGTAAAAAAGTCCTTGTTCTTCTTGATGACATGGATGATATTTCTCACTTGATTGCTTTGGCTGGAGATGGTAGTTGGTTTGGACTTGGAAGTATAGTCATCATAACAACTAGAAATAAGGGCATTCTTGATCAAATAGGGGCAAGCCACATCTATCAACTCACCGAGTTGCCTTTTTATCAATCGTTGATCTTATTTAGCAGACATGCATTTCGAAAGGATTCTCCTCCAAGCGATTATGCAGTTATCTCTCATGATGTTGTATCAATAACTGGGGGGCTTCCCTTAGCAATTGAAGTTATAGGTTCATTTCTATGTGGAAAGAAAAAAGAAGTATGGAATGGTACATTAAAGAAATTAAAAAAGAGGCCTCATACAACAGTGCAAGAGAAGTTGAAGATAAGTTATGATGCATTAGATTATGAGGACAAACAGATATTTTTAGATATTGCGTGTTTTTTTATTGGATCATGTAAACAAAGTCCGACTTATATGTGGGATGCCTGTGGTTTTTACCCGGAGAGTGGGATTGAAGTACTTAGTCTTTTGTCCCTAATTAAAATTGACGAGTACAACAAGCTACAGATGCATGATCAACTGAGGGATCTTGGAAGGGAAATTGTTCGTCAAGAAAATCCAAAGGAGCCTCTAGAGTGTAGTAGATTATGGAATAAGGAGGAAGCCGTAGACGTGCTTGACAGCAACAAGGTAAGGGATTTCTCTACTTGTCTTAGCTAATGAATGTGAGACAAATTTCTTTCTTGTTTGATATAAAAATTGTCGTTAATCTTAAGTCCCCAAAACTGGCCACTTTTACCAGCAAAAAAGCTCTTTCAATTAATTGCCGTTCTTGGCAAATTCTAGGACATAATTTTTTTTGGGGCTAGATCTAGAACATGATTGAGGAGCAATTTCTTGGTTATTGACGATTGAAATATATATCTTTACGTCGTGGTGTTGTGATGAGGACGCTCTCCTTTGGTAACTTCAATCCACCAACAGAACTAAAAAAAATGATGTTTGACAAACTACTTTTGGAGAAAACCTAACATTTATTTTGATGTACGTGTTTGATGTTTGAATTGTTCTTTTGATCTCTTGTGAGGTCATGTCCCTTTTTTTTTTTTCCTTTTAGTGAGAATTAACTTCTCACAAGTCATTTGCTGTGATAAATGACTCCTTCATTCTTTTACGATGATTAACCATCCTGATTCATGTATTTTTTAAGTTGGATAAAGTACAGATTTAGTCCCCTAAGTACTACTGTTTCTGAGATTTAGTCCCCTGTCCTCAAGTAGTCCTTTATATTCTACAAATTGTGCAATTGAGTCCTTTGTAGTTAATCATTAGTTAATCATTAGTTAACACTGTCAATTTACTGATGTGGCTTTCATGTTTATTAATGAGGGAAATACTATCCTAAACTATGCTTATTATAACACCAATACCCCAAACTTTTTTTTTTGTATTGCCAAAATCCTCAAACTTACACCAATGACAAAAATCCCCTCTGTCTACCACAAAAATCCTAAGGTTTTTTAATTGTAACACCAATATGTCAAACCTTTTTTTGTGTCACTAAAATTTTCAAACTTGTAACACCAAGTGACAAAAATTTATAGTGGGATTTTTGGCAAAACAATAAAAAGTTAGAGATATTGGTGTCACGGAAATTATAGTTTGTGATTTTAGCGGTAGTAACCTTTTATTTACGATATATGCACAACCGTGCAATATAAACCTCCAAACTTATATTATTTTCATTTTGTAGAATTTTCATTATAGTGGATAATTTTTATTCTATGAATTTTCTACTACTTATTTTTCTCTGTGATGATGGGTTATTTATCTACTAATCCCCTTATAACATTTATATGTTAAACATAGTTCATCATGTTATTATAATTATTTCTAAATTTTGTTCAACTCTTCATGAGCATCTTACTTAACAAAGGTTTAGTTAATATTATATTACCATTTATCAAATATGGGCTATCATGTTACATAATCATTTTATTGACTTTTTTATTTGTTAAATGTTGACTATCACGTGATAATGACTATTTTTGCATCGTTTGACTCCTAGTTTTAGTGAGCATTTAGCACATATTTAGTACATTTATATCATTTATTTATTGAATATGGGCTATCATATTACATAGGTTTTTATTGATTTGTTAACATCATTTACTTATGAAATACAACAAAACATTTTCTCATAATGAGTATCAATAGAACTTTTCAATCATACAAAGATCATTTATTACACATTTCGTTATACATATTAGCAATTGAGATGCAAAAATACAATGACGTAACAAGATTATTGAAAAAATGCAACTGATGCTTTTTTGCGAGCATAATTTTCCACAACAATAATCAACTGAATAGGACCTTGCTTATTGAAAAAGGTTATCTATGAAGTTATTGACAAAAGTACAATAAATATATGATAAATTTTTGAGGGAAAAATAAGTGGTGCCCCATCTAAAAAAATAAAAGTTTGAAGGAAGAATTTGAACCACCAAACAAATCCGTATTACGAAGCCAATCTATTCATTCTTTTATGTCCAATTTGTCTATGAACAAGATCTCATTAATCTATGGGTGGTGCAATTGATATTTCCATGTGCAATGGAAAAACACTCATTGAAGAAAAACATCATACGAAAGTACCGTAAGATATGAGCACTAGCATTTGGGATGATATTCTTGTTTTCATTTTGCCGTGAGAATTGCAAACAAGGTACACTCGAAAGAGAGGGGGAATTCTGTGACTATTTTCTTTGATTATGATACATGTTTTGACGACAAGTTTGATAGGTGTATTTGGATTGTAACAGCCACGTTGTTTCACAAATAAAGGATATAAGTAAATATAGTGTTATCTTACATACAAAGGGCTTTGGTAGATGTATTTGAATGAGTGGGTACATGAGGAGAGACCTTCTATTGCAATTCCAAAGGATGCAGATTTTGGGAATTCAAAAAGTGCAAAAGGCAAAAGGCATAATTGGAAGAGCAAAAGTTGAGGAGCAATCTCTTGAGCTTCATGATTTCACATAGATTAAATAAACAATATGCAATCACAACATGCCATTCCACAAAGCTGAAAGTGAGAAGCCTACACTATAATAGCATGACAGCAAATTGAAATCAATATCATTCATCTTATATCAGTTAGTCTCATCTCTTCATTCAAAATTTACGGTCCACAATGTTTCCTAATTGCAGGGCACTAGAAAGATTGAGGCCCTTTGTCTTGACAATAATGGTAGGAGAAGAAGATACACAAATGAACAATTTAAAGAATTGACCAAGTTAAGGTTCCTTGAGTTTGATGGAGCAAATTTCGTGGGAGATTTTCAGAACTTGCTTCCTCAATTAAGATGGCTTCGGTGGTGGTATTGTCCCTCGGATTTCATAGCGACCAACTTTCATCCGAAGAAATTAGTCGTGCTCGATCTATCAAATAGTGCAATTACAGAGGATTGGGGAGGATGGGGTTTGCTCAAGGTAAAATGTAGAGAAAGCATATCTTTTTTGAGTAATCACATATTGTAGGTCCAATACCACTAACTTCTCATTCCTTTGTTTCGCTGTGGTTTATTATCCATTCTGAAAAATTAAGGATTTTCTTCTAAATATAAGAGGCTATAGGGGTTTCTGCCCCTTAATATTTTAACAACCCGTCATGCTTGACATTAGACACAATAAATTTTCTTTAGCTATATTAATTAACGTCTTTTAAAAATATAACTAAAACTTCTGTGCCTATCTTGATTTTTATTTGTCTAATTGGTTTGGTTTGTGGCTTTTGAGGTAATATCTCCCCATTCAAAAGTCCCTTTTTTTAGTGATTCTTGTTATATGTCTGTATGAATCTTCTTTGGGAAAAGTTTAAAAAAAGTCATAAACTGATTGTATTGATATAATTTAGTTTTAAACCTTTCAATTAGACCAATTTAATTTTAAACCTTTTCACATTGATACCGGTTTATTTCATTCAACCAATTTAGGCTAGAAATGACATGGACACCGGCCATCTTATATGCCATTATGAGTACTGACGTGAACATTTTTTTATAATCTTTTCCTTCGTTAGTGGCCAGCGAGGTTCGTCCTTGTTGGCATCGCCTAGGTGACAATTGGCCTCACCCTTGCCTTGGCAATGCCCGCTTGCTAGATCTGGGGAGGGCGGCCTCATTAGCACCCACCCTCACCCAAGCAAGGCTGGCTCGCGCCCGTGGGGGTGAAGGCAATTCTTGCTAGCCAATAGTGAAGGGAAATAAAAATAAAAGAAAGGAAAAAAGAAAAAATAAGAATTATTGAAAAAGCATTAAAAATTTAATAAAATGTCAAAGTTAGTATCGGTGGTGTCGCATCAGCAATTTCCAACTTAAATTGGTCAGATGGACAAATTCGGCATAAATATAAAAATATTTATGACTAAATTAGTCTAATTGAAGGGTTTTGAACTTTGGTACTAATACAACATGTTTAAGATTCCCAATATTCTTTCATAAGAAATGAGAACTCCATCATAGATCAAGGGACTTGTGTTGTACATTCATACTGAAATTCTAAATATATATTTGTCTTAGAGAAATGGAAATCATTTATGAATTGCTTTAACTTATTGCTCCCAATATTTAATCATTGTAATTTATAAATTATTAACGTAATAAGAGTAACAAAATTGTCGTCCCAATGGAATTTAATCACTTTTGGACCTAATTTTTTTTTTTTTTATATCTTGTGCATATAACATTGAAAATTGCTTTTTTCATAATTAAATTAGCTGTTTTTCTTTAATTTCATATTATTGAAAGAAAACGTGGCCCCCAGTGAATGCACCGCTCTTCCATTTGAATTTCTCATCTGCTTTTTTATGATAAAGTAGGCTTATGTCTAATCAACGAAGAGCAACATCGCCTTACCTTTTAAAAACAAAATATATTTTTTCGTTGAAACGTTGGCCATAACTAAAATTGTAGTTGACACTCGTATGTCTCTAAAGTTCTTTTCGTAAGGGACATGCTTAATAAACATTTATACGTTGGTGGAGAAATCTTTAAAAGTAAAACGAGACAATCGAGAAGGAGAAGTGGTGCATGGACATTTTTGAAAAACTTTAAAAAGTTTAGATGGCAATCATATTGAGGTGTCATTTCTTTTTTTCAGATAGCAACTGAGCTCAAAGTTCTCGACTTCACGAGTTGCCAATCTTTGAGAAGAATTCCCGAATTGTCTACTTTGAAAAGTTTGGAGATCTTGATTCTCAAATGTTGCAAAGATTTAGAAGAGATTCATCCCTCTATTGGGGATATAAATACCCTTGTCACCTTGGATGTCACTGAATGCCTTAAATTAGAGGAGCTACCGGCAGGGGTAGGTAGAATGGAAGAATTGAGGAAGCTTCTCTTAGCTAGTACTGATATACAAGAGATTCCCATTTCGCGAGATTGTTTGATGAAGCTGGAGACCCTAAGTGCCCGGAATTGTAAAGAACTTGCTCAACTTCCAGAATCCATGGGCTCTCTTGTGTCGTTAACTCGGTTGGATCTATCGCATTCGGCGATTGAAAAATTACCAGAATCCATGGGCTCTCTTGTGTCGTTAACTCGGTTGGATCTATCGCATTCGGCGATTGAAAAATTACCAGAATCCATGGGCTCTCTTGTGTCGTTAAGTCGGTTGGATCTATCGCATTCGGCGATTGAAAAATTACCAGAATCCATGGGCTCCCTTGTGTCGTTAATTGAGTTGGATCTATCGCATTCGGCGATTGAAAAATTACCAGAATTCATGGGCTCCCTTGTGTCGTTAACTCGGTTGGATCTATCGCATTTGGCGATTGAAAAATTACCAGAATCCATGGGCTCCCTTGTGTCGTTAACTCGGTTGGATCTATCGCATTCGGCGATTGAAAAATTACCAGAATCCATGGGCTCTCTTGTGTCGTTAACTGAGTTGAATCTATCGTATTCGGCGATTGAAAAATTACCAGAATCCATGGACTCTGTAAAGGAGCTCAAGATTCTTAATGCCTCTTATTGTAAATCGTTAGCCCATATTCCCAACTCCATAGGCCATCTACCATCTCTGTCTGTCCTTGACCTAAGAGAATGCGGTAATCTTGCTCAGCTTCCAATCTCCATAAGCTCCCTCAAGTCTTTGACTAGTCTGGATTTAGCGAGGACAGCAATTGTAGAATTACCAGAAGGCATTCTGAATTTGCAAAAATTGAGAACTTTGGATATTAATGGAACTGGTATAACAGAATTGCCCCGTAATATAGGCGAACTGATTTCACTAAACAGGCTTGTATTAAACGGTTTGGACATTTTGAGCTTGCCGGAAAGCATTTCTAAGCTCTCTTCTCTCCAACTCCTCAGCTTTGAAAATTGCGAAAAGCTTCTAGAAGTACGAGAGCTTCCCTCTGGCTTAACAACTCTACGTATAACCTGCCGGAGTCCGCCGTCGCCACATCTTTCCCAACTGACCCTTCTCAAGAGACTCACTCTTTCTGATTGCAATTGGCTCGAATATCTCCCAGAGCTTCCCGTTGGACTATCAGTTCTTCGTATTACAGATTGTGGAAAACTGAAAGCGGTGACGAATTTGTCATCCTTGAAGCGCTTATCTTACTTGATTCTCGAGAACTGCTTGGAGCTAACAGAAGTCACCGGTCTGGAAGGTTTACAATCCCTATTCGAATTACAGGTACGTCGGTGCCCTAAGATATATAGGCTTGGTGAGGTCGAATCCTTGGAGTCATTGAGAGGCTTACACATCGATGAGGCGTTCCCAGATTCTTCGAAGTTAACGAGCGCAAAGGTATCACAGCTTGGAGGATCGCCAGATCTTTCAAATTCAAAGATTCTGCAGGAAATCAATGCTGGAAGTTGCGCGAATTTGATTGAAACGGAAGGCCTTGATGGATCCAAATCCTCACAGACCTTGGATATCTCTGAGTGCACTTCCGCCGGACGATCGCAAGGCCTTTCAAAATTGAGAAATCTCAGCTTCCTATTTGTTACAGAGTGCACGAATCTTACTGAAATTCGTGGCCTTGATGGATTAGAATCTTTGCAATATTTGGATATTTCCGGGTGCACATCACTGAGACAATCATTGGATTTGTCAAATTTAAAGAAACTGCTGTGGTTCAAAGCTGAAAACTGTGAGAACCTAGTTGAAATTCGAGGCCTTGATGGATTGGAATCCTTGTTGGAATTGAGAATTTCTGGGTGCACGTCTCTTAGACAGTCACTGGACTTGTCAAATTTAAAGTACTTGGGAGTTTTCCAGCTTGCAAACTGCAATAACCTAGTTGAAATTCAAGGCCTTGATGGATTCAAATCCTTGGGAGAGTTAAATATTTCTGGGTGCACGTTCCTTGGACAATCAGTGGACCTGTCAAATTTCAAGACTCTGGAAATATTTTATGCTATAAACTGCAATAACCTTGTAGAAATTCGAGGCCTTGATAGCTTAACATCCTTGGAAGATTTGGATATTTCTGGATGCACGTCCCTTAGACAATCACTGAACCTTTCAAATTTAAAGGGTTTACAGGCTATTCGTGCTGCAAATTGTGAGAACCTAGTGGAAATTCGAGGCCTTGATAGCTTAACATCCTTGGAAGATTTGGATATTTCTGGATGCACGTCCCTTAGACAATCACTGAACCTTTCAAATTTAAAGGGTTTACAGGCTATTCGTGCTGCAAATTGTGAGAACCTAGTGGAAATTCGAGGCCTTGATAGCTTAACATCCTTGGAAGATTTGGATATTTCTGGATGCACGTCCCTTAGACAATCACTGAACCTTTCAAATTTAAAGGGTTTACAGGCTATTCGTGCTGCAAATTGTGAGAACCTAGTGGAAATTCGAGGCCTTGATAGCTTAACATCCTTGGAAGATTTGGATATTTCTGGATGCACGTCCCTTAGACAAGCAATCGACCTGTCAACTTTAAGGTATTTGCAGAAATTCTGTGCTGCAAACTGCGAGAACCTACTTAGAATTCAAGGCCCTAATAGATCAAAATACTTGGAAAAGTGGGATATTTCTGGGTGCACGTCCATCAAACAATGAGTGAACCAGTGAAGTTTATAGAAGCTGGGAATATTCCAAGCAGCAAACTGTGAGAATCTCATTGAAATTCAAGGCCTTGATGTTTTAGAATCCTTCAAAGGGTTGGATATTTCCGGGTGCACGTATTTTGTACGTTCATTGGACATTTCGATTTCGCAACATTTTTGTGCGCTGCAAATTGCAATCTAAATGAATTTCATGGTGTTGACAGGTTGGAGTTTTTGGCAAGTTTGGTCGTCTCTAGGTCCATGTCCATTCAACAATCATTGGACCCATCAAGTTTAGAGAGTTTGAGGGAAATCTGTTCTGCAAACTGCTAGTTGAAATTTGAAATCCTGATAGGTTAAAATCCTTGGAAAACTTGAACATCTCCGGATGCATTTCCATTGTATGATAACCTCTCAAGTTCAAAATATCTGAGGATATTATTTGTTGCAAATTGCACAAATCTTGTAAGTTTGAATATCTCTAGTGGCATGTCCATTCAATACTTGACCTTTCAAGCTTGAAGAGTTTGAAAGAATTAGATGCTGCCAACTGCAAGAATATAGTTATAGTTCAAGGCCTTGACTAGTTGGAATCTCTAGAAAGGTTCAATATCTCTGGATACACTGGAAATATTCCGTGCTGCAAATTGTGGGAATCTTGTGGAAATTCATGGTCCTTATAGGTTGGAATTACTGGCAAGATTGAACATCTCTGGGTGCACATCTATTGAATGATAACCAGAATTCTCCTATTTAAAAAATTCGAGGGAATTCCATGCTGCAAATTGAAATAATCTAGTTGAAGTTGGCCTTGATCGTTTAGGATCTTAAGAAAGGTTTATCTGGATGCATGTCCATTGAAAGAATTCTATGCTGCAAATTGCCGGAGTCTAGTTTAACTTCACAGCCTTGACATGTTGGATTTTTTGGTAAGAGATGTCTCTGGTTGCACATCTATCAGAAGATTACTAGACCTTTCTAGTTAAAAGGATTTGATGGCATTTCATGCTGCAACTGCAGAGTCTTGTTGAAATTGGTGGCCTTGACGGGCTGGAATTATTGGTAAACCAGATTATTAGATTCCAAATGCAAGTCGCTAAAAGCAATGCCTGAATTGTCTGGAGCTTTCCTTATACAGAATTGTCAGCAGTTGTTATGTCAGGATGTTCACGAGATCACATTCTGATGATAATTTGATATTGAGATGATTGATGTCCTGAGAAAGCAAAATCTTAGTCTTGATGATGGCAGGAATGAAGCTAGTAGTCCTGGTGAATTGTTTGTGAGTGATTCTTCTCTGTACATTACTGAGTGATTTATGTTTCTTATTTGGAATGAAATTTCTCTTGATCTTGGCAGGAATGTAATTGGCAGCCCTTGTTGAATGACTAAATCATTATAAAAGTGACTTCTTGGAAAATTATTTGTCATGTGTCATTCACTGTGATTCTTCATTCGTGACATGATATGGAAAACCAGATTTTTAGATTCATAATCTTTTTGTAAATTCTGTATTTGAAGGTGGTTATGCTTGCTTGCAGCTTAGTCTAACCTGTTTTTTTTTTTGTTTGTTTGTTTACACGATGAGTTAAACTTTTCCATCTTTTGTTTGATCCTCATAATGCCAGGCATGTCGGTTTATATGCAATGTTGATATGGTGAAAATGACAAGACATTGAAAGATTAGGCAGCTCTTTAAGAAATTCCTTCGACTGTAGTCATCTCTGTTTCTTAAGGTTGACAATTGAAATCCTCCACTCATGAGTGACGTGAATTTGCTTGGTTTTTCTGCTTGCTTGAATTGGTTTTTCATCGCACTGCGATATTTGAACTGTAATTCTCCTTTTTCTCTGTTCTCATATGACTGATCAAGGTAATATAATTATTAACATGTGGATTATCAAGGAAGGTTGTGGAGGCAAAGTACAGAAACACATTGGCAAAGGAGAGAGATCATACTGATGGATTATGGTGCTATGGAACTGTAGAATTCGTCAGATTCTTTCAGGCTAATTTCATAGGGTGTGAATTTGACAAGGCACAAGTCTGCGAGAGTGAGTTCACAGTTTCATTGTCATTTTAAATTCTCACTGGATTCTCTTTGTGTTGAATTTGATGATAACAAGATTTACACGGTTAAACCGTTGGTCATTCCAATGCTGGGATTTTCTTGCTATGCCAGTGAAGAATTATTCTAGTGATGCTCTCTATTTCTGACTTTCCAGTATGGGAGTTTTTGTCTCCCTCTGCTTCAAAATCTGTTAATGATCTTGGTCTTCATGCTTTAGGAACTGCAAATAGAGCTGAATTTTAGTCATTTGGAAGAGAACCATGTATGTATTTTGAGAATGCTCATGAACTATTGCAAGTTTTAGCAATTTTCTCTGTGTGAATCATGCTGGCATTGTGAGAGGAAGCCTCTTAAAGAGTTCATTACTATATTACCAGTAGCAGCATCTCACAATCTATTAGTAGTCCACCTATATGTTGTGGAAATAATGATCCTCCTATTTCATGAACTGACATGATAAGCTTATATGGCAATTGACATGAATAGGACTAGCAGTTTAGCACGGAGAGATGAAGCATCACTTCAAGGTGGGGGTGGAGATGTGCTGGTGCCAGTGGCTGGGGCTGACAGTGGCGGGATCGGGCTCAGACAGGAGGTCGGGCTGTCAGAAATTTCACTGATGATGACCACTACTTTTCGGCCCCAAGAGCAATAGTCGTTGTAGCAAAGATGTAGACGGAGTAATACCTGCTAGCATTGTCGAGGGTGGCCAGTTCATTGGTTAGGATGATTTTTTGGAGGAGCGGTGTTGCAGTTGTCATCGTCACCCTTTGGCAAGTTCACGATGTTGTGTGACCTTGCATTGAAGCCAAACGCTGCAAAAATCATGGAAGATCATCGGCACTAGGGAAACAAAGCTCGAGGTTGATTTTTGGCCGCTGAAGCTCGAGGTTAATTTGTGCATATAAGTAATAGAGAATGGACTGGTAGGAGCAAAGTGCTTATAAAATTATGACAAGCAAGGTTTTGATTCCTGCTCCGAAGAGGGCCAAACTGCAAGAAGAGTGTTTCAAGTTGATCTCAACTAATGGTCACGACTCGTGTATATGATGTTGTCTATCAAGCCAAACAAAGTATTTAAATTCCTAGCTATTTTCTCCCCCAAAAATCAGGGCAAAGAATAAAGTCGAATAACCAGACTATCCGAACACAGTGTAAAACCTTTCATTTCATAATCCCATGTTGCTTTGTCCAATTTCTTTTTTTTTTTCCTAAAGTCTGTCTTACATCGTTACATGAGGATACAATATGCAGAAGATTGTATCCTTCTTGGTACTTCATGTAATTTTCTTATTTGGGCCGTGGGACTTCACATGATTGATACCACCGTAGATCAAATTGTAATTGCCATTCAAACTTTTTACAAGACAAGCTCCAAAAATGGGATGAGATGAAAATACACTACGCTTGTAGGTTCTCATTTATGTTAAAGCATCGTGGCAGTGAAGATTGATTTGTGTGACATTATGTGAATTTGAAAATAAAGACAAGGAAGGACGGATTTGTTGGAGAAAAATGCTCAACTAAAACATTGCCGCTTAATCCTAAAATGATAATAATATCGAAAGTAGAAGTAAAAGAAAATAAATCAATTTCTGCCAATCATTTAATGTTATAAATTTACATAAAAGTCTATCTCACTTTACAAAGAGCATGAAATAAAATGTATGATCGTAGACATAGTCAAAGCTCTTCACATGCAAAGGAAGTGTGAAATGAAGTTTGAGATTTGTTTTGATGGCTTTCGAGAATGCTGATCAACTGGGGCATTCGAACAATGTAAATGGGAAGTTTTATAAAGAAAAAGACAAAGTAAGAAATAATTAAATATACATATGTTATAATTGAAAGATATTATGCGGGTATACCTTATACCGGTAGAAGGTGCATGCCGAAACCTTGAAACTCATCGTATACTTATGGGTTTTGAAATTTGGGAACTTGAAACCTACTCCACAAATTCTAATACTCACTTTGAAACCTATCGAATCATGTTGGTTCAGCTCCGCAAATTCTCCTCTACATACATAGCAAGAACATGTTTAGGCAAAGTTTGTGCTCCGAACAAGGCAGAAAGCATGGAACAAGCGCAAACAATTGAATGAGAAATTAACGCAGTAAATAAACATACACATTGCCCCCCGCTCTTAGAATATCTATAAATTACATCACATCTTCATTTCAAAGTTTCAATTTTTTGAACAATTTTAATCTCTCTAGACTCTTTATATGCTCCCCATGCCTTTATAATCATTGGGAGTAGTCTCTTAAAACTTAATGCCCACTTTAGGAGAGAGATCAACGAGATACTCTGCTATAATCAACATAAAAAAGACAAAGATTGTTTGAAACGCACGTCTCTCTCTTGCAAGTCTTATAACTTTAATTTTCGGTCAATGGTTCAGGATTTTTATGTGAAACCACACAAAAGCCCATGTCTGTCTATGTACATGTTAATATCATTATTATTTTTATCATTTTCATGTTTAATTAAACTATGTTTGGCTTTGTAACTTTTATTGTTATAGGCATACACATTTCTTTGTCCAATTTGATCCATGATTTCTAAACTATGATGCACTTCTTCGAAAAGCTTTGTTTGAAATCTTTAGTGATTTAATTTTTTTTTTCCTTAGTGCAATTTCAAACTTAACTATATTTATTATTGCAATTCAGGTCATTATAGTTTTGATTTTTTTTTGTTGGATCGAAATTTTACAGTTTGATTTGATTGGGTCTTGAAGCCAAACCCATATGTAATTTCTAGGAGCATGGAAAATGGACCACCTAAATTGAAACTATTTGAATCATATCGGATTAGCTGATGTGGTCTGCTCCTTGAGAATATCAGTCTGGTTCCTAGTTCCCAAAAGTGAAATCGGTATTCGGACAGTCCGGTTCTTGATTCCAAGAGGAAATTGGACCGGATCGGACTAGAGCAACTATATATATATATATATATATATATATATATATATATTTTATATATATATATCTTCAAAAAAATAGTAAAATATTAACTAAATACCATATCGTTCAATGGTACTATAAGTTATGATACAATAACTATTCACTCATTGTCACTCCCATCAATATTTTAAGATTTGTTATGCTCTCTCGTTGTGCATGACCACTTTCTAGTGATAAAAAAAAAAGTGGTCAATTCCATTGGATTAAATTGGACTCGATCGAAATCGATGGTCCGATCTTGTTCTCGATCCTAGGAACAAATGATCTAATCCCCAGTTCCCAAATTTGGGAATTAGCCCACTTAGTTCGGACTGGAATCCAATCATAATTTTACGGTTTGAGACGGTCCGGTTCACTGACATTTTGAAGTCATCCAAGGAAAAACCTGCGCCCGCAACCAGAGTATAGGACGGGCTATCGGAGAAGAGCTTAAAGCAGGGACAGACCTATCCATTCCCCAGGTTTAGAGTTCGACAAAACCTGCGTCCAAACGGGGTCCTTCGTCTCCGTCTGGAGAGCGTTATATAGAGAAAGACGAAGAAGAATGGCAGAGTGTCGTCTTTAACGAGTGTGGCCACTGTCGTCGTTGGTTACCCTACTACGCTCCCTCGCTCTGCGCGCGAACTGGTAGGCCCTCGCCTTTCCAATCTCTCTCTTTCTCCCTCCCTCCTTCTCGTGGCTTCCTCCGTTTCGATTTTCGCTAGCATTTGGGGAGGGGGGAAAACGAGGTGCTTGGTTCGAACGGCGGACCGTCGTTCCTTCCCGAAAGTTTCGTCGTCGTTCGAGGATCGGCTTGTCTCTGCTGGAGAGGTTCGGTTTCGCCGTAATTGCTTAGTACATTCGAGCTTTTAGGGAGAGTGGGTGCCGATCATTTGTTCCCCTCTCTGGTTTGGCTACGTGTTGGTCGAAAATGTGGGTTCTCTGGTGCTCTCGCGTGTAGCTGTTTCTGAGCTTTACGCTGGGTCTCGAGGGCCGTCATTTGGAGGGCTGAGATTGTATTGAGATGATCGGTTTAGGAAAATGTGATCGGTTTAGGAAGATGTGTTTTGCGTGGTTGTATTTCGTCATATTATAGGAACTTTCGAACTTACTTTCGCAGCTCTGTTTCCTACGGTGGAAGTTAGAGCATGAAATGGTTTTGGGTGGAAAGTCTGTGTTTTGGTACTGCATTTGCATTTCTGTAAAAACCCTGATGCGAGGCAAAGTGCTTTTGGCCGACTCTTTTGGCCTTGCATTTACTGTAGAAACTTTGATGCTTGTTCTTTGTGTTGGTGACTTGGCATGGGTGGAAGATGTCCAACTTTAATGTGTTGCAGAAAGTCAAAAGCAATTTTGAGAGTTTACATTGACATGCGGGAATCTTCCCCAACCCGCTTACAGCAATAAGCCATGTGTGCTGGGGGCACCCTTTTTTACAGGAATATGCAGAAATGCTCAACACTGTTGCAATTGTCATCGGGATTCATTCAATATTTGAAAACATGCTTCACTTCGTCATCTTGTAATGCCTATCTTCTGCCACCTCTTTATGTTAACTTTTTGCATATGTAAACTATTCGATCCTTTTTCCTTGTGCCTCATGATGCTTTTGGAGAGAATAAGAATGCAATGGAAGATAGTTCGAGGGATTAGAGTCTTCACATTCTTCAGCTTTTGCTTTGTAAAGCATTTACTGGATGCATGCTCTGGTCTCACTAGTATTTTTGTTTTTGGGTTATTTAATTTTTCTTTTGAATGTCCTTCTTGGTAATGCACCTTTTGATGCACTCATAAGGTCACTGCAGGTTCGTGCTGTTCATTTTTTTTCTTGGTATGATCTTTCTTGATTCAAGTTGTGTGTTTGGTGAAATTATATGTAGAGCTCTCTAAAGCTTGTATTTCACCATTTAGACAATGTAGGCTCTTCCAACAATTGTAAGCCTTCTTTACTTCCAAGAGCGTGAAGAGTTATGGCTCCTAACCTTAGAGTAAAGGCAGCCTTTATGGCGATGAAGGCTATTAGAATCAGTGAAGACAAGGTGAAGCCAGTGCTGAAGAAACTCTTGAAATTATATGAAAAAAACTGGGAGATGATTGAGGAAGAAAACTATAGAGTTCTTGTGGATGCTATATTTGATGAGGACGATGACAAGGTGCGGTATACTTAGAACTGGTCTATATTTACTTCATCAAAGTTTCCCTATATTTTGAACCTCTTCTTTCCAGCTTGTTTTTCTCATCTTTGTTTACGATCTGCTGTGCAGGTTGAGGTGCAAAAGTGAAAAAGTACTGCAGATGTATGTGATCCACTCTATCGTAACTACAACTTGGTTTTTTTTTAATTGACTTTTGTTCTTCTCTTTTTGGCTTTGTAGGAGGATGACTTGGAGGAAGAAGCTCAAATGCATGAGGTTGAACGCCCATTAAAAATATTAAGGTTGTGAAACCGAGAATCTCACATCTTAGCTTCTCCTAGTAATCAAAACTCTCAATTAGGCAGAACTTCGTTCTAGCCTATGATCGAGTGGCAAGAGCTCCAATCTTCTTCAGTCCAGCAAAATAACATGAACAAGGGAAAACAACCCATTTCTCCTATGGCTTTGGCAGTGATTGAAAGAAATAACCTGTCCCAGCTATCTACTACTAAAGTTAGTGAAATGTGTTCAGCAATGTCCTTGGATACTTCTATCAGAATAAGAGACGAAGGCAAGGGGCCTCTATCTCCTCAATTTATTGATGGAAGCTCTATACCTGGGAGGCCATGTGATGAACCAAAGGACGAGAGATATGATGATGATGAGCCCCTAAATGAAACTCCTATTGCAGTTATACTTCCAGGTCAATGTTTACTTAACAATTTGTTTGTTTGAGTGGTCTTGTGGTTTTGTTGACTCATCCACATAATGACCAAAGTTTGTCAATTTCTTGTGGGTGAGGGGAGGGAATGATTACTTGGGCTTGTAGGTGACTTAGATCATTGTTCAGAATGAGAAAAACAGAAACTACATTCTCTGAGTTTTCATACCCTTTGCCTGCTTCCCATCTCTTTCTCCCTTCATTCTCCATCTCTTTCTTCCTTGTTCCCTCCCTCCTTTTTTTGTTCTCTCTCTCATTCTCTTGAGCAGAAGGACATGCCGCTGGGGATGCCTATGCATGTTCAATGACTATAGAATCCTTTTCTTAATTGGTTAAGTAGACTTTAGTTGCTCGATATCTTTCAATTAATTTATGGATGTACTAACTACTAAACAAAGATTTATGTATCTACTGTTCCTGATTTTTCATTCACTTGGTGCTTTTGGTTATTTCTTTTCAAGGGAAATAGATTTCTTTTGTTAACAACATCAAGTGGCCTGGCCTCCCAGAACTTCCAATTAATTCCAGTTAGTCACGATAGTCTCCCTTCAGACTTCACTTAGGAAGTTGTTGAGCAAAGAGGCAAGGGGGTGCCCAACATACATTCTTAAACTGTCTGCAGGCTAAAGTATGGATCTATATGACAAAAGCATTTACAATATGCCATTTTGAAAGCCGAAAGCTTAAATTTTCAAAATTACTAGCCTGTAATGGAGAAGTAGCTGACTCCATTTTCTGTTGTTTCTATATTCCCCATCAATGCCAAGAAGAAAAAGAAGATGATTGAGTAGATTAATCCTTGTCTGCTCAGTTGTGTTTTTTGGAAGGGCAAACTCTCAAATTGTCCCTTAGTATGCATTTTATTGTTGTTAGGGCTGTCTTATTAAATATCTTATCGTAATTTTGGGGTCTAGGGGTGTTTGTTGATGTTGTTTGGTTAATACATGTAGATCCGGTCAATAAAAGAGATTCTGCACTTGGGAAGGAGATGATTGGTGGAAGAGGAGGCACAGCTGTCTGCAAATCATCAAGTGAGTATAGGAACAACCAGGAGCTTGCCAACATGGCAGAGGAATCTCCTACCAACCTAGAGATTGCCTCCTCACCCTTGGGAGAGGTAAAAATTACTTTGAGCTGCAACTCTACTTGTGGAAGAGCAGACTTTCATATTCCTAGTATTGATGCGGTTCTAAAGTTGATGGACGATAAATATCTCCAATCCCATAAAATCATTGACCCCAGTTTTTCTGTCTCGAAACTGATGAGAGATATGTGCCAATGCTCTCTGGAGTTAGGAACCGACTCTATTGATGCATCAAGAGAACTATCAATCAATATGGACCCTACAGTTGATACCTTACAGAGATCTGTTATGCAGGACACTCTCAATGTTGGAAGCTGTAAAACAAACTCCTTTGTACCCAATAATGCTCCCAATGGATCTCCTGATGTTCAAGGATCGATTGGGGCAGCTGCACTGCTAATTTCAAGGTTGCCGGGGTCTTTAGATGTTAGTAATGATCACTTGAAAATGAACGAAAACATTACCACAATTGATTGTGCTGGAAGTCAAAGGAAGCTGTCAGAAGAACATGGAGATGCTGATTCGCGTAGTCTGGTGGTTTACTCGAAGAGTCAGTCAACTCCTACTGATTTAAAGTCTCTCCATGATGTTGATGACATAGCCAAAGGAGAAGAAAGAGTAAAAATACCATGGGTTAACAAGATTGATGATCAGTGTCCACCATCCTTCCACTACACACCTCTAAGCCTGGCTTTCTCTAGTGCTTCTCTCACTTTCTCCCTCTCTGAGATCAGAAATGAGAATTGCTGTTATCCAATTAGATCTCGACACATGGATACTGATATGAAAATTAAAAAAAATAAAAAGTTTTCTCCTTTACTCCTCCAACGTCAAGTCTAGGCCGACCTCTCTGTCGTCCCGGCGGCTAAGCTGTGGCCGCGAGCACTTGTCCTCAGATATGGAGATGCAGAGCAGTGATCGGCCATGGACAGCCTCTTGTCCACAGATTTAAGCGCTGACCTCCGTGTCCACCCACTCACTCTCGTGGCCAAGGCTCCAAATCTAGCTGAACTTCCAGATTTGGAGCCATGGCCGGGAGAGAGGACGGTTCCAGATTTGGACTTCACCAACCTTCATGTCACCCTCTCTGTTGTCTTGTGTGAATGAGCCATTATTGCTCGTGGCCAACGCTCCATATCTGGCGCAAATGGCGGGTCCTAAACAATCGTTTTCTGTTTTGGTGGCTGTCTTGCGATGAACAAATCTGCACACTTTCGGTCCATGGATTTTGTGTTGAGTGGTGGAAGGAGAGACCAGCTTCATCCATGGATTCTCTTCCGACCAAATCTAGGCCCCTGCTGCCAGAATTGGAAGTGAGGCACCCGGTGGAGGAGACAACCAAGTTGGAGAGATGCAATGCTGGCGACTTTGGCGATGGCAATGGCGGAAGGAGGCACGGAGGTTGGGCTCGTGGCTGCATATGGAAGAGGAGGACGAGAGAAGTCCAATTGGATTTGGGGATTTTTGATTAATTTCTCTATTTCCATGTCACCACATGTGTCAAATTGTGATTGGTTAACAGTAAATAAACGCACTTCACATCAGCCGTTGACGTGTCGATTTGAACTGCTGAATATTTTCTCACACTGGTCATGATAAAGAGAAAGGCAAAGAACAATGGCAGAGCGTCGTCTTTAACAAGTGTGGCTACTGCCGTCGTTGGTTACCCTACTACGCGCCCTCGCCCTTCCAATCTCTCTCTCACCCTCCCTCCTCGTGGCTTCCTCCGTTTCTATTTTCGCTCGCATTTGGGGGCGGAGAAGCGGGGTGCTTGGTTCGAACGGCGGACCGTCGTTCCTCCCCATAAGTTTCGTCGTCGTTCGAGGTTCGACTTGTCTCTGCTGGGGAGGTTCGGTTTCGCCGCAATTGCTTAGTGCATTTGAGCTTTCAGGGAGAGTGGCTGCCGATCATTTGTTCCCTCTCTGGTTCGGCGACGGGTTGGTCGAAAATGTGGGTTCTCTGGTGCTCTCGCGTGTAGCTGTTTCTGAGCTCTACGCTGGGTCTAGAGTGCGGTCGTTTGGAGGGCTGACGATTGTTTTGAGATGATGGGTTTCAAAAATGAGTTTTGCGTGGTTGTATTTCGTCATATTATAGGAACTTTAAAAACTTACTTTTGCATTCCTGTTTTCTACTGTGGAAGTTAGAGCATGAAACGGTTTTGGGTGGAAAGTCCGCGTTTTGGTACCGCAATTGCATTTCTGTATGTAAAAAGCTTGATGCGACACTCTTCCAATGATTTGTTTTGCGAAGTACCTTTTACCAGCTTGCTTTAATGTGTTGCAAAGAGTCGAAACCAATTTTGAGCGTGTACGTTGACATGCAGGAATCTTCCCCAGCCCTCTCGCACGCCCCTCGCAGTCGCCGCCGATCACGGCGTTCCCCTCGCACTGTCCCAACACGTACACATTCCCGTAGCTCCCCGTGTAGAACCCGCCGCCTTCGACCGCGCCGCTCTCCACCATCCCGAACGCCGCCTCCCTCTTCGCCCCGAACCCGCCGTCCTTCTCCGACCCGCAGACCTTGTACACCACATCCGTGTCCGGCGCCTCCTGGAAGCCGCTGATCCGGTAATTCAGGTAGCACCCTTTGAGCTGGACCCTTGCGGCGGCGACGGTGCCCCCGCAGAGCCTCCGGGCCAGGTCGGGCGTCTTGCCGACGCAGTCGCCGCACTGGGCGGCGGTGAGGTCGCCCCTGCACTGGAAGAGCCCGGACACGGCCGTCGCGCCATCGCCGACGGCGGTGGAGTAGAAGGTCTTCTGGGAGGCCTGGGAGGTGAGCGTGGAGAGGAGGGATTTGAGGTTCTGGGCGAAAGCTTCGGTCGGGTCCGGGACCTTCTGCTGGGCGCAGCCCTTGAAGACCAGGTCGGTGTAGTCGGAAGAGGGCTCGGCGGGCGAGAACGAGAGCCAGAGGAGGACGGCGAAGAAGAAGAAGCGGATTGTCATCCGATACAGAAGCAATCCCATTTCTTCAGTGGATGATGTCGATCAGAATTTGGGTCCGGCCATTGATATGCGCTCTGTTCCTGTGTATTCTCAAGCTTTCTTAGGGAGTTTCTGGAAATGGGTATTCGGCTTCTTTTCCTTTAAGCGACGACGAAAACAGAGCAACTCCGATTGAAAAACAGGGGAACTAAGTAAAGCGCGTACCGATGTGTACTTCCAAATGAGTAGTACTGGCTTTCTTACCAGTAACAGAACGAATTGGGGCGTTCGTATCTTTTCTGGGGGGGTTTGCTTTTGCTTTGCTTTGCTTTGCTTGCTTTGGGGTGTTTGTTTTTTTATTTTTTATAAATCTTTGTCGTCGCTTTTCCTCTCATTTACTTCAGCCCTCTGGTCTGATAGCGAAATGACTTAAAAGACGATCTCTTTTGCTTCATTAATTCTGATAATGAATGAATAATCGATCAGAAGAAAAGAATTGTGTGCGGCCTGAGTCTCGATTTGGGAGAGTGTGTGCTCTCCTTTTTTTAATAATTGGAGTTGCCATTAGACTCTTGCCTTTATTGATGTGGGAAAAGGTGATAGGGAGGGGATGTAGATTAGCGCAAATCTTTTTGTGTTAACGTGTTGGGCAGAGAGGGTATAAGAATGGTATGATCCGATTTGATTCCGATGCTTTGTTTCTGATGCAGGGGCTCTGGCCATGACGCCTAACAAGTACTCGGGAATCTTGTTTGACTAGAGTAGGAGTGATCGGTCCTCGAGCGGTCCGGTTCTCGCACAAGAAGTAGACCATAGGGAACGATTCCCAATTTCTGAAATTGAAAATCAAACTGGATCGATCCAATTGATTCCCTAATAAGTCAACGAAACTAGTCCCATGTTCCATTTTTTTTTGGCATGGTTATTAATGGTATATCCATTTTGATTTGATGCCAAGTGCAAAGTTCCTGTGATTGCATTGCAATTCAACACTTTTGATTCTGATTCTGATTCTGATTCGCACTTTTGACCCTCAACACTTTGGATTTCAACACTCTCTCTCGCAAGCGTGTCACAGAGACCTTGTCCACGAGTTCACTCAATTTGCAGCCCTCTCTTTTGTCGATTTGCCTAAGCGATGAAATCCAAAATGGGAGATAGATTAGGTTTTAAAAAAAATATTTTTAAGAAATAAAATAAACTAAAAAATAATCAGTTCGGTTTGGGTGAGCAATTTCACCCTTGAAATCAAGAACCGGATTAAAATTCATTGATTCCAATTTCATGGAATTGAGAGTTGAACTGATAATTCTGGAAATTATTAAGAACCGTCCGATTTAGATGGTTCTTTTTCTCACTCCTAGACCTGAGTGCAATTTCCTACTTGTTTTCTTGGCTTCCCCACTCCTTTGGAAAAGCAATGGAAAAGGCTCGTTTTTTCATTATTGATTTTTTTTTTGTTGTTGCTCAGAATATTTTTGCTATTCGTATCATGGGGTTCCTTCACTAGAAATCTCCTGCCGCTATGCATTGTCCTTTCCATCACCAAGCAGTTGGGCTCATGCATACTATTAAAAAAGCCTTAAATCTAAGGTTCGAATGTTCCCAAAAGTTCTCCCCGTGTATTAAAAACATTAATCAAACTTTAAAGACATTTATAATAATAATAATAATAATAATAATAATAATAATAATAATAATAATAATATACTCCAAATCACTGCAGGAGACAAGCCCCCAATGAAATTCCATGCCGCTTTTGACGCGGGTAGTGAACCAAAGGAGGCTTATGTACGAAACAAGGGTCCAGATAAAGGTCTTGAGCTTGACTTTGCTGATCCATGTGAAAGAAGTTAGTTCGAAAACTTATTGCTCACGCATGTAATGACGTTAGCATTTCGCTGAAGATAATCTAGTCAAGTTGCCCTGAACATGACTTTGGTTAGCAGTAGGGACCTGCTAATGCTAACCAAAAGAAAAATTGTACAAGGACCTTACCTGAACAAGCAAGTAAAGCGAAAAATTGCTGAAAGCAGCAAGCATTGCAGAGCCTGATTCAAAGAAGTGGCAAAGATAGGATTGATCGATTCTTAGTCCAATTTGATCCCACCTAGGAATCGGGAATCAGATCGGTTCCCATTTTAAGAAACCAAGGACCGGACCGGTCTAGTTCCTGGGTGGACCAATGGAGCAAGTCCATTCTACGACTTCCAAAAGGAAAACCCAAAATTACCGTATGGTATCTTTCATGTACATTGCTAAATTGAATTTTACTCAATAGGCAAACAATCTTCCATAAATGCGTAGACCACGATCCAAAAAACTGAAGGAAAAATAAGGTATATATATATTATCAATCTGATTTATACCTTTGAATCAGGAACCGGACCAAAAATAATATTGTTCATTGCATGTTGTGACTAGAGAGTGGATTGGTCGTTCGTTGCATGTTGCGACTACAGAGTGGATTGGTCGTGCTCCACCTTTGTTCCACAACATGGTGGTACTATTTGTCTGAAAAGAAGAAAATTTAGCAAAATGACATCGTTTTGACTAAAATTGTTCATATTATGTAGACGGTTGGCAATGACTAGACGCCACATCGGCGACTTCTGAAGGCGATCGTAAGAACTACATTGAAATGATGCAAAAAGGTTTAGGACTACGTTAGCGAAATTAGAAAGTTGAAAAACTAATTATCATTTGTAATATACCGATTGGGTAATTTTCTCAGCTTAAAATTCTGATAATGAGCTGACCAAAAGAAAAGAGCTTTGTGCTGGCTAAGTCTCGAGGTGGGTGCCTTTCTCCTTTTCAATAATTGGAGTCTTTGCCTGATGGCCTTGTCGATGTGGGAAAAGTTGATAAAAGGGGATAAAGGTTAGTGCATGTCTTGGTCTGTTTTGTGTGTTGTTGGGACTTTACACAAAGCCTAAGAGAGGTGGAGAGTACGGGAATGGTATGCTTCTGTTCGAATCTGTTCAGTTTTCTATTTCTGATGCAGGCTCGGAAAAGAAAAGTTCTTAGATGATCCGAGGTATATGCATGAGCATGATACATCTTAGACCAATGCCTAGCGCTAATGTAATGATTTCCCACGATTCGGACACATGAATGCTGATAAACAACCCAACCGTAATTGGCTTGTTGTGGGTTTTCTAGGTGAAGACTTTGGGTTGATAACAAGTAGGTCTATAAAAAAATGGTAGGAAGTTCATGTATGTATTTATGTCCGTGGAGGTACAAAATTTGAAATACGATGAAAAACTCTAAATTATGCTATTCCAACACCAAAGTTCCAAACTTTTATCGCATCATCAAATATTCTAAACTTCACCTGCAATCATTTGTCACATTCGTATAAATTTGAAACATTGATGGCACGAAAAAAAGTTTTCAGTATTTGTGTCATTAATAGGCAAAGTTTATGAATTTCTTTTTTTGGTAAACAGAGGGTATTTTTATTTATCAAAATGGTGCAGAAATCTTGATGGCACAAAAGAGGATTTGGGATATTCGTGTTGTCGGCGTTAACATATTTTAGGATTTTTGGTGAAATCTTATAAATTTTTAAATAGCCTAGATTAAAGTGAAATCTTCCTTCGTCTATAAGAGTTTGGCCATGCATAAAAGGCATGCTTTTCTCATTGATTTTGTTTTGGCTGCTTTGGAACTTTAATGATCAAATCCCCTTTTGCTATTTAAATATGCACCGTCCCTACATTACCAAAACGTTTGGTTCATGCACATTAAGACAAAAATGACCTAAAGTTTTAATATTGCAAAAAGGTTCCCCATTGCACAAAAATTATTGATCAAACGTTAGAGTCTTGAAAAAGCAACGGAGATAATACATTTTATGTTTGCTATACGAGATGAGTGCTCATGCGATTCCTTGTTATTGCTTATGGGTTGGGAAGTGAATGAAAGTAGGCCTGTGTACAAAAGAGGGTTTGGATAGACATCTTAAGACTCCCACCGTTGAACCACGTTGAAGAACTCAATCCTAATTCTTAGTCCTTGCATTATAGGTATTAACACGAGCATATTACTAAAGATCGTCTAGTTAAGTTGCACTGAACATGACATTGATCAGTGGCAGGAAACTATTATCGGCAAAAACAAAAAAAAGAATTGTAGCAAGAAAAAGAATATTATAAATGTGTCCAAAGGAGTGAAAAAGCATATAAAAGGAAAACCAAGGGACCAGTATAGTGAAAATTTGGATCCAAAATATTTTGTTCTCAATAACTTCCAAGCGGGGCTAGATCCAAATTCGATTTGGGCCTGAAAGCCCACAAAGGCCCATCCATATTTAACGAATTAAAAATACTTCCAAAAACAATTAAAATAAAAAGAAAGCTTAGATAAGAATTTTTTTTTAAACATTCATGCTCAAATGATCTAGCAAAGTCGCTAAGAAGCAGCTGAACTTGTTGAAAGCATACCTAATTAGTAGGCTAAAAATAAGCCCCGATTGTCTTTAATATTTAGCATTCTGACGTGTAGCTTTGAATATAATTTGTGAAAGTGATGAGTCATTAAAATTAGATAGCACATATCTCATATGAATAAAAATTCACAAATTTTTTTCAGTAATATTATTTTAATTATTCGGTAATTGCATGCTTAGGTTTTGTAACTAAATGAATACTTAGATTTTTTGAAAAAGAAGAGATTTTTCATTTTGGGCTAGGCTTAACCAGCTCTCACTTAATATGATTAATTGGGCATGAGTCAATCTAGGCTTATTCTGTCTTAGAGAGCACTAGCATGAAACCATCGTGTCATGCCTTAATTTGGGACAAAGCCCTTGGTTGACTTGGTGCATGAATAGTTGTGGTCACTTGGGGCAAACAGTTCTAGGTTCTGACTAGGTTAAACTTTGAACCTATCCATCAAAACGTGTTTTTTAATTTTTGGAATCTAAAACCTACTTTACATACTTATGAATTTAGAACCTATTCTGTTATAGGTTCTAAGGTCTACCAAGATTTCATATGTACTCTTAATTGAATGATTGCACTTAATCATCACATCTAATAACCACTATTTGCTATAATATACTAATCATAACTCATATTTAGATATACGGGTATTATGAAATACTAACAAAATAAAAGTCTTAATCATGGATATCACGGGAAATGAAAGCTCAAAGTAATTCATATTACATACTCATTTTGGACATTATGGAATATCGTAGAATTGAGGAAAGACATAGAATAAGAAAAACATAATGACTTCTTTCAAGTTTAAGTTCTTGGTTCCACCTGGAACTTATCATTCGGAATATGTTTCATAATTTTTGGAATTTAAAACCTATCCTTTATATCCTATAACCTAAAATTGAATTGATTTCCATCTGTCCGATTCTCAAGTTCTCGGTTTTACCCAAGAACCATGCTCAATCCTAGCAGCCACCAATGGATCCCACCAAATTGTCATTGATCAATTTCGAGTTGCCACCAATTAGCCCGATTTGACAACAAACTATTTTGAGTTGGAGTCGGCTTGTCGGTCCATTAATTACTCTCTCTTACCTTTTTGCGGTTTCTTTGAAATTGCATTCTTGCTCATCCAAGTTTACTAGAGAGATGTATGAATATATGTGGTTTCTTTTTATGTGCCATTTTTTTTAAATGGATACTTTAGAAAACATTTTTTAAAATGATATCTTATATCATTTATATAAATGAATGAACAAAAAATATTTTAATTGTTAATAAAAATGTTTAAATATAAATTATTGTTGATAATATAAAATTTTTCGTTGACTAAATAATTTAAAAGATACATGCGATATTTTTAGAAAAATATTTTATTGATCTTTCACTTTCAACGGAATCTTAAATTCCGATTTCCAACTCCTCTAGAAGCACGTTTGATGGGAGGTCCAGAAGAACCGTATGGTGCTCCCACTTTTCTTCTTCATCATCATCATCATCATCGTCATCGTCATCTTGTTGATAAAGAGGCATAACCAAGGCTAATTTTTAGTCAGCTAAGTGGGCGAGTCAAAAAAGCAAGTCACTTTCTTGGCACTGCAATGGAAATCACGCGTCGTGAAATCCGCGTTACGAAGTTCTTCTGCGTGAACAAACGCATGCTAAAAGTGAATTGAAGGACCTCCTTTTTATCGAGAGCTAAGCCTAGAAGTTAAATATCGTTTTCATTCAGCGAAATTGCGATGCATTTGCATGCACGACCAAGAAAAACAAAGTTGCTTGTTTCCCACGTCCTCCCCGACACTCTAGCCAACATCTCCACCATCGACTCTTGTTTTAGGATGGTTTTATCAAGCAATTTATCACGTTGACCGAGTCTAGTCAACGAAAGTCGCTCGATCAATTAGTTCGGGATTCAAAAATAATTTTAAAAAAGCCACGTTGATGTGGAAAGAAAAAAAATCAGATTGAGGATTGAAAATAATAAAATTCCCTTAATATGGATATTGTGTGTCCCATGTATCTTTATTTACAAAATCTAATATTATCTGACGACTGATATTGCTTGTTTCTTTTATCATTTGTCTGAAGGGAGAAAATCCGGGAAGTGGGCCACTTAGCCCGTTGTTAGAGAGGCCCTCATATTTCCTGGTGTAGGGGAAAGAAAAAGATATAATCACTAATTTGGAAGCCTTAAGGTATGGAATGTAGACTCTACATCAAAGTTTTAATCTCGGTTATCACCGAATAGACAAGATATAGTAGTCCGTCGCGTTAAGAGCCACTAAGGGTGGGTGAAAACCTCACTACACTCTTTGCAGCCCTTCAAGCAAGGTCCTGTTACCTTGGGTTATAAGACCTTGCCCGAAAAAAAGCTAAGTCAAGTCAAGAAACACCTCGGTAGATTCCACGCCCCTTCGGCATTATGCTCCTATCGTCCTTTCAAAAGATACACAGGATTGTTCTTAAAAAAATGTTTTTTAATTTTTTTTGCAAAGTAGACGGACCCTTAGATTCCAATTTCTATCACAGTCAAAGAGCATATTTCTTGGAAGGTCCAGAAGACGTGTAGGATGCTCTCACTTATTTATTTATTATTATTTTGTTGATAAAGAGGCATAATTAAGGCTAACTTTTTAGTCATCAAGGTGAGCGAGTCAAAAAAGCGAGTCGCTTTCTCTACAATGCAACGGAAATCACATGCCCTTGTTCTCCTCGGCTCGTCCATTTCATGGGGAACTTGCGCAGTTGTTGATTCTTCAATTTCTTATCATGTCTATTATTCACCATTTCTGCACTCGGTTAACATAACTGAACAATCTCACTCTTCGTTATGATATTCCTATACTTAATTAATGTCACGTGCCATGATGTTGTAAAAATGCAACACCCGACGAAGGAAAAAGAAGTAACATGTTTACCAGTCCACCATAGTGCTACAGACAAGACCGGTGTCGATAGGCTTCTAGATTTGATGGTTTTATCAAGCAATCTATGCCGTCGACCAAATCTACTCAATAAAAGTCGGTCCATGTATTGGCGATGTATTTTGGCTAAAAATAATTTAAAAAGCATTGATGTGGAAAAAAAAAATCAAATTGTAGATAAAAAATAACAAACTTTTCTTATTTGAAGAACGAAATATGTTGGACATAAGCATGTTAAGAAAAATATCCAATTGGGAATAGGAGAGTCATTGGGGAGGTAGACCTCCATCTTTCTTTTTGGAAAAAGGCTGCCGTCGAGAAAGTAGATACAGTAGTCTCTCACACTTGAGATGACGTGGTGAAACTTGTAAGGGTTCCTACTAGGTTGATCTGTACTTTGCATGGTGTCTTTCATCTGACTTATTGATCTAGTAGCCCGATTGTGGATTGAAAATATTGAAGTTTTCTTATTGGAATGATAGAAATCTGCAGATGTTTATTAATGAAGTCTCATATGATCCAACTATCGATTTCTTTTTGTCGGTGGCTCATGTACGTCAGCAGCACCAGGAGCATCCGCGTGTTGCTAGTTACTTTTCTTCTTTATTTTTTTGGTTTAATAGAAAAAGCAGGTCTAAGTCAAGTCAAGAAGCACATTGGTATATTCCACGCACCTTCCGCGTTGCTGCTTATCGTCCTTTCCCCTCATCATTCATCGCTGCGGTTCGAATGCCATAAAGAGTCTTGAATCGTTGGAGAGGCAAGGGCTCGGCATTGTTCAAGCACGCTGCATAGAGAGTGTTGTGTGTTAGTACTTCAACGCCGAAGGTTGAGAATCGGTGGAGATCGCGGCGGCAGGTGGATTGTGTTGTCTGAGCACTCCTCAGGTAATCCATGACTCCTTACTCTTCTCATCTTCTATGTTTTCTGCTGTGATTGCTCCATTTTCTTCTTATGAGTTCTCACCTAAAGTTAGGTTGTCAGATTCAACGACCCACTTTTGTTCAGGTTGAGACAAAGCATGCTGAAGACCTCCCAGCAAGCCTAGGTTTTCAGCTTGAAAGGCTGACCGAGTCTTCACCACCCGAGCAAAACCCCCGATCAGCTTACCTGTTGAGTCCCGGCATACACCAGCGACGGCGCCGGAGTTTGAGTCTCGGAGAAAGGAGCCGTTGACGTTGAGTTTCAGAGATCTGCACGCCAGTAGTACCCAATTTGGAGGTAAATGAATGATCTGCAGATGTTTATTAACAAAATCGTAAATAACCCGACGAACGATTGATATATTTTTGTCGTTGGCTCATATACGTTAGAGTCAAGAGCATCTGTTTATCGCTCGTTAGATTTCTTCTCTATTTTCCTTGCTCCTCTTCTTTGTTTCCTGTTTTTATTGCTCTGATTTTTTTCAGATGAGTTTTGAATTGAGTTCTCTAAAGTAATATTGTATTGCTGGTTAGTTTTCTTTTCTATTTTTTATAAATATTAAAAAGCAAGTCCAGTCAAGAAGCACCTGCATAGTTTCCCCGCATCTTCCACATAATGCCGGCGTAATGCCTTGGGAATTACGCGTGCTCATGTACGTCAGCAGCACCAGGAGCATCTGCGTGCTGCTATTTACTTTTTTTCTTTATTTTTTTGGTTTAATAGAAAAAACAAGTCTAAGTCAAGTCAAGAAATACCTTGGTACATTCCACGCACCTTCCGCGTTGCTGCTTATCGTCCTTTCCCCTCATCATTCACCGCTGCTGTTCGAATGGCATAAAGAGTCTTGAATCGTTGGACAGGCTAGAGCTCGGCATTTTTCAAGCACGCTGCATAGAGAGTGTTGTGTGTTGGTACTTCAACGTCGAAGGTTGAGAATCGGTGGAGATCGCGGCGGCGGGTGTATTGTGTTGTCTGAGCTTTCCTCAGGTAATCCATGACTCCTTACTTTTCTCATCTTCTATGTTTCCTCCGTCGATTGCTCCATTTTCTTCTGATGAGTTCACGGATCGAGTTCCCAGAGACATTCTGCAATTCCCAGATCTGGGATTCCTTATTTGTCTACTCTGTTTTCTACTTTGTTTTGAGGCTCTGCTCCATCAATCTGTTTTAATGCCTTTGTAGGTAATTATGAACGCGGAGCCAAGGAGATCGTATATATGGGGCGTCTTCCTCAACCTCTTTTACTGGCTTTGTAGGCTCTGCTCATCCAATTCTCTCAAGATGAAAAGAGACGAACCCACTCATTCAAAAGATCTGACGTGCGAGGCGTCTTCCTTGTTGACCTCTCCACGTGTAGGTGATTATGAAGGCGGAACCAAAAAGTCGAGAGGAGATGATTACGAGGTGTTCTTGAGTTTTAGAGGGGAAGACACTCGCAAAGGCTTTACCGATTATCTCTATACGAGTCTTGTTGATGCAGGAATTCATGTGTTCAGAGACAACGATGAACTCCATGTTGGTGAGGAGATTGGTCCGGAGCTTCTTTGTAGTATTATGCAGTCTAAGATCTCGATCCCGATTATCTCAGAGAACTATGCTTCTAGCAAATGGTGCCTTCGCGAGCTAACTCAGATATTGAAGTGCAAGAGAACTATAGGGCAAATAGTGTTACCCATATTTTACAAAGTGGAACCCTCGCAAGTGCGGCATCTTAAAGGGAGATTGGGAGATATTATTGATGCACGTGGACAGAATTTGGATGAAATGATTGTGAAGGAATGGGAGGAAGCACTCAAAGAAGTGAGTTCCTTGAAAGGATGGGAATCGGAGAAAACTAATGATGGGTACATTACTCTCCACCAAAAATCGTTGTTTAGTTTCTCATAGTTGAAAAAGAATATAAATATTGCCATCATATATTGAAATTTTTATTATTATTTGACAGGCACGAAGGAGCGCTAGTTAAAACGGTTGTTCAAAAAGTAATGGGCGAATTAAAAGACTTTTTCAGCTACTTGTTCCCAAACAATTAGTGGGAATTGATGAGCATGTGGAACGGATTATGAGCTCGATAAATGATGAATTCAATGGTACGGCGATTATTGGAATTCATGGTATGGGCGGCATCGGTAAGACAACTCGGCAAAGGTATTATACAACAAACTCTCATGTAAGTTTGAGTATCATAACTTTGTGGCAGATATTCGAGAAACATATCCACGCAAGGGCATCGAAGGTCTACAAAATCAACTCATTCACAACATAATAGGATCTTCTTGTGTTGTGTCTAATGTCGATGAAGGAATTCGTGTCATTAAATCTCGATTTACAAGTAAAAAGTCCTTGTTCTTATTGATGACATAGATGATATTTCTCACTTGATTGCTTTGGTAGGAGATGGTAGTTGGTTTGGACCTGGAAGTATAGTCATCATAACAACTAGAAACAAGGGCATTCTTGATGAAATTGGGGCAAGCCACATCTATCAACTCAACGAGTTGCCTTTTGATCAATCGTTGATCTTATTTAGTAGACATGCATTTCGAAAGGATTCTCCTCTGAGCAATTATGCAGTTATCTCTCACGATGTTGTATCGACAACTGGGGGGCTTCCCTTAGCAATTGAAGTTATAGGTTCATTCCTATGTGGAAAGAGAGAAGAAGTATGGAAAGATACATTAAAGAAATTAAAAAAGGTGCCAGATAAGAAAGTGCAGGAGAAATTAAGGATAAGTTACGATGCATTAGATTATGAGGAGCAACAAATATTTTTGGATATTGCATGTTTTTTTATTGGATCGGATAAACGAAGTCCGACTCATATGTGGGATGCTTGTGGTTTTTATCCGGAGAGGGGGATTGAAGTACTCAGTCTTTTGTCCCTAATTAAAATTGACGAGTACGGCAAGCTACTGATGCACGATCAACTGAGAGATCTTGGAAGGCAAATTGTTCATCAAGAAAATCCAAAGGAGCCTCAGGAGCGCAGTAGATTGTGGAATAAGGAGGAAGCCGTAGATATGCTTGACAACAACATGGTAAGAGATTTCTCTATTTGTCTTAGCTAATGAATGAGAGGCAATTTTCTTTCTTGTTTGATATAAAAATTGTCATTAATCTTAAGTTCCCAAACTTACCACTTTTACCAGCAAAAAAGCTCTTTCAATTAATTGCCGTTCTTGCCAAATTCTAGGACATAATTGAGGAGCAAATTCTTGGTTATTTTTTTTTTTTGGTAAAGACAAATTCTTGGTTATTGATGATTGAAATATACATCTTTACCTTGTGGTATTGTGATGAGAACGTTCTCTTTTGGTAACTTCAATCTAGAACTACAAAAACATGATGTTTGACAAATTACTTTTGGGGAAAACCTAACATGTATACTTTGATGTATGTGTTTGATGTTCAAATTCTTCTTTTGATTTCTTGTTAGGTCATGTTCTTTTTTTTTTTCTTCCTTTAAGTGAGAATTAACTTCTCACAAGTCGTTTGCTATGATAAATGAGACCTTCATTTTTTTATGATGATTAGCCATCTTGGTTCATGTATTTTTTAAGTTGGATAAAGTACAGATTTAGTTCTCTAAGTATTACTGTTTCTGAGATTTAGTCCCCTATCCTCAAGTAGTCCTTCGTATCTTATAGATTGTGCAATCGAGTCCTTTGTAGTTTAATCATTAGTTAACACTGTCAATTTATTGATGTGGCTTTCGTGTTTATTAATGAGGAAAATACTATCCTAAACTGGGCTTATTATGATACTAATACCCCAAACTTTTCTTTTTCCGTATTGCCAAAATCCTCAAACTTGTACCAATGACAAAAGTCCCCTCTGTCTACCACAAAAATCCTAAGGTTTTTTTATGGTAACACTAATATCTCAAACCTTTTTTTTTCATGTCACTAAAATTTTCAAACTTGTAACACCAAGTGACAAAAATTTATAGTGGGATTTTTGGCAACACGATAAAAAGTTAGAGATATTGGTGTCATGGAAATTATAGTTTGTGATTTTTAGTGGTAATAACCTTTTATTTATGATATATGGACAATCGTGCAATATAAACTCTATATTAATTTCATTTAGTAGAATTTTCATTATAGTGGATAATTTTTATTCTATGAATTTTCTACTACTTATTTTTCTCTTTGACGATGGGTTATTTTTCTACTAATCCCCTTATAACATTTATTTGTTAAACATAGTTTATCATGTTATTATAATTATTTCTAAATTGTTCAATTCTTAATGAGCATCTATCACATATAAAGGATATAAGCAAATATAGTGTTCTCTTACATACAAAGGGCTTTGGTAGATGTATTTGAAGGAGTGGGTACATGAGGAGAGACCTTCTATTGCAATTCCAAAGGATGCGGATTTTGGGAATTAAAAAAGTGCAAAAGGCAAAAGGCATAATTGGAAGAGCAAAAGTTGAGGAGCAATCTCTTGAGCTTCATGATTTCACATAGATTAAATAAACAATATGCAATCACAACATGCCATTCCACAAAGCTGAAAGTGAGAAGCCTACACTACAATAGCATGATAGCAAATTGAAATCGATATCATTCATCTTATATCAGTTAGTCTCATCTCTTCATTCAAATTTATGGTCCACAATGTTTCCTAATTGCAGGGCACTAGAAAGATTGAGGCCCTTTGTCTTGACAATAATGGTAGGAGAAGAAGATACACAAATGAACAATTTAAAGAACTCGACCAAGTTAAGGTTCCTTGGTTTGATGGAGCAAATTTCATGGGAGATTTTCAAAACTTGCTTCCTCAATTAAGATGGCTTCGGTGGTGGTATTGTCCCTCAGATTTCATAGCGACCAACTTTCATCCGAAGAAATTAGTCGTGCTCGATCTATCAAATAGTGCAATTACAGAGGATTGGGGAGGATGGGGTTTGCTCAAGGTAAAATGTAGAGAAAGTATATCTTTTTTGAGTAATCACATATTGCAGGTCCAATCCCACTAACTTCTCATTCCTTAGTTTCGCTGTGGTTTATTATCCATTCTGAAAAATTAATGATTTTCCTTTAAATATAAGAGGCTATAGGGGTTTCTGCCCCTTAATATTTTAACAACAAGTCATGCTTGACATTAGACACAATAAATTTTCTTTAGCTATATTAATTAACATCTTTTTAAAATATAACTAAAACTTTTGTGCCTATCTTGATTTTTATTTATCTAATTGGTTTGGTTTGTGGCTTTTAGGGTTATATGTCCCCATTCAAAAGTCCCTTTTTTTAGTGATTCTTGTTATATGTCTGTATGAATTTTCTTTGGGAAAAGTATAAAAAAAGTTGTAAACTGATTGTATTGACATAATTTTGTTCTAAACTTTTCAATTAGACCAATTTAATCCTAAACCTTTTCACATTGATACTGGTTTATTTCATTCAACCAATTTAGGCTAGAAATGACATGGACACCGGCCATCTTATATGCCATTATGAGCACTAGCATGAACATTTTTTTATAATCTTTTCCTTCGTCAGTGGCCAGCGAGGTTCGTCCTTGTTGGCATCGCCTAGGTGACAGTTGGCCTCACCCTCGCCTTGGCAATGCCTGCTTGCTAGATCTGGGGAGGGCGGCCTCATTAGCGCTCACCCTCACCCAAGCAAGGCTGGTCCGTGCCTGTGGGGGTGAAGGTGATCCTCGCTAGCCACTAGTGAAGGGCAAGAAAAATAAAAGAAAGGAAAAAAAGAAAAATAAGAATTATTGAAAAAACATTAAAAATTATAATAAAATGTCAAAGTTAGTAATTTTCGACTTAAATTGGTTAGATGGACAAATTTGGTATAAATATAAAAATAGTTATGACTAAATTAGTCTAATTGAAGGGTTTTGAACTTTGGTACTAATACAATATGTTTAAGATTCCCAATATTCTTTCATAAGAAACGAGAACTCCGTCATAGATCAAGGGACTTGTGTTGTACATTCATACTGAAATTCTAAATATATATTTGTCTTAGAGAAGTGGAAATTATTTATGAATTGCTTTAACTTGTTGCTCCCAATATTTAATCATTGTAATTTATAAATTATTAACGTAATAAGAGTAACAAAATTGTCCTCCCAATGGAATTTAATCACTTTTGGACCTAACTTTTTTTTTATATATCTTGTACATATAACATTGAAAATTGCTTTTCATAATTAAATTAGTTGTTTTTCTTTAATTTCATATTATTGAAAGAAAACGTGGCCCCCAGTGAATGCACCGCTCTTCCATTTGAATTTCTCATTTGCTTTTTTATGATAAAGTTTGCTTATGTCTAATCAACAAAGAGCAACATCGCCTTAACTTCTAAAAACAAAACATATTTTTTCTCTGAAACATTAGCCATAAATAAAATTGTAGTTGGCGCTTGTATGTCTCTAAAGATCTTTTCACAAGGGACATGCTTAATAAACATTTATACATTGGTGTAGACAAATTCTATTAGAAGAAATATTTAAAAGAAAAACAAGACAATTGAGTAGGAGAAGTGGTGCATGGACATTTTTAAAAAACTTTAAAAAAGTCTTGATGGCAATCATAGTGAGGTATCCTTTCTTTCTTTCAGATATCAACAAAGCTCAAAGTTCTCAACTTAACGGGCTGCGAATCTTTGAGAAGAATTCCCAAATTGTCTACTTTGAAAAGCTTGGAGATCTTGATTCTCAAAGATTGCTTGTATTTAGAAGAGATTCATCCCTCTATTGGGGACATAAATACCCTTGTCACCTTGGATGTCAGTGGATGCCTTAAATTAGAGGAGCTACCGGCAGGGGTAGGTAGAATGAAAGAATTGAGGGAGCTTCTCTTAGCTAGTACGGATATACAAGAGATTCCTATTTCGCAAGGTTGTTTGATGAAGCTGGAGACCCTAAGAGCCCCGAATTGTAAAGAACTTGCTCAACTTCCAGAATTCATGGGCTCTCTTGTGTCGTTAACTCGGTTGGATTTATCGCATTCGGCAATTGAAAAATTACCAGAATCCATGGGCTCTCTTGTGTCGTTAACTGAGTTGAATCTATCGCAATCGGCAATTGAAAAATTACCAGAATCCATGGGCTCTGTAAAGAAGCTTAAGTTTCTTGATGTCTCTTATTGTAAATCGTTAGCCCATATTCCCAACTCCATAGGCCATCTACCATCTCTGTCTGTCCTTAACCTAAGAGAATGCGATAATCTTGCTCAGCTTCCAATCTCCATAAGCTCCCTCACGTCTTTGACTGCACTGCATTTAGCCGGGAAAGCAATTGCAGAATTACCAGAAGGCATTCTGAATTTCCAAAAATTGAGAATTTTGGATATTATTGGAACTGGTATAACAGAATTGCCCCATAATATAGGTGAACTGATTTCGATAAAGGAGCTTATATTAGACGGGTCGGACATTTTGAGCTTGCCGGAAAGCATTTCTAAGCTCTCTTCTCTCCAACTCCTCAGCTTTGAAAATTGCAAAAAGCTTCAAGAAGTACGAGAGCTGCCCTCTGGCTTAACAATTCTAGGTATAACCTGCCAGAGTCCGCCGTCGCCACATCTTTCCCAACTGACCCTTCTCTACTCACTCGCTCTTTCTGATTGCAATTGGCTTGAATGTCTCCCAGAGCTTCCCGTTGGACTATCAAGTCTTCGTATTAAAGATTGTGGAAAACTGAAAGCGTTGACGAATTTGTCATCCTTGAAGCGCTTATATCAATTGATTCTCGAGAACTGCTTGGAGCTAACAGAAGTCACCGGTCTGGAAGGTTTACAATCCCTATCCAACTTAGAGGTAAGTCGGTGCCCTAAGATATATAGGCTTGGTGAGGTCGAATCCTTGGAGTCATTGAGAGGCTTACACATCGATGAGGCGTTCCCAGATTCTTCGAAGTTAACGAGCGCAAAGGTATCACAGCTTGGAGGATCGCCAGATCTTTCAAATTCAAAGATTCTGCAGGAAATCAATGCTGGAAGTTGCGCGAATTTGATTGAAACGGAAGGCCTTGATGGATCCAAATCCTCACAGAACTTGGATATCTCTGAGGGCACTTCCGCCGGACGATCGCAAGGCCTTTCAAAATTGAGAAATCTCGGGTTCCTATCTGTTGCAGAGTGCACGAATCTTACTGAAATTTGTGGCCTTGATGGATTAGAATCTTTGGTATCTTTGGATATTTCCGGGTGCACATCACTGAGACAATCACTAGATCTGTCAAATTTAAAGAAATTGCAGTATTTTATGGCTGAAAACTGCAAGAATCTAGATGAAATTCGAGGCCTTGATGGATTAGAATCCTTGTTGGAATTGAGAATTTCTGGGTGCACGTCTCTTAGACAGTCACTGGACCTGTCAAGTTCAAAGAACTTGAGATGTTTCAAGGTTGCAAACTGCAATAACCTAGTTGACATTCAAGGCCTTGATGGATTGAAATTCTTGAGAGAGTTAAATATTTCTGGGTGCACGTTCCTTGGACAATCACTGGACCTGTCAAATTTCAAGACTCTGGACATATTTTGTGCTATAAACTGCAATAACCTTGTGGAAATTCGAGGCCTTGATAGCTTAACATCCTTGAAAGATTTGGATATTTCTGGATGCACGTCCCTTAGACAATCACTGAACCTTTCAGATTTAAAGGGTCTACGGGCTATTCGTGCTGCGGATTGTGAGAACCTAGTTGAAATTCAAGGCATTGATAGATTAACATTTTTGCAGGATTTGGATATTTCTGGGGGCACATCCCTTAGACAATCAATCGACCTGTCAACTTTAAGGTTTTTGCAGAAATTCTGTGCTGCAAACTGCGAGAACCTACTTAGAATTCAAGGCCCTAATAGATCAAAATACTTGAAAAAGTGGGATATTTCTGGGTGCACGTCCATCAAACAATGAGTGAACCGGTGAAGTTTATAGAAGCTGGGAATATTCCAAGCTGCAAATTGTGAGAATCTCATTGAAATTCAAGGCCTTGATGTTTTAGAATCCTTCAAAGGGTTGGATATTTCCGGGTGCACGTATTTTGCACGATCACTGGACATTTCAATTTCGCAACATCTTTGTGGACTGTAAATTGCAATCTAAATGAATTTCATGGCATTGACAGGTAGTCTCTGGGTCCATGTCCATTCAACAATCACTGGACCCATCAAGTTTAGAGAGTCTTGAGGGAAATCTATGCTGCAAACTGGGATAATCTAGTTGAAATTTCAAATCTTCATAGGTTAAAGTCCTCGGAAAACTTGAACATCTCCAGATTCATGTCCATTGTATGATAACCTCTCAAGTTCACTGAGGCTATTATTTGTTGCAAATTGCACAAATCTTGTAAGTTTGAAGATCTCTAGTGGCATGTCCATTCAATACTTGAACTTTCAAGTTTAAAGAGTCTGAAGAATTAGATGCTGCCAACTGCAAGAATATAGTTGTAGTTCAAGGCCTTGACCAGTTGGAATCTCTAGAAAGGTTCAATATCTCTGGATACATTGGAAAGATTCCGTGCTGCAAATTGTCGGAATCTTGTGGAAATTCATGGTCCTTACAGGCTGGAATTACTGGCAAGATTGAATATCTCTGGGTGCACATCTATTGAATGATAACCAGACTTCTCCTGTTTAAAAAATTCGAGGGAATTTCATGCTGCAAATTGCCAGAGTCTAGTTTAACTTCACAGCCTTAACAGGTTGGCTTTTTTGGTAAGAGGTATCTCTGGTTGCACATCTATCGAAAGATTACTAGACCTTTCTAGTTAAAAGAATTTCATGGCATTTCATGCTACAACTGCAGAGTCTTGTTGAAATTGGTGGCCTTGACGGGCTGGAATTATTGGTAAACCAGATTTTTAGATCCCAGATGCAAGTCGCTAAAAGCAATGCCTGAATTGTATGGAGCAATCCTTATACATAATTGTCAGCAGTTGTTATGTCAGGATGTTCATGAGATCACATTCCGGTGGTAATTTGATATTGAGACGATTGATGTCCCTGACAAAGCAAAATTTTAGTCTTGATGATGGCAGGAATGAAGCTGGCAATCCTGGTGAATCGTCTGTGAGTGATTCTTCTCTGTACATTACTGAGTGATTTATGTTTCTTATTTGGAATGAAATTTCTCTTGATCTTGGCAGGAATGTAACTAGCAGGTCTTGTTGAGTGACTAGATCATTATAAAAGTGACTTCTTGGAAAATTATTTGTCATGTGTCATTCACTGTGATTCTTCATCCGTGACATGATATGGAAAACCAGATTTTTAGATTCATAATCTTTTTGCAAATTCTGTATTTGAAGGTGGTTGTGCTTGCTCGTGGATTAGTCTAACCTGTTAATTTTTTGTTTGTTTACACGATGAGTTAAACTTTTCTATCTTCTGTTTGATCCTCGTAATGCCAGGCATGCCGGTTTATATGCAATGGTGATACAGTGAAAATTACAAGACGTTGAAAGATTAGGCAGCTCTTTAAGAAATCCCTTCGACCATAGTCATCTCTGTTTCTTAAGGTGGACAATTGAAATCCTCCACTCATAAATGCGTGAATTTGCTTGGTTTTCCTGCTTGCTTGAATTGGTTTTTCATCACACTGCGATATTTGAACTGTAATTCTCCTTTTTTTCTGTTCTCATGTGACTGCTCAAGGTAATATAATTATTAACATGTGGATTATCAAGGAAGGTTCTGGAGGCAAAGTACATAACACATAGGCAAAACTGCTGGATTATGGTGCTATCGAACCACATAATTTGTCGGATTCTTTCAGGCTAATTTCATAGTTAGTGAATTTGACATGGCACAAGTCTGCGAGAGCGAGTTCACAGTTTCATTGTCATTTTAAATTCTCATTGGACTCTCTTTGTGTCGAATTTGACGCTAACAAGATTTACACGGTTAAACTGTTTTTCATTCCAATGTTGGGATTTTCTTGCTACGCCAGTGAGGAATTATTCTAGTGATGCTCTCTATTTCTGACTTTCCAGTACGGGAGTTTTTGTCTCCTGCTGCTTCAAAATCTGTTAATGATCTTGGTCTTCATGCTTTAGGAACTGCAAATAGAGCTGAATTTTAGAATTTTGGAAGAGAACCATGTATGTATTTCGAGAATGCTCATGAACTATTGCAAGTTTTAGCAATTTTCTCTGTGTGATTCCTGCTGGCATAGTGAGAGGAAGCCTCTTAAATAGTTCATTATATTACGAGTAGCAGCATCTCACAATCTATCAGTAGTCCACCTATATCTTGTGGAAATAATGATCCTCCTGTTTCATGAACTGACATGATAAGCTTATATGGCAATTGACATGAACAGGACTAGCAGTTTAGCACCGAGAGATGAAGCATCACTTCCAGGTGGGGGTGGAGATGTGCTGGTGCAAGTGGCTGGGGCTGACAGTGGCGGGATCCAGCTCAGACAGGAGGTCGGGCCGTCAGAAGTTTCATTGATGATGACCACTACTTTTCGGCCCCAAGAGCAATTGTTGTTTTTAGCAAAGATGTACACGGAGTAACACCTGCTGGCACTGTTGAGGGTAGCCAGTTCATTGGTTAAGATGATTTTTTTGGAGGAGTGGTGTTGCAGTTGTCATCGTCACCCTTTGGCAAGTTCACAATGTCGTGTGACCTTGCGTTGAAGCCAAACGCCACAAAAATAATGGAAGATCATCGGCACTAGAGAAACGAAGCTCGAGATTGATTTTTGGCCGCTGAAGCTCGAGATTAATTTGTGCATATAAGTAATAGAGAATGGATTGGTAGGAGCAAAGTGCTTATAAAATTAAGATAAGCAAGGTTTTGATTCCTGCTCCAAAGAGGGCCAAACTGCAAGAAGAGTGTTTCAAGTTGATTTCAACTAATGGTCACGATTCGTGTATATGATGTTTATCAAGCCAAACAAAATATTTAAATTCCTAGCTATTTTCTCCCCCAAAAATCAGGGCGAAGAATAAAGTTGAATAACCAGACTATCCGAACACACTGTAAAACCTTTCATTTCATAATCCCATGGTTCTTTGTCCAATTTCTTTTTTTTCCTAAAATCTGTCTTACATCGTTACATGAGGATACAATATGTAGAAGATTGTATCCTTCTCGGTACTTCATGTAATTTTATTATTTGGGCCATGGGACTTCACATGATTGAGATCACTGTAAATCAAATTGTAATTGTCATTCAAACTTTTTACAAGACAAGCTCCGAAAATGGGATGAGATAAAAATACACTACGCTTGTAGGTTTTCATTTATGTTAAAGCATCGTGGCAGTGGAGATTGATTTGTGTGACATCATGTGAATTTGAAAATAAAGACAAGGAAGGATGGATTTGTCGGAGAAAAATGCTCAACTAAAACATTGCCGCTTAATCCTAACATGATAATAATATTGAAAGTAAAAGAAAAATAAATAAATCAATTTCCGCCTATCATTTAATGTTATAAATTTAAATGAAAGTCTATTTCACTTTACAGAGATTATGAAATAAAATGTATGATCATAGACATAGTCAAAGCTCTTCACATGTGAAGGGAGTGTGAAATGAAGTTTGAGATTTGTTTTGATGGGTTTCAAGAATGCTGATTAACTGGGGCATTCTCACAATGTAAACGGGGAGTTTTATAAAGAAAAACACAAAGCAAGAAATAATTAAATATACATATGTTATAATTGAAAGATATTATATGGGTATACCTTATACCTTTCTATAGGATTACCCTGCACAAGGTAGAAGGTGCATGCTGAAACCTTGAAACTTATCGTATACTTATGGGTTTCGAAATTTGGGAACTTGAAACCTACTCCACAAATTCTAATACTCACTTTGAAACCTATCGAATCATGTTGGTTCAGCTCCGCAAATCCTCCTCTACATACATAGCAAGAACATGTTTAGGCAAAGTTTGTGCTCTGCACAAGGCAGAAAGCATGGAACAAGCGCAAACAATTGAATGAGAAATTAACGCAGTAAATAAACATACACATTGCCCCCGCCCTTAGAATATCTATAAATTACATCACATCTTCATTTCACAGTTTCAATTTTTAGAATAATTAGTAGTAATCTTGATAAAAACTGACGTCCTAATAAAGTAGAAAATCACAAATTTTAATCTTTGTAGACTCTTTATATGCTCCCCATGCTTTTATAATCATTGGGAGTAGTCTCTTAAAACTTAATGCCCACTTTAGGAGAGAGATCAACGAGATGCCATGCTATAGTCAACATAAAAAAGACAAAGATCGTTAGAAACGCACGACTCTCTCTCTCTCTCTTGCAAGTCTTATAACTTTAATTTTCGGTCAATGGTTCAAGATTTTTATATGAAACCACACAAAAGCCATGTCTGTCTATGTACATGTTAATATCATTATTATTTTTATCATTTTCATGTTTAAGTAAACTATGTTTGGCTTTGTAACTTTTATTGTTATAGGCATACACATTTTTTTGTCCAATTTGATCCATGATGTCTAAACTATGATGCACTTCTTCCAAAAGCTTTGTTTGAAATCTTTAGTGATTTAATTTTTTTTCTTTAGTGCAATTTCAAACTTAACTATATTTATTATTGCAATTCAGGTTATTATAGTTTTGATTTATGTTTTGTTGGATCGAAAATTTATGGTTTGATTTGATTGGGTCTTCGAAGCCAAACCCGGATGTAATTTCTAAGGGTGTGTAAAATGGACCACCTAAACTGGAAACTATTCGAATCAAATCGGATCAGCCGATATGGTTTGCTTCTTGAGAATATCAATCTGGTTCCTAGTTCCCAAAAGTGGAATCGGTGTCTGGGCGGTCCGGTTCTTGATTCCAAGGGGACATTGGACCGGATCGGACTAGAGAGACTATATTTATTTTTTATTATTTCTTCAAAAAAATAGTAAAATATTAACTAAATACTATATCGTTCGATGGTACAACAAGTTATGATACAATAACTCTTCACTCATTGTCGCTTTCATTAATATTTTAATATTTGTCATGCTCTCTCGTTGAGCATGACCATTTTCTAGTGAGAAAAAAAAAAGTGGTCAATTCCATTGGACTAAATTGGATTCGATCAAAATCAATGGTCCGGTCTAGTTTTCGGTCCTAGGAACAAACGATCCGGTTTGAGACGGTCCCCAGTTTCCAAAATTGGGAATTAGCCCTCTTGGTCCATATTAAGAATCAACCACCTCCAGTAATTTCACGGTTTGAGACGGTCCGGTTTCACTGGCATTTTAAAGTCATCCAAGGAAAAACCTGCGCCCGCAACCAAACAGAGTATAGGACGGGCTATCGGAGAAGAGCTTAAAGCAGGGACTAACCTATCCATTCCCCAGGTTTAGAGTTCGACAAAACCTGCGACCAAACGGAGTCCTTCGTCTCCGTCTGGAGAGCGTGATATAGAGAAAGACGAAGAAGAATGGCAGAGTGTGGCCACTGTCGTCGTTGGTTACCCTACTACGCTCCCTCGCTCTGCGCGCGAACTGGTAAGCCCTCGCCCTTCCAATCTCTCTCTCTCCCTCCCTCCCTTCTTCTCGTGGCTTCCTCAGTTTCGATTTTCGCTCGCATTTGGGGAGGGGGGAAACGAGGTGCTTGGTTCGAACGGTGGACCGTCGTTCCTTCCCGAAAGTTTCGTCGTCGTTCGAGGATCGGCTTGTCTCTGCTGGAGAGGTTTGGTTTCGCCGTAATTGCTTAGTACATTCGAGCTTTTAGGGAGAGTGGGTGCCGATCATTTGTTCCCCTCTTTGGTTTGGCTACGTGTTGGTCGAAAACGTGGGTTCTCTGGTGCTCTCGCGTGTAGCTGTTTCTGAGCTTTATGCTGGGTCTCGAGTGCCGTCATTTGGAGGGCTGAGATTGTATTGAGATTATCGGTTTAGGAAAATGTGATCGGTTAAGGAAATGTGTTTTGCGTGGTTGTATTTCGTTATAGGAACTTTCGTACTTACTTTCGCAGCTCTGTTTCCTATGGTGGAAGTTAGAGCATGAAATGGTTTTGGGTGGAAAGTCTGCGTTTTGGTACTGCATTTGCATTTCTGTAAAAACCCTGACGCGAGGCTACGTGCTTTTGGCTGACCCTTTTGGCCTTGCATTTACTGTAGAAACTTTGATGCTTGTTCTTTGTGTTGGTGACTTGGCATGGGTGGAAGATGTCCAACTTTAATGTGTTGCAGAAAGTCAAAAGCAATTTTGAGAGTTTACATTGACATGCGGGAATCTTCCCTAACCCGCTTACAGCAATAAGCCATGTGTGCTGGGGGCACCCTTTTTTACAGGAATATACAGAAATGGTCAACATTGTTGCAATTGTCATAAGGATTCTTTCAATATTTTGAAAACATGCTTCACTTTGTCCTCTTGTAATGCCTATCTTCTGCCACCTCTTTATGTTAACTTTTTGCATATGAAACTAGTTGATCCTTTTTCCTTGTGCCTCATGATGCATTTGGAAAGAATAAGAATGCAATGGAAGATAGTTCGAGGGATCAGAGTCTTCACATTCTTCAGCTTTTGCTTTGTAAAGCATTTACTGGATGCATGCTCTGGTCTCACTAGTATTGTTGTTTTTGGGTTATTTAATTTTTCTTTTGAATGTCCTTCTTGGTAATGCACCTTTTGATGCACTCATAAGGTCACTGCAGGTTCGTGCTTTTCATTTTTTTTCTTGGTATGACTTTTTTTGATTCAGGTTGTGTGTTTGGTGAAATTATATGTGGAGCTCTGTAAAGCTTGTATTTCACCATTTAGACAATGTAGGCTCTTCCAACAATTGTTTCTGAGCTTTATGCTGGGTCTCGAGTGCCGTCATTTGGAGGGCTGAGATTGTATTGAGATGATCGGTTTAGGAAAATGTGTTTTGCGTGGTTGTATTTCGTCATATTATAGGAACTTTCGAACTTACTTTCGCAGCTCTGTTTCCTACGGTGGAAGTTAGAGCATGAAATGGTTTTGGGTGGAAAGTCAATTTTGGTACTGCATTTGCATTTCTGTAAAAACCCTGATGCGAGGCAAAGTGTTTTTGGCTGACCCTTTTGGCCTTGCATTTCCTGTAGAAACTTTGATGCCTTTTCTTTGTGTTGGTGACTTGGCGTGGGTGGAAGATGTCCAACTTTTGGCCTTGCATTTCCTGTAGAAACAATCGGTTTCGAAAATAAACGCTGGAAATAAACATGACACTAGGATTCGACTAAAAAAAAAAATATACGTATTTCTAGAAAATTCATGAACTATCACAATTTTTAGGATTTCGGAAGATAACCATATACGTATTTCAAGAAAACTCATGAACTATCACAATTTTTGGCAGTGTTATCTGTATGAATCGTGCTGGCATTGTGAGAGGAAGCCTCTTAACGAGTTCATTACTTTATGACGAGTAGCAGCATCTCAAAATCCATCAGTAGTCCACCTTAACTTAATGGAAAATTATGATCTTCATGTTTCATGAACTGACATGATAAGCTTATGGCGATGGACATGAACAGGACTAGCAGTTTAGCAGTGAGAGATGAGGCATCACTTCTAGGTGCGGGTAGAGATGTGCTGGTGCCGGAGGTTGGGGCTGATTGTGGCGGGATCTGGCTGGACAGGAGGTTGGGCCGGCGGAAGTTTCACTGATGATGGCCACTACTTTTTGGCCTTGAGAGCAATGGTCACCGTTACCAACCAAGATATAGATGAAGTAATACTCGTTGGCATGGTCGAGGGTGGTTGATCTATCGGTTAGGATATCGAACGGAGAAGCAGTGTTGCAGCTGTCATTGTCGCCCTTTGACACATTCGCAATGCCCTGTGACCCTGTGTTGAAGCTGAACACTGCAGAAACGATGGAATGTCATCGGCATTAAAGAAACAAAGCTCATGATTGATTTTTTTGGCCATTGAAGCTCGAGATTGATTGCACATATGAGTACTAGAGAATGGACTGGTAGGAGCAAACTGCTTAAAAATCATGATGAGAAAGGTTTTGATTCCTATTCCAGAGAGGGCCAAACTGCAGAAGAGTGTTTCGAGTTGATTGCTTTGTCCAATAAAAAAAAAACAAAAATCTAAAATCTGTCTTACATCTTTACGTGTTAACTATGCAGAAGATTGTATCGTTGTTGGTACTTCATGTAATTTTCTTATTTGGACCCTGGTACTTCATATGATTGAGACCACCGTAAATCAAATCATTATTGTTATTCAAACTTTTTCAAGACAATCTTAGGTCGAGAAAAATACGCTACGCTTGTTAAGTTTCAACTATGTTAAAGCATCATAGCAACGGACATCAATTTATGTGACATTATGTAAATTTGAAAATAACAGCAAGGAATAATGGATTTGGTGGAGAAAAATGCTCAGCTTACAACATCGCTGACCACGAAGGTAACTTAATCCTAAAATGATGATAATATTGGAAGTAAAAAAATTAAAAAGGTAAATCAATTTTCACCAATCTTTTAATGTTTTAAATTTACATGAAAGTTTATCTCACTTTCCATAGAGCATGCAATAAAATGTATCATTGTAGACATAGTTAGGCTCTTTGCATACAAAGGGAGTAAAATGGAATTCGGATTTGTTTTGATGGGTTTTGAGAATGCTGATCAACTAAGGCATTTACACATTAAAATGATGAAATTTCATAAATAAAAAAGAAAGCTATAACTTATTTTAATACACATGTTATAATTGACAAATACTATATACGGCATCTTATACTTTTCTATAGGATACCTTGCATGAGGAAGAGGGTGCACGCTGAAACCTATTGTATACCTATCGGCTTCAAAATTTGGGAATTTGAAGCCTACTCTAATACTCACCTTAAGACCTAACCAATCGCGTTGGTTGAGGTTTGCGGATTCTCCTCTACATCCATAGCGAGAATAACAACAAACAATCAAATGAAAAATAAACGCTGTAAATAAACATGACACTAGGATTTGATAAAAAAAAAACCTTTACACTAGGAGGGCGGCCGTCGAGATAAGATTCTACGTAAAGAGGATGGAGACTGTCGGAAACACCTCTCTCTCTCTCTCTTCGTGGCAAGTCTTTATAATTTAATTTTCAAAAAATGGTTCAAGATTTTTTTTTAATATCAAACCGCACAAATCATGTCTGTCTATGTGCATATTAATATCATTATTATTAATTATTTTTTTTTTCATTTTCATGTTTTATTAAATTTTGTTTGCCTTTGTAACTTTTTATTGTCATGAGCATACACATTTCTCTGTCCAATTCAAACCCCGATGCGTTTCTTCCACGAACTTTGTTTGAAATCCTTAGTGGACTTAATTTTTTTTTTGTCCTTAATGCGATTTGAAACTTAACTATACTTATCATTTGCATTTGGATTGTTACAGTTTTGATTTGTAAAATGACTTGGTTTGATTTCTATTCCTCTAGGATTGAAATTTCATGGTTCGATTCGGTATGGTCTTCAAAGCCAAATCTAGACGTAATTTCATGTTCAAGGGTCGGGCTCACCGGCATTTTGAAATCATCCAAGGAAAGACCTACTCCAGCAACCAAACAGAGAATCGGACGGGCTATCGGAGAAGAGTTTAAAGCTCGGACAAGAATATCCGTTCCCCGGTTTAGTGTTTTACAAAACCTGCATCCAAACTGGTCCTTTGTCTCTGTCTTGAGAGCGTTGTAAACTGTGAGAATCTTCAGTGGTTTGCCAGCACCACGTCAATGGCTGACGCTGCGTAATTTACTGTTATCCAATTAGATCTTGACACATGGATGCTCATATGAAAATTAAAATTAAAAAAAATAATTTTTTTTCACCTTTACTCCTCCATCTTCAACCTCCCATCCGCTGGGCTTGGTTATCTCAAACGCCCAAGGTGAAGGCGCCGGCGCCATCCTTGAGCTACCGCCCCACCGTGGCCACCATGGTCCGCGGCAAAGCTGTTGAGCTTGTCGCCGGCAGCCATGAACTAGCCAAGACTCGAGCTCAAAGCTATTGAGTAGCAAAACCAGATCTGGCTGTTGAATGAAGGTCGATCGTCAAGTCCAGGCCGACCTCTCCATCGTCCCGGCGGCTAAGCCTTGGCCGCGAGCGCTCGTCCTCAGATATGGAGATGCAGATCAGTGATCGGCCATGGACAGCCTCTCGTCCGCAGATTTAAGCGCCGACCTCCGCGTCCACCCCCTCAGTCTCGCGGCCAAGACTCCAAATCTAGCCGAACTTCCAGATCTGGAGCCATGGCCGGGAGCGACGACGGTTCCAGATGTGGACTTCATCGACCTTCATGTCACCCCCTCGGTCGTCTTGTGTGAACGAGCCATTATCGCTCGTGGCCAACGCTCCAGATCTGGCGCAAATGGCTGATTCTACACAATCGTTTTCTGTTTTGGTCGTCTCGCGACGAACAAATCTGCACACCTTCGGTCCATGGATTTTGTGTTGAGTGGTGGAAGGAGAGACCAGCTGGAGCCATGGATTGGAAGTGAGGCACCCGGCGGAGGAGAAAACCAAGTTGGAGAGATGCGACGCCGACGACTCCGGCAGTGGCAATGGTGGAAGGAGGCACGGAGGTTGGGCTCGTGGCTGCAGATGGCAGAGGAGGAAGAGAGAAGTCCAATTGGATTTGGGGAGTTTTGATTAATTTCTCTATTTCCATGTTACCACACGTGTCAGATCGTGATTGGTTAACAGTAAATAAACGCACGCATATTATAGAAAAATGTGTTTTGTGTGGTTGTATTTCGTCATATTATAGGAACTTTCCAACTTACTTTTGCATTCCTGTTTTCTACGGTGGAAGTTAGAGCACGAAACGGTTTTGCGTGGAAAGTCCGTGTTTTGGTACCGCATTTGCATTTGCATTTCTGTACGTAAAAACCTTGATGCGACACTCTTCCAATGATTTGTTTTGCCAAGTACTTTCTAGACCTAAGTGCAATTTCCTCCCTTATTTTTCTTGGCTTCCCCCCTTCTTTGGAAAATAAAGGGAAAAGGCACGTTTTTCATTATTGATTTTTTTTTTTGTTGTTGCTCAGAATATTTTTGCTATTCGTATCATGGGGGTTCCTTCACTAGAAATCTCCTGCCGCTATGCATTGTCCTTTCCATCACCAGGCAGTTGGGCTCATGCATACTATTAAAAAAGCCTTAAATTTAAGACTTGTATGTTCCCAAAAGTCCCCTCCGTATTAAAAACCATTAATCAAACTTTAAAGACTTAAATAATAATAATAATAATAATAATAATAATAATAATAATAATAATAATAATATTCTCCAAGTCGCTGCATGAGACGAGTTCCTCATGAAATTCCATGCCACTTTCGATGAGGGTAGCAAACCAAAGTAGGCTTATGTACAAAACAGGGGTCCAGATAAAGTTCTTGAGCTTGATGTTGCCGATCCATGTGAAAGAAGTTAGTTCGAAAACTTATTGCTCACCCATATAATGACGTTAGCATTCGCTGGAGATGGTCTAGTCAAGTTGCCCTGAGCATGACTTTGGTTAGCAGCAGGGACTTGTTACCCAAAAGATAAATCGTAGCAAGGGCCTTACTTAAACAAGCAAGTAAAGCGAAAAATTGCTGAAAGCAACAAGCATCGCAGGGACTGGTCAACTGGAAGCCGCTGATCCGGTACTTCAGGTAGCACGCACCCTTTGAGCTGGACCCTCGCGGCGGCCACGGCGCCCCCGCAGAGATTCCGGGCCAGGTCGGGTTTCTTGCCTACGCAGTCGCCGCACTGGGCGGCGGTGAGGTCGCCCCTGCACTGGAAGAGCCCGGACACGGCCGTCGCGCCATCGCCGACGGCGGTGGAATAGAAGGTCTTCTGGGAGGCCTGGGAGGTGAGCGTGGAGAGGAGGGATTCGAGGTTCTGGGCGAAAGCGTCGGTCGGGTCGGGGACCTTCTGCTGGGCGCAGCCCTTGAAGACCAGGTCGGTGAAGTTGGAAGAGGGCTCGGCGGGCGAGAACGAGAGCCAGAGGAGGAGGACGAAGAAGAAGAAGCGGATTGTCATCCGATACAGAAGCAAGCCCATTTCTTCGTTGGATGATGTCGATCAGAAGTTGGGTCCGGCCATTGATATGCGCTCTGTTCCTGTGTATTCTCAAGCTTTCTTAGGGAGTTTCTGGAAATGGGTATTCTGCTTCTTTTCCTTAAAGCAACGATGAAAACAGAGCAACTTCGATTGAAAAACAGGGGAATTAAGTAAAGCGCGTACCGATGTGTACTTCCGAATTAGTAGTACTGGCTGTGTTACCAGTAGAAGCACGAATTGGGGCCCGCAGCTTCAAACATAATTTGTGAAAATCATGAGTCGTTAAAATTAGATAGCACATATCTCATATGAATAAAAATTTAAAAAAAATGAATTCAGTAATATTATTTTTATTATTCGGTAGTTGCATGCTCGGGTTTTGTAACTAAATGAATACTTAGATTTTTTGAAAAAGAAGAGATTTTTATTTTGGGCTAGGCTTAACCAGCTCTCACTTAATATGATTAATTTGGCATGAGTCAATCTAGGCTTATTCTATCTTAGAGAGCGCTAGCATGAAACCATTGTGTCTTGCCTTAATTTGGGACAAAGCCCTTGGTTGACTTGGTGCATGAATAGTTGTGGTCACTATAGGTGAGCAGTTCCAGGTTTTGACTAGGTTGAACTTTAAACGTATCCATCGAAACATGTTTTTTAATTTTTGGAATCTATAACCTATTTTACATACTTAGGAATTTGGAACCTACTCTGTCATAGATTCCAAGATCTACCAAGATTTCATATGTACTTTTAATTGAATAATTGCACTGAATCATCATCTCAGATAATCATTATTTGTTACAATATACTAATCATAACTCATATTTATACATGGAGATTATGAAATACTAACAAAATAAAAGTCTTAATTATTGATATCACCGGAAATGAAAGCTTAGAGTAATAGTTTTATATTACATTCTCATTTTGGATGTGATGGAATGTCGTAGAATTGAGGGAAGATAGAGAATAAGAAAAACAGAATGACTTCTTTCAAGTTCAAGTTCTCGGTTCCACCTAGAACCTACCATTCAGAATATGTTTTATAATTTTTGAAACCTAAAACCCATTCTTTATATCCTACAACCTAAAATCAAATTGATTTCCATCCGTTCGATTTTTCAGGTTTTCGATTTACCCCAGAACCATGCTCAATTCTAGCAACCATCAATGGATCCCACCAAACTGTCATCGATCAATTTTGAGTTGCCACCGGTTAGCCTGATTTGACAACAAACTATTTTGAGTTGGAGTTGATTTGTCAGTCCATTAATTACTCCCTCTTACCTTTTTGCGGTTTCTTTGAAATTGTATCCTTGCTCATCCAAGTTTATTAGAGAGATGTATGAATATATATGGTTTCCTTTTATGCTCCGTTTATTTTTTGAAAAATGGATAATTTAAAAATATTTTTTTAAATGATACTTATATCATTTACACAAATGAATAAATAAATTTTTTTAATTAATGACGAAAACATTTAGACATAAATTATTATTGATAATATAAAATTTTTCATTGCCTAAATAATTTAAGAGATACACGTGACATTTTTAGAAAAATATTTTATCTTTCACTTTCCACAAAATAAATGGAATCTTAAATTCTGATTTCCAACTTCTCTAGAAGCACATTTGATGGGAGGTCCAGAAGAAGTGTAGGATGCTCCCACCTTTCATCGTCATTATCGTCATCATCATCATTTTATTGATAAAGAGGCGTAACCAAGGTTAATTTTAGTCAGCAGTGGGCGAGTCAAAAAAGCAAGTCACTTTCTCTGCACCGCAACGGAAATCACGCGTCATGGAATCCACATTACGATGTTCTTCTACCTGAACAAACACACGCTAAAAGTGAATTGAAGCACCTCCTTTTTATCGAGAGCTAAGATTAGAAGTTAAATATCGTTTTCATTTAGCGAAATTGCGAGGCATTCACATGCACGACCAAGAAAAACAAAGTCACTTGTTTCTCACGTCCTCCCCGACACTCTAGCCAACATCTCAACCGTCGACTCTTGTTTTGGGATGGTTTTATCAAGCAATTTATGATGTTGACCGAATCTAGTCAACAAAAGTCGCTCGATCAATTAGGGGGTGTAGTTTGAGATTCAAAAATAATTTTAAAAAAAAAGCCACATTGGTGTGGAAACAAAAAAAAATCGGATTGAGGATTGAAAATAATAAAATTCCCTTAATATGGATATTGCATGTCCCACATATCTTTATTTACAAAATCTAATATTATCCGACGATTGTTGTTACAGAGTTCCCCGAACTTCCTAGTGCTGGAGAAGAAAAAGATATAGTCACTAATTTGGAAGCTTTATGGTAAAAAAGGTAAACTTCATGTCAAAGTTTCGATCATTACTATCGCCGAATAAATAAAATATAATAGTTTATCGCGTTAGGAAGGAGTAACGGTGAATGAAAACTCCACCACATTCTTGATGACCCTTCGGACAAGGTCTTGGAATCGACCGTCGGGCAAAGTACCCCAGCTACAAGACCTTGCCCCAAAAAAGAGCTAGTCAAGTCAAGAAACACCTCGGTAGTTTCCCCGCCCCTTCGGCTTTATGCTGCTATCGTCCTTTCAAAAGATACACATGACCATTCTTATAAAAATACTTTTATAAAAAAATTTTCAAAGTGAACGGAGCCTTGGATTCCAATTTCCAACTCGGTCAAAGAGCATATTTCTTGAAAGGTCCTTAAGACGTGTAGGATGCTCTCACTTATTTATTATTATTACTATTATTATTATTTTGTTAATAAAGAGGCCAAATTAAGGCTAATTTTTTAGTCATCAAAGTGAGCAAGTCCGAAAAAAGCAAGTCACTTTCTCCGCAATGCAACGGAAATCACGCCCCCTGTTCTCCTCCACTCGTCCATTTCATGGGAAACTTACCCGGTTATTGATTCTTTAATTTCCGGAAAATCTCTTGGTGCACATGTCTGTTCTCCACCATTTATGCACTCGATTAATGTAACTAAACAATTTTACTCTTCGTTATGATATTCTTGTACTTAATTATAATAATATACCACAATGTTGTACATTATAACAGATGTACCACAACTGTTTTCCTCGTCTTCTAGCCTTTATGATGATCCCATGGCATTGATCATGAAAATAATATTATGCTCTATTCGAGGGTTAACACCTACAAAGTTTTGAATAAACAGCAGATTGCAAAAATTACATGAACAACTAACAGCAAAACAGTTGAGTAATCAACCGCATGACTTTTTGTGCATAGTACTAGTCTTGTTAATTTTTTAGCAAAAAAAAAAATCACGTTAATCTCAACTGTTGGAAAATGTATGGTCCATATGAGTTCGTTTTTAGTATACTAAGTAGATGGTATATGATAGACATTGTGATGACTTTATTAATCGAGGTAGAAATCTCTAAAAAAAAGTAATTCAGAATGGTTCTCTCGTGGAACTATTTTATAAACTAGGCTTCTCTATGCCTCACCATGCTTATTAGTTAGTCATCACACCTTCGTCCCAGTCACTTGGATATCCTTCCTCGAATTACTTTTCAACATGTTGCATGACCTTGCTTTCTTAATTAACCAATCACAAATAATAAAATCCAGAGAAGGAGTTGCACACATTCAACCAAGTTTTAATTTATTGATTTGTTACTCCGCAAATTATTTAGTTTGAATTTTTAATATGAATGGGAAAATTTTGCAATACAATTTCTAAGAACGGAGTCATTAATTTTTGAATTTACATATGGCTGAGAACAATTGTAAAATAAGTTTAGACATCTCCATTTCATCGAGAGTTAGACTAGAAATTAAAGCAAATAACCACCACAACATCTTATTAGTAAAACAAATTATGTACCCTTAAGTATAACATTGTTTTCATTCAGCAAAATTGCGACCCATTTGCATGCAAAAATGCAACAACTGATGAAGGAAAAAGAAGTAACATGTTCTCCAGTCCACCACGGCGCTATAGATAGGGCCAGTGTCGATAGGCTTCTAGATTCGATGGCTTTATCAAGCAATCTACGCCGTTGACCAAATGTACTCAATAAAAGTCGGTCCCCAACATATTGGGGATGCATTTTGGCCAAAAATAATTTAAAAGGCACGTTGATGTGGAAAAAAAAATCAGATTGTAGATCGAAAATAAAAGAAATTTCTTTTTTGAATAACAAAATATGTTGGACATAAGTATGTTTTTGAACTATTTCGTCTGAATTTAGGGATACAAAATAGAAGAAATGTGTTCACTTGGGAATAGGAGAGTTGTTGGGGAGGTAGATTTCCATCTTTCTTTTTGGAGAAAGGTTGCTGTCAAGTAGGTAGGTATAGTAGCTGCCGCGCTTGAGATGAGGCAGTGGTACTTGTAAGGGTTCCTGTTAAGTTGATATGTGCTTTACATGGCGTCTTTCATCCGACTTATTGGTCTAATACCCCGATTGTGAATTGAAAATAATAAACTTTTTTTATTTGAATAATAAAAATCTGCAGTTTTTTATTAATGAAATCTCATATGATCCAACTATCGATATTTTCTTGACGGTGGCTCACGTACGTCGGCAGCACCAGGAGCATCTGCGTGTTGCTAGTTGCTAGTTTTCTTCTTTATTTTTTGGTTTAATAGAAAAGCAAGTCTAAGTCAAGTCAAGAAGCAGATTGAAGCACCTCCTTTTTATCGAGAGCTAAGATTAGAAGTTGAGGCAAATAACTACTACTACATCTTAGTAATAAAACCAGTTAGTGTATTTATTAAATATAACATTGTTTTCATTCAGCGAAATTGCGATGCATTCGCATGCACGACCAAGAAAAACAAAGTCACTTGTTTCTCACGTCCTCCCCGACACTCTAGCCAACATCTCCACCGTCGACTCTTGTTTTAGGATGGTTTTGTCAAGCAATTTATGAAGTTGACCGAGTCTAGTCAACGAAAGTTGCTCGATCAATTAGGGGTGTCGTTTGGGATTCAGAAATAATTTTAAAAAAGCGACGTTGATGTGGAAAAAAAATCAAATTGAGGATTAAAAATAATAAAATTCCCTTATTATGGATATTGCGCGTCCCACATATCTTTATTTACAAAATCTAATATTATCCGACGATTAATATGGCTTATTTCTTTTAGCATTTGTTGGAAGGGGGAAAATCTAGGAAGTGGGCCACTTAGCCCGTTGTTAGAGAGTCCTTTATATTTTCTGGTGCAGGGGAAGAAAAAGATATAGCTACTTATTTGGGAGCTTTACGGTAAGGAATGTAGACTCCACATCAAAGTTTCGATCTTGATTATCGCCGAATAGGTAGGGTATAGTACTCCGTCATGTTAGGAGTGAATAAGGGTGGGTGAAAACCCCACTATACTCTTTGCAGCCCTTCAAGCAAGGTCCTGTCACCGGCTACCAAGCAAGGTTCCCTGGGTTATAAGACCTTGCCCGAAAAAAAGTTAAGTCGAGAAACCCCTCGGTAGATTCCACGCCCTTTCGGCATTATGCTCTCGTCCTTTCAAAAGATAAACAGGACTATTCTTAAAAAAATATATTTTTAATATTTTTTGCAAAGTAGACGTGTAGGATATTTCTTGGAAGGTCCAGAAGACGTGATGGATGCTCTCACTTATTTATCTATTTGTTTGTTTATTATTATTATTTTGCTGATAAAGAGGCATAATTAAGGCTAATTTTTTAGTCGTCAAGGTGAGCGAGTCAAAAAAAGCGAGTCACTTTCTCTATAATGCAATGGAAATCACGCGCCCCTGTTCTCCTTGGCTCATCCATTTCATGGGGAACTTGCGCCGTTGTAGATTCAATTTCCGAAAAATCGGCTGAAAGCAAAAATTACATGGACAACTAACAGCAAAACAGTTGAGTAATCAACTGCATGACGTCTTGTGCATATTACTAGTCTTGTTAATTTTTTAGCAAAAAGAAATCACGTTAATCTCAACAATCGGAAAATGTATGGTCCATATGAGTTTAATTTTAGTATAATAATTAGATGACATATGATAGAGATTGTGACGATTTTATTAATCGAGGTAGAAATCTCTAAAAAAAAAGTAATTCCAGAAGAGTTCTCTCCAGGAACTATTTTATAAACTAGGCTTCTCCATGCCTCACTATGCTTATTACATAGTCATCATGCCTTTGTCCCAGTCACTTCGATATCCCTCTTCGAATTACTTTTTAACATGTTGCATGACCTTGCTTTCTTAATTAACCAATCACAAATAATAAAATCCGGAGAAGGAGTTGCACACATTCAACCAACTCTTAATTTATTGATTTGTTACTCCGCAAATTTAATTCATTATTTAGTTTGAATTTAAAATATGAATGGGAAAATTTTGCAATACAATTTCCAAGCACGGAGTCATTAATTTTTGAATTTATAAATGGCTGAAAACAATTGTAAAATAAGTTGAGACATCTCCATTTTGTCGAGAGTTAGACTAGAAATTAATTCAAATAACTACCACTACATCTTATTAGTAAAACAAATCATGTACCCCTTAAGTATCACATTGTTTTCATTCAGCAAAATTGCGACCCATTTGCGTGCAAAAATGCAACACCCGACGAAGGAAAAAGAAGAAACATGTTCACTAGTCCACCATGGCGCTACAGACAAGACCAGTGTCGATAGGCTTCTAGATTCGATGGTTTTTATCAAGCAATCTATGTCGTTGACCAAATCTACTCAATAAAAGTCGGTCCACGTATTGAGGATGTATTTTGGGTAAAAATAATTTTAAAGAACGTTGATGTGGAAAAAAAGAGAGATTGTAGATAAAAAATAACAAACTTTTCTTTATTTGAATAATGAAATATGTTAGACATAAGTATGTCTTTAAATTATTTCATTTAAATTTTGGGATGCAAAATGAAAGAAAAATATTCATTTGGGAATAGGAGAGTTGTCGGGGAGGTCGACTTCCATCTTTCTTTTTGGAGAAAGGCTGCCGTCGGGTAGGTAGGTATAGTAGTCTCCCACGCTTGAGATGAGGCGGTGGAACTTGCTAGGGTTCATACTGAGTTGATCTGTACTTTGCACAGTATCTTTCATCCAACTTATTGGTCTAGTACTCCGATTGTGGACAAAAAATAATGAACTTATCTTATTTGAATAATAGAAATCTGCATATGTTTATTAATGAAATCTCATTTGATCCAACTATCGATTTATTTTTGTCGGTGGCTCGTGTACGTCAGCAGCACCAGGAGCATCTGCGTGTTGCTAGTTACTTTTCTTCTTTAATTTTTATGGTTTAATAGAAAAGGCAAGTCTAAGTCAAGTCAAGAAGCACCTTGGTACATTCCACGCACCTTCCGCGTTGCTTCTTGTCGTCCTTTCCCCTCATCATTCACCGCCGCGGTTCGAATGGCATAAAGAGTCTTGAATCGTTGAAGAGGCAAGAGCTCGGCATTGTTCAAGCACGCTGCATAGAGAGTGTTGTGTGTTGGTACTTCAACGTCGAAGGTTGAGAATCGGTGGAGATCACGGCGGGTGGATTGTATTGTCTGAGCACTCCTCAGGTAATCCATGACTTCTTACTCTTCTCATCTTCTATGTTTCCTGCTTTGATTGCTCCATTTTCTTTTGACGAGTTCTCACCTAAAGTTAGGTTGTCAGATTCAACGGCCCACTTTTGTTTAGGTTGAGACAAAGCATGCTGAAGACCTTGCAGCGAGCCTAGGTTTTCAGCTTGAAAGGCTGACCGAGTCTTCACCACCCGAGCAAAACCCCCGATCAGCTTACCTGTTGAGTCCTGGCATACACCAGCGACGGCGCCAGAGTTTGATTCTCGGAGAAAGGAGCTGTCGACGTTGAGTTTTAGAGATCCGCATGCCGGTGGTACCCAATTCGGAGGTAGTATGAATGATCTGCAGATGTTTATTAACAGAATACTACGTAACCCGAGGAACGATTGATATGTTTTTGTCGTTGCTCATGTATGTTAGCGTCGAGAGCATCTGTTTATCGCTCGTTAGTTTTCTTCTCCATTTTCCTTGCCCTTCACTTCTCTGTTTCCTGTTTTGATTGCTCTGATTTTCTTCTGATGAGTTTTGAATTGAGTTATCTAAAGTAATATTGGATAATTATTCGATCGTGGAGAACCCCCATCGGCCGAGGATCTCCAAATGTGACATTGAAGGAATAAACTTTATGGAAAATGCTAAAAATTATTAAGGAGAGAGAGAGAGAGAGAGAGATTAAAGTGACGTGGGCGAGGGCATGATGATTCTTTAGGCATGATGTGATACGGGGGAATCTAGCTTGAGAAAATGGTTCTGGGGAGATTTATTTTGGGTGTAGTTTTTCTCAAGAAGAAATCTCTTTTAAAAGAAAAAAGAAGAAGTTCGGATCGTGGATTGAAAATAATAAACTTTCCTTATTTTATTGTTGCTGTCCTGCGGTTTAATTAATCGGACGATGGATGTGTTTTTGTCGTTGGCTCGTGTACGTTAGCGCCTGGAGCATCTCTGTATTGCTGGTTAGTTTTCTTTTCTACTTTTTTATAAATAAAAAAAGCAAGTCCAGTCACGAAGCACCTGCATAGGTTCCACGCATCTTCCGCATAATGCCTTGGGAATTAAGCGTGCAATAATTTATTTGCGCAAGTTATGTCAGCATGCATCGCAGTGGTTCGATTTAGTATGAAGAGTCTTGGACCCTTGGACTGCTGGAACTCAGCATTGTTCAAGAACGCAAAGCAGATAGTGTATGTTGGTAATCCAGCGTTAAAGTCTTAGAATAGATGGTGATCAGGGTGGATTGTTTTGTTTAAGCACTACTCAAGTCATTTGATGACTCCTTGTCGTTATCCTCTTCTCTGTTTCCTGCTTTAATTGTTCCATTTTCTTCCGATGTGTTCTGAGACACATTTCTGCAATTCCACGATCAAGTGTTTCATATTTCTCTTCTCTATTTCCTGCTTTCTTTGGAGGCTCCTGCTTTCTTTTGAGGCTCTGCTCCTTCAATCTCTTTTACTGCCTTCTCAGGTGATTATGAACGTGGAGCCAAGAAGATCTGATATGTTGGGCATCTTCCTCGATCTCTTTTGCTGGATTTGTAGGCTATGCTCCACGAATTCTCTCGAGATGGAAAGAGAAGAACCCATTCATTTAGAAGATCCGACATATAGGGCGTCTTCTTCATCGACCTCTCCGCATATAGGTGATCATGAAGGCAGAACCAAAAAGCCGGAAGGAAATAATTACGAAGTATTCTTGAGCTTTAGAGGCAAAGACACTCGTGAAAGCTTCACTGATTATCTCTATACTAGCCTTGTCGATGCAGGAATTCACGTGTTTAGAGATGATAATGAGCTCCGTATTGGTGAGGAGATTGGTCCGGAGCTTCTTTGCAGTATTACACATTCTGAGATCTCGATCCCAATTATCTCAGAGAACTACTCTTCCAGCAAATGGTGCCTCCGGGAATTGGCTCAGATGTTGAAGTGTAAGAAAAGTGGAGGGCAAATAGTGTTGCCCATATTTTACAAAGTAGAACCCTCGCAATTGCGACATCTTACAAGGAGATGGAAAGATGCTATCAATGCACACAAAAAGAATATGGGTGAAAATGTTGTGAATGAATGGGAAGAAGCGCTCAAAGAGGTCAGTTTCTTGAAAGGATGGGAATCGAAGAAAATATGTGATGGGTAAATTATTCTCCACCGACACATTGTTTAATTTGCCATAAATAGTTCTTTTTTTCAAAAAGGATATAATTTTTTGCATCCTATATTGAAATTTAATGTTATTTGATAGGCGTGAAGGAGAGCTGATCAAAATGATTGTCAAAAAAGTAATGAGCGAGTTAAAAAGAACTTTTCAGCAAACTCTTCCGAAAGAATTGGTTGGAGTTGAAGATCGTGTTGAAGAGATTATGAGCTTGATAGGTGCTGATTTTAAAAGTACAACTATTGTTGGAATTTATGGAATGGGTGGCATCGGTAAGACAACCCTTGCAAAGGTTCTGTACAACAAGCTCTCAAGTCATTTTGAACATCTTAGCTTCTTGACAAATATTCGAGAAACATGTGCACGCAAAGATATTGAATTTCTACAAAAGCGGCTCATTGATGACATATTGAGAGGTGTATTTGATGTGTCTAATGTCGAGGAAGGAATCGGTGTTATTAGATCTCGATTTACAAGTAAGAAAGTCCTCATTGTCCTTGATGACATGGATGATATTACTCACTTAGAAGCTTTGGTTGGAGATGGTAGTTGTTTTGAAGCTGGTAGTATAGTCATTATAACAAGTAGAAACAAAAGTATTCTTGATAAGGCTAGTGCAAGCCACCTCTACCAACTCAAAGAGTTGTCTTTGAATCAATCCTTGCTTTTATTTAGTAGACATGCATTTCGAAAGGATTCTCCTCAAAGTGATTATGAGGTTATCTCTCGTGATGTTGTGTCAACAACAGGTGGGCTTCCCTTAGCACTAGAAGTTATAGGTTCGTCCTTATATGGAAAAAGAAAAGAAGTATGGAACGATACATTAAAGAAATTAAAGAAGATGCCTGACAAAGCAGTGCAAGAGAAGTTGAAGATAAGCTATGATGCATTAGATTATGAGGAGAAACAGATATTTTTAGATATTGCGTGTTTTTTTTTTTAGATCACAAAAACAAAATCTGACTTATATGTGGGATGCCTGTGATTTTTACCCGGAGAGGGGGATTGAAGTACTCAGTCATTTGTCCCTAATTAAAATTGACAAGTACGGCAATCTACTAATGCATGATCAACTGAGAGATCTTGGAAGGGAAATTGTTCGTCAAGAAAATCTAAAGGAGCCTCTAGAGCGTAGTAGATTGTGGAATAAGGAGGAAGCCGTAGACGTGCTTGATAGCAACAAGGTAAGAAATTTCTCTACTTGTCTTAGCTAATGAATGTGAGACAAATTTCTTTCTTGTTTGATATAAAAATTGCCGTTAATCTTAAGTCCCCAAAACTTACCACTTTTACCAGCAAAAAAGCTTGTTCAATTAATTGTTGTTCTTGGCAAATTCTAGGACATAATTTTTTTTTTCAGCCAGATCTAGGACATAATTGAGGAGCAATTTCTTGGTTATTGATTATTGAAATATATATCTTTACGTTGCGGTATTGCGACGAGGACACTCTCCTTTGGTAACTTCAATCCACCAACAGAACTAAAAAACATGATGTTCGACAAACTACTTTTGGAGAAAACCTAACATCTATACTTTGATGTACTTGTTTGATGTTTGAGTTGTTCTTTTGATCTCTTGTGAGGTCATGTCTTTTTTTTTTCCTTTTAGTGAGAATTAACTTCTCACAAGTCATTTGCTGTGATAAATGAGACCTTCATATTTTTATGATGATTAGCCATCCTAATTCATGTATTTTTTAAGTTGGATGAAGTACATTTTTAGTCCCCAAGTACTACTGTTTCATAGATTTGGTCCCCTGTCCTCAAGTAGTCCTTTATATTCTAGAAATTGTGCAATTGAGTCCTTTGTAGTTAATCATTAGTTAACACTATCAATTTATTAATGTGGCTTTCATGTTTATTAACGAGGAATATACTATCCTAAACCATGCTTATTATAACACCAATACCTCAAATTTTTTTTCTGTATTGCCAAAATCCTCGAACTTGTACCAATGACAAAAATCCCCTCTGTCTACCACAAAAATCCTAAAGTTTTTTAATTGTAACACCAATATCTCAAACCTTTTTTTTTTTTGTGTCACTAAAATTTTCAAACTTGTAACACCGAGTGACAAAAAATTATAGTGGGATTTTTGGCAACACAATAAAAAGTTAGAGATATTGGTGTCATGGAAATTATAGTTTGTGATTTTAGCGGTAATAACCTTTTATTTATGATATATGCACAACCTTGCAATATAAACCTCTAAACTTATATTATTTTCATTTTGTAGAATTTTCATTATAGTGTATAATTTTTATTCTATGAATTTTCTACTACTTATTTTTCTCTGTGATGATGGGTTATTTATCTACTAATCCCCTTATAACATTTATTTGTTAAACATAGTTCATCATGTTATTATAATTATTTCTAAATTGTTCAACTCTTAATGAGCATCTTACTTAACAAAGGTTTAGTTAATATTATATCACCATTTATCAAATATGGGCTATCATGTGACATAATCATTTTATTGACTTTTTTATTTGTTAAATATTGACTATCACATAATAAATATGAGCACTAATATTTGGGATGATATTCTCATTTTCATTTAGTTGTAAGAATTGCAAACAAGGTACACCTGAAAGAGGGGGAATTCTATGACTATTTTCTTTAATTATGATACATGTTTTGATGACAAGTTTGATAGATGTATTTGGATTGTAACTGCCAAGTTGTTTCACATATAAATGATATAAGTAAATGTAGTTTTATTTCATACAAAGGGCTTTGGTAGATGTATTTGAAGGAGTGGGTAAATGAGGAGAGACCATCTATTGCAATTTTAAAGGATGCGGATTTTGGAAATTCAAAAAGTGCAAAAGGTGAAAGGCATAATTGGAAGAGCGAAAGTTGGGGAGCAATCTCTTGAGCTTCATGATTTCACGTAGATTAAATAAATAATATGCAATCACGACATGCCATTCCACAAAGCTGAAAGTGAGAAACCGACACCATAATGGTAGGACAGCAAATTGAAATCAATATTATTCATCTTATATCAGTTAGTCTCATCTCTTCATTCAAAATTTACGGTCCACAATGTTTCCTTATTACAGGGCACTGGAAAGATTGAGGCCCTTTGTCTTGACAATAATGGTAGGAGAAGAAGATACACAAATGAACAATTTAAAGAATTGACCAAGTTAAGGTTCCTTCAGTTTGATGGAGCAAATTTCGTGGGAGATTTTCAGAACTTGCTTCCCCAATTAAGATGGCTTCAGTGGTGGTATTGTCCCTCGGATTTCATGGCGACCAACTTTCATCCGAAGAAATTAGTCGTGCTCGATCTATCAAAAAGTGCAATTACAGAGGATTGGGGAGGATGGGATTTGCTCAAGGTAAAATGTAGAGAAAGCATATCTTTTTTGAGTAATCACATATTGCAGGTCCAATCCCACTAACTTCTCATTCCTTTGTTTCGCTGTGGTTTATTATCAATTCTGAAAAATTAAGGATTTTCCTCTAAATATAAGAGGCTATAGGGGTTTCTGTCCCTTAGTATTTTAACAACCAGTCATGCTTGACATTAGACACAATAAATTTTCTTTAGCTATATTAATTAACATCTTTTAAAAATATAACTAAAACTTATGTGCCTATCTTGATTTTTATTTATGGCTTTTGAGATAATATCTCCCCATTCAAAAGTCCCTTTTTTAGTGATTCTTGTTATATGTCTGTATGAATCTTCTTTGGGAAAAGCATAAAAAAAGTCATAAATTGATTGTATTGACATAATTTAGTTCTAAACCTTTCAATTATACCAATTTAATCCTAAATCTTTTCACATCGATACCGGTTTATTTCATTCAACCAATTTAGGTTAGAAATGACATGGACACCGGCCATCTTATATGCTATTATGAGCACTGACGTAAACATTTTTTTATAATCTTTTCCTTCATCAGTGGCCAGCGAGTTTTGTCCTTGTTGGCATTACCTAGGTGACAGTTGGCCTCACCCTTGCCTTGGCAATGCTCGCTTGCTAGATTTGGGGAGGGCGGCCTCATTAGCGCTCACCCTCACCCAAGCAAGGCTGGCCCGCGCTTGTTGGGGGTGAAGGCGATCCTCGCTAGCCACTAGTGAAGGGAAAGAAAAATAAAAGAAAGGAAAAAAAAGAAAAAATAAGAATTATTGAAAAAGCATTAAAAATTATAATAAAATGTCAAAGTTAGTATCGGCGGTGTCGCATCAGCAATTTCCAACTTAAATTGGTTAGGTGGACAAATTTGGTATAAATATAAAAATATTTATGACTAAATTGATCTAATTGAAGGGTTTAGAATTTTGGTACCAATACAATATGTTTAAGATTCCCAATATTCTTTCATAAGAAACGAGAACTCCGTCATAGATCAAGGGACTTGTGTTGCACATTCATACCGAAATCCTAAATATATATTTGTCTTAGAGAAATGGAAATCATTTATGAATTGCTTTAACTTGTTGCTCCCAATATTTAATCATCGTAATTTATAAATTATTAACGTAATAAGAGTAACAAAATTGTCCTCCCAATGGAATTTAATCACTTTTCGACCTAACTTTTTTTGTGTGTATCTTGTACATATAACATTGAAAATTGCTTTTCATAATTAAATTAGCTGTTTTTCTTTAATTTCATATTATTGAAAGAAAACGTGGCCTCTAGTGAATGCACCGCTCTTCCATTTGAATTTCTCATCTGCTTTTTTATGATAAAGTTTGCTTATGTCTAATCAACGAAGAGCAACATCGCCTTAACTTCTAAAAACAAAATATATTTTTTCTCTGAAACATTAGCCATAAATAAAATTGTAGTTGGCGCTTGTATGTCTCTAAACATCTTTTCACAAGGGACATGCTTAATAAACATTTATACATTGGCGTAGACAAATTCTATTAGAAGAAATATTTAAAAGAAAAACAAGACAATTGAGTAGGAGAAGTGGTGCATGGACATTTTTAAAAAAATTTAAAAAGTCTTGATGGCAATCATAGTGAGGTATCCCTTCTTTCTTTCAGATATCAACAAAGCTCAAAGTTCTCAATTTAACGTGCTGCGAATCTTTGAGAAGAATTCCCAAATTGTCTACTTTGAAAAGCTTGGAGATCTTGATTCTCAAAGATTGCTTGTATTTAGAAGAGATTCATCCCTCTATTGGGGACATAAATACCCTTGTCACCTTGGATGTCAGTGGATGCCTTAAATTAGAGGAGCTACCAGCAGGGGTAGGTAGAATGAAAAAATTGAGGGAGCTTCTCTTAGCTAGTACGGATATACAAGAGATTCCTATTTCGCAAGGATGTTTGATGAAGCTGGAGACCCTAAGAGCCCCGAATTGTGAAGAACTTGCTCAACTTCCAGAATCCATGAGCTCTCTTGTATCCTTAACTGAATTGGATCTATCGTATTCGGCGATTGAAAAATTACCAGAATCCATGGGCTCTCTTGTGTCATTAATTCAGTTGAATCTATCGCATTTGGCGATTGAAAAATTACCAGAATCCATGGGTTCTCTTATGTCGTTAACTAAGTTGAATCTATCGCATTCGGCAATTGAAAAATTACCAGAATCCATGGGTTCTCTTGTGTCGTTAACTGAGTTGAATCTATCGCATTCGGCGACAAAATTACCGTAATCCACGCTCGTAAAAGAAGCTTAAGTTTCTTCATGCCTCTTATTGTAAATCGTTAGCCCACATTCCCAACTCCATAGGCCATCTACCATCTCTGTATGTCCTTGACCTAAGCGAATGTGATAATCTTGCTCAGCTTCCAATCTCCATAAGCTCCCTCACGTCTTTGACTACATTGCATTTAGCGAGGACAGCAATTGTAGAATTACCAGAAGGCATCGTGAATTTGCAAAATTTGAGAATTTTGGATATTAATGGAACTGGTATAACAGAATTGCCCCGTAATATAGGCGAACTGATTTCGCTAAACAGGCTTGTATTAGACGGGTCGGACATTTTGAGCTTGCCGGAAAGCATTTCTAAGCTCTCTTCTCTCCAAATCCTCAACTTACGAAATTGCGAAAAGCTTCAAGAAGTACGAGAGCTGCCCTCTGGCTTAGGAACACTACGTATAACCTGCCAGAGTTCGCCGTCGCCACATCTTTCCCAACTGACCCTTCTCAACTATCTCACTCTTTCTGATTGCAATTGGCTCGAATATCTCCCAGAGCTTCCCGTTGGACTATCAGTTCTTCGTATTACAGATTGTGGAAAACTGAAAGCGGTGACGAATTTGTCATCCTTGAAGCGCTTATCTTACTTGATTCTCGAGAACTGCTTGGAGCTAACAGAAGTCACCGGTCTGGAAGGTTTACAATCCCTATTCGAATTACAGGTACGTCGGTGCCCTAAGATATATAGGCTTGGTGAGGTCGAATCCTTGGAGTCATTGAGAGGCTTACACATCGATGAGGCGTTCCCAGATTCTTCGAAGTTAACGAGCGCAAAGGTATCACAGCTTGAGGATCGCCAGATCTTTCAAATTCAAAGATTCTGCAGGAAATCAATGCTGGAAGTTGCGCGAATTTGATTGAAACGGAAGGCCTTGATGGATCCAAATCCTCACAGACCTTGGATATCTCTGAGTGCACTTCCGCCGGACGATCGCAAGGCCTTTCAAGTTTGAGATATCTGAGGTATCTATATGTTACAGAGTGCACGAATCTTACTGAAATTCGTGGTCTTGATGGATTAGAATCTTTGAGAAATTTGGATATTTCCGGGTGCACATCACTGAGACAATCACTGGATCTGTCAAATTTAAAGAAACTGCTGTGGTTCGAAGCTGAAAACTGTGAGAACCTAGTTGAAATTCGAGGCCTTGATGGATTGGAATCCTTGTGGCATTTGATAATTTCTGGGTGCACGTCTCTTAGACAGTCACTGGACTTGTCAAATTTAAAGAACTTGGGAATTTTCCAGCTTGCAAACTGCAATAACCTAGTTGAAATTCAAGGCCTTGATGGATTCAAATCCTTGAGAGAGTTAAATATTTCTGGGTGCACGTTCCTTGGACAATCAGTGGACCTGTCAAATTTCAAGACTCTGGAAATATTTTATGCTATAAACTGCAATAACCTTGTAGAAATTCGAGGCCTTGATAGCTTAACATCCTTGGAAGATTTGGATATTTCTGGATGCACGTCCCTTAGACAATCACTGAACCTTTCAAATTTAAAGGGTTTACTGGCTATTCGTGCTGCAAATTGTGAGAACCTAGTGGAAATTCGAGGCCTTGATAGCTTAACATCCTTGGAAGATTTGGATATTTCTGGATGCACGTCCCTTAGACAAGCAATCGACCTGTCAACTTTAAGGTATTTGCAGAAATTCTGTGCTGCAAACTGCGAGAACCTACTTAGAATTCAAGGCCCTAATAGATCAAAATACTTGAAAAAGTGGGATATTTCTGGGTGCACGTCCATCAAACAATGAGTGAACCAGTGAAGTTTATAGAAGCTGGGAATATTCCAAGCTGCAAACTGTGAGAATCTCATTGAAATTCAAGGCCTTGATGTTTTAGAATCCTTCAAAGGGTTGGATATTTCCGGGTGCACGTATTTTGTATGTTCATTGGACATTTCGATTTCGCAACATTTTTGTGCGCTGCAAATTGCAATCTAAATGAATTTCATGGCGTTGACAGGTTGGAGTTTTTGGCAAGTTTGGTCGTCTCTAGGTCCATGTCCATTCAACAATCATTGGACCCATCAAGTTTAGAGAGTTTGAGGGAAATCTGTTCTGCAAACTGCTAGTTGAAATTTGAAATCCTGATAGGTTAAAATCCTTGGAAAACTTGAACATCTCCGGATGCATTTCCATTGTATGATAACCTCTCAAGTTCAAAATATCTGAGGATATTATTTGTTGCAAATTGCACAAATCTTGTAAGTTTGAATATCTCTAGTGGCATGTCCATTCAATACTTGACCTTTCAAGCTTGAAGAGTTTGAAAGAATTAGATGCTGCCAACTGCAAGAATATAGTTATAGTTCAAGGCCTTGACTAGTTGGAATCTCTAGAAAGGTTCAATATCTCTGGATACACTGGAAATATTCCGTGCTGCAAATTGTGGGAATCTTGTGGAAATTCATGGTCCTTATAGGTTGGAATTACTGGCAAGATTGAACATCTCTGGGTGCACATCTATTGAATGATAACCAGAATTCTCCTATTTAAAAATTCGAGGGAATTCCATGCTGCAAATTGAAATAATCTAGTTGAAGTTGGCCTTGATCGTTTAGGATCTTAAGAAAGGTTTATCTGGATGCATGTCCATTGAAAGAATTCTATGCTGCAAATTGCCGGAGTCTAGTTTAACTTCACAGCCTTGACATGTTGGATTTTTTGGTAAGAGATGTCTCTGGTTGCACATCTATCGGAAGATTACTAGACCTTTCTAGTTAAAAGGATTTGATGGCATTTCATGCTGCAACTGCAGAGTCTTGTTGAAATTGGTGGCCTTGACGGGCTGGAATTATTGGTAAACCAGATTATTAGATTCCAGATGCAAGTCGCTAAAAGCAATGCCTGAATTGTCTGGAGCTTTCCTTATACAGAATTGTCAGCAGTTGTTATGTCAGGATGTTCACGAGATCACATTCTGATGATAATTTGATATTGAGATGATTGATGTCCTGAGAAAGCAAAATCTTAGTCTTGATGATGGCAGGAATGAAGCTGGCAGTCCTGGTGAATTGTTTGTGAGTGATTCTTCTCTGTACATTACTGAGTGATTTATGTTTCTTATTTGGAATGAAATTTCTCTTGATCTTGGCAGGAATGTAATTGGCAGCCCTTGTTGAATGACTAAATCATTATAAAAGTGACTTCTTGGAAAATTATTTGTCATGTGTCATTCACTGTGATTCTTCATTCGTGACATGATATGGAAAACCAGATTTTTAGATTCATGATCTTTTTGTAAATTCTGTATTTGAAGGTGGTTATGCTTGCTTGCAGCTTAGTCTAACCTGTTTTTTTTTTTTGTTTGTTTACACGATGAGTTAAACTTTTCCATCTTTTGTTTGATCCTCATAATGCCAGGCATGTCGGTTTATATGCAATGTTGATATGGTGAAAATGACAAGACATTGAAAGATTAGGCAGCTCTTTAAGAAATTCCTTCGACTGTAGTCATCTCTGTTTCTTAAGGTTGACAATTGAAATCCTCCACTCCTGAGTGACGTGAATTTGCTTGGTTTTTCTGCTTGCTTGAATTGGTTTTTCATCGCACTGCAATATTTGAACTGTAATTCTTCTTTTTCTCTGTTCTCATATGACTGATCAAGGTAATATAATTATTAACATGTGGATTATCAAGGAAGGTTGTGGAGGCAAAGTACAGAAACACATTGGCAAAGGAGAGAGATCATACTGATGGATTATGGTGCTATGGAACTGTAGAATTCGTTAGATTCTTTCAGGCTAATTTCATAGGGTGTGAATTTGACAAGGCACAAGTCTGCGAGAGTGAGTTCATAGTTTCATTGTCATTTTAAATTCTCACTGGATTCTCTTTGTGTTGAATTTGATGATAACAAGATTTACACGGTTAAACCGTTGGTCATTCCAATGCTGGGATTTTCTTGCTATGTCAGTGAAGAATTATTCTAGTGATGCTCTCTATTTCTGACTTTCCAGTATGGGAGTTTTTGTCTCCCTCTGCTTCAAAATCTGTTAATGATCTTGGTCTTCATGCTTTAGGAACTGCAAATAGAGCTGAATTTTAGTCATTTGGAAGAGAACCATGTGTGTATTTTGAGAATGCTCATGAACTATTGCAAGTTTTAGCAATTTTCTCTGTGTGAATCATGCTGGCATTGTGAGAGGAAGCCTCTTAAAGAGTTCATTACTATATTACACGCCCCGATATTCCCAACTTACAGGAGGTGGGGAGACCTTCAGGGATACTCGAGATGCGTGGCCTAATATTCCAACTTACCGTGGAGGTGGGAGACCTTCAGTGGATATCTCAAGTGCATCCTCGATCATTCCAGCCCCTTAACCCAAGGGTAGGAGACCTTTTCAAGCATATAAGGTAAGTCCTCTTCATTGGCACCGCGTGCTTCCATGTAAGTAATCCTCTTTACCGACGTGGCGTGCCTCTGGCCCGGGGGTCAGTCGTAATGAAAAACCGGTGTCCTTGAGAATAATCAAGCACTTAACAAGATTGTGTCCCGAGAAAAGTTGGTACATCCCCGAGAGAGTTCAAGCTTAAAAAAGGTCAGGTACCTAACAACTCATTGCTTCTACAGGCGACCGGAGATAGCTTCGGGTCCTGAAAGGCAATCCATCGTCGAGGCGACGGAGATAGGTCCTCGGGCACCAACTCATTGCTCTGGAAAGGCGACCGGAGATAGCTTCGGGTCCTAGAAAGGCAATCCATGTCGAGGCGACTGGAGATAGCTTCGAGTCCTGCACCAACTCATTGCTCGGAAAGGCGACCGGAGATAGCTTCGGGTCCGGGAAAAGCAATCCATCGCCGAGGCGACGGAGATAGCTTCGGTCTCGCACCAACTCATTGCTCGGAAAGGCGACCGGAGATAGCTTCGGGTCCGGGAAAGGCAATCCATCGTCGAGGCGACCGGAGATAGCTTCGGGTCCGGCACCAACTCATTGCTCGGAAAGGCGACCGGAGATAGCTTCGGGTCGAAAAGCAATCCATCGTCGAGGCTCCAGAGATAGCTTCGGGTCCTGGCACCAACTCATTGCTCGGAAATGCGACCAGAGATAGCTTCGGGTCCTAGAAAAGCAATCCATCGTCGAGGCGACCTGAGATAAGCTTCCGGTCCTTCGGGCACCAACTCATTGCTCTAAAGGCGACCGGAGATAGCTTCGGGTCCCGGAAAGGCAATCCATCGTCGAGGCGATCGGAGATAGCTTCGGGTCCTTGGCACCAACTCATTGCTCGGAAAGGCGACCTGAGATAGCTTTGGGTCTTGGAAAGGCAATCCATCGTCGAGGCGACCGGAGATAGCTTCGGTTCGCACTAACTCATTGCTCGGAAAGGCGACCGGAGATAGCTTCGGGTCCTGGAAAGGCAATCCATCGTCGAGGCGACCGGAGATAGCTTCGGGTCCTGGAAAGGCAATCCATCGTCTAGGCGACCGGAGATAACTTCGGGTCCTTGGCACCAACTCATTGCTCGGAAGGCGACCCGAGATAGCTTCGGGTCCGGAAAGGCAATCCATCGTCGAGGCGACCGGAGATAGCTTCTGATCCTGGCACCAACTCATTGCTCGGAAAGGCGACCGGAGATAGCTTCGGGTCCTGGAAAGGCAATCCATCGTCGAGGCGACGGAGATAGCTTCGGGTCTGCACCAACTCATTGCTCTGGAAAAGGCGACCGGAGATAGCTTCTGGTCCCGAAAAGCAATCCATCGCCGAGGCGACCGGAGATAGCTTCGGTCATTAGCACCAACTCATTGCTCGGAGTGCAAGCATCGAAGATAGCTTCGGTCTTGGCAAAGCAGTTTCCCCATATCAATCACGTGTATGTTTTCTATTTCAGCATTAGATAAGGAAATATCCCGATATTTGCCAAAAACTCAGTGGTTCGCACCTCATATCACTCTTTCTTGGTGAGTAACTGCAGGTATTTTTCTTATCCATTTTAGTATGTATTATGCATTATTACCATTTTTGCTTGACACTTGGTCCCTGTGTGAACTATCATCTATTGCATATGTATGGACAAAATTAAGGTATCAGTTGTCTTTGAAGGCAACCTCTCGCGAGCTCACCTTCAAAGAGGGGCAGCTGCCGACACCTAAATTTTGACCAAGTATTTACACTTGAATTGCCTAGAAAATTGGGGGACTAATTTGGCCCTAACAAAAATGATTTTTGCATCACCTAAGTACTAATATTATTTACATTTACTAATTTTTATTTTACTATTTATTTTCCCTTATTTTCAAGTATTAAAAAAAAAAAAAAGGGTGGCCCATGAGGCGGGCTTTCGCGCCCAGCCTTGTCACGCCCGACTCTCGAGCTCGCGCAACCCCTGGCTCACTTGAGGTCTATCTCGTACGACGTCCTGCACTGCCGCCTGCATCACCCATTTTATCTTAATTATGCACATGAAACGAACAACCCCAAACCAAACAATAGGGATAGCAACAACAACAAACAGAGAGCATAAACACCGTTTTATATATCCGAAGGTTACCACACACCAGCAAATACTATTGCCGCCTTACTATAGGCGACAAGCTAAGGCCTACTCAAAAAGGATCTACTTCATTAACCTAACCCGTATTGGGCAAGTGGGGGAAGGCTCACAAAAGGAAATAGGCTATGCCTGCCTACTCACGAGCCTCGAGGAATCGCTCTCGATCCCCAGACGCATCATCTGGGCCTGGAAAATGTTGGAATCACGACGGGTTGAGATAAACTCGGCAAGTTAAAGTCCTAAGCCTAGGTTAGGAACCGCTCCGCCTCGAGAGTTTAACATACAACCTAATACAAAGAATCAATGCAATACCACCGAGATAAAACCACGAGGAAGGCAGGTTTAATAAACGAGGTGCAATCACGCTGCGCGACCCTACTCGGCCTGCACACGCGACCTGCGAACCGCCATTTAATTCGCCGCGACATTAAGAGCGTACGAATAATCGTAGCATCTCACACGACCTTCTCATGTCTCACACCCACACATGCTCCGATTATTACGACCCTCAGGCCACGGCACAACCTTATGGTTGGCGGTCAGGCGGTCGCAAACCGGGCATCGTCCTCCCCGTGAGGCACGGCGACGTCATGGGCTTTACCCCACCGACGGCATTCCATAAAGAACCATGGGCCCGACCTCAGGACTCCGATTCACCACTGCCGCGACCCAATGGTCACGGCACAACCCCGAAGGATTGGCGGTCATCCGGCTCAACCGGGCTATCAACTTTAATCTGACCATGCAACACATCAGCAAACAGTTCATTCTTGTCTTTGCTTTTGCTTGGTCGTGAATGCAACACCGCTCATACGCTCATGCTCATGCGACATGCCATTTCAGATAACCCACGCATTATGTCATGCGGTATCACTGACAATTCCAAAATTCCAAATTCCACCAATCATCAATCCGTACATTCCCTAATTCTCAGGAATAACTCAATAAATCAGCACTTTCACTTCCACTTTCCGGTCTTCGACATTGCATTTCATCATCATTCACGCATATAATTAACAATCGGCACTTCAAGAAAGCATAACAACCAATAACATATCAATTTGAAACCAAAATTTACGTATGAACAGTCTCACAGTGAACGAATGTGTGAACGGTGATTGTGGCGATGTCGTGAAACGATAAATATGAACAAGATAAATACAAAGTGATAATCCGAAATTAATAGAATAATATTAAAATTAACCATGGTTACTAAATTTAACCTAACTAGGTTAATTAACTCAACCATGATTAATAATTAACCATAGTTACTTTAGAAACTAACCTAGTTACTTTAATTAATTAACCTTAGTTACTTTAATACTAACTATGGTCAATTAACTAACCTAGTCAGCCTTAATTAACTCAGCCACCATTAACAAACTAACCCATAATTAACCAAGCACAAAAATTAAACTAATTAACCCCTAAGCAAGATTAACCCCTAAACAAGGATTAGGAAGTTAACTTACTTGGATCGGAAATCCGGCGACACCGGCACGTAGAGGGAACGAGGGCTACAAGGGGTAAGCTTCGGGGATGGCAACGGACGACAAACGGTGGCGAAATGGGCCAAAAACACTGCTGGTTACTGTTCACGCGGAACTGACCAGCAGTGCGGAAAAGGCAACGGGCGGCTAACGGCGACCAGCGGTGACCGGGATGCGCGGCTGGCTTCCTAACTTCGAGGACTACACTTTCAGGCGGTTGCGGCGCTCCGGTGACGGCGGCCAAGGCTGTTTTCCGGCTGGAAAACAGTATGGACAACAAAGAACACTAGAAATGGAAGAGAAAAGGAAAGAGAAAAAGGGAGAGAGGGGCTGGGCTGGTGCACGAATTTTGGGAGAAAGAGGAGAGAGAAGAGGCTGAAAACTTGAAGGAGAAGCCAAGGCAAGTGGGCTTGCCACTGCTTGAAGGGCCAATCAAAAAAAGCAAAACAAAGCATAAACAATGCCCACTTGGGCACAAAAGCAAAAAAGGGCCAAGAGAGAAGCCCATGGGCTGGAAATGGAGGGGAACTGGGCCAACTTCAGCCCCTCTTGGGTTGGGCTGAATGGGTGCAGCGCCGTTGGGCCGCCGAGTCTTGGGCCGGCCCACTCGCGGCCCGAAACCCGGTCCAATTCTTCCTTTTTTCCAACTCTTCCGTGTCCAACGGAAAATCCCAAAATAAATGAGGCGACGTCCAAGTATTTAGTCCCGATATCATCGAAGTCGGTTCCAAAATCCCGGATTAAAAATCGGGGCTAAATTAGTCAATTTTCGGGATGTTACACCCCCTTCTTCTTTATTTCTTCTTGTCCACGTGGGCTAAGGCCCATCTTTCCCCACTCTTCCTTCTCGCAGCCCGGCCCGGCCACTTCTCCTTCTTCTTCCTCCTTCCGCTCCTTCCTCCCCCATCTCGCGCAACTCACACGCGCGAAGACAGAAGAGGAGCGGATCGGCGGCGAGGACACCTCGCATGCGCCATCAATGCGCCGCGAGATCCGGCGCAAAGCCGGATGGAAGAGACGTCTTGGCGGAAGCTTTCAATGCCGGCGGAGAAGAGGGGATGGGATGCGCGGTTCGGTCGAGCGAGAGCCCCAGGCGCCGAGGACCGCCGGTCGGAGCACCTCCGTCGACCGGGCTCTCGCACTATAAAGCAGAGGGGTCGGCGAAGGAGAAGACACGAAGAACACGAGCACAAACGTAGAGGAAAGAGAGGAGAAGCGGGGAGCTCGGAGGGTATCCCCTTGGAGAGACATCCAGGAGGCCCGACGAGCGACCGCCGATTCGAGAGAGAGCTGAGAGAGAATGGAAATAGATCCGAGAGAGAGATTTGAGGGCGGAGAGAAACACGATCCGAGAGAGAAAGGCCGCCGCATTTCGCCCGAGTCCCGTTGTGGGCGGTGGCCGGTTGCTCGCCCGACCCGCCCGCTTGTTCGTTTCCGTGAGAGAAGAGTGAGATTCGAGAGAAGGCGAAGGTCGAAGCAAGATCGAGAGGGTGGACCGGAGAGAGAGGGTGCTGCTCGGCGGAGTCCCGCCGCGGCATGACGGCCGTTTGCTCGGCCCACGCCGTCGGCTGCCAGCCAACCACCAACGACACCGCCCCCGCTGGTGTCGTTTCCGTAAAAGAGAAGGACACGAGATCGCAAAGGGGAGAGAAGCACGGGACCGCGCCCGCCGCCGCATCCGAATGCTGCTTCGACTCAACGCCACCGCAGCTCGCCACCCCCACGCCGTTCAACCACCAACGGCGCCGCGATAAGCGTCGCTCCCGCCACTTCAGCCCTTGGAGTCATCGCCGTCTCTTCCGCCACGGCCACGGCCGAGCTCGCCAGAGCTCACGCCGACGAGCCCGCCGCCGCCTCCTGTCGGCCATCGCCTCCTCATCACGTCCGCCGATCCTCCCGGGTCGGCGCTCACTCGCCGCGGACCCAGCCATTCGTCCACGCCCCCTCGGCGCCACGCAATATGCCACAGAGAAGGGGGAACGCGGGTCGGGTCAATGACCGGAGTCGGGCGCGAGACCCGGTCGACCCTTTAGGGTTTGGCTCTTCCGGGCCGAGCCGTTGGGCCTCTTCGTCTTTTAGGGCTGGACTTGTTTTTAGATGGGCTTGACTAATCATTTCTTTTGTTTCGTGCACTTCCCGCGGCCAAAGCGAATCGAGCCCATCAACCGGACTCGGCCCGACCAAAGGCCTAGGGTCATTCGGCCCAAGTCGGCCCCCGACCGGACCCGGATATCCGACCCGGGGCCGGGTCGATTTTAATAATATAATATAATATTATTATTTAAAATAAAAATAAAAAATATTTTATTTTCCAGAAAAATCCGAAAATCCGAAAAATAGTTTATAATTTCCAAATAATATCAGAAAATCCAAAAAATATTTTATGTTTCACATTTTCTAAAAAAGAAAACCAGAAAATTCAGAAATATTTTATATTTTCTAAAAATCAGAAAAACCCAAAAATATTTTATTTTTCCAAAAAGAAAGGAAAAAGCCAAAAAATGTTTGTTTCAACAATGCATGAAAAATCCTTGAAAAGGCAAAAATATCAAACCCGAGGGTTTAAACAAGATTAGGTACCGGAAGGGCATTAGTGATTAACTAGTGTAATCGAGTCCCGATCCTAGTTTCTCTGCAGTTTGCGCAGAGTAAAATATTTCTCCCAATATTTTACTTGAGTTTCTAATCGACCCACCCCAAACTGATTAGTGGCGACTCCTTTTTTAAATGAAATTGAATTGCAGGTTAAAAACTCGAACCTTAAGTCGTGAATTGGTGGGCTTGGGAGAGCCCGGGCTAAACCCCGATGAGGCGTTCGGCGAGCCATTAGCCTCCGAGACCAAAAGGAGGTCGCGAGCGACCCCTTCTTTTATTATTTTGGCCGGTGGAAGATTAAGTTGAGGAGCTGAGCTAACAAAGAATTAATGAGGAATGTTCTGTTTATTCCTAACCATAACCAAAGGCCAATCACCAACTTATTATCACAACCCTAGATTTTTTATATCTCTTGTTATATAAACGTCCATCTCTCCTTCCTCCATTTACTCAAACACAATCAGCAATCCATTCCTCTCAGCTCATTGATTTCAAGTCCTTGAGCCTATCACAGCACAATATCCCAACTTCATATACCAATATGGCTTCTTCCTCAAAGAGTTTTGTTCTTTTTATCGCCCCTAATTTTCTCAACCATCAACATGAGCATTGGCGCTCGTCATCTACTGCAAACAACTATGCCATCCATACCCTCCCTTCCAACAATACCGACTTTGCCAAACCCACATCGCTTCCACCATCGTAGTCAATGCCAACATTGCCTAAGGTCGCCATGCCACCATTGCCTACCATCCCAACGACTCGCCACAACCCACACCGCCGACGCTGCCCACCGCACAACCAGCACTTTTGCCCAAGACTGCTCGCCACCACTTCCAAGCTTGCCAACCATGCCAACCACCTTGCCGCCAATGCCAAGCATCCCTACTTCTCTCCCTAAAATCCTTCTATTCCTTTCTCGCTCCTCCTCCAGCTACCAGCACCTGAAGATTTTAGTACCAGACGATATAACATGAGATTATTTCATATTTATTGGAGTGCCTCCCTTATGTTTGTAGAATTGTTCGAATACACGTGTCTTGTGCTATTCTAGAGAGCTCTTTGGGTGTGAATTATGTCTTTTTCCATTGTGATGTACCTATGTATTTACAATATATATGTATTGATCAGTGACTGACTCACCTTTTATTATGCTTTTTCCATCGCTTCCAAGCTCATTGTTACGCGCACTGCATTCCAATGGATTTATGAGAAGGAAAAGATTCAGATAGAAAAGCAACCTAACCAGAAAGTGCTATATCTATTCTGCATTGACATCATTTCTCAACCTGTATCTTCGTCATTCACATAGAACGGTGGATTACCCGCAGGCGTTTGTCCCTATCGAACATTTTATAATAGTTGCTTTTAGCTAGATAATTAAATGGAGTTAATGTCTTTTCTAATTCGAAATCCACTGTTAGTGGTATTTTTATGAAGTTAAAAGATGGATACGATTGATTGGAATTTATTGAGAGCAGTGTGCTTTCTCCCTATCTTCTTTCAATTATTAGCATAGGCAGTAAAGCAGAAGCAGACACCGGGAGATGCTTTCTGGCAATTATCTCAATAGGCTTGAATTGATTTTTGTGTTTTTGGTGGGTTCATTTGTCAAGCAATTTGTTGGAGATATCCGAATGTCGGTCCACATTTCTTTGGACCAATTTGCAGTACACAAATTTCGAGCTCCATCCGGTACGGAGATCCTTTTGGTAACTAGACAAATTGTGAATTTATAAAAGTGAGTTTTTCATCAATGGCCACCGAAATCTACCAAGACACAAAGAGGAGTATTAAGCAGGGTTAAAGTATCAAAAATTCCAAAACTATTACATTATTACCAATTCAATCATAGATCTTTTAATTGGACCAATAGAGTTATAAACTTTTTCGCATTTGTATTAATTAAGTCCATTCAACCAATTGAGTCCTAAACCTCAACGTGATTAGTGTACAAAAAATCCCCAAGCTTTCGAAAGTTACATTTTAGTTTCTAAACTTGCACTTTGTTACACTTGTTAAGGAGGCTGTTAACTTTTTCGTTTTTGAGTGTTGCGCACATACCTTCAGGGGGGTAAACTGCGACATTTTCTTTAATTTTTTTTTATATCAAACGGTCTTTTTGCTCTCAATTACAATGGATAATATGTAAAATATGAAAAGGGAAAATTGACACCACTAACCCTTAAAATGACCAAATTCATATAATAAATTAGGAAAACCTATGAGATATATAAAATGGATAACATAAAAAATAAATAGATGAAAAAATTAGTGAACATTGAATGTAAGAAGTTGCAATATTTTTCAACCATTTAATGTCAATTGTATGATTTAGCTTATTATTACCGCTAAACATGTAGGACCTAGGCTCCCACTCGTACATATATTATCCGCTTTGGGTCGAAGCCCGCACGGCTTTAAAATGCGTATATACACAATAGAGAACCCAAGTGCTTAGAGACGCGCCCTCCCTGCGCACGTCCAATGACTCCGCCCGTGCACCGTCGCTTGAGTTGTCACAATCTCCCCCCTCCAAGCATAGGGTTCTGCGCCTGTGGCCCCACATGCAGTCGGGAGTCGGTTATGATACCATTTGTAAGAACCCGAGCTCTCATTGTACAAATATTGTCCTCTTTGGGCCGAGGCCTACACAGCTTTAAAATGCATATATACAAAATAGAGAACCCAAGTGCTTATCAACTAGCTCATCATTCCCCCTTAGACGATGTGGGACAAGAGACACGCTTCTCCTGTGCACGTGCTCGGGGACTCCGCCCGCACTTTGCCGCCCTTGGGCCATCACAAAACATGTACTTTTACTAGTGTAATGTGTTAGATCTAAGAAAACTTTAAAAATAAGGAAAGTTTTTGAAAAAATGGAAATACTTGGGAGAGGCACTTTAAGATTGAGAGAGAGAGAGAATTTCCAATGTATTTATTATTGTTCCCATATGACGTCCAACATGTTTGACTTATGCAGTTGCATTGTCACATATTTCAATGAAACGTGCGTATTTAGGCTTGATCCGGTTGTTAAAATCCAACAAGTTTTAACTTCTTCAAGTACTAGGAGTTACAACCGACCCAAAAAATTGCTCGAATTCAATTTTAAATATGAAAATTAATTAAATTAAATTAAAAACTAAAATTTTAAAAAAAAAGGAGAGATAGATAGAGCATAGGCGGGAGGGGGTTCCCCTCGCCTATTGTCGCTGCTTGCCAACCTCATCGACGAGAGGCGAAGGCTAGTAGGCCCTCACCTAGGAGCCAAAAGAGGGTGACAACCCTTTCCCGGATCTAGGCGAGAGTTGTCCGCCCTTGCACGAGGCGCCAACAACCCCTTGCCTAGGTCGGGGCAAGGGCGGATGACCTCGCCCAAATATGGGAGAGGGTTGCCACCCTTTTGGCTCCTAGGTGAGGGCTAGCGACGTGGTGACGACCACAAGCAAGGGAGCCCCCGCCTATGCTGTGCTACTTTTTTTTTTAATTCTAGTTTTTAATATTATTTAATTAATATTTATATTAAAAATTGAATAGGGCCAAAACAATGTCGTTTTGGTTAAATATAAGTTAACTCGACTTTTCGTGAGCCACGTAGGTGACTTATATTATTAAATAAATGCCATATTGATTTTCGATCACTTTTGCTAGATTTGGCATTTAAATGTCCCACTTTTCTAAAAAAGTACCACTTAAGTGTACCTTTTGAAATTTTTGACACATAGGTATCTCTCCATACCAAGTTTTGACACTTATGCTATTCTTTTGCCCCAATCTATAGAGCATCAGCACCTGCAAAAAAATAGAATTGAACAATCCATAGAAATTGATGAACCAAGAGAAATGCCTAGTCTAGCCTAAGGTGTAGTGTTGAGATATGCGTGCAAATCATGCTAAAAGGTTTTATAATGGAGAATTGATATGATGTTGAGTAGTTAATATATTTAAGTTGACCTATAACCTATTAATTTAAGCTTTTGAGTGAAGGTTGGTTGAATTGACTATATTTGCGAGCTTAGATTTGAGGTCTCTTAATGATCTCTTCGATCAAAGGTATAGTACTTTTTACTGCACACTCCCAACACCAAACCTAAATGTGTAGGGATCATTCTGTACACATAATGACCAAGGCACCATAGAAGTAGGAGGATTCACACCTAGTTGGTCCTTCACAATGTCTGTTAGGATACACGTATGAATGGCTTGTATTAGAGAAGTCCTACATCGAGAGAGTTGATGTGATGTTGAGCACTCTAATTTTAACTATATGCAATAGATACAACCCTACAAAAATAACTTGTTTGTCAACACTTAACACCAATCTCAAAGCAGATAAGACCGGAACTATTTTTTGCGGAATATTTGAGTCAAGCTTTTATTTTTTTATCATTTGAGCCACCAAAAGAGAAAAAAAAAGAAAAGGAAGAGGAAGCAGAGTACCTAAAGGCCAAGGTTCGGAGAGATCAGTCAAAGCAATACAAGAAACCGGGATTAATATTTTAAATTTTAAGAAGCAAGTTAACAATCAACCTCTCTCAAAAGACAAAGATGCGAAGCTCGACGTCATGAAAGCATGGCCATTTGTTAGAAAAAGAACGACAGATTTGACCTTTTCTTCCTTTTTTTCCAGGTGGAAGATTGAGCTGAGGAGGTGAGCTAACTAAGTGCCAATAAGATGATGTTCTAGTATTTTCCTACCCATAACCAAAGGTCGGTCACCAACTTATCCCACAACCCAAAATTCTATATGCCTATCTCTTGCTATATAAACTCCCATCCCCTTCCTCCATTTAAGACATAACTAGCAATCCATCCCAGTTCTCCTTCATTTCAAGTCCTTTAGCCTACCACAACATAAAATACACACCCCATTACCAACATGGCATCTTCATCAAAGAGCTTTATTCTTGTTGTCACCCTAATTTTCTCAACCATCAACATGAGTTTCGGAGCTCGTAATCTGCTTCAAACAACTATGCCATCAATACCATCTCTTCCCACCGTACCAACTTTACCAACATCATTGCCTCCATTGCCGACCATGCCAACATTGCCAAAGGTCGCCGTGCCACCAATGCCTGCCATCCCAACAACCCTGCCTCAGCCCACACTACCGACACTGCCCGCCACACAACCAACATTGCCCAAGACTACTTTGCCACCGCTCCCAAGCTTGCCAACCATGCCGACCACCTTGCCGCCCATGCCAAGCATCCCTACTTCTCTCCCTAAGATTCCTCCATTCCTTTCCTCACTCCACCTCCAGCAACCAGCCCTTGAAGATTTTAGCATTATGTGAGGTCACTTTAGAGTATTTTTTAAATTGTTGGCGTCCCCTTACGTCCATAAGATTGTTTGCATATGTGTGTTGTGTCGTTATATGTATTTTGAGATTCTATTTATCATTCACATTGTTCCTAGTGAGCTCTTTTGCTGCAAATAAATGTTTCTCCAGTTTGTTGTATCAACCTACTATGATGTGTATTTTATCAGTGATTTTTGTCTCCCGTTCTTTCTGTGTCCTTTCCACCGCTTCCGAAGCTCGTCAACTACCAGAAAATTGACCTTTTGCCCCGACATTATTTTATGGCTAGAAGCCTGGAATTTCGAGAAAAAAGCCGTGTCTAAAGGCCTATGGCGGTAGAACTTGGATACGAAATGAGATAATTTCATAGCCTTAAGTAGACTTTTCATCACAAAAATATTCACGGCAAATGCGCAAAAAAGATCCTCTATGGGGACGACTTCAAATTGTGGCTAAAGGCCAACCTTTTGGCGACGAAAACTTCTCGGATCATTGTAGCTTTGGTGGCACAAAAATTTTGTGGCTCATGCATAAGGTCAGGAAAAAAAAATTTGTGACCCCAAGCGTCAAATTTTGAAGCAATCGAATCATTTTAGTCCACGAATTTTTTCATGGCGAATATGGTATGTGAAAAATTAATAATTTCAGAAAAGAAATTCTTTTTAGCTGAAATTTCGTGGTGATAAAACGTTTTGTAACTAAAGATCACCACATTGAAATCCAGAATTTTAGAAAAATTTCGAGAAGCTAAATTGAATCATCTTAGTCCACAAATTATTTCATGGTGAATATGGTATGCGAAAAATCTATAATTTTGGAAAAAAAAAATTCTTATAGCTGAAATTTCTTAGCGACAAAATATTTTGCAACTAAAAATCACCTCATCGGAATCCATAATTTTAGAAAAGAAATTCTTATAGCTCAAATTTTTGTGCCGACAATATATTTTTGTAACTTGCATTTTCTTACACTAGTCAAGGCCATTAACCTTTTTCGTTATCATGCGTTGCACAATACCTTTCAGGGGGTAAACTGCAACATTTTCTTTAATTTCTTTTTATCAAACGGTCTTTTTGCTCTCAATTCCTATAAATTATTATATATATATAATATGAAAAGGGAAAATTGACACCACTAACCCTTAAAATTTCCATATTCATATATTAAATTAGGAAAACCTTATGAGATATTTAAAACTGATAAAATAAAAAATAAATAGACGAAAAAGTGGGGTGCGTTTGGTAATATTTCTACTCCTGGAAATAATTTATTTTGAGAAATAATTCTTTTCTATTTCAACTCTCTCAAACAATTTCTAAGTAAAATAAGACATTTGGTGATTGCAAATATTTCTTATTATTAGAATATTATTGGAATAGAAAAGGAATAGAAATGCATTTGGTACCAACAAAAAAAAAAATTTATTTTTTTCCCCGATGGCGAATGGCAACCGGTGGTGGTGGCATGCGGTGGGTGGGCAGCGGTGTGTTATAGGCAACAAGTAATCCCCAAGAAATAATTTTCTAGAAATTGTTCTCAAGAACAAAAAGCTACTTTTTGAGAAACAGAAATGTTGCCATGCACCTTAGTGACTAATGATTGTAAGGAAGTTGCAATATTCCTCAATTGTACCATTTAACTTGTTATTATTGCTAAACATGTACTTTACTGGTGTAATGTGCTAAATCGATGAAAACTTTAAAATTAAAAAATGGAAATACTTGCGAGAGGCACTTTAAGGTTGAGAGAGAGAGAGAGAGAGAGAGAGAGAGAGAGAGAGAGAGAGACCCAATTTCCCATATATTTATTATTGTTCCCATATGACATCCAACATGTTTGACTTATGCAGTTGTATCGTCACATGTTTTAATGGAACATACGTATTTAGGCTGAATCCGAATGTTAAAATCTCACAAGTTTTAACTTCTTCAAGTCCTACGACTTACAACCGAACCACACAAAAAAGTACTAGGAGTTCACCAAAGATGACAAGGAAACATATGTAAACCCTAGATTGAAACGCTAAAATCCAGAAGCAAGTTGACAATCTCCCTAGTTCGTAGTCGTTATGAAACAAGCTATCTAGTTATCGTCCATAAAGACATAAATCCGGAGCTTAACTTCAGGAAAGCATGCCATCTATCAGAACAAGTACAGCAGATTTGACCTTTTTTTGTTTCCTTTTTGCCGGTGGAAGATCGAGCTGAGGAGGTGAGCGAACAATGAACCAATGAAGAGATGTTCCGTGTTTCTTTCCTAACCTAACCAAAAAGGCCAGTCACCAACTCATTATCACAAACCTAAATTTTTATATAACTATCTCTTATTATATAAATTCCCATCTCCTTCCTCCATTTACTCAACACAATCAGTATTCCATTTCTCTCAGCTCATTGATCTCAAGTCCTTGAGCCTATCACAGCACAATATCCTAACTCCATATACCAATATGGCTTCTTCCTCTAAGAGCTTTGTTCTCTTCATCGCCCTAATTTTCTCAGCCATCAACATGAGCCTTGAGCTCGCCATATGCTACAAACAACTATGCCATCCATACCATCTCTTCCCACAATACCAACATTACCAAACCCGACATTGTTGCCACCCCTGCCAGCCATGCCGACATATCCTAAGGTTGCCGCGCCACCATTGCCTGCCATCCCAACGACCCTACCTCAGCCCACACTGCCAACGCTGCCCAAGACTACTCTGCCGGGCCGCCCCGAGCTTGCCCTAGCTGTGCCGACCACCTTGCCGCCAATGCCAAGCATCCCTACTTCTCTCCCTAAGATTCCCTCTATTCCTTTCCTCACTCCACCTCCAGCCACCAGCCCTTGAAGATATTAACATCATGTGAGGTCATTTGAGAGTATTTTAAAATTGTTGGCGTTCCCCATTTGTTTGTGCGATCGGTCGCATATATTTGTGTCATCATGAGATGTCTTCTTGGGATTCTATTTATCATTCATATTGTTTCCTAGTGAGCTCTTTTTAGTGCGAGTGAATCCTATATCTTGTATCCGCTACTATGATATCTATTGATCAGTGACTTGACTTCCATTCTTGTTATGTCCTTTCCACTGCTTTCAAGTTTTTACCAATAAATACATACTGTCAGTAGAAAAGTGTCTTCCGCATCACAAAAGAAATTTATGGTAAAAGGTGTAAAAATAGATGCTCCACCTAAAGGGGCAACTTTTTGCGACGAAAATTTCGTGGGTTTTTGTAGCTTTGACAACACAAAATTCCATGGCTAATGACATTAGGCAAGGAAAGATTCATGACTGAAAGCATCAAATTTCGATTGAATTATCTTTGCCCATTAAATATTTCTTGGCGACAATGTCCTGGGAAAACCTGTACTTTTAGCCATGAAATTTTCATAGTTGAAATGCTGTGGCCACACCACAATTCCTTTTCGTAGCCGAAATTTTTTGCCACGGAACAAATCATCGCATGATAAATTATTGGGTAAAAAAGGGTGCAAATTTGCTCGTTGCTAAAAGTCCTTCGCAAATTTTGAGTTGATATTAGAGGTACCGTTTGCAAGAATTTTATTTTTGCAGTTGTTTATGCATATCATAAATTAACCTTAATGAGCAAATATAAAGTTAAAATTAGATTCATAATTTGGCAATACATGACATAGTGGTGCATCCTCCTCAATACTATGCAAATTAAAAGAAAAAAAAAAACATCATATCAATACCTAAAGGTGGACCAACCTCCTTGATGATCAACAAAAGAAAAAAATACCAACCATATCAGCATATGAATGGTCGTCCAGCCTTCACGCCAATCTACAAGGCATGGATACCTCAAGTGCCAAAAAAACATGACATTGGAAACACTTAAGTACCAAAAGTTCGGAAAAATACACTTAACTGCCAAAATGGGAACAAAATGGATTAGTTAAATACCAATTGCGAAAAATTCGACCAAATTGCATATGTGGCATTTTTCTGAAGACATGAACTCAAAACAACGTCGTTTTGGGCACCGACATGGCTAGACTTAGCCAAAGTGACGTCGTTTTGCTCAAATTCAATTTTTAATATGAAAATTAGTTAAATTAAATTAAAAACTAAAATTAAAAAAAAGAGGAGAGAGAGATAGAGCATAGGAAGGAGGGGGTTCCCGCCTACTGTTGGCGCTTGCTGGTGACCCTGTCGATGAGAGGCGAAGGCTAGTAAGCCCCTCACCTAAGAGTTGAGAGAGGGCGACAACCCTCTCCCAAATCTAGGCGCGAGTCACTTGCCCTGCATAGGTGCAGGCAGCCCTTTGCCTAGGCTAGGGCAAGGGCAGACGATCCTCGCGCAAGAATATGGGAGAGGGTTGCCACCCTCTCCCGACTTCTAGTGAGGGCTTGTTGGCCCTCATCCAAGTGTCAACAACCATTGCCACCGCCCCAATAGCGACAAGGCGAAGACCACAAGCTAGGGAGCCCCCACCTATGTTGTGCTACTTTTTTTTAAAATTTTAGTTTTTAATATTGTTTAATTAATATTTATACTAAAAATTGAATTGAGCCAAAACGACATCGTTTTGGTTGAATATAAGCTAACTCAGCTTTTCGGAGTGAGCCACGTAGGTGACTTATATTATTAAATAAATGCCATGTCGAATTTCCAACCACTTTTGCTAGATTTGGCATTTAAGGGCGCGTATGATAACCATTCTGTTTCTATTTCTAACATGTTTCCGGAATAGGAATCCGTTTGGTAAAAAAAATAACTTTTTTATTTCTTGAACAAATTTCTGTTCTAGAAATAGGTTTGGAATAGAAATTAGAAACAAAAAATTTTAACTTTTCTAATTCTGGAATAGAAATCATAAATTGTTTATCTCTTTCTTACTTCTCACTCGAAGGAATTTCTTGTTGTCCACGGCTCACCACCACCACCACCCCGCCCCACCGCCGATCGTCGCCGCCGCCATCGTTGTTACCGCCGCCGCTGCCACCACCACTGTCGTCACCGTTGGTTGCCGTCGGCGCCTCGTCACAGCGCCCATCGGTCGCTGATTGTCGCCGCCACCGCCCCTCCCATTACCACCGCCACTTGGGAAAATGAATTTTTTGTGATTATCAAACGAATTTCTATTCTAAGAATAGAATTTTTTTGTCATTATCAAACGTGTTTTTGGTTTAGAAACTCATCCATAAATAGAAATAGAAAAATCTATTTTTCTTCTAGAAATCAATTTACGACCAGAAATGTTATTATTCGTGCCCTAAATGTCCCACTTTTCTAAAAAAGTGACACTTAAATGTATCTTTCAAAAATTTTGACATTTAAGTATCCCTCCAGGTTAAGTTATGGTACTTATGCTATTCTTTTTCCCCAATCTACAAAGCATCAACACCTGCAAAAAATAGAATTGAACGATCAATAGAAATAGATGAACCAAGAAAAATGCCCTAGTGTAGCCTAAGGTGTAGTGTCGAGATATGCGTAAAGGTTTTATTTTGGAGAATTAATATGATGTTGAGCAGTTAATATATTTAAATTGGCCTATAACTCATTAATTTAAGCTTTTGAGTGAAGATTGGTTGAATTGAATATATTTGTGAGCTCAGATTTGAGCTCTCTCTTAATGATCTCTTCAGTCGAAGGTATAGTACTTTTACTGCACACTCCCAACACCAAACCTAAATGTATAGGGATCATTCCTTACACGTAATGACTAAGGCGCCATAGAAGTAGGAGGATTCGCACCTAGTTGGTCCTTCACAATGTCTATTAAAATACACGTATGAATGGCTTGTATTAGAGAAGTCGTACATCAAAGAGTTGATGGGATGTTGAGCACTCTAATTTTAATTTTATGCAATAAATACAACCTACGAAAATAACTTGTTTGTCGACACTTAACACCAATCTCAAAGCAGATAAAGACCGGAACTATTTTTCGCGGAATATTTGAGTCAAGTTTTTATTCTTTTTATCATTTGAGCCACCAAAAGAGAAAAAAAGAAGAAGGAAAAGGAAGCAGAGCACCTAAAGGCCAAAGTTCGGAGAGATCAGTCAAGGCAACACAAGAAACCGGGATTAATATTTTAAAATTTAAGAAGCAAGTTAACAATCAACCTCTCTCAAAGACAGATGCGAAGCTCAACGTCATGAAAGCATGGCCATGTGTTAGAAAAAGAACGACAGATTTGACCTTTTCTTCCTTTTTTCCAGGTGGAAGATTGAGCTGAGGAGGTGAGCTAACTTAGTGCCAATAAGATGATGTTCTAGTATTTTCCTACCCATAACCAAAGGTCGGTCACCAACTTATCCCACAACCCAAAAATTCTATATGCCTATCTCTTGCTATATAAACTACCATCCCCTTCCTCCATTTAAGACATAACTAGCAATCCATCCCAGTCCTCCTTCATTTCAAGTCCTTTAGCCTACCACAACATAAAATACACACCCCATTACCAACATGGCATCTTCCTCAAAGAGCTTTATTCTTGCTGTCACCCTAGTTTTCTCAACCATCAACATGAGTTTCGAGCTCGTCATCTGCTTCAAACAACTATGCCATCAATACCATCTCTTCCCACCATACCAACTTTACCAACATCGTTGCCTCCGTTGCCGACCATGCCAACCATGCCGACATTGCCAAAGGTCGCCATGCCACCAATGCCTACCATCCCAACAACCCTGCCTCAGCCCACATTGCCAACGCTGCCCGCCACACAACCAACATTGCCCAAGACTACTCTGCCACCGCTCCCAAGCTTGCCAACCATGCCGACCACCTTGCCGCCCATGCCAAGCATCCCTACTTTCTCCCTAAGATTCCCTCCATTCCTTTCCTCACTCCACCTCCAGCCACCAGCCCTTGAAGATTTTAGCATTATGTGAGGTCGCTTTAGAGTATTTTTAAATTGTTGGCGTCCCCCCTTACGTCCATAAGATTGTTCGCATATGTGTGTTGTGTCATGATATGTATTTTAAGATTCTATTTATCATTCACATTGTTCCTAGTAAGCTCTTTTGCTGCGAATAAATGTTTCTCCAGTTTGTTGTATCAACCTACTATGATGTGTATTTTATCAGTGATTTTTGGTTCCCGTTCTTTTCGTGTCCTTTCCACCGCCTCCGAAGCTCGTCAACTACCAGAAAATTGACCTTTTGCCCCGCCATAATTTTATGGCTAGAAGCCTGGAATTTTGAGAAAAAAGACGTGCCTAAAGGGCTATGGCGGTAGACCTTGGATACGAAATCGGATAGTTTCAAAGCCTTAAGTAGACTTTTCATCACAAAAATATTTCACAGCAAATCCGCAAAAAGATCCTCAATAGGGACGACTTCTATTTGTGGCTAAAGGTCAACCTTTGGCGACGAAAATTTCTTGGATTGTTGTAGCTTTGGTGGCACAAATTTTTGTGGCTAATGCATAAGTTCAGGAAAAAATAATTTGTGACCGAAGCGTCAAATTTTTTGAAGCAGTCGAATCATCATAGTCCACAAATTATTTCATGGAGAATATAGTATGCGAAAAATCCATAATTTTAGAAAAGAAATTCTTATAGTTAAAATTTCGTGGCAACAAAACATTTTGTAATTAAAGATCACCTCATCGAAATCCATAATTTTAGAAAAAATTTCAAAGCGGTCAAATCATCTTAGTCCACAAATTATTTCATGGTGAATATGGTATGCGAAAAATCTATAATTTTAAAAAAGAAATTCTTATAGCTGAAATTCCATGGCGACAAAATATTTTGTAACTAAAAATCACCTCATCGAAATTCATAATTTTGGAAAATAAATTCTTATAGCTCAAATTTTGTGACGACAAAACATTTTTGTAACTTGCATTTTTACACTTGTCGAGGCCATTAACTTGTTTCGTTATCATGTGTTATGCACAATACCTTTCGGTGGCTAAACTGCAACATTTTCTTTTTCTTTTTTTCCTATCAAATGGTCCGTTTGCTCTCGATTGCAATAAATACTATATATCATATGAAAAGAGAAAATTGACACCACTTACCCTTAAAATTTCCATATTCATATATTAAATTAGGAAAAACCTATGAGATATTTAAAACGATAGCATAAAAAATAAATAGATGAAAAAATTAGTGACTATTGATTGTAAGAAGTTGCAATATTTTGTAATTGTATGATTTAACTAGAGGTGTCAAAATGGTTGATAAAACCCATATTATGACTCACTTTTAGTTAAACGGATCAAATATGAGTCAAGTGAAAATTAAATATAAGTTACATAATGAGTCACATATGGGTCTTAAAAAGTTAAGCAAAAATAAAAATAAGTCTTAATATGGGTATGGGTTAAATTAAGTGGATTCCCTAATAACCCACTCTGAACCCATGGTCCAAGGCTCTCCTCCTCTCTCTTCTTCCATCCCCTGCATCGCTGACCTCCATTGCCAATCCCGCCTCCATACTGTTGTCACCATCATCAATCCCAAGCTCATCGTCGTCGGCCGAGCTTGGCCGGGCTCTAGGCGGTGAGTCGCAAGCTCACCAACCTTGGCCAACCTCCCGGCTCGCTTGGATTTGGGAAGGCAATCTCTAAGGTCGCCGGCCGGAGCATGGCCCGATCTAGGCGAGGCGAGCCTTGAGCTCGCCGGCTGAAGCTCGGCCTAAATCTAGGTAGGCGAGCTGCGAGATCGACGGCCTTGGCCAAGCTAAAGCTCGCCTAGGTCCGGGCAAGCGAGACCCAAGCTTGCGGCCTCTAGCACCACAACAGCTCGGCCAACGCCGGCGAGCTCGGGGTCACCGTTTGCTTGGATCGGCGAGCCTCGAGTTTGCCAACCTAGGTTGAGTGGGGCTCACCGACTTGCATCTTGGCCGGTCGCCGTTGGGTGACGCCCCGGAGGAAAAGGGGGAAGAAGAAGGAAGAAGAAAGAAAGAGAAAAGAAAGAAAAATAATAAAGATATAAAAGAAAATAATAATAATAATATTTTAAAAAATAATTTAAAATTAGATTTTTCTTAAAAAATTATTTTCCAAAAAAGATATTCACACTTTATTTATTTTATTTACTATTTTTTTATTATTTAATTTACTTTATAAATTTAATGTGATTTTTTTATTAAAATAACTTATTTGTGAAATGTTTAAATTAGATTAAATGGATAGGAGTAGATTTTGTTAAATTAAGTTAATTATTAATATGTGTCGGCAATATGAGTCGGGTTGGGTATGACTTTGGATATGGGTCAAGTCAAGTATGGGTCATCAAATTTATATTACATGAAAATTGGACAAAACGGGTTAAATAGATCAATATGGGTTGAACCATTTTTGACCCAATCCAAACCAGACCCGATCCACCCATTTGACACCTTTACATTTAACTCGTTATTACTGCTAAACATGTACTTTACCAATGTAATGTGCTAAATCTAAGAAAACTTTAAAAATAAGGAAAGTTTTGAAAAAATGGAAATACTTGGGAGAGGCACTTTAAGCTTAAGAGAGAGTGACAAATTTCCCATATATTTATCATTGTTCCCATATGACGCCCAACATGTTTAACTTATGCAGTTGCATGGTCACATGTTACGATGAAACATACGTATTTAGGCTTGATCCGAATGTTAAAATCCCTCAAGTTTTAACTTCTTCAAGTACGAGGAGTTACAACCGACCAAAAAAAAGTACAAGGACTTACCGACTGAAAAAAAAAAAGTACCAGGAGTTCACCAATGATGACATGGAAACATATGTAAACCCTAGATCGATACGTTAAAATCCAGAAGCAAGTTGACAATCTCCCTAGTTCGTAGTAATTGGTTGAACAAGCTATCTAGTTACCGTCCATAAAGACATAGATCCGAAGCTTGACTTCAGGAAAGCATGCCATTTGTCAAAACAAGTACAGCAGATTTGACCTTTTTCTTTCCTTTTTTGCCGGTGGAAGATTGAGCTGAGGAGGTGAGCTAACAAAGAACCAATGAAGAGAAGTTCTGTGTTTCTTTCCTAACCTTACCCAAAGGCCAGTCGCCAACTAATTATCACAAACCTAATTTTTTTATATAACTATCTCTTGTTATATAAACTCCCATCTCCTTCATTCATTTACTCAGACACAATCAGCATTCAATTTCTCACAGCTCATCGATTTCAAGTCCTTGAGCCTATCACAACACTATATCCTGACTCCATATCCCACTATGGCTTTGTCCCCTAAGATCTTTGTTCTCTTGGTTGCCCTAGTTTTCTCAACCATCAACATGAGTTTCGGAGCTCGTCATCTACTTCAAACAACTATGCCATCAATACCGTCTCTTCCCACCATGCCAACTTTACCAACATTATTGCCTCCATTACCAGCCATGTCAACATTGCCAAAGGTTGCCATGCCACCATTGCCTGCCATCCCGACAACCCTACCTCAGCCCACACTACCAACGCTGCCCGCCACACAACCCACGCTGCCCAAGACTACTCTACCACCACTCCCGAGCTTGCCAATTGTACCAACCACCTTGCCACCAATGCCAAGCATCCCTACTTCTCTCCCTAAGATTCCCTCTATTCCTTTCCTCACTCCACCTCCAGCCACCAGCCCTTGAAGATATTAGCATCATGTGAGGTCATTCTGAGAATATTTTAAAATTGTTGGGGTCGCCCCATATCTTGTATCCGCTACCATGATATCTATTGATCAGTGATTTGGTTCCATTATTGTTATGTCCTTTCCACTGCTTTCAAGTTTTTACCAATAATTATATACTGTCGATGTAAAAAAAAAAAATTGTCTTCCACATGTGACTATCAGCCTTTTTCTCATTATTAACCACGAAAGAAAGTCACGGTAAAAGGCGTAAAAGAGATGCTCAAAATAAAAGGATCAACCTTTTGTGACGAAAATTTCATGGGTTTTCATAGCTTTGGCAACACAAAATTCCGTGGCTAATGACATTAGGCAAGGAAAGATTCGTGACTGAAAGCATCAAATTTTGTAGCCGTTGTACTTCTAGCCATGAAATTTTCCTAGCTGGAATGTGATTTCCTTGTTAAAAACGTCCATATACTTTTCGCTGCAAAACAAATCGTCGCATGACAAATTATTGGGTAAAAGGATGCAAATTTTGCTCGTTGCTAAAAGTCCTTTGCAAATTTTGAGTCCATATTAGACGTACCATTTGCAAATCTAGGTATCGTTAATTTTATTTTTGCGGCTGTTTATGCATATCATAAATTAATCCCAATGAGCAAATATAAAGTTAGACATTAAATTCGTAATTTGGCAATACATGAAATAGTGGTCCAACCTCCTCAATAATATACAAATACAAAAAAAAGAAAAAAACCAACATCATATCAATACCTAAAGGTGGACCAACCTCCTTGATGATCAACAGAAGGAAAGAAAAAAAACCAATCAAATCAGCATATGAATGGCGGTCCAGCCTCCTCGAAGATCATAAGATCATCAGCACCCGCAAAAAAACAGAGTTGAACAACCAAAAGAAATAAATGAAGCGAGAGCAATGTCCTGGTGTAGCCTAAGGGGTAGTACCAAGCCCAAGTGTATAGCCTCGAGAGAATATTGGTAAAACCGCTTGGCCACGTAAATTTAAGATGAATCATTCAGAAAGTGACACGCGTCAACATTGGGCCCACCTGTCAGAAATTTTGAAATTTTCTCTTTGTTGCTTCTCTGTTACTCTCCCGTTGAATTAATTATGCTACTCTCTTTGCTCTTTCTCTTTATGTCCCGAGAAATGACTCCGCTCTGTGCTTTATTCTCAGGAAGAGAAAACAGAGTAGAGTCGTGAAGGATAGAGAGAGGAGAGAGAATTTCAAAAATTTTCTGACAAATGTGTCCGATGTTGACACACGTCGCTCTATGAATGGTTCATCTTAAGTCTGACGTGATTAAACTGTTGTAACCAATATTTCTCGTATAGCCTCCATCATGGTCAGACGGTGTCCAGAGAGCGCAGATTGTGCATCAGTCTGTACTCGTAATGATCTAGGCCACCATAGAAGGAGGAGGATACACGCCTAGTTTTGTCCTTCACAATGTCAAGACGCAGAGACATCCACACGTTCATCTCATCCACCACCAACAATGCATCATAAAGCTGCTCCTTAACATCTCTGTCGGGGTGAGACCATGCTGCTCAGAACATCCACCCGGGGTGCTAACTCAGAGACTGTTTCGAGGGCTCGGCACCATAACTGGCCCCGTGAAGATATTCGGCCTCAGAACCAAGACAACCTCCATGATCTCTTCTTCTTGAACCTGCGATGCCTCGCCTCCAGTCTCTATTGTCGTGCACAAAACCGTTCTTGTGCGTAATTTCTAACATCTTCTCTTGGTCAAACAATAAATTTAGGAAAAACTAGAGACATTAAATAGTGCGGTCGGAGAATTGATCAAGGATATTACACTTCTGCAATTCTGCCTCGTTCGCTCATCAGCCCATTCCCCTTTACTTTTCTCCTACATCCGGACTTCAGCTACTATTTTCGGATTGAATTTTTCATTCTTTACTATTTTATGCATAATTTCCCAATCATAAAAGCACGAAAGAACAAAATATGTTCAAAAATCAATGCAGAAGCTGTAGCAAACTAAACTGAAATGCAGAAATAATAGTGTAAGCACATGTTAGAGCTATGCAGAAAAGAAAAAATATTAACGTATGTGAAAGTATATTAAAGGAGGAGGAAGAAGACAACTAATCCTATTTTTTAGCTTAATTCAACTATTTTAGCTAAGTTTAAATTCATTACTAAGCTTACTCTAGATTTTTTTAGCATTCCAAGATGCTTAAATATTGACTCATCTATTATTAACATTCAAAAATAACATAAAACAGGATGACATGTAAATAATTGGTAAAGTTATTGGCCTCGTGCCAACACAATCCCAAATGTCACACCACATGGCAAGCACAAATCTAAAGAGAAGTGCCACGTGACGAGCACAGGGGCAAACACTCTCTCAACTCTAGTTTTAATTATATAAATTAGGTACAATCCTACCAAGATAACTTGTTTGTTACTACCTAACCCCAATCTCAAAGGCGTTAAGACCGGAACTATTTTTCGTGTAATGCCTGTGTCAAAAAATTTCTCTTTTTATCATTTAAACCACAAAAAGACAAAGAAAAATGAAAAACGCAGAGTACCTAAGGCTATGGCCCATCATTCTAACAGTAGACCATTTAATTATTCGAAGCCAAAGTTTGGAGAGATCAGTCAAGGCAACGCATGGAAACCTGGATTAATATGTTAAATTCAAGAAGCAAGTTAACAATCAACCTCTCTCAAAGACACGGATGCGAAGCTTGACGTCATGAAAGCATGGCCATGTGGCACGACAAGAACGAAAGATTTGACCTTTTCTTCCTTTTTTTCCAGGTGGAAGATTGAGCTGAGGAGTTGAGCTAACTAAGTGCCAATAAGATGTTCTAGTATTTTCCCACCCATAACCAAAGGTCGGTCACCAATATATGCCTATCTCTTGCTATATAAACTCGCATCCCCTTCCTCCCTTTCAGACTCAATTAGCAATCCATCCCAGTCCTCCTTCATTTCAAGTCCTTCAGCCTACCACAACATAAAATACACACCCGATTACCAATATGGCTTCTTCCTCAAAAAGCTTTGTTCTTGTTGTCGCCCTAATTTTCTCGACCATCAACATGAGTTTGGAGCTCGTTATCTGCTTCAAACAACTATGCCATCAATACCATCTCTTCCCACCATACCAACTTTACCAACATCATTGCCTCCACTGCCGACCATGCCGACATTGCCAAAAGTCGCTGTGCCACCAATGCCTGCCATCCCAACAACCTTGCCTCAGCCCACACTACCGACGCTTCCCACCACACAACCAACATTGCCCAAGACTACTCTGCCGCCGCTCCCAAGCTTGCCAACCATGCCGACCACCTTGCCGCCCATGCCAAGCATCCCTACTTCTCTCCCTAAGATTCCCTCCATTCCTTTCCTCACTCCGCCTCCCGCCACCAGCCCTTGAAGATTTTAGCATTACGCGAGGTCGCTCCAGAGTATTGTTCAATTGTTGGTGTCCCCCCTTATGTCCGTGAGATTGTTCTCATATGCATGTTGTGTCATGATATGTATTTTGGGATTTTATTTATCATTCACATTGTTCCTAGTGAGCTCTTTCACTGCCAATAAATGCTTTTTCAGTTTGTTGTATCAACCTGCTATGATATGTATTTATCAGTGATTTCTGTCTGCCGTTCTTTTCGTGTCCTTTCCACCGCTTCCGATGCTCGTCAGCTACAAGAAAATTGACCTTTTGCCCCGACATAATCTTATACTAAAGGCCTATGGCGGTAGACCCTGGATACGAAATCGGATAATTTCATAGCCTTTAAGTATACTTTTCATCACAAAAATATTTCACGGCAAATGCGCAAAAAGATCCTCAATCGGGACGACTTCTATTTGTAGCTAAAGGTCAACCTTTTGCACGAAAATTTCTTGGATTGTTGTAGCTTTGGTGGCACAAAATTTTGTGGCTAATGCATAAGGCCAGGAAAATAATTTGTGACTGAAGCGTCAAATTTCGAAGCAGTCAAATTATCTTAGTCCACAAATTATTTCATGGCGAATATGGTATGAAAAGAAATCCCTATAGCTGAAATTTCGTGGCGACAAAACATTTTATAACTAAAGATCACCGCATCGGCAGCACTTAAAACTTGAGATACTTCGCCTTCGGTCCCTCTTGTCAAACTCAAGATCGTCTTTGCGCCCATCTCTGATATTTTCTCCTGGTCATACAGTTAAAGTTAGAAAAATTAGAACTATCAAATGCTGCATTAAGAGAATCGATCAAGGATATCGCCCTTCTCGTATTTCAACCTTGTTCTCCGTCACTTTTCTCCTAAATCTAGGTTCCTTCGGCTATTATTTTTCTAATTTAATTTTCATAATTTAATTTTTCTCCATATGATTTCCAAATAAATAAATAAAAAGGCACGAAACAACAAAATATGTTCAAGTATCATTACAGAAGCTAAGAGCAAATTAAAAAGAAATGCAAAAATAACATGGTAAGCGCACGTTAGAGCTATGAATCAAAGAAAAGGCTTCAAGTTTATGTGAAAATGCATCAAAGGAGGAGGATGAAGACGATTAATGCAGCATGTACTATCCATTTATAACACAGAAAACATAGGGATGAGCAACAGGGTCAGTTCAACTCAGACATCAGCCTACTCCAGCCAACTCATAAGGAGACTGGTTCATTTGTCAATTAAAAAAATAAAAATCAATCTTGACCAAATCTATACCTTGAACTTGCCAGTTCTACTTGGAACCTGAAACAGGAATTAAACCTTTAGGAATTAGTAAACCCATAACCCTAAATAAGTCTTTGAACCTTTTTTTTAATAAAAAATATATGTTGAAATTGAATATGTTTGATTATTATTCTCAATTTATTCGTGATTAACACATTTATATTGCATATATTATAAAATGAAGCGGAAGAATAGAAAAACATCGGCCGATTCTTGGGTTGATCTTGATTTAGTTCCAAGGTCAATAAGGTCAAATCCAATTCCAAAACTAAGAACCAACCCTCATACGTACTAAGTTAGTAACCAACCCACCCTAAAATTAATTACCGTTAGAAAACACACGTCTCTATCTATCCTTCATTTAATTCAATTTTGAATAAGTTTGACTTAATTATTTAAACTAAGTTGACTCAAGATTTCTTTTTAGCATTTGAAGAAATTTATATTTTATCTTTGTCTATATTAGCATTTGAGAATAACATATAAGAATGCGAAGTGTCATGCCAGGTCGCAAGGGTAAAGGTAAAGAGAAGTACCCCATGACGAACAAAGAAGTGAACTTCCTCTCAACTCCGGCTTGAACTATATATGTTAGATAGATATTATGTACTATCTGGGAAGATAACTTGTTTGTTAACACTTAACACCAATCTCAAAGGTGATAAGACCGAAATTATTTTTGTGGAAAGTTGATGTCTAGTTATCATTCTTTTTAACATTTGTGTAAGAAAAGAAAAGGAAAAATGCCACCAAAAACCCTAAACTATGCCCTTTGTGACAGATTTATCCCGAACTTTTTTGTGACACAAAAAACCCCAAAATATGCCCTTTGTGACAGATTTACCCCAAACTATTTTTTGTGACACGAAAAATCCTAAACTATGCCCATAGTGACAGATTTACCCCAAATTATTTTTTGTGACACTAAAAACCCTGAACTTGTATCCATGTGACATATTTACCCTCCATTATGTTTCCATCACAAATCACCGTTAGAGATCCTGCGTGGCTGCTGACATGGATGACGGACTTCAAACGGTGCTAACGTGGTGATGCCAACGAGGACTAATTGAAGGAAAGTAAATCAATTTTTTATTTGAGTGGATAAAATCGTTTGCTCAATTTCTGTATCGTTCCCCTTTGCTCCGCGTTCAAAACTCTCCGAGTTCTCTTTGCCAAACCTCCATGCTCGTCTCCCTCCCTTGGTCCACGTTAAAAGCTTCATCAATCCATGGTCGAGTGCTCCATCTAAAGCTCCATTTGTCCACATGATTAACGTTGTTTTTGTCTCTGGCGTTTGCTCCATAGAACTTGGTTTGGGGCTTTAAGGTTAGTATCCTGCTCAATTCTCTCTTGAGGAAGCTTGATTTGTTCGAAACCTGTTTGCTTGTTGACTGGTTGAAGGCGATTTTGGGCTTCATAATTTCGTATTTTGGTCGATTCTCTCTACAAAGTGCAACTGAGCCAAAATTCATATTTTTCAAAGCTCATTTGCTCACTGAAGGCGATTTGGGTTTTTTTCAGAGGTTTCCTATCTACCTCCACGGAGAAGGCCGACTCGGTGATTTCGAGCTTTTCTAGGGCTTCTTGTGTGTCTCGACTCAACAGTTTTTGTGAGTATTCTCTTCACGGATCTTTACTTTTGAGGTTCCTATTTTGGCAATTTCGCTATCATGGTGATTCAAAGCTTGATTTATTCGAGACTCCTTTTCTAGCCCGAAGAGTTTGATTTGCGATTAAAGCGCAAGTGCTCTCTATCTTTCCCCCTTGATTGCACCTCAAGAACCATACAAGAACTTGAGTTGTAGCTGAACTCCATTCGTGACTGAGCTTTTACTTTTTGCTCAACTTGAAAGTTCAATTTGATTGTTCTAATTCGTCAACTTGATTCACCAACGACCTAATCTTGAATTTATATTGATAACAACTTGCAAATAGTAGTAATTTTTTTTTTAGGATCTTGTCATTCTCACAATTTCCATGGGCTTCTTGACAGTAATGAAAAATATGCTGCTATTAAGTTTGCACTTGTGGGACATTAAGATATGTTCATCCTAAATACCTATTGAGATCTCATGAGAGTTGGTTCTGTGCACTTAAAATGTATCGCACTCTTTTCCTATTAATATTGAGTTTGCTGCGTAGTTGGTGATTCTAAATGAGCAAGGGTGACTCGTTTTCAGTCATTGACATGTAAATTGATCAGCTAGATTGAGTGAATGATTTCAATCTCTTTCCCTTTCCCTATTATATGTGTTGCTAGAGTTATTATTGGATTCAATTGGGAGTAAAAAGTGTTTCATGCTTTTGTGATCCATATTGCTGTCCGCATATCATTGTCCACTGATTGGGAGTAACATTAGATTCTCCTATGGGCAGTTATGTGCTGGAAGAACAGATGCAGTTGCTACATTTGGATTTTGCAGGAAATAATTTTATCTTGTCACGTTTCAATCATACCTTTATTGCACTTCAGCAGCTACAACAACATTTACATGCTGGCTGGATGCAAAACATGAACTCAGACATTGTAATAATATGGGAATAGATAGATAGAATTTGTAGGGTAGTGCTTTGCCAAAGGATTTGTTGTGTTGTCCATTGGTAGGCAAACAAATCTATTTCATTCTTCTTTCTCTTATGGACTTGTAGAGATAAGAAAAATGCCGTTGTAACAATATTTTTCTTAAGTATATTTTTCCATTATAAGATGCAGTTTATTTTTCATAATATATGTCGCTGAACAATTTTAGCAATTGAACTGCTAAAGAGCTCCAGCTACTTGGGAGAATATATCGACCAATTATTTTGGAATTCTAGAAAGATGAATGTTGACACCATTAGTCAAATTATTTAACTGTCATTTGTACCATTGTTTCTCTGGATTTGTTTTTGCAAAGAAGATAGTCTCAAGGGTACAATGACTTGATGGTTAAGAGTGAACAAGTAACTAAAACGGAATAAAGAGGGTGTCAGAAGAGAGCTAGGATAATCTGGGCTTGCTTATGGTCATTAAAATGCATAAATACATGAAAATCTTGACAATCGCATTCTCAGCCATTCCATATTGTTTGAATCTTTTCAAGAAGTAAACCAAAAAGAAAACAATAAATTGTTTGCGTAGAATAATTACAAAAAATTTGTCAAGGTAAATCAAGCAAAACAGCCTTTTAGCTAAGGCATTAGTGCTATCACATATAAAGCCTGCACTGAGTGGAATAATTACAGGGAACAATAACAAACAAAATTAGCCTTTTGACTATCTTCTCATCAGCTACACTTTAATACAAAGGCCAACAACATATATGTGCAAGACCATTCCATATTGTTCAAATCTTTTCAAAAAGTCTACCAACAAGGAACACAGTAAATTATTTGCTGGAAAATCAAGCAAAATAGCCTTTTAGCTTGGACATTAGTGCCGTCACATATAATGCCTGCACTAAGTGGAATAATTACATGGAAGAATTACAAAAAAAGTTAGCCTTTGGACTGTCTTCAAATCAGTTACACTTGAATTAATAGAAAGGCCAACACCATATAGTACTATGTAAGAAAATAACAACTAAATTAGCTTCATAACAACAACATTATTCAACTGATAGACTTGTTTGAATAAGCCTAAGCGAGGAAAGTGATTAATCCAACATAAGCCTTGTCAGAACAAAATTGAATTCTCATGGGAATCAACCAACATTTAATAATAGGAATGCAGATATAATTCCAAAAGGATTAGTCCAAAGCACATTCATTCATGTTGGCCAACAAAATATGCAACAAATATTCACCCTTGTACATTCATACTAGGCAGAACTTACACGTGTAGATCATTGTGGGGCATGACTTGTAGATTCTTGAGTCCTACATGGTCCACTAGCTTGGGTCAAGATATGATTAGTCTAGCTTGTAGAGACTCTTGCCTGGCTTGCAGAGGCTCCAGGAGCATCATTTGCATTGTTAATAAGAATTTCATGGATTATGTCACTTCTAGGACTCTAAAAAATTCCAAAGAAACAACTTGTGATTATGGAGGTCCAATTTATGAAAACACCTTAAACTTTGATAAGTTGTTACCCTAAAATATGAGTTGACGATGGATTTTGATACATATAATCCATATCCTTGTCGAACCTGTAAACAGATAAACAATAAGCACATTATTCTTATAACAATAGCCTAGTTAGGATGTGTTCTTGTGAATTACTACTCACTCTTCTTTTCTCAGCTCTGATAACACTGGATTGGGTCCTGAGAGGTGTAGTTCTTGTATCTCCTGGTCTAGTGGATGTCCCTTCCACAATGACTAGTCTTGGATTTTTTCTTGGTCTCTCTTTTTTGCCCTGCAAAGAAAAATAGATATGAGTTACCAATAATATTCTCAACTAATGTATAGAAAGATCTACAATTTTCCTTATTGCAGGTTTAAATTGTGTGGATGCTGGAGGCTTGGGGCATGTTCTCTTGTTATGTCCTGAGTCATGACAATTTGAACATGAGATGATTACCCCAACTTTTGTCAATTTATTTGGATTGGCATTTGGATTAACTCTGGCCTTCCTTTTTCTTGTCCTTTTCTCAAGATTCTCCCCTTGCTTACTACGTTGTTTCTTGGGTCTCCCCTGGAAGCTTTCTGAAGGGTGGAGGGAATATTGGCTCATCAATGGACGCTAGCCACATGTTCTTCCCATTCAATGTTGGCAACTGAAATTGATAGCATCTTTCGTATGCATCTTTCTTGAAACAATTATCAACATAATTGTTAGGAAAATCCCTTATGATGTTTTGAAGATGACAAAATAAATCAAAAGGCTACTAATGTGTTTATTGAGTAACTCAGTGAAAGACGCACAAGCCGCTATGCAGATGATGGAAAGTTTCTGAGTCTGGATGAAGTAGACGAAAGACTCAACCAAACTGAGATTTAAGTCTGACCGTACCAGACTGAGATTTAAGTCTGACCGTACTGCGGTCGAGATTTAAGTCGACCGTACTGCATGCGAGATTTTAAGTCCGAACGTACTGCATCGAAAATCTAGGCGGAGACTCAAAATGGAACTACAGGATCGGATTACCAACGGTCATATGATTTTCACTTACCATATTTATATTGATCAACAAGATCAATCATCGACAACTTCCAAAAAGGATGAAACACTTATGGAAGCCCGGATTTTGATTGTATGGGCGAAACAGAATCCAAGGGGATCCAATCTACCTCCAACGGTCAAAAAGACTTACCTTATAAAGTCTATCCAGGAAAGGGAAGACGGAACTCTCAAGGAAAGAGCCAACGGTCGAGTGTGGCTTGGAGAGTATATAAGGATAGGATGAGACCTAAGAGACTAGAGAGGATAAATATATTCCAAGGCTGATTCAATTCTTCACTAGTTGTCCGAAAAGAGCATAATTGAGTGATCCTAGTGAATTACCAAAAAGAGTGACTTTGTGAGACATATCATCACCAAGTGCTAACACTCAAGAGTGTGTAATCATCTTTGATCACATAGTGAAATCCAGCCTATTGGTTGATCGCCGGAGAGTGGACGTAGGCTTGACAAAAGCCGAACCACTATAATTGTGTTTGCAATATTCTCTACTCTCTCTATTTAATTTCTGTTTGTAGATTGCAAAAGATTGTTATTGCTTGCGCATAAAATTCCTCTACACCTATTCACATCCCCTCTAGGTGTTAATACCAGTTTCTAACAATTGGTATCAGAGCCTCGTGCTCAGTATCTTGAAGTGTTTATTACTCGGTGGCTAAAGATCTTTCATGGCTAGTATTTTTGCACCAGGTCGATTGAGGGACGAAGCATCACGGAGACCACCTTACTTTGATGGGAAAGAGTACAATGTCTGGAAAAACAATATGAAGGCATTCCTAAGATCTAAGGATTTGTTGGAATGGGATGTTGTTGAGAAAGGAATCAATCCTAATGATGTATCGGCATCTACTAGAAAAGAGGATGCGAAACGCTTCAATCATCTCTGTTACTCTATCTCAAAAGAGATAACAAAAAGAGAAGCTTTAGATGCAAAGGCTATCTACTCTCTTTATTGTGCTTTATCTCCTAATGAGTATAATCGAATTTCCTCTTGTGAAACAGCAAAGGAAGTATGGGATAGGTTGCACGTTACCTATGAAGGGACTGATCGTGTAAAAGAGACCAAAGTAAATATTTTACTTGGTCAATATGAATCATTCAAGATGAAACAGGGGGAGTCCATAGGAGATATGTTCAGCAGATTTACTAATATAGTAAATAGGCTTGCATATCAAGGACAACCTGTCCCAGGACCAATGAAGGTCAACAAGCTCTTGAGAGGATTATCAAAGGATTGGAACAACATCAAGACTTCAATTCGCGAGACGTTGAGGATTTCGCCTTTATCTGTTGATGAACTTATTGGAACTTTGCAATCTTATGAAGCGGAACATATAAATGATGAAGATCCAGAAGGTAAGAAGTTAATTGCTTTAAAATCTAATGCTGATTTTAATGAGGCAGATTTTGAGGAAGATAAAAAGGATGACGATGAGGAGATGAGGTCGTTGATCAAAAATCTGAACACCTTGTGAGAAAAAGAAGCAATTCGAAAGGGAAGAAGTCCACAAAGAAAGCCGAAACGTGGAGCGACATCGAGTGTGAATCCAGCGATGATGAGGATTTATGCTTAATGGCGGGCATTGAATTTGAAGAAGACGAGGTAACATGTTCAAATCTTATTCTTGATGATGATGATCCTTTTGAAGAGTTGTGCGCAGAACATAAGAAAGCGTTGAAGAATATCTCTAAATTGAGAGAGAAAAATTCTACAAGTGAAATCAATAATGATTTTCCAAAAGTAAAGGAGAGGTTGCGGCACAAACCTTCGATCCACCATTATCGAAGTCATTTTGGTAAGCAATTTGTGAAGCCTATTGGATCTCAATATTTTAATTGCTCGAATTGTGGTGATCATAATCACTTTAAGCAACAATGTCTACTTGATTGGAAGAAATCCAAGTCAATCAATTGGAAATTTGATGCTTCCTCTAACCGAAATGGACCCAAATTCATTTGGGTACCAAAGAAAAGATAAATTATTTTCTTGCAGGTAATAAAGGTAAGGAAGTGAGAATTTTTTGTGTGCATAATGTTCTTTCTATGCTCCAGTTGATTCAGATTTTATAATAATTATAGTCTATAATTGGTTATATTATAGGAAGAATTGTGTGATATATTTTTGGTAGTTTTGTGAGTTGGAATTTGATATCCTGCTTAGAGATAATCATGATTATTTGATCAAATTTTATGCTCTCTTATTCTGATATATTTTCATAAAGCAAAAATTTGTCTTTCAAGATATTATTCAAGATAGAAAAGCATCATTGAGTTTTTATGAAAATTTCCTATTTGTGCTCTAACGTGAAAGAAGGATCCAAAGTCATGGATAGCAAAAGCAAAAAGAGGTTGCTGCAGGAAATTTTACTAAAAGAAGAATGATTGCAAATCTACGCAAATCATTGAGCAATTAGAAGAATATCTCAAGCGATGATTGACGATGATCTTTTCTAAATCAATGGTATATTTTAAATATATACCTTGGGTAATGAAATAAAGTATTTCATATTTATCATTCTGCCTTCCAAATTTCTACACAAATATTTATGATGCTGAATGATTTTTATGACTCACGTGTAATATATATTGCAAAATTTCTCTTGTCAGATATTGCACATTTTTATTACTTGATTTGGCACGTGATAAAAATATCTACTTTCATTTTGCGTATTGCATCAATAATATCATTTTGAAATTTATGCTTAGGGAAATCCCTTTAATCTTGAAAGATATTGTTGTATTTTGGGATTCACTTGCTATAATCTTAGAAGATATTTTATATTAGGCAAATTTGATCCGCAAATTGAAAGAAGGTATGTGCGTGATATTTTCTATAATTTGCAAAGATTATTATCTATTTTACAAGGATTTGCAGGTGGCAAAATATATTTCCATATGAGGTTGGGAAAGCTTGATCCGAAATTATGGAGATTTTTTAAGGCTCAAAAACTCTATTCATTGCACAAAATTTTCAGAAATTATTGAACAAGCCACTAATGTGTCATATGTAAGGTTGAATAGCTTTGAATTGAATTTTTTTCATATATGTTATTCAATTTATTTCGCAAGAAAGGGCATTATATATTATGTGAAATATTATAACAATGCATTTGTGCAGAAAGTTTATTAAGTTTGTGCAGATTAAATTTGAGGTGAACTTGATTGAAGAAAACAAACTTCTACCTCAAACTTCAAAAGCAAATGAATGCTGCGAATGTTGCTATTACAAAGGAAATAAAGGGACAACATTCTATTCAACGTGCACAAGCTGCAATAAGTATTATTGCAAATACTGTCATGAGGACAGGGGGAGAAAGTGAATATAAAAAGAAATGGAGAATCGTGATCATTTCGAAAAGGCAACAAATTGAGGGGGAGCATTGATTATTATGGCAAATTTTTGAATTGATCTTGACCCTGATTACTATGGAAAGAAAAGGTAAATTGTGTTCTACATAATTTGGTAAGTATATTATCCATTTCTTTCCTTGGCAGATTTTTGTTGATATATATGAGTTATATTGAATATTTTTTATGTTCGTATCAACATGATATCTTTAAAGTTTTTGTTTCATGCCTCATATATTTTCAAAGATATTATGTGAATTTATTCTCCACGTGACACCCTTTTTAATTATTATCGCCTTTTGATTATGACAAAAAGGGAGAGAAAATATGTATATGCATATGTGTTAATTGATTTATATTATTTAGTGCATAATTTTGAGCTACAATTATTTCTATATATTCTTTTGCTCAATTTTGGAGATTGCATTATGTGCTTATGATGCTTTGATTTATCAATATATTTAAAAGCATAATTGCATTTTTAGAGATTGTTTTGTCATCATCAAAAAGGGGGAGATTGTTAGGAAAATCCCTTATGATGTTTTGAAAATGACGAAATAAATCAAAAGGCTACTAATGTGTTTATTGAGTAACTCAGTGAAAGACACACAAGCCGCTATGCAGATGATGGAAAGTTTCTGAGTCTGGATGAAGCAGACGAAAGACTCAACCAGACTGAGATTTAAGTCTGACCGTACTGCATCGAGATTTAAGTCGACCGTACTGATCGAGATTTTAAGTCCGAACGTACTGCATCGAAAATCTAGGCAAACTCAGAATGGAACTACAGGATCATATCACCAACGATCATATGATTTTCACTTACAATATTTATATTGATCAACAAGATCAATCATCAGACAACTTCCAAAGAAGGATGAAACACTTATGGAAGCCCGGATTTTGATTGTATGGGAGAACAGAATCCAAGGGGATCCAATCTACCTCTAATGGTCAAAAAACTTGCCTTATAAAGTCTGTCCAGGAAATGGAAGACGGAACTCTCAAGGAAAGAGCCAACAATCGAGTGTAGCTTGGAGAGTATATAAGGATAGGATGAGACCTAGGAGACTAGAGAGGATAAATATATTCCAAGGCTGATTCAATTCTTCACTAGTTGTCCGAAAAGAGCGTAATTGAGTGATCCTAGTGAATTACCAAAAAGAGTGACTTTGTGAGACATATCATCACCAAGTGCTAACACTCAAGAGTGTGTAATCATCTTTGATCACATAGTGAAATCCAGCCTATTGGCTGATCGCCTGGAGAGTGGACGTAGGCTTGACAAAAGCCGAACCACTATAATTGTGTTTGCAATATTCTCTACTCTCTCTATTTAATTTCTGTTTGTAGATTGCAAAAGATTGTTATTGCTTGCGCATAAAATTCCTCTACACCTATTCACATCCCCTCTAGGTGTTAATACTAGTTTCTAACAATAATGATTAACCTCATACTTCATGTAATTGATGCATGAAATAGCATGGCTACATGGTATCCCTAATATATCCCACTGCCTACAAGCACATGTCCTTCCTTTGAGATCCACAATAAATCTATCGACATCTACTTCAACTTCAAATTGTTCCCTAGTACATGGCTTTACAACACAAAACCTAGACTTCATCTTTGCTTCCTCTACTTTTACCCTAATTCTTGGACATAATTCATCTGTAGAACCAACCATCTATTGACTTCTTTCATACATTCTCACAATCAATGTTGTTCTTATCCCCTCTAACATATCAACAATTGGCATCTCTCTTTGTTTGAGGATATATGCATTGAAAGTCTCGCTCAAATTATTCTCGTTGGCATCACATTTTCGACCAGCCTTTATGATTACCTTACAAAAGTGCTTTGGCCCTTGTCTCATGAAGTGTTTGTAGGCATCAATTGACTCCTCCTTCATTCTTTCAATTGCCTTGTTAAATTCAGCTTTGTGTGTAGCATATACAGCTCTCCAAAAGTAATTTCGAAACATTTCTCCCTTATGCAATTTTTTCCAATTTGCGTAAGTATGCCTTGAACAATTTCTATGTTCTGTACAAAAAGATAATGAAGAAACTGCATTGACAAGGCCCTGCAAGACATAATTAAAATGCTTTAATAAGGCTTAGAAGATATAATTCAACTACTAGTATGAAAGAACTAATGAAAACGGAGACTGATTCTACCTTTTGTTGATCACTTATGAAGATCCAACTATCACCTCTACCCACTTGAAGGTCTGTGAATAGCAACTTGAGGAACCAAGTCCAACTATCTTCTGTCTCCACTTCAACAACAGCCCATGCAACTTGGAACATTTGATTGTTTCCATCTCTTGCAACAGCACAAAGCAGTATTTGCTTTACTACAGTTTTAATAAAACAACCATCAAGTCCTATGACTTTCCTACAACCTTCTAAACAACCATTTTTCAGCCCTTCAAAGCCTACATAGAATCTTTTGAACATATTGTATGGGTGTCTAAGGACAAGATCAAACGTGTTGTTCTTACTTGATTGCTTTAATTGAGCTTTATAAGATGTCAACAACCTGTATTGCTCAGCAAATGGACCCCTAATGATCTTGAGAGCCCTAGCAATGGCTCTATAACATGTCCTTTTGTTGAGTGTGAGTCCCCACATTTCCATTGCATCTTGTAATTGTGCTTTCGTATATTTTAGATTAGCTCTAATCTTTGGCAAGAACTATTCAGCAAGCCATATGTAAGATGCTTGTTTGTTTCTCATGCTTCTGGGGAAAGTATGTTCTGCTCCAACTATCTTGATAACAAAAGTTTTTTCTTTCTTCAACCAACTACCGTAAAGGGACCATTCACATCCAGACACACACTTTGCATACATTTTTGTAATTTCACTCTTTTTCCAACTAATATTGTAGTCATTTGTGATTGCATATTTCTGCACCGCACTCTTAAACTGAGTATGAGACTCGAATGTCATGCCTAATTGAAACTGTAATTATGTATGGTTACAGTTAGGGTCATATCTAGCAATCAAAGATCTTGTTTGGTCACACACTTCCTCATCTATATAATTAGAAGGACTAAGATCTTCATATGCTTCAATGTTCTCATCATCTTCACCCTCAATTATGTCTTCTTCTATCGCATTAATAGCCAATGCTGCCTCCCTTATCGTCCCCACCTCTTGTCCCTTTTCCCTGCCTGAAAGTAATCCCCATCATCATATAGGATTGGGTCATTGTCACTCCCGCCAAATGCATCAATCTCACTATCATCGCTCTCACCATCATCACTCTCAAATAAAAGGCCATCGTCACTCTCACTATATTCACTCTGGCTAGTACTCTCATATTCAAGTTTAGTCGCAGGCCTAACTTCACCTCCTACTCTAACCCCATCTTCAACTTCACCCCACCTACTAGTCCCAACATCGACACCAACCCTAGCCCCGGCCCCAACTCCAACTTCAGATAACCTCAAAGCAACTTTCTATATCAACCTAGAATTATCAAGATACGTTTTTCAACAACTATGCATATGAAAAAAATCATCTCTATTCTACGAAAGAAACATTGCAAAATTTGACAGGAGATTATAAAAAAGAGGCTAAATAGACAAAGAGCACTTGTGCTTCAATCACAAATCGAACTCTTCAGACTAGCAAAGGAGTCTCGAATAAATCAAGCTTCGAATCACCACAATAGCAAAATTGCCAAAACAAGAACCTCAAAAGTAAAGATCAATGAAGAGAATACTCATAGAAACTATTGTTAGGATTTTTAGAGTCACAAAAAATAGTTTGGGGTAAATCTATCACAAATGGCATAGTTTGGGGTTTTTTGCGTCACAAAAAAAAGTTCGAGGTAAATCTATCACAAATGGCATAGTTCAGGATTTTTGGTGACATTTTCCCAAAAGAAAAAGAGTATATGAAGGCTAAAGGACATCTCTCGAACAGAAGACCATGTGATTGTTGAAGTCCAAAGTTAGGAGACATTAGTCAAGCCAACACAAAGAAACCTAGATTGAAATGTTAAAATCAAAAAACAAGTTAACAACCTACCAAGAAAATGATATGTTATGAAGCTAGTTGTTCAGTTACCTTCCCAAAGCCATAGATTTGATGCTTTGACTTCATAAAAGCATGGCCACTTGTCAGAACAAGAACAGGTTTGCCGATGGAAAATTGAGCGAGGAGGTCAACTACCAAAGAACCCATAAAGAGATGTTCTGTTTCTCTTCTTTTTTTTTCCTAACCATACCCAAAGGCCGGCCGCCAACTTGTCATCACCACCCAAAATTCTATATGACTGTCTCTCGCTATATAAACTCCCATCCCCTTCCACCATCTACCCAAATGCAATTAGCAATCCATTCCCTCAACTCATCGATTTCAAGTCCTTTAGCCTTTCACAACAAAAAGATCTAGACTTCAATTACCTACATGGCTTCTTCCCCAAAAAAATTTCTTCTCTTCATCGCCCTAATTTTCTCAACCATCAATATGAGTTTCGGAGCTCATCATCTGTTGCAAACAACCACACCATCTATCCCGTCTCTTCCCACAATACCAACGCTACCAATACCGACAACACTACCGCCATTGCCATCCATGCCCACATTGCCGAAGGTCACCATGCCACCTCTACCGCCATCCCAACAACCCCGCCTCAACCCACATCGCCAATGCTACCCACCACACGCCCACAACTACTTTGTCACCACTTCCAAGCTTGCTAACTGTGCCGGCCACCTTGCCACCGATGCCAAGCATCCCTACTTCACTCCCTAAGGTTCCCTCTATTCCTTTCCTCACTCCACCTCCAACCACTAGCCCTTGAAGATTTTAGCATCATGTGAGATCACCTCAAAGTATTTTCAAATTGTTGGCATCCCCTCTTGTATTTGTAAGAATGTTCATGTATACGAGTGTTGTTTCGTGAGATGTATTTTGAGATTCTATTTATCATTCACATTGTTTCCTAGTGAGCTTTTTTTTTGTTGCAAATAAATGTTTTTCCAATTTCTTGTATGTACTTATTATGATATGTATTGATTAGTGCCTTGGCTGCCATTCTTGTGTTATGTCCTTTCCACCTCTTCCATGCTTATTAGTAATTAGGGATAAGTGCATTGGAAGTCCTACAATTTGTTAACAAAATACAATTAGTCTTGAAAAGTACAATCAAATCATAAAATTTATTACGAAAATATAATCGAGTCCTAAAACTTCTAGAAAGTACAATTAAATCCTAAAACTTATCAGATTAGTCAAATCAAGTCCTTTCTTTAATATCATTTTTTGAAAGTTTTAAGATTTCGTTACATTTCTTGATAAGTTTAAAGACTTAATTGTACTTTCGAAAGTTTTAGTACTTAAGTAAATTTTTCTAACAAGTTTTAGAACTTCTAATGCACTAAACCCTAATAATTATAACAAACACCAACAGTATAAAAAAGAACTTTTCACGTACGGCTTTAACCACCTTTTTTCATTCCTCGTAGAGAGTGGACCCTACAAGAAAATCGACTATTCACCATGGTGGAACTTCCTTGCTAGAAGCCTAGAATTTCGTGGTGAAGAAGTTGTAACGTCTTGAATTTTTTATCCTTTTTTAACTTGTATGAATAGATATTTAGTCAATGTACTATAGTTAAGTATCACTCTAAATTGATCACTCATGAGACATTGCGAAGGGAAAAGACTACTAAGGATTCATTTGCGTGCATGACTAGAGAACTTGATTGTGGATGGTGATTTGACCATAAGGATTAACGAGGGTTAAACAATTGGTCTCTCACAAGTACATAACAACCAATGTCATCCCTAACTCGAGTTTGCACAAAACGCAAATTAATATTATTTTAATTGCTGGTTGAGTGCTCGTGACTTTTGATAGCCATCCATTAATTTAAGACACTAAAGTTGCAATTGATTGACTTTGCTATAATTTTCATTCAAACTCAATTATCGAACTTTTCGGACGTCGAGATTGAATTATTGGATTTTGCCTCATTAAATTTTTAAATTTTCGACTTGCTTTATAATATTGAGAAAAGGAATTATCGAGTCGAAAATTTAAATTTGAAACTTTTTTGCTATGGAGTTGGGTAGGTGGGAAATGCGGTGATGCGACGGGGTCGCACGTCCTCCACCTACCTCCATCAGCCTTGCCTTTTCTCTCCCTCTTCTCTCTCCTTTTCTTTCTCTATTTTCTTTTTCCCACATTTTCCCTCCCCTCTGCAGTGCCCCTACCTGCCCCATCCTATCCCCCTCTCTTTTTAACTTTTCTCTCTCTCTCTCTCTCTATCTCTCTCTCCACCGCATGTCCTCAACTTTTCTTCTTCTTCTTCCTTCCGCCGAGCGGCTGCTGCTGCTTTTTTCCTGTTACCGCCCTTGTCGATAGCTACACCGCCGCCGCCGGACCTCCGCTGCCTCGCCCGCTTGCTGCCGGAGCCCCGTCGAACCACCCAACCGCGACCGCCCGAATTAGCTGCCCCCATTTTCTCCTCTCTTTCCTCTGGTTTCGAGCGAGCTACTGCTGCGTCGCTGTCTCAGTCCAGACCGTTTCCACTACAGCTCAGCCAGCCGTTCGCCGTCAGTTTGCCGGCGAGCCGCCCGAAACCCCCACCCGACGCCAACCATCTCCCTATCTCCCTCTGTTTTCTCTCTCGGGCTCCCTCAAGGACGGGAACCCAGCTGCCCTCCTCAGCCGCAGTCCAACTGCCTTGCGCCGCCGCCAGGAGCTGCCCGCAAGCCACCTCAGCCAGCCCTGAGCCGCCGGTTGCCTCTCCTCCTTCACGGCCCTCCTTTGGCCGAACGGGCAGCCGCCCTTGGCCAAGATCCGCTACCCGTGTCGCCTTGCCTCGCCGAACAGGAGACACCCGCACGTCCGCCTTGCCTCGCCGAACTGGAGGTACCCACGAGTCCGCCTTCGCTGCTAGTGCGAAACAGTGGATTATGGTGCTAATCCATTGATTAGCGTACTAATCTCGATTAGGGTTAAATTAATTTAGGACGAATCTGGAATAGGCGGCTAGTTATGATTAATTAAGTTTAATTATGATTAATTTTGTTAATCTTATTTAGTGTTAATTAACTATAGTCTAATCGCAATTGGTTATAACAACAGGATTAAGATTAATTTAAAAAATTAATTATATTTAATTATTTTTAGTGATAAGAAATTATTATTTATAATAATCAATTACAATTAATTATTTCTAATGATAGTCATTTATTTTAATAATAATTATCTATGAGAAATTTCCATATATCGATTAATTATTCTTTTCATAATTGATAACTATGAAATTTAACGTATTGAAATAGTGGATTGTGGGATTATTGCCATGAGATGATTTATGGATATTATGTGGGACATTGGTTGCATTGCTTGTGGATTTTATGCATATTCCGTGTGGTTTATAGTGTGAGTGCTTTGAGAATAAAAATGAGTAAATAATATGACGTGATCGTGTGATTGCATAATGCCCTGATGCGTAAAATTACGCAGGGAAGACAATAGAGCCCTGACGCGTATTTACGTGATGAAAAGGGAGAGCCTTGATGCATACTTACGCGAGAAGGTGGTTATGCCTTAATGCATCTTTATGCGAGAAAGAGATAAAGCCCTGATGTGTATTTACACCGGGAGGTGGTTGTGTCCTGATACATGATTACACGGGGAAAAGGTTGAGCTTTGATGAGTATTTATGCGGAGAAAAGGTAGAACCTCGATGTGTATTTATGCGGGGAGGTGGTTGTACCTTAATGCACGCAGGGAAAAGATAGAGTCCTGATGCGTATTTATGTGGGGAGGTAGTTGTGCCCTAATGCACATAGGGAAAAAGTAGAACCTTGATGTATATTTACGCAAAGAAGTGGTTATGCCATGATGTGTGCTAATGTGGGAAAAAGGTAAAGCCTTGATGGGTATTTACACGGGGAGGTGATTGCGCCTTAATGCTTGTTTATGCGATGAAAATGTAGAGCCCTAGTGCTCGTTTACATGGGGAGGTATATAATTGGAACACACTGTTATGTACATGAGATGTTATATGTGTCGTGTTCTAATTATGTGATTATTTGTTTGCCTTATGTATAGCACATGTGACTGATATCATGCAAGGTATGTATAGTCATGAGGTAAGATTACCTGTGAATCGACTTGGTTATTGATTGATATGTTGGAATTGCCTGTTAGGTACCTTTGAGGCGAATTGATGCCTTAACCAAGGCTTAAAGTCTTAATCCACTAAGATATATTTTCAGGTCCCTGATGGGTGCTCTTAGCTGTTGACTTTTTAGATTGACCAAACCTTGACCCCTAAGTGATGAAGTAGATTAACCCTTCTGTCCTTATATCTTTTGATGGTTGTTGGAACAGTATCCCGTTGTAGGGTTGTAAATGTATCTATTTCTTAGGGCTAATCTAGTTAATAAATAAAATGATGAGATCGCTTTTGTGATGTTGTCTTTCTAACTATCCTTGTTATTGTCGTTGTTAATTGGGGTTATCATTTCGTTTTCACATGCACATAATTAAAAGATAAAAAGAATAGTCAACAACGCATCTTGAGACGTCGTACTCTTTTGACCACAAGTGAATAGGGATTGTCATGTGCTTGAAGGTCGGAGCATGAAATCTCCATTGGACTTAGTGTCAAAGCCCAATATACCTAGAGAGCAATGGGTGTTTAGGATAGTTAATTAGGAAAAGGCACTTTCTTTTATGTGCTTGTAATTGTTATAGAATCTCTTGTAGTAAGTAGGTTGCTCATAATTTCCAATTCCTCACTGAAATTGAAAAGCAGGTTTAGAAAAGTTCCCAGTAGGCGGATAGCAACAAGGCTGGCTTGTGTCAAAGGAAGGGCACCAAGGGACCTTAGACTGGATGGGATCCTATAGGCCTTAGAGAATTTAAGCAACATGATCAGGCATCAGGCATAGGCCCAAGCCGCTACTATTGTTGTCACTGCCACCGCTGTTGCTACTAGTGTTGTTGTTCCTGTTGAAGCCTCAATCCCCGTGGTAAGGGATGAGCATCACGAGTGACCAATGCACAAGTTAGTAGAGCAGTTTATGAGGTTGAAGCCACCCAAGTTTGCTACAACCCTTTAGGTCGAGAATGGAGAAGACCTTTATAGTGATGAAGTGCTCGAAAGAAGACCATGTGACTTTGCGGTTTATCAAATACAAGGCAATGCCAACACTTAGTGGAAGGCCACCCAAAGGAGGGTATTTCCTGAAAGTACAACATAGACATCGGGTACTTTTGTGGAAGCTTTTGACATTAAGTATTTTTCGGATTGTGCATGGGAGCAAAAGATGACGGAGTTTCAATGGCTTTGCAGAACTAGATGTCGGCGAACTAATATGAAGCCAAGTTCACTAAACTGTTGAATTATGCACCGAGATTGGTCGAAGACCCTGTGGATAAGGTTAGGAGTTTTTAGGGATGGGCTGAAATTGGAGATCAAGGACCATCTGGTATCCTAGAATTTGAGGGGTTATGATGAGCTATATGCAAGAACTCAAATGATCGAAAAGCACCTAGCTGAAAGGGCGACCGTATATGGATCACGGTTTATGCTTAATAGGGACAACAATTTATTCGGGAAAAGGCCGATAACTAGAGGAAAGCATTATATCCCGTCAAACCGAAGGAATGGTATAGGAAGCAACCAGCCAGCCTGAATGGTGCATGCCAACTTTGCCGTGTAAAGCATAGGAATTTCCTATGTCCTCCTAGGACAAGAGCTTGCTTTGGGTGTGGCCGTAGGACCATCCAATGAGGAATTGCCCTCGTAGGTCCGCGGAATGCAAGCATGGCCACCGTAGGTAGGACAATCTATAGAGAATGCACCATAGGATAGCCTAAACAGACCCCTAGTGCAAAGAAGGACGTATGCTGTCACCGGAAAAGAGACGGAGGATTCGCCCTCCGTGGTTATAAGTAAGGTGTTCTTACACAACTATGTTGCACATACTTTATTTGATCATGGCACTACGCATTCTCTTGTGGCTAAATGATTTGTTAAGTTAGCAGGGTTAAGTCCAAAATCATTAGGAGTGGTATATCACATTTCTACCCCGTTCAAGGCATAAAATGTTTTTAGTCTGACTAGCGCTCCTATAACTTTTATGGATTTGATGAATAGTGTGTTTAAGGAGCATTTGGATCGGTTCATGATCATATTCATTAATGATATCTTGGTATTCCTAAGAAGTTCGGAGGAACATGAACAATACTTAAGAATAGTGCTGCAAACCCTTCAAGATCATAAGCTACATAGAGCCTTGATGCATATTTCGTAGGGAGGTGGCTATACCTTGATACATGTTTACGCAGGGAAAAGGTAGAGCCCTGATGCATGTTTATGCGAGGAGGTATATAATTGAATTACACCGGACTGCTATGTGTATGAGATGTTAAATGTGCCATGTTCTAATTATGCGATTATCTATTTGCCATGTTTGACTGATATTGTGCATGATATGTGTAGCCGTGAGATAAAGTTGCTTGTGAATCGACTTGATTGTTAATTGATATGTTGAAATTGCCTATTAGGTACCCCCGAGGCGAATTGGTACCCTAATTGGGGCTTAAAGCCTTGACCCATTGAGATATATTATCTCAGTCGTTGTTGTTAACTATTTTTCAGGTCATTGATGAGCGCACTTGGCTATTGATTTTTGGATTGACCAAACCTCAACCCCTAAGTGATGAAGTAGATTAACCCTTCTATCCTTATATCTTTTAATGGCTATTGGAACAATGCTCCATGGTAAGGTTGTATATGTATCTGTTTCTTAGGGCATTAATAAACAAAATGACGAGGTCGCTTTTGTGATGTTGTCTTTTGACTATCTCTGTTATTGTTGTTGTTGATTAGGGTTATTGTTTCATTTTTACATATGCATAGTTAAAAAATAAGAAGAATGGTTGACGATGCGTCTTAAGTTGTCGCACTCTTTTGACCACAAGTGAATAAGGGTTGTTGCATACTTGAGGGTTGGAGCTTGACAGAAGTCGTGGCTAAAGGCCTTCCCTAGTAGACCATGGTGATGAAATCAAGTAATTTCGTAGCCCAGAGTATATATTTCCCCTTGAAAAATATTTCATGGCAAAAGATGTAAAATAAAAAAATTTCTTTTGTGGTTAATGGAGAAATTATCCAAAAAATACTCAATTTTTTGCACTTTTGCCAATTCTACCATAAACTTTTCAATTGTGCAAATTGAGCCATATACCGTTTTACATTTTATTGACTAAGCCCATCCGGCCAATGAAATATTTCATGGTAAGGGCTAACTTTATGCAATGAAAATTTTTATGGGATTTTAGTAGCTTTTACAGCACAAAATTTAGTAGTTAATGATATGAAGTCGGGAAAAATTCGTAATCGAAGTGTCAAATTTCGTAGCAGTCAAATATCTTGGCCCAAAAATTATTTTGTGGCGGAGATGTCATGAGAAAAATCCCTACTTTCAGCCACAAAATTTTCATAGCTAAAATTTTGAGTGGCGAAAAATTTCATGACTAAAAGTCCATACGTTTTTCACCACAAAACATATCATCGCATCTGACCAACAATGTTTTCACGGCTAAAAGTGCATGTGAATGTATTTGTAGTTTTCAACACAAATTTCTTCACTAATAGTATTATTTGGTACACCATTTTTTTGTGGCTAAAAGGGTGCAAATTAGATAAGAAGTTTGTTGCTAAAAGTCCTTTGCAAATTGAGAATTTAGATTAGATTGCTTTTGCAAATCTTGGTATTTTTTATTCTGTTTTCGCAGCTATTGACACATCATAAATTGAGCAAATATAAAATTAGTAAATGTATTCATAATCTAGCAATATATGACATAGTACTTCATTCTTCTCGATGATAAACAAAAAAAAAAAAACCAAGATCATATCAATACCTAAAGGTGGTCTAACATCCTTGATGATCAATCCAAAAGAAAAACTAAATTAGCATATAAATAGCTGTCCAGCCTCCTCGACATCAACCAAAAAATCAAAAAAGCATCAGCACCTGCAAAAAAAATCCCAGTCAATAAATATACAGGAATATTTTTCAATCAGTCCTAAATTTTATTGTGCTAACGTGATTGAATTTAAAGCATTTGCGCAAAATTGCAATATAATCCTTACGGTCAATTTTCATTGAAAATCGCTATTAATATAGCCCCATTATCGCTAGCTATCCTGCGTGGCACATCAATTCATTAATGATTTTTAGTGAAAATAGGCTGAAAAAATTACATAGGAATTTCGCAAATAAGTTTAGAACTTAGTTGACAAAATGAAAAAAATTTATGACTCAATTGATATCTATGCAATAAGTTTAGAATTAATTAAATAATTATCCCGTGATACCAAGCTCATATGCATAAACTCCATCTGCAACCGATGGTCCAATCGAATGCAGAAAGGGCACGGATCGTGCATCATTTGGTACTCGTAATGATCTAGGTATCATGGATTATTCTGCCTTATTTACTCATCAACCCACTCCCCCTTTCTTTTCTCCTGAATCGAGCTTCTTCGACTACTATTTTTCTAATTGAATTTTCATCATTTACTATTTTTTTCCAAACTGTGCATAATTTCCAAATCATAAAACGAAAAAAAAACGAAACAACAAAATATGTTCAAAAATCAATACAAAAGCTAAGAACAAATTAAAAGAAAATGTGAAAATAGCACTCTAAAGATGTACTAGAGCTATGCCAAAAGAGAAATGGCTATCCTATTCCTAGTGTTTGATTCAAGTATTTTGGCTAAGTTTAAATTATGTGTTTTGGCTAAATATACTCTATATTCTTTTAGCATTTGAATATATTCAAACATTGACTTTATCTACATTTTAAAAATAACATATAAGAGTGTGCGATGAAATGTAAGTAACCGGTAAAGTTATTGGGGCACGTGGCAATGCTGAGCGTGATGGATCATGTGAAGATAACTTGTTTGCTAACACTTAACACTCAAATGAGATAAGACCACAACTAGTTTTCTGTGGAGCGTTTGTGGCTAGTTTTCATTCTTCTTATCTTGTGGGTAATCAAGAGAGAAAAAAATACTTAAAGGCTAAATCCCATCATTCTAACAAAAGACCATCATGTAATTGATGAAATCCAAAATTAGGAGAGGTCAGTTAAGGCAACACAAAGAAACCTAGATTGACATGTTAAAATCGAGAAACAAGTTATAACAAGCAATCTAGATGATGGTCTGTTATGAAGCAAGTTGTGCAGTTACCTTTCCCAAAGATTATGCTGAGGTGACGAACTAACAAGAAAGCCTATAAAGAGAAATTCTGTTGTTCTTCCTAACCATACCCAAAGGCCAGTTACCAACTTATCATCACAACCCTAAATTTAGGTAACCATCTCTTGCTATATCAATTCCATCCCCTTCCTCCATTGCCTCAAATACAATTCGCAACCCGTTCCGCTCCGCTTATCGATTTCAAGCCCTCAAGCCTTTCTCAACATAAAACTCACTCTCCATTTACCGATATGGCTTCTTTATCAAAGAGCTTTGTTCTCTTCATCGCCCTAATTTTTTCAACTATCAATATGAGCTTCGGAACTCGTCATCTGCTGCACACAACTATGGCAGCTGCACCATCTCTTCCCACAAAACCAACACAACCGCCACCAACGTCGCTGTCACCTTTGCCAATACGCACATTGCCAAAGGTCACAAATCTGCCTATGGCTGCCATCCCAACAATCCCGGCTCAGCCCAGACTGTCGACGCCACCCATCACACAACCAACACAAATACCAGCCACGCCACCGCCCTTGCCACCCATACGCACATTGCCAAAGATCACCACGGTGTCTATGCATTTCATCCAAACGATCCCGGCACGGCCCAGACTGCAGGTGATACCCACCACACGACCAACACTGCCCACACCTACTCTGCCACCACTTTCGAGCTTGCCAACCGTGCCGACTACCTTACCGCCGAAGCCAAGCATCCCTACTTTTCTCTCTAAGATTCCCTCTATTCCTTTCCCCGCCCCATCTCCAGCCACCAGCCCTTGAAGATTTTAGCATCATGTGAGGTCACTTCACAGTATTTTTATATTGTTGGCATCCCCTCTTTTGTCTATAAGATTGTTCGCATATATGCGTGTTGTGTCATGAAATGTATTTCGGGATTCTATTCATCATTCACATTGTGAAATAAAGGGCTAATCTTTTGTGACGAACATTTCATAGGGTGTTATTAGCTTTTGCGGCACAAATTTTAGGGGCTAATGATATGAGGCTAGGGAAAAAATCCGTAACCGAAGTGTCAAATTTCGTGGCAGTCGAATCATCTTGGCTTGCAAAATATCGTGTGGCAAAGATGTCACGAGAAAAACCCCTACTTTTAGCCACGCAAAAATCTCGAGGCGACAAAACATTTCGTGACTAAACAGTCCATATGCTTTTTTACCACATAACAAATTGTCGTATATGACCAACAAAGTCTCCGTGACTAAAAGTGAATGTGAATCTACTTGTAGTTTTCAACCCAAAATTTGGTCGCTAATGTCATTATGATGTACTTCATTTTTCCGTGGCTGAAAGGGTGCAAATTTGAGACGAAGGTTGCTGCTTAAATTCCTTCGCAAATTTCGAATTTATATTTTAGATTGCTTTTGCAATTCTAGGTATTTTTAATTCTGTCTTTGCAGCTATTGACACATCATACATTAAGCAAATGAGCAAATACAAAATTAAAGAATTTATTCATAATCTAGCAATGCATGACATAGCAGTCCAGTCTCCTCGATGATAAACCAAAAAAAGCCAAGATCATATCAATACCTAAATGTGGTCTAACATCCTTGATGATCAATCCAAAAGAAAAACAAAATTCTTAATCAAATTATCATATAAATAGCTGTCAAGCCTCCTCGACAATCAACCAAAAAATCAAAAGAGCATCAGCACCAGCAAAAAAAAGAAAAGCACAGTCAATAAAAATACGCGAAAATTGCCTAATTAATTTTAAACTTATTATCCGAATGTCAAATGAGTTCCAAATATTTGCGTGAAATTTTAATATAATCCTTATGGTCAATTTCTGTAGAATTGTTGACATGACGTTCTCATCGTTGCCAACTATCCTACATGACACACAGCTACGTCAACAATTTCCAACGAAAATTAGCTTGAATGATTATATTGGAGTTTCACACAAAAATTAGGGATTCAATTGATATATGTATAATATGTTTGGAATTGATTGAATAATTTCCCATAAAAATCGTGGAACATATGGTCCGATCAAATGCCGAAAAGGCGCAGATTTTTGCCGGAATGATATAGGCATCATATATTCTGCCCGATTCGCTCGTCAACCCACTACCCGTTTCTTTTCTCCTAAATCTAGCTTCTTTAACTGCTATTTTTCTAATCGAGTTCTTATCATTTACTATTATCGCCAAAGTGTGCATAATTTCTTAATCATAAAAAAAAAAAGGAACAACAAAAATGTTCAAAAATCCATACAAAAGCTACTGGCAAATTAAAAAGGAATGCAAAAAATAACACTATAAGCACACGTTAGAGCCATGCAAAAGAGAAATGGCTATTAGCCTATGTGAAGATATATATAAGGAGGAGTGGGAAGATTATTAATGCAGAATGTACCATCCATTTATAATACATAAAACACACATCACTATCCTTGCCTTAATTTAATTCAATTATTTTGGCTAAGTTTAAATTATGTGATTTGGATAAATATACTCTATATTCTTTTAGCATTTGATGATATTCAAACATTCACTTTATCTTCATTTTGAAAATAATATATAAGAGTGCATGATGACATGTAAGAATCGATAAGATTATCAAGGCACGTGGTAGTACAATATTGAGCGTGATGTAACATGGCAAACATAAACCCAAAGAGAAGTGTCACTTGATGAGTACAAGAGCAAACACTCTCTCAACTCCAACTTTAAGTACATATAATAGATATGATCATGAGAAGACAGTTTGCAACACTTAAATGTTTAAAGGAGATAAGATTGGAACTTCTTTTTTCGTGGAACGTGTCCCTTTTTATATTCTTCTTATCTTTTGTGTAACCAAGAGAAACGGAGGGTACAAGATAAATATAGACCGATCGTACGAACCTGGAGCTTTGGAAGGTTCTGTGGCTTGCATTTGTCGAGATTCCGCCGGGAGGTTGCTGGATGGAGCAGCTTGTATAGTGGCGACGTCGTCTGTGCTAGTGGCCAAGTCGGTCGCTCAGTTAGAAGCCCTAGCTCACTTCTTTCCCAGAGGGCACGAAGCACTTGTACTTGAGTCTGATAGTTTGGACTTAGTCGACGCCTTGGAGAGTCCAAATCAGCTTACTTGGGAAGTTACACGCCTTATCTTGAAATGCAAAAATATGTTACTATCCTTTTCTAATATCCACATTATTCATTATTTTAGAGATGCCAACTTTATAGTGAATTGAATTATCAAAGCCCACAAAAGAAACTGCTTACTTTTGAATTGGGTCTTATCCCCTCTCCAAGCGTCACGAGAGCTCTTATGTGATGATACAAATCTTTTGGACCTTACTATCTTTGTTTAGGGAAAAAAAAAACAAGGGAAAAATAGTACCTAAAGGCCAAATCCCACCACTCTAACAGGAGACCAACAAGTAATTTACGAAGTCCAGTGTACGGAGAGATCAGTCAAGCCAACCAACAAAAACTTGGACACGTTAGAATCAAGAAACAAGTTAACGAGCAACCTAGACAATGGGATGTTATAAAGCAAGTTGTGCAGTTACCTTCCACGAAGACATGGTTGCGAAGCTTGACTTCATGACAGCATGGCCATCTGTCAGAACAAGAACAGCAGGTTTCACCTTTCTCTTTTCTTTTTTGCAAGTGGAAGATTGAGCTCAGGTGGTGCGCTAACAAGGAACCTATAAAGAGTTGTTCTGTTTTCTTTTCCTAACCATACCCAAAGGCTAGTCACCAACCTATTGTCGCAACACTAAACTCTGCACAACTATCTCTTGCTATATAAACTCCCATCCCTTGCCTCCATTCCCTCAAACACAATTAGCATTCCATTCCTCTCAGCTCATTAATTTTAAGTCCTTGAGCCTCTCACAACATAAAACCGACACTCCATTACCAACATGGCTTCTCCTTCAAAGAGCTTCGTTCTCTTTATGGTACTAGTTTTCTCAATCGCCAATATGAGTTTCGGAGCTCGTCATCTACTTCAAACAACTATGCCATCGATACCGTCTCTTCCCATGATACCAACTTTACCAATACCAACCTCTCTGCCACTGCCATCCATGCCCACATTACCGAAGGTTGTCATGCCACCTATGCCTGCCATCCCGACGACCTTGCCTCAGCCCACATTGCCGACGCTTCCCACCACCCAGCCGACATTGCCCACCACTAGTCTGCCACCACTTCCAAGCATGCCGACCATGCCAACCGCCTTGCCCCCAATGCCAAGCATCCCTACATCTCTCCCTAAGATTCCTTCCATTCCTTTCCCCACTCCTCCTCCGGCCACCAGCCCCTAAAGATTTTAGTACCATACGAGGTTACCTCAGTGTATCTCTAAAATGTTGGGGTCCACCTTTTCTTTGTAAGATTGTTTGCATATATGTGTGGTGCGTCACAAGATGTCTTTTGGAATTATATTTATGAATCACTTTGTTTTCTAATGAGCTCTTTTGGTGCGAATAAATGTTTTGCCAGTGTCTTGTATGTACCTTCTATCATATATATTGATCAGTGATTTGGTCTCCATTCTTCCATGTCCATTCCACCGCTTCCAAGCTTGTTACTAACTGTAACATGAACTATCAGTACCAAAATGTCTACTCAACATACGGCCTTATCCACCTTTTTTTCATTGTTAGTAAAGAATCGGCACCTACAAGAAAATCCACCTTTCACCACGGCAGAATTCTTCGCTAAGAAGCCTAGAATTTCGTTGGTAAGGCTTCTAGCCACCAAAATCGACGTGGCAGAGTTGTCATGGCTAAAGGCCAGTGGCAATAGACCTTGGAAACGAAATCGAGTAATTCTGTAGCATAAAAGTATACTTTTCACCACGGGATATTTCGGGGCAAAAGGCGCAAAATAGACACTCAAAAGCCACAGATTTTATTTTGTGGCCAAAAGGCCAACCTTTTGCAGCAAAAATTATGTAGGCTGTTGTGGCTTTGCTACGCAAAATTCCTTGAATAATGATATGAGGTCAAGAAAGATTTCCTGACTAAAACGACAAATTTCGTAGCGCTTGAATCATCTTTGTCCTCAATTATTTGAGTTAAAAGTTTAACTTGATAAGTAAGATGGAGACAAAAGTGCGAAACTTGTAAAGCATGTGAATTGAAGTATTTCCAACACCAGCAAATGGAGGAAGAAATACAAAATGGGATGAGATATTTATGATGAAAGAGTGAAGTATTTCCAACATCACATGTACACAAAAAGTACATGAGATCCATTGTCAAGCCTCGTGATATTTCAACAAACTAATTTAGATACCTTTTGTAATTTAAATGGTTTTGGTAATTCTATTATCTTAGGCTTAATTAAAAAATTAATTAGGATGATTTTTCCATCATCAATATATTCAAGCTGACATATTTCTTTTAGGGTTAATAATACAAAAAAACCACAAAATGATATACCCATAACAAATTCAACCAAAACTTATTTTTTTTACCATAAAAATATCAAACTGATACATCTTAACAAATTCACCCTTTGTGAATTTCCATTAAATTAAATTAATTTCATGAAAAATCATAAACCGGTACACATATACCAAACAGAGAGTAAAATTGCAAATCGATATACCCACGTGTCATACAACTCAGCAATATGACAATAAAATTTAACAAAAACTAATTAATGGTAATTTTATCACAGACATACTAGTTTGGGATTTTTCGTATTATATTTCGAGTTTTTTCTTAATCTATCAATCTAAAGTACAAAGAGAGAAAGCTAGATAATAACTAAGAAACAAGATTATCAATACTATATTCACAAACCTTGAGGAGGGAGCAGTTTAGGATGAACATTTTGCTTCCTGCCAGTGCCAATCATCAATGTTTAGAGAAAATTTACGACGACAGAAAAAAGGGAATAAAGAATCTAGAAAAATCTCAATATCATCCTTATTAACCCGTTTCTTTTCATTTTTATATCAATAAAAGTAATCTATTCCAAAATTTAACGTTATCAACATATGTTTAAGCCAATTATTCTGTTAGAAATGGAATTCCTTGATTACGTCACTTTCAGAAACTCTCAAATAGCTCGCAATGCCTCATTGTCTTGATTATCTGTTTCACTTCTCATATCTCAAGCTCAAATCATTAGCTTTTGACGTAGTTAAGAGTTTCTGTTCAGAATTTTTTGTAACACAAAAAGTTAAGAGTAAATGTGACACGAATGTACCGGTTTAGAATTTTTTTATAACATAAAAATTAGTTTATGATAAACGTTACAAAATTATATCGGTTTGAAGTTTGTTTTTATACGAAAATTAATTTGAAGTAAATGTTATATGGGCATACTAGTTTCGAATCTTTTACGGTATTAACCCTTCTTTTTATTTGTGAAATGGAAAAAAATCCCTAATGGCTAAAGACCAGGACTTAAAGAGTGGACCGGACAATTGATGAAGTCCAAATTTCGGGGATATCGGTCAATACAACACAAACCAACCTTGGAATTATATGTTAAAATCAAGAAGCAAGTTAACAATAAACCTAAGACAATAGCAAGTTGGGAAGCATGTTATTCAGTCGCCTTCCACAAAGACACAGATGCGAAGCTTGACTTCACCGAAAGCATTGGCCATCTATCAGGAGATTTGAGCTGAGGAGGTGAGCTAACAAAGAACCAATAAAAGAGATGTTCTATTTTTTGTTCTTTTCCCAACCATAACCAAAAGCCAGTCACCAACTTATTATCACAACCCAAACTTCTATTAGAACTACCTCTTGCTATATAAACTCTATTCTCCTTCCTCCATTTACTCACACAAGTAGCAATCCATTCCTCTCAGCTCATTGATTTCAAGTGCTTGAGCCTTTCACGACATAAAATCCACATTCCAATTACCAACATGGCTGCTTCCCCAAAGAGCTTTGTTCTCTTCATCGCCCTAATTCTCTCAACCGCCAATATGAGCTTCGGAGCTCGTCATCTGCTGCAAACAACTATGCCATCCATACCATCCCTTCCTACAATACCAACATTACCAATACCGACCACTATGCCATCCATACCATCCCTTCCCACAATACCAACACTACCAATACCGACAACTATACCATCCATACCATCCCTTCCCACAATACCAACAATATCGATACCGACACTGCCCACCACCCAGCCAACATTGCCCACCACTACTCTGCCGCCACTTCCAAGCATGCCCACCGTGCCAACTGCCTTGCCCCCGGTGCCAGGCATCCCAACGTCTCTCCCTAACATTCCTTCCATTCCTTTCCTCACTCCTCCTCCAGCCACTAGCCCCTGAAGATTTTAGTACCATATAAGGCTATCTCAGTGTACTTTTAACTTGTGTGGGTCGCCCCTACTGTTTGTTGAATCATTGGCATGCATGTGTGGTTCTGCGAGATTGTGTTTTGTGATTATGTGTGTCATTCGTGTTACTTAAGGGGGGGACCTCTCTGTTGTTCATGTTATTTAATAGGGAGCTCTCTTTCCAGTTTCGTGTATCTGCAGATCTACTATTTATACACATCGATCAGTGATTTCTTTGCCCGCTTCTATCATGATGTTTCAATCACTCCCCAGCTTATTATCACTCACAGTTCATTTAATCGGATCTAATTCAACTGGCCAACTCCTCCATTTCAGACTGACTTGACCACAAAATTGCAAAGACATCATATCAATTGCAAGATAAGATTTCATTTTGGTTGTCTGTAACAAAAATGCTTGCAGTTCTTCGAATGTGTCTTCTGAATCGCTTGAAGAGGATACACGGCTCCAACCACAAGGAGGAATTACAATTTGGACTAAAGAATTTGACCTCAGTTATTTTTTCAAATTGTATGGGACAGGATGCAATAATCACAATTAAGAAAACTCCTAGTAAGCATATTTCAAGTCAAGGTCGCCCAATGCCTAGCAACTATGTATTGACAAACAGAAGAACATAAAAAGCCAGCCTCCATGAATAGAGCAAATTACTAACATTCTGCAACATTTACATATAACTCTAAGTTACATTGCCATCAACAAACAAGAAAAGAATAGGTAAATAAAGGATAGACAAAACTTTGAAAACTACAATCCTGAGTCATAGTATTCCATTTCCAGCTTCATCCCTTGTAGTTCAAAGAAATCCTAAACGTTATTTTATGGTATACTTCAATCAATTGAGAAAAGGGAGGACAAAACAGCTTTCACAGAACTGATGATTTTACTCCAAGAAGAGGAGCATCAAAGATTCACTAGCAAATAGAACAACACATGAAGATACCACTAATTTAACTTGGGCACAACACTCAGATGTATAACTTGAAAGGATAACATCACATTTTAGGAACCGATTTAGTATGTTCAGTCTGAATCAGAAGAATCAGCATTTGAGTTTTGCCGGACACCCCTCCTAGTTTGCGCACCAGACTTGAATTTAATGAGAAGTCACCCATGAAAAGGATAACTTGAGATTTGGCCAATCTTTCCTCCAAATGCTCTGCTGGATTCATCAGTCCCACCAAGCTCATCAAATCCCACCTAATTACAAATTGAGTATAGCAATATAAGAAACAAGGCACCGTGGGTTTCAATAAGGACATCCATTATTCTTAAAATTGAACTGCAAAAGTCATATATCATACCACATAATCCTCCACTTTTGCATTCTTTATGAGAACAAGAGTAGAGAGAACAACGATCTTAAGCTTTTCAGCGAGAAAAGGTCTTTTCTCCGCGTGGATATTCACAAAGCAGATCTCTATGTATTGTTTTGCCAATATACTTATGTGTTTGTCCATCACCTGCAAATCACCTCTGATCAAATGGCATGTTAATTGAAGTAATCCAACACCAGCGAAAGATGGAAGAAATGCAAAATGGAAGGAGCTATTTACAATGAAAGAGTGAGGTTTTTCCGAAATCATATGTATATAGAAAGAATATGACTTATTATCAAGCCACATGACATTTCACCAAACTAATTTAGATACCTCTTATAATTTAAATCATTTTAGTAATTTCTATTATCTTAGGATTATGTAAATTAAATTGATTAGGATGATTTCTCCACCATTAATATATTCAAGCTAACATATATTTTTTAGGTTAATACCACAAAAAATTTCAAACTAATATACATGTGACAAATTTATTCCACACTAATTTTTGAACTACCAAAAACCCAAAATTGGTATACATGTAATAAGTTTATCCCAAAATAATTTTTTATCACTAAAAACCCTAAACTAATATATTTGTGATAAATTTATTCTCCATTAATTCCATTAAGTTATATTAATACTACGAAAAATCATAAACTAGTATACATGTGCCAAACAGAGGGCAAAATCTCAAATTGGCACATCCGTCAACTATCACATATCATACAACCAGTAATTTGACAATAAAATTTAACAGAAACTAACGGAGAATAAATTTAACATAGGTATACCAATTTGGGGTTTTTTCATGATATCAACCATTAATTTAAGTTATATTTCAATTTAATTCCTAATCTATCAATCTAAAGTACAAAGAGAGAAAATGTAGATAATAACTAAGAAAAAACAGTACCAATGCTATATTCACAAACCTTGAGGAAGGAACAGTTTGGCATGAACATTTTGCTTCCTGCCAGTGCCAATCATCAATGTTTAGTGAAAATTTACGAAGATAGAAAAAAGAAAGGGAATAAAAGAATCTAGAAAAATCTCAATGCCAGCCTTGTTAACCCGTTTCTTGTCATTTTAATATTAATAAGAGTAATATCTTCCAAAATTCAACCTTATCAACATGTATTTAAGCCAATTATTCTGTTAGAAATTAAATTCGTTGATTACTTCACTTTCATAAAACTCTCAAATAGCTCACAAATACCTCGATTTCTTGTCTATCTACTTCACTTCTCAAACCTCTAGCTCGAATCATTAGCTTTTAACATAGTTAAGAGTTTCTGTTCAAAATTTTTTGCACACAAAAAGTTGAAGTAAATGTAGTATGAATATACTAATTTACAATTTTTTTTAATATAAAAATTAGTTTATGGCAAATGTGATATGGTTGTATCAGTCAGTTTAGGATTTTTTTTTACATGAAATTATTTGGAGTATATGTCGTATGGGTGTACCAATCTAAGATTTCTATTAGTATTAAACCTTCTTTTTATCATTTGTGTAAGGAAAAAAAAAAGTACCTAATGGCTAAAGCCCATTATTTAACAGAAGGCCGGATTATTGATGAAGTCCAAATTTCGGGGAGATCGGTCAATGGTACACAAACCAACCTAGAATTATATGTTAAAATCAAGAAGCAAGTTAACAATCAACCTAAGACAATAGCAAGTTGAGAAGCATGTTATTCAGTTGCCTTCCGCAAAGACAGAGATGCGAAGACTTCAACGAAAGCATTGGCCATCTGTCAGGAGATTTGAGCTGAGGAGGTGAGCTAACAAAGAATTAATAAAAGAGAAGTGCTATTTTTTGTTCTTCTTCCCAACCACACCCAAAAGCCAGCCACCAGCTCATTATCACAACCCATAATTCTTTTTGAACTACCTCTTGCTATATAAACTCCCATTTCCTTCCTCCATTTACTCACACAAGTAGCAATCCATTTCTCTCAGCTCATTGATTTCAAGTCCTTGAGCCTTTCACAACACAAAATCCACACTTCAGTTATGGACATGGCTACTTCCTCCAAGAGTTTTGCTCTCTTCATTGCTCTAGTTCTCTCAACCGCCAATATGAGTTCCGGAGCTCGCCACTTACTACAAATAACTACACCATCTATACCGTCCCTTCCCACAATACCAACACTACCGACACCGACAACTATACCATCAATACCGTCCCTTCCCACAATACCAACAATACCAATACCGACATCGCTGCCATCATTGCCGTCCATGCCCACATTGCCTATCATCCCTACAACCCTGCCTCAGCCCACATTGCCGACACTGCCCACCACTACTCTGCCGCCACTCCCAAGCGTGCCAAACGTGCCAACTGTCTTGCCCCCAATGCCGAGCATCCCTACGTCTCTCCCTAAGATTCCTTCCATTCCTTTCCTCACTCCTCCTCCAGCCACCAGCCCCTGAAGATTTTAGTACCATATGAGGTTACTTCAGTGGATCTCTAAACTGTTGGGGTCAGCCCTTTCTTTGTAAAATGTGTGGTGTGACGTGAAATGTCTTTTGGAATTATATTTATCAATCTCATTGTTGGTTAATGAGCTCTTTTGATGCGAATAAATGTTTTCCCAGTATCTTGAATGTACCTTCTATCATTTGTGTTGATTAGTGACTCGGCCTCCGTTCTTCCATTTCCTTTCCACCGCTTCCAAGCTTGTTAGTAACTATAACATACACTATCGGTATAAAAATGCGTTCTTAACATACGGCCTTATCTACCTTTTGTTCGTTGTTAGTAGGGCATCGGCACTACAAGAAAATCCACCTTTGACCACAGTTCTTGACTAAGAAGCGTGAAATTTCACGGCTAAGGCTTCTTGCCACGAAAATCTTCGTGGTGGAGATATCATGGCTAGAGGCCTGTGGCAATAGACCTTGGAAACAAAATTGTGTAATTTTGTAGCGAAAAGTATACTTTTCACCGTGGGATATTTCATCACAAAATGCGTAAAATAGAGACCCAACAGCAACATATTTTATATCGTGGCTAAAGGACCAACCTTTTGCAAAGAAAATTATGTGGGCTGTTGTAGCTGTGGCGACACAAAATTCTGTGACTGATGATTCGAGGTGAAGTAAAATTTTCTAACCATAGCGTCAGATTTCGTAATGCTCGAATCATCTTTGCCCACAATTATTCGAGTCAAAAGTTTAACCTAAAAGGTAAGATGAGACACAAAAGTGCAAAACTCCTGAAGCATGTGAATTGAAGTATTTCCAACACCAACGAAAGGAGGAAGAAATACAAAATGGGATGAGCTAATTATAAATAAATGGTGAAGTATTTCCAACACCACATATATATAAAAAAATATATAAGATCCATTGTCAAGCCACGTGATATTTCAACACACTAATTTAAATACCTTTTTGTAATTTAAATCATATTAGTAATTTTATTGTCTTAGGCTTAAGTAATTTAAATTGGTTAGGATGCTTTTTCCACCTTTAATATATTCAAGCTGACATGTATATTGATTTAAATTGTATTTCTAGGTATTTCCAAAATCTATCGATCCAAAGTACAAAGAAAGAAAAGGTAGATAATAACCAAGAAACAACAATACCAATACTATATTCACAAACCTTGAGGAAGGTGCAGATTAGGATGAACGTTTTCCTTCTTGCCAATCATCAATGTTTGGAGAATTTTACGATGACAGAATCATCCCCAGATTTTGGAGCTTTGAACATCTTATGGCATCAATCCCTGGTTTCTATGTTGCCTTACAATTTCAAGACACAGAAAACACACATCTATATCCTATTCTTAATTTAAATCAATCATTTTTTTAAGTTCAAATTAATTGTTTTGACTAAGTTTACTCTAGATTTTTTTAGCATTCAAAGATGTATAAATGCTGACTTTATCTATTATTAGCATTTGAAAATAACATATAATAGTGCAGGATGACATGTAAATAATCAATAAGTAACATTGAGCCACATGACAAATACAGAGTTAAAGAGAAGTATCACGTGACAAGTACTGGAATAAACACTCTCAACTCTGACTTTATCTTTATAAGATAGGAACAATCCCGTGAATATAGCTTGTTTGTTAACACTTGACACCAAAGGAGATAAGACTTGTAGGGGAGTGCAAAGGAACTAGAAACCACCCGAACCGCCTGAAATTGGATCAAATTGCCCTAGAACTAATGGTTCTTATGAGGACTAGTCCGATTCCCAATTCCAATTTACTGGAATTGGTGGATACCGGTCTAGTTTGATTCCACACTTGCCCACCTGGATTGGACTTCACTTTCTTTCATGCCTTTTCCCAACTAGGAGTGTCTATTTAGTTGATGATAGAGATGCAACTCTCGTGTCCACTTCTTAAGTTGCTCTATTTCTATCTTGTTTATATGATGCCAAGGACCATGTCAAATAGCTCTATAGTGCTCTAGACGTATTAAGCCTTCAATTTCAGTTATCAGATGGAAGGCTTAAAGATGCATCAAACAATGTAGTCTTTGCTTGTATCAATAGTTGGTCCCTAATTCTAATGGTGGTTCTTTATTATTCAAACCTTGACACTTACTCTTTTGTTAGATGAGTTATACTATTCCCTTAGGTGCTTTGGCAATTCCATAACAAGTGTAATGATATTAATTGATAAATGCAATTTTGTAAGGAGAGGGAATCAGTACCATAGATCCACCTAAGAATTGGATTGGACCAACGGTTGGGTTCCCAAGTGAGTCCAAGGAACCATCAGACAATTTCCGATTCCAATTTTCCAAAACCAGTTCTTATTGAGTGATTCCCAATTCTAGGGTGAGAATCATCCACCTAGGCCATGCTCACCCCTAAAGACTTGGAACTATTTTTTCGTGGAATCCTTGTGTCTAATTTTCATTCTTTTTAGGTTTAATAACACCAAAAATCACAAATCAGTACACTCATGCCACATTTAATTCAAACTAATTTTCTTACCACAAAAAATCTCAAACATGTACACCCGTACCACGTTTACCCCAAACTAATTTTTCACGCCACAAAATCTCAAATTGGTACATCCTAAACTAGTACACTTGTAACATATTTATCCTAAACGTATTTTTGTATCAAAAAAAATTTCAATATTATCCTTATTAACCCATTTCTTGACATTTAAATATCCATAAAAGTAATCTAACCAAAATCCAACATTATCAACATGTGTTTACGCTAATTATTTTGTTAGAAAACCCTCAAATAGCTTGCAAATACCTCGTTTTTTTTCTTCTGCTTCACTTCTCGGATCTCAAGCTCAAATCATTAGCTTTTAACATGGTTAAGAGGATCTGTTTGGAATTTTTTGTAACACAAAAAATTGGAGCAAATGTGGCACAAATGTACTAATTTAAGATTTTTTTTAAATATAAAAATTAGCTTGGGGGTAAATGTGGCATGGTTGTATCAATTTATGATTTTTTTTACACGAAAATTAATTTTGAGTAAATATGATACTTCCGATTTTGGAATCTTAATGGTAGTAACCCATCTTTTCATCATTTGTGTAAAAAAAAAGGGGTACCTAATGGCTAAAGCCCATCACTTAACAGTAGACTGGATCATTAATGAAGTCCATATTTCGGGGAGATCGGTCAATGCAAACAAACATTAGAATCATATGTTAAAATCAAGAAGGAAGTTAACAATCAATCTAAGACAATAGCAAGTTGGGAACATGTTATTCAGTTGCCTTCCACAAAAACAGAGATGCGAAGCTTGACTTCACCGAAAGCATTGGCCATCTGTCAGGAGATTTGAGCTTTGAGGAGGTGAGCTAACAAAGAAACAATAAAAGAGAAGTCCTGTTGTTTTCCTAACCATATAACCAAAGGCCAGTCACCAACTTCTTATGACAACCCCAAATTTTATATAAACGACCTTTTGCTATATAAACTCCTATCTCCTTCCTCCATTTACAGAAGTAGCAATCCATTCCTCTCAGCTCATTGATTTCAAGTCCTTGAGCCTTTCACGACATAAAATCCACATTCCAATTACCAACATGGCTGCTTCCTCAAAGAGCTTTGTTCTCTTCATCGTCCTAATTCTCTCAACTGCCAATATGAGCTTCGGAGCTCGTCATCTGCTGCAAACAACTATGCCATCCATACCATCCCTTCCCACAATACCAACACTACCAATACCGACCACTATGCCATCCATACCATCCCTTCCCACAATACCGACAACTATGCCATCCATACCATCCCTTCCACAATACCAACAATATCGATACCGACACTGCCCACCACCCAGCCAACATTGCCCACCACTACTCTGCCGCCACTTCCAAGCATGCCCACCGTGCCAACTGCCTTGCCCCCGGTGCCAGGCATCCCAACGTCTCTCCCTAACATTCCTTCCATTCCTTTCCTCACTCCTCCTCCAGCCACCAGCCCCTGAAGATTTTAGTACCATATAAGGTTATCTCAGTGTACTTTTAACTTGTGTGGGTCGCCCCTACTGTTTGTAGAATCATTGGCATGCATGTGTGGTTCTGCGAGATTGTGTTTTGTGATTATGTGTGTCATCCGTGTTAATTAAGGGGGGGACCTCTCTGTTGCTCATGTTATTTAACAAGGAGCTCTCTTTCCAGTTTCGTGTATCTGCAGATCTACTATTTATACACATCGATCAGTGATTTCTTTGCCCGCTTCTATCATGATGTTTCAATCACTCCCCAGCTTATTATTACTCATAGTTCATTTAATCGGATCTAATTCAACTGGCCAACTCCTCCAATTCAGAGTGACTTGACCACAAAATTGCAAAGATATCATATCAATTGCAAGACAAGATTTCATTTTGGCTGTCTGTAACTAAATGCTTTATCTTCTGAATTGCTTGAAGAGGATACACGGCTCTAGCCACAAGGAGGAATTACAATTTGAACTAAAGAATTTGACCTCAGTTATTTCTTCAAAATCTATGGGACAAGATGCAATAATCACAATTAAGAAAACTCCTATTAAGCATATTTCAAGTCAAGGTCACCCAAACCCTAGCAATTATGTATTGACAAACAGAAGAATATGAAATCCCAGCCTCCATGAATAGAGCAAATTAATAACATTCTGCAGCATTTACATATAACTCTAAGTTCCATTGCCATCAACAGATAAGAAAAGAATAGGTAAATAAAGGATAGAAAAAAGACTGAAAACTATAACCCTGAGGCATAGAATTCCATTTCCAGCTTCATCCCTTGTAGTTCGAAGAAGGCCTAAAGTACGGTATACTTCTATCAATTGAGAAAAGAGAGGACAAAACAGCTTTCGCAGAACTGATGATCTTACTCCAAGATGAGTAGCATCAAAGATTCACTAGCAAATAGAACAACATACAGAGATACAACTAATTTAACTCGGGCACAACACTCAGATGTATTCAAGGATAACATCACAGAATCAATTTAGTATGTTCACTCTGAATCAGAAGAATCAGCATTTGAGCTTTGCCGGACACTCCTCCTAGTTTGCGCACCAGACCTTGAATTTAATGAGGATTCACCCTCGAAAAAGATAACTTGAGATTTGGCCAATCTTTCCTCCAAATCCTCTGTGCTAAATTCATCAGTCCCACCAAGCTCATCAAATCCGACCTAATTACAAATTCAGTATAGCAATATAAGAAACAAGACACTGTGAGTTTCAATAAGGACATCTGTTATTCTAAAGAATGAACTGCAAAAGTCATATATCATACCACATAATCCTCCACTTTTGCATTCTTTATGAGAGCAAGCGTAGGGAGAACAACGATCTTAAGCTTTTCAGCGAGAAAAGGGCTTTTCTCTGCTTGGATTTTCACAAAGCGGGTCTCTATGTGTTGCTTTGCCAATATACTCATGTGTTTGTCCATCACCTGCAAATCACCTCTGATCAAATATCATTCCTTCTAGAGTTCAGGACACGTCCTGCTACTCAAAGGTTCAAATCCTTCCCTCCCACAATATATGCTCTAATTCCATGGAGTAAAATATCGAAACCCCAAACAAAAAGATGATTTTAACAATTCAATCAACAAATTTCAAAAGTTACGGCTGCTCTAAGTATCTATAAATACCCCCAAGCAGTGTCAATATTGCCTTCATCTCACCATAGAGGTAGCAGCTACATCATCTATCTATAAGATAATTCTGTTCCATCTTTAGTTCCTATGGACAAGTGATAGCAAAAAAATCATCTTTATGCCCACCACATTCACAAAACCTATGGTAAGCACACACTGATTTATCTAATACAAAGAAATCGCAAAATATGGTAAGATCCGCATGCTTATTTGGCATACAAAGAATTGGGGCAAGGTTCTGTAACTTTGTCGAATGCTTAAATGAGCCCATGAACTTAAATTACCATAGTGTTTGCCTAATTGCAAAACCTTCATAATATCGCTACTCATGGCAGGAATTACTAATGAGTACGCAACACTTCCAAAACGATACTGAATCTTGAGCTGCAAATCAACACGAAATTCCCATATTTCAGAGCAATGGCAATCCAAGGCATTCACAATTTCACCTAACTAAACCCCCAAGAAAACCTCAAAATCGACAAAAACGAACTACGACAGAAACATTCGAAAACCCGTCATCAATCCCAAAACTACGGAGGCGCGGACTCACCTTGCAGGGCCAATTCTCGCGGTAGAAGTGGCAGACGACGCGGTCGCTGGCCTTGACGACGGAGAAGAAGTCCTTCTCGACGGGGATCTCGGAGTACTCGCCGTGCCCAAGGGAGATCCAGCGGCTCCGCTTCTCGGCCATCCTCTTCATCTGCGCCAGCCGCCGCTCCCGCAGCGCCTCCAGGTCGTCCTCGTCGAGGCGGTCGAGGGCGGCGATCTGCTCGTCGATCTTGTCCTCCACGGCCTTGGCCACCGTCAGGACTTGCTTCTCGATGATCTGAGACAGAGAGAAGAAGAAGAAGCTAAAATTAGGCGAAATCTCGGAGACCCATGAAGATCGAACGAAACGCGGTTTGAATTCGTGAGATGGGTCGATGACGCGAGCACCTCTTGAACTACGGGTTCGCCATTGAAGCTCTCTCTCTCTCTCTCTCTAGCGCTCTGAGGAAGCAGGTGGAAATGGCGATGGCGATGCGGGGAGGGGAGGGAGAGAGAGAGTGTGTTCGAAATTTGCCAAAAATCTTAAAAAAAGGGGAGAGAGAGAGAGAGAGGGGGGGAGGGGAGCGACGGTGTCGTTTTGAGGGCCCATGGGCTTTTGTGATGAATTGGAGGCCCTTTTATATGGGCCTGCCCCCGACTCATCCAGTGAGATCGGTTTTTGGTACGGACGATAGGCGTTGGGTGTCAAAAGATTCCGCGCACGATCCGCAAGGAATCGAGAATAAAAGCGAGAAAATAAATCGAGACACGGGGTTTTTATCCCAACTCATATTAAAATTAAGGCTACATCTAGTAGAGAATTTCACTATAGTTAACACTTCGACATTTTTATTACATCTCTCAATTACCAAAGAAAGAGATTATATATACCAGTAGTTATTAATGGGCCCAAGTCCAAGCTACTAATAAAATACTGGTTCAAACTATAAAAGCCTTCTAGTAGCTCAAGGGCTCTACCCCTACAACCGCTAGGGCAGCACTTGGAACTTCGCTTGCTCATTGGAGAGTGGGATCCCCATGCTATTCAATCGATAGAGAGTATGAATCATATCCAACATTCTCTCACTTGGTGAATACTCCACATGCTTTTTTAGATCCAATAGTTTTACACCATTCAAACTTTTGTACACTAGTTGCCTTGGTCAAAAAATCTGGACTATTCACTTGTGTATCAATTTTCTTTGGCACCATAACCTTTTGTTCCACTTTTTCTTGGATGAAGTAATATTGTATGTTAACATGCTTTGTTCTTTCATAAAATCCATAATTCTTAAGCCAAGAATATGGCACTTGACTATCACACCCAATCTTCACTCCTCCTTGTGTAAAATCAAGCTCTTTACACTATTTGTTTAGTTAGACCACTTCCTTAAAGTAAGGGCCATGTACTTTGCCTCATTAGTTGATAAAGGAACTATGCTCCAACTCGCAGCACCACCAAATAAGGAAACAACATAACCAATGATTAACCTCTTGTTATCAATGTTACCTCCCCAATTAGCTTCCACAAAACACTTTGATTCTAATGCTTATTGTCCCCAACAACAAGATGGGTAAAATTCATGGCATGAATTCAAGAACTCGCCTTGAGACCTCTAGTTCCAAAAGATTGGAATCAAGAATCAAATTGGTCTTGTTTCAAGAACCCGATTCCTTGAACTAGCTAGTTTGGATCTAGTTCTATTCGAACACTGACCGTTTTTATTTTGGGTCAAAAATGAAATTCTTATAATAAAACATCAAAGTTGCGTCATTTCGGATAATTATATTATTATTTTTTCACATTGAATACCATGATTCAATTCTTAATGGGTGCAAAAATATATATTTTTTCAAATATAGGCGTCAAAACTAATTCAACTAGGGATGATTGGTTGAATCGGTTCCCAAGTAGAACTCCAGCTTTGGAATCAGAGACCAAACCAATCTTAGGCCGACTCTAGATTTGTAGTATCTGTAAAATTATGAACCGAAACCAGCTCTCACCCCTAGTTTTCAAAACGATGTTCGGTCTGATATCTCTTTTTTCAATCGACACAAAAGAGATGAAAGGCTCACTTTTCAATAACACCAATACAGGCGATATAATTCACGGGAAAGGGGCAAAAGACAGCAACTTCTGTATGACTTGTCCTCATCAGGATTAACCACGACCAGGCACCAAGACAGAGACACAAACACGTCCCAAACAAATCAAGCATAGATGTCCAAATCATGCTACTAAACCCTAGTCTGCACTCTCCAATCTCTTATTGATCATCAAGACCATGAGCTCGAGCTCAAACTTTAGAGTCTCTAGATTCAATGGAAATGCATATGGTGATCAAGGGCATTTAGGCTTGCCCTTGGAGCTGCGCTGGTCGCGGTAGCATGGGCACTCGTGCTTGTTGCCGTAGGTCCCGGAGGGGACGCACCCGCACTTCTCGCAGCAAATGTTGCAGTACTTGAGGCACCGGTCCATCACCCCAGCCTTTGCGCACCTCCCCTTGCACTTGTTCCCACAGAATGCTGCAACATTTCATCTAAGGACTCTTACCACTAGCATCGATGTATGTTTATGGACATCCTTGCATGTAAACTAACTAAAAAAGTGAGTGATTGGGGGAGAACATGGCTAACTACAAAAAACATCACGGGGAGACCCCAAGAGAGAGCCCAAGTTAGGCTGAAATGGAGTTGCTCAATCGGAAGCATGTAACCAATAACCCAAGAAACGTCCCGCGAAGATCTATTTTTGAAGGTTAGGCACGATGGAGCTGCAGATGAAATTTCCAACCATGACATGGCTCAAAATCTAGCATTTCAAGAAGAGGGCATGCTTGCTTATACTTACGCGACATTGCAGATGAAGGCTCCAAGAGAGCGAAGCTCAGGAGGAGCGAGCAGAGCAGAAGGGTCGGAGCCAACAGCTTCATGGCTTTCTTCTAACTTCTCTTTATCTTCAGGCCCTGCTAACAATGGAGGTCTCGTTCCGTTCAGACGTGGCTCTTATATAAAAAGCTACACCTGGAAATGAACAGAGAGAAGGAGCTCAATCGAAACCGTTCGACGTGACAGGATCCACAGTGACTTTTAACGGCCCAGATCCAGCTTAGTGTTGAGGCTGCACTCGTGTAGTAACGATGCCGGTGTCTTGAACGACGGATGAGAAGTCGATTCCATCTTCTTCTTTGGTTCTCGTCGTTTCTTGTTCTGTCGCGAGTGCTGAGGTTTACTGTTGTCTGGTGATGGCAAACGTTGTCCGATAGTTGTCAGTCACACGTGAAGGAGGCAGAGAAGGATAGCGGGTGGATTCTGGAGGGACGGGGCTCGGTGCGGCGAAGGCGGAGGTGTCGGTCGGTGGGTGGTGCAGGCTCAGGCTGACTCCACCTTAAAAAGCTGGACGCGACAAATTCCTAGGAACTGTCATGAACTGTTGCAGCTTGTGAAAATGCTGTGGACACGTACATGAATGACTTGCTAAAATAAATGGGTCTAATCCCCTAAACCCTCTATTTTAGGTCCAATTCTAATTCCCCTCTGAATTTGTTTTTTTGGTCTCGTTTGAAGAAACCCTCTAGTCCCTTCAAAATTATCAACATTGGATTTGTTATTTTAACATAAATCTTCATCAACACCCTTATATTTGTATAGAACAATAGCAACCTCTTAATGTGAATAATCTTGAAGAAATCAATGATAATTTTGGACACATTGGTAAATTTGAGATTAGAGCGAAAATTTGAGTTTTTTCAATAAAAAAAAAAGGGGAAGAATTGAGATTGGAAATAAAATTGGGGGATTTTTAGGGAATTAGTCATGAGAAAATGAGTACTTGTGAAAAGATTTAACCAACATGAAACTGTACAAGTTATATCAATGCATTGAAAAAGGGGAATTTTACAATTTTTATTTTGATCCTCAAGTGCAAGGTGACCGTTTGAGCATGGGAAAATTGTTTAAAAAGATTTAAATTGATTGCACTTTTGTCAATGTAGTTTTAAATATTTCAATTTTATCAATTCAATTCTAAATTTTTTTTACATTTTGCCAATTGAGTTCATCTTGCCAATTTTGGCTAGATATCGTTGATTTGGACATAGCACAATCAATAATGATTTTTAATAATATGTTAATATTTTTCAAATTGTTTATTTATATTTTTTTCCTTTTTTCCTTTTCTCTTCCTTTCCTTCTTAATTTTTTTTTGATAACCCACAAAGGTTGTCAGGCCCTCACCAACCACTAGCGAGAACCATGAAGCCCCCCATCACAATTCTCACTTGGCATCACCCAAATCTAGGCAAAGCCATCATGGCTAGGCATCACTTGTGGCCATGAATGCTCCAAACTTCAAGCTTGCGTTTGCCATGGAGCTCTAGCTTCGAGCTCAATGTCTAGCTCTCAAGCATGGATGCTCGAGCTTTGAGCTCTAGGCTCGCAACGATGGCATGAGTTTGGAGCTCACTTTTGTAGTAATGGGTGGAGTGACCTCGTCCAGATCTAGGCAAGACCTTGCTTGCGAGCAAGGTAGCCTCACCTAGTGGCCAAGGAAGGCTCTACAACCTTTGCCGACCACATTAAAAAATATAGAGGAAAAGAAAAGAAAAAGACAAAATAAATAAATTTAAAAATATTAAAATATTATTAAAAATGGTCAAAATCAACCATGACCAAGTGACTCCCAAGTGACATAAGATAGCCAATGTTGATGTCAACAATTTTCGGTGAAAATTAACCGGATTGACTCAATTAACAAAATATAAAAGATTTAGAATTCAATTGACGAAATTAAAATATTTAAAATTAAATTGCCAAAAACACAATAATTTTAAGATTTTTGAACAATTTTCTCAATAAAGAAGAAATGTACAAAAGCATCTCGAACACAAGCGATGACTATTCAAGTCTTCAAAAGTAAGGTTAAGGTAATTCCACGTGCAATCATCGTCTCAAGAAATCTAATTCCAAGAGATAATGATTTGAAATGAAATATTCTTATTTAATTACTTTTTAGTAAATAATATGATATAATAAGAGTGTTCAATACCCTAATATCATTTGGTGATTTCCTTGAGAATCTCTAAAAATAAAAATTTGAATCTGATTAATACAATAACCCCAAAAAAGGCATTTTATTAAACATTCTTTGTTGCTTTCACGTATCAATTTCTTAAGATTTAAAGTAAATCAATTAGCAAAAAACCGTGAACCTAAGTATAAGTTCAAGCACTCTTTAAAAACTTTCTTTGAAGAAAACTCAATTATTAAGGAAAAATAGTGAATATATTAGAAAGATAAAAATAATTATAGGCATGAACTGTATAAAGTGAGTTGCAAATTCGTTGAAAAATTATTTAAGTTGTTAGTCTGGATAAAAAATAATTAAAAGAAAAGATTAAGTGAATTATAAATATAAAATGAACAAAATAATGAAAGGAAGGAATAAGGGATACATTCATGTCCATCCCCAAAACGCTCCTTTAATCTATTATAGATGTTTGACGATAGAAATAAATCAGAAAAAGCGCCATGTTGCTGCCATTTGAAACGATTAAAAATCACTGAAGTAATGTCTAAACCCAATAATTCAAGGCAAAGAGAAAATGTTTTGGAACAAGGAAATATCTTTTTTTTAATTGTCTTGACAATTAGATCGAGAATAAGGGGTCCAAATATATTCTAAATGAGACAAAGAAAAAGGGGTTAGCGCTACAGTTGCAGACACAGACACAAAACTCTGCATTTTTCCATTCATCTGTTGCTGAAGCAACTTTCTATCTCATTGCCTCATTGAAATATCAGTAACCTTCATGGCAAGATGAGATGGCCACAGAAGGAAAAACAATTCAGCCGAACCCAGAAAGATTCAGAGAGATTTTTGCACAAGCATTCACACACTTCCAAGTCTAATTTGTCCTTCCGGTCTTCCCCAGGAAACAGATGCAACAGTCCCCAAAAACGCAATGACCTACTGAGCTGAACAGTACACTTGAGATGCTTAGATGGGAATGATTACTATTGCAGATGCTAACCACAGTAGGAATTAGATATCTGGCTTACCAAAGAGATAAATTTGGGAAAATCCCAACATAACAACACAAAGAGGTAATTAGGTAGTAAACCCACGACATGCCTTTCACTAAAAATATTAGTTTCTTTGCCATGCTGTGAATTGTTCACAACACAACAGCCGCAGTTAACAAGTTCATCATTCAATGTTTAGCACAGCAACTTTGTGCTCCGCTCACCATGCTTTCCACTATGAACATAGTTTCTTTGCCCTGCTGTTAATTGCTTCCAGCACGATGGACTCACTTAAGGAGTTTGTCATTCAATGTCAAACAGCAACTCCACATTTGCACATATTGGAGGTAGAAGAATATACAACAATTTTTACGAACCAAGAATCATCAACCTCCCAGGCTGTTGGATATGGGAGCATTCTGGCTGTTAGAGTACTCCTTCGTATCATCACTTGATGCTAGCAGATTGACCTGACAATTATGGCTTGATTCAACTCACAACCCCAAGGATATATAACAAATGATTTTGAGAGCATATGAAAAAACAAATTGTCAGGGGATCGTACCTTAACGATCTCTGATTTCGAACTTGGACGCATATAGGCAGCTAAAATGCTCATATTGAAATCCTGATCACAGTAGTTTAAGTGAATGAGGATGGAAACGGCATGAGATATATATAACACAGAATGAAGGTGCAGGATAGACATCAAACAGCTATTAGTGTGTTGGTTAGGAAGCAAACACTCAGAGTGAGCTTTTTCTACCTTTAAATGATTATTGACAGAGTTGAGAAAGGAGAGAAGCAATAACAAGCCGATCATGCCAGAGTTCTTAACAGTTAGATGGTAATCGATACAATAAATAGCAAACATCTTTCCAACATGTAGCAAGCAAATAAATGCACGAATTTCAGGTTGCAACAACAGCAACAGAGGTATAAATTAGTCTGCAAGTCAACATTATAACTACTATATAAGCAGGATTCGCATTCTGAGGTGAGGCATTCTCTCCTGAATTTTTGCCCTCTCAAACTTCTTACAACCAGAAAAATAACAGAAGACACATTCTAATAGCTTGGTTTCTTTATTTTCTAGTAATTTCATATCTACCAGGAGATTCCTCTTGAAAAGTCATGTGGAATAAAAAACAGGATCACTCAAAAAAGATGCCTGAGCAATGATGAGTAAAAGGTACATTAAAATTTGATATATAAAGTTTATTTAGCAGAAACATTAATTTTTTAAGATGCAATTGCCATTCTTTCCATCAATTGATGCAGCTCTACATATACTTTCCCATACTTGACAAGATTAGAGATAGAAGGAAAACCAGACTACCACATCTAGACGTTATGTGCATGAAGATTCTCAACCATGCAATTCTTACCTAAAAATAAAAAGACCGCATAAAATATAAACAGACTGTGATGGCAAAAAGGGCATAGAGAGACTCTCGACTATTCTAAATGTCAATAAGGAACAAGAGGCAGCAGGAACAATTCTATTTAGGAATAATTATTTATTTGCTATGACGTCCCAGCATAGTCCTAGTTAAATTTTGTGCAAAGTTATCCACGAATTTAACAATTTAATGACATAAGTTTCTTCCTCACATTTTCATGGAAATTTGTAGATTAACATATCAATAATCATTTCCTGCACATCCTCCTTTGAACACAAGGACATTCTGTATCGCACCCCTACCATCATCCAGTGGCACATGTAATGGATGAAGTATATAAAAACGTAAAAGTAGAATGCAAAACGTTATTGCTAAAAGTTTAGCAAGAAGCTGCGCAGAGTATAAATGTACCATTGATGGACCAAATCCATACTTTAAGTGCTACCTCAATCACTATTATAGTCACTACAGATTTCTTTGAATGTAAAACATCCTCTGGCTAAATATCTAAAAGCATGCCAACAGAAACCAAAATTGGACAGAAACTGTGTGGACATGTTTCTCAGAAAACTATGGAGACATCAGTCTGACAGTAACACGAGGAATCAGTTTAAGATGATACAGTAGGTCTACAATGCATTTCTCTCGTTATTGAAGACTAATTGCAAAATAGAGCATGACTCACTCTATGAGGATCGCCCCTCAAAGATTGCACGAACATGGAAGATCCTGAACCTCTTCCCTGCACAAAAACATTTATTATTAGATAAATCAAGTTCGCATCTCAGGTCTGAAAAATTTCATAACAAAAGGAATTATAATTATGCTCACACATTATTCCTTTCCACCTCATTAGTTTCAGAAGATTGCGGATTCAGCTAATGACATGACCATTAAAGCTTGTAATCAAATCTTGCTTTTTGATCATTAATTATCTGCTTTCCACGAAATGAGTGGTTCTCTACTCTATTTTAATTACAATGCATGTCAGAGGAATTCTGTTTATCAATCTTTATTCCATTCGAATCTCTTTCGTTCTTTTCTCTCCATCTGTGTGCACAAGTATGGACTTTTTTTTTTTTTTTAGCAGGTTTGCATGAGGGACAAGGACCTCCTTTTCAACAGAAGCTCAATTGATTTATAAAATTACATAGACAACAAAAGGACACTGACGATAAATTTCATTGCACCATTATATCCCAATTGGCATATCCTGCTATGCATATGCCAATCATACTAAGGCATTCCATATATAGGGTGGACATTTTCAGTTTCAAACTTAAAAAAACTGGGTACCAGTCAACATTGAAATTAGCTAATTCAAGGGTTATGTCTTCTCACCATTAATTCAACCTATATAGCATCACTAATAAATGAATACTACTTAGTCTCAGATCATGCATAATCCGTAATTAGTCTATTTAATCAACTTAAATGGGTCATATAACATTGATAGATAGAAGTAAGATGGATTTAAATCAGCCCATTTATTTGATTTTATGATTCTTAGAAAGAAAATTTCAATTTAGGACTATGAGTACTTGGACATATTAAGGACATCTTAAGCATATCATTAAGAAGTTGATACCGCAATCAATTTTAAATAGGTAGTTAAGAAACACAAAACCTCCGTTTGATTTGAGATCAGTGAAAATTGACAGATATGTAGCACATTTCAGGCACAATGCTTGGTGCTACGATTCTCCCCTTAGATCTAGATTGATATCATTCCTCTCTAATCAATGATCAGAATGCTATGATTTCTGAGTTTTGGATGTTGATTATTTTATCTATCATATGGAATCCCATTTTTATCAAGAACTTTACTGATTAGAGCATGATCACGTTTCTTCTGCTTTGCCCTTTGCAGTGGCAATTCTGGGATTTTACAGGAAGACAAGCTTCTATGTAATCTCTCTAAAAGCAAAGTCCTCTCCATTAAATCCCATTATAGAGCCATTAGTAATTTTAACTTCAATGATTCTGGTCATTCTCCTAGCAATGCCATCTGGCTTCCTAATGTTATACCCAACATCTCATTTTGTTTTGGCAGCTTCTTGGAAAAGGATCATCACTTTCGAGAATCTTCCAAAGCACACTTCCATTCTAATTGATTGGACTTGCATGAAGCGTCCAAGAAATCTACACATCATTTGCTTCTTCCTATGCTTTTGTTTAGCAATTCAATTTTCAATTTTCATAGTATTTGTTGGGTTGTGCCAAAGCCCGTTCTACGCTTACTTCTAGGACAAAGCACCTTCCCAAAAAGGCTCAGAGTGTAGCTCCGCATTTTCGTGTGTACAGCATTTAATAGCAAAATGAAGTAAGAGAATTTAAGGGATCTGAATCTTCACCTCATTCCATTTTTATGGATTTGCACCTACGGATTTCACATTCCATACTCACTATAAATGAGTGATGCCAGTTTGCTGTTTTGCATAAGACTGATGTACTTGAACAAAATCTTTATAAATAAAATTATTTCACAAACAGAATGCAACTTTAAGCTTCCTAATATAAGAAAGATTAGTCTCTATCTTCTCCACATTAGTATGAAAAAGCATGGATATGGCTATACTAACTTAACATTCTCCACAAACACAGCGCGCACGTGCACACACACACACAGGACAATTATGCAATCAGATTTTGAGAAATTAAAGCATTCATGAGGCAGTGGTTTTTTGTAATGATTGAAGTCATCTATTCATTAATTTTATTCTTGAACTCTTACCTAGTTTCAGTGAGCTGACTTCATGTCCAACTCATTCGGGAACTTTGTCGCCAAATCTTTTAATTCACAGCTCAACTCAATTCTTTTCACAATTAAAAAATGATGCTTCCATTTCACAATTCTGATTTTCATCCTTTGTAGGATTTATATTTAATTGAAACTCGTCTGCAATGTCATGTGAGGAGATGGCTTCAAATTCTCAAATATATGACTCCAAGAGGGTTGCAAATCTTTATCTAAAGGATGTCAAACAATTGGGTTTCACTGAAGATATAGCTCTTAATAAGTGAAACGACACAGGAACTTGTGCAACCATTCTACTTAATAAGGAAATACATTGTTAGCCTTATTATTGCTTTTCAGGTTGAGAACTTTCACTGTTGGCTACTAAAATGTCCTCACATAGAAGAGATATATATTTTCCAACTCAAACTGTAGTCACTTATGTTAGCTATTTATTAGACATGGTACAAAAGGTTTTATGCATTTCTTATTTCATAATTGCATAAATACTTTTGTTGAAGATTTTGACACAATTTGAGCAAGATCTTTGGGAAATGTTCTCAAACAATAAAGAATCTTAACCAACTGTGACTTAGCCTCATATGAGGACACAAAAAGAAATATCCTGTGTTCCACAGCACAGGCATGTCGACAAAGTTTTAGATAGAGAGACACTGAGACATGCCTTTATATAAGGTCACATTCTGGTGCTTTCAAGTGCCTTACTGAATGATCAATAGCATAAGATTGTAACTTCAACCTCCCATTTGAAATCATCGATTTCCATTGACTTGATTCTTAAAGATCATAATTCCTATAACTGAAGCTCATAATTGATATCTATCATTTAACAACAAGGGAGCAAAATTTCAAGCCTCCAATACCCCAAATAGCATTTCCAACCAGGCCAAATCATAATTAACCCATCATAACAACACATCTTTCTGCCGTACAAGTATCAACTTATGAAGTCTGACCTGTTTTACTAGCTCTGGTAAAATGATAAACAGAGCTTATCAGACAGGAGTTAGACACCATTAAGTTCATGAACAGAAGATGCTTACACGGGAAAGCAAGATACATCATATCTCAAATTCACAGTATTCTAAAGTTAGCCTAAATTGCTAGCAACTTGCTAAATCCATAAAATTTCCATATTGTGCAAATATCATAGATTTACCTCCAAGGAAACGTCTCTAAGACGCCTTCCAGTTTGAGCACAGCAAATACGAACAACATGCTCGTCGCAGCTCCCGCTGATTATATAATCCCTGCTGTTCATGTAGTATGACCGTGTATAATTCTGGGAGCTTCCTGTTGGATTGATTCCAAAATCCAAAAGAAGCTTTCCATCAGCAGCCCGAAATTGTTTAACCTGTCACATATCAAATAGCATGGCTTAAGAAATGGGTGAAGAAAGATCTCAAACAATAGCAGCAAAGACGTAAATGCTTAAACAGACGAAACTAGGAGAGAATTTTGCATACACAAAACTCGAGAACTTACTATAACAAAACTCAATCTAGTGGATGGTGCCAAGTCTTCTAACAAATATGAATAATACTTTGATGATATTTTCTGCAGGTGCTATGGGCTAATAAATTTTATGTCGGCTGCTTGAATAAAGACATTTTATATAGATCGTTTATTGAGTATTATCTTCCAGTATGCATTTGCTAACATATTTGGCTTCATATATTATACTTATCTGCTTAGACTAAACATGAAATCTCAAAAGATTCTTAAAATCATTGTCGACACGTATGAGTCTGGATCTCTTGCTTTTTGAGAATCTAAAAGCAAGATTTTACTCAGTTCAATATCTCCAGTTGAATGAAAAAAGTGCATAATTCAGGATTTTACAGGTAGTTTTTACAAGTACCGACAAATACCTCATTGTCAACAGCTGATGCGAGAAGATAATGATCATCTGGAGAAAAACAAACCATAACATTCCCTTTGGAACTGGTCGCAGTGTAGCAAGGAAGAAAAGGTTTTTGTCTCAAATCCCACAGTTTGACATCATGGTCAAATGATGAAGTAGCAAAAAGGGATGGGGAATGGTTAGCAAACTTTACAACATTTATATGCTCCTGATGCATATTTGTGAATACTTGAAGACGTCTTCCACTGTTGATATCATAGAGTGCAACATTTTTGGAGTATCCACTAGCAAGAAGCAACTCATCCGTAGAATTCACATGAACTGAAGTCAACTGATCAAAGTCATCAAAAGTGACAGAACCAGCACCTGAATATGTTTCTGAATTGTTTGGAGGTAGTTGCTGGATATTATATAGCTTTAGTGAACCATTGTCAGAACCAGCAATGAGCTGAGATAGAAACAGAAGGAAACAATGAGTTCAAAGGACAACTATCACATAGTGAAATTATCAGCATAGGTGCAATTCTCTGTCTTCCAAATGCACCTTATTATCTCCCAAATATAACTTTGCATGCACAATTTGTTTGTTCAGAAATCATCAGCCTAAGAAAAGGGACATCTCAAATTCTGGAAATCACAACTGGAACCAGGCTTCCAACTCATGATCTGATCAAGATACTAGTTGAAGACCCATGTCTTGCAAGAATTAGAAAATTACCTTATCTAATATTCTATTATGGTTAATAAGTTGGTAAACTGCTTAATGTGAACAGAAATTTTCTAGTAAATTCATGACATGTACACGAAAACTACATATGTATTGACCAAATAACATAACTCTGTACTTAGTGTTGAATAATGATTCCTGTTTATAATTTTGTCTTCAATAGTAACTAATGAAGACAGCAAATATGGAGTAACGGGGTATGATAATCGAAATGCATGGATACTTAAATCAATACAATAAAATTATAAAGTTCATTAGGAATTTATGTAGCTTTGGGACTCTTATTGACATAGCTAATGCCCGACCAAAAAAATTATACAGCTAAAGAAGCATATACAATATATCTTTTTTTTTTTTTTTTGGTAACCAGGGAACCCCCTGCACGGCCGACAGCCGGAGGGGCAAACCCAGGGCCAGCCGAGCCGCCTCCACAAACCCAGTCACAGGTGAGTCGTGCGGAATGCGGACACGGGGATTCGAACCCCTCCCCAGCGATGGGGGCGAAGGAACAAAACCATGCAACCACCGCAGGTGGAGGTAGCATATACAATATATCAATTTCTCTTTTCCTCCAAATGTGTGATGGTTGTAACTCGTGACATGAGATTATGCATGTGCACAGATACATTTAAAGATATATCAATAATGCTGATTGAGTTGTACAACCCCACACAATTTTGTGAATTTCATACGAACTTAATAAAGTTAAACCAGATTTTTATCCTATTTGACTGATGAATGAATAATCATATAAAGTTTTCAATAGGAAATAAAACTTTATTAACAATTATATCGATGGGAATCTAATTGACAAACTACACGGATTACAGGTCGAAGATTCTCTTATCAATCTTGTAATCATTTTTTTTTCTTGATCTAATTAATCAAGAATAGTAAGGCTGAACTTTGTGGTGGTGTAACTTAATAGCAAAACTCCACTTTATCCACTTTTCTATTTGTTTCTTATATTGGATATCCGTTATTAGATCATATCCAGCCAGTCACAAGCTGATGGATGTTAATATAGATTATAATCCATACCGTGGCTCATTATTTGATAGTGGATATATGTATTTGATAACTATGGTGCTATATCTGGTATGATATATGATACAATTCATACTATGTTTTTGCTTTCCACTTTCAAATCATGATAGGCTATTCATTTTATTATTTAAGAAGAAAGATACATAAGTTTGTGATCAACTGATTCTAGAGCTTCTTAAATGGGCAGATGAATAGATTTCTGGGAAAAGCTGTGAAAGAGTATAATGAGGAAAATTGTTGAGAAATCTCCTTCTATTCCTAGTACTTTAAGTACAAATTTTGATGATAACAGAACAACTTGAGATATTTGATATTGCTTAATCAAAAGTGTGTTAATTCATAGCACCACAAACATATTGGTAGAGATACGGAAATGAGTTCCCTATAGAAATTTTGACTTCATAAGTTTTATTCAATGAAGAGAAGACTAGGCATTAGCTAACATATTTGATAAATTAAAAAAATTCAATCAGGTAAAATAAGAAAAGATCCAAGATTATAGATCTGTTGATCAATTGGTTTATATATATATGGTAAGCACATTGAAGCTGCCCTGATTATTGACATAATATCAACGAACAAAAAAAGGTAGGATCAAGGCAACAGCTATGAAGAGGAGATCATCAATGTTCGAATAAGCATCTATTTAAGCTCAAGCAATCAAATTGAAGACAACTTTGCACAAGAATTCCTAAAAGCTTTGAGAAAATTCTGCTTTGTTGTCCATTCCCTCTTGTACTTAAATTGTGATTCTTGGAGTTTCAATTCAAATTAAAGAGAGCATCTCTTTTATAGACACAAGCAGATTGTCCGAAAGAGATACTTAAGCTTGACTAAGATTCTAGTATAACAGGCTCCGTTGCTGTGGCAAAGAGATCTAGTAACTCGTGATCAATTTGGCTTAATAGTTGAGTTCAGCCTTCTGAGGTTATAAGACTGCAAAAAGACAACTAGGCATAGACAACTGAACCTTTATAAGTACTTGGCTCAAATTCTCTTATCCCTTAACTCTTAATACATTTTATTTAGAGCATCACTGTTGGCATAACATAGCACCTTCCACTTATTCTCAGCATAGTTTCACTTGATACTATAGTTTTCTAAAAGAGTTTCAAAATTCTGATTTTCAACCAATTCATCCCTTCCCCTTCAGTGGATTTCTGGGATATCAAATCCTAGTAAAAGTGATGAAGAAGATCTTGGTGAAAGAAACATGGATAAGTAGTCTAATCCTAAATATCCTCTTAATGACAACTTATAGCTTCATGCCTAATTTGGGGGAGACCTTTGGACAACACTTACTGCTTTCAGCATAAAAGCCAAAAGGTGGCCTTTTGCTTTAGTTCAAAAAACAATGTGTATATATTTAGGAGAAAAATCTGAATCTAAATGTATATATTTATACGCCTTAAAGATTAGAATGATCAATATTTGTACCATTCACAGTGAGTTGTAGTCGATAGCATAGAAATTCGAAAAAAAATGTTAAAAGCAAAAACTAAAACAAGCTAAAAACCAGTCACAAGTAAATGCTGCAGCCACCGCAACACTAAACTCACCAGAAAGTCTAAAAAAAGATCAAGTTTATGACAAAATATAGATGAAATTGAATAATCTCCACTGTTTTACAATTGCAGTATAAACATTACAAAATTACTCATTTTCTTATGCTTGGAAGTGAATGTAATCCTGTACTTAAAGCAAGATTTAGTTCGAAAGAAAGTGGCTATGATTAGATCAAGGACTCAATGTTTAATACCACACATCAAGAGCTTCAAAATGGTACATGAATGCTATAAAATTGTGATAAGTTGTAATCAAATCTGCAGCAACATGCCTAGATAAGTAGCACTCATTCAGACGTAATTGTCTTAAAGTACATTGATATAATCATAACTTACCAGAGAGGGGTGCTTCTTGAGCCAACAGAGTCCCAATACACTACTCATCACTCCATAAGATGGGATGCAACTGACAATTTTACCATTCTCATGGTTGATAATGATCACCTCACCATCCAATGTTCCAAAAACCATAAGGGAAGAATCCGTAGGATGATACTCAAATTGTCTAGGGCGAAAGTTCAGAGCTTCATCTCCTGAACTAGAACAGGAAAGCGGTTGCAATGAAGGCCAAGGACAAGATCCTACTCTGGCAGCACAAAGTGACCTGGTGTAGAAACATTGAGACTTTCCAGATGGATATGTATTTCGTTTATTTGCACGAGCCAGGTTTCGACTTTCTTTGATTTCACGGTTTCGCAAGATACTGAGAACGCTCTCTTTGGCTTTCCTTCTGTATGGGAGGTACTCGAAGTATTGTGAAAAGGTAGCAGCAGCCTGATCCCTCTCATTCTTTCTAATGGGCAATTCATCAAGCATTTTCAAATGGGGTAAAGAAGCTATCATGAACTCTCTATAGTGTTTCTTGAAGCATATAGGTGAAGAGCAACAGGGAAAGTATTTCGCTACAATATTTGTAGAATTATATGTCCCTGAACCACCAATAGATTCTTCTTCACTGTGGCTGAGAGATTCAACCTATAGGGCAGACAACAGTTGGAAAGGAAAATGAGATTTTTCTGGCCTGTAGACAAGATCACAAAAAACAACAAAGAGATGATTTCTCTTCCATTCACTGCAGCTTGTTGTCATCCATGATATTGAATGATGATTTTCATGATGCTAATACAGTCATTTCTACCTGCATTTTCACTGCAGATAAATACATTGCATATATATTTATTTATTAACAAGCAAAGGTACCCAAGATGTTCTGAACATCTTATAGAGACGATGTAATTCTCAATTTGACTTGGGACATTTTTTCAATTCACTCCCCGTACAATTCAAGAAAGCCATCATATGGTTAAAGCCGAAAGCCATATTTAAAGCATACCATATCCTCCTTAGTTTAATTTAAATATGGCCTTCAGCTTTAAATATGTGATGGCTTTCTTGGAAATTCCAAACTGTTACTCATCTAATCAGAAGTTTGTTCTCTTCACACAGATCCACAAAATCTAGAAGTTATTCAAGTACCTTACCTCATGTTAAGACTCAATTCTGTTTCCTATTCAAGTACAATATTGTACTGTTGACTAAGATTCCATTTAACAACCATGACATGCTGCTCATACAGTGTAAATGCCAAGTATGTAAAGATCAATTCAATCATTACCTCATCATTCGCATTGGCCCTCCCACTCCACTCACTGATTGCATTAGTTAATTCATGCATGAAACCATATTCTTGCCTTTGACTTGAGAAATCAACCTCACTATCATCTGATGACTCCTCACCTAGTTCAGGATTGCCAATCCCGTTAGCAACTGTCATTAGATTGTTAAGCAGAGTCTCTGAGATTAAATTCTGATCTACAAGTGTCGAAATGTCAATAATTGGTTCTTCTGGAAAAGGACCATCCCTGCCATCTTCATTGCCACTTGATGACGCAATATAAGATTCAACGTCCTCATAATATAACCGTCTTTGGAATCTTAGCTCCACCAAAGAAGGGAGCTTGGACAGTGCAGCAGTAGTTGTCCAGAGATTAGCAACTCTTGTCTCACACATCGACAAAAACTTTAGATTCGGCATGCAAGTGAAACAATCTTTCTGGAAGCTAGTTAGCGAAGTGCTGTAATCCAAATTCAAAGTGTGTATTCGACTAAACTTCCCCACCATACTGAGCTTGCGAAAATGGGAAGACCTCATGTTTAACACTTCACATGTCAAGCCTCTACTTGAAAGATCCCTAATTCAAAGAACCACCAAAAGAACATTATTATTTTGACAGTATATTTAGTAAAAATCAGTTCTTACCTCATAAGAGAACATTGATGATTAATTCACCATGGTAACATTTAGATGCAAGTACAATCTACTTACTGCAATTTGCTCCTCGCGTTATCTCTAAATACACCTACAACTTCACTCCAGTTCTGCACCCATCTATTTTTTTACTAGAAAAATTCTACCATTTTCAGAAAGAACCCAGGGAAGGAGGTAGGACAACCCCCCACCCCCACCCTGTCCTCACCTCTTTCTCTCCTCCTCTCCTCTCCCTCCCTCTTCCCAACACCCAATCCACCTACCACAACCTCACAACTAATGATTAAATCCTCCAGCTAGATTTCAGAAACAGAAAAAGCACGGTAAGAGCAAGATGGATCTTCCAACTCCACCAAACACAACCTATTTGAAGCCACTATTGAACAAGAGGCCCCTTAAACAAGTTGAAACTCTTCTTTCCAGAGTTTGTCCTTATTAAACAAGTGGCTCACAAGGGTGTTTATCTGAGAAAAGCAGACATAATCTTATGGTTCTCAAATGCTAGACTACATAAGTTTCTTTCAAACATGTGTAAAATATCTGAAAGCCCAACTTTCTACTTCTTTCACTGTATTTCAAATTATGCACAATTCGATATGTAATTGTGCTTTGACGAAAGTTATCCACATTTATTCCTTTTTACCAGTTAAAAACAAGAGAGAAGTTGGGGTACCTATGTGACACATGTACCCCATATATGCTTATCATAAATGGCCAATGGACATATATAAGAATACCTTGTACAAAAATGATAAATACAAATGACCCTTAATGCAAATAAAATTGCATTCTTTCTCCAATAAGATCTTTTAACAAAGCTATGGACACTTGAATAGAAGTGGCTCTGCAGATTGGACAGCACCCACCAAGTAAAATGTACCCATGCAAGCAAAAATTGCCTGAAAGTTGGGCATTTTTTTCTTCTCCGTTTTAGAGATACTACCTACTCAGGTTTAAAGCAGCATATCGAATGCAAAATTCTTCAAAAAATAAACAGATCAACTCTCCAGAATCTGATCTCAAGCCCTCTGCAGCCAAAGATAGCTAATGATCTGTTTCTCAGCTACCACACTTCCAGACTACTCAAAACTTGTTTATCAAGTCACAATCCTTATAGCAAAAAATTTGGACTTAAAATCATAATAGACCATGCATGTGATGTTATCAAATTTCCATAAATTCATGAGATTGAAAGGACATTAGGATGTACCGGCAAAAGTCCTTTCCCAAGGAGATATCCTGGAGATCAACTGCACGAAGTTTTTTATTCAGTGCACGCATCAGCAATAACGCATTCTCTCCCTTTAATTCACCTGAAGATTTATTATATATGTCAACTGCTTCAATTTCAGATGCCTCAATGTCAACCACTACATCAAGCAGTGGATGGAGATCCACATCCTTGAGATGGTCTAGCATGATCTCTAGTATACATAACTCGTGACTAGTTTTTTTAAACTGAGCCTGAACATAAAAGAAAAGGAAAGAATTAGCTTTAGGAAGCACCCCTCTAAGGCAGAAAAGAAATTAAAGAGATTAAAATGAATGAAGACAATTAATAATAAAGTCCATCATAGGAAGTAAGTTAATTGAACATCCTTAACACAATTGCACGATAGATATTACCAAGATGCATGGCACTTAAAAAATGCTAAAAATCAAAATCCAATTGACCAAAATTACCACTAAAGACAACCAAAATATGAACATGCGCGTGCACCATGCTCCATCATGTGCACATGCACATCCAAAAGCACATGATAGAAGACCAAGAACAAGCATGTGGGCAAAGTCACTAAGCAGGATTCCAATGACTTGAACTAACAAAGTTTCTTTCCACTAACTGCTTAGCACTATGGCTTTATTAAAGCACTATAAGTTGATAAAGGGGGCTTCAGCTATTATTGACTATAGAAGAGATGGTGAATTTGATGAATTGAGAAAAAAAAGATAGAAGAAAAATTTTTTCACTACCTCGAGCAAATTTACCACCCAAAAGGCCAAGCCAAAAACAAGAGCAGGACTCATATCAGATATCTTAGATGAGCAAATAAGTGAGCAGAAATGAGCCAGCAGCAAGACTCAATCCAGAATAATCCCATGAAATGAGGACACTTGAAGACCCCCCAAACCAACCCAAGGGAGAAAACAAGAGAGGGTGAAAGTTTAGCAGGCAACAGAATGAAAGGGAAGAAATAATTGAATGAAGTTTACTTTTGGGGCAAAGACGCAGATCTATGATAAAATAAAGTGCCCATAAACATACAATAAAGAATGAGTTTTACTCTGGACAGATAATCACTTTTCATGAGAAGGGGAATACACAATGGCAGACCAAGAATTTAAGTTTAGGAGACGAGATAAATATTTTAATTATACCTACCTTTTTTAGAATTATTTTACTAATAATATAAGAAACTTTGGTCCACAACTGGAAATGTAAGAGAGAAACACAAAGGAAAAGAAGGGACACAAAGGTCTAAGACAGTTGACAAGTTACAACAAGGAAAAAGAATCAAGGAAACAAAAATCACGATCATGCCTTTGGAATAAGGTAGGAAGTAGGGGTGAGCATCGGTCCAGGGTTGACCCTGGACCAACCCCTGGACCGGCCCAACCCCGCCGGTCTGGTCCGGTTCCCAAGGGGATTGGGTCGGTCCTTGGTCCTAAAATCCTTGGACCGCATGCTTGTGCGGGTTGGTCCCGGTCCCCAGGAGTTTCGGGTTGGTCCAACCCGGACCAACCTAGCCCTTATATATTATAGTATATATAATATATTTTTATTTATGCTAAAGAGTAAACCCTAATTCAAATGGCGTCCTCCTCCAATATTCTTGTTCTCTTCTTTATACTTTATCCCCTTAGTATTCAATTTGCCTAGTAAAATCAAAAGAAACAATTTCACTTGTGAACAATCTTGCCATGCTCGTCACTTGACACTCATCTCACTCACTTTTGATTGCTCACCACTCAACACTCACCCCGTTTGAGATGCTCACCCCATTTGTCGCTTGACACTTGCGCTACTCATCTCTATTTGTAACCTTGCTCGTTTTGAGTAAATCATAAGGAAATAAAGTCCTAATTAGAAATTCTTTTTGCTCGTGAGCAACGCTCGTCTTGCGGCTCTATATTTATAGTTTCTTACTTTTAGCAAGTGTGAAATTTTTATTATTACCTTATTTTAAATTTGTTGAATATGTATTAGTACTTATAGTTTAGTTAAAATCACAATATCGACAAATATGTAATTTGAAATAATTTGTTTAATTTTTAGAAATACAAAAAAATGAACAAAATTAATGATTGGTCTGGGTTAACCACGGAACCGGACCGAACCCATTGGGTCGGTCCGGTTTCTGGGTCTAGGCTCAATAGGGTCGGTCCTCGGTTCTAAAAATTGAGGACCAACACTGTGCGGGTTGGTCCTAGGGTTGGGGGATGGACCGGCCCAACCCGGACCATGCTCACCCCTAGTAGGAAGAAGGCAAGAACAAGTTCCCAAAAAACTAAGATAAGCACTAGAAAAGAATGTCTTGTTCCTTTGACCTATACAACATAGGATTTAGAAGGCATAAACGGAAAGTCAGCACAACTTATTATCTCCAAGATATTGTGAGTTCAGTTAATTTGTTCATATCCTCAAGATGCTAACATAAGTTCACTGAATATAACATGATCCTATAAGGAGACTATGGTGAGAACTCTAGTAAAGAAAAAGATCACATGAATCCAAGTTCACAAAAGAGAGCGCAAACTAGAGAACTGGGCATTCTGACTGCCTGTAATGACCAGAACCATTGCATGAGATATGAAAGTTGTTGATTGTAATTGTACAAGTATTTCTCTTCGGCCTCAATATCCCAATTCCCTATTTAGTTTAGTAAAATAACTAAAATACAAAACCAATATTTCTTTGCCCAAACATTGTTTTGACAACTATCTTTCATAAACACATTCTGCAAAATCCATGTTAGTATTCAACAGAATAATTTGAGTGTAGCGGCTTGTAGAGACAGATTTTCCCATTGAGAACTCTTCCATCAGTGCTAGAAGAAACTGCAAGAGAGGTTAAAAATAAGGGAATTAATTCCCTAACCTCCACTTCCAGAATAGCTTATATCTGTATCGTTTAGTATATCTCAGCACTGAGAAGTGACAACTTCCAGATTACAGGCATGCAACAAAGATGTCGCTACTCCAAGTCCCATTATTTAAGAATTATCTCTTCCATGGGAAAATGATCCAAAAGCTACCTTTTAGACAGTTTCCACATCTGACAAGGGGAGAAAAACACCAACCTTGATGAAGGTTTTATACGCAGATTTCAAATAAATAAATTACCATATTTAACACCAACCTTGATGAAGCCGGACAATATCGTAGGATTAGGAGGGACATCATGGTCTCTGCACCGAGTAATATATCTGAACCAAAATGGAATGTTATTAATTATTTCAAAATATTAATCAGCCACTGGAATCAAGATCCTGAAGAAAAATTATATTGCTAGATTACCTGGTGAAAATGACCAACTAATGGCCAAAAAGGAAATGACTAAAAGAACGAGTCTAAAGATGATGAACCAAAGGGTAACTAAAGTCCTTCAGCTTTATGAAAACCTTTATTGTGGTTTGCCCACTTTTTTACCGTTAAACAGTCTCAGCAGATGACAAAAACCATAACTGTGAATAATCAAGCTATCACACTCATAATTATTTGTTCTAGACTGATACCCTCATCAAATTCCACCAATTATCTACTGTATTTATGTAATTTTTTCTATGATGCCCTCAGTGATTGCTTCCAAGTGATAATAGTTTCCTTATTCACCTAACCTTCTACCAATCCCTGAAAATATCATCTCTCAGCACTTAATTCATCAGACCATACCCAAAAGTTTATCCAACATTTCTAGATTCCCAGTCCTGGGTATGTAGAGAGTGCAACAACCAACACCGACTCATATTTGGAGCTCATTAAAAATGCAAGAGACTCATCTTCCTAGGGCACTGGTACAACATCCCTCTGACCCAAAAGGTTCCTAACACCAAATTTTCACGTCTCCTATAACCAGTGATATTGAAAAACATCTGCTACCTAGGCTTCCAAGAAACATGATTCAAAGAACCACTGCAAAAAGGAACCTCTATCACTACATCTAACTAGAAAGCATCCTATCAATTCTTCACTACACCTCACAACACCTCACTCTATCATTCGAAATGGAAGAAGAGATAGAAAACTAAGAGCAGTAATATATGATTATAACAACCAAAAAAATGTGGTCAAGACTAAAGTGATCAGATTTCTTAGGAGCCACTATCATCCTAGAGATTCACAAGCAGCTTCCCAAGGCCACTGAATGTGTTGAACAAATTATAGTGTGACAGTTACACAAGTCAACACAGTTCACAAGGGAGAATGATTGGCATAAATGACCCAAAACAATGAAACCCAGATTCTACAACATTTGTGAAATATGATATCTTCACATTCAAAGGAAGGTTTTGCATAACAATCCTTGTTCACTCAATAGATAAAGAGTACGAGACCAGACAAAATAACAACATCTGATGATTATCACTAGAACCCAGAGTTGCCCTATTACAACGAGAAAATCATAACATAGCAAACTACAGAGTCCCAAACACATTCCCGCGGGTCCATACTCTTTCCCCGTCCAAGAAATGTATCCGTTGCCGACCCGGCATTTGCCTTTTCAGCAGACGAGCATGGACCAAAGAAGAACTCGGGCAATTTAGACGAAGATAACAAATTCAATTATATCAATAAGTAAAGTGGCCATATCAAGTAGATGAACAAACCAAGGTGGATCAAATTCAGCAGAATCTATCACCTTCCAAAAACATAAGCTAACAAGGAGCCTCCTTTTACCCATAGAAACGAACAATAACCAAGCAGTACCCGATAAGGGGCAAAAAGAAAAACTGGGTCGCAGCTCAATCAACTAAATTCCCCCGAAGATCGACACTCCTCAAAAAATGGAAACGAAAAAAATGAAAATTTCCCGGCGGAAACAGCGAAGCTCAACATATCGGATACAGAACAGGCAAAAACAAAACGAAACGAGACGGCGAGAGAAGGCCGCGCACCTCTCGTTCAGAGTTTGAATGTCCATGGCGTGCGATTGAGGCGCAGACACGATCAGACGAAATCAGCTCGGCGCTGTCGCCAACGACCCAGAAGGCATTCAATGACGTGCACAGAACGAGCGAGAGCGAGAGAGAGAAAGATGGGTTCCGAGTTGCAGTTTCAGTTCACGTCGTGCTTCCGCGAGGCGTTTGGTGTCGCGGTTGGTGAGTCGACGCGTCGCCACTCGCTTGCCTCAAAGCTTCATCATGCTCGCACAGAGCGAGAGAGAAAGAGAGGCCACCAACCCCTTGTAACCCCCACGAAAGCGACAAGCCTAGGTGGAAGAGAATACAAGTATTATTTATTTATTTATTATATTTAGATGTATGGACTAAGATGTCCGGTCCGAATACTCTTGTTATCGTTTTCATTTGTCTTCTCCAAAATAATAATCTTTCTATTTTAGAATCGAAATCCCTATTTGAAGCCGTCAATGAAAAAGCTTTGATATCGAATTATTAATTTTAGTTATTATTATCTCTGATAATAAATAAAGAGTTAAGGAAATTTCGACTACTTAAAAGGAGGAGAAAGACGAGCATGTTGCATGGCTTAGAATCGGCCTATTGTGACATCGGATATTCCATGATACCAATAGGGTGGATCATTAGATAAGAAGCAAAATACACCATAAATAACAAATAAAAGAAGTTCAATTATTGCATGAACCCGACCTATGTGAGCATAGTACATCTAACCAGTTGGATAAGAGATCGACGGAAAATTCATCTTACTTTTAATAGTATACTTTTCTTTGTAAAAAATGAATGATTTTAAAAATACTCTTTTAAAAATAATTGTTTGTACTGCCTATAATAATAAATGAATGGAAATATTTTTATCATCTATAAAAGTGTTTAAATATAAATTATTATTGATAATAAAATTAGGAAAGTAGTTTTGAAATTATTTTTTTACGAAACAAACAAAGATAAGGGACCAACTTGCAATATGCTGATATGAATTAAGAGTCACAAAGTTCTTTTTGGCGTGGGGTGGGGTTCGTTTCGACATAATTATTCTATTGTATAAGGCTTGCACCATTTCCGCCCATTATTGGCTCCTAACACCCCCAATCTCATTGATATAATTACATCATTCCTGATGGATCCCACTTTTGATTTTAAATTATTTCTTTCCCTTTTTTTCTTTGTTTCAACTTACTAAAAGCCAAAACTACAACATCCCTTTTAAACAGTTTTTCATTTTTTTACCCTAGCCACTTCTCTCATACCCATTACATCTCAACACTTCCTTGTTTGTTTTCTTCTGAACTTATTTTCCATTATTGTAATATGAGCAATCACCAATCATATATTAGAGTAAAGAAAGATTAGTTTTATCCCAAAAATATTTACTTTATTTCCATAAACTATCCTCATGAATCATGATCATGAATTTTTTCGACTTCAATCTTTAATGTATGTGTTATGTACAATTTATTCATCTTTTATTGTATTGTTTTTTATAGTGCAATCACTATGAAAGACAATATTGAAGAGGACCTAAATTGCTTAAATGTATCTATTGATGATGAAACTACAAAAAGGGAACAACAATTAATCATGTCAACAAGTTCATTTGAAACTTTACCAGGTAATTTTCTAAAAAGAGAGAATCTCCTGAGTAGTGTGCAGATGGATCTTTATGCTCAAGGTTATGTGGTCTCTATAAAAAGGTCAAAGAAAGACAAATACAGTCTTTTTAGTTGTGATAGGGAGGTAATTATTGTGATCAGTATAGTATTTCTATTGCATGCCAAAGAAGAAAACCTAGATCTTGGTTGATTGATTGTCCTTTTGAAGTTCATTGCTATAAAAGGAAGAGCAGATCAAGGTCACTCAAATTATTGAATGAATCACACAATCCTTCAAGTGATATGTTCAAACATCCTACTTGTCGTTACTTTTCTATAGTTGAAGTGTTAGGTGTGAAAGAGATGTCTAAAGCCAATATACCTCCTCATGAAATTCTTTCTTCCTTGAGACAAAATAATCCCAAAGTTCAAGCTATTACTAAAATCATTTACAACATGAAAGCAAAGTTATGTCGTGAATATTCGAATGGTCGCACAATGGTCCAAGCTTTATTGAAGGAGCTTAGTGCAGACAGATTCATCTACAATTTTAAACATGATGCTGAAGGTACCTAACGCATTTATTTTTCTCTCATCCTATCTCCATGGCACTAACGAAGAACTTCTCAAGTGTTTTTGTAATGAATCATACTTATAAGACCAATAGGGATATTATTGGATTTTCTAGCTTTAATATTTCTTTTTACTCATGTTTTGCATTTTGAGAAAGTAAGAAGAGGAAGATTATGTTTGGCCTTTGATGATGTTTAGTAACATGTTGGGTATTGCCAACCTTTAGATATCGTCACTAATAAAGAGTTAGCATTGATGAATGTAGTTCAATTCATTTTCCCTAGAAATTCAGACTTGGTATGCATTTGGCACATTGAGAAGAATATCGTGGTAAAATAAAATCTCAATTTGAAGAAGGAGAGGATTTGGATTATTTTATATCTGATTGATCCAAAGTTCTAAACTCTAGGAGTGAAATGGAATGTGGTGAAAATATTTGGCAATTTGAAGATCATTGTAAGGAAAAGCCATTGGTTCTTATATAAATTAAAAATACATGACTTCCTTTCAAAGAGCTTTTTGTGCCTCCTTGGATGGACCTACACATGCATTTTGGGAACCATGTTACTTCAAGAGCTGAAGGGGCACATGCGATTTTGAAAGCGTATCTACAAGTTTCAATGAAGAACTTAGTTGAGGTGAAAAAGAAAATATGCCATGCAATTGAAAATCAGTTTCAAAAAATCAAAACCAAGTTGTCAAGTGAAAAGGTAAGAGTTCCTCATCATCTTCATATTCCTCTTTGCAGAAACTTGATTACTCGGGTGTTAGTATTTACTTTAAATAAGCTCTACAAGTAATACGAGATTGGTAAAAGTAGAGTAGAGCTACCTGCCTGTACTAGGCATCTAATGCAATCAAGGGCCTTTCGTGTGCGCATGAAATAAGATTTAGGTTTCCTATAGTTTATGTCTAGATATTTTAATCAACAACAAGAGCTTGATATAAGACCATTTTTGGATCGGGATATTGTGTAAAATAATGAAGAAGATTCATTTCCACATCTATTTCATTAGTTGGAAAGAAGGTATCAAGAATGACCACATTTGAAAAAGGAAGTTGTTCGAAAGCAAATTGAGCAATTTGTATGAACAAGTGAAACTTTCTTATATGAGCCTTTGGTTGCATCTCATAAAGATCATTGTTCCAATTCAAAAAGTAAAGTGGAAGCAATTTCTACTTGACACGATCCTCTGCATTTGAGAATGTTGAAAAGGAGAAGAGATTCGTTACTTGTAAGGTTTATGGTCATAATATTTGGACATGTAAATCGAAAGGCAAAGATCTTAGATCAAACTCACATTCAAAGACCATTGGAATTTACGGTGGTGAAATATAATAGGCACAGAGGACTCAAGCATGTAATAGCTCAACGCAAAGGACATATATTCTAAGGTTGGAGCTTCTCACATTATGAGATTCAAAATTATTCTTCGATATATATTTGTTTTATATAAATAATTACTCTTATTAATGTAATTGAAAGCTCTTCTTTTCTCATTCAAGTACAATATATTTTTTCAAGATAGTAGCATTATCGAGGGGAGCCAAACAGTTAAAAAGACAATATCTTTTTTATTAATTTCCATATGCAACTTATTATTCAATACAATTGTACTTTGAGAATTATTTTCTTTTCATCGATGATTTTATAAAATTCGGATGCATTTAGAATTGACAAGAAATATGTATTTACAAATAGTTTGAGCGGTTTTCTTATAATGCAATTACAATTGGCATAATTTCTTATTAACAACTAATTATACTTGTAATCAAGGTAAATATATTATTCTATGTAATAATGTTTAGGGAGCATTTTCTTTTACATTTGTATGATAATAATGGATGTCTAAAATTTTTTATGTACTTAACTTTGTCATATTTTTTTTTTTTTAGAAATATCTTTTAGAACATCATGCAATGATGGCATGAAAAATAACAATAATTGGACTACTACATTCACTAAATAAAATTGAAAGTTGAGTAGTCAATATACACGGACTACAATGTAATTATCATATATTAATGTTACAACTAAAATGAAATGCATATAAAAATTGGTATATGGTTCATTTCTCTCTCACTTACACTTAGGTTATTTTTTGAATATTAGTTTCCAGGTATCAAAAAGAGAAATATCAACTCCTTAACACAATAATTCCTTAGCCATCCACTAAATAAACTTTATTTTTGGAAGATGGGAACAGCAGATTTGCTCCAAATGGAGAAGAAAGGAAAAAATCAAAAAAAAGAATAAAAGAATGTAAAGAAATGATCTTAAATCAATAGTGGCCCCACGTTTAACCTTAACCATATTATTTGAGTGGAACATGGCTAGTTTCGTCTTTAGAAAAATTGAAACAAAAGAAAACAAAGAAAAAAAGTGAAGAAATAATCCTAAATCATAATAGAACCCATAAAGGATAATATAGTCAAATCAATGAGATATGAGTGTCAATAGTCAATAAAATGTGGAAATAGCGCGAGCCTTGTATAATGAATAGACGTGCTCTTACTTTTGGGAGATACTTCTTTTATCTCTCTCCCGAAAGGGCCATCCTCAACTTATGGTGAGATTGGATAATTAAACTTTAGTGACATAATTAATGTGCTTTGAAAAAGTATCTCATTACCATATTTTCCAGAAGAATTGTTTTTTCCTTTCTTGGAACACACATTGATTTTGTGGCAAGAAGCCCCCAACCTTCCACCTTTGGTTCTTGACGAGAATGATTTTCACTTAATGAATTTTGTTGTTTAAAAATTACAGCCTTGAAATTACTATAGTAGAACGTTTGTATTTAAATGTACTCAATAAGAATCAAATTATCATGAGTGAGTTACGTTTGGATCCAAATGTATGATAGTATATTTGAAGAGGTGCTTGATATGTCCGGACAAAAATTTTGGTTCCTCTATCTTTGCCATCTGTGAGCATTCATTAAATTGCATAAATGTCAATGGACAAGGTGTAGCACGCAAAGCCCACATTCAGGCGGAGATGCTGGGTCGAAGCGGTATATAAGTAAGAGCTACCCAAATAATGTCTACTAAGTGTACTCTTTTTTTAACCGACGGGGAAAATTGTTTAAAAAATTGAAAACTTATTGCGTTTTTACCAATTCAGCCATAAATATTTTAATCGTGTCAATTGGTCATAAACATTTTCATATTTTGTCAATTGAATCCATTCAGTCAATTTTGGTCGAAAATTGCTGATGTGGGATGTCTAGTGTCCTATGTGACACTAGCAGCATTGATGTGAATAATTTTTAATAATATTTTTAGATTTTTGTTATTAATTTTTTTATTAATATTTTAATATATTTTCAAATTTTTATTAATTTTTAAAATATTATTAAAAATTATCTCTGTCAATGCTGGTCATGCCATATAAGATATTAATATCCACGTCAGCAATGGATAGTCAAAATTGACTTGCAAAGCATGAAAAAATTAAAACTCAATTAGCATAATTAAAAGATTTAGAACTACAATAAGTTTAGGGCTTTTAGACAATTTTCCCTCAGTTAGTCCATCACATATCAAGTAATGACACCAATATAATGATCCGATCTGATTCATGCAGATTGCCTCATTATAAATGGCATTAGAGGGCAAGTTTGGTTATTAAAGTTGGAACCACTCTATGTGATATATAAGGGACATCCCTTTCTCGATACTGCTTTCTTAATGAGAATGAGGAGAACTGAAGATGAAAATTGGCAATGAAACTTGTTGCATTATTGCCTTTCCATTAAAATGGGCGATGTGGGAACGATGGAGGATTAATGGGAATGAGTTGAAAACAAAAATAAGTATGAACTTGGGTCATCCCTAATCAAAAGGATTTGAATTGAATTAAGACTTGTCTTAGTCACTGCTGGAATGTTTGATTTAAGATGCTAACAAAGCACCACCTGTCCACCGGGCAAACTCATTACCAGTCCCCACAATGTGAGACAGAAATCTAAGCTCGCCCTTTGCAGATTAGCCAAAGTTCCCCCAAAAGGAGAACGGACTTAGGAATCAAACCTTTGACTTTCAACTTGCAAATCAAGTCTTAAACTACTTGACCAACCATCAAAGTGGTAGATATGTGGGTCATTGAGTAAGCCTTGGATTTGGTAACTTTTTTTAGATGGAAAATTTGTAGTTTTGGTAAGTAAACTTATCTAATTTGCTATCATGGTAGCAATTTAAAAGGGATAATTATACAAAGGGTCCATGAACTTTGACCAATGTGTAATATTATCTTTAAATTTTTAATTTGTTCAATGTGATTCCTCGACTTTAATCTAATGTATAATGTTGTCCATGAACTTTTAATTGTTTAATGAAAGTCTCTAAACTTTTGGTAAACATTCAATCTAATCCCTAAATTATTATATACATGAATTCAATCTAATCACCATATAGTCTAAGGACTAAATTGAACATGTATAAAAAAATTCATGAATCACATTAAATAAATTAAAAATTCTGGAAAAGACATTGCACATTAGCCAAATTCCAAGGGCCATTTGTGTCATTTTTCCCAATTTAAAATAATAAATTTCAAAACACACAAAAAAAAAAACATTTCAATTCCAATCCTCATAAAAAATAAAAAAAAAATAGTATCACTAATCAATAGAGGTAATATGAAATCCAACTAAGGTTAGGTGTGTGAGACGCCGTCTATTGAACAGAAATTGTTTGGATAGATAACACAGCTCATGAAATATTCCCCGCATTTCATGAACTAAATACAAAATGGGACGACTTTAGTCAATGGTTCAAATATGAAATTGTTTGCATTTGAAATCCTCTATGTTCACTCAGACAAGTTACTTCCATGACATACTATGTTTTCAAATCTTGTATGGTATTCATTTTGATCTATTAGTTTTTACTGCTTGATGCAAATTAAGAAACCAATCCTTCAAATGTTCCTTGATGATTGATTCCAATGGAGATCATTTACTGTATTTCTCTAACTAGGTTTTCATGGATGAAATAGACGTGAGACCAGTACCATGGTGCGAGGTGGGGACTGGCCGGGAAAGTTGCCTCGCCTGAGGACCGAACCAGAGATGGAGGAAAACATCGGGGGTGTGAACGTGCTCGGACGCCGATCCCGCCGAAGCAGAACTCCATTAAACCTAGCTAAACCTGGTCTGATGAGAGGAGGAAGAAGAAGAAGACACTGTCCGAACTGTTCAAGCAAGGCGTCTTCGTTCAAGAAAAGAAGAAGCTTTAAAAAGTGCCTGCATGCCATTAAAGATGACGAGTAAGCATTTCCCAAGATCATTCCTTCTCCTTGCGCACATGATTTGCTCAATGTATATCGACATAGTCACATTCAAAGATCTGTCGTTGCCGGTGTTCTTCCGACCGAGAATAATCTCCAGGACCCGTCCTGGTCGCGAGCTAAAATGGCGATGGGCGACCCTTTCTCATGAGTCACAGCGCCGTGTTTGAATTCGATAACGCCCCGAAGGAGGGTGGAGACCGATTTTGATTTACCGCGTCTGTCTTGTGGAGTTGCATCTTCAAGAGAGTTGATGTGCTCCGGAAGAAGCCTGGAATGTTGTAACCGGTTGCTGCTGATGTTCAGCTGCAGATCTTCATGAAGCAGCTTGTTTCTAATCACACGTGAAAATGCACTTCACGATAAAGCTCCGTTGCTGGCTGAATTTCGATCACAAAAGTGCCGGGATATAAACATCATAAGTATCATAACTTGCGTACTATACTCACTTGAGTATTATAACTATATATAACATTCATTTGAATGACATAACTTTTTCCCAATTACTTAAATATCTTATAACTTTTTAATTGATTACATGAGTATCATAAATTTTTAAAAATGTACACTATAAGTGTTTTCCCGAGTTAGATTTCTGACATTTGGGTGAACATTTTCTAAAATGTTTGGAACTTAAGCGTTATGGTTTTCAAGTGAACACTTTTTAAAAGTTATGATACATAGGTAATAAAAAAAAAAGTTATGATATTCCAGTGAGTTTTTGTACGAAAGTTATATCACTTATTTTGTCCCTATTCTCAAAAATATCAGTACGGCGGTGGGTCATTTTTAGCACCATTCCTAGTCAAAGATGATTGGTGCACTACAAACACGGACATCGCCCGTATATATATTCAATAAATTTGCATGTGGGTCATGTTCATAACTTGCATCCTGCCAACTGGAGATAAGAAACTGCGTGTGAAAATGGCAACGCGGGCAAGAGTTGCTTTCGCATCATGAACAAAATTAATTGCATGGCGGGAAGACGACGTCACTGAGAATTGAAGGATGTCTCTGCATGGTAGGTGAACCGTCGCCAGAATCTCTCTGTAGGAACGCACACATGCATGCATTGATGATACTCCACATCTCCTTGTAGTGTTCTTGTCAATGCTTCACTTGTTCATCTTGATTCAAGTTCCTACTTGAATTGGGATAAGGTCTATTGTTTCACGAAAGTTCTTAGTTTTTTTAAACTCCTAATGGTCTTGATTGTCTTAGACATCTAGAATGGTAAAAATTTGTGAAAAATTTCAACTTGAGCCAGTGTTCTGCATTTAGCAAAAGAATATGGCAGGTCATTGCAAAAAGATCAAGAAAAGTTCACTTCACAATAGAAGAAAAGGAATGTGTCTCGAGGAGCATTTGGAAAAAGCGAAAAAATAAGACTGATTATAAAAAAGGTCATGTCATATACACTTAGCATCATTGGCTAATTAAATTCCAGGCATGTGTCACAAATTATGAAAAATGTCCAATCAAATAATTATCGGTCGATCAACTTGGTTAAATGCGAATTAATAGTAATCCAATCGAAATCCGCACTACCTCATGTAATTTAACTTAAACAAAAAAAATCACATTCCAAGTCAGTAAAATGGGTTAAAATCATCACGGGTGACTGAGGAGTCATTAGTGAGGATGATCATTGAAGATGATGCAAAATGGCATGAATGATTGTACTACAAAGTTTTCTCTCCATGATAAGAACATTCTTGCAGCTGAAGCAACAACATGCATCCTTTCCTCCCCTTGCCATTCTATCCTTTGCCTTACAAAAGCATCAGCATGTCAGACAAGGGAATGGCCAATGAGTTGTCTAGGTTTAATTGCCCAAACCATTGATTAAATCAAGTGATCATGGACATAAAGTTGAGGCCTTTTTCCTGCACAACACCATCATGGATGTTTTTCCCATCTATCTTCTGTGGTTGGGCCCGGTCTGGGAAGACACAGGAACTATCGTTGACCAGTAATGAAGTTTACAAAAGCTTCGATTATACTAATGAAACTCTACTCTCTCTTTTTTTTTGCCCTAATTTCAAAAAAATTTCCCAAAAATATGAAATTGAGCATAATTTTACAGAAGAAACAACCCACTTGTTTCTCGAGTGAAGCCTTTTCAAGTGAAAAAATAGAAGTGCTTGTTCATGTCTTTGAGAAATTATTACATGAAAGTAGTATGTGTACCATAGTATGTGTACCAAACGGAATATGAAAGGAATATGAACCAATAAAAAAAGGTGGGTGCCACCCTTGTGCCTTTTAGCTTTAGAACTCATTTTCCTAATCAATGAAAAATCCATGCTTTAATTTATGAAAATTATTTCCTTTTTTAAAAAATTGAAAACTATTTTCCAAAATATGATTAGATATCAAAGTTGATCTCGTGACTAGAAACCTTGCACTCGTGATCCATCGAGGCCGGTCCCGTGACCCCCGATGCTCGTGCCCAAGTCCATCGAGGCTGGTCCCGTGACCCTTGATGCTCGTGCCCAAGTCCATCGAGACTTGGTCTAAGCCCTTGATGCAAGTGCTCAACTCTCTAGCACTAGTGCCCAGGTCCATCGAGGTTAGCCTTGGCTTGAGGCTCTAGCTCCCATGCCCAATGTCCCGACACCTAGGTGGGGTCCATAAGGGCCAAATACGGGACCCAAGGCATTTGTGCCTAGATGCTCGACACTTGGGCTCTAATCCACAAAAGTCATGCTCAATAAGGATATTAACGATTTGGTTCAATTCGGATTTTCAAGAAACCTAAACCGAACAAAACCATTTAGGTTTGCATTAGCTTTGAACTGAATCAAGACCCAAATTGAAGACTTGGTTCAGTTTATCGATTTTCTTTTTTGTAATATTGATAAGGGGTTTAGTGACAAAGGAGAAAGATTGTGTAAATTGTATATTAAAAATATGGATGATTTTCAACTGACAAAGCTATCTAAATTAGAATAAAAAGAATATTATTTTATATCCGAACTAAAACCCAAACCGAACCAAAAATGAACAAAAATTTGGTTTGGTTTTCACACCCCAAATGTCCGAGTCCCCAGCACTTGAGCTTGGGTCCTAGTACTCAAGCTCGGGCTGATGCTCGTGACCAGGTCCTTTGAGACCAAGCCTAAGACCACAAAAGTCGAGCTCGGGACCCCATGCTCATGCTAGGATTCTGTGCTTCCGAGCCTAGGATCCTTGTGCCTACCTCCAGTCCCCGATGCCCTTGCCCGAGTCTCTCAAGGCTAGGCCCGAACCAAGTGCGCTTGGCCTTTTTTTTGTTCTTTTTCAGATTTCAGATAAATACTAAAAGATATTGTCATTTTTGGAAAATAACTTCTTCAAAATATTTTCCAAATTTATAATATTTCTTGTAAAACAAGCAAAGCCTCGATGATATAAACATTTCTTCTCAGGTCAGATTGCTCCAATCGCTCTTCAAATGTGTGTCTGATACGAGCAAGATTCTTACTTCTTTAGGTAATAATTTGCGCTTTTTTCTTCAAGAATACCGTCGTGAGCTTCCTAAAGTGCTCTACCAATGAGGATGAAACACGTAATCAACAGAAGATGTCATGCATAAATTATATATATCTTTGCTAGGCGCTAGGTAAGACAAGTCACTCGCAAGTAGCTCGGGCTCGGCTTGATAATTGCTCAATATTAACTCATCTAGTTTCAAGCTCGAACTTATTAAATTCTGTCTCGACTTTAAAAAAAAAAATTGGGAATATTTGATAGTCGAAGAACTAGAAGTAAAATTCTTAAAATGACATCCTATTCATGCTTATTAAAGTTGAGCTCAAACGCGAGTTCAATTATACGTTGATTTTTAATCGAGTTGATTATAGCTCGTGCATCATGACTTTCTGGGCTAGTCAATCGGGAAAGTCAATACTCATTCGAGTTCTAGTCAAACTTGAGCTGGACAATATGTTGAGCCTATAATCTAAATAATTCATAAAGATAAATTTATTTGTCATAATGTATGTACCTATCATGACGATTATACTAGTGTTCTAAAATATTCCTAATGCCATAACTTGTTGGTTATAAGAATCTTCTAAACAAATATCGCATGATAAAAGTTGGTTGTCCCAACTAGACTCGATATGTGAACGCAATCCATGTGAACGCAATCCATGTGAGCTCAATCGTTTGAGCCGTCAAGTTATATAGACATTTGCATAAACAATTCATACAATCAGATCACTCCCGTTGAGTTCACATGATTCATGCTCTCATGAACATCCCAAACTACCTCGAGCAAACTATGAGACCAATCAGATACAAACCACGCATCTTAACTCCTGAGTGGACCTATCAAAATTGCTCATAGTTCACGGACATATCTCTTAATCTATATATGATAGGTTGGATAAGGTTGTCATATGGGTTAATCGTATTTAATAAATGGGTTTAGAATAATAAAACTAAAAATAATATAGATGTTAAATGAGTCATAAATAAGATTTAGAAAGGTAAAGCTAAATATAATATAAATGTTAAATGGGTCCATAATTTACTTAGACTTAATCCATCTCTTTAACTCTCTACACTTTCTCTTGCCCTCACTCTCACCCAAACTCGCTCTCACTCACCCGATGCTTTCACTTCAGTTTTGGTATGAGTTATCCTTAATTGAATTAAATATATTAATGTTCTAATAATATGAATTAGAATCTGAGCATGAGTTATTAAATTTATATTACATGAGAATGGATCAAAACAAATTGAATAGATCAATTTGGGTCATGCCATTTTTAACTCGACTCATCCATTTAACTAATCTCGAGCACGAAGCTCTGGCATCGAGGCGAGCCGTCAGACACGTAGTACACGGGAAGGGAGAGCTGGGCAGGGTGCACGCATCGCCTCATCCCAAGACAAAAACGCAAACCTCGCATTCCCCCCTCCCCTAATGATGGAATTCAGTCCTGAATTAATTTTTGCTCATCTATTTCTCTTTCTTTCCCTTTTTTTTTTTTTTTTTTTAACTTCTCACTTATTTGTTCCTTTTCCTTTCCTATTTTCTCTCTCTCTCTTTCTCTCTCCAAACGCACTTTAAAAAGCAACCGTCACGCACTCCAATAGCTGCTGAGCAAGAAGAAGAAGAAGAAGAAGTAACGCAGTCTCTCTCTCTCTTTCTCTCTCTTCTGCTGCGCTGAAAAAACCCAAGTTGGAGAAGGCGCTGCTCCCAATGGAGAGAAAGCAAGGCTTCTTCTCCGCCCTCAAGGACGAGGTGGTCCGTGGCCTCTCCCCTTCCCGCCGCCCCGCCAGCCCCTCCCGCCGCCCCGGCTCCCCCCTGTCCGGCCTCCTCCGCCGCGGCCGCCGTGCACGTGGCGGCGCCGGCGCCTGCGGCGTGGGGATGGCGCCGTCGCCGGCCGAGCTGGCGATCGTCCCGAGATCCGGGAACCTGACGCCGCTGATGGAGGGCCCGGATCCGGAGGGCGACCCGAAGAGGTGGGGCGGGAACGGGTCGGGCCTCGGGAAGTGGGTGAAGGGCCAGCTCGGGAAGGCGCATTCGCTGAGCTCTCCCTCGTCGCCGTCGCCGTCGCCGTCGCCGTCACCGTCGTCGTCGTCGTCGTCGGGGAAGAGGTGCGACGTGAGGATGCTGATTGGGGTGCTGGGCGCGCCTCTCGGCCCCGTGCACGTTAGCATCCTCGACCCTCTGCCTCACCTCAGCGTCAAGGACACTCCTATCGTGAGCCTCTCTCCCTCTCTCTCTATCAATGCTTGTGTGAATGCGATGCTGTGTATGTCCAATGCAGAGAAGTGGGTAGTGTTCTTCTTGGCGAGAATCGCTCGAAACGTTTTCGAATTACATTTGATTTTGTTTGTTCGTTGCTTCTGATCACGAAACGCAATGTTGCCGCCGCTGCTTCATGGGTAGATTGGTTGATGGGTACTTTGGTACCCGGAGAGCACCCAAGAATCTCTCTCATTAATTTATGAAATCGAGCTGGTTCATGGCTTTCTTGTCTCTGGGAAATTATGCTGTTCGTACTGCACTGTCTGGGAATTTGGCAGTTTCTGGTGATTCTTTGGTTTGAATCGTGCTGTCTGTTCCACTATTTCGTTACGTTCTGGCATTCTTTATTGATGGCCGGGTAGGTTGGCTCTGGAGCTGAGAGAATGAGTTGGGTCTGGCTGATTCACTGTAATCAGAAAGGAAAAAAAAAAGCTGCTAAATTGGTGCGTATGTACTGCCAGTTAGGCAAGATTTGAATCCGAGATACCGGTCGGTCTAGATCTCATGGTGATATTTGGTTTCTTGTTTTGTTTATTTTAACTCGGGTAACTGGAGATTCAGAATACTATTTTAATACTGTTTGCATTTTGCCTTTAATGTAGGCGAGGAGATCGGTTTAGATTTTATTTTATTCATGTAGTTGACTATTTTTTTAGCAGGAAACAAACAAGCTGCCGGCTCACTATTTTCCAGCTGGACAGAACGAATCGAAATAGTAATTCGGGATAAATTCTGGGGTTTTCATTTTTCATGTTCTCTTGCGATGTCAATTGACAGCCGTGTGCCATGTTTGATCTCCCAGGATTTATGGGCAGATTCTTGTTTTCTTCTTACCTCTTTTGCTGTTTCTTTTTTGGGAAAAATACTGATGCTGAATTTCATTGTATTTCAGGAAACGTCATCTGCTCAATACATACTGCAACAGTACACAGCTGCATCAGGCGGTTTGAAGCTCCAGAACTCAATCCGAAATGCCTACGCATTAGGAAAGTTGAAGATGGTGAGCTTGGAGTTTGAAAGTGGAATGAAGGCCATAAAAAACCAGAATTCTGCACATACGGGTGGTTTCGTGCTCTGGCAAATGAACCCGGATATGTGGTATGTGGAGCTTGCAGTTGGCGGAAGTAAGGTCCGTGCTGGCTGTAATGGGAAACTTGTTTGGAGGCACACTCCCTGGCTAGGCGCTCACACTGCAAAGGGGCCTGTTCGACCCCTGCGCCGTGCCCTCCAAGTAAGAGTTGTTTTCTTTGGTCTCTTCTTTCCTTTTTCTTCCATATTACCTTTAGCTGCTGTGCATGACTGACTGAGTCTGTGATGCATTTGTGTTTCAGGGTCTTGACCCAAGAACCACAGTGAGCTTGTTTTCTGATTCAAGGTGCATCGGTGAGAAGAAGCTTAATGGTGAGGACTGTTTCATCCTGAAGCTATGCACTGACCCTCAGACATTGAAGGCGAGGAGCGAGGGACCTGCCGAGATCATAAGACATATTCTGTTTGGCTATTTCAGCCAGAAAACAGGACTCCTTGTCCAAATCGAGGATTCCCATCTTACTCGAATCCAAACAAATGGTGGAGACGCTGTGTACTGGGAAACCACCATCACTTCATCCCTTGAAGACTACAGGCCCGTTGAAGGAATCATGATTGCACACTCAGGACGATCGGTAGTGACCGTTTTCAAGTTTGGGGAGATGGCAATGAGCCACACCAAAACTAGGATGGAGGAAACTTGGACGATTGAGGAGGTTGCATTCAACATTCGAGGTCTATCAATGGACTGCTTCATCCCTCCTGCAGATTTGAGAACCGGTTCCATCAGTGAACCATGTGAACTCACACAGGACAGTGGGGGCAAAAGTGTGATGCCTGTGGCATCACATCGAGCAAGAGTAGCTGCTCTAGACAAAGCACATGACAGCAACACTGATAGTATGATCTGGAAGATGGAAGTATGAGAATGAGTAGGACTGAATTAGGGCAAACTGTTCATACTCTGAGTTGCTAACTACAGGAGACTCACAAACTAGGGATTGATTCAGACGGTTGGATATGCATCTTTCAATCTGTAAATATAGGATAATCAATTGCAGGTCAAGCTCAGGGCTGGATGAACCTTTTTCTTTTTCTTTTTTTTTTCCCTCCATGGAGAATCCAACGGGGCGTTGGAGCTTTGCCTACCCAGTAGGAATAGAGTCAGAGGAGGCTGTATTTTCGGGTTTGCCTAACATTAACGGGATGTCGGGTTTTGTTTAGATGAAGCTTTTGTAAAGCTGAACCATTTGACATTTTACTATTCTGACTAATCGCATGGCTTACATGAGAGGCAGCAGTGATGGTAAGGAAACTGCTCTCTGCCTGGTGAGTTTGATATTTGATGTTGACTTCTCCCTTCATCTCTTTCTTGTTTATGAACGTTGTCAGATGATTCAATTGCAAAAGCTCTTTCTGTAATTTGCAGGGGGGTTTTCTTATTCGGGTGGGATTTTGAATTAAGTCCATGATTCAAACGATCGAACAGTCCTGTTTGCATGTTTTCTCACCTCGAAATTAGAAGGTTATACTAAAGTTTTTGATTTTACAAGAATGAACTAAATGACTACTAATAATACACAAAACACTTTCGATCATACTTAGTCTTAGACATACACAGTTCGTTTACTCCGTTTATTAATTAATGTGGATAGTTGATCGATTTTTCAAACTATTAGTACCCAATCAATGACGACGGAAGTAGGTTGGGTTGTGTCGAAGAAAAGTTCCAGAGGATGGTATGCATTATGAAAACCCTTTATTAATAAAAATTGCTCATCATTTGATTATGTTTCTTTTGTCGTTGACAACTTAAGTAGCACTAACATATGACGTGACGCAACACAAAAAAATAGAGAATTTTGACACGTTATAGATTAAATTTAAATTTTTATGTATACGTGATAAATTATCGTTTTATAATTAATTTTGATCAAATTAACTTGATTCAAATTCACAACTAAATAAATAATAAAGAAATAGTCTAGAATGAATTTACACTAAAAACATCAATTCACCATTTATTAATTATTCATTATTTTAATTTGACAAATTTAACTCCATCCCAATAATCAATAAAACTTGAAGGAAAAAAAAAAACCAAACAATTCACATTCTGAACTCACGGATCAGAGCTTGTTGGAAGAAAAGAGAAAAAACAAACTTGGAGGGTAAATTGTGTGTCATGAGAAGTGAAAGTCAAAAGAGCATAGAAGATTAGACTTTTTTCTTTTCCCATTTATTATTTTATTAATTATTAATTTTTAAATATTTACATTTTGACACCCCATTTATTGAATTTTTTTTAAAATTAATCAGAATCATATTTCAAAATTCTGAACTCACGTGTTATGAGAATTGATTAGATATTAGATTTTCCGATACCTATTGATCGAGTGTCGGAGAGTGTCAAAAATATCCGGACACATGTCAAAGTATCTGGTACGATATAAAAACTTTCAAAGAGTATTTGGTACTTTCTAGTTGGCAACAATTTATCTACGATGCTATGCATGGTCCATGATGTTACATCCGTCTCCTCGCTGGACCAATGACTCGTTCCCATTACATTTTAGCCACATGGGTGCTCGATCTTTCTCATTTATGACCAATTCATCTCCTCAATCATGGTCATTGCCCTGTCCTGAATGGTCAAGTTCCCCATCGATGAGGGCTCTCGCTCGTTATTGCTACTCCTTGAGGTGAGGCAAGGTACTTTGTACCATGTCTCCCACATTATCCAATGTTATTCTGCATTGGCTTTCATCATTTCGTGATAGGGGACGTGACACGGATTGGTACAAGCCTACAAGGAGCTAGTAATTGTAGGAACCTACCCGTTTGACAATGCGGCCTATTGAGAATTCATGACTCACCAAATCTAAGCGGCTTGTGTTTATGGAGCTAGGCATCATTAGCCACTCACACTGCCTATCAATCAGGCAATTTGACTCTTGTGCACAGTCCCTTTCAGATTTATTGAGCCTACTGAGTATAAGAGTTTGATAGCCCCCAATCAATCATAGTTTCACGATCGTATCGAACTCGCCCATGTGAAATATTTTTAATAGCCAATCAACCTTTTACGATTTATTTATATCTTATATGGCCGTGTTTATCACATTAGCTCTTCAATATATTCATCTGCTAATGATGATATTCAATTTTTCGAGAGTACTTGGCCGTTTCATGCGTTCTTAAATTAAGATTATAATGTTCTTCCACTACAATCGATTTATTCCCAAATCAAGAATATATGAGTCTCCTATTAGCGAGTGCTCTCAAGCATCGATGGAGTACTGAATGAGGAATAATTTACTTTTTAAAGCAGTGGTCATGAATAAAATGAGATGGTCAATGCATTCAAATTGTAATATTTTCTTAATTGATTGCTTAACAAGTGTTTAATAAAATGCTTAAAAATATAACTATCATCACATATATTTCTTTTTTATATGCGGAAAAAGATTTATTGTGTTGATTATTAAATCGGGAACCAAACTAAATAGAGTCGATTCTGAGTCTATGGAATTAGGAACCGATCATGTCCACCCTAGAATAGGATTAGTCACTCTCAGTCTAGCCATCATGTTGTCCCGAAAACTGGCAACGTTATATTTTTCAATTTTTTTTATTTTCTTTTCTAAGAAGTTATTAAATATATTGAAAGTTACTTTAATGCACAATGAAATCACTAATCACAAAAAATTACTAGTAAAAGAAGAGATTACTCCCACAAATAATCTATACATTTTTCCTTTAATGAAAAAAAAAATACGGTCCAGTTCTCATGGTGGACCGGCAAGGATGCCCACTCCTACGAAGTCCATGATAAGTCACAATCATTCATTCACCACTCTGCCACTGCTAAATCTCACCCAGCTAGAAGTCAAACAAATGAATTGCAATTCGAAAGATGGTCCCATCTTCACATTGGGAAATGGCACACCTGTCGAGACCAATGAGAGCTATTGAAAATCAAAGAATCAATGTTACGACAACACAACAATAATGATAACGATACCACCCACCGAGTTGGCGTTTGGCCACTGCGTTTCGTTCTTCTTCCTCTCATAAAAGGTCGAGTTCAAAGTTCAGGTTTCGTCGCGTGATGACACACACGTTACGTGTGTGTGTGGTGGTGTGCGTGCGGCCTCGGGGTTTTCTGCGCTTACTCCTCGATCGGCGGGATGCAGGGTTTCCTGGATCATTAAAAAAAAAAACAATAATCATAACAATAATCATAACAACATTGATTCTCGTAATCCGGCACGCACTACTAAGCATTTGTTTATTTCCCTAAGTCTGATTATTATAATCAAGAAACTCCTCTTCCTTCTCCTTTTCTTGGATGGCAATGTTAGATTCTTAAGTTGACTTTAACGCTGTGGATTTTTCTTTCTGGGGAACAGCTTTGGGATGTGATCTTAGTGCTTACTAATATTTTAACCAATCTTCCCCCAACAAACACGTTCAAACTCAAGATTTGATTCGTGGCAAGTAAAAATCATGACGATATATACGTATATGTATGCATGCATGCACTCGGTGAAATTAGAGTACTCAAAAGATGACTTCTCTAGATGTCAGATACTTAAGTTGACTTCAATATGTAATTATTTTATGGGGGGACCGGATCTAGAATGTGATTTCATTACTCCCAAATTTCTTTACCCTATCTTTCCCAACTAACATGTTCACTTAAGATTGCTACAGGCGTATAGAATCAAGACTCCTTAGAAGAGAGCAAACGAAAAGATGAAGAAGTGTTCAACAAATACTAGTTCTTTTTATGGCGTGATTATTCATTAATGGAGAAAATGCATTAATCTTCGAGGGTGGAAAATATAAAGGAAAAAAAAAATGTGAGTTTTCGAAAGGGAGTGATTTTTGTGAAGCAAAAGTTGTTGAGTTAACACGGGACACAAAAGAGAGGTCGAGGCGGCTGGCAATGGCCCTCTGGCCACTAGATGCGCAAAGAATAGTCATGCAAAAACCTTTTATTTATGTTTTTCCTAAGCATCATTAGGAGAAAGGATATCATACACAAATGTTATAATTTTCATTTGACTTTCATTTTAATACCATAACATTTAAAAAATGTTCACTTAAATGTCGGAAATTTGACGTAACATGATACTTGTGATGAATATTTTGAAAAAAAGTTATAATATTTAAGTGATTTATAAAAAGTTTTGATACTTGAATTGATTGCCATACATAAGTTATGATATCCAAATAATAAAATTTTTTTTATGATACTCAAATGAACATCGGTTAAAAATGATGACATTTGTAATATGTTTTCATCCGTTTTATGATATTTTCTTTTTGAGTAAAACACTTGGTAGAGACGTAACGAGCACGGTATTACGTCGAGGATTTAGATTCGATGATTGGGTAATGATAAGATTGATAAACTAATCAGGCTACTCATCTTCCTTCGCGTTTCCTAGGACGCCAACGTAAGATTCCTAAAGCAGACCTCATGTTCAGCCCCCAACAAAGACGTGCAAAGTCAGAGGTCGTAGGCCGAATCAAAATCAAAAGAAACATTTTTTCTTTTCATCTTTAATTACATGACTTTACATCTGAACAAATTCGTTAGGGCAGTCTTTTTGAGCGTCTTGTCTAATGTCAAAGCGCTCAAATGGAACCGACATTAATCTCTTGCAATATCTCCATTTTGATATTATTGAGTTATGAAAATAAAATAAAAAAATAATTTGGTGTACGTCTAATAACGTTTGTTACTTAAGACTAAAGACAATTCAAGTGCCATAATTTTGTATGAACATCCACTTGGTAACCATATCTTTTTTTCCAATAACTTAAGTGTTATAATATATATAAAAAATATTTAATTGATCATCACAACTTTGATCAATCACAAGTATCACATCACATCAAATTTTCGACAATTGCGGTGAACATTTTGAAAAAATTATAATGTCCAAACAATTGATTAAAAAGTTATGACACTTATAATATTATTTTCTCTATTACTTTTGGCAAGGTCATGGCTCATGAATAAGGCCATTAATTTTGTTAAGAAATAGAATATGTTTCGGGTTTTTATCAAATGGCTTGAAAATTTTTGGATCAAGATCTGTAATATGTGTTTAAGGGATGAAAAATTTTGGATCAAGATTCGTAATCTGTTTTTAAAGCTCCATTTATTTTGCAAAAAAGAAATCATTCCGAAGATACTTTCCTAAAAGTGATTATCTATATCACTTACAAAAATTAATGAATAAAACATATTTTTATCTTTTACGAAAATCTTTAAATAAAAATCATTATTAATAATAAATACATTTTTCATAAAATAATTATTTCAATTGATATAAATGATCATTTTTAAAAACAATTCAAATTATTTATTTTTTACAAAACAAACGGAGCCTCAACAACCGATTAGGTTTTGGTGCCGGTTTTGAAACCTAAGTTGTGGAAGTCTTTAAGGAATTTGACTTTGTGGAATCCACTTTTTTTTTCGCAGTAATTTTTTTCTTTTTCCCCTCGGCATGATTGTCTCATAAAGCCTGGAAAGTTGGCCGGGAGTTATACCTTTTTTTTTTATTTTATAGAATCCACGATTTTATTTCATTGGAACATCTAGGAGACGTTGATTGGGCAGACGAATTGAGCATTTCAAGAAATTATTTTCTAAGGATTTAGAACGGCAAAAATTTGTATCATTAGTGCTACGTGCAATTAAAATCCCAAATATTTAGAAGGCTCAGTTAAGTTCAGAATGTTTCAAAATCAATGCAATTAATTTGGCGATCAACTTGCCAATGGTACTTGAAAATTTGAAGTGACTTTCCAGATGACTTTCTTGTATGTGTGGCATTGACGCTGTGTCAAGTCATAAAAGTTTGAAATTTTCTTTAAAAACCAAAAAGTTGAAACAAATAAAACCAAAAAAAAATAGGCAAATCTTAAGGAGAAAGGGGCACCGTGATGTGGGTTAAAGATTGGGAGGAAAATTCTTAAAAAAAGGCTTCAAGTCCCTCATTTTCTCAAATAAAGGTTTAAAATAGACATTATTTCAAATAAAAGCCTAAAGTGACTTTGATTGTTTCAAATAAATGCTTAAAATGATCATGGTTGTTTCAAATAAATGCATCACCTCACTAATCGCTAGCTGGGTAAATTTTCTAATCAATCAAAAGAATTTTTATCCAAAATTTCTTTCTTTTTATCTATTTTTTCTTTCCTTTTTTTTAAAAAAAAAATTCTTCTCCTTCCTCTCTTGGTGGCTGGCTGGCTGGCCACTAGTGATGCCCATAGAGGGCTAGGCAAGGGTTGCCCTCACCAACTATAGGCAAGGGGCAACCGTTCGTGAGGTCAATAAGGCCACCCTCACTAAATCTGGCGAGGGTTGGCCTTGCTTGGGGCTGATGAGGGCTCGACAACCCTTGCCAATGTGAGGTCGACCTCGCTTGTGGCTGGCGAGGATTATCGAACCCCCACTTGCCTAGGTGCAGGCGAGACCAACCCTTACCCACGATCAGCGAGGATTGTCGAATCCTTGCTAGATTTGGAAAATGTGGCCTCGCCAACCTTGCGGAAGGTTGTAAGGGGCAACCTTCCCCAGGGTGAGGGTCACCTCACCTAGCCCTCTATGGCCATCGTCAATGGCTGGCCAGTTACTGGTGAAAAGGAAGAAGAACCAAAGAAAAGGAAAGAAAAAAAAAAAAAAATGGAAAATGATAAATGACAAAAATGTCCTTCATCGCTAAAAAGTCAAACCCTTATTTCAAATAGCCATAATCACTTCGGACCCTTATTTGAAATAAGATTAACTTCAAGCATTTATTTGAGAAAGTTATGACACTCATACCGTTATATGAAACAAGATCCATTTTATATATTTATTTGAGAAAATATGAGCACTTCTAGTCATTTTTTTGAATTTTTCCAAAATTGGGGGTTTTTATTTTTTTATTTTCTATTAAAATTTACTTTTTTTTAATGGCATAACGCCTTGTCAAGGTGACCTCAACATCATAAATACAAATATTATTAAAAAACCATGCCAAATTCCCGGTAAGTCACATTAGTAAAATTGCAAGAGCGATTTATTAAAAGTGGTCTTATTGTAACGATTTTATATTTTAAGACTAAATTATGACCGTACAGAACGTCGGTGCAATTTTACCTCTTGAACACTCATATCACTAGTGGTATGCAAAAGAACCGGGATCCGCCCAGACCGCCGGACCCGGTGGTTCCTAAAGGGACAGGTCCGGTTCCCAGTTCCAATAAATTGGAATCGGTGGGTACTGGTCTGGTTCTAGTTCTATGGGTGGATCCGCCCACCCGCCCACTTGGACCGGACCGGTATTATAATAATAATATTTATTTATTTTTATTATAAAAAATATTTTTTGTTGTTGAAAAAAAATTAAAATTTTGAAGCTCCATGTTTAGAATTCTTGTTGTTCTATTTGGAGCCCTAATTTCCTATTTGCCAAATAGCCATTGCAATTCTTATTGTCAAAGTCTTGAAGAGCACAACAAAGTCCAAGAAACCGGTTCATTAATGCATATTGAGTAGGCGTGATCGCTTATGATACCGGTTCCATGGATCCACCCGGGAACCGGATTGGACCGGTGGTTCGGTTCTCGGGTGGATCCATGGAACCAACGGGTGGTTCCCGAATCCAAAATTTTGGAACGGGTCCTTAACGGGCGGTTCCCGGTTTTAGGGTGAGGACCGCCCATCCGGACCATGCACACCCCTACATACCACTTGAGTCATGCGATCCAAGGAGCAGTCGGCAAGGGAAGCTTCCACGGCTCTTGTCCAAAGTAACTGGGTGCTAAGAAAAACGGCTATAGATGCGAAAAAAGTAATCCACAAAATTACTTTATGAACGTAATATAAATGCATCGTATTTACATGCTGATGGAAGTCTATTGCATCATGCTATAAATCAAATTTTTTATGTCCCTAAGCTCCAAGCATTACTCATGTCTTGTCTAGAATTCGTGAGAAAAATTGTATAAAAAGTCTTGAACTTATTGTTATAAATTTAATTTTAAACATTTCAACTTTGTCAATTAAGTTTTAAATCTTTTTATATTTTGCTAATTGAGTCCATTCGATCAATTTTAATCAAAAACCGCTAACATGAATGCTAACAGGTCTTACATGATATAGTTGATACAAATGTTGACAATTTTAAATAATATTTTTTTTTTTTATAATTTTCCTTTTTATTTCTATGTTTTTTTCCCTTAGCTAGTGAGGGTCGTCGACTAGTGAGGGTCATCGACGACCCTTGCCGGCTGCGGGCGAGGGTGCAAAGGCCCTCGCTAGGTTAGGTGAGGACCGCCCATCATGACCATGAGGACCTCGCCTAGGGTCTTTGTGGCCTCGCCAACCGTGAGCAAGGGTTGCACAACCGATGAGGGTCACCGGTGACCCTTTCGACAAAAAAAAAATGAAAATAAAGGAAAGTAAAATTCAAAAATATAAAAATACTATTAAAATTTGTTCACGACAGTGGCTAATGTTCATCTTAGTGATTTCCAACCAAAATTAGCCAGATTTACTCAATTGGTACAATGTGAAAAGATTTAGAATTTAGTAGGTAAAATTAAAATATTTATGTCTAAATTGGTAAAAGTACAATAGGCTTAGGATTTTTTGGACAATTTTTCTAGAATTCATGCCAGCAAGAAAAATATTCATGGTCATTTATATTGTTATGAATAACACAAAACTATGATATGGGCTAAAGAATTAGCTGTTTATCATTGCGAATCGAGGTACAATTACGAAGATTGAACCAAGAAGAGACGCTCCATCTACGTCATAACCCTATTGAATCTCCATCAGTCTTTAGTTTTTGAATCTCTTTCGTTTTGGATGTCTTTTGGATCCTTTTCCAGTTTCGAGTTTAAGTATTGTCTCACAATGTATCTTGTGAATATGACTTTCGTGTTTCGCTCCTGTGGTCTCATTTATGAGTCTCTAAACACTTCATGAATTCATACAGTTTCAATCCTACATTTATATTAATCACTATCTACATTTCGTACGACTTTGATTTCCAGCAGTTTAAGTCTTGGTAGTTTGATTTTCCACGTTGTTTACCTTTTCGACCACTTTCGTTTTGCTCTCTAGAGCCAGCATGCCTTCAAACCCTAATAAAATCTCCCGAAGGAACCCTAGTTTAAACTTTGTCGAGCTTGAAAATTTGTGTTCGAATTTAGATTTAATGCGTTTTATGGGAGTTTTTCCACGACAAATGCGAACAGTCTAGGCTAATTGTTGGATCTGGTGAATGTCATGCATCTTTTGATGTTCTATGTTCTAAAGCCCATTTAGGTTGTTGTTCTATTTTATCTACTTGAAATGAAATGAAGTCTTTCCCGATCAAAAAAAGAAAAATGAGGGCCCAAGTCTAATTGCCACAGAGGAGAATAGAAAGGAGCAATCTCCTAATCTTGACAATTTTTTTTTTTTGCACAAATTAACATGACTTAACATGTTTATATAGACAAATCGGTCAAACTCGGACTTGAAACGAGTCGATTTTTTGTAAGATCAACAAAGAAGGGAGAAGTTACTTGATTCTTCCGATGAACCGGAAGCGGGGCCGGTTCATACACCAAAGATCCAATTCAAATCCAATGATACGGACCCCAGCAGCCGTGCCTCTGCTAGCGGTTTCGACCCCACATTGGAGAAAGAACGCCCCATGATACCACGTCTCCAGAAATTGGACAGTCCCAGGCTATCAAAGTGAGTATAAATTTTCTCAAATCAACCCATTTGAGGTAAGAGATTTTTTTTATTTTTTGGGCACACATTAGCCATTACACTGCCATAACATTTTTGAAAGCTCATATTGACTTGAACATCGGAGGGTCCTTGAAAGTTCACCCCGATGGGACTTGCTTGTTTGTGGTACATAGAGTGGATGGAGCCGGGAGTTGTTTGAGTTGTGGCCCAATCCAAAACATAGGATGGCAAAAAAAGCTTAGCTATATAAGGTCTTATAATTTTTTTTTGTTCCTCTAAAGTTCACATAATTGAATGTTGTATTTTTCAATTAAAATTTATTGTTCTATAATGGACCGTGCATCGCACGGGCCACGAGCTAGTTATATAAAAAGGTTGAACTATCACATTTATGAAATTTCAAGCATGGAACTAAAAATAGAAAGAAGAAGAAGAAGCTAATTCTTATGTTCTTTTCTCTATAATTAAGTGCAAGGAATCCCATTTGTGATCATCATGCATATTTATGTCAAAGATCTTTTGATGATCATGAAGATTATAAAAATATATATAATTAGCAATTTATTTAGATTTGTCGAATAGTTTGTGTATCTTGTACGTGGTCAGAATCAAGTTTAGGTTGATGTTTTTATTAGTTTTTAGGCCTATAAAAATATAGATAGGTTATAGTTGCAGCATTAAACTTGAGTTGAGCTAGTCCTAGTCCATAGGGAAAAAGCGAGGTGATTATTGCATATAGAAAATGAACAGTGATAATGTTTTATAAGAAAGTGGAAGAAATGCAGAGAGAGAGAGAGAGAGAGAGAGAGAGAGAGAGAGGTTTTGCTAGTTTAACAAGCCCATGCAAATAACAAATCTCCTCAACAACAGAGGCCTCCCCCGCTCAAAAATCTCTCCCAAAGAATCCAACTCAAATGTGTGAAAAAAATAAAAATAATACAACAAAAAGAGCTCAAAGTACATGTAGTAGTAGTCCCATGAAAGACAGTAAAATAACATAGTATAAAGACAGGAGTAAATAGAACTAAATCATGAAGGTTGTAGCAGATCATGTAGCTCTAGAGTAGCAACCCCATCAGAGCCCAGCCCAAAGCCAAGCTGCCCACCACCATGTTCTGGACTGACAAGATCTTGTCTGCCCCACTCTGCACAGAGGAAGGAAGAAACTCAGTGTTCATAAGAAGAAAATGACCCAGGAGCATGAAGCCAGATTGCATCTCAATCAGGTTGTTTGGGGCACTGAGGATTTGACAGATGAGTTCTTGATTTAGCCCAGTAACCTTTTTCATGCCAATCTCTCCCCAGAATTTATGGAAAGTAGATGCCCTTGTCAACTGTACCAGATTGATTGAGATCATGATTGCTCTACCTATCATTGCCCGGGCGACGTTTAACATCGCAACTGAACAAAGATTCTCCTATACCTAACGTATCCTGTGGTGGAGTTGGCTGGTCATGATTTTCGACAACTACCGGTAACCTAACACCCACGAGGCTTAGCTGCGAAACCCCATCTTCTCAAAAAAACATCAACAGATAGAATTATAGGAGAAATGAAGAAAAGGGCTTGCAGCAGAGCAATTCTAAACAATGAACACTCCTGAACAGATCCTTGCAACTGAGGACAGAACTTGAGTATTTTAGAGGGACGGCATTCTTTCGGTATAAGCTTATAAGATGAAGATGCCACGAAATCATCTTCGAAAGATCTTATGGATACTAATACTATTCCGTCCCCTGTCATTAAGAGAACAACTGCCACTTAATTGTGCCATCAGTTCTAATTCTAACTCTAATTCTATGACAAGATCACAAAGATCTCATCTCTGTTTTCTAATGCTCTTGCTTACCAAAAGTTTCCAAAAATTCCAAATTTTAGTAATCTGAACTGCGTCATTTTCATAGCCCAACGCCGTAGGCCTAGCCCATATAACCCCGCAAACTAGTCCGGCCCATTAAATTGTGGTCCAGGCCCAACACCCATGACCCAAATCCTACACCAATCCAAGAGCTATGGGATTAATTAACTGCAGACACCATTTACAGAAAGGGTAGGAGCTAGGGTCAGTACCATTAAAAGTTTTCAAATCAGTAACTTACACAACCATTTTAAATTAAATTTTTTCCACGAAAAATCTCAAACTAATACCTGACCCCAATATAGTCCGGATCAAATCCACTTCACAATCTTCCATCCCATGTGTTAACACATACATATCCTAATCGAGCGAAGGCATTGGTTTGAGATTTTTAATCGTATTAACTCAAAACCCCTTATTTCTTTTTCTTTTTTTAACCAAGTGCATCAGGAGAGAATTCAATTTGACAAAATATCAAACTATCCCTCAGATGAGATCTATCTATCTATAGTTTGACTATTCAAAATGGATCTGCAGAATCTAATGATAATATCTTTTCACATTCTTTCTAGGCAACACCACCAATGGCAAACTGGCTCCTGTAGTGACCTAAGCAAGATCCGTCGCTGTTACCTTCGATTCTAGCGACCGTTTCGCAGCACTAACAGCAAAGAAGCTGGCGAAAACTTCACTGACTTCGCGAGGGAAAAGCGTACCTGATCACTCTGCGACGGGCTCGGAGCCCCTATGGACAGGGTCGGCGCGGGGGCCTCCGTCGGCGGCGCCGGAGGGCTCGGCAGCGAGGGAGACGGCGCCGGAGACGTCGGCTTCGTCGCCGGGGCCGGAGCAGGGACGAGGGCCGGCGGGGACGCGAGGGGAGCGGGCGGCGGGACGGCTGGCGGGGGTGTGGCCGGGGAGGCGTGGCCGGAGGTGGGGTCGCCGGGGGAGGGGTGGCGGGAGGGGGAGTGGCCGGGGGAGGAGTGGCGGGAGGGGGCGTGGCGGGAGGGGGAGTCGCCGGCGGGGAGCGCTGACGGGAGGCGGGGTGGCAGGGGGCGGGGCGGACACCGGAGGCGGGGTCGCCGGGGAGGGGTGGTCGCCGGGGGCGGGGCCGTCACGGCGGGAGGGGGGCGCTCGTCGGTGGCGGGGTGGTGGTGGTGGGGGAGGGGCGGCGGTGGGGGTGGTGGGGGTGGGGGAGCGGGCGTGGTGGTGGGAGAGGTGGACGGGCCCTGAGCGGCGGCTCCGGCGGCGGCAATGCAGATGAGCCCGAGCAGCAGCAGCGGGCGGCGGAGGTGATCCATGGAGGCTTTGTAAGAACCGGGCCCCTGCGTCGTCTCCGTCTGGCTAACGTGCGCACTTCTCGGCGGCGGAGGCTAACGTGCGCAGGCAGAGCAGAGAGCGAGGGGGGAGAGAGCAGAGCAGTGGAGAAGTGCACGGTAGGCAGAGAGGAGTAGAAGGGACAAGATAAATAGGCGCTTTGGCTCGAGGGCTATGCGCTAAGTTCAGTCGCGTCATCATAATGATACAATTAAAAAATTGCAGCTATATAAAAAAAATTAATTTTCATTTATACTAAATAAAGAAAAAAGAACTACTTCATTTTTGAAATACCAATTATATACATTGTAAAAACAACCGATGCAATATATTATAGGGTTAATATTATGAAGATTAATACATTTATGACAAATTTATCTCAAATTAATTTTTAGACAAAAAAATCACAAATTGATATATTAGTGACAAATTGAGAGCAAAAGTTTAAATTTGTATACCCATAAACTATCACGTGTCTTTAACTTAACAATTTAATGATAAGATTTAATGGAAACTAAATTTGTTATAGACATACTGGCTTATGACTTTTTAGGGATAAAAAATTAGTTTGTGATAAATTTGTAGTAAATGTATTAGTTTGGTGTTTTTCATAATATTAATCCTAGTATTTTTTGTGTATAATCCTTATGAAAAGGTAAGTAACTCTAATGTTTGATTACCGTTTAATAATACCACAGAAGATAATACCAAAATATGTGGGACTTCGTAACATAGGTTAAGACTATCAGAATTTTATGAACTGTCGTGAGCAATTTTTGTGATGAAGTGATAGCGTGCTGGTCAATTCGAGTCGTGGCAAGGACCGGTGAGATCGATTGAATTGCCAAAGAGAGATAACGTCGGAAAAAAGATTGAAATTAATTTTTTTAAATTTCTCGACTCTCAATTAATTAATACTGTTTAAATGGTTTTTATTAGTAAAAACCTAGGGAAACTCCGAGGTAAGAGCGCCGCCCAATTTTGACGCATGTAATGGTAATGATGATATTGGAAATAGTAATAATTACTAGAAAATGATAAAAAGGAATTATAAATTTGTGGGGGTGGGGCCTAAAGAGGGAAGATCGGCAACAATGTTTTCTGTGATTGCACGCCAAGAATGGTGGTGGTGGTAGTGGCGGTGGAGATCTGGTTCGTACGGCGGCGCACCGGAGGGGCCAGCCACCAGGCTGAGCTGTCGCGCCGCCACTGGCGGAGGTTGCCCTTGCTTCCTCTTTCTTGACCAATTCTGTAGTTGTTTAAATCTCTAACTCTCGAGGTTTTATTAAATATGATGCTTGTGGGAGAAGGAATTGATCGAGCTGGTGAAGTATATTTGGTTTCACATGGCGGCGGGTGAGGCATTTCGGGATCGATCATGGTGAGCTCGTCTTATCGACATTAGATGTCATAGCAGGTGCGACCCGAATGAATCATTTGTGTTCTCTGTGTTTTTAACTTAAGTTTGGACGACGTTTTAGCACCACATTGTAGTCACCTCAACTTTTCAATCATTCTTCAAATTAAGGTAGTTGCTACAATGATTTCAAAAATATATAGTATTAGTAAGACCTCATCAACCCGATAGACCGAAAACATTTTCAAGAAATTTTTGGAAAGAATTTTGAATCTTGAAGTAAAAGGCAAGGGAGAAGGTTAATCCCGAATGATATCACACATTTTTTGCATTTAATTTGATGCATTAACTACATGCTCATTCAGTTCAATTTAAATCCCGAATATGGTAGATCTAACATAGAATTTTCATTCGATCCATCGATCAAGTGTTATATCTTCTCCTCGTTAAAGGTACTTAAACCGTTCCTTCATTTGACAAATTTAAGTTTTTCCTTTTCTGGGTTTCAACCATAATGTGCCAATTGAGCCGGCTTTTGCACACCTCAACCCGTCCATCTCTTTGGGCCATCTTAAGGGAGCGCTCTCCTACATTCGGGATTTTACTATTGAATAATCTCGATAATTGACTTTTTTTCTAACAATTGACGTTAGTTTCACAAGATTTAACGGTTGTTGCAAGCTCATTTTGGCTTATGTGAGCCTGTAAACATCAAACTATGGTCGATCTCACCCAACATCGTAAACAGAAAGCTATGTGGTAAGAAACGATAGGGGCCAAAGGCACCAAAACCAGCCGGTTGGTGCAATCCCAACAACAGCTAAGACGAGATAATGAAGAAAAGGCTCCACGTCTCAAAGCCCTTTGCTTGAAAACCAATCCACATCTATCTGGCATCTTTTGTCAACCTATGCTCTGGAAAAAAAAAAAAAAAAAAAATAAAAAGGGAACATTATTTTTCTTTCTTTTTTCCTACATTGTTGATTAATGATCGTTAGGAAGTCTAATCCAAAAATCTGATTGGCAGGGATATTTCAACACCTCGTTTGGAAATTCGACTGATGGGGATGGACATAAAGGCAAAAGAGGCAAAACCCTTAAATCATATAAAAAAATTCAACTAAAAGTTTGAGCTAATAAGTGATGGAAGGCAATATATATATAAAAAAAACATAAAAATTTCATTGTCAAGTGATGCAATATGATTTAACAGTGACCGGGTAATAAAAATATGATTTGGAGAAAATTCAATGCAACAAATTTAGAGAAAAACACAACTAAATAATAATAATAATAATAATAATAATAATAATAATGGGTGTTCAATATCAAAGCTAACGGGCTGTTTTTAAAGTTTCCATCAATTTCTCCTCAAAAATCCTCATCAAGGCGGGGCCCTTTGAATCCATAATTTGCATTGATGGATCATCATGTGGGATTAAATGGTAGGTGGACTTCTTTAATCAATCACACCCCCCCACGTTTCCATGCAAATTATTATGGCTTTTGAGGAAGTCGTTGGGCGCATAATTATATTGATAGGGAATTTGTTAAGGTGTGTGTCCCTCGCTAACCCTAACTAACCCTAACGTAACGTGTTCACGTAATAACTATACGTAATAAATATACGCACACGGAGGGGTGTACACAGTCACATCCATGTGTTAAGAATATGTATTGAGTTTGAGTAATTGTGAAGCGAACTCGATCCAAATGGGTTTGCTGATTTCAGCTGTTTTCGAATTTGAGTGGTTTCCTAAAGTCTTAAACTTATTACACTTCAGTCATAAACCTTTCAATTTTGTCAATTGAATTATAAATATTTCTATGTTTTGCCAATTAAGTCCATCCAATCAATTTTAACATAAAATTATTGACGTAGGTGCCAGACATCCTATGTAACCCGACCGGAGTTGATGTGGATGTTTTGTTTTATATAATATTTCAACATTATTTTGTATTTTGTATTTTGTATTTTTCTTCTCTTTTTCAACTCTAGGCTGGTGAGGTCACTGGTCACCCTCGCCTAGATCAGGCTAAGGACTTTTAATTTGGGCAAACGATGACAAGCGGTCTTTGAACTTTAACCAAATATATGATATGATGCATGAACTTTAAATTTGTTCGATATGATTCCTAAATTTTTGCCTAATGTACAATGTTGCCCCTAAATTTTTAATATATTCAATGTGGTTCTTGAACTTTGAGTACATGTTCAATTTAGTCATTGGACTGTATAAAAATATTCAAAATTTTTATTGAACTTGAATTGATCGAATGACAATTAGGGACCTAATTGAACATGTACAAAAAATTCCGGGATCACATTAAACAAATTAAAGTTTAGAGCAACATTATACATTGCGCTAAAGTTCATAAATCACATTAAATAAATACAAAGTTCAAGCAACACATTACACATTTAGTCAAAGTTTAGGGACCATTTGTGTCGTCATCCTATTATTAACATACTCCGCACTTTTGTGCCCATAAAAAATTGCACGTTCAAGTGGACGAACATGTAACTTTAGAAAATAAATAATCAATTATTGCTTCTACTAAGGGGGTAAACTAATTTACGCTAACAGGGAACCTAATAAAAAAATGTTAAAAGAATTAGCATCATGTGGTTGAAGGACTCGATATATATTTTATTTTTCTCATTTCTCTTCCATTCTCTCATATATATATCACCCATCATATAATTTCATCATTTTTTTTATGACTTGTTCCCTCTGCATCATATCTAGGAATATAATATCAGTGCAGCATGCTACATATGATTGCCTCTCTCTCTCTCTCTCTCTCTCTTTGGGGAAATTTAGGGTTTGATTTTCCCTAGCTTCAAATACAGAAAAGCGAAAAAGGGACCGAGCTTCCAACTCCCAGAACAGCGTAGAGTAGAAGTGATTCGAGGGAACACCTGTTGTTTGTTAACAAGTCGTTTGAGTTCTCTCATGATGTTACTTTCCAGCCGATGCTTGCTGCTGCCCCATCAGCCTCTCCCTCCAACCCTCCCTTGTCAATGAGCTGGCTCCTCCTGTTCTTTTTTTTTTTTTTTTTTTGAGGTTTTCAACTTCCCTCGTGATTAAACATGATTTACAACTAGGGGCATCAAGATAGGTGATGGATCCATTTTGTGAATCATGTTCTATCTTAATGGATCGAAAATGGCCCATTTTCGATCAATTTTCAATCCAATTATAGAATGTATAAGTCATTTTCGACCAATTTTTAACTCAACTGTAAAACATGTTTTTCTTCTTTCAGTCATCCTCGAGCTCGGTGAGTGATGGTAACTTACCGGTGACCGCAATACTCCACTACTTGCCTCCATCCCATCTCAATTTATAGTTTTTTACAAAGATATATTTAATTGGTAAAATTCTTTAAAAATATTTCATTTATAGATTTTTTACATTTTTTAACTATTTTTTAATTTTTTTAATTTGATTAAAGTTTTATTCATTTAGCATAGAGCTTAGAGTGAGTTTGGGTTTCTTTATAATAATAATGGCTTTTAGCAATACAAGTCGGGTCGGGTATGGGTCGAGTATAGGTCACTAAATTTACATTACATGAATATGGGTCAAAATGGGTTAAATTGATCAATATGGATCGGACCATTTTCGACCCAACCCACCCATTTGACCGATCTATTTACAACTAGCAAGAACAAATTGTGCTCGTCTTCCCTACCACAATCTTGCAGTGGCGACACGAATTTTCGGATCTGCAAACATGAGTCAAACTTGTAGATGTGCCGATAGACCGATCGTCTTGTACTCTGAAAAAAGCGTATGGAGTTCTATTGAAAATATTGAGCGCAAAATTAGTAATTAGAAGAATCTGCAAACAAGAGTCAAACTTATACAAAAAAAATCATGAAGAAATAATTTATAATGGAAAAAAATCTATTAAATCTTATTTTCGATCGTTGCATATCATGAAATAATTTATAAAAAAAAATAGCATAAACATGGGTGATTCTATGGTTCTCATGAGGGCATTGCACTCCTATAATCTTCAATCATTAAATCAAAATGTTATAAATCTCAACTATTTAACAAAGTTCAAATTAGACTTTCGATCATATAATGAAAAGTTTAGCAGGCACAATTCTTCCCGAGGACTGTAGACTCACCCAACATGAATGGGGAAATTGTCCAATTTTTTAAACCATATTCTACGAATGCCAACTTGGTTTTACACATATTAATTTTGTCAATTTAATCTTAAACTTTTTCATAAAAGTCCAATATAGTTCTTTCGGTTAATTTTCGTTAAAATCGTTGATGGCGATGATAATTGAAGTACCATGTCACATTACCAGTGAAATGGAAAGATTCTTTTGGAAATTCGTTTAAAGGTCTAAAATTAAATTGGTAAAATTAAAAAAAAATCAAGACTTAATTGAAATTTGTACAATAAATTTAGAACTAATTAACTAGTTTTTTTTTCTCATGAACATGAATTGTAGCGGATGCATCTCTACCTTCTCCACCTGCATGCACATCATCACCCAAAAAGAAAGTGCCATTTCGTGAACATGGAAGAATAGCTCTGTATGCCCACATTTGTTCCATTATAAATTGAAAAAGAACGGCCCAATTTTCATTTTTCTTTAAAAATTATGCTTACTTATGTTTATTTATAGGTTATTTAGCACTTTAAACGTAATTATACCTTTTGAATTTTTCCTTATGTGGTGACCGATTTGTGACAATTTTCCCCGTGTGATTGTAGGCGAGCAATTATGTTGTCAGGGTGCCAAATTTGGCCAGACTCCATATTCTGCAATAGGAAAAATTGAGAGGTTGAGGGGGAACCTCTCATATGTTGTAGGCCCTAATCTTATAATCTCTTTTTGTAATAGGGATAGCTGTAAATAGCAACCTAAGATTTTTATCCTAAATATCAAATGGCAACCCAAGATTTCGGAATATAGAGCTTGCGCCCTAATTTTTGTCACGTCCTTTTCAATTACATCCTATCAACTTCACTAAATTATCAACTCTTTATTTTCTTCCAAAGTCATGCCCTCACCCCCCCCAAAAATAATCCATGACCTAATCCGGTGTTGTCCCTCCTCCGCCGTCTCTCCCTTACCCGTTGCTGTTTGCTGCTGCTTCCCCTCTAACTCTGCCTCCATTGCAACAGTCGTCGATGTGACATTGGATCTGAGTCCCGTGACGGTCACTGGCTACCTTGAAGCTAATCCCATCGAGGTTGAGCTACCTGATCTAGATCCGTCACTGGCTACCTTGAAGCTAATCCTATTGAGGTTGAGCTACCTGATCTAGATCTAATTGGGAGATTTGTGAACTTTACAATGGAGCTCATGCGAGCCTTGAGAAGGTCAAGCTTATGACTTGAGCTCTTATGCTCACGAGTAGCAAGCTCTAGAGAGAGTGAGGTAGGGTTTAATGTTGTGTCAAGGTAAGTAAATCTTTTTAGGTTGGGGGAGATACAAATTATAATTTTGATATGAGATGAAAATCTCCATATGCCATATGCAATTATCCATTTTTAATAACAATGGGGTATTTTGCACCAATTAAGAACCAATAAAAAAATCACGTGAGATAATTGAGAAAATCATAAGTCTTGTTCCCGTATGGAATTCCTGCACACATCATAACATAAATATCTACTATGATATTATTTACAATGTTTTCAAAGTCCATTATCCTTGATATTTCTATGCAATCATAGTCAACCGCTAGAAAAGCTTAAATTTTTAGATAAACACGTGATTTAATATTTAACTATTTTAACATTCCCTTCATGTATATATTGAATTTTGGCCTAAGCCTAAATCATGGAAATATGTAATTGGGGAGACAAATAGAGATTTTAAAAGGATTTGAATTAAAATATTTTGCTATGATATCATGTAAATATCTAAGATCTTCAAGAGAAAGGGAGAGAGAATTAATTAGTACTGCATCTTTACACTATTGACTTTTTTAAAATGTATGAAATAAAAGGTAGAAAGGAAATTATCTATTCCAAATAAGATATAGCTATCTTAGGAAATAATGAAATATCATATAATTATCCCTAAGATCTAGTAAAATACGTAATAACATTTTCTAATAAGGAATTCTCCAATAGCCATAAATATACTTCAACACTTCCCCTCAAATTAAAGCATCCAATTTGCAAGGGTTAGGACACAAGCAGTGCCATTACTTTCGTACGGCGCTCATTTTGGTGCCAAAATTTTTTTTCGCTCACTTGAGTGCCACATCGTCGGAAAAGCTGACATGGCCGTTGGAATGTTGACATGGCAGCCGGAAAACAATATTTTAATATTTTAATTAATTTTTTTGATTTTTTTTGTTTTTTTAAGGCCGGCGAGGGCCACCGTTGACCCTTGCTGGCCGCCGAACTCTCACCCAGATTGGGCGAGGGCCCCCTCGCCATCGGCCGTGAAGACCTTGGGTGAGGCCGGCGAGGCCGTCAAAGGCCTTGGGTGAGGCCGGCGAGACCGTTGACGGCCTCACCCGCGGTGGCAACAGCGAAGACCAGGCGGCCCTTGCCCATATTTGGCCCTAGGCAAGGCCGCAATGGCTCTCGGCAGCCGCGGGGAGGCCGCGACGACCTCACCCAAGGCCTTCACGGCCAATTTGGACGAGGGTTCCGCGGCCGGCAAGGGTCAATGGTGGCCCTCGTCGGCCTTAAAAAATTAATTAATTAAAATAATGTTTTCCGGTTGCCACTTCCCTCAAATTAAAGCATCCAATTTGCATATTCTAAAGTTTGTGACCATGCAACATGTAAGCCAAACCATACACTAAACAAGGGATGTGGATATGCCGAAATGAAATCAAGACGATTACAATTGTGTTAGCCAAACCTTACAACAAATTGAATGTACTTTACATCATCACCGGTCTTGATAAGTGTTGAAAAAAACGCAGGAAGAGAAAGTTGACATATCTTTTTCATACAACATTGATAAATCATGTGGAAACTCAACTTGAATTGTGGCAAACTAAATTGCATCACCTCACAATGCTTGACTTTGACCACTCGATGAAGGTTATGGTGCTCATAGTTGCCTGAACATTTGGTGGTGATTTTGCTCATTGATGACTCCCACAATTGAAAGAGAGTCCCACAACAAAGAACGTCTATGGTATGTATTGTTAAATGGTGATTTTTTGCTCAAATGGGTGGGTTTGTTTGACTCCCACAATTGAAAGAGAGTCCCACAACAAAGAACATATTGCTAAAAGTCATTATTATGGTATTTATTATGTTAAAAATCAATCCATATTTGACAAAACCAATATTTAACTTTCACTTGACCCATATTTGATCCATATTCAAAAAGATTTGACTTGACCCATATTTGACCCATTTAACTAAAAGTGACAATGGCAAGGTACGACTCCCCTGACGATGAACAAAAATATAACTGTTCTAATAGTCTTAGAGCTTGAAAGGTTACTGTATAATTTTGGTATGTCACTTACTTGATGTTTTTTTGACCATTTGAATGCTATAACTTTTAAAATTGGAATGTCATAACTTTCAATTGATCATTTGACTATCATAATTTTTTAATAATGTTTATTCAAGTTGGAAATCTAACATGGTATGACATTTGTGGTGAACGATTTTAAATTTTTTTATATTCAAGTGATTTATTAAAAAGTTATGTAACACTCAATAATCATAATAAAAATTATTTTAATTAATTAATAAAAAATAGCTATGACATTAATGTGAACATCTAGTCATTTATGCAACACTCAATAATCATAATAAAAATTATTTTTATCAAATAATAAAAAATAGCTATGACATTAATGTGAACATCTAGTCATTTCCTAAAACTGGGAACATGCATTGTCCATTTTGCCGTGGAGGTGGAAGACACGTACGGCGGGCAAGAGCTTTTCAAAGTTTGGCAGCCTCCTCCTCGATTATGGGCTTCATGGATTTGAGGTCTGGTGGGCTTGTACGTTGTAACTTCAGGCCTTTTGGGCCTTTAGTTTTCCTATGACTTTAGTCGCTCCAATTAAATAGAGGAATAAGTCATTTTTTTTGAAAAATACCAAAAAATATAACTCATGTTTCACCAAGTGACCATGCATCTTCCTTGAATTTTTTTTTTCAAATATATTCTTGATTTTTACTTTTGCAAACCACTTTGCATTTTCACGTAAAACATCCTTACATCCCTATTTATGAAAAAGCAGCTTACTTTTAAAAAAAGGTCCACTTCCAAATTCTAAATTCCTACACCCGCTCACACTACACAAAATATACTAAAAACATAACCACACAATCCCTGAGCAAGGTGATAAATTAGTAAGGAGGGGCAATTTAGTCTTTTTAAGGTGTGGGGTTTTGCTTAGATTTTATGTGAATGAAATTTACAAAATAGAGGTAAATGAATAGTATTAAGTCAAATGAATAATGTTTTTGATATTTTCCTCTTTTTCCTTTTTTAAGAAAGCATTGTGGGACATGCTGGAGATCTACTGCGAAATTTCAGCACTTTTAACTAGCGATATGTACTATGTGCTACATCACTTATCCCATATGACATCCAAATCAACGAAATGAACAATTTATGGTTTGTTTAGTATTTGTAGTTCTAAATTTTGGGACTCTCACAATTTAATTTTATTAAGCATAAAATATCATAAACATGTTCAAAAACCAAGTATTGATTTTTAGTGTCGTATATATTTTATATCATAAATAAAGTAAAGAAAAAAGAAGAAGAAAAAACACTTTAAGTTAGACGAATAAACATTTATAAGAACCTTTAGAGCCCAGTTTGATTTTCGAAAACAAACAAGTAGTTATTAATGTTCTCCTGAAAATTCAATTCTTTAAGCTGCAAAAGATTATACTATAATTTGAGATGCTTTTAAACGACCTTAACTTCCGATATCAGATAAAACTTAAAATCAAAATGATAAAAAGGAAAAAAAAAAGGTAAAAGTAAGATCACTCTAAACTAGCTCCATTTACAATGCTAACAATTTAACTTAGTGTATCAAAATTGTGTTTATCATACTTCATGACAATTCATAGATTATTAAAATATCTTAGGGATGAACAGGGGATGAGGGGACAAGAATTTTCCTGGTTAGTGTTCTGCCATGCCAAAATTGCACTGCCCTTCATGTAAAAATAGCCTATAGTTAAGTTGAAAGCAAGAACGGCCTCTCTTATTGATTTTTGGAGAATTCGAAGATGAACGATTATTAACGCTTGTCCCTCCTATAAAAGTAGCACTTGTGAGGGAGACCATCTCAAGTAAGTTTGTCCCACATCGACTGAGCAATAACGATTGTGAGCTAATGTAACTTGGTTGTGTCTGTCTTGGTGTTTTTTCTTTAATTTGATAAGTTTAAACACTTGATGCGTTTCTAATTTCCAATTAAAAACTTTTAAAGTGTACACTGTAACGTATATTATCATATAGATAACAATTAGTTATAGTAAGTTTACAATAATAATATTACATAAAGTAAAATGATAACACATCAAATGTAAGTTTTAGTACAATTAAATTAAATAACATTTCTAAGAAAAATGTATAAATACAATTGTAAGGAGGATTAGTAGCAAAGTATCCTTATCAGTGTTTGTCACTACCCAGCCACCTCACCTATTATGAAGAGAAGGGGAGGTTTTGGATAGTATTGGGAGGCCATGGCGGTATTGCAAGTGGTGAAGAAATCAATTGGCACTATCATCTAAATAAATTAGATAATTTGAAAGCTTAGAAAATTACCTGACCATTAAGAATGGATTCAAATTCTGTTGCATATGGCATCGTCTTCTAAGTAAATTAGATGATTCATAAGTTCAGAAACCCACAATACCAAGCATTGATCCAAAAAGATCCAAACTTTTCTTAGAATGGATGTTTCAATTTCTTTGAAAGTGAGTATCTTCCTCATTCATTTGTAAAGCACAACTTGTTGATGACGACCTGATTGTCTTCTTGTTGAAGTCTAAAACAGTCATTTGTCATAATAACAACAGTAATAATGCATGGGAAAATTTGAAGAGAGAGGTTGACTCGATCTAGACGGAGTCACCGGAGAGGTTTGAGGGTGCGAAGCATGCCGCAGCTCTGGTCATTGTCGAAGTTGTGTGAGGATCGCATGATCTTCTTTTTGGGATTTAGCCTCTCTCTTTTTTTTCAAAATGTTAGATTGCACTTCAACTCCATTCTACAAAACTCAAATCATTATAATACTTTCTCCTATAGAAAAATTATCTCAAGAAACCTAGTAAAAAATCACGAATAAATTTAATCACCCAAACCCTCAATCCAAGTTTACCAACACCTCCCACCGATGTCCGCCACATCCTCACCGTTCTCACGTCGCTCCTCCTCCCACTCTCAAGGCTCTTCTCAATTTGCCGCCCCTTCCTCTCGAGGTGGCCACGGTGACCTCAAATTGAGTTTGCATGGCCACCGCCTATCGCCATCACAGCCTTAGATTTGATTTTAGGACGGCCATCACGACCTTAGTTTCCAGCTGTTGTTCCCCTTTTAAGGAGCAAATTCTCATGCTTTACTCATCCGTTCGCCATTGGATTCACTTACAATGGAAGCATCACTGAAAACATAATTAGGGATGAGCGGTTTCGAGTTTCTTATAGGTTTCGCGTAGAACCTAGAGCCTACCATTGGGTATAGGTTTCTCATTTTTTGAAACTTGAAACCTATCCATTGGAACGTGGAATCTAGAGCTTATCCTACTACAGGTTCCATGTTCCAATGTGTTCTTTTTTTTCATCTTTAGTTAATCTTTTTTTTTCATCTTTAGTTAAGCAAAATGAAAATAAACGCAACAACAAAAATGAACAAGAATTTTATTATCGATTGCCTAAGAACGAGTATCTATATGCATCTGTCAAATAGTATTAAGGAAATTTTATGGTTTTAATGCATTGATTGCTCTAGTATTATATATAATCATTATCTTAAAAAAAACAATTGTCTAACATAATTGCATCAAATAAGTAATTGAAATTTCCACTAGTCTTATAGTCTATGAAAATAGAATTCTCAATCATAAAATGAAAGTTTAGACTAGTAGTTTTGAATTATACACTTTTCATCAAACTTTAGAGAATACCTTAAAATCATGTGAAAACATAAATCAAGAAAAATATAAAAACTTATACTAAGTTATAGGTTCCGAATTATAGGTTCTAGGTTCCTAGGTTATAGGTTCCACCAACTGAGAACCTAAAATCTATTATCGGGTATAGGTTCTCCAAATTTTGGAACTTAAAACTTATCTTGCATACCATAAAATCTAAAACCTATAAATTCCCACTGGTGCGGTTCTCAAGTTCCATGTTCTATCCTGAAATCATACTCACCTCTAAACACAATGATCATTTTGCAAAAAGAAGCCAAAGCATTAGCAGGTGCAAAGTGTTTTTTAAAGTAAAAATTCAACGTAGAATGAGTTCTTTTACGAATAGGGAGTGGAAAATAATGATCGTGGTGAAAATTCAGGTAAGTTCCTGTCGCTTTAGCTCTTTCTTGCAAGACAAAAATACCCCGTCTTTTTAAACAAATCATTAGATTGAAACATTAGCTATGCTCCGGCCGGATCCCGAAATATCACTTTAGACCTTTTCCTATAAGACAAAAATGCATTCTCTTTTAAGTCGATCTACAAAAGATTCACGAACTTTTTTATTCGAGAAACAAAACATCTATCGTGAATCTGATGAAATCAATCTCCATGACATGAAGCATGAAAGATCATCATCACATATTGCAACGGAAAGCAGATGAGCCCCAAATCACGAAGGATTGGAACCCTTCCCTCTCTCTATTCTCCCAAAATGCGAAAATAGCGGACCTAAGTAAGTCCTAAAATTATTTTATTTGTGGCTTGTGCAAGATCTCGGTATCTCTGTACGTGAAAACACAAAGAAAGTAGAGTTGGACACAGGGCTAGATAAATATTTTGTAACAAATTGGGGGTTGAGGCATGTCAGAACTAATGAATTAAAATAAAAATTGCACTCCTGTTAATTCGCCAATGATATGTCTATTAAATAGATGGAGTGTCCCCGAAAGACACCTACTTCTTGATAAGGATGTCCTGAAAATAAATTAGTTTCAATTAAAGAAATAAGGAAAAAAATGACCTTCGACTTCGTCTAATTTGTTTTTTTTATCTATTGTGTTCACGGAGTTTTTTCCCTCTTATCGGCATGTATTTGGACATGCAGGTGTCGTTACTTAGACACATCCCGTGCCACATCAACTTGCAGGGAAGGAATAAGCCGTAATGGCAGGTATTTCCATCCTTCGAATAGAAATGTTTTTTGTCGGGTCTTTTGAAATGTTGGGGGCATTTTCGTCTCCGGAGAAAAATTGGTAATACTTTTTTTTTTCTTTTATTATTCCGTGTTTTGCATATTGTAATGGTTAAAAGTTGATTTCGGAAATAGAATGATTTGTCTCTAGAATGAAAATTGGAAGTACTTTTTTTTTCCCTTAATGATTGCCATGTTTTGCATATTCAAATGATCATAAATTAATTTGGAAACCAAATGATTATCATTCATGCTCAAATGGCCATAAATTTCTATACTTTCATATTTATGAGCAACCTTTTCTCTTCCATAAATACACACATAAATTCACTTCCCTCTTTTGCCCTCGTTGCTACTCTATAAATTTTTTTTTCCCAGTTCTTTTTGTCTTATTTCCTTATAAGGTATGAGAGTTGAAACTTACATCTAAAATAAATTAATTTATCCACATTCTAACTCCCTTAAGAAAATGGAGATTCGAACCATTCTTATTCTTTTTTAATCATTTTTGCCTCACTTTCTTGAAGCACGCAAGAGCCGAAACCCAAACTTGAAAGTAAATTATTCTCATCCCAATTTATGAGAATTCGAACTTTTCATCGTCTCTTTTTATTCGAGAAGGTTGTTATCCAGACAAAATTCTACACGAATGTCAAGGGCAATCCGGTAATTCCACCTCAGCACATTTCGAAATATTAAAAAAATGGGAAAAAATACCAGAGAATTCAATTTAAAATCCCGTTTTTCTCTCTCTCTCTCTCTCTCTCTCTCTCCATCTCCATCTCCTCTCGCGTTATCTCCTTCGGTCTCCACACTCTCTGCTGCAGTCTCTTGGCTTCCCCCACAAACTCGGCAATGGCGGTCTCTCTCAATTCCTTTTCCTCCATCCTCGCCCGCGAGACTCCGTCGCTGGCCGCCTCCGTGTCCTCCCCGTCCAGGCTAGCCCTGCCGCCGCGCGCCGCCCCCGCTGCCACCGTCCGGGCCGTGACCTCGCCCGCCGCCTCCTCCTCGTCCAACCCGGCGGCCGGGAAGCGCGAGCCGCGCGGCATCACGAAGCCCCGCCCCGTCTCGCCGGAGATGCAGGCCGTGGTCGGGTCCCCGAGATTCCCCGCACCCAGGCGCTCAAGCAGATTTGGGCCTATATCAAGGAGAACAATCTTCAGGTCCATTCGGATTTCTTTTGCAGCATCGGCGTTCTGGTTTTTTGCTTCGTCGTTCGCTGAAAGTTTGGATTTTTAAGCGTTTCGTCGATGGGTTTGGTTGATAGTTAGGGTTTTGCTCTGTGGATAAGGTTTCGATTTTCTGTCTTGTTGTGCGAGGATTGTTTGGTCATTTTTCTGGCCGTACGGGCTTGTTGTTCCGCTAAATTCTTGGTTAATGTTTGCTTGGTAGTACGCATTTGCTGCTTGGTTGGAGTTCTGTTCCTTGACAGGCAAAGCTGTTTGGTAGAATCTTATTAGGCGTTTTCTTGATGTGGACCCCAAGAAAACAGAGTGGTTCTTTGTACATTCAACGTTTCTTTCTTTTGCATTCAACTGGTTTATTTTTTGAATGCTTGGCTATGGTCTGGTAAACTAGTGATTAGATGAAATGTGGGTGAACTGCTGATGTTATGGAAAAGGTAACACAAGCTGGTCATACACAACTCATAATTGAAATGGCTATGCTATGTGGGCGTTTGAGTGTAGTTAAGACAGCAGGGTCTTATGTGGGACAGTTTGGAGCTATATGTAGTGTTTTGTTCATTGCCGGGGCTCTTTTACTGTCTGAAGGTAAGGTGGGAATTATTTTGAGTTATTGCTTAGATATAGATAATGGCATGATACTATATTAGCTAGTGTCTGGGATTATTTGTGAGTTGGGTAAGCATTGTCATTCTCTGGAGCTGATAATTTTTTTTGTTGATGGTTTTTCACATATGCTGCATCAGGGTTTTACTTGCTGAGGTTGAACACATTGACTTATGCTTGCTGCATTCTGTTTCTTGAATAGGGAAGTTTACACTTTTAAATCCTAAAAGAAGGTTTAATGACGCTGTACTCCTAATTATGCCTGGCATATTCTACTAGGGCTTTTTTAACACAATAGCTCTGTCTTTGGATTCCTTGGCACTTACCACGGTAACTTTTAGTAGTAATGAAAAATCGTGAATTGTGCGAATGGATAAGATAGGAGAAAAAATGACGTCTCGTATGTCCTCTGTCTGCCTTTTCTTTTTTGTGTTTTTTACCAGAATTTCTTGCCTTAAAAGTCTCTTGCCTTAAAAGTCAGCAATCTGAAACCTTTGATAGGTAATGCACAGTCCATTTGCTCTGCGCAAATTGCTGGTTGCAGTTTGTGCATAGACATAACCATTTATGATAACCATTTATGAGCTTATGAGAGACTAATATATTTGTGCACCTCATGTTTAGCTGGTAGATGTTCTGGATTTATTTCCATTGCCAGGTGCTATGTTCAACGTGCTCCACATTGACATGTCTGCTTGATGCAACTGAGATGCCTATTTTTTCAAGCTCTGTTTAGGTTATAATTGATTAATTAATATTCTTTGCAATGCTGCTTTTGTCCAAGGAATGCTATCCCTTGAAAGGACGTTCAACTGGTGTTATACAATGCTTACTCTCATCTTTGTCTCATGGGAAGGAGAAAATCGGACTCTGATATGTATTGGTTTTGCTTCCCCTTTTTTAGGACCCCGAGAACAAGAAGGTCATAATATGTGATGAGAAGCTGAAGAAAATATTTGGCGGGAAAGACCGAGTTGGGTTTCTTGAGATTGCAGGATTGATCAGTCCACATTTCCTCTGATGGAATTAAATGCCTAATAGGTGAAGTAGGTAAGCAGGGCTATTTTGTTGAGCGATCTTTTGCACTCCAGGCATCTGTTTTGGTCGAAGATATCGGTGGAAAAAATTGCTGGTTCTTGCTCTGTAGTTATTTTACAGATTATCTTCCCAGTAGTTGCTTAAAACTTCTTTGGATTTCGAGTTTTGTTTGCAAAGTTTAGGCTTTTTAATGCTACAGCGGTGGCATGTTGTGGTCACTGCAGGGAGTAATTATTTTAAATTTATCTGTACCTATGTCTTAGCCTGCCAATCTGTATTCCGTATGACAGAGATATCCTCGTACACCAAGAGAGCCTGATTGAAACTTGAAATTATCTCTCGAAAGGAGCTTGCCCTCCTGTCTCTCAGAGGTGAAATCACAAGCTGAACTTGCCAAACCTGCTCTGTCTGCTAATTCTAGAATCTCTTATTCAGTAGAATAAAACAAACAGTTTTGTTACACTCGATTCATGTGGGTAGGTTATGTTTCATCATTGGGTCAACTGGTTACATCTGGGATTTACTTGAGTGCGGGTGGAGAGGGATGAGAGTTCGATGTGTTTTGACTGGTTTGATGATGTGCAAGGCAGACGACTCATGATTTGGGACATGACTCCTTTGGATCTTGTGATGTCTTTCATTTAGTTACCCATGAAATGTTCAACTACCTATACAATAGATAAGGGTTTCCTTAGTTACAGCTCAATTATGATTCAACGTTGAAAATGAAATCATCAACGGCCCTAGGGACTTTGTAGGTTTTGAATGTGATTATACTCAATGATTGGTTCGTGCCGGAATGAGCTCGTGCATGATTAGTAACTCTCTTTCGTGAGAAAACGCTTGTCCTAATGCTGCTGGTTGTAACGTCACCCGAGTGGGCCAACATGAAACTCGTGATGTATATTTAAGATCTTGAGCTTCTGAAGCCTCCTCAAGAAAGATGATTGCTCAAACATGTTTGTGTCACTCGTGTGGCATTTGGCTGTTCCCGGTTTACCTAATTTACATTTACGTACCACGGAATCAGGTTCTTCTTCATTGTACTATAGCATATGAAGACTTTCTTTCTTTTCAACCTTTATGTAAAAGCAAATAGATTGAGAAGAGCTGCTCGGCTTGTATTTCTCAAGTTAGATTATTTTTCCTCTTCCGTGTTACTTAGAGGTGTCAAAATTGATCATACATTTAACTTTTGGACTCATATATATCGTATTAGATTGTTTGTTAGACATTTGAAGGACCGAGTGAAAATGGATTAAAAATTTTGAAATTGAGCTAGAGTGGGTTGTAAAAAAAAATTCTTTTGAAACCTGCTTAAAATATTGAATTCATAAATGGGTTCCCAATGTCCCCTCGTCACCTTCATCGATCGCAAGCCTCTTCTTGACCACCGCCAGGGCAAGATATCAGGGTGGTCCAGCAGTCGCCGAAGTACGAAATGGAACCTCAAGTTGGAGGACAATGCGGCGGAGGTTGATGTGATGGCCATTATCCGGGCACAGGCATCACTGGTGGGGGCAGAGGGTAGTAGCCAGGGAATTGGTAGTATTCCGGAGGGGGGTTAGGGTGCAGGTATTGAGAAGGGTACGTTGTTGCAACTGTGACATTGTACTAGACTTGTCAAACGTACGAGTCAGGTTGAAAATGATTAGATTCAAATTTACTCAATTTCATTCAATATGTTCATAAAATTCTAAAAGTGAATGAGAATGTTAAACAAGTAATAGTGATGACAAAGAATATTTTAAACCAATTAAATATAAAAATGGACTAATTCTAAAATTTATTTAATATATCAAAATAGAATTGGAACAAATTAAAATTGAAAATCTTAAAAGCAAAATTTCGAAACTAAATGAAGTTAATCAACCAAATAAATATGGTGGAGTATCTGATTTCACCATAATCACTAGATATAAATTTTAGATCTTTACATATATAAGAACGATATCAAACATGTTACAATGGAATTTCTTAATTTATTTACTATCTTATCTTTAGGTATAATAAACCCACTCATTTTGTCAATCCACCATTTCTCTATGTGAACTTAAATAAACATAAACCATTAAAATCTGTGTGTATTCTTGGTTTACAATGAATTTTTTTATCACATTATCATCGAAAGCCACACAAATCATATGGTATACCTCAAATCTACATTTAATTCTTGGTTATATATTATAGGAAGTAATTGCATGTTATCATTCTTAGTTTTAAACATGCACATCAAATCATTCAAATGATGGTTAGTCACTTAAAAGCATTAAACATACTAGTATATGACTCATATGAATAAAATCACTTGCAAAATAGAAAAATCATGAAATTGATATCATTATAGTTAGGCTACATTGTAGCCCTATAAAAAAAATTAGCATATAATAGAAGAAGAAACGAAAATAGAAATAAAATCCAACATCTTGAATCAAAGAACAAAATTTTGTCACTAGTTTTGTCTTTTCTTCAAAATACTTGAAAAACTCTTAAAACAATAAAGAACGAATCAAAATAAAAAACCTAGCTGTCTCTCCCAATGTTATCATATTTATAAGATACATCCAAGACTCCTAATACAAGGCAATGATTTTGCATAAAATTATAGAATAAATCACAACATCCTTAATTTGGTATCGAGCTTCCAAAGCTTTTTGATTTGAATTTCTAAATCACATAATTCTTCCTTAGATTCTTTTTGCTATCTTTTCCTTATTTTGCATGTCTCATTATGCTACATAAACAATAAATATTTTAGTAAAAAGGAGGAAATATAAATATTTTTCACAAATATTGTATTATTTGTTGCATAAAATAGGTGAAATAACTCTATTTTTATAGAGTTTATCACAATATAAATCAAGCGACCCACCCATACTTGACTCAGCTAGGCCTAAACCATTGCTAAAAAATTTCCATGTTTAACCCAATCTAAGGAAAACTTGTTTCTTATGATCTATTAAGAAAATTATATTGCCAAAACACTTTTATGCAATACAAATCTAGTGGACAATTTTTTTAATAAAAAATGAATATAAAAAGTATTTTTTATTTTTATATTTTCTTGTCCTTTTTTTCCTTCTAAGTCTGGCGAGCCTCGCCAATCATTAGGTGAGGGCCATGAGGCCCTAGTTAGCTGCGGGCAAGAGATGGACCCCTGCCTAGATTTGGGTGAAGGTTGCTATCCCTTGCTTGTGATTGGTAAGGGTCGACATCGACCATTACCTTATTTAGAAGAAAAAAAGGAAAATACAAAAATTTGTAAAGAAATATATAATTGGCTTGACATCTTTTAAGTCCTTCTCCATGTGATACGTGTTAAAAGGGTTTGTTTTTCTATTTTTCATATGAGTTAGAAGTCGGTTAGTTATCAACCTATTTAAGGCTCATTAAATTGTTAGGCAACTAATTTATGACCAAATTAAGCCTGTTTTTAAAACTTAAAGCAATCCATTTATTACCCATTTTGTCAAATATGAATTAAAATATGAGTTCTAAACCCATTTTGCCACCTCTACCACGTACCTGTTGGAGATGCCCTTTGGCTGCGGCAGCCCTGAGGTAGAGGGTAGCTGTGCCGGCTCTTGTGCCTCCGGCGGCCATTGGTGCCGCTGCTTCTGCTATTGCCATGGATTTCCTTTGGGCAAGTAATAATAATAAAAAAAATCCACCGGGGTTTTGATTCGATCAAAATAAGGCAATTAGTGAAAGAGCATAAGACTGTTCAGGTGTCAAAAAGCGAACTTCATCAGAGTCATCACAAGTCGCAAGAGCGTAAAAGAGAAACGATCGAGTAGAATCCACAGAGGGGGGGAGAGGGACAGAGAGATGGAAGGGAATGGTATTGAAGGAGAGCCACGGAGGAAGATTTGATCAAGGATAGGTGTAATGGGTTGCGTAAAGCTCCACCCACAAACCTACTCTCTCTCTCTCTCCCTTTTTTAACCAATTTTTCTATATTAAATAGTATAGATAATATATAATTTTGCATGCACACGAAATGGAGTCTCTACTTTAAAGAAAGATGGGACCTCATGAGGGTAGTGGATTCACTGATAGACATGCCAGAGCTCCACTTCCTGCAATAATGCAGATTTACGTTCTTTTTTGGCAAATTCCATCGCACTATATTCACTTTCGAATACTGGAAGCTCCTGCCGAGATTTATTAAGTTGTTCGATTTGTAAATACTAAGAATTTCAGAAATACTTAAAAAAACAGACGCATCTTCTCTCTTTTGAAAAACAGGAATTGTTGGAGTATAGATATCTCGTCAGGTTTCTTCTAGTTCTTGTGATATTCCATTCCAGGGCGCAGAAGAAGGATGAGAATTCGATGCGTTTGACTGGGTTCTTGCTGTGCAAAGCAGATGCTTGCTCCTCTCTACTGCACGACCCTTGATTTGGCACTTTGCCCCGTGGATCTTGTAATGTCTTTCATGTAGTTATCCATGAAACATTCGACTAAGGATTAGTATGGTTCCAAGGAGAACTTGGAATTGAAGAACCGGATTGGTGAGAACTTGTCTAGTTCTAGGTCTCAAGGTATATAGAATAGATTCCAAGTTTTAAAAATTGAAGAATATGTTTTGACTTGTAAGTCCCCAAGTTTTAGATAGGTGGAGCCTAATAAGTTTTTATGTTTTTTTTTTTGGCTATATCTTTGCACAATTCTATGGTATTTCATAGCATTCGATAATGAGTGTATAATTTAGAATTATTAGTCTAAGCTTTCCATTTTATGACTAGCACTTTTATTTTATTAATATTTTGTATTCTTTGTATATCTTATATAAGTTGTGATTAGTGAATTGTAGTAACAAGTGAAGAACATCAAAGGTAGGGGTATGCAAAAGAACTAAGAATCATCCAAACTGCTTGGAACTTGACCGGACTGGATTAGAACCGATGGTTCCCATAAGGGCAAATCTGGTTCCGGGTTCCAATTTAGTAGAATTGATGAGTATCGGTCCGGTTCTCGATTCTCGGTCACCCCCAACCACCGGACCGTGGAACTAGTAGAAATTCATCTTAATTACTTAATTATTTTTAGTTTTTCAACCAAATATATATATGTACATATATGTATTTTTATAGTTATTGGACATTATTGACTAATTTTGTCTTTTGGGGATGTAATAAGATTAACTCCCTACTCTTTTTTTATTCTAATAATCAATTTATTTGTTTTCTCAACTAAAACAAAATAAACAAATGATTAATGTTTTAACTTTTGTGGAGGTTAGAATTTTTAAAGTGGAGTCTAATTCTACACATGTTTCCGGTGTTGAGAAATGCTAAGAGAACCACACCATAACCATTGAAGAAATTAAATTTTTTAGCTAACAAGTATTCTTTATTCATTTCACCCTATAGTTTTCAATCCTTAATCAAAACCAATAGCTTGCAATTCAAGCCGAAAATAAGGCCAAACAAGCTTTGGTGCTCTAAATAAAAACTAGGGTTACCATGGATCCCTTTAGGATTGGGGACCAGTTCCATGGACTCCTTTGGGAATCGGATTGGTAATAGGTGGGTCCCGATTCCTACTTTTTAGGACCAGACTTCAGTGGGCAGTTCCCAATTCCAAGGTGAGAACAACCCATTTGGACCATGCTCACCCTAATTAAATGTGATGATTTATTGCGATCATTCAATTAATAATATAGGTGAAACCTGAGTAGAATTTGGACCTGACCATAAAACCTATGATAAATAGATTTTAGGTTCCAAAAAATAAAGAATTTGTATAGAACCGCTCACCTCTAATTATGGCTCGATCATGATTCAACGTGAAATCATCGACTGCCCAAGGGACTTTGTAGGTTTTGAATGTGATTGTACTCAAAAGATCAGTTCGTGCGTGCGCTTGGCCTGAAGCCTCTCCTCAAGAGCGATGACTGCGCAAACATGTTTGTGTCACTAGCATGGCATCCGGCCATTTCCGGTTTTTCTAATTTGCATATGGGTAGCAAGGAATCGAGTTCATCTTCTTCGTACTATGACACGTGCCTCGCGCATTTATATCATGAGTTTCTTTCTCTTTATCCTTTCTGTAAAAGCAAACAAATTGAGAAGAGCTGCTTGGCCTGTATGCCTCCAGTTAGATTCCTTTTCCTGTTCCCTTCCACGTTCTTGCCGATTAGACTAATCCCGATTGCTCATCAACTTTTCATCGATAGTGTACGAGTAATGGCAATCGCATCGCACAGTTGTCTGCCCGGACGCGCAAGGGACGCGCACGGAAAGCCTTCAATCAATTAGTGAAAGGATCGCGTGATATCGAAAGCTAAATATTCTGAAGTTAACAAAGCAAAAAGGAGAAATTCAGCTGCTCAAATATATAATCTTTTGTCGAAGATGTTCGCTCCCTAATGGGCAGTCAATCGTTAAGAGCCACAGATCGCAAGAACCTCTTGTTTCTTAAATGGAAGAAGCTTTAACCTTTGCACCTTTCGCTTTATCAGTGTGCGCTTTTTGACACAACCTGCACCAGTTGCATCACGATCGAACTGATACTATAGTACTCGCACTGAAGATGCTTTTTATCACGACGGGGAGAACCTGGAACCTCTGGAACGCGTGGAACACAGTATAAAAAGGGCTCGAGCGCCGCACTTCTCTTCAAGCGAATCGGTTCTGATCTCTCGAAGTTTCGTCCTTGAAACACACCCTCGCGTACCGGCCGGCTTCCAGAATCACTTGCTTGCGGTGATGGCGGCGACTGTTGTGAAAACGAATCATTTGTTGGTCAGGTATGAGAGCCTAAGTACGCTATAGCTGTGATGCTTGATTAAGCCGGCGTTCGAGCAATTTACTAGATAAGAAATTACCTCGGGTGGCATGTGGAACTAGGAATGATAAAACGAGCTATCCTACAACTTTTCCCCTCATTATATACGTGTTCTCAGCTTAATATTCCAGGCGATCCGATCAGTTTATCCCGAAAGGCGTGATCGCCTTGCATTTTATTCATTTCAGGGCAGCATGAGGTGAGATCTTGCAACTACTGTTGAATGTGATTGATGATACAGTTAGCATGCGATATATCTCATGCTAGTCGTGTTGTTACACTTGCAAAACCTCTCTCTCTCTCTCTCTCTCTCTCTCTCTCCTCTCATTGGATTCAAAGTTAAAGTAGCCAGTCCTTGACAAAATGAACTGAAAAAGCAGAAAAAATTCTACCTTTCTAGGCGTGCAAAGCGAGATCAGCGATTCATGAGTGCATTCACTCTGATGAAGAAGCTGGAAACACCTAAAGCACAGATGAGTCGTGGTGATCAAGTCGATGATTCCGATGAGGACGGTCCGCTCTGGGTGCCGCACCCAAGAACGGGGATATACTTCCCGAGAGGTCACGAGCGGGTGGTGGACGACATTCCGGATGGTGCAGCGTCTTTCTCTCAGGCTTACTGGCTGAGGAGTGTCGAAGGAGTGGACCGACCCGACCCAGATGAACCGACGAATTGTCACAGGTTTCCTTCCTCCAAGTAGATAAACGGTGCGAAGCCGAGCGGCTGAAGCTGGAGCAGTTCCATAGAATCTCGAAGCTAAAGTATATACACATTGTAATGCATAGCAGTACGACTCACATCTCGTACTGCTATGCATCCAATAAAACATCTTGAATAGTAATGACATCTGCATGGTAGTGCGATGATCAACTTTTTAACTTCTAAGGTGTGGATCATCATCTCCTGTCAGAATCAATATGGACATATAAGCACGAGCCTGGTCGGACTGCGTTTCGCGCACTTTATACAGAAGCCGGATTTGCACAAAACTAGGCATTTCAGCTCTTACCAGTATTGATCTTTACAAGCATAATCCCGACCTTTGGCATTAAAACATAACTTGGGCATGCATTTTTATCAGCTAACTAGTTTTTCGTTTCCTTTTCGGGTTAAATTCAACAATTCTCTTCAGATAAGCAAAGATAGATAAATCAAAGAAATTTTCGGCAAGTTCCCCATTTTATTGTGTAAATTAACTAAGTTCAACTAAATGAAGTATTAATTGTCCTGCTCAAGTTCGACTAAATTAGAAAATCAAGGTACTCAAGCTCGACTTGACTATGGTTAACTTATAAATAAAGCTCTAGTGTTATGTCATTTTGGATGCTAATGATAATTATTTTGCTCTAGAAATCAATTTCTGATTAGAAATAGACTTTTTTTATTTCTATTCCTCAAATGAGTTTCTAAGTAAAAATATGTATTTAATAACAATACAAAATTTCTATCTCTCTTAAGTAGCGGTGGGAGGTGGGTGGCAAGTGGTGATGGGTGGCAGTTGGCTAGTAGTGAAAGCGAGTGATGAAAAAAGTTTTCATTTATCACTTTTATTTCAAAAATAGAAAAGTAGGAAATTTCTACTTTTCACTTCTATTCAAACCTATTTTTAGATTAAAAATTAGTTTCAAAAATAGAAAAAAATTGCATTATAAAATGAAATCATGTTTCAAACCTATTCTTGGGAACACAAAAATAAAAAAAACAAAGAAGTAGAATGGTTCTCATGCATGTCCTTTAAGTATCTTGTGTCTATTTTTCTAATTATCAAATATATTTTTTAAAGTAATGAAAACTTGATTCACAAACCTATCGAGTTAAGTATTGACATGCTTGAGCTCAGCTCAACAAGATGCTTGACTAGCTTGAATTGGAAATTGACTCAAAGTTCGGCGAGTCGATCTCGAGTACTAATTGAGCTGAGCTACTGTTTAGCTTGACTAGGTTTCACCCGTAATCAGGATCATATAGACACAAACATTGCTCTTGATATTCCACGGAACTCATCTTTCTTTCTTATGTGTAAAATTTCAAACAATTATTTTGGGAGAAGAACAACATGATTGTCATAACTTTTGTATAATGTTCATTTGAGTGTCATAATTTTTCTTTTGTTCATTTAAGTACTACATTGGAGTAAAATTGATAATTTGAGTGCTAATTTTGACAAATCATCCTACATGGATTTTTAAAAATTTCTTTTGATTTTTTGTTGTTTTTCTTTCACTATTTTTTAACATTATATTAGGGTTGGAAAGGGTCTTCAGTGACCCTTGTTGGTCGCGAAACCCTTGCCCTCACCCGCAAAGGCTTGGCCTTGTCGGTCGCATGTGATGTCATAAAGGCCTTCACTAGACTTGGGTGAGGTAGTGTTGCTCTCAACTACCCAAAGTTGGTGAGGGCCTTTGTGGCCTTGCTTGTAGTTGGTGAGGTCATGATGCCCTTGCAACTGGATTTGGACAAGGTGGCCCTCAGCCTCAATCACAAAGGCCCTCACCCAAATCTGGCCATCTAGTGAGGGCCTTCGCGGCTAGATCTAGGTGAGGGTTTCATGGCCAATGAGGGTAGTGAGGGTCATTAGTGACCCTTGCCGGTCCTAAAAAAAGGGAAAAAATAAAAATATTAAAAAATTGTATATATTAGCGTTGGTAAAGCTATGTGGGAGTCAGATTTTCCAGTGAGCCAAATCACTAATGACATTTAAGTGATCGATTTTTTTAATTTGTGACACTCAAATGAGGGGAAAAAAATTATGTCATTTAAGTGAGTATTGTATGAAAATTATGGCATTTGCTATTCTTATTCCCTATTATTTCCTTACAATGAAAATAATTCACAAAAAGCTGAAGTTTCTTTAGATTTTTTTCAAAGCAAATCCTACCCTTTTTTCATAATTTAAGTATGGCAACGTCACTTTTAAGTCTTGAAAATAATAAAAAGGTTATACGTGACAATGTCGATATCCACATCGAAACATTTTAGGTATTTTTACATTAAATAGAAGTTAAGCATGGGGCTTTGGCCTTGTTGATTGTCCTCGTCCATCTGGAACAGAGAGAAGGAGAAATCGACAAGTTCACGTCACATCAGGTTGGGTTCTCATCTCCCTGGTCTTCATCTTTGCCAATCAGGTCACCTTATTGTTTACATCTGAAAGTTTTGAACTAAGATGCTTATTCCGTCAAAATTGCACTCTGGCATTGTTCCACAAAGAAGGATCGCAGACCAAAGGCTGCTTAAAGCATTTACCTCATCGGGAATATCTGCCTGCAAGGTGGAGCTGGTTTTATAGCTTATCAACCAAATATTTGGTTATCATATTTGAAAGATTTATAATCTTATCTTTAGAATATCAACCACATATTAGGCTATTAGATTTAGAAGATTTATAATTTTTTATTTTTCTATTTTATGTATTTTTTTTCTTGCAAATAAATCTTCTAGAATGTACTCTTGGATATAAAAATACCCAACCTAAGCTTAATGAAATATACAACAAATTTTCCTTCAATATGGTATCATAAGAGGTGTACATGGAGCAACCCCTCACCTTGTTTGCAAGTTGCATTGTTCATTATATAGTCTCAAGCAAGCTCCGTGAGCCTGGTTTTAATGATTTTTGCAGTTTTTGCTTCATTTGATATTCTTGACATCATAAACAAATCCCTCATTATTTATTTATCGAAAAGGCACTGAAGTCATTTATGTTTTGATTTCTGTTGATGACATTTTGGTTACAGGTAATACATCTTCTACTATTAGTGCAATCTTATAGAAATTATTTGCAGAGTTTTTAATTAAGGATTTCAACTTGTTCCACTTGTTTCTTGAGATAAAGATTGTATCTCACTCTAATGGGCTACTTCTCTCTCAAGGATGTTATATTGATGATCTTCTTCATTGAGTTAGGATGTTTGAGTGCAAACCTATCCAAACTCCCATGACCACGACTACAAAACCATCTTAAAAAAGGGATGCCCTAATTTCTCTGTATTGGTCTATAGTTGGCCCTTGAAATATGTGATATTGACAAGACTGATCTCTCATTTATTGTTAATAAAGCTTGTCAATTCATGCATGCATCAATTGAAGACCATTGGCAAATGGTGAAATATCTTGCGCTATCTCAAACATACAAAGTCTTTTGGTTTGTTTCTTTCTCGATCCAATGATACTCACTTGCAAGCCTTTTCCAATGTGGATTAGGCCGGTAGCTCTTATGATAGGAAGCCAACTGGAGGGTATGCTATATTTCTTGGTCCTAACTTGATCTCTTGGTGTTCTAGAAAACAATGAATTGTAGCGTGCTCTTCTGTAGAGTTTGAGTATAAAGCTTTGTTGATGCTATAGCTGAACTCATTTGGCTTGAGTCACTTTTCAAGAGCTTGAGTTCCCTTTTCAAGGTCCTCCCATCCTTTGGTGCAATAATATTGGTGCCACTTTATCTATCTATGAATTTTGTTTTCCATGCTTGTACCAAACATATAAAAATTGACTTCCACTTTATCTGTGATTGTGTTGCCCAACGACAACTCAGTATGCAGTGTATCTCCACAATTGACCAACTAGCTAAAGCTCTCACAAAAGCTCTTCCTAAAGGATGTCTTGCATTTTTATGCGACAAGTTGAAGATTCGCCACTCGGCTCTTTCACTTGAGGGGGGTGTATCAACCAAATATTGGGCTATTAGATTTGGAAGATCTACAATCTTACCTCTAGAATATCAAGCAAAAGTTCGGAAGTTTTATGTATTTCTTTTCTTACAAGTAAATTTTTTAGAATGTACTCTTGAGTATATACCCACTTAAGCTTAATGAAAATATACAATAATTTCTGCTTCAATATAGCTTAAACTCTTGTTAATCAATAAACTTATTTCACATAAGTTTATGGGATTCTACGCTGGTGACGACTCAACATCTCAAAATTTTTAATCCCCTCCTCCATTCCTCACTTCTAATCTCGAACAATCTTCAATGATAATTAGTGACTAGAGATTGCAACGGACGAGAAAAACACATATAATTATCTAATAAAAGATCATGTTATGTTTTATAATGACAATAAAAACAAATTCTGCTTGGTTAACTATAAATAATAAATTCAATTGATTGAAATATGTTTTTTTGAATACTCTTATTACAATTAATGTTATTATTTTTAAGTTGACTCTTTATCTTGACTGCATAAAATAAAATTTGGAAGATTAGATCACACAAATTGACCAAGATTGTGGATTTGATTGCACAAATTGAATGTTAAAGGATTAAATTGCACAAATGCCGAAACTTAGAAGATTAAAGCAGTATTTAACGCAATTACCAATTTAAGATATTTCATGGCTGACAACTATCTATGCCTATAATTTTTATCTATCATCAACTAATTTCTCTAACTTTGCAAAGTACTATGTGGCAAAAGTATCCCCAAGATTCAAAAAGGAGGGCAGAAAGAAGCTCTCTTTTATTTACTTTATTGATCGGTTCATTTTATTAGTTTGTTAATAATAATAAAAAAAAAGGTAATGGGTCGAATCAAATGTAATGGTCAATGCAAGCCTCTATACCTACCCACTTCTGTTGGGCAAGGCCTGATCCAATGTTTCTTATTACTAAAGGAAAATATGATATAATTGAGAAAATACTGGGCTCTACGACAATGGCGATGACACTGCGAAATCGCCTCTTCGCTCTGCACTCGACCAATTCAATGGGGAGAAAAATCTTATTGATTTTTCCTTCACCTTTTACTAGCACGAATAACTAGAGTCACACCTTTTAATGTTGATAATTTGCAGACTTGAAGCTGTATTCATCCCATCCAATGTGAAGACAATCTCAAGAAGATTGAATAGCTTACGCATGAACCTGCTTACTTTCAATTCTGTTGGGTTAGATTCTCAGCTACAAGCCTTATACTCATGACTCCAATTAGAGATTGAGGATGTCCGAATAGTGTAAATTTCTGGCGCCACTGGAATAGGAAGGACTATACTCATGAAAGTTTTGTCCCACCAAATTGCAAATCAATTCAATCGGAGTTGCTTACTATGAACATGAAGGATATAGCAAGCCAAGACGGCCCTGTCAAAATGCAGGAGACCCTTTTCACTGATGTTCTTGACAATGGAGTTTCAGAGTTTGGCAACGATATTCATGCAATGATAAATTTCATTAAGAGTAAGCTTCACACAAGAGGGTTTTTCTTGGGTACTTGATGATATTGAAGGGTTGTCGGAGTCTCTAAGTCATCTGATCAAGACAATGAACTTAGGCTTGGGAAGTAAAGTCACTTTGATCCTCCGACACAAAGGAACCATAATTGGTCTATGTAGGTATATCCATTAGGTAAGGGCACTAAATGATGATCAAGCTCTTGACCTTTCAGTTAGAATGCATTCAAGAAAGAAATCCTGAAAGTAATTAATAAGATGCTCTCAAATTGCTTCACTAGTTTTTCCAAAGGGCTTCCTTTAGGAATCACCATGATGGGTTCTTTTTTGAACTGGAAAAGCGTCAAACAATGTAAGGAGCTTTTGATCAATTGAAAGAAATCCCTCAAGGAAACAACTGTGAGAGAAAAAGGGTTGTTACCGATGGCTTAGAGGCCAACGAGAGGATGATTTTTCTTGACATCGCATGTTTTCTTAATGGATCTAACAAAGAAGAGATCATCAAGTCCCTAGATCAATGTGATATCCATGCCAAGATTGGTATTGGGATTCTGACTTAAAAGCCACTATATATTGATGAAATTAATAATATATGGACACATGATTTGCTTCAAAAATTGGGTAGACAAGTCGTGATGCAAGAGTGCTTGACAAACCCTAGCAAGCAAAGCAGAATGTGGCATGATAAGGATGCTCCACAAGTGATTAGGCAATATTATAGGAGAAAAAGTAGCAGATGAAGATGCAGATAAAGGTGATGTTACCCTGCCATTCTTTTTATCTTTTCCTTGGTGGGGTCTTGTTCTCCTTCGACCCACCATGCACAGGGACATTTCTCAGAGATAACTCTCAAACCTAAGTTCGAGCTCGCCACCATTGGTCGGAAATCTTCGCTTTTTGATTGTTTTTGTCTCTCGGTATTTATTCATCCTGTTCATCTATTTTCTTGATTGATGATGAGGGCTGTTGGTACAATGAAGAGGACAAAAAGAAAGAAAAGAAAGGAAATATCTTTGGACGAAAATGTGCCTAACTTTGATGCCTGAAAAATCAAGTGCTTATTAGCCAATGAGCATTTGGTCAACCAGTGATCTCAAACCTTTATTTGAGACTATTTTAGCTTTTTAGATCTTTATTTAAAACAATATCCATTTCGGATACTTTTTTGAGAAAATAAACTCACTTCATGTTTTTATTTGGAATTTTCTTTTATTTTTGTTTTGATCTAATGGGGAACGGATGCCATTGATGGCTTTAAACTAGACAAGATTGATGTAGAAGACTAGATCTTGAATGCAATCTCGTTTAGAAATATGAAGAAGTTCAAGCTATTTACAATGACTGATTGTGTCCCTCGTTGTGGTCCAGTCAGACATCTATCAGAAAACCTACGGCGCCCATTTGCACGGAACAACAATAATATGTACTCGAGTTGGGTGCGAGTGGGGAACCTGAAGAAAATTTCTAAGTTCTGGTCTTGGGGAGCCTGAAGAACAGGATGACCGGGTGCGAGTGGGGGCATATAGAAATTAACCCTTGTGGTGGTGGTTTCCACCTCACTGAAATAATCTTGTATTTTGGACTGTCTCATACTTTATTCTTATAGATAATGGAATTCAGCATCCTAACTATTGGCCTTTTGCCGCAGGAAAGTGATAACTTTTTGCCATGAAAGACGAGTTTTCCACGATTTTTTTTCAAAATAACCAGCAAGTAGATCAAAGAGAATGCTCCAAGGTGAATTGTGGGTCGACTTACCATCTATTCAAATGTTAGGCTCTGCCCGTTTGTGGAAAATGAAAGATTTTGAAAATATTTTTTAAAAATAATCGTTTATATTGTTTAAAATATTTATTAATGAAAAATATTTTCATTATTGCCAATAATTTACGTCTAAATATTTTTGTAGGTGATAAAAATATTTTTATTCATTCATTTTGAAAGAAATATAAGTGATTATTTTTAGGAAAACATTTTTTAAATTATTTATTTATCATCGAATTTGTGAGAGGAATAAAATAAATTGATGATATGTGATGGATGAGTAATGGGTCTCCAAACAAAGGAAGCAACATGTTCGGCAGGCGAAATATGGATAGTAGTTTGGACACCCTCACGGACAATGCAATCAGTAGAAATCTTAAGGTTACCCTTTGAAATGTTCTCTTTTGATAGGATACTGTTATGAGTGCATAGTTAGATGAAATGCCCCCAACTTGATTACCACGTTCTAATTTCCATTAACTGATTTGAAGAGGTCTGTTCGGGAGTGTTGGAAAATGATACGATTTACATAATTGATTCATTGCATCGATCAAAGATTGTAATTGATAGACAAATCGATCTAGGACTAGAATTGATTCTTAGGAAATTTTCTTTCCTTTTATTTCTCATTTTATGTACTATATAAAGCATTGTACATTGAGAATACATATAATATACAGATTACAATTTCTCCCAAATACATCAATTTCTCTCTTCCTTTCATGGTATCAGAGCCTTCGGTTCTGACCTAAGCTTCCGCAAAATTTCTTCTCAATTGCCATCGATAGTTTTCAAATTGTTGTTGCAAGCACCATCCTGCAAAACAGTTGACACGCCGAATAGGAATTTTTTTTTTAATCAAGAAGGAACTCTACCTGCACGCAATGGAGGATACATCAAACAATCCACCTCAAAATCAAATTTTGGAGCAGGTTGAATTACCACAAGAACAGCAGAATCTTGATCAGCATCCTCCGGCGCTGAGTTCAACCTAGCAAACAACGCCATCTCAGTGGCCTTCGGTACCGTGGATCCCCATTCAAGGCCCATGGGCTGCCGGGCCAAACCAGCAATGGGCTCAACACGATGGAGTGAATTGGGCACCACCGGGTCTCAGACTCGAATTCAGCTCGGCGGGTCAGGAGCCGAAACCCTACCCGGATTTACAACTTGGTTTCTGGCCGCACGCGTTTCCGGTCACCAGCTACCATCCAGAAGTCGGCGATCCTTTGTACACCTCATCGGCCGATGGACCAGAGCTGCGCATCATAACCTTGCAGCTCACTGGTCCCGACAACTACAACACATGGGCTCGGGAATTTCGACGAGCCCTCGTGACCAAGGTTAAGGAAGGGTTCATCGACGGCAGTGTACCCATTTCGGCAGACGACCGAATGCGACGAATTTGGCATAGGTGCAACCAACTCGTTCGCACTTGGATCGGGAATTGCATAACCCCCGATGTTGCCGCCGGTCTACCGCAGATTGAAGATCCGAAGAAGATGTGAGAAGACATACGCAAAATGTACGGAAAATTGGATCGGGCAAAAATTTTCTCACTCACCCAGGCCATGTCGGAATTGAAGCAAGGGAACCTCTCGGTTACCGCTTGCTTCCCTTGCTTCAACCGACTCTCGGCTCTGTGGAACGAGCTCGAGGCGGCTAAGGAAGAGCTCCAAGGGCCAGGCGAAACTCTTGCACAGTATAAGCAAATCAGAGAGAGAGAAAAAATTACCCGATTTTTGCTGATCTTGAATGATGGTTTCTCGACGTTCCGGTCACAAATCCTAGCGATGGATCCCGTCCCCTCTCTTGGCCGCATCTATCAGTTAGCTGTCCAAGAAGAAAACCAGAAGCTTGCGACAACGGAGTACATAAAGGTAGGGGAGGCCGTGACACTTGCTGCTCCGGTTGGATCATCACAGCGAGCGTTGTCTTCTCTCGGACAGACGTCAAAACTGTCTATCGTAGCTTCTGGAGGAGGCCGCACGAGCAAACAGGGAAGGGGGGGAGGAAGAAATGCCTTACCCTAGGATGGACGGTTGGGATTACAAGCCAGGATCGGACGGCCCACATTCCGCGATCTCTAAGCCTGCATCGGACGGCTCAGATTCCATCCGTGGAGCTGAATCCAACGCTCCTCATTATGCCACGTTAGCTTCAAATTATAAGCAATCCTACGGCTCACGTGGTGCCACGTCATCAAAGGGAAATGCCCAAAATTCAAAAATCAAAGGTAAATATTGTGATTACTGTAAAAGGCCACATCATACTATAGATACTTGTTGGAAATGACATGGTAAACCAACTGACAAAGGAAAAGGAGAAAGAGATTATTCTGCTTATCAGGTTATGACCCAAGGAAATGAAAGGGCAAATAGGATTTTTTCCAATGATCAGTATCAGAATATCATGAGGACATTGAATCAGTTGAAAATCTCAGACAAAACTGCAGGCTTCTCAGGTACTTCTATTTCTCAAAATAGGAAAATCTCAGTTGATGCATGGATAATTGACTCTGGCGCCAGTGACCACATAATATGTGATGAGCAGTTATTCTCTGAAAAACGAAAAATTCAGAATTTTGTGTCTGTTTGACTTCCCAATGGTAATGTCACTTATGTTACCAAAGTTGGTACTGTCCATCTCAGTCAATACATTGTCCTAAAAAATGTCCTATACATCCCTAAGTTTGAATTTAATCTTATATCAGTATCCAAAATTTGTGAAGACAACAATTGCCATGTTGAATTCAATTCCGAAATTTGTCTCTTTCAGGACTGTTTGACTGGCAAAATGATGGGCTTGGGTAGTGTTGCAAAGGGCCTTTATTTTTGGATCAGCCTTCCAAGGGATTTTGATTTTTCATTACTAAATAAAAGCATTTATTGCAATGCTACTACTAGCAATAAAAATTTACTTTATCACCAACGATTGGGTCATAGTGCTCGATTTCCTTATAAAGATTGTCCAATTTGTCCATTGGCAAAACAATCACGATCACCATTTCCCATGAGCACATCTAGAGCCAAAAATGCATTTTCTCTTATTCATGTCGATATATGGGGTCCAAATCATACCCCACACCGTGATGGATCTCGTTTTTTTTTTTTTTTTTCTGACAATTGTCAATGACTATACAAGAGCCACCTGGGTATTTCTCATGAAATCAAAGAGTCAATCATTTTCCAATCTAGCCAATTTTTTTTCATTGATCAAAAATCAGTTCAACGCATCCATTCAAAAAATTCGCACCGATAATGGTCGTGAATTTTCTACCACAAAGTGCAATTCCTTCTTGGTATCTCATGGAATTCTTCATGAAACCTCATGCATATATACTCCTCAACAAAATGGAGTCGTCGAACGCAAACATCGCCATCTTCTGGAAGTAGCTAGAGCTCTTAAATACCAAGCTTCCATCCCTGAAAATTTTTGGGGAGATTGTGTGGTCACGGCGGCTTATTTAATTAATCGCATGCCAACTAGAGTGCTTGAAGGGCGGTCCCCTTTCGAAATGCTTTTTGGGAAATCGCCCGAAATAGAACACTTGAAAGTTTTTGGCTGTCTATGTTATGCTGCAAATGTGGGACCACGAGAAAAAATGGATGCACGTGCTATCAGGTGTGTCTTCATGGGGTATCCTCCTCTACATAAAGGATATAGAGTTATGGAACTATCTACTGGCCGTTTCCTAGTCAGTCGAGACGTTATGTTTCATGAGGATAAATTCCCATTCCAGGAGTTGTCCCAAAATTCCCAGACAATTATGGAGAAGCCAAATCATCGACCATTTCTGTCAGAAGAAGATTTGTCCATGAATAATCAATATGTGTTTATTCCAGTTACGAATGCTGCAACAACTCCGGGACAAGTCAAGTCACCTAGGTCACACCACGAGGAAGATAATACATATGTCATGTCTCCAGAGCAACATGATGATGCACTCTCTCCCTCGAGAACATCTAGAGAGCAACATCCCGATGGATCCAAACATCAAATTATTGCTCCTCCACGACACTCAGGCAGACATACTCGCCCACGAACGTGGACTAAGGACTACATATGTTCTACATTATATTCTCAAGGTACACAGTACCCCATATCCTCTTATGTTTCCTTTAATCGACTGTCCCCCCGAACATATGTGTTGCATGAGTCACATATCAGATGAATATGAACCCTCCTCATATGAAGAAGCAGCACAAGATCCAAGATGGCAACAAGCTATGGAGAATGAGTTGCGTGCACTTATGGACAATCATACTTGGGATTTAGTTCCATTGCCTTCTCACAGAAGGCAAATTGGATGCAAATGGGTCTACAAGATCAAATATAAGGCAGATGGATCGGTTGAACGTTACAAAGCACGGTTGGTTGCAAAAGGGTTCACTCAACGGGAAGGCTTTGACTATCACGAAACCTTCTCCCCTGTCGCCAAAGAAGTAACTGTACGTTCCTTCTTTTCCATTGTCGCTCTTCGTAATTGGGAACTACATCAGATGGATGTTCATAATGCTTTTCTTTATGGGGAACTCGACGAAGAAATCTATATGGAACTTCCACAGGGTCTTCGCAGACAGGGGAAGTCTCGGGTATGTCGTCTACGTAAGTCCCTGTATGGACTCAAGCAAGCTTCTCGGTAATGGTATGCGAAGTTCACTAATGCACTCACAAGTGCAGGATTTCAACACTCCAAACATGACTATGCATTGTTTACATGGACCAAAGGTACATCGTCAATATTTTTATTGATATATGTTGATGATATACTTATCATGGGAAATGATGATTCTGCCATTAGACAATTTAAGGAGTACTTGCATTCTCATTTCCACATTAAAGACTTGGGACCTTCCAAGTATTTTCTTGGTATTGAAATAGCTAGATCAGACAAGGGGATATGTCTTAGTCAGCGAAAATTCATTCAGGAAATTATATCAGAAGCAGGTTTATCAGGATGCAAACTAGCTGCCGTCCCTATTGAACAGAATGTCAAACTCACAACTGCTGAATATGACAAGTTCACCTCATCATCTAATGAAGATCCATTACTTCATGATCCATCAGGGTATCAACGGCTTGTTGGGAAGTTGATTTATCTCACTATGACCAGACCTGATATATGTTATGCGGTGCAGATACTTAGTCAATTCATGCATAATCCCAAGCAGTCTCACATGAATGCAGCACTGAAGGTTGTAAAATACTTGAAGAGCTGTCCAGGACTTGGAATCTTATTATCTCGTGATTCTGACGTGAAGATGAAGGCTTATTGTGATACTGATTATGCAACCTGTCCGATGACTAGAAGATCTATCACAGGGTTTTGCATCAAATTGGGAAAGTCCCTGATTTCATGGAAGACTAAAAAGCAAACAACAGTCTCGTTATCGTCAGCTGAATCAGAATATTGGGCCATGGCAAAAACAGTTTGTGAAATAATTTGGATACGATGACTACTTTCAGACCTTGGAGTTGAGATTGATGGAGCAAGTGAGTTATTTTGCGACAATGATGCTGCACTTAAGTTAGCAGCAAATCCTGTTTTTCATGAAAGGACAAAACATATTGAGGTTGATTGTCACTTCACTCGAGAAAAAAATCAAGAAGGAATTATTGTAACTCGAGGAATTGGAACAGTGGAATAGCCAGCGGATCTTTTCACTAAGCCTCTATGCCAAAGACAACGTACTTATCTGCTAAGCAAGCTAGGTGTATTTGACTTATATAAGCCACCAGCTTGAGGGGGAGTGTTGGAAAAGGATACGATTTACATAATTGATTCATTGCATCGATCAAAGATTGTAATTGATAGACAAATCGATCTAGGACTAGAATTGATTCTTAGGAAATTTTCTTTCCTTTTATTTCTCATTTTATGTACTATATAAAGCATTGTACATTGAGAAAACATATAATATACATATTACAATTTCTCCCAAATACATCAATTTCTCTCTTCCTTTATGGGAGAAATCTAAAAAAAGTTCTAAACTTATTATATCAGTATCAATTCAATTCTAAATCTTTTAATTGTGACAATTTAGTTTTAAACTTTTGACGTTAGTATCATTTTAGCCAATTGAGGCTAGAAATCGCTAACATAGATGTTAGCCATCCAATGTGGTACATAGTTGACGTTAATGTGGACAATTTTAAAAATCTTTTGGGTGCTTTTCTTTTTCCTTTTTTTTAAAAATTTTTTCCCATCATTTCAGCTGGCGAGGACCAACAACCCCTTAGCCAGATCTAGTGAAGCCAAGCCTTCACGCCCTTGTCTATGGCCGGCAAGGCCTCGCTCAATACCCATGTACTCAACAAAAAATATTAGCGCATTTAGCATATCATTTTTTTCTAGGCCATCACATTGAGTTACTTTTTAATAAGGAGACCGCCCACATGTGAGTGACTTTGGGCTTAGGCACAAAAGTGCACCTGGTGGCCTCGCTTTCTATTCTTCTTCCCTCCCCTTTGTAGGTTCCCTTCCTAGTCCTATCGAACCAGACATTTCATACCTCTTATATTGAGGCCAATGAGGCCACCGCAGCCTTACTTGCTGTAGGTGAGGACTGCCTCACCCAAGGTTAGTGGGGCTGTGAAGGCTCTGGGTGGAGGAGAGGGGGCCTTGGCACCCTTGCCAGCTGCTGATGATGTTGCAAGCAAGATCGTGACCCTTGTCGGTGGCTGTGAAGGCTTGCTAATCCTTGCTTAATGGCTGGAGAGGCGATCCCTACCATCCAAAATGAAGGAAAAAAAAGAGAAAAAGAGAAAAGAACAAAAAATTATAAAAATTCAAAAAATTCTCCATGTAAGTACCAGTCATGCCAAATAGAATAGTCAGTATCTACATTAGCGATTTTTAATTTGACTTGGCTGGATTGAATGATTGGTGCCAATAAATTGGATCAATTGAAAAGATGCATGATTGAATTGGTATTAAGGTAATAATTTTAGGACTTTTTTGGTACTTTTCCTTTTTTGTTTGTGTAAGGATGCAATTTAGGCAGTGCAATTTCATAAATGGCAGATTGATCGAGTTTTCCAATCAGAGGTAGCGGTTTTTTTTTTTTTTTTTTTTTTAATAATCAGGAAGGATGATGACATCCTACGATAAGACGAAAGATTTTCCGTCAAGTTCCCAAATTCTGTCTTCGTCCCAAACATCTCAAACATCCATGACGATAAGTTCTTCATCGCAGAGTAAGGGAGCTTATAAGGAGCTTCCTATGAAATTGTCTTTCCAGAAATGTATCTTCATTTGAAATTGCACTTTCGGTTCATTTGTGTACCAGTGTCCGAATCTTTGTCAAAACACTTCCAAAGGGACAAGAACAATGTAAGTGTCATGATTCCTGTACATCGCTTACCACATTTTTTTCATTAATTCTATAAGAGTTAATTCTTTTTGAATCCTCAAAATATCTATTGAGTGTCATAACTTTTTTTTGTTCACTTGAATCTTATAACTTTGGAAAATTGATCATTTGAGTGTCATCAACGATTGATATTGCTGGAAAATTTGACATGGACACTGATCATCCTACGTGGTTTTGTCGGTGTTGACGTAGATAATTTTCTAATTTTTTAAAAATATTTCAATATTTTGAATATTTTATTTTTAATGTTTCTTTGCCTTTTCTTGCATTTTTTCACAGCTGGTGAGGGTCACTGATGACCTTGAAAAAAAAAGGGGAGAAAAAAAGAAAAGGAAAAAAATAAAAAATTATAAAAAATAAAAAATAAAAATTCGCGTCAAATGGGAAATCAATAAAAAAATTCACGTAGGATAATTTGCCTGAAATGATACTTAACCGATTGATCTTATTTCAATTAGGCACTTAAAAGAGTACCATATGAAAATTATGCCATTTGCGCCGTTGTTCCTCCACTTCCAAAGAATAACTTCTCCCTAGTGCTGTGGCTAGAAATTGGGCGTGGGCGACATATGTACTTCGCTTATAAAAGCTGACGCCATGGCTTTTCGTGCGGTTGGAGGAATCACCACTGCAGTTTTGGTAAGAGTTCGAGATTTCCAAGTATTTTAAGACTTAAGCCTCGTCTCTCTTTTGGCAAAGCTAATAAATCCCAATTAACCAAGTGGATTTTCTTTTCTCATTGGCATCTTCCCATTGGAAACTGTTAGTTATTTGGTCAGTATTTCACTTTGTTGGGAATTTAGGTTAGTTGCATTACACGAGTGGGTATGGCATGGGACGAATCTTGAAAGCCTTAATACATTTGTGATATTTTCTGGGGTTCTCGAGAATTTATTCCGACAATAACTTGGTCAGGAACTTACCCAGCATTATCCGTCTTTTTCGTCTATGTGCGACCAAAAGATGTCATTCGACCAACCGAAAGCTACATTCTCATTAGGTATATTGACTGCACGTTGCATGTAATAGCTTCTCTTTTTCAGTTTAATAACTCGTGTTCCCCCACGGCATGTTGTTTCTGCTTTGATTTGCGTCCGATTCTTTCAGTAGCTGCACACAAGTGCGGTTCAAACTTCCAAGAAAAGGTGAAACAGATGGCGCTGTCTGGACGATGGCCAAAAACAGTGTGTGTGTGTGTGTGTGTGTGTGTGAGAGAGAGAGAGAGAGAGAGAGAATTTCCTTTATAAATAGGTGAAGGGAGCTTGCACTGTGAATGAACTCGGTACGGCTCTTTCTTTACTTTGATTTTGGGGGAGTTTCAATGGCGTATTCTACTAAGATGATGATCCAATTTGGCCGACTCAAGAGCAAGCTTTTCCCACCTTTTTCTCCTCCTCCATCATATCCAAGCCTCCTACACAAGAGAACATCACAATTCCAATTGCAACCCCCTCCCATCTCTTTGCCCTCATTCTTTCCGCTCCACTTCTCTTCTCTCAAACATAGCCTAACAGCCAAGCCCCAACACTGCTTGCCTCTCACCTTCATTCGTCGGTGGGTTCACGACACATTCATTAGTTATAAACAGGCTGATACGCGCAACTTCGTGAGCCATCTCCATGATGCTCTCGAGCGGAAAAAGATAAAGGCCTTTGTCGACTGTAGTTTGGAAAGGGGACTAGAGATTGCACCAGCAATCAACAAAGCAATCGAGCAATCAAGGAGCGCCATAGTGGTCATCTCTCAGACCTTTGTCTCCTCGCCGTGGTGCCTGGATGAGCTGGACAAGATCCTTGAATGCAAGGAAAAGAAAGGCCAGCTAGTATTCCTTATATTCATGGACGTCGACCCTAGAGAGATGCGTGAGCAGTCCGGACTGTTCAGGCGGATCGGCCAAAGCGAGAAGGGTTTCGGGCAAGAGAATGCTGACAAGGTCCGGAGGTGGAGAGACGCTCTTCGCAAAGCTGGCAATCTCACTGGTTGGCCTCTTGGAGACAGGTGCCGACTTTCTTTCTTCCTTAAATGTTTTCCTGAGAAGATTCCTAAAGAAGATTCCTGAAAAGGAAGTTTCTTGAAAGTTTTAAACTCCTTTTGAATGTGGTATTAAAGTTACACTCCTTGACTCCTTTATCTTCCATCACTTTCCTCATATAGCAAAAGTCGAAGTGTTCGGCTAAATGAAACGACAAATGAACTTCTGTTAAACGTTGAAGGAAGAAAAAGTATTGACGCTTGTCCCTTCTTTTCCAGTTGTGACCCTTATTTCATATATTGTATCTCATAACTAGACGAAAAAGCAGGTTTATCCAAAGCATACGAGCTTCTTTTTATAGAAGGTTCTCAGATGTCTCATGCTTTATTTTCGTTAATATTATAGAGAAAGTGAGCAAGTCCAGATATCTTCCAGAGTAAAATATAAGAACAAGAAAAATAAGGAAAGTCAAACATGAAAGAGAGGGAGACGTGCCATATTATGAGAGTAAATGTCGACCTCTCACATTACACTAATTTCTATTATAGTATATTTGGATATAGGACATTAAATTAGATTAGATGGACAATACTCCTAAGTTCAATATAATTTCATCGATCTTTTCTTCATCTTTTATTAGCACGACCAGGTTCACACCTTCAGTTGTGACAATTTGCAGATTTGAAGCTGAATTTATCAAATCTGTTGTGGAGAAAATTTCAAGAAGATTGAGCCACTCATGTACCAACCCGCTTGCTTTCCAACCAGTTGGGTTAAATTATCAAGTACAAGCCCTGTACTCCTTACTCCAGTTAGAGAAAGAGGAGGTCCAAATTGTGGGAATTTCTGGGACAGGTGGAATAGGTAAGACAACACTTGTGAGAGCTTTATACCATCAAATTGCAGATCAATTTGATCGGAGTTGCTTCCTTGCGAATGCGAAGGATATCTTGAACCAAGATGGCCTTGTCAAAATGCTGGAGACCCTTTTTGGTGACATTCTTGGCGGTGGAGTTTCTGAGCTTGGCAATGATATTAATGTAGTAATAAAATTCATGAGGAGTAAGCTTCAAAGCAAAAGGGTTTTGTTAGTGTTTGATGATGCTGAAGGGTTGTTGGAGCCATTGAGTCAGCTGATCAAGGCAATACACTTAGGCTTGGGAAGTAGAGTCATTTTTATCCCTCGACTTGACGAAACCTTAATCGGTCTACCCAGGGAAATCTATAAGGTAAGACCCCTAAATGATGATCGAGCTCTCGAGCTTTTCAGTTGGAATGCATTCCAAGAAAGACATCCCAAAACTGATTATAAGATGCTCTTGAATTGCTTCATCAGTTTTTCCAAAGGGCTTCCTTTGTTACTCACTGTGATGGGTTCTTTTTTGAACGGCAAAAGTGTCAAAGAATGGCAAAGAGCTTTTGATCGATTGAAAGAAATCCCTCAGGGAAAGGTTCATCAAATACTGAGGATTGCCATCAATGGCTTAGAGGCCAACGAGAGGATGATTTTTCTTGACATCGCGTGTTTTCTTAATGGATATGACAAAGAAGAAGTCATCAAGTCCCTATATCAATGTTGCGTCTATGCCAATAGTGGCATTGAGATTTTGGCTCAAAAGTCACTTATATACATTGATGAAAATAACAAAATATGGATGCATGATATGCTTCAAGAAATGGGTAGACAAATGGTGATTCAAGAGTGCCCTGAAAATCCTAGCAAGCAGAGCAGAATATGGCGTCATGAGGATGCTCTACAAGTGTTTAGTCAAAATTCGGTGAGAGTTTAATGGTCCATTTCAATATGCATGATTATTTTAAAGTGCTTTCAATATGCATAATTTATTTTATTTGGCTCTAACAGGGAACAAATACCATTGAAGGCATTAAATTAGACAAGATTGATGTACAAGACTTGATTTCGAATGCAAACTCATTCAAAAAGATGAAGAAGCTCAGGCTATTTATGATGGCTGATCAAGTTCCTCATTGTGGACCGGCCGGACATCTTTCGGAAAAGTTGTGGAGGTGTTTTGTACGGAACAACAGTAATATCTTATTATCTTGATACTGGTCCATCTCAACCTCTGCGTGAAGCCATTGGTTGGATCGGTTCAAACTCGAGTCTATGCACGTGGATCCAATAGAGTTAGTTTATTGGACCTTAGCCCATTGGCCCAATTTAAAAATCTTGTCAAAAAGCTTGGCGCATTTACTTAATGAAGGGCACTTCTGATTTTGTTTTTTATACATTTCGCCCTCGTACTTCTACTACTCTCATATTCTTCCGAAACTTTTTTTTTTTTACTTTCGCCCTCGTACTTCTACTACTTTTTTAATCAAGTCTCTTTACTTTCAAATTTTCTAATTAAGTCCCCTCAACATGAAATCTGGCCTAATCCAACTGACATGGTTGTCAAAGATGCCAACACGTGGCGTGAATTAAATATGGCATATGTAAAGACCATTGTGATACATAATTGGTTGAAGAATAAACATTTGATCCAGTCACTATCTTTGCCTCTCAATGGGTGTCTACATTAGCAATATTTAATTCACATTGCTCTTCGGCTTCCTTTGACGGGGACATCAGTTGGTTTTGGCTGATTTTTGTATCGAGAGATTAGACATTTTTGTTAAGTAGAAGGACTTCACTAGAAAGATTAAAAGTATAGGGTCTCAATTAGTTGTTATGCAAAATCGAAAGAGCAAACAAAAACAAAACAGTTGAGCGAGAAATAAATGCAAAATAAATAAACTTGACATGGCGATCTTACTTGGTTCAGGGGTGTGTCATGAAGAGATTGGCAAGATATTTCAAATAATTAGCAAAGAGGAGATTCTAATCCCTTAATTATGGGGGAGTGGTTCATATTCCCCATTGACAATAAGGCGCAGGGGTCTCGCTCCCTAATGAGTGGGCGAGAGTGTTAAGGGTTAGCGCTCTATGTGAACCATATTGCTTTCATATTTTAGACTTGTATTTTATTAGTAGTTTGGGTTTAGATATATGAATAGGTACTAGTATATATAATCTTTTTTTTTGTAATTGAGGGATGTAATAGGGATATGTGATGTGTTATTGTAGTGAAATCTGCAGCTGGTCATAATTTTAGTTTAAGGGTGAATCAAGATAATACTTTGCGTCTTAAATTCTCTTTTTCACTTTTGCTCTCTATTTTCTTTGTGATTATGCAACAGATCCTAACATTAATTATACTCACTTGCAAGTATTTTTCGGCCATAATTAAACCCAAGTAAGCCCCACAAGTATTAATCAAGAAAATATCTTCCATTAGGTTTCTCTTTACAACTCTCTAAAAGCTCTCTTGGAGTAAATGAGAGAAATAGATCAAAACCCGTGCTCTATTTTCTAAGCTGTCTTCTTCAAAGTGTACGTTTTTTTAAAAAGAATTGTTGGTACGTTTGTTTAGGGAAAAACTAATGATTAAGAAAAATACTTTTCAGAAAATCAATTTAAAAAAAAAATGGATAGTTTTCTTTATTTGGTGATATATGATTGAAAATGTTTTTGGTGTTTGGATATCATTGGAAAATGATTTCAATCTCATGATTTTATCTCAAATAAAAAAAAATTGAATTTTAAATAATTTTTTTTTTTTTTTTTTTCTTTCCTTTTCTTTTTTCATTTTCCTCCTCCATTCGCCGAGACTTGATGATGGCTAGCGATAGGCCACAAGCAAGGCTCAACCTCACTAGCCTAGGATCTAGCAAGCTCGTTGGCCTCGGGTGAGGCTGAGCTCGCCAACCCACACTTGTGATCAGTCATTGGCTATCGTAGAGTCCCAATGACTAGTGGGAGGAGAAGGAAAAAAAAAAAAGAAGGAAAGAAAGAAAAAGCAAAATGAAAAAAATAAAGTAAAATTTTACAATTTTGGAAAAATTAAAAAATCTAGAGGAGCAATTTTGAAAAGTGTTTTCACCCCTTTAAATTTAGAAATTCATTTTTCTAATTTTATGCATGAATATTTTGTTGACTGCAAAGTGTTTTTGATTGAGTAGACATGTGAAAGTCTAAAATACTAATTTTTCGAAAAACACTTTCAATCAAACAAGTGCACTATTAATTTGTGCATGGAAACCCAAAACTTACTTGTAAAGGCTGCATGTTCTGGTCATTAGGAATTAATAATTGGAAATGTGGAATCTCTTCACTTGGCCGTTACCATATCTGCATGAGGCAACACTATTATTTCTAGAATACTAATTCAATTTGGCGATACAAAGTAATGTGATGATTATTAGCCCTTATCCATCTAGCCATAAATAAAGTCTATATGTTCAAGTAGTGCTCTCCTGGTAGAAAGCATGTAGAAAGCATTATTCTATTTCCAAACAGAACTAGGATATTGGTTCTTACTCTAGCGAATATATTAAGTGATTCTCCGTTAATCTAATACTTTTCAGAAGTTCCATATGATACAGACTAGAAGACTCCAGATACCTCATTAGGAGTTGGTTATGTGTTGGTGCTTCTACAATTGAAAACGTCTATACGTGTTTCATCTAAAGCTTACTCTTGGAAATCTATGGTTGGAGATATATTTGTTCTGTTATGTATCTATGACTAATTAATATTTCGCTTCCATTAATGGTATCCAAGGCATACTTCATCCATGTTACACTAAATGTTATTTTTAGAATTTTACATTTGTTGGTCAAAGGTATAGAGACAAAAAGGAGTTCATGAAATTTAGTAAACTTTTGACCCAATTAATATGCATATAACCTTATTCCACATCTCTACTCCTTGAAATTTTGTCTAGTTCATCGCCTGTAATATAACTGTCTATCATGATAGTTATACCTTGTCACCTGGGGCTATTAGTGGACAGTTCGATTATTTCTCCTATGATGAACAACGAATCCAACAGATAATTGAATATAGTTCACTTCGGCTAGCTACCAGGTATTAAGTATCAATCACCCAATCAGGGTTTATGCTCGAGTGGCTGATTAGTGGGGCAATTATGATTATGTTTTTGAGGAGAACACTAATATTAATGCTCCTGAGTTGAACATGAAACCTGAATTTTGAGTTTCATATGAGGCAACTAATGCTAGTTCGTGTGTGGAGAGAGAGCGAGATTATCACATGATAGTTGTATATATGCTAAACTAAATCTGTAATATTTAATAGAGTCGATCTCATGTGGGTTCTATATGAATCCCACCAAGGTTCTTGTTCAATTTAGTATGTGTACTAGGTTCATGAAATGCATTCAGATGTGATTGCGTTGTTATTATTGTGTGCAGCACGGAAAAGATGAAAATGGACACATGCCGGTACCAGATTATTGAATAGGCAATGGAGATTCGAGGGTAGGACTAGACGATCTTCACCCATAGTCAAAATTTGTTACCTTGCAAAACTTGTCTGTGAGGCGAAACCTAGACATTATTTTGTCTTTCTTTCTTCTCAGGATTAGCTTTGAACACCAGTTAGAAAAATTTTGACCCTTTTGATATTTTCTTCCCGTTGAAAGTTCAAAATCTCTACCAAGGTGAAGCGTTGGGTGTGAACGAGACTTCCCATCCAGCTGGGTTAGTCTTAATGTCAAGTACAAGCCTGCAATTATCTCAGTAAAATGATCAACATCGTCTGACGTGGCTTTGCAGGAAGGTCTTCCATGGTTTGCGCGGGAAATAAACTCTCTAACACAAATTGGGAGATAGGGTGTTGGGTACATTTCCTAGAAGCTTTTCTCAAGGCAATAGGTAAATTCAAATCACTTAACTCAAATTCATTGGAAGAAGGGTGAGTGATTTCATTACCCGACAACGGTTCAAATAACAGGACTTGATCCAGTTCCAAATTGAGCTTCGTCCTTCTTGAGTAAACTTGCATTTTGGTTGGTTCATTCTTAGGAGGACTAGATGAAGATGATGATGAACTAGGCAAAGGACTTGACGGAGGACTTGATGGACTCGATGAAGGACTAGGTGGATTAAGAGGGCTAGGACTAGATAGAGATGGGGAAGGAGACGAAGTTGGATTAGACGAAGTAGGATTGGGCGACGCACTAGGTAATGGAGGCAGTGGTTCAAACCCACTATCTTCATCAGACCCACTACTTTCATTAGGAGTCTCCCCCTTGAAGGTAGTGGTGGGAAGGAAAAACTGACTACTTTTCATTGAAAGTGACATCCATAGAGACAAAAACTCGACATGTTAAGAGGTCATAGCATTTATAACCTTTTTGAGTATTAGAGTACCCAATAAAGACATACTTTAGAGCATGAGGGTCAAGTTTATTTCGGTTGTGATTTTGAATATGCACAAATGCAACATAGCCAAAGACCCAAGGGGAAAGGTGATATTAATGGAATATATCAAGATAAAAGGTAGACAAGAACTATTAGGGATTTTTATTTCCTAAGGTTTTGAAAGGAACCCGACTAATAAGATATGCTAAAGTTAAAATAGCTTCGCCCCAAAAATGCTTTGGGACAACATTTGAAAGAGAAGAGCTTGAGTAACATTTAGGAAATACTTATTTTTCCTTTTAGCTACTCTATTTTGTTGAGGATATCAACACAAGAAGACACATAAATAATACCCTGAGCTATGGAAAAAATGATAAAGATACTGATTGAAATATTCTTTCCCATTATCTGACCTAAGTCTCCTGATTAACACCACAAGTTGATTGACTATCATTTTATGAAAGTTTTGAAAGATAGATTGAACATTAGATTTGTCTTTCATAAGATATAGCCATGTAGTGCGAGTACAATCATCAATAAAAGAGACAAACCATCTACCCCTGTAAAATTAGCAATTCTAGATGGACCCCACACATCAGTATGGATAAGAGAGAATGGTGTTGAAGCTAAAGTCTTACAATTCAAAGGAAATAAAACACGATGATGTTTTGCAAGTTCACAAACTTCACAATGAAGACTTTCAACAGCAACATCTTTAAAAATGGAAGGAAACATAGTCCTAAGAAGACTAAATGATGGATGTCCTAACCGAAAATGGTGAAGTCAAATTTGAGATGAATGGATAGGATTACAAGAGTTGTAAGAAGTGTTGAAACCCACAAGAGACCAACTAGTTATGCCTGAATCCTCAAGATAGTAAAGCCCATTCCATTCCTTAGCAAATCCAATCATCCTCCCCGTTTTCAAGTCCTGCAAAATACAATGGTCAATACTTACAATTCATATTTTTGGTAAGTTGATGAATGGAAAAGAGATTGGTGGACAGCTTAGGAACATGAAGGACATTATCGAGTTTAAGTGAGGGATTTAGAGTTATGATTCCTTGGCCAACTATAGTAATGGGAGATCCATTTGCTATGGTAATACTCCTATTTCCAAGTAATGGTTTATAAGTTTCGAATTTAGTGGGATCATATGTCATATGGTTAGTTGCTCTTGAATCAAGAACCCACGAATCAAGGTACTAAGAAGCTATTGAATTTTCGGAAATTAGATGCACACCTGACTGGACTAATGAATGCCTATCCAAAGACTTAGATAGGGAGTCAAGGAGAGCCTTAATTTTACCAACTTCTTCTTTGTTAAATATCTCTTCACTAATAAGTTTGTATTGTTCTATAGAGCTAGCTTCACCTTCACTGGTCATGTGCACTTGTGGCTATCTTTTAGCTCTACCAAGCACTTGCACTCTTCCATGAAGTTTAAAGTAATTTTCTCTTGCATGGTGTTGTTTCTTGTAGAAACTGCACCATAAACCGTCATTGTCTATTGTCTTGATTAGATCCAATCTTTTGTTTTTATTGGCATTTGTTTCCTCCTTAATTGCTTTCATGGCAAATCCTTCGGTGTGTTGGTCTTCAAGCATTACAGTCCGTCGGCTTTCTTCTCTTCTTACAGTAGAAAAAAGTTCATTCAAGGATGGCAGCCGCTTCTTTCCGATAATCTGAATTCGAATATGATCAAAGTTTGCATTTAGACTTGCCAAAAACTCAAAAATCCTATCTCTCTCCATATGGTATCAAAGGGTATTAGTATCTTTAGCACACTTCATTTGTATATTAAGATTGTGATCCATTTCAAGCTAGAAATCTCTCATGAGATTGTAGTAGTACTGTAATAGAATGATTACCTTGTTTTGTTGTTGCAGCCTTCGCCTTGAGTTCATTTGTTACGATGGCATCTTGAACTTTTGAATAAGACTGACGAACAACCTCCCATATGTCCTTGGTAGTAAGGAGAAACATGTATTTTTTGCTAATTTCAGGTTGCTTTGAGCTCCACAACCATGACATAATTGAGGAATCTTGTTCGTCCCATGCCTAAAACTTGGGATCACCTTGTGTTGGACCGATGCCTTCTAGATGAAGGAGCTTCCCTTTTCCTTTAAGAAACATCCTCACAATCTATGCCTAGTGAAAGTAATTTTTTCCATTCACTTGGTACTCCTTCATGTTGGGAAAATCTCCAATTGATGAGTTGGATTGATCCTGAAGAGGATCCGATTTGGTTGGAGATAGCCTTCCCTGAATCTTCCATTCCAACAACTTGAAAGGACAGATCAGAGTAGGAGACTAAGAAGGGATAGAGTAACAAGGGTGGTTATCACACAACTAAAGCCAGTAATAAGGCTGGTTAAGTAAGCAATAAGGCTGAAAAAGAATAGCAATGATAATGATAAGGCTAAAAAAAAGCTGCAATGAAGTAGCAGTTGTGGAAAAGAAACAAAGGCGGGAAATTCAGAAAACTAGGCTTTCATACCATGTGGAAAAGAATATGTATTTCTTATTTATCATTGAGTAATTACAAGGTGTATATATACAGGAATATAAGACATAAATTAGGTAAGAAACCCATTTTAGGTATATAACCTAACTAGCCCCTAATCTCTATTAGTAGCTAATTTACAACTAACAAAATCATATGCATAATGTCACATAATATCCCAAATAATTAGGGAGAGATTATAGGAGACTTTCCAAAAAAAGACTACCTTATTTATTGCCAAGAATTCAAGATTGTGGATATACGATCACGAAAAATTGATGGAACTTTCCAGTATTCCAAATCTTGCAAAGATGAACGCGCAATATCTCCTTTGCATGCTTCTCTTCATTGAGAATATATGTATATTTTTTCCTCCTTGTCCATTTATGATGGGTTGCTCTCCAAATTTTTGGAAATTTTCCAATTTTGATAATACACGTGCGGCGCACATGCAATTTTTTGCCACATGGGATATTCATTGGTCTTGAATTTTTTTTATTCGGTAGGTTTAGTCTGCATATTTCAAGTAAGCTCAGAACTTCGAACCACCATCACTGGCCCGATGCAAATTCAATTAATCAAAACTATAAGCTAAATAATAAATGTTTCTAAAACTATATACTATGTGAATTAATTCTAATATTTTTGTTTAAGAGTTAAAAACTAATCCTTAGTTTTTTCATACAATGAATAATTCGATTGCCAAAATTTAGGTGTCAATAGGAGTAACTAATGGATGCCTCTTCTTCAATACAAGGATAACAAGAAGCAATTAAGGTGAGGGATGACATCACAAAATCGCTTTGCATAATGTTGTATGTGAGTACGTGAGAGCTGAAAAAAGACATTCCTTCCACTTTATTTATAAGATCAATTTAGTTGAATTAAAGGCGGACGTCAGAAGATTGGCCGTCCTTCATGTCAGATTAATTTGCCGAAAATCTTATAATGATTGAAGAATAATCGATATCATGCAAGTTGGAAACATTATTGCTTTCAATTGTGAAAATTAAAAGTACAAGTCCCCATATCTTTACATTGTGATTGATCAGATTGTTGCACATCATGTATAACGCTACGGTTTGCACAAAACTTTAATCATTCATTTTTTAAAGCTTAAAATTAGAATAGTATTAACTCAATAACTTCCTAAAAGCCAAAAAGAGCCTTTGCACCTATCTCCCCAATCAAAAGTTGAGAAATGTCTAACGGTACTCTCTAAGAAAAATTTCATAAATCTAGCCTTTGATGTTTTGAAGTTCAACATTAGAGAACAATTCGAAGATCAGGACTTTGCTGACTTGTTCCTGTCGGCGACAAGAGTATCTAAGTGTGAGCAGTTGCTCAAAGAAAGGGATAAAAAGGCCGCATATGGAGTTCAAGCAGAATATGATTAGATGAAGACATGGAAGTGGCTGTAGTAATAAGAGATGATGTCAACCAATTCATCCGGCCTTTGATATTGATTTTGGATTATGCTCCAGGGAATTGAACATTAGACGCCCAAGCTAGGACTATCGATAAGAGATGATGTCAACAAATTCTTCCTGCCTTTAATATTGACTTTGTATATTGCTCCTGTGAAAAGAATATCAAACGAGAGGAAAAGATCATAATAAGTAATTTGTTTTAACGTTCTCAAGGCCTTTGCCCATGAGTAAGGAAAAGTTGGTGGAGAAACACATGAGAGGAGGATGTTTCTCTTATTATATGCACAGCATATAAGAGAAACTTCTCCTTAAGAAGCATTAAGGAGAAAAGGGGAGGTGTAGAGTGCCCAACCATGGATACACCATCTCAGCATATTGTGAAGCTGCTCCTTTCTTTTTTGTTACTTTGTTCTTGCATTGTTGTCAATTGCCGTTTTAATAATAGATTGGCGTACAAAATATGCAGTCACAGGACGTTCAGCAGTGCGATCGACCCATATTTCTTTCTTCTAGGCAATGAGCAAACAGTAAAGAGTAAAATTCTCTTGGTGCGCATTGTTGCAGCTAAGTACCTGACGATCAACTATATCATGGTTTCGACCAAAAAAAAAAAAAACATATCATGTAATACGTTCTTTTAGTACTAAGACGGTAAACTCAGAAGATAATTGCCTGACATATTTTTTTCTTCATCGGCAAAAGAGATTACAAATACAAGAGGAGATGCAAGATCAATAGATCTTGATTCGTACTCAAATTATTCCCGCCCAGGCTATTTTTGCTGCCGTAGTGGAGTTGCACAACCCCGTCATTTTGCAAACATTGACTATAAAAATGGTTTCAATAACAAATAGTAGTGCACAATTCAACAACCATTACCCACTAAATTAAACCTTTCCTGATCAATCGAGAAAGCGGTCCAAGACAACAGCTTAAACAAGCATCGTAAAGGTAACTGACTAGTACACATTCTGCAGCAAAATAGCCACCTATCTATACTTCCGATACACAAAATTCTCCTATATCTTTCCTAGCTAAATATGCTATAATACTAAGTCTTAAACTCACACCTTCCTCCAGCCCCTACATGCTGCTGAATTCTTCCATATGCACTACCAGGAGCTCAATTGCTTTTGAATTTTGGAATTGTGAGATGACCTTCCACCTTTGTCCTTGTAAGAATTTCTAGAAGCAATAGTCTTCCCTCCTCTATGTACAGCAGCAATTGCTCGCCGTCTCTGCTTGTTCAGGCGCTTTACCAACTCAGCATCATTCAAATTCTCTTCACTTTCATCCTGCACCAGGTGGAAAATAAACTCTCATTACTGAAGCTAACAAGAAAGAGCAAAAAATGACGAGCGTGACTGAAAAAACTTCTTAAAAAAACATAACTCACTTTTCATTTTCGATCAGAGATGACTCACCAACAAACACACATGGAAAAGGAACAAACACAACAATTAGCAAACACAATACCAGTCCATTGTCTCCTCCCAAAAAACAGTTGACAGCAACCCAATTACTCAAAGCTAAAATCGCATGTATTTATCAGCATTTCGAGAAGCAAATTTCTGAATAGTTCTTTCTTGTAGGTTCAAACAAAATTATTGCTCGACCAAATTCTGAGCTGCCAAATTCAAAGACCTCAAGCCAGAAACTTAATTGAATTAGCCATTCAATCAGATGCCATTAAATGTGATTTAGAATGTGCACATTTAAAGAGAACATAGAGAGAAGTTCATTTGCAGATAGCTGGCATATTTCAAAGCTTACTCATCATCATTGTCTATGAAATGTGTCACAAGTACAGAGATTATATGCCTGGGTAGAATCAGAGGTTCTCATGCAAGGATCCCAGGCCAGAAACTACCAAAATGGGCCTGGGCATCAAAGAACACAACAAAGGCAGATCGAACTTCAAGATATCTGCAAGCAAGAATGTCTTCAATGTGATCCATATTACTCAACCTTCATGTTTATGTTGATAATCAAAAAGTGCTGTCATGCACTATCTAAGACCACATAGCTAGTGGGCAAAAACCAGACCTAATGCCTAACTGATTTGACCATATATATATTTTACCTCATTGAAGCGTGCCTCACAACAAGGTTCGCTGAGTTGTCCTTCACAGCTCTGTCTGTTTTCTTCAGTTTTCTCCTCATTACCTTCTACAATGTGCCCTGGCTGGTCACCCAAATAGCAACATCAGACTTGAGAATAGATTTTAAGGTGGACCTCAGCTGACTGCTAGAAAATTAATACTGCGTCCTCCAGTTAACCATCCAGGAAATTCTCATAAATGAATATATAAAATGTGACTTCATATTATCCATTGAAAAGGCACTCAAGTGCTCCAATAGTCTATTAATAGATCTGCTCACTTTTTGAAAATGAAGCACAGCAAACAACATAGCTTCCAGTAAAAAGAAAAATCTCATGCCCCGATGTTATAAGTTTCACAAAGTTTCAGCAATGTTGATTTTCAGGCCTATCACAGCTAATGCTCTGCTACTAGTACCTGATCCAGCAGATGCAAAGAGTCAACATCTCTCGCAAATGTTTCATCCATTCCAGCACTATCTTCTTCATCATCAGAACATATGTGTTGGTCCTCACCTTCTTCAACGAACTATATCAAAGGAAACAAGTAAGAGAAGGTTAATATCACATCACGGACAATGCACACTTACAATACTCAATCAATAACACTAGGAATGAACTTTCGATTAATGTGTCAACTAGTTGCACCAATTTCTCCAGGGGAAGATGTAACTGGTTCCAGAAAAATTGTATATTCTGTTTTCATTTTCATTTCAGAATGCAGCAGCTTCGTAAACATGTCTGGAAACACACTGGGAATTATTTTACAACAAAGACAATGAAAGTATGTTATGAATGGAAAAAAAAGAGTCTAAAGCTGAATATGACATTTTGGCATTTCAGTATTTATTCATTCTAACAAAAGCACAGATCTTTAAAAAGGAAAAAAGAAAAATTCTATATTACAACTTTGATAAAATACAAGCATATGCTCCCATTTATCATCCCATAAGAGAATTTTCATTTTATTCACATGATTCAAAGAAAACAGAAAACATAAAGTAAAATACTAGCCATAGTACTTCCACTTCCACACAAGGACCAAACATGCAAAGCCAGGAACCAGAATGCAGATGATTGGTGAGATATCATTTTGGCTTTCAGATGCAAGAGCATGAAGATGATAATGAGAAAGAAGCTGACAGAAGCCAAGAACTACAAAGAGTAAAATCAGTGGAAGGAATAAGACGAAAAGTTATAAAGGATAGAATATTTTTCAAGAGACTTTACAGTTGCATGCCCAAAGCTTTTACCAACTAGACACTGACCTACATTGGGACTTGAAGATAGAAAAGAAAACCAAATTAGCATATCTATAATTAGTGTGTCAGGTTCATTGGTGTTCTGTTAGATTAATAGGCCAAGCATTTGAAGATCTAAACAAAATCAATCAACAACCTTAGAGAGCTTTTGCATCAGGTAAGATACATGGAGCAGGTAGGATTCCCAAAAACCAGGAACTAGATCCATGTTATGCAGTTACAAATCCTGAGAATTGGAAGACTAAATGGGCACGCTCCTCAGTGGTCCAAGTATGAACCAGAATAATCAATTAGGGTCAGCCACTAGCCCTAACACCAAATTAAGCAGTTGGATAACACAACATGAACAATTTGCAAACCATCCACCCCTAAAAGTGAGTCATAAAAGGTGAATCTTTATACCTTGTCCATATCATCTTGCTCTTTTCTAGTAAACCCACTAGCAGCAAGTTCTTTGTCCAGAAAACCAACAGATTTGCTTATTGAAGAAAAACAAGGTCTACTGCTTCCTTCGAATCTTCCTCTGAATTATCAGGATTATCTATCTGCTCTTCCAGAGAGAGATTAAACCTGGTGGTAGATTTTCACAAGGAAAAATGGATCCATGATTGTTTTGAACAACTGAAAATGTGTTATATAATGCACCATCTCACCCACAAAAACAAAAAGCGTCTATAGGAGCCATAAAAGTTTGAAAGCACACACATCAAATTATCAAAATAACATAATTCTACCAATGAGGAAATTGTAACATATTCTACTCACAATCGAAAGAATATTCAGAAGACCAAACCTATGTTGCATTCATACGAACAATTTTCAAATTAGACAACCTGTTTCATTATGAACTCTTTAGTCCAGAAGAACTGTGGCCAAACAGTGAAATAGAAAGGATGAGTAATCTAAAAACACTCATTGAGAGGAAAGAGTGATGAATGTGAGGATAACATTTCCATCAATAGGAAAAGAAGTAGACTTGCAAATAATGCATATTGCGCTGGGAACATTTGCAGGTAACTCACCTACTATTGCGGCAAAATATTTATATATTTGATTTTCTTGACAATGGGAGAAGAGACAGAATGCCAGAGCCTTTGAAGACAAGAAATAAACTTTCTTTCCCACTAAAAGACTTATGACAAATTGCGTACTTTTTTCATCAAAGCACTTAAAAGTTGCCGATTTCTTAGCTTTCTCAAAACTAATTTTCCCAGTGAGAATTACATTATATAGTCAACATACTTTCATCACCATCCTAGAAGAAATAGGGAGTGATGGCAAACAAGAATGCTAACCCATTCATCACTCAAGATTGAAATAAGTACCAAAGGATGAACCATAAGTGGATCATTATTTTGTATTTTTGCATCGTCTAAAAAGTCAAAGTAAGACCACTTTTATAATTTGATGCAGTTTTAGAATGCACCAACCTCTTGCTGAAGAACTTAAATATGCAATCAACATCGCGATCAAAGTACCTGAAAAACCGAAGTAGAAATTTAGCAATATAAACAAGAGTGACTAATATAAATTTGTACTGAGCAGTTGAAGCTTGCAATATCACTTACATCTGTGCATTGCGATGTGATACTGAAACCATTTGAGGAAAATCAATCATGGTAACTTTCTCCTCATCGTCAATCTAATAATATGGTAGAAAATAATATAAAATTGTTGAGAAGAGCACTAAGATTATCAGAGGCACTACTAACTCATAAACATGAAATCAAAGAAATACAGATCCATTATAGAGAACATCCTTATTACAGTTCCTTGTATTAGCATGTGCAAGTGCACATCATTTCATCCTTCTGTTCGGTTGTGTATTTCCTAGCAACTGTAGCAATGATAATAAAGTAACTGGGAGTTACCATGATATTGAATTCATTGAAATCACAGTGAATGAGGCCATGTTCTGCCAGGCGAACAATGAGACCTAAAATCCTCTCGAAAACCACCTCTGGGCTTTGCAATTCACGTACCTGCACACTGCAGAAGGTATATATCTCATCATTGATAGCAGCAACCTAGCCGGAGTAGCGTAACAAAGAGGTGGGGTTGGGGGGGGGGAGGAAGGTTATTTTCTTTATTTCTTAGATAATTCAAGATAAAAATGTCAAGTCACAGAAGTAGAGGAAATCAGAGAAACCATCAGCTTCTGTTCTCCAGTTAAAAAAAGGGCATCTACATAAATTAAACTTCTTCACAGAGCTTGGCTCAGATTTCCCAATCCCTAGAGCTTCACTCTAGCAGCTGTGGCCATAAAAACATTCCAATCTATGCAACTAGAACCATATTTTTCTTTTGCTTCTGCAATGGGTGGCATTCATTTTCCTACTCCATCAGTTCTAGCTACTTAAATTTTAAATTTTGCTGAGATCCCGAATGGAGCAGCTTGACCCTAAGACTTGCTACCAAATACTATTACAGATAGCTACAGATTCATTCATGCAAGTGAGAAGCCTCAGAATTATCACAACATGTTCAGGATGCTCTGAAGAAGGATTTTAGGATACAAAAGTTTCTTAGAAGCTCATTACAAAAGAATTTCTCAACAGCCAATGTACAATCTCTGGAAGGAAGTGCTGACATGTAGGTTTTCATGTGTCACAAAGAGGCAGAATTAAATAATGAGGTATCCACTCTTCATTCTTCAAGAATTTTCTCACAGATAAAAAGTTTCATGGTTGACTACCCAAACGATCTTAGAGTTTCAAAGAGAAATTGGATAGGAGAGCCCTCTAGTCTTCACCCAAGGGAAATGATGAAGATTATTTGTTATATACAAGAAAAGGGACCTGGACATGCTAATGAGGGAGCACAATAGCACCCTCTATGCAAATAAAATTGCTTTTGAATTTCATAAATCTTAGATAGTCTCCCTAGAAGCACGGCCAATTCTTAATATTTTAAGTTCTACAAATCCCGATGATATCAAACTTACATAATCCTGGAAGCAGGTGCAATGCTTCTGAACTGACAGAATAAAAGTTTTGTCCAAAAAAGGTGAAAAATCAAAACCTGTGTGAGGAAATCTCAAAAGGTCAAATAAAAGAAGATATGTAGCAAGAAAACCAGGGTGAAAACTATGAGCGCAATTGTTTCGCCTAGAACGTTAAAAACGATTTTTCTTTGGAATAGCACCATTCCATTGTTATCTAAATGTTTCCTGGTCCAACTTTGAAAGGAGAAACTTCAACATTTAAATGTGATTCAAATTAGATATATTAACAGTCGGATCATCAGAAATGCAGATTATATTATGATGTGACTTGATGATATGCACATTAGCAGCATCCTCCACTTTAAAACAAATGGAGGGTGCATGATCTGACAGAAAATCAGCATTGTTAGGTTCCTGCAATTGCCTACACCAGTTGCCTTCTCATTCCTTTCCCCACTTTATGGTCTCACCCATATTGTTTGTATATGGCAAAATAGGCCATTATGTCTTTTTGCAGTTGACAAGTCAAAGCATATTAAAAGAGTAACTTTAACTTTTTCATTTACTAACTTCCCACAGGAGTAAATTGCTCCTTTAAATCGGTAAAGTATAATTCTGGAGGTTACTAGTGTCTAATAATTATACTGAAAAACAGTACATGTGAACCTGACTTAACTGTGTCCAAATAACATCCAAAGAAATTTCTTGGTAATAAGAATCCAGAAAAAGGTGAAAGCAGATCTAACTTAAAGAATAGAATATTGAAGAATCATGTATGAAAGAGTAACTATATTCATACGTGGTCCCTTCCCAAGTACAATTATAAAAAGAATGTAAACAATAGGGGTTCTTACAGGGGATATCCATGGATGAGTGACATAACCACACAATGCCTATTACACTCCACAGCATTAGGGACTGGAAAACCATGCTCCTCCAAGGCCTACAAAGTGAAGCAACTCCGTCACAGTCAGTGCTCATCAACAATATCAAAAGGAAGAGCTAATGAATGCTGAGAAAAGTGAGGTTATACCTTCATAAAAGAAAATTCTTTAAGTGCAGCAAGTCTTGACAAATAGAGCCAATTAAAACTTCTTCGATGCCTCAAGTAATCACGCTTGGATTTAACTGCCCTAAAAGAAGTTCTACCAAGTCTGTGTAGCTTCATAGCAAGGATGGAGCCATCCTCCTTGGCAACCTCAAAGATATCTTGCAACAACAACATAAACCATCATCGCAAACTATTAGGATCTCATTTTCATCACATATAACCTAAAGTAGTACAAGTCCTAGGGATCAAATTTATACAAAGCAAAATCTAACAGGAATTAACATGAAGGAAAAAACTTTGAAAAAGATGTTACCAGACTCCTTTCCGACCCCAATTTGATGACCAACGGCTGTAAAAACTCCACGATTAACCATGGTCTTGATTGCAAGAAAATCATAACCAAGGTAGGTGAGGCGAAACCCATCATCTATGTCCAGCAAAGAAGAATATTTAGAAAAAATGGGAATTCAAGGGACAGAGTCTCAAGAGTTCTTATATGGCTACTTACATTTGGAAGAGTCATGGTGTACCAATTTGTGCTTAAGCAAGTTCTTCAAAACTTTGTATGTACCGCCATGCCTAAGAAAGATGTTGGAAATTGAAATGCCATAGTAGAGAAAAACAATGATAAAAGAGTTTGGAGAGCATACTTGAGAGAGGCGATGCGGTCTACAAGCTCGGAAGGGACGATTTCATGCTGAAAACAAACAATGTATGGATTGGTGACATGTAATGGAATGACCAACCTATAATGAACAGTATAGAAGCATAAACCCAAAAGAGTGAGGTCCATTGTTTTCAATACTAACGTTTCTCATTCCCATTTCAACAGCAGTGAGAACTCTAAAGTCATCTTTGGATAGATATCTCAAAACATCCACGTTCAACTTCATCTCTGCTTTCTACAGATGAAAAAAAAAAACAATCAAGTCAACATATCGATCAAGTAGCTAGAGAAATGAGTATCGGACAGGAACTACGAAGGGCAATGAAACTATATCTTAATGATAATTTCTTTTCAAGGACCATGACAAGTTGGAGAAGATGGAAGGAAGAAGGAATATTACGGAACCACATTAATGTGGTCTTTCCCTAACGAATTCTACTAAAACCGTGTAGCCAAGGTTGACAAAATCTCATTTGCATCCAACATATAAGAAGGGCAGCGAAATCGGATCACGAGAAAGTTATATCCTCAAGAAAGTTTGCTGTTCTTTAACAGCATACGATTTACAATCGAACATCACCTGTCATAAAATTGCAATTCTTGGCATATAACACAGACATAAGCAATGAATTAGTGAAAACAAACGGCAGGATCCGGGAATCGCCCTCCTTCCTACACAGACCACCCACCGACGCGACAACACATCCCACCAATCCAAACAATCCCAGAGGTCGACGAACAAAACCCAAAACGGCAACGAAGACAAACCCGAAATCACGAAGTTCCAGCAGCCCAAACTCCCCCAGCTTCAAACAAAAATCTCTAGAGAGAGAGAGTATCGGAGACTAACAGGCGACGGGAGAGGGAGAGGGAGGTGGCGGGCACTGAATTGAGGCGGTCAGTGATCGGCGGCGGCGGCGGCGGCTTCTGCCGACAAGAACGTGGACCGAGCAACGGAAACTTCCGACGACGAGGCTCTCTCGGGTAAATCCGGCGAGATTACGGGGGAAGAGAAGGGGGGGCTCGCCGAAACCCGAAGAACCAGATGACTCGCTGGACTCTGTTTGGAAGTCTCTGGGTCAATTCACTTTTTGCAGCACAATTCTCCAATCTCCGCCGAATTCCTTCGGCGTGCGCTCTGAATCCTCGACGAGATCGAACGAGGCGATCGGCGCCGGATCAGATTTGTCGGATTCGGGCTCGGGAAGACACATAGGAGAGCGAGTAACCTGCGAAGAAGCCATGAAACGGCGGCGTTACTGCAGATTAAAAGCAGCACGTGCGAGTGAGTGAAACGGCGGCGTTTCTGTTGGGGTACTCTAATTACGATAGAGAAAAAATTACAATTTACTAAATAATATTTATATTTTGAACAATCTCTTTAAGTCAAAGGTATTTACATTTTCTGAATGATATTTATCAAAAACTGAATCAAACTGGCCGAAGAAGGAGGAGGCACCATTTGCTTTAATGGTGGGCTGGGCTTTGTAATATTTTGCTTAAAAACCGGGATAAAAACCAGGATTTAGTCAGTAGAACAGCCAGATGGGGATTTCTAAAAAGCTGAAAACCCACCATGGATAGAAAATCAATCCCAACCGCAAGCCAACAACCTTCACAGAAATCAGTCCCTTCAGCAAGCTCACCCGAACCATCGCCATCAACCATCACCTCATTCCCTTCTCCATGCAAACTGCCACCCCTACGTACGTCCTCCTCAAATTACCCTACCCCTACGTACGTTCTCCCTGTGAAATTTTCCCTCTGCCATACCAAATCACTCTTCTTCTTTATGTTTCAAGTTGCTTTCTACCATGTCCAGATCCACTTACGTCACAACATGCGCCCCACGACCGCGTCAAAACACTTCACTCCGACAGTAGTACCACGATTCGTCCTCTTTCATATGATTAAGAATTCACCTACTGTCTTTACTCATATCCAACTGCTCCTCCTAAGTATGCCCTCTGCTATAAACCAATCACTTCTTCTACAGGTTTCCAGTTGCTTTCTACCATGTATAAACAAACTGACTTACGTCGCAACAAGCCCCTTGATCCCGTCAATAAATTAATTTCTTAACAAGCACCTTGACCCCGTCAGTAAATTTGATTATTTACTTCAGTTATCTTTTTCAAATATGCAAAAGAAAAATGTCAACTAGTTGATCTTTTCAACATATGCATATGCAATTAAATCATTCCCCACATGGACCGGGGCTTGATGCTGTCACGCGAGTTGATATATAAAGGCGATTTGTATCAATTTCCAAACGGTATCCTGCATACAGATGGCTTCCAAAAATGACTTCGTCATGGGAATTTGCATCTTTTCGTTGTGCATTATGCTGTTCATCACGTCCTCTGATGCATTAGCCGCACAGGATGATGCCCTCGCGTAAGTTCCAGAAAAACTTTCTAGGTCGTCAAACTTGATGATTTTCTTAAGCACTTCTTCATTTGCTCACGTTGGTAACATAGATGAAGAAGATATATGGAAGTGACAAGCACAAGGGCCATCTTCGATGAAAAGAAAAGGGGAATTTGATCATGGATTTCTGTTTTTATGTACCCAGGATTCAGAGGAGAGAGCTGGGAGCATACGGTCAGCTAGCGAAGGATATTTATGGAGAGTACAAAGTATGGAACAAAATAAAGAAGGCATACGATTCGTTGAACATCACGATGGCGGACGCGGAGAAGCACGTCGACGAGCAGTGCCCGCAAAATCCACCTTACTATTGCTGCTTGGTGGACAATATTTACCTCTTTTGTCTCCAATGCTGCGTCCATACACGCCCTGAAGGCTCATTGCTCTCGTTCTCGACCTCTCCATCTCCGTTGCCGATGCCGTACTCATCTGCTAAGGGATTTTTACCACCTTCTTCATGGAACCAGCCCTTTCTCCTTCTTGCTTTTGCTTATAACATATATATGTGATCCTCAGTTGTAATTAAGTGAACCTATTTCCCTCTTTTGCTCTACAAGCTATGCTCCCCAAGGACTACCATATATGGAATAAGTGATGAGCTCCGCCTCACTATCATCAGTTGCCCTAGCTACAGTAGTGGCTATCTTAAACAGTACTGTGAAATATGATTTGCGCTTGCTTGTATACTTGAAGTAACAAGGCTGTTTGTTTCCTGTTATGATCTCATTCTCCTTCGTTTGTTGGATTTCCTAGAATATCATTAGCTACTTTGGTTTTCTTCTATGATAGTAAATGGGAAAAGCAGTTGGTAATGCTTTTGATTTTCCAGGCTGGTCATCGCCCGGGATCAAATGATTTGCTCACGGCTATGGGGTCAATCATTCTGTGCCTCGCTGAATTATGTTCTCTTTTAATACATGACAAGTTGTGTTTAGTGTACTCCTTTTATTACTGGATGGTGTAGTTAATTTCATTAACTTACCATCAGTTGGAAAGAAATTAATATTTGTTAGAATCTCATGTTGTTCCATTGGGTTTGTCTCAAATGACGCATGTTTGTGTGAACCGCATTATGTCTATGGCATAAGATCACATGGATAATCACTCTAGGAGCCAAATATTATCCCTTTCTTGGACTTCAAAAGAATTTCCCCCTTCTCATGGTATAGTACCTTCGGTAGTGATGGGATCAATCTCTTCCTCATCATCCGAGATTAAATAAGTTTGAAACTATGAAAAAGAAAATATAATGCTCAGCCTCTGCATGAGTTGGCCAATCCTCTACTTGGAGGAGTTGAAATTATGGCAACAATAGACAACGAGGCATTTTGTTGGAATTCTGGCATGCTAAATATGAAATGATTGAACCATTAAGTCTTATGTCCAGAACTGGCTACATAACAATTGAAGTTTCTTTATTCAAAGTTTTGTTCCTTTATCTCATTGATCTTCGTTTTGGTGCCAAGTTGAATGAGGTAAGACTGGAGATTACTTTATGCTTTCCGTCATACCTGAAGAGACTGATTAATCGTTGCCAAATCTTCTTCTCCTTCTAATGGACAGTTCAAGGTCCAGTATAATTGATTCTAGTTAGATTATATTTACTAACGTAGCATTATTTCCTAATCAGAGAAAGTAAATCTGTGATCCTTTTGTTGAAATTTCCCATACTATGTGTTAGTCTCATGTAGTGCCATCCATTCCTGATGATAGCAAGTTAAATTTACTTCAAATAATGCTACCTTTTAGGTTGAAATTGCTCAGTAACATTACATCATATTGATCATACTAAACATCCTAGTAGCGTAGAGATATTGATGTATATGTGCAACCATCCCAGGCAATTGTAGAATGGTGACAGTACTCTTGATTTATATTTTTTGTTTTCCTTCATTCGTTTTGAGATCATTTTCTGATGCTGCAGTTTTCACTGAATGTGTTGTTCCACCATTATCTTTTGCTATTCCTTTATTCTCAAGCTATAACCAAATTCTGAAGCTTGCAATTGAGAAGTTCAAATCCATCATTGGGATTCATGGTGAATTGCAAGTTTCCCTCTTACCTTCTGACTTGAAACACTTACATAGACGTATAACACTTTGGTTAGATGTAGTAACTTGAAAGGAAATCAGTTTTAATGTTTTCCCCCTTCCTTGCCAAGATGAGAAATCAGTTGAATGTATTCAGTTTGCATGTAGATATCATAGCGTAAGCAAGCATTGTCATCACGTCCATCATTGCTGGCACAAACTCGATTGCATGGTTAAGTCCCTGAACTTATTTATGTTTAGTTTTTTATTAAAAAATTATTGAAAAAGCTATCAAGAGGATGATCACCGATGGATTGGATGAATGCTATAGTCTCAATATTGAGAGCAAAAGCCAAAAGGCTGCTTTGGAAACTTATCGTGGAACATATTTTTACTGAAAGTTACCTTTTCGTGACCCTGCAAAAAGAGTAGGAAACCATTTGGTTTTGGGTCAGGCTTGTGCTCCATGTTAACTCTTAATGAACTGGTGAAGGCATTTCTAGCAACGAGTCCATTAGTTGCATGGTGGAAAATCAATTGGTTAACCAATTATTGTTATGGATCCCCATTTCTTGTCTATTTTTCAATTATTGTTGAGATTGAGGCTTGTTCAAGAAGATTTCTGATGAAGTGTTGTATAAAAACATGGTATGTGTTCTAATGACCATCCAACTCATCTTTTGGGTGGTTCCACTGGAAAATTGTTTTATTAAGTCGATTGAATATGGCAATCCGAGCAAGGGTCATTTTCCTCCTTATCAATCTCTTTTCTGTTTGTTGGATTAGGATTTTTTTATTTTTTTAATGTGAAATGCATTTGATTTTGACTTGGCTGAGGATGAAGAACAAAAAATGTTATGGAAGAATAAATTGAGTACTGCAAGTAGGCCCATCAAATACGTTGGTGAGTTTAGTCGAAAATGGTCTAATCTAAATTGATCTATTAACTTGTTTTGACCCATTTTCATGCAATACAAATCTAATGATACTTCAGTATTTAATCTAATCAAGGAGAACCCATATTCAAATTAAAGTGATAGACCAAGATCAAGAGAGAGTGAAGAAAGAGTCATAGAGGTGGGTTGAATTTGTGTTAGCCGTGAACCCATTTAATACTCATATCATTTTAGGCTTTATCCTTCTGAACCATTTATGCAACATAACTAACTCATACAATAAGTCAATCTATTAAATATGGATTAAGCAATGGGTCTTTGGTGGAACTAACCATGAGACAAACATGCCCATGGGTGGTTTAGTGGTTAATTAGCAAGAGGTGCAAAAGTTTTCAACATCAGACTTCGATCAAAGTAGTAATGGTTCCTACTACTGTCAACACCGACGGAGCACAACATCTTTACAACTGCATTAAGCGCATTATCAACCCATAAATCTATCTTAGTAAATGAAAGAAAAGCCGGTATAACACACTGAAAAAACCATATCAAATGAAAGAAACTCAACTCCGTGCCTCTCAGCCTCGAGATCCAGAACAAAAGCCGAGCGCCAATCGGCTTCATCGTGCTTCGATCTCACGAAAGAAGATCCGACGTCTCTGGGTCAATTCACTTTTTGCAGCACAATTCTCCAATCTTCGCGGAATTGCTTCGGCGTGCACTCTGAATCCTCGACGAGATCGAACGAGGCGATCGGCGCCGGTAACCTGCGAAGAATCAGAAACGGCGGCGTTTTTGTCGGCAGCGTTTCTTCGAATTCATATCGAAACGGCGGCGTTATAGAATAAAACAGCACGTGCAAGGGAGGGAAAGAGCGCAAGTAATCTCGAAACGACGGCGTTACTGGAAAATGAAAGCAGCACGTGCAAGGGAGTGAAACGGCGGCGTTTCTGTTGGGGTAATCTAGTTACTATGAAGAAAAGTTTTGTATCTTCCGGCAAAGCCACTCCAGAGGGTGTTGATAATTTATGTTGGATGTGCTTGGCTTGGGCGGGAATTGACTCACAACTGTAGCTTTCCCGCCCATTCCACCCCTACATGCTCACCAAAATAGTCACCCGGACGGTGTTGATCATTTGTGTTCATTGGGCTTTAACTTTCTTATTAGTCAATAAAGGCCACTACAAAAAAAAAAAAAATCTGAAAATTTCCTTTAAACATCTAGCGCTTCTGGCATGCGGGATCCGATCGAGGGTTTAAGCATCTTACACTTTTATAAAGCCCCCTCCTCTCTTGAGTGGTCTGCTGTTCTGTACAGAGCAGAGAGACAGCTTGTGCATAGTGTGTCTTGAGGTGTTTGGTTGGCGTGTATGGGTTCTGCAAAATTGGGTTAAGTTCAATAGGACAAGGACATAGGGGCATATTTAGTTTGCTGATAGGTTCTTGCTCTCCTCTGCATGTTGCATTAGTCCGTGTTCTTTCTTCTGGTTTTTGTGCCTATGCAGTGTTTGAGAAGGGCTGGTGTTTGCGAAGCCCCATTTGCTTCTTCTTGCTTTCCTTGGCTTTTGTGAGGAATCTCCTCTTGTATTGTTTTGGAGGTTTCTTGTCCTTTTTCCTCCCTGCCCAAGAATTTTGAACTTGCTTGCAGAGGTTGTCATTAAGGTTTACAGCCTCTCTCTCTCTCTCTCTTTCTCTCTCTCTCTCTCTCTGAACTGGCTGGGAAATGTCTGTTTCATCTATAAAAGACACTCCGTCTGTGTTTGGTGTCTCAGGAATTCTCTCGTCTTCCTACCCGCGTTTGGTAAATCAACCTGTAATTTTTGGAGTTGATGAGTTTCACAGGGAAAATGGCGGTTTTTTAAGCTGTTTCAGGGCATTTCTTTTTCTCATTGCTAAAACCAGACGGTGGCGGCGAGCAGATTTCGATTGCTTGTTCATCAGAATATCTTGAATCTCCCTCCTTTTATCATTTTACATCCAGAATCTCTAAGATTCCCAATTCCCTTTTCTCACTTTGGGTTTGAATTTTTCGAGAAAACCACTGTTTCAATAGCATCAAGATCTATAGTTATTAGGACTTAAAAGAATGGGCGATCCACACAGAAAATGGTCTCAGGCTTCAACATTTGAGACCACAATGTGGGCTATCAAGATAGCACTAATCTGTGTAGGAATTGGGTCCTGCCTAATTCTGTTCAAGATTGCAGTGATCCCACACACATCAACTTTCCTCATCTCCACTATCCCCTGCTTCTGGAGCTCCATCAAGGTCTTTCTCTCCCCACCTTACATTTACATCCCCCTCAACTTCATTATCGTCGCCATTGTTGCTTCATCCACCTTCCACCACCAGAGCCAGATCATCAAACCTATGAGAAAGGCTCTCCTCCACACAGAAAAGAGTCTGAATCTGAACTTTGGATTCAAAAGTGACGAAGATGAAGCAGCATCCTTTGAGGTCACCGAAGAGTCCCATCGTCAAGATCAAGAATGGAAAAATGTCACCTTTACTCAAAATCAAGAAGAACAAGAAGAAGTGATCAAGCCCATGGTGGTGGAGGCGGCTTCTGCCGACAAGAACGTGGACCGATCAACGGAAACTTCCGACGACGAGGCTCTCACGGGTAAATCCGGCGAGATTACGGGGGAAGAGAAGGGGGGCTCGCCGAAACCCGAAGAACCAGATGACTCGCTGGACTCTGTTTGGCAGTCTCTGGGTCAATTCACTTTTTTGCAGCACAATTCTCCAATCTCTGCCGAATTCCTTCGGCGTGAGCTCTGAATCCTCGACGAGATCGAACGAAGCGATCGGCGCCGGATCTGATCCGTCAGATTCGGGCTTGGGAAGATACATAGGAGAGCGAGGAACCCGCGAAGAAGCCACGAAACGGCGGCGTTTCTGTGGGGTAAGACGAATTCATCTTGAAAATAGTCACTCCAGACGGTGTTGATCATTTATGTTCATTGGGCTTTAACTTTCTTGTTAGTCAACGGTTTTTTTACAAAAAAAAAAAAATTTTTAAAAACATTTTTTTTTTTAAAAAATATTCTTTTTATTCCCGTAATTAATTATAAACACCGGACTTTGTCACATAATAATCAAAATATTAATTAACTCTGCAAATACTTAATATTGTGGCGTCAAATATTTTTTCTAACATGGTCGAAGCGGGATGTGGCTCACAACGGTAGCTTTCCCGCCAGATAGATAATTTTAATAAAAAACTCCAGGAACGGCGGCGTCGGCAGGCTCCCCACTTCATCGGATGCCTCAGCCCAGCGGCCATCTCTTTTTAATAAAAATATGTCACACACTTGGGTAAATAGTTATAACTTTGCAAAGTACCGTGTGGCAAAATTATCCCCAAGATTAAAAAAGGAGGGGAGAAAGAAGCTCCCTTTTATTTGCTTTATTGATGGGTTCATTTTATTAGCTTGTTAATAATAAGCAAATCATATGGAAGATGGGGAGAGAGAGAAGGGGAGAAAAAAGGGAGAGAGATTGATGGGGGCCGGGTCGAATGACAAATGTAATGGTCAATGCAAGCCCCTATGCCTGTGTGTTTGGGTTAAAACTTTTCTGTTTGGGTGGAATAATGTTGATAACCACCCAAAACTTATTCCATTTATGTTTATAAGGAAAATATGATAAACATGTGAGAAAATACTGGGCTCTCATGACATTGGCGATGGTTTTTGGACACCCCTAACGACAATGGCGATCCTCTTCGATCTGCACTCGACCAATTCGATGGGGAGAAAATCTTATTGATTTTTCCTTCATCTTTTACTAGAGTATTTCAAGAATCTTAATAACATATTGCAAAACTAAAAGCGTCAAGTTGGACATAATTGTAAAAGTTAAAAAGGAATCTTGATATAAGTAGGATTATGTTATATTAAGTAGCATAGTGTGCTTCTATTAGAGAATAATAATTATAAGTAGAGAGATAGAGAACAATGCGTTCGGAGCTTTATAGTGGCTCGGCTTAGCATAAGCCTTTGTGCACTCTCATAGATTCCACAAGCAATCTTTGAGCAGTTACAGGAGAGTATGTCAATTATACTCAAGCACTTTTCGAAACTAATGCTACTTATACTCAAGATGAAGGACTTCGTTATCTCACACCTAAGCACATACTATAAAACTGCCAACAATTTTGATGTATTACAATTTTTATGCTCTCCAAAGACAATGTAAGAATTTAATGCTTTCTCTGAATTTGGATGTTTGAATACTTGATCAATGTCATCACTTCTGGCGTTTGTAATGCCCAGGAATTCATAATACCAGGCTGCTGAAGCTGTTATTAAACTTGAGCATAACAAACAGCGCGGTGGCAATCAGCCTCCCCATAATTCTTGCCACCACGTTGTTTGTGATGCCCAGGAACACATGTAATAACGACTTGAGCATCCAATGCACAAGTACTGGCTGTTGGATGTCTTGATTCTTAGCTGATTCCCATAATTCTTGCCACCACACTGTTTGTAATGCCCACAAATGCATTTAATAACAACTTCATCATCCAATGCACAAGTACTGGTTGTAATGCCCAGGAATGGATTTAATAACAACTTTTGCATCCAATGCACAAGTACTAGTTGTAATGCCAGGAATGCCTTCAATAACAACTTGAGCATTCATTTGTAATGCCAGGGCATTGCAAACAACTTCGGTGTCTTGCGAGTGTTCAGAGAAAGATGCTCCTCAATTTTCTTAGTTTTTTGAGAATGGGATTGTCGATCCTCACTCTTTTAATGACAGAATTGATATCTTTCTTGAACTCATCTACTTGGTAGAAAGCCCACCTATTGATGAATTTGCTCGTGACTCCAGGATTAGGTTTGAAGTCAGTGACAACATGTCTGTCTAAGTTTGCTACTGTGATCTGGTAACAACAGTTGATGGAGCTGGCGCTGATAGACATGTAATGGTTACCCTTCCAAAAGGGGTGTTCCATGGAATATAAAATAGGCATAGGAATGCCCTAAATGAGCTCAAACTGCTGTGCACAGTATTGTGGAGAGTACATCTCAAAGTCCAGGTTTGAGTTTGCCTTTGTCAATAGCTTAAAGGGAAGATCAACAGGAGTGAGAAGAGAAAGCCAGAATTTCTAAGTCTTCTTATGATAAATGAAGTCAAAGACATCATTAAATTCCAACTGGCGAAGAGGGCAAAATTCAGCTATGTCAAGGGTACATTCATGGAACCAGCCAAGGAAGTGTTGAAAAGAGGAAAAACCCAACAGGGATGGGTGTGAGCCCATAACTCAATAGCCTGCATTCTCTGGTGTCTGAAAAGTAAGGTACAGCATTAATGGTCCTAAAGCGGGGCAGAGCATGTTTGATTTAGAAAACAAAGAAGGAAAATAAAAGTTTTGCCCATGTTTGGAGAATCCAAAAAGAGCCAAAGAAGATGCCACAGAAGACACCAGATGCATCCTCATATACTGGCGCGGATGCATGGTTTAATCCTTTGTAAAGAATAGCCAATACAAGGTGTCCCCGGGGACGAAGCCCTGTAATTCGCGGATGCATTGGTTGAGTCAGCAGCACTTGTATCCTCTCCCCGGGGACTAAGCCCAGTAACAGCATAAAAATCAAGAAGGGCAATCAACATAGGCCCAGAGCGCAGAAAGAAACAGTTAGCGTTGACGTTTTGCTCAGACTTCCGGGGGCGACTTCACATATTCCGATATACTTAAAACAATCGGGCAACACGAACACGAATCAAAGAGTAGCCAATGTAAGATCGAGCACACCAGGATGGTTTTCAACATACGATGACAAACAGTCTACTACTGTAGTTAGAAAAATAAACGAAGAAAAGTCAAACTAGAAGATATCCCGAAGATTGTGATTGCTTATGGTTAAGCACATGCACTTGAGAGTAATCTCTGTGAAGCCAAGGATCTCGGCAGCAGTTACAAATTGTCACTCAAAAGATAACCGCACAATGACGGTTATATTTTTTACATGTCTACGTAAGTCCAAGAAGCATCAGTTGTAAAGGATTGGCAATGGAAAACACTTAACGCAATTCATCCAAGTATAGTTTTGAGGAATGAACGAATGTTGATAGATGTTTAATGCATGGATATGCCACCGTTGAAGCTTTGGTGTTCTGGAACCAAGTGTTAAAAGCTGCCTGCAGTAAAAGGAGAGAGGATGGGAGGAAGACGATGGAGGAAAAGGAATGAGAAATAGATAATAGGAATAAGGGGGAGGGGGAGGCGGGGAGGGGGAAGGGAGAAGGGAGACAAATAAAAGAATAGTTGGGCTTGACTTAGTTTAAAATAGATTTGGGCCGAGCTCTTGTGAGTTGAAGTTTATTTTGATTGACGTGGGATGATTTTAATGTCCATTGGTGTGAGTAGCCCAGATCTGAGAAATCCTTTTGTAGTCCATATTCTTCGGACCGGCCCCACCAAATCTACACGATACCGTGACCAGAAAATTTAAAAAACAAGGCGTTACCCCCGCGTCGTGGAAGAGGATGTGCGCATTCGATATGTCACTGCACACAAGCGCATTCGATATATCACTCACACAAGGGGTAGGGGTGTCAATGGGTCGAGTCGGGTCGAGGTCGGTGCTTGATGTTCCCGACCCAACCCCGTCGTAAAAGGCGCGTCTTTCTAACCCGACCGAAATGCATTAGGGAAAAAAAAAAAAAAAAAAAAAAAGTCGGGTCGGGCCGAGTCAAAGCACGACCCTTTACAAGTTTGGTTTCAATTTTCTGTTTAGCTCAAAAACTCTAGAACATTACGCTCTTTATTATGCTCGTTTCATGGTCATCATTGCTAGCTTCTAACGTGAGATCCACCCACGTGGGTGCCTCAATTTCTTCCAGCAGAACAGTAAAACAAGAGGTCCACGAGTTACAAACCCAATGAGACCAGTCATCTCAAATAGAACATACGCAGAGGCTATCGAGTATCCAACCCCTCTATCACCACATTGCTAGCTGGGTGGACAAAATCAAGAGAGATACACTGAAATTCCTAATTTGACTTGGATAACTCAAGGTCCGACGGTTCTTATGGCTTGACATATTATTGTTTAATCCTTTCTTTTTTCCTTTATTCTTGGCCACAAGATCGTGGCAAAATGCCATACGCAGCCGGGAGTAAAGAACTTTCGGAATCGTTCATTATCAGTTGAGTGCAAATACCAATTCCACAAGTCATCATTCCAACAGACAGCCATTATCAAAGCATCCGAAACCTTCGTCCCCAAACCAACCCAAACGTGGAAACCCCAACTCGTATCATCAAAAATGAGACACACAACACCACACAGATGTCTCAGCGCCCTCCTGAAAGGCTGCAACAGACAACGCTTGTGCATAAATGATCTAGCTACTAAAATGCGGTCATCTGTGTTACCGAAACTGGGGAACCGATTGGCGCCCGAGCCCAACACAATCGGCTCCCGAATGCACAATCTGGACAGCTCTATACCACGACACCGTCGCTCAACGAAACCAAACAACGACCGGCTGTCGTCGGCATGTGAGACGAAACTGATGAGACCCAAGACATGCAGCAAGCAAGTATCCAAGAAGAGACGACGCAAGGACAACATTACCAGGAAGGACTAGTGATCGCCGGCATCGCGATGGATCATCCCCTGGCTTCGGAACCTTTTGAAAAAAGTGCAAGAAAGAAGAAAGTGACGTGTGTTTCACAGAACGGGGTTTTGACTAGGGGTGTCAAAAAGGCCCGACCCAACCCGACCCGTTTTGACTTGGCTCTAAATAATACCGGCTCCATACTCAAATAATATTTTGACCCGACCCGAAAATACCCTAATTTTAGGGTCGGGTCGGGTCGGCGTGGGCCTTTTTAACACCCCTAATGAATTTTATCCACTGTTTACGATGCAAAACAATCATTCATTTCGTTCTTGAATGAGACTTGCTCTTGAATTGCCGCTTGCCATGCGTCGTTGCTCCTTTCGCTTTATGATAAAAGCAAAAGAACCTAGAGTTGAGTTAATTTTTAATCATTAGTTCATTAGTCCTGTATCACTTACGCGAAGGACAAACACACATCAGTACAATTCCTTCACAATTCAAGAGTTCTAATTGTTGGACTGGGTTAAGAACATTAGATATCCCTACAGTATATAATGCCATCAGGCTCGTCTGACATACATACCCACATCAATCAAAATTGTAGCTTGATCATTTATTCTAGTGGACAAAACTCATCTCTGGTTAGTAAATGTTTCTTTAGAATTTTACATCTGTTGTTCATAGGTGTAGAGATAAAAAGGAGTGATTGAATCTTCTTTCTCTTTGGCTCATACTTCTCATAAATGCTTAGGTATGCTTGTTGATTGCTGATGCAGGACCACACCAAACAAACAAATCCAAAACCACCCTTTCCCTAGCAATTGTCAACTAATTGTCCAGACACGAGATGTCAAGATTAATTGCCACTAAGCCAATCTGAGGGGGAAAGGAACATGGGCTGAGCATGGGTGTCATCAAAGCTCCATGGCAACAAAAAATATCTGTAAAGGAAAACTGACCAAGATCAATTCAATACATTTTAAAAAACACGTAATACCCTGCATCAATTGAAATGGCCACTCAAGCCATCACAATGTCATATCTGACTACTGCAGGCAACATTTACGAGTTAACAAAAAGAACCATCCACAATTTTTCATATGGACTATATCATTGAAGCGAATGAGAAAAGAATGGTAGCAAAGGAATGCATCGTCTATCTAAAATTCTTGTCAGATATGATGGAGGCTCGGTCTGTCCAGATAAGGATGCCAATTCATGGTAACTCATGAGGAGCAAAGCAATATGCTGCTGAGACGAATCTATGGAGTGTGGACAATCCATCATGACATTCTGAGACACAGAAGCGTGAAATCAAATTAAAGGATTTCCTTACGTGGAAACACTCATTTCTCCTCACTATCGCTGGAGCTCTGTTTGCTAGATTGCATATCTCGAGCACCTGCTGCAGTTCCTTCTCATTCTCTTTGGCTTCTTCTTCTTTCAATGGCTTAGGTTTGCTGGTAGATTGCTGATACATGGCCCCTGCCAACCTCAGAAATCAATAGCCCCACTGTCAATAGCTTGTTTACTATGCTAGGCATTGCAAATCCAGTGGCAGAAATTGCCCTACTACAGGAGAACACGCAGGATGTAATCGCTAGACGAAATATGCACGATAGTCCCACAGATAGAACTACCTGAAAGGGAGTGCCAATCTGACTCATTGGAGATGTCGTGCTTTATTTTCTTCAATTCACCCACTTTAAAACTCCAGAGGAAATAGTCAATGAGCCTCAAGAATATTGTACAACACAAGACCCCATGCATTTAGTCCGATGGTCATTACTACATGCTTGATGTACACAAAGTTTAAGGGCTGCCCACGAGAAAAGCTAGAGCCCAGCTGTATGCCATGAATGCGAACTGATAATCTGTAAGCACATAAAGCACACTTCCATTGAATATGGTGGCCAATGAGAGCCATCTTTTCATTGAAGGCCACGGTTGATGCAAGAAAAGAGTCTCTCCTATGGCGACAAACATGGGAACTGCAGAATGGCAGATGATGAATGTATCACATTGGCATGGGGAGGAGCTCACTGTTGGTGAAGAAAGATAGGTAGAAATTAATAGCCACAGGCAGGAACCACCACAGTCACTAGAGCAGGTGGATTGTGCTCTATGAGCTTCAACTGACCACAGACAAATACACCAGCAGCACTTGTTAAGTACTGCAAAGAAGTCAGAGCACCAGGGTAAGGGAACTTCATAGCTGCCCATTTGTTGATGAATAAGAGCAATGATGCCGAGATGCAGTATCCAGCAGCTATGCCCCAAATTGAGGCTTGGTGAAGCAAAGCACTGTAACAAGGAGAGGCTTCGGTATGAACTTGAGCCTCATCTAGCTCGCCTTTGGATTTTCCAAATCTTTATCAGTAGACATCCTGCGGAAAAGGAAAACATCAAAATCCCATTTTTCCCCAAAAGTAAACGTGCTCTCCAATTATATAGCGAGAGATTAAATAAATACAGCCAGCCTGGTCATATATTAGCAACTTACAAGAGTACAGTAACTTCCTTAAAAGAAAAAAAAAACCATAGAGGATATGCTATTGCATATACTGTACATAAATTATGTAATCATGCAGAAGGAGTTTCAAATAAGACAGTAATACAGTTAAAATCACATGACCAAATAAAATAGATATAATTACTACCCAATCCAAATTGAGTTTTCCTGTCTGCTTTTCACATAGGCGTTTGGTTGACAAGAATGACGCAATCGGAACACGGTACAAGGAATCGGAATATGTTACCCACAATCCAAGCCTAGGTAAAGAATCCATACGTTTACTTGCCCTTATTAATTAATCCAATCTCCTTCCAGCCCGATTACACTAGAAGAAGTAAGAGCAGCAGTTTATCAGCTAGGGGCAACTAAGGCGACAGGGCCAGATGGCCTTAATGGGCAATTCTATCAACACCACTAGTTGATCATTCACGAAGACATATTCAACATGATGGACGCCTTCTTCAAATAGGGTAAACTTGATGCAACTCTAAACAAGACTCATATTGTGCTCATCCCTAAAGTGTCAAACTCGGAAAACATATATCAGTATAGGCCCATTAGCCTCTGCAACTTCAGTTACAAAATCATTGCAAAGGTAATGGCCAACCGACTCAGGCCATGGCTCTCGGAATTAATAGCTACTGAACAAAGCGCCTTTGTTAGTGGACGCCAGATTCAAGATAATATCTTCATTGTTCAAGAGGTCCTACACCAACTGAGGATAAGGAAGAGAAGACGGAAGTTTCAAGTAGTTCTCAAATTAGACATGCAAAAGGCATATGACAGGGTGGAATGGGATTTTCAATACGCCTCCATGGAGAAAATGGGTTTTTGTGATAAGTGGGTCTCACTAGCAAAACAATGTCTATCCACGGTCTCCTTTAGTATCAAAGTAAACGGGGAATTGAGTGAGTTTTTTCACCCATCTCGTGGCGTCAAACAAGGCGATCCACTCTCCCCCTATCTATTCATCATCATGGCAAATGTCCTCTCTACCCTAGTGAATAAGGCGATAAGGGACGGGTTATTGAAGGGGATCCAATTGAATAGAAATTGCCCAATACTATCACACCTCCTATTTGCAGACAATGCCATCTTCTTCCTGAATGGGACTATTCAAGAGGCCCAGAATCTAGCCGACATACTGAATCAATATTGCTTTGCGTCGGGCCAGGCCATCAACCTAAACAAGTCAGGTATATACTTTGGCAAAGACTGTCTTCAGCAACTCAAGGTAAATATAGCTACTGAGTTAAGGGTACTTATCATTGAGAAAATCAGGAAATACCTTGGAATTCCATCGGATTGGGGCCAAACCAAGAAACAAATGTTTGCTTGGATCCTAGCTAGAGTTAATAGGAAGCTGGAGCGATGGAAAGAAAAGATAATGACTAAGGTGGGGAAGGAGATTCTAGTCAAAACAGTTGTCCAAGCATTGCCATAGTATGCCATGTCAATATTCCAAATACTTATGTCTATGTGTAGGTCAATTGAACAGCAAATAGCCTCCTTTTGGTGGAAACAAAATGCCACACATGCTGGCATTCATTGGAAAAGGTGGGAAGCACTCAAAATCAGGAAAGATCAAGGTGGTTTGGGATTCAAAGACCTAGTAGCCTTCAACAAAGCTATGCTAGGGAAGCAAGCTTGGAGATTAGTACAAGCCCCGGAGGCCTTATGGTGTAAACTCATGAAGGGTATCTACTACCCAAGAGGAGATTTCTGGACTGCAACCAAAGGCACCCGACCTTCATGGGGTTGGCAAAGCCTCTTGACGGGCCGTGAAGCGATTGAACCGGAAGTTAGATGGGAGGTGGGTGATGGCAAAAAAATCAGAGTAAGGGAAGACAAGTGGCTGCCTTCAGGGATAATTCGGGGGCCGGCAAACAAAGACGACCCCCTGGTCGTCGCGGACTTGATCAACCAAGAGACGGGTGAATGGAAGATTCAAGTCGTCAAGATGACCTTTGATGAAAGAATAGCAAGCGAAATCCTAGCTACACCACTAAGCCAGCACCCTGGCAACGACAAGCTACGATGGACAGGTAATAATACAGGATCTTACTCGGTTAAGAGCAGCTACAACAAATTATACAACCCGACAGCACAACCCAATGTAAACCAGGCATCAACCTCCTACCAAACCCCCAAAACTCTATGGACCGAAATCTGGTAGCTACAAACCTACCCTAAAATTCAGTTTCTAATATGGAGCGCTTGCAAAGATGCCCTCCCTACCAAGGAAAACTTACACAGGAGAAACATATTACCGAACCACTATGCCCCTTCTGCCGAAAAGTCCCCGAGTTGGTCAAACACCTGTTTATAATGTGTGAATGGACGAAGCCGATCTAGTTAGACCCCAGGCTCACGGCCAACACCTCACCGGAGAAAATCACTAGAATCGACACTTGGGTTTTAGAAAACCTGTCCTCCAAAGCCAACCCGGAGCAAAAATCCCTGTTCACCGGAGTTTTGTGGCTGATTTGGAGGGCGCACAACAACTGGTTCTTCCAAGCATGGCATCCCACCCCAACATTGTACATAGATGAAGCGAGCTCAATGAACAGGCTCTATACGAAGTGGAATTTGAGAAAAGGCACAAAAGAGGGGAGAGCCAAGAACGTACCGGCGCAGTGGACTCCCCCACCGAAGAACGCTCTCAAAATCAACGTGGATAGCTCATGGAGCGCCTCCTCCTTGGTCGGCACAATCGCCGGGATTTGGAGAAACAGCAACGGCATCATCACGGACGGCTTCGTCAAGGAAATTCACGCTCACTCCGCCTTGATCGCTAAAATTCTAGCTGTGAGGGAGGCCTTGTTACAGGTGAAGACGACACAAGCCGCACGAGCAAATCCAAGAGGTGTACGAGCAGATATGAAACGTGCATAAGTACAGGGCATTGAACTTGCATCAGACAATCTTTTAGTAATAGAATGCTTGGCGGGCCAGATGGAAGCTCCATTGCAAGGTCCATTATAGAAGACTGCAGAACTCTCTTGGGCCAACTGCAACATGTCAACATCCTCTTCGAGCCCAAAGACACTAATCGGGCTGCAGATTGGATAGCAAAGACCATAGAAGGGGCTCCCTTCCACAGTCATGGAAATCCAAGCCTCCGCATCCTCTTTGGTTGATTTTGTGTATTGATTTTGAAACTCTTGTTATCCATCTTTTAATTAGCAATGAAAGCCGTATCTTATGACAAAAAAAAAAAAATCTCCTTCCTTTCCAACGCCCACCCACCTCCCCGGTCGTAATCATAGCACGATAATCGAGAAGTTTCATTCGCATTCCAGTTAGTTCAAATCAATCCAAAGGGGTCAAGAAATGAAAGAAGAACAAGCTTCCCGTTCCTTTATCCCGAATAACCAACAAGCCCTTAGGGAATTTGGTTTGGGGTCAGGCCATTAAAAAGCCACACAAATTAGCATTAGTATTTTGCTATGAACATACCTAGTGAGTGAAGCAGTGGCCAAGAAAAAAACAGATGAATCAGATGAACTGGGCAGACATTTATCCTTTGGATGAGGAGAAGCAAATAGGAGAAGGGTTTTCTGGGGGGCTTTGAAGCTAGCCTGCTTTTTGCTCCCCACCATCCTAAGCGGTTTAGATTTTCTGAAGATTTCAGATAAAATCTCATTTACTTCAAGTGCCAGTTTTGGCTTAAATTTAAAGATATGACATGTTTAATATCAACTAAAATCAAACTTTAATATAAAAACAACCTCAAAGCCACAATCATCCCCATCAAACATCATTTGTGATTAAAGCCTTCGCCATTGAGCCTTTGCTGAGCACAAGTGATTCCTCCCCTTTAAAAGTAAAGAAGAAAAGTCCGAACATGGTTTATATGAGGAAAATTAGGTAATTGTTTTCATTAACTCAAAATCTTTTTTAATTTTACCATGATTATTCACCGCACGAAAAAACCCAACGGTCCATCCTAATTAGAACATGCTTTCCATGAAGTACACTGATAAGCAGATTTATGGAGTCATCGTTAGAATAATTAATTGTTGGACATGAACAAAAGTTTAATTCGGCTACTTCATGTTTAAATCTTTCTTTTTTTTTTGAAATAAAAGTAAGCGATCAAAATCTTAAATTCAAGATCGGGGGATTATATGGTAACCTGCTCATAGTAAAATTAAAATTCATAGCTACTCATTGTCGTAAGAGGGAGAGAGATGACGGGCGGGAGGGCAGCATCTTTGGTGATGTACACTCTGACGTCACGCCCGATCATGTTCTCCTTCCCCTGCGCAACTCGTCTGGGAGATGCATTTTTTGCCCTCCTCCGCACATCCACTTTTTCTCCTTCCTCGACCCTGCACAAAGCGTCTGGCGAACAGATCTCGTGACCCAATATAGCTGTGCGCTGGAGAAATGGCAACGGCAGTCGACAAAGCATTTGAAAGCCTAAAACTGAAATCACCATTCCCTTCGCCTTCTTCCATCTCCGACGGACGGCTACCACCTCATCTCCTTCGCAGGTAACGGCAACTCGCCGGCGACGGCCCTTTCCGCCGCGACCTCTCGTAGCCTTGTTTTCAATTTCAATGATTATCCTTTGCACTGTATCGACATTTGGCAATTGTGATGTTTTATTCTCGAGATGGCAACATGTTACTTCTATATGTCACTTTGTTTGGAAAGCTGCTATTATTCAATATGAAGTGTGTTGCTTGTTTCTTCTTTTATTAATTCATTAATAGGATTGAAGTGGAGGAATCAGCATATCCAGAATGCTGCGTGGGGTAACAGCTTTTAAAGTAACTAACTGGCACTTAAATCAACTTACCAAAAGAAACCCAACAATGACTGTTCGTAGCACTGTATCGACATTTGGCAATGTCGAGGCGCTTAGCAAGGTGGTAAGAATTTTAGTTTCTTCTTTCTTGTTTACGATTTCAATGATTATCCTTTGTGACTGTTTGCTGCAAATTTTTCATTGCTGTCCGTTTTTTGGCTGATGATTCAACTCAATGTGACATGACGAGGTTGCTTTATTGTTGAACCTCAGTTGAACTTTTGAGCATTTTTGTGTAGAGTGTTGGAGTAAGGTTGAGCAATTGTTTTTTAGAGATTGTTGTGCTACTTTTAGTTTAACTCTCGCCACAACTAGTTCAAACTAGTGCAACTACCTAATTAACATGTCGATCAGTCTCCTAGAATATAATTAGCTACTCTGGTTTTCTTCCAAGATAGGTTATGGGAAAAGCAGTCGGTAATGCTTTTGATTTTCCAGGCTGGTCATGGCTTGGGATGTAATGTTTTCGCTCACAGATATTAGGACTATCATTCTGTGCATCGCTGAGTTATGTGCGCTGTAATACCAACATGTTATGTTTAGTATACTAATGTACTTAATTTTATTAACTTACCTTCAGTTGGAAAATACATTAATATATATTAGAATCATATGTTGTTCCCTTGGGTTTGTCTCAAATGATGCATGCTTGTGTGTGAACCGCGTTATATCTATAGCATAAGATCATCATGAATAATCACTCTAGGAGCCAAATATTTTCTCTTTCTAAGACTCCAAAAGATTTTCCCTCTTCTTATCGGTATAGTACCTTCGGTGGTAATGAGATCTATTTCTTCCTTGTCATCCAAGCTTAAATATTTTGGAACATTGAAGAAGGAAACATGATGCTCAGCCTCTGCATGAGTTGGCCAATCTTTTACTTGGAGGAGTTGAAATTATAGCAACAATAGACAACAAGGCATTTCGTTGCAATTCTGACATGAGAACTTTTTCCTTTTGCCACTCCAAGATGCAGGTCAAGTCATAAGAGTATTCCTACCCAACCTATTTCCTCTCCTAACCAGCTTGAGAGTGACTGGAAGATTGTGAAATCACTAATGTTATTAGATTATTTCCTAATCAAAGAAAGTACATCCGTGATACTGCTGTTGAAATTTCCCATACTATGTGTTACTCTCATGTAGTGCCATCCATTCCTGATGAAAGCAAGTTAAATTTTCTTCAAATATGTTCCCTTTTAGGTTGAAATTGCCGACTAACATTACATCATATTGATCATACTAAGGATCCTAGTAGTGTAGAGATAGTGATGTAACTGTGCAACCATCCCAGCGCAATTGTAGAATGGTTACAGTACTCTTGATTTATATTTGTGTTTCCCTTCCTTCGTTTTGTGATCATTTTCTGATGCTGCAGTTTTTACTGAATAGGTTATTCCACAATCATCCTCCACTACTTCTTTATTCTCAAGATATAACCAAATTCAGAAGTTTGCAACTGAGAAGCCCAATTCCATCAGTGGGATTCATGGTAATTAGCAAGTTTCCCTCTGGCCTTCTGACTTGAAACACTTACATCAACGTACAACACTTTGGTTAGATGTAGTAACTTGAAAGAAAATTAATTTTAATATTTTCCCCCTTCCTTGCCAAGATGAGAAATTAGTTGATGTATTCAGTTTTGCATGTAGATATCATGGCGTGAGCAAGCATTGCCATCATGTCCATAATTGCTGGCACAAAATCAATTGCATGGTTAAGTTCATAAACTTATTTATGTTTAGTTCTTCATTAAAATATTATTGAAAAAGCTATCAAGGGGATGATCACCATTGGATTGGATGAATACTGTAGTCTCAAAATTATGAGCAAAAGCTAGAAGGTTATTTCAGAAACTTATCGTGGAACAAATTTTACTGAAAGTTACCCTTTGTGACCTTGCAAAAATAGTGGGGAACCATTTGGCTTTGTCTTAGGCTTGTGCTCCAAGTAAACTCTTAGTGAACTCATGAAGGCATTTCTAGCGATAAGTCCATTAGTTGCATGGTAGAAAATCAATTGATTAACCAATTATTGTTATGAATCCCCATTTCTTCTCTCTTTTCTAATTATTGTTGAGATTGAGGGTTGTTTGAGAAGATTTCTGATTAAATGTTGTATAAAACACGGTATGTCATCTTTTGGGCAGTTCCAGTGGAAAATTGTATTATTAACGTTTATTAAGTATGGCAATCCAAGCAAGGGTCATTTTCCCCTTATCAATTTGTTTTCTGTCTGTTGGATTAGTACTATTTTTTCTTTTTTAACGTGAAATGCACATGATTGGGACTTGGCTGGGGATGAAGAACAAAAAATTTTTATTATCGTATACAAGGATTGGCACAGTTTCTTTTTTTAACAAGCCTTTTTATCAAATTCTTAATCCCTCTTCCATACCTCTCTTCTGATCTCAAACAATGTATTCCCCATTGTGCAGGTTGGCATCCTTCTAGGATTTTTGACATAATCATTAGTTACAAACGGGCGACACTCGTGATTTTGTGAGCCATCTCAAGGGTGCTCTTGAGCGGAGGGGATAAGAACGTTTGTTGATTATATCCTTGATGGAGGAGAAGAGATCCTGCCAGCTATTGAAGAAGTGATCGAGCAGTCGAATATCGCCGTTGTGGTTGTCTCTCAGAATTTCCATTCCTCACCGTGGTGCCTTAATGAGCTGGTGAAGATCCTTGAATGCCGAAAGAAGCAGGGTCTGATTGTATTGCCCATTTTCAGGGGCATCGATGCAAGAGAGCTGCGAGAGCAGTCCAGTCTTTTTGTGAAGAATATTGGCCAAGGTGAAGAGGGTTTCAAGCAGGAGAAGCCACACCAGGTCCGGAGGTGGAAAAAAGCTTTGCGAGCACTGGGCATGATCAATGGCTTTCCTGTTAGTGCCAGGTACTAAACCCTTTCCTTTCTAAGCTCTGTCTTCTTCTAAGTGTACTTTTTTTTGTGAATTGCTGAAGAAAGTTAATTTGTGCATGAGAACACAAAACTTACTTTGAAAGGCTGCCTGTTCTGGTCAGCAGGAACTAATAATTGGAAATGTGGAATCTCTTCACTTGGGTGTTGGTATATCTGCATGAGGCAACATAATATGGTCATTTGCCACACTCTACTATCTCTAGCGTACTAATTCGAGTTAGTGATACAAAGTAATGTGATGATTATTGAGTTAAAGTCTTTATCCATCCAGTTATAATTGAAATCTTCATGTTCAAATAGTGTTCTGTCTGTAGAAAGCATTAATCTATATCCAAATAAAACTAGGATGTTGGTTCTTACTCTAAGCCAATATATTCAGTGATTCTCCATCAATCTAATACTTTTCTGAAGTTTATAAGATATAGACTTGAAGACACCAAAATACCACAATAGGAGTTGATTATGTTTTTGTGCTCCTACAAGTGAAAACGTCAATGAAGTGGACTTATGGTTGCTTCATCTAAAACATAGCCTTGGAAATCAATGTTTGCAGTTATATTTGTTCATAATGTACTCTTGAGTAAATGATATTTCACTTTCATTGATGGTACCCGAGTCATACTTCATCCATGTTAGATTAAATGTTTCTTTAGAATTTTACATTTGTCATTCAAAGGTATAGAGACAAAAAGGAAAGTCATTAGATTTTCTGGTCTTTAGAAAAGTAAACTTTTGATCAAAATTTGCACGTTGGTCTTATTCCACCTCTCTTATCCTTGAAGTCTCGTGTAGTTCCTCGCCTGTAATGTAAGCATCTTTATACCTTGTAACCTTGGGCTATTAGTAGGCATTTCAATTATTTCTCCTATGATGAACAATGCTTTCTGTTGGAGTGTGTGATTAGTGGGGCAATTATGATTATGTTTTTGCGGATAATACTAATATTAATGCTCAGTTGATCATGATGCCTGAACTTTAAGTTTCATGTGAGGCAATTAATGCTAGTTCTCGTGTGGAGAGATACAAGAAGGGGGAGAGAGAGAGATTTGATAGATTGTGACATGATTGTTATACATATGCTAAGCTGGGAGAAGAGATTCTGAGAGAGACTCTGATTCGGTTTAATATATGCAGTAGGGATTCGAGTGTGGGCTTGCAAAACTTATCCATAAATTGAGGCGAAACCTAGACATCTTTTGTCTTTCTTCTTCTCCAAAGTAACTTCGAACACTGGTTAGAAAAATTTTGAACCTCTTGATATTTTCTTTGTGTTGATTAGCACTAATGACCGGACATGCCTTTTGGTGCTTACAGTTTGGATAGAACTGAAGCTGAAGTGATTGAAGCCCTTGCGGACAAAATTGCAGCCAAGCTCAAGCATTTGGTGTGAAGGTCGCTTCCCATCTGGCCTCCAGTAGCTCAGTAAAATGATCAACACCGTCTGAAGTCGCTTGCAGGAAGATGCAAAAAATGTATGTAGGGAGAAAAGTTTTGCACGAAGGTATTCCATTGCTTACGCAAGAAGTTAAGGGGTAATGCTCCTGGGAACAACTAATTTTATTGTAACGTTTGACAAATTTTTTGTTCCGGAGAACGAATTTGTTCTTCAGAGCAGGTTTAGAGTAGAATTCAGAAGCAAAAAAAGTTGCTTCTCGAGAACAATTCTGAGAATAATTTTTTTTTCTCTCTTTTCTCTCCTTTTTTTCCCTTCCCTTTCTTCTTCTTCTTCCTCTTCCTCCTCCCATCCCATCGCCGCCCCATCACCGCCGCCAGCGAGTGGCCGGGCAAGGTCCGATGAGCTTGCCGGTGCCTCACTAGGCCAGGGTGAGGTCCAGCAAGCTCGCCGGAGCCTCGCCCAAGCGGCGCGAGGCCGGGCGAGCCGAGCGAGGCTCGGCCTCACTGGGCTAGGCGAGCCTCGCTGGTGGCGGTCGAGTGAGGCCCAGCCTCGCGTCGCTTGGGTGAGGCCAAGCCTCGCATCGCTTGGGCGAGGCTCCGGCGAGCTTGTCGGACCTCGCCTTGGCCTAGTGAGGCGCCGGCGAGCTCGCCGGAGTTCACCTAGCGGTGGTGGCTAGTGGCCAAGAGGAAAAATGAAAGAAAAAAGAAAATTATAGCAACAAATACTAAAAAATTAAAAGAATCAAAAGACTAAAATTTTTTACCAAACGTATTTCTATTCCCGGAGTAAAAATTTTAGACAGTTATCAAACGCCTTCAAATACTCAGAAATTGTTCTCGGGAACAGAATAAAAAAAATCATTTCTGAGTAGAAATTATTTCCGGAAACAGAAACGTTGTCATGCAGGCGTTAATTCTCTTGGTGAACTCTTAGTTGGTCAAAGGCAATGGGATGGGGGCTGAGGAAATGGAGAATAACAGAGCTGGGGTGAGAGATTTATTTTTTTATTGGTCAGAAGAGAGATTTAGTTGATGTTAGGATTTTTGGGGCTTTATCACAAAGAAAGTTGAGTTAGTCATTTCAGCGAGATTAACCGTGGGACTTGCAATTTCAAAAGTATGAGTTATGTAAGTGATAAAGCAAAGAAAATTCAAGTGTCAATTTTATTCTTTTTTCCTCTTGATTACATTTGTTTGAGTTGACAAAGTGGAATTAACAACGCTTTTATGCTTAATCTTGGAAGTCCAAAGACTCTAGCCGATAGTCATCAGAAGAACAAACAATGAGTCATGCTTTCCTCCACCCCTAATTCCTCCAATCATGTCTCTAATTGGTAGGTTGCTAATATGGACATCACCCGTGCGACTCACCAAGCAGAGTTAGGAATAAAGAAGAATATAACTCTTATAAAAAGAGTGGGGATACATCCTTCAGCAGAAATGGCATCCCTATAATTAACAACAACGTTTGAATGGTTCTTAATCATGTCAGATTAAAAAAAAAATCAGATTTTCTAATAAGGACCATTACATGGTTTATCCCGGTCTTATCGTAGATCGCTTAAAAACAAATTCTAATTGATTGACTTTGAATAAAAAAATCAATTGACTAAAATGTGTTCTTTTAAATGACGTTATTGTTCAATAAAAAAAAAAAGATGTTATTGCACGTAATGCTATAATTTTTACATTGACCCTTTATCTGCACTATATACTGATATGATTGTGCTAATAACAAATATAAGTAATTTTTAATTTGACAATAATAGAATATTTTAGCTATAAATTATTTTAGTCTCAGTAGACTTGATCAATGTGCGGTCGGTCGGTGGATTTGGACTTGACTGAATTTTGGGCCGTTAGAATTCGAGGTGCTTGTCTAGCTTCATTCTGTACAAAGGGGAGGCTCCTCTCTAGATGGCCCATAATTTGACACGTTACCCCTTCGATCTCGCGATATCTTTTCGTTTTGGGCAAAATAAAATAAAATAAAAAGGAAAACCACGATGCAACCGTAAAGATGACTTCTTGCTTGTGCTATTGTTCGTACGCTTTCGGGCTTCAGCTCCCTTTAGGACCATTCGTGATCCTATGTCCATTATGGGCTTTCTCTTTTACATAAACATCGGTCCAATCAAGAATAGGTGTAAAATTAAGCCGAGCGCGAAGCTCAAACTCGGACTGGACTCGCAAACTCCAATGAAATAAGGGCGCCGGTAGGCTCCCCACTTCATCGGACGCCTCGGCCTAGCAGCCGTCTCTCCCGTCTTGGGTAAATAGTTATTAGTTAAAAAAGAAATAACACAATTTTATGTATGGAACCATTGGATGCACGATGCATTTTTCTTTACCTTTTGAGATAAATATACTAAAAGTCCTAAAATTTATCATGGAATTACAATTAAACTCTAAAATTTTCAAAAAATGTAATTAAGTCTATTGGAAGATATGCATGAGATCTTCGATATTGAGATTGATATGTTGTAATCAATCGAGATCAATTTATATTGGACTCGATATTATAAGATTTATTATTTCCTTTTTTTATTATACACATTGCACTATAATTACAAGCTTTCTATACAATGAATGCAATACGGAATACAAACATTTCTTTTCTCCTATTCGATTTTCCTCTTGGCTTGTTCTTTCTCACTTCCTTTCAAAGTCTTAAATCTTGTCACAAAAATGCAATCAAGTTTTAAAATTTTCAAAAAGTGCAATTAAGTCCTAAAACTTGTCACAAAAGTATAATTGAGTGGTAAAATTTTCAAAAAGTGCTATCAATTTGGCAAATTTTATGACTTGATTGTACTTTTTAAAAGTTTTAGGACTCGATTGTACTTTCGTAATAAGTTTTAGAACTTAATTGCACTTTTTAAAAGTGTTAGGATTAAATTGCACTCTATTGACAAGTTTTAAGACTTTTGATGCAGTTATCCCTTTCTTTTTTTACCAAGTGAAAAAAATGCCACAATTTTATGGTGTGGTATTATTGGTTTGACAATGGTGTTCTCTTTTGTTATATCCATCCCATACTTTGTGTAAACATTCATAAGTGAAAAAATGACACATCTTTGTAATATGGTACTATTTGTTACGTTATGGTGATGTAAAGAAAAGAAATCTACAACTTTTTCCTATTGCTAAAAATCTTCCCTAAGAAACATGTGTAAATTGTTGTAAATCAATTTTGACAATGGTTTTGGTATTTGTTAGAATGGACCATCATTAACCTAAGCAAGTCATGGCAATCAACCACTTAGAATTGCTCTAATGATCCCCCTTCCCATATGAAAAAAGGGAGATGGGGAGTTCGACTCCCCAGCTTTTTAGGGAGATGTTAGGGTTGAGGACATTTAATTTCAGATGTAGGATTTAATTTCCATATTTTACAAAGAGGCAAGATAAAAGTTTAAAAATGAGTTAAGTATTAAACTATAATAGAAAAAAAAATCATGGCAATCATGAAATGAATAACTTTAAAACGATTTGCTCTTTTCGTTGACCATTTGTAAAACTTAAAAGTATGCATAAAAAGAAATTTTCTGCAAGATTTTGGTAATGGTTAACTTCGCCCCTCCTCACACGTTTCGCGTGTAAATGCTGAGTCCACTGCTACTCTTGGGTCGCCAGTCTTTTAAACAAGACATAGAAACTCTCCCGAATTTCTTTTGAGGGGAATTAATATATTTATATATGTATTTCTGTAATCATTCATGAGTTCAAAGCTTGGGTGTGAGCTTGCGGGTAGTGTAGGAGTGCATTTAAATAACAACTTCAATATCCAACACGCCAATACTAGTTGTTGGATGTTTTGATTTTGAACTTTTAATTTATTCAATGTGATTCATATATTTTAATTTGCACATTTTCATATGATATAGGGACTAAATTAAACATGTACAAAAGAAATCTAAAGATTACATCACACAAATTAAAATTCAAAAATCATATTGCACATTGAGTTAAAGTTTAGAGATTATTTCGAACAAATTAAAAATTTAGAGACCACATTTACACATTAAGTCAAAGTTCAGGACTCATTTGTATCATTTTTCCTTAACAATTCTTGCTATTGTGCTGCTTGTAATGCCATTACTTCAGGTAAACTGGACAATCCAACTGCCTTACAAATCCCTCAATAAGCGACTTGCACCTGTGTTTCACAAGATTGCCCAAGGAAGCCCTATCTGTAGTCAAATTGCACCATTTTTGTGACGGTGGTTTCCAACCGACTGAGATAATCTTACAATTTGTGATGCCTTATGATAAGTTATTATAAATGTGGAATCAGTAGCCAAACTACTAGCCTTTTGCAGCAGGAAAAGAAGTGATAAATTTTTGTCACGAGAGATTCATTACGACTTTTCCAAAGTACCCAAACAGCATATCAATGAGAATGTTCTGAGGTAGTTTGTGGGTCTGACTTACCATCGATATGAATGCTTGACAGTGGAATAAAAGAAATTGATGATATCCAATGGATGAATAATTGATGAAGCAATATGTTGGCACACAAAATGTGGATAGTATTTTGGACACCCTCACGAGCAAAGTCCATCAGTAGAAATCTTAAGGTTAACGCTTGGAAAGATTCTCTTTTGATGGGATACGGTTACAAGCACATAGTCAAAGGAAGCGCTTGATTTGGTTACTGTGATCTAATTTCCATGAACTATCAAAGAGAGGTTTGGCATGCATGAGGATGCAATTCGGGCAGTGTGGTTTTCAAAACAATAGACAGATCAAGTTTTCCATAGTAGACAGCAGGTTAGGTTTGTCTATTCCGAAGTAGCATGACGTTCTTTGATTAGACGAGAGAAATTGTCTCAAGGTGCCAATTCCTGTCTTTGTCCCAAACATATTTGACAATTAGCAATTCTTCAATGTGACATAAGGGCCTTAATAAGATTGTGTTGACACTAAATTTTGATAATCATTTAATCATTCATTAATTGCATTAAAAAATTATGGATTTATTTTTAACCCCTGAAAGAGGGAAAGAGAGGGGCGAGTTTGGGCCGGCCCAGCTTCATTCTTTTTCTTCTCTCTTTTACCCACCTGGGTCGGCCCACTCCTTTCTTTTTTCCCTGGCCCGGCCCCTATCTCTTCCTCCATCCCCTTCGCGCCGCGCCTGTTCTCCGCAACAGTACAGCCAAGACAGAACAGGAGCAGAGCAAATCGCGCGACGCGATTGCTGGGTCGAGGCCAGGCCGGCAGGTAGCTGGCGGTGGCAGAGGCCATGCGAGCCTGCCGGTGGCCGTCACAAGGAGAGAGGGAGAGAGAGGCCAGAGGGGGAAACTTTGGTAGAGACCCCAGGGTCCGACAACGAGAGAGGCCGAGAGAGAGAACGGGAGAGGGAGAGAGTCAGAAACAAAGAGCCAAGAGCGAGGCCAAGAGCGAGAGGCTTCCTCCATTAGCCATCGCGCCTAGATTGCAGCCGACGACCCTTGCCGACGCGTCCCTTTCCCCACGGTAGGTCTCTTCTTTTTTTCGTTCAAGCTGTGTCAATTTCCAGAGGATGCTGGCTCGGAGGCGTGCAAGGTGACTGGACGTAATCCAATTTAAGAAGGTCACTCCCATTCGCTGCCTTGGGAATACCGCGGACCCCCTTTTCTCTGCCCTGTTTTGCCCCATTTTGGGCTTGTCGGACTAGGATTCGCCATGGTGTGTCTCACGCAAGTTCTGGCCCTGCCAGTTCTATGCTTGGCCGTTTTTGGTCTTGGCTAGTTGATGGTTGTGAACTTGAGTGCGAAAAATGAGTCAGCATTATAAACCCAACCTGTTTGATGAGATGCATGAACCAGATTCACATTGATTTCTTTGATTCTCGTTTTCCTGAGCGTATTTTGGTCATTAGACACGGCTTTGTGAATTTTCATGTCATTTTGTTACTTCTTGTGTGGTTGGTGCTTTGAGGTGTTCAAACAGGGGCAAGAAATCGGTTCCCTTAACACTTTGGGTTCAGAACTCCGTAGGCAATCGTGGAGACTTGCCCCTCATCCGCGCCTTTGTTGTTATGGGTAAAACAGAGGGTGAGTGGTGTGGATTTACTGGCTGACGAGGGAGGCATAGCGATTGATTATTGGCCCGGATCTTGCGCTGAACATGGGCTTTTCAGTGAGTAGGGACGTTCTAGAGGCAGTGATCGTGAGTATGGTGGTTGGCGTGTTCCATCGGTTATGTTTTGCTTGTTTCTGTTTTGATCTTTGTGTCGCAAGCTGATCTCGGGCGGATGGTTTGGGATTTGAGATTGTATGGCAACTCACTCTTCACTCACTCACTCCCATAGAGAAAATTCTAAAGAGAAGTTTTGGGAGAAAATGGAACTCTATTTGATTTATATATGAGGGAAGCATTCTTCTTATACTAAAAAACCCTCTCATTACTACCGTTGATTCATATTTAATTTAGCAGTGAAGATATTTCCATTTACTGCTATTTAAGCCGAGAAAACACTATAACTCAGAATAATTACCATTTCTCCCATCATTTCTCCCATCTTTAAAGAATCTCCAAAAACCCTAGGCAATTTTGGATGGTCTTCCTCCGTCAAGCATGGCCTTTTGGTCATGGGGAACTCAAGACCGTGACATGTGATTATGAGATCTCTTTTAACTTTTGTGTTGATTTGTCTTGGTAGAAGATGATGGATAGGGGAGTGGAGGAGGAGACGGCGATGGAGGGCTCAGGCCAAGTTTCGTTAGGTTTCGGCTTATTGAGGGTGGTGAGCTTTGGGCTTGAAGTGCCTTTATTTGAATTTTGGTTTTGTTCGAGTGACAAATGGGCTGGATTAAGCCTGAGGGAACAGAGTGGGCCTGTTAGATTTAATGGACACTTGGTCTGAATGGGCTTGATTCAGTTTAAGGGCTGGTTTAATCGCATGCTTTAGTTTTTCAGGACCTTTGGGCCGGCATGACTGGGCTCACCCGTTGAGTCCAGTCCAACTAAGGGCTTGGGGCTTTGTGACCCAGGCCGACGGCGACCCGGGTCCCATTTTCGGATTAAAAATTTAATTTTTTTAAAAATATTTTATAAATTTAAAATTTCTAAAAGAATTATATTTTTTTAAAACTGGGAAAAAACTTAAAAATTAGTTTTGAGTAATTATTCTCTTGAAATGTGTGAAAATCCCAAAAAAATTGTGTTCAAAATCAAATAAGCTTGTAGGGTTTTAGAATAGGATTTACATGCTCTTAGAGACAAATATTAAGTCATTGTTTGCACATTCCTGTTTCAATTATCACATGATTGGACACTTTCAACGTGTTGATCATGGTTTCCCTTTGGCCTAGTTAGGAATGACATCTTTCTTATTTCATAGTTTTAGATTCTTGCTTTTCTTTGCAATTTATTTAATGCTTCCTTGGTTGCTAATTGTTATTTTATGATTGTGCATCCATATAATCACGTAATCACATCACATGTTAGTGGATATATTTAAAATCAATCTAGACTATCTAACAAATATCTTCTTTGATTGAACAAGATCGGTATTGAAAAGGGTATTAAACTAAGTCTCCGACCTCAGATTTTATGGTGTGTGTAGGAAGTGAGTTATGCTCCCATATCTTACCATGATTTCTAGCTAGTCTTAATAGGTTTGTGATGACTCCTTATTAAAAAACCATCATAGTGTCAATTGAAGTTAAAATCGAATACTCCAATATCATAAGAGGTATAAATTTGGGAGAACCTATGCCTAATCAAAGGCTTGTAAGCTTGTCTTTTAAGTAAAACCCCTAAATCAATACGTCTTTTCCCCTTCAGATATAAAAGGTAGGCCGCTACAGGTTGCTTGAGGGCTTCCTATGAAATTTTCTTTCCATAAAAGAATTTGCGTTAAAGATCATCCTTTGGTTCATCTTTGCGGCGTCTGAATCTGTCACGAAACTACTCCAAATCAAGGCCAGCAAAGCAGTTTAAAGCTTGCGAAAATGGACTGTCGTCGAGCTCCACTTCATTATTTTCTCATGCCCAGCAACTATAGTTCGCAGTTTGGAAATGAGAAACCCAAAAATATTTCAGCGAGAGCGATCCAGCAAAGGGAGGGAGAAGGGGAGCGTGTGCGAGCGTCCAGATGGAAAGTGAAACGGCAGCGTTTGTGTAAGGGAAGACGAATTATCTTGAATTTTGGATTCTTAATTTTACTATGAAATAATATAATCACGTGTAAGGGAGATGCTAATGCTTTATCTTGCATTTTTATCCCAAAAAGAATAAATTCATTTTGGCTAACCTACTGATCTGATTAAGTAGTATACAAAATAAAAATAAAAATTACACACCTGTATGCTTGCCAAAATATGAAGGATATAGTAATAGAAGAAAGAGAAATACGAGTTACTTAAGGAAATAGACTTAAATTAGCGTGGCTGTAACGAAAATCACCCGCATATGCAATCAATATTTGAGAGATTTATTGAGTAAATATGATAATTTTATTTGCTTTTTAAACTACAATATTGTCTGTTGTTTGACAAATACCCGACTATTATTTTTTAGCTAGTATGGATATTTTCTGAAATTTTTAGGTAAAATTTTGAGATTGAAAATTTATTTAAGTTTGCTTTGTTATATCAAACAAAGAGATCCTAAAGATTAATTGTTGAAAATTATCAAGATCTACAAAATTGTTTTGCCCTCTATTAGTATATAAATTATTATGTAGATAGATAAAGAAGATAAAAAAAAAAGAATTAAGTACTAAGCCTAGTTTGTGAATTTTTTCTTCTAATTTTAAAGTTTACATAATTTTGGATTTTACCCCTATGTGGGTGAAAATTTAAATGGACAGCTGGATTAAAATCTCAAAAATAGTATTGGAAATATGAATTAGATCATTAAAATTTATTCAAAGAATTTTTTTGAATTTAACACATCAAAAGTACAATAAACTCAAAGAGCGACCCTCACCTAGACGTAGGTGATCCTGCCTATATTAGTTTTAGGTTTTTTAGTTTTTTTAGAAAAAAGATAAAAAAATAAGAAAAGGAAAAACAAAAAAAAATTAAAAGATGAAATTGTCTTTCACCAATTGGTGACCGGTTAATTTGAGGCTCTTATTTCATACAATGAACATATTTCAACTCCTTATTTAAAACGATATTCATTTCAAGTCGTTATTTAAGAAAAATGAGGGCATTATTTGGAATTTTTCCTAATTTTAATAGTAGAGCCGAGTGATGATGCTATAATGATTCACGATAATGTCATCGAGTCACTTCTTTCTTTTAACTTTTTTCTGAAACCCGTCGCTTCTTCTTCTTTGGTCGGAAAGCCCGTCACTTCTTTCAGCATCATTTCCCTAAAGAGCTTTTGATCCTACAACTTGCACGCACCGCACGCATGCACCTAAACAACTTCTAATTCGAGAAATAGTGGCATTTCAAAACCCTAGCACTATAATCCCCGGGTCCCTTCACCTTCTCCCATCTCTGATGGACCACCATCATGGCCGCAGAGCACGAGGTCAGTAACGGCGGCTCACCGGTGACCGCCTTTTTCTCGTATCCTTCGCTGCCAAGTCAGTGGCTAATACTCAATTTGAGTGACTGGCATCTGTGAGTGTTTTCTTGTTAATCGTTTCATTTACCAGTCCTTTTTGTCGGTTGTCTCGCTTCGGCTGGTCAGAGAATGGTGGAACGAGTTTGAGATCCATAATGCTGTTGATTTTGTTAGTTCCTTTCTGCTGATGTTCTCTTGAATTCCACCAAATTTCGATCGATTGGAAATTTGAAATTAAAAAGTCAATCAAGAAATCTAGGAAGACTTGAAGATTGCAGATTATATGTTTCCAAATATATTTCCTAGATTTGGACTTATCTATAAGAAATCTTCATGGGAAATAGTCCTGATTCAATGTAATTGAAATATAGGGAATAATTACTGAAGATTTATTAGTTAGTTTCAAATTTAATAATATCTTTAAGGTGGAATTCCTTTTCTATTAAGATTAGGAAAGTGAAGATTTGAAAATCTATTTATTTTAACATTATACCTTGTACTCAAAAAGATATGTTCAAATAAGAAATCGTCTCTTTCTCTTTTGTGGACGTAGGTAGATTATTGTCTAACCATGTAAATCTCCGTGTTCTTGATTATTCTTGTTTTTTTTTCTCATCTAGTTAGTGTGTTCTTCCGCACAACAATTGGTATCAGAGTGATCTAAGTTCTCCGTTACTATATTGCGACTTCTGACTAGATGGTTGGAAAAGATTCAATCGTTCGATTTGATATTGAATGATTCACCGGGAAGAATAATTTTACACTATGGCGAAAAAGGATGAATGATTTGTTGATTCAACAAGGTTTATCAAAGGTTCTTCTAGGAAGATCAAACAAGTTGGACACCATCACTGATGATGATTGGGCCGACATAAAGGAGAGGGTGTGTAGTGCAATCCGATTGAACCTATCGGATGAGGCCCTTCAATATATAGTGGAAATCGAATTTGCTTAAGAGGTATGACTCAAACTTGAAAGCATTTACATGACGAAATCTGTTACAAACAAATTGTTCTTGAAGAAGAGATTGTATTCACTTCAAATGAGTGAAGGAAGAGATATGTTGAAATACCTCAACATGTTCAATCGGATGATTAGTGAACTTAAAAGCTTGGAGGTAAGGTTTGAGGAATACCTCAACATGTTCAATCATTGCTAGATTCATTTGATATTCTAATGAGTGAATAGATTAGAAAATTACCTTAATGGTCTTTCTCTAGTGTTCATAGATGGCTTGTTATTGTTAATGACAGCATGGCAGCAATGGATGGCCAACAACGGTGAACAACAGCAGTAAAATTGGACAACAAATGACCACAAACAGCAGTAGCGCGACTGGGAACAGCAGTGGCAAAAATTGGACTTCAAACAACCACAAACCGGAGCAGCAAAATTTGGACAGCAAACAACCACGAACAACAGCGACAAAAAGCAGGGGCACAGTGGTAGTCAATTGATCCCCAAGGTTTCTTCACCTTTGACCCTTTTCCCACTCACTTTTTTTAGCTTTTCTTCTCTCAACGTTTCCTCACCTTTCACCCTTTTCTCTCCTCTTTGACTCCTCTCCTCCGATCCCTCAAGGTGTCCAGGCTAGCCTCCTTTTATAGCAAAAATTATCCTGCGTATTGTTGGAAAGTTAGGATCCATGGAGCCAATTGATAATTCTCGAAAAATTGCTGAATTTTAGCTTGATTTGTCATCGAGAATTGATTGTGAATTACTCTAATTCACTTCCAAATTAGCGCTTCAAATATTTTGATTTCCCTTTTAGCTTCTATTCACATTCCCGCGAACGCGTTCAAATTCACTCATCTCCATTCACGATTCCATGACCAGCTTGATTCTTTTCCTTAATTTCCTATCACAATTCTATGGCCAACTCATTAGTTTCTTTTCATAAATTCCAGTAGTCCACACTTTCCACAAATGCTTTGATTTTTTTTCCTCCATTTTGTTTGTCTTGCCGTATTTATCCCACAAATTCCTCCAAGATTTTACTGGAGAGAAGATTCTTGTGATTGATTGGTTTCCTCCTTGTGGAAATTGCAACCCCATGTATCCAATTGATTTTCTTCCAAATTTTCTTCCATAAAACATCAACTGAAGGTATCCTCTTTGCAATTTAAAATTATGCAATGCCAATTTTACTTAGGGGTCGGACTGACCCTCAAATTATTTTATGCAAATAAATGTTCATATGCAAGGCCAAAATTTAGGTGTCAACACTACCTCACCTATTCTCTCCTAACCAGCTTGAGAGTAACAGGAAGATTGTGAAATCACAAACATTATCAGATTGTGAGGACTAATCCGTCTATTTCTTGGGTCTTGCTTTCTGCTGTTATCTAGAAATACGTTCCTGGAAATTTTTATGAATTTGGAGTATGGAATGAGCAGAATCACACACTTCTCATATATCCCAAGAATATTAAATTGTAAACTTCGTCTTTTATAGTTTCCAAAGCACATTATCTGAACTCAACAAGTCCCGGGGGGCACTCTTCGACAGTTTCTTTCTAAAGAGATGGCATTTTAGTCTGAATGGGGTGGGGATCTAGCAGGGGTTATTTCAATATAGGAGGGTAGCTCTTTCCATGACAAATGTGTTCTTTTATTTTTGTGTAGGTGGCATGCCTTTCTGGTGGCTTTGACCTTTCAACCAATGACAAGCGTTAGAGATGCTTATGTGATTCTGATACTGGGTGAAATATTTCATATGTTGGTATTGCAGTAGTCTTGCCATGGTGAAGGTCAGTTATTTCAATATCATATAGTCTCTTTATTAGAAGTTTTGTTCCTTTATCTAATAGATATTTCTTTATAGGTGAAGGGTACTAATGTGCAACTATATCCGTGTTGAAGGAGGTAAGTCTGGAAGTTACTTTATGCTTTCTTTCATACTTGATGAGACTGTTCATCGTTGTCAAATATTATTCTCCTTCTAATGGACAGTTCAAGGATTAGTATGATTGATTCTAGTTAGATTATATTTACTAACCTAGCATTATTTTCTCCTAATCAGAGAAATTAATTTGTTGATACCACTGTTGAAATTTTCCATACTATGTGATACTCTCATGGAGTGCCATCCATTCCTGATGATAGCAAGTTACATTTGCTTCACATAATGCTGCCTTTTAGGATGAATTGTTCAGTGACAGCACATCATATTGATCTTTTCAAATTCAGGGTGCTCATATTATACTAAAGATCCTAGTAGAAAGAGAGATGTATATGTGCTACCATCCCAAGCAATCTTAGAATGGTTACAGTACCGTTGATTTATAATTTTGTTTCCCTTCATTCGTTTTTGAGATCATTTTTTAAGGCTGCAGTTTCTACTGAATAGGTTGTTCTGCAATTAATTTCGCTTCATTCACTCGCCAAATTCTGAAGCTTGGCGTCAAGAGGTTCATGTCCACCATAAATGATACAGGGGTTCGTGGTAATTTGCAAGTTTCCCTCTTGCCTTCTGACTTGAAACACTTATATTGATGTACAACACTTTCATTAGATGTATAACTTGAAAGAAATCAGTTTTTATTTTTTTCCTTTTCCTTGCCAAGATGAAAATTAGTTGAGTGTATTCAGTTTTGCATGTAGATATCATGGTGTAGGCAAGAATTGTCATCATGCCCTCATTACTAGCACAAACTCGGTTGCATGGTTAAGTTCTCAAACTTGCTTAGTTTAGTTTTTTCCTTAAAATATTTTGAAAAAGCTATCAAGGGGATTATCACCAATGGATTGGATGAATACTATAGTCTCAACATTAAGTGACTCTTTTATGCTCCTACAAAAAGAGTGAGAAATCATTTGGCTTTGGCTCAGGCTTGTGCTCCAAGTTAACCTTTAATGAACTCCCAAAGGCATTTCCAGCAACAAGTCCATAAGTTGCATGGAAGAAAAACAATTGGCTAACCAATTTTTTTTTTGAACCCCCATTTCTTCTCTCTTTCAATCTGGTTTGGAAAGTCATATCCTCCAAGTTAACCAAACTATTGGAAAACCAAAAAAAATTCATTACAATGAGTTCTAAATTAACATTTAATGAACAGTGAACCCACTAGTGCGTATGTATCAACCCAATTTGTAGAGAATTTGAATGTTAAAGGAGCTGGGGGTTGTTCGAATTCATGTGGAGAGAGAGAGGGAGTACCCACTGAGCATGTTTGTTGGAGGGAGATTGAGGCTTGTTCGAGAAGATCTTTGATGAGGTGTTATATAACAACATGGGATGTGTTCTAATGAACATCGAACTCATCTTTTGGGTGGATTCACTGGGAAATTGTTTTATTAAGCCGAATAAGTTTGGCAGTCTGAGAGGGTCTTTTTTCCTCTTTATCAATTTCTTTTCCATTTGTTGGATTAGGGTATTTTTTTTTTTTAACACGAAATGTATGTGATTGGTGTTGACACCTAAATTTTGACTAAGTGTTTAAATTTAAATTGCATAGAAAATTAGGGTTCAATTTGACCCTAACAAAAATGATTCTCACATAACCTGGATACTAATGTCGTTTGCATATATTAATTTTAATTTTAATTTTTATCTTTCTTTTACTATAATTTTATTATCATCATTATTTAAAAAGAAAAAAAAAAAAAGGGAGAGAAGCCCATGGAAGGGCTGGGCTTTCACGCCCAGCCCCTTTCTTCTTCTTTTTTTCTCTTATCCACGCGAGCCCAGGCCCGTATTTCCCATTCTTTTCTTCCTTGGGCCCATTTCTTTTTCTCTTTTTTTCCTTGGCCCGGCCCTCTCTATTTTTCTTCTTCTTCTTCCCTTCTTCTTCTTCCTGCACGCGAGAAGCAGGAGAGTAGAGCAGAACTAGGGCGGCCGGCGACGGATGGGGACTCCTTGCACGCGCCATTAATGTCGTCCAGTGGAGCAGCGCGAAGACCGGCGGATGACCCGGATGGATGGGACTCGTCTTCAATGCGAAGCAAGTGGCGGAGCACGCGGGCGGCTGAGGTCACGCCGGTTCGGCCGAGGGAGAGCCTGGCTGGGTGCCGAGGATCGCCCCGAGGACCGCCGGTCGGAGCACCTCTGTCGACCGGGCTCCTTGCCTATAAATAGAGGGGTCGAGCAACGGAGAGCAAGACAGCAAGCAACGAAAAAGAGAGAGTTAGAGAGAGATCTAAGAGGGAGAAGAGAGGCGAGTGGAGGAGCGAGCTCGGCGGCCTTCCTCGGAGAGACGTCCGGGAAGTCCAAAGAGTGAGCGAGAACCAGAGGGGGCGGAGGTACCAGATCTGAGAGATAGAAGAGGGAGGGTCAGAGAGAGACCGCCGTCCACCGCGCCCGAGTCGTGGTTGGCGACCGTTGCTGTGCTTCTTTCCCCGTGTCAAGGCTTCGCCGACCGGCGTCGTCGCGGCCGTCCGGGGACGAAGGACCAGACCAAGGCGACTCTCGGACGTGTCTCCGGCCAGTCGACAAGCGAGCGGTGCCCCTTCGCCGGAGCCGTCTTCGTCGCTACGGGAGAAGCCGCGAGGAGTCCGGTGAAGGAGCGGGGAGGCCGCGAGCCGGGTCGGGTGAGGCACGAACCGGGTAGGGTTAGGTTGTTCGGGCTGGCTGGATTTGGCCGCCGGGCCTAGACAAGGCCATTAGGCCCTTTTATTTATTTTTAGACTTGGGCCGGGTTTTTTTGCTGGGCTTATGTCTGAGTTGGGCCGGGCCCGCGAATCAGGCCCAATCGGTTGGGGAAATGCATGTTCGGGACCAGTGAAACGGGTCGGCCCCGACCCGGGTCCATTTGTTATATAATATAATTTTTATTATTTTAATAATAAAAAAATAAAAAATTTTTTTAAAGAAAAATCAAGAAAATCCAGAAATATTTTATGTTTTCCAAAAATATCAGAAAATCCAAAAATATTTTGTATTTCACTTTTTCTAGAAAAAACCAGAAATTTCAGAAATATTTTATATTTTCAGAAAATCATAAAAACCCAAAAATATTTTATATTTTCCAAAAAGAAGGAAAAAGCCAAAAAAAAACTGTTTGTTTCAACAATGCATGAAAAATCCTTGAAAAAACCTGAGGGTTTAAACAAGATTAATATCAAATCGAGGGTTTAAATAAGATTAGGTATTAGGAAGGGATTAGTGATTAACTAGTGTAATCAGTCCCAATCTAGTTTTCTGCAGTTGTGCGGGAGTAAAATATTTCTCCCAATATTTTACTTGGGTTTAATCGACCCACCCCAAACCGATTAGTGGCGACTCCTTTTTAAATGAAATTGAATTGCGGGTTAAAAACTCGAACGTTAAGTCGTGAATTGGTGGGGCAGGAGAGCTTTGCTAAACCCTGATGAAAGGCGTTCAGCAGCGCCATTAGCCTCCGGACGCGAGAAGAAGGTCGCGACAGCTTGGCGACTCCGCTAGGGACAATTTTGTGGACTTAGGCCTTTTTGTCTTGTTTAATTGTTTACCTAACTTGGGTATTTTATTTTTGTGCAGGTATATTAATTTTGTTGAAATTAATTTTTGTATATAAAATTATTGTGCATGCTTTAAACACACAACCCTGCCGCCGGACCTGGGCCGCCATAGAATATTTTAGGATGGTGTTAAGAAAGATACAGCCTTGAACGCGAGATTGCGATGTACATGTTGCCTTTCTTTTCCCTGAAATTTTAGAGACAGGGTCGAGAGGATTTGGCACGAACGCGAGACTGCGTCGGTCATATTACCTCTTAACCTCATTATGTCTTTTTAGTTAGAAATCAAACCACACGTATCATGTGCATGTCTGTGTGATTGTCATTGATTTCCTCTGATTAAGTAAGTTTTCTATCATTGTGCTTTGCAATTTACTTACTTCCTCTTGTGCCTTGGTCAGTCCATAATTAATTTTGGTTAATTATGATTTTAATGGGGTCAATTCCAAAAAAAACCCTAAACTTTAGGTTCAGTCCCAAATATACCCCAAACTTTTTTTTGTCTCAAGAAAAACCCCAAACTTTAGGTTCAGTCCCAAATCTATCCCGAACTTTTCTTTGTCTCAGAAAAAACCCCAAACTTTAGATTTAGTCCCAAATCTACCCAAAACTTTTCCTTTGTCTCAGAAAAAACCCCAAACTCTTAATCTATTCTTAAATCTATCCCAATTTTTTTTGTCAAAAAAAAATCAGCAAATTTTACTCTAATCCTAAATTTGCTCTAGTTAGCCTCTGTCCAAAAGCCGTATTAGTAATCCCTAATTTTTTATGTCCTAAAATGGTTTTATTTTGAAAATAATTTTCTATGATATCTTGTTTCTATGTGGAAATGCTATGTTAAGTTGGGATTAGATCATGGGGTATATTTGAGAACAGATCAAAAATTGGTGATTTTTTTAGTACAAACGGAGGGTAAAACCCCAAATTAGTATACTCGTTAATTACGACATATTATTTAATTTAGAAATTTGACAGTAAAATTTAACGAAAAATAATATATGGTAATTTGTTTTGGTGGTCAAAAAAATAATTTTGGGTAAATTTGTCATATATGTACCAATTTGAGATTTTTTTAGACAAAAACAAAATTTGGGATAGATTTGGAACTAAAATTAAAGTTTAGGGTTTTTTAGACAAAAAAGAAAAGTTCGGGGCAGATTTGGGACTAAACCTAAAGTTTGGGGTTTTTCTTGAGACAAAAAAAAGTTCGGGGTATATTTGAATTTGGGCTGACCTAAAGTTTGGGGTTTTTTGGAATTGACCCGATTTTATGCCATGATCATCCCTTTATTTAAAAAAAAAAAAGGATTAAAAAAATTTGCAAAAAAGAAAATGTTCAATTCATTAAGTTTTTTTTTAAATTGCAAAAAAAAAAGTGCAATTCATGCCTTTATTTCCCCAAATCGTGCCATGAATTTCTTGTTTGAATTTCTTTTTTTCAAAAATTTCCCGTGCCTTAAAAAGAAAAATGGGGCAAAACCAAAAAAATTGCAAAAATAAAAAACGTTTAGTTCATCAAGTTTTTTTAAAAAAATTGCAAAAAAAAGAAAGTTCAATTCATGCCTTTATTTCCCGAATCGTGCCATGAATTTCTCGTGTGAATTTCTTTTTTTCAAAAATTTCCCTTGCCTTAAAAAGAAAAATGGGGCAAAATAAAAAAATTTGCAAAAAAAAAAAAAAACGTTCAATTCATCAAGTTTTTTTTTTTTATTATTTAAAAAAACATTGCAAAAAAATGTTCAATTCATGCCTTTATTTCCCCGAATCATGCCATGAATTTCTTGTTTAAATTTCTTTTTTTTTTAAATTTCCCATGCCTTAAAAAAGAAAAATGGCGCAAAATAAAAAAAAAGTTCAATTCATTAAGTTTTTTTAATTTTGCAAAAAAAAAAGAGTTCAATTCATGCCTTTATTTCCCCAAATCGTGCCATGAATTTCTTGTTTTGAATTTCTGTTTTTCAAAAATTTCCCATGCCTTAAAAAAGAAAAATGGTGCAAAATAAAAAAAAATAAAAAAAAAAAAAAAAAATCTTTTAGCATGAAAATAGGTTTCTTCATAAAAGACTTTTTTTGCAAAGCATATGTCAATTTTAATTCAGTTTTTTTATTATTTCCTTCGTATCCCGAAACATCCCTTGACTTCATGTGACGAAAAGGGCATTTGAAATTGAAAAATCAAGTTCCAATGAGCTGGACTCATTGAATTCAAGAACACCATTCCAAGAAAATAAGGGCAAACAGAGAAGATCACCCTGTTTTTTTAAAAAAAGAAAAAGAAAAAGAAAAAAGGGGTATGTCTCGATCCCTAGCAGGATTTTAGGAATGACGCTCTCTCCCTTTTCATTTACAGGGAATAAAAGACAAGGTGTAATAGGCATATACACATGATTAAACTCGGAGCATGCGGATCGTAATAGCTCAAGAAAAGCTTCCAGAGACGTTTCCTCCATGCTGCTTTTGGCCTCCCCAATCTCTCGAGTTATCTCGGAGATTCCATAAAAGCTTGAGGCACATGATCTTGCCCAACATTGCTGATATCCAACAATGAGAGAGGAAAATTTCCATAGAAGGAAGGCGTTGAAGATGGATCGACCATCATCGGCCATTCGTCTAGGGCCATAGGCAAAGAGGGTCAACCAAAATGAAGTGCCAAGTCGTGGGAAGACCATGGCAGTCATCAACATTCAACATATGCTAAGAAGTCGTTAAATACAAAATTTATAGAAGGGTAACTTGGTATCGTTTCAAATACCTCGCTCTAACTTCATTCCTAATATATTTTCCCTGTTTTGACAGGAATCATCAACATTCAAAAAAACTGACCTGAAAGGTTAATTCGAGCCAACTGATACTGGCCAAGCAAGCACTTGGAGACAACCCATGCTGAATTCGCCTGACTTGGTGTAAAAAGACATGTCATCTTCGCGGCCAGATCGCTTAATCAAAAAAGATGCGCCCCATGGACACCACCGGTGCTTTAGCCGAGTGGTATCCGGGATTGGAGCACCAAGGTCCGAATGGGGGTTCGAACCCCTGAAGCTGCATTAGCCGCACGTGGAAAAAGAAAGAAAAAAAGAAAAAAAGAAAAAAAAAAAAAAAACAATAATTTTTTTTTTTTGCATACCGAGATCGAAAATTCAGGATCTCATGCTCACTTTAAGCCTCAGGACTGTGGGTTCATTCAATCATTTGCAAACTGACAAAGGGTAATGCTGTATCGTTTCCAGTTTTCCAGTTTTTCAACTCTGAAAATTCATACACTGACATATTCCCTTTCATTCTTTGTAGGGTCATCTGTCCACCAAAAGTGTGGACGACAAAATAGGAAGAGAAATGTCAAATTCCAATGACAATATTGGATCAATTCTCCCAAGTGAAATGGCGTCCTAAGGATCGCTAAAGTGGATGATAGGAATCTTTTGGGCCTCAGTTTGCATTTACTTTCAGCCCTGCTTAATAATTTATTTCAAAGCAAATATGCCTGCCCAATGAAGGATTGGATTTCCAACCTCGACTGATCATTCATGCACCCTTTCCTCCCTGAGTAGGAGCAGTCCAGGGGTGCCCATTTTTGAATAACCCCATTTGTATTCAAGATTTAACACTGTAGAGACAATTTTGCATTTTATGCTCTCGAAATTTTTTTTTTTTTTGTAAATTAAATTATTCTAAGGTTGCAAACTTCTCCATGCTTAGAATGCTCCACGCCTTTTCAAAATGGATTTTTGCATGATGATTTTGTCTATTTAAGTCATTGATTCTACGAGAATTATCAAATAGACATCTGAACAAACGATGCGAGATTAATTGAGCATGCTAAATGAGGAACATCAGGATGATGAAAGGCGAACTATATCCTACACACAATCCTCTTATTAAACACTTGTGAGGGGAGCATAGGAAATTCCATATCCGCAGGGTAAAGAGTTCTCTTGCGAATGGTACAACGACCAAAGTGATGAGGAGCATTTCATTTCTCTACCCTAAACACTACAGGTTATCCATTGATTAACCCCTTTGAGCCCCATGCCCCTGTGAAGTGTCTTTCATATTACCCCTGTCAAGAACCACCCCTCACTAGGGCAGATTGGAGGAAAGGCGGCATCATGAGGTGAGAAAATAGATAGGAATTTTCTTGCTTGCACTGGCATCAATCTTTGGGTGTCTTTATTGCATATGAAAACTTATGGTAATTTAAGTGCCCTAGAATAACGAAGAGCAATTTTTTCTCTATTTTGCGTACTTGTATCCAGTGTACAGCCCCATTGAGTTTGTAAAAAAACTCATGCTGATATCAACCCCCACATTCGGGCAAAGAAAAGGTCGCTATTATTCAAATAGCATGAGCCAAAGTATTGATTGAAGACAAAGACCCAAGAGTCTAGGACAGCCTTGAATGAAAACTAGGGGTATGGAAAAAGCAGTGTGCCTGGTAAAAGCAAGGCCAATGCCCATAGATATGAAAATTGCATTGAAAACTAGAAGCATAAAAAGCGGTGTGCCTAGTGAAAACAATGTCAACCCCTCAAGCAAAAAGTGAGTGATGATTTGAAAAAAGAAGAAAGGTTTTCTTCTATTCTTTATTGCTTACCAAATTACAAAGAATATAACATATAAATAGAGTCTAGGATTGCTAAAAATAGAAAGAAATAAAAAACAGATTTCCTATTTCCTGATTCTAACTATTTATTTCCTAATTTATAAATGGAAACAAAATAATTTCATATCCCGAAATTATCTTCAAAATCTTTGAGATTTTCTTCGAATTCTTCGACACCCCCTCAAGTTGGTGCATAAATATCTATCATGCCCAACTTGCGACAAGGGACTCGAAGTTAGGTCTGAACAATCCCTTTGTAAGAATGTCGGCTATTTGTTGTGTTGTTGGCACAAATGGCATACAAATAGCTCCTGCATCAATATTCTCCTTGATAAAGTGTCTGTCAATCTCAACATGTTTAGTTCTATCATGTTGCCTTTGGATTATGAGCAATATTGATTGCAGCCTTATTGTCACAAGATACAACTTCATAGGCATTTCCACCGATACTTGAAGTTCTTCTAGTACTCGTTTTAGCCACAACATTTCGCAAATCCCATGGGCCATTGCTCGATATTCAGCTTCGCACTACTTCGTGCCACCACATTTTGCTTCTTACTTCGCCAAGTAACCAAGTTCCCCATACGTATGTACAATATCCCGATGTTGACCTTCGTCCGTAATGGACCCGCCCTTGATCTGCATCCGTGTATGCTTCAATCCCATGTTGAACAGATTTTTTGAATAACAGACCTTTTCAGTGCGCTCTTTAGGTATCTTAGGATTCTATACACAGCCTCAAGATGTTTTTCATATGGAGAGTGCATAAATTGGCTTACCATACTCACAGGCGAAGGCAATATCCGGTCGAGTATGCGACAAATAAATAAGTTTCCCTACTAACTTCTGGTATCTCAATGTATCAATAGGAGCCCCATTTTTGTCATCTCCAAGTTTCGATTGGGATCTATCGGAGTTTCGCTGGTCTACAACCGCTCATTCCCGTTTCTTTTAGAAGATCTAGGATATATTTTTTCTACGAGACCACAATTCCCTTTTCGATCGAGCTACCTCCATTCCAAGGAAATACCTTAGAGTTCCTAAATCCTTGATCTCAAACTCAGAAGCGAGGCATTCTTTCAACCTATTCATCTCAACAATATTATTCCCAGTGAGAATGATGTCGTCCACGTACACTATAAGAATTGCAACCTTACGATCACAAGAATGCTTTATAAACATGGTATGATCAGTTTGTCCTTGAACATACCCTTGTTTCTTCACAGATTGAGTGAACTTCTCAAACCAGGCCCTTGGTGACTGTTTTAGTCCATATAGTGATTTCTTTAATTTACATACCTTTGATCCAAATCTTCCTTCAAAGCCGGGGGGGAAGTCCATGTATACTTCTTCCTCTAAATCTCCATTCAGAAATGCATTCTTCACATCTAGTTGTTGCAAAGGCCAGTCAAGGTTAGCTGCAAGTGATAGGAGCACTCTTATAGTGTTTAGTTTTGCAACCGGAGCAAAGGTCTCAAAGTAATCAATCCCGTAGGTTTGGGTGAATCCTTTGGCAACCAACCGAGCTTTATACCTTTCAAGAGATCCGTCGGATCTATGCTTGGTTGTAAATACCCATTTACATCCAAGCGTAGTCTTTCCCTTGGGTAGATCCACCATATCCCATGTTCCATTTTTTTCTAGAGCTTTCATCTCCTCAAGAATCGCTTCCCTCCACTCGGGAACTGTAGAGCATCTGTACAGTTTTGGAATCTCCACACGAGACAATGTTGAGGTAAAGGCACGGAAATTGGATGACAGGTTTTTGTAAGACACATAATGAGCCATAGGATGTTTGGTACAAGACCTAACTCCTTTTCGAATAGCAATAGGTATGTCAAGTTCATTGATAGACTCATTTTTTTGACTAAGATCAAGCTGGACAGATTGAGTTGGAATATTACCTGAAGATTGTATGGAGTTATGGTCAGGCCTTGGTTCGGACTCATGGCTCTTTAAAGGAGCAGAATACTCTATTTCTTGAGTTTTGTCTCTTCTCGTGTAGACTTGAGAATATGATGGAAACTCTGTATTCTTGGTAATAGTTTCATACCTGTTATGCTCACAAGTAGGATGAGATGCCAATATAGGTGGATCCGAATTTTCATTATTTAAAGCATATGGTTTAAAGCATATGGTTCAAAATCTGGTACAAGTGTTGTAGGAACTGGATTTTTAGAATGAGGATGTTCGGTATTGTGCGAATCTGCACTTTCTTTCCCCCGAAGATGAGCTCCGAAAAAATGTGTTGATTCAAAAAAGTGACATCCATGGAAATAAACATTTTTCTAGAAATTGGGTCAAAGCATTTATACCCTTTTTGATTAGGAGCATAACCAACAAATACACATCATTTTGCTCTAGGGTCAAGTTTTCCACGATTTCTATCATGTATATGAACAAAGCAAGTGCATCCAAATAGTTTTAAGGGTAAGGCCGAAGCAAGTCTAGAGGCTGGGTAGGTCTTTTGAAGGACTCTCAAAGGTGTTTGAAATCTTAACACTCTAGATGGCATCCTATTGATAAGATATGTAGATGTAAGAAGAGCTTCACCCCAAAGATACGTGGGAACTTTGGCTGTGAAAAGTAAAGCCCTAGTTACTTCTAGAAGGTGTTTGTTCTTCCTTTTACGCCACCCCATTTTGTTGAGGGGTGTCGGGGCAGGAACTTTGATGCACAATCCCTTTTTCCAAGAAAAATTGTCCCAAAATTTTATTAAAATATTCTTTCCCATTGTCACTCCTAAAAATTTGGATTTGCGCTTGGAATTGTGTTTGTATCATGGTGTAAAAATTTTTGAAAACAGTCTCAACTTCAGATTTCTCTTTTAACAAGTATACCCAACTCACCCTTGTATGATCATCAATAAATGTAACAAACCACTTCTTTCCTGATTGTGTAGGAATTCTAGATGGGCCCCAAACATCACTATGAACTAAGGAGAATGGTTTTGACAACTTGTAGTTTTGTGAGGGAAAGTTGGTACGATGATGTTTGGCTAATTCACAAAATTCACACTTAAATGAAGATGGACTTTTATTAAAAAACAACTTTGGGAACAAAACCTTTAAATATTGAAAATTCGGATGACCTAACCTATAATGCCATAACATAATATCATCATCCTTAATAACAGAAACAGATTTGAAACAACTACCCTGAACATGTCTACTTGAGCTTGTTCCATCCTCAAAGAAATAGAGTCCTCCGCTCTCTTTAGCATTGCCAATCGTCCTCCCGAGGTCAAGTCCTGAAACTCACAATGAGATGAGAAAAAAATTAGCTCGACACTTTTGATCAAAGGTTATTTTTGATGGACAGCAAGTTACAAGATAAATTTGGGACATGAAGAACATTGTGAAGTGTGAGAGTTGGTGAGAGCTTGATAGATCCTGTTCCGGCAATGGCTGAAAGAGAACCATCTGCAATTGTGATTTTTTTATTTCCAGCACACGGACTATAGGTGGAAAAGAGTTTTGAACAACCTTTGTCATATGATCGGTTGCTCTGAATCGAGAATCCATGGAGTAATTTGGTGTGGATTTTCTATGAGGAAGGCGGTAGGAAAAAAATTACCTTTTTGGGCTAAAGAACACAAAGGAATTGAGGAAGGTTGTGGAGATTGAAAAAGTTTGTATAGGTGCTCTAATTGTTCCTTTGAGAATGGAATTGAATCGACTTGATTTGCTCTTCCTTATTTGTTGCTTGGAATGCACGACCATCACTATTGCTCCTTCTCTTCCAACCTTCTTTCTTCCAATTTTGCGGTTTCCCATGAATTTTCCAGCAGGTTTCTTTGGTGTGCCATGGTTTCTTGCAATGTTCACACCATGGTTTCTTCCTCCCTGTCTTCCTCGAAATTAGGCCCCGAGATACAAGTGCAGAATTTTCTGATATAGAAATAGCACTTGTTTCCGAATCACGAAGCATGATTCGCCTCCGAGATTCCTCTCTTCTAACTTCAGAGAAAACCTCACGAATGGATGGCAGAGGCTTTCGGCCAAGGATTCTGCCTCTCACCTCATCCAAGTTTCGATTAAGGCCTGCTAAAAATATATATACTCTATCGTTCTCTTCTCTCTTCATGTGTCTTCTCGTGATCAGCTGGACTTTGCCATGTATCATCATAGCATTGATCTAATTCCTGCCACAAGGTCACTATTTCATTGTAGTAAATAGTGACCTCACGATCCCCCGCTTTGATTGCCATAGTTTTGTCTTCAATTCAAAAATCTGGGAAGAATTTTCCAGATCATAATATGTTTCTCTCACAGCATCCCATACATCTTTGGCAGTTGGAAGAAAAAGATATGGTTTTCCAATTGCTGGCTCCATAGAATTCGGCAACCAAGCAATCACTAAGGAGTTCTCGGATCTCCATATCTTCCAAGATGAATTGCTTTTTTCTGGTTCCTTCACCTCGCCTATCAAGTGGCCTAGCTTCCCTCTACCATCAATTGCTAGTTTCATCGATTGAGCCCACTCCAAATAATTTTGGCCATTTAATCGGTGAACTGTTAATAGCAAGTTGGAATTCTGAGAGAATTGCTCTCCACCGTTGCTCGATTGTGCAGAGAGATCAGCTGGGTTTTGAGTCCCGGTCATCGCCGTTTTCACCATCGTAAGAGCTAGATTCAAAACCAAAGCTCTGATACCATGATGATTTGAAAAAAGAAGAAAGGTTTTCTTCTATTCTTTATTCTTTATTGCTTACCAAATTACAAAGAATATAACATATAAATAGAGTCTAGGATTGCTAAAAATAGAAAGAAATAAAAAACAGATTTCCTACTTCCTGATTCTAACTATTTATTTCCTAATTTATAAATGGAAACAAAATAATTTCATATCCCGAAATTATCTTCAAAATCTTTGAGATTTTCTTCGAATTCTTCGACAGTGAGGCTTGAGCAAAGTTGTTTGCCAATGAAGTTTTTGTACGAAGATGAACCCCATCGATGAGGAGGAAGACTGGTGACAACATTGAGATGATCACCATTTCTTGTACACATCCTTGAGTCTATGAATCGCTTTGTTTCTCAACCCATGAACAGAATATACGTGGTGTCCATTTGTAAAAGTCTCTTCCGACTATGGCACTTGAATTAACGTAGGAATTCATATATTTATAAGCATCGCTTGAAGAAGTACGAGCAAGATTATTTCTATCTCTTTTTGCAGGGTTCTTGACTTGTAGACCCGGAGATGATTGTATAGCATATCTTTCATGAGCCTTGACCTTCACGGTCCAATTTGCTAAGCCTTTGACCAAGCCTACATTCCAATTGTAGCAAAAACCTTTCAGATAGGTAAAGTCGTACCATTTGCAAGAATATTCGGACCCCTGTCGATGTGATGATAGTGAAAGGGTGAGATTCCTATAATCCTGCATTAATGGTCGGGACAAAATAGCCTCTTCAACGAGAGTGAGTGAAAGCCCTTTCAGATTGAGGCCCCTCATTTGGCAATGCTCGAGACATCCACATTTTGAGTATATAATGTCTTTCTAAATTTTTCCTAGTGGAACTTTGGTGATGCAAATTGACAAAAATTGTCATGCACGAACCTCATTTGAATTGAAAAATTTACATTACAAGAGACACACTTTCAGAAAACAGAGATATCTTTAGGTAAGTATATCTTTTCGCCTATTTTCGAGAAGCTTGTGGTCGAATAGGTATTTCCTAAAGTACCTACCACTGTCTAGGTACTCTCTCTCTCTTCGACGTTCGATTTATTCGAGTTGTCCTCTGAGTGTAAAAACCTGTGATCGTCCAGGTATCCCATTATTTTGGAGTACTTGCCATTGTCCAGGTACGCTCCCTCATTGACACTCAACCTATTTAAGTCGCCCTCTACATACAGATTTCTGTGACTGTCCAGGGTATGGATACTGGTAATTGTTTAAGTATCCCATTTTCTATGAGTGCCTACCATTGTTTAGGTACTCTCTCTTATTATCAGGACACTCGACTTGTTCGAGTTGTCTCCAAAATGCATTTTTTGATGCTTATAACTGTATAGGTATTCCATTGCTTTGTTTGCTTGTGGCCATCCAGGTATGCTCCCTTATTGCTGGCACTCAACTTGCTCGAGTTGTCCCCAAATTATATCTTTGAATACTTCTGCCTGTCTGGGTATTCCATACTATTTCAATGCCTGCGAATGTCCAGGTATCCTCCAAGGTTAGTGCTTGTGAACATCCAAACACTATTTCGATGCTTGTTGATTTATCCAGGTGTCTTCCAATGTATTTTTCCAAGAAATATCACAAGAGAATCGACACGGTGTGCTTCTGTAGCCCGGAGTCTCCCTCATTGACCCGGCATGCTTCCGTAGCCCGGAGTCCCTCTCATCGACACGACGGGCTTTTGTAGTTCGGAGTCCCCCCTTTATTGATCTGGCGTGGTTTCGTAGCCCGGAGTTCCCCTCATCGACCCAACGTGCTTTCGTAGCCCGGAGTCCCCTCATCGACCCGGCGTGCTTTCGTAGCCCGGAGTCCCTCTCATCGACACGGCGTGCTTTCGTAGCCCGGAGTCCTCTCATCGACCCGGCGTGCTTTCGTAGCCCGGAGTCCCTCTCATCAACACGGCGTGCTTCCATAGTCTGGAGTCCCCCTTATCGACACGGCGTGCTTTTGTAGCCCGGAGTCCCCCCTTTATTGACCCGGCGTGCTTTCGTAGCCCGGAGTCCCTTTCATCGACCCGGCGTGCTTCTGTAGCCCGGAGTCCCTCTCATCGACACGGTGTGTTTCCGTAGCCCGGAGTTCCCCTTATCGACCCGGCGTGCTTTTGTAGCCCGGAGTACCCCTTTTATTGACCCGGCGTGCTTTCATAGCCCGGAGTCCCCCCTTTATTGACCCGGCGTGCTTTCGTAGCCCGGAGTCCCCCTCATCGATACGATGTGCTTTCGTAGCCCGGAGTCCCCCTCATCAACCCGGCGTGCTTTCGTAGCCCGGAGTCCCTTTTATCGACACTGCGTGCTTTCGTAGCCCGGAGTCCCTTTCATCGACACGGCGTGCTTTTGTAGCCTGGAGTCCCTCTCATCGACACGGTAAGTAAACTAATGTCCTTGAGAAAGATAAGGAAATATCCTGGTACTTGCCAAAAACTCGGGGTTCGCACCCCATATCACTCTTTCTTGGTAAGTAACTACATGTATTTTTCTTATCCATTTTAGTATGTATTATGCATTATTGCCATTTTCCGCTTTGGACACTTGGTCCTAGGTGAACTAGCATCTATTGCATATGCATGGACAAAATTTAGGTATTGATTCGTCTTTGAAAGCAACTTCTACGAGCTCACATTCAAAGAGGGGCAGCTGTTGACACCTAAATTTTGACTAAGTGTTTAAATTTAAATTGCATAGAAAATTAGGGTTCAATTTGACCCTAACAAAAATGATTCTCACATAACCTGGATACTAATGTCGTTTGCATATATTAATTTTAATTTTAATTTTTATCTTTATTTTACTATAATTTTATTATCATCATTATTTAAAAAGTAAAAAAAAAGGGAGAGAAGCCCATGGAAGGGCTGGGCTTTCACGCCCGGCCCCTTTCTTCTTCTTTTTCTCTTATCCACGCGAGCCCGGCCCGTATTCCCCATTCTTTTCTTCCTTGGGCCCATTTCTTTTTCTCTTTTTTTCCTTGGCCCGGCCCTCTCTATTTTTCTTCTTCTTCTTCCCTTCTTCTTCTTCCCGCACGCGAGAAGCGGGGAGAGTAGAGCAGAACTAGGGCGGCCGGCGACGGATGGGGACTCCTCGCACGCACCATTAATGTCGTCCGGTGGAGCGGCGCAAGACCGGCGGATGACCCGGATGGATGGGACTCGTCTTCAATGCGAAGCAAGTGGCGGAGCACGCGGGCGGCTGAGGTCACGCCGGTTCGGCCGAGGGAGAGCCCGGCTGGGCGCCGAGGACCGCCCCGAGGACCGCTGGTCGGAGCACCTCCGTCGACCGGGCTCCTTGCCTATAAATAGAGGGGTCGAGCAACGGAGAGCAAGACAGCAAGCAACGAAAAAGAGAGAGTTAGAGAGAGATCTGCAGAGAGAGATCTAAGAGGGAGAAGAGAGGCGAGTGGAGGAGCGAGCTCGGCGGCCTTCCTCGGAGAGACGTCCGGGAAGTCCAAAGAGTGAGCGAGAACCAAAGGGGGCGGAGGTACCAGATCCGAGAGATAGAAGAGGGAGGGTCGAGAGAGACCGCCGTCCATCGCGCCCGAGTCGTGGCGACAACCGCTGCGTGCTTCTTTCCCCGTGTCAAGGCTTCGCCGACCGGCGTCGTCGCGGCCGTCGGGACGAAGGACCAGACAAGGCGACTCTCGACGTGTCTCCGGCCGGTCGACAGCGGCGGTGCCCCTTCGCCGGAGCTGTCTTCGTCGCGACGGGAGAAGCCGCGAGGAGTCCGGTGAAGGAGCGGGGGAGGCCGCGAGCCAAGTCGGGTGAGGTACGAACCGGGTAGGGTTAGGTTGTTCGGGCTGGCTGGATTTGGTCGCCGGGCCTAGACAAGGCCATTAGGCCCTTTTATTTATTTTTAGACTTGGGCCGGGTTTTTTTTGCCGGGCTTATGTCTCGAGTTGGGCCGGGCCCGCGAATTAGGCCCAATCGGTTGGGGAAATGCATGGCCGGGACCAGTGAAACGGGTCGGCCCGACCCGGTCCATTTATTATATAATATAATTTTTATTATTTTTAATAATAAAAAAAAAAAAAAAATTTTTTAAGAAAAATCAAGAAAATCCAGAAATATTTTATGTTTTCCAAAAATATCAGAAAATCCAAAAATATTTTGTATTTCACTTTTTCTAGAAAAAACCAGAAATTTCAGAAATATTTTATATTTTCAGAAAATCATAAAAACCCAAAAATATTTTAATATTTTCCAAAAAGAAGGAAAAAGCCAAAAAAAAAAAAAATGTTTGTTTCAACAATGCATGAAAAGTCATTGAAAAGTTCAAAAATATCAAATCGGAGGGTTTAAACAAGATTAGATATTGGATAGGCATTAGTGATTAACTATTGTAATCAAGTCCCCGATCCTAGTTTTTCTGGTTGCGCAGGAGTAAAATATTTCTCCCAATATTTTACTTGGGTTTCTAATCGATCCACCCCAAACTAATTAGTGGCGACTCCTTTTTAAATGAAATTGAATTGCAGGTTAAAAACTTGAACCTTAAGTCGTGAATTGGTAGGCTTGGGAGAGCCCGGGCTAAACCCTGATGAAAGGCGTTCAGCCATGCCATTAGCCTCCGGACGCGAGAAGGAGGTCGCGACAATTGGGACCTGGCTGAGGATGAAGAACAAAAAAATTTATTTTCGTATCTTGGTTTCTGCAAGAATACAAAGTTTAGCACAGTTTCTGGCTTTGGATTAGCCTTCTTATCAAAATCTTAATCCCATCCTCCATACTTGTCTTCTGATATCAAACAATGTATTCCCCATTGTGCAGGTCAGCATCCTCCTGGGGTTTACGGCGCTTTCATTAGTTACAAGCAGGACAACATGCTCCACATCGTGAGCCATCTCAAGAATGCTCACGGAGGGAGATCAAAACGTTGGTTGATTTTACATTGGATGGAGGAAGTTCTGGCCAGTGATCAAGCAGTCGAAGATTGCCGTTGTGTTCGTCTCTCAGAATTTCCAATTATCACCGTGGTGCCTTAACGAGTTGGTGGAGATCCTCGAATGCCCAAAAAAATGATATGGGGGGTCTTATCGTGTTGCCCTTTTTCTAGGGCATTGATGCGAGAGAGCTGCGAGTGCAGTCCAGACATCTTGTGGAAAGTATTGGCAAAGGCGAAATGGGTTTCAAACAAGATAATCCACGCTAGATCCAGAGGCGGAGAGATGCTTTGCGTGCACTGGGCATGATCAAGGGCTTTTCTTTTTAATGTGGACATCACTCCCCCTTGCAACCCACACTAATAGTGGCATCAAAAGAGGAGTATTAACTCTTAAAAAAATACGAGTGGCGATGGCATCAAAAAAGAAGATATGTTTGGATTTTACTTTTGCACTTCTTTCTGACTACACCCACGCACCCACTTCTCTCTCTCTCTCTCGTACACCAATTATTGGCTTCCCGTGGGGAGGTAGTCTTACTTCATCGGATGCCTTTATTCTTGATCATGATTGTTGACGAGAGAATGAAAGGAGCTTAAATAAATATTAAACCGTGTCATGCATGAATTGACTCCATATAAATCAATAAAATGGCTTTATATTTAGATAAAAATGGCAATCTTTTGTTTGCATATTACCTTTTATATAATCAGTTAGTTGACTTTTTCGTTTAGCTCTTTTCTTATAAGAGAATATTGTCATTTCAAAAATGAATTACTCCATATATAGTCACATGCTATGTCCACTTGGGTCAATCATTGTTATAATATCCATTATTCTCATTTTGTTATCGACAAACTAAAACCCAAGAATCACATGTCAACTAACAATAACAAATATATCTTATTGATAAGGAAGACGAAATATCATCTTAGATAAAAGAAGAAAAGTTATTCTTCACCAAGGTTGCGTTGATCATATTGCAATTATGTCTAGTCCCCTTTTGTTGTAGCTCTTTTTAATGACAAAAGAAAAGTTTGTGGAAATTGTGCTGATAACAAATGTAAGTAATTTTCAATTTTACAACAATAGAATGTTTTAGCTATAAATTATTTTAATCTTAGTAGACTTGATTGAAGGGTGGGCGAAAGGCTGGTCTAGACTCGGCTGAATTATTTATGCCAGTTAGAATTCAATGCGTTTGTCTGGTTTTATGCTGTGCAAAGCAGATGCCTCCTCTCTAGACGATCCATGATATGGCCAATTGCCCCCAGGATCGTGATATCTTTTCGTTTTAGGGGAAATAACCACAATGTAACCCGTAAAGATGGCTTCTTGCTGGTGGTATGGTTCTATATGCAGTTTTTAGCCATGTGAATGGATGGCTGATCAATTACATACATGTATACGCAGCATCAGATGAATTTTAGGAGTGATATGTGACAGAAGACGTAGTTACACGTGGGTATTTGACTATTGATAGGAGTAGATAAGGGTTTCCATAGTTAGAGTTCAATTACGATTCGAATAGGGAAACTGTTGACCACTTGAGGGTCTTTGCTGGTTCTGAATGTGATCGGATATTCAGTGATCTGTTTGTTGTCGAATGAGCTCGTGCACTATTACTAACATTCGTGAATAAACACTTGTCCTATCCTGCAAGTTGATAAAGCTTGCGCTTCACCTGATGCTTCTCAAGAAGGACGGACCACACAAACAGGTCTGCGTCATCGGTGATGTATTCCAATAATACCAAATAAACATGTGACCCGGCATAGAAGGCCAGGAGGGAAGACAATTTCCGCGCATTCATTATAAGAGTTTCTTCATTTTCGTCCTTTATGTAAAAGCAAATATACTGTGAAGCGCAGCTTGGACTGTATTCCTCTAGTTAGATTCTTTTCCTCTTCCGTGTTACGTTACTGGGGAGACGAATGATAATTCTGCAGATCAAAAAAGCAATGTTCTCATCCATTAGGCTAAAAGTTACGGCAATGCATTGCACCATCGTTCGCCTGACACGTAAGGCATGCACGCGAACAACTGGAATCACTCACATCTCATTATGTTGGATGTCGTGTCGATAATCAAATATTCCGAAGTTCGCATTAGAAGAACGGCGACGTTAAGCTGCACAAATCTTCTGGCTTTTGAGGACGATATTCCCTCCGCAATGGGTAGTCAAAGGCTTGAAGATTCCCCTATAAAAAGGCTATCTTATAGTACATTGTGTTATGCTAAGGCAGTTGTAACTTGTAATGCTAAAGTAGACAAATACTTTATTGGAATTTAATTGACCATAAAACAAGATAATAGGAAGATACAATATTGGAATGTAATCAATGACAAGATATTTAGGAACTATAGCTATGACCACGACACATAAATCAAAAAATAACAAGTTCAACTTGTGCTTGAGGGAGGGTTGTCATGCACACGAGCGCTAGTATTTATTGTACTCACAACGTAACTGCTCACAAGCAATGACTCTTCACCTCTGCTCGTCGCCACCTTGAGCGGTTAACTTTCCAATGACTCTTCGTTTGACTGTTTATCTATACCTTTCCATCAGTATCTTCCTCAGCCACCAGCTGCTATCGTAGGTCGATAACTGACCATAGTCATCAATAAGCCATAGGAATTCTTGTGATCGGTATGGCCATCGAAAAAGGCTTATCTATCAGTGCCTCACCAATGGCCACACCGTGTCCAAGTCACGTGCTCTTTAAATTAGTATCATGCCGATAACTTAAATAATTTGTGTCAAAAACACATCTCATATTAGTGTGAGAATTATCTTTATAATTTCTAAGGTTTGGATCGTCCTCTTTTGTTAGAATCAATGCGAAAATTGATTCTTTTTTGCGCATGATCCTGAGCTTTGGCATTAGAACATAACTTGGATCTGCTTTTTTTTATCAGCTTACTAGTTTTTCCATTTCTTTTCTAGTGAAATTCAACAATTCTCTTGTGAGAAGCACAGATAAATTATTCGAGTTTCCACGCTCATAATATGTCCAAAAAAAGAAAAAAAAAAAACAGCACTCATCACGTAGGGCGACCAGTGTTATTGTGTAAATCTGTGGCAATCTCTCAACCCTATTTAAGTAAAGCGTTAGGCTAGATTATTCAATAAATCCAATACATGTAATTAAATGAATCTTGACCGATAGATCTAGTAAGGCACATGTGAGACCACATGGAATTCACTATTTTTAGTAGTCATTTAGACTCCAGGTTTTTTTCCCTTTTGACCTGGTCTATCCTATATCTACTTTACAAGTCGTTGTGTGGGCTATGCACTAGGCATGTTGCGAAACGCTGCGCCCTTATCACATGTTGTGACAAGACTCGCAAATTTTGTGCTCAAAAAGCTACGAGAGCTCAATCGCATGTTAATTTTCCTACTTAGGCTCAATTCGGTTAGAAATTCAAGATACTCAAGCACAACTCAATTCTAATTGGGTTTTAAATAAAGCTCAAGCTTTACATAATTTTAAGTATCTTGTGTCTATTTCAATAATTATTGAATATTTTAAAAATAATGAAAGCCCAAAGCCAATCAAGATGAATACTGGTAAGCTTGAGCTCGAGTAGCTTGAATTCGAACTTGACTTGAAATTAGGTGAGTTGATCTCGAGTACTTATTTAGTAGAGTGGCGTTAAGCTACAACCAAGTTGAGACAAGCTACTGTCTAGGAGCCTGAGTTAGATTTGCCCTGAATGAGGAATATGTAGACAAAGATATTGATCACGATGCTCTTGAAATTTCATTGGATGTTTCTTAGAAAAATCCTACGCAATTTCATGAATTGAACAGTGAAAAGTTATATAGGTGACAATGTCAATGTCAATATAGGCTTTCAAATTTTTCGGCTACTATAATTATATAAAAGTAAAATTAGCACCAAGATAACGCTTTCTCCGTATTGATTGTCTCCGTCCATCTGGAGCAGAGAAGGAGAAATGGACAGCTTCACCTCGCAACAGGTTATTGTTTCTGCCTTAGCTCCGTTGAATTTGCTCCTCTCGCCGGCCTTCGTCTTTGCCAATGAGATCATATTGCTGTCTACATCTAAAGTTAGGCTAGCTCTGCTGCTTGGTTGTTTGAACCAAGATGAATGGAGCATTTATCTAAGTGGAATCGTCAGAAATTAGCATCTAGTTGGAATGAGATCAGTTGGAAGCTTCACCTAAAATCCTTTGGAAGAGCACGCCCGCCCCTTAGAAAAAGCACGAATGCCATTTTATTCCATCACAATTTGTCTGCAAGCTGGAGTTCCTTTTGTAGCTTAAGTCTGGTTAATCAATAAACTTACTAAACAATTTATGGGATTCTATGCTGGTGATGACTCTCACCACCATCATAAAGTGGTCACGGACGGGTGCTTTGCATCGAGGTGGGGGGGGGTGGGGGGACTAAGCAATGAATTTATGGGTCCTCTTTTGCTGGATATATTCTTGTATTTACAGTTTAGCACCTCGATGGCTGACGTGAAACAACTGTCATAAAAAAGCATTTAAAAAAATCAGAGACTTTACTTTTTTGGTGTATTTTTTCACCAAAAAAAAAAAGAAAAAAGAAAAGTTATTGGACACAGTAATATTGTGCGCACAGGATATGATGATGTCTCACGGAGAAATACCACAATGAAAAATGATGAGCCGACTACACTACTAGGTGCATAGTCTTGAAAGAGTGAGGTTGCAGTCTCCACTGCATATTAGTGAAGAATAATAAATAAAATCAAGAAGAGTTTTCCAATGATATTCACCCCTCATTAGCTAATCTCTCCAAGTCAGGAAGCGAATATGAGGACTGGTCCCACATTTCTTTTTACTGACGAGGGCTGGAGGGAAAACAGATCAAAAGGAAAGGACCAGAGGAAGTCGAGTCGGTCTGACTTAGTCCCATCCGGTCCAGGACAACCTGAACAAGAAGTTTATGGGAGCTTATGCTGGTCATGATGACTCATCATCATCACAAAGTGGTCACCGGTAAAGGCCTACGTTGCCTTCTTTTACCAATCAATGGGCATAGGATTCTGCCTTCTGTTTATTTGAGTTTTCTATTGGGTCGGTTCAGGACTTGATCCCAATCAATAATGCTATATCATTAATTTGATTATATTGACGAGCGAGGGCACACTTTCACTTTCGGTAAGCTCGAATATATTCCTGTGTTTGCTGTTTATTGCCTTGATGCCTGCTTTTTTATATTTATGATTTTTTTTTGGGGTTCCATTGTTTGAGTAGCTCTCTCTTATTTACTTAATTGATGAGTTTAATTTTACTAGATTGACAATTTCAAAACAAAACAAAAAAATAGCTGGACACGTGCACATGAGATCAATGAATTGGACTACCTGTGTGCATGATATATGATAATATTATTAGGATGCATGTATGAATGAGTTGTTTTAGAGAATTTTCATGATAAAGATTAACGTGGTATTGAGCATATAATATTCACTTGTTGTGTCGGCAAGCGAAATGTGAGGCCTGGTGAAGGCAAAATAGATAAGACGTTCAATAGGAAAGGAATTGAAGAAGGACGTCCCATCAAGTCCTGGAAGGAAGTTTGTCGGGAAAAAGCCAAAATGCTATTTCCACGGCAGAGAACTTAGTACTCGGGAAAAAGCAATACCTGAGCTTGTCAGGAATGACTTTTTTGTGCCACTTCAGTTCAGACAGCATTTCTCTGCGTCCAAAGCTCTGGGGAGAAAAAAATATAAATAAAGTGGCCACTTCAGAAGCATACGGCTGACCTACTATCCAGGGGAACCAACACATCTAGTGGCGGATTGGGTCTCTAGGCAATGAATGAAGCAAGTTTTCTGCCAAAAAAACAAAGAACAGAGAAAACCCTACTGTTTTCCATATTCTTGAATAAATTTAGCTCTTGAAAATGAGAGGCTAATGCTCTATTTTGATTCTTATCCGATTTTTATTTTTGGCCAACCTGCTGCCCTGATTGAGTAGTATAAAAGAAAACACACATACATCTATATGTTTGCCAAAATATGAAGTATATAGTCATGGAAAAAGAAAAATACGAGTTGTTTAAGGAAATAGACTTAAATTAGCACGGGATAGGGGAAATCACTTATGTATGGAATGTATATTTTCGAGAGATTTATTAAGCAAATACAATAATTCTATTTTGATTTTCAACTAAAATCTTGTTTGTTGTTTGACAATACCTGACCCTTATTTTTAGCTAGTATGGGCATTTTGTAATAATTTTTTAGGTGAAACTTTGAAATTGAAAATTTATTTAAGTTTGCATTGTTATCATAAATTAAAGAGATCCGAAAAATAATTATTGAAGATTCATCCAGATCTACATAATTGTTTTGCCCTCTATTAGTATATAAATTATTATATAAATAGACAAAGAAGATAAAAAAAAGAAGAAGCACCAATCCTAGTTTGTGAATTTTTTTTCTTTTAATTTTAAAGTCTGCGCAAGTGCTTTACTCTCGTTTGGCGGAAGTTTAAATGGATGCCCGGATTAAAATCTCAAAAATAGTTTCAGAAACATGAATTGGATCCACTTAAATTTATTCAGAGAAATTTGAATTTAACGCATCAATAGTACGATAAACTCAATTCACGGGTCTCGATATGTTTTACTTTAATCATTTACATTGAGACATAAATTAACTTTGAAGTACCTTGCAAATTATAGAATTAATAATATTATAATAAATTATGACGATGCCCAACGTGGCTTCTTTTAGAACATCATTGTCCATTGCAATTGAATTGCTTCTTTTTGGAAAGAAAAAAAGAATCTTTTTTTTTATGCAAACACAGATTGTAGTAGACTCGCACACACACGTACACGCACACGAATGGCCTCTTAGTCAGAGGCTTTGACTATAAATAGTGGCGAGATGTGATGGGTCATTTCAAGATCATGAAGACAAAGATATTGGTTATGATGCTCTAGGAAATTCATTGGAGGTTTATTAAAGCAAATCCTGCTCTTTTTTCACAAATTGAATAGTGAAAGATTATGTGACTATGACAATGTCAATATAGGCATTCAAACTTTTAAGGTACTCTTATTGTACGCAAATTAAGTCAGCATCAAGACAGCGGGTTCACCGTAATGATTGTCTTGGTCCATCTGGAACAGAGAAGGAGAAATGAACAAGTTGACGTCGCACTAGGTTAGGGTTTTTGCCTTTAGCTCCACTGAGTTTCGTCCTCTCACTGGTCTTCATCTTCCCCAATGAGATCGTATTGCTATTTACATCTAAAAGTTATGGCTAGCTCTGTTGCTTGGTTGTTTGAACTAAGATCAATGGAACATTTATCTGTGTGTAATCATCAGAAATTTAGCATCTAATTGGATTGAGCTACATTTAGATGCTTAACCTAACATCCTTTCAAAGGCACGCCCAGCCCTTCAATAGGACACATGTACCTTTTATAGGAATAAATTCTAAAAAATAAGAGTTCCGGATCATTGACTGTTTTTCTGGTTCATCGGCTACTCAACAAGTTTATGCGATCTTGGCGATGACTCATCATCATCATGAAGTGGTCATGGAGGCGCATTAAGCGACAAGAAAATCTAAAACCTAAGGATGCCTTCTTTGACCAATGGCTATAGGATTCTGTCTTACGTTGAATGTGCATACTTTCTCATTGATTTAATCATGTTGATGAGTGAGGGTGAATTTTCCCTTCTTGTAAGCTCGAATATATCTTGTATCCACAGTTTATTGCCCGGATGCCTAATGCAGAAAAGTACTTCAAAAAATAATTCATGGTGAAAAAGTGACGGTACAGTCTGTACCGCATAACCCCATATTCTAGGATTAATTAAGATAAATAATATCAAGCAAGAAGAATATTCTATTATTATTATTATTCGCCCCCCCCTCCAATCCAGCAAGTGCAACATGAGGAGAGGACTGGAGGTGGCAAAACAGAAAAGATTTTCAAAAAGAAAGGAATTGAGGAAGGATGCCCCCACTAGCACAGGAGGAACCTGATCGAAAACACTGAAGTTTTTTTATTGCCAAAGTGCTAATCCCACGGCCGAGAAATAAGCAATATGAGCTTGTCGGGATGGACTTCGAGACTTTAGTTCGTGGAAAACGATAAAGTTGGAGTCGGTTTGTAGCGCTCTGCGTGCAAATCTCTGACGGTCGGATTGGGTCTCCAAGCAATGAATCAAGCAAGTTTTCTGCAAAAAAAAAAAGAAAAAAAAAATCTTGAGATTCCTTTTAAAGCAACCCTACGCTTTTTTGTATTCTAAATTATGCTAGCATGGGTGAAGGGAACATGCTGACGGATTGTTCTGATTCTTATCCAAATAAAAGGATAATTTTTTAATTTTTATTTTAGCCAACCCACTTCTCTGATTATAGTGTTAACACATCTATGTGTTTGCCAAAATATGAAGGATATAGTAATGGAAGAAAGAAGGATTATGAGTTATTTTAGGAAATAGACTTAAATTAGTGTGGGATGAGGAAGATCATTTATGCATGGAATGGAACCTATATTCGAGAGATTTATTGAGTAGAGTAGATATGATTATTCTATTTGCATTGTCCGTTGTTTGAGACCCTTATTTTTTGAAGCTGGTATGGGTATTTTTTGATAATTTTTTGGGCGAAAGTTTGAATTTGGAAATTATTTAAGTCTGCATAGTTATATAAAATAAAGAGATACACAATTGTTTTGCCTCTATTATTGTACAAATTATTACATAAATAGATAAAGAAGATAAAAAAAAATGAAGTACCAAGCCTATTTTGTGAATTTTTTCCTTCTAATTTTAAGATTTGTGGAAGATTAGATTTTATCCCTTTGGTGAAAATTTAAATGGATGGCCGGATAGAAATCTCAAAATATAGTTTTAGAAATATGAATTAGATTAGTCGAATTTATTTGGAGAAATTTGAATTTAACACGTGGAGAGTATGATAAACTCAAATGGCAGGTCTTCACATGTTTTACTTTAATCCATCTATGTTGGGATATGAATTTTTTAACTTTGGATTAACTTGCAAATTATAGCATTTACAATGATTTCTGACCATGCCCCAGGTGGCTTCTTTGAGAATACCATTCCGTTGCAATTTAATCTCTCCTTTTTCAGCAACCAGAATCTTGCACCCTGGCACGCACACCAGGAGCTTATGCTGGTCACCGCTATAAATGGTGCCGCAGATGTAGCGTAGTCACCCGTCCCTTCGCCTTCTTCAATCTCCGACGAGCAAGAGGTCTGGCCACCATGCGCGTCGCAGGTAACAGCAACTTGATGGCGATGGCCCCTTCTCCGCTGTGTTTTATCGTAAGCTTGCTGCCAGTTGAGTGATGCCACGGTCCGAGTGACTGGTACTTGGGAGTGTTTCCTGTAGGATTGGACAAAGTAGGGTAGGATATAAAAGAAAGAATGGAACAAAGACATGTACCATTTTGCCTCTCTCTCCACCTCCACCTCTGTGCCATGGTCATCGACCCAACATCGTCGTTGCCTTCTGCTGCCACCTATCAAGCCGCTCTTACATAATAGCCTCATCGTTGCTTCCCCTATCGTTGCCCAATCACCAAACCGTGCCAACTCTGTTCCGTCTTGATCTTTTAAACCCTTGCAGCCTTGCGTTGCCTCAGATGGCACTGTTGGTTTTGGGCAACCTCGGATCTGGAATTTACGTAGTTGTCGGCAAGGCTGTCTTCACAGATGAGCAAGAGAACGAGAAACAAGGCGACGGCGATGCAGGATTAATGCAAGTGGGCAGAGAGAGAGAAGAGAAAGATTTGCAGATTTTGCCTAAATGGGAGGAATTTCAAATCACCTCTGCTTTGCTCCATTTTCTTTTTTCCTTTACTCCTGAGAAGATCTTCAAGTTCAAGACGATTATCTGTCTCTCCTCTTGTCTTGCATCTCATTATGTTTTATCATAGTTAGATGACTTTTTTTCTTTTCATGGTATTGGATTACATGAGAAAATTCTTGATTCCTTATGATACAGTAACTTATCCTGTCCAAAATGCAAGCAATGAAAAATCAGGTCATCGAATGAATTCTGAAATTCTCAGTACCAATTCTCTTTTCTCCATTTTGGTGAGGAAGGCCTTCTCTCATTTAATTCCCTTTGCCGAACACAAAGAACCAATAGTGAAAAAGGCTTGATTGGCAACTGGCGGCTGGATAAGTTACGCTTATCAAACCCTGTTGTAACTATCATTGAAAGCTACTCACTTCTTCAGTTTCCTTTTCTTGTGAGCCATGAGTATTAGCTGGATTTTGCAGAATAATGAGATATGCAATGACTAGCGATTATATCTGTGATGGTATCTTCCAGAGATGGCAACTTGCTACTTCCATCAGTCATTTTGTTCGTAGAAGTGCAATTATTTGATATTATTAAGTGTTTTACTTGTTTCTTCTTTTGTTAATTCATTAATAGGATTGAAGCGGAGGGACAAGCATTTTTAAGCCAATATCCAGAACGCTTGTATGGCATTAGCTCGTAAATCAACTTGGCTTCCTCAGCTTAGGAAATACTTATCTTTTTGTGCTTTTCGGTCATCGCAACAACCGCTTGTTTCTACCAAAAGAAGTACAACAAGGGCTGCTCGTGGCACTGAATCGACAATTGGCATATCTGAGAAATTTGCTAAATTGAGGAAAAAAGGCAAGGTAAGAACTTCATTTGAGCTTCTTCTTGCTTGTTAACAGTTTCAATGATTATCCTTTGTGACTGTTTGTGGCGAATTTTTTTTTTGTCAGCTTTTCGGTTGATGGTTCATCTCGATGTGACATGACGTGGTTGCTTTCTTGTTGAATCTCAGTAAAACTTTTGAGCATTTTTGTGCAGAGTGTTGGTAATAAGTAAGGCTGAGCTATTATATTCAAGAGATTGTCATACCATATTTAGATTAAATCTCGGGGCAACTAGTTCAAACTTGCACGGCTGGCTATTTAACATGTTGATCGATTTCCTAGAATATCTTTACCGACTTTGGTTTTCTTCTATAACAGTAAATGGGAAAAGCAGCAGGCAATGTTTTTGACTTTCTAGGCTGGTCATCGCTTGGGAGGCAGAAATATACCACATCACATATATGAAGTCAATCACTCTGCCTCCCTATGATTTATGTGCTCTTTAATGCATGACAAGTTATCTGTAGTATGCTCCTATAATTGGATAATGTACTTATTTTTTTATGAGCTTACCATTAGGTTTAAAAGAAATTAGTAGACAGTATAATTTCATGTTGTTCCATTGAGTTTAATTTCAAACGACACATGATTGTGTGTGAACCGCTTTATGTCTATAGCATAAGATCCTCATGGATAATTACTCCAGGAGTTGGCCAACCCTCTACTAGGAGTTGATATTATAGCAACAAATAGTCAACAAGGCATAGTGTTGGAATTCAGGCATAGAATGGCAAATATGAAATGATTGAACCATCACGTCTCGTGTCCAGAGCTAGCTACACAACAATTGAAGTTTCTTTATTCAAAGTTCTGTTCCTGTATCTCATTGGTCTTCGTTTTTAGGCAGAAGCCACCCGATCCTTGGCAAGATGTAGTCATTTTGATGCGATGTTGAATGAGGTAAGACTGGAAATTACTTATGCTTTCTGTCATACTTGAAGAGACTAATTAATCGTTGCCAAATTTTATTCTCCTTCTATTGGACAGTTCAAGGTCTAGTATGATTCATGTTAGTCAGATTGAATTTACTAACCTAGCATTATTTCCTATTCAGATAAATTAAATTTGTGATACTGCTGTTGAAATTTTCCATACTATGTGTTAATCTCACATAGTGGCGTCCATTCCTGATGATAGCAAGTTAAATCTGCTTCACATAATACTACCTTTTGGGTTGAAATTGCTCGGTGACATTACATCATATTGTTCTTCTAAAATTCAGTGCTCCCCTTTTATACTAAAGATCCTAGTAGTGTAGAGGTAGTGATGTAAATGTGCAACCATCCCAGGCAATTTTAGTACGGTCACAGTACTCATGATTAATATTTTTGTTTCCCTTCATTCGTTTTTGAGATCTTTTCTGATGCTGCAGTTTTTACTAAACCAGGTTGTTCCACAAGCTATTGCCGTATTCTCAAACTATAACCCTATTCTGAAGTTTGGCGTTGAGAGGTTTATGTCCACAACAAATGATGCAGGGGTTCCTGGTAATTTGCAAGTTTCCCTCTTGCCTTCTGACTTGAAACACTTACATTGACATTAAACACTTTGGTTAGATGTATAAATTGAAAGAAAATCATTTTTTAATATTTTCCCCCTTCCTTGCCAAAATGAGAAATCAGTTGAGTGTATTAAACTTTGCATGTAGATATCATGGCGTAGGCAAGAATTGTCATGATGCCCTCATTACTGTTAGAAACTCAATTGCATGGTTAAGTTCTTAGACTTATTTTGTTAAGTTTTTCATTGAAATATTATTGAAAAAGCTATGAAGGGAATGATCACCAATGGATTGGATGACTACTATAGTCTCAACATTATGAGCAAAAGCCAAAAGGTTATTTTGCAAATCTGTCGTGAAACTTTTTTTTTTTTTGTTACCAAAAGAGACTTTGTAATCCTAAGAAAATGAGTGAGAAATCATTTGGCTTTGGGTAAGGCTTGTGCTCCAAGTTAACCGTTAATGAACTCATGAAGCCGTTTCTAGCAACAAGTCCATTAATTGCATAATGAAAAACATTGGCTAACCAATTTATTTCTTGAACCCGCATTTCTTCTCTCTCTTTCAATCTGGCTCGAAGAGTCATACCCTCCAAGTTAACAATAAAAAACAAGTAAAAAACAAAAAAAAAAAGTCTTTACATTGTGCTCCAAGTTAACAACAGTGAACCCACCGATGCATATGTATTGACCCAATTTGTAGAGAATTTGAATGTTAGAGGAGTTTTGTTGCTCGAATTCACATTGAAAGAGGGGGAGACACCACTCAGCATGGTTGTTGGAGCAAGATAGAGGCTTGTTTGAGAAGATTTTTGCTGAGGTGTTGTGTAACAATATGGGATGTGTTCTGATGAACATCGAACTCATCTTTTGGGTGGATGCAATGGGAAATTGTTTTATTAAGTCGAATAAGTTTGGCAGTCTGCGAGGGTCTTTTTCCTCCTTATCAATTTCTTTTCCATTTGTTGCATTATGGTTAACGTGAAATGCATGTGATTGAGACCTAAGAAGATTTTTTTTAATTATCATATCTTAGTTTTTACAAGAATACAAGGTTTAGCACAGATTCTGTTTTATGATAAGCCTTTTTATCGAATTCTCAATCCCCTCATCGATACCTTTCTTCTGATCTCAAACAATGTATTCCCCATTGTGCAGGTCAGCGTCCTCCTAGGGATTACGACGTATTCATTAGTTACAGGCAGGAGGACATGCTCCACACCATGAGCCATCTCAAGGGCGCTCTTGAGCGGAGAGAAATCAGAACGTTTGTTGATTTTAATCTGGATGGAGGAGTACCGTTCCGGCCAGCAATCAACGAAGCAATTGAGCAGTCAAGATCGCTGTCATGGTCGTATCTCAGAATTATCATCTCTCACCGTGGTGCCTTAACGAGCTGGTGAAGATCCTCGAATGGAACAAAAAGTGGGGTCTTATCGTATTGCCCATTTTCTGGGGCATGAATGCAAGAGACCTGCGAGAGCAGCCCAGACATTTGTGGAGAATATTGGCCAGGGCGAAAAGGGTTTCAAGCAGGATAATCCACACCAGGTCCAGAAGTGGAGAGATGCTTTGCGCACACTGGGCATGATCAAGGGATGGTCCTATAGTACCGGGTACTAAATCCTTTCTAAGCTCTGTCTTCTTTTAAGCGTACCTTTTATTTTTTGACATTTCGAAGAAAGTTACTTAGTTTGTGCATGAGAACACGAAACGTACTTTTTAATGGCCACCTGCTCTGGTCAGTAGGAATTAATGACTGGAAATGTGGAATCTCTTCACTTAGACATTGGTTCATTTGCCACATTCTAGCATCTTGGGATTCTACTAAATAAAGTTGGTGATACAAAGTTCTCTCTTGGTAGATAGCATTATAAATAAAATTAAGATATTGGTTCTTACTCTAGGCCAATTTATTAAGTGATTCTCCACCAATCTAATACTTTCTTAAGTTCAATAAAATATAGACTTGATGACACCAATTACCACATTGGGAGTTGATTATGTTTTCACACTTCTACAGCTGAAAACGTCAAGAAAGTGGATTTATGGTTGTTTGTCTAAATCTTACTCTTGGAAATATATGTGTTTGTTTCAATATGTAATAATGAGTCATTAATTGTCCACTTGCATTAATGATATTCAAGCCATACTTATGAGGAAGCTAGTACAGACACTTAAAGGGGGTGAATAGGTGTAAATGTATTTTTTTTTATCAAAATAGATCAAAATAAAGTATGAGTGATGTATAGACGCCGAAACTGAATTTAAAGTCTAACTATAGCAAAGTAGACTTTTGTAAAATGCAATTAGAATGAAAAAGATAAGGGATAAGATGATTGCAAATAGAATTATAGTGGTTTAGCTTTGGTTAAGTCTACGTCCAGTCTCTCACGCTAACAATCAATAAGATGAATTCCACTATGAGATCAACAAATGATTACAAAGTTTCGAGTGTAAATACTTAGTGATATGTTCTTTCACTAAATCACTCTTTAGTGTAATTCCCTCTTGACCACTCAGATTTTGCACTTAAGAGACAATTGAATGTGAGAATAGATTTAGACTTTGGAATTTTTTTTTCATACCCTATTACTTCTACAAGCGTGTATTCTCCTTAAATACTCTTTGAGCCAAACTAGCCATTGGCCACATGAATGAATGATTATCTTCCAAATTTCCCTTCTTGGATAGATTGATTTGGGAAGATTTTTTAGACATTAAAAATAGAGGTTGAATTCTAGTAGATTCTAATAACCCATACAAGTAGTATTTTGATTTCCATAAGTGTTCCATCCCCTTTTGGAAATTGTCTCCAAAATAAATTTTGTCAATCAACTGATTAACATAATCAGTATATATTTGGTAAGTGAAATCCATATCCATTGTAGATCCATTATTTGTTTTGGTTCTTATAACAATCTGGAAATATTTCGTTTTGGATCTCTAGCAAAATGAGGTATTGCATTTGCTAATAAAATAAAGATTGATATAAAATCTTCTAGAAAAGAATAGATTTTCTTGAGAATCTTGAATAATGTCCAAACTTAAGTTTTCCTCGTTCCAAAGTCTGTTTCATAATAGAATTTAGAAAATTTTGTTAATATCAAAACTAGAAGTTTTTTCAACAACTTCATCCCTATTAAATTAAATGGTTTTTGTTTTTTTGTTTTTTTGTTTTTATAGAATTTGCATTTATCGTTCAAAGGTATTGAGACAAATAGGAGAGTCGTTAAATTTTTTGGTTTTTAGAAAAGTGATAACTTTTGACCAAATTAATATGCACATTGATCTCATTCCCCATCTCTATTCCTTGAAGTTTCAAGTAGTTCATCACCTGTAATATAAGCGTCTATTATGATGGTTATACCTTGTAACCTTGAGCTATTAGTGCATGGTTCAATTATTTCTCCTACGGTGAGCAACATTTTCCATTGGAATGTGTGATTAGTGGGATAATTATGTTTACGTTTCTGAGGAGAATACTAATATCCATGCTCTTGAGTTGAACATGATGCCTGAACTTAAAGTTTCGGTGGGGAGGGAGGGAGAGAGATTGACAAGAGATTGTCGTCATTCATGGAGTACATTCTGAGGGGATTATGTAGTTATCATCTTGTGCAGTAGAGAAAAGGTGAAAATGGACATCTGCCACATGCCAGCATCGGATCAGTGAAAAGGCGATACAGATTCGAGTGTGAGATCATTAGCCAGAACATGTTACCTTGCAAAACTAATCCATACACTGAGATGAAACCTAGACATATTTTGTCTTTCTTCTTCTTAGAAATAATTTTGAACACTAGTTAGCTTGAAATTTTCTTCCTGTCGACTAGCACTAATGACCGGACATGCCTTTTTGATGCATACAGTTTGCATAAAACTGAAGCTGAATTGATCGAAGAAATTGCAGACAAAATCTCAGCCAAGCTGGACCATTCGGAGTGAACGTTGCTTCCCATCCAGCTGGGTTAGTCGCAATCTCAAGCGGAAGACGGCCATCATCTTTTGTTGGAATATTACATTTTTATATGCAACCATTTCCGGCATGCACGAAGTGACTCCATAGAATCAATAAATTATGACTTTCTATTTTGATGAAAGTTGCAATTTGTTGCTGGCATATTACATTTTTATATAATCAAGCTAGTCATTTATAGAGTAAAATCCTGGACAGGAGCGTGAGTCGACTTCCTCATTAACATCTTTTCTCATAGGAGGATTTTGCCATTTCATGAATTCAACTATTCTACTCCATCCGTATGTCACATGCTATATTCACTCGGGTCATCCGCATAATCTTCTTCCTAGACCCAGTCCTACTTTCCTCTTCCTCGGTCTCACTGCCGTTCTCCTCTTCGCTTTCCGAGGCCTCATCATCCATGTCGTCATCACTCATCAAATCGCCAGCATTAGCCAAAGCCGACCCATCAAAGTTATTGGTCAAATCGATCTGCTGCTCATCCATCCCGAGTCTAATAGTACGACCACCTGATCATTGCGCTCGCTCCAATTGTGCAAATGAGTCAGACGACGACCATCTACCTAAATCCAAGACCCCGCACAGGTCACGCAGGCACCCCTGATTTATCAAAAAGAACCGTGACGGTACCCTCAAGCACCCGTGTCGGACCCGGCATACTTGTGTATCTCCCGACATGACATGATAGTGGGTAGCAAGCGCATTGCACCGAATCCGACTCGAGAACATGGAAAGTGACTGAGAGCGCAAAGAGAATCGATGTTGGAAAAGTCGACGAGAAAGTAACGAGAGGAGGATTGGTTGAGGACAAAGCAGATTCGCTAGCCGAGTCTTTAAAATCCTAGTTAGCAGGAAATATTCGGTGAGCGCACCATACACACTAACGTCATATCGATAAAAAAATATCACGCGTGATGCGTAAGTGACTCATTTCCCATCAAATACTAAACAATTAAATACTTTTTATGCTTTTGGGAAAGTATCGTTAACTGAATTCTCACAAGTTTTTATTTAATGGTGATTGTCCGACAAATTTTTTTTTTTTTTTGGGGGTGGACCACTTTTAATCTGTATGTTGTGTTGATGGCAATTGAGCCCATACATTTTGAATTTGTCAATTGTGGTCCTGCACAGGCTTTCTTTCTTTCTTTGTGAAGACGTTCAAAAGAAAATGTCAATAGGCGGATGCATGGGAGAGCTAGGCTGAACAAAGCAATTCGAGCATACAAAAAGACAACGCAGTAATGGATTCGGCTCTTTCCCTTTCTCTCTCTCTAGCTTTCTCTCTCTACTATCTTAGCAGAATAGCAAAATACTAGATGAATTGTAAGTTTCATTTCATCAAGTGTATCTCTACCACTGATCTTGTGATCTTTGTAGAAAAATTCACATAAGTAATGATTGAGATGATATTTGATTAACATGCTTATAAAATTTAGGGCTAAAGGTTCTTAGAAACGATTTTCCCACATCGCTTAACCCTTTGTCCTATGTTTTTTAAGGATATGTAGTCTAGTTCATGATTTGCTTTCTGAAATAGCCAAACCTAGATTTAGGACCCCCTATTTGGTTGTCACAAATGTGGATATAATTTACCAAACCATAGTCATTTCCTATTGAGACCTGTATTTTGGAGCTGCTACTGTAGCACGTCCAACTTTTGCTGATGCAATAGGGCCTTCCTCCTAATTATTCTCTTAATCAAGGTAATGTGCTTCACGCTCTTGGTTTCTTGATGCGTGTCTTAATATAAATGGAAAGCATTGATGCATTGATGCCTATGTTTGAGATAATAATGTAGTCCTAAGAAAATTGAGGTTCGATTCGCGTAGGTTATCGAGGTTCATGCCAGAAATGCTGCCTCTACTTTGAGGTCCACAAGAGGCCATTCCATGTCCTTTGCTCCACATCCGACCACGATGAGAATTATTGATTGAGGAGACTCACCATGTTAGCAACAATGTGCTTAAAAAATCTATTGGCATTCAACATCATCAATTCAAATTGCTTATGCCTTGTGCCATGATTGCAGCCGTGCCATGCTCTCCTCGTATGGCGAGGGCCTGGCCACCCTTGTCATTGCCCGGATGGTGGCGCCCGCCTTCATCTCCTCCTCTCTCCTACAAGGGTTTGAGCTCTCTTTTTTTTCGTCCCAATTTTCTAGTATTTGAGGTACAAACCTTTGGAGTGCCAAAAGTTGGCACGGAGGGACACTTAAGTGCCAAAAGTTGCAAAATGTACACTTAAGTGCCAAAATCAGAGTAAAAGGGATCAGTTAAGTGCCAACGGCGAAAAATTCCGGCTAAATTGACACATATCCATTTTCCGGCAACTTTATTTGCTGACGGAGCATGTTTTCAAAATAAAAAATCCACGTGGCAATTTTTTTTAAAAAAATTGTTCATGTCAGATTTTTAAAAATTAAAATCGATTTATTAAAAAAAAAAAAAAAGAAAAAGAAGGGGATTGGCGAGGGCTGTGCTTGCCGATCCCTTCTCCTCTTTTTTTATTAATAAAATCAATTTTATAATAATATATATTTTTAATTATTTAATTAATAAAATTTTAAAATCCATGTCAACACAAAACGACTCAGTTTTGCACTGATTTTTTGTCGTTTCAATTTCCGGCGAGTCACGTAAACAAAAAAATTAATAAAAAATTGCCACGTAGGATTTCCGGCAGGGTTCGGAGACTAGTATTTTGATTTTTGTCAATGTCATGGACTAAAGTCTAGTATTTTGATTCTTGTCAATGTCATGGACTAAAGTAGAGCGGATGCGACAATCCAAATCAATATTTTCATTTGCATATTGGGAAGATAAAACCTCTAAAAATTTTGGAAATCAACGTCAAACGGATCGTAAATTTTCAAAAAACTATGGATGCCGTCGGTTCACAACATCGACCCCAACTGTCTACACCCATCCATGCCTCCACACATCCTCCTTGATGTGAACTCCACGCATCTTTGTAAAATGGCAATAAAAGCTGAAGATCGGATGGAAGAAATCAAAAGCGATAAATGATACAAATAATTCATGAATTTTAACTTAATTTTAGCCTAATAAGTAATTTGGTGCATAGAATTTTAATTTATTCAATGTGATTCTTAAAGTTTACTCTAATGTGTAATATAATCCCTAAACTTTTAATTTGTGTAATGTGATTCTTGAATTTTTTTGTAAATGTTCAATTTTGTTTCTAAATTACATGAAAATGTTTAAAACTATCATTTTATTCATTCGAATTCAAGAGCAACATGAACATTTCCATATAATTGAGCGACTAAATCGAACATGTACAAAAAACCTAGAGATCATATTAAATAATTTAAGAGTTCAACACATTACATATTAGATCAAAGTTCAGAAACTATATGTGTTGTTTTTCAAATTTAAACCATTTGGAGGGAAAAGAACACTAAGAGTTCGAAAACTTTCGTATGTCATTCACTTTGGTGTTAAAATTTTTTTTTGATTATATGAGTGCCGCAAATTTGAAAAATTGATTACTAGAGTGGTACTTCTAATTTGTCGTCTGGAAATTCTGACGTGGCCACCGGTCATCCGACATGGCCGTCAGTGAATAATATTTTAATATTTTTAAAATTATTATTATTTTTAATTTTTAATTTTTGATTTTTGATTTTTCTTTCTTTTTACTTATTTTCTTTAGGCTTGTGAGGATCGCCTCATTGGCTGTTGGCAATGCCTTGACAACCCTTGCCTAATTCTAGGCAGCCTTAGGCGACACTACCCAAAGAGGGCAAGGGCCTTCGCGGTTGGCGAGGGCCGTCACGGCCTCTCCAACAATTAACGAGGGTCGTTGTGGCCTCGCCAGCAATAAGCAAGGACTTAACAACCTTGCCTAGGGTGTCCACGGTGAGGGTGAAGTTGACCTTGCCCAGATATAGTCACAAAGGCGCTCGGTGAGGCCATAATAGCCCTTGCCAATAGCTAGTGAGGCTTCAACGACCTCGCCCATGGCCTTTGCAACTAAGGGGGAAGTGGCCCTAGCCCAATATGAGCGAGGGTCACCGACGACGGGCCCTAAAGAAAAAGAAAAAAAGAAAAAAGAAAAAAATAATTATAAAATATTGAAATATTGTCCATCGGCGGCCATTTGGGACAATTTTATTTTGAACATTTTTTTGTGATATTAAAAACCTTAAATTATGCCACTTATGACAAATTTATTATGAACTTTTTTTTGTGACTGAAAATTCAAAATTATACAAATTGTAATATATTTACCCTAAACTTAAAACCTAAGAATTACACATCAACTAAAAATAACAAATATGTCTTATCCATATCAAAAATATCATATCTACTTAGATAAAAGAGGAAAATTGTTTAGTCTCATTTATTCTTGCTCTAGTTAGTGATGAAGAAAAGTTCCCAGCAATTGTTCTCATAGCAAATATAAGTAATTTTCAATTCTACAGCAATAGAACCCTTTACCTATAACTTATTTTAGTCTCGGTAGATTTGATTAATGAGTGGGTGGTTAGTCGATCTGGGCTTGGCTGAATTTTTTAGGCCCGTTAGAATTCAATGTGTGTCTGATTTCATACTGTGGAAAGCATATACGTCTCTCTAGATGAGCCATGATTTGACACATTACCATTGGATCATATCTTTTCGTTTTTGGCAAAAAATTAAAAAAAAGAAGAAGAACCACGATGGAACCGTAAAGATGACTTCTAGCTTGTCCATGGACTTTCTTACGCTTTAGGGCTTCAACTCCCTCGGTGAATGCTTACTCATGTTTGGGCTATTCGTGATCCTATGTCCTTTATAGGCTTTCTCTTATCCATAAACACCGGTCCTTCCAAGATTAGGTGTAAAATTAAGCCAACTTGAGTCAATACACCACCAAGCTCAAACTTGATAGGGCTCGCGAACCCCAGTGAAATAAGGGCGCCGGCAGGCAGTGACCATTTCGCCCTCCACTACAAACCGTCGCACACTTTGGTAAATAATTATAAGTTATAAACAAATGACACAATTTGATAGTATGGTACTATTGGTTGCACGACGCTTTCTTCTTTTTTACCACAGACCACCATACACTTTGTGTAAATAGTTGCTAGTAAAAAAAAGTCAGAATTTTATAGTTGATATTATTGGTGAGACGTGATTTTCTATTTTTTTGTCATAGATAATCCTTATACTTTGTGTAAATATTCATAAGTAAAATCTCGATTCATCTTTGTGGTGTGGTACTATTCGTTACGTTATGGTGATGTAAAGAAAAAAAATCTACAACTTTTTGCTATTAAAAAAAACTGTTCCCAAGAAATATCTGTAAATTGTTGTAAATCAAACTTGATAACATTTTTGGGATTTGTTTCAACGGTCCATCATAAACCTAAGCAAGCCGTTGTAATCATGAAATAAGTAACTTCAAAACATTTTGCTCTTGTTGCTGACCATTTGTAAAACTTAAATATATAAAAAGGAAGATTTCTAAAAGATTTGGCAATGGTTAGCGTCGCCCCTCCTATTGACACTTAAATTTTAGCAACTTGTTTAACCATTAGTTAAGTATATAGAAAATTAGGGATTAATTTAATCCCTAGCAAAAATAATTACCATTGAATTGCATAGCATATAGATATTATGAACATTTGTAGATCTATTGGACCGGCTGTGGATAAGTTCAAAAGAGTGGTTTTATATTCAATTGGATTAACTGGATTGTGTCCATGAACTGAAAATTCGGCCAAGCCCACAGAATTTTTCGTATAACATGCACCTGGGGTGCTGGGCTTGGGAAGATTACGGCAATTGATCGAATTTGGGACCAATAAAAAATATTATCATTGGTAGTTTCAATAGTATTAAAATAAGATGTGAAAATATATGAATTGCCAGAGACCGATATATGCAGAGACACAGAGAGAAAAGAAAAGGAGGAGGAAGCAGGGCGCGAGCGGCTCTTCCATCCTTTCATCACCGCCGGGACCCTTTGCGCCACCATGACGCCCCCTCGAGCCTAGCACCTCACGACATCCGCCTGTTCCTGCACTGTATCTCCCATCTGATTTGGCAATACGGCAATTGATCGAATTTGGGACTAATAAAAAATATTATCATTAGTAGCAATAGTATTAAAATAAGAGAGAATCTGGCTCTCCCGTGTGGACTCTTGGGTTCAGACATGTTGGCATCCTCAACAATCTCCCCCTTCGCATAACGGGCCTGGATTTCCCAAATGACTTTTGGGCCCAGACTTGTTGGTAAACTTGGGCTCTAATACCAGTGTTGAGTGGTGGTAAGCCTCTCTCACTTTAGAAGCTAGCTCAAGAGGTGAGGCTTTCCTTCACACTCATAAATTGACCACCTGCCCTTTCCACAGTTGATGTGGGACATCCTTAACAGTTTTCACCAAGCCTTGCCATCATGCTCAACAGCCATCCACCTTTCGGACTTGGCGAGTTTTCAAGCAATTCCAGCGAGACCAGAATTTATTGCTGGGTCGCCCCTCATCCCACTGCGCCAAACCAGTCCGTGGTTTCACTTCACATCCTCTGCTCGGTATCCCTTGTTCTGCTGGATATTGCATGTTTCCTTCGTTTTGTCGAGGCTCTGTTTCAGTAGACGACTAAACTTGGATTTGCGCAAAGTACTGGTTTTTTTATATAAATTGATTTGACTATAACGCTTATATTCAGTGTGCATAAAGGTTCTTTGGAGCTTAAACTTCACGGCCAATTTTTATTCCTCTAAAAGAGAATACTTGAGCACTCAATGCAGGATCCGTGTACTCAGGATTGATTGGATATTTGGTGTTTGCTTTGTCCTTTTGTTGATCGTGGGAGTCTTGCAATAAATTATTTGCCTTGGGCTGAGTCACAGTTTCCATTGCAAATTTGTAGTCAGGAATGGCTATGACTCCTTTGCTGTTCCCTCGTCGGTCTACATCACATGTTTAAATTAGGGATATGTCGAATTACGATTTTCCATGAAAGTACCAAAAATTTGTTTGCATGTGATATAATTTTTATTGTGTCATTATCTGCCATGCCATGTCACATACATGTTATATAATTCTTTTTTTAGCTGCATTGTCATTATTACCATGTCATCATGCATGCCATCGTGTCACATCATGTTTCCTCCCATCGTTCATGTCATCACATATGTCATGTTATCATTCGTGACCAAATAATTGTATGTTAGGGACATTAAATTAGAACTCATGTCATGCTAGGATTAAATGCATATTAATTATTGCCTGTCATTAGAATTAGGACACGTAGATGAATATCATCATTTTTCTACGTCATTGCATCTAGGGTAAGTTCACATTGCGTAAAGCATAGTTTTCATTAAACAAGAAAAGACCCAAAAAATAGTTAGTTGAGATTGTGTGTTAATTAATAATCATGTATAGGTTGAATATGTGTTTTTCTAAATAACCTTGTGATGCTTACATTGCTTTGAGGTAAGTAATTCCACCCATTCCTTGCAATTAATTTAACGCTTTGGTTATTGAGTATCAGATAACGGTTGTGCACTACATGATCATTTCACATGTTAGTAGATAAATTAAAAATCAATATAAGCTGTCTGACAAGCATTTTCTTGACATGAATAAGATTAGGTACCGGAATAGCACTAGTTAATTAATTAGTATAATCAATTCCCCGATCCTAAATTATTTAATTGTGTAGCAAGTGAGGCATGCTCCCATGCCTCACTTGGTTTCTGTCACGTCTCAACTCTCGAGCACGCGATGATCCCTTTTTTCCTTGCAGTCATTTGAATGCAACGTCTCAGCACGCGTCGCCGACCATCTTTTTATATTTTAGTTAAGAGCATGCAAAAGTGATAACTAATCCCTATATAACCTAACAATCGGGATAGCCAAGAAAGTCAAACAGAAACACAATCAACAATACTATTTTATTTATCTTCTGATTAACCTTAGGAAGTTTACATATATAGGTCCTTACAACGGGCAACTTCCTATAAAGCCGACAAGACAGATAGGGCCAGGGTTAATCTACTCCTTCTAAAATGCACCACTTTATGATTCTCTAAACCATGAACTTGAAAATGGTTAAATAATAAACGTGAGATATAAATCTCAGTGAGTTCTTGCCTTAAGCCCTGGCTATGACACCAACTCTCCTTGGGGTACCTATGGCACAGTCCAATATCTCAAGCTGGTCAATAGTAGAACAACGCTATGTCTCAGGCAATGACTTGTCTATTTAGTAACCCCATGAACAACATTGACAAGCAATCGACTCACAGGTAACCTTACCTGATCATGCTATATCATGCACGGTAAATACACATGCACATCACAATTAATGCACCCTACACTCTTAGCATTGCATCAATCAACTGCACTCAAGTTGTATTGTAGATGATTTTACCTGGCCATTGCCATACCCTGCACGATATCAAATTAAGCATATCATAATCCATGCCACCAACTTATGCATAATCAAAACTTATGTCAACATATTTCTCATGCACCTCTGCATTCATGCGCGTTTTGATTATTATGACCCACTGAGCCACATCATAACTCTAGGGTTGGTGGTTTACTGGTTCAAAACCAAGCATCGTCTTGCCCCATCGAGAATGACTACGTCATGGGCCTCCCCCCAAATGGCATTCCTGAAAGAGCATAGACCTACCATCTACCGCGACTTGCATCTAGACACCCGCCGGGAATTCCGACAAGTTGGACTTCGTCCCCCGATCTACCGCCGGGGTGACGGGTTTAATTAACTAATCACACGAGCACAACATCATGATCCATTTTAATATGACAAATTAGTCAATGCAAACATGGTACATGCTCATATAATAAATCACTGTGCATTTCTCATGTATAAATTACAGGAAAAAATGATACATTGTCACATTTTATTTCAAAACACATCTCACTTTCATGCCTCATCACATAATATACCATTCTTATTTTTCTCGTAAAGCTTGATATATATACACCCGACACCTTGGGGTTTTCCCTTTTTATAAACTATGCAATCAATACGGATATGTCCAAGTGATAATTTCAAACAATCACACAATTAATCTAATTAGCAATCCAACATGTTTTTATAATTACCGACATGTCAAATAAATCTCACAATTTAATTAAAAATAGGCATCACTATTCATAATTAAACTATAATCAATTTTTAAAAATAAATTATAATAATTTCGAATTTAATAAATAATAACTAATTCCGAATTTCATAAATAATAATTAAAAAGAAATTATTTCTTTTTAATAAAATAATATTAATCTGGATTATTTTGATAATCCTTAATTATCCTAACTAATTACTGTTAATTAGAATTAAACGCAATTAACCACATAATAAAAAATAACCACGCTTAACTAATCTAACTAATCCTCCTAACCACGGTTAATCTTAATTTACCTCCTAACTAAGATTAACTAACCTAATTTCCCCCTAAACGAGTTTAACGGACTAATCGAGGATTATAGCATAATCCCATCTGGCGACGATTCCGGCTACACATGCGTGACAGCGGTGATGAGGCGGACACACGGGCACCTCCGGTTCGCCAAGACGAGGTGGTCCGAAAACAGGTCTTGGCCGAGGGAGACTTGGCTAAGCTGGAATGAGAGGGAGGGACTGCTGTGGTGGCTCCGGTGCGGCTGAGGGGGCTCAGGAACGGCCCTCCGACGGTCGTGAGGCGGCGACCGGCGGCGGCGTGCAGCGGCGAGGGCTGCTGGCAGTCCATTATTCTAGGTCAAGGGAGGGTACGGCCAAGGAACCTTGAGAGAGAGAGAGAGAGAGAGCACCGTGACGGCGGCGGCTACTGGGGTGGCTTCCGGACGGTGGTAGAGGGCGGCTGGACGGCGAGGGCGGCCATCCCGGCCCAAACCCGAACTGAGAGAGGGGGAGGACAGCGCGGCCGGCAAGGCGGAGGACGGGCGGCGGCTGAGCTGGTTGGTGGCGGTCCGACGGCCCTGGACGAGCAGCCAGCTGCTCCGGCGACCAGGCGGCCGGCTGGGGTTCGAACCAGAACCAAGAGGAAGAAGAAAAATAGGGAGGCCGCAGCGGCTCGGTTCGGGGTGGTCGGGTGGCTCTCCGGCGAGCGGCTGAATTAAGGCGGTCCGGCGTCTAGCAGGCAGTTGGGCTGAGCTGCGACGGTGACGCGGTGGCGGCTGGGGCAGCCCGTTCGGCCTGAACCAGAGGAAACAAGTGAGCGCCGGCCAAACCAAAAGAGGAGGAGCAACAGCTGGTCCGGGCGCGGTGATGGTTGGTGGTTCCGGGCGAGCGGACGGCGAATGCGAGCTGCTGCGGTTGCTGGTGATGTATGGAGGAAGGCAGCTGCGACTTCAGACGGACAGAGGAAGAAAAACGGCTGGTTCGGGCGGCTCCGGCTGGTTCGCGGGTAGCGGACGGCGACCCGCCGGCAGTCCGGCGGCTGGCGGACCGACCGGCTGTCGGCCTAGCGCAGTTGCGTGGACTGTGGTGGGGGTCGACAAGCCATCAGCCAAGCAGGAGGCGTCAACGGCAGCAACAGTCGGGAAGAAGAAGGAGAAGAAGAAGAAGAAGAAGGTGCATGGGGTGGGGCCACGCGGTAGGAGAGAGAGAAGACAGGGGAGAGTGGACAGGAGCAGCTGGGGTGCATAGGGAAAGGGAAGCCGCGTACCAGGGGAAAAAGGAAAGAGAGAGAGAGAAATGAGAGGACAGGTCAAGAGAAGAGAGGAGGGGGGGGTGGGGAGCAAAAGTGAGAGAGGGGAAACGTGCGAGAGAGAGAGAGAGAGAAAAGGGGGAAAACGTGGGGAAAAGTGAGGGAAAGAATGGGGAGAGAATTCAAACACTTCTAAAAGAAGGGGGTATATTGGTATTTTTACCATTGAAACACAAATCTCAAAATTCGGTTCTAATCTCGGTCTGTTAATCCACTTCGAGCAATTTCCGGCCTTATCAATAAATTTGAGAATTTATAAGGTGTTGTCCAATATATTTGTGTCAATGTCCTTGAAAGTTTGATACTCGAAATCAGATAGAATTTCGTAATTAATTTCACCCAATTGCGACTTTAGTATAACCTAACTTTCGAGCATCATTTAGAGTTTTTTACGCACTTAACCTGTGGTTGATAACTTTTCAATCCACAATTGTACATATTCAAATCAAGGTGATCCTCGGTTGTTATGTAATTGTGAGGGATTGATTGCTCACCTTAAGTACAGAGTCAACAGGAAATCGGTTTAACGTCGTTTGCTGTTAATATCGAAGCCTTGCAAAATTACTTGCAATCCAACCTCGTACTCCCACCGAATCAATTTATTTCCATTCACTATTTAGCTCGCAACAGCATGATATCATTCTTATTTGATCCTTATGGTCGAGTGGCCAATCCCTAATTAAATTAACTAGTCGTATACATATCCGTATTTAATCACATTTCTGAATAGTCAGTTAACATATGATGGGCTAACTCAGAGTAAACGTAACTAATATCGCATTGATGAAATAACCATTTCATATGTCCCAAAATGGGTCGAAATTCAGGATATCACAATTTCTTGCCGACCTCAATAAGCTAGTGGTGACTCATCTTTGAAAACCCCTTTGAGCATCAATTTGAAGCTAAAATTGAATACCCCAACATTGTGCAAGTTATGGGCTTGGAAGAGCTCATGCCTAAAAAAGGGATCGCCTTTGAGGCAACACCCCAAACATATATGTTTTCTTCTTTGAATGGAAAAGGTAGGTTGTGACACCTCCTCGCACGTTTCATATGTAAATCTTGAGTTTATCGCTTATCTTTAGTCTTCAGTCTATTGGACTAGATTTAGAAACCCTCCCACATATAGATTTACATTAGGTTCCCCTGTGATATCAATTGCCTCTCAATAGGTAATTCAAGTACGTTGGTGATGTAGATCCTGTAGACTGTCCATCTTAGTACCTCCTAGTCTTTATGAACTTCCCATTCTTCTAGACTTGTTCACCTTACAATGTAGGTCCTTCTAGCTATCACAAATCTTTTTACTTTGCACTTCGAAGTTCATTTTATGTGGATATTACCTAAGGCATAAAAAACACTTGCATTTAACATCCATATCTTTTTGGGTTTTGCTATTCTATACTTGTTTAAAAATCATTTACAGAATATAGACCCATTTAATGATTTAGTTCATCAAATATGGGTTAAGCAATAGGTTTACAACCCATTTTGATAGGTCTAGTCATATCCTCCAAGTTAACCCTAAAAAATAAATGAAACAAAAGCGACCGAAGTCTTCATAATTTTCTGACGAAAACAAAAAAGTCTTTACAATTTGCTCAAAGTTAACCCGTAATGAACAGTGGATCAACGAATGCATTTGAATCGACCTAATTTGTAGAGAATTTGAATGTAAGACGAGCATAACTCACCTTCTTGTACGTTGGGAAAGACGAGCATGTTCTCAGAAATCCACCGTGCATGACCTTCCTCACCAACCTTTGACCACTACATGAAGATTCCAATCCCAAGCACTGTTCCCTCGTACAAATAATTCTTCAAAAACCGATCTCCGACTTGGCTCGGTGACGAGTTCCTCGGCTATAATTCGGGAACCTCCCGTTATCATGACTCATGGCGGCGGCTTGAAACGGCCAAATCATTTTGCATTTGGTTGGTCTTGTGGGGAATTCGAACTTATCTCGAGTATCTAATCGTCGTATGTGAGCCTTTTTATTAAACACCAAATTAATCGTGTTGTGGAAAGCGAGTGATCGAGCGATAATATAGACAAAACAAGAATATAAATTGGACACTAGATTTTACGTAGTTCGATTGTAGTGACCTACGTCTATATAAAGAGTGGCAATAAATTTTACTATTTGGCAAGCAATACATGTAGATTACAACTATACTTGAGTCACTCAAACACTCACCATATACTCATAGTGTTTCTTACGCCTCAATTATACCCAAGACTCAAGTAGTATTTAACCTTGAAATTTGTCAAGAAATAATATATCAATTAGGAATTACATGTAAATCTTATCATAAGATTTCACGGCTACAAACACTAATCTTTCTTATATGTAATTCACAAAAAAGCTGCGCCACACAAATTCACTGCCAAGCACCCAGCACCTACGAATGTCACGTACAATTTGTGCACCCACAGGACTCACCGAAAATGGCGCTTCAAGCACTCACCAAAAGTGGCGCTACTTCAAATCTTCTTTGCGACCATTTTGATTATTCGAATATTTATATCTCTTAACACCATCTTCTTCTGCAAACTCCCGATAGGATTCTATTTCCCTTTCCAACCGTCCAACTCAAGTCCAGAGTTGACTTGTGAGAGCTTGCCCTTATCTACAACGCAGGACTTTCCTGTTTCAATCTTTCATTTCACGGTTCAGGCTCCAACGTCGGACTCTAATTAGAAAGAAAATTACCGTGTTCCAATAGCTTGATTTTGGACGGCCGTAAAATACCCAATTCGAAATATTCAGATTTTTATTTTAGACTCAAACTTGAGACATATATTTTAATAGGTTGCATGAGTTGTAGCCATTTCTTGCTGGAAAAGCAAAAGGGCTCGATCATTCTCTTGCCAGCAATCGAGCACGCGCACGCGCAGGCCCCAGTCATCGTTTTCTCTTAACCACAGGTCAAATTAATCCTGAAATGCCGCTAGTGGTGATTAGTCAACGAAAGCAACGAAGAAAGCAAGAGCATATACGCTTTTGGCATGCGATGGTTCCTGCAATGTGGGACCACATTTTGGACTTAAATTATACGTAAGGAAGGTGCGTCTTTCGGTTACAATTCTAATGCAGAATCACATGTGGAGAGAGGGAGACACCACACAGCAGGGCTGCTGGAGCGAGAACGAGTCTTGTTTGAGAAGATTTTCGATGATGTGTAGTAAAAAAATAAGGGATGTGTTCTGATGTACATCGAACTCATTTTTTGGGTGATTTCAATGGGAAATTGTTTTGTTAAGGTGATCGAGTTCGGAAATCCGTGCAAGGGTCTTTTCCTCCACTTAATCGATTTCTTTACTGTTTGTTGTATAAGGATACGTTTTTGAACGTGAAAATGAATGCGAGTGGGATCCGGCTGAGGATGAAGGACACAAATTTTTCGTTTTTCATTTTTTGGATAAGCCTGTTTATCAAAACTTTAACATCGTCCTCCGTACCTATCTTCTGTTCTCAGGCAATGCACTCTCCGTTGTGCAGGTCATCGTCCGCCTAGGGTATACGATGTATTCATTAGTTACAAACGGGGGGACACGGTCCACCCAATGAGCCATCTCAAGAATGCTCTCGAGCGGAAGGAGATTAGAACTTTCATTGACTTTGCACTGGACGGAGGAGTAGAGTTATCGCCAGCGATCAATAAAGCAATCAAGCAGTCAAAGGTCGCTGTTGTGGTCGTCTCTCAGGATTTCCATTCCTCACCATGGTGCCTCAACGAGCTGGTGAAGATCCTTCAATGCCAAAAAAAGAGGAGCCTTATCGTGTTGCCCATTTTCTGGGGCATTGACCCGAGAGAGCTGCGAGAGCAGCCCAGACTTTTTGTGCAGAATATTGGCCGAGGTGAGATAGGTTTCAAGCAGGAGAAGCCCCACCAGATCCGGAGGTGGAAAGATGCTTTGCGAGCACTGGGCAGGATCAATGGCTGGCCTGTTAGTAAGAGGTACTGAACCCTTTCCTTTCTGAGCTCTATCTTCTTCTAAGTGTAATTTTTCTTGAGAATTGCTGAAGGGAGTTACTCAGTTGGTGCATGAGAACACAAAACTTACTTCTAAAGGCAGCATGTTCTGGTCATTAGTGGACGGTTCAATTTTTTCCCCTATGATGATCGACCTTTACCGTTGATGCGTGTGATTAGTGGGGCAATTATTTGTATGTTTTTGAGGAGAAAACCAACATTAATGCTCTTGAGTTGAACATGAAGCCTGAACTTTCAAGAGAGAGAGATACTATTACGTGATTGTTGTACATATGCTGAACCGCATAATCACACCAGGGTTTAAATTAAGTCTAGTTTATGTACTAGGTTTATGGAATATTTTTTGAGGGGATTGAGTTATTGTTATTGTGCGCGGTAGAGAAAAGATAAAAACAGACATGTGCTGGTATCGGATTAGTGAAGAGGCGATAGAGAATTGAGAGTTGGATCAGATGATCTTCACCCATAGAGAAAACCTTGTAAAACTTGTCCGTTCATTGAGACAAAACCTTGACAATTTTTGTCTTTCCTTCTTCTCAGAAATAACTTTTGAGAACCCGTTAGATAAATTTTGACCCCTTAGATATTTTCTTCCTGTTGACTAGCACTGATGACCGGGCATGCCTTTTGGTGCTTGCAGTTTGGATATAACCGAAGCTAAACTGATCGAGGATCTTGCGGACAAAATCTCAACCGCACTGAAACGTTCGGTGTGAACGTTGCTTAATGCTTCCCATCCAGTTGGGTAGAAGCCTGCGATTACCCCAGAAACATAGTCAACACCTTCTGAAGTGGCTTTGCAGGAAGATTTAAAACATGAATAAATTGTGCAGATATGCAGGAAGGTCTTCCCTTGTGTGTGCGACAAATAAGCAAGAGACTCTCCTGTTGTTTGTAAATGGGTATGTACTGCTTTTAGCACGTAATGTCACTTAATACAATTTTAATAGATGCGCAAATCTTTGTTTTGGAAATTACATATAAGACAGAACTTTTTCTTGACCTGCCCTCGTACTCCTCTGTCAACTGTGACCCTCTCTCTCCCCCAATGACGTCATCGTGGTTGCCATAGCAGCGAACTCCTCAATCGATTGCTTGTACCTGTGGTGACCTCAGTGAGAGGGGACTCGACAGAGGCCCTCATCGGGGTCAATGTCGCCAGGAGAAAATATTGGGTACATGAGGTGTGCTAGCATGTCAAATAAGAAGACCCCTCAAAACGCAATACGTGTCGAACGTGGGTCACAATTTTCTGGCTAACTTCTCTCTCCCCTCATTGCACTCTCTCTCTCTCCTTCTCTCTCTCCTGCCTCTTGTTCATGCCCTTTTTCTCTCTCTCTTCTCTTTTCCTAGCTTGCTCACTCTTCACTAGCACGAACGAACAGCTGACCACCTCGACCTCTGCAGTGACCCCTCCTTTGGCGTGTCTGGGAAGGCACATGAGTGATCTGCCACAAGAGCTTACCCACTGGCTAGGATCTCGGCCCGTACAAGCGGTGCCATCACAAGGCCCCCGATCTTGCCTCCTTCCCCCCCTACCAATGGGGCATGCGTCTCGGAGGGCGTGGGGTCCACACACACACAGAGCTAGGGGCAATGCGAGTTCGATTTGAACATCCTGGCATTCTCCCCAAGGTTCGGAGTCTCTTGTAGTGTGGACGACGAGGTGGAGAGCCCGCACCCCTCCAAGAAGCTCTGGTTGATGGTGTCGGTGAAGACAGAAGCGGCTTGAAATGGGTTAGATCAAAAATGCATGGAAACCCACACAAAAAAATAGGCGATCGAAATCGAAACAGGAACTCAGCCGAGTTTCAAATATGAATAAAGAAATACTAGAAACAATTCTTTTTGTTCGTCTCTTTTTGTTTGCCGAGCAATGAATTCAATTCATTTTTCATATCATTTCTGCGGCGAAGAGTGAGATTCGGGAGAGAGAGTGTGTAGGGGAGAGAGGAGAGAGGAGAAAGAGAGCATGCAGGGGAGGCAGGAGAGAGAGCATGTAGCCAGGAAAGAGAGGAGAGGAGAGAAGAGAGAGAAAAGTTAGTCTGATAATTGGGGCTCAAATTCGACACGTGTCACGTTTTGAGGGGTCTTCTTATTTGTCACGCTGGCACACCTCATGTACCCAATATTTTCTCCTAAAGTGAGAGAGATGGCAATGGAGGCTTTCCAAGGCAATGGGGGTGGTAGCCGGCCAAATGGAGAATGACAGATTTGGATTTAGGATTTCAGTGGATGCTAGGGTTTTTGTTGGCTTTATCACAAGGAAAGGTGGGTGGTCATTTCAGTGAGGTTGAATGTGGAATTTGCAATTTCAAATGTCGAGGTAAGTGGCAAAGTAAATAAACCTCAAATATATTTCTTATGTTCTCTTTCCCATTTGATTATACTTTGTTTGAGTTAGCAAGGTGGATTTAAGAACGCTTTTGCGTAATTTTGAAGGAAAAGGAACAAAGTTCAAAGACTTTAATGGATGGTCATTAGAAGAATTAACAGGGTGTCACATTTTACTTCGCTTCTAGTTCCTCCAATCATGCCTCTGATTGGTATGTTTCTAACATTGAGACTGTCCACTTTTTAATTTTAGTTAAAAGAATGTGGTGATGCATATTATTCCAAACACCACTCAATTGCATCTCTGTAATTGACAACAAAGTTTGGGGTGGTTCTTAACTTCTTAAGCATGTCAAATTAAAAATCGGAAGACAATATGTTTGCTTCAAGAAGGAAGAGAAGGCGTTCGAGTTTCGACCATGACCTTGACTTCAATAACAATGAGTTATTAGAGACATAAGGCCCATGCTTGTTACACTTAATGCTATAATTATTAGCTCAACTCTTTATCTTTATTATATACTAATATAGACTTCTAAGTTTTTCCATTTAACATTTCAAAATAGTGTACTAATCTATTTTTGAATATAAACTCTGTCAAGTTTTTGCTATTTATATTCCCAAAAAAAAAATGATGATTGTTCATTGGCAAAAAAAAAGGTTCGCAGAAATTTTTTTATATATATACTTTACATGTTTTCAAAGGGCCCCCTTCTCCCTCCTCAATTTCTTTGAAGCGAAATCTATGTATTTTTTCAATTTCTGTAATTTTTGGGGAGTTCAAATACGGTCCTTAGCTATTATACTAAACAAGTCAATTGGCCACTGCACAAAATGAGCATATAAAGCTAACAAACGATGCCATAAAAACCCAAACCCTAATTGACTAATGATATATACACGACGACTCGAAGAAATCATATGCAGTCATTGTCAGAGGATCGTCGTTGAAAATGAGAGACAAACCAACCTTATATTCCAGCAATCCAATGCTGCCGACGATCAAATGATGAATCGACCGAAAGCATTCCTCGTGGAAGGCCCAGCATTTCAGGATCAGATCATGACACGCTCAATACAGTCAAATTGAACCTCTCTCTCTCTCCTTTTCTTTCCCCCGATAACTAATTACAGTATATTAAAGAGGTTAAATTCTAATTAATCATTAGAAATGCTGTGCGCGAGGTCCCGGCAGGCAATGTCAGAGTTTGAAGAATAGGCCAAGAATGAAAGAAGAACGTGTGTTTTTGTATATGTATTCGTACTTATTTACATTGTATAGACTCCTATTTATAATACATTGAATGTCTTAACTAAGGAAAGAAATAAGGAGGATACAAAGAATAAAATCCAAATCAAATCCAATCATGGATTGATACAAAATATCAATTATGATCTCCTGTAATTTGAATTGATTGATCATGATCCTCAGTCCGATCTTCGCATATCTTCAACAGGCAATGATTGTTTTAGAAATTCTAGAGCCCCCGCCTCTTTTCCGTAGCTTCGATGCGGTTGCATGTGAGGGTGACGAGATCAGGGGCCCGCCAATGATCGACGTCACGTGGCCGCCCGACAATGAGGAAATACATGCAAGTCAGTGATAGGATCGTGATTGGGACATAATCACGATTTAATATGCGAATGAGTGACAGCATCGAATTGGGACATGATGACGATTTTGATCCCCTTCCTTTGTTTTTTCCTTTTCTTCTTTTATGGCATCGAGAAAGTGCAGCATCATTGCTTAAAGTAGAGAAAAGTCCCTCCTGATTTAGACGGTATAATCTAAAGTTATGATTATGTGAGCTCATATGATGTGTAGATTACGCAATACGTTTTATTTTCCTTTTTCTTTTTATGTAAAAAAATAGGACTATGATCTCATCATAGGACCTCGAGATGCCCACTGATCTGACATTTTTCATGACCAATTCATAAAAAATCCGAAACTTAGACACCAAACTGCATCGCCGCCTGCAACCTTCATTGGCCAAAGCATGCGTCCTTCCAATATAAAATACGAGGAGACTTTGGGTTTCTCTCGATGATGACTGCCATTTATTCAACTAAACCAAGCAGCCTTCAAAACCAATCGAAAGATAAATCTCAGATTATCAATCACAATGACAATAACATATGCCAAAGTCTCATTTATTTGTTCTTGAAAATATATAAATCCTCATTAATCTTGACATAATAATTTGCATATCTGGTGAAATCTCCAAACTAAAATGACCAAAGTGCCCCTACAACTCATCTAAACCCCGCACTCCAAAAAAATGTCTCACACTCTCTCTTCGGTTCATTCTCAACTACACCACCAACCACATCTATCCTTGACTGGTGCTGCCGCTGCTCCCTCGACCATGGCCTCAACCAACGTCATTGATGTTTTGAGGTCAATCTCGGCATGCCTTTCTTCCCCTTTGCTTTGTCTCTCTATTTTATCTCTAGGTCAAGAAAATAGTGGGTACGTGAGGTGTTCTAGCGTGTCAAATAAAATAAGAAGACCCCTCAAAATGCGACACGTGTCAAATGTGGGCCCCAATTTTTTGGCTAACTTCTCTCTCTCTCTCTCTCTCTCTCTCTCTCTCTCTCTCTCTCTCTCTCTCTCTCTCTCTTGCAAGCCCTCTCTCTTCTCTCTTCCAAGCACGCTCTCTCTTCGCTGGCAAGGACAAACAGCTGACCACCTCGACCTCCATGGCGACGCCCTCCTCTGGCATGTTCGAGAAGGTGCACAAGTGCTCGATCTACCACAAGAGCTTCCTCACTGACCAGGATCTCAGTCCTACAAGCGGTGCCATTACCAGGCCCCCAATTCTGTCTCCTCTGCCTCCCTCCCCGGGGCCCCAGCTGCTAGTGGGGTGAGTGTTTCGGAGGGTGTGGGGTCCACGTACACGTAGACCTAGGGGTACTGCGAGTCCGATCTGAACATACCGACGTTCTCCCCCAGGTTCGGGGTCTCTTGCAATGTGGGCGACGAGGTGGGGAGCCTGCACCCCTTTGAGAAGCCTCGGTTGCTGGCGTCGGTGAAGACAGAAGTGGCCTAAAATGGGTCAAATCAAATATGCACAGAAACCCACACAACAAAACTGGCGATCAAAATTACAACGGGAACTCGGCCGTGTTTCAAATAGGAATAAGAAATACTAGAAACGATTGTTTTTGTTCATCTCTTCTTGATTGCTAGGTGATGAATTCAATTCATTTTTCACATAATTTCTATGGCGGAGAGTGAGATTTAGGTGAGAGAGAGTGTGCAGGGGAGAGAGGAGAGAGAGGAGAAAGAGCGTGTGCAAGGGAGGCAAGAGAGAGAGAGAGAGAGAGAGAGAGCGTGCAGTGAGAAAAGAGAGGAGAGAGAAAGAGAAAAGTTAGCCTAACAATTGGGGCCCACACTAGACATGTGTTGCGTGTTGAGAGGTTTTCTTATTTGCCACGTTGGCACACCTCACGTATCCAATATTTTCTACTCTAGGTCAGCCACGGCCAATGCCTTAATGGCTCTAAGGTATAGTTGAACTTGAGACATCCATCGTCGAGCCATCACTAATGCCAAGTTGAGAGTGGCAAGGATAGAGGGATGAGGAGAGAGAGAAACGGGTGCCACGACACCAATACATGAATTGAGCTTGACTAAAGGTGGGGAAGGTGGATACAATGTGGGAGGCATCGGTGAGGAGAGTTTGTGGAAAAATTTGTTCCAATGACGACCACGAGTGATCACCAACAAAAGGGCCTAGATGAGGAGTAGCTCTTGGAAAACTTCTAGGAAGGCGAATGGGGTAGGAGTGAATCAAATTACATACCAAACAAGGATGGAATATTGTTAGAATATGTGTGAAAACTGGAATTAACTCATAGAATCTCATTTTTAACGTAATTGCAAGTTCAGCATTAGAACTCCAATATTTAAGATTGTTCATGTGAGAACACCACCAAGATATGTGATCTCTTGGGAAAGTACCCACTTATATGCCAAAATAAAAAAACTGTTGACTCGATATGAGATGAGCCAAAGGAAATAATATATTGAGCGAGTTAATTTTGGAGTATCATTATATGATCCTCTAGCAGGTGTATAGTTTAAGGACAAATCGTATAGAAGCTATGGGCCTATAATGACCCAATCCGACGAGAGCGAGGATTGATCATTGGAGCTAGAGGGCCAAGGCAAAAAATAGCTCTTGACAGGCTTTTAAGATGGCAAAAGGGACAATAATAAATCAAATTATATTGAAAGGGGAGAGAGCATTCTTATATATAAAACTAGAATTAATCATTGATGCAAGCCTAGGTTAGGCTTTCTCAAACAATAGGATCGGGAGAGTGACTCACGCACAGGAAAACAAGACAAACAGAAATTTCGGCACTGCGCAAGCTCAGGAGAACAGTCGTATCTTTGTTGATACAGATTGGATCGACCTGATTCCAAAGCCAAATGAATGAAGACTTCTGGATCTACAATTTCTCTGTTTTGGGTTTTCTGAAATAAGCACTGTAGGATGGTTGAATTTGGGTTGGAAATAACGAACAGAACAGGAAAAGGTAGAAACTTCGTTGGTTGATCTTCTAGACTCCAAGGAAGTTGAGGGGGTACCGATTCTTCTAGATAGATGACTGCAACTCTTCAAGGATGCAGATTTCAAAAGCTCCGACTCTTCAAGGACGGAGTGAAAACTCTTCAAGGATGGAGTGAAAACTCTTCTAGGTTTTCAAGGGTATGAACTCTACAAGGTTCACGATACTTGCTTCAAAGCAAAGTTTTTCATTCATCAAAAGTCGTCTATCTTCTTCAAGAAATTGGACGTCAGAACAGCACCCTCCTATGGTCTCCTAGAAACTGTCCTGCTGTTCAGCTCAGTGTTGCTGCAAAACCCTTTCACCCGCTCCTCATCTCACACCTGATCTGCAATAGCGGAGAATCTGGCTGCTTTCGGGCAAATAGAAGCCTCCCATTGTCCTTTCAAAGATGAACACCGTGAGATCTCCAAGCTTTCTAGTGTGCCCAGCGAGTTATTGTAGCGAAGCCAACACCCCCCAGCATATACGCCGCCGCACTCAACAGCTCCAGTGAGAGTTCAGTCCAGTAGGCCGGGCCATCAAGCTCATCTTTGCGCCTCTTTGCACGACAGACATGTCCAGCTTCTTACCAGCACCTCAGCAAGTCCGGTTGTTCCTCTAGCAATTCTGGAGAGACCAACGATCTGCTCTCTTTTTGTAAATTTGTCCGGCGAGACCATCGTGTCCAGTAGCCTTGGCATCAAGTCCAGATCAGTCCATAAAAAAAAATGCCCGCCGTCCGCTGATTACCATATTTATAAACTGACCACTTGCCCCTTCTACAACTGATGTGGAACATCCTCAACAATCTCCCCTTCACACATCAGGCCTAGGTCGTCTCGGGCCTAGGTTAGAGGCATGATGACCCATAACTCTCCTGTATGACTCTTGGGTTCAGACTTGTTGGCATCCTCAACAATTTTCCCCTCACACATCGGGGCTGAATTAGAGATGCAACAACCCGTAATTCTTCTGTGTGACTCTTTGGGTCCAAACTTGTCATCGGGCCTAGGTCGTCTCGGGCTTGGGTCAAAGGCACGATGGCTCATAACTCTCTTGTGTGACTCTTCGGTTCAGACTTGTTGGCATTCTCAGCAATCTCTCTCTCACACATTGAGCCTTGGTTAGAGACGCAACAACCCATAACTCTCCCATGTGACTCTTTTTGGGTCCAAACTTGTTGGCGAACCTTGACTCTGATACCAGTGTTGAGTGGTCATGAGCCACTTTCACTCTAAATGCTAGCTCAAGAGATAAGACTTTCCCTCACACTTATAAATTGATCATCTACCCTTTCCACAATCGATATGGAACATCCACAACAGCTTTCACCGAGCCTTGCCGTTGCGCTCAACAGCCGTCCACGTTTCAGACTAGGTGAGTTTTCAAGCATTTCCAGCGAGAAAAGAATTTATTGCCGCGTCGCCCATCATCCCACTGCGCCAAACCAGTCCGTGGTTTCGCTTCACAGCCTCTGCTTGGTATCCCTTGTTCTGCTAGATATTGCATGGTTCCTTTGTTTTGTCGAGGCTCTGTTTCAGTAGACGACTAAACTTGGATTTGTGCAAAGTATTGGTTTTTTATTTAAATTGATTTGATTATAACGCTTATATTTAGTGTGCATAAAGGTTCTTTGGAGCTTAAACTCACGGCCAATTTTTATTCCCCTAAAAGAGAATACTTGAGCACTCAATGCGGGATCCGTGAACTCGGGATTGATCGGATACTTGGTGTTTGCTTTGTCCTTTTGTTGATCGTGGGAGACTCGCAATAAATTATTTGCCTTGGGTTGAGTCACAGTTTCCATTGCAAATTTATAGTCAGGAATGGCTATGACACCTTTGCTGTTCCCTCGTCGGTCTACATCACATGTTTAAATTAGGGATATGTCTAATTACGACTTTCCATGAAAGTCCCAAAAATATTTGTGTCATTATCCGCTTAATGTCACCGACATGTTATATAATTCTTTTTTTAGCCGCATTGTCATTATTACCATGTCATCATGCATGCCATCGTGTCAGATCATGTTTCCTCCCATCATTCATGTCATTGCATATGTCATGTCATCATTGGCATGCCATTATGACCAAAGAAATTGTATGTTAGGGTCATTAAATTAAAACTCATGGCATGCTAGGATCAAATGCATATTAATTATTGGCTGTCGTTAGAATTAGGACAGGTAGATGAATATCATCATTTTTCTATGTCATTGCATTTAGGGTAAGCTCACATTGCATAAAGCATAGTTTTCATTAAACAAGAAAAGACCCAAAAAATAGTTAGTTGAGATTGTGTGTTAATTAATAATCGTGTATAGGTTGAATATGTGTTTTTCTAATTAACCTTGTGATGCTTACATTGCTTTGAGGTAAGTAATTCCACACTTTCCTTGCAATTAATTTAACGCTTTGATTATTGAGGATTAGATAACGGTTGCGCACTACATGATCACCTCAAATGTTAGTAAATAAATTTAAAATCAATCTAAGCTGCTTGACAGACATTTTGAAATGGCCAAATCATTGTGCATTTGGTTGGTCTTGTGGGGAATTCAAACTTATCTCGGGTATCTAGTCGTTGTATGTGAGCCTTTTTATTAAACACCAAATTGATCGTGTTGCGGAAAGCGAGTAATTGAACGATAATATAGACAGACAAAAAAATAAATTAGACACTAGATTTATGTAGTTCGATTGTACTGACTAATGTTTACATGAAGAGCGACAATGAATTTCATTGTTGATCAAGCAATATACAGAGATTTCAATCACACTTGAGTCACTTAAACACTCACCATACACTCGAGGTACGGACCTCTGGAGTGCCAAAAGTTGGCACAAAGGGACACTTAAGTGCCAAAAATTACAAAAGGTACACTTAAGTGTCAAAATCGGAGCAAAAGGGATAAGTTAAGTGCCAACGGCGAAAAATTCCGGCCAAATTGCCACGTGTCCATTTTCCGACGACTTAATTTGCTGACGAAGCATTTTTCTCAAAACAAAAAATCCATGTGGCAATTTTTTAAAAAAAAATTGTCCACGTCAGATTTTTTAAAAAATTAAAAAAAAATTAAAAAATTAAAAAATTATTATAAAATCGATTTTATTAAAAAAAAAAAAAAAAAAGGGGGAGGGGATCGACGAGGGGTGTGCAGCCCTCGCCGCCACCGTCGTCGCCGCCCCACCTCGCCGGGAAGGGTCGGTGAGGGCGGGCGAGGGTCGGCTGGGGTCGCCGGGCCCCGGCTAGTGGCTGGCGACCCTGGCCGGCCTGCGGCGAGGGCCTGCGCGCCCTCGCCCAGATCTGGGGCGAGGGTCGCGACCCTCCCCCAAATCCGGTGAGGGTCACCGGCCCTCGCCCAGCCAGGCCAAGGGCCGTCGGCCACCCAGACTGGCGCACGAGGGCGCGCAGGCCCTCGCCACAGGCCGGCCGGGGTCGCCGACCACTGGCCGAGGCCCGGCGACCCTGGCCGACCTTGGCCCGCCCTCGCCGGGAAGTGGGGTGGCGACGGCGATGGCGGCAAGGGCTGCACAGCCCTCATCGATCCCCTCCCCCTTTTTTTTTATTAATAAAATTGATTTTATAATAATATATTTTTAATTATTTAATATTATTTAATTAATAATTTTTAAAATCCACATCAGCCAAAACGACGTCGTTTTGGCTGATTCAGTTTTCGGCGAGCCACGTAAGCAAGAAAATTAATAAAAAATTGCCACGTAGGATTTCCGGCAGGGTTCTGGCGACTTGGCACTTAAGGGATCTATTTTTTTTTAAAAGTGGCACTTAAGTGTACCTTTTGTAACTTTTGGCACTTAAGTGTCCCTCCGTGCCAACTTTTGGCACTCCCGCTGTTCTTATCTCCCATACACTCATAGTGTTTCCTATGCCCCAATTATACCCAATGACTCAAGCAATATTTAGCCTTGAAATTCCTTGCGAAATAATTTCTCACGTCTCATGAAGGAATTACATGCAAATCTTACCATAAGATTTCATGACTACAAATACTAATCTTTCTTAGATGTAATTCACAAAAAAGCTTCGCTGCACAAATCCACTGCCAAGCACCCAACACCTATGGATGTCACGTACAATTTGTGCACCCACAGGACTCATTGAAAATGGTGCTACTTCAAATCTTCTCTGCGACCATTCTGATTATTTGAATATTTATCTATCTCAACACCATCTTCTTTTGCAAACTCCCAATAGGATCCTATTTCCCTTTCTAACCGTCCAACTCAAGTCTTGAGACATATATGTTATAAACTCAAACTTGAGACATATTTTAATATATCACACGAGTTCACAAGTTGTAAACAAAATATTCAGATTTTTATTTTAAAGTCAAACTTGAGACATATATGTTAATAGATTTCACGAGTTGTAACCATTTGTTGCCGGAAGCAATAGGACTCCATCATTCTCTAGCCGGCAATCGAGCACGCGCACGCGCACGCCCCAGTCATCGTTTTCTCTTAACCACAGGTCAAATTAATCCTGAAAAGCCGCTATGTTAATTAGTCAACGAAAGCAAGAGCATATACTCTTTTGACCTGCGATGGTTCCTGCAACGTGGGACCAGATTTTGGACTTAAATTATACGTAAAGAAGGTGCGTCTATCGGATACAATTCTAATGTAGAATCACATGCGGAGAGAGGGAGACACCACACAGCAGGGCTGCTGGAGCGAGAACGAGTCTTGTTCGAGAAGATTTTCGATGATGTGTTGTAAAAAAAATAAGGGATGTGTTCCGATGTACATCGGACTCATCTTTTGGGTGATTTTGATAGGAGATTGTTTTGTTAAGCTGATCGAGTTCGGCAATCCGTGCAAGGGTCTTTTCCTCCACTTTATCAATTTCTTTACTGTTTTTTGTATTAGGATACGTTTCTGAGCGTGAAAATGAATGTGAGTGGGATCCGGCTGACGATGAAGGACACAAATTTTTTGCTTTTCTTTTTTGGATAAGCCTGTTTATCAAAATTTTAACATTGTCCTCCATACCTATCTTCTGTTCTCAAGCAACGTACTCTCCGTTGTGCAGGTCAGCATCCGCCTAGGGTATACGGTGTATTCATTAGTTACAAACGGGGGGACACGTTCCACCCAATGAACCGTCTCAAGAAGGCTCTCGAGCGGAAGGAGATTAAAACGTTCATCGACTTTGCACTTGACAAAGGAGTAAAGTTCTCACCAGCAATCAATCAAGCAATCGAACAGTCGGAGACCGCTGTCGTGGTCATCTCTCAAAATTTCCATTCCTCACCATGGTGCCTCAATGAGCCGGTGAAGATCCTAGAATGCCAAAAAAAGTGTGGTCTTATCGTGTTGCCCATTTTCTAGGGCATTGACCCGAGAGAGCTGTGACAACAACCTAGACTTTTCGTGGAGAATATTGGCCGAGGCAAGAAGGGTTTCGAGCAGGAGAAGCCCCACCAGGTCCGGAGGTGGAAAGATGCTTTGCAAGCACTTGCCATGATCAATGGCTGGCCTGCTCGTACCAAGTACTGAACCCTTTCCTTTCTGAGCTCTATCTTCTTCTAAGTGTGCTTTTTCTTGAGAATTGCTGGAGAGAGTTACTCAGCTTGTGCATGAGAATACAAAACTTACTTCTAAAGGCAGCATGTTCTGGTCATTAGGAATTAATTATTGGAAATGTGGAATCTCTTTCCTTGGATATTGGTATATCTGCATGAGGCAAAGTTAGTGTAGTCATTTGCCAGAGTCTATAATTTCTAAAATACTAATTCAAGTTGGTGATACAAAGTAAAGTGATCATTATTAGGTTAAGCCTTTCTCCATCTAGTTATAAACAAAATTTATATGCTCCTCTCTTAATAGTAGAATGCATTAATCTATATCCCAATAAAACTAGGATATTGGTTCATATTCCAGCCAATATATTTAGTGATTCTCCCTCAATCTAATACGTTTATGGAGTTCTATAAGTTATAGACTAGATTATGGGGTCATGTTTCATCCATTGAAAACGTCCATGAAGTGGACTTATGCTTGCTTAATCTAAAGCTCACTCTTGACATCTGTGGTTGGAGGTACATTTATTCTGTTATGGACTTGTAAGTAATTAAAATTTCTCTCTTATTAATGGTATTAGGGCCATACTCCATCCACATTGTCAAGAGTGTAAAGTATTTGCTATACCTTATATTGTCATTGTACAAAAGTTACGTAACTTAGATGATAATTCTTATCTAAGGATCCCCAACATGCTCTATTGTCGATATTTCTTTTAGAATTTTTGACATTTGTTGTTCAAAGGCATACAGACAAAAAAGGAGAGTCATTAAATTTGTTGGTCTCGAGGAAAGTAAAATCGATAACGAAAAATATATATGCTATAGTGATGGTCATGCTTGTAACCTTAGGCTATTTAAAAGATGGGGATGTATAATTCAAAATATTTATTTGCTCAAAGGAGATAAATTTTTTGAAAATAATATGTAATTCTCCTCTATATTGATATAATAGAAATGATTAATGAGGATGTATGATTCAAAAGTTTTATCTTTTTAAAAGGGATAAATTTTTAGAATTATGTGTAATTCCTCTGTATATTAAGATAATGAAGATGTATAATTTAAATGTTTTATTTGCCCTAAGGAAATAAGCCTTTGATGATTATATGTAATTCTCCTTATTATCTCTATATTATATATTGATATCATGGAGATGTACAATTTAGAGGATTTGTCTACCCAAAGAGAATAGATCCTTGACAATTATGTGTAATTCTCTTTGTTGTCATTTTGTAATCTTTATGTTGTGGAAAATAATTATGCATTATACACTCTGTCAAAAGGGGAGTTTGTAATGTACTAATTATTTTGTTGAATTGCTTATTGCTCATAATTGATCTTATTATATTATATGTGATAACACTGTAGCTATGTTTTATTCTAAGAATGACAAGATCAGTAATGCATCTATACACTTGGGATCAAATATTATACTATAATGGATTGGTAAAAAAATGGGATATTATGATTGAAAATATTAGAATTGAGTCTATATTAGTCGATCTTCTAACAAAAGGTTTATGACCTATTTTGTTTAAAGAACATATAAAGAATATGGGTGTTTTAGATTTTTTTGATCTCTTTTGTTAGTGGGAGCTATGTATAGTTTGTCTTTTTAGATATTATAATTATATGTAAACTGAAAATATTTTCTACTATTTATTAAAGGATTTACTTTTGATGATCATTACTGTTGATTCTATCGTTATCATTTCTCTTGTCAACTGAGAAATTGAAGTATAATACAATATCTTTAAACAAATTTTAGTTTAAAGATGATTGGATGTCACCAATTATGAGATCTTATGTTGGATTGTGATATAGTTGTGCAATTTCATGTTGTTAAGAAATTGCGCCAACGCAGTTTCATGTCGTTAAGAAATTACATTAAGTACTGATAAGAAATAATGTATATTTTTGATCATATATTGGTACTATTTCTTACTACACTACAAGGCAAATGATCCATAAAAATATAATACTTCTTATATGTGATTATGAAAGGTCATGTGTCGCGGTATTTTTTTTTTAACACATTGATTGCCATAGTCTTATACTAAGGTTATATAGGATTGGATTTGTTTTGAGATGCCGTTATTAAAATATTATTTTTTTAAAATTGTGGCTACATAAAACAAATTTTCAGTTATTAACCTAAGAGTGTCTTTTTCAAAATAAAATCATTTTCAAAAATAAAAATAAGTTAATTAATGTAGCCTAAGTGGGAGAATGTTGAAAATTTCCTATAATATGCTTACATTAATTAATTGAGTTTCTATTTTAAATAATCGTGTTAATAGATATTCCAATATATGTTAAGCCCTTAAGTGATCTTATTAAATTGGGTTTTGGCATCTATTAATAACGAGCTTAATTGATTATCAAAGTATAGGCAATTGTGTTTAACTGAAACCCATAATAGAAGGGGCATAGTTAACACACTATTGATTAGGGTTTGCTAGGACTTCTCTTTAGCCAATAAAAAGATAGGTTATCTATCAATTATTTGAATCCCATTAAAAGCTGCTATACTGAAATAGGTCATAAAGAGGGAGATTTGACATTCCAATAGATCACTCATTATCGTCAGTCTGATCTACCCTTTTTTGAGTGAAGTAATGGCTCAAATATGCACGTTTTTAATTCCGCTATACGTATCGATTTTGGTGTTTTACTTTCATATATAAATCTGATTCATTCTTGATTTATTAGTTATTTATATGGAGAATTTCTACATTCAACTCAAGTCTAGAGTTGACTTTTGAAATTTTGCCCTTATCTACTACACATGACTTTACTGTTTCAATCTTTTATTTCACAGCCCAACTCCAATGTCGGAGTCTAATTCATAGAAAGAAATTATTGCGTTCTAATTGCTTAAATTATGATTGCCACAAAACATCAAATTCGAAATATTTACATTTTCATTTTAGGCTCAAACTTTGGACATATATTTTAACAGATCGCACGGGTTGTAACTATTTCTTGTTGGAGAAGCAGTAGGACTCGATCGTTCTGAGCATGCGCATGCGCACCGCCCAATCATCGTTTTCTCTTAACCACAGGTCACATTAATCCTGTAAAGCCGCTAGTGGTGAAGTCAACGAAAGCAACAAAGAAGGCAAGAGCATATGCCTAGGGGTATGCAACCGGACCGGGTTTACTCGGAACCCAGACCGGACCACCCAAAAAACAGGGTTGGGAACTGGTTCCCGATTAAACTAGTTCGGGTACAGGTTCCAATTTTTGGGAACCAGTTGAAATCGGTCCGGGAACAGGGTCCAAGCAAAGGCCCACCCGGAACCGGACTGGTTTTGGAACCGGTTTTTATCCTGTTAAAAATAAAAAATTGTCTCTCTATAATGCTTTTGAGTCTCTTTGTCTTCGAAGAAATGTTAACAAAATAAAGATTTTCTCTTAATCAAATTAAGAGAGAATTTTTTTGAAAGAATTGTTAAAAAGAATTGTTCTCATGAATTTTTTTTTTTAATAATCCCACTTTCAACTATTGTAGCACTAATTCTCAGTCCAACTCAAGAAAGATGTCATTTTAATAAGAGTTCCGTCGCATACACATAAGTAAGCACATTAGGTCATATTAGAAGTATTTGTGGGAATTAGACTAATATTATATCTATATTTGTTGCTAATACTTATGCAGTCTTAGGATTTTTGCTTTGTCTTATAATGTTAGGAGAATTATGTTGTTGTTTTTTCGCTAATTAATATAAAATTCGAAGCCGTATAGAATATTGAACAGTTATAAAACAGGTTTCAATGAAAACAGGGTTGACCCTATTCCCAGACCGGAAAAATAGGGTTGGGTCCAAAACAGGGTCCAATAAAAACAGGGTAGGGTACAGGGTCCAGAAAAGAGGAACCGGTTATAACAGGGTTGGGTACAGGGTCCAAGTCTGAATCCTACCCACCCTGGACCCGATCACCCCTACATATGCCCCTTTGGCCTGCGATGGATTCTGCAGTTTGTTTTCGACTTAAATTATAAGTAATGAAGATGCATCCTTCGGCTACATTTCTAATGGAGAATTATAAATATAAGGGATGTGTTCCGACGTACATCGAACTCATCTTTTGGGTGATTTTGATGGTAAATTGTTTTGTTAAGCTGATCGGCAATCCGTGCAAGGGTCTTTTCCTCCACTTTATCAATTTCTTTACTGTTTGTTGTATTAGGATACATTTATGAGCGTGAAAATGAATGCGAGTGGGATCCGGCTGAGGATGAAGGACACATATTTTTCGTTTTCTATTTTTTGGATAAGCCTGTTTATCTAAACTTTAACATCGTCCTCCATACCTATCTTCTGTCCTCAGGCAATGTACTCTCCGTTGTGCAGGTCAGCGTCCGCCTAGGGTATACGGTGTATTCATTAGTTACAAACGGGGGGAGATGGTCCACCCAATGAACCACCTCAAGAGTGCTCTTGAGTGGAAGGAGATTAAAACTTTCATTGACTTTGAACCGGATGGAGGAGTAGAGATATCGCCAGCGATCAATAAAGCAATTGAGTAGTCGAAGATCGCTGTTGTGGTCGTCTCTCAGAATTTCCATTCCTCACCATGGTGCCTCAATGAGCTGGTGAAGATCCTAGAATGCCAAAAAAAGTGGAGACTTATCGTGTTGCCCATTTTCTGGGGCATTAACCCGAGGGAGCTGCGAGAGCAGCCAACACTTTTCATCAAGAACACTGGCCGAGGTGAGCAGGGTTTCAAGCAGGAGAAGCCCCACAAGATCCAGAGGTGGAGAGATGCTTTGCGAGCACTTGGCATGATCAATGGCTGGCCTGTTAATACCAGGTACTAAACCCTTTCCTTTCTGAGCTCTATTTTCTTCTAAGTGTACTTTTTCTTGAGAATTACTGAATGGAGTTACTCAGTTTGTGCATGAGAACACAAAACTTACTTCTAAAGGCAGCATGTTTAAGTCATTAGGAATAAATAATTGGAAATGTGGAATCTCTTTCCTTGGATGTTGGTATATCTGCATGAGGCAACGTTAATGTAGTCATTTGCCAGAGTCTATAATTTCTAGAATATGAATTCAAGTTGGTGATAAAAAGAAAAGTGATCATTATTAGGTTAAGCCTTTCTCCATCTAGTTATAAATAAAACTTATATGTTCAAATGGTGCTCTCTTAATAGTAGAATGCATTAATCTATATCCAAATAAAACTAGGATATTGGTTCTTATACCAGCCAATATATTTAGTGATTCTCCCTCAATCTACTACGTTTATGGAGTTCTATAAGTTATAGACTAGATTCTGGGGTCGTGTTTCATCAATTGAAACCATAAAGTGGACTTATGGTTGCTTCATCTAAAGCTCACTCTTGACATCTGTGGTTGGAGGTACGTTTATTATGTTATGGACTTGTAAGTAATTTAAATTTCGCTCTTGTTAATGGTATCAGGGTCATACTCCATCCACGTTGTCAAGAGTGTAAAGTATTTGCTAGACCTTATATTGTTACTGTACAAAAGTTACGTAACTTCGATGATAATTCTTAGCTAAGGATCTCCCACGTGCTCTAATGTCGATATCTCTTTTAGAATTTGACATTTGTTGTTCAAAGGTATAGAGACAAAAAGGAGAGTCATTAGATTTGTTGGTCTTGAGGAAAGTAAAATTGATAACGAAAAATATATATGCTATAGTGATGGTCATATCTTGTAACCTTGGGCTTTTAGTGGACGGTTTAATTTTTTCACCTGTGATGATCGACTTTACTGTTGGTGCGCGTAATAGTGGGGCAATTATTTGTATGTTTTTGAGGAGAAAACCAACATTAATGCTCTTGAGTTGAACATGAAGCCTGAACTTCACAGAGAGAGAGAGAGAGAGAGAGAGAGAGAGAGAGAGAGAGAGAGAGAGAGAGAGAGAGAGAGAGAGAGAGACTGTTACATGGTTGTCGATATTATTACTATTACATGGTGGTTGTGCATATGCTGAACTGCATAATCACACCAGGGTTTAAATTAAGTCTAGTTTATGTACTAGGTTTATGGAATATTTTTTGAGGGGATTGAGTTATTGTTGGTGCGCGGTAGAGAAAAGATGAAAACAGACATGTGTTGGTATCAGATTAGTGAAGAGGCGATAGAGAATTGAGAGTGGGATCAGATAATCTTCACCCATAGAGAAAACCTTGCAAACCTTGTCCGTTCATTGAGACAAAACCTTGAATTTTTTTTTGGTAAGGTAAGAATTTATAAGATTTCCAACCAAGTACAAAGAAGATACACATGGCACCATCTTGTACTCAATAGATAACTGTCACATGAGTGAAAAGGGAGCCAAGTGTACCATAAGGGGAAACTAGATAAATACAACAAAAGGACCCTGTCTAGGTCTACAAAACCAACATTAAAAGGGGAAATGCAGCTAGAAGCGGAAGGCTACAGTCTGCATACTCTGCTCAGGTGCCATCAGATATCTCAAAAAATAGCTAGGTCAATTCCCCAGCACCTTTGGAGTCTCCTGTTTCTCAGGCTGTCAACAACATGATTGAGAGTAGAAGCTTTGCTTTTGACGGCCCTTATAAGATATTGTTTCATCAGGGGAATGGAAAGGGGTTGGCCATGAAATAGCATGTTGTTTCTGGTTTTCCAGATTACGTAGCAAAGAACTCCAAAAGAGAAACGAATTATTTCTTTATAGAAACCTGTGCTTGAACTAAGATCCGATGCCCACCTTAGGCTGTCAAGCCACATGGAGTTGGCCCATGAAAGGTTGCATCTACTCGCCCAAAAACTAGCTAGGGAGCTGGAGACATGGCACCCAAAAAATAAGTAATCCGTGGAATCTGGCACATAATTGCAAAAGACACACGCTGCCACCGGGATTTGGCCATTCATTAAGAGAAAGGATTGGGTGGGAAGACAGTTTTTTGCGATCAACCAAATGTGGAATTGGTGCCGTGGTGCAATAGACCTATTCTAGACAAAAGAGGACCATGAAACTCCAAGGGCTTTCCGCCATAATGCTTCCCAGGCCGAGGCGATAGTAAATGAACCCAAGGGATGCATTTCCCAAGTAAATCTTGTTGTAACTAGTATTAACACGTAGAGGAGGGGTGAATAGGTGTAGAGGAATTTTACGCACAATTAAAATAAAACTTTTGCAATCTATAAACTAAAATTAAATAGAGAGAGTAGAGAAGATTGCAAACACAGTTTATAGTGGTTTGGTTTTTGTCAAGCCTACGTCTACTTTCAAGGCGATCAGCCAATGGACTAGATTTCACTATGTGATCAAAGGTGATTACACACTCTTGAATGTTATCACTTGGTAACGATATGTCTCACAAAGTCACTCTTCTTGGTAATTCACTAGGATCACTCGGTTGCGCTCTTTTTCAGACAACTAGTGAAGAATTGAATTAGCCTTGAAATATATTTATCATTTCTATCTCTTTTAGTCGCATCCTCTCCTTATATACTCTCCAAGCCACACTCGACCGTTGGCTCTTTCCGTGAGAGATTAGTCTTCCTTTTCTTTTTTTGGACAGACTTCATAAGGTAAGTCTTTTTGACCGTTGGAGGTAGATTGTATCCCCTTTGATTTTGTTTGCCCATACAATCAGAATCTAGGCTTCCATAAGTATTCTGTCCTTCTTTAGAAGTTGTTTGATGATTGATCTTGTTGATCAATAAAAATATGGTAAGTGATCATAACCGTTAGTGATCTTAGTTTCCGTCTGGTCCTAAAGATACGTTCTGGATCTGCCAGACTGAAGTTCTGCGTCTGGCACGGTCAGACTCAGAAACTGCGTCTATTCGGGTCTTCCGTCTGGTACGGACAGACTTAGAAATTGTGTCTCTTCGAATCTTCCGTCTGGTACAGACAGATTCAGAGACACCTTATGCTTTTCCTTCTGCCACTAACAGACTCAGAAGCATACGTTAGTAGCTTTTGATTTATTTTGTCATCTTCAAAACATCATAAGAGATTTTCCTAACAATCTCCCACTTTTTGATGAAGGCAAAATAATCTCTGAATAAGCAATTATGCTTTTAAATATATTGATAAATCAAAGCATCATAAGCACATAATACAATCTCCAAAATTTTATATATTCAATGAATGTCATTCAAAATAGGAGATTATAAAATAGAAGATAGTTGAAATTGAGCAAAAGAATATATAGTGCATAATTGCAGCTCAATATTATGCACTAAATAATATAAACCAATTAGCACATATGCATATACATAGTTTCTCCCCCTTTTTGTCATAATCAAAAGGCAATAATAATGAAAAAGGGTGTCACGTGAAGAATATAATTAAGCTCAAATAAATTCACATAATATCTCTAGAAATATATGAGGCATGAAACACAAACTTTAAAGATATCATGTTGATACGAACATAAAGAATATTCAATATAGCTCATATATATATCAACAAAAATCTGCCAAGGAAAGAAATTGATGATATACTTACCAAATTATGTAGAACGCAATTTACCTTTTCTTTCCATATTAATCAAGATCAAGATCAATTCAAAAGATTTGCCATACTTAATCAATGCTCCCCCTTAATTTTGTTGCATTTTCGAAATGATCACGATTCTCCCACTTTCTTTTTATATTCACTTTCTCCCCTTGTCCTCATGACAGTATTTGTATAATACTTATTGTGGCTTGTACATGTTGAACAGAATGTCGTTCCTTTATTCCCTTTGTAGCAACAACAACTGTACTATTCTCTTGCTTTTGAAATTTGAGGTAGAAGTTTGTTTTTTTCAATCAAGCTCACCTCAAATTAAATCTGCACAAACTTAACAAACTTTCTGCACAAATGCATTGTTATAATATTTCACATAATATATAATGCCATTTCTTGCAAAATAAATTGAATAACATATATGACAATATAAAAAATTTCAATTCAAAGCTATTCAACCTTACGTATGACATATTAGTGGCATGCTCAATAATTTTAGAAAATTTTGTGCAATGAGTAGAATTTCTAAGCCTTCAAAAATCTCCACAATTTTGGATCAAGCCTTCCCAACCTTATATGGAAAGATTTTTTGCCACCTGCAAATCCTTGTAAAATAGATAATAATCTTTGCAAATTATAGAAAATATCACGCACATACCTTCTTTCAATTTGCGGATCAAACTTGCCTAATATAAAATATCTTCTAAGATTATAGCAAGTGAATCCCAAAATGCAACAATATTTTTCAAGATTAAAGGGATTTCCTTTAAGCATAAATTTCGAAAGGATATTATTGATGCGATACGTAAAAAAAGTAGATAATTTTATCACGTGTCAAATCAAGTAATAAAAATGTGCAATATCCGACAAGAGAATTTTTGCAATATAAATTACACGTGAGTCATAAAAATCATCCAGAATCATAAAAATTTGTGTATAATTTTGGAAGGTAGGATGACAAAGATGGAATATTTTATTTCCTTACCCAAGGTATATATTTAAAATATACCATTGATTTAGAAAAGATCATCGCCAATCATCGCTTGAGATATTCTTCCGATTGCTCAATGATTTGCGTAGATTTGCAATCATTCTTCTTAAGTAAAATTTCCTGCGACAACCTCTTTTGCTTGGTGTCCATGACTTTGGATCTTTCTTTCACGTGCACAAATATGAAATTTTCATAAAAACTTAATGATGCTTTTTTATCTTGTATAATATCACGTAAGGCAAATTTTGCTTTGCAAAAATATAACAGAATAAGAGAGCATAAAATCTGATCAAATAATCATGATTATCTCTAAGCAAGATATCAAATCAATCACATGTATCAAATTCCAACTCATGAAACTACAAAAAATATAGCACACGATTCTACCTTCAATATAATCAATTATAGAATATAGTCATTATAAATTTTGAATCAATCGAGGCATAAAAATGATATATTGAATATCAAGTTTAATGAAAATATTTAAAACATGCACACAAAACAAATTGAGAATTTAAAAAAATATATTTCTTACCAAAGTCTCTTTCTCCTTTGCCCGCAATCAAAACACATACTCAAGTTTTCTTTGGTACCCAGACTTTCTTGGGTCCTTGGGAGTTAGTAGTGTATGCTTTGTTAATCCAAGTTCTCTGAACAGATCTCCAGACTTTAGGACACTTACTCTCAAAATGTTCCTTTTCACCACAATTAGAACATTTGAGATTTTGTCGTCCAACGGGTTTTACAAAATTCTTTTTAAAATGATTTTTGTAAGTCTGTCGAGGAGGTCTTTGTCTGATTCTTTTTTTTACTTTTGGAAAATCTATTAAAGAATCACTTCCTTTACTACATCTAAGTCCTGACTTATTATAATAGGGAATCTGAATGGAAAGTATGTGCTGTAAAGTTTTTGATCCTTTAGAAAATTTTGTAGTAATATCTAAAAATTCCTTTTTGAGAGAATCATTCTCATTCTGTAAAAAATCTCGATTTTCCTTTGTTTCCAAAAGTTCCTTCTTGAGAGATTCATTCTCATTTAGTAAAAGATCTCGATTTTCCTTGGTTTTCCAAAATTTATTTTTCAGATCATCAAACTTTCCTTTTAGAGAAGAATTTTGTTGACTCAACTTGAAAATTTCCTTTTTCAGTCTAGAGATTCTTTTCAGAGTGGATATCAGATTTGAACAAAGCTCATTTATATAATCTGAAACTTCAATAGGAATATCTAAATGACTAACCTCAATTTCTCTGTATGAGTCTGAGTCTGTGTGAGCCATTAGACAAATATTGCTATATTCTTCTTCACTATCTTCAACTTCAGTGTCACTCCACATTTAAGCTTTCAGTGCCTTCTTATACTTTTCATACTTGCCTTTATTCTTCTTTAGTGCAGGACAATTTTGTTTTATGTGACCCTTCCTTTTGCATTCGAAACAGATAACATCTTTGACAGTGTCCTCTTCATCAACAGCTCTTCGCTATCCAGACTGTCTATTTTGCTTTCTGCTGTTGAACTTTTTGCCTTTCTTGTTTAACTTTCTTACCTTTTTTATTAATAAAGCAAGTTCTTCATCGTCCAGTTCGTCCTCAGAGTTTGTATCATCAGAATCGATATTAGATTTAAGCGCAATACATTTCTTACCTCTAGACTCCACTTCTTCGTTCATTTGTTCTGCTTCATAGGATAGCAGGGTTCTAACAAGCTCATCAACTGTCAGATGTGAGATTCACAGAGTTTCTCAAATGGAGGTCTTCACATTATTCCAGTCTTTTGATAGACCTCTCAAAAGCTTGTTGACCTTCATTGGTCCTGGGACAGGTTGTCCTTGATATGCAAGCCCATTTACTATTTCTGTAATCGGTTGAACATATCTCCTATGGACTTCCCCTGTTTCATTTTGAAGGATTCATATTGACCAAGTAAAATATTTACTTTGGTCTCTTTTACACGATTAGTCCCTTTGTAGGTAACGTGCAGCCTATCCCATACCTTCTTCGATGTTTCACAAGAGGAAATTCAATTATACTCATTAGGAGATAGTGCGCAATAAAGAGAGTAGATGGCCTTAGCGTCTAAAGTTTCTCTTTTTGTCAACTCTTCTTTTAAAATGGTACTTGATGCCTCTGTTGCTTTTCCATCATCTTTTGATGTGGTTTTTCTGGCTTTAGCATTGGGATTAACTCCTTTATCGACTACATCCCATTTTTGTGGATTCTTTGATCTGAGAAAAGCTTTCATTTTGTTCTTCCAAATGTTGTACTCTTTCCCATCAAAGGAAGGTGGTTGAGTGTTGCTCTGTCCCTCAATCAGACCTGGTGCAAGAATACTAGCCATAGATGATCTTTAACTTTGAAGTAATAAACACTTCAAAACACTGAGCACAAGGCTCTGATACCAATTGTTGTAACTAGTATTAACACCTAGAGGAGGGGTGAATAGGTGTAGAGGAATTTTACGCACAATTAAAATAAAGCTTTTGCAATCTATAAACTAAAATTAAATAAAGAGAGTAAAGAAGATTGCAAACACAGTTTATAGTGGTTTGGCTTTTGTCAAGCCTACGTCTACTTTCCAGGCGATCAATCAATGGGCTGGATTTCACTATGTGATCAAAGGTGATTACACACTCTTGAGTGTTATCGCTTGGTAACGATATGTCTCACAAAGTCACTCTTCTTGGTAATTCACTAGGATCACTCGGTTTCGCTCTTTTTCAGACAACTAGTGAAGAATTGAATTAGCCTTGGAATATATTTATCATTTCTATCTCTTGTGGTCGCATCCTCTCCTTATATACTCTCCAAGCCACACTCGATCATTGGCTCTTTCCGTGAGAGATTAGTCTTCCCTTTCCTTTTTTGGATAGACTTCATAAGGTAAGTCTTTTTGATCGTTGGAGGTAGATTGTATCTCATTTGATTCTGTTCGCCCATACAATCAGAATCTGAGCTTCCATAAGTGTTCCATCCTTTTTTAGAAGTTGTCTGATGATTGATCTTGTTGATCAATATAAATATGGTAAGTGAAAATCATAACCGTTGGTGATCTTGGTTTCCGTCTGGTCTTAAAGATACGTTCTGGATCTGCCAGACTGAAGTTCTGCTTTTGGCACGGTCAAACTCAGAAACTGTGTCTATTCGTGTCTTCTATCTAATACAGACAGACTCAGAAATTGTGTCTCTTTGGATCTTCCATTTGGTACAGACAGACTTAGAGACACCTTATGCTTTTCCTTTTGCCACTAGCAGACTCAGAAGCATACGTTAGTAACTTTTGATTTATTTTGTCATCTTCAAAACATCATAAGGGATTTTCCTAACAAATCTATCTTAGATTTGAGTGAGTGTAGGAACCGGGCATTGCCAAGATTGTAGCTCCTGCAGAAGAGCATGACCCGTAGGGGAGAAAAGATCCGCCATTGTAACATCTCTAGAAAGTCTAGAGTGGTAAATGTAATTGTCAGAAAAACTGTATTCAATGGCCCTACCTCATGTCAGAGGTCAAACCATGATAATGTAGATAATCCATCCCCTATTCGCCACTTAAAGAATCCCTTAATTTCCTCTCTAAGGGCAAGTAATTTTTTCCATGCCCACGAGCAGAAAGATGGAGTGGAAGAGACCCAAAAGTTTTTCCTCTTTAAATATGTGGCATGGATCCATTTACACTAAAGAGATTGCTTATCCGTGAAGAGGATCCAAATGTTCTTGATCATGGCCGCTTTGTTACAAACACAGATTTTACACAGTCCTAGACCACCCTCCTTTTTTGGGAGGCAAACATCTTCCCATGAAACTTTGGCTTCCCCTGTGCCAAGTCCAAGGCCTTTTTAGAGGAATTGATGACATATCTATTCAACGCGTTAAACCACAGATATAGGCAGTAGAAAAATGCTAGCCCAATATGCTTGAATAGCATGCAACACCGAATGAATGAGCTGTAGTTGGCTAGCAAACGATAAAAATCTATGGGTCCAAGATTGAACACATGAAGTAAGGAGGCTTACCGGGATGTTGCAATTTCTTGACCTAGTCGAGAGGAAATAATAGGAACTCCCCGGTAATGAACAGGAAGTGAGCCCAATCGGAAGCCAAGAGTATGGCAAATTTGGTCCCAAGCCATTGTTGTGCCACTTGCCAGAAAGATCTCACTCTTGTGTAGATTTGGTTGTAAACCACTTCACATTGAGAAAGTATCAAGGCCCTCCTTTAGATAGTTGACCGACGGTACACTAGCTTCACTAAATAAGAAGACATCGTCTGCAAAAAAGAGGTGGGTAAGTCAAGTTGCCTTACACCTCCAAAAAAACCGATAAGCCGGGAGTTGACTTTGGTGATCAAGAATGCCAAAGAAAACTTCCATAGCAATGGTAAATAGATATGGGGACATGGGATCGCCTTGTCTTAGTCCATGCCCACTTTCCAAGAAGCAATGAAGCTCACCATTTATGGAGATAGAAAACCTAGGCGTACGCACACAAATCATGATCGGTCTCATAGTATAAGATGGAAAACCAAATGCAATCAGACAAGTCTCTAGGAAGTCCTAGTCCAGGGTATCATATGCTTTCTGGAAGTCAACCTTGATGGCACATTTAGGGAGGGAGGGTTTAGTGTGATAACCGCTAAATAGCTTCTGGGCTAGCAAGATGTTGTCGGTAATTCTTCTACCCTTCACAAAGGCAGTCTGCAAAGGGCTAATAATCGACGGGAGAACAGCTGCCACCCTATTCGCAAATGTCTTAGTTATACATTTGTATATGGTGTTACAACAATCAATGGGCCAGAAATCGGACACCGAAGACACATTTGGAAAAATTTTGACCCCCTAGATATTTTCTTCTTGTTGACTAGCACTGATGACCGGGCATGCCTTTTGGTGCTTGCAGTTTGGATATAACCGAAGCTGAAGTGATCGAGGATCTTGCGGAGAAAATCTCAACCGCACCGAGACGTTCAGTGTGAACGTTGCTTAATGCTTCCCATCCAGTTGGGTGGAAGCTTGCGATTACCCTAGAAACATAGTCAACACCTTCTGAAGTGGCTTTGTAGGAAGATTTGAAACATGAATCAATTGTGCAGATTTGCAGGAAGGTCTTCCCTTGTGTGTGCCACAAATAAGCAAGAGACTCTCCTGGTGTTTGTAAACAGGTCATGTATTGCTTTTAGCACGTAATGTCAATTAATACAATTTTAATAGATGCACAAATCTTTGTTTTGGAAATTACATATAAGACAGAGAGCTTGTTCTTGACCTGCCCTCCTCCTCCTCTGTCAACCGTGACCCTCTCTCTCCCCCAATGGCGTCATCGTGGTCGCCATAGCGGTGAACTCCTCAATTGATTGCTCATAGCTGTCACGACCTAGGTGAGAGGGGCCTCACCGGCATCACTGTGGCCATAGAGAGAGAAAGAGAGAGAGAGAGAGAGAGAGATGGCAATGGGGCTTTCCAAGGTGATGGGGTGGTAGCCGGGCAAATGGAGAATGACAGACTTGGGTTGAGGATTTCAGTGGATGCTAAGGTTTTTTGTGGCTTTATCACAAGGGAAGGTGGGTAGTCATTCCAGTGAGGTTGAATGTGGAATTTGCAATATCAATTGTTGAGGTAAGTGACAAAGTAAATAAACCTCAAATGTATTTCTTATGTTTCTTTTCCCATTTGATTATAATTTGTTTGTGTGGATTTAAGAACGCTTTTGCGTAATTTTGAAGGAAATGGAACAAAGTTTAAAGAGTTTAGTGGATGCTCATTAGAAGAATTAACAGGGTGTCACATTTTCCTTTGCTTCTAGTTCCTCCAATCATGCCTCTGATGGGTATGTTTCTAAAATTGAGACCATCCACATTTTTAATTTTAGTTAAAAGAATGTGGTGATTCATTTTAAAAAAAAAACCCGAAATTATTCCAAACACCACTCCATTGCATCTCTATAATTGACAACAAAGTTTGGGGTGGTTCTTAACTTCTTAAGCATGTCAAATTCAAAATTGGAGGACAATATGTTTGCTTCAAGAAGGAAGAGAAGGCATTCGAGTTTTGACCGTGACCTTGACTTCCATAATAATGAGTTATTAGAGACATAAGGCCCGTGCTTGTTGCACTTAATGCTATAATTATTACCTCAACTCTTTACCTTTATTATATACTAATATAGACTTCTAAGTTTTTCCATTTAACATTTCAAAAAAAGTGTACTAATCTATTTTTGAATATAAACTCTGTCAAGTTTTGCATATTTATATTCCCAACAAAAATGATGGTTGTTCATTGGCAAAAAAAAAGAAGGTTCGCAGAAATTTTTTTATATATATACTTTACATTTTTTCAAAGGGCCCCCTTCTCCCTCCTCAATTGCTTTGAAGGGGAATCTATGTATTTTTTCAATTTCTGTAATTTTTGGGGAGTTCAAATTTAGTCCTTAGCTATTGTACTAAACAAGTCAATTAGCCACTGCACAAAATGAATGTATAAAGCTAACAGACGATGCTGTAAAAACCCAAACCCTATTTGACTAATGATATATACACAATGACTCGAAGAAATCGTATGCAATCATTGTTAGGAGATTGTCGTCGAAAATGAGAGACAAACCAACTTTATATTCCAGCAATCCAATGTTGCCGACGATCAAATGATGTTGTATGCCGACCGAAAGCATTCCTCGTGGGAGGCCCAGCATTTCAGGATCAGATCCTAGCTCAAAGCACCCGACACGTTCAATACAGTGAAATTGAATCTCTCTCTCTCTGTTTTCTTTCACCCGAGAACAAATTACAGTATATTAAAGAGGTTAAATTCTTATAAATCATTAGAAATGCTGTGCGCGAGGTCCGGGCAGGCAATGATTGTTTTAGAAATTCAAGAGCCTCCGCCTCTTTTCCGTGGCTTCGATGCGGTTGCATACGATGGTGACGAGATCAGGGGCCCGCCAATGATCGACGTCACGTGGCCGCTCGACAATGAGGAAATACATGCAAGTTAGTGATAGGATCGTGATTGGGACATAATCACGATTTTATATGCGAACGAGTGACAGCATCGAATTGGCAATGGGGCATTCCAAGGCGATGGGGTGGTAGCCGGCCAAATGGAGAATGACAGACTTGGGTTGAGGATTTCAGTGGATGCTAGGGTTTTTGTGGCTTTATCACAAGGAAAGGTGGGTAGTCATTTCAGTGAGGTTGAATGTGGAATTTGCAATTTCAAATGTTGAGGAAAGTGGCAAAGTAAATAAACCTCAAATGTATTTCTTATGTTCTTTTCCCCATTTGATTATAATTTTTATGAGTTAGCAAGGTGGATTTAAGAACACTTTTTCGTAATTTTGAAGGAAAAGGAATAAAGTTCAAACACTTTAGTGGATGGTCATTAGAAGAATTAACAAGGTGTCACATTTTCCTTCGCTTCTAGTTCCTCCAATCATGCCTTTGATCGGTATGTTTCTAACATTGAGCCCGTCTAGTTTTTTAATTCTAGTTAAAAGAACGTGGTGATGCATTCTTAAAAAAAAAAAACCGAAATTATTCCAAACACCACTCAATTGCATCTCTGTAATTGACAACAAAGTTTGGGGTGGTTCTTAACTTCTTAAGCGTGTCAAATTCAAAATCAGATGACAATATGTTTGCTTCAAGAAGGAAGAGAAGGTGTTCGAGTTTTGACCATGACCTTGGCTTAAATAATAATGAGTTATTAGAGACAAAAGGCCCATGCTTGTTGCACTTAATGCCATAATTATTACCTCAACTCTTTATCTTTATTATATCCTAATATAGACTTCTAAGGTTTTTCATTTAACATTTCAAAAAAAGTGTACTAATATATTTTTGGATATAAACTCTGTCTAGTTTTGGCTATCTATATTCCCAAAAAACATGATGATTGTTCATTGGCAAAAAAAAAGGGTTCGCAGAAAAAAAATTATATATATACTTTACATTTTTTCAAAGGGCCCCCTTCTCCCTCCTCAATTTCTTTGAAGGGGAATCTATGTATTTTTTCAATTTCTGTAATTTTTGGGGCGTTCAAATTTGGTCCTTAGCTATTGTACTAAACAAATCAATCAGCCACTGCACAAAATGAGCGTATAAAGCTAACGCATGATGCTATAAAAACCCAAACCCTAATTGTCTAATGATACATGACTGACTCAAAGAAATCGTATGCAATCATAGTAAGAGGATCATCGTCGAAAATGAGAGACAAACCAACCTCATATTCCAGCAATCCAATGCTGCCGACGATCAAATGATGTTCTATGCCGAGTGAAAGCATTCCTCGTGGGAGGCCCAGCATTTCAGGATCAGATCCTAGCTCAAAGCATCCGACATGCTCAATACAGTCAAATTGAATCTCTCTCTCTCTCTCCTTTTCTTTCCCCCAAGAACTAATCACAGTATGTTAAAGAGGTTAAATCCGTCAAGGACAAAGCGTCTACTTTTATACATGTTGATGACAACCTAAGGAACAGGAGACTCTAACGGTGCTGGGGTATTGACCCTTCTATTTTTATGAGGCAATTTGAGGCCACTGGGCCGAGTCTGTAGGCTGCTGCTTGTTGCATCTAGTTGTTTCTGTCTTCTTTATTGTGTTGTAACCATAGGCCCAGCCTGGGTCCTTTTGTTGCAACGTGTACCCATATTCCCTTGTTGCATACTTGGCCCCCTTCCACTCAAGTGACTAGTCTATTGAGTGCAATATCATGCCTTGTATCCATCTCATGTACAGCTTGCTTGGTTGGAATTTTATAAATACTTACCTTACCAAAATAAAAAAATTTCTTATAAATCATTAGAAATGCTGTGCGCGAGGTCCGGGCAGGCAATGATTGTTTTAGAAATCTAAGAGCCTCCGCCTCTTTTCCGTAGCTTCGATGCGGTTGCATATGAGGGTGACGAGATCAGGGGCCCACCAATGATCGACGTCAAGCGGCCGCCCCGACAATGAGGAAATACATGCAAGTCAGAGATAGGATCGTGATTGGGACATAATCACGATTTAATATGCGAATGAGTGACAGCATCGAAATTGGGACGTGATGACGATATTGATCCCCTTCCTTTGTTTTTTTCTTCTTTTCGTCTTTTATGGCATCGAGAAAGTGCAGCATCATTACTTGAAGTAAAGAAAAGTCCCTCCTGGTTTAGAGGGTATAATTTAAAGTTATGATTACGTGAGCTCACATGATTTGTAGATTACAAAATATGTTTTATTTTCCTTTTTATTTTTTATGTAAAGGGTAGGACTATGATCCCATCATAGGATCTCGAGATGCCCACTGATCTGACTATTTTCATGACCAATCCATATAAATCCAAAACTCAGACACCAATTGCATGCCGCCCGCGACCTTCAGTGGCGAAAGCATGCGTCCTTCCAATATAAAATACGATGAGACTTTGGATTTCTCTCGTTGATGACTGCCATTTATTCAACTAAATGAAGCAGCCTTCAAAACTAATAGAAAGATATTCATTTAAATCTCAGATTATCAATCATAATGACAATAATATATGCTAACGTCTCATTTATTTGTTCTTGAAAATCTAAAAATCCTCATTAATTTTGACATAATAATTTGCATATCCGATGAATCTCCAAACTAAAATGACCAAAGTACCCCTACAACTCATCTAACACCCCCTAAAAAGGGTCTCACGCTATCTCTCTTCGGTTCATTCTCAACTACACCACCAACCATGTCTATCCTTGACTGGTGCTACCGCTGCTCCCTCGACCATGGCCTCAACCAACGTCACTGATGTTCTAAGGTCAATCTTGGCATGTCTTTCTTCCCCTTTGCTTTGTCTCTCTATTTTACCTCTAGGTCGAGAAAATATTGGGTACATGAGGTGTGCTAGCGTGTCAAATAAGAAGACCCCTCAAAATGCGACACGCGTCGAATGTGGGCCCTAATTTTCTGGCTAACTTTTCTCTCTCTTCTCTCCTCTCTTTCTCTTTCTCTCCCCTCGCTACATGCTCTCTCTCTCTTCTCTCTTCCTAGCATGCTCTCTCTTTGCTGGCGCGAACGAACAGTTGACCACCTTGACCTCCACGGCGACCCCTCCTCTGGCGTGTCCGAGAAGGGGCATGAGTGCCCAATCTTCCACAAGAGCTTCCCCACCGACCAGGATCTCGGTCTGCACAAGCAGTGCCATTATGTGGCCCCCAATCCCGCCTCCTTTGCCCCCCCCCTCCGCGCCCCGACCGCTAGTGGGGTGAGCGTTTCGGAGGGCATGGGGTCCATGCACATGCAGAGCTAGGGGCACCGCGAGTTCGATTTGAACATCTTGATGTTCTCCCCCAAGTTTGAGGTCTCTTGCAACGTGGACGACGAGGTGGAGAGCCCTAATTATATCCAATAACTATACACTCACAGTATTTTCCAAGCCCTAATTATATCCAATAACTCAAGCAGTATTTAGCCCTAAAATTTCTTGCAAAATAATCTCTCAATCTCACGAAAGAATTACACGCAAATCTTACCACAAGATTTCACACTTGCAAACACTAATCTTTCTCATATGTAATTCATGAAAAACCTTCGCTAAATGAATCCGCTGCCAAGCACCCAACACTTATGGATGTCACACACAAATTTGTGCACCCATGGGACTCACTGAAAACAATGCTTCAAGCACTCATCAAAAGTGGCGCTACTTCAAACCTTCTCTATTACCACTATGGTTATTTGAATATTTATATATCTTGACACCATCTTCTTTTGCAGACTCCTGATAGGATTGGATTTCCCTTTCTAACCGTGCAACTCAACTCCAGAGTTGACTTGTGAAATTTTACCCTTGTCTACGATGCAGGACTTCCCTGTTTCAATCTTTTATTTCAAGGTTCAGATACCAACGTCGGACTTTAATTCATACAAAGAAAATTACTGCATTCCAATTGCTTGATTTTGGACAGCCACAAAATATTCAATTCGAAATATTCAGATTTTTGTTTTAGGCTCAAACTTGAGACATACATTTTAATAGATCGCACAAGTTGTAACCATTTTAATAGGACTCAATCATTCTCTAGCCAGCAATCGAGCACGCACACGCGCACGCGCACGTCCCAGTCGCCGTTTTCTCTTAACCACAGATTAAATTAATCCTGAAAAGCCGCTAATGGTGATTAGCCAACGGAAGCGACAAGGAAAGCGAGAGCATATACGCCTTTCACCTGTGATAGTTCCTACGATGGTTCCTGCAATGTGGGGCCACATTTTGGACTTAAATTATACGTAATGAAGGTGCGTCCTTCGGTTACATTTCTAATACATAATCACATGCGGAGAGGGAGACACCACTCAGCAGAGCTGCTGGAGCAAGAACGAGTCTTGTTTGAGAAGATTTTCGATGATGTGTGGAAAAACATAAGGGATGTGTTCCGATGTACATGGAACTCATCTTTTGCGTGATTTCAATGGGAAATTGTTTTGTTAAGCTGATCGAGTTCGGCAATCCGTGCAAGGGTCTTTTCCTCCACTTCATCGATTTCTTTACTGTTTGTTGTATTAGGATACGTTTTTGAACGTGAAAATGAATGCGAGTGGGATCCGGCTGAGGATGAAGGACGCAAATTTTTTTGTTTTTTGTTTTTTGGATAAGCCTGTATATCAAAACTTTAACATCGTCCTCCATACCTATCTTCTATTCTCAGTCAATGCACTCTCCGTTGTGCAGGTCAGCGTCCGCCTTGGGTATACGATGTATTCATTAGTTACAAACGGGGGGACACGGTCCACCCAATGAGCCATCTCAAGAATGCTCTCGAGCGGAAGGAGATTAAAACTTTCATTGACTTTGCACTGGATGGAGGAGTAGAGTTATCGCCAGTGATCAATAAAGCAATCGAGCAGTCGAAGGTCGCTGTTGTGGTCATCTCTCAGAATTTCCATTCCTCACCATGGTGCCTCAACGAGCTGGTGAAGATCCTAGAATGCCAAAAAAAGAGGAGCCTTATCGTGTTGCCCATTTTCTGGGGCATTGATCCGAGAGAGCTGCGAGAGCAGCCCAGACTTTTCATGGAGAATATTGGCCGAGGTGAGACAGGTTTCAAGCAGGAGAAGTCCCACCAGATCCGGAGGTGGAAAGATGCTTTGCGAGCACTGGGCATGATCAATGGCTGGCCTGTTAGTACCAGGTATTGAACCCTTTCCTTTTTGAGCTCTATCTTCTTCTGAGAGTAGTTTTTCTTGAGAATTGCTGAAGGGAGTTACTCAGTTTGTGCATGAGAACACAAAACTTACTTCTAAAGGCAGCATGTTCTGGTCATTAGTGGACTGTTCAATTTTTTCCCCTATGATGATCGATCTTTACCGTTGGTGCGTGTGATTAGTGGGGCAATTATTTGTATGTTTTTGAGGAGAAAACCAACATTAATGCTCATGAGTTGAACATGAATCCTGAACTTTCAAGAGAGAGAGATACTATTACATGATTGTTGTACATATGCTGAACCGCATAATCACACCAGGGTTTAAATTAAGTCTAATTTTTGTACCAGGTTTATGGAATATTTTTTGACGGGATTGAGTTATTGTTATCGTGCGCGGTAGAGAAAAGATGAAAACAGACATGTGCTGGTATCGGATTAGTGAAGAGGCGATAGAGAATTGAGAGTGGGATCAGATGATCTTCACCCATAGAGAAAACCTTGTAAAACTTGTCCGTTCATTGAGACAAAACCTTGATTTTTGTGTTTCCTTCTTCTCAGAAATAACTTTTGAGAACCCGTTAGAAAAATTTTGACCCCTTGGATATTTTCTTCCTGTTGGCTAGCACTGATGACCGGGCATGCCTTTTGGTGCTTGCAGTTTGGATATAACCGAAGCTAAACTGATCGAGGATCTTGCCGATAAAATCTCAACCGCACTGAAACGTTCGGTGTGAACGTTGCTTAATGCTTCCCATCCAGTTGGGTAGAAGCCTGCGATTACCCCAGAAACATAGTCAACACCTTCTGAAGTGGCTTTGCAGGAAGATTTAAAACATGAATAAATTGTGCAGATACGCAAGAAAGTCCTCCTTTGTGTGTGCGACAAATAAGCAAGAGACTCTCCTGTTGTTTGTAAATGGGTGTACTGCTTTTAGCAAGTAATGTCACTTAATACAATTTTAATAGATGCGCAAATCTTTGTTTTGGAAATTACATACAAGACACAGAACTTTTTCTTGACCTGCCCTCGTACTCCTCTGTCAACTGTGACCCTCTCTCTCCCCCAATGGCGTCATCGTGGTTGCCATAGCAGCGAACTCCTCAATCGATTGCTTGTACCTGTGGTGACCTCAGTGAGAGGGGACTCGGCAGAGTCTCTCACCGGGGTCACTATCGCCACGAGAAAATATTGGGTACATGAGGTGTGCCAGCGTGTCAAATAAGAAGACCCCTCAAAACGCAACACGTGTTGAATGTGGGCCATAGTTTTCTGGCTAACTTCTCTCTCCCCTCGCTGCACTCTCTCTCTCCCTCTCTCTCTTGCCTCCCCTGCATGTCCTTTCTCTCTCTCTTCTCTCTTCCCAGCTTGCTCTCTCTTCACCGGCATGAACGAACAGCTGACCACCTCGACCTCCTCGATGACCCCTCCTTTGGTGTGTCCGGGAAGGCACATGAGTGATCTGCCACAAGAGCTTACCCACCGGCTAGGATCTCGGCCCGTACAAGCAGTGCCATCATGAGGCCCCCGATCCCGCCTCCTTCGCCCCCTACCAATGGGGTGTGCGTCTTGGAGGGCATGGGGTCCACGCACACGCAGAGCTAGGGGTACTGCGAGTTCGGTTTGAACATCCTAGCATTCTCCCCCAAGTTCGGAGTCTCTTGCAGCGTGGACGATGAGGTGGAGAGCCCGCACCCCTTCGAGAAGCCCCGTTTGATGGTGTCGGTGAAGACCGAACCGGCTTGAAATGGGTTAGATCGAAAACGCACGGAAACCCATACAAAAAAACCGGTGATCGAAATCGAAACAGGAACTCAGCCGAGTTTCAAATAGGAATAAAGAAATACTAGAAACAATTCTTTTTGTTCGTCTCTTCTTGTTTGCCAGGCGATGAATTCAATTCATTTTTCACATTATTTCTGCGGCGAAGAGTGAGATTCGGGAGAGAGAGAGTGCAGGGGAGAGAGAGAGAGAGAGGAGAGAGAGCGTGCAAGGGAGGCAGGAGAGAGAGCGTGTAGCGAGGAAAGAGAGGAGAGAAGAGAGAGAAAAGTTAGCTTGATAATTGGGGCCCACATTTGACACGTGTCACCTTTTTGAGGGGTATTCTTATTTGTCACGCTGACACACCTCATGTACCCAATATTTTCTCCCACGAGAGAGAGATGGCAATGGGGGCTTTCCAAGGCGATGGGGGTGGTAGCCGGCCAAATGGAGAATGACAGACTTGCGTTGATGATTTCAGTGGATTCTAGGGTTTTTTGTCGCTTTATCACAAGGGAAGGTGGGTAGTCATTTCAGCGAGGTTGAATGTGGAATTTGCAATTTCAAATGTCAAGGTAAGTGGCAAAGTAAATAAACCTCAAATATATTTCTTATGTTCTCTTTCCCATTTGATTATACTTTGTTTGAGTTAGCAAGGTGGATTTAAGAACGCTTTTGCATAATTTTGAAGGAAAAGGAACAAAGTTCAAAGACTTTGGTGGATGGTCATTAGAAGAATTAACAGGGTGTCACATTTTACTTTGCTTCTAGTTCCTCCAATCATGCCTCTGATTGGTATGTTTCTAACATTGAGACTGTCCACTTTTTAATTTTAGTTAAAAGAATGTGGTAATGCATATTATTCCAAACACCACTTAATTGCATCTCTGTAATTGACAACAAAGTTTGGGGTGATTCTTAACTTCTTAAGCGCATCAAATTCAAAATCGAAGGACAATATGTTTGCTTCAAGAAGGGAGAGAAGGCGTTCAAGTTTTGACCGTGACCTTGACTTCAATAATAATGAGTTATTAGAGACATAAGGCCCATGCTTGTTGCACTTAATGCTATAATTATTACCTCAACTCTTTATCTTTATTATATACTAATATAGACTTCTAAGTTTTTCCATTTAACATTTCAAAATAGTGTAGTAATCTATTTTTGAATATAAACTCTGTCAAGTTTTGGCTATTTATATTCCAAAAAAAAATGATGATTGTTCATTGGCAAAAAAAAATGGTTCGCAGAAATTTATATATATATATATACTTTACATGTTTTCGAAGGGCCCCCTTCTCCCTCCTCAATTTCTTTGAAGGGAAATCTATGTATTTTTTCAATTTCTGTAATTTTTGGGGAGTTCAAATATGGTCCTTAGCTATTGTACTAAACAAGTCAATTAGCCACTGCACAAAATGAGCGTATAAAGCTAACAGACGATGCTATAAAAACCCAAACCCTATTTGACTAATGATATATATACACGATGACTCGAAGAAATCGTATGCAATCATTGTCAGAGGATCGTCATCGAAAATGAGAGACAAACCAATTTTATATTCCAGCAATCCAATGCCGCCGACGATCAAATGATGTTCTATGCGGACCGAAAGCATTCCTCGTGGGAGGCCCAGCATTTCAGGATCAGATCCTAGCTCAAAGCACCCGACACGTTCAATACAGTGAAATTGAATCTCTCTCTCTCTCTGCTTTTCTTTCCCCCGAGCACTGATTACAGTATATTAAAGAGGTTAAATTCTTATAAATCATTAGAAATGCTGTGCACGAGGTCCGGACAGGCAATGATTGTTTTAGAAATTCAAGCGCCTCCGCCTCTTTTCCGTAGCTTCGATGCGGTTGCATATGAGGGTGACGAGATCAGGGGCCCGCCAATGATCGACATCACAAGGCCGCCCGACAATGAGGAAATACATGCAAGTCAGTGATAGGATCGTGATTGGGACATAATCAGTGATTATTAATCACGATTTAATATGCGAATGAGTGACAGCATCGAATTGGGACGTGGTGACGATTTTGATCCCCTTCCTTTGTTTTTCTTTTCTTTTCGTCTTTTATGGTATCGAGAAAGTGCAGCATCATTACTTAAAGTAAAGAAAAGTCCCTCCTGGTTTAGACGGTATAATCTAAAGTTATGATTATGTGAGCTCATATGATGTGTAGATTACGCAATACGTTTTATTTTCCTTTTTCTTTTTATGTAAAAAAATAGGACTATGATCTCATCACAGGACCTCGAGATGCCCACTGATCTGACATTTTTCATGACCAATCCATAAAAAATCCGAAACTTGGACACCAAACTGCATCGCCGCCAGCAACCTTCAGTGGCCAAAGCATGCGTCCTTCCAATATAAAATACGAGGAGACTTTGGGTTTCTCTCGTTGATGACTGCCATTTATTCAACTAAACCAAGCAGCCTTCAAAACCAATCGAAAGATATTCATTTAAATCTCAGATTATCAATCACAATGACAATAACATTTTGCTGCCATCTCCTCTAATATTGTACCGGGTTGGCAATGGATTGCCAACTACGAATTTTCTAAGCGGGGTAGAGTATGGGTTGGTTGGAATCCTTTTTTGTTGGAGTTCGCAGGTACCCTTATAAATGCCCAAATCATTCATGGCATGATTAGGATCTTGCAATCTGGTTCAACTTTATTTCTTTCGGCAGTATACGGGGAACACACTTATATTTCCTGCAGGCCTTTATGGAGTGATATCGGTCTTTTAAGTGCTGCCCTCAAGGAAAGCCCATGGGTTGTAGCAGGTGATTTTAATGCCATCCGGGACTCCTCAAATCGCATAGGAGGCTCGAGATAATTGGATTCCTGCATTTGATGAATTTCGGGAATGCTTAGGCCGTGCTGAACTGGAAGACCTACACTATGTGGGTTTTCGGTACACCTGGTCATCTTCCACTGGCAAACATAGGAAACAAAGGAAAATAGATCGGGTTCTAGTCAATAGCAAATGGGCCTCGAATTATTCTTTCTCAAAAGCAGCATTCCTTGCCCCTAGCATATCGGACCATACTCCTATGACAGTCAGAGTTTTGACCCATTAGCCATAGAGGAAACCGTTTAAATTTTTCAACTTCTGGATGTCCCACCTACACTTCTCTGCCATGGTTTCCCAGGCCTAGGAGAGTCACATACCATGTACGCCTATGTTTAAGGTCTATAGTAAGCTCAAGTTACTAAAATGCAAACTCAAGCATTTGAATAAAGAAGTCTATTCAGACATCTCCCTTCGAGCCTCTAAAGCCAAAAGGGCTCTTAGTCTCTCGCAAGCAGCTCTCTACAGTGATCCCCTCAATATCGCGCTAGTGGAGGCTGAGTATGGCCAAGCACGGGTGTACTACGAGCTGAGGTCTATGGAGGAATCCTTCTTCAAGCAAAAATCTAGAATTCGCTGGTTGAAGGAAGGTGACCAAAACAATAGATTTTTTCACAAATATGTTCAAAGTAGACAACTTCGTAACTGGATCCTTTCCGTCTTGGATGATGCAGGTAACTTGATCTCAGACCCAAGGGATGTTCAACAAGCTTTTGTTAACTACTTCCAAGAACTGTTGGCCCCGATGAACACTCCCTATCGACCTTCCATTCTGGAGGTGAAGGAAACTTTAAAGTATACCTTGAATGATGACCAGGTAAGACTCCTATCTGAGCCCATCCTTCCCCAGGATGTCAAGGAAGCCATTTTCTCTTTGCCAGGGGGTAAAGCCCCAGGCCCTGATGGCTACAATTTTGATTTCTTCAAAAGAAACTAGGATATAGTAGGACCTTCTGTTATAGAGGCGATTATAGATTTTTTTAATACTAGGCACCTCTTAAGGGAGATTAATTGTACTATCTTGGCCGTAGTTCACAAAGTACCAAATGCCTCATCGGTTACTGATTTCCGTCCTATTGCCTGTTGCAACACTATTTATAAATGCATCACCAAGATCATGTCCGATAGAATTGCGGCGATACTTCCAGATATTATAAGCCCGACTCAAACGGCTTTTGTAAGAGGCAAAAGGATAAGTGACAACATTCTCTTTACCCAGGAATTCTTTAGTGGCTTTCACTCGGACAATCACTCTCTCAAGTGTGCCATTAAAGTCGACTTTCGCAAAGCTTATAACACTCTGGACTGGGACTTCCTGGAGACAATCCTAAAAGCTTTTAGATTTCCATGCCACTTCATCCGGCTTCTCATGGTATGTGTATGCACCCCTAAATTTTCTATATCTATGAATGGAGAGCTCCATGGTTTTTTCTCGAGTGGTAGGGGGCTATGGCAAGGTGATCCAGTTTCACCTTACCTTTTTCACCTTGGCGATGGAAGTTTTTACAGGCCTCCTGGAATCTCAATCTCATCGCCAAGAATATCGTTATTTTTGGAGATGCAAGAAATCCTCTCTCTCACACTTATTTTTTGCGGATGATGTTTTCATCTTCAGTGAAGCAAACTTAGCTTTGATCTCGTGTATGAAAGATGGGCTCAACACCTTTTCTCAATAGAGTGTTTAACTCCAAATGCTAGCAAGAGTGAAGTTTTCATGTCAGGTGTCTCGGAAGACATAAAGGTCTAGATTTTGCACCTACTAAACTTCCAATCCAGATCCCTACCAATCAAATACTTGGGAGTCTCAATCATTATTTCGAGGTTGAGTAAAGTGGATTGCCATGCCCTGGTAAGTCTTCTAACTGCTAGAGTCCAATCCTGGACGCATCGGTTCCTCTCTTTTGCGGGTTGGCTTCAGCTTATAAGGTCTGTCCTACATGCTATTCAAGTTTATTGGACATCGACATTCTGGCTACCATCTTCTATAGTAGACAGGATCGAACAAATCTGCCGCTAATTCCTTCGGAAAGGACCGGGCCTTGGCCCGGGTGGTGCAAAAGTCTCGTGGGAAGATGTATGGCTCCCTAAACAAGAAGGGGGACTAGGAATTCGAAGAATTCGGGACAGTAATAAAGCTGCAATATTAAAGTACATTTGGATTCTATTCACTGATAAAGAATCCCTGTGGTGTAAGTGGATACACTCTACCCACCTCAAAAGTAAGAACTTTTGGATTGCCACAACACCGACTTTTTGTTTATGGGCTTGGAAGAAAATTCTTTCGCTGAGGGGGGAGTTTAAAGACTGCATCAGATGGAGGATAGGAGATGGCATGACTACCTCCTTGTGGTTTGACCCGTGGCTAGACATGGGCTCTCTCGACCAGTATTTTGATAACACTTACATCTATCAGTTTGGACTCACAAGACATGCTAAGGTTGCTGATCTCTTCTCCTTGGAAGGGCTGTCGTTACTACAGGAACTACACCTTTGGCAAGTTCCAATCCCCGCCCTCAATCTAGGAGAGGATTCTTTTACTTGGCCGCACCATCCTTCGGGTAAATTCTCTCTAGCTTCTGCATGGTCTATCACTCGTAAGAAAGCTACTCGGGTCTCTTGGGCTTCAAGTGTATGGAACAATACCGTTGTTCCTAGACACCAATTCCTTCTGTGGCTAATTTCTAGGAATCGGCTTCCCACCCAGGCTCTTCTTATGTCTTCTGGTAGATTACCTTCGGTGCTGTGTGTTTTTTGTAACATTACGCCTGATTCTATAGATCACCTTTTCTTTGAGTGCCACGTCTCCCTATCCCTTACTAATTTTTGGGCTGCAAAGTGTGATCTTTCCTGGAGGAGCCTACCCTGGATGGAAATCCTCCGTTGGTTGTTTAGATCTTCAGATAAAGGTTTTTATGTTGACATCGTCAGGTTTTCTTTTGGTGCTCTCTGTTATGTCATTTGGAAGTCTAGGAATGACTTGATTTTCCAAGCTACCAACTTATGTTTGCAATCCATGAAGCAAAACCTGATCAAGGCGGTAAAGGATAGAACTCTTTCTTTTAAATCCGTGGTTGACTCTCCAATGAACAAGAGAATGCAGCCTAACTGGGAGATTGACCCTTGCATTTTTATCCCTGTCATGTGAGAAGGACGGAGATGTCCTCTCTTAGTTATATCCTTCTTGTATGGCTGTATATGTGTGGCCTCTTTTGATTTTTATTGTTAGTGAACCTGGCACCCACTCACTCCAGTGACCTGTAGTCCTGCTAAGTGCATGTTTGGTGCCGGGTTGCACTTTCTTTGTCAATCCCAGTTGATAGCTATAAAATACTTACCTTTACCAAAAAAAAAAATGCCAAAGTCTCATTTATTTGTTCTTGAAAATATATAAATCCTCATTAATCTTGACATTATAATTTGCATATCCAGTGAAATCTCCAAACTAAAATGACCAAAGTACACCTACAACTCATCTAAACTCCCCACCCCAAAAAAAAAGGTCTCACACTATCTCTCTTCGATTCATTCTCAACTACACCACCAACCATGTCTATCCTTGACCGGTGTTGCCGCTGCTCCCTCGACCATGGCCTCAACCAACGTCATTGATGTTCTGAGGTCAATCTCGGCATGTCTTTCTTCCCCTTTGCTTTGTCTATCTATTTTACCTCTAGGTCAAGAAAATAGTGGGTACATGAGGTGTGCACAGCGTGTCAAATAAAATAAGAAGACCCCTCAAAATGCGACACGTGTCAAATGTGGGCCCCAATTTTCTAGCTAGCTTCTATCTCTCTCTCTCTCTCTCTCTCTCTCTCTCTCTCTCTCTCTCTTGCACGCCCTCTCTCTTCTCTTTTCCGAGCACACTCTTCACCGGCGTGGACAAACAGCTGACCACCTCGACCTCCGTGGTGACCCCCTCCTTTGGCGTGTCTGGGAAGGTGCACAAGTGCTTGATTTGCCACAAGAGCTTCCTCACTGACTAGGATCTCAGTCTATACAAGTGGTGCCATTACTAGGCCCCCAATCTTGTCTTCTCCACCCCTTGGGGCCCCAGCTGCTAGTGGGGTGAGTGTTTTGGAGGGTGTGGGGTCCATGCACACACATAGCTAGGGGCACTGCAAGTTTGATCTAAACATACCGACGTTCTCCCCCAAGTTAGGGGTCTCTTGCAATGTGGGCGATGAGGTGGGGAGCCCGCACCCCTCTGAGAAGCCTTAGTTGCTGGCGTTGGTAAAGATGGAAGCGGCCTGAAATGGGTCAAATCAAATACGCACAGAAACCCACACAACAAAACTAGCGATCGAAATTGCAACGGGAACTCGGTCGGGTTTCAAATAGGAATAAAGAAATACTAGAAACGATTGTTTTTGTTCATCTCTTCTTGTTTGCTAGGTGATGAATTCAATTCATTTTTCACATAATTTCTGTGGCGAAGAGTGAGATTCAGGCAAGAGAGAGTGTGTAGGGGAGAGAGGAGAGAGAGGAGGACGAGCGCATGCTAGAGGAGGCAGGAGAGAGAGAACGTGCAGTGAGAAAAAAGAAGAGAGAGAAAGAGAAAAGTTAGCCCAACAATTGGGGCCCACGCTCGACATGTGTCACGTGTTGAGAGGTTTTCTTATTTGCCACGTTGGCACACCTCACGTATCCAATATTTTCTCCTCTAGGTCAGCCATAGCCAATGCCTTAATGGCTTTAAGGTATAGTTGAACTTGAGAGATCCATCGTCGAGCCATCACTAATAACAAGCCGAGAATGGCAATGATAGAGGGATGAGGAGAGAGAGATGGGTGTCACGACACAAATACGTGAATTGAGCTTGACTAGAGGTGGGGAAGGTGGATACAATGTGGGAGGCATCAGTGAGGAGTTTGTGGAAAAATTTGTTCCAATGACGACCACGAGTGGCCGCCCAACAAGAGGGCTTAGATGAGGAGTAGCTCTTAGCAAACTTCTAGGAAGGCGAATGGGGTAGGAGTGAATCAAATTACATACCAAACAAGGATGGAATATTGTTAGGATATGTGTGAAAACTGGAATTAACTCATAGAATCACCTTTTTAACGTAATTGCAAGTTCAGCATTAGAACTCCAATATTTAAGATTGTTCATGTGAGAACACCACCAAGATACGTGATCTCCTAGGAAAGTACCCACTTATATGCCAAAATAAAAAACTATTGACTCGATATGAGATGAGCCAAAGCAAATAATATATCGACCGAGTTAATTTTGGAGTATCATTATATGATCCTCTAGTAGGTGTGTAGTTTAAGGACAAATCGTATAGAAGCTATGGGCCTGTAATGACCCAATCCGACAAGAGCGAGGATTGATCACTGGAGCTAGAGGGCCAAGGCAAAAAATAGCTCTTGACAGGCTTTTAAGATGGCAAAAGAGATAGGAATAAATCAATTTATATTGAAAGGGGAGAGAGCATTCTTAAGATATATATGTAAAACTAGAATTAATCATTGATGCAAGCCCAGGTTAGGCTTTCTCAAACAATAGGATCGGGAGGGTGACTCACACATGGAAAAACAAGACGAACAAAAATTTCAGCACTGCACAAGCTCAGGAGAACAGTCATATCTCTGTTGATACAGATCGGATTGATCTGATTCCAAAGCCCAATGAATGAAGACTTTTGGATCTACAATTTCTCTCTTTTTGGTTTTCTGAAATAATCACTGTAGGATGCTCGAATTTGGGTTGGAAATAACGAATAGGGCAGGAAAAGATAGAAACTTTGTTGGTTGCTCTTCTAGGCCTCCAAGGAAGTTGAGGGGGCACCGATTCTTCTAGATCGATGACTACAACTCTTCAAGGATGCAGATTTCGAAAGCTCCAACTCTTCAAGGACGGAGTGAAAACTCTTCTAGGTTTTCAAGGGTATGAACTCTACAAGGTTCACGATACTTGTTTGCAAAGTTTTTCATTCATCAAAAGTTGTCTGTCTTCTACAAGAAATTGGATGGCTTATATCGTCAAAGAAATAAAGACAGAGCATTGAAACTAGGAGAAATAGTAAAGCGCATAGAAACTATAAATAATAAAAGCATCATGCGGGCTCCCAAGGTGTCTTTCAAGCTTCCGGGATTGACTCAAGATATTGATACGGCTTCTCGATTTCGTCGAGCTTGAATGCAGGCCGATCTTGGTCGAGAGAGTTGGTCTTCAGTGTGGGCTGCATCATCCTCCCTATCTTCAAAAGAATTCATCCTCAAATTCTCGCCATCATCATCAAAAGAATCTCCCACATAAGGTGTTAAATGTCAAACGTTGAAGACGTCGTGAATCTTCAAATGAGAAGGAAGATTTAATCGATACGCATTAGGATGGATACGCTCAAGAACTTCGAGAGGTCCAAGCTTTCGATCACTAAGCTTATTATAAGTTCCGACGGGATGCCGTTCCGGTAGCAAATTAGCCCAAACAAAATCTCCAGGTTCAAAGATAACTTCACGCTGCCGCTTGTCGATGTCCGTTTTATAGGATTCAGTTTTGTGCTCTAGTCTTTGGTGCAAATCTTCATGAATTGTCCTCATTTGAGAAACAATATCGTCGACTTTGCTACCATGCAACTTATAGACGTCCTTAAAACATAAGTTGGCAATATGCGAAGCATCCATAGTTTTTCGACATGGAATAAAATGTGCCATTTTTGAAAATCGATCGACAACAACAAAAATTGAATCCATACCTCTGTTTGTGCGTGGTAGTCCAAGGACAAACTCCATAGAGATATCCTCCCATGGGGCATGTGGAATCAGCAAGGGCAAATAAAAGCCAGCATTAGTAGCTTGTCCCTTTTCAATTTGGCAATGTCGACACCTCATCACATGATTAGATTGAACACTCTCCAAAGAGGAAGAGTCACCATGGGAATCTTTAGTCCTGGAACGGGGTGGAGAATTATTTGCTTCAGCCCTCAAATGCTAAACTTCTCGCGTCAATTCATCAATTCGTCATTGCGAATTCTCAGCGAGTGTATGCACTTCATCGAGGGGAATAGTTCTGCCACCACGACGTCTAGCTTGTCTTGGAGGCATTATCCTCTCCTCCAAAGCTCTGATACCAAATGATGCAAACCCAGGTTAGGCTTTCTCAAACAATAGGATTGGGAAAGTGACTCACACACGGGAAAACATGACGAACAGAAATTTCAGCACTGCGCAAGCTCAGGAGAACAGTCGTATCTTTGTCGATACAGATCGGATTGACCTGATTCCAAAGCCAAATGAATGAAGACTTCTGGATCTACAATTTTTTTGTTTTGGGTTTTCTAAAATAATCACTGTAGGATGGGCGAATTTGGGTTAAAAATAACGAACAGAGCAGGAAAAGATAGAAACTTCGTTGGTTGCTCTTCTAAGCCTCCAAGGAAGTTGAGGGGACACCGATTCTTCTAGATCGATGACTACAACTCTTCAAGGATGCAGATTTCGAAAGCTCCGACTCTTCAAGGACGGAGTGAAAACTCTTCTAGGTTTTCAAGGCTATGAACTCTACAAGGTTCACGACAATTGCTTCAAAGCAAAGTTTTTCATTCATCAAAAGTTGTTTGTCTTCTACAAGAAATTGGATGGCTTATATCGTGAAAGAAATAAAGACAGAGCATTGAAACTAGGAGAAATAAAGATAAAGCATTGAAACTAGGAGAAATAGTAAAGCGCATAGAAACTATAAACTAGTAAAAGTGTCATGCGGGCTCCCAAGGTGTCTTTCAAGCTTCCGGGATGGACTCAAGATATTGATACGGCTTCTCGGTTTCGTCGAGCTTGAATGCGGGCCGATCTTGGTCGAGAGAGCTAGTCTTCAATGTGGGCTGCATCAATCATAGAGGTGCCTTTTAATGTAATGGTGATGTAATGACAAGTTTAGCATTGGAACCCCGATGTTAAGCATATTTATGTGAGATTACTATTAGGATGGGTGTTAAGAAAGTTCCCACTCATATGCTAAAGGATAAAATCATGAGGTTCAGAATGGAATGGATTAAAGTCAATAATACCTCAAGGAAGTTTATTTAGAGGAAGTCCCAATTTGGGATTGAATTGTGTTAGGGTTTTGGTTAGGTGTCTTTTTTGGTGGTTGGGTTTGGAACGACAGGAGGCTAAATTTGGAAGGAAAAAGATTAATCCATTTATCTAGATGCAACTTGAAATGAGATCCCAAAAGTACCAGTGATTTTTTGCAGGTATTTAAAAACTGGGAAGGGCGTGTGACGTGTGTGCAAAAATGACGACTGGTTTTAGAAATTTCTGTATTTTCTCCTTGTTTCCCTATATACGTTGTATATTTTATACACAAAAATGGTGACATGTCTTGGAGGTGCATGGAAAAGAGAGATTATTACCAGGACAAACATCTACACACAAATAGCCTAACTAGAGTAATTGTCCATGCTTTGCATGCAATTTATAATTTATAATTTATTGAAATCTTCTGTTCTATGTCTCTACTCTTTTACATTCCACTTATGTGAAGATATAATATTTTTCAGAGTCACAGTAGTGAGAATAACCATAAAATTTATATAAGGGAAGATAATATCATGCAAAAGTAATATGTATATATTTTTTTTATATGCTTTATTTTATTAAAACTGAATTTATCCTTGACCGTTTTTCTTTTTAAGTTGACACGATTCTTTTGTCATTAAGCAATTACCATTCTTGAATTAAGTGAAACTAACTATAATATTGTACTTTACTACATTTGTACTAGATTGTACCGAAAACATTTACGCGTCATCTTATAATATTCATTCATGTCAATAATTATATACATATACTCTATCACATAATACATTGAGTATAGTATAGCCATTCTATTGTTCTATATTATTCTTATTATAAATATTTTGTTTCAAATATTCTTATTAAGTTACTTTTATTACTTATTACATTTGAATATTATTATCAATATTTTTCTCTTGAAATTTTCTTGGAGAAAAGAAAAACTTCTCTTATCTCATAATTGTTATACATAATTTGTTTTACTACACATAGCTCAGCCAAAAGTCTCCACCCTCTGCCTGTGTGTGTGGCGAAGGCTTGGGAAGTCGGATCCAATGTCTTCGAGCCCAAGTACGGCGTCGCCGCGTCGGGCGATACCTCAGGCAATCCCGGATCTAGGGTGTAGTGGCGGTCGTGAGGCGGCAACCCACGTAGCTCAAGGGCAAAGATGAGGGCGCAATATGGCTTCGATGCCTCTTTGAAGAGATGCGACGGGGAGGGGCTACGACGAGGGGATGAGCTGCTGTTTTTTTTTTCTCTTTTATTTTTATATGGAATTTTTGGTACTTGATTTATATTCTTTATTTTTTGTAAGGGACTATATTGGAAATGAAAATGTGAGATAAAGGGAGTGATTTTGACTAGATATAATGTTTCCACAGCTAGTTCTTTCTCGCGAAAAGACTGCGCTCCATTTAAAAAAAAATATTATGTTATGAAACGGGGAATATTTATTTTAAGATCGAGAGTTGCTTGTCAATATATACACCATATCAAATTTTTCTATAGTGAATTATTATATTTCCCCAATTATACGATCTATTCTTAAGCTTCTCTCTAATTTTTGGTCAAGTAAAGCATATTATTTAACACATCATGATTCTTAAAGGAACAAATGCACATTGCACAAAATTTGTGTTGGAAATAAAAAGCTTTTCTGGCCTATGGACTTCACGGTAACCATTTTTGTGAAAATAAACCAAACGGGCACATCTCTGAGGTTGCACAGCACTGAGAGTAGGGACATATTTTTCTCGGTACGTCTGATAAAAACTAACCTTATCTTTCTCCGATTAGGCACATGTTTTTATTGTTAGCTTTTTTTTTTTTGAAATAATGGGGACTTTTTCTTGTACTTTAGTAATATCATTTCATCATTTTATGATATCCATTCATTTGTGAAATATGTGTAATTGATTTTTTTATGCTGATGGATAACTTTTCTTATTGATAATTTTTTATGATTTATTTGTGGAGTTTACTGTGATAATTTCTTGAAGACTAATTGAAATCTGTATAGTGTTCAAACTCCTTCAAAAGATCATTTATGAACTTAGTGTAATCGTTCATTCAAAGTTTGTTCTCACTTATTACAAATTGACAGGAATTATCATCATAAATATAAAGTAATAACATTGATCTTCGATTATTCATTTAAACATATATGAATAGCTTGAATTTTAAAAAGAATATCCCTTAATTACATTTCGCATGATTGTCAACATTTGATATTCAAGTGTAATATTAAAATTCTTGTTAGAGTTATCTCTAGTTATGCATATAACCATTAGGTTCATTAGTAATTGTGCATTTAGTCATATTTATATATGAGTCGTTAGAAGTCTTCTAATATTTTAAGAATATATTTTTATTTCATTAACATTGTGTTTTGATTTTTTTTGCTAATTTTTTTTAAATTTTCTAATATTCATCATAAATGTAAATAGTGATGCGTAGCCTTCTTTTCATTATTCACTAATATCATTTATTCATCAAAGCCTTGTTATGAGTAAATCAAATATACTTACCTAAAAACCCTTAATTTTTGCACTTTAAACTTGACCTAATACCCTAAAAAATGTCCAACTTTAAATTATTTGTAAGGCAAAAAAAAGTTTAGGGCGGAATTGGAACTGAAGCTAAATTTAGGAGTTATATTGGGTATTAAGCCTTTTAAACTTCGTCGAACTAGTTGTTTTTTACCCATTTGCTACTTAATCTTCTCCCTATTCTTAGCTAGACAGTGCTTCCAAGTTTCCTATAAATATCAGCGCGCTCCTCGTTGTTTTAAACATAAAATTTCTCACCGGAACACTGTCTTCTAATCTATCTCCCTCTGCTGGTTTCATATATTTTCGTGGTTCCTACTACACTCAAATGATACAGTGTACACTAATCAGAAGGTCTGTGGAAGATCAACATACCTTCTGAACTACATATAGGACAGAAATTATTTTAGAGGATTGTGTTTGCACACCTGAAACATTTTTGATCTTTTCGGTAGTTTTGGAGAATTTGATCCAACTATGACTTATCAGAAATTTACATAGAGTTATCTATCTTTTTCATCTGTTTACGATAAAAAGATGTCATAGAATCTTCCGATAGCTAATCTCCCGAGGTATATTGATGACACGTTTGCACGTAATAACTTTTCCTTTTTCAGTGTAAGGACTCGTTGTGCCCACGGCATGCTGTTATGCTGTTTAGGGTATGATTTGCGTCAGATTTTATCAGTAGCCATACCCTTTTCTGGCTCCCCAAAGAAGGTGAAAAAGATGGCCATGTCTGGCGGAGATATACTACAACTTACGTGAGTGGGCGTGTGTGTGTGCGTGAGAGAGAGAGGGCGTAGAATTCGAATTTCCATTATAATGGGGAGCATGAATTGGGATGACAAATTCTACCAAGATGATGATCCAATTTAGCCAACTCAAGAGCAAGCTTTTCCCTCCTTTTTCTCCTCCTCCACTATATCCAAGCCTCCAAAACAAGAGATCATTACAATTCCAACAAATTGTTGGCGGGTGTATCTCCATCATTGCCACATGGGCTTCATGTCATATTTTGCCAGAGAATTGGCTGGACTTGGGTCATAGTGCACCAATTGCAAAAAATTGGAAGTTTAGTGCATTATGTGATTAAAAATCAAAGATAAGTGTGTTGAGAGCACGCGGTAGAAGTTCGATACTTTCACCTGAGGAGTCTCCAAGAGGGAAACCCAAGTCTGAGCCCATCAATACATCCAATTTGACCCACCTTAACTCAAAAGCTTAAGCCAGTAAGATATATTAACTGCTCTACACTATATCAATTCACACGTGTATCCTAACAATCTCCCCCTCACACGTGAGCTCCAATGTCAGGTCAACTCTCCTTTAAATTAGATATCCATATATTCCCACTGCTCTATACTACATCAATTCACACGTGTATCTTAATAATCTCCTCCTTACATGTGAGCTCTAGTGTTAGGTCAACTCTCCTTTAAATTAGATATCCATATATTCGCCCTCACACGTGTATCTTAACAATCTTCCCCTCACACGTGAGCTCCAATGTTAGGTCAACTCTCCTTTAAATCAAATATCCATATATTCCCCATCACATGTGAGCTCCAGTACACGTGTATTCTAACAATCTTCCCCTCACACGTGAGCTCCAGTGTTAGGTCAACTCTCCTTTAAATTAGATATCCATATAATCCCCCTCACATGTGTGCTCCAGTGTTAGATCAACTCTCATTTAAATCACCCTCACACGTGAGCTCTAGTATTAGGTCAACTCTCCTTTAAATTAGATATCCATATATTCCCCCTCACATGTGAGCTCCAGTGTTAGATCAACTCTCATTTAAATCAGATATCCATATATTAACTGCTTCACATAAATCAGTTATCCATATATTAACTGCTTTACACTACATTATGTGGGACTATTTCTCTAACACAACTCACGCGTATATCCTAACAATCTCCCCCTCACACGTGAACTCCAATATTAGGTCAATTCTCATTTAAATCATATATCATTTTGCCCCAACATCATTTGTCTAGGCTCGCATTGTTACACCATAATGCCCACCTGCCCAAAAACTATAACCATTGGCTTTGATACCAATTGTTAGGAGCACGTAGTAGAAGTTCGATACCTTAACTTCAGGAGTCTCCAAGTGGAAACCTAAGTCCGAGCTTGTTAATATATCCAATTGAACCTACCTTAACTCAAAAGTTTAAGTTAGTGAGTTATGGGCCAATAAAGATATATTAACTGCTCCACACCATATCAATTGTTCGATGTGGGACTATGTTTCTAGTAAAACTCACATGTGTATCATAAAAAAATGATTTCATTGAAAATCACTTAATTTTGGTGACTACCAATGAAATTCATCCTTTATTTTCTTATAACTCATATGTGAATCTAGTACTCTCACGCAGTTTGCTTCATGTCTGTTTACTTTGGGGTTTTGTATCGTCACTGGTTGTTAGGAGAATTGCAAGTACACAATATTGACAAGTAATAAAATGATGAGTGAGTATCATTCCCACAATGATTGTTTTTTTTTTATCCAATTACTTACCAAAAGTGATCAATCCAAAAATTTAGCTAACCAAATCGAAAAGACGAGTAAAAAGTGAACTAAACCAATTAAAATACTAAAATATAAAAGAGTCAAAACTTAAAGAATTCAAAAGCTAATTAAAATTGTAAAGTAAAAATGATCTAAAGCAAACTGAAAATTAATAATTATCAAGATTACAAAGTGTTAGAGCATCCAACTTCACTTAACCATTCATAATTAATTTTCTTAACTTTTCATGCAACAAATTAATTTCTAATTGTGTTGGCGAAATTTCCCTAAGACGAATTAAAAGCCGACCTTGATCTAATAATCCCTAATTAGGTATGTTAACTCACACTAACCTTAGGTGAATTTAAACTACCTAAAAGCATTAAGTTCTTGTAGAAATTCCCGGATTTAATTTAAGTAGTCCCAACCTAGATCTACTACCACATCCACATAAATAACCTAGTGTACCTTGACCTCGATTTAATTTATGGTTCAATATCATTAATGCGCATGCACACAATCTCCACCCGGTATCATGCATACATAAAAAATTATTCAAAAGTTGGCCAAACTTCTAAAAGTATTAAAATCATGATAGAGAACGATATAATCAAAACAATTCTATTGCATGAAAGTATTTAAAAATCAATCAATCATGATTAAGATTCATTGTAGCTCTAACAAAAGAAATTTAAAACATAGTAAAAACTAAACTAACAAGAATTAAATAAAACATAATACTAAATAAAAACAAATTTACCAATTTGAGATACAAGGAGCTTCAGGTTTGTCTCCTCCTTCTCTCCTTGACACGTACCAACTCCACTAAAATAGAAGAACAAAATTTAAGTAAGAAAACTCAAAATCTTCTGCAAAGATGGTATCTCCAAGGATTCTCTCTTCCTCTTTTTATATGTGGCACAAGAGCGGTATATATAGCCTCAAAAAATCTGCCCTAGGTCAACTTCCACTAGGATTTGGAAAAGATTCCTCCTTATCTCCTTGATTTTCTTTAAACCTTATCTTCAATTACGGTCAAATTCTTCAAATTTCTGATTTGGGCTGGTTTTTTCTTCAAGATGAAATATTTTGAAAGATATTGCAATATTTTAGAAGATCTGAAAATATTTCATACAAAATAAAATTACATGAGTAGCAATTAAATTCATTCAAAATTCATCAAAATTTAGCAAATACCAAGTCTAAATTCGTAAGAATACTCTATTAAAAATAAAATTATCAATTACCCCCAACTTAGAAATTTGCTAGTCCTTGAGCAAACAACAAAAATAAACAAACCTTATCTCCAATTATCAATATCCATTCATAATTAAGTGAAATCACAACTCGAAGGAAAAAATAAATCCCATCAACCCAAAATCAATACATAAGCTATGTTTAACCTTAACCATGCAATTCGTGTGTATGTGTGCCCCTTAACTTTCCAAATCATGTATGCTCAAATAAATCAAGTTGATATGCAACACTCTAAACTCAAGATCCACTAACCAACCAAGTCTCATATATTTGTTTTTCAATTCTCTCTCCACTATTGAAAACTAATACTCATTCAAAAATCAATAGGTCTTTAAGGCTTATAATGTGGCTTGGCTAAGGGGAGGGTATAAAAGATTTGTAAGCTTAATAAACCCCATAAACATATCAATTCTCAAAGCATTTGAATTAAATAGGATTCAAAACACGTCATCCATATGCTTACACTATTATAGCCATGCAATTCACAAATACTCAACACTTTAAAGCTTCAATTATTTCTCTTTTCATGCTATACGGCGAAGTTCCTTCCTAAGTCCCTCCCATAGTGCAATGCTAACCCATTAAGTATCCAAAAGGCTCACTCAAGTTGAAAGTTAGCGGTAGGGATCCATATGAGCTGTACTAGAGTAAACAACTTTCACTTTATAACTTGCACTTTTTTCTTTTTTTTTTTTTTTTTTTTTTTGTTTTTTTTACTTTTCATGACTATTTCAAGCTTCAGCAACTTCAGACACATCAAGAATCCATAACTATTAAAGTAGCTTTAAGGATAAACATGCTTATGGGGTATAAGGTAAAGTAATACATTTGGATCAGCATTATAAAGCCATCAAAGAAAAATATGCCAATTAAGCTCAAAAGAGTACTAGGAATCAAGTAATAAGGTAGGCTTGAAAGGCTCAAACGATCCAAAGAATGCCACCTTCTTGATTGAGTATAACATATTAATTTCAAGAGAATATCAAACAAATTTTAAGACTTAGGTGAGTTTTAAAGAATTACATACTTCCCATTGATCTTTTCTAAACACACATAACTCAAAAGGCAAGGATAAGTGCTCAAAATATGGATTGCATAATCAAGATTAAGACTAACTCACATATTAATAACCAATTGAACAAGATTTATGTTCTCCTAAAAATCACAATAACTCATAATCATGAAAATGATATCAATCTTGTAGATTACGGTTCGAAATCATCATCTCCTATAAAGTTTGCTTCAAAAATATTTTCAAAAATTTTAAATAAAAGCAAAAATTTTCAAGATTAGTAAAAGTTTATTAGCAAAAGTTTTAGCACAAAAAATTTCAAAATTTTCGATCCCCTACCCCCAACTTAAAATGAAGCATTGTCATCAATGCGTAAAAATAAAGAATTAAATATAGGCAATGAGGCAAACAAATTAGAGTAAAGTTCAAAATACTCCCCTGGAGATGTGAAGATGGCAATTGTCCATGTTGAATCATGCCCTAGTAAGGTGAGGAATGGTTTAGATGTGTCGTTAGAGGTTGCTTGCAGAAAATTTCTTAGCTTCATGATCACATGGCCGTACGCCCCTAACCCCTCTTCTGCCTACTGTGCACACTACTATCTATGCAAAATAGAAAATTCATCGCCATAAAAATTCTTCTTTTTTTTTTCAATTTTTTTTAGACAAAATGCAAACCAAACAAATATAAAAAAAAAATAGAAGCTTAAAAACTTGGATTGCCTCCTAAGAAGCGCTTGCTTTATAGTTCGCAACCGAACTCTTTTCATGCTTCTAAGTAGGTGGAACCAAAGTGATGACAGATGTTTGAGCATTGAAACTTCCTCCATAGTAATGCTTGAGCCTATAACCGTTTACTTTGAAAGTCCCCTCATTCTCATTGATAATCTCAACGACTCCAAAAGGGAATACTTTGGTGATGGTATAAGGATCGGTCCATCTAGACTTCAACTTTCCTCTCTTTTTTGGCACTACTTGCACAGGACTTACCCAATCACTATCAGAAATTGGATAGATAATATCTGCATCGAGTAACTTAATTACTTCGGTTTTCACAACTTCTTGTATTTTCGAATTGAGCCTTCTTTGTAGTTGGATGATTGGTTTGTATTGCTCCTTCATCAGAATTTTGTGCATGCAAATCGAAGGGCTTATTCCTTTTATATCCGCAATGGTCCATCCAATTGCACTTTTATGCTCTCTAAGTACTCTAAGTAACTTCTCCTCCATCACCCCTATCAAAGAAGAAGAAATAATCACTGGATAACAAATACCATCAAGAAAAGCATATTTTAAATAAGAAGGCAAAGGTTTAAGCTCAAGAGTTGGTGGTTCTTCTATAGAAGACTTAGGCTTCTTTGCACTTGACTCCAACTCTTCAAATTTTTGTGATTTCCATCTCGGACATAGTGGACTTGCTTCTAAAAACTTGGTCCCTCGGGGTTTTTTATGGTTGTGAGAACATTGAAAGTGACTTGATCTTCTCCCACTTTAAGGATCAATTTTCCTACATCAATGAGAGCTCTTCCCGTGGGTAGGAATGGTTGGCCCAAAATAATAGGAACTTGATAATCCTCCTCCATCTCTAGCACAACAAAATCGCCGGGAAGATAAATTTATCCACCTTTATTAAAACATCCTCCACCACACCTCTTGGATATATGATAGATCTATCTACTAATTGTAAAGACACGGTGATCGCTTTTACTTCTCTTACACCTAGTTTCACAAACACCGAATAAGGCATTAGATTTATATTAGCACAAAGATCACATAAAGCTTTATTAAAGTAAGCATCACCAATATTGCATGGAATAGTAAAACTCATTGGATTTTTAAATTTTGGTGGTAGCTTATTTTGAAGGATGGCCGAACATTCCTCATTCAACTTCACAGTCTCATACTCCTCTAACTTCCTTTTGTTAGTTAGGATCTCCTTCAAAAACTTAGCATAGCTTGGCATTTGAGCTAGAGCATCTACAAAAGGAATATTAATGTGCAATTGTTTAAGATAATCTAAAAATTTTGCAAATTGCTTATCTTGTTTGTGTTTTGCTGGCCTCTCCGGAAAAGGAATAGGTGAAACATATGGCATTGGAGATGGCTTGCTCTTTAGTGGCTCATCCTTTTGTTTGGTTTTGGTGGAAGATTTGGCCATGTTCTCTTCTTCTGCATCCTCATCTTGATCTTGCTTTCCAACTTTTTTCCCATTTTTCAATGTAATTACCTTTGCATTCTCTATGGGATTCCTCTCAGTATCACTTGGCAATGCACCATTTTGTCTCTCATTAATTCTCCGAGCTAGTTGTCCCACTTGCTTCTCTATGTTTCGAATTGATGCTTCTTGATTGTGGAGTCTTACATCGATACTTCTCATGAAATCTTGAGTGGTTTGAGCTTGTTTTTCTGCAACTTGAGCTTGCCTTTCCACAGTTTGGGCTAGCTTGGCAACCAAATCCTCCAAGTTGGAATTATGCTTCTCCATGGATGGTGGTGCTCTCGGTCCTTGTTGATTTTGACCTCCCCAGGATAGATTAGGGTGATTCCTCCATCCTGGGTTGTAAGTGTTGGAGTAAGGATTGTTTTGAGGACCCCTGTTAAAATTTGAAACAAAGTTAGTATGTTCAGAAGAACTAGCATAAGGGTTACCTACTTGACAATTAATGCTAATATGATTTCCACCAAAAAATTCACAAGATACTTCTTGAGTTTTTAAAGAAGCAATCATATTGCTTAATGCATAGAATGGCAAAAGACGAATTTTGGCGTGTCAGATACAAAAACAAGGTTGAGAAGTGCCGTAATCTTGCGTACCCAGAACAGATTATAAATTCAGTTCTTGCATGTAGTCACTATTCACCATCTTGACTGCTATTTGTAACTCGTGAATTGTGTTTGCAGATTAAGGAAAGAGATCAACTGATACTCTTGGATCCTTATTACCGTCTCGTTGATTTTACTTGGAGTGCGAAGGTATTTACTTTGTGAGCATATATCCATGTTCACATTTCTTTGTGAGCAAGTTGCTATCAAACTTTATTATCTCTTAACTCTACGCTGATATGGACCATTTCTCGCAGTTCGAGCTCTATTGACTTCTGGCCTACTTTTCCTTCCTTATTAATTGAATATCCGAACAGACTTGCCAGTTCAAATCAATTCATGTGGATTTCCTTCAACAATTGCTCGTGAATGGAAAGCCTCTGCAAGCCTTTGCCTCCGAGCTAGGCGGTTGGAACGTCCTTCCGTGCACAGCACAAGCCCTGAACAATTTGTATCAAGTGCCTGTATCTTGCTGATTTGTGGGCGTCTCTTTTTTGCCCAGCCTCTATGGCGTGCACAGAGTAGAGAAGGTACAAGGATGAATCAGTAAGTTGAAAATGAAGATTGAATGATTTGAGTGTTGCTTGTATTTGTTACCGTGTGCCGAATGACAACCAAACGTAATGCGGATTCATTTTTTGACAGTGCACCTTTGGTCATCGAGTCGGCGTTCCTTGTGTGTCTTCTGCCCAGTTGAGATTGTCTCTTAGTTTGCACATAACAATGACAGTCTCAATCTTGTAAAATGTAATGAACTTTGGTTAAGCTTGCAAATTTATGCGTTAGTCACTCTTTCTGCTTCTCTTCACCCCCTACTCACCCCAGCCACCCAGCGACACGCCACTCTTTCAGCTGGCAAATCATCAGTAATAGCACCCCAAATCAAATGACACGTCCGTCCTTCCATCTGAAGGACGCAACCTCAAAACCACAAAATCCAACTCCCAAAAGATCCCATTTGTTGATATCGCCTACTCATCGCAAATTGAAAAACCTGAAAAAGATTAGAAAATAGAAGGATGAGTAGCTACAACACAGTGAATAGTACATCTCTTCTAAACAGATTGAGCATCCACTATGCATATTGACAAACCAAACCACAACTCTTTTAACCCAATTCAAAATAAAATAAAAATGTAATAGGAGAATAAGTCACATCTATTTCAACATAACTATATTTATTACAGAAATATTCATTTGACGATAATATCAAAACAAACATCAATGGTTTAATCCATTGATCAATCTCATCAACTCACACCAATGGTCCATTCCATTGGTTAATATCATGCCATAAATTAATGGTCTATTCCATTGATCCATCTTATATAAAACCATACGTCGATGGTCCATTTCATCGACTAAAGTCAAATCACATGTCAATGGTCTACTCCATTAACCAACTCGTATCACAAGTCAATGGTTCAGTTCATTGACCAAACTCAGCTCAAATATCCAGCCATGATCACGAGTAATGCCATGTGATAAAGCAATCAAGATTCCCCTTGGTTAGGTGTCCACCTACTATAAACCGGTGGCTCGATCCATAAGGATACCTTAGATTAGCATGCGCATACTCACAAGCCCATCATTAGGCTCACAACGATATTGAGCATCAACACCAATCTGTAACAATATTCTCCACAAGCCATAAAGCCCAATTTTTAAAAAAAATTCACAACTCAAGTTTAATAACCAAACTACAATTTTTCACCATCGCAATTCAAATATCAATGGTCGAGTCCATTGATTAATCTTTATAAAATCACACTTTATAAATCACAATACATTTCCCAAACTATTCCAAATTCCACTTCGTAAACCAGTTCACAAATTAATATGTAACCTTTTATAAACCATATTTATAATCAAGGACTTCTTGTGATTCTCTCCCAAAAGGTTTCGCAAACTCAAAATATATAATATTTCTCAACATCATTTATCAAACAAAATATATATTTCCACCAAACAATTCTCACACTATTCACATATACTAAAATATGGTAAATGCCTAATCCAAATTTTATGCAATAAATATGCTTACTTATAACCCACAATATCTCAAATCTATATCATTTTGAAGACATTAGTTTAGAAATTCTTAGAAGAGATAGCACCACTCATCTCAGAACGCCTATGCTTAAACGAAAAAGATTACTCGAACTGTTGAACTCACAATTCTATCAAATAGGTGAGAAACAACATTAAAATCGAGTAATATACTATATTAACTATGACTTGATTAAACTATGCTTACTCGTCAATAAAACAATACCTATACGCTAACAAATTGTATATCCAAAGTGGTTATTCAAGCCGTCTGCAACATGGAGCTTGAGTGTTAAACATGATCACGCCATAACTTTCTTCACCGAACCTTGTTTTAAATGTTCTTATAGTCAATAGAAAGCTCTTTCCACAAGAACCCCAATTTTGCCATCTCAAAGTCAAGCAGAAAATTGATGAAATACGGCCCCGAAGTTGCTGGACGCGCACTGTTCATCATGCATAAGAAATTTCGAAATTTTGTTTTGGGCAAACTATAAGCTCAAATTGAGATCTGTAAAATCTTACAGCTCCATAGCACCCTAAACTATGATTTCTATAAGAAAACGAAACTTAACGACTCAAAAATCAGACTTCGCTACGTAAATCCCCAATAATTCCGAATTTCAAGCCTCAAATCTGAAACTACTCCGATTGAAAAATGAGGGACGTGATTACTTACCAGGCATTACAAATAAGAGCTGAATCGGCTTGGCGAGGTGTATGTAGGGAGAATCCCCTCTCCTTTCTTTCTTTTCCTTCTTCTTCTTCTCTCTTCTTCCCTTCTTCCCGAACGTGCCCCTTTCTTTTCCTTTTATATATCCTTATTTTTTTCTTTTTCTTTGTTTCTTTTTTTTTCCCTTTCTCTCTCTGCTGAAGCTTCCATGTTTTCCTCCTCTTTGACCGTTCAACTCCTCTCCTCTTCTCATTTTTTTTTTACTGGGTCAAAACCCATATTTTACATTCTACCTCATGAACTCCAGAACATGCTACAACATCCAAGCCATTGGGCAACTTCTACTGTCTCCAGCTTTTGCCTTGATAATATCCATGGATAACTTAGCTGATAACCACAGCTCTTTTGCTAACACTCACACGATTCAAATTGCTGATATCCATGCTATTCCACTTTGATTCACTTGCTCAAATCTTTGCTAATCCACTTGCTGATATTCACACGATTCACCATTTTCTCACATTTATCAAGTCCAATATAAATCTTGTACAGATTTGTCAACTTAAAAATAAATAGGAGGTTTTCTCAACATAGCTTACCTTCAGGCAACATGTGGAATACAATGTCGGATTTATTTCTAGTTATTTCATTTCTAGTATAACCTGTGAGTGTCGATTTTAATAATGGCCAACTGTTATAAAAGATCAGCGCGCTGTCATTTTTCCTGTTCTTCTTATAGTTATATCTTGGGCAATGTGTAATCTGTAAATTCTGATAAAACTAAACTCATCTTAAGCAATTGTTTCGATCTATGAATTTGTTTGGTCTTGCGATATGTACAGGAAAAAGTCAACTCTTTAATATCTCTTTCACCGAAACTTAGGCTAATGGCGCTAAGGGTGTGTTTTCCCACAATTATTGATGATTTTGACATTGGTAGACGTATAAGATCAATGGCGAACAAGCAGTGCACCTCTTGGGCTCGATCATGCCGAGATGAACATGCAATATGTTGCTTAATACTTACTCATTTGATGATTTATCATGATATGATATCCACATCAATAGTTGGAAGAATTGTGTCTGTTGTTTTGGATGAGGGAATTGTTGTTTTTCAGTGAGGTTCACAGTGGATGTGTACTTTCAACTTTTTGATGTGCAATTGCCACAAAATCTCATGTTTATTTGTATATCTAGTGTTGAATTAGGTTCCGCATTTGGCAATTAGGAATTGATTTCCGTGGAATTCCTATATACCGAGATCTAGCAGTTGTGTTAACCTAAATGGACATCTTTTGGCAACTATTTGATTATCAGTATAACTTGGGGCTGCTTCTGATCGAAGAAAAGGAGTGGAATCTGAAGTTTGAAGAGATGGGTCAAGCATTATCAAAAGCACAACAGCTCCTCAAACGAGAACAATCAGCACATCTGATTGCAATGCCTGAAGCTGAGAAGAAAGTGAAAAATCTGAGGAAAGCCTTGGCTCTTGAAAGGCAATGCCCGGCATATGTCTGCCACTTCTTGCTGATAGTCTTGCAATTTGAATTTCCCCTTATTTGAATGTTTCTAGATTTTGCATTGCATTTTAACTGTCTTATATATTGGAAATACAGTTAATTAATGACAAACTATCTTCTGAATTTGTGTTGCCAAAATTTCATTCATGGGCACCAGGAATTGCTAAATCAGATAGTTTAAAGATAAAACAAACTCAATTGCAAGATGATTCTTCTACGATCTTGCATAACTACCTGTTAAAATATTGATCCAATTTCTAGAATTATCTAGTTTAAACTTTTGCTAGGAAAGTCTAGAAAAATCCTACAAATTATCTATCACTTACGCAGCTAGAGTCCACTAATTGTGTAGAAGAATCCATGATAATTATCTCTGCAAGTGGCAGAGACAAGAGCAGCAAAAAAATCTGACTTTTGACCAGATTTTTGCATGGGAAGTCGGTGATCCATGCCTATAAATAGGCTAGGTGGACGTCCACTTAAGAAACCACCCCAATAGACCAATTTCAGCTCCTTCTCCTTGTACTATCCACCAAATAATAAAAATTTTCTTATTTTTCCCTTGTGCTTCCTTTGCCAAATAACCTTCTCAACAATACATCCTAATTTCCTAGCCAAATTCCATACACACATAAATACATGCTTCCGCAAATACCAACAGTGGTATCAGAGCCATGTCTTTGGTTGGTATTGGGCATTTGTCCTAACCACCCGCTCCTAAAACTACCCATCCAAATTTCAAACAACTAAACTATGGCCACTTCTACATCATCCTCATTTCCCATTCCTATTTTTGATGGGAATAACTATAATTTTTGGAGTATCAAAATGACTACCTTCTTGATGGCCCAAGAACTATGGGATATTGTGGAAAAGGGTTATGAGGCTCCGCAAGAAGGTGCGAGTGTTCCGAAAGATCAACTACAAAAGGATGCAAGGGCACTTTATTTTATTCAACAAGCACACTCAGAAATGATATTTATGAGAATAATTGGAGCAAAGACTGCAAAGGGAGCTTGGGAGATACTTCGAGAAGAATTTCAAGGATCAGAAAAGGTACGTATTATTTGACTTCAAACTTTAAGAAGAGATTTTGAGAATTCTAAAATGAAAAATTATGAGACCGTCCAACAATATTGTGGAAAATTAAAGGAACTAGTTAATCAAATGAGAGCCTATGGAGATAAGATCATTGATCAAAGGGTTGTAGAAAAATATTGGCATCACTTACTAAAAAATATAATTCCATTGTGACAACTATAGAAGGAACTAAGGACATGGCAACTCTATCAGTGAGTGAATTAATTGGCTCTCTAGAAGCACATGAGAAAAGACTAATGGCACAAGATGAAGATTCAATTGAAAGTGCCTTTCAATCTAAAATAAACGTACGGTCTCATCAATCTAAAATGGTGGAAGGAGTTCATGGAAAAATAAAAAAAAGGAGGAGAAATTACACAAAGGGAAAAGTATCCATTGTGGCATTTGCAAAAAACAAATCATTTGGAGAAGGATTGTTGGTTCAAAAATAAGCCACAATTCCGCTTTTGTAAAAGATATGGCCATGTAGAAAAAGATTGTCGCTTGAAAACAAATTATCGAGCCAATTATGCTGGAAATAAGGAAAGTGAAGACAATATATTCTACATGGGCCAAGTGGCAAATGATAAGAAAAACGACACATGGTATATTGATAGTGGGTGTAGCAATCATATGACGGGGGATGAATCTATTCACCGATATTGATAAGTCGGTGAATTCCCAAGTAAAATTGGGTAATGGTGCATTAGTGGATGTCAAAGGAAAAGACACCATCGCCGTAGAAACAAATAAAGGTCCAAAATATATTCATAATGTATATCTAGTTCCCAATCTAGCACAAAATCTCTTGAGCGTGGGCCAGATGATTCAAAGTGGGTATTCTCTATACTTTACAGGAGATGTCTACATTATCTATGATAAATATAAAAACATCATTGCTTCTGTTAAGATGGAGAATAAGAATTTTCCCATTCGATGGAAATATATCAAAGATATAGCCATGAAAGCTCAACTTGATGATTTATGGCTATGGCATCGAAGATTTGGTCACTTCAACTTCGCTAGGCTAAAAACTCTCCATCAAAAAAATATGATGAGAGACTTTCCAGCTATTTCAGAAATTTCAAATGTTTGTGAAGGATGCCTCCTTGGAAAATAACAAAGGTAGTCCTTCCCATCTAGAGGTGCATGGAGAGCTAAGAAACCATTAGAGCTAGTTCATACAGATGTGTGTGGTCCAATGAGGACCCCTACACTCAGTCAAAATAAGTATTTCATCCTATTCATTGACGACTACACAAGAATGACGTGGGTATACTTTCTTCAAGAAAGATAAGAGGTTTCTCTATTTTTAGAAAATTCAAGAACCACGTCAAGAATCAAAGTGGCTGAAGAATCAAAGTCCTAAGGAGCGACAGAGGCACTGAATACAACTCAAGAGAGTTTAATAAATTCTGTGGAAATGAAGGAGTTCATCATCAACTAACTGTTGGCTACTTGCCAAAACAAAATGGAGTAGCAGAAAGGAAGAATAGAACCGTCATGGAGATGGCAAGGTCCATGCTAAAGGAGAAAGGCCTTCCTAACATGTTCTGGGCAGAAACAATCTACACGGTTATATACATCTTAAATAGGTGTCCAACTAAAACAGTCCAAAATCAAACTCCAATTGAAGTATGGAGCGGATGGAAGCCTTCAACAAAGCATCTCAAGGTGTTCGACTGTATATGCTACATCCACATCCCTGCTCAAAAGAGCAGTAAGCTCAATGAGAAGACAAAAAAGGGAATATTCCTTGGTTACATTGATCAATCAAAAGGCTATAGGGTTTACAACCTAAGAACTAATAAGCTCGTGATCAGTCAAGACGTCGACTTCAACGAGAATGCTGCCTAGAATTGGGAGGATGAGAATATTGAAAAAAAGTATGTCGCCTTGCCAAACACACCACCTGCTCAAGAGGAGTCAACAACACAAGAAGAAGGAGAAGTGCCATATTCCACCACTCATGGCGTAACTCCACCAACCTCTCCAAGAGTGATGCAAGAAGAATCTCCTCCAGAGTCTCCCATACTAAGGGTAAAAACCCTTAGAAGAATCTGCGACACATGCAACTTTGTTCCTTTAGAACCAAAAAACTATGAACAAGCATCCAAAGAAGAAGTTTGGATAAAAGCCATGGAAGAAGAGATCAAAATGATCGAGAAAAATAAAACTTGGGAGCTCATCGATTGCCCCAAAGACAAAGAGATCATTGGTGTCAAGTGGGTCTAAAAGACAAAGCTTAATGCAGATGGATCCATCTAGAAGCATAAAGCAAGGCTTGTGGCGAAAGGATACTTGAAACAACCAGGTATCGACTATACTGAAACTTTTGCTCTTGTTGCTCGCCTTGATACTATTCGGGCACTCATAGCCCAGCAGCACAAAAAGAATGGAGGATCTATCAACTAGATGTGAAATCAGCATTTCTAAATGGATATCTTCAAGAAGTAATATATGTGGAACAACCACAAGGCTTTATTGTCAAAGGGCAAGAAGAAAAGGTTCTAAAGCTTAAAAAGGCTCTTTATGGATTAAAACAAGTACCGCGAGCATGGTATAGCAGAATAGATGAATACTTCACCAAGCAAGGATTTAGGAGAAGCATGAGCGAGCCAACGCTCTACATCAAGACCCAAGGTAAGTCTGACACACTTATTGTCTCTTTTTATGAAGATGATCTCATATATATAGGGAACAATGAAGTGATGATTCAAGAATTCAAAGAAGAAATCATGAAGACATTCGAGATGATGGACTTGGCCTTGATGCACTACTTCCTTGGCATCGAGATTGACCAAAACAGAGGAGTCTTTATCTTGCAGAAGAAATATACTAAGAACCTCCTGAAGAAATTCAAGATGAACTATTGCAAAATGGTTGCGACACCACTTGTGACAAATGAGAAGCTACTAAAGGAAGATGGAGTGGAAAAAGTTGACGCTTCTCTCTACAAAAGTTTCATTGGTAGTCTACTATATCTCACTGCAACACAACCATACATTATGTACGCAACAAGTCTATTGTCACGGTTCATGCAAAGTCCGAGCATTATGGCTTCAAAGAATTCTAGAAGACATCGAAGAAGCACAAATGGAACCGACTCCAATACTTTGCAACAACAAGTCTGCAATTGCCATATCAAAGAATCTAGTCTTCTATGGAAGAACCAAACATATTGACATCAAATATCACTTCAAACGAGAGGTGCAGAGCAATGGAGAAATTGAGCTCAAATATTGCAAGACTAAGGATCAAGTCGTTGACATATTTACTAAAGCACTACCACTAGCTAAGTTCGAGACATTACGAAGAATGCTTGGAGTATTGCGAAATTGGATCAAGGAGGAGTGTTAAAATATTGATCCAATTTCTAGAATTATCTAGTATAAACTTTTGCTAGGAAAGTCTGGAAAAATCCTACAAATTATCTATCACTTAGGCAGCTAGAGTCCACTAATTGTGTAAAAGAATCCACAATAATTATCTCTGCAAATGGCAGAGATAAGAGCAGCAAAAAAATCTGACATTCGACCAGATTTTTGCCTGCGAAGTCGATGATCCATCCCTATAAATAGGCTAGGTGGACGTCCACATAAGACACCACCCCCAACAGACGAACTTTAGCTCCTTCTCCTTGTATTACCCACCAAATAATAAAAGTTTTCTTATTTTTCCCTTGTGCTTCCTTTGCCAAATAACCTTCTCAAAAATACATCCTGATTTCCTAGCCAAATTCCATACACACATAAATACACGCTTCCGCAAATACCAACACTACCATACTCCCCGTGGAGAACTCTCATTAGAGCACTAGTTTGATTCTAACTGCCAACATATTTGTTGCTATTTATGTTAGAATTATGGAGACATAAGATCAAAGGAAAGCCTTGGCTTTTGAAAGGCCATGTGTGGCAGATGTATGCTGCTTCTTGGAGATGATTTTGTGATTAGAACTTTGTTTTGTTTAAATGTTGTAGATTATGCTAGATGTACGGACCCCTAGAGTGTCAAAACTTGGCATGGGGGGACACTTAAAATGCCAAAAGTTGAGAAAGGTACATTTAAGTGCCAAAATCGGAGTAAAAATGATCAGTTAAGTGACAACGGTAAAAAAATCTGGCCAAATTGCCATGTGTCATTTTCCAGCGATTTTATTTGCTGATGGAGCATTTTTCTTCAAGATAAAATATCCACATGGCAATTTTAAGAAAAAAAATTGTCCAAGTCATACCTAATATATTTTTTTAAATTAATTATATTATTAAAGGGGATGGGGGGGGGAAGGGAGGGTTTAGGAGAGGGCTATGCAGCCCTCGTCGCTGCTGCTGTCGTCACCCCACCATCGCTAGGAAGGGCTAGCGACGATAGGGCGAGGGTCGACCTAGGTCATCGGGCCCTGGCCAATGGCCGCCAACCCCAAATGACCTACAACGAGGGCTATCGACCCTTGCTAGGCCAACCTGCGACAAGGGCCCGGCCCTCGCCTAGATTTGGGACGAGGGTCGGCAGCCCTCGTCGGATCTAGGGGAGGGTCACGACCCTCGCCCCAGATCTAGGCAAGGGCTTGCAGGCTCTCGCCGCAAGTCAGTTGAGGTCACCGGCCACTAGCCAAGTGTGACGTCCTGAAATTCGAGCCCTTTGAGGGATGAGTGAACGTGAATTTCGCCAATGCATTGTTGGTTGATTTCGCTCGGACCCAATCATTTCCGAGATACTGACCTTGAGGGAAAAGGCTACTGAGGACAGAACTCGTGCGACTAAAGAACTTGACCTGGGAAAATGACTTGACCGTGAGACTTGCGTAAGGATGATCCTGTAGTCATGCAGGCCGATTTTAGGGACGAATAGAAGTCGATTCGCGGACAGAAATAATGGGACGACAGGTGATTCCGTCTACTGTTATCGAACCCGCAAACGACCCTATGTCGATCCTTGATAATCATGTACTTTGAAATAAGAATCTATCATTCGCAATTTCATGTTGTCAAGGACATCTATGTGTCGAGAAGTCTTGAACGTGGTTTGGCACGAGTCGATTACGCGTGAATCCTCGAAGCCACCTGTTAGTCTGAATTATATCAAAATGACATTTGGGCGAAATTGACAAGGCACGAGAATCCAATATTAGACTCCGAATTTTCAGGAACGTTCAAGACAAACTTTTGGACGATGCTTCTTTGATAGTCGATAGGTTGAGCCGAGTTTTGGGAAAGGGGATTTACGGATTGAGGAAACGAGCCTACGAGGATGTGGGCCGGGCAAGAGTAGTGTGGGCCACACGCCCAAGGTGGGATGGCCACCGTGGAAGACCGAGATAAACAAACGAGCCCGTTGGACCAAACCGAACATTTACCCTTCTGAGCCCGGTGTCTAAACTTGAGCCAATTCGAGCCCAACAAATTCCCGAGCCCGTTCCTATTCATTTTCTAGCTCGTTTCCTAGGCCCGCCTTTCATTTTCAGCCCAAGGACAGTTTGGGAAATGTGCAAGGTGGAAATGACCAAAATGCCCTTGGATATTTTGAAGAAAAGTCAAAAGGAAGAGAGAGAAGATGATGTCACTTGTTTGGGGAATTGGAGAAGGCATTTAATGCCCTTAATGAAGCTGAATTGAAGCCCTCAATGCTCTCTCTCTCCTCCTCCTTCAGCCCTCACAAATCGCAGCCCTCTCTCCCCTTGTTTCCCTTCTTCTTGCAATTTTCAGCTTCTGACCTTCCACCGAAATCTAAGTTGTTCATTGCCTTCTCGATGGAATCTCGGGCCGTGCCACCCACCATTACGCTCGGGAGAGAGATTCCGTACAGATAGCTTTGGCCGTTCTTTGAACGGAGTCCCCGGCAGATTCGTACGACGGCCGAAAGCCGACTGCTCGCCGGACCGTCACTGTAGCGACCAGTTCTGCTGTGTTCCACCTTTTGACCTGTTTTCCTCCATTTTTGACCTAACCACCGCCCACACCAGCCACCCACAAGTCCCCCTCGAACCCCTGGAACCTCCGGTCACCAGCCACCAACTCGCCGGAGCTCTGGCCAACTTGTTTTTGCTCCGACCAGTAACCTCCTCCTCCTGCAATGCTGTTTTGTGAAGTTCAGTGGGACATCTGAAGTTGTTGCTGCTGTGTTGAGCTCGGGACCGCCTTGGATCATCGTGGGAGAGGTGCCTAGGTGTTGGGTTCGTCGCCGCCGCCGCGTCCGCATCTCCGGCCCGCTTAACGGGTGAGTTTAGCTCCTAAACCCTATTTAGTGCCTAAACTTGCTTATGGTTGGGTTAGTTAGTGCTAAGGGCTGATTAAGGTGTTTAATTAAGTTGTATTAGCCCTAAGATAGGTGGTTAAGATTAGCTTAGCTTAATCTTGCTTGATTATGCTTGATTATGCTTAAATGTTGATTATGTGTGGTTTATGTGATAATTAAGCATGTTTAGCTTAATTGATTGATTAATTGTGTTTGATAAATGTTTTCTTTAATTTCTGAATTTAATTTATTATTAATTGAATTTCGGAAATCACTGTTCACGGTACTGTTCACGGCACTGTTCATTTGGAAGTGAAATTATGCATAATGTCATGTGTCTTGATCATATGAAGTGAAATTCATGTGTCGTGGCATGAACATTCGCATGAATCATGTGAATTTCACAAAAAGGAAAAAATGGTTTGTCCGAGGGACACCGGAAATGGACCGCCTTTATGAGAAAGAAAGTGATTTGTCCGATAGACACTGGAAATTGACCGCTTTTATGAGAAAGGTGGGGAAAATGATTTGTTTGAGGGACACCGGAAATGGACCGCTTTTGTGAGAAATGATTTGAGGTTTCATATGCAAGCATGTGTGCATTGGCTAATGTTCAAAGATAATAAGTGGGTTGTGATGGTATGCTTGCATGATCACTAAGTTGAAACCGCCGTCTCAGGAGAGTATACCTTGACGTTTATTGGGCATGTGGTCTCGGGAGAGTATCCCTTGACGTTCATTGGGCATATGGTCTCGGGAGAGTATCTCTTGACGTTCGTTGGGCATGCGGTCTTGGGAGAGTATCCCTTGACGTCTTTTGGGCACGAAAGGGCACGGTTGCGCCTCTGCGGAGGAAGGGCGCCGTAGCGTCGTTGCGCCTTGGTTGTAGCCTTGTGGGGCAGTAATAATCGGAACACGTGTGGATGCAAAAGTGCATGAGAAAATATAGCATCATTGGTTCAGATTATGCATGAGGTGATCATATCATTTATGGCACGCACGCATGAATTGATAACGTGCAGGGTATGGTAATGGCCAGGTGAGATCGCTTGTGGTGCGACTCGCGTGTGATTGATGAACTGCATCATCTAACGGCCATGTGCATTGCGTGTATTGTGTTGACTTATCATGTGCAATGTATGGCATACCGGGTAAGGTTGCATGCGAACCGACTTTTGATCGTTGGTTGACCCCGTCTGTTGTTTGATTGTTGATTGCTGGTTGTTTGTTGTTGGGTTGAGTGATGGGTGGTTCTGGAGAGATACCCCAGGTTGAGTTGGTGTACTAACTGGGGCTTTAGGGAAGAACTCGCTGAGATTTTATCTCAACCCGTCGTGGTTAGCCATTTTCAGGCCCTTAGAATGGCGCACTCGCAGTGGAGAATCCTACCCCTGCTTCTCCAGTGATCGACCTGACGGAGTCGAGTCTGATAGGTCTGAGTGACCGTGGTGTTGAACCCGATGGTTCATTTTGTATAGCTGGATTAGCCTAGTTTCTTTTTGGCCTGGCTTAGAGGATAGATCGGCCCCTTTTGACGGGCTTGTAATTCGAAAGACGATCCTCCGTTGATTAATCCAGTAAATTGTATAAATGAGTAGTTGAGGTTTCTGCTGTTCATCCCTCTATCCCTGATTGATTGATTGATTGATTGTTTGTTGGACTGGGGATGTTTCGTCTTCCGCTTGGGCATAACGAAAGATTAAAATGAATGGTCGTCGACGAGTCTTGGGACGTCGCTTTCTATCGACCAAGAGAAGGGGTTGTCGCGTGCTCGGGGTTCGGGGCGTGACACCAAGGTCCAGTGACCCCGGCCAACCCTCGGCCATCATCGCCGGCCCTTCCCGGCGATGGTGGGGTAACGATGGCGGCAGCGATGAGGGCTGCATAGCCTCGTCCAATCCTCCCCTTCCTTCTCTTTTTATTTTTTATTTTTTATAATAATAAAATTTTTAAGTTATTGAGTATTATTTAATTAATAATTTTTTTTTTGCAAAGTAAGTATTTATAAGATTTCCAACCAAAACAAGCTGTACAAGAGAGAGATACATGGCACTATCTTGCACTCAACAGACAATTATCACTTTAGTGGAAGGGAGCCAAGTATACAACAATGGGAAACTAGGTACAAGCTACAACAAAAGGACCCTGCCCGGGCCGACAAATACAACACAAAAAGGGGGCGGGGGAAGAAGGCAGCTAAAAGCGATAAGCTACAGCCTGCATACTCCGCCCAAGTGCCACCAGATCCATTAAAAAATAGTCGGGTCAATTCCCCAGCACCATTAGAGTCTCCTGTTTCTCGAGTTGTCATCAACATGACTGAAAGTAGAAGTTTTGTCTTTGACAGCCCTTATAAGATGTTGTTTCATCGAGGGAATGGAAAGGGGTTGGCCACAAAACAACATATTGTTTCTGGTCTTCCAGATTACGTAGCAAAGTACTCCAAAAGAGAAATGAATTATCTCTTTATAGAAACCGGTACCTGAGCAGAGATCCGAAGCCCATCTTAGGTTGTCCAGCCACGTGGAGTTGAACCATGAGAGGTTGCATCTATATGCTCAAAAACCAATTAGGGAGTTGGAAACATGGCACCCAAAAAATAAGTGATCAATGGAATCTGGCATGAAATTGCAAAAGACACACACCGCCATCGGGATTCGGCCATACAATAAGAAGAAGGATTGGGTGGGAAGATGGTTTTTCGTGATCAACCACATGTGGAATTGGTGCCTCGGAGCAATAGACCTATTCCAAACAAACGAGGACCACGACACTCTAAGGGCTTTCTGCCGAAATGCTTCCCATGTAAGGTCCTGGGGCTCGCTGAGTAATATTGTCTGCTTTGGGCCGAGGCCCACACGGCTTTAAAATGCGTTACTCAGGGAAGAGAGATTCCAGCCTTATAAACTAGCCTAGGACTCCCCCCTAAGCAAGGACAAGAGATATGTGACCCCCTCCCTTGCGCATGTCCGAGGACTGAGGCACGGACGCACCGCCATCCCTCCTCCTTGCGCACCGTCGCCCGGGCAGTCACATTCTCCCCCCTTCAGGCACAGCGTCCTCGCTGTGGCCCCACACACGGTCGGGAGTCAGCTCTAATACCATTTGTAAGGACCTGGGGCTCGCTGAGTAATATTGTCCACTTTGGGCCGAGACCCACATGGCTTTAAAACGTGTTACTCAGGGGAGAGGGATTCCAGCCTTATAAACTAGCCCAGGACTCCCTCCCTAAGTGATGTGGGACAAGAGACATGTAACCTCCTCCCTTGCGCACGTCCAAGGACTGAGGCGCGGATGCAACGCCATCCCTCCTCCTCGCTCACCGTTGCCTGGGCTGTCACATCCCAGGCCAAGGCGATAGTAAATGAACCCGAGGAATGCATTTCCCAAGTAAATCTGTCCTAGATATTAGTGAGTATGGGAACTAGACAATGCCATGATTGTAGCTCCTGAAGGATAACATCGCCAGTAGGGGAGAATAGGTCCGCCACCGTTGCTTCTCAAGATAGCCCCGAGTGGTAAATGTAATTATCAGAAAATACTGAATTTAATGGCCCTACCTCATGCTAAGGGTCAAACCATAAGGATGTGGATAATCCATCCCCTATCTGCCACTTAAAGAATCCCTTAATTTCCTCTTTAAGGGCGAGTAATTTTTTCCATGCCCACGAGCAAAAAGATGGAGTGGAATGCGTGGCATGGATCCATTTACACCAAAGGGACTCCTTATCCGTGAAGAGGATCCAAATGTGCTTGATCATGGCTGTTTTATTACTAGCGCGGATTTTCTGCAAGCCTAGACTGCCCTCCTTTTTTGGGAGACAAACGTCCTCCCATGAGACTTTGGCTCCCCCCGTACCAAGGCCAGGGCCTTTCTAGAGGAATTGACGACATATCTGTTCAATGCATTCCACCACTGATATGGGCAATAAAAAGATGCTAGCCCAATATGCTTGAATAGCATGCAACACCAAACAAATGAGCTGCAGTCGGCCAGCAAACGATAAAAACCTATGGGTCCACGATTGAACACGTGAAGTAAGGAGACTTACCAGGACGTTACAGTCCGCTTGGCCGAGTCGAGAGGAAATAATAGGAACTCCCAAGTAATGAATAGGAAGTGAGCCTAATCAGAAGCCGAAAGTGTGACAAATTTGGGCCTGAACCGTTGTTGTGCCGCTCGCCATAAAAATCTCACTCTTGTATAAATTTGGATGTAAACCACTCCACATTGAGAAAGTATGAAGCCCCTCCTTTAGACAGTTGACCGACGGTACACTAGCCTCACTAAATAAGAAGACGTCATCTGCAAAGAAGAGATGGGTAAGTCGAGTCGCAATGCACCTCCAAAAAAACCGATAAGCCAGGAGCTGACTTTGGCAATCAAGGATAGCAGAGAAAACTTCCATAGCAATGGTAAACAGGTATGGGGACATGGGGTCGCCTTGTCTTAGTCCACACCTACTCTCAAAGAAGCTATGAAGCTCACCATTTATGGAGACAAAAAACTTGGGTGTACGCACACAAATCATTATCACTCTCACAATATAGGACGGAAATCCAAATGCAATCAGAGAAGTTTCCAGGAAGTCCCAGTCCAGAGTATCGTATACTTTCCGGAAATCAACTTTGATAAAACATTTAGGGAGGTAGGGGTCAGTGTCAAATCCGCTAAATAGCTCCTAGGCTAGCAAAATGTTGTCAGTAATTCTTCTACCTTTCACAAAGGCAATCTGCACAGGGTTGATAATAGACGGGAGAACAGCCGCCACCCTATTTGCAAGTATCTTAGTTATACATTTGTATATGGTGTTACAACATGCAATGGGCCAAAAATCAAACACTGACGAAGCATTTGGAGACTTAGTAACCAATGCTAGAATTGTATTATTTGCCTCCCCTAATAGGCATCCCGAGTCCAAAAAATCCAACACCGCTTCTATAACCGAAGACCGAACAATATCCAAGTTCCATTTGAAAAATTCAGCAATAAAGCCATTAGGACCAGGGGTTTTCCCCCGAACTAGAGAAAACATAGAGTCATGAATATCCGAAGCAAGGATAGGTTGAGACAAGGAGCACACTTGGTCATCACTGAGCGAATTTCGAATAACTTCCTTAATCTCTCGGGCTAATGGCCGGAAAGTCATATTAACTGGGGCTAGAAGATCCTGGAAGTGGGGGACAAAGACATGTTCCACTTCCCATAGGTCCATCACTAGCATTCTAGAGTTATCCTAGACAGACATGATTCGGTTCTGTAAGTGCCATATGTTGACCAAGTGGTGGAAAAATTTTGTGTTCTGGTCTCCCTCTTTCAGCTAGCGTACTCTGGACTTTTGTCTAAAAAATGATTCTTCCATGGACCGGAGATTATAGAAGTTTCGATTCTGCGCTTTCTCTAGGTCTGCCAACTCACTATTCCAGGGGTCTTTTTGAAAGCTTTCTTAGATAGTTAGGAAAGCCCCCTAGCATCAGCAGCTCTCGAGGAAATCTCAAAGAAAGCATCCTTATTAAGCTACTTCAGATGTCCCTTAAGAGCTTTGAGCTTGTAGTACAGTCTGAACATTGGTGAGCTCGCCCTATTACTTTCCCAAACCTGTGAAACAATCCCCTAGAAAGCCGGGTGCTTCATCTAAAAATTAAAAAATTTGAAAGGTTTCCGATTGGTGGTTGGTGACAAAATTCTTACCAGCATAGGAGTATGATCAGATATGCTGGGAGGAAGGAATGAAGCTTCCAAAAAGGAGAAATCCATACTCTACTTAGTGTTGACAAGGACTCTGTCAATTTTCCTTTGTTTTCTTTGAGAGCCCGAGGAGGCCGCCCAAGTGTTCTTGAACCCTATATATCTAAGGTCATCCAGTTCAACCTGAGTTAGGTAGTCCCTGAATTCATCAAAGGATGGCAAGCAGGTGTCCGTACCCCCCACGCGATCCGACGAGTCACGTGGCGTTAAAATCCCCCACCACCAGCCACGGGCTATCCTCTAGAGAGGAGCTAAGTCGAATGAGTTTCGCCCAAAGCAGTCTGCGAGAAGTAAAAGTATGTTCACCATACACAACCGTCAGCCAAAAAGAATACCAAAGGTAAGATGTTTGATGGAGCCATGAAGTACTTGGTCTGTTGTCAGCCTATTATCAAGGTCAACTATGCTTGAATTACAGCCAATCCATATCTGCCCCCAGGGGAAAAACTCATAATTAGAAGACCATCGCCATCCAACTAAAAGACCAGATGAAATATTCCCAAAAAGAGAGGAAGGAACCTTAGTTTCTATAATCCCAACACAACATAAACCATTAGAGTAAACAAAATTCCTCAACTCAGCTTGCCAAACAGGGTTTACTAAGCCCCTGATGTTCCATATACCAATGTTCATATATACAAGTAAGAGAAGGCAGCGGAGATCTACCTTTGTTTGGTGTTACGGCGACGACTTGCCGTCGGTTTATGACTAGACAATTTTGTTCCACCCTCATTCTGAGCTGAGCTATTAAGGGGAGACAAGTTCCAAGGTGGCTAAACATCAAGAGGATTAGCCGAGGCATTTACCGCCAAAGGAGCAGCAACTAGGTCCCCAGCCAGCTCTTCTTCATCTGAATGGTCTTCCCCTGAAGCAGACGATCCCATCAAGTTTGCAAGATCCATCGAGCACTGAGCAAGCGGGTTGGGTGAAACTGGAATATCAATGACCACCTCCATCACTTGCTTATTCCTCTCAGATCTGGATAGCGGGAGATCAGCAACTTTGGCCTAGACATCAGGTTCCTGAACACTATCATCGTCCCTTTCATGGAGTCGAACCAACTATTTCTGATATAACTAGTATTAACACCTAGAGGGAGGTGAATAGGTGTAGAAGAACTTTATGCGCAAGCAATACCAATATTTTGCAATCTATAAATAGAAATTAAATAGAGAGAGTAGAGAAGATTGCAAACACAGTTATAGTAGTTCAGTTTTAGACAAGCCTACGTCCACTCTCCAGGCGATCGGCTAATAGGCTGGATTTCACTATGTGATCAAAGGTAATTACACACTTTTGAGTGTTAGCACTCGGTGATGATATGTCTCACAAAGTCACTCTTCTTGGTAATACACTAGGATCACTCAGTTTCGCACTTTTTCAGACAACTAATGAAGAACAGAATCGAGCTTTGGAATATGTTAATCCTCTCTTTTCTTCTTGGTCTCATCCTCTCCTTATATACTCTCCAAGCCACACTCAACCGTTGGCTCTTTCCTTGAGAGACTAGTCTTCCATTTCCTTTCTTGGACAGACTTCATAAGGAAAGTCTTTTTGACTGTTTGAAGGTAGATCATATCCCCTTGGATTATGTTTGCCCATACAATTAGAATCCAGATTTCCATAAGTGTTTAATCCTTCTTTGGAAGTTGTCTATTGATTGATCCTATCAATTAGTTCGATACAATAGAATCAATATAGATATTGTAAGTGAAACACATGACCGTTGGTGATCTAGTCCTGTAGTTTGATTCTGAGTCTATCAACCAATGTTCTGAGTCTACTTGAGTTCTCCGTCTGGTACTCATAGACTCAGGGTCTGCGTCTCTTCGTGTCTTCCATCTGGTACGGACAAACTCAGAACCTGTGTCTCTTCATGTCTTTCGTCTGGTACGGACAGACTTAGAGACATCTTCTGCAATGAGCATATTCAAAAGAATACGCCACCCTATGACTTTTCTTCCTTAAGAAATGTATGATTTCTCGAATGCATAAAATGAATTGTTAACATTAAAACTTGGATTTTTCTCAACAGTTTCCAAGCTGGCTTTGCCGGCTGCCATCCTCCATCACGGGGTCTTGGGTGGCTAGCTGGAGTATTGCAAGGAACAGCAAGGTTCTCACTAGCAAGAGGCATTATCTAGGCTGAGGAGTGATGGACGGATTCAACCGGGGGGGTAGGGGGTTCATTGCCAAGGGCACTAACATTTGTAGGACATTTATGTCCAAAAGTGCCATAAGATTGACAAGAAACCGGGCGCCATTCGTAGTCAATGTGCACCCTTCGAGTTGCCCCTTCAAGGATAACTTCTATCGAGTCACAATGTTTCGAGGTGGCTGAGATTTCCACACAGACCCGAGCAAAGGATATCATCTTCATCTATTTAGTTCTTTGATCAACGTACAGAGGCTTCCTTATGGCACTTGCCACAGCACTAATCCCCGGAGCTGACCACAAGGCATACGGGATGTTTTTGAGACGCACCCAAATTGGCACTGAGGAGTAGTGGTCTTTCTTCAGTTCCAAAAGCAGGTGCCATTGCTAAAGGATTAAAGGAACCCGAGCAACTGTCAGTGGCCCCCTATCCAGCACCATCCTTCTGAAATCACTATCCGGAATGTGAAAGAAAAAGAACCCTTGATCATTAGCCATCACTTCCAGCAATTTGTTACCCTAAGCATGCTTTAGAGCAGATTCTACCAGTTTAAAGGGAAGCTTCTTCCCCACAAAGTAACCAACTAAACATTCATACTAGAATGGATCCGTTGCCTCCAACACCTCCTTAGACAAATTAACCATAGGTTTATCATTAAGGAAAGTGGAGGGGTCTGTAAGTAAGGTTGTACCCTTTAACAGTTGTTTTTGCTACATTTGCCCAAGATCGAGTGGGCTGGTTTACCTCTTTAACGCCTAGTTAAGCAGAGGATTAACCCTGGCTAAGTAGAGGATTTACCTCCCTAACACCTAGCTGGGCAGAGGATTGACCATGTGCAACCACTAATTTGCTATATGGGGCCGAGTGGCCCTCAACTTCCTGAGATGGGGCGGCAAAGCCCTCCTTCCTCTACTCACTCCTTTGGTTAATTCGAGAGTTTGCAGCATTTGCTTTCAGTTGGGCTACCTGAGCTTCAACAAGTTGCTCAACGACTGAATCAACAGGGGCAGGAACTGTACCTGATCCCGAATGGAAACAGGACTGAAGGCGTGGTTCTGCAGGCCTACTCCTGCTTTTCCCACGACCTCCAGGCTTCCCAAGAGAGGATGTGAAGGGAACCCCTCGGCTATCAGTTGCCATCGGCAAATTCAGGGAGAATCAATCAGCATCCATGGCGAAACAGAGGAAACCCACTAACCCTAAGAACATGGAGGCATTCCAGTAGGTAGGGACTTACTCGAAGGAAATGCTTCAGTGGAGATGGAGGTGAGAGGGGGTGAGCGAATCCTCAGAAGAGCAGCCCAATCTGCCGCCTCCAGCTACCGGAGCACCTCCAACAACTGACCGGTGAACAGTACATGCGAACCCCAACTAGAGAGAAAAAGCTTCAGTGGAAATCTTTAGCATCACTAATTAATACATTTTTTAAATACCACATTAGCACAAAAACAACGTCGTTTTGGCTGAGTGTTTGCTGACTCATCTTTCGATGAGCCACGTAAGCGATTTATTTTATTAAAATAAGTTGCGTCGGATTTTCGGTAGCCTTCGCTGGAGTTGGCATTTAAGTGTCCCATCGTGCCAAGGTTTGGCACTTGGGCTATGCTTTTGCTGATTATGCAATGTATATATTTTCACTGTCTTCTATTTTGGAATTACAGTCAACCAATGACAAACTGTTCGCTGAATTTGTGTTGCCAAAACTTCGTTCATGGGCACTAGGGATTGCTAAATCGGATAGTTAAAAGGTAAAACAAGCTCAATTATGAGATGATTCTTCTATGATCTGACATAAGTGTGGAGAACTCTTGCTGCAGCAGTTGTTGCTTTTGATTGCCAAATTTTGTGTTGCCATTTATGTTAGAAACAGGAAGACTTAAAATCTTGGGTAGTTCTCTGTACTGTTTCATGTTTTGTGAATCTCTTGCCATAGATCTTTTGCTCTATAGTAATCCATTCTCCCGCGTAAGGAATCAAAAATAGGCAGTGGGGTTCAAGTGCAAAATTTTCTCTGAATTAGTTAGTCCAAATTGTTTCCGAGTGCCAGATTACAATATTTCATCCTCATGGACAAGGAATCCAATGTAGGCACTGGGATTGATCAAGTCTAGGCTAGTTAACCCAAATAATTGCATTAGTGCTAAATCGACTGTGTGATTATGTGCGTTCATCATGAGTATATAACTGCCTGCGGGGTCTATGATCAATGTCCTACTTAATTAGGCACTTCTTGTATGTAGGACTGTGTCTTTCTTTCTTTCTTTTTTTATTTTGGTTTTTCCCTGTTTCTTTTCTTGCAATTGGTTTCTTGTGCCTTTGTAAAGTAGGACTTGTGTGAAAATGTTCAATTTTTCCATTTCCAGACAATTTTATTGACTATATGTAGCCAACTCAAGCATATAGATCAACAGTTTGTGTTTGCTTGATTGGAGGGTGGATTAGCCACTCTGGTTGATTGTGTTAATCTAGTGGTTGTGAATCTGAGAGTGATCTACCCATTCTCAAGAAGAAGTTCAAGCTCGTTGTCCGTGCTTTATGTCTTCATGAATTATTAATGAGAATCATCTTGTGCCAAAAAGGTTCGCAAGAGTGCTTTTTATGCTTTTGTGGTTTTTGTGTTGTTATGGTATAATTTAGTGAGAGTTTGCTCCTTTCATTCAATTGAAATTTTAGTTTTTTGGCAACAAGTCACTAACTTCTTAAAAGTAAGTTCTCGAACTCCTCTGTAAAAGCCAAGTTTAAAATGGTAAAGATTTATTTCTTTTGTCAGCTCCTTTCATGCATTAATGATTTATGCTATATGGAGCTAGCCTTCCTTTCCCTACAATCTGACCCTTTCAGACATAAAGGTATTTGATTGCACCTGTGCACACATAGAGTAGCAGGACATGCACAGGCATGTTTTGGACAAATTTATGTCTAGGATAAATAATAGATTATCGACATTGGTTTTAATAAGAGGCGCAGTGGGACCATATTTTCCTAGTATAGTATAAAGCAAAAGTCATATTTGTTTCTTCGTTTGCCAGTGCAAATGGGAAGATATAACTGTTGAAAAATAGATCACTATTATTTCAGTATATTTTTTTCCTTTACAAGGCTATATATATACATACAAGTGCTGCTAAGGTAACAAGTGCCTATTAGGTAAAATATTCGCTTTCTATATGCATTACCCCCACAAATCAACTCATGCAAATATAAATATTTTCTTTCTATACATATCACTCCTACAAATCAGCTCACGCCAACACTCCCCCTCAAGTTGGTACATAAATATCACTAATGTCCAACTTGTCAAGTGAGCTGTAGAAGGCTCTGCTCGAGACTGCCTTCATCAATATATCTGCTAGCTGATCTTCAGACCTCACAAATGGGAATTGAACTATCTTTGCATCCAAATTTTGCTTAATAAAATGACGATCAACCTCAATGTGTTTAGTCCGATCATGCTGCACAGGATTATGTGATATGTCAATAGCTGCCATGTTATCACAAAAGAGCTTTATCTCGGATCTAGGAGGAAATCTCAATTCGGACATCAGCTTTCTAAGCCACAAAAGCTCACATAGCCCTTTGGCCATCCCTCTAAACTCTGCTTCTGCACTCGACAAAGCCACCACTTTCTGTTTCTTACTTCTCCAAGTGACCAGATTCCCCCCCACAAATGTAAAATACCCTGAAGTTGACCTCTTGTCGTACTGACCTCCTGTCGTACACACTTCCCGCCCAGTCTGCGTCTGTGTAACCTTCAATTCCAAGATGACCATTCCTCAGGAATTTTAACCCTCTCCCTGGAGATGCTTTCAAATACCGAATTATTCTCACCACAGCATTCATATGGTCTTCACTAGGAGCATGCATGAATTGACTTACGATACTTACCGTGTATGCAATGTCTAGACACGTATGCGATAAGTAGATCAACTTCCCCACTAACCTTTGGTATCTCTCCTTGTTTGTAGGTACTTGATTGAGATACTCTCCAAGTTTATGATTTTCCACGATTGGGGTATCCGCTAGCTTACAATCTAGCATCCCTACTTCTGCCAACAAATCTAGTACATACTTCCTTTAAGACAGGAATATTCCCCCTTTTGATCTTGATACCTCTATTCCCAAAAAATACCTCAGTTCTCCTAGGTTTTTCATCTCAAACTCTCCAGAAAGCCTCCTTTGGAGTGAGGTGATTTCTTTCATGTCATCCCATGTAATGATTATATCGTCAACATAGATAATCAATACAGTTATCTTCCCTTCTTGTCATCGAAGAAACAAGGTGTGATTCGACTCACTCTGTCTGTACCCATACTTCTTCATTGCCACACTGAACCGACCAAACCAAGCCCTTAGTGATTGCTTCAAACCATATAAGGACCTTTTTAATTTGCAAACCACACCTGGATGTGAGGAAGACTTGTATCCTGGTGGTACATCCATATAAATCTCTTCCTCCAAGTCACCATGGAGGAATGCGTTCTTCACATTAAACTGATATAATGGCCAGTCTAAATTAACTGCAAGAGACACCAAAACTCGAATAGTATTAAGTTTTGCAAGAAAGTCTCTTGGTAGTCAATTCCATACGTCTGTGTGTACCCCTTCGCTACCAACCTTGCCTTGTATCTTTCGATGGACCCATCTACCTTATATTTGACAGAAAACACCCATTTGCATCCCACTCTTTTCTTTCCCTCAGGTAAGTCTATCAATTCCCTCGTTCTATTTTTTTTCAATGCCTTCATCTCTTCTTCCATAGCCTGAACCCACTGCGAATCCTCCAAAGCTTCCTGTACTCCATTTGGAATTTGAACCGAAGATACAGCTAACACAAACTGCTTCAATGGTTTAGATAACCTTTCTGTTGAGGCATAATTTGCGATGGAATATTTCGATCTCCTTTCTCCAGCATCTGGTGAGTATCGATTTAGGGGCTTTCCCTGATTATGCCTAAAAGGTAATTTATATTCAACTGACATATTAGATTCATCAAACAAACTAGAAGCAGTAGAGGAGATTACCTCAGGAAAATCTTCACGAACTTGGTCGGGTACTGGAGGGGAAGGGGGCTGTTCAACTTGTTCACGTGTGGGTATTTCGCCCTTTGTCGGATCCTGTGAGGCTTCTGTAGCTACACCTATCACAAATTCATCAGTACTCGCACCATCTGTCACCTGCTCAACAGTTCCACCATTAACACCAGTCGTGCCAGCACCACCCATGGTTGCTTCAACATCAATCAGAGCCTGCCTAGCCTCGTTATCACCAGTGTTGGAGCTATCATCGACACTACCACCACCCCCAACAACCGCATCTCTTCCTTTGGGTATAACCCCAGCAATAATCTCCCACCAATTCTCCCTTTCTAGCCAATTCTCCCCCTGAAAGGTAGAATTGGTACTCGGGTAAAAGAACTCTCCTTCAACAAAGGTGACATCCATAGTCACATAAGTTTTTTTAGTAGATGGGTTGTAGCATCAATAGCCCTTTTGATGAGTATCATACCCCAAGAACACACACCGTAGAGCACATGGATCAAGTTTGGTACGTTGGTTCTTCGGAATGTGAACAAACGCAACACATCCGAACACACGAGGAGGAATTGTCAAGACTGATGGCAATGGGACAAATGCAGAGAGTGCTTGTAGAGGCATATGGAAATCTAGCACTTTCGAGGGCATTCGGTTGAGGAGATGCACCGCTGTGGCAACAGCATTATCCCAAAAACGTGAAGGAACATGTCCCTCAATTAAGAGGGTTCGAGCAGTCTCAAGAATATGGCGATTCTTCCTTTCGGCCACTACATTCTGTTGTGGAGTCTGTGTACACGAGATCTCATGAATGAGACCATGTTGCTGAAAATACTCCTTGAGATGTCAATTCACATACTCTCCACCATTATCACTTCGAAGAACTTGTAGCTTAGCATCAAACTGTGTTTGAACCATCTTGTGAAATACTTTAAACGCATTAACCACTTCATCTTTAGTTTTCATCAAATAAAGCCAAGTCATACGCGTGCAATCATCAACGAATATAACAAACCACCAACAGCCCGAGATAGCAGTAATAGGAGAAGCACCCCACACATCAGAGTGAACTAACGAAAAATGCACATTATTCTTATTCAAACTTATGGGAAAGGAAACACGGTGGCTTTTAGCCAAAATGCAAGTCTGGCAACTAAAATCCAACTCTTTTAGATCCAAAAATAATTCAGGAAATAGCTTTTTCATGTAGCTAAATGAAGGATGTCCCAATCATTAATGCCAAAGCCAAATCTGTTTTTCTTTATTGCTAGGTGAACCCCGAACTTGATGCACACTTCCAACTTGAGATCATCCAAGTAATACAGCCCCCCGGTTTAGTACCACATCCAATGATCTCCTTCGTGAAGATATCTTGGAAAAAGACAGAATTGAGGATACATTAGGACAATACAATTCAAATCTTCAGCGAGCTGTCCAACAGAAATTAATTTTGTGGTCAATGACGGGACAAGTAAGGTGTTAGGCAATGACAACTGAGGGGAAACCTCAACCACACCAGCCCCTGTCACTGGGTATGTATGCCCATTTGCATTTGAGATACAGCATCGTCTTGGTTCTGTAATGCTCACAAAATCATCCAGGCTAAAGGTCATATGCTCCGTAGCTCCCGAATCAATAACCCATCCATCACAACTACTGTGATTAGGGAGAACCAGCGCACAACCACAATTACCTTGGATATTACCTGAATTGGACGTAGCCGATTGTTCTTGACTTTCGACTTTGGGCACCAAAGACAGCTGAGGTTCCATCTTAGCAAGAAAAACCTTCCCTTTTCCATTGTTAGTACCCACGTCGGCTTGTTTTCGCGCCTTCAATTCCTTCCACCACTCTGGATAACCATGGAGCTTAAAGCATGTCTCTCAAGTATGCTTAGCATTCCCACAGTGTGAGCATCCTCCAGATGAAATTGTAGTTCGTGAACCGTTATTCATCCGCCCACCCCCTTGCGTAGCTCTTGATTTATTCATTTGTAGAGTTGGCATTACTAGTGATTCTCGGAAACCTGTCTTGCTTCCCCGTGCCACCATGGCAGCAGACCCAAACGTGGAATCAGTATGGGTGAGCATCACTGACTGTCTCGTATCCTCCCTACGAACCCGTGCATATGCTTGCTCGACAATTGGGAATGGTTGCATTTGGAGAACATCCGCTCTCACTTTGTCTAGACGATCATCCAACCCATCAAGGAAGACATACACTCAGTCTTCCTGAATGGCAAGATTGTACCGCTCAATATCAACTGGGCATGTCATTGGGTTTGGACGACGGAAGTCGATCTCCCTCCACAAACCCTGAAGATTATTGTAATAAGCCTCAATTGTCTCTCCACCTTGTCTCATCCGAGTCACCCGCCTCTTCAAGTCATAAACTTGGGAGGCATCACTTCCATCAAAAAAGGTTATTGCAACAGAGTCCCATACCATCTTCGCAGTTGGGAAGCGAATAAAATTTCCTATTAATGCAGGATCCATTGAGTTGATTAGCCACCCATTCACAATCGCATCCTCAGTCTTCCACTTTTGAAATTGAGGATCGGTAGGTGAGGGCTGAGGGAGATCACCATTAATATAACCCAACTTGTCTTTACCGGAGATGAACATCTCCACCACTTGAGACCACAATCCATAATTTGATCCATCCAATTTGACTGAGATTTGTGCAGTGGATGGCTCCTGGGATTGTGTTGATACCTGAGTAGAACTCTAAGTCAAAATCTGTGTCAGCTTCATCGTAAGATTCTCTAGAAGAGAATCAGTTGTTGAGTTCTCCCCTTGGTCTTGATGAGGTACCTCATCAGTTAGCTTTGTCATGGTTGCCAATCACAATTCCTTCGCAAAGGAATTTCTGGTCAAGTCAGATTAGTGCGACAACAGCACAAGTCAATGCTGCGGCAGCGATCTGATTTGGTCAGTGCGGCGGTAGCACAAGGGAAAACCTAGAGCTGCAGCAGCGATCTGATCTGGTGGAAAGAAGGTGGAGAAAACTAGGGTTCCTGCTCTGACACCATGTTGAAAAATAGATCACTATTATTTCAGTATATTTTTTCCTTTACAAGGCTATATATATACATACATACAAGCGCTGCTAGGGTAACAAGCGCCTATTAGGTAAAATATTCGCTTTCTATATGCATGATAACTCTATTTTTAATAGAGTATTCTTGCTTATTTATACTTGATATTTGCTAAATTTTGAGAAATTTTTGGGTGAATTTAATTGCGACTCACGTAATTTTATTTTGTATGAAATATTTTCAGATCTTTCAGAATATTTCATCTTGAAGAAAAAGGCAGCTCAAATCAGATATTTGGAGAATTTGACCATGATTGAAGATAAAGTTCAAAGAAAATCAAGGATGAATCTTTTCCAAATCCTAGTAGGAGTCGACCTAGGATAGATTTTTGGAGGCTATATAAACTGCTCTTGTGCCGCAAAAGAAGAGAGTCCTGGGAGCCACCATCTTTGCAGAAAAATTTGAGTTTTCTTAGTTAGATTTTGTTCTTCAATTTTAGTAGAGTTGGTGCTGTCAAGGAGAGAAGGAGGAGACAAACCTGAAGCTCCTTGTTTCAATTCGGTGAATTTGTTTTTATTTAATATTATGTTTTCTTTAATTCTTGTCAGTTTAATTTTTACTATGTTCTAAATTTCTTTTGTTAGAGCTACAATGGATCTTAATCATGATTGATTAATTTTCAAAAACTTTCATGCAATAGAATTGTTTTGATTGTGTCGTTCTTTATCATAATCTTAATGCTTTTAGAAGTCTGGCCAACTTTTGAATGATGTTTGATGTATGCATGATACCGGGTGGAGATTGTGTGCATGTGCAATAGTGATATTGAACCATAAATTAAATTTAGGTCAAGGTACACTAGGTTATTTATGTGGCTGCGGTAGTAGATCTAGGTTGGGACTACTTAGATTAAATCCGGGAATTTCCACAAGAACTTAATGCTTTTAGGTAGTTTAAATTCACCTAAGGTTAGTGTGGGTTAACATACCTAATTAGGGATTATTAGACCGAGGTTGGCTTTTAATTCATCTTAGGGAAATTTCGCCAACACAATTGGAAATTAATTTGTTGCATGAAAAGTTAAGAAAATTAATTATGAATGATTAAGTGAAGTTGGATGCTCTAACATTTTGTGATCTTGATAATTATTAATTTTCAGTTTGCTTTAGATTATTTTTACTTTACAATTTTAATTACCTTTTAATTCTTTAAGTTTTGACCTTTTCTATATTTTAGTATTTTAATTAGTTTAGTTCACTTTTTACACGTCTTTTTGATTTGGTTAGCTAAATTTTTGGATTGATCACCTTCGGTAAGTAATTGGATAAAATAAAATTAAAACAATCTTCGTGGGAACGATACTCACTCATCACTTTATTACTTGTTGATATTGTGCACTTGCAATTCACCTAACAAGTTTTTGGCGCCGTTGCCGGGGAATATTTTCTTTCTATACATATCACTCCTACAAATCAGCTCACGCCAACAATAACAAGAGACATTCCTCAACTTGATTTCTTGAATATATCTTCTCTCATATGAGCACTGAAGTGAATGCGATTAGCATTTGAATTCTTCCACAATTTTGTTATTAAGATGTACCACTTTTGTGCAGCTTGAGAAGGCTCTGCTGAAATTCATAATGAACAGGACAGAATGAAGCTTGACTCTGAGAAGAAGTTGGCTTGGGAGAGTGCTTTGACTACTGGCATTGAGGACAGGTCATTGGAGATGAAAGAGAAGCTGCATGACGTTGATGCCAAGCTTGCAGAGGTCAGCAGAAAAAGTTCACAATTGGACTTGAAGATGCAAGAGATGGAAGCATGCGAAAGTGTACTTCAAAGGGAGCGTTTGTCTTTGAAAACTGAGTATCCTCTTTTCAACCCGTGAATCTTTATGCACCGTGCATGATGGCGTTGTTTACAGTGCTATAGTTGTAAGAAAAATTGAGCAAGTGATGTTGCAAATCTGCCCTTTTTTGGCAGGCAAGAAGCACACAAGGCCTCATTTTATAAACAAAGAGAAGATTTACGAGAGTGGGATCAAAGATTGCAGGAAAGGGAAAAGAAGCTGTGTGAGGATAGGAGAATCCTTAACGAGAAGGAGGAAATGGCCGATGAAATTAACCAACTTCTTATGCAGAAGGATGGGGATATTGAAGAAGCTTATAGAAACATGGAGTCATCCAAATTAATGTTATCTGAGAAAAAGAAACATATAAATCAAACTTTAGCATACTGAGCTGCAAAAGTAAAGGCAAGTTTACTGTTCAGCTCTGCTGGTTCTCCTGTTGGTCTTTGCAATCAACCTACATCATATTTTTCTGACAGTCGCTTGGTTCACCTTTCAATTTGTTTGCAGGAAGTACTGTCAAAAGAAAGTATCATAAGATCAAAAGAGGAAAAGATACATGCATAGGAGAGCAAGCTGAATCTGAGACAAAGTGTGAGTTGAGTGCATAATCTTTTTCCAGAAATAATTGACGTGTATTACGTACTGTATAAAGTTTTTGAAGATGGACTTGGATTTGATGGTTTTTCTACTTGTGATCATTATTTTGTATCCCAAAGTGAATAGTATTCATACTTCATTCATGTTCTTGTCAGTGTTGAATAAGTTTTTTCTGAACAGAATAGCTCTATTATTTTCGCAAGTACTCATTTATAAAATTGCCATGCCTCATGCTTCTTGTCCTTGTCATTAATGCTGCTTATGATTCAACACAAATATGATTAGCATGAAAGGCATTTTCTTTGTGGGAAAGGGGAGATATTGATAGGTTGGCAACTCATATTCTTGTGCATCAAGGACTGACGGTGCTTGTTTTCTTTCCGTGTATCCATTTGATATAGAGGTCAATTTTAAAAGAGTATAGTTTGTTTTTAATAGTTTGCAAAAAACTAATATTTCGTGCTAAATCACTCAATATTTAATTGAGTAGACCCATTCCCATGTTGCTTGGTGTTTTGAATGTTGGATATTATGTCTCTGCACAGAATAAAGCAGAACTATTAAGTAGAAATAACTTATAGAATCACTTATTTTATGAATTATGTCAATGACCATTTTTATGCATAGGGTTTTTCTTCCATGCTTGTGGGTTGATCGTTCTGTCTTTTGGGGAATTTTGTGAGCTTTACAGTGGGTGCCCTATGATTTGTTTTCTGGTCACCTTTGTTTTGATTGATTTTGTATAGGTAAGTTTTGTCTCGATAGTTTTCACTTTAGATGATGGGTTGGAGTGGATGGGATGATATGGCATGTTTTAGCTCATGTCTAACAGTGTAGAATTGATTCCTGCTTGCTGTGTAGGTGGAGATTCAGAAACTTGTTGATGAGCAAAAGGCCTTTTAGCGTGATTTGTGCTGGTCCCAATATTTAGGAAGAAATTATGTAGATTTATTTGATTTCTATATTTTTTGGGAATTTGGGATTGCCTATTTTGGCTTTAGGGTTTTCTCTTATTGCCTTCCTTTCCTGTACTTCATCAATAAAATGGCAGTCCCTCTCAAAAGAAAAACACAACAAAAACTTTGAGAGGGGATTACCTGAGGATGTTGGCACATCGCTAAACCTCGTTAAAATTGCATCTTCTTATTTATTTTTTCTTCATGGTATCAGAGTAGGTTCGTATCTATTTGTGTGTTTGATCCATCCATGTCCTTCTTCTTGGTGTATACACGGTTATTGTTCAAATCATGACTAATTCAAGTTCGAACAATCTTGAATCCTACTCCACTGCCACCGGTCAACGAGTCACCAACATATTGCTGAATGAGAAGAACTTCCTTCCATGGTCTCGTGCTATTACAGTGGCCCTTGGGGGTAGATCAAAGCTTGGTCATATCAATGGCCAAATAAAAGCACCTCCTGAGAAGGATGCAAAATTTGATGAATGGCAAGCCAATGACAATTTGGTTATGTCTTGGATTTTTAACTCTATGGAATCTCGAGTGTATGAGATTTTTGCATATTCGCCTACAGCTCGAATGTTGTGGGAATCATTGAATAAGATGTATGGACAAGCTCAGAATGCATCGTGGGTGTTCAAATTGCAGCAAGATATTGCTAACTCTAAGCAAGAACCCTCTCAATCCTTCACCAATCATCTTGGAAATATGAAGAGAAGGTGGGATGAAATTCGTTTGTAAAGGCCAGCAACCCAAAGTGTGGCTGATTACATTCGACGGGAAGAACAAGATCGCGTCTTCCAATTACTTGCCAGCATTAGACCCAAGTACGAAGATGTGAGAAGACAAATTCTGATGAGCCCAAAATTGCCTACGTTTGATGAAGTCCAGGAAACTCTACAGAGTTTCAATCGAAACTGGAGTCCTTGGCACAACAGTTTCAACAAATACTTCAAATGCAAGGACATAGGGTGATTGGTTCGAGATCTTCTAGTGCTTCATCAAATTCGGCCAATATGGTTAAGACATCGGGTAATGCTCTTTTAACCCAATCTAGTACTTAATTCATCGTAGATTCGAGAGCTACCGATCACATGTGCAACTCTGCAGATTTACTTTTAAATGTCTCCTCGAGTGCTTTGTATCCACCCATTACTGTGGCTAACGAAATACAGGTTCCAACGCAAGGAGCAGGACAACTTAAGTTGTTCTCACAAAATTTTGATGTTTTGGTTGTGCTTGATTTGTCTTCTAATCTACTTTCTGTGAGCAAGTGCACTCAAGAATTAAATTGTGGTGTTGTCTTTTCTTCCTCAAAGGTGTTGTTTCAGGATTGCAACACCAAGAAGACAATTGGTGAAGGATGGTTGCAAAATGGCCTCTACGTCCTTGACTTTCATGCAAATACCTTGGTGGCAAGGAAGAATGCGATGGAGGCTTCAAGACTATGGCACATGCGTATGGGTCATCCTTCTGATCATGTGTTGCAAGCTATTGATAGAACTTTATTTTATAATTGCAGTACTTGTGACTCTTGTCAATATGTAAACAACACAGATTACCTTTTCCTCAAAGCTTTAATTTAGCTTCTGAGGTGTTTGACTTGGTACATTCAGATGTTTGGAGTGCTCCAATTGATTTAAGAGATGGTTTTAAGTATTTTGTTTCTTTTATTGATGATAAATCGCGAGCTACTTGGCTATACCTCCTCAAAGCTAAAAGTGATGTAGTCATTGTTTTTCAGGAATTTTGTAGCATGATTCAGAATCAGTTCAAAACATGCATAAAGGTCTTACGCACTGATAATGGCATAGAATATTCCAATCGGACTTTCCAATCTTATTTGAGCAACTTGGGCATTATTAATCAAACTTCATGTGTAGATACACCTCAGCAAAATGGGGTGGTCGAACGAAAGAATCGACATCTTCTTGAGGTGACTCGAGCATTATTATTTTCTGGAGGCATGTCGGAGACTTATTGGAGTGATGTTGTTTTAACAAGTTGTTATCTTATTAATCGACTTCCTAGTCGTGTTCTGGGTTACAAGACACCTATGGAAATCCTTTAAGGGCGCAAACTTAATATCTTGCATTTAAGAGTATTTGGATGTGTGTTATGTGCACTCTCGAAGTTGTGGTAAGCTTGATCCTAGAGCTAAGAAATGTGTGTTTATTGGCTATTCATCAACAAAAAAGGGGTACAAGTGCTTTGATCCAACCACTAGACGGATGTATATATCGCGTGATGTTATATTTGATGAATCTACTATGTTTTTTTCATTCTAGGAGTCCAATTCAGGGAGAGTACAATGAATTGACAGTTGAATTGGCTCCTATTCCTATGGTGGATGAGTTGAATAATGGCCCTGTAATTGGAAGGAAATTGCAGAATGACACCAAAGGAATAGATGAGACTGAAGAAGTATTCACCAATGACAGTCTTAAATCGATGTCCACACCTAGGACAACTCCTGATGGGACAACTGTTGAATTGGTTCCCACTGCTTCCGAATCTATTCCTATAGCTCCGGCTTCAGTTCGAAGATCTACCTGAGTGCCTAGACCCTCAACACGACTTCGGGACTTCACCACTCATCACACGGTGCAATATCCCATCCGGAATCACATTGGTTATGACAAGTTATCTTCTAGTTTTGTTGGTTTTTTATCTATTCTAGAAAAAACCACATAACCTAACAGTTTTGAGGAAGCTAACAAGCAGCCTGTATGGGTTGAAGCCATGAAAGATGAGCTATAGGCACTTGACAAGAACAATACTTGGGATGTAGTTCGCTTGCCTGATGGAAAGTGCACTATTGGGTGTCGCTAGATTTACAAAATTAAATATAATAGTGATGGCTCAGTAGAAAGGTACAAAGCAAGGTTGGTTGCTAAGGGATACACCCAGACATATGGTATTGACTACAAGGAAACTTTTGCTCCTGTAGTAAAAATGAATAATGTCAAGGTTGTTATGTCGGTTGTAGTCAATTGCAGGTGACCCTTATTCTAAATGGACGTAAAGAATGCATTCCTTCATGGTAATCTTGAAGAGGAAGTTTACATGGATCTCCCACCTGGGCATCGCTTGCAAAGAGAAGAAGGGATGGTGTGTAGACTCCGGAAGTCCATATATGGACTCAAATAGTCCTCTCGGGCTTGATATGGTAAACTTAGCAACTCTCTTCGTAAGTTTGGATATAACCAAGCAGCAGCAGATTCCTCTATGTTCACCAAGATTGATGAAAATGGTCTTGTGATACTACCTGTATATGTCGACGATATTATCATCACTGGAAGTAATCAGTTAGGGATTAATGTGCTCAAAACTCAATTGCACCAAGAGTTCGAAATTAAAGATCTTGGACGACTGAAATATTTCTTGGGTATTGAGGTAGCAAATTCTAGCAAAGGCTTATTCCTTTCTCAGCGAAAATATGTTTTTGATTTATTGCAGGAAACTGGCAAGATAGGTGCAAAACCAGCTAATGTTCCCATGGATTATAGCAAGAAAATGGTTTCAAATGACTTTCCTTTGCAAGATGTGGGTCGATTTCAGTGTCTTGTTGGGAGACTAATCTACTTAACTATTACCAGACCTGATATTAGTTATGCTGTTAGTTTTGTTAGCCAGTTCATGCAAAATCCTACACAAGGTCATATGAGTTTGGTTGACCATCTACTGAGGTACTTAAAGGCCACACCAGGGAGAGGTTTACTAATGAAGAACAATGGTCATACAGAAATAGTTGGATATACGGATGCAGACTGGGCTGGAAGCCCTCATGACCGAAAGTCCACCTCTGGATTCTGCATTTTCGTAGGAGGTAATGTTGTCACATGGAAAAGTAAGAAACAATCTGTAGTTGCCCGATCAAGTGCTGAAGCAGAGTATCGAGCAATGGCATCTGCTACTAGTGAGATCGTTTGGCTACGACTACTACTTCAGGAATTGGGTTGTAGGTGTTCAGATTCACCTACAAAATTATTTTGTGACAACCAAGCTGCTACTCATATTGCCTCAAACCTTGTGTTTCATGAAATGACTAAACACATTGAGGTGGACTGCCATTTCGTACAGGAAAAGGTTCAAGACAAAACCATTGAGAGAACTTATATTCGGAGTGGAGAACAATTGGCGGATGTGTTCACCAAAGCTCTTCCTAGGGGGCCATTTCAAGAGATAGTGAGCAAGTTGACCTTCGATGATATCTTTGCTCCAACTTGAGGGGGAGTGTTGGTGTGATTTGTGCTGGTCCAAATATTTGGGAAGAAATTATGTATATTTATTTGATTTCTATATTTTTTGGGAATTTGGGATTGCCTATTTTGGCTTTAGGGCTTTCTCTTATTTCCTATACTTCATCAATAAAATGGCAGTCTCTCTCAAAAGAAAAACACAACAAAAACTTTGAGAGGGGATTACCCGAGGATGTAGGCACATCGCTGAACCTCGTTAAAATCGCATCTTCTTATTTATTTTTTCTTCAAGGTCCTTCTAGATGGTAAAATGCTCAGCTTTGAGACTGAATTAGAAGAGGAGCAAATCTCTTGACAAGGGGTTGAAAATCAAGAGAAAAGAAATTGAACGGAAGAAAGTTGAGATAAACCACAAAGAACAGACGTCGGGGGAAGCAATAGTCTGCTTTGGATGCAAAGACAGAGATTTAAGGAGAAAGATAAGGAACTTGAGTCAATGTTGAAAATATTGAAAGAGAAGGAGAAGTCCATGAAAGCCGCGGAGAAGAAACTGGAGGTGGAGAAGAAACAGTTATCTGCTAAGAAAGAGGCCTTGGAGAACCTCAAAGATGAAATCGAGAAAATAAAAGCAGATATAGCTGAAAAGAAGCTGGAGATAAAAGAGGAGAGTAAAAACCTTAGAATAAATGATGAGGAGAGGTCGGAACATCTCCGCTTACAAGCAGAATTGAAGATGGAGATAGAAAAGTGCCTATCCCAACAGGAGTCACTTCCTGGAGAAAGGGAAGGGCTGAAAGAAGAAAGAGAGAAATTTGAGAATGAGTGGGAAACCTTGTGTTGACACCTAAATTTTGATTAATCATTCGTAATTTAATGCACAAAAATTTAGGGATTAATTTTAACCCCTAAACAAAAAATATTATGATTAAATTGCATAGCATATAGTTTTAGGAGCATTTATTATTGCATTCGCATTGGACATGTGGCAAATGGGCTTCAATTGATGGTTCTAAGCTTTAATTTAACAAATTGGACTAAGCCCGCGGTGAAAGAGAATTTGGCCAGGCCCGTTAAGGGGTGATGAGTTGGAATATGAGAATATTCCCGGGAATATGAGAATGTTCCCGAGAATATTTGCATTATTCTTTCAATATTCAAGGAAAGTATCAGATGAAATATTCCCGTTAAGGGGTGACGAGTTGGAATATGAGAATATTCCCGGGAACATGAGAATGTTCCCGAGAATATTCTCATTATTCTTTCAATATTCAAGGAAAACGTCGGATGAAATATTGGAAAAATATTACACGTGGGATACAAGAGCTAAATAGACAACGTGCAGATTTATCATCTTTCCTTAAATAACATAGTCCTCTCACCTATAAAAAGGGGGCCACAAACACTGAAAAGACACACAAAAAATACAGAAGAAAGAGAGCCACAATTGAGAGAAAAGGAGCGGCAGCGCAATATAGAGAGAGAGAGGAGAAAAAGCGTCTCTTTTTGCTACAAGTCTTGAAGGTCAGCTCACAAAAGCAGGCCTCTTCCCAAGAGACAAGGTAGGTAAAGTTCCTATCTAAATTAATTTTTGAATATTTTGTTTTCTCGTTTAAAGTATTGCATGCTTGAGTGAATTCCAATTAAGTGAGGTCGTTGTGTCGTGTTAAAAAATCTCAATAATCAAAAATATTGAGCCGCGAGACGTCGGATCAGGTTTTTGATTGTTTTGATTTTCTATCTTGGGCCGGGGCTAAATTGTGTGCTTTACATGATCGGTTGCATTATATGTTTTTTTTTTTTAGTAAACTTACAAAAATGCATAAAAAAATCTGTTACATAATAGAGTAGATTAATGCACTTCATGTCGGACTAGTCTTATAGTTTACATTGCATATGACGTAGAAGCTTAGGAAATTTCATTAATTATAAAAAGAAAACATAAAAATTGCCATGCTCATGTCATGTAGAATTAGGTCATCACCTGTGTGTCATCTAGTCATTGCATGTTTAGGGTCATTTGAATGCGTGACATACTAGGGTAGTTGCATTAAATATTTTCTAGCATTAGATTAAGTTAAATAATTAATGTCACGTGACATATAGTTTGCATATTAGGTTGCACATTGCATGCTATTATAGTTAGACAATTTCGTATGTCATTACATGCATTGCACGTAGTTTTAGGCTTCATTAAATAAGTGAAAACCTTTAAAAATATTTGAATGAGTGCGTGTTAATTAGAAATTATATCTAGGATCATTGATGTAATTTTTAAGCTAACATCGCAAATGCTTTCGTAGTTTTAAGGTAAGTAACTTCCTCCTTTTTCCTTGCAATTTATTTATTGCTTTGCTTCATTGAGTGTTAAATAATGGTTTGTGCACTCGCATGATCACATTGCATGTTAGGGAGTAAATTAAAATCAACAAAAAATTGCCTACAAATCATTTTTCTAAAATAAAAGAGAAAAGGTACCGAAAGGGCGTTAGAGAAATCTAACGTAATCAAGTCCCCGATCCCATAGTCTCTGGTTCGTAGGAGTAAAGTAATCCTCCCGTTACTTTACTTGGGTTTCTAATCGACCCACCAAAAAATAGATTAGTGGCGACTCCAAGTAAAAATCATTTGCATAGTAAAAACTTAAACCCTAAGTCGCGAATTGGTATGGGCTTGGGAGAGTCCGAGCTAAGTTTAGGCTTAGTAATCCATTAGCCAAACCCTAGGTGGTGCACCCGAGGTGAGGTCGCGACAGCTTGGCGACTCCACTGGGGACTTGAGTTTAAACTCTTAGTGGACTTAGGCCAATTTTCTCTTTTTTTAAAAAAAAAAAATTTGTTTGGCAGCGAGGATACCAGGTACGTCCCTAACCATTTGAGGTGTTAAATGTTTTTGCAGATGGGAGTTATAAGGGGTGGAGTGATTGTTAACCCTTTGTCTTGCAGGTTGGAGTTGTGAATGAATGTTTTAAATTCAAATTATTGAAGTGTTGTTGTGAATTTAAACTGTTATGCATGCTTATGCATTTTCACTACACTTTGCACACACTACCTGCCGTCGGACCTGGACCGCAATTAAGGATGTTAGGATGGTGTTGAGAAATGATCCAACCTTGAACGCGAGACTGCGATGTAGAGGTTACCTTTCTCAACTCCGAAATTTTCTTCTCGGTGTCAAAATGTTTATCCTTGTCTGCGAAACCGCATGACTATAGGATTTTCTTTGACCAAGCCGGAGCTAAGAGGACCCGACCTTTGTACGCGAGACTGCGACTAGTCGGATCATTCCTCTTAACTCTAATTTGCTAAGCCCTATAGTTTATGTGTCGAACCTCACGTCTCATGTGTATGTCTATGTGATTGCCATTTTTCCTTCATGAAGTAAGTATTCTTACCTTACACTATGCAATCTATTTATTTTATCATTTTTTTTGGGTCCATGACAAAAGGTCAATTGTATATAGAAAAGATTGTTTTTATTTTCATGTCTAGGAGTTCAATTCCAACTTTAGAGTGTTATTTCAATTTCTTAGATTGATGTTTTAGGAATTTAATTCCCTAGGGAGTCATTTTCATTTCTTAGGTTAATGTCTTTGGAATCCAATTTCACTTAATAAAATGCGCGATCGATCGTTGTCATGGACCAATTTCATTTGTCATGATGCTTACTGTGTTGTTTTTTTTACACAAGGTAACATTGATACAACACGGCTCGTCCGAGATCGCCTATTCGTACTCGTTCTAGAGCAGCAATGGCCGATAACATTGAACAAGCACGTGTTACTAAACAAGCTCGTGTCACTGCCCTTGAAACGGAAATGAAGCAAGTCCTGAATGTCCTTGAGCAGCTATCTAAACAAATGGATTCCCTCAAATCGAGCATTGTCCCATCAGCTCCGCAAGTTGAAGTGGTGTTGCCTCAACAACCTCCTATTGGTGATTCGAGAGATAAGGGCAAGAATACGACTGCAATCGACCCGTCAAACTCTGGTGATGCTCCTACAGTCAAAATCACTGACACGCCTCAAATTGTTGCTGATGATGAGGTACAAGTGATGCACCCGGTCGTACAAAAAACCGAGCAAGAAAAACGCTTGGCAAAAATTGAGGAAAAGCTCAAGCAACTACAAGGTTCAGAATGCCAAAGCCCGACAGACTTGTCTCTTTATGCAAAAGTCAAAGTGCCGAAGAAGTTCAAAATGCCTGACTTTGAAAAGTATGATGGCACCTCTTGCCCAAAGATCCATCTGTAGACATATTTGGTCAGGATGACCCAGTATGTTGATAATGTACCCTTAATGATCCAGTCGTTCCAAGCGAGTTTGACAGGGCCGGCATTGCAATGGTACATCATGAAGAGAATTAATCTCTTAGAGACTTGGGAGGGTTTGACTGATGTTTTCTTCAAGCAATATAAGTATAATATCGATGTTACTCCATCCCGGGAGGATTTGATTCGTACAGAAAAGAAGAAGACGGAATCTTTCAAGGCATATGTCACAAGGTGGCGAGTCGTGGCTTCTCAAATCAGTCCCGAACCGACGGAGAAAGAGTTAATGGATTTGTTTATGAAGACACTCCCGCCTGAATATCGAAGCCGGATGCTCGGTTCGGCCGCGAGTCATTCAATCGGCTAATCCCCTGTTGGTGAACGAATTGAAATGGCCCTGTGTGATGGATGGGTGTCCGATCAGACCAACTCGTACAAGAGATTCTTAGTCAAGAAAGATAAGGAACCCGTAGCGGAGGTTAATGCAGCTTATGTCCAACCACCTCGCTCCACCCAGAATACCCAGCAAGGAGGAGCGTGACCGTTTTATGGTCAACAGAGGAACTCTTCTAGGCGTCAGTTCACGCCGCTTCCTAAACCTTTGTCTAAGATTCTGCCGATCCTCCAAAAGAAAGGGTTATTGGCCAAAGAGCCTAAGTGGACCAATCCCGAGCGTTTCCCCAACTACGAATCGTCCAAGACATGTGATTATCACATGGGGGAAAGAGGGCATTCTATTGATGATTGCTATACATTGAGACACAAAATCCAAAATCTTTTGGATGCTAAGGTGGTCTCCTTCCGCGATACACAACCAAACGTCCAGAATAACCCACTCCCTGACCACGCGGAAGGTGTAAATGCCATCTTCAGTTTTGATGCTGATAGGAAGAAGAACTTGAAAGTACATGTGGATGATGTTTATGATAGTTTAGTTCGTGCCGGGTATTATTCAGAGATAGAAAAACCTACAATGTCTCAGAAGAAACAAAGAGTTAAGGCGATATCCAACCAAGGCATGATTGCATATGCGGACCATACTGGCATGATTTCAACTATCACTCCATTCATTATTGATCTGGAAGAGGAGTTTACCAATCAAGGGGATGAGTTTGCTGACTGGAACATTAAAGCTGATGAGACTGACCCTTTACCTCTTGACATGCCACCATTGGAGAATGCATTGGACGAGGATGGATTGATCATTATCGACACACCATTGTTTGATGAGGAAGAGTTAATTCTTGATGTTACGCAACCCTATGTGTATACAAGTGATAAAGCAGTGCCATGGTGTTATGATGCGGAGATAGATGTGGTCACTCGATCGGGGGGCGCTTATGCTCAAATCGACTCACAACCTGTCAAGCCGGTCACTGATGAGGAAGCTAAAGAATTTTTAGCTGTAATTAAGGCAAGTGAGTATAATGTGGTAGACCAGCTTCACAAAATGCCCGCACAGATCTCCCTGTTAGAGTTGCTTCAGACATCAGATAAGCATCAAAAGTCCTTGATGAAAGTTCTTAGTGAGATACACGTCCCAGAATCCATTGACCATGAGAGGTTGGAGGAATTTGTCAGGTCTATTTTGTTAAAAGATCAAATTGCCTTCTCGGATGAGGAGCTCCTAGATGAAGAAAGAGGACATAACAAGGCCCTTTATATCTCAGTCAGGTGTCGAGATACTTTAGTGGCCCGTGTACTCATTGATAATGGATCGGCTTTAAACATATGCCCTCTAGCAACTCTGAAACGCCTAGGGTATGATTTGGAGAAAATTCGTGTAGCCAAGACCTCTGTTCGGGCATTTGACGGGACTAGGAAAGAAGCAGTTGGAGAAGTTGATTTAGATATGCAAATAGGGCCGATGCTATTCAATGTGGTTTTCCAAGTTTTGGATATACCCACTGCGTTCAACTTCTTATTAGGTCGTCCATGGATACATGCAGCATGTGCAGTTCCTTCAAGCCTTCACCAGAAGGTGAAGTTTGTGGCGCAAGGGAAGATTGTTACAATCCAAGGGGAAGATGACTTTAAAATCTACCATGAGACAGCTATCCCCTATATCGAACCAGATCATAAAGCAAAATCCAGTTATCAGGCGTTTGAGTTGGTTTCAACTATTCATATTTCTCGAGGCACTACTCCACCAACCCCAGAAGTATCCAAATCTGCGATCATGGTAGGCAAGATTATGGTGGAAAGTGGCTTCACCCCTGGTGATGACTTAGGCCGACATGGTCAAGGCACTCGGCAACCAATTGAAGTGGGACGAAACTCATACACAACTGGATCGGGCTATCGTGGCAGGGGTGAACGATCCCACCGAGGAAGAGGAAGAGGTCGAGGACGATTTGGCCTCACTATACCCCACATCAAGTCCACATTCCCTGGTCCTGCGACAATGTTGCATGAGGAAGAAGGGGCAATCGGTACTCAAGTGTTGTGTCCTTTGCTCAATCCGGTGCAGAAGATGATGAGGTCGAAGGAATGATCGAATTGTTCGAGGAGAATTTAGTGTTTGCCATTGATGAAGCTCGAGAGTAGGAGAATTTTAATTGTTTGCATCCTCCTCTGCGCAGGAGTCTTTATTGCTTTCCTAGTTTGCATGTTAGGATTTCTTTCATTCCAATAATGTAATTTGCTTTTCATCCAATAAAATACATGAAGATTTTCATATTTTGAGGGCATGTTGAAGTACACCAAACTGGCCCTGTGATGAAATCCTACCAAAAAGAAAACGGCATGGAGCTAATTCTGAAGGCTGGGCTTCTTCATGTTCTCTCAAAATTTTCCAAAATAAAAAGATTTTTTCAACATGCATCTTGTTCACCCCGTTTGTCTCTCTGATTGTTTACTTTATGTCTCAGGCATGATCTTGCACCATCTGCTTTAATGAAGGCAAAGCCTCGAGTTTATAATCATGCATGTTTTACTTTTGCAGGGGCAAAAGATGAATGGTGTCATTAGGCTCCCTTACAAAGAGGGGCAAGATACAAACACCTTTTAGCTCTGACTTTGGAATTCAATGTTTGTGCTTACAAGAATAGAGCCTAGTTGCTTTATCATCATAAAGCATTTTCACATGATAGTTTGCTTGTTTAATTCGCCAATTTCACTCGAGATTTGTCAAAATAGACAATTCAATGAATAGTGTGGAAATGTTTGAATTTGCTAGAATGATGAAAGGCAAGCCTTATCCTATACACAATCCCTTGTATATACATTGTGAGATGAGTGTGAAAAAAAATCCATGTCGGCAAGGTGAAGGGTTTTCTCGTGAAAGGGACGACAACTAAAATGACGAGAGGCAATTTATTTCTCTATCCTAAACATTGCAAGTAGACCATTGCTTAACCCCTTTGAGCCTCATACACTTGTGGAGATTTCTTTCAAATTACCCCTGTCAAGAACCACCCTATATCGGGGCAAATTGGAGGTAAGTTGGCATCACGTGGCGAGGAAAATAGATGGAAATTCTCTTGCTCTCACTTGCATCAATCTTTGGGTATCTTATTGTAGATGAACTCAAACAATAATCCAAGTGCCTTAGGATGACGAAGAGCATTTTTTTTCTCTATTCTACACACGTATATCCGTTGCATAGCCATTTGAGCCTACAAATTCATTTCTTTGAACCCAGTGGGTGATCATCCCCCACATTGGGGCAAGCAAAAAATAATCATTCAAGAAGCAGCAAGGTCTAGAGTGCCAACAAAATGTGAAGACCTTCAAAAGTCCAAATGGAAAATTGATACATCGTAGACAACGTGTCATTGGTAAAAATAGAACTAGGGGGCATGAAAAAGCAGTGTGCCTGGTAAAAGCAAGGCCGATGCCCATAGACATAAGAGTAAAAAGAGGGGCAAGAAAAAGCAGTGTGCCTAGTAAAAGCAAGGCCAATGCCCACAAGAGAAAATGAAAAAGAGTCAAGATAGATGACTATTGATTGTGAAAAGTTGTCAAATGCAAAACTTTTGCGGTCAACATAACACATTTTGGAAATAATCCTTGATGGCGAAGATGAAGACTGGTGGTAATGTCAAGATGATCACCAACTCTCACCCAGTTACACACATTTTGAGCCTGATAATCCTTTCATTTCTCAACCTGTGAACCTAGCTTACATTACGTCCCTCATAAAGTCTCTTCAGATTAGGGCACTTGAATTAATGTAGGTGTTCACATGTCTTAAGCATTGCTCGAAGAAGTGTGAGCAAGATTATTTCTATCTCATTTTGCAGGGTTCTTGACTTGTAAACCTGGAGATGATTGCAAAATTGTTCTTTCAATAGCCTTGACTCAAAGAGTCCCCTTGTTAAGCCGTTGACCAAGATCACATTATAATCCTGGTAAAGACCTCTCATATTGGTAAAATCGTACCGCTTGCGAGAAAGCTCGAATCCTTGTTGACTTGATGGTAAGATCAAGTGATTCAGATATTCCCGCATTTATCGGGACAAATAGCCTTCTTAAATGAGAGTGAGTGAAAAGCCCTTTCAGACTAAAAGTCTCTCATCTGGCATTTTCAAGAAGTCCACACTATGAGTGAAAATTGTCTTGATGATGATTCTAACTGGTGGAATGTGGAGATGAAAACATGAAAAAAAATATGCATGGGTCTCCTTGAGTTTTAATGTCCAAAAATGGCTTTAATTCTTCACTTTGCTGTTAAATGCACACTTGCTCTAATCATGTTTGACAGGTGGGTTGCTTCGGAGATCAAAGAGCTCCTCTTTGAAGCCTTGAGTTTGTCCAAATACTATTAAATCTTCAAAACACCTTATGAGAATTCCAGGTATCTGTTCTCAAGATGATTCAAAGTACCTGATGAGGATTCCAGGTATTGGTTCTCAAGTCAATCCAAATTCCTAATGAGAATTTCAGCCGAAAATTCCAATGTCCTAAAAGTATTCGGTGATAATTCCTTATACTAGAACCTTTAAATACCTGATGTGATTTCCAGGTGTCTAGTGAATTTTTTTCAAATGTCGATGTGAATTCCAGATATTCGAACCTTTAAATACCTGATGTGATTTCCAAGTGTCTAGTGAATTTTTTTTTTTTTCAAATGTCGATGTGAATTCCAGATGTTCAACCTTTAAATACCTGATGAGATTTCCAGGTGGTTAGTAAATATTCTCAAATATCTGATGTGAATTCCAGATATTTAAACCTATAAACACCGGACGTGATTTCCATGTGCTTAATCTCTTTTGAAATCTGATGAGAATTTCAGATCTTCAGATGTTTTGCAAGTCTCATGGAATTCATCATGTACCTCAAGATGCTCTATCGTATTAATTGGTAAGTAACTACAGGTACGCTCTTCTTCTTCTTCTTTTCACACTTTGCATTAGCTTTTCCATGCATCATATCATATTGCATTTTAAAATGGGATTCATTTTCCCACAAAAAATAACATTATATTGCATATACATGGTCAAAATTTAGGTTTCAATTTATCTTTGAATGCAACCTCTGCGAGCTCACCTTCAAAGAGGGGCAGCTGTTGACACCTAAATTTTGATTAATCATTCGTAATTTAATGCACAAAAATTTAGGGATTAATTTTAACCCCTAAACAAAAAATATTAGGATTAAATTGCATAGCATATAGTTTTAGGAGCATTTATTATTGCATTCGCATTGGACATGTGGCAAATGGGCTTCAATTGATGGTTCTAAGCTTTAATTTAACAAATTGGACTAAGCCCGCGGTGAAAGAGAATTTGGCCAGGCCCGTTAAGGGGTGATGAGTTGGAATATGAGAATATTCCGGGAATATGAGAATGTTCCCGAGAATATTTGCATTATTCTTTCAATATTCAAGGAAAGTATCAGATGAAATATTCCCGTTAAGGGGTGACGAGTTGGAATATGAGAATATTCCCGGGAATATGAGAATGTTCCCGAGAATATTCTCATTATTCTTTCAATATTCAAGGAAAGCGTCGGATGAAATATTGGAAAAATATTACACGTGGGATACAAGAGCTAAATAGACAACGTGCAGATTTATCATCTTTCCTTAAATAACATAGTCCTCTCACCTATAAAAAGGGGGCCACAAACACTGAAAAGACACACACAAAAAATACAGAAGAAAGAGAGCCACAATTGAGAGAAAAGGAGCGTCAGCGCAATATAGAGAGAGAGAGGAGAAAAAGCGTCTCTTTTTGCTACAGGTCTTGAAGGTCGGCTCACAAAAGCAGGCCTCTTCCCAAGAGACAAGGTAGGTAAAGTTTCTATCTAAATTAATTTTTGAATATTTTGTTTTCTCGTTTAAAGTATTGCATGCTTGATTGAATTCCAATTAAGTGAGGTCGTTGTGTCGTGTTAAAAAATTTCAATAATCAAAAATATTGAGCCGCGAGACGTCGGATCAGGTTTTTGATTGTTTTGATTTTCTATCTTGGGCCGGGGCTAAATTGTGTGCTTTACATGATCGGTTGCATTATATGATTTTTTTTAGTAAACTTACAAAAATGCATAAAAAAAATCTGTTACATAATAGAGTAGATTAATGCACTTCATGTCGGACTAGTCTTATAGTTTACATTGCATATGACGTAGAAGCTTAGGAAATTTCATTAATTATAAAAAAGAAAACATAAAAATTGCCATGCTCATGTCATGTAGAATTAGGTCATCACCTGTGTGTCATCTAGTCATTGCATGTTTAGGGTCATTTGAATGCGTGACATACTAGGGTAGTTGCATTAAATATTTTCTAGCATTAGATTAAGTTAAATAATTAATGTCACGTGACATATAGTTTGCATATTAGGTTGCACATTGCATGCTATTATAGTTAGACAATTTCGTATGTCATTACATGCATTGCACGTAGTTTTAGGCTTCATTAAATAAGTGAAAACCTTTAAAAATATTTGAATGAGTGCGTGTTAATTAGAAATTATATCTAGGATCATTGATGTAATTTTTAAGCTAACATCGCAGATGCTTTCGTAGTTTTAAGGTAAGTAACTTCCTCATTTTCCTTGCAATTTATTTATTGCTTTGCTTCATTGAGTGTTAAATAATGGTTTGTGCACTCGCATGATCACATTGCATGTTAGGGAGTAAATTAAAATCATCAAAAAATTGCCTACAAATCATTTTTCTAAAATAAAAGAGAAAAGGTACCGAAAGGGCGTTAGAGAAATCTAACGTAATCAAGTCCCCGATCCCATAATCTCTGGTTCGTAGGAGTAAAGTAATCCTCCCGTTAATTTACTTGGGTTTCTAATCAACCCACCAAAAAATAGATTATTGGCGACTCCAAGTAAAAATCATTTGCATAGTAAAAACTTAAACCCTAAGTCGCGAATTGGTATGGGCTTGGGAGAGTCCGAGCTAAGTTTAGGCTTAGTAATCCATTAGCCAAACCCTAGGTGGTGCACCCGAGGTGAGGTCGTGACACCTTGGATGAGAAAAAAGCTGCAGTAATTGAAGAGCAAAGAAGGTTGCTGGAACAGGAAGAGAAGTCAGGAAAATGGCAGTCTTCTGAACAAGAAAGGTTGAAAAGGAAGAAACGTGAAATGGAGGAGTATATGCAGAGAGAGTTGGAAGCGATAAAACTAGAGAAAGAATCATTTGCCGCCAAGATGAAACATGAGGAATCTGATTTATCTGAAAGAGTACAGAATGAGCGCAATCAAATGCTCCGGGAGTTTAAGTTGATGAAAGTGGATCTTGAAACTAGTCTTCAAAAGCGGCAGGAGGAAACAGAGAAAAAGGCAGTTCTTTTGGAGAAAAAATTTGAGCTAGAGAGGGAGAAGGAGCTTAAAAGCATAAATGAGTTGAAAGAAAGTGCTCTGAGAGAACTGGACGAAATAAGGCCTGCAAAGCACAGGATAGAGAAAGACAAACAGGCCCTTGTGTTGTATAAGAAACAGCTGGATGAAGATCAGATTAAAGTGCCTGAAGACATCGATCAGCTATTTCTTCTCAGCCAGAAGCTGAAGGATCTAAGGGAAGAGTTAATTAAGGAAAGAAGCCGCTTCCTTGCGTTTGTTGAGAAGTTCAAGAGTCAGCGAGAAAGGTGGAGATGAAGCTAGAGAATATACACTCTTATCTACAGTTACCTCAAAGGGGATAGAGGGATTCTCCGAGAGAAGTGCACTATCAATGCTTTAACTTGTGTGCGGTGTTCATTTTAGTGTCATAACTTTTCGACAGCTCACTTAAATGTCAAAAATGGAGAAAAACGATCATTTAAGTACCATTGCGGATCTACTTAACCGGAAATTTTACATTGCTTTTTTTTTTATTAATATTTTTAGATGACATGGATTGCGGGAGCATGTGAATGCTAAACAATGTTGTTTAACCAACTTTTCGCAAATTACTTAAATGCTAATTTTTTTGAAAAACGATTCTTTCAATGCCAAAATTTTTGAAAAATGATTTTTTTAGTGCCAAATTTTTTGAAAAATGACTTTTTCAATGTTAAATTTTTGTTGTAATAAAATAAGCTATCCTACACATTATCAATACTAAAGAGTAAACAAAATCAACTTTATAAATAATTGAGAGTCCTTTTTAAAGTGAGATTCCTACTGACTTAAAATATATTTTTTAAAGATAAAACACATCAAATGGGGCTCCAAGTTCTAAGTTGAACGGTTTTCCTTATATTTACTGCTAAAATATCTTCAAAATTAGCTATATCATTAAAAAATAAGATTTGAAGATAATTTCTTTTAACTACTTTTCCATGTTCAAACTTAAATATTTTAAAAAGTAGACAAGAAATAAAAATCAAGAGAAATTACTAAAAAGTCTTAAATCTATTTTACATATGCAAATTTAGTATTAAACCTCTTAATTTGGCTAATTTAGTCCTAAATATTTTGCTAATTTATCAGTTGAGTCATTTTAATCAGAGATCACTTAAGCGGACGACAATAGTTTTTATAATTTACAAAAATAATTAATCTTTTAATGCTATTTTCACCTTCTTCTTCTTCTTTTTCATGAGGATAGGCATCCTCTTCTATGACCTTGTCGGCCACCAACTGGCATCTATGTCAATGGTTTTCAACTAAAATTGACAAATTATAAAAATATTTTTGACTAAATTGTCTTTTTTATTTTTTTATTTTTATAATATTCCCACAAAAGTTGTATTACTTCTTCTAGATCGGCCTTGCAAGTAAGGATCATGACTTCCATGGATGGTGATGGATGCAACAGCCCGATAAACTCTTCCCATTAATCTTTTAGTTATCTCTATCAGCCGCAGCACTAGTTTTGGTGTCTATATCCATCGATGAAAGTGCAATTCGAATTTTTAAAAGCTATGTTTATTGGTTTTATCGTATGTTTTTCCTTTTAATCTGTTATCAATTAGTTTAGAGAATTTTTCGCAAATTTCGATAGAGGGACTATAAATTCTTGTGTCAGATTTGGTCACTATAATCATTAAGAAAGATAACGAGGATTCCTTCTATCCTGAGATCATTAGCACAACATTACATACATGCAAATTGGACATTGCAGAGTTTGATTCCATGCTCAACAAGCTACAAAATTTTCATTTAGATCACTGAAATAAATTCAGGCTCAAGCTATACCAAATTTATAGGAAAAGAGCTTGGATTGAAAATCTTGAAAGAATGACCATGTATGCAATCTTATGAACTTCGAGAATATAATATCACAACTAATAAAAAAAACAAAAGTAAATATTCTTCTTTCGACCAAGCAAAAAATTAGAAACACTCTCGTGCTTAGTACCTCCAATCTGTCAATTGGGACCGCGCATGATGGTCTCTTTCCCTGACAAACTTCTTCTCGATGAAGTACCATAATTTACTTGGGCTCGGGCGGCGAAGGCAAACTCAAGGTCATTTTATGGTCCTAATTTTTTTTCTTTCAAAAATAGAATTACTTTTTATATGCAAAAACTTTATGAGATAAATATTTACGCCAAGCAAATATATAGAAAATTCATGAATTGATTACAAGTCTCTAATTGTTTCTATATAAACATGTAATTAGTTTGCTCGACACATTATAATATTTATTTGAGAAATTTGATTTACAATGCCTATAATCAAATAAATTAGTACTATTAAACAAGAAAATATATTAAAACCATAATAAAGTTGATATCGTCAGGAGTAAATATTGTACCAAATACTATATTTTTATTAGCTGAAAAATTAAAACATGATAAAAACACTTACGAAATAAACCCCGACTAATAGGATAACACCATCCAACTTTAACTTCTAATGGAAAAGTGACATATCTTGAAAGTTATATAAATCATATATTCTTTACGATAACAATGTATCAATTGACACGGCTAAATATTTCGTAAGTATTATGATTTCCAGAACTATGATTTAAGCTAAAAAAGAATTTTTCCAATATCTATTCAAGTCGTTTTAAAACAATTCGACTTGACATAACTTGTAAGTTACCTAAGCAATGCTAGAGATATCCAGAGTTGTCTAGTAATTAAGTTTATGAAGAAATGTGAAAACCTGTAAATAGTTATTTAAGCTATTATGCCAATTTAAGCACCCAACTAAAAAAATTATCATGACTTAACCAAGTAAATTTACAGTGATTCTTAATATATCAAGCATTAAATTTTTCGTCCACCCATTATAGGAATTACATGCAAATCTTACCGCAAGATTTTATTACTACAAAAGCTAATCTTTCTTAGGTGTAATTCACGAATAAGCTTTGTCGCACACAAACCCGTTGCCAAGCACCGAGCACCTATGGATGTTATGCACAGATTTGTGCACCCACGGGACTCACCAAAAGTGGTGCTTCAAGCATTCATCAAAAGTGGAACTACTTCAAGTCTTCTATGGACCAACTTCGATTATTCAAATATTTATATATCTTAACACCATCTTCTTTTGCTGACTCCAGATAGGATTGTATTTCCCCTTTTGACCATCCAACTCAAGTCTAGAGTTCACTTTTCAAACTTTGTCCTTATCTCCGATGCAAGACTTTCTTGTTATGATCTTTTATTTCACAGTTCAAACTCCAACGTCGGACTCCAATTCATAGAAACAAAATTACCACATTCTAATTGCTTGATTTTGGACATTCGCAAAATATTCAGATTTTTATTGTAGGCTCAAACTCGAAGCATATATTTTAACAATCTCCACCTTGGCTCTACGTTTGAGCCAAGTTATAATCGCTTCACTAAAAAATTCAAACTCTACCGCTACTCTCCCACAGTCTTTGATGGGCTTAACCACCATAGATATTTTTGAAGTCCAAGCCCGCTTGAACTTTCCCATAACCGTGAACCTCATCAGAACACCAACTCCACATACACCTTTAACTATTCCATAAGGATTTTCCAATGCAATCTCCTCAACCACAGATAAAGCAAAACCTTTGTTGCACCCATATCTATCAGGCGATCAAATACGTACCTTGTCGACTTTAGTAGTTATAGCAACCATTGGCTCTATAGGCTCTATCTCACTGCAAGCACCATCTATGTCGATTACTTCGTTAGTACCCCCTATCTCAAAAGTTTCTCATTGCAATTCCACATCAAGCTGAACACCATTCAGATCTGTATTAATACTACTATAATCTCTCCTAGCCAAAAGTACTGTAGACTTATCAAATGTAACCTGTTTGCTGATAATAGATGAATTTAATTTTGAGCACCATAACCAATAGCCTCGCTCATCTTGTGCATAACCTAGGAATATGTACTTTATTGCCCTTCCATTGAGTTTACCATAACTTGCTTGAATATAGTATGGAGAACCAAATTTTCTAATAATAGAATAATTAATAACATTACTTGACCACACTTATTTAGGAGTCCATCATCGTTGATGGGGATCTATTCATTAGATAGTTTATCGTATTAAGTGCATCCACTAGGAATCTTCTAGCCAATAGCATTTTATGGGTCGTTTTTAGTAATGTTCTATTCATCAATTCCATATCATATTGTGGTTCTTCGGCACTAATATGATGTCTCACTCTGCCTTCATTCATGTAGAATTCTTTTAACAGCTTCATCCATTTCAAAATATCCAATTTGAAATATTTAGTTTTTCATTTTAGGCTTAAACTCAAAATACATATTTTAACGGATAGAACGGACTGTAACTACTTCTTGTTCGAGAAGCAATAAGACTCGATCATTCTCTAGCCAGCAATCAAGCACGCGCACGCGCACGACCCAGTCATCGTTTTCTCTTAGCCATAGGTGACATTAATCCTGAAAAGCCACTAAAGGTGACAGTTGTAACTATTTTTTGCTGGAGAAGCAATAGGACTCGATCATTCTCTAGCCAGCAGTCGAGCACGCGCACGCGCATGACCCAGTCATTTCTCTTAGCCACGGGTCACATTAATCCTGAAAAGCCGCTAGTGGTGATTAGTCAACGGAAGCAACTAAGAAACGAAGAGTCTATTTGGCCTGCGATGGTTCGTGCAATGTGGGACCACATTTTGCACTTAAATTATACGTAATGAAGGTGCGTCTTTTAGTTATTATTTTAAGCTTAAATTTGAGACATATATTATATATTTTAACAGGTTGCATGGGTTGTAACTATTTCTTGCCAGAGATGCAATAGCCACAGGTCACATCAATGCTGAAAAGCCGCTAGTGTTGATTAGTCAACGGAAGCAACGAAGAAACCAAGAGCCTATACGCCTTTGACCTGCGATGGTTCGTGCCACATTTTGCACTTAAATTATATGTAGTGGAGGTGCATCTTTCGGTTTTTATTTTAAGCTTAAACTCGAGACATAGATAATATATTTTAACAGATTGCACGGGTTGTAACTATTCCTTGCAAGAGATGCAATAGCCACAGATCACATCAATGCTGAAAAGCCGCTAGTGGTGATTAGTCAACGGAAGCAACGAAGAAACCAAGAGCCTATACGCCTTTGACCTGCGATGGTTTGTGCCACATTTTGCACTTAAATTATATGTAATGGAGGTGCATCTTTCGGTTTTTATTTTAAGCTTAAACTCGAGACATATATAATATACTTTAACAGATTGCATGGGTTGTAACTATTCCTTGCAAGAGATGCAATAGCCACAGATCACATCAATGCTGAAAAGCCGCTAGTGGTGATTAGTCAACGGAAGCAACGAAGAAACCAAGAGCCTATACGCCTTTGACCTGCGATGGTTTGTGCCACATTTTGCACTTAAATTATATGTAATGGAGGTGCATCTTTCGGTTTTTGTTTTAAGCTTAAACTCGAGACATATATAATATATTTTAACAGATTGCATGGGTTGTAACTATTTCTTGCCAGAGATGCAATAGTCACAGGTCGGGAAAAGTGTCAAAAAAGTCTTAAACCTTTTGCATTTATACTAATTTAGTCTTAAATATTTTATTGGTACCAATTTAGTCACAAACATTTTATTGGTGCCAATTTTGAATTAGTGTCAATTTAGTCCTAAAACTTTTAACCTAATGCTAATTCGATCCTTCCGGCTAATTTTGGCCGGATTTTGCTAATGTGGACACCGGATGACTGACGTGGCATGGCTAACGCTGACATTGACAACTTTTAACAATATTTTAATATTTTTCGAATTATTTATTTTATTTTATTTTCCCGGTTCTCTCCTTCCTCAACCGATCGCCAACTGGGCGATCGGCTAGAGGGTCGCATCAGGGCGATGAGGCTCACCCTCATCAAATCTGGCGAGGGTCGAGCCTCACCGACCATGGGTGAGGCCTGACCTTGCCCAGCCCCTAGCGAGGGCTGGCAATGATCGAGCCTTTGCCAAGGGCTAGGCTCATGGGCGAGGCTTGACCTTCCCTAGATTTGGCGAGGTCAAGCCTTGCACATGGCCGGTGAGGCTCGACCCTCACCGGATCTAGCAAGGGCGAGCCTTGCCGCCTCGGCGTGAGGTCACCCTAGGCACACCGAAGGCTGGTGAGGTCAACCTCGACCTTGCTGGCCCACCCCTTTGGCCAATCACCAACTAAGGAAGGAGAGAACTAGGGGAGAAAAAGAGAAAGAAAAGAAAAATAAAATAAAATAAAATAATTCAAAAAATATTAAAATATTATTAAAATTTGTCCACGTCAGCGCCGACCATGCCACATTAGTCGTTCCGCATGCACGCCAAAAAAATGTGACCAAAATTAGTCGGAAGGACCGAATTAGCACTAGGTTAAAAGTTTTAGGGTTAAATTGTCACTAATTCAAAGATTTAGAACTAAATTGACATAAACTCAAAATGTTTATAATTAAATTAATATTAATAAAAGGTTTAGGACTAAATTGGTACAAATATAAAATGTTTAGGACTTTTTTCATTTTAGACTTAAACTCGAAATACATATTTTAACATATCGCAACTACTTCTCGTTGGAGAAGCAATAAGACTCGATAATCCTCTAGCTAGCAATCGAGCACGCGCACGCGCACGACCCAGTCATTTCTCTTAGCCACGGGTCACATTAATCCTGAAAAGCCGCTAGTGGTGATTAGTCAACGGAAGCAACCAAGAAACGAAGTGTCTATATGCCTTTGGCCTGCGATGGTTCGTGCAATGTGGGACCACATTTTGCACTTAAATTATACGTAATGAAGGTGCGTCTTTTAGTTATTATTTTAAGCTTAAACTTGAGACATATATTATATATTTCAACAGGTTGCATGGGTTGTAACTATTTATAGCCAGAGATGCATTAGCCACAGGTCACATCAATGCTGAAAAGCCGCTAGTGGTGATTAGTCAACGGAAGCAACGAAGAAACCAAGAACCTATACGCCTTCGACCTGCGATGGTTCGTGCGACATTTTGCACTTAAATTATATGTAATGGAGGTGCATCTTTCAATTTTTATTTTAAGTTTAAACTCGAGACATAGATGATATATTATATTTTAACAGATTGCATGGGTTGTAACAATTTCTTGCCAGAGACACAATAGCCACAGCTCGGGAAAAGTGTCAAAAAAGTCTTAAACCTTTTGCATTGATATCAATTTAGTCATAAATTTTTTATTGGTATCAATTTAGTCATAAACATTTTATTGGTGTCAATTTAGTTCTAAACCTTATGAATTTGTGCCAATTTAGTTCTAAAACTTTTAACCTAGTGCTAATTCGGTCCTTTCAGCTAATTTTGGACAAATTTTGCTAACGTGGATGCTAGATGGCTAACGTGGCACGGCCGACGCTGATATTGATAACTTCTAATAATATTTTAATATTTTTCGAATTATTTATTTCATTTTATTTTATTTTCTCAATTCTCTCCTTCCTCAACTGGTCGTCAATTGGAAGATCGGCCAAAGGGGTAGGTTGATGAGGTCAAGGTTGACCTTGCCAGCCTCCAGCGTGTGTAGGGCGGCCTCGCGTTGGGGTGGCAAGGGTCGAGCCTCGCCAGCCATGGTCGAGGCCCGACCTTGCCATATCAATCGAGGTCAAGCCTTGCCCAGCCCTTGGCGAGGGCTGGCGGCAATCGAGCCCTTGCTAAGGGCTAGGCTTGTGGGTAAGGCTTGACCTCGCTAGATCTGGCGAGGTTGGGCCTTGCCCTTGACCAGCGAAGCTTGAGCCTCATAGAATCTAGCGAGGGCGAGCCTCGTCGCCCCAGCGCGAAGCCGCCCTAGGCACACCAAAGGCTGGTGAGGTTGACCTCGATCTTGCCGAGCCGCCCCTTTGGCCGGTCACCCAGCCGGCAACTGGCTGAGGAAGGAGAGAACTGGGGGAAAAAATAAAAGAAAAATAAAAGGAAAGAAAAGAAAAGAAAAGAAAAGAAATAATTTAAAAAATATTAAAATATTATTAAATTTGTCTATATCAGTGTCGACCATGTCACGTTAGCCGTCCGTGTCTATGTTAGCACAATCCAACCAAAATTAGCAAGAAGGATCGAATTGGCACTAAGTTAAAAGTTTTAGGACTAAATTGATACAAATTCAAAAGGTTTATGACTAAATTAGCACTAATAAAATGTTTAGAACTAAATTGGCATCAACTCAAAAGGTTTATAATTAAATTGACACAAATTAAAGGTTTAAGACTAAATTGATATCAATACAAAATATTTAAGATTTTTTTTTCATTTTAGGCTTAAACTCAAAATACATATTTTAACGGATCTCACGGATTGTAACTACTTTTTGCTGGAGAAGCAATAAGACGCGATCATTCTCTAGCCAGCAATCGAGCACGCGCACGCGCACGACCCAGTCATCGTGTTCTCTTAGCCATAGGTGACATTAATCCTGAAAAGCCGCTAGTGGTGACAGTTGTAACTATTTTTTGATGGAGAAGCAATAGGACTCGATGGTGATTAGTCAACGGAGCAACGAAGAAACCAAGAGTCTATACGCCTTTGACCTGCCATGGTTCGTGCAATGTGGGACCTTATTTTGCGCTTAAATTATAGGTGATGAAGGTGTGTCATTTAGTTTTATTTTAAACTTAAGAGACATATATTATATATTTTAACAGATTGCACGGTTGTAACCATTTCTTGCCAGAGACGCAATAGCCACAGGTCACATCAATCCTGAAAAGCCGCTAGTGGTGACAGTTGTAACTATTTTTTGATGGGGAAGCAGTAGGACTCGGAGGTGATTAGTCAGCGGAATCAACGAAGAAGCCACGGGTCACATTAATCCTGAAAAGCCGCTGGTGGTGACAGTTGTAACTATTTTTTGATGGAGAAGCAGTAGGACTTAGTCAACGTAAGCAACGAAGAAGCCACGGGTCATATTAATCCTGAAAAGCCGCTTGTGGCGATAATTCTATGAAGCAACAAAGAAACCAAGAGTTTACGCCTTTGACCTGCGATGGTTCGTGCAATGTGGGACCACATTTTGGACTTAAATTATACGTAACGAAGGTGCGTCTTTCGGCTGCATTTTGCAATGCAGAATCACATGCGGAGAGAGGGAGACACCACTCAGCAGGGCTTCTAGAGCGAGAACGAGTGTTGTTTGAGAAGATTCTCGATGAAGTTCTGTATAAAAATAAGGGATGTGTTGTACATCTCAGCTATTGGGTGATTTCAATGGGAAATTGTTTTATTAAGTCGATCGAGTTCGGCAATCCATGCAAAGGTCTTTTCCTCCTCTGTATCGATTTCTTTACCGTTTGTTGTATTATGATATGTTTTTGAACGTGAAAATGCATGCGAGTGGGATCCGGCTGAGGATGAAGGATACAAATTTTTCGTTTTTCGTTTTTTGGATAAGCCTGTTTATCAAAACTTAACACCTTCCTCCATAACTATCTTCTTTTATCAGACAACGTAGTCTCCATTATAAAGGTCAGCGTCCTCCTAGGGTATTCCGTGGATTCATTAGATACAGATGGGGGGACACGGTCCACCCAATGAGCCCTCTCAAAAGTGCTCTCGAGCGGAGGGAGATTAATACGTTCATTGACTTTGCATTGGATGGAGGAGTAAAGTTATCTCCAGTGAACAATGAAGCAATCGAGCAGTTGGAGATTTCCGTCGTGGTTGTCCCTCAGCATTTCCATTCCTCACTGTGCTGCCTCAATGAGCTGCGAAGATCCTAGAATGCCGAAAAAAGTGGGGTCTTATCATGTTGCCCATTTTCTGGGGCATCGACCCGAGAGAGCTGCGAGAGCAGCAGAGACTTTTCGTGGAGAATGTTGGCCAAGGCGAGAAGGGTTTCGAGCAGGAGAAGCCCCACCAAATCCAGAGGTGGAGAGATGCTTTGCGAGAACTTGGCATGATCAATGGCTTACCTGTTAATACCAGGTACTAAACCCTTTCCTTCCTAAGCTGTCTTCTTCTACGTGTATTTTTTCTTGAGAATTGCTGAAGGGAGTTACTCTGTGCATAAGAACACAAAACTTACTTCTGAAGGCCGCGTGTTCTGGTCATTAGAAATTAATAATTGGAAATGTGGAATCTCTTCACTTGGATGTTGGTATATCTACATGAGGCAACGTTAATATTGTCACTTGCCTTCTTCGGCCGGCATTGATTTGCTTCAATTTAGCTAAGTCTGGCTTGGACATCAATTATTGCGGGAAGCTTGTAGATAAGGGCAAAATTTCAAAAGTCAACTCTCAACTTGAGTTGGACAGTCAAAAAGGGAAATGCAATCCTATTGGAAGTTGGCAAACGAAGATGATGTTAAGATATATAAATATTCGAATAATCAAAATTGTCACAGAGAAGATTTGAAGTAGCGCCACTTTTGATGAGTGGTTGAAGCGTTGTGCTGTGAGTCCCGTGGGTGCACAAATTTGTGCGTGATGTCCATAGGTGCTGGGTGCTTAGCAGCGAGTTCCTGCGGAAAATAAATCGGATACTGAATTTACGTGGTCTAATTGTAGTGACATATGTCTGTGGAGAGAATAGTAATGAATTTCGCTATTGATTAAGCGATATACGGAGATTACAACCACACTCAAGTTACTCAAACACTCATAGTGTTTCCCATGCTCTAATTACACTTAATAACTGAAGCAATATTTAGCTCCAAAATTCTTTGTGAAATAATATCTTAATCTCACGAAAGAATTACATGCACTATAAAGAGGCTAATTATGCGAGAAGATGGAGGAAGAAAGCTTCCATATAGTAGCCAATAAAATATTTATGTGGGAAGGCCTACACTTTTGGTATAGTGACGTCTTACTCCTTATAGTCTTTCAAATCTCAACCAACAAAAGATGAGGCTTAGTTGACTTGTTTTGAAATCATCTTTGGTTACGTTCCATTTAGATGCAATAGATTGTTGCTAAGAAAGATAGCTTAAGGAGTTTCGCTTTCAAATTTTTGCCCTTGGTGGCCCCATCATCCATAAAGTTCTATGTTCCAAAAATTCCATTTTGTGCCAAAATACTATGCCATACACTACTTGTCCAAGTGCACTCAAAGAACAAATAGTTTCTATATTATGTACCATTCGTATAAAAGTTACACTTAGTGTCTATTGAAGACAACCACTGTGATATGGCTACTATCATCAATAGTCTATCTCTACGAACAAGCCAGTGAATAAAATCATGCTTGCTAATACCGCTGCTCTAAATTAATTGATACTAGTCCAGGTTTAGGGTCTCCTATTTGAGTTCCTTGTATATCTCTTTGCAATAGTATATTTGGCTAGAGATAATAGGTGTTAGAGCAAGTCTTAGCTTACTAATACATTGCCAACTCCAAGTCATATTGCCATTTATGTTGAGTTGCATAATGGGAGTACCTTTGCATTTAATATGATGAACCAAAGTATTCCACAAGGATGAGGATGGCAAGTTGATAAGGCTCCAAAGCATGCGACCTATCAATACTTTATTCTAGAGTTCCAGATCAAGTAGGCCTCATCCTCCCTCTTTTTTTGGTGAGCATACTACATGTCATGCAACTTTGTGAGATCTGTGAGTTTCCGCATTTCTTGCCCATAAGAATTGCTTAATCTTCTTTTCAATCTCATAGATTGTTTGCTTTGGGAGGAGAAACATTTACATCCAGTAAGTGCAGATAGGAAAAAACACCAATTTGGCCAATTAAAGTCTTCCTATGTAGTTGATATGATTCATGCCCCATCCATCTTTTTTGTAGAGTATCTTTTCCGTTGCTTTTACAATCTACATGCATGAGCCTTCGTGTAACAAGTAGGACACTAAGGTATTTAATGGGGAGGGAGCCCATAGAGAAAAGTGTGTGATCCAATATACAGAATTTTTCTTCTTTAGAACAACCCAAGAAAAAGACTAATCTTTCTTGGATGTAATTCATGAATAGACTTCGCTACATGAACTCACTACCAAGCACCCAACACCAATAGACATCACGCAGAAATTTGTGCACCCATAGGACTCACCAAAAGTGGCGCTTCAAGCACTCACCAAAAGTGGCACTACTTCGAGTCTTCTTTGCAACAACTCTGATTATTCGAATATGTATATATCTTAACACCATCTTCTCGTCGACTCCCAATAGGATTGTATTTTCCTTTTTGACCGTCCAACTCAAGTGCAAAGTTACTTTTCAAACTTTGCCCTTATCTCCAATGCAAGATCTTCTTGTTTCAATCTTTTATTTCACAGTTCAAACTCTGATGTTGGACTCCATTTCATTGAAAGAAAATTACCACATTCTAATTGCTTGATTTCGCACATCCATAGAATATCATATTCGAAATATTCAAATTTTCGTTTTAGGCTCAAACTAGATACATATATTTTAACAATTCCCACCTTGGCTCGATATTTGAGCCAAGTCACAATCACTTCGCTAAAAATTCTAACTCTACTGCCACTCTACCATAGTCCCGATAGGCTTAACTCTACTGCCACTCTACCAAGCCTTGCTTGAACTTTGCCATAAATGTGGACCTCATCAGAACACAAACTCCACATGCACCTTTAACTCCTCTGCAATAATTTTCCAACGCAATCTCCTCAACCGCAAATAAAGCAAAACTATTGTTACACCCATATCCATTAGGAGATCGAATAAGCACCTTGTCAACTTCAGCAGTTATAGCAACCATTGGCTCTACAGGCTCCATCTATGTCAATTACTCCATTAGAACCCACTACCTCAAGAGTTTCTGGTTGTAATTCCACATCAAGCTAAACACCGTTCATATCTATATTAACATTGCTATAATCACTTCTAGCAAGAAGTATTGAAAACTCGTCAAATGTAACTTGTCTGCTAATAATAGGTGAATGTAATTATGGGCACCGTAACCAATAGCCCCGCTCACCTTGTGCTTACCCTAGGTACACTTTATTGCCCTTCCATTGAATTTACCATCACTCACTCAAACATAGCATGGGCAGCCAAATATTCTAAGCATTGAATAATCAATAATGTTATTCGACCACACCTATTCGACAATCCGACATTCAATTGCAGCTAATGGGGATCTATTCATTTGATAGCTCATTATACTAAGTGCATCCGCTAGTAATCTTCTAGCCATACCAACACTAGAGAGCATTTTATAGGTTATCTCTCATAATGTTATGCTCATCAATTCCGCAACATGTTGTGGTTCATTGGCACTAGTACGACGTCTCACTATGCCTTCATTCATGCAAAATTTGTTTAATACCTTCAAGCAAAACTCCATGTTATTGTTAGTCCGCACATGCTTGATTATTTTACTAGTCTTCTTTTCGATCAAAGCTCTCAATTGCATGATCTTGACCACAGCATCAAACTTATGCCTAATCATAAACACCCACGTCTTCATTGAGTAGTTATCAAAACTATTAGCACATATCTAGCACTCTTCTTTGAAGGAAAACATGACAACCTGCGAACAATCAAGTGAATTAACTCTATAATTTCCATGGTTTCTTTGACGATGATACTAAACTACACTTTCTTTAGTTGATCTAAATAACAGTACCTATATTCATTTAGTTCATTAGCAATATAACCATATAGCAAATTTCTTTCTCTTAAAACCTTCAGGCTTGTCTTGCCAATGTGCCCCAAACGCATATGCCACAATTCAAACACTTGAACAAATCCAACCGACATCTCCGCAGTGAAATCTGTCACTGTCTCATCTTGAAGTTTGCATAGGCCACTGTTCTTGATTCATTTCATTGTCACCAAGATACCTTGCAGGACTATCAAAATTCTATATTTTGAAAAATGCCGACACTCAGGTGAATTCAGAGCACTCAGGGAAATCAAATTCCTTCAACTCTGGAATGTGTCTCATTCCAGTCAATATCCTCACAATACCATCATGCATCTTGATTTTAACATCGCATTCAGCATTGTTCCTCAATTGCACTTTACTACCATACATGCACTGATAATTAGTAAAGCGGTTCCTATTTAGTGTAGTATGAGAAGAACAACCAGAATCCAGAATACATCCATCAAACAATGAATAATCAATGACAAATAAGAAAAAATCAGCACCATCCAAATTATTCACAACTACAGCTGCAACATCATTTGCAAAATCAACTATAATTCCTTTACCCTTTTTGTTTTTAGCTTAAGACAATTTCTTCTAAAATGCCCCCTCTTGCCACAATTCCAACAAATAGCACCACTAGTCCTAGATTGACTACGCCTATTCCTATTTATACTACTTCTTGTAACATGTGTACTAGTTCTTCCTCTATATTTACCTACTAATCTTGAACCCCTTTGAACATCAAATTTGTTGACCTAAAGGAATTAATAGCAGCGGAAACAATTGTATTCCAACTGTTAGGCAATGAAGATAGCAAAATCAAAGCATGTACCTCAAATCTAGAGTTGACTTTTGAAATTTTGTCCTTATGTACAACATTGGACTTTCTTGTTTCAATCTTTTATTTCACAGTTCAAACTCCTACGCTGGACTCTAATTTGTAGAAAGAAAATTGCCGCATTTTAATTGCTCCATTTCAGATGGCCACAAAATATCTAATTCAAAATATTCAGATTGTTGTTTTAGGCTAAACTCGAGACATATATTTTAACAGATCACATGGGTTCTAAATATTTTTTTGCCGGAGAAGCAATAGGACTCGATCATTCTCTAGCCAGCAATGGAGCACGCGCACGCGAACGACCCAGTCACCACATTTTGGACTTAAATTATACGTAATGAGGGCGTGTCTTTTGCATACATTTTTAATGCAGAATCACATGCGCAGAGAGAGAGACACCGCTGAGCAGGGCTTCTTGACCGAGAACGAGTTTGTATAAAATTAAGGGATGTGTTCCCATGGACATCGAGCTCATCTTTTGTTTGATTTCGATGGGAAATTGTTTTACTAAGCCGATCGAGTTCGGCAGTCTATGCAAGGGTCTTTTCCTCCACTTGATCAACTTTTTTACAGTTTGTTGTATTAGGATACGTTTCTGAACGTGAAAATGCAGGCGAGTGGGATCCGGCTGAGGATGAAGGACACAAATTTTTCGTTTTTTAGTTTTTTGGATAAGCCTGTTTGTCAAAACTTTAACACCGTCCTCCATACCTATCTTCTGTTCTCAGGCAATGTACTCTCCATTGTGCAGGTCAGCGTCTGCCTAGGGAATACGATGTATTCATTAGTTACAAACGGGGGGACATGGTCCACCCAATGAGCCATCTCAAGACTGCTCTCGAGCGGAAGGAGATTAAAACATTCATTGACTTTGCACTGGATGGAGGAGTGGAGTTATCGCCAGCGATCAGTAAAGCAATCGATCAGTCGAAGGTCGCTGTCGTGGTCGTCTCTCAGAATTTCCATTCCTCACCATGGTGCCTCAATGAGCTGGTGAAAATCCTAGAATGCCAAAAAAAGAGGAGCCTTACCGTGTTGCCCATTTTCTGGGGCATTGACCCGAGAGAGCTGCGAGAACAGCCCAGACTTTTCGTGGAGAATATTGGCCGAGGTGAGACGGGTTTCAAGCAGGAGAAGCCCCACCAGATCTGGAGGTGGAAAGATGCTTTGCGAGCACTGGGCAGGATCAATGGCTGGCCTGTTAGTACCAGGTGCTGAACCCTTTCCTTTCTGAGCTCTGTCTTCTTCTAAGTGTAGTTTTTCTTGAGAATTGCCGAAGGGAGTTACTCAGTTTGTGCATAAGAACACAAAACTTACTTCTAAAGGCAGCATGCTCTGGTCATTAGTGGACGGTTCAATTTTTTCCCCTATGATGATCGACCGGCAATTATATGTATGTTTTTGAGGAGAAAACCAACATTAATGCTCTTGAGTTGAACATGAAGCCTGAACTTTCACGAGAGAGAGAGAGAGAGAGAGAGAGAGAGAGAGAGAGAGAGAGAAAGAGAGAGAGATACTATTACATGATTGTTGTACATATGCTGAACCGCATAATCACACCAGGGTTTAAATTAAGTCTAGTATATGTACTAGGTTTATGGAATATTTTTTGAGGGGATTGAGTTATTGTTATCGTGCACGGTAGAGAATAGATGAAAACAGACATGTGCTGGTATCAGATTAGTGAAGAGGCGATAGAGAATTGAGAGTGGGATCAGATGATCTTCACCCATAGAGAAAACCTTGCAAAACTCGTCCGTTCATTGAGACAAAACCTTGACAATTTTTGTCTTTCCTTCTTCTCACAAATAACTTTTGAGAACCCGTTAGAAAAATTTTGACCCCTTAGATATTTTCTTCCTGTTGGCTAGCACTGATGACCGGGCATGCCTTTTGGTGCTTGCAGTTTGGATATAACCGAAGCTAAACTGATCGAGGATCTTGCGGACAAAATCTCAACCGCACTGAAACGTTCGGTGTGAACGTTGCTTAATGCTTCCCATCCAGTTGGGTAGAAGCCTGCGATTACCCCAGAAACATAGTCAACACCTTCTGAAGTGGCTTTGCAGGAAGATTTAAAACATGAATAAATTGTGCAGATATGCAGGAAGGTCTTCCTTTGTGTGTGCCACAAATAAGCAAGAGACTCTCCTGTTGTTTGTAAATGGGTATGTACTGCTTTTAGCAAGTAATGTCACTTAATACAATTTTAATAGATGCGCAAATCTTTGTTTTGGAAATTACATATAAGACAGAGAACTTTTTCTTGACCTGCCCTCGTTCTCCTCTGTCAACTGTGACCCTCTCTCTCCCCCAATGGCGTCATCGTGGTTGCCATAGCAGCGAACTCCTCAATCGATTGCTTGTACCTGTGGTGACCTCAGTGAGAGGGGACTCGGCAGAGGCCCTCACCGGGGTCACTGTCGCCACGAGAAAATATTGGGTACATGAGGTGCGCCAGCATGTCAAATAAGAAGACCCCTCAAAACGCAACACATGTCGAATGTGAGCCACAAATTTCTGGCTAACTTCTCTCTCCCCTCGCTGCACTCTCTCTCTCTCTCCCTCTCTCTTCCTCTCTCTCTCTCCTGCCTCCCCTGCATGCCCTTTCTCTCTCTCTCTTCTCTCTTCCCAGCATGCTCTCTCTTCACCAGCGCGAACGAACAGCTGACCACCTCGACCTCTGTGGCAACCCCTCCTTTGGCATGTCCGGGAAGGCGCACAAGTGCCCAATCTGCCACAAGAGCTTACCCACCGGCTAGGATCTCAACCCGTACAAGCGGTGCCATTATGAGGCCCCCGATCCTACCTCCTACGCCCCCTCCCCCCACCTCGGCTGCTAGTGGGGCGAGCGTCTCAGAGGGCGTGGGGTCTAGGCACATGCAGAGCTAGGGGCATCATGAGTTCAATATGAACATCTTGGCGTTCTCCCCTAGGTTTGGAGTCTCCTACAGCGTGGACGACAAGGTGGAGAGCCCGCACCCCTTCAAGAAGCCCCGGTTGATGGTGTCGGTGAAGACGGAAGTGGCTTGAAATGGGTTAGATCGAAAACACACGGAAACCCACACAAAAAAACCGGCGATCGAAATCGAAACAGGAACTCAGTCAAGTTTCAAATAGGAATAAAGAAATAGTAGAAACGATTGTTTTTGTCCGTCTCTTCTTATTTGCCAGGTGATGAATTCAATTGATTTTTCACATTATTTCTGCGGTGAAGAGTGAGATTCGGGCGAGAGAGAGTGTGTAGGGGAGAGAGGAGAGAGAGGAGAGAGAGCCCGTGCAAGGGAGGCAGGAGAGAGAGTGTAGCGTAGCTTGATAATTGGGGCCCACATTCGACACATGTCGCGTTTTGAGGGGTCTTCTTATTTGCCACATTGGCACACCTCATGTACAGCATAAGTACAGCGGGAGTGTCACAACTTGGCACGGAATGACACTTAAGTGCCAAAACTTACAAATAGTACACTTAAGTGCCAAACTTTGGGCTTATTTCGCCACATCAGCAACAAAAACAACGCCGTTTCAACTCCAGGTTGTCGGAAAAATGCCATGTCAGCATTTTGGCCGGATTTTCTCGCCGTTGGCACTTAAGTGATCCCTTTTGCTCCAATTTTGGTACTTAAGTGTCCCTCCGTGCCAAGTTATAGCACTCCTAGGGTCTGTACGTTCAATATTTTCTCCTAGAGAGAGAGAGATGGCAATGGGAGCTTTCCAAGGCGATGGGGGTGGTAGCCGGCCAAATGGAGAATGACAGACTTGGGTTGAGGATTTTAGTGGATGCTAGGGTTTTTTGTGGCTTTATCACAAGGGAAGGTGGGTGGTCATTTCAGCGAGGTTGAATGTGGAATTTGCAATTTCAAATGTCGAGGTAAGTGGCAAAGTAAATAAACCTCAAATTTATTTCTTATGTTCTCTTTCCCATTTGATTATACTTTGTTTGAGTTAGCAAGGTGGATTTAAGAACGCTTTTGCGTAATTTTGAAGGAAAATGAACAAAGTTCAATGACTTTAGTGGATGGTCATTAGAAGAATTAACAAGGTGTCACATTTTCCTTCACTTCTAGTTCCTCCAGTCATGCCTTTGATTGGTATGTTTTAACATTGAGATTGTCCACTTTTTAATTTTAGTTAAAAGAATGTGGTCATGCATTCTTTAAAAAAAAAAACTGAAATTATTCCAAACACCACTCAATTGCATCTCAGTAATTGACAACAAAGTTTGGGTTGGCTCTTAACTTCTTAAGCACGTCAAATTCAAAATCAAAAGACAATATGTTTGCTTCAAGAAGAAAAAGAAGGCGTTCGAGTTTTGACAATGACCTTGACTTCAATAATAATGAGTTATTAGAGACATAAGGCCCATGCTTGTTGCACTTAATGCTATAATTATTACCTCAACTCTTTTATCTTTATTATATACTAATATAGACTTCTAAATTTTTCCATTTAACATTTCAAAAAAAGTGTGCTATGCTATTTTTGATTATAAACTCTGTCAAGTTTTGGCTATTTATATTCTCAAAAAAATTGATGATTGTTCATTGGAAAAAAAAAAAAGGTTCGCAGAAATTGTTTTATATATATACTTTACATGTTTTCGAAGGGCCCCCTTCTCCCTCCTCAATTTCTTTGAAGGGAAATCTATGTATTTTTTCAATTTCTGTAATTTTTGGGGAGTTCAAATACGGTCCTTAGCTATTATACTAAACAAGTCAATTAGCCACTGCACAAAATGAGCGTATAAAGCTAACAGACGATGCCATAAAAACCCAAACCCTATTTGATAATGATATATACACGACGACTCGAAGAAATCATATGCAATCATTGTCAGAGGATCGTCGTTGAAAATGAGAGACAAACCAACCTTATATTCCGGCAATCCAATGCTGCCGACGATCAAATGATGTTCTATGCCGACCGAAAGCATTCCTCGTGGGAGGCCCAGCATTTCAGGATCAAATCCTAGCTCAAAGCACCCGACACGTTCAATACAGTGAAATTGAATCTCTCTCTCCTTTTCTTTCCCCCGAGAACTAATTACAGTATATTAAAGAGGTTAAATTCTTATAAATCATTAGAAATGCTGTGCGCGAGGCCCGGGCAGGCAATGATTGTTTTAGAAATCTAAGAGCCTCCGCCTCTTTTCCGTAGCTTCGATGCGGTTGCATATGAGGGTGACGAGATCAGGGGCCCGCCAATGATCGACGTCACGTGGCCGCCCCGACAATGAGGAAATACATGCAAGTCAGTGATAGGATCGTGATTGGGACATAATCACGATTTAATATGGACAGCATCGAATTGGAACGTGATGACGATTTTGATCCCCTTCCTTTTTTTCTTTTCGTCTTTTATGGCATCGAGAAAATGCAGCATCATTACTTAAAGTAAAGAAAAGTCCCTCCTGGTTTAGACGGTATAATCTAAAGTTATGATTCAGTGGCGAAAGCATGCGGCCTTCCAATATAAAATACGAGGAGACTTTGGGTTTCTCTCGTTGATGACTGCCATTTATTCAACTAAATCAAGCAGCCTTCAAAACTAATCGATAGAGATTCATTTAAATCTCAGATTATCAATCACAATGACAATAATATATGCCAACGTCTCATTTATTTGTCCTTGAAAATCTAAAAATCCTCATTAATTTTGACATAATAATTTGCATATCCAGTGGAAATCTCCAAACTAAAATGACCAAAGTATCCCTACAACTCATCTAAGCCCACCCCCCCAAAAAAAAAAAAAAGGTCTCACACTCTCTCTTCGGTTCATTCTCAATTACACCACCAACCATGTCTATCCTTGACCGGTGCTGCCGCTACTCCCTCGACCATGGCCTCAACCATCGTCACTGATGTTCTGACGTCAATCTCGGCATGTCTTTCTTCCCCTTTGCTTGGTCTCTCTATTTTACCTCTAGGTCAAGAAAATATTGGGTAAATGAGGTGTCCTAGCATGTCAAATAAGAAGCCCCTCAAAACGCAACACGTGTCGAATGTGGGCCCAATTTTCCGGCTAACTTTTCTGTCTCTTCTCTCCTCTCTCTCTCCTACCTCCCCTGCACGCCCTCTCTTTCTCTCTCTCTCTCTCTCTCTCTCTTCTCTCTTCCGAGCACGCTCTCTCTTCGCCGGCATGGAAGAACAACCGACCACCTCAACCTCTGCGCATGAGTGTCCGATCTGCCACAAGAGCTTCCCCACTGACTAGGATCTTGGCCTGTACAAGCGATGCCATTACGAGGCCCCCGATCCTGCCTCCTCCCCGGGCACCGCCCCGACTACCAGTGAGGCGAGCATCTCGGAGGGCGTGGGGTGCACACACGCACAGAGCAAGGGGCACCGCGAGTTCAATCTGAACATCCTGACGTTCTCCCCCAGGTTCGGGGTCTCCTGAAGTGTGGATGACAAGGTGGAGAGCCTGCACCCCTCCAAGAAGCCTCAATTGATGGCGTCGGTGAAGACGGAAGCGACTTGAAATGGGTTAGATCGAAAATGAACAGAAACCCATACAAAAAAAACCCACGATCAAAATCGAAACAGGAACTCTGTTGAGTTTCAAATAGGAATAAAGAAATACTATAAATGATTGTTTTTGTTCGTCTCTTCTTGTTTGCTCGGTGATGAATTCAATTCATTTTTCACATCATTTCTGTGGCGAAGAGTGAGGGTTGGGCTAGAGAGTGTGTAGGGGAGAGAGGAGAGAGAGGAGAAAGAGCCCGTGCAGGGGAGGCAGGAGAGAGAGAGAGTGCGCAGCAAAAAAAGAGAGGAGAGAAGAGAGAGAAAAGTTAGCCTGACAATTGGGGCCCACACTCGACATATGTCGCGTGTTGACAGGTCTTCTTATTTGCCACACTAGCATACCTCACATACCCAATATTTTCTCCACTAGGTTAGCCATAGCCAATGCCTTAATGCCTCTAAGGTATAGTTGAACTTGAGAGATCCATTGTCAAGCTGTCACTAATGCTAAGCTGAGAGCAGCAAGGATAGAGGGATGAGGGTAGAGAGAGGGGTGTCATGACACAAATACATGAATTGAGCTCGACTAAAGGTGGGGAAGGTGGATATAATATGGGAGGCATTAGTGAGGAGAGTTTGTGGAAAAATTTGTTCTAATGACGACTAGGAGTGACTGCCTGACAAGAGGGCCTAGATGAGGAGTAGCTCTTGGCAAACTTCTAGGAAGGCAAAGGGGGTAGGAGTGATACACATTACATACCAAATAAGAATAGAACATTATTAGCATATATGTGAAAACTAGAATTAACTCACAGAATCACCTTTTTAACATAACTGCAAATTTAGAATTAGAACTCCAATATTTAAGCTTGTTCATGTGAGAACACCACCAAGTAGGGGTGTCAAAAAGGCCCGGGCCGACTCTACCCGACTCAACCCAACCCTAAACTTAGGGTATTTTCGGGTCGGGTCAAAATCTTATCCAAGTATGGAGCCGGTATCATTTAGAGTCGGGTCGAAACGGTCGGGTCGGGTCGGGTAGGGTAGGGTCGGCTTAGGCTTTTTTGATAAATGTAATGTATTCTTAGAGTTTTGCTAGAAAATACCCGAATACCCGACCCAGCCCGGCCTGGCCCGACCTGTCACGCCCCGACCCTCGAGCACGCGGCAACCCATGTTCATTTGCGGTCATTTGATTTGCGACTCCCCAAGATCCGTCGCCGACCGTTATTTTTATCTTTTGATTAAACGCATGCGGAAGCGAATCACAATCCCCGATCAATTACAAAAACAGGGATAGCAGGAAAACCCGACAAGAACACATCAAAAGTATCGCTTTATTAACTAACTGATTAACCCTAGGAAGTTTACAAGTACAAGCCCTTACCACGGGCATCTTCCTATCGAGCCAATGAAACTAACAGGCCAAGGTTAATCTACTCCCTTCAAAGACGGCCACGAGCCGTAACACGCGTCGATCCTCCATCCTATGGACCTGAAAAATGTTAACCACGACGGGTTGAGATAAACTCAGCAAGTCAAAGTCCTAAGCCCCGGTTAGGAACTTCGCTCGCCTTGGGAGCAATCTAACCATGCAACCTAGTTCCGGCAAACAACACATATACCACACCTCAAGCAACATTATCAGACGACAGTTCAATAAGCAGATGCAAACACAGGCGACCCTACCTGGCCTTGGCACACGCAACCTGCAGAAACTGTCATTTCAACCATCACGACATTAAGAGGCATGCGAATAATCAGAGCATCTCACACAGCTTTCTCATATCTCACACCCACACATGCTCCGATTATTACGACCACTAGGGCCACGGCACAACCTTATGGTTGGCGGTTTACCAGTCAAAGACCAGGCATCGTCCTCCCCCATGAGGCACAGCGACGTCACGGGCTCTCTCCCATCGACGGCATTCCCTATGGAGCATGGGGCCCGCTCACTGCCGCAGCCCCGCAACCGACCACTGTCAGGCAACCGACCGAAGTCAGGATGACCAAAAGGCCACGGCACAACCCCAAGGGTTGGCGGTCTACCGACAGCGCCGGGCTCTCCTCTTAATGTGACCATGCAACACATCATCAAACAATCCGTTCTTTTCTTTGCTCTGTCGTGAATGCAACATTACTCGTGCTCATGCGACATGCCATTTCTGATAACCCACGCAATATATGTCATGCGATCTCACTCGACAATTCCAAAATCCAATTTCCAATCAGTATTAAATCATAAACATTCCCTAACTCTTGGGAATAACCAACAATTCAAATCACAATCTGTCAATCAATTCCGACCAATCAACATCACGATACTCCGATACCCATCCACGTGTCGATATTTAATAATAAATAAACACACATATCAATTAATAAATAAATACGTGTCCTCACGACTACAACAATCAACTATTCCCCAATAATACTCAATCATCCCAAAAATAAGTATAAACTATAATTATACTCAAAAATATTTATTTAATAATCATGCTATAGCCGATTGTTTCGATAAAATAATTCAAGTCCCACAAAATACTTATAATTATTTTTCAATCCCATAATTAATTATCCAACCCAAATAATTCCATTTAGTAAAACCCTTCTTCAATAAACCAATGTCATTTAATAAAATAGTATATAAATACTATTGACTTTGGAAAAATAGACCATAGTAATTTTTCCCCAAAATTACTCAATTAAAACCATTTCCAATAAATAATCACAATTAATTATTTTCTCCAAAAATAATTAATTTTCAGCAATGAATAGTAATAACAATATTACTATTAATAATTCCGAAAATAATAAATTATTATTATTATTCCAAAAATAATAATAATATTTATTAATACTAAACATGATTAACACGAAGCCAAGCTTAATCAAATAGTATTAAAACACTAATAATCATCATCCAAAGCACTAATCAATAATTAAACTAATTAAACTACTCCTAAGCAAGATTAACCCCTAACTAAGGGATTAGGAAATCGACTCACGGTTTAGCGATTCCGACGACACGAGCGCGATGGCGGCGGCAAGGGGAACGCCAGGGAACTTCCGGTGCGTCGGGACGAGGCGGCCGGGACCGGATCTCGGCCGAGGGCGGTTGTCCACGCGGCAAGAAGCTGCGAAACGAAGGAACCGGCGGCACGGGGCTGGGCTGGTGGGCGGCCCGGCAGCTCCGGACGGCGGCAGCCAGCTCCGGCGACCGGGCGGCGGCTCCGGCGAAAGGCTGGACAAAGCTGGAAAGGGAGAAGGAGGGTGGTGCAAGCGGTTTCGGGGGGGGCGGTGGGGTGGTCGGGCGAAGGTCTCGGCGGACGGCGGTGGCTAGGGCGGAGGGACGACGGTGAGGTGGCGGAGGTCGAGCCACGGACGGCGGCCTGGCCGATCGGTTCGGTCCGGGGGGAAGTGGGCTGGCTCGGGCGGAACCGTCGGGCGCGCGGCTAACCGGCGCGAGACTCGTGCAGTTCCATCGACGGCCGGCAAGCGGTGGACGGAGGCCGGGGCGAGAGGTGCGGCCCGGCTCCGGCGGCGGCGGACGAGAGGAGAAGGAGGCGAAGACAGAGGCTAGACGGGGCCGGTTTGGCTCAAGGCGGCGGACAAAGCAACTCACCGGCGACCGGGCGGCAAGCTGGCAAGACGGCAGAGCTGCGGCGGCGGCGGGTGGCAGCGGCAAGAAAACGCAGCAACAGCAAAAGCAAGCCGGCGTTGGCGAGAGAAAGAAAAGAAGAAGAAGGAAGGAAGGAAGAAGAAGTTGCTTGGGAATGGGGCGGGTGTGCGGGGAAGTTGCCCGAAGAGAGAGAGAGAGAGAGAGAGAGAGAGAGAGGGGCCCACATGGGTGTTGTCGGCAAATGGGAAGAAAAAGAAAGAGATAAGGAGAGAAGACTAGTCAAAGGAGGAAAAGGTGGGCAAGTGGGGGGTCTGCGCAAAAAGAGAGAGAGAACGTACGGAGGGGAGATGGGGGAAAAGAAAAAGAAAAAGAAAAATAAAAGAAGACAAGATAAAATCCTAAAAAGCTTCTAGAAAGGGCAATTTGGTCTTTTTGCCCTTGAAGCACAAATTCCCAAATATTTGGCTCCAAAACTCGGCCCGTTGAATCCTTTTCCAATAATTCGGGCTTACCGAAATTCGGGATGTTACAACTCTTCCCCCTTAACAAAATTTCGTCCTCGAAATTTGCAGGACTTTTTCGCATCCTTAAACTGATGGGGTTATTGATGCCTCATTGCATCCTCTTATTCCCAAGTCGCTCATTCTGCCTCATGATGCTGTCAAACACTTTCAGTGCTACCAAAACTTCCAACCTTCCCAAACTGTCTTTGGTTCCAAAAGGCTAAACACTTGTCCACTTTTGCAAAAAGAAAAAAGTTGCAAAAAGTTGGTTTTCCTTTTCTTTTCTTTTCTTTTTTTTCTATGCGGCTACTGCCGCTTCCGGGGTTCTAACTCCCGTCCTCGGACCTGCGGCTTCATCCCGCGATACCACTCGGCTAGAAGCGCCGACGGTGCTCAAACTTGCTTTCTTTATCCATTTAAGGCCAAAATTTTTATCCACTCCAAATTTCGAAAGGTTCGATATCTAGGGCTTAGCTTTCCTTTCTTAACCAATTAAGATGTCCCTATCATAGGCGACACCTTAAGGAAAACATGATTCCCTACTTGAAATTCCAAAGGCCTTAGTCCTTTACTCGTATCAACTTTTTAGCGACTTTGCACTGTCCCTGATATCTTCACAGCATCCATCAACTGCAAAACCATCTCCGAACCAGTGATCGTCATTTCTCTGATCTTGTTCCAATAGACTGTAGTCTCACAAGTTTGACCATATTTCTATTACACCACTCGAATAAATTTATCCCACTAGCATTCTCTTTTTGCCAGTTTGTAGTTCAGTTCATTTCTGCCGCTTTCGACATCCTAGAAGCCTGCCAGGAGTCACTCCTTACTCAGGCACTCTAGCCCCGGCGTCCACTCCCCGCCCTCGTCGGATCAGTCGTCACGGGCATCTACGAACTGCACCACTACTAGCAAAAGTCCATTTTAAACATGCCTTATCTCATGGAGGTATTATCCGCTTTGGCCTGTCCCATACCAAGCCTCACGGTTTTAACCTCGTCCGAGCACTCCAAAGTACAAAACTTCCTCCAGCTCGTCAACCCATGAGCTCATTTCCACAGGGTCACTTATCGATACTTGAATTCTGATTCACCGAATTTCCACCAAATCGCTGTCCGAATTCCACAAACCCTCGATTATTCTTTCAACATTCCTTTCACGTCCATTTAATACTTAGTCCAAAATATCACCTCAATCACTTGAAGAAACCCTTACTAATACCTCGAGAAGAAAATCATCGATAATGCTATTTCACCATTTATCCACCTAACATCAAGGGATAATTAATTCTTAATCCACCGAAGACAAAAATCCATTCCTCAAATCCCTATTTTAATTATCTCTCGAAATAATCCACCTTGGATAAATTCATATCTTAATTGAATCTAAGACCTCCGAACAATAAATCATCCACCATAAATCTTATCAAAGATTATCGCCATATAATAAATCATCTCTTATGATCCCATACCAATAACTCCTCAAATCATCAAGATAAAATTTATCTGACTTCCATTAAATCCAATGACCTCAATTGTTGTGACGCGTAAGCAACCAATCTTCCTTGTTGCCTTACGGTGCAGTCAAATCACTTATACGACACCTCACTATAGATCTCGTAAACTCCGATACTAGACTAAATCCTCAAAACTAGTGCGGTAATCAGCTTATACTTAAGCTCTTAAATATTATGCTCGCACTTATTCGTCCATTCAAATTCTTACGTCCTTTATTAACCTTTGTATCAGAGGCGTAGTTACCGTAGAGAACCTTTCTACGAATCGTCTATAATAATCTGTCCGACTTATAAAACTCTGAACTTCTGCCACTGTCATAAGTCTTGGTCAATTTCTGACTGCCCTGATCTTAGCGGATCCATAGAATTTCTTTCGTCCAAGATCACTCGACCCACAAAAGCTATGCGAGTAAATCCAAACTCGCACGTATTATACTTGGCATACTGTTTATGCTCTCGAATGGTCTATAGCATCATTCTCAAGTGTTGTTCGTGTTCCTCTAAATTCCTCGAATATTCCAATATATCATCCATGAGCATGATTCCGAATTTCCAAATACGCCTTAATCAATCAATCCATCAAATCCATAAAAATAACTGGCGTACTAGTTAATCCAAACAACGGGACGGTAATCTTTTAGTGACCATATCACACCCAGTGTGTCATCTTCGGTATATTCCCCTTTTTAATCCTTAATTATTGATAGCCCGTCCTTGGGTCTATCTTGGAACGTATCGAAGCTCCTTGAAGTGGTCAAACAAGTCATCCGTCCTTGGTAATTGATACTTGTTCATGACCGTCCTTTGGTTACACTGCCGATAATCAATGCATAGGCGCAACAATCCATACTTGATTCCTCAATTAGCAAATTAACCACAATCGTCCAACAACCTTAGCAATGATGTAACTAGTATATGCACCTAGAGGGGGTGAATAGGTGTTTAGGAATTTTACGCGCAGATAATATCAATTTATTGCAATCCACAAACAGAAAGTAAATAGAGAGAGTTTAGAAGATTGCAAACACGATTATAGTGGTTCGGCTTTAGACAAGCCTACGTCCACTCTCCGGGCGACCAGCCAATCGGCTGTATTTCACTATATGATCAACGGTGATTACACACTTCCGAGTGTTTATACTTGGTGAAAATCTGTCTCACTAAGTCACTCTCTTTTGTAATATACGAGATCACTCAAATACGCTCTATGAACAACGGTTGAAGAACGGAATCAGCTTTGGAATAATGTTCATCTAATCTCCTCCCTAAGTCTCAACCTATCCTTAAATACTCTCAAGCCACATTCGACCGTTGGCTCTTTCCGTGAGAGTTCCGTCTTCCCTTTCTGGACAGACTATATAAGGCAAGTCTTTTTGACCGTTGAGAGTAGATCGGATCCCCTTAGATTCTTGTTCGCCCATACAATCGAGAATGGGCTTCCATAAGTGCTCTATTCTTCTTTGGAAGTTGTCCACTAATTGATCCTGTAAATCAGATTAACATAACAGAATCAACATGAATAAGGTAAGTGAAATACTCTACCGTTGGTGATCTTATCTTGTAGATACATCTTAAGTCTGGCAGACTTAAGTTCGAAGTCCGCTTAGAATTTCGATGCAGTACGGTCGGACTTTAATTCTCGATCAGTACGGTCGGACTTTAATTCTCGATGCAGTACGGTCGGACTTTAATTCTCGATCGGTAGACTCTTCCGTCTCGAAAAGGCGGACTCTAAGGCACCCCAAGCTTTATCTTCGCTACAAGCGAGACTTTAAAGCCTAAGTCTTTCTGAGTTCTTTTTCTTCAAGAGTTTAGTAAGAATCTCATTCATAAAATGTTTTGTAAACATCAAAACTAGGAGTTTCCTCAACAATCTCCCCTTTTTGATGATGACAAAACATTTCATTCATATGGCTTTAAGTTCTGCAAAATATGGTTAGATAGAGCCTACTTCCAAATATCTGCACAACTTATAAGAATAGCTCATATCAACCTGTATAGATAATACTGGCAGCAACATAACCTCATTTCATCGGTGTAATAAGCATATAAGAAAATATTATCATAATAAAACCAGAAACCAACTATGTCATGCATCCAACTATCAAATCATCAACGAGTTGATAACCATCAAAAGTCAAAAGCCATATTACTCTCCCCTTTTTGTCAACCTCAAAAAGAATGAGTCGGTTCAAAAAGTTTCTAAAAAAACGAGAAGATGTTTTAAGAAGTTTTCTTGTTTGGGGTCCGAACAAGGGTGAAATCCTCCATATCCGATGCGAGACTTCTCAATGCTGTCAATACATTGATTGACCGTCTTCTCAAGAGTTTCCGAGTCTGTTTGTGAAGGAGGTTTCCATTTCAATCTGCCGATCCTTGATCTCGGTTAGAAGTGCCAAGATCTTCGATAATCAGCATTCCCAGATGAAGCGTCAGGTATTTGAATTTCAATATTTTCAGAAAGATGCTCCCCCTGAATTGATGCTTCATTCTGTCCTTGTTGCCCTTCCTTTTCCCTTTCTTTATCTCCCTTCTTCTTCTTCTTCTTCTTCTTCTTGTTTCCTCTTCTTCTTGATCTTCTTCTTCGGATCTTCTTGGATCTTTTGGATCTTCTTCCTCGGATCTTCTTACGGATCTTCCGCCAATTCGAGATACATCATTCTTCTCATGTTACGTGTTGAGAATGTTTTCTGCATTTGTTTACGCTTACAGTTCGACATTCTCGAGAAGTTTGACGCATATTTGCGAGAATTGCGGAGATGCTTTCTTCTTCTTCTTCTTCATCTACCGGAAGAAGTTGTCTTCTCCTTTTAGAACTTGGCTCGGCGGCGGCTAACTCTTTACCTTTTCTTTTTGCTGTCTCTGCTCTAGCCAATTCCTTTTCTTTTCGTCTCCAAGTCTACGCAACGTCCTTCAATCTCATCTTATTGATCATCTTCATGTCAATAGCCATTGTGGGAAGAGTTTTAGTGCTGAATTTACTGGGTATGTCTATTTTTAGATGCTCAAAAATCCTTGTCACTAAAGCTCCATAGGGTAGCTGTCCTTTCTCCTTCGACACCGTCCGATACATGTGCAGTAATATTGTGTGAGGCAGTGAGAACAGTACTCCCTTTTCAATAGCCCACATTAATTTGGCCTCAAATTTAGATACATCGAGTCTTTGATGAGGCTTTTGGACGAATACGGCTGATAATAATCTTATGCAAAATAGTTCTTGCGAAGTTAGAAGAGGATAAGTGATAGTGGCCCTTACGGACTTTGTAAGAAACTTACAAAGCTGTTTCATAGGAGACGTCTATTGGCCTGAATGCTCCTCTTTCAACTTTTATAATGTCGGCCCAGTGTACGTACTAACATCATAGAACTGTCATTCACTTTGAATTGCATTCGATTTGGAGAAAGAAATGTCAAATTCGAGTAAAAATATCTTTGTTAATTCGGGATAAACAGCGGCGAGTTAGTGCAAAATTGGTCCATCTGCAATTTTTCAAGGCATTCCCACTGATTTACTTCAGCAGCATCCAAATAATCAAAATCCACAATTCTGTGGTTCATGATTCCTCGATCCATCAGTCTGTTGAAGAAGGTTTTATGTTCTCTGGATCGAAATAATTTCCCAGTTGTATTTCGAACTACTGCAACTATACCCATTCTAACTTCAAAATTTCTGTATATGTTCTCATCATCATCCTTCATACTATCCTTGCCTTTCCCTTTATCACTCACTTGTTCTGTGCGAGTGGCTGGTGAATTTGTGGCACATCTTGCTTGAATGAGTCTCGAGTTCATTCGCATATCCTTCCTTTCTCAAGAAGAACAATTTGACATCATCTCTAACATTCCTTTGGACTAATTTCTCATATCTCCTCAATATTACATGAGGGCTTTCAGTCGGTGTAGGTAGAGTTAGTCCAGACGTACCTCTTCGTGAGAAATGTAGTTCTTCAGATTGTGATATGATGGCTCTTGAGGATTCTTCAGGATCATTTTGAGAAGAGACTCTTGGAGAATGCCCTTGAGTATCTTCAGAAGTCTGTGTGAGATCAAAATGCGTCTGTCCTCTGTCGACTCTTCTTCCTCCTTGCCCAGCAATCCTGTTTGATCTCCTTCTTGGGGATGGAGATCTTGATCTGGATACGGAGGATCTCGAGGCCATGTTCGAAGAGATTTGGTTTTGGAGAAGATTGAGATCGATTTAGAAAGAGTTTTTCTCTGTTAGGGTTTTCAAAACGTTCTGAAGGGTTAAAAAAGTCCCGACTTTAGACGTTTTTATACCCCCGTTAGAAGAACAAATGAACAGTCGCGATTCAAAGCAAATTAAAATGGCAGTTATTTTAAACTTAAAAATATTCAATAAACATATGCCAAAAATATACAAATCAATCATGCGAGATTAAAGGAACTTACCAAAGATTGACCAGATTGAATTAAGGAAATAACATACCTTCCCAAAATACCATAATTTCCTTTTTCAATAGTCTGTCCGGACGATTCCTTTTCTCGAGACTTTGTCCTGCTCTTATAGGATTTATAAAAAAGGGTTAATAATATTTAATCTCCCACATATAGAATCGAATGTACCTTTGTCCAGCGGCTTTGTGAAGATATCTGCTAATTGATTCTTAGAATCAATAAATTCCACATATATATCTCCATTTTGCACATGGTCTCTAATAAAGTGATGTTTGATTTCAATGTGCTTTGCTCTGGAATGTAGAATTGGATTCTTGGTGAGGTTTATAGCACTCGTATTATCACATCTTATTTCGGTGCAAGCTTCTTCCTTTCCATAATCCAATAGTTCTTTGTTTCATCCATAAAATACGTGAGCGGCGAGCTTCCAAGAGCAACATATTCTGCCTCTGCGGTTGATAGAGCCAACGTGTTTCGCTTTTTAGAAGACCATGATACCAACATTTGTCAAGTAAGCTGGCATGTTCCGGATGTACTCTTCTGTCTACTTTACATCTGCTAAGTCGGCATCGAGTAGCCAATGAGAGTAAAGTCTGTTTCTTTAGGGAACCACGGACCCGAGAGATGGATAAGTAGCTATGTACTTAATAATACGCTTTCTTCTTTGTAAGATGAGATTCTCTTGGATGCGCTTGAAAACGAGCACATACACATACACTTTGTATATAATGTACAGTGCGGATGCGGTAAGATAGAGAAGAGACCCAATCATACTTCTATAAGATTTCGATCAACTTTCTTTCCGATTCATCGATCGAGTTTAATGGAAGTTGACATTGGAGTTTCGGTCTTCTTGCGGTTTTCCATTCCAAACTTCTTAACCAAATCTTTGGAATATTTCTCTTGATGAATAAATGTTCCTTGTTTTGATTGGTTGATCGAAGTCCTAGGAAGAAAGTAAGTTCTCCCATCATACTCATCTCGAATTCCTCTGCATAGACTTTGAGAAGTTCTTGCACAAACTTTCATTAGAAGAACCAAAAATAATATCATCTACATAAATTTGTACTAAAGGATGTCCTTACCCGCTTTCTTGATAAATAAAGTTGTATCAACCATACCTTTCTTGAAGTTGTTGTCTAATAAAAACTTTGCGAGTCGTTCATACCGAGGCTCGAGGTGCTTGTTTCGGTCCATACGGGGCCTTTTCGTCGAAAACATGATCGGCTTTCTTGTTTCCTCAAACCCAGGTGGTTGTTCCACATAGACTTCTTCCTTGATAAACCCATTTAGAAAGGCGCTCTTTACATCCATTTGAAATAGTTTGAAATTCGATAACAAGCATAGGCAAGTAAAAGTCGATTGCTTCTAATCTTGCCCTTTGGAGCATAGGTTTCATCATAATCTATTCCCTCAGATTGGGAATAACCTTTTGCCACAAGTCTTGCCTTATTTCTGGTGACTTTTCCAAGTTCATTTACTTTGTTTCGAAGACCCATTTGGTACCGATAATTGTCCGTCCTTTTGGTTTAGGAACTAATTCCCATACATCATTTCTCTTGAACGATGAAGCTCCTCTTGCATTGCCTCTATCCAGCTTTCATTTTCGAGCTTCATTAATACCTTTGGGTTCAATTTCAGAAATAAGTGCAACAATACCTGTATCCTTTTTGTTCCTTGATCTGGTTTGAATCCCTTCGTTGATGTTTCCGATCACGAGCTCTTTGGGGTGACTAGACTTATGCTTCCGGTTTCATTCGAGAACTTCAGCATTATCGAGAATCTTACGTGGATGCAGAAATATTAGGCTGAGTTGATTCTCCTTCATGAATTCCTTCTTTGACTATTTCTGAGAAGATTCTGCTATGTTGAAACATGATCTTTCGGGTATAGCATCTGGTGCGATTCTTCATGCCTTTGTAACACTTTGTTTTGGAACTTTGGTCTCGAAACTTTACATTCATTGATTCTTCCCTTTGTCGAGTGTTTTTATTGAACACTCTATATGCTTTGCTAGAGTTTGAATAGCCCAGAAAAATACCTTCATCTGACCTTTCTTCAAACTTACTAGGTTGACGATTAACATTTTTAAGAATATAGCAAGGACAACCAAAAACTCGAAAGTATGAAACAATGGGTTTTCTTTCTTTCAAAATCTCATAGGGAGTTTTCTCAAGTATAGGTCTAAGAAAAATTCTATTAATAATATGACAAGAAGTAGAAAGCGCCCACGCCCGAACCGAGTTGCCACCTTGCTTTCTATGAGCAATGTTCTGGCCATTTCTGCGAGAGATCTATTCTTTCTCTCCACAACTCCATTTTGTTCTGGAGTGTAGGGAGATGAAAAAGTATGCTGTATACCATTTTTATCACAAAAGTCTGAAAAGTCTTGATTCTCAAATTCTCTCCCATGATCTGTTTTGATACTTGAAATAGAGTAACCTTTTTCATTTTGAACCTTCTTTGCAAATGTTGAGAAAAATGAGAATGTATCTCCTTTATTTGCAAGAAAAATACCCATGTAAATCGAGAGTAATCGTCTACAATCACAAGACGGTACTTCTTACCTCCGATGCTATAAGTTCGGTAGGTCCAAACAAATCCATGTGAAGAAGCTGTAACACACGGTTAGTGGATATATGCTTTTTAGATTTAAAAAGAACTTCTTACCTGTTTTCCCAGTGTGCATGCGAGCAAAGTTCTGTTTTCTTGTAATTTAGTGAAGGTAAGCCACGAACAAGCCTTTTGTTGGCAAGCTTGGAAATTTGTTTCATCTTGACATGTCCAAGTTTGCGGTGCCACAAATCTGCTTCATCTTGGACTGATAATAGACATTTTGTAGTGTCTACATTTATATCCGGAAGATAAATGTTCCCATGTCTTCGTCCGGTAAAAGTCGTGAGGAGTCAATGCTTGTTCGAACATAAGTTCTCTTTGAAGTTTATTACGAAACCAGCATCACATAACTTGGCTGATGCTTAGAAGATTGTAGTTTAATCCTTTGACTAGAGAAACGTTGTTGATGATTAGGCTGCCAATCTTGACAGTTCCCAGTCCTATAATGTTTCCTTTAGTATTTCCTCCAAAAGAAACTGTTCCTCCCTTAATTTTCTCAAATTCAATGAACATCTTTGAATCTCAGTCATGTGTCTCGAGCATCCCTTTGTCCAAGTACCATTTCTTCTTTCTTTTGAAGCTTACCTGCAATGTTTACAAGAACTCATTTTTCTTTGGTACCCAAATTTTCTTGGGTCCATTATAGTTAGTAGTATAAGCTTTTTCTATCCAATTCTTTTGAACAGGTCTCCGAGACTTTAGGACATTTGTTTTCAAAATGTTCTTTTTCTCCACAATTAGAACATTTAAGATTATTTTTACCAATGGGTTTAACAAAATTACTTTTGAAATGATTTTTGTAAGCTTGTCGAGGAGGTCTCTGTCTAATTCTTTCCTTGACTTTAGGAAAATCAATCGGGGAATCATTTTCTTTATAAAAACCAAGTCGACTTGTCATAATAAGGAATTTGAATAGAAAGAATATGCTGAAGGGTTTTGATCCTTTTGAGAACTTTGTGGTAATATCTAAAAATTCCTTTTTGAAAACATTATTCTCTTTTTGCAAAGAATCTTGATTTTCCTTTGCTTTCAAAAGATCCTTTTGATAGATTCATTTTCATTTAAAAGAACCTCTCGATTTTCCTTCATTTCCAAAAATTCCTTTTTGAAATCATCCAAATTTTCCTTCAAAAAATCGTTCTGTTTAATCAACTTGTAATTTTCCTTTTTTAATGTGGAGATCCTTTTCAAAGTAGTTTTTAGATTAGAACAAAGCTCATTTATATAATCTGAAACTTCTAAAGGAATATCGAGAATGATTTACCTCGATTTCTCATAAGTGCGAGTCGATTCGGAATCGAATCGAATGTGCCATAAGACAAATGTTTCCATATTCGTCTTCACTATCCTCAACCACGTATCGCTCCATGTTTCAGCCTTGAGAGCCTTCTTGTATTTTCAAACTTTCCTTTGTTCTTTTTGAGTGCAGGACAAGTGTTTTTAATGTGCCCCTTTTTCTTACACTCAAAACAAATTACCTCTTTGGCATAATCATCATCGTCATCGGACTGCGTTGTCGGTATGCTGCTTTGTTTTTTTGTTGTTGAATTTCCTGCCTTTTCTGTTTAGTTTCTTTACCTTTTTGATCGGCGGTGCTAGTTCCTCATCATCCAGCTCTTCTTGAGAATCTATATCATCGAGAATCGGTATTAGACTTAAGAGCAATAGACTTTTTACCTACGGATTCCACTTCCTCGTTCATTTGTTTACGCCTCATAGGACTGCGAGTGCCTACAAGCTCATCAGCTGTTAGTGGTGAAATCCGCGAGTTTCTCGATAGATGTCTTCACATTGTTCCATTCTTTTGACAGTCCTCTCGAAGTTTGTTGACTTTCATTGGTCGGGAGCAGGCTGTCCTTGATATGCCAAACCGTTTACAATTTACGTAAAGCGGCGTGAACATATCTCCTATTGACTCTCCTGTTTCATCTTGAAGGACTCGTATTGACCAAGTAAAATATTTACTTTGGTCTCCTTGACACGATCGGTTCCTTCATATGTCACATGTAGTCTATCCCATACTTCCTTGCTTTGTATCACAAGAAGATATACGATTATATTCATTAGGTGATAAAGCACAATATAGGGAGTAAATAGCCTTTGCATCAAGAGTTTGTCTCTTTGTTATCTCTTACGGAGAGAGAGTGGTGATGATTATTCTGTTTCTTTCTCATCGGTACTCTTTGAAGTCTTTCGATGTTATCGGTGGGCTCGATTCCCCTCTCAACCACATCCCATTCCGGTGGATCTTTCGACTGAGAAAAGCTTTCATTTTATTCTTCCGAGATATTGTAATCCTTGCCATCGAAGTATGGTGGACGAGTGTTGCTACGCCCTTCAATTAAACCTGGTGCAAGAATACTAGCCATAGAGGATCTTTAACTCGAAGTAACAAACACTTCAAAACTTGAGCACGAGGCTCGATACCAATTGATGTAACTAGTATATGCACCTAGAGGGGGGTGAATAGGTGTTGAGGAATTTACGCGCAGATAATATCAATTTATTGCAATCCACAAAAGAAAGTAAATAGAGAGAGTTAGAGAAGATTGCAAACACGATTATAGTGGTTCGGCTTTAGACAAGCCTACGTCCACTCTCGGGCGACCAGCCAATCGGCTGTATTTCACTATATGATCAACGGTGATTACACACTTCCGAGTGTTTATACTTGGTGAAAAAATGTCTCACTAAGTCACTCTCTTTTGTAATACACTTGAGATCACTCAAATACGCTCTATGAACAACGGTTGAAGAACGGAATCAGCTTTGGAATAATGTTCATCTAATCTCCTCCCTAAGTCTCAACCTATCCTTAAATACTCTCAAGCCACATTCGACCGTTGGCTCTTTCCGTGAGAGTTCCGTCTTCCCTTTCTGGACAGACTATATAAAGGCAAGTCTTTTTGACCGTTGAGAGTAGATCGGATCCCCTTAGATTCTTGTTCGCCCATACAATCGAATGCGGGCTTCCATAAGTGCTCTATTCTTCTTTGGAAGTTGTCCATTAATTGATTCTGTAAATCAGATTAACATAACAGAATCAACATGAATAAGGTAAGTGAAATACTCTACCGTTGGTGATCTTATCTTGTAGATACATCTTAAGTCGAGGACTTAAGTTCGACTCGCTTAGAATTTCGTGCAGTACGGTCGGACTTTAATTCTCGATGCAGTACGGTCGGACTTTAATTCTCGATGCAGTATGGTCGGACTTTAATTCTCGATCGGTAGACTCTTCCGTCGAAGGCGCGAGACTCTAAGGCACCCCAAGCTTTATCTTCTGCTACAAGCGGACTTTAAAGCCTAAGTCTTCTGAGTTCTTTTTCTTCAAGAGTTTAGTAAGAATCTCATTCATAAAATGTTTTGTAAACATCAAAACTAGGAGTTTCCTCAACACAAGAACTGTTCAACCAACTTAAACATCGACCGATCGTCAATCCTCTTTCCAACCAACAGAACTTACAGGGTGAGATAGGAGCAACAACAACGGCAACAGCAACAACATCTTGAATCTGAGCTCACTGCCCTATCTCAAAACCTTCCTCAAGGACTCTCGAATCAGGATCGTTCGTCTAATAGAATTATCACATAAACCTTATTTCCAATCCCACGAGGAATTAGAAATCATGAACGACCCGCTTAAAGCCAGAAAAACAAACAAACAAACACAAGCACGAGGTGTTTTCCTAACTAACTATCCCAAAACCCATCGCACCTTATCACTCCATGTATTGACCAGGCTCTGATACCAAAATCGACGGGGTTGTCACGCCCCGACCCTCGAGCACGCGGCAACCCCTGTTCACTTGCGGTCATTTGATTTGCGACTCCCCAAGATCCGTCGTCGACCGTTATTTTTATCTTTTGATTAAACGCATGCGGAAGCGAATCACAATCCCCGATCAATTACAAAAACAGGGATAGCAGGAAAACCCGACAAGAACACATCAAAAGTATCGCTTTATTAACTAACTGATTAACCCTAGGAAGTTTACGAGTACAAGCCCTTACCACGGGCATCTTCCTATCGAGCCAATGAAACTAACAGGCCAAGGTTAATCTACTCCCTTCAAAGACGGCCACGAGCCGTAACACGCGTCGATCCTCCATCCTATGGACCTGAAAAATGTTAACCACGACGGGTTGAGATAAACTTAGCAAGTCAAAGTCCTAAGCCCCGGTTAGGAACTTCGCTCGCCTTGGGAGCAATCTAACCATGCAACCTAGTTCGGCAAACAACACATATACCACACCTCAAGCAACATTATCGACGACGTTCAATAAGCGAGATGCAAACACGGGCGACCCTACTCGGCCTTAGCACACGCAACCCGCAGTAAACCTGTCATTTCAACCATCACGATATTAAGAGGCATGCGAATAATCGAGCATCTCACACAGCTTTTCTCATATCTCACACCCACACATGCTCCGATTATTACGACCACTACTAGGCCACGGCACAACCTTATGGTTGGCGGTCTACCGTCAAAGACCAGGCATCGTCCTCCCCATGAGGCACGGCGACGTCACGGGCTCTCTCCCATCGACGGCATTCCCTATGGAGCATGGGGCCCGCTCACTGCCGCAGCCCCGCAACTGACCACTGTCAAGCAACCGACCGAAGTCAGGACGACCAAAAGGCCACGGCACAACCCCAAGGGTTGGCGGTCACGGCTAGCCGCCGGCTCTCCTCTTAATGTGACCATGCAACACATCATCAAACAATCCGTTCTTTTCTTTGCTCGTCGTGAATGCAACATTACTCGTGCTCATGCGACATGCCATTTCGATAACCCACGCAATATATGTCATGCGATCTCACTCGACAATTCCAAAATCCAATTTCCAATCGTATTAAATCATACACATTCCCTAACTCTTGGGAATAACCAACAATTCAAATCACAACCGTCAATCAATTCCGACCAATCAACATCACGATACTCCGATACCCATCCACGTGTCGATATTTAATAATAAATAAACACACATATCAATTAATAAATAAATACGTGTCCTCACGACTACAACAATCAACTATTCCCCAATAATACTCAATCATCCCAAAAATAAGTATAAACTATAATTATACTCAAAAATATTTATTTAATAATCATGCTATAGCCGATTGTTTCGATAAAATAATTCAAGTCCCACAAAATACTTATAATTATTTTTCAATCCCATAATTAATTATCCAACCCAAATAATTCCATTTAGTAAAACCCTTCTTCAATAAACCAATGTCATTTAATAAAATAGTATATAAATACTATTGACTTTGGAAAAATAGACCATAGTAATTTTTCCCCAAAATTACTCAATTAAAACCATTTCCAATAAATAATTACAATTAATTATTTTCTCCAAAAATAATTAATTTTCAGCAATGAATAGTAATAACAATATTACTATTAATAATTCGAAATTATAAATTAATTTAATTAATAATTCCGAAAATAATAAATTATTATTATTATTCCAAAATAATAATAATATTTATTAATACTAAACATGATTAACACTAAGCCAAGCTTAATCAAATAGTATTAAAACACTAATAATCATCATCCAAAGCACTAATCAATAATTAAACTAATTAAACTACTCCTAAGCAAGATTAACCCCTAACTAAGGGATTAGGAAATCGACTCACGGTTTAGCGATTCCGACGACACGAGCGCGATGGCGGCGGCAAGGGGAACGCCCGGGAACTTCTGGTGCGTCGGGACGAGGCGGCCCGGGACCGGATCTCGGCCGAGGGCGGTTGTCCACGCGGCAAGAAGCTGCGAAACGAAGGAACCGGCGGCATGGGGCTGGCTGGTGGGCGGCCCGGCAGCTTCGGACGGCGGCCAGCAGCTCCGGCGACCAGGCGGCAGCTCCGGCGAAGGCTGGACAGAGCTGGAAAGGGAGAAGGAGGGGTGGTGCAACTGGTTTCAGGGGGGGGGACAGCAGCTGGGGTGGTCGGGCGAAGGTCTGGGCGGACGGCGGTGGCTAGGGCGGAGGGACGACGGTGAGGTGGCGGAGGTCGAGCCACAGACGGCAGCTGGCCAGATCTGGTTCGGTCCGAAGGGGGAGAAGTGGTTGGCTCGGGCGGAACCGTCGGGCAGGGCGGCTAACCGGCGCGAGACTCGTCTGGTTCCATCGACGGCCGGCAAGCAGCGGACGGAGGCCAGGACAGAGGTGGCCCAGCTCCGGCAGCGGCGGACAGAGGAGAAGGAGGCAAAGACAGAGGCTAGACGGGGTCGGTTTGGCTCAAGGCCGGCGGACAGCAACTCGCCGGCGACCGGGCGGCAAGCTGGCGAGACGGCAGAGCTGCGGCGGCGGCGGGTGGCAGCAGCAAGAAAACGCAGCAACAACAGCAAGCCAGCGTTGGCCAGAAAAGAAGAAGAAGGAAGGAAGGAAGAAGAAGTTGCTGGGAATGGGGCTGGCGTGCAGGGGAAGTTGCCCGAAGAGAGAGAGAGAGAGAGAGAGAGAGAGGGGCCCACATGGGTGTTGTCAGCAAATGGGAAGAAAAAGAAAGAGATAAGGAGAGAAGACTAGTCAAAGGAGGAAAAGGTGGGCAAGTGGGGGGTGCTGCGCAAAAGAGAGAGAGAACGTACGGAGGGGAGATGGGGGAAAAGAAAAAGAAAAAGAAAAATAAAAGAAGACAAGATAAAATCCTAAAAAGCTTCTAGAAAGGGCAATTTGGTCTTTTTGCCCTTGAAGCACAAATTCCCAAATATTTGGCTCCAAAACTCGGCCCGTTGAATCCTTTTCCAATAATTCGGGCTTACCGAAATTCGGGATGTTACACGACCCGACCTGGTTTTTTTGTTCAAGTCTAATGCGTTTCGGGTCGGGTCGGGTTGGGTCAGAGTGTGACCCTTTGCAATTGGGGTCGGGTCAGGTAACATAAAAACCTGACCCGACCTGACCCATTGACACCCTTACCACCAAGATACGTGATCTCCCGGGAAAGTACCCACTTATATGCCACAAGAAAAAACTGTAAGACTCGATATGAGATGAGCCAAAGCAAATAATATATCAAGTGAGTTAATTTTGGGGTATCATTATATAATCCTCTAGTAGGTGTGTAGTTTAAGGACAAATCATGCAGAAGCTAATGGGCTTGTAATGACCCAATCTGACGAGAGCAAGGATTGATCACTAGTGCTAGAGGGCCAAGGCAAAAAACAGCTCTTGACAAGCTTTTAAGATGGCAAAAGGGACAAGAATAAATCAAAATACATTGAAAGGGGAGAAAGCATTCTTAAGATATATATATAGCTCTTGGCCTAAAAAAAGTAATCTTTCTCGATAAAGTCGGTTGATTATGATCAAATTATATATATAACTAGAATTAATTCAAGGAGGTGCCTTTTAATCTAATGGTGATGTAATGACAAGTTTAGCATTGGAACCCAATGTTAAGCGTATTTATGTGAGAATACTATTAGGATGGGTGTTAAGAAAGTACCCACTCATATGCTAAAGGATAAAATTGTGAGGTTCAGTATGGAATGGATTAAAATGAATAATACCTCAAGGGAGTTTATTTAGTGGAAGTCCTAATTTGGGATTGAATTGGGTTAGGGTTTTGGTTAGGTGTCTTTTTTGGTGGTTGGGTTTGGAACGACGGGAGGCTAAATTTGGAAGGAAAACGATGAATCCATTTTATCTAGATGCAACTTGAAATGAGATCCCAGAAGTACGGGTGATTTTTTGCAGGTATTAAAAAACTGAGAAGGGCGTGTGACGTGTGTGCAAAACCGACGACTGGTTTTAGAAATTCCTGTACTCGTTTCCTTATATACGTTGTATATTTTATACACAAAAATGGTGACATGTCTTGGAGGTGCATGGAAAAGAGAGATTATTACGAGGACAAACATCTACACACAAATAGCCTAACTACAGTAATTGTCCATGCCTTGCACGCAATTTATTATTTAAAATTTATTGAAATCTTATGTTCTATGTCTCTACTCTTTTACATTCCACTTATGTGAAGATATAATATTTTTCAGAGTTACAGTAGTGAGAATAACCATAAAATTTATATAAGGGAAGAAAATATCATGCAAAAGTAATATGTATAGATTTTTTATATGCTTTATTTTATTAAAACTGAATTTATCCTCGACCCTTTTTCTTTTTAAGTTGACACGATTCTTTTGTCATTAAGTAATTACCATTCTTGAATTAAGTGAAACTAACTATAATATTGTACTTTACTGGAATTGAACTAGATTGTACCAAAAACATTTACGCGTCATCTTATAATATTGATTCATGTCAATAATTATATACATATACTCTATCACATAATACATTGAGTATAGTATAGTCATTTCCATTGTTCTATATTATTCTTATTATAAATATTTTATTTCAAATATTCTTATTAAGTTAATTTTATAGCTTATTATTATAAATATTTTTCTCTTGAAATTTTCTTGGAGAAATTTTCTTTGTGTGTGGCGATGGCTCGGGAAGTCGGATTCAATGTCTTCGAGCCCAAGTACGGCGTCGCCGCATCGGGCGATACCTCAGGCAATCCCGGATCTAGGGTGTAGTGGCGGTCGTGAGGCGGCAACCCACGCAGCTCAAGGGCAAAAATGAGGACGCAATATGGCTTCGATGCATCTTTGAAGCGATGCGACGGGGAGGGGCTACGATGAGGGGACGAGCGGCTGGTTTTTTTTTTCTTCTTTTATTTTTATATGGAATTTTTGGTAGTTGATTTATATTCTTTATTTTTTGTAAGGGACTATATTGGAAATGAAAATGTGAGATAAAGGGAGTGATTTTGACTAGATATAATGTTTCCACAGCTAGTTCTTTCTCGCGAAAAGACTGCGCTCCATTTTAAAAAAAATCATTATGTAATGAAACGGGGAATATTTATTTTAAGATCTAGAGTTGCTTGTCAATATATACACCATATCAAATTTTTCTATAGTGAATTATTGTATTTTTCCAATGATAAGATCAATTCTTAAGCTTCTCTCTAATTTTTGGTCAAGTAAAGCATATATTTAGGACATGTATGCCATATTATTTAACACATCATGTTTCTTAAAGGAACAAATGCACATTGCACAAAATTTGTGTTGGAAATTAAAAGCTTTTCTGGCCTATGTACTTCACGGTAACCATTTTTGTGAAAATAAACCAAACGGGCACATCTCTGAGGTTGCACCGCTCAGAGAGTAGGGACATATTTTTCTTGGTACATCTGATAATAACTAACCTTATCTTTCTCCGATTAGGCACATGTTTTTATTGTTAACTTTTTTTTTTTTGAAATAATGGGGACTTTTTTCTTTTACTTTAGTAATATCATTTCATCATTTTATGATATCCATTCATTTATGAAATATGTGTAATTGATTTTTTTATGCTGATGGATAACTTTTCTTATTGATAATTTTTTATGATTTATTTCTGGAGTTTACTGTGATAATTTCTTGAAGACTAATTGAAATCTGTATAGTGTTCAAACTCTTTAAGTTAGCAAAACACTGTACAGCAAAAGTATCCCGAAGATTCGGAGGGTAGAGAAAATGGTGAGGCGAAACAACTGTTGTTGAAAAGTATTTCAAAGAGGGGGACAACAACAATAGGATTTTCTTTGTTTCCATGATTCGTAAAAGTGCTCAGAACAGAATTACTCAACTCTCACTTGATGATGGAACTATTATCACAGATGAAAGCTCTCTTAGGGATAAAATTGTCTCATATTACCAGCACATACTTGGCAACTCTGGACACATTCATATCCCTTATGTGTGATATGCCTCCTTATTCCCTGAAGATGTAAGTGACCTCTTGGCTACGCTAAGCTTTCAACGTATTGAGATACTTAGAGTTCTCAAAGGCATTAATGACTTCAAAGCTCTAGGGTCCAAATGGATATAACAGTTTATTCTACAAAAAAGCTTGGCCCATCATTGGACATGACATAGAGGATGCCATCATGGACTTCTTCTCTCCAAGGAGGATATTGAAAACTATAAATTCTACTCTCATATCCCTTGTGCCAAAGGTCCAGAATCCATCCCACATGACAGATTTTAGGCCCATTTCATGCTGCAATGTTCTTTATAAGATCATATCAAAGCTACTTGCAGAAAGAGTCAACTATTTCCTTCCTTCGATTGTTGGCCTCAACCAAACTGCTTTCATCTCAGGTCGATAGATCTCAGAGAGTATATTGCTTTGCCAAGAACTCCTTCACAACTACCATAAGGGTGACAAAGGTAAACGTGTGGCAATAAAAATTGACCTCATGAAAGCTTTTGACATGGTCAAATGGGAGGCGGTACTTGTGGGGTTTTAAAAGCTATTAACTTGCCACCACACTTGATTGATATGATAGCCCAATGCATAACTACACCGAGGTTTTCGATAAACCTTAACGGCGAACACGTTGGCTACTTTGCTGGCACCAATGGACTACTACAAGGCAACCCACTCTCTCCTTATTTGTTTGTCTTAGTTATAGAGATTCTTAACAGAATTATCATTGAAAAAGTGGCTACATCTTCTTTCAAGTATCATTGGCGCTGCAAAACTAAGAAAATCACTCACTTATGCTTTGCTAATGATTTGTTTCTTTTTGCTCATGAGGATGCCGATTCTGTTATCTGCCTTATTGAAGCACTTGATGATTATGCAAATCTCATTGGACTACATTTTAACCCACATAAATGGCAAATCTTTTTCTCTAGATTGACCGAGGTAGAAAAGGGTATTATATTGGATCACATGCCTTTCCCTATAGGCACCCTTCCAATTAGTTACCTCGGTGTTCCTCTTGTCACTAGACGACTCACACATGCAGATTGCAAAAGTTTGACCAACAAAATCTTCAAAAAAATAGAAGGTTGGGGAATGCAACATATCAGCTATGCTGGTCGTCTTCAGTTGGCCAAATTTGTACTTATTTCCATCTGTACTTATTGGATGCAAATATTTTAACTTCCAAAGCAAACTATATACGAAGTGGAGAAGAAGATTAGACAATTTTTATGAAGTGGAAATATGGAAGGCCATCGATCGCATAAAGTTGCTTGGATAATTGTTTGCTTGCCAAAAAGGGAGGGAGGACTAGGGTTGCTCAATCTAAATCTATGAAACAAAGTTTTACTAGGCCACATGCTATGGACCCTCATAAATTGTCCATCGTCTTCCTTATGGAGTAAGTGGGTTCATAGTACCAAATGTAAAAGTATTCCAATTAGGCAGTTTGAAATTAAAGATAGTATGGCATGGAGTTGGCGATGTATTCTTAAACTAAGGCCAACCTTAGCTCCAGCCATATCTAGACAAAGATATTGTTGCAAAGAGTTATATGATGAACTCAAGATTGTGGGACCGATTGTGGGATGGTACCAATTGATATGGACAAGTGGGATTAGCAAACACAATTTTATCGGATGGCTAGTTTGTAGAGACAAACTCCCAACAGCAGATATCATATCATGTTAAATGCCTACAGTAGCAATTCATTATAATTTCTATTTGGATAATCTGGAAAATCAATATCATTTATTCTTTCAGTGCACGTGGACAGGAAGCATATGACGTATTATCCTAGCACAATACGGAATCCGCTATAACTTAGGAAGATGGAATAATGAAATTCAATGGATGATCAAGGCTACCAAAGGCAAGGATTCTCAAAGTAACTTTTTAGCAACCATATACTACATTTGGATGGAACATAATTGTAGACATTTTCAAAACAAGTCAAATGATATCCTCATCATAGTGGCTAAAATTCGTAAGCTTGTCAGAGGCCAAGCATCATTTTACAAAAATTTTAAACATTCTTAGATAAATGTAATTTTGGCTATTATATGGAAACTCCCTCACTCCAATTTTTTGCGTTCTTAGTTATCTATGTAATGATGAGAAATGCTCCTAAGCTCTTGTATGTTATCTTATAAATGATACTTACATTTCAAACCCAAAAAAAAAAAAGTATTTCATATTTTTTTTTTCACGTTACTTTTTTTTTTTTGTCTGAATTCCATGTTACTTGAGAAGCTCTCTTTGATCTACTTTATTACGAGTTCATTTTGTCAGCTTGTCGATGATAAGAAAAAGGTGTTGGCATTCGCATATAAGATAGATGACAAATGGGAGCAAAGGGACAAAAAGCTCGGCGAGCGTGTCCGTGCGCAAACGCATGAAGCTGAATTCATCCAATCCATTTTGGGGAAAATCTCAACAAGACAATGGCTGTTGCACGAACTTATTTGCTTTCCACCGGTTGGGTTAGATTTTTAACGGCAAGCCTTGTTCTGCTTACTCCAATCAGAGGTTGAGGAAGTCCGAATCGAGGGAATTTCCGACACTAGCAGAATGAAAAGGACTACACACGTGAAAGTTTTGTACCACCAAATTGCAAATCAACTTGATTGAAGTTGCTTTCCGATGAACGTGGAGATATATTAAGCCAAGATATATATGTTCGATCGATGAAAAGATACGAGTGTATATCTATTCAATTGATGGTTATTTTTTATCAGTTTAATTGACCAAAAGATATGAGTAAGTATCTGTTCAATTGTCGATTATATCTTCTTCTTTTTTGGTAAGGTAAACTTGTATAAATGCCAACCATAACATGTACAACCTAACGGATGACGGCTCCAATTTGCACTCAACTTAGACTATTGAGTGGAAAGGAACCGCAATCCAAGGATAACTAATAGTTACAACAACAAAACCATCAACAAAACACCCAGGATGATATCACATTAATCTTAACCAGTAAAAATGGAGGTACTTAAACCCCAAGCTCTCTGAAGACGTCTATTCACTATATTGTCTTGAACCAATGGTCCAGACAACACCTTGTCCCTGACAGCCTTGAATATATAGTACTTCATTGAGGGAATGGAGACCACTTTACTCCGAAATAAGATATCATTACGGGACTTCCAAATAATATAACATAGAGCAGCAAAGGAAAACCTGGGTACATCCTTTCGGAAGCCTTTACCAAAAAGATTATTGCTGGCCCAAACCATGGTATTACTCCACGATCCTCCCGGCCAAGCCAAATTGCACTTGCCCGCCCACGAGACAGCAAGAGCATGTGTTATATGGCAATCAAAAAATAGGTGATCAATAGTATCGGCCTAGAATTACAAAAGGCACACACAAAGCACCGTAAGCCTCCCAATCGAAAGAAGGAACGTCTGGGTAGGTAATCGGTTTCTAGCAATCAACCAAAGTAAAAATTGATGCCTTGGTACTAAAGATTTGTGCCACACTAAAGAAGACCAAGGGACTCGCAAAGCCCGACACACGGTAGATTCCCAAGCCGAGGCGATCGAGAACTCACCCGATGAGAGAGGCTTCCAAGTGAAAACGTCCGGGCTATTAAGGAGAGGTGGAACCGGATATGACCAGCTTCAAGACATTGAAGAACAGTGGCCCCGTCGGTGAGAAGAGGTCCGCCACCTTTGCTTCCCTAGTAAGGCCGGACCAGTATATGGAGGAATTAGAGAACAACTCATTCAGCAGGCCTATAGGATGCCAAGGATCAAACCAGAGCGACACCGAGCGACCATTGCCTACCCGCCAGCTGACCAGGCTAAGAATATCAGAACGCAAGGCTAGAATTTTCCTCCAAGCCCAAGAGCACGTTGTCGGTGTAGACATAGTCCAGAAGTACTTGTGCTTTAAGTAAGTGGCATGGATCCATTTACACCATAGCGATTCCTTGTCGGTAAACAGAACCCAAATATGTTTCATCATAGAAGCTCTATTACTCTCCTTTAGCGTCCTTAACCCAAGGCCTCCTTCAGCCTTAGGGAGACACACATCTTCCCAGGCCACTTTGGCACCCCCAGAGCCTAGATTGGGATTGTCGATTATATCTTTTCAGAACTTATGAATAAAAATTGGAAAAACAAATATTTTTCAAAAAAATAAAAAAAAGGGTTTATTTTTTCCTGAATTTCAGTTTTTTTTAAAGGTCGCATCTATTCACAAAACATTGCTATAAATTTGACATTCAATATTTCCACGTCATACTTTTTTGCTTCTCTAATTTTTCTTTTATTAGAAAAATATATGCATTGTTTTTCAGTTGTTTCCCTTTGAAAGTTCTTAGAGAAATGTTGAAATTGTTATATAATATTCTCATTGAGATTTTGTTGTATTATAAAGTATTTTTGTCTGTAACCATTAGTAATGTTGTGGGGCAAATAAATCTTTAAAGATAGTGTCTTTTCACGCCCTAAAATCTGATTCTGTCATTCCCCATTCATTTTATCGCACCAAGCACCCGTTACGTCTCCTTTGCATGGAGCACGTAGAGCATTTCTTTTGCATGGAGTTCCCATATCGTCTTTATCGCCGGGAGCACTCGCGGCATTTTCCTTCGCACGAAGCACCCAAAGCACTTCATTGACCTAGTGGGCTTTCGCAACCCAGAGTCTTTTTGCATGGTGAGCTTTTACAGCCCGAAGCATGTCATCACCCGATGAGCACTTTTAAGCCCATGGTCGAATAAGACCAAAAAAATATAATAAAAAACTCAGAAAAAAAAAAAGAAGGGTCCGGGGGGGGGATGAAGAATGAAAGAACCTCGAAAGTCATTCGGATCATTTTCCTTGCTCTTGGCCTTGACACTATCGACATGATAAAATTCAGGTCTCTTTCTATTTTTTAAATGAACCTCTCTGAGCTCCTTGAGAGGTGACTGTTGACATATGATTTTATCATTCCGATAAATCGTCCGTTATTATAGAATATAAAAAATGAAAAATATAGCAAAAAAATAAAAAGACAATGAAAGGATATCCCTTCATTATTTTCTCTCGCTGGCTCTCAGCTCCTCTGTCTCAGTCACCGATGATTATCACACTCTCGCCCTCTCGATCGCCGGACGTTACCAGTGTTGCCTCTTCTCTGGTCGTACTCAGTCCCGCCATTCCAAGAGGCTCTCTTTTTTTGAGTCCGTAGGTATCAAAGTGACTGGTTGTCCATGGAAAGCCCAGGGCCACCACTCGCTCTCTTGTCGGTGACGTTTCCCTGGCCTCTGCTCGTGCGGACTTTACCAGCGCTTGTGGCCATACCTTCCTCACCGACAAGCTTGAAAGCCAATCTCTTCTCTCATCTGTCGCAGTTTATCTATCACCCATCTTAGGTTCTGTCGGCAAGAAGAATAGCTTGAAGTTGCTGCGTACTTTGTTTAATCTACATGTATAATATGCATCCATGTTCGTCTTTGCTGGTTGAGCATTGCATAGGGTGTTTTGTAGAACCAAAGAAAAGAAAAGGGAGTTCAGTGTTCTGGTGCTGATGATGAAGTCGAGCTCGCTGTGTAAGAAAATTTCCGGGTATTCCTCGGTGAAGCTGCAAAGAAGACAGGGTGAAAGTCGATAACGAAGTGCCCTCATGTCACCTGGAAAGATTTGCGTTTAGTTCTACGTGCTGGGCTTTAGTTATAGTTTGGTGAGCTTAGGCTTGCTTTGGTATATATAAGCTCGGGCTGAATTTGTCCCTTAATGAGTTGGGTTTCTTTTTTCTAGCTAAAAGGAGCTGGATACAAAGGCCCGACCCGAGTCCCCTTTTTGGGATTAAATATATAAATAATAATAATAAATTGTTATTAAAAAATAAAAAAGAACCCGAAAATTAAGAAAAATAAAAGAGATTAGTATTTTGGTTTGGAGATGCCACTTCTTGTCTTCTTAGTGGAATTCGTGTCATTGCTTTGTTGATTGATTGTAAGCCTGTTTGCATAATTGTGTGTTTGATTTGGCTTTCCATGTGAGCAATTGGACTTGTGTTAGATTTTGATGCATGATCTTCGGCGGGTAGGTTAGAAAGGTGACTAGAGGCTAATTAGGGGATCAATGATAGTGGCCTTCTGCTTTGTGCATGCAAGTGGAGGCTATTAATCATTAATTTCAATTAATGAACACTTAGCTCGATTAAGAAGTGGCTGGGAGTAACTGAATTATAGAGGTGAATAAAGATTCCCAGGCTACATTGCTCTATAGTTTTTTGATCGGCAAACTTGGTGATTGGCTGCGTGGATTGATTTCATGATATAAAAGTAGGGTTTTATGAGCATTGTTAGTATCTCAATTTTGATTAGCCATTTAGGGATAATTACACAGGAAAATAGGGATCGATTCTGACCTCTAGAAGAATAGTTTTTATTAAATTTCATATAGTCATTAAGAGCATATTTTATTTAAATGCATATTTATTAGATCAGTGATGGGGGACTCGAGTGAATGATTCTAAATTTAATTGATTTAATTAAGCTAAATCTATAAAATGAAAAAAATAAAGTTTGGCCTATTATCTTTTGAGTGGCCGAAGATTGGTAGCGGCAGTTCATGTCTTGGAAAATTCATTTGACAGGAAAATCGGTTATTATTGAAAGAAAATTTTGGATGGAAGCGTATGTTTGGGAAAAAGCATCATGCATGGAGGGTATTTGGTTCCTTGAAAAATATGCATCGTTTTAAAATAAGAAATAAGGCAAAATGAATGAATATCTTCACCAAATATTATGGTTTCAACATGTGGGCAAGAAATTGACATGAGCGATTCGAGGTCTGTGCATGTGATTATCGGGAACATGAACAAAATCGGATGTCAAGATCATTTTATGATTTCTTTTTGATATTTGAGTGCCCACTTTCATTGTCTACCGAGACTAAACAGGAGAGAGGAGGGTCAGAAACAGGAAAGCAAAGAGAGAATTGAGTGGCCCGGAGGATCATTTATTCTCAGCTCCCAATCCGGTCCAGTTTCCAAAGTGGAATAAAAAACCGAACTAGAAAGATCAATTCTCAATTTTGGGAACCGGGACTAGACCATTTGGTCCTAGGATTAGAAATCGGACTGGACCATTGATTTCAATCCAGTCCGGATCTAGTCCAATGGAACCGGCTATATATTTTTCACTAAAGAGTTTTTTCAAACTGAAGGAAAGATAAATGAAGAGTTAGTGTGCCGACCCGAGCCCCTGTTCAGCTCTGCTGGTTCTCCTGTCGGTTTTTGCAATAAACCTGCATCATATTTTTCTGATAGTCGCTTAGTTCACCTTTCAATTTGGTTGCAGGAAGTACTGTCCAAAGAAATCTTCAAAAGAGGAAAAATATTGAAGAGCAAACTGAATCTGAGACAAAGTGATGATAAATGAAGTAGTTAAAGTTTTTTAAGATGGACTTGGATTTGCTGGCTTTTCTACTTGTGATCATTATTATGTATCTCAAGGTGAATAGTATTCATGCTTCGTTCATTTTCTTGTCAGTGTTGGATAAGTTTTTTTTTTTTATATAACAGAATAGCTCTATTATTTCCGCAAGTACTAATTTGTAAAATTGCCGTGCCTCATGCTTCTTGCCCTTGTCATTAATGCTGCTCATGATTCAACACAATCATGAAAGGCATTTTCTTCGTGGGAAAGGGGAGATAATGATAGGGTGGCAACTCATATTCTCGTTCACCGAGGACTGATGATACTTGTTTTCCTTTCATGTATCCATTTGATATAGAGGTCAATTTTTAAATGAGTATAATTTTTTTAATAGTTTGCAAAAAACTAATATTTCGTGCTAAATCACTCAATATTTAATTGAGTAGACCCATTCCCATGTTGCTTGGTGTTTTGAACGTTGGATATTAGGGCCTTGCATGGTAACGCTCTCGGGAACACTTGTTTCTGTTCTTTTGTTCCCGGGAACAGAAACGCGTTTGGTAAATTTTTTGTTCCCGAGAACAGGAGTAGAAATCAGAAATAAGAAAAAGTTTTTTCTCGTTCCCGGGAACAATTTTAAGAAACACCTTTTTTTTCCTTTCTTTTTTTTTCTTCTTTTTCTTCCTCTTCCTCTTTCTCCTCCCACCCCTCAGCCGCCCCATCGCCGCCGCCGGGCGAGGTCCGGCAAGCTCGTTGGAGCCTCGCCCGACCACCGGCGAGGCCGGGCAAGCCTCGCCCAGGCGGCACGAGGCCGCACGAGGCCGGGCGAGCCTTGGCCTCGTAGATCTGGGCGAGGCCGAGCCTCGTCGATGGCGGCCGGCACGAGGCTCGGCCAACGAGGCTCGAGCCTTGCCGATGGCGCTAGCCGAGCCTCGCGCCGGCCGCCACCGACGAGGCTCGGCCTCGCCCAGATCTGCGAGGCCGAGCTCGAGCGAGCTCGCCGAAGCCTCGCCGGCGGCAGCCAACAAAAAGAAGGGAGAAAAAAAAGAAAAAAAGAAAATTAAAAAAATCAAAAGATCAGAAATTTTTACCAAACGTGTTTCTGTTCCCAGAGTAAAAATTTTAAACCGTTATCAAACACCCTCAAATGCTCAGAAACAAGAAAAAACATTTCTGAGTAGAAACTGTTCCCGGGAACAGAAACGTTGCCATGCAGACCCTAGGTCTCCGCACGGGATAAAGCAGAACTAGTACTGTTAAGTAGAAGCAACTCTTATTGAATAACTTATTTTGTGAATTATGTGAATGAACGTTTTTATGCATGGGGGTTTTCTTCCATGCTCGTGTGTTGATCGTTCTGTCTTTTGGGGAATTTTGTGCGCTTTACAGTGGGTGCCCTATTTTTTGTTTTCTGTTCACCTTTGTTTTGCTTGATTTTATATAGGTAAGTTTTATCGCGATATTTTTCACTTTAGATGATGGGATGATATGGCATGTTTTAGCTCATGTCTAGCAGTGTAGAATTGATTCCTGCTTGCTGTGTAGGTGGAGATCCAGAAACTTGTTGATGAGCAAAAGGCCCTTCTGGATGGTAAAATGCTCAGCTTTGAGACTGAATTAGAAGAGAGGAGCAAATCTCTTGACAAGGGATTGAAAATCAAGAGAGAAGAAATTGACCGGAAGGAAGTTGAGATAAACCACAAAGAACAGACGTTGGGGGAAGCGAGAGTCTGCTTTGGATGCAAAGACAGAGTTTAAGGAGAAAGATAAGGAACTTGAGTCAATGTTGAAAATATTGAAAGAGAGAAGGAGAAGTCCATGAAAGCCGAGGAAAAGAAACTGGAGGTGCAGAAGAAACAGTTATCTGCTGAGAAAGAGGCCTTGGAGAACCTCAAAGATGAAATTGAGAAAATAAAGAGGAGAGTAAAAACCTCAGAATAAATGATGAGGAGAGGTCGGAACATCTCCGCTTGCAAGCAGAATTGAAGACGGAGATAGAAAAGTGCCTATCCCAACAGGATTCACTTCCTGGAGAAAGGGAAGAGCTGAAAGAAGAAAGAGAGAAATTTGAGAATGAGTGGGAAACCTTGGATGACAAAAGAGCTGCAGTAATTGAAGAGCAAAGAAATGTTGCTGGAACAGGAAGAGAAGTCAGGAAAATGGCAGTCTTCTGAACAAGAAAGGTTGAAAAGGAAGAAACGTGAAATGGAGGAGTATATGCAGAGAGAGTTGGAAGCGATAAAAGTAGAGAAAGAATCATTTGCCGCCAAGATGAAACATGAGGAATCTGATTTACCTGAAAGAGTGCAGAATAAGCGCAATCAAATGCTCCAGGAGTTTGAGTTGATGAAAGTGGATCTTGAAACTAGTCTTCAAAAGCGGCAGGAGGAAACAGAGAAAAGGGCAGTTCTTTTGGAGAAACAATTTGAGCTAGAGAGGGAGAAGGAGCTTAAAAGCATAAATGAGTTGAAAGAAAGTGCTCCGAGAGAACTGGACGAAATAAGGCCTGCGAAGCACAGGATAGAGAAAGACAAACAGGCCCTTGTGTTGAATAAGAAACAGCTGGATGAAGATCAGATTAAAGTGCGTGAAGACATCGATCAGCTAATTCTTCTCAGCCAGAAGATGAAGGATCTAAGGGAAGAGTTAATTAAGGAAAGAAGCCGCTTCCTTGCGTTTGTTGAGAAGTTCAAGAGTCGCGAGATGAAGCTAGAGAATTTACACTCTCTGATCTACAGCTACAAAATTTTCATTTGGATCACCGAAATAAATTCGGGCTCAAGCTATATCAGATTTATAGGAAAAAAGCTTGGACTGAAAATCTCAAAAGAATGACAATGTATGCAATCTCATGAACTTCGAGAATATAATATCACAACTAATTAAAAAAAAGTAATTATTCTTCTTTCCACCAAGCAAAAAATTAAAAACACTCTCGTGCTTAGTACCTCCAGTCCGTCAATGGGGACCGCGCATGATGGTCTCTTTCCCTGACAAACTTCTTCTCGATGAAGTACCAAAATTTACTCGGGCTCGGGTGGCGAAGGCAAACTCAAGCTCATTTTTCGGTCCTAATTTTTTTCTTTAAAAAATAGACTTACTTTTTGTATGCAAAAACTTTATGCGATATATATTTACGTCAAGGAAATAAATAGAAAATTCATGAATTGATTGCAAGTCTCTAATTGCTTCTATATAAACATGTAATTAGTTTGCTCAACACATCATAATATTTGAGAAATTTGATTTACAATGCCTATAATCATATAAATTAGTACTATTAAACCAAAAAAAATATTTAAACCACGATAAAGTTGATCTCGTTGAAGAGTATATCGTCAGGAGTAAATATTGCACCAAATGCTATATTTTTATTAGCCGAAAAATTAAAACATGATAAAAACACTTACGAAATAAACCCCAACTAATAGGATAACACCATCCAACTTTAACTTCTAATGGAAAAGTTACATGTCTTGAAAGTTATATGAATCATATATTCTTTACGATAACAATGTATTAACTGACACGGCTAAGTATAATGATTTCCATAACTATGATTTAAGCTAAAAAAGAATTTTTCCCATATCTATTCAAGTCTTTTTAAAACAGTTCGACTTGAACTTGTAAGTTACCTAAGCAATGCTAGAGATATCAAGAGTTGTCTAGTAATTAAGTTTACTAAGAAATGTGAAAATCTGTAAATAGTTATTTAAGCTATTATGCCAGCACCCAACTAGAAAAATTATCATGACTTAACCAAGCAAATTTAAAGTGATTCTTAATATATCAAGCATTAAATTATTCGTCCATCCAATATAGGAAAAATATAGATGATATATTTTTTAGGGTATTAGATATATGTCAGCTCACAATTGTATCATTTTGACTTATTTTAAATTTCAACCATGACAAGCACAAAATAAAGATTCTTCACATGTTGCGTCAAATTGGACTGAACGGAGTTGACCTATCCCAACCCAAAAATGTTAGGGTCCAAGTCAGGTTCACTCGTTTTTTCTCTGGCTTGCCAAAGAGTCCCCTCTATACCCTATTTTTCAGGGTGGGTTATCTCGTCCAAGCTCATTGGAAGTCTAAATTTGAAAAATATTTTACTTTCATTTAAGTCCAAACAAACAGGCCTTTAAAATTATCGCAAATCTACTTTCAAGAACAAATATTTTGATGATTTGATTATATTGTGATCAAATTAGAACTGAGTTTTAATTCATTTTCCCGATTGTCTAAAGTCAGATTTGATGCTAGTGCAATTAGCCCGCATTAAGTCTATGTAATTGAGCATTTGATGTGTGTGCGCAAGAGAAATTCCCTTATCATTCTCTCTTTGAATCTCTTCCTCCTCCTAAGTTATGTGAGCGAGTGAACTCTAACTTCAAACAATCTATGCTGCTAAACATTCTTCCTCTCTTAGGGCTCGTTGGATACAACTGAAAAATAAATGCCCAAAATTTAGGCACTGAATCTTAAGTTTTGACACTGACCCCTCAAAAAAAAAAAAAAGAATCTTAAGTTTTGACAATCTTATGCCAATGGTATATTCCATATCCCTTCTTCTCATTGGGCCTTCTTTATTCAACAATTTGGGTCTACTTAAAAAAAGAAGAGGTAACCCTGTGATGGTGAAAGTTTTCATTTTTGTTTTCTAGTTAGATTTTCAGGATATTTTTAGTTTACATGTGATATCTAAGACAGTTTCAAGTTTCAACTCATCCCCCGTTTCAAGAAAATTAACAATTTAACTATTTCATTTCCAAATTTTGATTATATATATTGCTTGGAAAATTCAAGGGCCGAGTACAATTTTAGTCCTTTGAATCTCGATGTTTTGTACAATTTAGTTCTCTAGCCTGTGTTAGTTTTAATCAAGTCCTCTAACTTTCTCGATTTGTGCAATTTGGTCCTCTAATTTTTTTTTCTCAATTTCTACATTCAAATCCTTCCATCAACCACTTTGACAAACTGTCCAATTAATCAGTGACATGGCATTATTAATGTGGCAGAAAATGAGACGCGATGCTAATGTGGCGCTAGGTGAATTTCAAATTAGCAAAAAACAAACACACACAAAAGAACGAAACAAACCCTTATTTGATGGTATTAGTTAGTGCAGGTAAGCACTTGATCGTACAAATCAAGAAAGCTGAAAGATTTGACATGGTCAAAGTTGAGTTCGCTGTCTAAGAAAATTTCCGGGTGGTCCTCGGTGAAGCTACAAAGAAGACATGGGGAAAGTCGATAACCAAGTGGGCTCATGTCACTTGGAAAGATTTGGGTTTAGTTCTGAGTGCTGGGCTTTAGTTATAGTTTGGTGAGCTTAGGCTTGCTTTACTATAAACAAGCTCGGGCTGAATTTGTCCCTTAATGAGTTGGGTTTCTTTTTTCTAGCTAAAAAGGGAGCTGGATACAAAGGCCTGGCCCGAATCCTCTTTTTGGGACCAAATATATAAATAATAATAATAATTGTTATTAAAAAAACCCAAAAATTAAGAAAAATAAAAGAGATCAGTATTTTGGTTTATAGATGCCACTTCTTGTCTTCTTAGTGGAATTCATGTCATTGCTCGGTTGATTGTTATCCTATTTGCATAATTGTGGGTTTGATTTGGCTTTCCATGTGAGCAATTGGACGTATGTTAGATTTTGATTCATGCTATTCAGCGGGTAGGTTAGAAGGGTGACTAGAAGCTAATTAGGGGATTACTGATGGTAGCCTTCTGCTTTGTCCATATAATCATTAATTTCAATTAATGAACACTTGGTTCGATAAGTAAGTGGCTGGGAGTAATTGAATTATATAGGTGAATTAAGATTCTCAGGCTGGATTGCTTTATTGTTTATTGATCGGCAAACTTGCTGATTGGCTGCTTTGATTGATTGCATGATATAAAAGTTGGGTGATATGAGCATTATTGACACCTAAATTTTAACTAACCATTTAGTAAAAATTACATCGAAAATTAAGGATCAACTCTTACCTCTAGCAAAAATAGTTTTAGTAAATTGCATGTAGTCATCATAAGCATATTTCATTTAAATGCATATTTGTCAGATCAGTGGTGGCGGACTTGAGTGAATGACTCTAAACTTAATTGATTTCATTGGGCTAAACCTATAAAATGAAAATAAAAAATCTAGTTCTGCCCGTTATCTTTTAAGTGGCCGAGGATTGGTAGCAACAATGCATATTTAGGAAAATTCATTTGACAGGAAAATCGGCTATTATTAAAAGAAGATGTTGGATGGAAGCGTCGGCTTGGGAAAGAAGTATCCCAAATGGAGGGTATTTGACTCTTTTAGCGATATATCTTTGTTTTAAAACAAGACATAAGGCAAAAAGAATGAATATCTATACCAAATAATTTGGTCAGCATCAGCAAGAGAGCAAGAAATTGACTTAGAGCGATTCTGAGGTCCGTGCACGTGATTATCGGTGAAGATGAACAAAATAGGAAGTCAAGATTATTTGATGATTTATTTTTGATATTTGAGTGCCCACTTTCATTGTGTACTAAGACTCAGAAACAGGAAAGCAAAGAGAGAATTGAGTGGTCGGGAGGATGATTTATTTTTAGGATAAGTGTATTAGAAATCTTAAAATTTATTGGGAAAGTCTCATTGAGTTCTAAAACCTTCAAAAAGTGTAATTAAATCACAAAACATGTCACGAAGGTGTAATCAAATCATAGAACTTTCAAAAAGTGCAATCAAATCTTAAAACTTGTCATAAAAGTGTAATCAAGTATTAAAACTTTCAAAGAATGCTTTAAAAGGAAGTATTTGATTTAACAAATTTGATAAGTTTTAGGACTTGATTGCTTTTAAGACTCAATTACACATTTGTGATAAATTTTAGAACTTAATCGTACTTTTTAAAAATTTAAAAATTAAATTATACTTTGTTGACAAATTTTAGGAATTCCAATACATTTATCATTTTATTCTTTTTCCTATATTCATGCAAATCAAAGGAGAAAAAGACACTAATTCTTTCTTTGAGAGCCCTAGCTGCCCACCTACGAAAAGCAAGGCATAGTGCACAGAGAGAGGGGAGCTTCGTTCACACATTGAGAAAAACAGAAAGAGAAGAGTAGTAGTCACGGCCGTGACCTTGCAGTCTCCGCGTAGCCTCGCCCCCACCACTACGCCGGTCCTTGCTGTTCGCTATTGCTTATTGCTTATCCACCAAGAGTCCTACCAGCAGCGAAGCTCCGAGCTCAGCTCTCCCTGATGCCACCGTGACGCCAAGCTGGAGAGGCTGCTGTCACGCTCGTGTGACTCCACACTGCTGCTGTCGCTCTTGACGACGAGTGGCTTGCTGCACCATCGTGACAGTGACGACAACAAGCTAACCTACCACGCTTGAGCTCTTTCCTTGTTGTTGCAGTCCAACCCATCCAATTCCTGGCTCCTCGGTGAACTTTTGGCGTCCCCAGTTACTGCCCTTGCTAAGTCCAGCAAAAGAAAAATTGTCAAAAAAGTCATAAATCTATTGCAATTATGCCAATTCAGTCAAAAACTCTCTTTTTTACCGATTCAGGCCTAAACCTTTTGCGATTGTGCCAATTTAGTCCATCCGGCCAAATTTGGCCGGCCAAAGCTAATGTGGACGCCGACTGGCGCCGGCGACAATATTTTTATTATTTTCCGAATTTTTTTTAAAAAAATTTCCTTTTTTTTTTTTTTTGTCTCTTTCTCCTTGCCCCTCCCCCTGCCGATGATAGTGGCCGGCCAACTCCGAAAAGGCTACCGACCACTGCGCAAGGGCCACGAAGCCCTCACTGGCAACTTGAGGAAGGCTTGGGAGCCACGGCGAGGGTCGTGGCCCCAACGACCCTCGCCAACGGCGTCACCCAAACCTGGGGGAGGCCTGGGGGGCCACGGTAAGGTTGGTCTCGCCCAGATCTTTCCAAAGCCGCTTCACCTAGGTCTAGGCGAGGCTATTGGGGGCCGCGACCCTCATCGACGGCCTCGCCCAGACCTAGGGGAGGCCTGGGGGCCACGACGAGGTGGCTTTGCCTAGATTTGGGTGAGGCCAGCCTCGCCATGGGTTGGTCGCGGGCGAAGGCAGCCTCGCTCGCGGCTGGCAAGGCAATGGTGACCTTCACCCAGGCCCGCCATGACCTTGCCGGCTACGGGCAAAGCCACCTTCGCCTACAGCTAGGCCATGGTGAGGCTGGCCTCTCTCAAACCTGGGCGAAGCCGCCTCGTCGCGCCCCCCGGCGTCACCCTTGTCTGGGCGAGGCCACCAGCGAGGGTGGCCGGTCTGATGAGGGCCGCGACCCTCGTTGGCCGTTGGCGAGGGCCGCAGCCCTCGCACAATGGTTGGCGAACCTCGTCGAAGTTGGTCAGCCACTACCGTCGACGGAGGGGAGGGGGGAGGGGCAAGGAGGAAGAGACAAAACAGAAAAGGAAAAAAAATTAAAAAATAATAAAAATTTTGAAAAATAATAAAAATATTATTAAAGTATTGTCCTTGACGCCGGCCGGCCAACTTTAGCCGAATGGACTAAATTGGTACAATTGCAAAAAGATTTAGGGTTGAATCGGTAAAAAAAAATATTTATGATTGAATTGGTACAATTATAATAAATTTAGGACTTTTTGACAATTCTCTCGTCCAGCGAATGTCACCGTCTTCACAATGTTGACGCTACCGTAACCAGCATTCAATAGTCTTTGAACAACAACAGTTTCTCCAAGCTGACGGTCGGCGAATTGCGTCCAGATTAGCTCTTTGCTTCACTTGGATTTATTCTTGCAGCTCACGCACCTAGTGAAGTTACGCGTGGACTTTTCGTTGTTCCTTGAGATGACCGGCCGCCAGAATCCTCATCATGTCATGTTCCACCGACACGCTGCCATTATTGAGCCGCAAGTCACCACTGCCACCTACACCATCGGCCGACTCCTCCTTGCCGTGAGCTGGTCACCGCTGAGTACCACTGTTGGTCACCATCATCCCGAGCCAGTTTGGTCGCATTCAAATTCGGACACCGTATCTGCAATTCTTCGAATTAGATAAGAATTTTACCTAATTTGATTTTTAAATATTTTATTTCCTTATTTGTAATAGGGTGATCTTGAGTGAATATATCGCATGTATAAGCTCCTAAGTATCCTAAAAAATTAGGATTATTTCCTAATTTAATAATGTGCGCATGTACTCCGATCTCCACCACATCACCACTACAAGATACAATCTCAGTGGCATAGAAAATCTTCCATCATATTCATAACCATTTGGACATGATATTCAATTTATTTTGTTTCCAAATTTAAATGGATGCGATATTTTTTGCAAATTGTAGGAACATTTTTTTTATGATTGGGTGATTATCTTATATTTGACTGTTTTCATAAAACAGTCCAAATAGATTTTGGTAGAATTTGAAATGATTTTCGTTGATGACATTGCATGTTTTAGGTTAGATTGCATATTTAATTTAGGCATTTATTAATTTTCAATTTTCCAATTAATAAATGGAAAATATGAAATATATCCCTTGCATGTCATTTAGAAAATTATATGCCTTAGGTTAATTTAGTTAATACGTGTCATGTAGTTTGCATGTTAATTTAATTCAAATACTATATAGATTGCATTTTAAGTTTAGTTAATTAACGTTGCATGTCATATTAGAATAATTGCATATCAATTTTGCCCATCATTAGAAAATGCATGTTAGGTCGTTTAATTAAATCACATGTCACATAAAGTAGTTTAATTAGAAATTGCATGCTACATTAAGGATAGATATATTTTGTACGTCATTGCATTTGGAATAATTTCCTTGCATGCATTGAACGTGGTTTAGATTTTTCATTTAAATAAGTGAAAACTGAGTGAATGGCATGTTAATTAGAAATCATATTTAGATTGTTGATATGATTGTCAAACTAACATTATATATGCTTTCGTTGCTTCGAGATAAGCAGTTTTTCCCTATCTTGCAATTTATTTATCGGTTTGATTATTGGGTATTACTTTGGTGGATTGTGCATCTGCCTAATCACTTTACATGTTAGGAAGTAATAAAATCAATTCAAGCTATCTACATAGAAAATTTCATTAAAAAAATGGTATCGAAAGGATATTAGATAAATCTAGTGTAATCAAGTCCACGTACCCATAATCTCTAGTTGGCAGGAATAAAATAAATCTCTCATTATTTTACTTGAATTTTTAATTGACCCACCAAGAAATAGATTAGTGGCAACTTCAAATTGAAAATTATTTACATGTTAACAATTTGAACCCTAAGTTGTGAATTGGCGTGGATTTGAGAGAGTTCGAATTAAATTTATGCTTAATAATCAATTAGCCAAATCCTAAACGATGAACCCGAAGTAATATCGTGAGAGGTGGTTGAAGCCAATGAGAATGGCAGTGGTTGTGAACTTCCGCAAGACATAAGGCCAAGAGTGGGAGTCCATGGTGGTCTAAGGCGATACTTAGTTCAGCTCAGCTTGGGCTAGTTTAGTTCTGATTAGGCTAGTTTAAGTATTGGGCTAGGGCTTTTACAAACCAGTTAGCCCTGTTTCCATTCAATAAAATCAAATTAGACTTGGTGTCACTTTCTAAATAGATAATTACAATGGCTTAGATTAGTATGTTCAGATTTAAGCTTGTCATAGTTAGGGATTCAAGCTTTCGAGGGATCATGTCTTGAGGCTTCTAATGAGGCGATGTATATTCTTTGCCCCAACTCATGTTAGTTTATTACCTTTCATACCGTTACCTAGCTGTTTTCAATTACCTGAACATTTACTTACTGCACTGCTTTCTCAATAAATTGTGTGTCAATTTCTTTTCTAAGATTAGGCTAGGTCTAATTTAGACTTTGATAATAAAATTAAAAAAAGACTTCATAAAAACATTTGTATGATCACGTAGCAGATTTGAGACCTTTATGTTTAGAATTGGTAGTAGAGATTGCATGACTACTTATATTAAACATCCTTTCAAGTTAGAGGTACCGCAAGGAAGTTAATAGTAACATTAGTGTAATCAAGTAAATGTTTGAGTATCATTGACCAGCTCCTTATTAATTTTGATTCATTTCAATATAAGTCCATGTGGTTAGAATCTCTAGTTTCATAGGAATTGAAACGACACTTCCATGTTTCAATTGATTTCTAGCAAATCTCAAATGGCTAGTGACAACTCCTAGAAAATGCTTAAGTTGTTAAGAACTCAAAAAGAAATCTCGTGTCATGCAAGATATGATTTTGGGAAAGATTGCATTTGTAAGAATGGACCATTGGGACCCTTGGAATCATTTGATTTGATGGTCTTATAGGACCGTCTTACAAACAAGTACCCGTAAACCAATTCGCTGAGGGCGGCCCCTCAGAACAGTAGGTTTTAATCCTTCTCCACATGGAGGATCAGGTGAAGTCAGAGCCTCCGCTTCGCAAAATCATCCTTCGTGCCCAGAAATTCAAGACTTAGTATTAATTTGCAAAAAGCATCATATGAAAAACTAAGGGAAAGAGAGTAATCATTTATGGACTCAATTCCTTCACAAAGTGTTCTAACGATTCCAATGATTTTGGTGTATAGTGATACCAAGAGTAGTCCCAACATCGTACCTATGAAGAACAAAGACAAACATGTTGATCTTCATCCACGCGGCTAGAGGCTATCCAATCCCTCCATCCATTCTCCCAGTTGCGACTTCAAATCTCAGTGCCATGCACTAGTCAATTCAACCATTTCAATTACACATTGTTTCTTGGTGATCCTCATTTCATCTTCACTAGGGTCCAAATGAATATCAAAGCTGCATTATAAAAATGAAAATTTAAATGAGGAAATTTTCATGGAACAATTAAGGGGTTTTGTTTTTCTTGAAAATAAAAGGAAAAAATTATTTAATATGGACTTTGTTTGTCTATTGAAGCTACACCTTATCACGACCTATTTTTTCCATCCCGAGGGAAAAGGAATATCTAAACAAATAGGTTTATGGGTATTGTCCAAATAGTGGGTCTAGCACCTTCATTAGACATAGGCTCTCCCAAGTTCATACCCAGCGTGACATTATGTGTTCATGAAAATCTTTAAATGAAGAGTCGCCACTAACCTATTGGGGTCGGATAGAAACTAAGCGAGACATGGGAGTGAGCCTCACTTTACACAACTAGAGATTTTAGAGTTAGGCACTTGATTACACTAATTAACTAATTAGTGCCCTTTCGGTACCTAATCTTGTTTATTTCAAAAAAAAAAATTTGTCAAGCAGTTTGGATTGATTTTACACTTAACCACTGACATGTGAGGTGATCATGCAAGTGCACAATCATCAAAATAGCAATAAGCAATTAAAGAAAGCATTACATAAATTGCAGACGAAAATAAACACCTAGCATTAAGAGATAAATAAATGACAATCCTAATTAAACTAAAGGGGAACCATAATCATCACATCATAAGCATGCATTCAAGTGCAATTGTATCCGAAGATAATTAAAACCCTAAGGTGAAGCCGTAAGGGCTTGTTCGATTTTAAGCACAATCTTAAGTCGACGATTTTCCAACACCTTTTGAGAGAAAATTGTCTAAAAATTATTTTAAAGCTTCTTAGGAAACTCTAAAGCAAACTTGGAATTTTTTGGGATTTTTGAATTTTTTTTTTCCTTTTTTTTGGAATTTTTTATACTTTAATATTTTCGAATTTTTTTAATATATATATTCGAAAATTTTTATAAATTTTCAGGCTTCTGAATTTCCCATGCATTTTCTGAAATTTCGAAATTTATTATGATTTTTAAAATATTTGTAACGTTTTTTATGATTTTCTGAAATTTCTTTTTTTTTTTTTTATAAAGAAAAAAGATGATTCGGACCGAGTCCGGAAACCCGGCCCTGTTGACTCGATTCGGACTCTATCGGTCCGGATTGGGCCACAGAAGACCGGGCCGACCCAACCCAAAACAAAATGCCCACATGGGCTTAAACCAATTGGCCCACAAAATTTCCAAAATGGCCCATTCCCATTTGTTCTCGGCCCAGCAGCCTTCCTATGTCCAGCACGGGTTTAGGCCCGCTCAACCAACTCTCAGCCCAACCCCTGCTTTATTCTAATTTCTGGCCCTTTTGTCTTTTTTTTTTTCTTTTTTTTTTTTGGTCTTCTTCCTCCTGCTCCCCTTCTGCTTCACGCCTGCATGCGTCCCCCATGCATGCCCGACGCTACAGCACGCCTGGAGCTCCATACCCGAACCGACGACACCGGCGACCGGCGAGTCCTCCCCGGCCCTTGGGAAATCGCCATGTCATCGTCTGACGTCGGCCATCCCATCCGACCGGCGCCGAACGCCGCCGGCTGCCGGTGACCATGAACACTCCCCATCACCGGAATCGGGGACACCCCTGCCCGACTCGACGCGTACCACTCATGCAAAATCATCATAACACTAAGAAAATCACGAAGGCAGGGGCGGATTCACAATATACTAACAAACGTCCACGAAACTAGGCTACCGAGCACGGATCCGGCGATGAAAAATTCTGGACTTCATTTAGGCATTTTGACAAACAGGGGGTATGCATTGTTGAAACGAATGATTTTTGACTCGAACAAGAATCGACTCGAGCCTAAAACTCTAAAAGAGCATGCCAGTACGCATAGGGACATAAACGGAGGCACGGTAGGGACCGGGGCTCACCCGAACTGGTCGGCGCGAGCTCCGGCCCGACGCCTCGCGAAAACAGCACAAAAATGCCCCTGGAGGGGAAAACCTACCTAGTTCGGGCGAGGTAACAGGGCGGACAGCGGCTGACGAACGGAATCCGGCGGCGTTCGAAAACGCTCCTGGGTTTTCTCTCTCCCTTTCTCTCTCTCGGTCTCTCGGAGTTCTCTTTTTTCCTCGGTCTCCTTCTCTCTTCCTTTTTTTCCAACCGTCGGTCTCTCTCTCGGTTCTGCCTTCTTCTTTTTTCGGTCTCCCTTCTCCCCCCCGCCGGGTTTTCTCTCGGTTCTCGGTCTCTTTTCTCTGTTTCCCTCTCTCTGGCTTCTGTCTTTCGTTTCTTCCCCTCCCCCTCTCTGTCTTTCCTTTTCTGTCTTTTATTCTGTCTCGGTTTTCTCTCGGCTGAGCTCCACCGAAAACCTCTCCCCACTGCTCTCTCTTTCGGTCTTCCTGCTGCTCCCTCTTTCCCTTTTCTGCTCTCGCTTTCTGCCGACCTCGCTTCTTCCGTCTGACCTACCGACCTAAACACTGCCATCTACCCTGCAGATCACTCCATCTTCCCTTCTGCCCATGCTGCAGCTTGCTTTGGTCTTCTGCTCCTGCAGGCTGCTCTTCCCATGCGCGGGGGAAGAAGAAAGATGGACGGGCCGGGCCGGGGAAGGAAAGAAAGGCAAAGTGGGCTGAGCCCACGCGGGGGAAAAGAAAGGAAGGAAAAGAAAGGCAGAAAGAAAGGGGGGCCGGGCGGGCCCAGCCCCGGCCCAGATCCCTTTTCCTTTTTTTTCTTTTTTTTTTAAATTTCGAAATCAATTTTAAAAATAGTGATGCAAATGCTCCTAATGTCTATATGCGATGCAATTTTAATGAAAGAAATTTTTTGTTAAGGGATTAGAAATTAATCTCTAATTTTTTAATGCAATTAAGAAACATTTAAACAAATTGCCAAAATTTAGGTGTTAACACACCTCCATGATTTTAAAATTTTTTATTAAACTTTATCGATATATGGGGGCTAATTAAATGAGTGACACACCCACAAAAGGTACACCTTTGACTTGAATTCACTTCCTTCTAACCACTAGGGGTTGCCCCAATGGCCAATCCGGGAAAACCCTCAATGATCACTCTTCTCACATGCAAAGGAAGAGGTCTAGAGTTTAATTTCCCACTTTCTCCAGAGGGTAGGGATGTTTAGTTTCAGGTATAAATTCAACTCTTACATTTTGCAAAGAGGTAGGATATAAATCCGAGAGTAATATGAGAATTAGAGTAGGATTGGAAAAAAAAAAACACACATCATAGCTGCCAGATAAACTTTGCAAAGGAATCATCACAAAGAGCATTGAAAATTTGTGGCCTTGCCTAGGTTAGGATGGGCTTGCTGAGTGTAGCCTTCGCTTGGGCAAGAGTCGACCTCGCCAGGTATCATCTTTTAGCATACTTGTTGACATAGTTTGTTATATGTCTTTTTACACTTGACATATTACTTAGAAAAGCTCGATTATCATGTTCACTCGCAAAGGATATGATTAACACCCTTAAAATTTCCATGTCAAACATTTACCTCGATGTAAGTGCCTTCATAGGTTCGGAATCCAGGTGAGCTCTTTCATTGCTATTAATGAGGTAAGCTTTCAATATACTCTAGATATTTATTTTAATATTTCGTTCAAGGTGTCTTTCTCATCTTTTTGTGGAGGATGACATGATGAGAAGTGGCCAAGAACAAGGAAGCCGCAAGCCAGACTACATGATTTTTGGCAAAAGTACAGTTCAAGTGTCAAAACTTGGCACGAAGGGACACTTAGGGTCTACATGGCAACGTTTCTGCTCCCGGGAACAGTTTCTGTTCAGAAATGTTTTTTCTTGTTTCTATTCCTGGGAACTGTTTCTGAGCATTTGAGGGTGTTTGATAACGGTTCAAAATTTTTACTCCGGGAACAGAAACACGTTTGGTAAAAATTTCTAATTTTTTGATTTTTTTGATTTTTCTTTTTCTTTTTTTTCTCCCTTCTTTTTGTTGGCTGCCGCCGGCGAGGCTCCAGCGAGCTCGCCTGAGACTCGCCGGAGCCTCGCAGGGCCACCGGCAAGGCTCGGCCTTGCAGGGCCACCGGCAAGGCTCGGCCTCGCAGATCCGGGCGAGGCCGAGCCTCGCGTCGGCCGCCACTGACAAGGCTCGGCCTCGCCCAGATCTGCGAGGTCGAGCCTCGCCGGTGGCCGGGCGAGGCTCGCCCGGCCTCGCGCCGCCTAGGCGAGGTTCGGCCTCGCCTAGATCTGCGAGGCCGAGCCTCGCCGGTGGCTCGCGCGGCCTCGCCGGTGGCCGAGCAAGGCTCCGGTGAGCTCGCCGGACCTCGCCCGGCTCGGCAAGCCGGCGGCGGCGGCGATGGGGCGGGCGAGGGGGTGGGAGGAGGAAGAGGAAGAGGAAGAAGAAGAAGAAAAAAAAAAAAAAAAAGAAAGGAAAAAAAAAAGTGTTTCTTAAAATTGTTCCCGGAACAAAAAAACAACCTTTTCTTGTTTCGATTTCTACTCCAAACCTGTTCGGGGAACAAATTTGTTCCGGGAACAAAAAAATTTACCAAACGCGTTTTTTGTTCCCTGGGAACAAAAAATCTGTTCCGAGAACAAAAGAACGTAAACGAGTGTTCCCCGGAGCGTTACATATAGGCCCTTAAGTGCTTTAAAATTACAAAAAATACACTTAATTGTCACTTTTTTTGAAAATTAGATCATTTAAGTGCCAACTCCGACGAAAACCGCTGGAAATCGGCGTGGCTTATTTTAATAATATAAATCACTTATGTGGCTCGTCGGAATCGAGTCGCCCAAAACAAAGTCGTTTTGCGTTGACGTGGCATTTTAAAAATGTATTAATTAAATAATATTAAAAAATTAAAAAATATATTTATTATAAAATTGATTAATTTTAAAAAAAAAGACGAGGAAGGGGAGGCGGTGAGGGCTGCCGAACCCTCCTCTTCCCTTTTTTTTTTAAAAAAATAAAATCAATTTTTAATTTCTTTCTAATCTGACTTGGACAATTTTTTTTTCTTAAAATTGCCACGTGGATATTTTATTTTGAAAAAAAAATGCTCCATCAGCAAATAAAATCGTCGAAAAATGGACACGTGGCAGTTTGGCCGGATTTTTTCGCCGTTGACACTTAACTGATCCTTTTTGCTTTAATTTTGACACTTAAGTGTACATTTTTGAACTTTTGGCACTTAAATATCCCTCCGTGCCAAGTTTTGGCACTCCAAGGATCCATATCTCCATGATTTTCAAATAAATAGATGCATATGTTGTGCTATTTGTTCGCTGATGATTGCTAGAAAGGTTAATTTTCTGCCATTCCTGTTTTGTAGGTGAGAGCTGATGGGATGATTAATGTGGTTGATTTGACCCACAGTTTGATGCATCTTTGTTAGGTTGTGCACATGTAATTGGCTAGCAGAGGTTGGTGTTGTCCATACAAATAAAAAAGGAAAGTGTCAAAAAAGTCCCATTGATGTTAATTTAGTTTTAAACATTTTGATTAAAGATCAATTTAATCCTAAAATTTTTGACATAATATAAATTTAGTCTCAAATTTTTTGACATAGTGCCAATTCAGTTTTTCTAACTAATTTTCACTGGATATTACTGACATGGGCACTAGTTGACCTACATGGCACAGTCGATGCTAAAGTAAACAACTTTTAATAATATTTTAAAAGATTTTGAATTATCTATTTATTTATTATTTTCTTTTGAAGTGCGGCAATCGGCTGGAGGAAGTGGAAGGGAAAAAAGAAAGAAAACGAAAAAAGGAAAAAGAAAGAAAACATTTAAAAAATCAAAAAATAAAATATTATTAAAAGTTGTCAATGCTAATGTCAGACTGTGCCACATAAGTTGATAGGTGTCAATATCAGCAATATCCAATCAAAATTAGTCAGAATGACTAAATTTGTACTAGGTCAAAAGGTTTATGAATAAATTGGCACAAATAAAAGCTTTAGAACTTTTTTGACACTTTTCCCTACAAATAAAAGAGGGAAAATTGTCCAAAAAGTCCTAAATGTCAATTCGATTCTAAACTTTTTAATTATGTCAATTGAATTCTAAACATTTTCACATGTTACCAATCCAGTCCATTAGACCAATTTTAACCACAAATCACTGACATGGACATCAATTGTCCTACGTGGTATAGCCGATATTGACATGAACAATTCTTTAAAATATTTTAATGTTTTTCTGAATTATTTTTCTATTATTTTTCTATTATTTTTATTTTTATTTTTTTTCTATTTTCTTCTTTTAATTTTTAAAAATTATTCATATCAACGTCGATCGTGTCACATATGATGACTAATGTCCATGTCAGGGATTTCTGACTAAAATTAGTCATATAAACTCAATTGACAAAACATAAATGGCATATGATTCAATTGTCATGCTCAAAAGATTTAGAATTAAATTGGTAGAAGTACATATATTTATGATTTTTATGGACAATTTTCTCAATAAAAGGTCGTGGGGGCATCGAGAATAATAGGATGGCCGTTTCATGTAAACATCATAGCCTGTTTAGTTGAACAAGGGTTGGACTATTGACTTTCTTGGAATATTTTAGCTAATATAATAGTTTGGGCCGACACATGCTTTATAATGCTTATGATTTAGCAACAAGTCAACTGGTGTTTGCATGGCAGAAAAACACTAGGTTTGCCGATAATTGTGCAGAACCACCTCAACTCTTCTCTCTCTGTCTCTCTGTCTCTCTCTCTGAATCCGGCTTGGAAGGTCATATCCTCCAAGTTAACCATAAAAAACAATAAAAGGCCTTCAAAATGGGCTCCAAGCTAACCCTTAATGCACAGTCAACCCCCGAATGCGTTTGTATGGACCTCATTTATAGACAAGTCGAATGTTAGGGGAGCTAAGGGGTTGTTCGGCATCACATGGAGAGAGAAAGAGAGATGGAGACACCACTCGGCAGGATTGTCGGTGCAAGGTCGAGGCTTGTTCAAGAAGACTTTTGATGAGGTGGCGTATAAAATTGGTTTATACAATCTTATAATGTGATCAAGGGCAACTTTTTTGCTCCTTTTTCCTTATCAATTTCTTTTATTGTTATTTTTTAATTCCTTTTCTGTTTGCTGAACTTGAAATGCATGTGAGTGGGACACAACTAAGGATGAAGAAGAACAAATTTAATTATAGTATCTTGGATTATACAACAGTACAAGGAAGCATTGGATTTGAATGGGTTTTATAAATGGTCAAGCACTACCCCTCCACATGTTCCCTATTAGTGTCAGAGATAATTTATTAGCACCGTGATCTTGAGTATCACATGGGATTTCTGCTTGCCCCGCATTTATTAGTGCCAAACCGGGTTTGCGCCCGAGAGCCACCACAATGATGTTTTCAACTTTGACTTTGCTTCTTCAATTGTTTTTTCCCCCTAGAGTAGACATTGACTTCAGTGATAATGACTAACAGGAGACACAACACACCAGGAAAAGAACATATATTATCTTATAAAAAAAATCACCACATGTGTTGTCCGATTTTATGATACGTTATTCAGAAACAAGAATTAGTTGACTATGAATAAAACATCCAATTGACCAAGAAATAATTATATAAATGGTCCATGAACTTTGGCTTAATGCACAATGACATTCCTGAACTTTTAATTAATTCAATATAATTTCTAAACTTTAGCTCAATATACGGTGTCATTCCTAAATTTTTAATTTGTTCAAAGATCTCTAAACTTTTAGTACATGTTTAATCTACTCTGTATCGAAAAAGTCATACCCCAAAAGAATCAATAAAAAAAAAGTGTAAGGCAACCAAGTCAACCCTTCATGAGCATGAACTAGAGAATATGGACGTTGAGCAGTGATTCAACCCCCTTTTTATTAAAGAGGAGCTGCATGAAATATGGGATTTATTGTGATCCACGTTCAACTCATCTTTTGATTATATTTGCAGAGCTCAGGAGGGATTGATCCACAAATGTTGGAACCGCACAGAACAGTTGCAAACCGCCCGAGTCTTGCACCGAGACCCAGTCGCCCCGCACCTTAGCTCATCTCACTTCCGACTTCCATTGCAAATCACGGCCAATGTCACCACTCCATGTCGTGGCCTTAGTCCCGAGCACAACCATAATTCAGCCTAGCCAAAGTCACCGATCACGCTGAAATGTGGCAAACACAAATTGCCACGCTAATCTAGCCACCCAAATTAGCAATATAAGAGTCATTACTCCCCAGACTTCATCATCGTCGCCCTTCCGTGGGAGAATTGCCACCTAAATCAAGCTCTAGAACACGGTCTGAGCTGCACCACGCTGAAAGCAGTCAACACTGTCATTGTTGAAGCCGTCCAGGCTGTCACTGCACTTGCCAACCATCGTTGCTGCCTTTGGAGGACTTGCTGCCGCCACCACCTGATTCGACTCATGGCTAAAATTGAACCATGGGGCAAAAGTTTCCTCAAGATTCAAAATGGATGGTAGAAGAAAACGGTAACGTGGAATAATTGATGTTAAGTATTTCAGAAAGCTTGCTTTGCTTTTTTTCCATATCTCACGTATGTTTGAGAAGCTCTCCCTTGTTCATCTTGTTAATGGATTAATTTTAACAGTCTAATTATAACAAAAAAAAAGTCAGGGACTCGAGCGCATGAAATTAAGCCGAACTAAGCGTAGAGTTGGATTTCGCCCTCCCATCATACGAAATATGAGGTCTGATCGAAAATTCCTTTACACTGACGAAAAGGTAAAACAGATAAGACAGTAGAAGGGAGCGAACACGAGAAAGGAAGTCCCATCTCACGCTATATCTTCCGTAAGCAATCGTACGCTATATATATCTATATAATATAATATAATATAATGAGCTCCCTGGCCGAACGCCTGGCTGGTCCAGCTCCAAGAAATGGCATGTGGAAAAATTAATGTTAAGATAATCCCAGCTCCCGGTAAGGCCGGTGAGTCCATAAATAGGTACGGGAGCCTGCATTGTGAATGAACTCGGTAGAGGTCAATCTTTACTTTGATTCAATGGCATTTTCTAGTAAGATGACGATCCAATTTGGCCAACTCAAGTGCAAGCTTTTCCCTCCTTTTTCTCCTCCTTCATTGTGTTTAAGCGTCCTAAACAAGAGAACATCACAATTCCTATTGCCGTCCCCTCCCATCTCTTTAGCTTCTTTCTTTCCAATCCACTTCTCTTCTCTCAAACATAGCCTCACAGCCAGGCCACGGCTCTTCTTTCCTCCCTCCTCCATCCCTTGGTGGGTTCACGATACATTCATCAGTTATAAACAGGCTGACACACGCCACTTCGTGAGCCATCTCCATGATGCTCTTGAGCGGAGCAAGATAAGGGCCTTCATCGACCGCAGTCTAGAAAGAGGACTAGAGATTGCACCTGCAATTTTTGAAGCGATTGAGCGGTCAAGGAGTGCCATCGTGGTCATCTCTCAGACCTTTGCCTCCTCGCCATGGTGTTTGGATGAGCTGGATAAGATCCTCGAGTGCAAGGAAAAGAAAGGCCAACTGGTGTTCCTAATTTTCATGGACGTTGACCCCAAAGAGATGCGTGAACAGTCTGGACCATTTAAGCGGATTGGCCAAAGCGAGAAGGGTTTTGGGAAGGAGAATTTTGACAAGGTGCGAAGGTGGAGAGATGCCCTCCGTAAAGCTGGCAATATGACTGGTTGGTCTCTTGGCAACAGGTACTATCTTCCTTAAGTGTTTTCTTGAGACGATTCCTTAAATCTCTAAAGAACAATGATTTGCGCTGCTGCCCATTTCCCTCATGCATAACTTCCCTCACTTACTCTGAGTCCCGTCGTGGAACACATACAAGTGGATGAACTCCAAAGCATATGAGCTACTTTTTTCTAGAGGAGATTATCAGAAGCATCATGCCTTCGTTCGTTAAGTTAACGAGAACCAAAATGGGCACGTCCAGACAATCTTTCACGGCCAACACAGGGTAAACCCTAGCTGTGATGCAACACTTCCCTTCACGGAAGCTCTCCACTATGGAATGATCTATCTGTCAAAGGCAAAAAGGAAAAAAAAAAATTTGTGGTCAGTCTTTCTATTGTTTGCACTGTACTACCTAGCTAGGGTTTGAAAGAAAGTTCAGCCTCCAGTTTGTTTCTCTTCTATCTTTTTCATTGCCTGCTCTTAAATCTCTCTCCTCTCTCTCTCTCTCTCTCTCTCTCTCTCTCTCTCAACTTTCTACGTTATTTCCTTGTTTGGCCAACAAACTCTCTATAGTACAGAGCATAGACAATATTTTCATTGACTTATTTCTATCCCTTTTCTTTTAATTTGTTGCTTAGACTCCATTTATTTCATGAAAAATGAATTATTCAAAAAAAATTTCTTTTAAAAATGATCGCTTGAAATAATTAGTTAATGAAAAATGTTTTTCCTTCTCAACAAAAAAATATTTTAAACATTTTAAATATATTTTTCATTTGTTCATTTCTTAAGAGATATAATGTTATTTTTAGAAAAATATTTTTCAAATTATTCATTTTCCACAAAATAGATCTTAAACAATTCATCAAAAAATTTCTCTCTTGTTTGTTACATATACATAATATTTTGTACATATATGCATCACGAAGAATTTTTATCTTTGGAATGTTGACCTCAAATTTAGCATAGTTTTTCTTAGGGCAACATTCAACAAAAGAGCTTGCTGGGTATGTGAAGAGATAAATTTATCCTGCAGCTATATGGTACTTGTTGAACAATAATTTCTTGCATCTTATTTCTCTCGTCACGGACTAACTGTACTGACAAAAGAAAGTCAAATTTGAGAGGAGACTGAGCTGCTTACGCACAGTTCAACCTCTCACATGTCACTATATACTGTTATAGCGGATTGGATAATAAATTAGATTAGTTGGACAATACCCTAAGTTCTAGAATGTAATCTTATCGATCTTTTCTTTTACTGGCACGGAGAACAAGAGTCACGCCTTTAGTTGTTGATAATTTACAGACTTGAAGCTGAATTCATCCAATCCGTTGTGGAGAAAATCTCGAAAAGACTGAGCGGCTTTGGCATGAACCAGCTTGCTTTCCAACCAGTTGGGTTAGATTCTCAGCTACAAGCCTTGTATTCATTACTTCAATTAGCGGTTGAGGATGTCCGAATCATGGGAATTTCCGGAACAAGTGGAATAGGAAGGACTACACTTGTGAGAGCTTTGTACCACCAAATTGCAGATCAATTTGAGTGGAGTTGCTTTCTGGCAAATGGAAAAGATATATTGAGCCAAGATGGCCTCATCAAAATGCAGGAGACCATTTCTGGTGACATTCTTGGCTATGGTATTCCAGAGTTCGGTGACAATATTCAAGTAGTGACAAACTTCATGAGGAGTAAACTTCACAAGAAGAGGATTTTGTTCGTGTTTGATGATGTTGAAGGGTTGTTGGAGCCTTTGAGCCACCTGATCAAAGCAATGAACTTGGGCTTGGGAAGTAGAGTCATTTTGATCTCTCAACATGAAGAAACAATAATCGGTCTATGTAGGGATATCTATAAGGTAAGAACGCTAAATGATGATCAAGCTCTTGAGCTTTTCAGTTGGAATGCATTCCAAGAAAGATATCCCAAAAGTGATTATGAGATGCTCGCAAATTGCTTCACCAATTTTTCCAAAGGGCTTCCGTTAGTACTCACCCTGATGGGTTCTTTCTTGAGCGGCAATAGTGTCAAGGAATGGCAGGGAGCTTTTGATCGACTGAAAGAAATCCCTCATGGAAACGTTCATGAAATAATGAGGATTGTTATCAATGGCTTAGAGGCTAATGAGAGGACAATTTTTCTTGACATCGCATGTTTTCTTAATGGATATGACAAAGCAGAGATCCTCAAGTCCCTAAACCAATGTGGTATCCATGCCAATAGTGGGATTGAGATTTTGACTCAAAAGTCGCTCATATACATTGATGAAAATAATAAAATACAGATGCATGATTTGCTTCAAGAAATGGGTAGACGAATGGTGATTCAAGAGTGTCCAGAAAGCCCTGGCAAGAGAAGTAGAATATGGCATCATGAGGATGCTTTACAAGTGGTTAGGCAACATTCGGTAAGATTTAAGCATAAACCTAAAAGGAAAAAATTTGAACATGTACATCTTTTTGTGGACTTCAATTTTACATGGTAGTAAAAACATTAGATTGCATAACTAGGATGGCCACATATGCAATTTTGCCAATTAGGGTTTAAGCAAGAAATCTAGGGTTTAGGATCTTTATTTCTTGCTTTGTTAAATTTCTCCATAAAATTACAATGTTTATTGTTTAGCTGACAGTTATATAACCTAGTATATATCCTCTTGTTTGCCCTTTCATTATAAGATGAGTATATCTTCATTTAGAAACGGCGTGTGTTATGATGGTTTTTAGACCAGCACTGTTTTAATATAAAATTAAACATCGTTCTTAGAGTTAGACTTGTTTTTGAACGGTTTAGATATTTGCTTGTTTTCAAGTGCTTCCGATATGCATAATTATTTTTATTTCGCTCTAACAGGGAACAAATGCAATTGAAGGCATTAAATTAGAGAAGGTTGACATAGAAGACTTGATTTTGAATGCAGTCTCATTCAAAAATATGAAGAAACTTAGGTTATTCATAATGTCTGATCATGTCCCTCATTGTGGACCAGCCGGACATCTATCGGAAAAGCTGCATAGGTTTTTTGCACCAAACAAGAATAACATGTTCGCATATTGGGAGATGCTGCTGAAGCAAATTTCCAAGTTCTGTTTTCGGGGAGCCTGAAGAACAAGATCACCGAATGCGAGAGGGGGAATGGAGGAATAAATCTTGGTGGTGGTTTCCAACTAACTGAAATAATCTTGTATTTTGTACTGCCTTGTGATAAATTCTTATAGAGATGGAATTGAAGTAGCCATGTTAAAGATAATTAGGAAATTCTCTCGGAAAATTTTCTATTTTTGAGGTATTTAATAATTCTATTGATTCTATGTATATCTCAAGATCGCACATATATATTCTTTGGTTTTACATATCTTGATTGGTACATATTATCTTAGATAATGTCATAAGGTTATAAATAAGTTGATGTATTTATCATTGTAATACATCAAAATATACATAAATTCCAGATTCCTCTCTTCCACATTATACACAAATTCCAAAATTCTCTTAATCCACAAAACCAAAGTATTAGACTTTTGCAGCAGGAAAGGAAGTGATAAATTTTTTGTCATGAAAGATGAGTACGATATTTCCAAAGTATTTAACAAGTAGATCAAAGAGAATGTTCCAAGGTAAATTGGGTACTATCAATTCTGTTGAGGAAACTCCTAGTTTTGATGTTTACAAAACATTTTATGATTGAGATTCTTACTAAACTCTTGAAGAAAAAGAACTCAGGAAGACTTAGGCTTTAAAGTCTGCTTGGAGCAGAAGATAAAGCTTGGGGTGCCTTAGAGTCTGCCAGCTTCAGACGAAAGAGTCTTCCAGACTGAGAATTAAAGTCTGACCGTACAGGCATCGAGAATTAAAGTCCGACCGTACTGCATCGAAATTCTAAGCGAGACTCGTAACTTAAAGTCTATCGACTTAAGGTGTATCTACAAGATAAGATCACCAACGGTAGAGTATTTCACTTACCTTATTCATGTTGATTCTATTAATCTAATTTACAGGATCAATTAGTGGACAACTTCCAAAGAAGAATAGAGCACTTATGGAAGCCCGTGATTTCGATTGTATAGGCGAACAGAATCTAAGGGGATCGATCTACTCTCAACGGTCAAAAAGACTTGCCTTATAAAGTCTCGGGGTCCGGGAAAGGAAAGACGGAACTCTCACGGAAAGAGCCAACGGTCGAATGTGGCTTGGAGAGTATTTAAGGATAGGTTGTGACTTAGGGGAAGTTAAGATGAACATTATTCCAAAGCTGATTCTGTTCTTCAACTGTTGTTCATAGAGCGTATTTGAGTGATCTCAGTGTATTACAAAAGAGAGTGACTTAGTGAGACAGATTTTCACCAAGTATAAACACTCGGAAGTGTGTAATCACCGTTGATCATATAGTGAAATACAGCCGATTGGCTGGTCGCCGGAGAGTGGACGTAGGCTTGTCTAAAGCCGAACCACTATAATCGTGTTTGCAATCTTCTCTAACTCTCTCTATTTACTTTCTGTTTGTGGATTGCAATAATCTCATATTAGTTGCGCGTAAAATCCCTAAACACCTATTCACCCCCCCTCTAGGTGCATACACTAGTTACATCAATTGGTATCAGAGCCTCGTGCTCAAGTTTTGAAGTGTTTGTTACTTCTAAGTTAAAGATCCTCTATGGCTAGTATTCTTGCACCAGGTTTAATTGAAGGGCAGAGCAACACCCGTCCACCTTACTTCGATGGCAAGGATTACAATATCTCGGAAGAATAAAATGAAAGCTTTCCTCAGTCGAAAGATCCACCGGAATGGGATGTGGTTGAGAGGGGAATTGAGCCCACTGATAACATCAGAAAGACTTCAAAGAGTACTGATGAGAAAGAAACAGAATCATCAGCCACTCTCTCTCCAGAAGAGATAACAAAGAGACAAACTCTTGATGCAAAGGCTATTTACTCCCTCTATTGTGCTTTATCATCTAATGAATATAATCGTATATCTTCTTGTGATACAGCGAAGGAAGTATGGGATAGACTACATGTGACATATGAAGGAACTGATCGTGTCAAGGAAACCAAAGTAAATATTTTACTTGGTCAATACGAGTCCTTCAAGATGAAACAGGAGAGTCAATAGGAGATATGTTCGCCGCTTTACGTAAATTGTAAACGGTTTGGCATATCAAGGACAGCCTGTTCTCGGACCAATGAAAGTCAACAAACTCCCGAGAGGATCTGTCAAAAGAATGGAACAATGTGAAGACATCTATCGAGAAACTCGCGGATTTCACCACTAACGTTGATGAGCTTGTAGGCACTCTGCGGTCCCATGAGGCAGAACAAATGAACGAGGAAGTGGAATCCAGAGGTAAGAAGTCTATCGCTCTTAAGTCTAATACCGACTCGATGATACGATTCGAAGAAGAGCTGGATGATGAGGAACTAGCACCGCTGATCAAAAAGGTAAAGAAACTAAACAGAAAAGGCAGAAAATTCAACAACGAAAAACAAAGCGAGCCGGTTTGGACAACGCAGTCCGATGACGATGATGATTATGCCAAAGAGGTAATTTGTTTTGAGTGTAAGAAAAAGGGGCACATTAAAAGAATTGTCCCGAGACTCAAAAAGAACAAATGAAAGTTTGAAAAATACAAGAAGGCTCTCAAGGCTGAAACATGGAGCGATACGAAGTTGAGGATAGTGAAGACGAATATGGAAACATTTGTCTTATGGCACATTCGATTCAGATTCTCGAATCGACTCGGCACTGCAGGCGAGAGAAATCGAGGTAAATCATTCGATATTCCTTTAGAAGTTTCAGATTATATAAATGAGCTTTGTTCTAATCTAAAAACTACTTTGAAAAGGATCTCCACATTAAAAAAGGAAAATTACAAGTTGATTAAACAGAACGATTTTTTGAAGGAAAATTTGGATGATTTCAAAAAGGAATTTTTGGAAATAAAGGAAAATCGAGAGGTTCTTTTAAATGAAAATGAATCTATCAAAAAGGATCTTTTGAAAGCAAAGGAAAATCAAGATTCTTTGCAAAAAGAGAATGATGTTTTCAAAAAGGAATTTTTAGATATTACCACAAAGTTCTCAAAAGGATCAAAACCCTTCAGCATATTCTTTCTATTCAAATTCCTTATTATGACAAGTCGGGACTTGGCTTTTATAAAGAAAATGATACCTTGATTGATTTTCCTAAAGTCAAGGAAAGAATTAGACAGAGACCTCCTCGACAAGTTTACAAAAATCATTTCAAAAGTAATTTTGTTAAACCCATTGGTAAGAATAATCTTAAATGTTCTAATTGTGGAGAAAAAGAACATTTTGAAAACAAATGTCCTAAAGTCGGAGACCTGTTCAAAAGAATTGGATAGAAAAAGCTTATACTACTAACTATAATGGACCCAAGAAAATTTGGGTACCAAAGAAAAAATGAGTTCTTGTAAACATTGCGGGTAAGCTTCAAAAGAAAGAAGAAATGGTACTTGGACAGTGGATGCTCGAGACACATGACTCGGAGATTCAAAGATGTTCATTGAATTTGAGAAAATTAAGGGAGGAACAGTTTCTTTTGGAGGAAATACTAAAGGAAACATTATAGGACTGGAACTGCCAAGATTGGCAGCCTAATCATCAACAACGTTTCTCTAGTCAAAGGATTAAACTACAATCTTCGAGCATCAGCTAGTTATGTGATGCTGGTTTCGAATAAACTTCAAAGAGAACTTATGTTCGGGAACAAGCATTGACTCTTCACGTACTTTTATCGGGCGAAGACATGGGAACATTTATCTTACGGATATAAATGTAGACACTACAAAATGTCTTTTATCGTCCAAGACGAAGCAGATTTGTGGCACCGCAAACTTGGACATGTCAGCATGAATCAAATTTCCAAGCTTGCCAACAAAAGGCTTGTTCGTGGGTTACCTTCACTAAATTACAAGAAAACAGAACTTTGCTCGCATGCACACTTTGGGAAAACAGGTAAGAAGTTCTTTTAAATCTAAAAAGCATATATCCACTAACCGTGTGTTACAGCTTCTTCACATGGATTTGTTTGGACCTACCAGAACTTATAGCATCGGAGGTAAGAAGTACTGTCTTGTGATTGTAGACGATTACTCTCGATTTACATGGGTATTTTTTCTTGCTAATAAAGGAGATACATTCTCATTTTTCTCAACATTTGCAAAGAAGGTTCAAAATGAAAAAGGTTACTCTATTTCAAGTATCAAAACAGATCATGGGAGAGAATTTGAGAATCAAGACTTTTCAGACTTTTGTGATAAAAATGGTATACAGCATACTTTTTCATCTCCCTACACTCCGAACAAAATGGAGTTGTGGAGAGAAAGAATAGATCTCTGCAGAAATGGCCGAACATTGCTTATAGAAAGCAAGGTGGCAACTCGGTTACAGGCGAAGCAGTTTCTACTTCCTGTCATATTATTAATAGAATTTTTCTAAGACCTATTCTTGAGAAAACTCCCTATGAGATTTTGAAAGAAAGAAAACCCATTGTTTCATACTTTCGAGTTTTTGGTTGTCCTTGCTATATTCTTAAAAATGTTAATCGTCAATCTAGTAAGTTTGAAGAAAGGTCAGATGAAGGTATTTTTCTGGGCTATTCAAACTCTAGCAAAGCATATAGAGTGGTCAATAAAAACACTCGGACAAAGTGGAAGAATCCATGAATGTAAAGTTTCGGAGACTCAGGTTCCAAAACAAAGTGTTACGGTGCATGAAGAATCGCACAGATCTTTGTACCGGAAAGATCATGTTTCAACATAGCAGAATCTTCTCAGAAATAGTCAAAGAAGGAATTCATGAAGGAGAATCAACTCAGCCTAATATTTCTGCATCCACGAAGATTCTGAAGTTCGAACAGTAAACCGGAAGCATAAGTCTAGTCATCCCAAAGAGCTCGTGATCGGAAACATCAACGAGGGGATTCAAACCAGATCAAGGAACAAAAAAGATACGGTATTGTTGCACTTATTTCTGAAATTGAACCCAAAGGTATTAATGAAGCTCTGGAAAATGAAAGCTGGATAGAGGCAATACAAGAGGAGCTTCATCAGTTCAAGAGAAATGATGTATGGGAATTAGTTCCTAAACCAAAAGGACGGACAATTATCGGTACCAAATGGGTCTTCGAAACAAAGTAAATGAACTTGGAAAAGTCACCAGAAATAAGGCAAGACTTGTGGCAAAAGGTTATTCCCAACTGAGGGAATAGATTATGATGAAACCTATGCTCCAAAGTGGCAAGATTAGAAGCAATCGACTTTTACTTGCCTATGCTTGTTATCAGAATTTCAAACTATTTCAAATGGATGTAAAGAGCGCCTTTCTAAATGGGTTCATCAAGGAAGAAGTCTATGTGGAACAACCACCGGGTTTGAGGAAACAAGAAAGCGATCATGTTTTCGGATCGAAAAAAGGCCCCGTATGGGTGAAACAAGCACCTTGAGCCTCGGTATGAACGACTCGGTAAGTTTTTATTAGACAACAACTTCAAGAAAGGTATGGTTGATACAACTTTATTTATCAAGAAAGCAGGTAAGGACATCCTTTTAGTACAAATTTATGTAGATGATATTATCTTTGGTTCTTCTAATGAAAGTTTGTGCAAGAATTTCTCAAAGTCTATGCGGGAGGAATTCGAGATGAGTATGATGGGAGAACTTACTTTCTTCCTAGGACTTCGATTAACCAATCAAAACGAGGAACATTCATTCATCAAGAGAAATATTCCAAAGATTTGGTTAAGAAGTTTGGGATGGAAAACTGCAAGAAGACCGAAACTCCAATGTCAACTTCCATTAAACTTGATCAGGATGAATCTGGAAAGAAAGTTGATCAGAAATCTTATAGAAGTATGATTGGGTCTCTTCTCTATCTTACTGCATCCAGACCAGACATTATATACAGTGTATGTGTATGTGCTCGTTTTCAAGCAGATCCAAGAGAATCTCATCTTACAGCAGTTAAGCGTATTATCAAGTACATAGCTACTTATCCATCTCTGAGTCTGTGGTTCCCTAAAGAAACAGACTTTACTCTCCTTGGCTACTCAGATGCTGACTTAGCAGGATGTAAAGTAGACAGAATAGTACATCCGGAACATGCCGTTACTTGGACAAATGCTGGTATCATGGTCTTCTAAAAAGCGAGAACACAAGTGGCTCTATCAACCGCAGAGGCGAGAATATGTTGCTCTTGGAAGCCGTCGCTCACGATTTTATGGATGAAACAGCAACTATTGGATTATGGAAAGGAAGAAGCTTGCACTAAAATAAGATGTGATAATACGAGTGCTATAAACCTCACCAAGAATCCAATTCTACATTCCAGAGCAAAGCACATTGAAATCAAACATCACTTTATTAGAGACCATGTGCAAAATGGAGATATATATGTGGAATTTATTGATTCTAAGAATCAATTAGCAGATATCTTTACAAAGCCGCTGGACAAAGGTACATTCGATTCAATATGTGGGAGATTAAATATTATTAACCCTTTTTTGTAAATCCTATAAGAGCAGGGACAAAGTCTCGAGAAAAGGAATCGTCCTGGACAGACTATTGAAAAAGGAAATTATGGTATTTTGGGAAGGTATGTTATCTCCTTAATTCAATCTGGTCAATCCTTGGTAAGTTTCATTAATCTGCATGATTAATTTGTATATTTTTGGCATGTGCTTATTGAATATTTTTGAGTTTAAAATAACTGCCGTTTTAATTTGTTTTGAATCGCGACTGTTCATTTGTTCTTCTAACGAGGGGGGTATAAAAACGTATAAAGTCGGGATGTCTTTTAACTCTTGTAACGCTTTTGAAAAAACCCTAACAGAGAAAAACTCTTTCTAAATCTTCTCCAAAAACAAAATCTCTTCAAACATGGCCTCGAGATCCTCCGTATCCAGATCAAGATCTCCATCCTCAAGAAGGAGATCAAACAGGATTGCTGGGCAAGGAGGAAGAAGAGTCGAGAGAGGACGACGCATTTCGATCTCACACGAGACCTCCGAAGATACCCAAGAACATTCTCCAAGAGTCTCCTCTCAAATAATCCTGAAGAATCTTCAAGAGCCATCATATCACAATCAAGAACGACATTACTCACGAAGAGGTACGCCCGGGACTAACTCTACCCACACCGACCGAAAGCCCTCATGTAATATTGAGGAGATATGAGAAATTAGTCCAGAGAAATGTTAGAGATGATGTCAAATTGTTCTTCTTGAGAAAGGAAGGATATGCGAATGAACTCGGGCTCATTCAAGCAAAGACAGCCACAGATTCACCAGCCACTCACACGTAACAAGTGAGTGATAAAGGGAAAAGCAAGGATAGTATGAAGGATGATGATGAGAACATATACAGAAATTTTGAAGTTAGAATGGGTATAGCCGCCGTAGTTCGAAATACAAGCGGGAAATTATTTCGATCCGAGAACATAAAACCTTCTTCAACAGACTGATGGATCGAGGAATCATGAACCACAGAATTGTGGATTTTGATTATTTGGATGCTGCTGAAGTAAATCTGCGAGAAAGCCTTGAAAAATTGCAGATGGACCAATTTTGCACTGATTCTGCTGCTGTTTATCCTGAACTAACAGCATACTTTTACTCGAATTTAACATTTCTCTCTCCAGATCGAATGCAATTCAGTGTGAATGACAGGTTCTATGATGTTAGTACAGACACTCGGCTGACATTATAAAAGTTGAAAGAGGAGCATTCAGGCCAATAGACGTCTCCTATGAAACAGTTTGTAAGTTTCTTACAAAGTCTGTAAGGGCCACTATCACTTATCCTCTTCTAACTTCGCAAGAACTATTTTGCATAAGATTATTATCAGCTGTATTCGTCCAAAAGCCTCATCAAAAACTGATGTATCTAAATTTGAGGCCAAGTTAATGTGGGCTATTGAAAAGGGAGTACTGTTCTCACTGCCTCACACAATATTACTGCACATGTATCGGACGGTGTCAAAGGAGAAAGGGCAGCTACCCTATGGAGCTTTAGTAACAAGGATTTTTGAGCATCTAAAAATAGACATACCCAGTAAATTCAGCACTAAAACTCTTCCCACAATGGCTATTGACATGAAGATGATCAATAAGATGAGATTGAAGGACGTTGCAGAGACTTGGAGACGAAAGGAAAAGGAATTGGCTAGAGCAGAGACAGCAAAAAGAAAAGGTAAAGAGTTAGCTGCGCCGAGCCAAGTTCTAAAAGGAGAAGACAACTTCTACCGGTAGATGAAGAAGAAGAAGAAGAAAGCATCTCCGCAATTCTGGCAAATATGCGTCAAACTTCTCGAGAGAATGTCGAACTGAAGCGAGTAAACAAACGCGGAAAACATTCTCAACACGTAAGAACATGAGAAGAATGATGTATCTGAATTGGCGGAAGATCCAGAGGAAGATCCAGAAGAAGATCCAGAAGAAGAAGATCAAGAAGAAGAGGAAACAGAAGAAGAAGACGAAGAGGGAGATAAAGAAAGGGAAAAGGAAGGGCAACAAGGACAGAATGAAGCATCAATTCGGGGGAGCATCTTTCTGAAAATATTGAAATTCAAATACCGAAGCTTCATCTGGGAATGCTGATTATCGAAGATCTTGGCACTTCTAACCGAGATCAAGGATCGGCAGATTGAAATGGAAACCTCCTTCACAAAAGATCGGAAACTCTTGAGAAGACCGTCAATCAATGTATTGACAGGATTGAAAAGTCTGCATCGGATATGGAGGATTTCACCCTTGTTCGGACCCCAAACAAGAAACCTTCTTAAAAACATCTTCTGTCTTAGAAACTGTTGTGAACTGACTAATTCTTTTTGAGGTTGACAAAAAGGGGGAGAGTAATATGGCTTTTGACTTTTGATGGTTATTAACTGTTGATGATTTGATAGTTGGATGCATGACATAGTTGGCTTCTGGTTTTATGCTTTATTATGGCTTTATTATGATGTTAATGCATGATACTAAAATGTCTAATAATATTTTCTTATATGCCTATTACACCGATGAAATGAGGTTATGTTGCTGCTATACAGGGTTGATATGAGTTATTCTTATAAGTTGTGCAGGATATTTGGAAGTAGACTCTATCTAACCATATTTTGCAGGAACTTAAAGCCATATGACTGAAATGTTTTGTCATCATCAAAAAGGGGGAGATTGTTGAGGAAACTCCTAGTTTTGATGTTTACAAAACATTTTATGATTGAGATTCTTACTAAACTCTTGAAGAAAAAGAACTCAGGAAGACTTAGGCTTTAAAGTCCGCTTGGAGCGAAGATAAAGCTTGGGGTGCCTTAGAGTCCGCCAGCTTTCGACGAAAGAGTCTTCCAGATCGAGAATTAAAGTCCGACCGTACCCTGATCGAGAATTAAAGTCGACCGTACTGCATCGAAATTCTAAGCAGACTCAGAACTTAAAGTCTGTCAGACTTAAGGTGTATCTACAAGATAAGATCACCAACGGTAGAGTATTTCACTTACCTTATTCATGTTGATTCTGTTAATCTAATTTACAGGATCAATTAGTGGACAACTTCCAAAGAAGAATAGAGCACTTATGGAAGCCCTGATTTCGATTGTATGGGCGAACAGAATCTAAGGGGATCCGATCTACTCTCAACGGTCAAAAAGACTTGCCTTATAAAGTCTGTCCAGGAAAGGAAAGACGGAACTCTCACGGAAAGAGCCAACGGTCGAATGTGGCTTGGAGAGTATTTAAGGATAGGTTGTGACTTAGGGGAAGTTAAGATGAACATTATTCCAAAGCTGATTCTGTTCTTCAACCGTTGTTCATAGAGCGTATTTGAGTGATCTCAAGTGTATTACAAAAGAGAGTGACTTAGTGAGACAGATTTTCACCAAGTATAAACACTCGGAAGTGTGTAATCACCGTTGATCATATAGTGAAATACAGCCGATTGGCTGGTCGCCGGAGAGTGGACGTAGGCTTGTCTAAAGCCGAACCACTATAATCAGTGTTTGCAATCTTCTCTAACTCTCTCTATTTACTTTCTGTTTGTGGATTGCAATAATCTCATATTAGTTGCGCGTAAAATCCCTAAACACCTATTCACCCCCCCTCTAGGTGCATACACTAGTTACATCAAATTCAAATATCGGTATTCATCAAATCTGTGACGGAGGAATTAAAGAAATCGATTATATGAGATGGATCCAAACAGAGGACGCAATATGTCAGTTACGCAAAATGTGGATAGTAGTTTCAACACCCCTACATTCAAAGCAATCAGTAGAAATCTTCAAGTTACTCTTTGAAAGGTTTCTTTTGATAGGAAAAGGCTACAAGAAGTGCTCAATTTGATGTTGATCATTTTGGCAACCTCATTCATTCCATAGAAAAATTAGAGATCAATTCTGACCCCTAGAAAAATTATTAGTTAAATTATATATAGATGTTAGGAGCATTTTAATTGAGCCCACGTGGACTGCTCTAATTAGATTGAAGCTAATGGACTAAAAGCAAGGGGCTCTGAGCTTAATTAGATTAATTGGACTAAGCTTGTATAAATTGAAAATTTGGCCAAGTCAATTAATAATTTAATATGGCCGAATTTTTGCATATAATATGCATGTTGGGTACTAGACTTGGATATATTATGTTAGTTGATCAAAGTTGAGGAGCAATTGGGGAATTATATTGTAAAATCTAGAGAAATTTCCAAATTAGGGCTTGCAATGCCTTCATTTTTTCAAATAAGGATTTGAAATGGATTTTATTTCAAATAAGGAGCGTATAAGTGGCCACGTCGGTTTCGAAAAAGAGTCTAAGCTCACTAGTTGAGAAGGGAAATTTTGTCTTTTTCAATTTTTAAAATTTTTTCCTTTTCTATTTTTCTTTTCAAAAAAAAATATATAACTTATCAAAAATGGAAGAACAAAGACCCCACTTGCCTATGGCCATCGACCCATCACTGCCGAGACAGTGGTCACGACCCCTCCCACCTCTGTTTTTCCATTTATTTAAGTTTTATTTTAAAAAAAAATTATCTAATTTAATTTAAATTTAGATTGTGTTTGGACAAAATATCCCTGATTGACTAGAATATTTTGCTAGCCAACGAGTTAGTGAGGCTAGGTCCTTATTTGAAACACCCATATCGACTTTAGACCTTTCTTTGGAATGATATAGTAACTTCAATAACTTATTTGAGAAAATGAGGGTATTTCGAGTGTTTATTTGAAATTTTCTCTAAAATTTTTTGGGAATCGGCATAATTTCATAGGCTCACAATATTTTTGAGGGTGCCAAATGTCAAAAGGGAAGAATAAGTCTCACAGCTTATGAGCATGGACAAGACTCCGTCGGATGAAGTAAAAACAAGAAAGAAAATAGAATTGAGGATACGTGGGGGAACATATCTCGAGATGTCCTGAAGGTAAAGAGTGTCATATATTCTAAAGTGAGAAAGTAGAGATAGTGGAGATGATCGAAAAATTTGAGACTATAAAAGAGGGATCATCATGGCTGAAGGAAGGGGGGACACGACGCAGAGAAAATTACACAAGGAGAGAGATCCTTCACCCACGAACGCTCCACCTTTTGTGGTCTCCATAGAAAATGTTCAGAAGAAGTCATTCTCGCTTGCGCCCGGCGTTCACGACTCGTTTCCACGATTCCGGAATTCAACCGTAACGTCCAGCAACATCCGCGAAGCCACTGTAGCGGCGGGTTTTCCGGGGTCGTCCCAGTAGCGTCATCGTAATCTTCCGTCACGTTCCCTCGACAATCAGCCATTCAGACGATTTCAAACGACTCTGCAGCCTCAGCACCAGACCAGCAAGCTTCAGCCTCCCTCGACGGCTTGCCATGGTGTTCTTCAACCAGTCCAACAGCTGCTGACGCTGCCCCGCACCTCCTCAACCACAGTGCGGTTCAAGCCCAACACCGGTGAAACTCTCTAGGCTTAGTATACATTAGCTTCTCTTTTGGTGGTTCTTCCCCTATGGGAATGTGGCGACATTCGAGTACCACATTATAATTTCCATAAATTACTCCAAATAGGTTTGGCACCGCCGTTTGTTTAAGGATGAAATTTAGGTAGCGCAATTTCATAAACGTTTAGATAGATCGAGTTTCCCATTAGCGATAGAGGATTAGGTTTGTTTATCAGTAAGGACTATGACATCCTACGATTAAGATGAAAGAAAGTTTTGTCAAGGTGCCAAATTCTATCTTAGTCTCAAACATCTTTGATGATTAGCACTTCATCGCAGCAAATGGGGGCTTGTATAAGATTGCGTAAGGGGCTTTTTATGAAATTGTCTTCCTGGAAATGAATTCCCGATTGAGATAATCCATTTTATACATTTTTGTAGCGTGTCCAAATCTTTAACGAAACTCTTTCAAATGAAGTGCTTTCCTTCTAGTGCCATGGCTTGAAATCGAGTCAAAGGCGAGATATGTATTTTACTTTAAGAAAGTGACATCATGACTTTTCAAGCGGTTGGAGGTGTTAGAGATAATCTTTTTGAGAAAGCCCCGTATTTATGCAATCCTTTCATTTTTCTTGGGAATTAATCTCTCTAATAACTTAGTCAGAAATTTACCTAGAATTATCTATTTGCGACACGGATCATCCTATTGCTGATTTCTCATGAGGTATTTTGACTGCACATTAATGCAATAATTTTTTCGTTTTCCATGTGGTAACTCGGGTTCCCCTATGGCATGCTGTTTCAGCTTTGATTTGCGTCAGATTCTATCAGTAGTAGCTGCACACAAGTGCAGTTCAAACTTCCAGGAAAAGCTGAAATTGATGACCACATTTCATCTCACGGAAGGATATTATAGCTGGTAGGGAGCATGATGATGTGACCCACGGGAGCAAATGGCGAAAAACGCTCGGTGTCAGTACGAGAGAGAGAGAGAGAGATAAAATATTAGGTGGGTCAAACTTGTTAGGCCAATAACGAGACATTCTATTCAGAACACGACACTTATCTATCAGGTTCGACCAGTCAGAAATTTCTGAAATTCCCTCTTATCTAGGTCTCCATTACTTCATCTCTGTCCTCTCTCTCCCTCCTCCCAAGAACAAGTTCCCTCTTCACTTCATGACCTTTGCCCTCTGTTCCCCTCCCTCTTTATTGACCAAAAGCTTCCTCTTTTCATTTTCTATCCATAATTTCATCTCTCCCAAAATCTCAACAAGTTCACTTCGTCTTCTCATTTCCTTAGGAATTGTAGGGAACGAAGCCACCTCCGCCGTGGCATCCAAGAGCCCATTGGTTGCTTATGTTGATATTGTCTTGAATTCCACAAATTTGATCGATTGGAAATTCGAATTAAAAAAGTCAATTGGGAAATCTAGGAAGGTTTGAAGATTGCAGACTATTTGTTTCCTAATATATTTCCTAGATTTGGACCTATCTATAAGAGGTATTCATGGAAAATAGTCTCGATTCAATATAACTAGGATATATCATGATATATCTAATATATAGAAATAATCATTGAAAATATTATTAGTAAGTTTCAAATTAGGTAATATATTTAGAGTGTAATTCCTTTCCTATTTGGATTAGAAAAGTGGGGATCTGAAGATCTATATATTTTAGCATTGTATCTTGTACTTAAAGCGTATCGCTCAATAAGAAATCGTCTCTCTCCCGTGGATGTAGGTAGATTTTCGCTGAACCACGTAAATCTCCGTGTTGTTGATTATTCTTATTTCTTTTCTCATCTAGTTAGGGTGTTCTTCCGCACAACAGCTTCTGCTCCATCTGACGAGTGAAGATCTGCCAGAATTTAGGGTTTTCCTCCTCTTTCATGCTTATATTCGTGGATCTCTACCAATGTTTACCCCCCATTTGCATAATTGGAATGAGGTTCAGTAATGTCTCTCTTTGCGGAAAGTTTGATTCTTTGTTGGATCAAAGGTTGAGGGTTTTCTAGTATGGGTTTCTTGAGTTTTAATACAGAGTTTGGACGAAATGCTTAGTAAAATGCTTATCTGAATTTGAGATCTGTTGAAGAATCGAAAAGCTCAGCTTGGATCAAGTAATGCTTCTCCGAATTTGAGGCCTATTGAAGAATCGAAAAACTCAGTTTGATAGTTTTAATACAATGTTTGAAGGAAATGCTCCGCCGTGACAATGCATTGTCCATATTTGCAGAGTCTTAATTGTAGTTACAAAGGAAAGTCGAAGATGAGAGAAGACTGAGCCACGCACAGGTCAACCTCTCATATGCCACTATGTACTATTATAGCAAATTGGATATTGGATATTGGATATTAGATTAGATTAGATTAGATTAGATGGACGATACTCCTAAGTTCTAGAATATAATATTATTGATCTTTCCTCCATCTTTAATAGCACAAATAACCAGTCACACCATTCACTGTTGATATTTTGCAGACTCGAAGCTGAATTCATCCAATCCGTTGTGGAGAAACTCTCAAGAAGATTGAGCGGCATAGGCACCAACCTGCTTGCTTTCCATCTAGTTGGGTTAGATTCCCAGCTGCAAGGCTTGTACTCAGTACTCCAGTTAGAGGTTGAGGATGTCCGAATCGTGGGAATTTCCGGCACTAGCGGAATAGGAAGGACTACACTTGTGCAAATTTTGTACCACCAAATTGCAGATCAATTTGATCAGAGTTGTTTTCTAGGGAACATGGGGAATATATCAAGCCAAGATGGAATTATCAAATTGCCAAACACCCTTTTTGGTGACATTTGTGGCGATGGAGGTTTAAACTTCATGAGGCGTAAGTTTCACAAGAAGAGGGTTTTGTTGGTGTTTGATGATGTGGAAGGGTTGTTAGAGTCTCTGAGCCACCTAATCAAGGCAATGAACTTAGGCTTGGGAAGTAGAGCCATTTTGATCCCTCGATATGAAGAAACAATAAGCAGTCTATCTGAGAATATCTATAAAGTAAGAGCACTAAATGATGATCAAGCTGTCGAGCTTTTCAGTTGGAATGCATTCCAAGAAAGATATCGAAAAAGTGATTATAAGATGCTCTCATATTGCTTCATCAATTTTTCCAAAGAGCTTCCTTTAGTACTCACAATGATGAGTTCTTTCTTGAATGGCAAAAGCGTCAGAGAATGGCAAGGAGCTTTTGATCAACTGAAAGAAATCCCAAAAGGAAACAGTCATGAAATAATGAGGATTGTTATCGATTGCTTAGAGGCCAATGAAAGGAAAATTTTCCTTGACATTGCGTGCTTTCTTAATGAATATGATAAAGAAGAGATCATCAAGTCCTTAAGCCAATGCGGTATCCATGCCAATAGTGGGATTGAGATTCTGACTCAAAAGACGCTCATATACATTGATGAAAATAATAAAATATGGATGCATGATTTGCTTCAAGAAATGGGTAGACGAATTGTGATTCAAGAATGTCCAGCAAACCCTAGCAAGCGAAGCAGAATATGGCGTCATGAGGATGCTCTACAAGTAGTTAGGCAACATTCAGTAAGATTTAAGCATTAACCTAACAAAAGATTGATTTGAACATATATGCATATCGTCTTTTTGTGGACTACACGTTTACATGGTATAGAAAACTTTAGATTGCAAAATTAGGTTAGCCACACGTGTGTGTTGACACCTAAATTTTGACCAAGTATTTAGATTTAAATTTCCTAGAAAATTAGGGACTAATTTGGCCCTAACAAAAAGGATTTTTACACCACCTAAGTATTAATATCATTTGTCTTTGCTAAGCTTTATTTTCCCTTATTTTACACTATTTTTGGATAATTTTTATTATTATTTAAAAAAAAAAAAGGGAAAAGAGGAGGGAGGCCCACGCGGGCTGGGCCTTTGCGCCCAGCCCCTTTTCTTTATTTTTCATGGGTTTGGGCCCATTCGGCCCCCTCACCCTCATGACTCGGCCCGGCCCTCTCCATCTTCTTCTTCTTCTTCCCTTCTTCTTCTGCCCTGCACGCGTGAAGCAGCAGAACGGAGCAGCGAGGAAGCCATGGCCGGCGACGGATGGGACGCTTTGCGGGCGCCATTAATGCAACCGAGTGGAGCAGCGCGAGATCCGGCGAAAGATCCGGACGCCATCAATGCAAAGCAGGTAGCGTGGCACGCGGGCAGCTGAGGTCACGCCGGTTCGGCCGAGGGAGAGCCCGGCTGGGCGCCGAGGACCGTCGATCGGAGCACCTCCGTCGACCGGACTCCTCGCCTATAAATAGAGGGGTCGAGCAAGCAACAGAAAAAGAGGATAGAAGCGAAAATCTAGAGAAGAGAGAGAGAGATCTGGCGGTGAAGCGAGAACTCAGAAGGCCTTCCTCGGAGAGACTTCCAAGGTGGCCGGAAATCTGAGCAACCGCTGATCCGAGAGAGAGCAGAAATCCGACGAAAGAAAAACTGAGGACAGAATAGAAATCTGAGAGGGAGAGGAAAAATCGAGAGAGACCCGAGAGAGTAGAAGGCAGGGATCGTCTGAGCCTCCGGTGGTCACCGGCAGCCTCCTTCCTCGAGCCGGCTGGGTGGGTATCGCTCCGTATTTTCCTTTTCGCTTTCGTTTGTTCAAAGTTCGGTGGTCGGCTCCCGAGGATCTCGGCTCGGGATGTGCGAGGCAGGCGGATACAGTTCCGTTTCCGAGCTCGTCCGCCGTCCGACGCCACGAGCCGTGTAGGGAAACCTTCGTCGACCCTCTACCGAGTTGCTGCGAGTGTCGCCGTCGCCGGTTTTACCCCCTGTCCGAGCGAGTTGTCCTGTCCCGGTGATGCACGACGTCTGTCGCCCCCCACCTCGGCTGCCTTTGATCTTCGTCAAGAAGAAGGTCTGCCCGACCAGTCCCTCCTCGCGACGGTCACCGCCTTGCCGCAACCGATCGGTCTTGGTCCGGCCACCCATTCCACGCAGCCGGCGACGGCTGCCAGGTAAGTCCTCGGCGAGGCGGAGGCGAGAGGGGGGCGACGCTTGACGCTGCAGTCCCGGTCGCCGCGGATGAGCCGCAGCTGAGGAGGAAATCGGGTCGGCCCGCGGGTTCGCCCGACCCGGTTCGTTTTGGTTCTTGGGCTAGGTTTTTCCTTTAATGGGCCATAGTTGATAATGGGCTGGGTTTTTACTTTAATTGGAAAATGGGCTCGTTTTATTTTAGGTTTAAAAAGTGTTATATTAAAAGTAGCGGGTCGGGCTCACGGACGAACCGGGTCGGTTCTAACCCGGAAGCCCGACCCGGGTCCGGTTTGTTTATATTCTCATAATAATAATATTTTCGAAAATAAAAATAAAAAATGAAAAATATTTTATTTTCTACAAAAATCCGAAAATCCGAAAAAAAAAGTTTATAATTCCCAAAAAAAATATCAGAAAATTCAAAAAGTATTTTATATTTCACATTTTCTAAAAAAAAAAAAACCGAAAATCCAGAAATATTTTATATTTCAGAAAAACAGCAAAAATCTAAAAGTATTTCTCATTTTTCTAAACAAAAGCAAAAATGTCTAGAAATATTTTATATTCTCCAAAAATCAGAAAAAGGCCAAAAAATGTTTGTTTCAACAATGCATGAAAAATCCTTGAAAAAGGCAAAAATATCAAACCTAAGGGTTTAAACAAGATTAGGTACCGGAAGGGCATTAGTGATTAACTAGTGTAATCAAGTCCCATATTCTAGTTTTTCTGGTTGTGCAAGAGTAAAATATTTCTCCCGATATTTTACTAGGGTTTCTAATCGACCCACCCCAAATCGATTAGTGGCGACTCCTTTTTAAATGAAATTGAATTGCAGGTTAAAAACTTGAACCTTAAGTCGTGAATTGGTGGGCCTGGGAGGGCCCTGGCTAAAACCCCGATGAAAGGCGTTCAGCCGAGCCATTAGCCTCCGAGACCAAAAAGGAGGTCGCGACAGCTTGGCGACTCCGCTGGGGACTTATTTTTTTGTGGACTTAGGCCATTTTATCTTGTTTAAATGTTTTCCTAACTTGGGTATATTTTTTTTGTGCAGGGATACTAATTTTGTTGAAGTAAATTTTCCTGTATAAATTATTGTGCATGCTTTAAATGTTTTAGCACTACATTGTAGCACACACAACCCTGCCGCCGGACCTGGGCCGCCATAGGATATTTTAGGATGGTGTTAAGAAAGATACAGCCTTGAACGCGAGACAGCGATGTAGAGGTTGCCTTTCTTTTCCCCGAAATTTTAGGTAGAGCCGAGGTTGAGAGGATTTGGCACGAACGCAAGACTGTGTCGGTCGGATTACCTCTTAACCTCATTATACATTTTTAGTTAGAAATCGAACCACACGTATCATGTGTGTGTATGTGTGATTGCCATCAATTTCCTTTGATTAAGTAAGTTTTATATCCTTGTGCTTTGCAATTTACTTACTTTCTCGTATGTCTCAGTTGGTCCATGATTAATTTAGGTTAGTTATGATTTTAATGCCATGACCATCCTTTTTTTTTTTTAAAAAAAAAGAGGATTAAAAGAAAATTTCAAAAAAAAAAAAAACGTTCAATTCATGAAATTTTTTTTAAAAAACAATTTGCAAAAAATGTTCAATTCATGCCTTTATTTCCCCAAATCATGCCATGAATTTCTTTTTTTCAAAAATTTCCCATGCCTTAAAAAAAAGAAAAATGGTGCAAAATTAAAAAAAATTGCAAAAAAAAAAAAGTTCAATTTATTAAAGATTTTTTTAAAAAAATTGTGAAAAAAATGTTCAATTCATGCCTTTATTTCCCCAAATCGTGCCATGAATTTCTTTTTTTCTCAAAAATTTCCCTTGCCTTAAAAAAGAAAAATAGTGCAACATAAAAAAAAAAAAAAAAAGGAAGAAACTTGTTTAAATGTTTTCCTAACTTTTTTTTTTTTTTTTTGCAGGTAAATATTAATTGTGTTGAAATAATTTGTGTATAAATTATTGTGCATGCTTTAAATGTTTTAGCACTACACTGTGGCACACACAACCCTGCCGCCGGACCTGGGCCGCCATATGATACTTTAGGATGGTGTTAAGAAAGATACTGCCTTGAACGCGAGACAGCGATGTAGAGGTTGCCTTTCTTTTCCCCGAAATTTTAGGTAGAGCCGAGGTTGAGAGGATTTGGCACGAACGCGAGACTACGTCGGTCAGATTACCTCTTAACCTCATTATACTTTCTTAGTTAGAAATCAAACCACACGTATCATCCGCATGTCTATGTGTTTATTGTGGTTTTTGAGAGTGAGGTAATTTCTTAACCCTTTTTATTTGGTTATTTATTTACATTTCTGAACCCATGGCAACCGAGGTCATCTTTTAAGTCGCTTGTTTTATATGCGATGGGTAGACACGATGTCCAGTTCATTCCTGTTCCCAAGAAAGAGCTCCTCTGTTGATGGGACCAGTTAGATCAACTTGGTCAAAAACATGTTGAATTGGCCATCTCTTCCCATTGCTCCAAATTATTATCCACTCTAGAGTCATGCAAGTGATCCCTCATTTCTAGTGTCCTGAGACCTCCACTTTCATATTTGGCAAATTCTAGCTTTCCCCAACTCTGGCCAAATACAGCATTACCATTGGAATGTCTTTAGGGATTGAGCTCATGTCAACCTGGTAATTTGACTAATCCGATTTTATAAAAAAATAAAATAAAATTATGACTCCTTTGGTAATGAGGGTTTTTAAGGCTAGTTGGGATGCTTGCCCACTATTGTTTTTAGTTGAATTTTTTGAAAAAAACAACCCATGGCAAAAAAAAAAATGCTATAAACGCTTCAATTGCATGGGTTGTCAATCAAATTCATGCCGGGTTGAATTTTGTAAACATGGTTTTACCAGAAACATTTCTATCCCTCAACCGTTTCAAAGAAAAACACAAAAAGTCTTGAGGGCCGCACCAGGAAATTTTACAAATGCGATCTTTTCTCATATCAAAGGATTCGGGCATTATGATTTTCATGCACTCACTGCAAATGTTTCAAATCTTAGAAAAATATGCCCTCAGTAGGATATACTCTTGTTGGTTTAATTTCCTAAGCGAGCCTTGTTCCTAAGACATTCTTAATGGTGTGCTAAATTGTTTAGAGAGGGGGAAGCTCACTTTGCACTGAAAAATCACAACCCGATCCCATTACTTGGTTTGGCCAGGATCACTTCATATTATCCCTATGGGGTGGCTTGTCAGTACGGGGCCTTCTAGGAGATCCCTCCACTTTTCAGGCCCGGTTTGTTCCCAGTCCTTTTTACTCACATGAGCCAAGACTACTTAAAAGAAAGCCGCATCATCAGGATGCATGGACAAAATGCCATGTTGAAAAGGTCATCGTGCCCAGGAGACTGAGAGGACAAGAGAAGGCTCATCATGCCTCCACTCTACATTCTCAATCATTGGGTCATTGGTAATCTGCAATTGATAGTCCCAAACGTGATTGACAAGCCAGCCTAACAAGAGCATATCAAATCTTTCAAGCGGAGTTCAGGAATGAGCTGGATACGTGTCTTTGGGCTAGTCCCAGAAAGCAAACAACTTTGCAAGACCAAGGCTCCTCATCACATATAAAATGGCGGTCGTAGCCCCCAGTTTTTGTATTTAGAAAATTTCATTTCATTTCTAGTCCCAATGTTTAGGGACTCTTATTTAATATCTAGTATTTCAATTCTATCATTTCAATTTCAATTTTTGATGATTAGGAATGTCTTGTCCTTGGAATCCTCTATTGATAAATAAAAGCGGCGAACCATTGCCATGGGTCAATCTCCATTTATCTCGTGCTCAAGCATGCTATTTTTGTCTCACGGTGATCATGAATCGCCAACCACCAGCCATCCGTGCATGGCCACATGCAATTATGACCAATCAGGGTGATGGCCTTACTAACATTGAAGATGACGTGGGACAAATCCCCATTGTCTTTCGACAACTCTCGAGGCAAATGGAGTTTTCTCAAACCAGGCCTAATCCTGTGACCACCCTATCACGAGAGAAAGCTCTTTTGACACCTGCAGGCATGCCAAAAAGTGACCAACAGAGCAAACATTTTACAAAGATCATGAGTAAGCTGAGTGAGCTGCGGGATCAATACCCCCTTGATCTATCTAGCTACACTGCTGTCAAAATCCCAGAGGAGCTCAAGGTACCTGAATGCGAGGCATTCGCCAACGTTTGTCACCCAGAAAGCTACTTGCAAGCCTACCTGGTCCAAAGGATGATTCGATCATACCAATCAAATGTAACTGGCCCCGCCCTGAGATGGTACATTGTGAGGAAAATCACTCTTCTCAAGACTTGGGATGAATTGATTGACATTTTCCTTAAAGAATATGACATTGATGTCAACATCACCCCACCTCACAAAGAGCTTGTAAACAAGGAAACAAGGAGGAAAAAGACTATCATGGCATGTACTACAGTAGAAAGAGACTTGACTGTCCAGGGGAGCCCAGAGCAGAAGAGACCAATGGGAGGAAACTTCGAAGCGGTTCTGTATGACAGAAGGGCCACTAAACATTGCTCCATTAATGGGAAGTTTCCTACCAGCAGAGGTAAAGAACCCGAAAACATGGTTGAAGTTGTAAAGCCCGTCCAAAATCGAGGCACCATGACACTACTTCCCAAGCTTACTGCGAGAGCTAGGGTCCAAAGGGCACCAGCGCCTATCAACCTGGGGAATAAAACTCTACCGTCTCTCGGTGCCCTTGACAAGCTCAAGCTGGCAGAACGAAGGGCTTTACTCAAAAGGTCTGGACAAGGTGTCAAGAAGGGAAAGCCGAAACAATCCAAGCCACCGCCTGCCACCAGACAAGTGCAAAGTCCAACGGCCATTGAACAACCACGCCGAGGCTTTGAACACCGCCCGTGGTACAGTCCTATGGAGAGTTGCCAGCACTATACAGATGAAGATGACCATTCACAGGGTAACCAGCTCCTGCCCGCATACGGACCCCAGAGCTTGCTAGGTGGAGGAACGCTTGCCCTTCATGATTTGGCTTCCAATGGGCTGTTGAATTTGTCACCCAACCATCATGGTAACATAGACACCTTATCCTCGGTAGGAAATTTCAACCCAGAAGAAAGCGATGAGATGATCTCAGAAGAATCCAGCTTCCCTGAAGGAGCAGAATTTAATGCTACCATGAAAGGATTGGCAACACGCAAGAGGAATGGTTCCTTAACCGAGGTGCGGCAGCCCATCTCACCTTAAGAATGGTGATTCTCGAAGGAATGGAAATTGTTGATTTCCATAAATATAACGGTACGACTTGTCCCGTGACCCACTTGCAATACTTCCAAGCCAAAATGAGTCGGTACGCCGACCAGGCACCATTCATGACTCACGCCTTCCAAGAAAGTCTTATTGGGTCAGCGTTGCAATGGTTCTTCTTGTCAAAGACCTACCTCGTGCATGATTGGGATGTGCTGTCCTCTACATTCCTACATCAATAACAAGACAATATAGGATTTGCGTTCCCCCACAAGAATTTGGTTCACGTCAAAAGAGGACCAATGGAGAATTTCCGAGCATATGCAGAAAGGTGGGAGGCTTTCGTGATGCAAACTATTCCTCAGTTGGCGAAGGAGGAAATGATGAAGCTGTTCATAAAAGCTTTGCCTCGTAAGCTTCGTTCCTGGTTGCATGGAATGCACTTCTACAACTTCAACGAAGTGGTCCACTCATGCGAATACTTCGAGTCTACCGGGGGCAAAGGACTCAAGGGCACTTGATTCAGGGGTCGACGCCAGCGGCTATCAAGATCCTCCCTTTCACATGAGTTTTCATGGGTTTCAGTTGTTTTTATGATTTCCCATCCTATCTAGTGTGTTAACACCGCATTTTCCATTCCAGTAATGTAATTTGTTTTTACTAGTGAATGTACAGTTTCAACATTTCATTTTGAGAGCATGAGGGGGTATCCCAAACTGGCCCAATGATGCTATCCAACCATGAAAAATATCATCTAAGGAAAATCCTAAGGGCTGGGCTTTCTCATGCTTCCTCCAAAAACATGCATGTGAAATCAAAAGCATTTCATTGCAAAACAACAACAAAAATTTTCAAAAGAATGTGTCGAATTTAACCTTGTTTATTTTTCTGATTTACTTATCTCGTGTCTCAGAACATCATCCCTTTAAAAAAGGGGCATTTGAAACCAAGTACATCAAGTCCCAAGGATATGGACTCAGCAAATTCAAGAGTATCCTTCCAAGAAAATCGGGCAAACGGAAAAGATTACTTCATTTATAAAAGGTATGTCTCAATTCCTAACATGATTTTAGGAATGACGCTTTCTTCCTTTTCATTTGCAGGAAATAAAAGACAGGACATAATAGGTATGTGCACACAATCAAACTTGAAGCATGTAGATCGTAGTAGCTCAAGAAAAGCTTCCTGAGACGTTTCCTCCATGATACTTTTGGCCTTCCCCCATCTCTCAAGTTATCTCGGCAAGCCGTCCCTAAAGCTCTTCACAAGCTATCTCCCATCAGTACAAGCCTAAGAAATCGTCCCTAAAGCTCTTCACAAGCAGGGGTTCTTTCCTGCAACATACTCTAAGAGATCGAGCATTGCAATTTCATAGGCGGGACGTTCAACTTCGGCAAATTAGAAAGCATGAAAAATGAACTCCTTCACTTCCCTTTGAATTGGCTACTATCAACAGGGAGAAAATCCAGATAGTTGAGGCAAATTCTAACCACCTGTTCTAGATGATGACTTTCGTTTCAGACACATGCTCTGCGAAGAAGTGATTACCGACAGAAAATTGGAGGTTTTGATCATCCATCTCAGATTCCATAGAAGCTTGACGCACATGACTTTGCCCAACGCTGTTGATGTCCAACAACAAGAGAGGAAAAATTTCCACAGAGGGAAGGCGTTGAAGATGGATCGACCATCATCGGCCATTCGTTTAGGGCCATGGACAAAGAGGGCCAACCAAAATGAAGCACCAAATTGTTCCAGGAGGACGAGCATTGCAATTTCATAGGTGGGATGTTCAACTTCGGCAAATCAGAAAGCCCGGAAAATGAACTCCTTCACTTCCCCTTTGAATTGGCTATTGTCAACAGGGAGAAAATCCAGACAATTGAGATTCCATAGAAGCCTGAGGTACATGACCTTGCCCAACGTTGCTGATGTCCAACAATGAAAAGAAAAATTTCCACAGAAGGAAGGCGTTGAAGATGGATCGACCATCATCGGCCATTTGTCTAGGGCCATGGGCAAAGAGGGCAAATCAACATGAAGTGCCAAATTGTGGCAGGACCATGGTGATCATCAACATTCAGGATATGCCAAGAAGTCATCAAATGCCAACTTTGCAGAAGGGTAACTTGGTATTGTTTCCAATACCCCCATCCAACTTCATTCCTAATGTATTTTCCCTATTTTGACAGGAAGCATCAATGAATAGCACGAAAAATGAACTCCTTCACTTCCCTTTCAAAATTGGCTACTATCAACAGGAAGAAAATCCATACAATTCCATAGAAGCTTGAGGTACATGACCTTGCCCAACGCTGCTGATGTCTAACAATGAGAGAGGAAAAATTTCCACAGAAGAAATGCGTTAAAGACGGATCGACCATCGTCGGCCATTTGTCTAGAGCCATGGGCAAAGAAGGCCGCCCAAAATGATGCGCCAAACCTTGGCGAGGCCATAGCAATCACCAACATTCAAGATGCCGAGGAGTCATCGAATACAAACTTTGCAAAAGAGGAAGCATCGGCGTTTTAAAAAAAGAAGAAGAAGAAGAAAAGAAAACTAACTTGAAAGGTTAATTCGAGCCAACCGATACTGGTCAACCAAGCACCTGGAGATGACCCATGCTAATTTCACCTGACTTGGTGTAAAAGGACATGTCATTTTAGCGGCCGGATCCCTTAAATAAAAAAAGGGTGCGCCTATGGACACCGCCGGCACTTTAGCCGAGTGGTATCCGGGATTGGAGCACCAAGGTACGAGCGGGGGTTCGAATCCCCGAAGCGGCAATAGCCGCATGTGAAGAAAAAAAAAAGAAAAAGAAAAAGACAGGTCATTCTAGTGGTCGGATCACTTAAATAAAAAAAATGCGTTCTATGGACACCGCCGGCGCTTTAGCCGAGTGGTATCCGGAATGGAGCGCCAAAGGTCCGACGGGGTTTCGAATCCCTGAAGCGGCATTAGCTGCATGTGGAAAAAGAAAGAAAAAAAAAAAAAAAAAAGAGAAAAAAAGAAAAAGAAAAATAATAATAATAAAAAGTTTTTTTTTTTTTTTTTTTTTTTTGCATACCGAGATCAAAAATTTAGGATCTCATGCCCCCTTTAAGCCTCAAGACCCTAGGTGCATCCAATCATTTGCAAATTGGTGAAGGGTAATGCTTTGTATCATTTCCAGTTTTCAATTCTGGAAAATTCATACACTAACACATTCCCTCTCATTTCTTTGTAGGGTTATCTGTCCGCCAAAAGTGTGGACGACAAATGCAAATTAGCGAAGGGGTTATCTGTCCGCCAAAAGTGTGGACGACAAATGCAAACTGACGAAGGGTAACGTTGTATCGTTTCCAGTTTTTCAACTCTGGAAAATTCATACACTAACACATTCCCTCTCATTCTTTGTAGGGTCATATGTCTGCCAAAAGTGTCGATGACAAATGCAAACTGGCGAAGGGTAATGCTGTATCGTTTCCAATTTTTCAACTTTGGAAAATTTATACACTAACACATTCCCTCTCATTCTTTGTAGGGTTATCTATCCGCCAAAAGTGTGGACGACAAATGCAAACTGGCGAAGGGTAACGTTGTATCGTTTCCAGTTTTTCAACTTTGGAAAATTTATACACTAACACATTCCCTCTCATTCTTTGTAGGGTCATATGTCTGTCAAAAGTGTGGATGACAAATGCAAACTGGCGAAGGGTAATGCTGTATCGTTTCCAATTTTTCAACTCTGGTAAATTCATACACATTCCCTCTTATTCTTTATAGGTTCATTTGTCCGTCGAAGGTGCGGACAACAGAGCAGGAAGAGATATGTCAAACTTTGATGACGACATTGGATCAACACTTCCAAATGAAATGGCGTCCAATTTATCACCAAAATGGATAACAGGAATCTTTCGGGCCTTAATTTGCATTTGCTTTTGGCCCTACTCAGCAATTGATTTCTATGCAGGGACAAAAACAGATGTGCCCATCCAATCAAAGATAGAATTTTCAATCTTGACTGATCATTCATGTGTCATTCCCCTTTGAGTAGAGACAATCCATGAACGCTCATTTTTCAATAATCTCCCTATGTTCAAACACGTCTGCAGAGACAATTTTGCATCTCATGCTCTTAGAAAGTTTTCTTCTTTTGAGTAAATTCAAATCATTCTAAGGATGCAAACTCCTTCGTGCTTACAGCAATCCATGCCTTTTCAAAATGATTTTTGCATGATGATTTTTGTCTATCTAAGTCATCGATTCCACTGAGGATTATCAAATTAAGCAGTTCAACAAATGATGTGAGATCAATTGAGCATGCTAAATGAGGTACATCAGGATGATGAAAGGCAAACCATATCCTACACACAGTCCTCTGATTAAACACTTGTAAGGTGAGCACAGGAAATTCCATGTCCACAGGGTAAAGAGTTTTCTCGCGAATGGTACGATAACCAAAGTGATGAGGGGCATTTCATTTCTCCACCCTAAACACTACAGGTTATCCATTCCTTAACCCCTTTGAGCCTCATGCCATTGTGAAGTTTCTTTCATATTACCCTGTCAAGAACCACCCCACTTGGGGCGGATTGGAGGAAAGGACGGCATCACAAGGTGAGAAAATAGATATAAATTTTCTTGCTTGAACTTGCATCAATCTTTGGGTGTTTTTATTCCATATGAACACTCATGATAATTTAAGTGCCATAGAATGACGAAGAGCATATTTGGTCTATACATTTGTATCCATTATATAACCCCATTGAGTCTGTAATTTCATTTCAACTCCCCACATTGGGGCGAAGAGAAGATCACCATCATTCAAGCAGTATAAGCCAAAGTGGCCGACTGAAGATGAGGACCCAAGAGTCTAGAACAGTCCTGAAAGGACAAACAAAATAAGAATTAGGGGCATGAAAAAAGCAATGTGCCTGGTAAAAGCAAGGCCAATGCCCTCAAGAAAAATGATGCTCGAGCAAAAGTCTCTATAAAGACGAGCTCCATTAAGGAGGAAAAAGACCGGTGGCAACATCAAGATGATCACCACCCCTTGTACATATTTTTGAGCCTATAAATCCATTTGTTTCTCAACCCATGAGCCAAATATACATTGTGTCCCTTTGAAAAAGTCTCTTCTGACTAGGGCACTTGAATTAACATAGGAATTCATATGTTTATAAGCATCGCTCGAAGAAGTACGAGCAAGATCATTCCTATCTCTTTTCGCAGGGTTTTTGACTTGTAAACCCGAAGACGGCTGTACAAACATTTCTTTCTATAAGCCTTGACCTTCGTGGTCCCCTTTGCTAAGCCTTTGACCAAGCCTACAAAGACGGTCCCGACAAAGACCTCTCAGATTGGTAAAGTCGTACCATTTGCGAGAATATTCGGATCCCTGTCGCCATAATGATAGTGAAAGGGTGAGATTCCTATGATCCCGCATCAATGGTCAGGACAAAACAGTCTTTTCAATGATAGTGAGTGCAAAGCCCTTTCGGGATCGAGGGTCCTCATTTGACATGTTCAAGACATTCTCATTTTGAGTATGAATTGTCTTTATGAAAATTTTCCCAGTGAAACTTTGGTGATGCAACCGACAAAATTGTCATGCATAAACCCCATTTGAATTGAAATTTCTACAGTATGCACAAATCAGTTGCACATGTTGCATATTTGTTTGACAGGAGACATACTTTCAGAGCAGAGATATCATCAGGCCTGCAAACTACTATGAGGGGGAAGACTTTCAGGGATACCTGAGGTGCATCCTCAATATTCCAACTTACCATGAGGTAGGAGACCTCTAGGGATATCTTAGGTGCATCCTTGACATTCCAACTTTCCAGGAGGTGGGAGACCTTCAGGGATATCTTAGGTGCGCCCTCGATATTCCAGATAATCAAGAGGTAAGTCACCTTTTCAAGCATATAAGGTAAGTCCCTCTTCATTGACACCGCGTGCTTCCATAGCCCGGAGCCCCTCTTTACCGACATGGCGTGCCTCTGTGGCCCGAAGTCAGGTAATGAAAAAACTGGTGTCCTTGAGAAAAATCAAGCACTTAATAAGATTGTGTCCCGAGAAAAGTCGGTACATCCCTGAAAGAACTCAGGCAAGGAAACTAATGTCCTTGAAAAAGTCAGGAACCAAACAATTCTTTGCTTCTATAGGTGACCGGAGATATGCTTCGGGTCCTGGAAAGGCAATCCATCGTCGAGGCGACTGGAGATAGCTTCGGGTCCTTGGCACCAACTCATTGCTCGGAAAGGCGACCGGAGATAGCTTCGGGTCCTGGAAAAGCAATCCATCGTCGAGGCGACCGGAGATAGCTTCGGGTCCTTGGCACCAACTCATTGCTCGGAAAGGCGACCGAAGATATGCTTCGGGTCCTAGAAAAGCAATCCATCGTCGAGGCGACCGGAGATAGCTTCGGGTCCTTGGCACCAACTCATTGCTCCGAAAAGGCGACCGAAGATATGCTTCGGGTCCTAGAAAAGCAATCAATCGTCGAGGCGACCGGAGATAGCCGGGTCCTTGGCACCAACTTATTGCTCGGAAAGGCGACCGAAGATATGCTTCGGGTCCTAGAAAAGCAATCCATCGTCGAGGCGACCGGAGATAGCTTCGGGTCCTTGGCACCAACTCATTGCTCCGAAAGGCGACCGAAGATATGCTTCGGGTCCTGGAAAAGCAATCAATCGTCAAGGCGACCGGAGATAGCTTCGGGTCCTGGCACCAACTCATTGCTCGGAAAGGCGACCGGAGATAGCTTCGGGTCCTTGGCACCAACTCATTGCTCGGAAAGGCGACCGAAGATATGCTTCGGGTCCTGGAAAAGCAATCAATCGTCGAGGCGACCGGAGATAGCCCGGGTCCTTGGCACCAACTCATTGCTCGGAAAGGCGACGAAGATATGCTTCGGGTCTGGAAAAGCAATCAATCGTCGAGGCGACCGGAGATAGCCGGGTCCTTGGCACCAACTCATTGCTCGGAAAGGCGACCGAAGATATGCTTCGGGTCCTGGAAAAGCAATCAATCGTCGAGGCGACCGGAGATAGCTTCGGGTCCTTGGCACCAACTCATTGCTCGGAAAGGCGACCGGAGATAGCCGGGTCTGGAAAAGCAATCCATCGTTGAGGCGACCGGAGATAGCGGGTCCTTGGCACCAACTCATTGCTCGGAAAGGCGACCGAAGATATGCTTCGGGTCTGGAAAAGTAATCAATCGTCGAGGCGACCGGAGATAGCTTCGGGTCCTTGGCACCAATTCATTGCTCGGAAAGGCGACCGAAGATAGCTTCGGGTCCTGGAAAAGCAACTTCCCCATATCATCAATCACAGGTATGTTTTCTATATCATCATCAGATAAGGAAATATCCTGATACTTGCCAAAAACTCGGGGTTCGCACCCCAAATCACTCTTTCCTGGTAAGTAATTGCAGGTATTTTTCTTATCCATTTTAGTATGTATTATGCATTATTGCCATTTTTTGTACTTTGGACACTTGGTCCTAGGTGAACTATCATCTATTGCATATACATGGGCAAAATTTAGGTATCAGTTCGTCTTTGAAGGCAACCTCTGCAAACTCACCTTCAAAGAGGGGGCAATTTGACACCTAAATTTTGACCAAGTATTTAGATTTAAATTTCCTAGAAAATTAGGGACTAATTTGGCCCTAACAAAAAGGATTTTTACACCACCTAAGTATTAATATCATTTGTCTTTGCTAAGCTTTATTTTCCCTTATTTTACACTATTTTCGGATAATTTTTATTATTATTTAAAAAAAAAAAAAAAAAAAAAGGGAAAAGAGGAGGGAGGCCCACGCTGGCCGGGCTTTGCGCCCAGCCCCTTTTCTTTATTTTTCATGGGTTTGGGCCCATTTGGCCCCCTCACCCTCATGACTCGGCCCGGCCCTCTCCATCTTCTTCTTCTTCTTCCCTTCTTCTTCTCGCCCCCGCACGCGTGAAGCGGCGAACGGAGCGCGAGGAAGCCATGGCCGGCGACGGATGGGACGCTTTGCGGGCGCCATTAATGCGGCCGAGTGGAGCGGCGCGAGATCCGGCGAAAGATCCGGACGCCATCAATGCAAAGCAGGTAGCGTGGCACGCGGGCGGGCTGAGGTCACGCCGGTTCGGCCGAGGAGAGCCGGGTGGCGCCGAGGACCGTCGGTCGGAGCACCTCCGTCGACCGGACTCCTCGCCTATAAATAGAGGGGTCGAGCAAGCAACAGAAAAAGAGGACAGAAGCGAAAATCTAGAGAAGAGAGAGAGAGATCTGGCGGTGAAGCGAGAACTCAGAAGGCCTTCCTCGGAGAGACTTCCAAGGTGGCCGGAAATCTGAGCGACCGCTGATCCGAGAGAGAGCTGAGAGAGAGAGAGAGCAGAAATCCGACGAAAGAAAAACCGAGGACAGAATAGAAATCTGAGAGGGAGAGGAAAAATCGAGAGAGACCCGAGAGAGTAGAAGGCAGGGATCGTCGAGCCTCCGGTGGTCACCGGCAGCCTCCTTCCTCGAGGCGGCGGGTGGGTATCGCTCGTATTTTCCTTTTCGCTTTCGTTTGTTCAAAGTTCAGGGTCGGCTCCCGAGGATCTCGGCTCGGGATGTGCGAGGCGGCGGATACTGGTTCGGTTTCCGAGCTCGTCCGCCGTCCGACGCCACGAGCCGTGTAGGGAAACCTTCGTCGACCCTCTACCGAGTTCTTTGCGAGTGTCACCGTCGCCGGTTTTACCCCGTCCGAGCGAGTTGTCTGTCCGGTGATGCACGACGTCTGTCGCCCCCCACCTCGGCTGCCTTTGATCTTCGTCAAGAAGAAGGTCTGCCCGACCAGTCCCTCCTCGCGACGGTCGCCGCCTTGCCGCAACCGATCGGTCTTGGTCCGGCCACCCATTCCACGCAGCCGGCGACGGCTGCAGGTAAGTCCTCGCGAGGCGGAGGCGAGAGGGGGCGACGCTTGACGCCGAGTCCGGTCGCCGCGGATGAGCCGCAGCTGAGGAGGAAATCGGGTCGGCCCGCGGGTTCGCCCGACCCGGTTCGTTTTGGTTGTAATTGGGTTTTTAAAACTAAGAAAGACTCATTGGGTAACATTAAAAGATATAAAGCTAAATTCCTTGTCATAGGATTCACTTAAGAGGAGGGAATTGATTATACGGAGATTTTTTCTCTTCTATCTAAGAAAGATTCTTTTCATATTGTTTCGGCATTTGTTGCCCATTTTGATATTAGATTGCATCAAATGGATGTAAAAATGACATTTCTCAATAGAGAACTAGAAGAGAAGGTTTACTTAAAACAACCTGAAAGATTCTCCTCTAATAATGGTGATCATTTGGTATGCAAGCTTAAGAAATCTTTATATAGTCTGAAATAAGCATCTCGCCAATGGTATTTAAGTTTCTATAATGTCATCTCTTCATTCGGTTTTATATAGAAAGTCATGGATCAAATATATATATCAGAAGGTTAGTGGGAGTAAAATTTGTTTTTATTATCTCATATATAGATTATATTTTACTTGCAAACAATGTTAAGAGATTGCTATATGATGTAAAATAATTCATCCCTAAGAGTTTTGATATGAATGATATATGTGAGGCATCTTATATCATTAGTATTAAGATCTATAGAGATAGACCTAGAGGCATATTAGGATCATCTCAAGAAACCTATATTAATAAAGTCTTAGAGAGATTTTGAATGAAAGATTATTCACTAAGTATAGCACATATTGTGAAGGGTGACAAGTTCAATTTGAACCAATGCCCAAATAATAATCTAGAAATGGAACAAATGAAAAACATGTTATATGCTTCTATTGTCAAAAGCTTGATGTATGCTCAGGTTCGCACTTTATCTGACATTACTTTTGCTATGGGAATGTTGAGAAGATATTAGAATAATCTAGGTATCGACCACATGAGAATTGCAAAGAAGGTAATGAGGCACCTTCAAGCTACAAAAGGTTATATATGTATGTATAGACAAACTGAGTTCGTGTCTTATTTTGAAGCCATCTCGTATAGTGTGTACTTGAAGAGTTTCATATTGAGGCTTAAAGATGTGGATTCCATTGCTGAGCCATTAGGGATATATTGTGACAATTCAGCTGTAGTTTTCTTGGCTAAAAACCACTAAAGTGGTAGTCGAATCAAGCACATCAACATTAAGTATTTAGCCATGTGAGAACGTGTTAAAGAGAACAAAATGATCATTGGACATGTTTGCACTAAATTGATGTTAGCTAATCATTTAACTAAAAGCATGCCACTAATGTGTCATAAGGATCATATGGTCACAATGGGAATTGGTCCTATCATGTAATTTTTTGTCGAATGGAAGAATTTGTGAAACTCTTATTCAGTTGTGACGTTATTCTCAATTTTGGTGTGCACATTCTGCTATTTCTAAGAATAACAATAAGTTTTGACTTAGAATGAACATAATGTTTATTTATTAAGTTATGTTATCACATATGGGCTAATAAAATGTATTGTGATACATGGAAGATAATACTCACCTCTAAGAGGATTTATCTTTGTGATTCATGAATTTTATTTTAACATGAAGTGTATGTGTGCTTGGGTTAATATTTCTTTAATGAAATGCCAAGATCAAGTGAAAGAATGTTATGATATTTTAAAATAATAAAATTTATTAACTATTATATGATCCCACATTTAGTTTCCTAAATTAATTCCGATTTATTGCTTGATTTATTACCCATGTTGATTACGAATCGGTTAATGCAAGAACTTTAAATAAATAACCAAGATCCCCCATGAAATAGAAAAGATCATTTATACATAGCATAGTCTAAGCAAACCCACTTAAAATCTTTATTGAACTATGACCAACCATCCAAGCAAGGCGTGAGCAGAAAGGCAAAGGAAAGTACATTGGACAAGATGTGATCAAGGTATTGGGAGAAATTCTATCCGCAAATTAGACCCAAAGCTTGTTCCAAAGGTTCCACTTTGCTTTTTAAATTGAAGGATAGTGTGGTAACCATCCAATTTAATTGTCACTATGATAGTCTTGATGGAAGTCATCGGTAACATAAAAAACAGAATAAATACATCAAGTTATCTACACCAAGCCCTATCACTACAGAAAAACACACCATCGAGTTTTGAGGGGTATTGGATAGTGGAACATAACGTTTATGTCTGGTGATTCCATATCTGCAATGCTCATTTGTTTGAGGTTTAGAGTTTCCACGTTTTGTAAAATTTCATTAATGGCTAGAGGTATGTACCAATCCTATATGCTTCCACAAATCGTTCCCAATTTTCCACGAATTTGTCTGTGGATGATAAAACGAGTTCATCAGTTTTTCTTTAGTACAGAATTTTACATGTTTCTACATTCAATCTTGACAACCAAGATCTTTAGGTTTTCCGCATATTTTTCAAACATTTGGAAGCTAACATTATTAGAAAGATCATTGGATGATTAATGACAAATCATTTCGCATGGTTCAATGTGGATAGCATTAGCAAACTAATAATTATGTGCATGCGTTGATAGCAAGAGATAAAAAGCTTTGTATTATGCTGATATTGAGTCTTGAGAATGCTAGTGAATGAGTGTCGCGACCTCCTATTTGGTCTCGGAGGCTAATGGCGCAGCTGAACGACTTTTATTCAGTGTTTAGCCCGGGCTCTCCCAAGCCCGCCAATTCACGACTTAAAATTCAAGTTTTTAACCTACAATTCAATTTCATTTAAAAAGGAGTCGCCACTAATCAGTTTGGGGTGGGCCGATTAGAAACCCAAGTAAAATATCGGGAGAAATATTTTACTCCTACGCAACCAGAGAAACTAGGATTGGAGACTTGATTACACTAGTTAATCATTAATGCCCTTCCGATACCTAATCTTGTTTAAACCCTCGGGTTTGAAAATTTTGAATTTTTTCAAGGATTTTTCATGCATTGTTGAAACAACATTTTTTTATTTTTTTCCCTTTTTTGGAAAATATAAAATATCTTTTGATTTTAATGATTTTCTGAAAATATAAAATATTTCGGGGTTTTTCTGATTTTTTTGGAAAATAAAACATATTTTCGAATTTTCTGATTTTTATAAAATATTTTTGGATTTTTCTTATTTTTTGGAAAATAAGACATATTTTTCGGATTTTCTGATTTTTCTAAAATATTTTTTATTTTTATTTTTTCGGAATAAAAACGTTTTTTATTATTATTTTTGTTATTATAATAATATTATAACCGACCGGACCGGGTCCGGTCCGGGTCAGGCCGGGCGGGTCGAATGACCCAGCCCCCGCCCCCGGCTTCCGAGTGGGCTCGGCCCAACCATGCCCTCCCTAACAAAAATCGAAGCCCGGCCGCATTCGGTGAGGCCCAAATAAAAACAAGCCTATAGAATAAAAAAATCCAAGCCCGGCCCGGTCCACTTTCGCCCAGCAAACAAACCCTACCCGCTTGGCCTCACCCGACTCGGCTCCCGACCCGGATCGGGGCTGCCGCCGCTCTCCTCCTCTCCTTCGTTGTTCCTTCGCGACGCCGGGGATGGTAACCGGTTGCGTCGCGGCTTGGTCCGGGCGGGTGTCGCTGAACGTCGCAGGGCAGCAACGGCGACGACGAGACGGTTGGTAGCAGCGGGGGCGGCGGCAGACGCGGCGGTGAAGGTTGGGCCGAGCCTAGTGAGCGGTTGTGGCGTCGTGGGACAGAATGGTAACGACTATGGGGACGGTCGTCGGCAGGAGTAGCCTGAGCAGGCGGCGTCGAGGTGGTTGAACGGCAATGGCGTTGGGGGTGGCGGTAGGATGCGGCGGCGGCGTCGGGCCAGGCAGGCAACTACGGCCGCGGCAGCGGGGCGCGGTCCCGTGCCTCTCTCCCTCTGCAGATCCGCCTCTCTCGCGGCTCCGGTCACTCGGCTGGCGGTCGCTTGGAGTTCCGCCTCCCTAGATGTCTCTCCCGGGAAGTCGGAGCGCCTAGCCTCGCCATCGCCGGTTTCTCTCTCAAACTCAGATCTCTCTTTCTCTTGCAACTCTCTCCTATTTTTCAAATCTCTCTCTGTTTCGCTGCAGTTTTCTGCTGCTGTGTTGTTGTGCTTTCTCCATCGCTCGACCCCTCTATTTATAGGCGAGGAGCCCGGTCAACGGAGGTACTCCGACCGGCGGTCCTCGGCGCATCAGCCGGGCTCTCCCTTGGCTGAACCGGAGTGACCTCGGCGTGACCTCCGCTGGGGCCATCTCAGCATTGAAGAAGTCCGCGCCAAAGACGTCCCCTCCGCCCAGGTTTTGCGCCGGATCTCGCGCGGCAGCATTAATGGCGCATGCGAACGTCCCCATCCATCGCTGGCTTTCCGTCCTCCTCTCTGTCCAAGCGTGCGTGAGTTGCAGAGGAGGAAGGAGGAAGGAAGGAGGAAGAAGAAGAAGGAGGGGCCAGGCCAGAAAGAAAGAAAAAGGAAAGGGCCGGGCCGTGTGGGTGAGGATGAGGGGACCGAATGGGCCCCAAGTGTCACGCCCCGAACCCTGAGCACGCGACAACCCCTTCTCTTGGTCGATTGAAAGCGACGTCCCAGGACTTGTCGACGACCATTCATTTTAATATTTCGTTATGCGCAAGCGGAAGACGAACCATCCCCAGTCCAACAAACAAACAATCAATCAATCAGGGATAGAGGGATGAACAGCAAGAACAACTATCACTACTCATTTATACAGTTTACTAGATTAACCAACGGAGGATCATTTTCCGATTTACAAGCCCGACAACAAGGGCCAATCCATCCTCTAAGCCAAACCAAAAAGGAACTAGGCTAGGCTAATCCAGCTATACAAAATGAACCCTCGGGTTCAGCACCACGGTCACTCGGACCCACCGGACTCGACTCCGTCAGGTCAATAACGGGTGAAGCGGGGGTAGGATTCTCCACTGCGGGTGCGCCATTCTAAAGGCCTGAAAATGGTTAACCACGACGGGTTGAGATAAAATCTCAGCGAGTTCTCCCCTTAAGCCCCGGTTAGTACACCAACTCAACCTGGGGTATCTCTCCAGAACCACCCCTCACTCAACCCAACCACAAACAACTAGCAATCAGCAATCAAACCACAGACAGGGTCAACCAACAAACAAAAGTCGGTTCGCATGTAACCTTACCCGGTATGCCATACCCTGCACGTTAAACCTCATTCAATGCAAGCAATGCAACCAACAATTAAATAGTCGGTTCGCATGCAACCTTACCTAGTATGCCATACCCTGCACGTTATACGTCAGCATAATACATGCAATGCACATGGCCGATAGATGATGCAGTTTATCAATTACATGCGAGTCGCGTCACAAGCGATCTCACCTGGCTATTGCCACAACCTGCACGTTATCAATTCATGCGTGCGTGCAATAAATGATGTGATCATCTCATGCATAATCAGAACCAATGATTCCATGTTTTCTCGTGCACTCTCGCATCCACACGTGTTCCGATTATTACTGCCCCATAAGGCTACAACCAAGGCGCAACGGCGCCCTTCCTCCGCAGAGGCGCAACCGTGCCCTTCCGTGCCCAAAAGACGTCAAGGGATACTCTCCCAAGACCGCATGCCCACAGAACGTCAATGGATACTCTCCCGAGACCGCATGCCCACAAAACGTCAAGGGATACTCTCCCGAGACTGCATGCCCAACAAACGTCAAGGGATACTCTCCCGAGACGGTGGTTTCAACTTAGTGATCACGCAAGCACTCCATCACAACCCACTTATTATCTTTGAGCATTAGCCAATGCACACATGCTTGCATATGAAACCTCAAATCATTTCTCACAAAAGCGGTCCATTTCCGATGTCCCCTCGGACAAACCATTTTTCCCACCTTTCTCATAAAAGTGGTCCATTTCCAGTGTCCCTTGGACAAATCACTTTCTTTCTCATAAAGGCGGTCCATTTCCGGTGTCGGACAAACCATTTTTCCCTTTTTGTGAAATTCACACGATTCATGCGAATGTTCATGCCACGACACATTAATTTCACTTCATATGATCAAGACACATGAAATTATGCACAATTTCACTTCCGGATGAACAAAGTGCCGTGAACGTCCGTGAACGGTGCACATGAACAGTGAAATTTCCGAATTTAATAATTAAATAATTTAATTCAGAAATCACATAATTTAATCAATAAATGCAGAAATTAAATAAATCAATTAATTAAAACAATTAATCAATTTAATCAAGCAAAACATGCTTAATTAGCACATAACACACAATTAAGCATAATTAAACAAGATTAAGCTAATATAATCTTAACCCTTAATCTAACCACCTATCTTAGGGCTAATGCATTTAATTAAACATCTTAATCAGCCCTTAGCACTAATTAACCCAACCCTAAGCAAGTTTAGGCACTAAATAGGGATTAGGGGCTAAACTCACCCGTTAAGCAGGCCGGCGACACGGGCGCGGCGGCGGTGACAAACCCGACACCCGGGGACTTCCACCACAGCGATCCAAGGCGGTTCTGGGGTCGAAACAGCAGCAACAACCTCTGCTTCCCACTGCAACCTCAGAAAACAGCACTGCTTGAAGAGAAAGTGGCTGACCGGAGTTGAACGGGCTGCCCGGAGCTCCGGCGAGCTGGTGGACGGTGACCGGTGGCTCCTGGGGTTGAGGGGGAGTTGTGGGTGGCTGGTGTGGGCAGTGGGTAGGTCGAAAATGGACGAAAACAGCAGCAAAGGCGAAACTGTGCAGTACCGCGTGAACAGTAGGCGGTCGGCGAGCAGCCGGCTTTCGGCGGCCGTACGGATCGGCCGGTGTCTCCGTTCAACGAACGGCCGACGCTATCCGTACGGAATCTCTCTCCCGAGCGTAACGGTGGGTGGCACGGCCCAAGATGCCATCGGGAAGGCAATGAACAACTCAGATTTTGGTGGAAGGTCAGAAGCTGAAAATTGCAGGAAGAAGGAAAACAAGGGGAGAAAGGGCTGCGATTTTTGGAGAAAATGAAGAGGAGAGAGAGAGTGAAGTGAGGGCTGGAGATAGGCCTCATCAATGCCATAAATGCTTGCTTCAAATCTCAACCAAATGACATCATCTTCTCTCTCTTCCTTTTTGACTTTTCTCCAAAATATCCAAGGGCATTTTGGTCATTTCCACCTTGCACATTTCCCAATGTGCCCTTGGGCTGAAAATGAAAGGCGGGCCTAGGAAATGGGCCAGAAAATGAATAGGAACGGGCTCGGGAATTTATTGGGCTCGAATTGGCTCACGTTTGGATAACGGGCTAGGACGGGTGAGGGGTCGGTTGGGTCCAACGGGCTCACTTGCTTTCCTCGGGCCTTCCATGGTGGCCATCCCACCTTGGGCGTGAGGCCCACACTGATTTTTCCCGGCCCATGTCCTCGTAGGCTCAATTCCTCGGTCCGTAAACCCCTTTCCCAAAAACTCGGCTCAACCGACACTGTTGACTGTCAAGGAAGCATCGTTCAAAAGTCCATCCTGGACGTTCCTGAAAATTCGAAGTCCAATATTGGATTCACATGCCTTGTCAATTTCGCCCAAATGTCATTTTGGTACTGCTCAGACTGACAGGCGGCTTTGAGGATTCACGCGTAACCGACTTGTGCCAATTCACGTTCAAGACTTCTCGACACATGGACGTCCTTGACTACATGAAATTGCGAATGATCGATTCTTATTTCAAAGTACACGATTATCAAGGATCGACATAGGGCCGTTTGCGGGTTCGATAACAATAGACGGAATCACCCGTCGTCCCATTATTTTTGTCCGCGAATCGACTTCTATTCGTCCCTGGAATCGGCCTGCATATCTATAGGATCATCCTTACGCAAGTCTCACGGTCGAGTCGTTTTCTCAGGTCAAGTTCTTTAGTCGCACGAGTTCCGTCCTCATTAGCATTTCCCCTCAAGGTCAGTATCTCAGGAGTGATCAGTTCCGAGTGAGATCAGCCAACAATGCATTGGCGAAATTCACGTTCATTCCTCCCTCAAAGGGCTCGAATTTCAGGATGTTACACCAAGCCCATGGGAAAAAATAAAAACAAAAAGGGGCTGGGTGCAAAGGCCCAACCCGCGTGGGCCTCCCTCCTCTTCTCTTTTTATTTTTAATTAATTTTTTTACTCGAAAATAAGGGAAAATAAATAGGAAAATCAAACTTAGTAAATGCAAATAATATAAGTACTTAGGTGATGCAAAAAATCTTTTTTGTTAGGGTCAAATTGAACCCTAATTTTCTATGCAATTTAATTTTAATACCTAATTAAAATTTAGGTGTCAACAGCTGCCCCTCTTTGAAGGCGAGTTCGCAGAGGTTGCCTTCAAAGATGAACGGATACCTAAATTTTATCCATGCATATGCAATAGATGATAGATAACCTAGAATCATGTGCTCAATGAAAATGGCAATAATGCATAATATATACTAAATGGATAAGAAAAATGCCTGCAGTTACTTACTAGGAAAAGTGATATGGAGTGCGAACCCCGAGTTTTTGGCAAGTATCAGGATATTTTCCTATCTGATGCTGATATAGAAAACGTACCTGTGATTGATGATATAGGGTAATTGCTCCTCCAGGACCCGAACCATTCTTCGGTCGCCTGTAGAAGCAATAAGTTGTTTGTCTAAGACCCGGACCTTTCTCCAGTCGCCTTGACGGGGGATTGCCTTTTTAGGACTCGGACCATTCTCCGGTCGCCTGTAGAAGCAAAGAATTGTTTGTCTAGGACCCGAACCATTCTTCGGTCGCCTTGACGGGGGATTGCCTTTCCAGGACTCGAACCATTCTCCGGTCGCTTGTAGAAGCAAAGAGTTGTTTGTCTAGGACCCGAACCATTCTTCGGTCACCTTGACGGGGGATTGCCTTTCTAAGACTCGGACCATTCTCCAGTCGCTTGTAGAAGCAAAGAGTTGTTTGTCTAGGACTCGAACCATTCTTCGGTCGCCTTGATGGGGGATTGCCTTTCCAGGACTTGGACCATTCTCCGGTCGCCTGTAGAAGCAAAGAATTGTTTGTCTAGGACCCGAACCATTCTTCGGTCGCCTTGATGGGAGATTGCCTTTCCAGGACTCGGACCATTCTCCGGTCGCCTGTAGAAGCAAAGAGTTGTTTGTCTAGGACCCAAACCATTATTTGGTCACCTTGACGGGGGATTGCCTTTCCAGGACTCGGACCATTCTCCGGTCGCCTGTAGAAGCAAAGAATTGTTTGTCTAGGACCCGAACCATTCTTCGGTCGCCTTGACGGGGGATTGCCTTTCCAAGACTCGGACCATTCTCCGGTCACCTGTAGAAGCAAAGAATTATTTGTCTAGGACCCGAACCATTCTTCGGTCGCCTTGACAGGGGGATTGCCTTTCCAGGACTCGGACCATTCTCCGGTCGCCTGTAGAAGCAAAGAATTTTTTGTCTAGGACCCGAACCATTCTTCGATCGCCTTGACAGGGGATTGTCTTTCCAGGATTCGGACTATTCTTCGGTCGCCTGTAGAAGTAAAGAGTTGTTAGGTGCCCGAACCATTCTTCATGGATACTAATTTGCTTACCTGAACTCTCTCAGGGATGTACCGACTTTTCTCGGGACACAATCTTGTTAAGTGCTTAACTGTTCTCAAAGACACCAGTTTTTTCATTACCTGACTTCGGGCCACAGAGGTACGCCACGCCGGTAAAGAGGGACTCCAGGCTATGGAAGCACGCGGTGTCAATGAAGAGGGACTTACCTTATATGCTTGAAAAGGTGACTTACCTCTTGATTATCTGGAATATCGAGGGCGCACCTGAGATATCCCTAAAGGTCTCCCACCTCCTGGAAAGTTGGAATGTCGAGGATGCACCTAAGATATCCCTAGAGGTCTCCCACCTCATGGTAAGTTGGAATATTGAGGATGCACCTCAGGTATCCCTGAAGGTCTCCCACCTCCTAGTAAGCTGGGAATATCGAGGCTGGACCTCGGATACTCGTGAAGATCTCCCGCCTCCTGGTAAATTGGGAATATCGAGGACGAACCTCGGATACTCTTGAAGGTCTCCCACCTCCTGGTAAGTTGGGAATATCGAGGACGAACCTCAAATACTCCTGAAGGTCTCCCACCTCCTGGTAAATTGAGAATATCGAGGACAAACCTCGAATACTCGTGAAGGTCTCCCACCTCCTGGTAAGTTGGGAATATCGAGGACGGACCTCGGATATTCCTGAAGGTCTCCCACCTCCTGGTAAGTTGGAATGTCGAGGGCGCGCCTCGGGTATCCCTGAAGGTTTCCCACCTCCTGGAAAGTTGGAAATATCGAGGGCGTGCCTCAAGTATCCCTGAAGGTCTCCCACCTCCTGGTAAGTTGGGAATATTGAGGATGCACCTCAAATACTCCTAAAGGTCTCCCACCTCCTGGTAAGCTGCAGGCCTGATAATATCTCTGCTCTGAAAGTATGTCTCCTGTCAGACAAATATGCAATATGTGCAACTGATTTGTGCATACTGCAAATTTTTCAATTCAAATGGGATTTATGTATGACAATTTTTTTGTCAGTTTTCATCACCAAAGTCCCACTAGGGAAAATTTTTCAGAAAGACAATTGATACTCAAAATGAGGTTGTCTTGAACATGTCAAATGAGGGGCTTTTAGTCTGAAAGGGCTTCCCACTCACTCTCTTTAAAAAGGCTATTTTGTCCCGACCATTAATGCGGGATCATAGGAATCTCACCCTTTCACTATCATCATGGCGACAAGGATCCGAATATTCTCGCAAATGGTACGACTTTACCAATCTGAGAGGTCTTTGTTAGGACCGTAATGTAGGCTTGGTCAAAGGCTTGGCAAAAGGGACCACGAAGGTCAAGAGATATTGCACAGCCATTTTCGGGTTTACAAGTCAAGAACCCTGCGAAAAGAGATAGGAATGATCTTGCTTGTACTTCTTCGAGCGATGCTTATAAACATATGAATTCCTATGTTAATTCAAGTGCCCTAGTCGGAAGAGACTTATACAAATGGACACAATGTAAGTTTGGCTCATGGGTTGAGAAACAAATGGATTTATAAGCTCAAAAATGTGTACAAGAGGTGGTGATCATCTTGATGTTGTCACCGGTCTTTTTCCTCATTAACGGAGCTCGTCTTTGTAGAGACTTTTTGCTCGAGCATCAATTTTTCCTTGAGGGTATTGGCCTTGCTTTTACCAAGTACACTGCTTTTTCATGCCCCTAATTTTCATTCACCTTTTTTTTTTACTGTCTTAGACTCTTGAGTCTTCATCTTCATTGGCACTTCGGCTCATGATACTTGAATGATAGTAACCTTCTCCTTGCCCCAATGTGGGAAGTTGAAATGAAATTACAGACTCAATGGGGTTTGTACAATGGATACAAATGTGCCAAACAAAGGCGCTCTTTGTCATTCTATGGCACTTAAATTACCATGAGTGTTCATATGCAATAAAGACACCCAAAGATTGATGCAAGTGCAAGCAAGAAAATTCCCACCCATTTTCTCACCTTGCGATGCCGTCCCCTCCTTCAATCTACCCTAGTGTGGGGTGGTTCTTGACAGGGGTAATATGAAAGAAACTTCACAATGGCATGGGGCCCAAAGGGGTTAAGCAATGGATAACCTATAGTGTTTAGGGTGGAGAAACGAAATGCCCCCCTTCACTTTGGTCATCGTACCAGTCGCGAGAGAACTCTTTACCTTGTGGACATGGAATTTCCTATGCTCACCTCACAAGTGTTTAATCGGAGGACTGTGTGTAGGATATGGTTTGCCTTTCATCATCCTGATGTACCTCATTTAGCATGCTTAATTGATCTCGCATCATTCGTTGAATTGCTTAATTTGATAATCCTCAGTGGAATTAGTGACTTAGACAGACAAAAATCATCATGCAAAAATCATTTTGAAAAGGCATGGATTATTGTAAGCACGAAGGAGTTTGCAGCCTTAGAATGATTTAAATTTACTCAAAAGAAAAAAAACTTTCTAAGAGCATGAGATGCAAAATTGTCTCTGCAGACATGTTTGAACATAGGGGGATTATTAAAAAATGAGCATTCATGGATTGTCTCTACTCAAAGGGGAATGACACATGAATGATCAGTCAAGATTGAAAATCCCATCTTTGATTGGACGGACATGTCTGTTTTTGCCCCTGCACAGGAGAAAGTGCAGAAATCAATTACTGAGTAGAGCCAAAAGCAAATGCAAATTAAGGCCCAAAAGATTCATGTCATCCATTTTGGCGATACTTAGGGCGCCGTTTCACTTGGGAGAGTTGATCCAATGTCCTCATCAAAGTTTGGCATATCTCTTCCTACTCTGTTGTCCGCACCTTCGGCGGACAAATGAACCTATAAAGAATAAGAGGGAATGTGTATGAATTTTTCAGAATTGAAAAATTGGAAACGATACAACATTACCCTTCGCCAGTTTGCATTTGTCATCCACACTTTTGGCAGACATATGACCCTACAAAGAATGAGAGGGAATGTGTTAGTGTATGAATTTTCCGGAGTTGAAAAACTGGAAATGATACAACATTACCCTTCGCTATTTTGCATTTTGTCGTCCACATTTTTGGCAGACAGATGACCCTACAAAGAATGAGAGGGAATGTATTAGTGTATGAATTTTCCAAAGTTGAAAAACTAGAAAAAATACAGCATTACCCTTCGCTAGTTTGCATTTGTCGTCCATACTTTTGGCGGACAAATGACCCCTTCGCCAGTTTGCATTTGTCGTCCACATTTTTGGCGGACAAATGACCCTACAAAGAATGAGATGGAATGTATTAGTGTATGAATTTTCCAAAGTTGAAAAACTGGAAACGATACAACATTACCCTTTGCCAATTTGCGAATGATTGGATAGACCTAGGGTCCTGAGGCTTAAAGCGAGCATGAGATCCTAAAATTTTGATCTCGGTATGCCAAAAAAAGCAAAGAGAGAGAAAAGGAGAAGAAAAAAACTCTTTTAAAAAAAAAAAAAAAAAAAATTTTTGTATTTTTTTTTTTAAAATCTTTTTTTTCTTTTTTTCTTTTTTCTTTTTTTACATGCGGCTATTGCCGCTTTGGGGATTCGAAATCCCGTTCGGACCTTGGCGCGTCCATTCCCGGGTACCGCTCGGCTACAAGCGCCGGTGGTGTCCATGGAGCGCGTTCTTTTTATTTAAGTGATCCAACCGCTAGAATGACATGTCTTTTTTCACCAAGTCAGGTGAAATTAGCATGGGTCGTATCCAGGTGCTTGGCTGACCAGTATTGGTTGGCTCGAATTAACCTTTCGAGTAAGTTTTCTTTTCCTCTCTTTTTTTTTTTTTTAAAACGCCAATGCTTCCTGTCAAAAATAGGGAAAATATGTTAGGAATAAAGTTGGATGAGGGGATTGGAAACGATACAAAGTTACCCATTTTGCAAAGTTTGTATTAGATGACTCCTCGGCATCTTGAATGTTGGTGATTGATATGGCCTTGCCAAGGTTTGGCGCATCATTCTGGACGGCCTTCTTTGCCCATGGCCCTAGACAAATAGCCGACGATGGTCGATCCGTCTTCAACACCTTTCTCTTGTGGACATTTTTCTCTCTCATTGTTAGACATCAGCACCGTTGGGCAAGGTCATGTACCTCAAGCTTCTATGGGATTGTATGGATTTTCTCCCCTTCTGCAAAGTTGGTATTTGATGACTTCTTTGCATATCCTAAATGATGATGATTGCCGTGGTCCTGCCACAATTTGGCGTTTCATTTTGGTTGGCCCTCTTTGCCCATGGCCCTAAACGAATGGCTGATGATGGTCGATCCATCTTCAACGCCTTCCTTCTATGGAAATTTTTCCTCTCTTGTTGTTGGACATCAACAACGCTGGGCAAAGTCATGTGCCTCAAGCTTCTATGGCATCTGAGATGGATAATCAAAACCTCCAATTTTCTGTAGGTAATCACTTCTTCGCAAAGCATGTGTCTGGAATGAAAGTCATCATCTAGAACAGGTGATTAGAATTTGCCTCAACTATCTGGATTTTCTCCCTATTGACAGTAGCCAATTAAAGGGGAAGTGAATGAGTTCATTTTCAGTGCTTTCCGATTTGCCGAAGTTGAACGTTCGGCTTATGAAATTGCAATGCTCGATCTCTCGGAGTATGTTGCGGGAAAGAACCACTACTTAGGCTTGCACTGATGGGAGGTAGCCTGTGCAAAGTTTTAGGGACGGCTTGTCGAGATAACTCGAGAGATGGGGGAGGCCAAAAGCAGGATGAAGGAAATGTCTCTGGAAGTTTTCTTAAGCTACTACGATCTACATGTTTCGAGTTTGATTGTGTGCATATACCTATTATGTCCTATCTTTTGTTCCCTGCAAATGAAAAGGAAGAAGGCATCATTCTTAAGATCATGTTAGGAAGCAAGACATACCCTTTTATAAATGGAGTAATCTTATCCGTCTGCCCCGGTTTTCTTGGAAGTATACTCCTAAATTTGTCGAGTCCATATCCCTGGGACTTGATGTACTAGTTTCAAATGCCCCTTTTTTTAAGGGGATGATGTTCTCAGACACGAAATAAATAAATCAGAAAAATAAACAGGGTTAAATTCGACACATTTTTTTGAAAATTTTTGTTGTTGTTTTGCAATGAAATGCTTTTGATTTCACACGCATGTTTTTGGAGGAAGCATGAGAAAGCCCAACCCTTAGGATTTTCCTTGGATGATATTTTTTCATGGTTGGATAGCATCACTGGGCCAGTTTGGGATACCCTCTCATGCTCTCAAAATGAAATGTTGAAACTGTACATTCACTAGTAAAAACAAATTACATTATTGGTATGGAAAATGTGGTATTAACACACTAGATAAGATGGGAAATCATAAAAACAACCGAAACCCATGAAAACTCATGTGAAAGGGAGGATCTTGATAGCCGCTAGTGTCGACCCCTGAATCAAGTGCCCTTGAGTTCTTTGCCCCCGGTAGACTCAAAGTATTCGCACGAGAGGACCACTTCATTGAAGTTACAGAAGTGCATTCCATGCAACCAGGAACGAAGCTTACGAGACAAAGCTTTTATGAACAGCTTCATTATTTCCTCCTCAGCTAACTGAGGAATAGTTTGCATCACGAAAGCCTTCCACTTTTCTGCATATGCTCGGAAATTCTCCATTGGTCCTCTTTTGACGTGAACCAAATTCTTGTGAGGGAATGCAAATCCTATCTTATCTTGGTATTGATGTAGGAATGTGGAGGACAACACATCCCAATCATGCACGAGGTAGGTCTTTGACAAGAAGAACCATTGCAACGTTGACCCAATAAGACTTTCTTGGAAGGCCTGAGTCATGAACGGTGCTTGGTCGACGTACCGACTCATTTTGGCTCGGAAATATTGCAAGTGGGTCACGGGACAAGTCGTACCGTTATATTTATGGAAATCAACAATTTCCATTCCTTCGGGAATCACCATTCTATTAAGGTGAGATGGGCCTACCGCATCTCGGTTAAGGAACCATTCCTCTTGCTGTGTTGCCAATCCTCTCATGGCAGCATTAAATTCTGCTCCTTCAGGGAAGCTAGATTCTTCTGAGATTATCTCATCGTTTTCTTTGGGGTTGAAATTTCCTACCGAGGATGAGGCATCTATGTTACCCAGATAGTTGGATGACAAATTCAGCAGCCCATTGGAAGAAAAATCATGAAGGGCGAGCGTTCCTCCACCTAGCAAGCTTTGGGGTCCGTATGCGAGCAAGAGCTGGTTACCATGTGAATGATCATCTTCATCTGTATAGTGCTGGTAACTCTCCATAGGACTGTACCACGGGCAGTGTTCAAAGCTTTGGCGTGGCTGTTCAATGGCCGTTGGACTTTGCACTTGTCTGGTGGCAGGCAATGGTTTAGATTGTTCCGGCTTTCCCTTCTTGACACCTTGTCCAGACCTCTTGAGTAAAGCCCTTCGTTCTGCTAGCTTGAGCTTGTCAAGGGCACCGGGAGACGGTAGAGTTTCATTCCCCAGGTCGATAGGCGCTGGTGCCCTTTGGACCCTAGCTCTCGCAGTAAGTTTGGGAAGCAGTGTCATGGTGCCTCGATTTTGGATGGGTTTTACAACTTCAACCATGTTTTCGGGTTCTTTACCTCTGCTGGTAGGAAACTTCCCATTAATGGAGCAATGTTTGGTGGCCCTTCGTCATGAGTAACCGCTTCAAAGTTTCCTCCCATTGGTCTCTTCGCTCCGGGGCCCTCCCGAACAGTCAAGTCTCTTTCTACTGTAGTACATACCATGACAGTCTTTTTCCTCCTCGTTTCGTTGTTTACAAGCTCTTTCTGAGGTGGGGCGATGTTGACGTCAAGGTCATATTCTTTAAGGAAAATGTCAATCAATTCATCCCAAGTCTTGAGAAGAGTGATTTTCTTCACAATGTACCATCTCAAGGCGGGGCCAATTAGATTTGATTGGTATGATCGAATCATCCTTTGGACGAGGTAGGCTTGCAGGTAGCTTTCTGGGTGACCAACGTTGGCGAATGCCTCGCATTCAGGCACCTTGAGCTCCTATGGGATTTTGACAGCAGTGTAGCTAGATAGATCAAGGGGTATTGATCCCGTAGCTCACTCAGCTTACTCATGATCTTCGCAAAATGTTTGCTCTGTTGGTCACCTTTTGGCATGTCTGCAGGTGTCAAAAGAGTTTTCTCTCGTGATAGGGCGGTCACGAGATTGGGCCTGGTTTGAGCAAACTCCATTTGCCTCGAGAGTTGTCGAAAGACAATGGGGATTTGCCCCACGTCATCTTCAATGTTAGTAAGGCCATCACCCTGATTGGTCACAATTGCATGTGGCCATGCACGGATGGCTGGTGGTTGGCGATTCATGATCACCTATGAGACAAAAATAGCACGCATGAGCACGAGATAAATGAAGATTGACCCATGGCAATGGTTCAGTCGCTTTTATTTATCAATAGAGGATTCCAAGGACAAGACATTCCTAATCATCTAAAATTGAAATTGAAATGATAGAATTGAAATACTATATATTAAACAAGAGTCCCTAAACATTGGGACTAGAAATGAAATTTCCTAAATACAAAGATTGGGGGACATGACCGCCATTTTATATGCGATGAGGAGCCTCGGTCATGCAAAGCTTTTTTGCTTTTTAGCCCAGAGACACGCATCCAACTCATTCCCAAACTCCGCTTAAAAGACTCGATCTGCTCTTGTTAGGTTGGCTTGTCAATCACGTTTGGGACTATCAGTTGCAAATTACCAATGACCCAGTGATTGAAAATGTAGAGTGGAGGCATGATGAGCCTTCTCTTGTCCTCTCAATCTCTTGGGCACAATGATCTTTTCAGCGTGGCTGATGCGGCTTTCTTCTGAGTAATCTTGGGTCATGTGATTAAAAAAGACTGGGGACGGACTGGGCGAGCAAGGGAAGGATCTCCTGGAAGGCCCTATACTGACAAACCACCCTGTAGGGATAATATGAAGTGATCCTAGTGAGACCAAGTAAAGGGATCGGGTTGTGATATTTCAGTGCAAAGCGAGCTTCTCCCTCTCTAAACAAATTAGCACACCATAGGAATGCCTTGGGAACAAGGTTCACTTAGGAAATTAAACCAACAAGAGTATATCCTACTGAGGGCATACTTTTCTAAGATTTGAAACCCTTGCAGTGAGTGCATGAAATTCTTAATGCCCAAATCCTTTGATATGAGAAAAGATTGCATTTGTAAAATTTCTTGGCGCAGCCCTCAAGATTTTTTGTATTTTCTTTGAAATGATTAAGGGACAGGAATGTTTCTGGTAAAACCATATTTACAAAAATTCAACCCGGCACAAATTTGATTGACAACCCATGCAATTGAAACGTTTATAGCATTTTTTTGACGTGGAATGACGATGAACCCAAAGAAGGCCAGGATAAAAATTTTGCTTTTTTTTTTTTTTTTTTTTTTTTTTTTTTTGCCATGGGTTTTTTTTTCAAAACATTCAACTAAAAACAATAGTGGGCAAGCATCCCAACTAGCCTTAAAAACCCTCATTACCAAAGGAGTCACAATTTTATTTTATTTTTTTATAAAATCGGATTAGTCAAATTACCATGTTGACATTAGCTCAATCCCTAAAGACATTCCAATGGTAATGCTGTATTTGGCCAGAGTTGGGGAAAGCTAGAATTTGCCAAATATGAAAGTGGAGGTCTCAGGACATTAGAAATGAGGGATCACTTGCATGACTCTAGAGTGGATACTAATTTGGAGCAATGGGAAGAGTTGGCCAATTCAACATGTTTTTGACCGGGTTGATCTAACTGGTCCCATCAACAGAGGAGCTCTTTCTTGGGAACAGGAATGAACTAGACATCGTGTCTATCCATCGCATATAAAACAAGCGACTTAAAAGACTGACCTCAGTTGCCATGGGTTCAGAAATGTAAATAAATAACCAAATAAAAAGGGTTAAGAAATTACCTCACTCTCAAAGACCACAATAAACACATAGACATGCGGATGATACGTGTGGTTCGATTTCTAACTAAGAAGGTATAATGAGGTTAAGAGGTAATCTGACCGATGCAATCTCGCGTTCGTGCCAAATCCTCTCAACCTCGGCTCTACCTAAAATTTCGGGGAAAAGAAAGGCAACCTCTACATCGCTGTCTCGCATTCAAGGCAGTATCTTTCTTAACACCATCCTAAAATATCCTATGGCGGCCCGGAGTCCAGGCGCGGGGTTGTGTGTGCCACGAGTGTAGTGCTAAAACATTTAAAGCATGCACAATAATTTATACAGGAAAGTTTACTTCAACAAAATTAGTATTTACCTGTAAGAAAAAAAACGCAAGTTAGGAAAACATTTAAACAAGTTTATTTATTTATTTTCATTTTGCCCCATTTTTCTTTTTTAAGGCACGGGAAATTTTATTTTTATTTAAAAAAAGAAATTCAAAACAAGAAATTCATGGCACGATTCGGGGAAATAAAGGCATGAATTGAACATTTTTTTTGCAATTTAAAAAAAAAAAACTTAATGAATTGAACGTTTTTTCTTTTTTGGCAATTTTTTTTAATTTTGCACCATTTCTCTTTTTTAAGGCACTGGAAATTTTTGAAAAAATGAAATTCCAACAAGAAATTCATGGCACAATTCAGGGAAATAAAGGCATGAATTGAACATGCAATTTTTTTTAAATCTTTTGAATTGAACTTTTTTTTTTTTTTGCAATTTTTTTTAAAATAAAGGGATGATCATGGCATTAAAATCATAACTAAACAAAATTAATCATGGACTGACCAAGGCACAAGAGGAAGTAAGTAAATTGCAAAGCACAATGATAGAAAACTTACTTAATCAGAGGAAATTGCAAAGCACAAAAAAATTTTTCAACAAAATTAGTATACCCGCACAAAAATAAAATATCCAAGTTAGGGAAACAATTAAACAAGACAAAATGGCCTAAGTCCACAAAAAATTATGTCCCCAGCGGAGTCGCCAAGCTGTCGTGACCTCCTATTTGGTCTCGGAGGCTAATGGCGCGTGACTCGAACGACTTTTATTCAGTGTTTAGCCCGGGCTCTCCCAAGCCCGCCAATTCATGACTTAAAGTTCAAGTTTTTAACCTGCAATTCAATTTTATTTAAAAAGGAGTCGCCACTAATCAGTTTGGGGTGGGTTTTTTTTCGGAATAAAAATGTTTTTTTTATTATTTTGTTATTATAATAATATTATAACCGACCGGACCCGGGTCCGGTCCGGGTCGGGGCCAGCTGGGTCGAATGACCCAGGCCCCCGGTTGGGCTGGCTTCCGAGTGGGCTTGGCCCAACCATGCCCTCCCTGCAAAAACCGAAGCCCAGCCCGCAATTCGGCTGAGGCCCAAATAAAAACAAGCCTACAGAATAAAAAAATCCAGGCCCGGCCCGGTCCACTTCTGCCCCTAGCAAACAAACCCTACCCGCTTGGCCTCACCTGACTCGGCTCCTAACCCGGATCGGGGCTGTCGCTGCTCTCCTCCTCTCCTTCGTTGTTCCTTCGCGGCGTCGGGGATGGTAACCGGTTGCGTCGCGGCCTGGTCCGGGCTGGTGTCGCTGAACGTCGCAGGGCAGCAACGGCGACGACGAGACGGTTGGCAGCAGCGGGGGCGACGGCAGACGCGGCGGTGAAGGTTGTGGCGTCGTGGGACAGAATGGCAACGACTATGGGGACGGTCGTCGGCGGGAGCAGCCTGAGTAGGCGGCGTCGAGGTGGTTGAACGGCAATGGCGTCAGGGGTGGCGGTAGGATGCGGCGGCGGCGTCGGGCCAGGCAGGCAACTACGGCCGCGGCGGCAGGGCGCGGTCCCGTGCCTCTCTCCCTCTGCAGATCTGTCTCCCTCTACAGATCCGCCTCTCTCGCGGCTCCGGTCACTCGGCTGGCGGTCGCTCGGAGTTCCGCCTCCCTGGATGTCTCTCCTGGGAAGTCGGAGCGCCTAGCCTTGCCGTCGCCGGTTTCTCTCTCAAACTCATGTCTCTCTTTCTCTTGCAACTCTCTCCTATTTTTCAGATCTCTCTCTGTTTCGTTGCCGTTTTCTGCTGCTATGTTGCTGTGCTTTCTCCATTGCTCGACCCCTCTATTTATAGGCGAGGAGCCCGGTCGACGGAGGTGCTCCGACCGGCGGTCCTCGGCGCGTCAGTCGGGCTCTCCCTCGGCTGAACCGAAGTGACCTTGGCGTGACCTCCGCTGGGGCCATCTCGGCATTGAAGAAGTCCGCGCCAAAGACGTCCCCTCCGCCCAGGTTTTGCGCCGGATCTCGCGCAGCAGCATTAATGGCGCATGCGAATGTCCCCATCCGTCGTTGGCTTTCCGTCCTCCTCTCTGAGGAAGGAGGAAGGAAGGAGGAAGAAGAAGAAGGAGGGGCCGGGCCAGAAAGAAAGAAAAAGGAGAGGGCCGGGCCGTGTGGGTGAGGATGAGGGACCGAATGGGCCCCAAGCCCATGGGAAAAAATAAAAACAAAAAGGGGTTGGGCGCAAAGGCCCAGCCCGCATGAGCCTCCCTCCTCTTCTTTTTTTTTTTTAATTAATTTTTTTACTCGAAAATAAGGGAAAATAAATAGGAAAATCAAACTTAGTAAATGCAAATAATATTAGTACTTGGTGATGCAAAAAATCTTTTTTGTTAGGGTCAAATTGAACCCTAATTTTCTATGCAATTTAATTTTAATACCTAATTAAAATTTAGGTGTCAACAATGAGTTGTTCGAAGATAACCATTTGTCAAAAGGACTAAAACTGTTGATGTGTTGAGAAAACGACATCGGGAGAATCGAGAACATGTAAGATAGCAATTGGCAAATTTTCAAAGGAGCAATGGATGTGATAGCATCAATCGACTCCACTGTAAGAAAACCTTAGAATTGCTATGGGAATGGATCGTTTTAGCAATTCTAACCTTGGTAACTACTCCAATCAAATCCTAACATCTCCTTGCATCCCCAAAGATTCTCGAACAAATGGATTAGAGATTTCTATATAAAAAGGATCAAAGAATCTAAAACGGGTTGAGTAGAAAATAAAGAAAACAAGCATTGTTCATTATTCTTTCTTTTCTATAATATTGTACATCTATTCGTCTTAAAGTTCTTTATGCGGTATTTGTGCTGCCTTGTAATCATATTAAAAGTAAGTGTACAAGTGTGATAATAATACTCATGTCCTAATAATGTCATATATCATTTCATAAGAATAGTACATGATGATAGTAACTTTGCTTGAAGATTACTAGTGGACTCCAGTAGTGTTGAGTTGTTACCTTGGGGAGAGGACGTAAGCTTGAGGATAAAGCCAAACCTCTATAAATCCCCATGCAATCTTCTCTATTTTCTCATTATTGCTCTATTAGGTTATTATTTACTATATCTACTTGTCAACAACACTTATACATGTCACCATTCATCTACTATTGATTACTATCAAACTATTGCTATAGTCTTCAGTGAAAATATTTGTTTGAAGTTCAAGAAAAACCTATTCACTCCCCCTCTAGGTTTTATTGCAAGCTTCAACAATACCCACTACCCTAGATAAACCAACGGGCTCAATTTTGCTATAAATTCCTTAAGAGATTAAAACATAGACTGTCTTCCTTATTCTCAAAGCTGGTAGATCACACTACCAAATTCCAAGCATGACTATCATACCTATACACTTCTCAAAAGAGATTACATATAGTGAATCACTCTCACAAGCATTTCGCTCAACAAGAGTATAAGGTTATATTTGGTGGTCAAAATAAAATTTATCATATCTTATATTTAGTTCATGTTCCAAATAGAATAGAGTCAAATACAAGAGAGATATAACCCAAATAAAATTATCCCATGGCAGAGGTGAGATAAAAGTGGATATGATTTCTAATATCCATTATATACAATTTAATTTTCTTGAATAAAAAACTTATTAAATTAATAAAATTAAAATAATATTTGAACTATACTATAATAAATCAAAATAAAAAATAACAACAATTTTTATTTATTTATTCATGTTTTTATTTGTATATTTGAATTTCTTTTTATCTTATAATATAAATTTAATATATAAATGTATATTTAGTATTTATATTATTACATATTTTAGTTATTTTAGTATTATAGTTTACTATTTGATAAGATTGTATTAGAGAATGATGGAAGGAGAGCAAAGAAATAAAAAAACAAAAGAAATATAAAAAAATATAAAAAATAAGCAAATAAAAAAAAAGAAGTAGGCAAGGGTGTTGTGAAATATTCTTACCATCTCTGTTTTTTTAGGTTCATTTACACTAATTTACTATTTATATCATGCAATGAACATGATAAGATACATATATATTCAGCTTTATAATTGCGATTCGCCAAAATAGTGGATAAAAAAAGCAAAATTTTGAAATTTTATATTATATCCTATCTAGTCATATCCTGATTAGAAATCAAGAAGATCATATGTAACCTAAGTGTATAAGAAAAAACAAATTTCTTAGTTTTTAGTTGTTGCAATTCGCATGTTCCTCGGCATATATTAATCTTTTGATATAGTCTTTGAGATCCACGCTAACAGTTGAATAATCTTCAAGAAAATTTATTTAGTTGTTAAAGATGAATGACGCAATTACTAGGCAATTTGGTCACTCATACACTCAAATACTCTTTTATGAAATAATCATTTCCAGCAATTTGATTGACAATTGATTGGATTTTCCTCCATGTATCATTCTTTCGAGCCCCGGGCGTGTCTTCCTGTTATTCCTTGAGATTTAGATTAATAGTCATCGGAATATCTTGGTCTTTTAATCGTAAGAGGTTTTCATATAATATGCATGTTCTTCTTAGATGATATAGGAATTCACCTCCATCAATAGCACATGAGTCCATTAAGGTTTCCCGCTAGTGGTTGACTTTCGTACTGCTTTCCGCTTTCTTCCTGCGTATTACCATGACTGTGTAAACTATTTTATCACGATACCTCCAAGTCCTCATACATCTCCTGATCTCATTCACCTCCATTAAGGTGCTTTTACCCATTATCAGTCCTTTCACTTCATACTCCGGGTTCTATTAGTGTTAATATAGCTCTACTTGTATTTGTTCAGCCTGAGATAAGACGATATATGCATTTGTCTAACATTTGATGTAGACAAATAATTATGTCAACTAATCTCTCTATGTTAGCAAATTACTAAGGCAAAACTATCCCCAAGATTTAAAAAGGAGGGTAGAAGAAAATGATAATGCCATATAATAGTTACAGAAAAGTATCTCAGAAAGCCTGGTTATCTTTCTTTTTTTTTTCCTCATCCACATTGGTTGAGATGCTTCGCTAGTTCATTTTATTAATTAGTTCATCTTACAAGCTTTGTATCAACAAGAAAAATATGTTGGGCTAGCGCACATGGGATTGAGTCCAACCTATTGTAAAGTTGGATCCCCCCACACCGTAATTCTAGCCGTTTACTGTCTAATCTTTTTTGCTGTTACTTAGCTAGACAGCACGGCAAAGTTTTCTGTAAGTACCAGCCTGCTGGGAGTGTGCTGGTTTCATTTTATCTTGGTCCGAGTACACCCAAATAGTTATGTTCACACTAGTTATTGCGTGCCTCAAATAATTGTATACTTGTCGGTGGTTTTTGAGAATTTATTCCAAAAATAACTATGGCCAGAAGTTTACCTAGTATTATCTATCCTTTTATCTATCTGTGATGAAAAGATGTCACCGGATCACCCCCACATCTAATTTCTCATGAGATATATTGACTACTCATTCAATGTAATAGTCTTCTTCTTTTTTTCGGTGTAATATGCCAGTGATCGCATGTCTTATTTTAAAATCTTCGTGGTGTTAAGCGTGCAGTGAAACGCACATCTGTTCACTCATTTCAAAATCTTCCCTATCAGCATCCCATATTATCGGTGGCCTCATGTTTCATGGCTCATGTGAAAACCTCCCGTTGTGGTCAGGATGCATCGGCTGATCACCACTGGCACTTTGGTTCTGCTCTGGTTTGTGTCAAATTTTAATGAGTAGCTGTATCCGAGCGGTTCAACCTTCCAAGAAAAGGGGAAACAACGGTCATGTCTTACTGTAACAAGCTGCCATGTGCCGAGTGAGCAATGGAGAAAAACATCTGCATGGACAAAACAAATATGGACAGATATTGCAACGTACCATGATTGACAAAAACGCTCTCTCTACGTGCGCGCGTGTGTGTGCGTGTGTGTGCGTGTGTGTGTGTGTGTGTGTGTGTGTGTGTGTGTGTGTGTGTGAGAGAGAGAGAGAGAGGGCTCAGGGTTTGAATTTTATTATAAATAGGCCGAGGGAGCTTGCATTGTGAAAAAAGACGATACAGCAATTTCTTTGCTTTGATTCTGGGGGTTTTGCAATGGCAAATTCAAGTAAAATGATGATCCAATTTGGCCAACTCGAGAGAAAGCTTTTCCCTCCTTTTTCTCCTCCTCCATTGTATCCAGGCCTCCTATACAAGAGAGCATCACAATTCGAATTGCAAGTCTCTCCCTTCTCTTTGACCTCTGTCTTTCCACACCAATTCTCTTCTCTCCCTCATAGCCTAACTGCCAGGCCACAACTCTTCTCTCACCGCTCCTCCATTCCTCAGTGGGTTCACGATACGTTCATCAGTTATAAACAGGCTGACACGCGCAACTTTGTGAGCCATCTCTATGATGCTCTTGGGCGGAACAAGATAAGGGCATTTGTTGACTGCAGTCTAGAAAGAGGACTAGAGATCACACCAGCAATCAATGAAGCGATTGAGCGGTCAAGGAGCGCTATCATTGTCATATCTCAGAACTATGCCTCCTCACCGTGGTGCCTGGAAGAGCTGGATAAGATCCTCATGTGCAAGGAGAAGAAAGGCCAGCTGGTGTTCCTTATTTTTGTAGACGTTGAACCTAGAGAGATGCGCGAGCAGTCTGGACCATTCGCACGGATTGGCCAAAGCGAGAAGGGTTTTGGGCAGGAAAATGTGGACAACATCCAGAGATGGAGAGACGCTCTCTGCAAAGCCGGCAATCTCACTGGTTGGCCTCTTGAAAACAGGTAGCAACTTTTTCTCTTCCTTCAGTGTTTTCTAGAGAGGATTCCCAAAGGAAGTTATTATTTTGTCCGTGAAGCGACAAAACTTGCTCTTTAAGGCCAATCTTTTGGTCTATGGGCAGTAGGAATATTTGGAAATGCTCGGAATCCTTTTACTAGGAAACGAACTTTCATAGAATAAGACTACAATTTACAGCTTGTGGGAAAAAAAAAGCGACATTTTGTGCTATTATGATTGTTATACTTACAATCCTTGACACCATCTCTTATCTTCTGTAAAACAACCTGTTTTTCTTAGCGTTTATCAGATTTTACCACTGAAGCATATGTTCAACACATGCTGATTTCCACATATAGCAAATTAGAAGTGTTTAGCTAAGTCAAACGATAGGTCACCATCTGGAAAGAAAAAGAAATGTCAGATTTTTTCGAGTTGTAACCCTTATTTCATATTTTGGATTTGATAACCAAACAACAGACCAGTTTATTCTCCTCACTTGTTCCCTCAAGCATAAAGAAATCTCCAGAGAATAATGATTTTCACCATTGCCCATTTCATCATGCGTCATTTCCCTCACTTACGCTTGAGTCCCATTGTTTAAAACATTCGAGTGGGTGAATTTGAAAGCATGTGAGCTTCTTTTTCTATATGATGCTATCAGAATTCCCATTCTTTTCGTTAATATTAAAGAGAAGGAAAACCGGCAAGTCCAGACATCTTCCGCAGCCAACACAGGGTGAACCCTAGCTATGATGCAACCCTTCCTTTCACCACGAAAACTCTCCATTATGGAATGATCTATCCGTCAAAGGCCAAAAAGAAAAGGAAAAGCAGGTGTCAGTCTGTGGTTTTGTTTGGACTGTGGTACCTTGCTAGGGTTTACAGAGTATTCTGCCTCCAGTTCGTTGCTCTTCTATCTTGTTATTTCTGCTCACAAATCTCTCTCTCTCTCTCTCTCTCTCTCTCTCTCTCTCAACTTTCTATATGACATCATTGTCTGTCCGGGAAACTTTCTATAGAAGAACCTCATTTTCGGTGAGCATAGAGAATGTTTTTCATCGACTGATATCTATCCCGCTTCTTTTCATCTGTTGCTTAAAAGAATCTCTCACACGCCACTATATTCTATTACATTGGATTAGATATTGAATATTGAATTCAATTATATGGACGATACTCCAAAGTCCTAGATTATAATCTTAATCATCTTCTACTGGCACGAATAACCAGTCACACCTTTAGTTATTGACAATTTGCAGACTTGAAGCTGAGTTTATCAAATCCGTTGTGGAGAAAATCTCAAGAAGACTTAATGGCTTATGCAAGAAATTGCTTGCTTTCCGTCTGGTTGGGTTAGATTCTCAGGTACAAGCCTTGTATTCCTTACTCCAATTAGAGGTTGAGGAGGTCCAAATCGTGGGAATTTCTGGGACTAGTGGAATAGGTAGGACTACACTTGTGAGAGCTTTGTATCACCGAATTGCAGATCAATTTGATTCGAGTTGCTTTCTCTCAAACATGATGGATATATCGAGCCAAGATGGCCTCATCAAAATGTTGGAGACCTTTGTTGGTGACATTCTTGGCAATTTGGAGTTTGATGATGATATTCATGCAGCAATAAACTTGATGAGGAATAAGCTTCACAACAAGAGGGTTTTGTTGGTGCTTGATGATGTTGAAGGGTTGTTGGAGCCACTATGCCACCTGATCAAGGCAATCAACTTAGGTCCAGGAAGTAGAGTCATTTTGATCCCTCACCACAAAGAAACCATAATCAGTCTTTGTGACAAAATCTATAAGGTACGAGCACTAAATGATGACCAAGCTCTTGAGCTTTTTAGTTGGAATGCAGTCCAAGAAAGATATCCCAAAAATGATTATAAGATGCTCTCAAATTGCTTCACTAGTTTTTGTAAAGGGCTTCCTTTGGCACTCACTGTAATGGGTTCTTTCCTGAACGGCAAAAGCGTCAAAGAATGGCAAGAAGCTTTTGGTCGACTAAAAAAAATCCGTCAGGTAAAGGTTCATGATATACTAAGGATTATTATTGACAGTCTAGAGACCAACGAGAGGATGATTTTTCTTGACATCGCATGTTTTCTTAATGGGTATGACAAAGAGGAGATCATCAAGTCCCTAGACCAATGCAATCTCCACACCAATAGTGGGATTGAGATTCTGGTTCAAAAGTCACTTATATACATCGATGAAAATAATAAAATATGGATGCATGATTTGTTTGAAGAAATGGGTAGACGAATCGTGATTCAAGAGTGCCCTAAAAATCCTAGCAAGCGAAGTAGAATATGGCATCATGAGGATGCTCTACGAGTGTTTAGGCAAAATTCGGTAAGAGTTTAATGGCTTGTTTCAATATACATAATGTTATTCAAGTGCTTCCAATATGCATAAATATTTTTATTTCACTCTTATAGGGAACAAATGCCATTGAAGGCATTAAACTGGGCAAGGTTGCTATAGAAGACTTGGTCATGAATGCAGACTCATTCAAAAAGATGAAAAAGCTCAGGCTATTTATAATGATGGATCATGTCCCTCATTGTGGACCAGCTGGACATCTTTCGGAAAAGTTGTGGAGGTGTTTTGCAGAGAACAGCAATAAAATCTCTACCAAGTTCGCGTGTTTGGAGGCGCTGGTGAAGGAGATTTCCAAGTTCTGGTCTCGCGGCGGCAGAGCCTGAAGAACACGATCAACGGATGCGAGGGGGGCATGTAGGAATAAACTCCTAGGAATAGGGAAATCCATGCACGTGGATCGAATGGACTTAGTTTATTGGACCTTGGATTATTAGCCCAATTTAAATTCTTGTCAAAAAACTTTCCTATTTACTTTATTAAGGCCACACGTCTCTCGAAAAAAAAGAAAAGATTATTGTTGTCCTTGTTCTTTGGCTACTTTTCTGATTAAGTCTCTATGTTTTTAACTTTTCTAATCAAGTACTCCAAGATGAAGCCTGACTAAATCCAACCGAGCGACTATTAGAAGATGGCGAAGCCTAACTTAGATCAAGTATTGTCTATGCGAACACCCACCGTGAATAGTGAATTGGTGAGAGCATAAAAGCAAACTAAAAAAAAAATTAATCCATTCAATAACTACGACCCCTCAATGGTGTCAATGTAAGTAATATTTAATTCAGGTTAGTCTTCAACTTTCTTTGACAGTTATGTCAATTGGATTTGGTCAAATTTTGTACCAGAAAGACTTGATTAAATATTTTGTATAAGTAAAAGGATTTGATCAGAAAAAATTGAAGTAGAGGAGTGTTATGCAAAATTGAAAGAGCATGCAAAAGAAAATAATTTGAGCAAGAAATAAATGCAAAAAAAAAATTAATACAATGAATTTACGTGGTTTAGTGGTGTGCCTACTTTATGAAGAGATCGACAAGATAGTTCTACCATAATCGGCAAAGAAGAGATTACAAATACTTAATTATATTTACTCATGAGTGTTTCATGACCTTGATTACACCCAAATAATCCCCAATCAAGAAAATCTCTACCAATAAATTTCTCTTCGTGATTCTCTAAAAGCTCTTCTTGACGTAACAAGTGAAATAGCTCAAAACCTTTGTTTTTTACTCGATCCTATGCACGTTCAGATGTCCACTCGAAGTGAGCCAGACAGACAAAATCTCTCGGCCAAAAGATTGCTCAAGTTGGACATCCAAAATGCTGGAATTTCCAGCTTTTACATCCTAGTCGGTCATCCAACCAGCCTCGGCCAGATGTTCTATTTTGCCTTCGAACGTCCCTTCTTATCATTTCTGACCCAAAGTAACCCACGAACTTTGGATTCATTCCGGTTGTCCACCACAAGATCTTTACACCTACCACAATTGCTTATCAAGTTCAAATGGTATTAGAACTTGATTGATGGGTAGACTTGTCAAACGGATGGATTGGGTCATAAATGGTTCAATCCAAATTGAGCAATTTAGCTTATTTATGATGCATTTATCTTAATACAAATTTATGGACCTACATACACAATCCATAGCCGACCCTGTCCATTTAACTAAATTTAGGAAAACTTGTTTCTTATGATTTTTAAAGTTTTGTTTGAATTTTTTAAAAATTGAGACTATTTTTTAAAATGTTTTTCAAAGAGTCATTTTTAAGGAAAATAACAATATATTCTATTGTTTGCTTGAATTCTGAAAATAAATTAGAAAATATTTTTCATTATTTAGTATGAAAAATCTTATTTGATTTTTCTTTGTGCACTCTTTTCAATATTTTTTATTTTATTATATATTTTTTAAATAGAATTTCTATTATTTTTATTTACTTTTAATTTTAAAAAATGAATTTTTTATTATGTTTTACTTTTTTCTTTTTCCTTCTTCTTCGGCTGGTAGTTGGTCATGGTGACGGTTGGCGACTAGCCAAAAGCAAGCTCGAACCTCGCCCAATTCCAGCGAGTTGAGCCTCACCCGTCTCAGGCAAGGGCTCCAACTTGCCAAATTCGACGAGCTTGAGCCTTGCTAGTGTTAGACCTCAGTGAGCTCAAGTTTTTTTATCCTCTAGCAAGCTCATCCCCACTTGGCCAGTCGCCGTCGTCGCTTTGACTAGCCACCAGCCCAAGAAGATGGAAGAAGTAAGGGGGAAAAAATTATAATTTTTATTTTTTGAAGATATTTTTATAAGGTTGCGTAGGGAGAGAGAGTGTGTGAGCCTAGTGGATTGGAAATGGATTCTAAACTCAATCCATTTAGACCCATATAAAATAGCCTTTAAATTTAAAATCCATTTAACATAGGCTTTTCAAAATTGAAGTGACCCAATTATATTTATATGGGTTTAAGACCCATTTTGACAGGTTTATTGATGGGATATACTTTGTTAACATGTCTACCGGATCATTTGTCATGTATAGTTTTTTAACAGAATATGGATAAATAATAGTGCATATTATCAATGTCTTTTTCCACTCGTGATACATTTTATTGTGTCAAATGTATTGCACTTGATTGTCATAGTAATCAAATAATCTTCTTCTACTGCAACCTCTGATCACCGAGCAAACTATTGGGAAAATGTCCCGTGATATTTTGAAATTAACAAATTTTTATGTCTATATCAATATTTGATATATGTAGATGTTGTCCTATCTCAGGATGAACATTACAAGTAGAGTTTATAACCATTAATGGATCCTCAAGTATATAGTTATAGACTATTGATGGCTAGATAGATCTTGACGGAGGTGAACAAGTCCAAGAATAGGAAGTTCAGAGGGACCAGGAGGTATTGTGACAAGGTGAACAATTCATATAGTTCCGGTTATATTTTGAATAATAAAGTGGAGTATAGTATGTAAATCAACTACCAACGGAAAAGCTTTAATAGATTCACGTTGCAATAGAACCAATCCCTTATATCACTTGAGAAGAATGAATGTGTCAAATGATTACACTTAGTGATTTGAAGACCTAGAATTTTTGTTGATTATCAATCTAAGTCTTAAGAAATATTGATAAAAAGCCACAAAACTTATACTCTGGGAAACGATATACCAAGGGGAATCCAATTTGTTTTCCATCAAATTGGTGAAAAGGATCAGTTCCAAATATAGGTGATCCTACTCATGGAAACCACACTATTGCTGGGAAGATTGATTGTATGAGCAACTAGACCTCCCGCTAATTGTATCGTTTATCTTCAACAGCTAAATTGATCCTACTAATGATTATTCAATCATTAGTTTGGATCTTAAACACATGTTGAAGAAGACATGAATTGTGAGAACGCCTATAAACTAAGAAAGCTTCATTTATCGAGGTGTTTCACTTATTGTGATATCTTTTGAGAAATATACGAGCATAATAATTATGCTTGGAATTTTTTTAATGTGATCTACGAACTTTAGGTGAAATCAACATGAATACGTTGTAACAACTCAAAGAGTTATAAGTGAAATCAAGTTTATTGGGAACTACTAGTCAAGGAATCTAAATTGAACTACTATAACATTTGCGTTCAACTCTTCAATTAATTTCGATTTTTTTGTTTGATAGAAGCATGTCACATTTAATATCATCAACTTATTCTTGCATATAAATAAAAGTTCCTAGAAATATCAAAATCTATCAAATTTCAATTATCAACTTATCCATGCATCTCTAGGTTGCATATTTAACCATAACACAAGCCTCTTGTTGGGAACTTAGTTTACAAGTCCAATACCTTCACTTAAGAGATCGCCAATAGGGAGCCCAAGTTTGAGCTCGTCAATATATTCATTTTGACCCACATTTACTTAAAAGCTTAAGCAAATGAGTTATGGGCCAACTAAGGTAAATTAACTGCTCAACATCATACCAAATTTCTAATTTGGGGTTTCTCTAATGCAACTTATGCTCAACACCACACAATTCTCCGATATGAGATTTCTCTAATACAACTTACTCACATATGCATCCTAACAATCTTCTATTCATGTGTGAGCTCAATGTTAAGCTCCACTCCCCCTTAATTCAAGTATCCTTCTAGCTCAACTTCATCCTTACGAACCCACAACACCTACTTGCCTAGTAACCACAACCATCGGTTCTGATACCATTTATTGAGAGCGCATTGTAGAAGTCTAATATCTTCACTTGGGGAGGTCATCAAGAAAGAACCCACGTCGGAGCCTATTAATATATCCTATTGGGCCCACCTTCACTTAAAAGTTTAATCCAATGAATTATAAGCCAACTAAGATATATTAACTGCTCAACACCACACCAATTTTCTATCATAACAAGTGTTAGGTGGTCTTTGGTCTCTCTCAACCCCCCCAAAAGCTAGCTTAAAGAATGAGACTTTCCCTCGCTCTTATAAACTGACCACCAGTCCTTTCCGAAACTTATGTGAGATAACATCAACAATCTCCCCCTTATCAATCAAGCCTGGCTTAGAGGCACAACAACTTGTAACTCTCCCATGTAATTTTTTATTTTTTTAGGTCCAGACTTGTTGGCAATTTGGATTCTACTACTAGTGTTGAATGGTCTTTGGCCTTTTTCATCCTAAAAGCTAACTTAAGAGGTGAGGCTTTCCCTTATACTTATAAACCGACCACCTAACACTTCCACAATTGATGTGAGACATTCTCAAAAATCTCCCCCTCACAGATCGAGCTTGGGTCTGAGGCACAACTCGTGACTCTCCGGTATAACTCTTGGGTCCAAACTTATTGTCATCCTCAACAATATCCTCCTCACACATTGGGTATAGTTTGGAGGTGCAACAACCCTTAACTCTCTCGTGCGACATTTTTTTGGGTCCGGACTTATTGGTAACCTTGGCTTTTATACTAGTGTTGAGTAATCTTAGGCTTCTCTCACCCCAAAAGCTAGCTCAAAAGGGGTGAGAAAGGCAAAAACCACTCAATACTGGTATCAAAGTCCAGGTTGCCAACAATTCTAGATAAAATATCTTGAAATTAATTCATCAAGTTGATGATAAAATACACGGATGTTCCACCCAAAAAAAGTCACACATGAGAGTTATGGCTTGTTGCGCCTCCAACCTAGGCCTAATGTATGTGGGGGAGACTGTTGAAGTTGTCCGACATCATTTACAAAAGGAGCTAGTGGTCGATTTATAAATATGAGGGAAAGTTTCATCCTTTGAGATAATTTTTGGGGTGAAAGATGTTCAAGACCACCTAACGCTAGTATTAGAGACTAGGTTGCCAAAAAATTTGGATCCAACAGTCACATGGGAGAGCTACGAGTTATTGCATCTCCAACCCAGGCCCAATGTGTGAGGAGGAGATTGTTGAGAATGCCAACAAGTCTAGACCTAAAAGTCAATAGGAGAGTTATTGGTTGTTGTGCCTTTGACCCAAGCCCAATGTGTAAGGAGGAGATTGTTAAGGAAAAGAGAAAAGAGAAAAATAAATAAAAATTCAAAAAACTAAAAAAGTTAAAAATTGCAAAAATTGTTAACATAAACACTAACGATGCAAGATAGGATGGTCAATATTTACATTAGCGATTTCAGCCAAAATTTGGCTAGATGGATTACAATAATAAATTGTCAAAAGGTTTAAGATTAAATTGACCAAATTAAAAAGTTTATGATTGAATTAATACAAATGCAATAGTTTAAGACTTTTTAATTTTTCAATTTTATTTGTCTTGTGAATCTACATCTTTGCGGTCTTAGAATTTTAAAGTCTATTGATATGATTGTATGAGTTGTCACGACCTATCCTCGAGAGGCCACCCTCGAGGAATAGATTTAAAGGTATTTGATTTTGAGACAGTCCAAATAGTACATACAAGCTAAGGTCTCGAATGGACCTTCACTTGACAACACCGCAAATGAACTTTTGATAAAAAAACGTGATCTCTCCCGAGATCATAACTTGCATGACACGGGATTTGCAATTTAAATTCCAATTGATCTTAAAAATTATATGAAAGGAGGAGTCATCACTAGCATATTAAGGTCGACTAGAAACTAAATAATATATGGGAGGATACATTACTTTCTATGCAACTAGAGACTTAGGGATTGGGGAGTTGATTATATTAATTGTCTAATTAATGCCATTTTGATTTCTAAATTTGATCGTATGTCCACTAAAGTGACCAGGCAATCTTTTACCAATTATGAGCATTAAGATTCTTGTCCGCTAAATGCCCAAGCAATGATTGTTTATTACGGTCCTAATGATTTAACCTAATCATGCTAAAAGTGAAAACTATCTATCAATATATTGAAAAAGAGCAATGAAGTGAAATCGAAATGAAAGTGTGTAGATAATGACCTAACATTGTCTCTAAAGAAAGCATTCAGAATCTTATTGTAAAGCTCTACAACCTTATTCAATATTAGGTTTAATTTTTTTGTTAAAGGATTTTCGTTTTTTATGCTAAATTAGTTCTAAACTAGAATTAGCCCTAAAAATCTAATAAGACTAGTTAAAAACTGATTTCTAAATTTTTTTTCTAAATTTTTTATCTTTTTGAAAGCCCTAAAGGCTTAATCAATTTTGGGTTTTAATTTTTTGTCAAAGCATTTTCATTGTTTTATGCCAAATTAGTTCTAAACTATAATTAGCACTAAAAATCTAATGAGACTAGTCAAAAACTAATTTCTAAACCCTTTTTTTCTAAATTTTTGAATTTTTTGAATTAATTTTTGAATTTTTTAATTCTGAATATGGACTTCGGAGGGAACTCGGTCAATTTACTGGTCTGACCCGTACCCCACGGTCCATGTTGGGTCTAAATCCGGGCATGGCCTAGGGCCCGATCAGAATTTACCAAATGGGCCCATTAATCTGACCCAATTTGTACGCCTAGCCCACGAATTTTTAAGCCCATGATGTCCTTGGCCCAGTCCATTGGTATTCCTGCTCAATCTCAGCCCAAACGCCAACCCGTCTCTCTAATTCAACTCGGCTACTGATCCGAACTTTTGTTTCTATTATGATTTTTTTATATATTTTGTATACATATAAACATATATTTATTTATTTATTTCCCAGCATTTTTTTTTTTGGCCAAGAGCTCGTCGTCTTCTACCCGAACTTGACTGCCAGCGGACCACAACGTCGGCCGCTGCTGGTCTATTACTGGCAACAACCAAGACAAACTCGCTCTAGAGCGGCTGCTGTTTTCCGGCCGAAACAACAATAAAATTTTTTCGTTCGATACAATGAGCACATCTACATAGCAAATGGAAGGGAATGAGGAGCTAACCGTAGCAGGATCAAACCGCAGGCATGGCCAGTAAGTAGGGAGGTCTCCGGCTTGAAGGTTTCCCATCACCCACGCTGGGTTCGGGTGGCCACTGTGATGATGAATGACGACCGGTAAGGCGACATCGATTCCAGCGAGCGTATGGATTTTGTTGCCTTTTTCCCGAACGTCCTCTCTCGAGTGTGTGGATTTTGTAGTGGATGAAGCTTCAAGGAGGAAGGAAAAAAAAGAAGAAGAAGAAAGAAGGAGAAGAGCTCTCCCCGTGACGAACGCCCCCAAGAGTGTGCGACTGTATAAGGGGGGAAAAAGAAGAGGGGAGAGTCCTTGTCCAAATGGTACGATGTATGGAGAAAGGAGGGAACGCCTCTTTTCTTTTTCTTTTTCTTTTTTCTTTTTGCGCCAATCCCGCCAATGTTAAGGTTACGTTTGGTCGTCTGTGTTTTTAACCAAAAGTATGCGTCTAATTTGCTGGTTTGAGTAAGAAGAGGAGGAGAAGAAAATGAATGTGAATGCAGGTGGAGCTGAAGTTCTGTTGTCTCCGATTATGTACAAAAGAAAAGGAAGGAAGGAGAAACGTGGGTCGCCCAAGAAAAGAAAAGGAATAACAAAAAGGGCGAAAAATTAACCAAAGTATGTAGGATGAAAGGGCAAAATGGTAAAGACATTGTTTTTGGGAGTGTCAAAGCTAAAATCGAAGTGAAAATAGCGTGGTCCAAAAAATATTATTTTAACATGTATCATTTTATCATTTTGCCTAGACAAGGTTGTTAATTTTAATTTATGATCTTATATGTTAATCAAAAATATCACATAAAAGATTCGAAATATGAATGCACAATCAATTCCTTATTTTTTATCAAATAGTTTGAGGGAAACTTTATTTCAAGTGAAAATTCCATGTTAATTTAATCATCTAGCCAATGTTGATATTGTGAATCGTTTTCGGAATAAGTTTGTAGGTTTTTTAAGTTAAACATCACCGATTTGTGCTTTTTACATTTTAATTTATGTAGGCCTTCTTCACTTTTAAACTCATATTAGATTTTCGCAAAGGAACATTTTAAGCATATTCTAGAGTTTTGGTATACTTTATGTGAGATTAAATCTACAATCGATAATAAGCTCTTTCTTCTTAATTAGAGTAGAACAACAAGAATATTCTTGTTTCCCCCTTTATATGCTTATCTTCAGTTAATATTTAGATATGATCTAGATATAAATATGTTTGACATTTGATCGTGCTTTTAACTATTTAACCTTTATCTATATTTCGATCAATTTTTCTTTTCAGTTTTTGAACAAAATCGGTTAGATAATTAAATTGAATTTTAATTTTCGACTTTGAAATATAATTTCACTTTAAAAAATGGGAAATTATGTGTATTCATAAGCTATTATAAATAGAAAATTGAAAATATAATTTCATGAATTAAATTGACGACATTTTATAGGCATAGTTACAAGAAGATTCACGATAAAAATGATATTTTGTTGGGTGTAATGGAGCATTTATATTGTAAAATAGATGAAAGAAATGAAAAAAGAAGAAGAAGAAGTAGTTCCGTGGGTTAGCTTGATAAAAAAAAGAAACAATAATTTGTAGAGAAAGAGAGTAGGGTATTTCAATCAAACAAGATAAGCACTAAATCAAAAGAGATAAGCTCAATATAGCAAAGATAAGCATAAAATCACTAGATACATCCAACCAATTCAAATTGAAAACAAATAAAACTGACATCCCAATCTATGTGCCTTAGATCAAATTGCCGATTACCAATCTATGTGCTCAAGATCAAGTTGCCAATTTACTGTGCAATCCATAACCGTATCTCGGATTGAGTTACCGATTATTATGAAATAATTCTAACTTGGATGCCTAAAAATCTCAAGAAAATCAAGATTAGTATCAAAAAAATCCGACTCAAGTACTGAAATAATCAAATCAATTTGACTTTATTACATTACCTAATTTAGAGATCGTGCTTTTGTTATCGTCAAAAGTTGGTTCCGTCGACTGCTGATAGTCAATCGTCCAAAAAAAAAATTCCACTTTATTGTTTCATTAAGTCAAATTGAAATGTAAGTTTTGTCCGTGTTTAAATGGAAAGGGGGAGCAGTTCGGCCTACTCTTGAACTTTTAGCTTGTAATGGATTTGATCTGTGATGATGAATGACGACTAGTAACGCGCGTGTGGATTTTGTTGCCTTTTTGCCGAACGTCCTCTCTCTAGCGCGTGGATTTTGTGGTGGATGAAGCTTCAAGGAGGAAGGAATAAAAAAAAAAAAAGGAAGAAGAAAGAAGGAGGAGAGCTCTCCCCGTGAAGAACGCCCCCAAGAGTGTGAGACTGTATAAGGGGAAAAAAAAGAAGAGGGGATAGTCCTTGTCCAAATGGTACGATGTATGGAGAAAGGAGGGAACGCCTCTTTTCTACATTCTTTTTTTTTTTTTTTGCCACCAATCCCGTCAACATTAAGGTTACGTTTGATCGTCTGTGTTTCTAACCAAAAGTACGTGTCCAATTTGCTGGTTTGAGTATGAAGAGAAGGAGAAGAAAATGAATGTGAATGCAGGTGGAGCTGAAGTTCTGTCGTCTCCAATTATGTACAAAAGAAAAGGAAGGAAGAAAGGAAGGAAGGAGAAACGCGGGTCGCGCAAGAAAAGGAAAGGAATAAGAAAAAGGGCGAAAAATTAACCAAAGCATGTAGGACGAAAGGGCAAAAAGGTAAAGACATTGTTTTTGGGACTGTCAAAGCTAAAATCGAAGAGAAAATAGCGTGGTCCAAAAAATATTATCTTACCATGTATCATATTATCATTTTTCCTAGACAAGGTTGTTAATTTTAATTTATGACCTTATATTTTAATCACAAATATCATATAAAAGATTTGAAATTCTAGTTATAATGGTTTATGAATGCACAATCAATTCCTTATTTTTTATCAAATTATTTCAAGTGAAAATTAAATTTGAATCTAATTATCTAGCCGATTTTGATATTGTGAATTGTTTTTGGAATAAGTTTGTAAGTTTTTTAAGTTAAACTTGTGCTTTTTACATTTTAATATGAATTACAAGATGGGTTCGAAAATTTATGTAGGCCTTCTTCACTTTTAAACTCATATTAGATTTCTGCAAAGGAACATTTTAAGCATATTCTAAAGTTTTGGTGTACTTAATGTGAGATTGAATCTACAATCAATAATAAGTTCTTTCTTCTTAATTAGAGTAGAACAGCAAGAATAATCTTGTTTCTCCCTTCATATGCTTATCCTTTGTTAATATTTAGATATGACCTAGATATAAATATGTTTGACATTTGATTGTGCTTTTAACAATTTAACATTTTTTTATATTTCAATCAATTTTAATTTTTGACTTTGAAATATAGTTCTCGCTTATAAAAAATGGGAAATTATGTTTATTCATAAGCTATTATAAATAGAAAATTGAAAATATAATTTCACAAATTAAATTGACAACATTTTCTAGGCAAATTTACAAGAAGATTCATGATAAAATGATATTATGTTGGGTGTGATGGAGCATTTATATTGTAGAATAGATGAAAGAGATGAAAAAAAGAAAAGAAAAAAGAAGTAGTTCTCTGGGTTAGCTTGATAAAAAAAAAAGAAACAATAATTTGTAGAGAAAGAGAGTAGGGTATTTCAGTAAGTTAAGTGGAAAAAAAGAGTGCCTTAGTCAAAATTGGGATGGAAATGGCCGCCATATTCCTAATATAACATGCACTATAAATCAAATGAACCTACACTTGTAATTACTAAATCATATTGGATTGATGATGTCGCGTAAATGTATATGCATCTAATTCTGATATGACATGCACATGATTTGTTTTGGTTTTTTTTATTAAAACTCCTAACTAAATAAATCCCTTAAATAAACTATCTAAAAGGAATAACCATCGAATTTTGATTAGTAAATGATTTGCATAAAATCCTCTCTTCTTAATAAACCTATTTTAAACATGCAAATTTACCTAAAACATGCAATATCATTTAAAAAAAATACTAATCTATCATGCAATCTATTTGTATTTTTTTTTAAAATAAGGAAAGCAATCAAACAAGATAAGCGCTAAATCAAAAGAGATAAACTCAGTATAGCAAAATTAAGCATAAAATCACTAGATACATCCAATCAATTCAAATTGAAAACAGATAAAATTGACATCCCAATCTATGTGCCTCAAGATCAAGTTGCCGATTTACTGTGCAATCCATAACCGTATCTTGGATTGAGTTATCGATTATATGCACATTATAAATTATGAAATAATTCTAACTTGGATGCCTAAAAATCTTAAGAAAATCAAGATTAGTATTGAAAAAATCCAACTAAGGTAATATAATTATCAAATCAATTTGACTTTATTACACAACCTAATTTAGAGATCGTGCTTTTGTTATCATCAAAAGTTGGTTGCGTGGGCTGTTGATAGTCAATCGTCCACAAAATAAAATAAAATCGACTTATTGAAACAATTTATCATTTCGTTAAGTCGAATTGAAAGGTAGTTTTGTCGGTGATTAAATGAAAAGGGGAGCGGTTTGGTCCTACTCTTGAACTTTTAACTTGTAATGGACTTGATCTACGGGAGTTTAGATATAGCCACAGTCATAGTTACTGATGGCTAGGCACTAGCTACCATTTGGAAACACAAGGATAAGAAAGAGACTAGTTACCAAAGCACTTGGTGCGAGATACTTTATGGATACGTTTTGACACCCAAATTTTTGTCGGCACCTTTTAAATATACATTTAATTTGCAAAAATATAAAAACTTATAGAAAAGATAAAAAGCCAAAAAATAAGAAAAAGACATACAAAATTAAAGTAAAATATATATAAAAAAAGAGTATAGAAAATGGGGATAAAAATAATAAAATTCGAAGCCCATCCTCTTCAGCCCATCTCCTTTATTTCTTTTAACACACGAGTCCAACCCATCTATTTTAAGTCCATCTCTTCTTCTTTTAAATTCTCTTCCAGCCCACTGCTTTTATGTTTTCGTGGCCCATCCAGGTTAAAAAAGAAAGGCCCAGGCCCTCATGCTGGCCTTTCCTTCCATCGCTCTTGCAGCGCTCGGCAACGACGCTGCTCCAGCAGCAATGACGTCAGCAGCAACGGACCGCTCCTGCAGCGTGACGCCAGCAGGAGAGTGGTCCGTGCTGGGCTGCCGCGCGGAGAGAGGCGCAGACTCATAGGGAGCACCTGGCTAATGGAAAAGATTCCTCCGGGTTCAAGCGAGGGGTACGGGTACGAGTACGAGGAGGGGAAAAAAAATGTAACTGAAAAAGCAGGAGTCCATGCCAATGCCAGAGTGCCTCCATGTTATAGAGGAAGAGAAAGGGAGAAACCGGGAGGAAAACGGGGAGAGAGAAACCGAGAGTGAGGAATTCGTTTTGCTTGCCGGTGGCTCGCCTGAATCATCCTCGACCTTCGTCGGAAGCCAACTCGCTCCTTGTCGTTCTTGGTCACAGCAAGCTCCCGAATCAGGTGGGTCGCCTCTCGAGTGTTTTGTTTTTGGCTGAGAAAGGAGTGATCTAGAATGGTAAAGTCGCGAAGCAAAAATATTCGAGAATAGTGCTGATTCGACAAAGAATGCTGTGATATGAATGTCTGTATGCTTTATATTGGTCGAGAGTTGCATCCAGGTCGAATAGGAGTCCATGTCTGGACTGTGCACCATGTGTTTGATGAAATGTCTAATAGAAGGCCGAGAGAGTAATCCATGTTTAAGTTTTATCGGTTCATATTTACGTATATATCTGTTGAAGCACATCTGATTCTGGTGTCTTTGATGTGCTTTCATGCGATTTCTTGAAAAAATCGGTCACCATTGAGTTGGCCGTCCATCCTCCCCTCTGTCGGAGAACCCTCGTCATGGTGTCACGGTGATCCCCTTTGTCTGAGGCTGCCCCAATCAGTCCATTTTTCACTCTTTGATATGCATGTGTGTATTGTTTATGCTGGACTGGTCAAACTTCTATCATGTGTGATTTTAGAGCATAGGAATTCTTCATCAGAGATGGTCCGCCAACATGGAAATCGCCGGCCAACTAGTGACTGGTGGTGATTTGGTGTAGGTCAGAATAGGCAGCTGGCGAGGAGTAGTGTTAAAAATATATCTCGAATTTGAGACCATTAAACAAATATGATCCTAATTAAGCATCGACATACAAGCTGAGATGTCACTTTTGCATGCGGGTCTGATGCTACAAAATAATTAAAGAATGCGACCAGGAGGAAGCGTGTGGTCAGAAGGAAGCGTGCAGCCCTGAAGGGAAAGTCCTAAAGTTGCTGCAGGTTGGATTTCTATTTGGACTTTGGAAATGATGGACAAAAATGAAAGGTGGCCCACTTGTGTTAAATATTGAAGAATTGAACGGGTTATGGAAGCATGTGAACGTAAGAGAAAGAAGAAGGAAAGTGGTCATCTTTTGTGTTCCCCTTTTTCTTTTGGTAATTTAATGAAGAGAGAAAAGTCAAAGAGAGAGAGGAAAGCAAGTCCATATGGACATACCATTTCTTCTTCCCTTCATAAATGCATGCACATGCATGCATGCCATGAAAAATGGAGGGCGCTGTTTTCGCTTTAGAGAAGGTGTGCTTTCGAGCACCGAGAGAGTGCCTTCGAGCACTGAGAGGACGCCAGTCCTTGGTGGCTGAGAGAAGAGAGGCCCTTCTTGTGAGGGTCGGGTTTTAGCTAGTTAAATTCTTGTTAGTAGAATTTGTTTAATTCCTTGAGTGAGAATTTCATTAGGAATTGTAAGGGACTAAATATTGTGTGAGTTATTAGGTGTAATTGGGAGGTAGAAAATATTGAGAGAGTGTTTAAGTGCTCGAGTGATTGTAATCTCCATTGTATCGCTTGGTTTCTATAATGGAATTCTATGCTGCTCTCCTCGTGGACATAGGTTCCGATATTCGGATTGAACTACGTAAATCTAGTATTTGATTCCCTTTCCTTCCTTTCGACTAATTTTATCCGATTCGCTTAATCCATATAAAAATTCAACAAGTGGTATCGGAGCTAGCTTGGCTGACTTGAAGCGAATCGGTTATGATGGAAGAAGGAAATGTGAGAATTGACCAGTTTGATGGGAATGATTTTTCCTTATGGAAGGTGCAGATTGAAGATTATTTGTACCAAAGAAATCTACACTCACCTTTATCTAAAGAGAGGCTAGACTCGATGAAAGATGCCAAGTGGGAATTTCTAGATAGACAAGTAATGGGTGTTATTCGGCTGACGTTGGCTCAAAACGTCACATTTAACATCGTAAAGGAGAAGACCACTTTAAGACTGATGAAAACCTTGTCGATTATGTATGAGAAACCCTTTGTGATTAATAAGGTCTATTAGATGTGACGTTTGTTTCATTTAAAGATGGGCAAAGGTATGTCAGTTGCTGAGCATATTAATGAATTCAATGAGGTCGTTAACCAATTGAGTTCGGTTGAGATTACCATTGAAGATAAGGTATGTGCATTGATTTTATTATCCCCACTACCTGATAGTTGGAATACTACTGTTACTACTATTAGTAATTCCTACGGGTTAAGAAGCTTGACGTTTGATAAAATTTGCGATTTGATTCTGAGTGAAGACATTCATAGGAAAGAATCTGGTGAACCTGTACCTACTGCTTTAGTAGGTGAAAGTAGAGGAAGAACTAGTACACATGTTAACAGAAATAGTATAAACATGAACAGACGTAGTCAGTCTATGACTAGTGGAGTTGTCTGTTGGAATTGTGGTAGGAGTAGGCATCGTAAAAGAGACTGTTGTAAGCTGAAAAAAGAAAAGGGCAAGGGAATTAAAGTTGAGTCTACGGATGATGTTACCACTGTAGTTGGAAATAATTTTGATAGTGTCGATTGTGTCTTGTCTGTCACTGAAGATTCGTCATTTGACGGGTGGATAATGGATTCTGGTTGTTAATTTCACAATACACCAAATAGGAACTAGTTTACTACTTATCAATGCATGGGTAGTGGTTAAAGTCTAGTTGGGAAACAACACTGAGTGTGATGTTGTGGGTGTCGATGATGTTAAAATCAGAATGCATGATAATATTGTGAGGACATTGACTAGAGTAAGACACATTCTAGAATTAAAAAAAGAACTTAATTTCCTTGGGTGCTCTAAATTCTGCTGGTTGTAGGTTTTCTTCATAAGGTGGAGTTATGAAGGTTGTTCGAGGTGCCTAGTGATAATGAGAGGAATCAAGCATGATGGCCTGTATGAACTTCAAGGTAAGACAGTGATAGATTTTGCCCCAAAAACATTGGATGCATCTGTTCGAGAGTTTAATGACTACTCGAGGAAGACCTGGGTGGTTGTGCCGATGCACAAATTTGAGGCTAGTGTCAGGAACACGCGATCAAGAGCTTTGATCGAGATGGAGACTGGTAAGTCGATCAAGCTCGGAGACTGGTAAGTCGATCAAGCATGTGTAGATTGACAAGAGCATGGAGTTCTACTTGGAGCTGGTAAATAAGTTTTGCATGAAGGAGGGCATAGTGAAATACTGCACTAGTGCTAGTAAATCACAACAATTTGCAGAATTGATGAGCAGAACATTACCTAGAGACGGCCCAAAAAATGGTCTCTAGTGCTGGTGTTGCTAGGAGAATCCTGGCTGATGCGCTTAGTACGGTAAGCTACCTAGTAAATAGATCCCCGTTGACTGCTGTTGAATATTGGACTCCCGAAGAAGTGTGGTCAGATAATGTTACTAGTTATTCTATGTTTAGAATGTTTGGTTGCCCATATTTTTTTCAAGTGAGTGATGGTAAACTCGATAAGAGGGCAATGTGCATATTCCATGGCTATGCACAAGGTGAGCGGGGCGATCAGTTGTGGTGCCCGAATATAAATTCACCTGTTGACATCAGAGAAGTTAGCTTTGACAAGTCTTCGGTACTTCTAGTTAGGAGTGTTTGTGGCAGTGTTAATACGGATCTAGACGGTGTTTAGCTCAAGATAGAGTTGCAATCAAAAACTCTTGAGGTAGTAGGTACTAGTAGAATAATCGACACGGATGATTCTTGTTGTAAGGGGGAGCCAATGGAGCCAACAGTTGCTGTAGTTGTTGAAATTGACAAGGTGTGTGTTCAACCTTTAGTTAGATATGTGTGCAATGATGGTTTTGCTTTATTTGTGATACAGGAGGTTATGTCGGAAAATCCTTGTGGAGCATCTAACTATGCAGGTGGAGTTGGTGTCTTGATGAGGTCCATGGTTATGGCTAAGTTCAAGCGTGGCTTGAACTTGAAAGCACTCTGTAATGATTGAGCCCATTGTGACTATAGGAGAGTAGCGGCGAGATTTTCACGGAAGCGATTGTGATTTGGCTCATACGTCGAGCTAAGGTGGAGATTATTAAAAATATATCTCAAGTTTGAACCTATTAAACAAATATGGTGCTTAACATACAAGCTGAGATGTCCCTTTTACGTGCGTGTTTGATGCTGAAAGAAGATCTACTAAGTAATTAAAGAATGCGGCCAGGAGGAAGTGTGCAACCCTGAAAGAGAGTCCAAAAGTTGCTGCTAGTTGGACTTTTATTTGGACTTTGGAAATGATGGAGGAAATGGAAGGTGGCCCACTTGGTTTAAATATTGAAGAATTGAATGGGTTATGGAAGCATGTGAACGTACGAAGAGAAAGAAGAAGGAAAGTGGTCTTGTTTTATGTGCTCCCTTTATCTTTTGTTAATTGAATGGGTTCAAGTTCAAAACCATTCACTTGAACCCATTCATCGCCAGTCTAATGCAAATATATGGCCTTAATTAAATGCTCATACTTTGATATGCAATTTAACTATTATTTTGTTTTGTTTTGGGGCCAAGGTCAATCCCTAATCTTTCTATGCAATGAATGTCTAGACTAGTCACCAAAATATATGTATCAATAAACTCACATATGTATCTCAACATAAGGAAGTTGTCAGTAGCTTGTGCACTCTCGAAGTCACTTCTCTTTTATATATTGATGGGTCATGGATTTCTTCAAATAGGTTTTTGTGTGACATGATGGCGATGTAATTTAATTTGTGGTATTGTGATAATGCATGCATCATTACTTAAAGTAAAGAAAATGTTACAAAGGCTACGGTAACATCGCACAAGGTAAGGACATTTTCGGAATTATAAAAGTTCAGCAAAAATAATTTACCATAATGACTTAACTTTTGTCCAAGGTCCTTCAAAGACCCATCGCTGGTTTGAGTCTTTTTATTTAAAAAAAGAAGCCAAAATCCTTTTTAAAGTATGATTTTTTCCAACACTATTTGAATCAAAATTGTTTTTTCAATACACTTTTAAATTACACTTTACCAAATACTATTTAATTTCCAAAATCCCTTTTAACTTAAAGTTGTTTATATTTTTTCAAAAACTTTTTCGAAAAGTTAAACCAAATGCAGCGGAAGTGGCTTATAGCAAATGCAGCTCGATATTATCTAAACTGATGATGAAGTATTATAGTCTCACAAGTATCAACGATGCAAACAATTGGACTGATGATTGCATGATCTAGGTGAGTCTCAGCAGCATCCAGACCATGCAATTTGTAAGGACAGGGATAATGATTGCAGCTCTCGGATAGACTCAAACTCCAAATGGACCGTGCTAGTTTCATGGCCACTTTATAAAAATCCAAGCATCAGTGATCAACTGCACCGCTTGTCTTGTGAAAACTGGCGCAGAATCGGATTGGATCTTGCAATTAAGATGAAAGTGAGTAATTTACGAGAGAAATCGACAAAGAAAATCAATAGGTACAATAATTCAGATACTCAAGTGTTACTCAATTCTAGAGTTACATCCAAAACCATAGAATCTGACCCAATGTAATCATTTGATAATATAGATCACAAAAAAATTATCTATCAGCATTAAGCACTCACGTTTTCACAAAGAAAACAAGCGATTTGGCATGCCTCATGAAGCCGAAATGTATTTAGATAGAACCGACGATCCCAATTACAAAAGGAAGAGTTTAGAACTGCAGAATCAAACAAAAAAATAAAATTAATAAAAACGGGCAATTCACTCACTCAAGAATCACCTTTATAAATAACAGGTTTTCATTTATTTGGGTTTTATTAGCATAATTGTCTTTGGGTTATTGTTAAAATAACAGCATGTTATGAGTCACAAATTCTTGAAGGAGTAGACCTCATAATGATTTCTAATTATTTGTTATTTAATTTTTGTGATTCAAAACGGGTTGTTATTCTCATAGTAAATTAAGGACGGTCATAGAAGCATTTTTCAATTTATTTTAATAACTACTATTAACATGAGAGAATCACAAAGTTGTACAATAGGGTTATTGAGAGAGCCCACTTGAGCAAAACAGATAGGTCAAGCACTTAGCATCAGCTTCAAAGAAAGCCAATTTCTTACTGAACATTGTATAAATGGTTATCTTTTAAACTTTAAAATATAGTTTATTGGGAAAATCATAACCCTACAACTTAGCGAAGAGGAAAAGGGATTAGGATTAACATTGAAAGAAAAAAATAGTTGAAGGAACAATCTGTTACAGACAATAATACATGTACCGGCAGAAGAGAGAATTTGAGACATCTGTATGACTTTATTGCATGCTTTGTACCTAAAACATGAGCAGAAAAACTCATTTGCAATGTCTTAGAGATGGAATTGTGGCCATCTGGGTAACCTTTTCGTATTATATGTAATATATATGTATCAGGATTCTTTTTTCTATAATTAATCAATATTATAAATAAATATCACGCAATTATAGTTAGGGTTAGGTCATTATAAATACTCTATCGTCATTCTTTCTCTGACTTTAAATATCAGCAAAGAAGAAGTACATGTCATACATGTGTTAAATTATGTCTCAAATTTGAGCTCGTCTATGAAATTCAACCTGGCTAAAGGATGTAAATCGATTGAATCAAATCTATTTGGAAAGAAATCCCAACATCTCACTTTTTCATTTGAATTTGAATTTATCTTAAAAGAATATTCACGTTCAGAGAGAGAGAGAGAGAGATGCTTTTGGTTTTAGGGAAGTCTTCATTTTTTATTTTTTTCAAAGGATGGTCTCTGTTCGTCATTCAAGAAAAGTGCAAGTCTATTATATCCATGATTAACTAGGCAAGAAAGGACTTAAAAGGCATTCGATCCAGATGCTTTTGGTTTTAGGGAAGTCTTTATTTATTTTTTATTTGTTTAGGGTAGTCTTGTTCATCATTCAGGAAAAGTGCCAATTTATTATATCTATGATTAAACGGGCGAGAAATACTTAAAAGGCATCCGATCTAGATGCTTTTAGTTTTAGGGAAGTCAATGTTTTGTTTTTTTGTTTTTTGTCGGAGGGTAGTCTTTGTTCGTCATTCAAGTTAAGTGAAAATCTATTACATCCATGATTAACCGGACAAGAAAGGACCTAAAAGGTGCCCGATCCAAATGCTTTTGGTTTTAGGGAAGTCTTTGTTTTGTTTTTTTTTTTTTCTTTTTGTGTTGAGGAAAGTCTTTGTTCGTCATTCAAGAAAAGTACAAATCTATTATATCCATGATTAACCAGGCGAGAAAGGACTTCAAAGGCGTTTGATCCAGATGCTTTTGGTTTTAGGGAAGTCTTTGTTTTTTTTTTTTTTTTTTTTTTTGGTCGAGGGTAGTCTTTGTTTGTCATTCAAGAAAAGTGCATATCTATTATATCCATGATTAACCGGGCAAGAAAGGACGTCCGATCTAGATGCTTTTGGTTTTAGGGAAGTCTTCGTTTTGTCGTTTTTTATGATTTTTTTCTTTTGCCGAAGGATAGTTTATGCTCGTCATTCAAAAAAAGTGCAAATCTATCATATACATGGTTAATCGGGCGAGAAAGGGCTTAACAGGCGTCCAATCTTGTAATTGGACGTTTCCTATATACTTTATATATTCTTATATATTCAGCTCCTTCAATCATGATGCCGCAGCAAAAGCTAAAAGAGACATGACCATGTGACTCAAGAAATTCAGCCAACTTCTATTGAGGTCGCATGAAGAGGACCCGTCGAAGCTCGAATTCTGGGCTGCGAGTTCCAAGTCCAATAGAGTTGTTTTACTCATAAACATCATAAATTTAAGGACGTACATACCCCATAAGTGCCATAACTTGGCACAAAGGGACACTTAAGTGCCATAACTTATAAACAGTATACTTAAGTGCCAAAATCGGAGCAAAAATGATCACTTAAGTGCCAACGGCGAGAAAATCCGGCCAAATTACCACGTGTCCATTTTCCGGCAACTTCATTTGCTGACGGAGCATTTTTTTCAAAATAAAAAATCCACGTGGCAATTTTAATAAAAAAAATTGTCCACGTCAGATTTTAAAAAATTTAAAATCGATTTTATTAAAAAAAAAATAAACAGAAGGAGGGGATCGGCAAGGGCTGCACAGCCCTCGCCGCCGCCGCCGCCACCGTCGCCGCCCCACCCTCGCCGGGAAGGGCCCGGCAAAGGTGGGGAGGGTCGGCCGGGGTCGCTGGGCCCCGGCCAGTGGCTGGCGACCCCGGCCGGCCCTCGCCCAGATCTGAGCTACGATGGTTCGCAACACCATCCTCAGGTGCCATTCATATTTCTTCAAATTCCTCAAATACATCAATATATCGTCTATGAACACGATTGCAAACTGATCCAATTAGGCCTTAAACACCCAATTCATCAAATCCCTAAGGGCAGCTAGTGCATAAGTAAATTCGTAGTGACCATATCATGTACGAAATGTCGTATTCGGTATGTTCTCCTTTTTAATCCTCAACTGCTAATAGCTTGTCTTTAGGTCAATCTTGGAGAACACTGAAACTCTTGAAAGTGATGAAATAAGTCGTTTATCCTTAGTAAGGGATACTTATTCATGACCATCCCTTGACTAAACTGCTAACACTTGATGCAAAGGTACAATGATCTATCCCTCTTCCTTACAAACAAAATCAGCCCTCCCCACAAAGACGTACCGGGACAAATAAATCCTTTGCCCATCTAACTTTGCATCTACACCTTTGATTCCTTTACTTCCGACAATATCATTCGATAAGACACATTGAAATTCAGCTCCGTTCTAGGGGCCAAGTCAATTACAAATTTCATTTCTCGCTCTAGAGCAATCTAGGCAATTCCTTCAGAAAATTATCAAAATAATTCCGTATCACATCGATATTTTGCATCCTTAGTTCCTCAACCAATGTATTAACTACGGTCACCTAAATAATATTGGCAACCCTCATCCAATAACCCAACCACCTCAAGTGACGAAATCAAATAGATTGAGGATTCTCCTCAATTTCCAATGAACTTGTAACTAACCATTCCTAAAGGGTTAAATTGAATTACTTTATGATGTTAATCCATCGTAGCTCATTACTTGATGAGCCATTCCCTCCCGATGATGACATCAAGTCATACATTGCTAAGATAGTCAAATCCATGAATTCCTTTCGATCACTAATGACTGTCTTACAACCAAAATATCTTACTGCAAATAACACCTCATTCGTTATTGGGTACAAATACTAATAACCGCTTCCAACAATTTCGGTCTTAACCCCACTAACTTAACCATGATTCAGCTTTACACAAATGCTTAGCTCCCGAATCAACTAATGCATAAGCAATTTAATTGAACAAGGAGACCATACTTGTAATTATGACTTGCAAATCCTCTACTTCCTTTCTTGTGACACGTACGTTTATCCTTGTGCCAAAGGGCAATTGAGGTCATTCTACAGAGTGTTCCTTGCAGGTTGTCCTTCCTGCAATGGTAGCACTTGTACTCTCATGGGTCTACGTGGATAGTTCCTCATTAAGTGGCCATACTAACCATATCCATAGCAAGTTCTTGTATTAGGAGGACACAGGGCATTTCTAGCCGATTATCCTACATGTGGCCGTTAAGGTTGCTTCCTTGACCATCAACAAGAACAATTCCTCGCAATATAGCCTCGTTGACTACATCCAAAACACGTTCCACATTGTATGTCGCTTATGTCACTTTTGCCACACCATTCTTCCTATTGGGTGGGATGGGATGCTTTCCACCTATCATCGGCTTCTTCCCAAGCCGATGATTACTCCTATAAGACGTAAACTGCGATCCAGATGTGGTTGCTCATTCTATCATGTTCTCTTCACAAAGCTAGGCCCTTTGTACCATTCATCAAAATCATTTAGGTTTAGGGGCACCAACTGACTTTTATTTTTTGGTCTTAGACCATTCCTAAACCTCTTAACTCGGTCTACTAGATTCTTAATCATTCTTAGCACATATTCCAAGAGCTCTGCAAACTCAACCTCATATTATCTGACTAACTAATGATTTTGACGAAGTTGTAGGATTTTAGCCATCTTTGCTCTTGTGTGCACTTAGAAAAGTATTTTCCGTTAAACACTTTGACAAATGCACCCCACTCTAGAGTTGTACCCTCGGGAAAAACCCATTCCTTGGGTTACTTCCCAACAATCACTAATGTTACATTGCAATTGGTACACATCTAAGGTTATCTTTTCTTCCTTTGAGCACTCTAGTAATGTGAAGACTTTTTCTAGTTCCTTAATCTAGAGGGTTGTTGTCTCAAGATCACCCGTCCTAGCGAACTTGAACAATTCCAGCTCTAGTAACTATTTAACCAACTTAAGTATTAATCGTTCGCTATTTCCATTTCCAACCAAAAGGATTTCATTAGGCATGATGATAGTAGCAGCTATAATAGTAACAGCTTAAATCTGAGCTTGCTATGCCCTATCAAAATTCCCCTGTCTTTCAATGCCTTCAAGGTCCCATCCAATCTAGGATTCCTTGGTGCTTTATCTCTAGCACCTGCTTGACCTTAAGTTCCCTTTCTTCTAAGGGCTCTCTAATTAAGATTGTTAATCTCGCAGGATTCTCACAAAACCTGCTTTCCAATTCCCTCAAGGAATTAGAAACCATGAATAACCTAGTTACAACAAAAGATCCTATAAGCAATCACAAGTATATGAAATAAATGTTTTTCCTATCTAACCATCTCATAACCCATTACACTTTGTCACTCCAAGTATTGATCGGACTTTGATACCAAAACCGATGGGGGATTTCATGCCCTGACTCTCGAGCTTGCGATAACTTTTGTTCACTTTGGTTAAATGAATGCGACGTCCTAGGATGCGTCACCAACCATTCTTTTTATCTCGTGATTAAACGCATGCGGAAGCGAATCAACAATATCCAATCAATCAAACAACATGGATAGCAAAAAGACCAATAACTACAGCTACAACGCCATTTTTATTTTTGTACTGATTAACCTTAGAGTTAATCTACTTCTTTCAACTATTAGGCACACAATCTTACTACCACGTACTCTATCATAACCAAATCCATGGCGATAGGGATACTATTATTACAAGCCTAAAAAGTGGTTAATAACAACAAATGAAATACATATATATCAGTGAATTACAATCCTAAGTCTCGGTTAGGATATCAATTAGCCTCGAGAGTAATCCTGAACCACATATTGATGACAGATCGATAGCAAAGCGACCCTCGCTTTGCCTTAACTAGAGATGTGATCTAACAAGTAAACCCCCTAATAAACCCCACAACAAACACTCAACATTCAATTAAACTAGTAAGCATCTTTACCTTGCCATTGCACATATCCTGTACGGTATAAACTCACATGTGCCATCATCTTTAAAACAACCAACCAATAGTCAAATTGACTTGCAAGTAACCTTACCTTGCTGCAACCATGCATTGCATAGTATAAACTCACATGTGCCATGATTAATGCAAACAAGCATTCTCATCTTTAAAACAACCAACGAACAGTCAAATTGACTTGCGAGTAACCTTACCTTGCTGCAACCATGCATTGCACAGTATAAACTCACGAGTGCTATACTCAATGCAAATAGGCATTTGCATAATCAGAACACATAATATATTTTCCACGCACTCCGACATGATCGAGCATCATTTCGCCCCATCGGGCACAACTACATCTTGAACCCTCACTCAAATGGCATTCCATAAAGGAGCATCAATCCGACCTCTATCACAACACTGCATCCAGATCCCCGTCGGAAATTTGTTTTCCATCTTTGTATGTCTACATATAGTGTAGCCCTAATTTTTTTTTAAAAATATTTAATGTTGATTCTCTCGAATCAATCATGTTTAAAAAAAGAGAGAGTAGGCAACACAAAATTAAAAAATCAAGGAATTTAATAGGTGCAATTAAACATTTCAAAAGCTCACTTTTATGTTTAGAGACTCAATTTCATAAGAAAAGACATTTAAGGACTAGATTGAATAAATTGCAAAAGCTTAGAGATTAGTAATGATTATAACAAACGAATTTTTAATGAAAACTTGTATATTAGTGTTTCGCCAATTTTGGCTCCCGCAACAAAAAAATATTTTACTAAACGATGCATTTCAGTTTTATTAGAGGAGACTCATGTTCTATACTAAATCCAAATAGGTGATGTCAAATGCAAGTGCAAATATTATTTCCATTCTATTTATTACAACCCCGACGACTATCATTAAAGATGACTCAATGATCGACAACCTCTAAAATAAACTATACCAGAATCTAATTGACGACACAATTTATTCACAGCTTGTTGTGAATATTAAAGATAACTTAATGACTAACAAGTTCTGAGAACAAACTATGCTAGAATCTAATCAATGACACAATCTATACTCAACTTGTTGCAACTCAGAACTTCGGACCCAAACTATGTTGGAATTTAATCAATGACACAATTTGTTTAGGTGTAACGTTGGAATTTAATCAACAGTAGTACCATTGGATATGAAACACAACTCTGGAATCTAATCAATAACGCTAAGTTTGTGATACAACACCAGAATCTAATCAATGATGCCAGAATTTAATCAACGCTAGGGATTTGGAAACTATATCTATAATGCGATAAGATAAAGATGAAGTAAAATCAATTATTGTGTTGTCTAGGGGTTCTTTGTTGAATGGTCTATGGTATTTACAAGGTCACTTGGTAACCGCCTTTCTTGAAACTCACTTCTCACGTCCTTAGCTTCTTCCTTAACTACCTTATCTATATGACCGTTTCCTGATTTGTCAATGATGCTCGCATGACTTGTCTTGCAAGCAATAATTGCTCCTATAATTCTACTTGCACTTCTGTTCACCAAAATTCCCACTCGAATTATTGCTTGAATTCTTCACCTCCAATGGCATTCCCAAATTTGGACATGTGGCCATCAGCTACATACCCATTGAACCATGCATTTCCACTCAAAGGCCCTTCAACACCGAGCCCAAAAAGTCTTTGAAATCTTGATAAATTCTTGACCAATATGAGTTGGATCATTGCTATTATTACCCTTGTGGCTGTACATGATGGTAAGGTAATTTTGGGTGTCAACAATTAGACATTATTTCATGCTTTTCCCATCTTCTTATGTTTACAAATGACGCAACCTGAAATGTTTTCAAAATATTAAATGTTAATTCTCTTGAAGCAATCACATTTTCGAAGAAGAGTAAGGAATTTAAAATAGAAAATTACCTTCGTTTTTATTTCCACATAAAGAAAAATGTGAAATTAAAAGGAAATTTATTAAAAAAATCCTAAATCTATTTTACTTTTATCCTTTAGTTCTAAACCTTTCAAATGTGCCAATTGAATATTAAACATTTTCATGTTTTGCCACCATAATCCATTCAACCAAATTTGGCGGGAAATTTTTGAGTAGACATTGACCATCTTACATAGCACGGCAAGTACTAACATGAACATGTTAAAGTAATATTTTAATAATTTTTGAATTTCTTATAATTTTTGTTTTTCTTTATTGTTATTCTTTTTATTGTTTTTTGAGTGAGGATTAGTGGTTGCCGTTGATACTGGGCAAGAACTTGCGTGCCTCACTTTGGCTAGCAAGGGCGTTGTAGTCCTTGCCCAAGCCATCAATGGCCATAGCAAGGGTGTCGTGACCCTTGCCATATCTATGTGAGGGCCACTATGCCCTCGTTGTGGCCGACTACAACATTTGGCAAGCGCCACTAAGCCCTCATCAGCCACAACAAGGGCATTGTGGTCCTTACCCATAGACAGAGAGGATCGCTAGCTCTCTCTTTGAAAAAGAAAAAACAAAAAAACCATAAAAATTATAAAAATTCAAAAATTATTAAGATATTATAATAAAATATTTTCAATAGCATCAACCATGCCATATAGAATGACTAGCATCCATATTGGCAATTTCCGATCAAAATTGGCTAGATAGACTCAATTGGCAAAATGTAAAAATGTTTAAAGTACAATTGACACAATTAAAATATTTAGGGTGAAATTGACAAAAATGTAATAAATTTAGAACTTTACTGATAATTTTCTTTGAAATTAAACATTTCAAAAGATAAGGTAAAGATACCTATTTATTTGCAACTTTATTGCAATGGAAGGAAGGAATACTAGTGATAGCAAATAGGAAAAACAAAAGGAAAAAAAGCAACAATAGAGAATAATACAATATGAATCATTTATTGGCGCAAAGCAGTCCATCAATGCATACAAATATTGAGCATGATCTTGCAATTTGGGCTTTTGGGAGAACCCAAATTAGTAAAAGTGTGAAATCCTGAATTTTGACTCATTTCCGGATATATAAAATGATTATTTGATCAATGCGTTGTTAGTTACAATTACTTTAAACTGGCCATTCATAAGTTAAATAACTATTTAGAAAGACAATTAAGAATCAATATGCGTACAACTAGAAAATTCAATGAGGGATAGATCACTAGACCATAAAGATTAAAGAGGGTCGATACCACGCTGTTACAAGTCAATTAGCGAACGAAAATAAATCAATTTGATAGAAGTACAAAATTGGATTGTGGGTGATTCTACGTGACTACAATACTAAGTACGAATGATGTTAAACCAACTTCCTTTTGGTTTTGTACTCAGGGTGAGCAATTAATCCCTCATTATTACATGACAACCAAGGGTCATCTAGGAATTAAAGAGACACAAATGTTAATTGAAAAGTTATCAACCATGGATCAAACACACGAAAACTACCAAAAGCCACCTGATAGTTTAGGTTGTATTAAAGTCGCGATTAATCGGTTCTAACCACAAATTTCAATTCGATTTTGAGTATCGAACTTTTAAGGACATCAAGGTTAACCTATTGGATATCATCTCATTGAACCACCTAATTATTGATAAGCCCAAAAATTTTGGAAAATGGATTAATGGGCCGAAAATTGGAGCCAAAAAAGGAACCAGGCCCAATGAAGGTCCAATAGGCCTTACGCCTATCTTGGTTCGACTAAGTGGGTTGCCCCCTAAGCAAGTCCACTTCAAGCCCATGAGCATTTCAAAGCCCATTTTCCACCTTTGAGCCCAAATTCAATTTATTCAAGCCCATGTAATTTTCAGGCCCACATATGCTTATAGCATTTTATACCATACTTTGTCAAATTACCATTTTGCCCTTCTTGCAAAGTCAAGGAGAATGATGGCTTGAAAACTTGAAGAAGTTGGTTAAGAGAGAGAAATATCTTTCTCTCCTCCCTCATTTTCCCCCTGAACGTCCACCATCCTCCCTCTCTTTTCTCTCTCCTTTTCTCTCTTTTTCCTTCATTTTCCTCTTGTTTTGGTTGTGGCTACCCCCTTTGTCTCACGTCTCCACCACCCGCCATCCTTGCCATCATCGTTCAGATCAACACTGCTCATCGTCCAAGTCGTCCAAGTTGTTGTACTACTTGTGAGCCACCACCCCTTCTCTCCCCCCCCCCCTCTAAGGTTCTCACTAGAATCGCCTTGCCGAGACCCATTTTTCACCAATTCTTCCTTTCCGTTCCGGAATAAGCCATGCATAGCCATTACCGCCACCATCGCATCCTTGTCATCGAAATCGTTACCAGTTTAATTTATGTTATAATCCTTCGATTAGTCCATTAAACTTTCTTAGGAATGATTTAGATTATAGTTAATCTATATTGGGGAGTTAATCTTGATTAACTATGATTAATGTATGGTTAGTTAATTAACCATGGTTGATGTGTGGTTAGTTAATTAACTAAGGTTAATAAGTGGGTGGTTTAACTAACCGTGGTTTTTTTTTTTTTTTTGGTAAGGTAAGTATTATAAGCTTTCAACCAAAAGAACCTGTATAAGGAAGGTGAAACACGGCACCAACAATCACTCTACAAGACAACAAGTCACTAGAGTGAAAGAGTACCACGATCACAAAAGGGATGTACAATCAAAGTAGTAATAAAACTAAACAAAAGAACTTAGATGGCCTTATCCTGAGCCTCACTCGGCACCACACCAAAAATACAAGGGTCTATTCCCCAACTTCGTTGCATCCTCCTATTACTGGAGTTATCCTCAACTCATTTAAAAGCAAGAGCTTTATCCTTAACCGCCTTTGAAAGGTACTGCTTCATAGATGGAATATAAGATGTGCGCTCAGAAGAGAATTTCATTCCTCATCTTCCAAATTACATAACATAAAGCACCAAATGAAAATCGAGCAATCTCCCAAGAAAACCCTCTACCAGACAGTGAGTTGATGGCCTAAAGAAAGTTGTCCATCCATGTAGAATTACACCAGGGAAGATTGCATTTAGAAACCCAAAACATGGCAAGGGAGTTGGAGATACCGTAGTCAAAAAATAAATGATCGACCAAGTCAGGCCTAGAATTACAAAAGGCGTAGACTGTGTTGGGGATCCTACCAAAGGACATGAGGAATACCTGGGTTGGAAGACGGTTCTTGACAATCAGCCAAAGGAGAAATTGGTGCATAGGGACAATGGCCTTATTCCACACAAAGGATGACCAAGGAACCATGTGTGATTTCTTGCGAATAGCAGCCCATGCCGATGTAATCGAAAATTTGCCCAAGGGATCCTCTTTCCAGGAGAGTTTGTCCTGGCGTTGAGATAGGGGTGGGACCATGATTTGCCAAGACAAAAGCTCTTGGAGAAACATTTGACCATAGGGAGTATATATGTCCACTACTTTAGCTTGTCTAGAGAGATTCGATTGGTATATGAAGGTGTCCAAGAATATTGTATTAAGCGAACCTATATCAAGCCAAGGATCAAATCAAAGCGAAGTGAACAAACCATCACCTATCTTCCACTTAAAGAATGGAAGAATTTCACCTCTTAGTGCAAGTATTTTCCTCCAAGCCCAAGAACAGTTGGTTTGAGGATTAGAAATCCATAAGTTCTTCCTTTTGAGATGAATGACATGTATCCATTTGCACCATAAAGATTCATTATCGGTAAAGAGAATCCAAATGTGTTTAATCATAGCAACTTTATTGCTATCTCAAATTCTACGAAGTCCTAAGCCTCCTTTTTTAGTGGGGAGGCATACATCGTCCCAAGACACTTTTGCTCCTCTCAAGCCCATGGTCAGGCCCTTCCACAAAAACTGTCTACAAATTTGCTTTATTATGTTCAGTACTGATGAAGGCAACCAAAAGATGGATGCCCTATAATTTTGAATCGCATGCAACATAGATTTAATAAGCTGAAGGCGACCCACAGAAGAGAGAAAATGATGGGTCAAAGATTGGACTCTAGCAGTTAGAAGGCATACCAAGGCATGACAATCCACTTTATTCAACCTCAAGGTAATGATAGGCACACCCAAGTAACAAATTGGAAGTGAACCCAGTCTAAAGCCAAAAGCTTGTAGAATTTGATCTCTAACATCCAATGTGCCACCCGAGATAAAGACTTCACTCTTGCTGGCATTCGGAGTCAAGCCACTCCAAGAAGAAAACATGTTAAGCCCATCCTTAATGCAAGAGATAGAGGCAAGACTCGCTTCATTGAATAGAAATACATCATCCGCAAAAAAAAGATGTGAAAGGCGAGAAGCCTTGCATCTCCAGTAATACTGGTACTCCGGGCGCCGGGTATGGGAGTTAATGATCCCTATAAATACCTCCATAGCCAAGGTGAAAAAGTATGGGGATATAGGGTCTCCTTACCTCAAACCACGCCCACTAGCGAAAAAACCATGAAGTTCACCATTAATAGAGATGGAGAACTTCGGAGTGCGAACATATACCATTATTAGTCTTATGAAATGGTTTGGAAACCTGAAAGCTTGAAGAGTTGTCTCCAAGAAATCCCAGTTAAAAGTATCATAGGCTATTCTGAAGTCAAGTTTAGTAGCACACTTTGGGATATACGGCTCGGTATGAAACCCACAAAATAGTTCTTAAGCAAGGAGGATATTGTCATTAATTCTCCTCCCTTTGACAAAAGCGGTTTGAACCGGACTAATGAGGTCTAGAAGGATCGTTGCAATACACTTCGATAGAACCTTGGTGATGCACTTGTAGATAGTATTGTAATATGCAATAGGCCGATAATCCAAAACTGGGGTAACATTAGGGATTTTAGGCACCAGAGCAATGATAGAATTATTAATTTCCTTAAGCATGCATCTAGACTCAAGAAAATCCAAAACTGCTTCAGTGACCGAGGGGCCCACCATGTCCCAGTTCTTTTTTAAAAAAATCTGAATTATAGCCATTATGACCCAGGGCTCTATTCCTAGCAAGTGAGAACATGGCATCACGGATCTCCAATGGTAAGAATGGTTGAGATAAAAATGTCACCTGGTCCTCATTGAGCGGAGAATGAATGACCTTTGTGAGCTCCTATGTGGATGGTCTCAAAGGCACCTCAACTGGGGCTAGGATATCCTGGAAGTAAGAGACAAATACCTGTTGGACTTCCCCCGAATCAATAACCAAATGACCAGATTGTCCAAGATCGAGATGATCCTGTTACGTAAATGCCGGTGATTAACCGATTGGTGGAAGAACTTGGTGTTTTGGTCCCCTTCCTTGAGCCAACGAATTCTGGACTTTTGCCTGAATAAAATTCCTCCAAAGATCTGAGCATGTAGTAATTCTTGATGTGGAGATGCTCTAGATCCACCAGTTCACTATTTTGAGGGTCTTGGAGTAAAGCATCCTGAGCAGTGAAAATGGTTCGCTTTGCATTGGCTGCTCTCCTGGTGATATCCGAATATGCTTCTCTATTGAAGAGCTTCAGCCAGCCTTTAAGGAGCTTGAGGTGGCCATAAAGTTTAAAGATTGGTGAGCCCGTATTTGTGTTTCCCAAACCTGGGAAACTATCATAGAGAAATCCGGGTGGCTCATCCATAAATTGAAGAACTTGAAAGGCCTACGTCAAAAGTTGGGTGCAAGGATCCTCACTACCATTGGTATGCCCGAGGCAAGGAATGACACTTTTGAGTAGGAGAACATCATGCACCAGATGTTGTTAACAAGCACCCGATCTATTTTCCGTTGCTTCCTGTTTACACTTGAGAAGGACGACCAGGTGAACTAGAATCGCACGTACCTTAGATCAATCAGCTCAACTTGTTCCAAGCATTCCTTGAACTCATCAAAAGCAGGGATCGAAATATCCGGGCTACCCATACGATCCAACGAGTCTAGGATTGCATTGAAGTCACCAGCCACCATCCATGGGCTATCTTTAAGGGAGGAACTCAACTGAATCAGATCATTCTAAAAAGGTCTCCTGGAAACAAAAGTGTGCTCCCCATATGCCACTGAAAGGTAAAAACTAATCCCTGAAGACAAAATTCAAAGTGCCATGAATAATCTAACTAGAAATATATTGAACGTTGAAGTCCACCAAAAGCGGGTTCCATCCAACCCAAATATGCCCACAGAAAAAATATTCATAATTTGCAGTCCATACCCAACCAGGAAACAAGCCAGAAGATATAGTGCCAAACCGGGGAGCTAGTACTTTAGTCTCAATCAAGCCAACACAGTATATATAATTGGATTTCACAAAATTTCTGACTTCAGATTGTTTGACCGGGTTTATAAGACCCCGGATATTCCAAAAACCAAAAATCATATATATATATATATATAAGTTGAAAATTGAGGATAGGGAGGCTTACCTCCTTTTTGGACGCCCTCGGTGGACAACCGATATAAGCTTAATAGAGAGAGACACTGGCTTGGGGACTGAGCTGCCAGTAAGCTCAATCCGTAGCATAGGTGGTTGAGCAGATGGTGTGTTCATCTATTAAGAGGGCACTAAAGGTTTCAATACTAATTGCTCCTCACTTGTATTATTAGCTAGGCTTAAATCATCATCTAAGTCATCATTCGAAGAGAAAGAAGTTGGGGTGTATGGGTCCACCGGGCCTTTTGCAGCTGATAATGGTGGAAGGGGTTCAACTCGAGTTGTGGCCTTTTTCAGCGTATTTTTAACCAAATTTGATGCCGTCGGCCTTGTCGGAACTAGTCACATAATCGAAAGCTGAGCGGCTTCCCTCTTACGGCCTCTTACTTGCTGCCAATCTTCCACCACAGCAGCCTCCACAGCAACAGATCGAAGCAGAGGTTGGGAGCCTTGACCACCCATAGCAACATCCTCCACAGTAGCATTTCGGACCAGGGAAAGGGGGACTTGACTAGCCACGGCAATAGCAACCATAGCAGTAATTCGCACCAAAGGAAGGGAGCCTTGACCAGCCACGACAACAGTCTCCAAAGCAGCATTCTGATAAGCCACACCAGTAGCAGCTACTGCAGTAGTTCGAACTATAGGAGGGGGAAACTCCAAAGTAGTATTTTAGACCAAAAAAAGGGGGTCTAATCAACCACAGCAGCAGTAGCTACTGTAGTTGTTCGAACCATAACAAGGGGGCCCTGATTAGCCAAAGTAGTAGTAGCTATAGCAGTAGTTCAAACCATAGGAGGGGGTCCTCGACCAGCCATAGCAATCTCCACAGTAGCCACACTAGCAGAAAGCCTCCACAACAGCAGCAGACTCCATAGGAACATGTAACACGATTGAGGTTTTTATTTGTTCCTTATGCGGTGGGGTATTGTCTTTCACAGGACACTTGTGCCCGAATGTACCACATGTTTTGCAAGAGACCGGTTTCCACTCGTATTCAACTTCCACCATACTAGCTTCCCATTCAAGACAACTTTCAAAGAATCACAGCAGTCCTTAGTTGCTGCTAGTTCAACACAGACCCTCGCAAATGATATCATCTTCAGTTGCTCCGTGCGTTGATCAACATACAAAGGTTTACTAACAAGACCAGTAACAAAACTTAGTACCGAGGCAGACCAAAGTACATAGGGGAGGTTTTTAAGCCTTATCCAAACCGGGACTGAGGTATGAATACCTTTTCACAGCTCTAGCATGGGATGCCATTGTTGGAGGATTAGAGGCACCCTTGCCATAGTCAACAGTCCACCTTCAACCACCTTCCTCTGAAATTCATGGTCCGGGATGTGAAAGAAATAAAAGCCCTGATCGTTCGCTTTAACCTCCCTCAAATGGTGTCCCTAAAGATGCTTCAAGGCTATCTCCACCATCTTAAAAGGGAGTTTCTTCCTAACAAAGTATCCAACTAAGCACTTAATCCATAAGGAATCGGCAGCTTCCATTACCTCTTCCGTGAAATGTAAAACATTTTCCTCATTAGAAGCAGGGGGTATATACAAAAGAGAATAACCTTTGGTGGCAGATTTTGCCACATTTGCCCATGAACGGGTTACTCAGGACGAAGCCCCTGTTTGCTGAAGCATCGAGGCCTGGTTTCGTTCAGATTGAGCATTATCCTGGCCACACCTATCTCTGGCAACACCCAGACCAGGTGTGAATGGTTCTGCTTGGCCTTTTGAGGTGCACCCCCCAGCTATAGAAACCAGAGCAGCTTCTTTTCCTTTCGCCGCTCGATCACGGTTCTGGAATCGAGTAGTCGACGGTCTACTTTGGCTGCGGGCTCGTCCTCCACCCATACTGAGATGGGTATTACGAGCTACAGAATCCCACTCAAGTACATTCACAGAAATAACAGAAGTTCCAGCAACATCCATGGAAATAACTGATTTCGGAGCCTTAACATCTCACACCAAAATGTGGGGAAAAGGGGCTTACCGGGGAAAATGGTTATGGAGGTTCTGTAGATCCGTAACAACTCTACATCTCCTCCAAGAATTGGCCACAATTGGCGCTAGAAACCGCCTAAAAGAAGGAGCCCTATATCAGCGATACAATAGCACAGGAGGCAGAACCCGAGAGCAAAATGGAGCGATGGTTAAAAGTTAACTAGCCATGGTTGACGTGTGGTTAGTTAACTAATTGTGGTTAATGGGTGGTTAGTTTAACTAACCATGGTTCATGTGTGGTTAGTCTAGTTAACTATAGTTAACGTTAATTAATTTTCATTAATCCTAATTAATTATAATTAATCATATTTTGGATTAATTAATTATAATTAAAGTGATAAGCTATCGTCAAAAGGACGATAATCTATCGAGAATTTAAGTGATAAACTATCACCAAAGGGGTGATAAGTCATTGAGAGTATGATGATAGGTTACCACCAAATAGGCAATAAGTTATCGGAAAATATTTGATAGGCTATCACCATAAGGCAAAATGATGCCTAACACGTGATTTTTATGAGAAATCCCTACACGTGCTATGCTATTTCATACTTGCTTTGCCTTGAAAAATAACTGTCCTATGTGGAACCTTGTTTTCCTATTTTTAAAGAATATTTTATAGACATATAAAGGGAAGCCCTAAGGTGTTGTGTTTTGAGTTTGATGATTTAATTGAGGCAAGAATGTTATAAAATGACTACATCCAAAGATTGATGAGTTAATGATATTTATGTGATCTTATGCAAATTTTTTCTACATTTTTACGTGAAAAGGGTAATAATTTGTTATGTTGAACACGTACCATATTTGCGTTGGTTAAATGAGGAAAAATACATTTTGTATAAGTGGTTGGTATTCTCGTATGATCATGTAAATGAGAACCATCATCGATGAATTTCGAATACTTGATAGATTTCAGGTCTACCATTATCCGATGGATTTCAAATACTTGATAGATTTCGAGTTTACCATATCCGATGGATTTCGGGTCTGCCATAACCCTAATGGATTTTGGGAAGTGATATACACCCATATGATTGTAGGTGCGCCCTGCATGACATTGATGATACCCTCGTCCGAGACGGTCTTGCCTTGAGTGGCCATAATAAATGCCCAATGGATTTCAGATGTACTTTAAATGGCAATGGTAATAACTCCGATGGATTTCGGGGATCTAATGTATTTCATATGTACTTTGAATGGCAGTAATAATAACCTCGATGGATTTTGAGTTTGGCCTTGAGTGGGCATAATAATAGGGACAAGTATGGATGTCTTGTGCATGGAATTGATAATTATTGTGATTCTAGATTATGAAATGCATTTGCTGCATGATGGTTGCAGGTATGACTTCATGTGTGAATTGAGCAGGTGAATTTTGACATGCTAAGGTGAGGTGAGAAGGCTTGCACAAATGCATTTGTGCATGGGAATTATTAAAAGAATTCCGACCATGTTTGAGTTTGGTATAAGATTATGACATCTATAACTTATGGTATGCAATGCATGTGCTGAGGCAAGGTAAGAGTTCCCGCGGGTTTATTCGATGGCCTGGCTTGTTGTTATAAGGCTAAAATGCTTGTTCATGTTCATAGTTAAGGCAAAGCAGGGATCGTTTTTTTTGTTGATTTATCATTGATAATAAATAGCATGTTTAGGCACATCCAAGGTGAGTTGACTTCATAATCGGGGCTTAGGTTATTAACTTATTGAGATTTTATCTCACCTGTTGTTATTTAATCATTTTCAGGTTCATAATATGGAGAACTTACAAGTGGTGCGGTTTGTTGCAAAGTATGAAAGGAGAAGATTAACCCTGACCTTACTAATTTTGTTGGCTTAATAGGGAGTTGCCAGTGATAAGGGCTTATACATGTAAACTTCCTAAGGTTAACTAGTAAACAAACAAAAGTAGTATTTTTGGAATTGTTTGTTGTTGTGTTTTCCTGCTAACCCCATTGTTGGGATTGATTGAATGATTATATATTACTTCCACATGCGTTTAATCGTAAAATAAGAAGAATGGTCGGCATTGCGTTCTAAGACGTTGCATTCATTTGACCAGATTGATTAAAGGTTATCGCATGCTCGAGGGTTGGGATATGACATCCTCTTCAATTTTGATATCAGAGCTCGGTCAATACCTAGAGTGATAAGGTATGCTGGGTTATGGAATAGTTAGATGAGAAAGGCATTTATTTCATGTGCCTGTGATTGCTTATAGGAATTTTTGTTTGAAGCGGGTTGTTCATGGTTCCTAATCTCTTGAGGGAATTGGAAAGCAAGTTCTGTGAGAATCCTACAAAATCAACAATCTTGATTTGAGAGTCCTAGAAAAAGGGCAACTCAAGGTCAAGTTGGTGTTGAGATAAAGCACTAGGGGATCCTAAGCTAGATAGGGTCCTACAGGTGTTATAAACCTTGGTAAAATATGATTGGGCGTAGCAAGCTCAGACTTAAGTTGTTACAGCCTTGTGCCTAGTGAAATCTCATTTATTGGAAATGGCGAATGATTGATGCTAAAGTTGGTTAAACAATTCCTGTAGTTGAAACCGTCCAAGTTCACGGGGACAGATGATCCTGAGGTAATAATCCTTTGGATCAAGAACTAGAGGAAGTATTCGTACTGTTAGAATGCTTGGAGGAAGAAAGGATAACCCAAGAGATATACCAATTGCAAGGTAATGCTAGTGATCGGTAGGAAGCAACCCAAAAAAGGGCTTTTTCACAAAGATACGACCCTAGAGTGGGGTGCCTTTGTCCAAGCATTTAAGGGAAAATATTTTTCCAAGCATGCATGAAAGCAAAGATGGTTGAATTTCAAGTGCTTTCAAAGTATGCACCAAGAATGATTGAGAATTTAGCAAACCGAGTCAAGAGGTTTAGGGATGGTTTGAGACTCGAAATTAAAAGTCAGTTGGTGCCCTGAACATTAATGATTTTGATTAATGGTATGGAGGGGCCTAGCTAATTGAAGAGAACATGACAAAATGAGTGGCCACATTTGGATTGCAGTTTGCATCTAATCAGAATGATCATCGGCTTGGCAAGAGGCCGATGACAAGAGAAAAACATCACATTCCACCCAATAAAAAGAATGATATTGGGAAAATGACATACAACTCAAATAACAGGTGTCGATTTTGTGGGAGACAACATGAGACAGCTACATGTCTTGTTAAGACTAGAACATGTTTTGAATATGGCCAGTAAGGCCACATTGCATGAAATTGTTCTCGTCAACATTTGAGGAAGCAACCTCAATAGCCGCAAGTAAAATGATCAACTGGAAATACCCTGTGTCCTCCTGGGATCTTGTTACGAATGTAGTTAGCACGGCCACTGAGTGACTTGGTAGGAAGTTGCCCATTGTAAGGGTCTATACATGTAAATTTCCTAGGGTTAATCAGTAGATAAATAAAGTGGCACTGTTGAACGTGTTTTTGGGTTGGTTTTCCTGACTATCCCTATTACCATGTTGATTGGGGAATGCTTATTTTTACTGCATGTGTTTAATCGAAAGATAAAAAGAATGGTCGATAACGCGTCATGGGAAGTCACATTTATATGATCGTAAGAGAACGGGGATTGTTGCATGCTCAAGGGTTGGAGTGCGACAATTGGTAAGCAAGAGACATAATATGGCTTATGAAAACCAAAATGGACCTATAGAACTGAACATACCTATTTATTAGTATTATTTTTTGTTGGTAACATCCCAACTTCAAAAGGACGAGCTTTAGAACCGCTACATCAAATCAAAAAGAAGATAACATTAATCACACTGAACAATTACTCTCAGAAGAATCACCTGGATTAGCGGACTTTAATTTTCTTATAATATCTACGGTTAACATGAGAGAATCACAAAGTTGCAAAATAGGGTTATTGAGGCCACTTTAGCAGCACGCATGGTCAAGCGCTTAACACCAGCTCAAAAAGGACCAATCTATCGCTGAACGTTGTATGAATGATCATTCATTAAACTTTAGGATGTAGTTTAGTGGGAAAATCAGAACCCTACGATTAGCAAAGAGAATTGGATTAGGGTTAACATTTGAAAAGAAAAAAAAAAAGGTTGCAGGAACAATCTGTCAAATAGAATGATACTTGTACCGGCCAATGAAAGAAAAGTTGAGGACACTTGCATGACTTTGTTGCTTGCTTTGTACCCCAGACATGAGCAGATTAATCACTGAATTCCGTTGTATGAGATAGAGTTATGGCATGGCGGGTACCCTTGTCCTTATTCGAGTATTAATATGTATTATATGTTCTTTCTATAATTATTTCTATCTGTACTTTGATTAATCACTCTTTTAAATACAAAGCAAGCAAACCCTATTTAGGGTTAAGCCACCATAGATACTCCATCATTATTCTCTGACTCCAAAGATCAACAGTGAAGAGGTAGAGGTCTATTATAGATTGTTTATCCATGTTCTCTTTTCTTATAAGCCTAAGTTGTTTGTGTTCTATGTGCATGTGAAATGAAAAATCTTTGTTCAACGTGACTTAGAACCTAATACTATTAATCATTTTAGTGTTCTTGTCCATATAGCACAATACCAAGATGACAAATGTGGCCACTTAAAGAACGAAAATACTTTACTGTTTACTTTTTGTGTTGCTACGGCAACACGATGACTCAATAGGAGCTTCAACTTGACGAAATATTTCCACTTACATCCCAACTTTCAAGATTAGACGAAGCTATAGGGGGTGAGATTAGACCATACATAATGTGTTATATTAACATCCCAGGATGTCTTCATTTAAGTTCTAAACTGAAGGAGAACATGAGCAAATATTCATTTTTCCTGTATGGACATACAGGTGGCATTCACATCGGGCCGCCCTATTTTCACTTGGATTCGGGTTTGACTCTCCCGAAAACAGCGTCCATACCTTTTTACCCCTTTTGTTTTATTTATTCCTGTCATTTTCTTGCGTGACCCACGCTCCTCCTTCCTTCCTTCTTTCATTTTTTTATTTTTCGTGCAGAATCTTGGACAAAGAAACGTCAGCTCCACCTGCATTCACATTAATTTTCTTCTCATCCTATACATACTCAGGATCAACTGTCGGCAACTTAAACCAGCAAATCAGACGCGTATTCCTCCCACCCTACCACGGCACGATGCAATCCCCATGGTCACCATGCCCCCAGGGCAATTTCTTCGACACCTCATCAACAGTCACCATATCCTTACAGGTCGCACACACCAAGATTTCGTCCTTTGATCTGATCACCACAGTTGGAGGAGCTCTTCTTCCAGTGTCTCTCTCCGCCAAATTCTGAAGCAACGCCTTGTGCCCAATGTCATCCACGTAATCTTCCAAATTGGCTATGTACCTATCCGATTCAGGCACTTATTGAACTTCAGGTTGACGGGGGTTATCATACAATCCCATTAAAGTCTTCGCCCAATCGTAAATCCGTTCACACACGCTTCAAGCTCACGTTGCAAAGTCTCGGATCCAAAGCCTGAGCACGTCACGCCGCCTCCGACGCGCGTAATCCTCGTCATATTTATCTATGTTCTCTCCTCCATTCTCGTTATCTGATTGGTTATCACCTTTCCTAACCCTTTCGTTCATATCCCTCGCGTTTACTGTTCTCTTCATTCTCTTCCTCAGTGTCCTCGTCTCGCGCAGAGGGACGTCCTCATCACGCGCTGCCTGCGCGATTGACTGGCTATTCGGGCCGCTGACGCCTAAGCTCATTGAGCAGTTCGGGTAACTAGCATAGTCGGTTTCCCTGTAGCCAGCAGTGTGTGGAAGAGAAGTTTGCCGGCCGTCAAAAAAGAAAAGAAAAATAGAGGAGGAACGTGAGAGTCGCAAAAAAAGAAGAAGGAATAAATAAACAAAAAAGGGAGGAAAATATGACCAAAACATGTGAGACAAAGGGGCAAAAATGTAAATATACTGTTTTTGGGAGTGTCAAAGCCAAAACTGGACTGGAAATAGCGTGACCCTTCATTTATCTTTTTATTTTTGTAATGTTGAGGAGTTCAACTTTGGTCCTTGCACTAAGTAGGTCCATTAGCTATTGCACTAAATAAGCATAAAAAGCTAAGAGACAATGGTAAAACCCAAACTCAACTTATGTAGTGATAAATACATGACGAGTCAAAGAAATTGGGCAGAAAAACACTAAGAATGTCACAACTTTTATATGATGTTTTTGGTTTCAAATTTTTTTTTGTGCTCACTTGAGTGCTACTTTCGATTTGGTTGCCAGAAAAGCTGACGTGGCTGCCAAAAAGTTGATGTGACCGCCGGTGGATAATATTTTAATATATTTATCACCGGCCCCAAAGAAAAAAAAGAAAAAAAATTCGAAAAAGTTAATAAATATATTAAATATTGTCCACCGACAGCCATGTTAACTTTCCGATGACCATGTCAGAAGTGACATTTAAGTAAATGTTTTTTTCAAACTTGTAGCACTCAAGTAAGCGAAAAAAAAATATTTTAGTACCAAAGTGAGTACTGTATGAAAGTTATGGCATTTTTGATATTCTTTTGCTAAGAAATTGTGTACAATCACTATCAAAGGATCGGTGTCAAAAACGATTATGTTTTTCTTGTATAAACGTTACTCTGTTATAAGTTTTTTATGCTTGTGCGGTTTCCTCGAGAGAGGCTGACCTTTTATCAGGGTCAAACCTTAGCTGAAAGCAGCAGACCCGCATATGACAATCAAATAAAATCTTTCCTTGGTTTCTTTCCCCTCGAACAGGAACAACATTGATATTAATCAACACCAAGCGTGAAACGACAAAGATCGTACGCACAAATATGGGCCCAACATTCATAGTGCTTATCCGACTACTATGAATATAAGACAAACAGTACAATTAGTAAAGTCCGTATGTTCTTCATAAACTCTAGCATATATCTTTAAAAAGCAAAAGACAAACTGCGAGATGCTTCTACCAATTGTGAAACTAACATGGACCATATACAAATTTCTTGGATATGTTAATTGATACATGAAGGATGACCATGTGAATTGGCTAAGAAGACCCCTTCAGTGCCCACTCCGAGGTCTTGAAGTTATCTTGCAGATCATTCCCCACGGTGACATACACCTTCTCTGCTTCAGCATCCATCTTCCTTTTCCCGAAGTTCTCAGTGATTCCCAAAGTTTTGAACACTGGACAAAAGAAAAATCAGACTCCGCCGATCTCGGGTTATATCGATGACCCATGCTGGGTATTCCAAAATGTGATCGCGTGGCATCTCAGGCGACTGGACCTGCAGTGTGAAAAATGAATCGGTAAAGCAAAGCGAAAAGGTGATGTCGAAGGTTTTGAATTTTCTGAGCAATGCTCCTGCGAGTCCCTTTCATGGTAGCCGATTTTTTCAAGGTTAGAGGTGGAGAATTCCCAACGCTATTCTCTTGTTAATTTGGACCCGAGTATGTCCCTAAATCGTTTCGTCTGGACTCTAATATATTAAATTTTCTGCGACATTGATGTCGAAGGTTTTGAATTTTCTGAGCAATTCTCCTGCGAGTCCCTTTCATGGCAGTACGGGGTGGCAAACAGATGGAGGAAGATCCGGAGTTAGTGGAGTCCTCTGATTAACCCCCCCTCCTCCTACTCCTCGGACACGACTCCTCGATCCAGATTTCGTGGAAGTCTCTAATACTAGTTCCACGAACGTCGTAGGAACTGATGTTCGTGTAGAACAAGGATGCAAGAGTGGGTCTTATTTGCGAGGTCCAAGGTTGATTTTGTTGGATGTATGCCCTAAAGTTACTTGGAAATTTTTTGTCTATTGATATTTCAAAATAAAATCTTTATATACATAGATAATATATGCATAACTCTACCCAAGCTAACACCAAAATAATATAGCCCATCAATCCCCGTGTCAAAGCACTCCTCTAATTGTCGCAAAATAACCCTTAGCAAATGACACAAATTACGCATCAGTCTATAAATATATAATAAATCTATCAAGAATTATTGCAAAATTGTCAATTTTCAGCCGTGCATTTTTTTCCCAACTTGAAGTGTGTGTCTATATATATTATTTTTAGTTCTATTCCTAGTCCTAATCTATGAACATCAAAACACCCAATTCGACTATATCTGAAGTTATATGTGGTCATTCGTGAAAGAATTTATTTTTTATGAGAAATACTGTGTTTATTTATTATGTTAGCAATCCAGTGAGTAATCTTGACAATCAAATATAGCGTAATTGATATGATTAATTTTAAACAAAATTTCTTAACTTTAAATATATTCCTGAATGATGTAGTATCACTAAATTCATTAATCATTGATACGGCAAAATCTCTTCATCCTTTGAATTGTGCAACATATCTTTGTTGAGTTGCAATAGACTTACTGCAAACATATGAGGCTTCATCACAACATCAACAGGAGCATTAACTTGATTATGTGGAACCATTCCACACTAGCTTCAATATAATCAACCTGAAACTAGTCCGCTACTGGCCTACTTTATCATTAAATTATGTTTTGAGTTTGAAATGTGCAAGAAAACCGATCCATTTGGAGGATTTTGAATTGTTCGAATTTGGTGCGTGCTTTTAATCCAAGTTGAATTTGGACGGTGGAACTTGTTTTGCTTTCTGCTGGAGAAGAGTGTTTAAGTTTGACCTGTTTGATTTCTTGGACTCTCTGTTTACATTGCGCATAGAGGAGAGAAACTCTATATATGAACTTGTGGGGTCAGTAAAAAGAAAAGCTAAAGGCGTGGGTTTTTTTTTCTCATCCCCTTCAACTGCAACCCCACAAAAAGAAAAGAAGAAGATGGAGTTCTCCTTCCAGCCACGCAGAGGAAGAGGAAGAGGAACAACATAAAGAAATTGTCTTCAAATATACTCTTAACGGACATGAATTATTTTAAACAAAATTTCTTAACTTTAAATATATTCCTGAATGATATAGTTTAACCAAATTCATTAATTATTGATACGAAATAAATCTCTTCATCCAAGAAAAAAAACTAAATTAAAAATTTTAAACTAATAAAGAAACCGCTCTGCAGAACCTAACCAAAAGTAGGACATACTAATAACAACAGTAGAGGTGTCAAATGGGTGGGTCGCGTCGGGTTTGAGTCAGGTCGAAAATGGTCCGACCCATATTGACCCATTTAACCCGTTTTAACTAATTTTCATGCAATGTAAATTTGATAACCCATACCCGACCCGACCCATACACAACTCATACCCGACCCATACTACCAACACATATTAATATTTAACTTAATTTAAGAAAATTTACTCTCACTTATTTAGTCTACTTTAAACTTTTTACATATAAATTATTTGAATAAAAATTTCACATCAAATTTATAAAGTAAATTAAATAAAAAATTAGTAAATAAAAAAATGTGGATACCTCTAAATTGAAATAGTGTTTGGAAAATAATTTTTTAAAAAAATCAATTTTTTAATTGTTTTAAAATTTTGAATTTTTCTTTCTTTCTTTTTCGCTTTCTTTTCTCTTTTCTTTCTTCCTCCTTCTTCTTCCCCATTTTCCTCTACTAGTGCCGCTCAACGACGACTGGCCAAGACGTAGGCTAGCAAGCCCAAACTCGACCAAGGCCGACGAACTCGATGCTCGGCCGATCTAAGCTCCGCCGAGGTCGTTGGTAGTGGTCAAGCTCGAGCTTGCCCGAATCTAGTGAGCTGCAAACTTTGTTGCGGCTAGCGAGTTCGGGGCTCGCCTACCCAGATCCGAACGAGCCGTAGCTCAGTCAAGGCCGATGACCTCGCGGCTCACCTATCTAGATCTAGGCTGAGCTTTGGCCAGTGAGCTTAGGGCTCACCAGCCCAAGCTCTATCATAGCTCACCGACCCAGATCCAGGCTAAGCTCCAACCGACGACGGCAAGCTCGAGATTAGCAATGGTGACGGCGGCGTGATGGTAGGATCAGCAACAGAAGTCAAGAACGCATAGAGGAGGGGGATGGAAGGAGAGAGATGATAGGTCTACCTAATAACTCACTTGACCAATATTTGACTCATATTTAACTTTTACTTGACCCATATTTAACTCATATTTAATTTTCACTTGACCCATATTTGATCCATTTAATTAAAAGTGAGTCATAATATGGGTTTATAACCCATATTGACCCCTCTAAACTACACTCATGAACTTTTTAAGTTGCTTAATTTAAATGATTTGATTAAGAACATAAAAATAAATATAGAGTGAATAGAGAAATGCATTTATTAAATATTTAAAAAAAAAAAAAGAATAAGAACAGGCTCATACTTCATGTTTCGTAATACAGCTACTGTCTTTTTTATCTTCTATTTAAATCCCTGAGGTTAATCTGGGAACAATAGATGAAAATATCTTCAATTATATTCTTAAAGAATCCCGCTAGGATAACGGCCACAAATTATTCTACTTATAATGGGCAACGGGAATACTGGAGCCGTGATATTGATCAAGAATAGAAAACTTCATGGGAAATTGACGAACTTTATTAGCCGGAGAATGTTGCTCCCAAATAATACAAAGATCATGCTTAATAATTCTGAAAAGGAGGAAAGGAATAGGTGATAGACATGCTGACACACCTTTGGATTGGTAAATTTGACTAATGATAACTGATTTTAGCTGATTTCTCATTCAAGCAACTGAATTTAAATTTTTTGATTACCCTTTTTTTTTTCCTTTTATAGCACTATGCTTTTGACAGTATTTTTAAATTATATTATTTAAATACTGATACAATGAACACGTAACAATGATATCTTGTTGAAAGAATTAGCTACATATTTACAATGTCGATATTCATCGAAAAAGTAATTAGATTCAATCAAAGTGTATAAAATGAAAAAAAAATTGAACATATAGTGAATTCCAGCGATTCAAGAAAAATTGGTGACATCGAGGGATAGTAACTTTGAACATGAATCGCCACATCTGAGAATATTCATATTGTTAAATTTGAGAATGATATAAATAGACATGAATCTAAAAAACATAATTCTTTAGTACGTCATATGAAAGTAAAAGAAAAAAAAATGAAATTATAAGATTTTGTACTCCCACATCAAATTTGACCCCTTAAAGTGTATTGCTAATCCTATAATCATTAGACACGAGGATCCTTCTCACAAAACAACAAAGGCGAAAAAGGCATTCAAAGGCAGCGGAGTAACGTCAAAAAATTCATATTATAGTGAGCAGAGAGTTGACTTGGACTAGAGGGGGAGGGCTTAGAAATTGAATTTCTATTATAAATACGTAAAGCGAGCTTGCATTGCAGGTAAACTCGGTGCAGTTCTTTCTTTACTTTGCTTTTGGAGTGTTTCAATGGCAAACTCTAGTAAGATGATCCAAGTCAACAGCAAGCTTTTCTCCCGTTTTTCTCCTCCATTGTATTCAAGCCTCAGAAACAAGAGAGCATCGCAATTCCAACTGCAATTTCCTCCCATCTCTTTGCCCTCTTTCTTTCCCCTCCACTTCTCTTATCTCAAACATAGCATAACAACCAGGCCACAACTCTTCTTTGCCCCCTCCTCCACCCCTCGGTGGATTCATGATGCATTCATCTCTTATAAACAGACTGACACGCGCAACTTTGTGGGCCATCTCCACAATGCTCTCGAGCAGAACAAGATAAGGGTCTTTGTCGACCATGGTCTGGAAAGAGGACTAGAGATTGCACCAGCAATCAACAAAGCGATAGAGCAGTCGAGGAGTGCCATCGTGGTCATTTCTCATACCTTTGCCTCCTCGCCGTGGTGCCTGGACGAGCTGGATAAGATCCTCGATTGCAAGGAAAAGAAAGGCCAGCTGGTGTTCCTCATATTCATCAACATTGACCCCAGAGAGATGCGCGAGCAGTCCGGATCATTCACATGGATTGGCCAAAGCGAGAAGGGTTTTGGGCAGGAGAATGCTGACAAGGTCCAGAGGTGGAGAGACGCTCTCCGAAAAGCTGGCAATCTCTCCGGTTGGTCTCTCGGAAACAGGTACTAACTTTCTCTCTTCCTCAAGCGTTTTCTTGAGAGGATTCATAAAGGAAGTTTCTTATTAAACAACAGAACTTCTTAAAGCCCAATCTTTGGTCTATGGGCAGTAGGGAAATTTCGAAATGTTTGGAATCCTTTTACTTGGAATTGAACTCTTCTTTGATAGCAATCCCATTCTATTGTTTGGCTCATGAAACACATTTGCATCGATGCTGTAGCATATTTTCAGATACAATTTTGATATTTACAGCTTGCAAGAAAACAAGGAAAAACAACATTTTGTAAAAACTTTGATTGTTGAAGTTACACACTTTGACACCATCTGTCATCTACTATAATCAACCTCAGAAGCATATGTTTTAGCATATGCTGATTTCCTCCATAGATAGTAAATTTTAGAAGAGCTAAACTGAATAGAACGATAGATAACCTTCTGTCGAGAGTTAAAGGAAGAGAAAAAGAATTGATCGATGTCCTGTTTCCTCCAGCTGTAACCTTCATCTAATACCTAATATTTCATAACTAAACAAACAAACAAACAAACAAACAAACAAGTTTATTCTCCTCACTTCTTCCTCAAGCATGAAGAGATCTCTAGAGGACAACGGTTTTTGCCATTGCCAATCTCCTTCACGCATCATTTCCCTCACTTACTCTGAGTCCCATTGTTGAAATCACACAAGTGGTGAATTCCAAGGCATATGAGCTTCTTTTTCTATAGGAGGTTGTCAGGAGTTCCATGCTTCTTTTTGTTAATATTAAAGAAAACGGAAGTCCACGATTCCAAACATCTTCCACAGCCAATAGAGGGTAAACCCTAGCTGTGATGCAAACCCTTCGCTTCACCCCCAAAACTCTCCGCTATGGAATGCCCTATCTGTCAAAAGCAAAAAAGAAGGATAAAAAAAAAAATTGTCAGTCTTCGTATTGTTTCGACTGTGGTACCAAGCTAGGGTTTAAAAGAACGTTCAGCCTCTAGTTTGTTTTTCTTCTATCTAAGATTGCCCGCTCTTAAAGAGCTCTCTCTCTCTCTCTCTCAAAATCAAATTTCAATATTATTTCCTTTTCTGGCCAAGAAACTTTCTGCAGTGGACCTCTTTTTCAGTGAGCTTAGAGAATTTTTTCATAAACTTATAACTTTCCCTCTTCTTTTAATTTGTTGCTTAAAGGATTAGGCAAAGGCTTTTTCTCTTGTTTGTTTTAGAAATGTATCATTTCCAATCAATTGAAAAGTAGCAGAAACAAGAGAGGAAGATATGCCATTTTTAGGGATCGATCCTGGTATTTTTGGTACTATTCCCTCTCCGGACTAGGACTTGGCCACCCATTAGTCGCCTCTCGTATGGCTCTTATAAGCTGTATATTTCCTTTCCTGCTAACTTGGTACCCTATTGCTCAAATGACATGTAGTCCTTTTGAGTGTTGGTTAGTGCCGGGTTTCCCCCGGTTGTAAATTGTTTGGCTGATTATAATATACAAATTACCTTACCAAAAAAAAAAAAAAAAAGATATGCCATTTTATAACAGCTCATGTCAACTTCTCACATGCCTCTATTTTCTGTTATATCGGATAGTAAATTAGAAACGATGGATGGCACTTCTAAGTTCAAGATTATAACCTTATTGACCTATTTTCATCTTTTACGAGCACGGATAACCAATGTCACACCTTTTATTTGTTGAAATTTGCAGACTTGAAGCTGAATTCATCCAATCTGTTGTGGAGAAAATCTCAAGAAGACTGAGTTGCTCATACACGAGCCTGCTTGCTTCCCATCTGGTCGGGTTAGATTCTCAGGTAGAAGCCTTGCTCTCCTTACTACAATTAGAGGTTGAGGAGGTCCGAATCCTGAGAGTTTCCAGCACTAGGGGGATAGGTAGGACTACAATTGTGAGAGCTTTGTACCATCAAATTGCAGATCAATTTGATAGGAGTTGCTTTCTTGCGAATGTGAAGGATATAACGAACCGAGATGGACTCATCAAAATGCAAGAGACCCTTTTTGCCGATATTCTTAGTGATGGAGTTTTGGAATTTGGCAACGATATTCATGTGGTAACAAACTTCATGAGGAGTAAGCTTCACAACAAGAGGGTTTTATTGGTGTTTGATGATGTGGAAGGGTTGTTGGATCCACTAAGCCACCTAATTGAGACAATAAACTTAGGCTTGGGAAGTAGAATAATTTTGATCCCCCAACAAGAAGAAACCTTAACTGGTGTAAGTGGGGAAATCTTTAAGGTAAGACCATTGAATGATGATCAAGCTCTAGAGCTTTTTAGTTGGAATGCATTCCGAGAAAGATATCCCAAAAATGATTATAGGATGCTCTCAAATTGCTTTGCCAGTTTTTCTAAAGGGCTTCCTTTGATACTCATTGTGATGGGTTCTTACTTAAATGGAAAAAGTGTAAAGGAATGGCAAGAAGTGTTTGATCGACTAAAAGAAATCCCTCAAGGAAAGGTTCATGAAATTCCGAGGATTGTTATCGATGGCTTAGAGGCCAACGAGAGGATGATTTTTCTTGACATTGCGTGTTTTCTCAATGGATATGACAAAGAAGAGCTCATCAAGTCCCTAAACCAATGCGGCGCCCTCACTAATAGTGGGATTGAAATTCTAGCTCAAAAGTCGCTCATATACATTGATGAAAATAACAAAATATGGATGCATGATTTGCTTCAGGAAATGGGTAGAGAGATTGTGATTCAAGAGTGCCCTAATAACCCCAGTAAGCGAAGCAGAATATGGTGTCATGAGGATGCTCTACAAATAATTAGGCAAAACTCGGTAAGTTTTAGCATGTCCTAAGGAAAAACTAATTTGAATGCATATGTATATCTTATTTTTGTGGACTTCACATTTACACGTGGTTTAGAAAACTTTAGATAGCATAATTAGGAGAGACACAAACATAATTTTAATTATTGCCACTTAGGGTTCAAGCAAAACATTAGGGTTTTAGATATTATTCTGTACTTTGTTAATCTTATCTTTAAAGAGACAGCATTTATGGTCAAATTGACAGTTATATAACTTATTATAAATCCTCACATTTGCCCCTTCATCATAAGATGAATATATTTTCATTTAGAAACTGCTTGTGTTATAATGGTTTTTAGACCAGCATGGTTTCAAAACAAATTTAAACATTGTCGTTAGAGTTAGACTTGTTATTGTTTTTCTTTTCCTTTTTTGAAACAACATAGACAACTATTTATGTTCAAGTGCTCGCAACATGCATAAATATTTTTATCGTGCTCTAACAGGGAACAAATGCCATTGAAGGCATCAAACTAGACAAGATAGACATACAAGTCCTGATTTTGCATGCTGTCTCGTTCAAAAAGATGAAGAAACTCAGGCTATTTATGATGGCTGATCATGTCCCTCACTATGGACCGGCTGGATATCTATCAGAAAGGTTGCGGATGCTTTTTGCGAGGAACAGCGGTATTACGCTCGCGTGTTGGGAGGCGCTGGTGAAGAGAGTTTCCAAGTTCTGGTCTGGCGGAGCTTGAACATCAAGGTCAAACGGATGCGAGGGGTGGCATGGACATAAACTCCTGAAGAATACAGAGACCAAGAAACGACAAGGGTTGACCTTCGCGTAGATTAGACTTCCCTCCACCGCTGCAATTCTATTCACGTGGATCCAATATAGACTTTTGCCTATTAGGCCAATTTAGATGTCTAATCAAAATGCTTTGCACATTTATTTGATAAAGGCTACGTCTCTCTCTCATTTTCTTTTGCAAAAGACACCAAAGCGAGAGGTTTTCTTGGGCCATTAGGAAAAGTGCTTTACCTCTCTCTCTCTCTCTCTCTCTCTCTCTCTCTCTCTCTCTCTCTCTCTCTCTCTCTCTCTCTCTCTCTCTCTCTCTCTCAAATCTTTCAATCATATGAACATGATATAAAATTAATAAATATAACGTACTCGAGTCAAACGAATCTATCAATAGTCCAAGAAGAGAAGATGTCTTCTTGCAGGTATGAATCTTCAGTTGTGTATGTTTTTCTTTCTTCAATTTTGTGGAAATAGCGGAAGTGTAATAATAGAGTGCATAAGCTCCACCAAAGAGAGACCTTACATGGAGATAGTGATAAGACCAACTCTAAAAATATCAAATCTCAACCTTCCTTCAATGTTTAAAATATGGGTTCTACATGTCTAATACGGATGTCACAATATATTGCTCATAATATATTTAACTAAATTGGGCAGTCACGATATATTGTCCATAATATATTTAACTAAACTGGCTATATATCAAATATTAAATAATAGACCTGATAAGCTACGTAAATGGATTGGACCTCATCATGTCCAATATATTGCCTACTAAACGCCCACTTAGCAAATTGAAAAAAATTCAATCCACTCACTACTCGTGGCCCTTGGTGGGTGTCCACGTAGTAAATATTCAATTAACATTACTCTTAGGCTTCTTTCGACGGTCACGCCAGTTGTATTTGACCGAATTTCATGCTCAAGAGACTTGATTAAATTTTTTAGTGCGAGTAAAAGGACTTTGTAAGAAAAGTGAAGACTATAGGGACTTGCTTTTGTTAGAAAAGTGGAGGCTACAGGGACTTGGCCGCAAAGGTAGATCTCCGTCTCTCCCAATCCTCGTGAGAGGAAACGATTCCACGGTCCAATGAATGAAGATGACAGCTTTAACTGCTGTAAACGATTCCACGACATCTCCAATTCTTCCTCAAACTGATTGGAGGTGTCCTTAACTAATTCCAGAAATGTCCAGCCTTTTCCCTCGTTGGAATCCATACACTTGCATTATCACTTGATGGGCCACATATCTCAAAAGACAAAAAAGGTAGAAAATATGCGCCGAGAAGTATTTCGACCACATTTTAGATGGAAGGTAGGTAATGGAGAACACACATCATTATGGTTCGATCTCTAGAATGTGGCCCCCAATCTAATGATTATATCTCGTGAGGGAAGCAAAGGTGAAACGAGTCTTTCCACGGTCCAGGATAAATTTTGTTGGTTGGCGGAGAGACATCTCCAATTCTTCCTCAAACTTGGATGAAGAATAATAAAGAAAACAAAAAAAAAAAAAAAAAAAAAAAAAAAGTTAAAGAAAACGAGGACTTTAAGCTCGTTTGTTTATCAGAAAATAAATAATTTAAAAAATATTTTTCAAAAAAGATTGCTTATATCACTTTAATGCAAAATACGTTCATCCCCGATAATAATTAATGTTTTAACAATTTCTTGAACAGTGAAAAAAATTCTCATTCAATTATTTTTGTAAGAGACACAAGTTATCATTTTTAAAAATATATTTTTAAATCATTCAACTTTGATAAAATAAACGAACTCTTAGTCGATTTTATTTTAGCACCCCCCTCCTCTTTCATCACTCCTCGAGCGCATGAGAGTGGGAGGCTAGAGGATTTTCTTGGAAGTCTCTAATACTAGTTCCATGAACGTTGATTGAGATTGGTCTTTTGTCTAACCGTGTCTCTACTAAAATAATGACATTGTTTCTCTTTTATTTTCTGGGAGAAAAAAGTACTTTTACTACTTAAATACTTTAGTTAAACTAGAAACTCAAGTGTTTAATAATTTGAAAATACCTTCAATTATATTCTTAAAGAAGTAGTGGCAATAAAGATCATGCGAAATTTCCCTCACTTAAGCTGCCGTCATCCTGGCATGGTTCTTTAAGAATATATTTGAGGTTCTTTATGATTAACTTTCTTTTACTACTTAAATACTTGAGCTGCCCCTGAATACACGAATTTGGAATTTCCTTTTGAGGTGAGAATCCCTAACAATAGAACAAATAATTAAATAGAAAGGCATAAAATATAGTGCAAAACTAGATCATTAACCTTTAAAAAAAAAAAAAAAGAAGACTAGATGCTTTGCCATTTGGTTAAATTGAAGATTAGTTTTTATATCTTTGGCCATTATAAATTTTAAGATTTTAAAGGGTCCATGACAAAATTTCAACGGGTATCAATGGGATTCAGGGTCGGGGAAATCTGACAAGACACTTATGTGAGAATATGATGAGTGACTTTGCAAGTTTTATCAAAATAAGGATACCTCTTTCTTAAGCTCTCAATTAACCCCTCACGATCAAAAAATCGGAAACAGCATGTTCTAGTCGTTGGAGAGAAGAGAGAAAAAAATTAAAAAGAAGAAGAAGAGCGATTGGACCCAGGTCGGCTTGGTCTGAGTCGTTGCAAGTCAAAAAGGGGGAATAAAGAAAAGGAAGAGGAGAAAATAGTGGGGAAATAGGAAGAGGCCAAACCGTCCAAAAACTGCAAGGCTGGTGCGAGCCTTGCCTCCTCCTTCCCTCCAAACACCACCCTCTGCTGCCGCCGCTGCCTCCTCCCTCCCTCCAAACTTTTCTTTTTATATTATTTTTATTTAATTATATATGATATCAATTAATTAAATATTTAAAAGAGACATGTACCACAGTTACCAAACGAAACTAGATAGATCGATCATAATAATTCATTTGATATTATGGATGACTTTACAATTGATTCCAATTAAATCATCGAATCGACTAATCTAATCTATTTTTCACATTCATAGGAGTTCAACTATATTTCTACTTTACGAATATGATATTTTCTGGGCATTTTTAATAATATCAAGTGCTATTCCTATTTTGGCATTTCTAATTTCTGGAATTTTAGCCCCGATTAGTAAAAGGCCAGGGAAACTTTCGAGTTATGAATAGTATAGAACCAATGGGTGATGTTCAATTACAATTTCGAATCCATTATTATATGCTTGCTCTAGTTTTGTTGTTTTTTATGTGTGTGTATATAAATATAAATGGGGTTGTTACGTGCGAGGGTTTGTTGGGAGAACAGTGAGGGGGTGAAGTGTCATAATCTATTGTATCCATTCTTAAAGATACAATAGATTAAGAAAATACCTTCAAATATACTCTTAAAGAACCTCGCTACGATAACGGCACTCTCGCTTCAATATATATATATATATATATATATATATATATATATATATATTTTGTCGGTACTGGGATCACAAATTACTCTGCTTATAATGCTTATGTTTTTCAAGAATAGAAAACTCCATGGGAAATTGACCAAACTTTATTGACAGGTCAGTGTTGCTCCAAAATAATACAAACATAGTGTGTAATAATTTGAAAAAGAAGGCTAGGAATACATAGGTGATAAACATGTTCGCATTCCTCTGAATTGGTAAATTTGACTATTCACCACTGAGTTTTGGCTGGTTTCCCGTTCAAGCAAATGAATTTCAATTTTTTAATTACCAAATGCACCATAATTTTGACCAGTATTTGACAAATTTCTTTAGTAAAATACTGATGCAATGGCCACGTAACAAGGACATCACCTCAAAAGAACTAGCCACATATCAGTTGCATTGATATTCATAAAAAAGTTAATTATAATCGATCAAAGTGTACAAATTGAAAAATAAAATGAACATGTAGCAAATTTGAACAATTTATCAAAATTTGGTGATATGAGGAATGGTAACTTCTAACATGGATTGACGCATTTAGGAATATTGGTATTGATAAAATCGACAACGATATAAATTGGCATGGATTCAAAATACATAAAGTACATTCGACGCACGAAAATGTATCACCAATCTTCTAATCATTACCCCTTATTGCAGATTTGCATTTTGCAGTGCACTGAAACAAGAAGAAGTAATGGCACTAAAGATCATGTGGCTAACTCTTGATCAACATCATAGACTCACATTAATCAAACCATGTAAAGGTAAAAAAAAAATTGATATGAGAAAGCATATGAATGAAGTAGTACAGGATGCCAAATTTTAGTGTCAATGCCAATTTAGTCACAATTAGTCCGTCTTCCCGCGTGTTGCAAGAAACGATTTAGAGTATATACTGTAAAATTCACTATAAGCAAATTTCATGTACCTAAAAACCTATTTCGCATTAAGGTGCTATGAAGGAAAATAAATGTATTATGTCAACATAAAGAAATAATTTACTACGCTCATAATATGCCAAGCAAAAGGGAAAAAAAAACTCAATAAAGTTGGTGAGAGTTGATTTTAAGATTTTATGGGGATAGTAAGATGGAAACGAAATCCATGCAAAACTCAAAAAAGAGCTTGAAGTGCCTTCATTTTCTCAAAGAAAAGCTCAAAGAAGACTTTGTTTCAAATAAGGAGTGGCGATTGTTATTTCAAATAAGGGCCTAAAGTAGCAATGATTGTTTTAAATAAAGGCATAACATCACCGGTCATCAGTCAGCTAAATTTTCCGATCAATCAAGAGCGTTTCCATCTAATTTTTTTTTTTTTACCTTTTTCTTTTTCGGCTTTGGCAAACAAGGGCTCAGTGACCCTTGCTGGCCACTGGGAAGGGAAGGAAGCTAGGATCTCCCAACACCAGAGAGAGGAGGGAGAATCATCTTCTAGAACGTTAGCGTCGGCATTGAGGATGCCATACATCATTCTCTGCCCAGTGAACACCACCCCATTCTTCATCGATGCCATCATGAGCCCTCCTCCTCCCGCAGTGCCCTCCTTCAACTTGCCGTACGCCTCCTCCACCAGCCTCAAGAGCGGCAACGTGTATTCCTCAAGACAGCACGCGATCGCCCCATGGGTGGACCTACAGCACTTCGCCAAGTGCGGGTCCAAGGCAAGCTCCCGCCGGTCCATCATCTCGCAGTAGTAAGCGAAGAGCCCCTCAATATCAGCATTGAAGGAGGTGATCCGGTCCCACCGCTCTTTGGTTCTAGGGCTCGAGTAGAGAACGAGAACCACCCCCCTTTTGTGCTTCAGCCCCCTCGTGAGTGAGAGGCCGACGCCAACAGAAGCCCGCTCCCACCGTTACCAGCATCCAACACCACCGTCGGCCCGCCATCCACCATTTCCACTTCCTTTGCCCCCCAAAACCACACAAAAAGATTGCAAAAAAGAGATGCAGAGAGGAGAGGAGGAAGGAGGAGAGGGTGGTTGCTTGCGAGAATCTAGGGTTTTGGAGGCGATGATCTGCGGTGGATGAGGGAGGAGGAGGGAGACAGTGTGGCAGTTACTGGGGAGAGTATTCAGAGGCAAGACATCATGATGAGATTTGACAATCCTTACCAGTGACCGGTGAGGGTCGTCTTGTCTAAGTGAGGCCATCCCTCATCTATGGCCGATGAGGGTGGCCCTTGCTTGATCAGGCAAGGGCAACCCTCGCCTAACCCTTTGTGAGCATTGTCGATGGCTGGCTGCTAGCATAGAGGAGGAAGAAGAATCAAGAAAAAGCAAAATTGAAAAATAATAAATGATAAATGACAAAAATACTATAGATCATCGGAAAATCAAACATTTATTTATTTGAAATAAACATGATCACTTCAAGCTTTTATTTAAAATAAAATCCACTTCAAATTTTTATTTGAAACAAGATCCGTTTTGAATTTTCATTTAAGAAAATGTGAATAGGTTAAACTTTTTTTTGAATTTTTCCTAAATATCTATAAGTATGGCAAGCACTTTTGAGGAGTACGACTTCGACAAGAGATAGGATTTCTCTGTCTCCTTTTTGGGCAAAGACCTTTTTGCCCCCAAAAGTGAATAAATAAAATAAATCAAAGTATAATTCTTTTTGTCTTGTAGTGCAAAACTTCCCTGAGTCAAACTTGGAGTCCTTCTAAAGCGTAGCAACGCACTCCTAATTACGGAGGATCGACGCGCAAGAGCGAAATGACAAATCTGACTTGGATTGGGAATAACATATTTTCTTATCCATAAGAATTCAAACTTGATACATTAATTTAATAATTCTCCACCTTGATTCGATGTTTGAAATTAAGTTATAGTGCTCATCATACATGCTACTCTTCCAATATCCTAATGGGCGCTCACTCTCTACAAATGCTAATTGTGCTTGAGCAAAGATTGAGCTTTGCATGAGGAACAAGCTTAATCATCATATCTATCGGGTTCTCCGTTTTAGCAATTTTTTTCACAAAATCATTACCCTTTACTAATATATCTATGATGAAATGGTACTTGGTGTTGTATATTTTATTCGCTCATGATAAACTGGATTATATGCCAAATATATCGTACCTTAGTTATCATAGTGTATATCAACATTTTTTTGATCTAACCCAAAGTTCAATAGCAAACTACTTAACCATATCACCTCTTTTGTTAAAAAGTTGGTGTCATGTACTTTGCCTCAGCCGAAGACAATGTAACATAATCCTGTAATGACGCTTTCCAACTCACTACACCATCTACTAATGTAAACACGTATTCTACCTAAGACCTACAATCATCCAAGTTACCGGAGTGATTTGAATCCACACAGCCAGTGGTCTCATTGCCATTATTGTTCCTCCGATACATTATACCCACGTCTACCGTCCATTTTGAATATCTAAGCATCCACTTTAAGGCTTCCCAATAAGCTTTACCAAGATGCTTCATATAACAACTAACTATGCTTATATCTTATAAAATATCAGACCTAGTGCATAGCATATCATATATAATATTACCCACGGCACTAGAACACGAGAGATAGGTGCTTTGCTAAAGGAATACTTACAGATTTTCATCGACTGCATGTTAAAATGTGCCACAATCTTCATAATATATTTCTTTTGAGATAGACCTAAAACTCTTGCAACCCTGTTATGCAAAATCTCTATACCCAATTTTTTTTTTTGCAGCACCTAAATATTTTATCTCAAATTAAGCATTTAATTGCTTCTTCAACACATCAATATCAAGTGTATTTTTAGCCATTATCGACATCTCATCAACATATAAGAGTAGGTAAACTAAAGAATGATTCTCCAATCTCCTAAAATAAGTATAGTTATCTATTTGACTTTCTCTATGTGAATTGTTGGATTTGAACGATGGGGCCAGCGTGGCATCATGTGGAGTGTCCGATCCAAGTGCTAGGAAGGTCACCCGTGAGCCATTCGATCCGAGCGATGAAAAAATCACTTGAGAACCATCAGATCATGTCTTGAAATCTAGATCGTCCATTCCTCCTTTTGTAAATCCCCTTAGGTTTTCTACAGAAAAACTTGGAGCCTCTTGTTGCCTCCTTGTCTCAATCCCAACTCACTTCTAAGGATGGCTTGCCTGACCCGCAAGAACCAGCCCCTCCCCAACACTTGCACGGCAAGTTGATAGATGCGCTCGAGTGATGGCATCAAATCCGCGGCGAGGATTTGAAATCCAAAAATTAACTAGGTCTCGTTCAATATTGAGAGGAAATGAGTTACCTTCTCGCGTTCCTTGATGGCTTAGTACTGTTGCAAAGTGCGTTCGGGTCCTTCAAGCTTTTCCTCAACAGCCCTTAGTTCATTCCAAAGTCTTGAAAGCTTGTTGAAATAAGTCATGATGGAGAGATTACATTACTTAAATTCGGATAAAGCTTCTGTTAGACCAAAAATCTTCACTCGATGTAGTTTCCCATACATCTCCTTTATATTATCCCACATAGATTTCGTGTCTTTTGCTGGAGGAAGCCCGGCAACAACTTATGGAGAGTGAATTGTCGATTCATATTAGGACGAGTTGGTTGCATTTCTTTTAGAGTCATGCTAGGTGGTCTTCGGTCGAGATTGGGATGGTTCTGTCAAGGAAACCGTCCTTATCCTTTGTTACCAATGCCTAGTGGAACTCTTGAGACCACATCCAGTAGTTTTCCATGCTTGTGAGTTGTTAGGTGATGAGATGTACCTCCTGCCCATTGGTTGTGGAGGTGTACAATGGGTTGCATGGCTTTGGGCGACCACTCATGGTGAAAAGTGGGCATGGCGTGTATCTGAGTTTAGGAACCGGATAAGGATTCATTCCTAGACCCGTGGTACTCGGTTCAGGTGCCTAACCCTGATGAAACCATCCTATCCTGAAGGATGGGCTTGCCCTATTAGTGGCTAGTGGGCTCTCCTAAGCTGGGTGTGTTCACCGTGGGCCTAATTTGTCGACTCTTGAGGAATGAATCATGGATTAGACTGGGCTGGTCTATATGTCCATGCATTGGGAGCATTTTGGACAGGCAGCAATTGGATGGGCTAGTGCAGAATGGGCTACATGTCGTTTGACTGGGCTTGTACAGGAAATCATTAGGAGGGCTAAGTTTGAGTCTCAGATTTCTGATCCTGCATCACTTATAGTTTGGTGCTTCGAATGTGCAGGTGAGCGAGGGAGATTCTCAAAATTTGATCTTTCTTAGAGTATTCTCTTCCGGTGGTAACTGTCCTTTTGCATGGTATCAATGAAGAAGAAGAGCTTTGTGTTTATTTACTGAAATATTGATTCCTGCTTCAAAGGGCTCACCTTGTTTTGTAGGTTAGTATTTTTTGCAACAAGAATAGGAAGAAAAGAACGGGAGGCAATTAGTGAAATGATTGAGGCTAGATTAGAAAATTGTGGAAGCTAGGCCAAGAATGTGAAAGCTCTGGTACCATGTAACAAAGGGAAAATAAAGAGGATTTTTTTTCCATTGATTTGACTTGACTTCTTCACATGTATAGGCTACTATATATTATACAATGTATGAACAATTTGAGGAAATAATAAATATGATACATGAAATCAAATCCAATATCTGATTGATTTAGACAATCAATTATGGTCGAAATGATCAATAAAGATCAATTTTTGACCTTGTATATCTCCAACAGAGTCTCGGCAGCATCCAGACCATGCATTTTGTAAAGGACACGACTAATGATTGCAGCTCTCGGAGAGATTCGAGCTCGAATGGAGCATTCATGGTCACTTTATAAGAATCCAAGCGTCAGTGATCGATTGCACTGCATGTGTTGTGAGAACTATGGCAATGTAGAATCGGACTGGATCTTGCAATTAAGTGGAAAGTGAGCAAATGTAATTACGAGAGTATTCGACAAGGAAAATAAATTACACAAGAAATTTACATAATTCGACTTTATGGAGAGAGCCAATAGTAAATCAATCGGTACAATTACTCACGTACTCAAGTGTTACTCAATTCTAGAGTTACATCACACCCATAGAATCTAACCTCATGTAATCGTTCAATAAAATAAATCACAGAAAAAAAATATTTTATTTGTATTACGCACTAACTTTTTCACCCAAAAAAAAAAACAGATTTGGCATGCCCTATGGAACCGAAATGGACTTATATAGAACCGAAGAGCCCAATTTCAAAAGGAAGAGATTTAGAACTGCAGAATCAAATAAAAAAGAATATAACATTAACCACAACGGGCAATTCACTCACTGAAGAATCACCCTTATTAATAATGGGCTTTAATTATCTTTTAGTAACTACTGTTAACGTGAGAGAATCACACATTTGTGAAATAGGACTAATGAGAGAGCCCACTTGAGAAAAACAGATAGGTCAGGCACTTAACATCTGCTTCAAAGAAGGCCAATTTATTATTGAACGTTGCATAAATGGTCATTCATTAAACTTTAAAATATAATTTATTGGAAAATCATAACCGGGTGTTTATGATTTGGTTCAGTTCAGTTAAGGTTCATTTTGGTTAATGCTCGAACTGAACTAAATGTCAATTCGAATCGAATATGGACCGAACCAAAGACTCAATTTGGTTTAGTTTGGTTTTCGGTTTTTCTTTTTCTTTCTTTTTCTTTGTTATTTTGCTTTTTTTTTCTCACAGCTCACAACCTGGGAAAAACCAGACTTGCCCTTTTTTTTTAATTTCTTGGGTTGAATACCTTTTCACAAACCCTACTTCCACGATCCCCCTATCTTCCCTCCACTACAAACCACCTTCCACGGCCACTGCCTCTGCACCCAGCCTCAGCCATTGGCACCATCGACCCGACCCCTCTTGCCATCGCAACCACTATCGACCTCACTCCCCCTTTGGTCACCATGCTTCTCTCTCCTTTCTCCATTGTACTCTATTCACACCCGAATTTTTGCAAACCATTCTGGCAATCCATTTTATTGTAAAACTATAAAAATAGAAAAATGGTAAAAACAATGAAAAAAAATGTAGTAGTACAAAAAAATGAATAAAAAAAAAAAGGAAAACGGAAGCCCAATAGGCCCATTTGGGTTTTTAGCAAGAAGCCCATCTCAGATTCTTTTACCGCAGCCCAAGTCTAATTCGTGGCCCTTTAAAGGAAAAGGCTTCTGTACGGAAAAAGAAGCACGAGCGGGAGAAAGATGCGGGTGAAGCTACTGCTCCGTCATTATCATTCGCCCGCCGTTCGCCGCTGGTTGTTCGCACTGGTCAGAAGAGATTCCAAAAGGGAAGAAGATATTTTCCAGAGAGAAAGAGAACCCTTTCTTGTCATGCTCGGTTCAGTAACGGAAGCAGCTTGAAGGAAGCGAATCCCGTGTGAAGCTCGTATGAAGTGTTCATCATCCCGGCTCCTCAGCATCCTAGAGTTGCTCGCTCTGTTTGTTTCGGCTCTCAACGAACAGGACCCGGAAGTGCCAGATGTCGTGTTCGTGGACGGCTGTGGAGGTTTCAATCGCCAAATCAAGCAGCTATCGCGGTCTAAATAATGTTGATAAACCAGGTAATGTCGTCCACCTTTTTCTTGCTCTAATTTGGATGGACGAATGACCGAATTAAGTCTGCGTCAATCATGCTTGATTCACTTGAGATCTACACCGTAGCTCGGTAATTGTGATGGTTCTATGATTTTGTTATAAAAAGTGATAAGAAAATTTTGTCTAAAGTGTGCAAAAGCACTGTCCTTAAGGATATTCCGCCTCTCAGAGTACAAGATTCAGTGCGATAAGCTCTAGTGGCTATCCTCCCAATATACAACATACCATCTCTTATATTCCGTACTGAATATAGAAGGAACAGAACACCATTGTGTATAATCTAGCAAAGAAAAGGAAAAGAAAGATTTTTGAAAAGAAATATATGTTCTCTTCTTGATTCCAAATATCTATAAATTGTCTTTTAAGTTTTATTTTTATATTTAGAAAAATTGAGCTGTTAAAAAAACCGTTATAGAGCAGTTATAGAATAATTGATGATTTATTTGATAAATAAATTAGACGTTACAAAGTGAAAACCATTACATAACCCTTAAAAAGCCGTTATATAACCGTTAAAATAACGACAACCTTCAATGTGGTCATAACTTTTGTAAAAGTTATTACTATAAATATTTCAAAAATTATTGAAATATCCAACAATCCCCCGCATATTTGAAAAGATTTTTCAAAATAAAATAATGCATCGGAATGGGTGCTTATTAGGTTATGAACCATCCCTAAAAAGAATGAAATATAATTTACGAAATCATTGGTGAAGTTTAAAACTTCTATGAACAAAAAAATTCTTTTGTGAATTATAATTTTCACCAATCACATTGCACTCCCACAACTTTGTTGTCTAATGCGGTTTTGCGCTAATAGGCCATGCACATGCTTGGTTTATTCATAAGTTCTCTAGAGATTATCGCCAATAATCTCATAAGAGCAACCCCACTCCACACTTGTCACGCCCGAATCCCGAGCACGCGACAACCCCTTACCATGGTCAATTGAAAGCGACGTCCCAAGACTCATCGACGACCATTCATTTTAATCGGCATAAGTACAGCAGGAGTGCCAAAAGTTGGCAAGGAGGGATACTTAAGTGCCACTTTTAAAAAAAAATGGATCACTTAAGTGCCAAGTCGCCGGAACCCTGCCGGAAATCCTACGTGGCAATTTTTTATTAATTTTCTTGCCTACGTGGCTCGCCGAAAACTGAATCGGCCAAAAATTAGCCAAAACGACGTCGTTTTGGCTGACGTGGATTTAAAAATTATTAATTAAATAATATTAAATAATTATAAAAATATTATTATAAAATCGATTTTATTTTTTAAAAAAAAAAGAGGGGAGGAGGGGATCGGCGAGGGCAGCCCTCACCGCCGCTGCCGTCGCCTCCCCACCTCGCTAGCCCTCGCCACGAGCCGACCGGGTCGTCGGCCACGACTGTGGCCCGGCGACCACGGCCGACCCTCCCCCACCGTCGCCGGCCCTTCCCGGCGAGGTGGGGCGGTGATGGTGGCGATGGTGAGGGCTGCTCTCGCCGATCCCCTCCTCCCCCTCTTTTTTTTTTTTTTATATTTTAGTAAAATCGATTTTAATTTTTAAAAAATCTAACATGGACAATTTTTAAAAAAAATTTAAAAAAATTGCCACGTGGATTTTTTTATTTTGAAAAAAAGGCCACGTGGATTTTTTATTTTGAAAAAAATGCTCCGTCAGCAAATGAAGTCACCGGAAAATGGACACGTGACAATTTGGCCGGAATTTTTCGCCGTTGGCACTTAAGTGATCCATTTTGCTCCGATTTTGGCACTTAAGTGTACCTTTTGTAACTTTTGGCACTTAAATGTCCCTTTGTGCCAACTTTTGGCACTCCAAAGATCCGTACCTCCATTTTAATCTTTTGTTATACACAAGCGGAAGACGAACCATCCCCAGTCCGACAAACAAACAATCAATCAATCAGGGATAGAGAGATGAACAACAAAAACAACCATCACTACTCATTTATACAATTTACTAGATTAACCAATGGAGGATTGTTTTCCGATTTACAAGCCCGACAACAGGGGTCGATCCATCCTTTAAGCCAAATCAAAAAGGAACTAGACTAAGCTAATCCAACTGTACAAAATGAACCATCGGCTTCAGCACCATGGTCACTCGGACCCATTGGATTCGACTCCGTCGGGTCGATCACTGGTGGAGTGAGGGCAGGATTCTCCACTGCAGGTGCGCCATTCTAGGGGCTTGAAAATGGTTAACCATGACAGGTTGAGATAAAATCTTAGCGAGTTCTTCCCTTAAGCCCCAGTTAGTACACCAACTCAACCCAGGGTATCTCTCCAAAACCACCCCTCACTCAACCCAACCACAAAGAACCAGTAATCAGCAATAAAATAGCAAACAGGGTCAAACAATGATCAAAAATCGATTCGCATGCAACCTTACCCGGTATGCCATACCCGCAAGTTATAAGTTAGCACAATACACGCAATGCACATGGCCGTTAGATGATGTAGTTCACCAATCACATACGAGTCACGTCACAAGTGATCTCACCTGGCCATTGCTACATCTTGTACGTTATCAATTCATGCGTGCGTGCCATAAATGATGTGATCATCTCATGCATAATTGGAACCAATGATGCCATGTTTTCTCATGCATTCTCGCATCCATATGTGTTTCGATTATTACTGCCTCACAGGGCTACAACCAAGGCGTAATTACACTACGGCGCCCTTCTTCCGCAAAGGCACAACCGTGCCCTTCCGTGCCCAAAAGACATCAAGGGATACTCTCCCAAGACTGCATGCCCAATGAACGTCAAGAGATACTCTCCCGAGACTGCATGCCCAAAGGATGTCAAGGGATACTCTCCCGAGACCGCATACTCACAGAACATCAAGGGATACTCTCCCAAGATGGCATGCCCATAGAACGTCAAGGGATACTCTCTCGAGACGGCGGTTTCAACTTAGTGATCACGCAAGCATACCATCACAACCCACTTATTATCTTTGAGCATTAGCCAATGCACACATGCTTGCATATGAAACCTTAAATCATTTCTCACAAAAGCAGTCCATTGCCGGTGTCCCTTGGACAAACCATTTTCTCCCTCATTTCTCATAAAAGCAGTCCATTTCTGATGTCCCTCAGACAAACCATTTTTCCCTTTTTATGAAATTCACACGATTCATGCGAATGTTTATGCCATGACACATCAATTTCACTTCATATGATCAAGACACATGAAATTATGCACAATTTCACTTCCGGATGAACAATGCCGTGAATAGTCCGTGAATAGTAATCCGTGAACAGTAATTTCTAGAATTCAATTATTAATAAATTAAATTCAGAAATTAAACAAAACATTGGTTAAACACAAATTAATCAATTAATTATGCTAAACATGCTTAATTATCACATAATCCACAAATAAGCACAATTAAGCATAATCAAGCATAATTAAGCAAGATTAAACTAAGATAATCTTAATCACATATCTAACCACCAATATTATGGCTAATACAACTTAATTAACCCTCCTAAACCAGTATTAACGCTAATTAACCCAACCCTAAGTAAGTTTAGGTACTAAATAGGGTTTAGGAGCTAAACCCACCCATTAAGCGAGCCAGCGACACAGGCGCAGCGGAGGTGACGAACCCAACACTCTAGGACATCCCTCCCAACACTCTAAGGCGGTCCCAGGGCAGAAATCACAGCAGCAACCTCTACTCAAGCTCCAAACTCCAAAGGATAGCACTGTAGTGGAAGGAGGCTGCTGGTTAAAGCAAAAACAAGCTGGCAGGAGCTCCGGTGAGTTGGTGGCCGATGGCTGGTGGTTCCGAGGGGTCAAGGGGGAGGTGTGTGTGGCTGATGTGTGCTGGGTAGGCCAAAAATGGAGAGAAACGAAAGAAAAACCGAAGCTGCACAAGAGGCATTGCATAGTGACGGACGGAGGACCGGTGACTTCTGGCCGCCATACAAGTTGGACGGCAACTCCATTCGGTGATCAATCACAATGAACAATACGGAATTTCTGTGCTGAACATTTGGATAGGTGGCACGGCCCGAGATTCCATCGGGAAGGCAATGAACAACTCAAATTTCGATGAGAGATCCAAAGCGAAAACTACATAAATTGCAAGGAGAAGCAAGAGGAAGCAAAGGGAAGAGGACTGCGATTTTCTAGGCTGAAGATGGGAGAGAGAAAGTGAAGTGAGGGCTTCTAGAAGACCTCATCAAGGCCATTAAATGGCTTGCTTCAACCCCCAAACAAATGACATCATCTTCTCTCTCTTCCTTTGACTTTTCTTCAAAATATCTAGAGGCAAAATGGTCATTTCCACTTTGCACATTTCCCAATGTGCCCTTGGCCTGAAATTGAAAGGCGGGCCTAGGAAATGGGCTTGAAAATGAATAGGAATGGGTTCGGGAATTTGTTGGGCTCGAAACGGCTCAAGTTTGGATAACGGGCTAAGATGGGTTAGGGGTCGGTCGGGTCCAATGGGCTTACTCGTTGTCTCGACCGACACTATCGACTGTCAATGAAGCACCATCCAAAAGTTCATTCCAGACGTTCCCGAAAATTCGAAGCCCAATATTGAATTCTCATACCTTGTCAATTTCGCCCAAATGTCATTTTGGTATAATTTAGACTGACAGGCGGCTTCAAGGATTCACGCGTAACCGACTCATGCCAAACCACATTCAAGACTTCTTGACTCATGGACGTCCTTGACGACATGAAATTGCGAAGCATAGATTCTTATTTCAAAGTACACGATTATCAAGGATCGACATAGGGCCGTTCGTGGTTTCAATAACAGTGGACGAAATCACATGTCGTCCCATTATTTCTATCCGCGAATCAGCTTCTATTCGTCCCTAAAATCAGCCTGCATGACTACAGGATTATCCTTACGCAAGTCTCACGGTCGAGTCGTTTTCCTAGGTTAAGTTCTTTAGTCACACGAGTTATGTCCTCAGTAGTCTTTCCCCTCAATGTCAATATCTCAAAAATGATTGAGTCCGAGCGAAATCAACTAACAATGCATTGGCAAAATTCGCGTTCACTCATCCCTCAAAGGGCTCGAATTTCAGGACGTCACAATTCTTCCCCGCTTACGAAAATTTCATCCTCAAAATTTGCAACTGCTAACAATTCCTCAAAAAGATGGGGGTGTTGATGCTTCATCACTTTCTCACTTTCCCATGTCGCTCCCTTTGTTCTGTGATGCTGCTAGATCACCTTAACCAAGGCAATAGTCTTGTTTCGGAGTACTTGCTTTTTCCGGTCCTCTATCCGTATCGGCCTCTCCACGTGCGACACCTTGTCGTCTACGTCCAGTTCTTCAAAATTTAATACATGAGTTGAGTCCAGTTCATACTTTCTCAACATAGACACATGAAAAACATCATATACTTGAGCAAGTTTAAGTGGCAACGCAAGATCTACGCTAAAACCCCGATCCTTTCTAAACTTTCAAAGAATCCAACGTACCTCGAACTTAACTTTTCTTTCTTGCCAAATCTGGAAATACCCTTCATCGGCGATATTTTCAGAAACACATGATCACCCACCTTAAACTCCAACGATCTATGACGCTTATCTACATAACTCTTCTGACGACTCTAAGCTGTCTTTAGTCTATCTTTGATAATCTGAACTGCATTCAATAACTGCTAAACCAAGTTTTGAACCAGCGATCTCCCGTTCTCTAACCTCGTTCTATAAACTGGAGTTCCACGAACTTAATCACATTGCGACTATACCATTTCGATAAAATCTTATCCCACAAGTACTCTCTTTTTGCACAGTGTGTAGTTCAATTCATTTCTGCCCCTTTCGACATCCTAGAAGCCTGCTGGGAGTCGTTCCTTACTCAGGCACTCTGGCCTTGATGACCACTCCCCGCCCTCGTCGGATCAGTCGTTATGGGCATTTTCGAACTGCACCAATACTAGGAAAAGTCCCTTTTTGATATGCACCATCTCATAGAGGTATTATTCGCTTTGGCTTGTCCTATACCAAGCCTCACAGTTTTAACCTCATCTGAGCACCTCAAAGTGCAAAACTTTTTCCAACTCGTCAACCCATGAGTTCATTTCCATGAGGTCACTTATCGACACTTGAAATCTGATTCACTAAATTTCTATCGAACCGCTATCCGAATTCCACAAACCACCGATTTTTCTTTTAACATTCCTTTCACGTCCATTTAATAACCAAACCAGGAATTCGCCTCAACCACATGAAAATTAGTGCAAACCAAATATCATTTATCGCACTAAAGGCTTTCGAATACTTCTGCAAATCCTTTATGATTGATCGTCCGTCTACAGATGATACGCCGTACTATACTGCAGTTTCTTCCCTAAGGCTGACTACAAAATTTTCCAGAAAATTACCGTAAACTTAGGATCACGGTCAGATGTGATCGTCACTAGAACTCCATGAATGTGTACAATCTAACGCATGTACAATTTTGCATACCTATCCAACATAAAATATTTCCGTATGGCGATAAAGTGAGCTGACTTTGTCAGTCTGTAAATCACTACCCAAATCGAGTCATTGCCTCACTGACTCCTTGGCAGTCCTATCACAAAATCTATGGTAATATGTTCCCACTTCCACTCGGGAATTTCAAGAGGTTGTAACAACCCACTAGGCTTACAATACCGAGCCCTTACTTACTAGCACGTCAAACACTTAGCCACGTGCTTCGCGATGTCCAACTTCATATCGTTCCACTCCTTAAGTTCGGCATTTTTCGGAACGCACAATCACCCTCAAAATCTTAATATCCCATCCTCGGACACTTGAAAGTTTACTTTTCTCTTTGCTTGATCCATTTGTACGATCTTAAGAATTTCAGGATCCGTCGCTTGGGCACTCTTAATCCTACTTTGCATCTCGGGTTCCACCCTGAGAGTGGCCATTAAACTAGTAAGATGGCCAACCTAAATTTTAAAATATGAGTCCTCGACTCCCTCCAAGAGAATCCATTCTCGTGCTCTCATCTGTGCAATTGTTGACTTTCGACTGAGCGCATCTGCCACTTTGTTCGCTTTCCTCGGATGATATAAAATCTTGCAATCACAATCCTTAAGAAATTCCATCCATCATCGTTGAACATGAGGCAAAGATGATTACCGCTAATTCTAAATCATGCGTTGGATAGTTAAGCTCATGAAGCCTTAACTGTTGGGATGCGTATGCAACCACCTTGCCATGTTGCATTAACACGAAACCTAGTCCTTTATATGACACATCACTATAGATCTCATACCCACTGGGACCAAACGGTATTGTCAGAACAGGTGCGGTAGTCAATTTACCCTTGAGCTCTTGGAAACTACCCTCGCACTTGTCCGTCCAATCAAACCTCTCCTCTTTCTTTAACAACCTCGTCAATGGCATGGCTATCGCAAAGAAACTTCTCCATAAAACATTTGTAATATCTCGCCAATGCCAAGAAACTTTGAATCTCAGTTACCGTCATAGGTCTCGGCCAATTCATGACCGCATCGATCTTAGTTGGGTCAACAACAATCCTTTCACCTGAAATTACATGCCCTAAAAATGCCATGCGAGATAGCCAAAACTCGCACTTGCTAACTTAGCATAAAGTTCATGCTTCCTCACGATCTGTAGTACTGATCTCAGGTATTTCTCACGATCATCGGGACTCCGCAAGTCTCAACGAACTGTCCTTTATCTAGTAGCTCTTGCATCTGCACTTTCAATTCTTTCAATTCTGACAAGGCCATCCTATAAGGCGCCTTGAAAATCAGTTCAATCCTAGGGGTCAACTCAATCACAAACTCAATTTCCTCCTCTAGGGCAATCCTGGCAATTCCTCAAGAAACACATCCATGTACTCTTGTACCACAGTAATATCCTCCACCTTTGATCCTTCTACCAGTGTATTTGCCACCAACCTAATACCCTTGACATCTAGTTCCCAACAACTGAGTCACCTCAAGTGACAAAATTAGAGAAACGGAAGGTCTTCCTTGATTTCCCACAAATTCAAAACTACCACCCACTACACTGGGTTAAACGGAATTGTCTTTCCATGACAATCCACAATATGCCATGGCTTCCTCGTGACTTAGTTACGGGCAGTCGACTTTCTCACGTAATTCTTTCTGTCGGGTGGGATGGGATTCCTTCACCCCATCATCGGTCCTTTCCGAACTGACGATTGTCTCTATTAGGCACGAACCGCGAGCCAAATGTGGTCACCCTCTCGATCATGTTCTTTTCTATCATTTGGTCCCTCTCATACATCTCATCAAAACTTTTCAAGTTCAAGGGCACCAGCTAGGCTTTCAATTCTGGCTTCAAGCCATCTCTGAAATGTCTCGCCCTATCCAAGGTTCTTCCACTAACTTCAGCTATACTTAGCCAACTCAGCAAACTTTGCCTCATACTGATCTACTGACGTATGATTCTGACGAAACTGTTGGAATTCTACTATCTTTGACTCTATCGCACTGTCCAAGAAGTATCTCTCATTGAAAGCCTCACGAAAGGCACCTCAAGTTTGAGCCTTGCCTTTAGGGAACACTCTTCCTTGAGTGGCTTCTCACCAATTAATGGCATTACCTTGAAGCTAATAAGCCGCCAGAACCACTTTGTCTAACTCTGAACACCCCAGCACCAAAACAATCCTCTCACTATCCCTTATCCAAAGGATCGTAGCTTCAGGGTCGCCCACACCACTAACCTCGGTGGCTTCAGTCTCAGGAACTGCTCTACCAACCTAGGCATCGGTCTCTCACAGACCTCTCCTCTCACTAGGGGAACCACAAGGACCACAACAGAAGCACTCAGTTTGCTGTCCTATCAAGGTCTCCAGTGCTAGCAGGATCCTATCTAACCTAGGATCCGATCGCACGTTACCTCTAGCACTGGTCTGATCAGACACTGCCCATGCCTAGGGGCTCACTCTACTCAGGATTGCTCATCACTCTAGACTATGAGCAACCCGTCACCATACCCAACCACAAAAGCAATCACAGGCACGTAAAGTAAAAGCCATCCCTATCTCACTATCCCAAAAATCCCATGCACCTTATCACTCCAAGTCTCGACCTCACTCTGATACCAAAACCAACATGGATGTCACGCCCCGAACCCCGAGCACACGGCAACCCCTTACCATGGTCAATTAAAAGCATTGTCCCAGGACTCGTCGACGACCATTCATTTTAATCTATCGTTATGCGTAAGTAGAAGACGAACCATCCCCAGTCCAACAAACAATCAATCAATCAATCAGGGATAGAGGGATGAACAACAAAAACAACAATCACTACTCATTTATACAATTTACTAGATTAACCAACGGATGATTGTTTTCCGATTTACAAGCCCGAACACAGGGGTCGATCCATCCTTTAAGCCAAACCAAAAAGGAATTAGGCTAGGCTAATCTAGTTATACAAAATGAACCATCGGGTTCAGCACCACGGTCACTCGGACCCATCGGACTGAACCCCGTTGGGTCAATCACTGGTGGAGTGGAGGCAGGATTCTTCACTGCGAGTGAGCCATTCTAGGGGCCTGAAAATGGTTAACCACAACGGGTTGAGATAAAATCTCAGCGAGTTCTTCCCCTAAGCCCCAGTTAGTACACCAACTCAACCCGAGGTATCTCTCCAAAGCCACCCCTCACTCAACCCAACCACAAATAACCAGCAATCAGCAATAAAATAGCAAATAGGGTCAACCAACGATCAAAAGTCGGTTCGCATGCAACCTTACCCGATATGCCATACCCTGCACGTTATAAGTCAGCACAATACACGCAATGCACATGGCCGTTAGATGATGCAATTCACCAATCACATATGAGTCGTGTCACAAGCGATCTCACCTGACCATTGCCACACCCTGCACGTTATCAATTTATGCGTGCGTGGCATAAATGATGTGATCTTCTCATGCATAATCGGAACCAATGATGCCATGTTTTCTCATGCACTCTCGCATCCACACGTGCTCCGATTATTACTGCCCTACAGGGCTACAACTAAGGCGCAACGGCGCTACGGCGCCCTTCCTCTGCAGATGCGCAACCATGTCCTTCCGTGCCCAAAGGACGTCAAGGGATACTCTCCCAAGACTGCATGCCCAATAAACGTCAAGAGATACTCTCCCGAGACTGCATGTCCAATGAACGTCAAGGGATACTCTCCCGAGACGCATGCCTAACGAACGTCATGGGATACTTTCCCGAGACCGCATGCCCAAAGAATGTCAAGGGATACTCTCCCGAGATCACATGCCCATAGAACATCAAGGGATACTCTCCCAAGGCGGCATGCCCATAGAACGTTGAGGGATACTCTCCCAAGATGGCGGTTTCAACCTAATGATCACGCAAACATACCATCACAACCCACTTATTATCTTTGAGCATTAGCCAATGCACATATGCTTACATATGAAACCTCAAATCATTTCTCACAAAAGCGGTCCATTTTCGGTATCCCTTGGATAAACCATTTTCTCCCTCCTTTCTCATAAAAGCGGTCCATTTCCGGTGTCCCTCGAACAAACCATTTTTTCCTTTATAATGAAATTCACATAGTTCATGCGAATGTTCATGCCACGATACATCAATTTCACTTCATATGATTAAGACACATGAAATTATGCACAATTTCACTTCTGGATGAACAGTGCCGTGAATAGTAATCAATGAATAGTAATTCGTGAACAGTAATTTCCATAATTCAATTATTAATAAATTAAATTCAAAAATTAAACAAAACATTGGTTAAACACAAATTAATCAATTAATTAAGCTAAACAAGCTTAATTATCACATAATCCACAAATAAGCACAATTAAGCATAATCAAGCATACTTAAACAAGGTTAAGATAAGATAATCTTAATCACATATCTAACTACATATCTTAGGGCTAATACAACTTAATTAACCCTCATAAACTAGTATTAACACTAATTAACCCAACCCTAAGCAAGTTTAGGTACTAAATAGGGTTTAGGAGCTAAACTCACCCATTAAGCGGGCCGGTGACACAGGCGCAGTGGGGGGACAAACCCAACACTCTGGGACATCTCTCCCAACACTCTAAGGTAGTTCCGGGGCAGAAATCACAGCAGTAACCTCTGCTCAAGCTCCGAACTTCAAAGGACAACATTGCAGTGGAAGGAGGCTGTTGGTCGGAGCAAAAACAAGCTGGCCGGAGCTCCGGCGAGCTGGTGGCCGGTGGCTGGTGGTTCTAGGGGGTCTAGGGGGAGGTGTGTGTGGCTGGTGTGGGCAGTGGGTAGGCCAAAAATGGAGAGAAACGAAAGAAAAACTGAAGCTGCAAAGGAGGCGTTGCATAGTGACGGACGGAGGACCAGTGACTTCTGGCCACCGTACAGGTCGGATGGTAGCTCCGTTCAGCGATTAGCCATCGTGAAGAGTACGGAATTTCTGTGCTGAACATTTTGATAGGTGGCATAGCCCGAGATTTCATCGGGAATGCAACGAACAACTCAAATTTCGGTGAGATGTCCAAAGCAGAAACTGCAGAAATTGCAAGGAGAAGCAAGGGGAAGTAAGGGGAAGAGGGCTGCAATATTCTGGGCTGAAGAGGGGAGAGAGAGAGTGAAGTGAGGGCTTCTAGAAGACCTTATAAAGGCCATTAAATGGCTTGCTTCAACCCCCAAACAAATGACATCATATTCTCTCTCTTCCTTTGACTTTTCTTCAAAATATCTTGGGGCAAAATGGTCACTTCCACTTTTCACATTTCCTAATGTGCCCTTGGGCTGAAATTGAAAGGCGGGCCTAGGAAACGGGCTTGAAAATGAATAGGAATGGGCTCGGGAATTTGTTGGGCACGAAACGGCTCAAGTTTGGATAACGGGTTAGGATGGATGAGGGGTTAGTCGGGTCCAACGGGCTTTGCTCGTTGTCTCGGTCTTCCACGGTGACCATCTCGCCTTGGGCATGAGGCCCTCACTATTCTTGCCCGGCCCATGTCCTAATAGGCTTGGTTTCTTGGTCCAAAATCCCTTTCTCAAAAACTTGGCTTAACCGGCACTATCAGTTGTAAAGGAAGCACCATCCAAAAGTCCATTCCGGATGTTCCCGAAAATTCAAAGTCCAATATTGGATTCTCATGCCTTGTCAATTTCACCCAAATGTCATTTTGGTATAATTTAGACTAATAGATAGCTTCAAGGATTCACGCGTAATCGACTCGTGCCAAACCACGTTCAAGACTTCTCGACATATGGACGTCCTTGACGACATGAAATTGCGAAGGATAGATTCTTATTTCAAAGTACACGATTATCAAGGATCGACATAGGGCCGTTCGCGGTTTCGATAACAGTGGACGGAATCACCCATCGTCTCATTATTTTTATCCGCGAATCGACTTCTATTCGTCCCTGAAATTGGCCTGCATGACTACTGGATCATCCATATGCAAGTCTCACGGTCGACTCGTTTTCTCAGGTCAAGTTCTTTAGTCGCACGAGTTCTGTCCTCAATAGCTTTTCCTCTCAATGTCAGTATCTCGGAAATGATTGGGTCCGAGTGAAATCAACCAACAATGCATTGGCGAAATTCACGTTCACTCATCCCTCAAAGGGCTCGAATTTTAGGACGTCACAACACTTATATAGACTACAGGATCATCCGTATGGAGTACCATGAGACCACTGTTTCCTCTACGACGGGGAATGTATAGTGTGATTCCACTACTTTAAATCCTCAATGACTTCTTCATAGTTGTACCCAGAAACTTCAAAGTCTCCCAAATCTCACCATCTATATTTTCCTTGCTACAGAATTACTCCACATACATGTCATATCACTTTGATTTTCATATCCTAATTTATGATTTGAATCAAACTTATTGCTACCCATCAATCTTGCAAGTAATCCCGGAGCCTTTCTACAGGAATAATCCAATGTTTTCATTCTCATCTCTTGAGAGTTGATGGTACCACCAACGTCGAAAGCATTTCCATTGCATTGTGGACCTTTTCTTTCGATAAGAAAGTTTAAGATACGTGCAGATGCAACTTTTACATGTACATACTCTCCTAAATGGCACACAAAGAGGCAACATAGGCAATTCACATTGAGGACAAAGAAGCAACATTTTAATCATAACCACATATGGCGAGATTTTAAGACTCATCAATAATTATTGACTGGCAACTACAATCAAAGAACCATTTCAAGGAGTACACTCAAATTGGAATAAAAACCAACTACAGAAATTTGAGAGCGGAAGGCAAACGTAACCAACATGAGAAGTAAACTATCTTATAGTCTACACAAATGGGTCACTCACATCATTCAATTAAGCCACCTTACAATTAGACTCTTGCGCCAATGTGTATTCCGAATCCTGATTGGAGAGTCAAAACTATATGCACTAAAAAATTTGAAAAGAGAAGCTTGACCTTGGCTGTGGGAGTTAACATTACTTAAATCCAATGTAGCTGTACTCTATAGACAGATGAATACCATAAACTTGTCTTTCTTGCCGAATCAGGAATGATGATTATGCTAGGCTGAGATCAACCCATGGCACCAATCTCATATTGATTGGTCTTCCACCTTACAAACTTCTATTCAGCATTTCATGGAGCAAAACATATGTAATCCACATCAGATTCAGTAGACTTGTCAACCAAATCAGGGTCAGAATCTTTAAGCCTTTCACTGGAACCTCAAAGTTCCATATCATCTGAAGCATCATGAGAGGAGTCATTCCCTGTTGAAGCATCACCCAAGGAACTAAGACTTTGGATCACAGTCCATTATATCTGCTTTATCACCCTCCTTACCAGAATGCTCACCAGGATTGTCATACTGACAAATATCGTCAAGTTCTGGGGTAGTAACTTGCTTGTCCATTTGTAGTTCCATGGGCTTAGCATTGTAAGAAATAATATAAATAGTAAGATGCAGATACTGAGAATAACAGAAGATGTAAACAATTTTTGAGACTTAAATCAAAGCTTGAACCTCTTGAGCCCGCAACAGTATCTTGTTCAAGAAGCAGCTTCTGCAACATGTCCAAACCATGGAATACTAACATATTCAAGGACCTCATGTCCTGCTTCAATGACTCCTTAAAAGGAGAGAAACTAAAGGTTACGAGGTAGGTGTGCATAAGTTTGGATATAGCAAGGATAATCAGCATCTCAACTTTGAGCGAGCGTGGAGCTTGAAGTGGAACAAATAACTATTGAATAATGGCAATTTGGTTAATCGTCATAATAAAATATTCAAGGTGGTCCAACAAATGCCTGTATGGATAATCTCACCTTCACAATGCTTGAGGTCACTATCACGATTATAATTGCTTACTGACTCAATGGCATATAATAGTCTACTTCACATCCCTTGACACCTACAAATATGCCACGTCCCAATGAAAGGCATCTTTGCTAGCTGCGTCCCATGAAATCTGTACAGGCAAGAGAGAGAGGTTGAGCTACGAATATGACTTGCCATGTCCCTACCAAACTGGAAGAAAAAGATAGACAGGGCAGTTATTTAGAACACTTAAATCCCCCAGTAAACTAGCAGATAGAAAAAATGATTTAAAAAAAGAAAAAATGCACAGTAAAACATTCAAGTTTAAGTAACAGAATGACAGAAAAAGATGGATATTAGCATATCGATAGAGATAAAGAATATCATTACAAAGGAAAGGCACAACAAAGTATTTTTGCCTTAAAAGCACAAAACACAAAACACAGATAGGAAGTTTATCAGAAGTAACATTAAAGCAGCTGAAGATAAAGGTTCAAGAATGTCTAACATAATTTTAGCTGCTACATAGTGCTTTCCAAACTCCTTCCTAATTTAATTCATGAAATGCACAAGAACCATGTAATCTACTATAGAATGTAATGAACAACACAAATTTTAACCAGATAAACATACTCTCATTTTCTGAAGCCTCCCCTCACTCCTCTAGTCCTTCTCCTCTCCATGTTTTTTTTTTCTCTCTCGAAGGTAGACAAACTACAATTATAATAACACATAGCTGACCAGAAACAAAGAGAAAACACAACTGAGCGATGCTGTAGAGATAGTTTCATCACCCCTCTCCAATAAAGTAGTGTAAAATCCACTATAGTTAGTCCTATTGAAGTTTGATCTATGCAAAGCAATAAAAAGAAAATTTTATCTGCCAAGGGGAAGACAACAGTGTCACATCAAAGAAATGAGTAATAGGTCCCCAAGGACACCGATTGGTTGTGGAGCAAAAGATAGCCTTAACTGTCACAACCAGACAATATAACCAGTTGACAGCTAAGAAATTTGCTTAATAAGAAAAGAACGCTACTAAGCATATTTTTATAGCTAATTAATCTCATGTCAAGCATCTTTCACTCTCAAAGATGGATGCTGGACCAAATAGACGACTGTTTGAATTCATCTCATTGTCCCACTGATTTCACAAGTACTGTGAAAAGTAGACATATGCGAGGCAGGTATCTTAACGAGATACATAATATGATAGACCACGCAAACACAACATGGCATTGCAACAAATTTAAGCCTAAATTCTTCATAGCTTTGTGATTAAGAATTGATCATGTTTGCTGATAATTATATCAAACAATCACTTCTCCTTCTTACTGTTCGTTCCGGATCACTTGAATACTTGGAAAAGAGAATAAAGCAGGCGTAAAATTAACAAACAAGTACCCTAGGGCACTAAGACGAATTCTGTCTATTGGCCCTATGGGTTCTAGAGAGAAGTCAATGAGGGCATTCTCCCTGACAAAAAGTTGCTTGCTTATCACTATGGGGCAATAAATTATCAAATAAGATCACAAAAATGCCCATGATATCTTTATCCATTACAATGGAAACCCAAAGGCATCGACTCGCTCTTGGACATTATAATTAAATAGGAAAACATCATCCTTAATAGGTTAAAAGGATAATTAGCTTAACAGAAACATATTTGCTAAAATATCAATGTCATTTCCATGTGTTTTACAAGATTTAATAGGAGGGGAAACATCATTTATCTCATATACAAAACCATCAGGAGGGTCATAATGCCTAGGGAATAAACCAGTGAAGATCTGTAAAATGTTCAAATATCCGGCAGGGTAAGAACAAAGTGTTAGATGCGAATCAATAAGAAAGAAACAAGTACAACTCAATTGATGAAACAAAATTTAACTATGGAAGACTCATCAAGAACAAAATTTTAGCAGTTCAATTCTTAAAAGGAAGAACAAATCATTCCCCTAACCTGAGAAGATGATCCAAGGGACCTGGAACCTCACCATATAACTTCAACAGTATTATCCTTTAGTCTCTTCGCTCAATCTTAGTAGTCAATGCGGGCAAAGAAGAGACAGTCAAATCCTAACTGCACAGGAGTTTGGCAAAAGAATATAAGTAAATCATGCAATATACATAGAACTTACGGAAAAAGACTCATTCATTTCCAGAGAAACTAAGATCTCATAACTTCAGCAACCATAAAACAAAGAAGAATTCACAATGTCTGCATTTTTGTTCATCCCCCATTTTCAACTAGAAGCCTATAACAGAAGGTGATCACCAAGCATGAAATAGATTTCAATTTTTAAGGAAAAAAGTGACATACCTATGCACCAAGCAAATAAGTTTGAACAGCAGAATGTCCAAAAGGATCAATCTACCAATCCACTATAGGAACCTGATTGAATTTCTTTTTGATATACCAATGGCCTAAAGTCGTCTGATCAATCAAGTCAGTGTAATGTGGGATGGCCTCATCATGCATAAACATCCCACCATTTCTTAGATGAAGCAAAGGCAAAAAGCTAAACAAAGAAAAGGGGGAAAAAACACCGGAAGATCAGTATCAGAACCAGCGCCGAGAACAACTGAAGCAACAAATCTCCACATGTAAGAATCCAATCAACTGACCCTCAGTTCTCAGTGCATTAACCATGTGTTACATGCAGATGCATGCAACCATTAAATTCATAATCAGTCACAAATCCGAGAGACCATTTCCCATTGAGTAACCAAATGTGGAAAGATAGTAACGAGAAAAATTCATAAAGCCGAATGTATATGAACTCAGGTAGCTCATTCACTTTAATCCTCATCGTTTCGCTTTGCCGTCTCCACCATCTTTGGAAAAAAGCCTTCAGGAAGCAAGAAAAAAAAAAAACGCATACCCAATCAAACCACCATTCCTCTTGACGCATTTGAAAACATCACTGAATTAAAAAGAAGAAGAAAAGAAGTACCATCATGACAAAAATGAACTTGCGATTCTTATCAACTTGCAACGCCGATATAACGAGTCCAGCTCGTTCTGCATGCAGGCTCCCCGCGAACCAATTCGAGCCAGCCGCCCGGTCAACCAATGCCGATTTCACCTCACGGATCAAATCAAGCAAAGCCCAGAAGTAGTAGGGGTGGAAATGGCACCGACGTAGTACCAGTCGATGGTCTTCAGCCAGCCGACGTCGTGGCGGGAGTGGGGGACCAGGTGGACGTTGAGCTTGCCGGGGGCGATCCAGGCTCTCATGGTGTAGGCCATGCGGGTGGAGATATCCGTGGCGGAGGGAGAGAAGGCCAGGGACAGGAGGGTGACGGCCACGAGGGCCTCCAGAACTGCGGCCGTTGCAGCCGCCATCGATGCTGCAGCAGAGGGCTCAGAGCATAGCAGTATGGAAGCAGTAGGAGAGAAGCGATGAGGATGGGAAGTCCCATTGAATGAAGACAGAGACAGAGAGACAATTTTCCAAAGAGAGAGCGTGGGCGGCAAATGGAGAGAGAGAAGGCAAAGAACGTGGCATTTAACGAAGAGAGAAGGGTGGCGAAAATGTGACTTCAAATATTGGTGGGCCCTGACTCCACGTGGAGCCACGTGTCAGATGCTGATTGGGCCGGCGCACGGTCACTTGGTGCGCCTGGCCCACCTAATATTTTCTCCACTCATGAAGTCAAATCGAATCTTTCCTCCATTTCTTTCCCCTCGAACAGGAACAACATCGATATTAATCAACATCAAGCGTGAAACGACAAAGATCCTACGCGCAAACATGGGCCCAACAGATCATTAAACACGCCTACCTCGGTTACTTCCTTCCAACCTTAATCAATTGGACAGGGAAAGAAAGTTGCACCAATATCTCTTTAGTTTTGTCACGATTAAGGACACTTTTGCTGCTTTCTCCGTACACTGATGCATCTATTTATATACAGTTGAAAATGAATTATGTTCATGGGAAAGGTCATTACCTTTTTATCTATAAGATCTTTGTAAGCAAGCAGCAAAAATTGACTTAAGGTTGAAGTTTCGGATGTATCAATTGCAATACATCGGAAGGCACGTGCCCACTGAGGTTATGGTATCTATTCCAATGATATTCTTCTGAGATCTTCCCTAATCTCTACCATTTTTATTTCGATTGATAATTAAAACTATTTTGCGGTAAGCTGCAATTCATGAATATGTAATTTCATGAACCATAATAAAGAAATATGGTATTTTATTCCCAGGATATGAAAGTGTATTTCATATTTTATGGAGCCTCAAGATTTTCAGCACTCCACTTTCCATGATGTACTTACACCCGATGTCATTATCTCAAAGAAATAAAGTTCTTCTTGAGCTTTGGGTACTTGGCTCACATCTGCTAAAGTGTGTACTGACTCGTCGTGCATTCAAATCCAAACTATCTTTATCCCCATAACATTGCAGCTGTGTTTTCACCAATATAAAGAGGTTGATAATAAATCTTTGGGCATTAAAATAAAAAGGTGCATAGACCTTTTAAACCTGTTTAGTTGGAAAAAGAAGAGCAAACGTTACTTGGTGGAATGAGTGAGGATGAAATAACTGAGAGTGGATGCGATCTGAAAGTTGGTGCACTTATTTGCACAAATTCATCAAACCTTCAAACAAATAATATTGGAATTCATTGAGCACGTGCTCATTTGACTACTATGAACATAAGACAAACAGTAACAGCATTAACCGATTCCAATTAGTAAATTCCGTATTTACTTCATAAACTCTAGCATATATCTTTAAAAAGCAAAAGACAAACTGCGAGATGCTTCATCAATTGTGAAACTTACATGGACCATTTACAAATTTCTTGGATGTTTCTTGATACATGAAGGATGACTATGTGAATTGGCTGAGAACACCCCTTCTTCAGTGCCCACTCCAAGGTCTTGAAGTTATCTTGCAGATCATTCCCCACGGTGACATACACCTTCTCTGCTTCAGCATCCATCTTCCTTTTCCCGAACCTCTCAGTGATTCCCAAAGTTTTGAACATTGGACAAAAGAAAAATCAGACTCCGTCGATCTCGGGTTATATCGATAAGCCATGCTGGGTATTCCAAAATGTGATCGAGTGGCATCTCAGGCGAATGGGCCTGCAGTGTGAAAAATGAATCGGTAAAGCAAAGCGAAAAGGTGATGTCGAAGGTTTTGAATTTTCTGAGCAATGCTCGTGCGAGTCCCTTTCGTGGTAGCCGAATTTTTGAAGGCTAGAGGTGGGGAATTCCTAACGCTATTCTCTTGTTAATTTGGACCCGAGTATGTCCCTAAACTGCTCTAATATGTTAAATTCTGTGCGCCATTGATGTCGAAGGTTTTGAATTTTCTGAGCAATTCTCCTGCGAGTCCCTTTCATGGGAGTACGGGGTGGCAAACAGATGGAGGAAGATCCGGAGTTAGTGGAGTCCTCTGATTAACCCCCCCTCCTCCTACTCCTCGGACACGACTCCTCGATCCAGATTTCTAGGAAGTCTCTAATACTAGTTCCACGAACGTCGTAGGAACTGATGTTCGTGTAGAACAAGGATGCAACAGTGGGTCTTATTTGGAAGGTCCATGGTTGATTTCTTGTGCAGCAGATGGAGGGCGATCCAGCCGACTTCTCCTGGAGGAGAGGCGGACTATTTCCAAGTTAGGCAGGTCAAGAAAGTGATTGAGCTTGGTCTTTTGTCTAACCGTGTCTCTACTAAAATAATGACATCGTTTGTCTTTTATTTTCCGGGAATACAAAATTAATTTTTTTTTAATATTTTGTTTTTGTTTCAAATCTATTCACTAACCACTGATCTATAAAATTAACTGATGTACACAAACAGATTTCTATTTTTTTTTTTCTGTTTTGGGAGAAAAAAAGAAAGAAAAATAGAGAATTAAACTAGTTATCAAATAGGGCCTTAATTGCAATTGTGCGTTTTCTTTCTTTTCCTTTTCGGCTGCTGACCGAATATGTTTGCCATGTTTCTACCAATTTCTTTCCATCAGACCTCACTTCCTAATATGGCCGGATGATGACGTTTTCAGCTACGCAAAAGCGAGGTGTGATCGAGCCCATCAAGAGGAATTAAGCTTCTGCGGGCGTAGTTCAAAATATAATTAAACTCAGAACTTCCTTTGCACCTGTTGAAAGTAAATAATTAATGACCCCTAATTTTCTTTGCAATAGATGACCAAACATGTTGCCAAAGTTTATGTGTTAACAATATAGACTAACGTGCCATACGATATTTTATTAATATTTTAATATTATTTATTAAAAGTTCAAGAATTTGCTCCATCAACTTAAAGTTTAGCCTTATTTCCAGAAAAAAATCAAACTTATTTTTAGTGATACGGATCATCCTCTAATGTAACTTAGAGCCAAGACTCTTTTTTTTTTTTTTTTGGTAAGGTAAGTATATATATTAACGACCAGAGATATACATCAAATGTGAGACGTGGCACCAACAGGCACTCAACTAGACAACATGTCTTTGGAGTGACAAGGTACTTGGTACGTTAAGACTTTGTTCTCATCAACCTGGAAAATTATTATAATTTTAGTGCTACAGTATCTTTAGTACTAAAAATTTAAATGGAGAATGTGCACAATCATGGAATATGGCTTTTTAAACATTTAATTTTTCTTTTTATAACTTAGATGCAGGAGTTTGTTCCATCAACTTGAAAATTTATAGTCTATTAATATTTCAAAATAAAATCTTTATATACATAGATAATTTATGCATAACTGTACCCAAAGCTAACACCAAAATAATATAGCCCATCAATCCCCGTGTCAAAGCACACTCCTCTAAATGTCGCAAAATAACTCTTAGCAAATGACACAAATTACACATCAGTCTATAAATATATAATAAATCTATCAAGAATTATTGCAAAATTGCAATGACACAATTGTTTATTTTCAGCCGTACATTTTTTTCCCAACTCGAAGTGTGTGTTCATCGAAAATGTAATTAGATTCAATCAAAGTGTATAAAATGAAAAAAAAAATTGAACATATAGTGAATTCCAGCGATTCAAGAAAATTTGGAGACAATGAGGGATAGTAACTTTGAACATGAATCGCCACATCTGGGAATATTGATATTGGTAAATTTGAGAATGATATAAATAGACATGAATCTAAAAAACATAATTCTTTAGTATGTCAAATGAAAGTATAAGAAAAAAAAATGAAAGTATAAGATTTTATACTCCCACATCGAATTTGACCCCTTAAAGTGTATTGCTAATCCTATAATCATTAGACCCGAGGATCCTTCTCACAAAACAACAAAGGCGGAAAGGCATTCAAAGGCAGCGGAGTAACGTCAAAAAATTCATATTATAGTGAGCAGAGAGTTGACTTGGACCAGAGGGGGAGGGCTTAGAAATTGAATTTCTATTATAAATCCGTAAAGCGAGCTTGCATTGCACGTGAACTCGGTGCAGTTCTTTCTTTACTTTGCTTTTGGGGCGTTTTCAATGGCAAACTCTAGTAAGATGATCCAACTCAACAGCAAGCTTTTCTCCCGTTTTTCTCCTCCATTGTATCCAAGCCTCAGAAACAAGAGACCATCGCAATTCCAACTACAATTTCCTCCCATCTCTTTGCCCTCTTTCTTTCCCCTCCACTTCTCTTATCTCAAACATAGCATAACAACCAGGCCACAACTCTTCTTTGCCCCCTCCTCCATCCCTCGGTGGATTCATGATGCATTCATCTCTTATAAACAGACTGACACGCGCAACTTTGTGGGCCATCTCCACAATGCTCTCGAGCAGAACAAGATAAGGGTCTTTGTCGACCATGGTCTAGAAAGAGGACTAGAGATTGCACCAGCAATCAACAAAGCGATAGAGCAGTCGAGGAGCGCCATCGTGGTCATCTCTCATACCTTTGCCTCCTCGCCGTGGTGCCTGGACGAGCTGGATAAGATCCTCGATTGCAAGGAAAAGAAAGGCCAGCTGGTGTTCCTCATATTCATCGACATTGACCCCAGAGAGATGCGCGAGCAGTCCAGATCATTCACATGGATTGGCCAAAGCGAGAAGGGTTTTGGGCAGGAGAATGCTAACAAGGTCCAGAGGTGGAGAGACGCTCTTCGAAAAGCTGGCAATCTCTCCGGTTGGTCTCTCGGAAACAAGTACTAACTTTCTCTCTTCCTCAAGCGTTTTCTTGAGAGGATTCCTAAAGGAAGTTTCTTATTTTATCCATTCAACAACAGAACTTCTTAAAGCCCAATCTTTGGTCTATGGGCAGTAGGAAAATTTGGAAATGTTTGGAATCCTTTTACTTGGAATTGAACTCTTCTATGATAGCAATCCCATTCTATTGTTTGGCTCATGAAACACATTTACATCGATGCTGTAGCATATTTTCAGATACAATTTCGATATTTACAGCTTGCAGGAAAACAAGGAAAAACAACATTTTGTAAAAACTTTGATTGTTGAAGGTACACTCTTTGACACCATCTGTCATCTTCTATAATCAACCTTTTTTCTTGCATTTATTAGATTTTACCCCAGAAGCATATGTTTTAGCATATGCTGATTTCCTCCATAGATAGCAAATTTTAGAAGCGCTAAGCTGAATAGAACGATAGATAACCTTCTGTTGAGAGTTAAAGGAAGAGAAAAAGAATTGATCGATGTCCCGTTTCCTCCAGCTGTAACCCTCATCTAATACCTAATATTTCATAACTAAACAAACAAACAAACAAACAAGTTTATTCTCCTCACTTCTTCCTCAAGCATGAAGAGATCTCTAGAGAACAATGGTTTTCGCCATTGCCAATCTCCTTCACGCATCATTTTCCTCACTACTCTGAGTCCCATTGTTGAAATCACACAAGTGGTGAATTCCAAGGCATGTGAGCTTCTTTTTCTATAGGAGGTTCTCAGAAGTCCCATGCTTCTTTTTGTTTTCTTTTTTGGTAAGAGTAAGTAATATTGACTTTTCAACCAGCAAAACTATACAATAAGGGAGAAACCAGTACCAATAATCATTCAACGGGACAACAAGTCACTGGAGTGGAAGGATACCAATTTCACCAAAAGAAAACATAAAAGGTACATATAGCAAACACAAACGGATTAGGTGGCCACGTTCGGACATGCTCCCGGGTCATCACCAAAAATAGCAGGGTGGCTCCCCCAGCTTCGCTGCAATCTCCTGTTTCTTGGGGAGTCTTCAACAAATTTGAAGGCCAAGGCTTTGTCCTTGACCACCTTAATAAGGTGTTTTTTCATGGCTGGAACAAATAAGTTGTTACCCCGGAAGATTCAGTCATTCCTAGTCTTCCAAATCACATAACAGAGGGCACAAAACGAGAATCTCAAAACATGGTAATAGTCTTCCATGCTTCTTTTTGTTAATATTAAAGAAAACGGAAGTCCACGATTCCAGACGTCTTCCACAGCCAATAGAGGGTAAACCCTAGCTGTGAGGCAAACCCTTCGCTTCACCCCCAAAACTCTCCGCTATGGAATGACCTATCTGTCAAAAGCAAAAAAGAAGGATAAAGAAAAATTGTCAGTCTTTGTATTATTTCGACCGTGGTACCTAGCTAGGGTTTAAAAGAACGTTCAACCTCCAGTTTGTTTTTCTTCTATCTAAGATTGCCCGCTCTTAAAGAGCTCTCTCTCTCTCTCTCTCTCTCTCTCTCAATCAAATTTTGATATTATTTCCTTTTCTGGCCAAGAAACTTTCTGCAGTGGAACCTCTTTTTCGGTGAGCTTAGAAAATTTTTTCATAAACTTATCACTATCCCTCTTCTTTTAATTTGTTGCTTAAAGGATTAGGCAAAGGCTTTTTCTCTTGTTTGTTTCAGAAATGTATCATTTCCAATCAACTGAAAAGTAGCAGAAACAAGAGAGGAAGATATGCCATTTTTATAACAGCTCATGTCAACTTCTCAAATGCCTCTATTTTCTGTTATATCAGATAGTAAATTAGAATAGATGGATGGCACTTCTAAGTTCAAGATTATAACCTTATTGACCTATTTTCATCTTTTACGAGCACAAATAACCAATGTCACACCTTTTATTTGTTGAAATTTGTAGACTTGAAGCTGAATTCATCCAATCTGTTGTGGAGAAAATCTCAAGAAGACTGAGTTGCTCATACACGAGCCTGCTTGCTTCCCATCTGGTCGGGTTAGATTCTCAGGTAGAAGCCTTGTTCTCCTTACTACAATTAGAGGTTGAGGAGGTCCGAATCCTGAGAGTTTCCAGCACTAGGGGGATAGGTAGGACTACAATTGTGAGAACTCTGTACCACCAAATTGCAGATCAATTTGATAGGAGTTGCTTTCTTGCGAATGTGAAGGATATAACGAACCAAGATGGACTCATCAAAATGCAAGAGACCCTTTTTGCCGATATTCTCAGTGATGGAGTTTCGGAGTTTAGCAACGATATTCATGTGGCAACAAACTTCATGAGGAGTAAGCTTCACAACAAGAGGGTTTTATTGGTGTTTGATGATGTGGAAGGGTTGTTGGATCCACTAAGCCACCTAATTGAGACAATAAACTTAGGCTTGGGAAGTAGAGTTATTTTGATCCCCCACCAAGAAGAAACCTTAACCAATGTAAGTGGGGAAATCTTTAAGGTAAGACCATTGAACAATGATCAAGCTCTCGAGCTTTTCAGTTGGAATGCATTCCGAGAAAGATATCCCAAAAATGATTATACAATGCTCTCAAATTGCTTCACCAGTTTTTATAAAGGGCTTCCTTTGATACTCATCGTGATGGGTTCTTACTTGAATGGAAAAAGCGTAAAGGAATGGCAAGAAGCATTTGATCGACTGAAAGAAATCCCTCAAGGAAAGGTTCATGAAATTTTGAGGATTGTTATTGATGGCTTAGAGGCCAATGAGAGGATGATTTTTCTTGACATTGCATGTTTTCTCAATGGATATGACAAAGAAGAGCTCATCAAGTCCCTAAACCAATGTGGCGCCCTCGCTAATAGTGGGATTGAAATTCTAGCTCAAAAGTCGCTCATATACATTGATGAAAATAACAAAATATGGATGCATGATGTGCTTCGGGAAATGGGTAGACAGATCGTGATTCAAGAGTGCCCTAATAACCCCAGTAAGCGAAGCAGAATATGGCATCATGAGGATGCTCTACAAATAATTAGGCGAAACTCAGTAAGTTTTAGCATGTCCTAAAGAAAAACTAATTTAAATGCATACGTATATCTTCTTTTTGTGGACTTCGCATTTACACGGGGTTTAGAAAACTTTAGATAGCATAATTAGGAGAGACATAAACACAATGTTAATTATTGCCACTTAGGGTTCAAGCAAAACATTAGGGTTTCAGATATTTATTCTGTACTTTGTTAATCTTATCTTTAAAGAGACAACGTTTATGGTTAAATTGACAGTTATATAACTTATTATAAATCCTCACATTTGCCCTTTAATCATAAGAGGAATATACTTTCATTTAGAAACTGCTTGTGTTATAATGGTTTTTAGACCAGCATGGTTTCGAAACAAATTTAAACATTGTCGTTAGAGTTAGACTTGTTATTGTTTTTCTTTTCTTTTTTTGAAACAACATAGACAACTATTTATGTTCAAGTGCTCGCAACATGCATAAATATTTTTATCGTGCTCTAACAGGGAACAAATGCCATTGAAGGCATTAAACTAGGCAAGATAGACATACAAGTCCTGATTTTGCATGCTGCCTCGTTCAAAAAGTTGAAGAAACTCAGGCTATTTATGATGGCTGATCATGTCCCTCACTATGGACCGGCTGGATATCTATCAGAAAGGTTGCGGATGCTTTTTGCGAGGAACAGCGGTATTACGCTCGCGTGTTGGGAGGCGCTGGTGAAGAGAGTTTCCAAGTTCTGGTCTGGCGGAGCTTGAACATCAAGATCAAACGGATGCGAGGGGTGGCATGGACATAAACTCCTAAAGAATACAGAGACCAAGAAACGACAAGGGTTGACCTTCGCGAAGATAAGACTTACCGCCACCGCCACAATTCTATTCACGTGGATCCAATATGGACTTTTGCCCATTACGCCAATTTAGATGTCTGCTCAAAATGCTTTGCACATTTATTTGATAAAGGCTACGTCTCTTTCTCATTTTCTTTTGCAAAAGACACCAAAGCGAGAGGTTTTCTTGGGCCATTAGGAAAAGTGCTTCAGGGCCTCTCTCTCTCTCTCATATTTTCTTTTACCAAAGACACCAAAGCCTGAGGTAGATTAAATATTGTGTTAGAACAATGAGATCTTTCAATCATATGAACATGATATAAAATTAATAAGTATAACGTAATCAAGTCAAATGAATCCATCGATAATCCAAGAAGAGAAGATGTCTTCCTCTAGGTATGAATCTTCAGTTGTGTATGTTTTTCTTTCTTCAATTTTGTGGAAATAGCGGAAGTGTAATAATAGAGTGCATAATCTCCACCAAAGAGAGACCTTACATGCTGATAGTGATAGGACCAACTCTAAAAATGTCAAATCTCAACCTTCCATCAATGTTTAAAATATGGGTTCTACATGTCTAATTTGGATGTCACAATATATTGCTCATAATATATTTAACTAAATTGGGCAGTCATGATATATTGTCCATAATATATTTAACTAAATTGGCTATATATCAAATATTAAATAATAGACTTGATAAGCTACATAAATGGGTTGGACCTCGTCAAGTCTAATATATTGCCTACTAAACGCCCACCTTGGATGTGAATTGATGGGAGCATAAAAAGCAAATTGAAAAAAATTCAATCCACTCACTACTCGCGGCCCCTTGGTGGGTGTCCACGTAGTAAATATTCAATTAGCATTACTCTTAGGCTTCTTTGGACGGTCACGCCAGTTGTATTTGACCGAATTTCGTGCTCAAGAGACTTGATTAAATTTTTTAGTGCGAGTAAAAGGACGTTGTAAGAAAAGTGAAGACTACAGGGACTTGCTTTTGTTAGAAAAGTGGAGGCTACAGGGACTTGGCCACAAAGGTAGATCTCCGTCTCTCCCAATCCTCGTGAGAGGAAACGATTCCACGATCCAATGAATGAAGATGATAGCTTTAACTGCTGTAAACGATTCCACGACATCTCCGATTCTTCCTCAAACTGATTGGAGGTGTCCTTGACTAATTCCAGAAATGTCCAGCCTTTTCCCTCGTCGGAATCCATAAACTTGCATTAACACTTGATAGAGGGATGAAGAATAATAAAGAAAACAAGTTGGACTTGAAGCTCATTTGTTTATTGGAAAATAAATAATTTAAAAATATTTTTCAAAAAAGATCGCTTATATCACTTTAATGTAAAATACGTTCATCCCCGATAATAATTAATGTTTTAAAAATTTATTGAACAGTGAAAAAAATTTCATTCAATTATTTTTTAAGCGACACAAGTTATCATTTTTAAAAATATATTTTTCAAATCATTCAACTTTGATAAAATAAACAAACTCTTAGTCAATTTTATTTTAGCACCCCCTCCTCTTACATCACTCCTCGAGCGCATGAGGGAGGGAGGCTAGAGGATTTTCTTGGAAGTCTCTAATACTAGTTCCATGAACGTTGATTGAGATTGGTCTTTTGTCTAACCATGTCTCTACTAAAATAATGACATTGTTTCTCTTTTATTTTCCGGGAAGAAAAAAGTACTTTTACTACTTAAATCGTTTAGTTAAACTAAAAACTCAAGTATTTAATAATTTGAAAATACCTTCAAATATATTCTTAAAGAAGTAGTGGCAATAAAGATCATGCGAAATTTCCCTCACTTAAGCTGCCGTCATCCTAGCAAGGTTCTTTAAGAATATATTTGAGGTTCTTTAGGAGTAATTTTCTTTTACTACTTAAATACTTGAGCTACCCCTGAATACACAAATCCGGAATTTCCTTTTGAGGTGAGAACCTCCAACAATAGAACAGATAATTGAATAGAAAGGCATAAAATACAGTGCAAAACTAGGTCATTAACCTTAAAAAAAAAAAAAAAGACTAGATGCTTTGCCATTTATTTAAATTGAAGATTAGTTTTTATATCTTTGGCCATTAGAGGATTTTAAGATTTTAAAGGATCTATGACAAAATTTCAATAGGTATCGATGGGATTCAGGGTCAAGGAAATTTGACATGACACTTAAGTGAGAATATGATGAGTGACTTTGCAAGTTTTAGCAAAATAAGGATCCCTCTTTCTTAAGCTCTCAATTAACCCCGCACGATCAAAAAAATCAGAAACAGCATGTTCTAGTCGTTGGCGAGAAGAGAGAAAAAATTAAAAAGAAGAAGAAGAGCGATTGGACCCGAGTCGGTTTGGTCTGAGTCGTCGCAAGTCAAAAAGGGGGAATAAAGAAAAGGAAGAGGAGAAAATAGTGGGGAAAAAGGAAGAGGCCAAACCGTCTAAAAACTGCAAGGCTGTATCCAGCGAGCTGTGCGTCATCCCAAAAATGAAAAAGGTTGGGGGGGAGGAGTAAACGCAAAACACCACACTCTGCTGCCGCCGCCGCCTCCTCCCTCCCTTCAAACTTTTTTTTTATATTATTTTTATTTAATTATATATGATATCAATTGATGAATATTTAAACAAGATATCTACCATAGTTAACAAACGAAACTAGATAGGTTGATCAGAATGATTCATTTGATATTACGGATGACTTTACAATTAATTCCAATTAAATCGTTGAATTGACTAATCGGGTCTATTTTTCACATTCATAGGAGTTCAGCTATGTTTCTGCTTTACGAATATGATATTTTCTGGGCATTTCTAATATTATCAAGTGCTATTCCTATTTTGGCATTTCTAATTTCCGGAATTTTAGCCCCAATTAGTAAAGGGCCAGGAAACTTTCGAGTTATGAATCAAGTATGGAACCAATGAGTGATGCTCAATTACAGTTTCAAATCCATTATTATATGTTTGCTCTAGTTTTGTTGTTTTTGATGTGTGTGTGCGTATATATATATAAATGGGGTTGGTACGTGCGAGAGTGTGTGTGGGAGAACAGTGAGGGGGTGAAGTGCCATAATCTATTGTATCCATTCTTAAAGATACAATAGATTAAGAAAATACCTTCAAATATATTCTTAAAGAACCTCGCCAGGATGACGGCACCCTCGCTTCCAATTAGTGACCGTGCAACTGGGACCACAAATATATATTTTTTGTGTCGGTACTGGGATCACAAATTACTCTGCTTATAATGGTGATGTTTTTCAAGAATAGAAAACTCCATGGGAAATTGACCAAACTTTATTGACAGGTCAGTATTGCTCCAAAATAATCCAAACATAGTGTTTAATAATTTGAAAAAGAAGGCTAGGAATACACAGGTGATAAACATGTTCGCATTCCTCTGAATTGGTAAATTTGACTAATCACCACTGAGTTTTGGCTGGTTTCCCGTTCAAGCAAATGAATTTCAATTTTTTTATCACCAAATGCACCATAATTTTGACCAGTATTTGACAAATTTCTTTAGTAAAATAATGATGCAATGGCCACGTAACAAGGAGATCACCTCAAAAATGTTGGATATATTGTTAATATAATCCAAATAATATGTTCACATACAAGCCCAATAGGTAAAAGCATGGTTATTTGGGCCCATATGGGCTGGAGCCCAATAACTTGCATATATATACTCTAGGGTTTCCCTACGCTGGAGGTAACACTGTTGAGCGTTCCAAACTTGACGTCTTTTGGTGTAATACTTCAAGCAACCAAAAAGACTTTCTTCTCTCTCAAACCTATAACCTCTAACATTCTTGAAGTATTATGTTCGTGTGTCAGATTTGAGCGAGTAAGGTGTCTTCTTGAAGATTTCATCAAGATGAATTCACAGGTATAATTTACTTTCGATTTCAACGGTGGTATTGGGTAGTATATGAGTTTGAGGATTCGGGTGACCGAAATCTTTGATTCAAAAACCCAAAAATTATAGCCAATTTTAGAGGGTGAAGGGCTTTGTTCTACTCGTCGATACGAACGTTTTGAGTGGTCACTCGCGTCGATCGGAGGTCGGACGGAGAAGTTAGGGCACCCGAAAGTTTCCATTGGAATTTCCAGCGAATTTCCTGCGAATTTCCAGCGAATTTCGACGAAAGGGGCAGTCCATCTTAAGGTTTTTGGGCGCTCCAGATCTGTTTTTGGGGTTTGTTTTGGCAAGCGGTTTGATGAAGGTTAAGAGAGTTATTCGACTTTGTGGTTCTGAAGACTTCAAGGTGCACTCTTCTTAACACTTTTCTCTGATTATAATGGCAAAGCATAGTTCCTATGATATTCTAAAGTTGCAATCTTTTGATGTTACTGAGTTTCATGGATGGAAATTTCATGTTCAATTTGGTATGAAAGAACGTGAGATATTCTATACTATGTTAAGTGACTTTGCATCTACCATTGAAGATGTGGATGAATATCAATGGAACAAAGATGAAGATTTTTGTAGAGATTACTTGTTGAACTCTCTAAATCCTAATCTGGCTATGACCTATAGTGAATATAAGACGGCGAAAGAAATATGGGATCACTTGAATGCTTAGTTCCAAAAACAAGAGGGGCTCTCTAAAACTCTATTAGCGGAGAAATTCTTTGACTTTAAATTCACTATGAATTCAAGCATTACCTCTCAGTTAGTTGAATTTGAGAACATGAGGAACAAGCTGAAAGATGATAACTCTGATATGTCCGATAATCTCTTTGTCGGTCTTGTATTGAGCAAACTACCAACTGAATGGAGTTCTTTCAAGACTGAAATGCACAGACTGAAGGTACAGATGGGACTGGACGAATTAAAGAGGTATATTCACATTGAGGATCAAAACATTACTAGAAAGAGTTTGGAACAAGTAGGAACCAACTTAGTTTCACACTCCAATAGACCTCAGAAAAGGTTTAAGTCACCAAAAGGTGAATCCTTCAAGTCACCAACAGGTGAATCCTCTTTTAGTTAGAGGCCAAAAAGACTATCTCCAAAAGGAAGAAGAAGGGCAAGTGCCATAACCGTGGAAAGTGGGGTCACTTTGGGCAGCAGAGTGTAAGTTACCAAAGAAGCCAAAGGATGACACACTACAAAATAAGGCTAATATGCTAATTAATGAATCTGAGCCTCGGGCCTTCGTTGGAATGATGAAGAATGGAAAGGCCTATGTCTCTTCTGAGTGGTGGTTGGACAGTGGCGCTACTTGTCATGCTACAAATGACAAGAACTTACTCACTGAGATCACAGAAGTGAAAGACACTGTGAAAAATTGCAATAGTGGTGAGACAGATGTGACTTATGCTGGAACTGCAAACTTGGTGCTTTCTTCAGGTAAATTACTAACTCTAAAACATGTTAGAGTGGTACATTTACTTAAAAAGAATTTGATATCTATAAGTTTACTTGATAAAGCCGGTATGTCTTTTTCAACTATGAATGGTAGAGTAACTTTATCTGTTAACTCATATTATTTCGGTTGTGCATTCATGGTTAATGGTATGTATAGGTTGAGTTTAAATACTGATAGCATGAACCATGTGAATTCTACTTTGATTGATCCAAAGTTGCTACACAATAGACTTGGACATGTGAATTACAGGAAAATGCAACATCTGGCTAGAACTCACAACATTCCATTAGACACTTCTATTCGATTTGACAAATGTGAAGTGTGTGCACAGGCTAAGATCACTAGAAAACCCTTTAAATTGGTTTCTAAAAGCACACAACTTCTTGAGCTAATACATTCTGACATTTGTGACTTTAGAAATTACATTACTAGAGGTGATCGGAAGTATCTAATAACATTCATAGACAATTTTTCTAGATATTGTCATGTCTATTTGTTGAAATCGAAAGATGAGGCTTTTGAAAAATTTAAGATTTTCAAGTCTAGAGTAGAAAATCAACTCAACTTGAAAATTAAGAGGTTTAGGAGTGATAGAGGAGGGGAATATACAATGACAAGGTTCAAGGAATTTTGTGCTTCGGAAGGTATAATACTTGAAACCACTGCTCCTTATTCACCCCAATCAAATGGTGTTGCCGAGCGTAAGAATAGAACGTTAACTGAAATGTTAAATTATATGTTACTTACAGCTGACATGCCTTCTTCCTACTGGGGAGAAGCAGTTTTAACTGCTAATCACATTTTGAACAGGTTATCACACTCTAAGTTGTCTATGACACCTTATGAGATATGGCATAAGCGTCCTTGTAGATATGATATTCTTAAGACTTGGGGTTGTATTGCTTATGTGAGCATACAAGATCCTAAGAGACCTAAGGTGGGACCTAGAACCATTACTTGTGTATATCTAGGTAGTGCAAAAGATAGTGCTGCAAATAGGTTTTTAGATCTATCTACTAACACAGTGATAGAATCTAGAGATGCAGTGTTCTTCGAAAACAAGTTTCTCAGAGATCAAGGCTTGAATGTTTCTGGATCTACAGATATGATTTCGGAATCTCTTGTAGAATCTGAAGCAGGCCCTTTTGACATTAATTCCACACAGCTGGCTGTTGAACAATTTCCAGTTAGAGTATCTACAAGAGAGAAAGTTCCCAAAAGTTTTGATGAGGACTTTGTTACTTACCATCTTGAAGATGATCCATTCTCCTATCGGGAAGCAATGAGATCTAGGGAATCCTTATTGTGGGAAGAAGCCATAGATGATGAAATGAGCTCTCTGTTGCAGAACCACACTTGGCAACTAGTAAATTTGCCAAAAGGGGCTAAGACTATAGGCTGTAAATGGGTATTGAAAAAGAAACTGAATAGTGATGGATCAATAACCAGATACAAAGCACGTTTAGTAACTAAATGTTATAAACAGCAGAGTGGAATAAATTATTTTGATGTCTATTCACTTGTGTGTCATCTATCAACTATAAGAATTCTTCTTGCTTTGGCATCTATTGAACACTTTGTAGTGCATCAAATAGATGTAAAAACAGCTTTCTTAAATGGGGAGTTAAATGAGGAAATTTACATGGAACAACCAGAAGGATATGTTATGAAAGGTCTTGAGGACAAAGTTTGTAAATTAAACAAATCCTTGTATAGTCTTAAGCAAGCACCTAAGATGTGGTATCTTAAATTTGACAAAGTGGTAAAGAATTATGGCTTTCAGTCTAGTTATTCAGATAAATGCATTTACCATCGTTTTATGTCAAATAAGATAGTCATCATTTGCTTGTACGTTGATGACATGTTAATTCTTGGTTCCGATCATTCTGTAGTGAGTGACGTGAAAGCTACTTTAGCTAGAGAATTTGATATGAAAGATCTTGGTATTGTTAATACCATTCTTGGTATGAAAGTAAGCTTTAAACGGCAAGTCATCTCCCTTAGCCAGACTCATTATATTGAGCAGCTACTTTCTACTTGGGGATACGATAAGTGTAAACCGAGTGAGACACCATATGATTATAATAACAGATTGAGTCCTAATGAAGGAACTAGTGTGGATCAGTTAAAGTACTCGAAACTGATTGGTAGTCTCATGTATGCTATGAGTTGCACTAGACCCGACATAGCCTTTACAGTTGGCATGTTGAGTCGTTTCACTAGTAATCCTAGTAAAGAGCATTGGGATGCCCTCAATAGGCTAGTGAGATATCTTAAAGGTACTAAAGATTATGCTCTATATTATTATGGTTATCCTCCAACTGTGGATGGATATTCTGATGCCTCATGGTATTCAGATATTGGAAATAGTAAGTCCACTAGTGGATATATATTCACTTTGGGTGGAGCTGCTATTACTTGGAAATCCAAACGACAGACTTATATTGCATTGTTGTCTATAGAATCAGAAATTTTTGCATTAGCCTCAGCTGGCGAAGAGGCCGAATGGATAAAAAATCTGATTATGGATATTCCTTTGACTCGGCTAAAGATTAATTCTTTAAGCCTATTCTGTGATAATCAAGCAGCTGTCCAAATCATCAAGAATGCTCTCTTTAATTCAAAGCGAAGACATGTGAGACTGAGACATGCGTTGTTGAATTATCTGAGAGAACAAGGGGTTATCACCTTGATCGATGTGAGATCGAAAGATAACATAGCCGATACTCTCACTAAAGGTATGCCTAAAGATCGATTATTCAAAACAGTGGAGGAAATGGGGTTAAAGACTATATAGACAAGTCTTAATTACCATTTACTTACCTTCTAATTGTGTGTTTTGAATTATCGAATCTTCAATCTTCCTTTATTGGCCACAATGATAAGCACAGTTTATATGTTTCATCGATATTCACAGTTGCTGATTAATTTGAAAATGGTGAATTATCTCATTCCAAACTTGATGAAGATGACTTTAATCTAATTCAAAGGTTCTATTAGGGAAGATTGTGTCATTCCAAACTTGATGATACAATTCAACTAAGTTGAACTATCCTTTTGGTTAAATGGTCTCATTCCAAACTTGATGCTAGATTATTTGACTTTAAGGAATCAATAACTGTGACATTCCAAATTGAAACATAGAAACAATTGTTTACATAAGAAGCTTGTTGGTCTTGTTCTTAATTGAAACTTGATATTATATGACTAGGTTATTGTAAGTGAGTTGACTATTGGTCATGTTCTTTGAAACTAGACAATAGTTATTCTCCTACAATAAACTTAAGTTAATGGCTCTTTGTAAATCACATTGTTTAGGTCTTGTTCATAATTTATGAAACTGGCTTGATGCTTATGAACATGATATTATGATGCTTCATGACATCAATATATGTTCTTCTCTGCCTAATGGAATGGTGCTAAGTTTTTATTCAAATGATTGAATTCATGATAATATGAAATTCATATTTGACATTCTATAGGGGATGGCAGAGATGGAGGAGAGCTTCATGAGTGGGATCTTGACCAAGATGACCTACTTGATGAATGAATATATATTATTCAGAGCTTGTGGAGACTTGACAGTTTATCTGCTATTGCTTATTTTGATGAAGTCAATTTATTTGAGGCTTGCATTTTGTTATCTCTTTTTTTTTGTGAACATTATTATGATTGTTTCTTATATCTGTAAGGCCTTGGACTATTTTGACTGGCCTACTTATACTTGACTATTATGCATATGTTTGTTGTGAACTGAGTCTGAGATTTATTTTGGGAGTTAGGATTTGGATGAGTTTAGACTGAATCTAAAACTCCTAATACTTATTTTGATTTGTTGATCTCAGAATAGATTCATGATAATGATGATTCACTTATTTGGATTGCAAATGCTGATTGAGTTTAAACCTTTACTGTTGAAAAAAAAAACTCTTTGACTGATCCGAGTTGATTGTCTTAGATTGAATGTGAATGATTCATGTTTGTTTGAACATTACACTGATCACCGTATTGGATTGTGCTGTATGGTGAACATAGGAGGAGATTGTTGGATATATTGTTAATATAATCCAAATAATATGTTCACATACAAACCCAATAGGTAAAAGCATGGTTATTTGGGCCCATATGGGCTGAAGCCCAATAACTTGCATATATATACTCTAGGGTTTCCCTACGCTGGAGGTAACATTGTTGAGCGTTCCAAACTTGACGTCTTTTAGTGTAATACTTCAAGCAACCAAAAAGACTTTCTTCTCTCTCAAACCTATAACCTCCAACAAAAAGAACTAGCCACATATCAATTGCATTGATATTCATAAAAAAGTTAATTATAATCGATCAAAGTGTACAAATTGAAAAATAAAATGAACATGTAGCAAATTTGAACAATTTATCAAAATTTGGTGATATGAGGAATGGTAACTTCTAACATGGATTGCCGCGTTTAGGAATATTGGTATCGATAAAATCGATAACGATATAAATTGGCATGGATTCAAAATACATAATTCTTGAGCATGTCCAATAAAAGTACAAGATTATGTACTCACACAGCGAATTCGACGCACGAAAATGTATCACCAATCTTCTAATCATTACCCTTTATTGCAGATTTGTATTTTGCAGTGCACTGAAACAAGAAGAAGTAATGGCACTAAAGATCATGTGGCTAACTCTTGATCAACGTCATAGACTCACATTAATCAAACCATGTAAAGGTAAAAAAAAAATTGATATGAGAAAGCATATGAATGAAGAAGTACAGGAAATATGGATGCCAAATTTTAGTGTCAATACCATTTTAGTCACAATTAGTCCGTCTGCCCGCGTGTTGCAAGAAACGATTTAGAGTATATACTGTAAAATTCACTATAAGCAAATTTCGTGTACCCAAAAACCTATTTCGCATTAAGGTGATATGAAGGAAAATAAATGTATTATGTCAACATAAAGAAATAATATACTATGCTCATAATATGCCAAGCAAAAGGGAAAGAAAACTCACAATAAAGTTGGTGAGAGTTGATTTTAAGATTTTATGGGGAAGTAAGATGGAAACGAAATCCATGCAAAACTCAAATATAAACATTTTTAAGATCAACGTCCTTGTTCTTCAAATTTTTGAAACTCTCATACAATGATCGGAGTCACCATGTCTATTCTATCGTATATAGTTAAAGTTATAGGTGAAAGAATGGTTCTTCCTATGTTTGCCGTGTGGCACTTCACTTTGTCTCTATTATTATAACATGGCAAGACTATCACATAAAAAGACACATGATATAATTTTGTCACATGACCCATATTCATTCAATAAGCTTTTAGTTCAATAATTTGTCATTTCTAAACTTCTATCGGTTATTGAATTTTGTCATAACCAAAGTAGAAACTACAACAAAATTAATTTGAGAAGAATAAAAGAATATACAGATTTATATTCTCAACTTAAAAAGTTTGTTCTACTTTCCGTTAGTTTTATGTTTTTCTGAAGGGAGTATATATCCTTTTTTTTTAATCTCTTATTGAGTTTACACCACAAGGAATAATGAATAAATTAAAGAAATTGTCTTCAAATATACTCTTAACCGATATAATTAATTTTGAACAAAATTTCTTAACTTTAAATATATTCCCCAATGATATAGTTCAACTAAATTCATTAGTCATTGATACGGCAAAATCTCTTCATCCTTAGAATCGTACGTTGCAACATATCTTTGTTGAGTTGCAATAGACTTACTGCAAACAAATGAGGCTTCATCACAACAACAACACGAGGATTAACTTGATTATGTGGCACCATTCCACACTGGCTTCAGTATAATCAACCTTAAAATAGCCCCTTAACAGCCTGCTTTGTTGTTAAATTATGTTTCGAGTATGAAATGTGTACCAAAATCAACCCGTTCGAAGGATTTTGAATTGTTCAAATTCAATGTGTGCAGTCAAATTTGGATTTCTTAGGCGGCAAAACTTGTTTTTGCTTTCTGTTGGACAAAAGTATGTATGTTTCACCACTTTGACTTCTTGGACTCTCTATTTATATTGTGTGTAGAGGAAAGAAACTCGGATCTGGATAGGTCCTTAAAAGGTTCAAGAGAGAAAATCTATAATATTTCAGCTCCTTGACTAGTGGGACCCACTTGTTTTTTATAAAAGAAAATAGAGAAGAAGAAAGAGAGTTGAAAAATCAAAAGGAGAGGAGAGAGAATAAGTGGGGTTTTCTCTCCCACTCACGGAAGCCAACCCAGTCGGGAAGGAGAAAGAAAAAAAGAGAGAAAAGGGAAGAGAGGGAGAAAAGAAGAAAGGGAAAGAAGGAGAGGCTTTCGCACGTGCGCGTCGCAGAAGCCTCACAAAGCCGACTCGATTATTTTATGCAACACTCGCTGAGTACACGTGGCTCTTATTCCTCCAATCGAAGCATTTTTCCGGTTTAGGGCTCAAATTCGAAATAGTGGAAATATTGAGCAGTGAAGTTTGATTTTTGAGTTGTTGAGCCATGAAAATTTATAAGAATGGTAGTTTAGGACGTCATGGACGCGTAGGATTTTACGGAATTGGATTTGAGCTTGTGATTTGTCTGAAACGGAATTTCAAACTTCTGTCCGCAAGGTGAATAGTATGCGTACGGTTACTTTGAGGTCTGATTTTGTTGGTTTCGGCTCAAAATTGGGTTGTCTAACTTATGGGTCTTCTAGTGCTTGGAATTATCTTTATTTTGACTCAAGATTGCTTGGATCAGAGTTCAGATAAGAAAGTTTTGGCATAATCAAGTTTTGTACCCAATTCTTGCTTCAAGAACAGCTTTGAATAAAAAAGTAGGCGTTTTGTTAGCTCGTAGGGGTCATTTTATTAGTGTTAAGGTGTGATTTAGTTGTCTCAATAGTTGATGTAGAGTTTTATCGGATTTTAACTTATTCCTCAATTATTTGTTAGGACCGCGAGTTTGACGATTCAAATATTATTTTATTGGGTCGTAGGCAATGGAGTGAGTGGTACTATATTTTCTTTGAATTTGTAAAATTCATGTGAGAAAATTCTATGGCTTATATATGGTATGTGATTATGAAATGACATTATTATTGCATAATAATCAGATCAGGCATGGACTACCTTTTGATTGTTTATACAGGTTTGGAAAGCATATTATGCAAAGTATTAGAAGGCAAAATATATTTATAAGTGCATTGCAAATGGTTTATGGAAAAGTATGTGGATGACTTGAGAAATTGTGGATGATGATGTTGCAAAAATGTATTTGATTGGTTTATGATATTGATTTTGAATTGGCTTTCTGGTATTGGAAGATGGTTGTTTTGCTCATTATTGATGTGAGCCCATTGAGGGGCATGTTGGTATGCATACCGGGTTTATGACCTTCTGGGCCGAGCCATTGGCATTATAGGTGAAGACCTTGTCAATGGGGAATCTTAGTCACCTTGTCACAAGGCGTTGTGTCGTGACCATGGTAAGAGATTGAGCAATAGATCGCCTTGTCATAAGGCGTTGTGTCGTAACCATGGTAAGAGATTGAGCAATAGATCAATCAATGGATGGACCATTGACGTGTGATTTTTGAATGGAGATTATTCAATGGACTTGATCATTGATTCTTGTATTGTGATGGTGGTTTAAATGAGTTTTCATATGAGTATAAAAGTAACTCCTATATGATTCATTATGTATTTTATATATTGGATGGAGTTTAAAAGTTATGGGATTTCTTTGAATCCATGCATAGTGCATGTCCGATCTGCCTAGAAGATATGTACTACTCACTGAGTTGTGGTTGTTCATTCCACTCACCCTTTATGTTTTTAGGTTCCTCAGTTAGCGGCGAGTAGAGCGAGAGCACTGTTGGAGGAAACTTTTGATTCTTTTTGGGTATGACTTAAGGAAGAAATGTGTATAGTGTTTGTTATATTTTGGGTTGGCTGAGTTCTGGTTGTAAATGTTATTTTGGAGAATTATAGAAACTCTGATATGTAGCCAATGTGTTGGTCTATATATATATGGGTTTGAGTTACATATATGTTAATATCAGGTTGTTGGTTATATTGAGACTACATCCTTCATGTGGAAGAACGGCCATGTCATATTCCCTTTTCTTGTAGTTTTGGGGTGTGACAAAATTCTATTTTGGTCGTAAACCTGTGGGGTCAATGAAAAGAAAAGTAAAAAGGCGTGGGTTTTATTTTTCTCATCCCCTTCGACTGCAGCCCCGCATGAATAAAAGAAGAAGATGGAGCTCTCCTTTTAGCCACGCAGACGAAGAGGAACACCATAAAGAACTTGTCTTCAGATATATTCTTAACTGATATGATTTATATTAAACAAAATTTCTTAACTTTAAATACATTCCTGAATGATATAGTTTAACTAAATTTATTAATTGTTGATACAGAAAAATCTCTTCATCCAAGAAAAGAAAAAAATAAATTGAAAATTTTAAACTACTAAAGAAAATCGCTTTATAAAAACTAACCAAAAGTAAAACAAACTAATAAGAACACGCATGAATTTTTAAAGTTGTTCATAAAAAAAATAGATTGAATAAAGAAATGCATTTATTAAATATTTAAGAAAAATGGATAAGGACAAGCTCATACTTTATGTTTCGTAATACAGCTATTGTCTTTTTTATCTTCCACTTAAATCCCCGAGTTTAATCTAGGAACAATAGATAAAGAAAATACCTTCAAATATATTCTCAAAGAATCCCGCCAGGATAACGGCCACAAATTATTCTACTTGTAATGGGCAACGGTTGTAGAGCGGCCATATTGATCAAGTATAGAAAACTTCATGGAAAATTACCAATTTTATTAGCGGGTAAATGTTGCTCCAAAATAATACAAAGATAATGCTTAATAATTCTAAAAAGAAGGAAAGGAATTAATTGGTGATAGATATGCTAAAATACCTTTGGATTGGTAAATTTGACTAATGATAACTGAGTTTCAGCTAATTTCATGTTAAGAAAGTAAATTTCAATTTTTTGATTAGCCGATGTTTTTTTTTCTTTCTTATACAAGGGATGCACTGTGATCTTGACGGTATTTGATAAACTCCTTCACTTAAATACCGATACAATGGCCACGTAACAATGATATCTCTTTGAAAGAATTAGCTACGTATTCATCACATTGGTATCCATCAAAAAGGTTACTAGATTCAATCGAAGTTTATAAAATGAAAAAAGAAAATATGAATATGTAGCGAATTCGAGCAATTTAGGAAAATTTGGTGACATTGAGGAATAGGTAACTTCCAACATGGATCGACATATCTAGGAATATTGATATTGATAAATCTGAGAATAATATAAATAGACATGAATTTAAAATACATAATTCTTTAGCATTTTGATTGCAAGTATAAGATTTTGTACTCACACATCGAATTTCACACATGAAAATGTATTGCTAATCCTCTACTCATTAGATCTGAGGATCCTTCTTACAGAATGACAAAAGGCAAAAAGGTACTCAAAGTAGATGGACTTTTTTTTTTTTGTAACCCAGGGAACCCTCTACTTTTTGTACGGCCGGTAGCCGGGAAGTAAACCTTGGGGGCGACACATGCGGCCACCAAGCACGTGCCACCAGGGTAAGTCCACAAATGACTCCGCTGGGATTCGAACTCCTCCCCTTCGGTAGGGGGGAAAGCCCGAAGCCAGCGGAGCCACCACATGGGGTGGTAAGTAGATGGACTTTAACTCTTGAAATATGATAATATGCAGAAAGGACAAGATTTGAAATAAACGAGAAACCAAAGACTTAAGTAGTTCAGTCTAAATATCAATACCTACATTCACAGAAAGAACCAGCAACAAATAATCTATTGTAATCGGAGAATAGAATATTTCCCACACCTAAATTTTAATAAATAAACAATTTAAACTCACGGCCCAAATCACCACATGTTCAAGCCCTCTACATACGCCAAAAATAGAACTCCAGCATTGTTCGTCTTTTTCTTTGTATGGCGGTTGGCTTGCTTCCTTGGCTTGCAAGGTTTTTTCTTCGGCTCTAGGTTTCAAGAAGACACACTCTTTCCCAACCACTTATAAATATATAGGGAAAATTCCAAAAAAGAGCTTGAAGTGCCTTCATTTTTCTCAAAGAAAGACTAAAAAGTAAACTTTGTTTCAAATAAAAAGTGGCATTGGTTGTTTCAAATAAGGGCCTAAAGTAACCATTATTGTTTCAAATAAAGGCATAGCCTCATCGGTTATTGGTCAATTAAATTTTCCGATCAATCAATGGCATTTCCATCTAATTTTTTTTTTTTACCTTTTTCTTTTTCGGCGTTGGCCGACAAGGGCTTGGTGACCCTTTCTGGCCACTAGGAAGGGAAGGAAGCTAGGATCTCCCAACACTAAAGAGAGGAGGGAGAATCATCTTCTAGAACGTTAGCGTCGGCATTGAGGATGCCATACATCATTCTCTGCCCAATGAACACCACCCCACTCTTCATCGATGCCATCATGAGCCCTCCTCCTCCCGCATTGCCCTCCTTCAACTTGCCGTACGCCTCCTCCACCAGCCTCAAGAGCGGCAGCGTGTATTCCTCGAGACAGCACGCGATCGCCCCATGGGTGGACCTACAGCACTCCGCCAAGTGCGGGTCCAAGGCAAGCTCCCGCCGGTCCATCATCTCGCAGTAGTAAGCGAAGAGCCCCTCAATATCAGCATTGAAGGAGGTGATCCAGTCCCACCGCTCTTTGGCGCTAGGGCTCGAGTAGAGAACGAGAACTACCCTCCTTTTGTGCTTCAGCCCCCCTCGTGAGTGAGAGGCCGACGCCAACAGAAGCCCGCTCCCATCATTACCAGCATCCAACACCACCGTCGGCCCGCCATCCACCATTTTCCACTTCCTTTTCCCCCCAAAACCACACAAAAAGATTGCAAAAAAGAGATGCAGAGAGGAGAGGAGGAAGGAGAGGGTGGTTGCTTGCGAGAATCTAGGGTTTTGGAGGCGATGATCTGCGGTGGAGGAGGGAGGAGGAGGGAGACAGTGTGGCAGTTATTGGGGAGAGTATTCAGAGGCAAGACATCACAACAAGATTTGACAATCCTTACCAGTGATCGATGAGGGGCGACCTCGACGAGGGTCGCCTTGTCTAAGTGAGGCCATCCCTCACCTATGGTCGATGAGGGTGGCCCTTGCTTGATTAGGCAAGGGCAACCCTTGCCTAACCCTTTGTGGGCATTGTCGATGGCCGGCTGCTAGTATAGACGAGGGAGAAGAATTAGGAAAAACAAAATTGAAAAATAATAAATGATAAATGACAAAAATACTATTGATCATTGGAAAATCAAACATTTATTTATTTGAAACAAACATGATCACTTCAAGTTTTTATTTAAAATAAGATTCACTTCAAATTTTTATTTAAAACAAGATCCGCTTTGATTTCTTATTTAAGAAAATGTGAATAGGTTAAACTTTTTTTTGAATTTTTCCTAAATATCTATAAATATGGCAAGCACTTTTGAGGAGTACGACTTCGACAAGAGATAGGACTTCTCTGTCTCCTTTTTGGACATAGACCTTTTTTGCCCCCAAAAGTGAATAAATAAAATAAATCAAAGTATAATTCTTTTTGTCTTGTAGTGCAAAACTTCTCTTGAGTCAAACTTGTAGTCCTTCTAAAGCGTAGCAACGCACTCCTAATTACGGAGGATCGACGCGCTAGAGCGAAATGACAAATCTGACTTGGATTGGGAATAACATATTTTCTTATCCATAAGGATTCAAATTTGATACATTAATTTAATAATTTTCCACCTTGATTCGATGTTTGAAATTAAGTTATAGTGCTCATCATACATGCTACTCTTCCAATATCCTAATGGGCTCTCGCTCTCTACAAATGCTAATTGTGCTCAAGCAAAGATTAAGCTTTGCATGAGGAACAAGCTTAATCATCATATCTGTCGGGTTCTCCGTTTTAGCAATTTTTTTCACAAAATCATTACCCTTTACTAATATATCTATGATGAAATGGTACTTGGTGTTGTATATTTTATTCGCTCATGATAAATTGGATTATACGCCAAATATATCGTACCTTAGTTATCATAGTGTATATCAACATTTTTTTTATCTAACCCAAAGTTCAATAGCAAACTACTTAACCATATCACCTCTTTCGTTATAAAAGTTGGTGTCATGTACTTTGCCTCAACCGAAGACAATGTAACATAATCCTGTAATGACACTTTCCAACTCACTACACCATCTACTAATGTAAACACGTATCCTACCTAAGACCTACAATCATCTAAGTTACTGGAGTGATTTGAATCCACACAGCCAGTGGTCTCACTGCCATTATTGTTCCTCCGATACACTATACCCACATTTACCGTCCATTTCGAATATCTAAGCATCCACTTTACAGCTTCCCAATGAGCTTTACCAAGATGCTTCATATAACAACTAACTATGCTTATATCTTATAAAATATCAGACCTAGTGCATAGCATTTCATATATAATATTACCCACGGCACTAGAACACGAGAGATAGGTGCTTTGCTAAAGGAATACTTACAGATTTTCATCGACTGCATGTTAAAATGTGCTACAATCTTCACAATATATTTCTTTTGAGATAGACCTAAAACTCTTGCAGCCCTGTTATGCAAAATCTCTATACCCAATATTTTCTTTGCAGCACCTAAATATTTTATCTCAAATTAAGCATTTAATTGCTTCTTCAACACATCAATATCAAACGTATTCTTAGCCATTATCGACATCTCATCAACATATAAGAGTAGGTAAACTAAAGAATGATTCTCCAATCTCCTAAAATAAGTATAGTTATCTATTTGACTTTCTCTATGTGAATTGTTGGATTTGAACGATGGGGCCAGCGTGGCATCATGTGGAGTGTCCGATCCAAGTGCTAGGAAGGTCACCCGTGAGCCATTCGATCCGAGCGATGAAAAAATCACTTGAGAACCATCAGATCATGTCTTGAAATCTAGATCGTCCATTCCTCCTTTTGTAAATCCCCTTAGGTTTTCTACAGAAAAACTTGGAGCCTCTTGTTGCCTCCTTGTCTCAATCCCAACTCACTTCTAAGGATGGCTTGCCTGACCCGCAAGAACCAGCCCCTCCCCAACTCTTGCACGGCAAGTTGATAGATGCCCTCGAGTGATGGCATCAAATCCGCGGCGAGGATTTGAAATCCAAAAATTAACTAGGTCTCGTTCAATATTGAGAGGAAATGAGTTACCTTCTTGCGTTCCTTGATGGCTTAGTACTGTTGCAAAGTCCGTTCGGGTCCTTCAAGCTTTTCCTCAACAGCCCTTAGTTCATTCCAAAGTCTTGAAAGCTTGTTGAAACAAGTCATGATGGAGAGATTACATTACTTAAATTCGGATAAAGCTTCTGTTAGACCAAAAATCTTCACTCGATGTAGTTTCCCACACATCTCCTTTATATTATCCCACATAGATTTCATGTCTTTTGCTGGAGGAAGCCCGGCAACAACTTATGGAGAGTGAATTGTCGATTCATATTCAGACGAGTTGGTTGCATTTCTTTTAGAGTCATGCTAGGTGGTCTTCGGTCGAGATTGGGATGGTTCTGTCAAGGAAACCGTCCTTATCCTTTGTTACCAATGCCTAGTGGAACTCTTGAGACCACATCCAGTAGTTTTCCATGCTTGTGAGTTGTTAGGTGATGAGATGTACCTCCTGCCCATGGATTGTGGAGGTGTACAATGGGTTGCATGGCTTTGGGCGACCACTCATGGTGAAAGGTGGGCATGGCGCGTATCTGAGTTTAGGAACCGGATAAGGATTCATTCCTAGACCCGTGGTACTCGGTTCAGGTGCCTAACCGTGATGAAACCATCCTATCCTGAAGGATGGGCTTGCCCTATTAGTGGCTGGTGGGCTCTCCTAAGCCGGGTGTGTTCACCGTGGGCCTAATTTGTCGACTCTTGAGGAATGAATTATGGATTAGACTGGGCTGGTCTATATGTCCATGCATTGGGAGCATTTTGGACAGGCATCAATTGGATGGGCTAGTGCGGAATGGCCTACATGTCGTTCAACTGGGCTTGTACAGGAAATCATTAGGAGGGCTAAGTTTGAGTCTCAAATCTCTGATCCTGCATCACTTATAGTTTGGTGCTTTGAATGTGCAGGTGAGCGAGGGAGATTCTCAAAATTTGATCTTTCTTAGAGTATTCTCTTCCGGTGGTAACTGTCCTTTTGCATGATATCAATGAAGAAGAAGAGCTTTGTGTTTATTTACTGAAATATTGATTCCTGCATCAAAGGGCTCACCTTGTTTTGTAGGTTAGTATTTTTTGCAACAAGAGTAGGAAGAAAAGAACGGGAGGCAATTAGTGAAATGATTGAGGCTAGATTAGAAAATTGTGGAAGCTAGGCCAAGAATGTGAAAGCTCTGGTACCACGTAACAAAGGGAAAATAAAGAGGATTTTTTTTTCCATTGATTTGACTTGACTTCTTCACATGTATAGGCTACTATATATTATACAATGTATGAACAATTTGAGGAAATAATAAAATATGATACATGAAATCAAATCCAATATCTGATTGATTTAGACAATCAATTATGGTCGAAATGATCAATAAAGATCAATATTTGACCTTGTATATCTCCAACAGAGTCTTGGCAGCATCCAGACCATGCATTTTGTAAAGGACACGACTAATGATTGCAGCTCTCGGAGAGATTCGAGCTCCGAATGGAGCATTCATGGTCACTTTATAAGAATCCAAGCGTCAGTGATCGATTGCACTGCATGTGTTGTGAGAACTATGGCAATGTAGAATCGGACTGGATCTTGCAATTAAGTTGAAAGTGAGCAAATGTAATTATGAGAGTATTCGACAAGGAAAATAAATTACACAAGAAATTTACATAATTCGACTTTATGGAGAGAGCCAATAGTAAATCAATCAGTACAATTACTCACGTACTTGAGTGTTACTCAATTCTAGAGTTACATCACACCCATAGAATCTAACCTCATGTAATCGTTCAATAAAATAAATCACAGAAAAAAAATATTTTATTTGTATTACGCACTAACTTTTTCACCCAAAAAAATAAGAGATTTGGCATGCCCTATGGAACCGAAATGGACTTATATAGAACCGAAGAGCCCAATTTCAAAAGGAAGAGATTTAGAACCGCAGAATCAAATAAAAAAGAATATAACATTAACCACAACGGGCAATTCACTCACTGAAGAATCACCCTTATTAATAATGGGCTTTAATTATCTTTTAGTAACTACTGTTAACGTGAGAGAATCACACGTTTGTGAAATAGGACTAATGAGAGAGCCCACTTGAGAAAAACAGATAGGTCAGGCACTTAACATCTGCTTCAAAGAAGGCCAACTTATTATTGAACGTTGCATAAATGGTCATTCATTAAACTTTAAAATATAATTTATTTAAAAATCATAACTAGGGGTGTTTATGATTTGGTTCGGTTCAATTAAGGTTCATTTTGGTTAATGCTCGAACTGAACTAAATCTCAATTCGAATCGAATATGGACCGAACCAAAGACTCAATTTGGTTAAGTTTGGTTTTCGGTTTTTCTTTTTCTTTCTTTTTCTTTGTTATTTTGCTTTTTTCCTCACAGCTCACAACCTGGGAAAAACCAGACTTGCCCCTTTTAAATTTCTTCCGTCGAATACTCTTTCACAAACCCTACTTCCACGATCCCCCCATCTTCCCTCCACTACAAACCACCTTCCACGGCCACCTGCCTCTGCACCCAGCCTCAGCCATTGGCACCATCGACCCGACCCCTCTTGCCATCGCAACCACTATCGACCTCACTCCCCCTTTGGTCACGATGCTTCTCTCTCCTTTCTCCATTGTACTCTATTCACACCCGAATTTTTGCAAACCATTCTGGCAATCCATTTTATTGTAAAACTATAAAAATAGAAAAATGGTAAAAACAATGAAAAAAAAATGTAGTAGTACAAAAAAATGAATAAAAAAAAAGGAAAACAAAAGCTCAATAGGCCCATTTGGGTTTTTAGCAAGAAGCCCATCTCAGATTCTTTTACCGCAGCCCAAGTCTAATTCGTGGCCCTTTAAAGGAAAAGGCTTCTGTACGAAAAAAGAAGCACGAGCGGGAGAAAGATGCGGGTGAAGCTACTGCTCCGTCATTATCATTCGCCCGCCGTTCGCCGCCGTTCACCAATGGTTGTTCGCACTGATCAGAAGAGATTCCAAAAGGGAAGAAGATATTTTCCAGAGAGAAAGAGAACCCTTTCTTGTCATGCTCGGTTCAGTAACGTAAGCAGCTTGAAGGAAGCGAATCCCGTGTGAAGCTCATATGAAGTGTTCATCATCCCGGCTCCTCAGCATCCTAGAGTTGCTCGCTCTGTTTGTTTCGGCTCTCAAGGAACAGGACCCGGAAGTGCCAGATGTCGTGTTCGTGGACGGCTGTGGAGGTTTCAATCGCCAAATCAAGCATCTATCGCGGTCTAAACAATGTTGATAAACCAGGTAATGTCGTCCACCTTTTTCTTGCTCTAATTTGGATGGACGAATGACCGAATTAAGTCTGCGTCAATCATGCTTGATTCACTTGAGATCTACACTGTAGCTCGGTAATTGTGATGGTTCTATGATTTTGTTATAAAAAGTGATAAGAAAATTTTGTCTAAAGTGTGCAAAAGCACTGTCCTTAAGGATACTACCTCTCGGAGTACAAGACTCAGTGCGATAAGCTCTAGTGGCTATCCTCCCAAGATACAACATACCATCTCCTATATTCTGTACTGAATATAGAAGGAACAGAACACCGTTGTGTATAATCTAGCAAAGAAAAGGAAAAGAAAGATTTTTGAAAAGAAATATATGTTCTCTTCTTGATTCCAAATATCTATAAATTGTCTTTTAAGTTTTATTTTTATATTTAGAAAAATTGAGCTGTTAAAAAAAAAAACCGTTATAGAGCAGTTATAGAATAATTGATGATTTATTTGATAAATAAATTAGACGTTACAAAGTGAAAACCATTACATAACCCTTAAAAAGCCGTTATATAACCGTTAAAATAACGACAACCTTCAATGTGGTCATAACTTTTGTAAAAGTTATTACTATAAATATTTCAAAAATTATTGAAATATCCAACAATCCCCGCATATTTGAAAAGATTTTTCAAAATAAAATAATGCATTGGAATGGGTGCTTATTAGGTTATGAACCATCCCTAAAAAGAATGAAATATAATTTACGAAATCATTGGTGAAGTTTAAAACTTCTATGAACAAAAAAATTCTTTTGTGAATTATAATTTTCACCAATCACATTGCACTCCCACAACTTTGTTGTCTAACGCGGTTTTTGCGCTAATAGGCCATGCACATGCTTGGTTTATTCATAAGTTCTCTAGAGATTATCGCCAATAATCTCATAAGAGCAACCCCACTCCACACTTGTCACACCCTGAATCCCGAGCACGCAACAACCCCTTACCATGGTCAATTGAAAGCGACGTCCCAAGACTCATCGACAACCATTCATTTTAATCGGCATAAGTATAGCAGGAGTGCCAAAAGTTGGCACGGAGGGATACTTAAGTGCCACTTTAAAAAAAAAATGGATCACTTAAGTGCCAAGTCGCCGGAACCCTGCCGGAAATCCTACGTGGCAATTTTTTATTAATTTTCTTGCCTACGTGGCTCGCCGGAAACTGAATCGGCCAAAAATTAGCCAAAACGACGTCGTTTTGGCTGACGTGGGATTAAAAATTATTAATTAAATAATATTAAATAATTAAAAAATATTATTATAAAATCGATTTTATTTTTTTAAAAAAAAAAAAGAGGGGGAGGAGGGGATCGGCGAGGGCAGCCCTCGCTGCCGCCGCCGTCGCCGCCCCACCTTGCTAGCCCTCGCCGCAGCCGACCGGGGTCGTCGGCCACCGGCCGTGGCCCGACGACCACGGCCGACCCTCCCCCACCGTCGCCGGCCCTTCCCGGCGAGGTGGGGCGGTGACGGTGGCGGTGGTGAGGGCTGCTCTCGCCGATCCCCTCCTCCCCCTCTTTTTTTTTTTATATTTTAGTAAAATCGATTTTAATTTTTAAAAATCTGACATGGACAATTTTAAAAAAAAAATTTTAAAAATTGCCACGTGGATTTTTTTATTTTGAAAAAAAGGCCACGTGGATTTTTTATTTTGAAAAAAATGCTCCGTCAGCAAATGAAGTCATCGGAAAATGGACACGTGGCAATTTGGCCGGAATTTTTCGCTGTTGACACTTAAGTGATCGATTTTGCTCCGATTTTGGCACTTAAGTGTACCTTTTGTAACTTTTGGCACTTAAGTGTCCCTTTGTGCCAACTTTTGGCACTCCAAAGATCCGTACCTCCATTTTAATCTTTTGTTATACACAAGCGGAAGACGAACCATCCCCAGCCCGACAAACAAACAATCAATCAATCAGGGATAGAGAGATGAACAACAAAAACAACCATCAGTACTCATTTATACAATTTACTAGATTAACCAATGGAGGATTGTTTTCCGATTTACAAGCCCGACAACAGGGGTCGATCCATCCTTTAAGCCAAATCAAAAAGGAACTAGACTAGGCTAATCCAACTGTACAAAATGAACCATCGGCTTCAGCACCATGGTCACTCGGACCCATTGGACTCGACTTCGTCGGGTCGATCACTGGTGGAGTGAGGGCAGGATTCTCCACTGCAGGTGCGCCATTCTAGGGGCTTGAAAATGGTTAACCATGACGGGTTGAGATAAAATCTTAGCGAGTTCTTCCCTTAAGCCCTAGTTAGTATATCAACTCAACCCGGGGTATCTCTCCAAAACCACCCCTCACTCAACCCAACCACAAAGAACCAGTAATCAGCAATAAAATAGCAAACAGGGTCAAACAATGATCAAAAATCGATTCGCATGCAACCTTACCCGGTATGCCATACCCTGCAAGTTATAAGTTAGCACAATACACGCAATGCACATGGCCGTTAGATGATGTAGTTCACCAATCACATACGAGTCACGTCACAAGTGATCTCACCTGGCCATTGCTACATCTTGCACGTTATCAATTCATGCGTGTGTGCCATAAATGATGTGATCATCTCATGCATAATTGGAACTAATGATGCCATGTTTTCTCATGCACTCTTGCATCCATATGTGTTTCGATTATTACTGCCTCACAGGGCTACAACCAAGGCGTAATTACGCTACGGCGCCCTTCCTCCGCAAAGGCACAACCGTGCCCTTCCGTGCCCAAAAGACATCAAGGGATACTCTCCCAAGACTGCATGCCCAACGAACGTCAAGAGATACTCTCCTGAGACTGCATGCCCAACGAACGTCAAGAGATACTCTCCCGAGACCGCATGCCCAAAGGATGTCAAGGGATACTCTCCCGAGACCGCATGCCCACAGAACGTCAATGGATACTCTCCCAAGACGGCATGCCCACAGAACGTCAAGGGATACTCTCCCAAGATGGCATGCCCATAGAACGTCAAGGGATATTTTCCCGAGACGGCGGTTTCAACTTAGTGATCACGCAAGCATACCATAACAACCCACTTATTATCTTTGAGCATTAGCCAATGCACACATGCTTGCATATGAAACCTTAAATCATTTCTCACAAAAGCGGTCCATTGCCGGTGTCCCTTGGACAAACCATTTTCTCCCTCATTTCTCATAAAAGCAGTCCATTTTTGATGTCCCTCGGACAAACCATTTTTCCCTTTTTTATGAAATTCACATGATTCATGCGAATGTTTATGCCATGACACATCAATTTCACTTCATATGATCAAGACACATGAAATTATGCACAATTTCACTTCCGGATGAACAGTGCCGTGAATAGTCCGTGAATAGTAATCCGTGAACAGTAATTTCTAGAATTCAATTATTAATAAATTAAATTCAGAAATTAAACAAAACATTGGTTAAACACAAATTAATCAATTAATTAAGCTAAACAAGCTTAATTATCACATAATCCACAAATAAGCACAATTAAGCATAATTAAGCAAGATTAAACTAAGATAATCTTAATCACATATCTAACCACCAATCTTATGGCTAATCCAACTTAATTAACCCTCCTAAACCAGTATTAACACTAATTAACCCAACTCTAAGCAACTTTAGGTACTAAATAGGGTTTAGGAGCTAAACTCACTCATTAAGTGGGCCAGCGACACAGGTGCAGCGGGGGTGACGAACCCGACACTCTAGGACATCTCTCCCAACACTCTAAGGCAGTCCCAGGGCAGAAATCACAGCAGCAACCTCTATTCAAGCTCCAAACTCCAAAGGACAGCACTGTAGTGGAAGGAGGCTGCTGGTCAGAGCAAAAATAAGCTGGTCGGAGCTCTGGTGAGTTGGTGGCCGATGGCTGGTGGTTCCGAGGGGTCAAGGGGGAGGTGTGTGTGGCTGATGTGGGCTGGGTAGGCCAAAAATGGAGAGAAACAAAAGAAAAACCGAAGCTGCACAGGAGGCACTGCATAGTGACGGATAGAGGACCGGTGACTTTTGGCCACCATACGGGTTGGACGGCAACTACATTCGGCGATCAACCACAATGAACAATACAGAATTTCTGTGCTGAACATTTTGATAGGTGGCATGGCCCGAGATTCTATCGGGAAGGCAACGAACAACTCAAATTTCAGTGAGAGATCCAAAGCGAAAACTGCATAAATTGCAAGGAGAAGCAAGGGGAAGCAAAGGGAAGAGGGCTGCGATTTTTTGGGTTGAAGAGAGGAGAGAGAAAGTGAAGTGAGGGCTTCTAGAAGACCTCATCAAGGCCATTAAATGGCTTGCTTCAACCCCCATACAAATGACATCATCTTCTCTCTCTTCCTTTGACTTTTCTTCAAAATATCTAGGGGCAAAATGGTCATTTCCACTTTGCACATTTCCCAATGTGCCCTTGGCCTGAAATTGAAAGGCGGGCCTAGGAAATGGGCTTGAAAATGAATAGGAATGGGTTCGGGAATTTGTTGGGCTCGAAACGGCTCAAGTTTGGATAACGGGCTAAGATGGGTTAGGGGTCGGTCGGGTCCAATGGCCTTACTCGTTGTCTCGGTCTTCCACGGTGGCCATCCCACCTTAGGCGTGAGGCCCTCATTGTTCTTGCCCGGCGCACCTCCTCATAGGCTCGGTTTCTCGGTCCAAAATCCCTTTCTCAAAAACTCGGCTCAACCGACACTATCGACTGTCAATGAAGCACCATCCAAAAGTCCATTCCAGACGTTCCCGAAAATTCGAAGCCCAATATTGAATTCTCATACCTTGTCAATTTCGCCCAAATGTCATTTTGGTATAATTTAGACTGACAGGCGGCTTCGAGGATTCACGCGTAACCGACTCGTGCCAAACCACATTCAAGACTTCTTGACTCATGGACGTCCTTGACGACATGAAATTGCGAAGCATAGATTCTTATTTCAAAGTACACGATTATCAAGGATCGACATAGGGCCGTTCGCGGTTTCAATAACAGTGGACGAAATCACATGTCGTCCCATTATTTCTATCCGCGAATCGACTTCTATTCGTCCTTAAAATCGGCCTGCATGACTACAGGATTATCCTTACGCAAGTCTCACGGTCGAGTCGTTTTCCCAAGTTAAGTTCTTTAGTCACACGAGTTATGTCCTCAGTAGTCTTTCCCCTCAATGTCAGTATCTCAAAAATGATTGAGTCCGAGCGAAATCAACTAACAATGCATTGGCAAAATTCGCGTTCACTCATCCCTCAAAGGGCTCGAATTTCAGGACGTCACAATTCTTCCCCCCTTACGAAAATTTCATCCTCAAAATTTGCAACTGCTAACAATTCCTCAAAAGGATGGGGGTGTTGATGCTTCATCACTTTCTCACTTTCCCATGTCGCTCCCTTTGTTCTGTGATGCTGCTATATCACCTTAACCAAGGCAATAGTCTTGTTTCGGAGTACTTGCTTTTTCCAGTCCTCTATCCGTATCGGCCTCTCCACGTGCGACACCCCGTCGTCTATGTCCAGTTCTTCAAAATTTAATACATGAGTGGAGTCCAGTTCATACTTTCTCAACATGGACACATGAAAAACATCATATATTTGAGCAAGTTTAAGTGGCAACGCAAGATCTACGCTAAAACCCCGATCCTTTCCAAACTTTCAAAGGATCCAACGTACCTCGAACTTAACTTTCATTTCTTGCCAAATCTGGAAGTACCCCTCATCGGCGATATTTTCAGAAACACATGATCACCCACCTTAAACTCCAACGGTCTACGACGCTTATCTACATAACTCTTCTGACGACTCTAAGCTGTCTTTAGTCTGTCTCTAATAATCTGAACTGCATTCAATAACTGCTAAACCAAGTTTTGAACCAACGATCTCCCGTTCTATAAACTGGAGTTCCACGAACTTGATCACATTGCGACTATACCATTTCGATAAAATCTTATCCCACAAGTACTCTCTTTTTGCACAGTGCGTAGTTCAATTCATTTCTGCCCCTTTCGACATCCTAGAAGCCTGCTGGGAGTCGTTCCTTACTCAAGCACTCTGGCCTTGACGACCACTCCCCGCCCTCGTTGGATCAGTCGTTATGGGCATTTTCGAACTGCACCAATACTAGGAAAAGTCCCTTTTTGATATGCACCATCTCATAGAGGTATTATCCGCTTTGGCTTGTCCTATACCAAGCCTCACAGTTTTAACCTCCTCTGAGCACCTCAAAGTGCAAAACTTTTTCCAGCTCGTCAACCCATGAGTTCATTTCCATGAGGTCACTTATCGACACTTGAAATCTGATTCACTAAATTTCTATCGAACCGCTATCCGAATTCCACAAACCACCGATTTTTCTTTTAACATTCCTTTCACGTCCATTTAATAATCAAACCAGGAATTCACCTCAACCACATGAAAATTAGTGCAAACCAAATATCATTTATCGCACTAAAGGCTTTCGAATACTTCTGCAAATCTTTTCTGATTGATCGTCCGTCTACAGATGATACGCCGTACTATACTGCAGTTTCTTCCCTAAGGCCGACTACAAAATTTTCCAGAAAATTACCGTAAACTTAGGATCACGGTCAGATGTGATCGTCACTAGAACTCCATGAATGTGTACAATCTAACGCATGTACAATTCTGCATACCTATCCAACATAAAATATTTCCGTATGGCGATAAAGTGAGCTGACTTTGTCAGTCTGTAAACCACTACCCAAATCGAGTCATTGCCTCGCTGATTCCTTGGCAGTCCTATCACAAAATCTATGGTAATATGTTCCCACTTCCACTCGGGAACCTCAAGAGGTTGTAATAACCCACCAGGCTTACAATACTGAGCCTTTACTTACTAGCACGTCAAACACTTAGCCACATGCTTAGCGATGTCTAACTTCATACCGTTCCACTCCTTAAGTTCGGCATTTTTCGGAACGCACAATCACCCTCAAAATCTTAATATCCCATCCTTGGACACTTGAAAGTTTACTTTTTTCTTTGCTTGATCCATCTGTACGATCTTAAGAATTTCAGGATCCGTCGCTTGGGCACTCTTAATCCTACTTTGCATCTCGGGTTCCACCCTGAGAGTGGCCATTAAACTAGCAAGATGGCCAACCTCAATTTTAAAATATGAGTCCTCGACTCCCTCCAAGAGAATCCATTCTCGTGCTCTCATCTGTGCAATTGTTGACTTTCGACTGAGCGCATCTGCCACTTTGTTCGCTTTCCCCGGATGATATAAAATCTCGCAATCACAATCCTTAAGAAATTCCATCCATCATCGTTGAACACGAGGCAAAGATGATTACCGCTAATTCTAAATCATGCGTTGGATAGTTAAGCTCGTGAAGCCTTAACTGTTGGGATGCGTATGCAACCACCTTGCCATGTTGCATTAACACGAAACCTAGTCCTTTATATGACACATCACTATAGATCTCATACCCACTGGGACCAAACGGTATTGTCAGAACAAGTGCGGTAGTCAATTTACCCTTGAGCTCTTGGAAACTACGCTCACACTTGTCCGTCCAATCAAACATCTCCTCTTTCTTTAACAACCTCATCAATGGCATGGCTATCGCAAAGAAACTTCTCCATAAAACATTTGTAATATCCCGCCAATGCCAAGAAACTTCGAATCTCAGTTACCGTCATAGGTTTCGGCCAATTCATGACCGCATCGATCTTAGTTGGGTCAACAACAATCCTTTCACCTGAAATTACATGCCCTAAAAATGCCATGCGAGATAGCCAAAACTCGCACTTGCTAACTTAGCATAAAGTTCATGCTTCCTCACGATCTGTAGTACTGATCTCAGGTATTTCTCACGATCATCGGGACTCCGCAAGTCTCAACGAACTGTCCTTTATCTAGTAGCTCTTGCATCTGCACTTTCAATTCTTTCAAATTCTGACAATGCCATCCTATAAGGCGCCTTGAAAATCAGTTCAATCCTAGGGGTCAACTCAATCACAAACTCAATTTCCTCCTCTAAGGTAATCTTGGCAATTCCTCGAGAAACACATCCATATACTCTTGTACCACAGCAATATCCTCCACCTTTGATCCTTCTACCAGTGTACTTGCCACCAACCTAATACCCTTGGCATCTAGTTCCCAACAACTGAGTTACCTCGAGTGACAAAATCAGAGGAAAGGAAGGTCTTCCTTGATTTCCCACAAATTCAAAACTACCACCCACTACTGGGTTAAACGGAATTGTCTTTCCATGACAATCCACAATATGCCATGGCTTCCTCGTGACTTAGTTACGGGCAGTCGACTTTCTCACGCGATTCTTTCTGTCGGGTGGGATGGGATTCCTTCACCCCATCATCGGTCCCTTCCGAACTGACGATTGTCTCTATTAGGCACGAACCGCGAGCCAAATGTGGTCACCCTCTTGATCATGTTCTTTTCTATCATTTGGTCCATCTCATACATCTCATCAAAACTTTTTGAGTTCAAGGGCACTAGCTAGGCTTTCAATTCTGGCTTCAAGCCATCTTTGAAATGTCTCGCCCTATCCAAGGTTCTTCCACTAACTTCAGCTATACTTAGCCAACTCAGCGAACTTTGCCTCATACTGATCTACTAACGTTTGATTCTGACGAAACTGTTGGAATTCTGCTATCTTTGACTCTATCGCACTGTCCAAGAAGTATCTCTCATTGAAAGCCTCACGAAAGGCACCCTAAGTTTGAGCCTTGCATTTAGGGAACACTCTTCCTTGAGTGGCTTCTCACCAATTAATGGCATTACCTTGAAGCTAATAAGCCGCCAGAACCACTTTGTCTAACTCTGAACACCCCAGCACTAAAACAGTCCTCTCACTATCCTTTATCCAAAGGGTCGTAGCTTCAGGGTCGCCCATGCCACTAACCTGGGTGGCTTTAGTCTTAGGAACTGTTCTACCAGCCTAGGCATCGGTCTCTCATAGACCTCTCCTCTCACTAGGGGAACCACAAGGACCACAACAGAAGCACTCAGTTTGCTGTCCTATCAAGGTCTCCAGCGCTAGCAGGATCCTATCTAACCTAGGATCTGACTGCACGTTACCTCTAGCACTGGTCTGATCAGACACTGCCCTATGCCTAGGGGCTCACTCTACTCAGGATTGCTCATCACTCTAGACTATGAGCAACCCGTCACCATACCCAACCACAAAAGCAATCACAGGCACGTAAAGTAAAAGCCATCCCTATCTCACTATCCCAAAAATCCCACGCACCTTATCACTCTAAGTCTCGACCTCACTCTGATACCAAAACCAACATGGATGTCACGCCCCGAACCCCGAGCACACGGCAACCCCTTACCATGGTCAATTAAAAGCATTGTCCCAGGACTCGTCGACGACCATTCATTTTAATCTATCGTTATGCACAAGTAGAAGACGAATCATCCCCAGTCTAACAAACAATCAATCAATCAATCAGGGATAGAGGGATGAACAACAAAAACAACAATCACTACTCATTTATACAATTTACTAGATTAACCAACGGATGATTGTTTTCCGATTTACAAGCCCGAACACAGGGGTCGATCCATCCTTTAAGCCAAACCAAAAAGGAATTAGGCTAGGCTAATCTAGTTATACAAAATGAACCATCGGGTTCAGCACCACGGTCACTCGGACCCATCGGACTGAACCCCGTTGGGTCGATCACTGGTGGAGTGAGGGCAGGATTCTTCACTGCGAGTGAGCCATTCTAGGGGTCTGAAAATGGTTAACCACAACGGGTTGAGATAAAATCTCAGCGAGTTCTTCCCCTAAGCCTCAGTTAGTACACCAACTCAACCCGAGGTATCTCTCCAAAGCCACCCCTCACTCAACCCAACCACAAATAACCATCAATCAGCAATAAAATAGCAAATAGGGTCAACCAACGATCAAAAGTCGGTTCGCGTGCAACCTTACCCGATATGCCATACCCTGCACGTTATAAGTCAGCACAATACATACAATGCACATGGCCGTTAGATGATGTAGTTCACCAATCACATATGAGTCGTGTCACAAGCGATCTCACCTGGCCATTGCCACACCCTGCACGTTATCAATTTATGCGTGCGTGGCATAAATGATGTGATCTTCTCATGCATAATCGGAACCAATGATGCCATGTTTTCTCATGCACTCTCGCATCCACACGTGCTCCGATTATTACTGCCCTACAGGGCTACAACCAAGGCGCAACGGCGCCCTTCCTCTGCAGATGCGCAACCATGTCCTTCCGTGCCCAAAAGACGTCAAGGGATACTCTCCCAAGACTGCATGCCCAATAAACGTCAAGAGATACTCTCCCGAGACTGCATGTCCAATGAACGTCAAGGGATACTCTCCCGAGACGCATGCCTAACGAACGTCATGGGATACTCTCCCGAGACCGCATGCCCAAAGAATGTCAAGGGATACTCTCCCGAGATCACATGCCCATAGAACATCAAGGGATACTCTCCCAAGGCGGCATGCCCATAGAACGTTAAGGGATACTCTCCCAAGACGGCGGTTTCAACCTAATGATCACGCAAACATACCACCACAACCCACTTATTATCTTTGAGCATTAGCCAATGCACACATGCTTGCATATGAAACCTCAAATCATTTCTCACAAAAGTGGTCCATTTTCGGTGTCCCTTGGATAAACCATTTTCTCCCTCCTTTCTCATAAAAGCGGTCCATTTCCGGTGTCCCTCGAACAAACCATTTTTTCCTTTATAATGAAATTCACATAGTTCATGCGAATGTTCATGCCACGATACATCAATTTCACTTCATATGATCAAGACACATGAAATTATGCACAATTTCACTTCTGGATGAACAGTGACGTGAACAGTAATCAATGAATAGTAATTCATGAACAGTAATTTCCAGAATTCAATTATTAATAAATTAAATTCAAAAATTAAACAAAACATTGGTTGAACACAAATTAATCAATTAATTAAGCTAAACAAGCTTAATTATCACATAATCCACAAATAAGCACAATTAAGCATAATCAAACATACTTAAACAAGATTAAGATAAGATAATCTTAATCACATATCTAACTACATATCTTAGGGCTAATACAACTTAATTAATCCTCATAAACTAGTATTAACACTAATTAACCCAACCCTAAGCAAGTTTAGGTACTAAATAGGGTTTAAGAGCTAAACTCACCCATTAAGCGGGCCGGTGACACAGGCGTAGTGGGGGGACAAACCCAACACTCTGGGACATCTCTCCCAACACTCTAAGGCAGTTCCGGGGCAGAAATCACAGCAGTAACCTCTGCTCAAGCTCCGAACTTCAAAGGACAACATTGCAGTGGAAGGAGGCTGCTGGTCGGAGCAAAAACAAGCTGGCCGGAGCTCCGGCGAGCTGGTGGCCGGTGGCTGGTGGTTCTAGGGGGTCAAGGGGGAGGTGTGTGTGGCTAGTGTGGGCAGTGGGTAGGCCAAAAATGGAGAGAAACGAAAGAAAAACTGAAGCTGCAAAGGAGGCGTTGCATAGTGACGGACGGAGGACCAGTGACTTCTGGCCACCGTACAAGTCGGATGGTAGCTCCGTTCGGCGATCAGCCATCGTGAAGAGTACGAAATTTCTGTGCTGAACATTTTGATAGGTGGCACAGCCCGAGATTTCATCGGGAATGCAACGAACAACTCAAATTTCGGTGAGATGTCCAAAGCAGAAACTGCAGAAATTGCAAGGAGAAGCAATGGGAAGTAAGGGGAAGAGGGCTGCAATATTCTAGGCTGAAGAGGGGAGAGAGAGAGTGAAGTGAGGGCTTCTAGAAGACCTTATCAAGGCCATTAAATGGCTTGCTTCAACCCCCAAACAAATGACATCATATTCTCTCTCTTCCTTTGACTTTTCTTCAAAATATCTAGGGGCAAAATGGTCACTTCCACTTTTCACATTTCCCAATGTGCCCTTGGGCTGAAATTGAAAGGCAGGCCTAGGAAACCGGCTTGAAAATGAATAGGAATGGGCTCAGGAATTTGTTGGGCTCGAAACGGCTCAAGTTTGGATAACGGGTTAGGATGGATGAGGGGTTAGTCGGGTCCAACGGGCTTTGCTCGTTGTCTCGGTCTTCCACGGTGACCATCTCGCCTTGGGCGTGAGGCCCTCACTATTTTTGCCCGGCCCATATCCTAATAGGCTTGGTTTCTTGGTCAAAAATCCCTTTCTCAAAAACTTGGCTTAACCGGCACTATCAGTTGTAAAGGAAGCACCATCCAAAAGTCCATTTCGGATGTTCCCGAAAATTCGAAGTCCAATATGGGATTCTCATGCCTTGTCAATTTCACCCAAATGTCATTTTGGTATAATTTAGACTGATAGATAGCTTCGAGGATTCACGCGTAATCGACTCGTGCCAAACCACGTTCAAGACTTCTCGACATATGGACGTCCTTGACGACATGAAATTACGAAGGATAGATTCTTATTTCAAAGTACACGATTATCAAGGATCGATATAGGGCCGTTCGCGGTTTCGATAACAGTGGACGGAATCACCCATCGTCTCATTATTTTTATCCGCAAATCGACTTCTATTCGTCCCTGAAATTGGCCTGCATGACTACTGGATCATCCATATGCAAGTCTCACGGTCGACTCGTTTTCTCAGGTCAAGTTCTTTAGTCGCACGAGTTCTGTCCTCAATAGCTTTTCCTCTCAATGTCAGTATCTCGGAAATGATTGGGTCCGAGCGAAATCAACCAACAATGCATTGGCGAAATTCACGTTCACTCATCCCTCAAAGGGCTCGAATTTTAGGATGTCACAACACTTATATAGACTACAGGATCATCCATATGGAGTACCATGAGACCACTGTTTCCTCTACGACAGCGAATGTATAGTGTGATTCCACTACTTTAAATCCTCAATGACTTCTTCATAGTTGTACCCAGAAACTTCAAAGTCTCCCAAATCTCACCATCTATATTTTCCTTGCTACAGAATTACTCCACATACATGTCATATCACTTTGATTTTCATATCCTAATTTATGATTTGAATCAAACTTATTGCTACCCATCAAACTTGCAAGTAATCTCGGAGCCTTTCTACAGGAATAATCCAATGTTTTCATTCTCATCTCTTGAGAGTTGATGGCACCACCAACGTCGAAAGCATTTCCATTGCATTGTGGACCTTTTCTTTCGATAAGAAAGTTTAAGATACGTGCAGATGCAACTTTTACATGTACATACTCTCCTAAACGGCACACAAAGAGGCAACATAGGCAATTCACATTGAGGACAAAGAAGCAACATTTTAATCATAACCACATATGGCGAGATTTTAAGACTCATCAATAATTATTGACTGGCAACTACAATCAAAGAACCATTTCAAGGAGTACACTCAAATTGGAATAAAAACCAACTACAGAAATTTGAGAGCGGAAGGCAAACCTAACCAACATGAGAAGTAAACTATCTTATAGTCTACACAAATGGGTCACTCACATCATTCAATTAAGCCACCTTACAATTAGACTCTTGCGCCAATGTGTATTCCGAATCCTGATTGGAGAGTCAAAACTATATGCACTAAAAAATTTGAAAAGAGAAGCTTGACCTTGGCTGTGGGAGTTAACATTACTTAAATCCAATGTAGCTGTACTCTATAGACAGATGAATACCATAAACTTGTCTTTCTTGCCGAATCAGGAATGATGATTATGCTAGGCTGAGATCAACCCATGGCACCAATCTCATATTGATTGGTCTTCCACCTTACAAACTTCTATTCAGCATTTCATGGAGCAAAACATATGTAATCCACATCAGATTCAGCAGACTTGTCAACCAAATCAGGGTCAGAATCTTTAAGCCTTTCACTGGAACCTCAAAGTTCCATATCATCTGAAGCATCATGAGAGGAGTCATTCCCTGTTGAAGCATCACCCAAGGAACTAAGACTTTGGATCGCAGTCCATTATATCTGCTTTATCACCCTCCTTACCAGAATGCTCACCAGGATTGTCATACTGACAAATATCGTCAGGTTCCGGGGTAGTAACTTGCTTGTCCATTTGTAGTTCCATGGGCTTAGCATTGTAAGAAATAATATAAATAGTAAGATGCAGATACTGAGAATAACAGAAGATGTAAACAATTTTTGAGACTTAAATCAAAGCTTGAACCTCTTGAGCCCACAACAGTATCTTGTTCAAGAAGCAGCTTCTGCAACATGTCCAAACCATGGAATTCTAACATATTCAAGGACCTCATGTCCTGCTTCAATGACTCCTTAAAAGGAGAGAAACTAAAGGTTACGGGGTAGGTGTGCATAAGTTTGGATATAGCAAGGATAATCAGCATCTCAACTTTGAGCGAGCGTGGAGCTTGAAGTGGAACAAATAACTATTGAATAATGGCAATTTGGTTAATCGTCATAATAAATTATTCAAGGTGGTCCAACAAATGCCTGTATGGATAATCTCACCTTCACAATGCTTGAGGTCACTATCACGATTATAATTGCTTACTGACTCAATGGCATATAATAGTCTACTCCACATCCCTTGACACCTACAAATATGCCACGTCCCAATGAAAGGCATCTTTGCTAGCTGCGTCCCATGAAATCTGTACAGGCAAGAGAGAGAGGTTGAGCTACGAATATGACTTGCCATGTCCCTACCAAACTGGAAGAAAAAGATAGACAGGGCAGTTATTTAGAACACTTAAATCCCCCAGTAAACTAGCAGATAGAAAAAATGATTGAAAAAAAGAAAAAATGCACAGTAAAACATTCAAGTTTAAGTAACAGAATGACAGAAAAAGATGGATATTAGCATATCGACAGAGATAAAGAATACCATTACAAAGGAAAGGCACAACAAAGTATTTTTGCCTTAAAAGCACAAAACACAAAACACAGATAGGAAGTTTATCAGAAGTAACATTAAAGCAGCTGAAGATAAAGGTTCAAGAATGTCTAACATAATTTTAGCTGCTACATAGTGCTTTCCGAACTCCTTCCTAATTTAATTCATGAAATGCACAAGAACCATGTAATCTACTATAGAATGTAATGAACAACACAAATTTTAACCAGATAAACATACTCTCATTTTCTGAAGCCTCCCCTCACTCCTCTAGTCCTTCTCCTCTCCATGTTTTTTTTTTCTCTCTCGAAGGTAGACAAACTACAATTATAATTACACATAGCTGACCAGAAACAAAGAGAAAACACAACTGAGCGATGCTGTAGAGATAGTTTCATCACCCTTCTCCAATAAAGTAGTGTAAAATCCACTATAGTTAGTCCTATTGAAGTTTGATCTATGCAAAGCAATAAAAAGAAAATTTTATCTGCCAAGGGGAAGACAACAGTGTCACATCAAAGAAATGAGTAATAGGTCCCCAAGGACACCGATTGGTTGTGGAGCAAAAGATAGCCTTAACTGTCACAACCAGACACTATAACCAGTTGACAGCTAAGAAATTTTCTTAATTAGAAAAGAACGCTACTAAGCATATTTTTACAGCTAATTAATCTCATGTCAAGCATCTTTCACTCTCAAAGATGGATGCTGGACCAAATAGAAGACTGTTTGAATTCATCTCATTGTCCCACTGATTTCACAAGTACTGTGAAAAGTAGACATATGCGAGGCAGGTATCTTAACGAGATACATAATATGATAGACCACGCAAACACAACATGGCATTGCAACAAATTTAAGCCTAAATTCTTCATAGCTTTGTGATCAAGAATTGATCATGTTTGCTGATAATTATATCAAACAATCACTTCTCCTTCTTACTGTTCGTTCCGGATCACTTGAATACTTGGAAAAGAGAATAAAGCAGCGTAAAATTAACAAACAAGTACCCTAGGGCACTAAGACGAATTCTGTCTATTGGCCCTATGGGTTCTAGAGAGAAGTCAATGAGGGCATTCTCCCTGACAAAAAGTTGCTTGCTTATCACTATGGGGCAATAAATTATCAAATAAGATCACAAAAATGCCCATGATATCTTTATCCATTACAATGGAAACCCAAAGGCATCGACTCGCTCTTGGACATTATAATTAAATAGGAAAACATCATCCTTAATAGGTTAAAAGGATAATTAGCTTAACAGAAACATATTTGCTAAAATATCAATGTCATTTCCATGTGTTTTACAAGATTTAATAGGAGGGGAAACATCATTTATCTCATATACAAAACCATCAGGAGGGTCATAATGCCTAGGGATAAACCAGTGAAGATCTATAAAATGTTCAAATATCCGGCAGGGTAAGAACAAAGTGTTAGATGCGAATCAATAAGAAAGAAACAAGTACAACTCAATTGATGAAACAAAATTTAACTATGGAAGACTCATCAAGAACAAAATTTTAGCAGTTCAATTCTTAAAAGGAAGAACAAATCATTCCCCTAACCTGAGAAGATGATCCAAGGGACCTGGAACCTCGCCATATAACTTCAACAGTATTATCCTTTAGTCTCTTCGCTCAATCTTAGTAGTCAATGCGGGCAAAGAAGAGACAGTCAAATCCTAATTGCACAGGAGTTTGGCAAAAGAATATAAGTAAATCATGCAATATACATAGAACTTACGCAAAAAGACTCATTCATTTCTAGAGAAACTAAGATCTCATACTTCAGCAACCATAAAACAAAGAAGAATTCACAATGTCTGCATTTTTGTTCATCCCCCATTTTCAACTAGAAGCCTATAACAGAAGGTGATCACCAAGCATGAAATAGATTTCAATTTTTAAGGACAAAAGTTACATACCTATGCACCAAGCAAATAAGTTTGAACAGCAGAATGTCCAAAAGGATCAATCTACCAATCCACTATAAGAACCTGATTGAATTTCTTTTTGATATACCAATGGCCTAAAGTCGTCTGATCAATCAAGTCAGCGTAATGTGGGATGGCCTCATCATGCATAAACATCCCACCATTTCTTAGATGAAGCAAAGGCAAAAAGCTAAACAAAGAAAAGGGGGAAAAAACACCGGAAGATCAGTATCAGAACCAGCGCCGAGAACAACTGAAGCAACAAATCTCCACATGTAAGAATCCAATCAACTGACCCTCAGTTCTCAGTGCATTAACCATGTGTTACATGCAGATGCATGCAACCATTAAATTCATAATCAGTCACAAATCCGAGAGACCATTTCCCATTGAGTAACCAAATGTGGAAAGATAGTAACGAGAAAAATTCATAAAGCCGAATGTATATGAACTCAGGTAGCTCATTCACTTTAATCCTCATCGTTTCGCTTTGCCGTCTCCACCATCTTTGGAAAAAAGCCTTCAGGAAGCAAGAAAAAAAAAACGCATACCCAATCAAACCACCATTCCTCTTGACGCATTTGAAAACATCACTGAATTAAAAAGAAGAAGAAAAGAAGTACCATCATGACAAAAATGAACTTGCGATTCTTATCAACTTGCAACGCCGATATAACGAGTCCAGCTCGTTCTGCATGCAGGCTCCCCGCGAACCAATTCGAGCCAGCCGCCCGGTCAACCAATGCCGATTTCACCTCACGGATCAAATCAAGCAAAGCCCAGAAGTAGTAGGGGTGGAAATGGCACCGACGTAGTACCGGTCGATGGTCTTCAGCCAGCCGACGTCGTGGCGGGAGTGGGGACCAGGTGGACGTTGAGCTTGCCGGGGCGATCCAGGCTCTCATGGTGTAGGCCATGCGGGTGGAGATATCCGTGGCGGAGGGAGAGAAGGCCAGGGACAGGAGGGTGACGGCCACGAGGGCCTCCAGAACTGCGGCCGTTGCAGCCGCCATCGATGCTGCAGCAGAGGGCTCAGAGCATAGCAGTATGGAAGCAGTAGGAGAGAAGCGATGAGGATGGGAAGTCCCATTGAATGAAGACAGAGACAGAGAGACAATTTTCCAAAGAGAGAGCGTGGGCGGCAAATGGAGAGAGAGAAGGCAAAGAACGTGGCATTTAACGAAGAGAGAAGGGTGGCGAAAATGTGACTTTAAATATTGGTGGGCCCTGACTCCACGTGGAGCCACGTGTCAGATGCTGATTGGGCCGGCGCACGGTCACTTGGTGCGCCTGGCCCACCTAATATTTTCTCCACTCATGAAGTCAAATCGAATCTTTCCTCCATTTCTTTCCCCTCGAACAGGAACAACATCGATATTAATCAACATCAAGCGTGAAACGACAAAGATCCTACGCGCAAACATGGGCCCAACAGATCATTAAACACGCCTACCTCGGTTACTTCCTTCCAACCTTAATCAATTGGACAGGGAAAGAAAGTTGCACCAATATCTCTTTAGTTTTGTCACGATTAAGGACACTTTTGCTGCTTTCTCCGTACACTGATGCATCTATTTATATACAGTTGAAAATGAATTATGTTCATGGGAAAGGTCATTACTTTTTTATCTATAAGATCTTTGTAAGCAAGCAGCAAAAATTGACTTAAGGTTGAAGTTTCGGATGTATCAATTGCAATCCATCGGAAGGCACGCGCCCACTGAGGTTATGATATCTATTCCAATGATACTCTTCTGAGATCTTCCCTAATCTCTACCATTTTTATTTCGATTGATAATTAAAACTATTTTGCGGTAAGCTGCAATTCATGAATATGTAATTTCATGAACCATAATCAAGAAATATGGTATTTTATTCCCAGGATATGAAAGTGTATTTCATATTTTATGGAGCCTCAAGATTTTCAGCACTCCACTTTCCATGATGTACTTACACCCGATGTCATTATCTCAAAGAAATAAAGTTCTTCTTGAGCTTTGGGTACTTGGCTCACATCTGCTAAAGTGTGTACTGACTCGTCGTGCATTCGAATCCAAACTATCTTTATCCCCATAACATTGCAGCTGTGTTTTCACCAATATAAAGAGGTTGATAATAAATCTTTGGGCATTAAAATAAAAAGGTGCATAGACCTTTTAAACCTGTTTAGTTGGAAAAAGAAGAGCAAACGTTACTTGGTGGAATGAGTGAGGATGAAATAACTGAGAGTGGATGCGATCTGAAAGTTGGTGCACTTATTTGCACAAATTCATCAAACCTTCAAACAAATGACATTGGAATTCATTGAGCACGTGCTCATTTGACTACTATGAACATAAGACAAACAGTAATAGCATTAACCGATTAACCGATTCCAATTAGTAAATTCCGTATTTACTTCATAAACTCTAGCATATATCTTTAAAAAGCAAAAGACAAACTGCGAGATGCTTCATCAATTGTGAAATTTACATGGACCATATACAAATTTCTTGGATGTTTCTTGATACATGAAGGATGACTATGTGAATTGGCTGAGAACACCCCTTCTTCAGTGCCCACTCCGAGGTCTTGAAGTTATCTTGCAGATCATTCCCCACGGTGACATACACCTTCTCTGCTTCAGCATCCATCTTCCTTTTCCCGAACCTCTCAGTGATTCCCAAAGTTTTGAACACTGGACAAAAGAAAAATCAGACTCCGTCGATCTCGGGTTATATCGATAAGCCATGCTGGGTATTCCAAAATGTGATCGCGTGGCATCTCAGGCGAATGGGCCTGCAGTGTGAAAAATGAATCGGTAAAGCAAAGCGAAAAGGTGATGTCGAAGGTTTTGAATTTTCTGAGCAATGCTCGTGCGAGTCCCTTTCATGGTAGCCGAATTTTTCAAGGCTAGAGGTGGGGGATTCCTAACGCTATTCTCTTGTTAATTTGGACCCGAGTATGTCCCTAAACTGCTCTAATATGTTAAATTCTGTGGGTCATTGATGTCGAAGGTTTTGAATTTTCTGAGCAATTCTCCTGCGAGTCCCTTTCATGGGAGTACGGGGTGGCAAACAGATGGAGGAAGATCCGGAGTTAGTGGAGTCCTCTGATTAAACCCCCCTCCTCCTACTCCTCGGACACGACTCCTCGATCCAGATTCCACGAACGTCGTAGGAACTGATGTTCGTGTAGAACAAGGATGCAACAGTGGGTCTTATTTGGAAGGTCCAAGGTTGATTTCTTGTGCGGCAGATGGAGGGCGATCCAGCCGACTTCTCCTGGAGGAGAGGCGGACTATTTCCAAGTTAGGAAGGTCAAGAAAGTGATTGAGCTTGGTCTTTTGTCTAACCGTGTCTCTACTAAAATAATGACATTGTTTCTCTTTTTTCTGGAAACACAAAAGTAAGATTTTTTTTTTTATATTTTGTTTTTCTTTCCAAATTTATTCCCTAACCACTGATCTATAAAATTAACTGATGTACACAAACAGATTTCTTTTTTTTTTTTCTGTTTCGGGAGAAAAAAGAAAAAAGAATAGAGAATTAAACTAGTTATCAAATAGGCCCTTAATTGCAATTGTGCGTTTTCTTTCTTTTCCTTTTCGGCTGCTGACCGAATATGTTTGCCATGATTCTACCAATTTCTTTCCATCAGACCTCACTTCCTAATATGGCGGGATGATGACGTTTTCAGCTACGCCAAGCGAGGTGTTATCGAGCCCATCAAGAGGAATTAAGCTTCTGCGGGCGTAGTTCAAAATATAATTAAACTCAGAACTTCCTTTGCACCCGCAGAAAATAAATAATTGATGCTTTTTTAAAAAATATATAAATTCTTGTATTTTGGTAAGGGGTCGGGAGTGACCTCTAATTTTCTTTGCAATAGATGACCAAACATGTTGCCAAAGTTTAGGTGTTAACAATATAGACTACCATGCCATATGATATTTTATTAAAATTTTAATATTATTTATCAAAAGTTCAAGAATTTGCTCCATCAACTTAAAGTTCAGCCTTATTTCCAGAATAAATCAAATTTATTTTTAATGATACGGATCATCATCTAATGTAACTTAGAGCCAAGACTTTGTTCTCATCAACCTAGAAACTTATTATAATTTTAGTGCTACAGTATTTTTAGTACTAAAAATTTAAATGGAGAATGTGCACAATCATGGAATATGGCTTTTTAAACATTTAATTTTTCTTTTTATAACTTAGATGCAGGGATTTGTTCCATCAACTTGAAAATTTTTTGTCTATTGATATTTCAAAATAAAATCTTTATATACATAGATAATATATGCGTAACTTGACCCAAGCTAACACCAAAATAATATAGCCCATCAATCCCCGTGTCAAAGCACTCCTCTAAATGTCGCAAAATAACTCTTAGCAAATGATACAAATTACACATCAGTCTATAAATATATAATAAATCTATCAAGAATTATTGCAAAATTGCAATGACATAATTGTCAATTTTCAGCCGTGCATTTTTTTCCCAACTCGAAGTGTGTGTCTATATATATTATGTTTAGTTCTATTCCTAGTCCTAATCTATGAACATCAAAACACCCAATTCGACTATATCTGAAGTTATATGTGGTCATTCGTCAAAGATTTTTTTTTTATGAGAAATACTGTGTTTATTTATTATGTTAGCAATCCAGTGAGTAATCTCGACAATCAAATATAGCGTAATCGATATGATTAATTTTAGACAAAATTTCTTAACTTTAAATATATTCCTGAAGGATATAGAATAACTAAATTCATTAATCATTGATACAGGAAAATCTCTTCATCCTTTGAATTGTGCAACATATCTTTGTTGAGTTGCAATAGACTTACTGCAAATATATGAGGCTTCATCACAACATCAACAGGAGCATTAACTTGTGGAACCATTCCACACTAGCTTCAATATAATCAACCTGAAACTAGTCCGCTAGTGGCCTGCTTTATCATTAAACTATGTTTTGAGTTTGAAATGTGAAAGAAAACCAATCCATTTGGTGGATTTTGAATTGTTCGAATGCGGTGTGTGCTTTTAATCCAAGTTGAATTTTATTTCTTGGACGGTGGAACCTGTTTTGCTTTCTGCTGGAGAAGAGTCTTTAAGTTTGACCGGTTTGATTCCTTGGACTCTCTGTTTACATTGCGCATAGAGGAAAGAAACTCTATATATGAACTTGTGGGGTCAGTAAAAAGAAAAGGTAAAGGCGTGGGTTTTACTTTTCTCATCCCCTTTAACTGCAACCCCTCAAAAAGAAAAGAAGAAGATGGGAGTTCTCCTTCCAGCCACGCAGACGAAGAGGAAGAGGAAGAGGAACAACATAAAGAAATTGTCTGCAAATATACTCTTAACCGACATGAATTATTTTAAACAAAATTTCTTAACTTTAAATATATTCCTGAATGATATAGTTTAACTAAATTCATTAATTATTGACACGAAAAAAATCTTTTCAACCAAGAAAAAAAACTAAATTAAAAATTTTAAACTAATAAAGAAATCGCTCTGCAAAAACTAACCAAAAGTAGAACATACTAATAACAACACTCATGAACTTTTTAAGTTGCTTAATTTAAATGATTTGATTAAGAACATAAAAAAAAATATAGAGTGAATAGAGAAATGCATTTATTAAATATTTCAAAAAAATGGATAAGGACAGGCTCATACTTTATGTTTCGTAATACAGCTATTGTCTTTTTTATCTTCTCTTTAAATCCCTAAGGTTAATCTGGGAACAATAGATGAAAATACCTTCAATTATATTCTTAAAGAATCCCGCTAGGATAACGGCCACAAATTATTCTACTTGTAATGGACAACGGGAATACTGGAGCCGTGATATTGATCAAGAATAGAAAACTTCATGGGAAATTGACCAACTTTATTAGCCAGAGAATATTGCTCCCAAATAATACAAAGATCATGCTTAATAATTCTGAAAAGGAGGAAAGGAATGAATAGGTGATAGACATGCTGACACACCTTTGGATTGGTAAATTTGACTAATGATAACTGAGTTTTAGCTGATTTCTCATTCAAGCAACTGAATTTCAATTTTTTGATTACCCAATGTTTTTTTTTCCTTTTTTATATAAGGGATGCACTATGATTTTGACGGTATTTTTAAATTTCATTACTTAAATACTGATAGAATGGCCACGTAACAATGATATCTTGTTGAAAGAATTAGCTACATATTTATAATGCCAATATTCTTCGAAAAAGTAATTAGATTTGATCAAAGTGTATAAAATGAAAAAAAAAAATTGAACATATAGTGAATTCCAGCGATTCAAGAAAATTTGGTGACATTGAGGGATAGTAACTTTGAATATGAATGGCCACATCTGGGAATATTGATATTGGTAAATTTGAGAATGATATAAATAGACATGAATCTAAAAAACATAATTCTTTAGTATGTCAAATGAAAGTATAAGAAAAAAAAAAAATAAATGTATAGGATTTTGTACTCCCACATCGAATTTGACCCCTTAAAGTGTATTGCTAATCCTATAATCATTAGACCCGAGGATCCTTCTCACAAAACAACAAAGGCGAAAAGGCATTCAAAGGCAGCGGAGCAATGTCAAAAAATTCATATTATAGTGAGCGGAGAGATGACTTGGAGTAGGGGGAGGGCTTAAAATTGAATTTCTATTATAAATACGTAAAGCGAGCTTGCATTGCAGGTGAACTCGGTGCGGTTCTTTCTTTACTTTGCTTTTGGGGTGTTTCAATGGCAAACTCTAGTAAGATGATCCAACTCAACAGCAACCTTTTCTCCCGTTTTTCTCCTCCATTGTATCCAAGCCTCAGAAACAAGAGAGCATCGCAATTCCAACTGCAATTTCCTCCCATCTCTTTGCCCTCTTTCTTTCCCCTCCACTTCTCTTATCTCAAACATAGCATAACAACCAGGCCACAACTCTTCTTTGCCCCCTCCTCCATCCCTCGGTGGATTCATGATGCATTCATCTGTTATAAACAGACTGACACGTGCAACTTTGTGGGCCATCTCCACAATGCTCTCGAGCGGAACAAGATAAGGGTCTTTGTTGACCATGGTCTGAAAAGAGGACTAGAGATTGCACCAGCAATCAACAAAGCGATAGAGCAGTCGAGGAGCGCCATCGTGGTCATCTCTCATACCTTTGCCTCCTCACCGTGGTGCCTGGACGAGCTGGATAAGATCCTCGATTGCAAGGAAAAGAAAGGCCAGCTGGTGTTCCTCATATTCATCGACATTGACCCCAGAGAGATGCGCGAGCAGTCCGGATCATTCAAATGGATTGGCCAAAGCGAGAAGGGTTTTGGGCAGGAGAATGCTGACAAGGTCCAGAGGTGGAGAGACGCTCTCCGAAAAGCCGGCAATCTCTCCGGTTGGTCTCTCGGAAACAGGTACTTACTTTCTCTCTTCCTCAATCGTTTTCTTGAGAGGATACCTAAAGGAAGTTTCTTATTTTATCCATTAAACAACAGAACTTCTTAAAGTCCAATCTTTGGTCTATGGGCAGTAGGAAAATTTGGAAATGTTTGGAATCCTTTTACTTGGAATTGAACTCTTCTATGATAGCAATCCCATTCTATTGTTTGGCTCGTGAAACACATTTACATCGATGCTGTAGCATATTTTCAGATACAATTTCGATATTTACAGCTTGCAGGAAAACAAGGAAAAACAACATTTTGTAAAAACTTTGATTGTTGAAGTTACACTCTTTAACACCATCTGTCATCTTCTATAATCAACCTTTTTTCTCGCATTTATTAGATTTTACCCCAGAAGCATATGTTTTAGCATATGCTGATTTCGTCCATAGATAGCAAATTTTAGAAGTGCTAAGCTGGATAGAACGATAGATAACCTTCTGTTGAGAGTTAAAGGAAGAGAAAAAGAATTGATCGATGTCCCGTTTCCTCCAGCTGTAACCCTCATCTAATACCTAATATTTCATAACTAAACAAACAAACAAACAAGTTTATTCTCCTCACTTCTTCCTCAAGCATGAAGAGATCTCTAGAGAACAATGGTTTTCGCCATTGCCAATCTCCTTCACGCATCATTTCCCTCACTTACTCTGAGTCCCATTGTTGAAATCACACAAGTGGTGAATTCCAAGGCATATGAGCTTCTTTTTCTATAGGAGGTTCTCAGGAGTTCCCTGCTTCTTTTTGTTAATATTAAAGAAAACGGAAGTCCACGATTCCAGACATCTTCCACAGCCAATAGAGGGTAAACCCTAGCTGTGATGCAAACCCTTCGCTTCACCCCCAAAACTCTCCGCTATGGAATGACCTATCTGTCAAAAGCAAAAAAGAAGGATAAAAAAAAATTGTCAGTCTTTGTATTGTTTCGACTGTGGTACCTAGCTAGGGTTTAAAAGAACGTTCAGCCTCCAGTTTGTTTTTCTTCTATCTAAGATTGCCCGCTCTTAAAGAGCTCTCTCTCTCTCAATCAAATTTCGATATTATTTCCTTTTCAGGCCAAGAAACTTTCTGCAGTGGAACCTCTTTTTCGGTGAGCTTAGAGAATTTTTTCATAAACTTATAACTATCCCTCTTCTTTTAATTTGTTGCTTAAAGGATTAGGCAAAGGCTTTTTCTCTTGTTTGTTTCAGAAATGTATCATTTCCAATCAACTTTAAAGTAGCAGAAACAAGAGAGGAAGATATGCCATTTTTATAAGAGCTCATGTCAACTTCTCACATGCCTCTATTTTCTGTTATATCGGATAGTAAATTAGAATAGATGGATGGCACTTCTAAGTTCAAGATTATAACCTTATTGACCTATTTTCATCTTTTACAAGCACGAATAACTAATGTCACACCTTTTATTTGTTGAAATTTGCAGACTTGAAGCTGAATTCATCCAATCTGTTGTGGAGAAAATCTCAAGAAGACTGAGTTGCTCATACACGAGCCTGCTTGCTTCCCATCTGGTCGGGTTAGATTCTCAGGTAGAAGCCTTGCTCTCCTTACTACAATTAGAGGTTGAGGAGGTCCGAATCCTGAGAGTTTCCAGCACTAGGGGGATAGGTAGGACTACAATTGTGAGAGCTTTGTACCATCAAATTGCAGATCAATTTGATAGGAGTTGCTTTCTTGCGAATGTGAAGGATATAACGAACCAAGATGGACTCATCAAAATGCAAGAGACCCTTTTTGCCGATATTCTTAGTGATGGAGTTTTGGAATTTGGCAACGATATTCATGTGGTAACAAACTTCATGAGGAGTAAGCTTCACAACAAGAGGGTTTTATTGGTGTTTGATGATGTGGAAGGGTTGTTGGATCCACTAAGCCACCTAATTGAGACAATAAACTTAGGCTTGGGAAGTAGAATTATTTTGATCCCCCAACAAGAAGAAACCTTAACTGGTGTAAGTGGGGAAATCTTTAAGGTAAGACCATTGAATGATGATCAAGCTCTAGAGCTTTTTAGTTGGAATGCATTCCGAGAAAGATATCCCAAAAATGATTATAGGATGCTCTCAAATTGCTTTGCCAGTTTTTCTAAAGGGCTTCCTTTGATACTCATTGTGATGGGTTCTTACTTAAATGGAAAAAGTGTAAAGGAATGGCAAGAAGTGTTTGATCGACTAAAAGAAATCCCTCAAGGAAAGGTTCATGAAATTCCGAGGATTGTTATCGATGGCTTAGAGGCCAACGAGAGGATGATTTTTCTTGACATTGCGTGTTTTCTCAATGGATATGACAAAGAAGAGCTCATCAAGTCCCTAAACCAATGCGGCGCCCTCACTAATAGTGGGATTGAAATTCTAGCTCAAAAGTCGCTCATATACATTGATGAAAATAACAAAATATGGATGCATGATTTGCTTCAGGAAATGGGTAGAGAGATTGTGATTCAAGAGTGCCCTAATAACCCCAGTATGCGAAGCAGAATATGGTGTCACGAGGATGCTCTACAAATAATTAGGCAAAACTCGGTAAGTTTTAGCATGTCCTAAAGAAAAACTAATTTGAATGCATATGTATATCTTATTTTTGTGGACTTCACATTTACACTTGGTTTAGAAAACTTTAGATAGCATAATTAGGAGAGACACAAACACAATTTTAATTATTGCCACTGAGGGTTCAAGCAAAACATTAGGGTTTTAGATATTATTCTGTACTTTGTTAATCTTATCTTTAAAGAGACAGCGTTTATGGTCAAATTGACAGTTATATAACTTATTATAAATCCTCACATTTGCCCTTTCATCATAAGATGAACATATTTTCATTTAGAAACTGCTTGTGTTATAATGGTTTTTAGACCAGCATGGTTTCAAAACAAATTTAAACATTGTCGTTAGAGTTAGACTTGTTATTGTTTTTCTGTTCTTTCTTTCAAACAACATAGACAACTGTTTATGTTCAAGTGCTCGCAACATGCATAAATATTTTTATTGTGCTCTAACAGGGAACAAGTGCCATTGAAGGCATTAAACTAGACAAGACAGACATACAAGACCTGATTTTGCATGCTGCCTCGTTCAAAAAGATGAAGAAGCTTAGGCTATTTATGATGGCTGATCATGTCGCTCACTGTGGACCGACCGGATATCTATCAGAACAGTTGCGGATGCTTTTCGCGAGGAACAGCGGTATTATGCTCGTGTGTTGGGAGGCGCTGGTGAAGAGAGTTTCCAAGTTCTGGTCTGGCGGAGCTTGAAGATCAAGATCAAACGGACGCGAGGGGCGGCATGGACATAAACTCCTAAAGAATACAGAGACCAAGAAACGACAAGGGTTGACCTTCGCGAAGATAAGACTTCCCTCCACCGCCACAATTCTATTCACGTGGATCCAATATGGACTTTTGCTCATTAGGCCAGTTTAGATGTCTAATCAAAATGCTTTGCACGATTATTTGATAAAGGCTACGTCTCTCTCTCATTTTCTTTTGCGAAAGACACCAAAGCGAGAGGTTTTCTTGGGCCATTAGGAAAAGTGCTTTAGGGCCTCTCTCTCTCTCATATTTTCTTTTACCAAGGACACCAAAGCCTGAGGTAGATTAAATATTGTGTTAGAACAATGAGATCTTTCAATCACATGAACATGATATAAAATTAATACATACAACGTACCCAAGTCAAATGAATCCATCCATAATCCAAGAAGAGAAGATGTCTTCCTGTAGGTATGAATCTTCAGTTGTGTAAGTTTTTCTCTCTTCAATTTTGTGGAAATAGCGGAAGTGTAATAATAGAGTGCATAATCTCCACCAAAGAGAGACCTTACATGGAGATAGTGATAGGACCAACTCTAAAAATGTCAAATCTCAACCTTCCATCAAGGTTTAAAATATAGGTTCTACATGTCTAATTTGGATGCCACAACATATTGCTCATAATATATTTAACTAAGGTCTATTTGGTAACACTCCCGTGAACAACTAGTTCTGTTCTTTTGTTCTCGGGAGCAGATTTGGAACAGAAATGCGTTTGGTAAATTTTTTGTTCCCAGGAACAAATTTGTTCCAGGGAATAGATTTGGAGTAAAATCAAGAAGCAAAAAAAAAGTTGCTTCTTGCTTTCGAAAACAATTTTGAGAATCAATTGTTTTTTTTTCTCTTCTCTTATTTTCCCTTCCCTTTCTTCTTCTTCTTTCTCTTCCTCCTCCCACCCCATCACCGCCCCTGGGCCACCGCCGATGAGTGGCCGGGCGAGGTCCGGCGAGCTCGCCGAAGCCTCGCTAGGCCACTGACGAGCTCCCCGGAGCCTCGCCAGACCACCGGCAAGCTTGCCGGACCTCACCTAGTCGCTCGCCAGCCACCATTGGTGCCGGCGGCCAAGAGGAAGAAGGGGAGAAAAAAGAAAAAGAAAAAAAGAAATTATAACAAAAAGTATTAAAAATTAAAAATAATCAAAAGATAAAAAAAATTTACCAAACGCATTTCTATTCTCGGAGTAAAAATTTTAAACAGTTTATCAAACTCCTTAAATATTCAGAAATTGTTCTTGGGAGTAGAATAAAAAAAAAATATTTCTGATCAGAAATTGTTCCTAGGAGTAGAATCGATATCAAACACACCCTAAATTGGGCAGTCATGATAAATTGTCTATAATATATTTAATTAAATTGGCCATATATCAAATATTAAATAAGAGACCTGATAAGCTTCATAAATGGGTTGGACTTCGTCACTAAGCGCCCACCTTAGATGTGAATTGATGGGAGCATAAAAAGCAAATTGAAAAAAATTCAGTCCACCCACTACTCGCGGCCCCTTGGTGGGTGTCCACGTAGTAAATATTCAATTAACATGACTCTTAGGCTTCTTTCGACGGTCACGCCAGTTGTATTTGACTGAATTTTTGCTCAAGAGACTTGATTAATTTTTTTGGTGCGAGTAAAAGGACTATTTTCTTTTTTTGAAACAATATAGACAACTATTTATGTTCAAGTGCTCGCAACATGCATAAATATTTTTATCGTGCTCTAACAGGGAACAAATGCCATTGAAGGCATTAAACTAGACAAGATAGACATACAAGTCCTGATTTTGCATGCTGCCTCGTTCAAAAAGATGAAGAAACTCAGGCTATTTATGATGGCTGATCATGTCCCTCACTATGGACCGGCCGGATATCTATCAGAAATGTTTTGAATGCTTTTTGCGAGGAACAGCGGTATTACGCTCGCGTGCTGGGAGGCGCTGGTGAAGAGAGTTTCCAAGTTCTGGTCTGGCGGAGCTTGAACATCAACATCAAACGGATGCGAGGGGTGGCATGGACATAAACTCCTAAAGAATACAGAGACCAAGAAACGACAAGGGTTGACCTTCGCGAAGATAAGACTTCCCTCCACCGCCACAATTCTATTCACGTGGATCCAATATGGACTTTTGCCCATTAGGCCAATTTAGATGTCTAATCAAAATGCTTTGCACATTTATTTGATAAAGGCTACGTCTCTCTCTCATTTTCTTTTGCAAATGACACCAAAGCGAGAGGTTTTCTTGGGCCATTATGAAAAGTGCTTTAGGGCCTCTCTCTCTCTCTCATATTTTATTTTACCAAAGACACCAAAGCCTGAGGTAGATTAAATATTGTGTTAGAACAATGAGATCTTTCAATCACATGAACATGATATAAAATTAATAAATATAACGTACTCGAGTCAAATGAATCCATCGATAATCCAAGAAGAGAAGATGTCTTCCTGTATGTGTGAATCTTCAATTGTGTATGTTTTTCTTTCTTCAATTTTGTGGAAATAGCGGAAGTGTAATAATAGAGTGCATAATCTCCACCAAAGAGAGACCTTACATGGAGATAGTGATAGGACCAACTCTAAAAATGTCAAATCTCAACCTTCCATCAATGTTTAAAATATGGGTTCTACATGTCTAATTTGGATGTCACAATATATTGCTCATAATATATTTAACTAAATTGGGCAGTCACGATATATTATCCATAATATATTGAAAGAAGGCGATATGTGTTTCTAGGAAACATGTATTTTCTGTTCTATCCCTTGTACAAGTATATGCTAATATTTATAATACAAAAGGAAATAAGGAAAAAATAAAGACAATTACATATGATTACATTTTCGTATTCTTTCTTCAATTATCCATGACTGAGGATCAATTAGAATCAGAATCGAGGATGGAATCAATTCCTTCTCCAACATATATTTAACTAAATTGGCTATACGTCAAATATTAAATAATAGACCTGACAAGCTACATAAATGGGTTGGATCTCGTCAAGTCTAATATATTTCCTACTAAACGCCCCACCTTGGATGTGAATTGATGGGAGCATAAAAAGCAAATTGAAAAAAATTCAATCCACTCACTACTCGCGGCCCCTTGGTGGGTGTCCACGTAGTAAATATTCAATTAACATTACTCTTAGGCTTCTTTCGAAAGTCACGCCAGTTGTATTTGACCGAATTTCGTGCTCAAGAGACTTGATTAAATTTTTTAGTGCGAGTAAAAGGACGTTGTAAGAAAAGTGAAGACTACAGGGACTTGCTTTTGATAGAAAAGTGGAGGCTACAGGGACTTGGCCGCAGAGGTAGATCTCCGTCTCTCCCAATCCTCTTGAGAGGAAACGATTCCACGATCCAATGAATGAAGATGATAGCTTTAGAGTATGAATGATAACCATTCTGACCAGAAATTAATTTCTGGAACAGAAATTGATTTTTCTATTTCTACTTTTGAATGAGTTTCTGGACAAAAAAACGTGTTTGATAACGACAAAAAATTTCTATTCTTAGAATAAAAAATTCGTTTGATAATCAAAAAAATTTTACTTTTCTAAGTGGCGGCGATAATGGGAGGAGCGGCGACCGCGGCGGCGGCTGTGGCGAAGGCGTCCGGCGTCCATCGGTCGCCGGCGGGGGTGGTGGTGGTGGTGGTGAGCAGCAAATGGAAAAAAACTTATTCGGGTGAGAAGTAAGAAAGAGAGAAACAATTTCTGATTTCTATTCCAGAAATAGAAAAGTAAAATTTTTTTTTTTTTGATTTCTATTCCAAACTTATTTCTAGAATAGAAATTTGTTCCAGAAATATAAATGAAATTTTTTTTACCAAACGGATTTCTATTCCAGAAATAGGTCCGGAATATAAATCTATTCCAGTAACAGAAACAGAATGGTTATCATGCGCAGCCTTAACTGCTGTAAACGATTCCATGACATCTCCGATTCTTCCTCAAACTGATTGGAGGTGTCCTTGACAAATTCCAGAAATGTCCAGCCTTTTCCCTCGTTGGAATCCATACACTTGCGTTAACACTTGATAGAGGGATGAAGATTAATAAAGAAAACGAGTTGGACTTTAAGCTCGTTTGTTTATCAGAAAATAAATAATTAAAAAAATATTTTTTCAAAAAAATCTCTTATATCACTTTAATGTAAAATACGTTCATCCCCGATAATAATTAATGTTTTAACAATTTCTTGAACAGTGAAAAAATTTTCATTCAATTATTTTTGTAAGTGACAAAAGTTATCAGTTTTAAAAATATATTTTTTAAATCATTCAACTTTGATAAAAGAAACGAACTCTTAGTTGATTTTATTTTAGCACCCCCCCCCCTCCCCCCTCCTCCTCTTACATCACTCCTCGAGCGCGTGAGAGAGGGAGGCTAGAGGATTTTCTTGGAAGTCTCTAATACTAGTTCCACGAACGTTGATTGAGATTGGTCTTTTGTCTAACCGTGTCTCTACTAAAATAATGACATTGTTTCTCTTTTATTTTCCGGGAAGAAAAAAGTACTTTTACTACTTAAATAGTTTAGTTAAACTAGAAACTCAAGTATTTAATAATTTGAAAATACCTTCAAATATATTCTTAAAGAAGTAGTGGCAATAAAGATCATTCGAAATTTCCCTCACTTAAGCTGCCGTTGTCCTAGCAAGGTTCTTTAAGAATATATTTGAGGTTCTTTAGGAGTAATTTTCTTTTACTACTTAAGTACTTGAGCTGCCCCTGAATACACAAATCCAGAATTTCCTTTCGAGGTGAGAACCCCCAACAATAGAACAGATAATTGAATAAAAAGGCATAAAATATAGTGCAAACTAGGTCATTAACCTTAAAAAAAGAAAAAGACTGGATGCTTTGCCATTTGGTTAAATTGAAGATTATTTTTTATATCTTTGACCATTAGAGGATTTTAAGATTTTAAAGGATCCGTGACAAAATTTCAACAGGTATCAATGGGATTCAGGGTCAGGGAAATCTGACATGACACTTATGTGAGAATATGATGAGTGACTTTGCAAGTTTTATCAAAATAAGGATCCCTCTTTCTTAAGCTCTCAATTAACCCCGCACGATCAAAAAATCGGAAACAGAATGTTCTAGTCGTTGGCGAGAAGAGAGAAAAAAAATTAAAAAGAAGAAGAAGAGCGATTGGACCAGTCGGCTTGGTCTGAGTCGTCGCAAGTCAAAAAGGGGAATAAAGAAAAGGAAGAGGAGAAAATAGTTGGGGGGCGGAGTAAACGCAAAACACCACCCTCTGCTGCCGCCGCCTCCTCCCTCCCTCCAAACTTTTTTTTTTATATTATTTTTATTTAATTTTATATGATCTCAATTGATTAACATTTAAATGAGACATGTACTACAGTTAACAAACAAAACTAGATAGGTCGATCGGAATGATTCATTTGATATTATGGATGACTTTACAATTAATTCCAATTAAATCGTTGAATCGACTAATCGGGTCTATTTTTCACATTCATAGGAGTTATGTTTCTGCTTTACGAATATGATATTTTCTAGGCATTTTTGATATTATCAAGTGCTATTCCTATTTTGGCATTTATAATTTCCAGAATTTTAGCCCCGATTAGCAAAGGGCCAGGGAAACTTTCAAGTTATGAATCAGGTATAGAACCAATAGGTGTTGCTAAGTTACAATTTCAAATCCATTATTATATGTTTGCTCTAGTTTTTTGTTTTTGATGTGTGTGTTTATATATATATATATATATATATATATATATCAAAGGGGTTGGTACGTGCGAGGGTGTGTATGGGAGAACAGTGAGGGGGTGAAGTGCCATAATCTATTGTATCCATTCTTAAAGATACAATAGATTAAGAAAATACCTTCAAATATATTCTTAAAGAACCTCGCTAGGATAACGGCACCCTCGCTTCCAATTAGTGACCGTGCAACTCGGACCACAAATATATATATTTTTTTGTCGGTACTGCGATCACAAATTACTCTGCTTATAATGGTGATGTTTTTCAAGAATAGAAAACTCCATGGGAAATTGACCAAACTTTATTGACAGGTCAGTATTGCTCCAGAATAATTTAATAATTTGAAAAAGAAGGCTAGGAATACATAGGTGATAAACGTGTTCGCATTTCTCTGAATTGGTAAATTTGACTAATCACCACTGAGTTTTGGCTGGTTTCACGTTCAAGCAAATGAATTTCAATTTTTTAATTACCAAATGCACCATAATTTTGACCAGTATTTGACAAATTTCTTTAGTAAAATACTGATGCAATGGCCACGTAACAAGGACATCACCTCAAAAGAACTAGCCACATATCAATTGCATTGATATTCATAAAAAAAAGTTAATTATAAGGAATGGTAACTTCTAACATGGATTGACACATTTAGGAATATTGGTATTGATAAAATCGACAACGATATAAATTGGCATGGATTCAAAATACATAATTCTTGAGCATGTCCAATAAAAGTACAAGATTCTGTACTCACACAGCGAATTCGACACACGAAAATGTATCACCAATCTTCTAATCATTACCCCTTATTGCAGATTTGCATTTTGCAGTGCACTGAAACAAGAAGAAGTAATGGCAGTAAAGATCATGTGGCTAACTCTTGATCAACGTCATAGACTCACATTAATCAAACCACGTAAAGGTAAAAAAAAAAAATTTGATATGAGAAAGCATATGAATGAAGAAGTACAGGATGCCAAATTTTATTGTCAATACCATTTTAGTCACAATTAGTACGTCTGCCCGCGTGTTGCAAGAAACGATTTAGAGTATATACTGTAAGATTCACTATAAGCAAATTTCATGTACCCAAAAACCTATTTCGCATTAAGGTGCTATGAAGGAAAATAAATGTATTATGTCAACATAAAGAAATGATATACTGCGCTCATAGGATGCCAAGCAAAAGGGAAAGAAAACTCACAATAAAGTTGGTGAGAGTTGATTTTAAGATTTTATGGGGAAGTAAGATGGAAACGAAATCCATGCAAAACTCAAATATAAACATTTTTAAGATCAATGTCCTTGTTCTTCAAATTTTTGAAACTCTCATACAATGATAGGAGTCACCATGTCTATTCTATCGTATATAGTTAAAGTTATAGCTGAAAGAATGGTTCTTCCTATGTTTTCCGTGTGGCACTTCACTTTGTCTCTATTATTACAACATGGCAAGTCTATCACATAAAAAGACACATGATATAATTTTGTCACATGACCCATATTCGATCAATAACCTTTTAGTTCAATAATTTGTCATTTCTAAACTTCTATCGGTTATTGAATTTTGTCATAACCAAAGTAGAAACTACAACAAAATTAATATGAGAAGAATGAAAGAATATACAGATTTGTATTCTCAACTTAAAAAGTTTGTTCTACTTTTCGTTAGTTTTATGTTTTTTCTAAAGGGAGTATATATCCTTTTTCTTTAATCTCTTATTGAGTTTACACCATAAGGAATAATGAATAAATTAAAGAAATTGTCTTCAAATATACTCTTAACCGATATAATTAATTTTGAACAAAATTTCTTAACTTTAAATATATTCCCCAGTGATATAGTTCAACTAAATTCATTAATCATTGATACGGCAAAATCTCTTCATCCTTAGAATCGTACGTTGTAACATATCTTCGTTGAGTTGCAATAGACTTACTGCAAACAAATGAGGCTTCATCACAACAACAACACGAGGATTAACTTGATTATGTGGAACCATTCCACACTGGCTTCAGTATAATCAACCTTAAAATAGTCCCTTAACAGCCTGCTTTGTTGTTAAATTATGTTTCGAGTTTGAAATGTGTACGAAAATTGACCCGTTCGAAGGATTTTGAATTGTTCAAATTCAATGTGTGCAGTCAAATTTGGATTTCTCAGGCGGCGAACTTGTTTTTGCTTTCTGTTGGACAAAAGTATGTATGTTTCGCCGGTTTGACTTCTTGGACTCTCTGTTTACATTGTGCGTAGAGGAAAGAAACTTGGACCTGGATAGATTCTTAAAAGGTTCAAGAGAAAAAATCCTATTTTTGTCGTAAACTTGTGGGGTCGGTGAAAAGAAAAGTAAAAAGGCGTGGGTTTTATTTTTCTCATCCCCTTCGACTGCAGCCCCGCAAGAAGAAAAGAAGAAGATGGAGTTCTCCTTTTAGCCACGCAGACGAAGAGGAACACCATAAAGAAATTGTCTTCAGATATATTCTTAACCGATATGATTTATATTAAACAAAATTTCTTAACTTTAAATACATTCCTGAATGATATAGTTTAACTAAATTCATTAATTATTGATACAGCAAAATCTCTTCATCCAAGAAAAGGAAAAAATAAATTAAAAATTTTAAACTAATAAAGAAAATCGCTTTATAAAAACTAACCAAAAGTAGAACAAACTAATAACAACACTCATTAATTTTTAAAGTTGTTCATAAAAAAAATAGATTGAAAAAATAAATGCACATATTAAAAATTTCAAAAAAAAAATGGATAAGGACAAACTCTTACTTTATGTTTCGTAATACAGCTATTGTCTTTTTTTATCTTCCACTTAAATCCCCGAGTTTAATCTAGGAACAATAGATAAAGAAAATACCTTCAAATATATTCTCAAAGAATCCCGCCAGGATAACGACCACAAATTATTCTACTTGTAATGGGCAACGGGCTGTAGAGCGGCGATATTGATCAAGAATAGAAAACTTCATGGAAAATTACCAATTTTATTAGCGGGTCAATGTTGCTCCAAAATAATACAAAGATAATGCTTAATAATTATAAAAAGAAGGAAAGGAATTAATTGGTGATAGATATGCTAAAATACCCTTGGATTGGTAAATTGACTAATGATAACTGAGTTTCAGCTAATTTCATGTTAAGAAAGTAAATTTCAATTTTTTGATTAGCCGATGCTTTTTTTTCTTTCTTATGCAAGGGATGCACTGTGATCTTGACGTTATTTGATAAATTTCTTCACTTAAATACCGATACAATGGCCACGTAACAATGATATCTCTTTGAAAGAATTAGCTATGTATTCATCACATTGGTATCCATCGAAAAGGTGACTAGATTCAATCGAAGTGTATAAAATGAGAAAAGAAAATATGAACACGTAGCGAATTCGAGCAATTTAGGAAAATTTGGTGACATTGAGGAATAGGTAACTTCTAACATGGAATATTTTTTTTTTTTTGATAAGGTAAGTATATTAAGCTTTCAACCAAAAGATCTTGTACAGAAAAGAGGTCCACGGCACTGCAATCACTCTTCGGGACAACATGTCTCAGAGTGAGGGGGTACCGTAAACGCACGGGGAAGGGAAAATTACAACTTCACAAAGGAGCCTAGGTGGCCCTACATAAGCCTCGTCGTACCTGAACTAAAAATACAATGGTCTATCTCCCAACTCCTCTGCATTCTTCTATTACATGGGTTATCCTCCACTCGCTTAAAAGCTATGGCTTTTTCCTTGACCGCCTTACAAAGGTATTGTTTCAAGGCCGGGAGATACAGAGTGTGCGCTCTGAAGAGGATATCATTTCTAGTCTTCCAGATTATATAACATAGAGCACCAAAGGAGAACCGAGCAATCTCCTTAGAGAACCCACTACCTGATAGTGAGTTGATAGCCCAAAGAAGATTGTCTGTCCATGAAGAGTTATACCAAGGAAGATTGCATTTAGAAGCCCAAAACAAGGCTAGAGAGTTGGAGGTACCACAGTCAAAAAATAAATGGTCAACCGAGTCGGGTTGAGTATTACAAAAAGGCGCATACCACATTTGAGATCCTCCCATAAGACATAAGGAGTACCTGGGTTGGCAGACGGTTCTTGACAATCAGCCAAAGACAAAATTGGTAGCGAGGAATAATGGCCTTGTTCCATATGAAGGCTGCCCATTGCACCAAGTGAGATCTTTTGCGAATAGCATCCCATGCCGAAGCCATCGTAAATTTACCTGAGGGGTCCTCATTCCAGGTGAAGGAGTCCTGGCCTTGGGCCGGGGGGGGACCATAATTTGCCAAGATATAAGCTCTTGGCGAAACGATTGACCCAAGGGGGTGTATAAGCTTGCCACTTTAGCTTGCCTATTGAGATCCGAATGATATATGAAAGAGTCCGAGACGAGCGAAGAGAGCGGGCCTATATCGAGCCAAGGATCAAACCAAAGTGAAGTGGTTAATCCATCCCCTATCTTCCACTTGAAAAGGGGAAGGGATTCACCTCTCAGGGCAAGGATTTTCCTCCAAGCCCAAGAACACTTGGTAGGAGGATTAGAAGTCCAGAACTCCTTATTTTTGAGATGTATGGCGTGAATCCATTTGCACCAGAGGGACTCTTTATCAGTAAAGAGGTTCCATATGTGTTTCATCATGGCAGCTTTATTACTGTCGCGAATCCTGTGGATACCTATGCCCCCTTCTTGTTTGGGGAGGCAAACATCCTCCCACGACACTTTTGAGCCTCCCGGGCCCATGGCCGGCCCCTTCCATAAGAACTGTCTACAGATTTGCTCTATTCTGTATACTACTGAAGAAGGCAGCCAGAAGATGGATGCCCAATATATATGGATTGCGTGCAGGACTGATTTAACTAGCTGCAGTCTTCCCGCAAAAGATAGAAAGCGATGTGTCCATGATTGGACTCTAGCAGTTAGGAGACATACCAGGGCGTGGCAATCCACTTTTTTCAGCCTCAAGGTAATGATGGGTACACCCAAATAGCGAACCGGAAATGTACCCAGTCTAAAGCCAAACATTTGTAATATTTGATCTCTAACCTCCAGTGAGCCCCCGGAGATAAAGACTTCACTTTTGCTGGCATTCGGTGTCAATCCGCTCTAAGCAGAGAACATGTCAAGCCCATCCTTGATGCATGAGATAGAGTCTAGTCTCGCTTTACTGAACAAAAAAACATCATCAGCGAAGAAGAGATGAGATAGGCAAGACGCCCTACATCTCCAATAGTAGCAGTATTCTGGTCGCCGAGTGTGGAAGTTTATAATCCCTGTGAATACCTCCATGGCCAAGGTGAAGAGATAAGGGGACATGGGGTCGCCTTTACTCAAACCCCGCCCACTAGCAAAAAAACCATGAAGTTCGGCATTCATGGCAATAGAGAACATCGGAGTGCGAACACATGTCATTATTAGATGAGTGAAGTGATTTGGAAACCCAAATGCCCGAAGGGTTGTTTCCAAGAAGTCCCAGTTTAGAGTGTCGTAAGCCTTCTTGAAGTCAACTTTAACAGCACATTTCGGAACATACGACTCGGTATGGAACCCACAAAATAGCTCTTGAGCAAGGAGAATATTGTCAGTAATTCGCCTCCCTTTTACAAATGCAGTTTGAGCTGGACTGATGATATCCGAGAGGACATTCACCATACGTTTCGAAAGAAGCTTAGAGATACACTTGTATATGGAATTACAACATGCAATAGGCCGGTAATCTGACACTGAGGTGGCATTGGGAATTTTAGGTATCAAAGCAATGATAGTATTATTGATTTCCTTTAGCATGCATCCAGAATCAAGGAAATCCAAGACCGCGTCAGTTACTGAGGGACCCACTATGTCCCAATTCTTTTTAAAAAAATCCGCATTATACCCGTCAGGGCCCGGGGCTTTATTCCCAGCAATGGAGAACATGGCATCATAGACCTCTGATGGAAGGAAAGGTTGGGATAGGAAAGTAACCTGGTCCTCATTGAGTGGAGTCTGTATGACCTCTGTGATCTCCTGAACGGATGGTCTCAAAGGCACCTCAACCGGGGCTAGGATCTCCTGGAAGTATGAGACAAATACCCGTTGGACATCCCCCATGTTAGTGATCAAGAGACCAGAATTATCCAAGACTGATATGATCCTATTACGTAGGTGCCGATGGGTGACTAATTGGTGAAAAAATTTGGTGTTCGAGTCTCCCTCCTTGAGCCACCTGATTCTTGACTTTTGCCTGAAAAGCGATTCCTCATGGGATCTGAGCTTATAGTAGTTCTTGATATGAAAATGCTCTAAGTCCACCAGTTCCCTATTAAAAGGGTCTAGGAGCAGGGCTTCTTGAGAAGAGATAAGAGCCTCTTAGCTTCCGGATGCTCTCGCAAAGTAATATCGAGAAGGCTTCTCTATTGAGAGTCTTGAGGTGGCCCTTAAGGAGCTTGAGACGACCATAGAGCCTGAACATGGGTGAACCCCTTAAGTGTGTTTGCTAGACCTGGGAAACAATCGAAGAGAAGTCTGGATGTGTCATCTACATATTGAAAAACTTGAATGGCGAGCGCCGGGGGTTGGGTGCAAGAATCCTCACTACCATTGCCGTGTGGTCCGATATGCCTGGGGCAAGGAATGACGCTTCTGAATAGGAGAATATGGTACACCAAGAATTATTGACAAGAACACGATCTATTTTCCGTTGTTTCCTGTTAACACCTGAGGAAGATGACCAGGTGAACCGGAAGCCCACGTACCTTAGATCAAACAGTTCTGCTTGTTCTAAACATTCCTTGAGCTCATCAAAAGCAGGGATCCAAATGTCAGGGCTACCCATGCGATCCGAGGAGTCCAGGATTGCATTGAAGTCGCCTGCCACCATCCATGGATTGTCCTTAAGTGAGGAACTTAACCGAATCAAATCATTCCAGAGGGGTCTCCTGGCAACAAAAGAATGCTCCCCATACACTACTGAGAGGAATATATTAGTCCCGGAAGACAATATTATAAGAGAGACATGGATAATCTGGCTAGACATATAGAGAACATTTACATCTACCAAAAGCGGGTTCCATCCAACCCAAATGCGGCCACGGGCAGCATAATCATTATTAGCAATCCAAACCCATCCAGGAAACAGACCAGAGGAGATAGTTATAAATCTGGGAGGAGGTACTTTGGTCTCAATCAATCCAACGTAGCAAATATGGTTGGATTTTACAAAATTTCTGACTTCAGACTGCCTAACCGGGTCTATTAGACCCCGGGTATTCCAAAAACCAAAATTCATATATAATATCTATTCCATAGAGAACCCGGAGACCTACCTCCGCTTTGGGCGCCCACGCCGTCCTGTCGATACATGGCTGTTCGTGGGGGACAATGACTTGGAAACTAAGCTGCCACGAGGCTCAATCTGGGGTTTTGGAGGCTGATCTCGAATCGAGCTGTCCCATGGGAGGGCCCTATGTCATCATCCAAGTCATCCTCTGACGAAAAGAAGGCTGACATGTATGGGTCCAGCATTCCTTTCGCAGCCGAGGATTGGGTGGGAGCAGCTCCGGTGATGGCCCTTTTCGTGGTGTTTTTGGCCAGCGTGGAGACTAACGGCCTAGATGGAATTGGCCGTGTAACAGACGGCCTGGGAATGTCTCTCCTACGGCCTTTTACTTGTTGCCAACCCTCCGCCACAGCAAGTTCCACACCAGCAGGAGGGGGGCTCTGAACAGTACCTGGATCAGGACTCATGGCAACTTCCCTGGGGACCTGTACATACAAATCAATTGCAGCAGCTTCCATGGAGTGGGGCGAAGAGTGTATACCATGACCAGACTCCACGGCAACCTCTATATGCAGGGGAGGGGGCCCCTGAATGGCAGCAGAACCACCACTTACAGCAGGGGAACCCTCCAATAAAGGGGGGGCCTGTAGTCCTGCAGCCATCTCTGGAGAAGATGCCATACGAGCAGCAGCCTTTGAGGACAATGATAGTCCAGCTTCATCCAAACCAGCAGCCATTTGATCAGCTCCACCATGCATATCAGCAGAGTCCGCTTTATCAGCTCCTCCATAAGACCTCCCTGACTTTGCAGCTGTAGGTGTCCCGTCTGTTCCAGGCCTCCGAGCTTCAGCATGTTGACCAGACGCTTCAGCAGGCCGACCAGCAATACCAGGGAGCTCTCTAGCTTCATTGGAGGACATACGGACAGCTTGATCAGCAGCACTCGCAGCATTGCAGACTGCTGCAGTTGGGGGTTCCACCGTTGTCTGAAAACCAGCAGTACGTAGCTCTTGCGCAGGGGCTTGCACTGGACATTTATGTCCGAAAGTTCCACAAATTTTACATGAAATTGGTTTCCACTCATACTCCACTTCCACCACTCGAGGTTCCCCATCTAAGTCGATCTTCAAGGAGTGACAACAGTCCTTTGTTGCTGTAATTTCAATGCACACTCTCGCATAAGAGATCAACTTCAATTGTTCCGTGCGTTGATCGACATATAGGGGCTTTCCAACCCGACTTGCAATGGCACTAATTCCCGGGGATGACCATAGAGCATATGGCAGATTTTTAAGTCTAATCCAAACCGGAACCGCCGTATGGACTCCTTTACGCAACTCTAGTTTAGGTTGCCATTGCTGAAGGATTAATGGGACTCTTGCCACCGTCAACGGTCCACTCTCAGCAACCTTCCTCCGGAAGTCATGGTCAGGTAAGTGAAAGAAAAAGAAGCCCTGATCATTTGCCTTTACCTCCTTCAAATGGTGACCCCATAGATGCTTAAGCGCCGTTTCTACTAGCTTAAAGGGGAGTTTCTTGCCAACAAGATACCCCACTAAGCTTTCCTTCCAGAGAGAATCTGCAGCTTCCAACATTTCACCAGAGAAATGCACAACTTCATCATCAACATTAGTAGGCGGGGTGTATGATAACGCATACCCTGTTGTGGCTGATTTAGCCACATTTGCCCAAGTTCTGACCGCTGAAGACGAAGGACCTCTTTGCTGAGACAAGGGAGGCAAAGGTTTATCAGTGGCCTTATCTTGGCCCCGCCGAGCTCCGGTTTCTCCCAGACCAGATAGAGGGGCTTCACCTGCAGCAGAATCACCCCCCCAACAGCAGAGTTCGACCTAACAGAAACGTAGGCTATCCCTTTGTCTTTCCGCTCACGGGATTGAACTCTAGCATTTGGCGGTCTGCTCTGGCTACGAGCTCGACCTCCGCCCATCCTAGGGAGGCTATTACCGGCTAAATGCTCAAGCTTACGAGCATTCTCAGTTCTAACAGAGATTTCATTGGAGTCCATGGGAAGAAATTCGAATGGAGCCCTAGCATTTCATAGTGAAATGCTGTAAGATACAGGCTTACCAGGAGAAAATCAAGACGGAGGATACGAAGGACCAAGACTGCTCTACATCCTCTCCAAATTTCAGCCACAGTCGTCGCCGGTGGCCGCTCGAACGGAGGGGTTCTGTGTCCGGCGCTACAGTAACCAGAGGAGGCGCTCGAGAGCAGAGAGGTTGAAAAAGAATTTACAAAGAATTTTTATCTTGTTCAGATTGTTGCTCTTCCAGTTTAGTCCTCTAACATGGAATATTGATATTGATAAATTTGAGAATGATATAAATAGACATGAATTTAAAATACATAATTCTTTAGCATTTTGACTGCAAGTATAAGATTTTGTACTCACACATTGAAATTCACACATGAAAGTGTATTGCTTATCTTCTACTCATTAGATCCGAGGATCCTTCTTACAGAATGACAAAAGGCAAAAAGGCACTCAAAGTAGATGGACTTTAACTATTGAAATATAATAATATAAAGAAAGGATAGGATTTTGCAATTTATGTTAACACGAAAATATAAGAGAAATAAACGAGAAATAATAATGACACCAAAGACTTACGTAGTTTAGTCTAAAAATCAATACCTTCATCCACTGAAAGAGTTAGTAGCAAATAATCTATTGTAATCGGAATTTATTGTAATTGGAGAATCAAACTTACAATCGCCCGTATGCTAGAGTATTTCCCACACCTAGATTTTTATAAACAAATAAGGTAAACTCACAGCCCAAATCACCACGTGTTCAAGCCCTCTACATACGCCAAAAATAGAACTCCAGCGTTGTTGTCTTTTTCTTTGTACGGCGGCTTGCTTCCTCAGCTTGCAAGGTTTCTTCTTCGGTTCTAGGTTTCAAGAAGACACTCTTTCCCAACCACTTATAAATATATACAAAATATAAGAAACGCAGATGTAAAATTTATTAGATCAAAACAAAAATATCTCCCATTAAACAACAACATCCCATGACACTTCTAAACCCACGCTAATGACATATTGTTACACAAGGACGAAGACCTTTAGTTAGTGGTTTTGCAGTAATATCATCTACAGAGATATGATCTACTACAATGTCACAATTATGAACAATTTCCTTATGGTAAAAAACTTGACAGCCAAATGCTTAGACCTCTTGAGACCTCTTTTGTTATTGATAAATAACACTGCATAGTTATTGTCACAATATGACTTTATGGGCACATTCACAAAGTTACAATCAACTAAGTATTGAGGTTCTAGAGCTAAATAGCTTTAGTAAAGGCTAATAAAATGCTATAAACTCCACATGCATGGTAGGGTATAACATAGATTTTTGTTTCACTTTTCCATGATACCATACCTCCTACTAACATAAAGATGTATCATGTTGTCACCTTCATGTCATTCTCAAAGCCAACAAAGTCTACATATGAATAGCCCACTAGTTACATATCTTGAACATTTCTGTAAATCAATATATAGTCTCTTCTCCTCTACAAGTACCTCAAAACCTTATTGGTAGAAACTAGTTGCATATCCCGAGCATGTTTGTAAATCCACATATAGTCTCTTCTCCTTTACAAGTACCTCTAAAGCTTATTGGCAGCAACTTAGTGATCGTGTCTTGGATTTGACTAATATATGCCTAGAAGTCCTGTCACAAAAGCAATGTCTAGTCTAGTGCAAACTTGAGCATACATGATACTTCCAAGTGCATTAGTATAAAATACATCATTTATTGGGGCATTGTGTCAAACTTAGTTTATCACCTTGAAAGATGGGAGCAATTACTAGTTTGCAATGCCACATATTGAATCTTTCTAAAATATAGTCAACATATTCCCTCTCAGAAAAAACTCAATATACAGTGAGAACGATTCTTAAGAATCTCAATGTTAAGGACAAAAGAGACCTTACCTTTTATGTCAAATTCTTCGACAGCATCCACTTTGTCTCTTGCAGTAATCCAAGTTCATTACTTGTAAGCAATATGTTGTCTACATATTATTGACACCTAAATTTTGACGATTTGTTTAAGTATTTATTAATTGCATTGGAAAATTAATGATTAATTTCTAACCCTTAACAAAAAAATTTCATTGAAATTGCATCACATATAGATATTAGGAGCACTTGCGTCAATAGTTTTAAAATTTAGAAATTTACAAAAAAATAAAATAATAAATTAAAAAAATAAAAATATATAATTAAAAAAAACTAATTAATTAAAAAATCGAAAAAAAGAGGCCGGGCCAGGGCTGGGTCCGCCCGCCCCCCATGCGGCCCTTTCCCTTTCCTTGCACGGACTCGGCCCATTTCCCTTTTTTCTTCTTCCTTGGCCCGACCCGCTTGGCCTTCTTCTTCCTCTCTTCTTGACAAGAAAATATTCAGTGGTATGCGCGTGCCACGTCATCTGCTGACATGGTGCGCATTTACCACTTAGCTATTGACATGTGTCCCGTGAGCGAGACCCGTAGGAAAATGGAAGGGCTGGTATTTGGCTGGCTGGGCTGGGCTCGGCTGAGCTGATAGAAAAAAGGACGCGCAATAAATGCACAACTCCCACTCAAAAAGTTTCTCTCTCTTCTCTTGAATTTTTAGGGCTTTTCCTCCTTCTCTCTGGTAGAAGAACAACGCAGACAGAGAAGAATGAAGGAGACGCTTCTCCGCACGTCCCACCCCTCCACTCCGTCTCCGCCTCCTTGAAAGCCTCGTCAAGCATCTACCTCTGGCGCGTCCCACCCCTCCGCCTCCCCAAAAGCCTTGCCGGTTGCAGTTAGGTCCCGAGCTCCTCCGCCTCCGCCTCTACCTCCGACTGTTTCCATTGCGGTTTGTGCTCGCTTTGATTTCTCTTCTCAGACAAAGAGAAGAGAAGCAAATCCTCTGCCGTTCCCCCGCCGTCATCGACGAAGCACATGACGGCCGCCCTTGCTCCAGCGTTCGCTAGCTTCTCTCTCCGTGCTCATTGCTGTGCTGCCGTTCGTCCGGCGACTGTTCCCCCGCAGTCCCAACGAAGCACATTAAGGCCATAATAAATGTGCTTCGTTAACCGACAAGGGAGGAGGGAAAGTAGAGGGACGGGGTAGAGATTTGGCCATGGTGGGCCGGCAGCGGAGTCTGAGGTACATGTCCTCTCGCTGCGCGCTGCGGAGTTGGTCCACAATTGGACTCGATGATCACGCACTTTCGACCAAAGGGAAGTCGTCGATCGGCTGAACTCGTTTTCCATGGGTAGGGTTGGTGCTCTCTCTCCTCTCTCTCCTTTGCCTCTGCGCTTAATCAATCCGTTCCCTCTCTCTCTGAATCTGCTAGCGAGCCACCACACCTTCGCCTCTGCCTCTGCCTCCGCCTTCGCGTCCCCAACCGCCACGCCAACGGCTCTGCCTCTGCCGTTGTCACCTCCCCGAGCCACCGTGTCAACGTAATCTGCCAGGGGACCATGACGCCGACATGCCACCGCCGTTGCCTCTCGTAGCCGCCATGCCAATGCCGATGCCAACGCGTTTTTCCCTCACACTTCGCAACCTCTTCTTTCCCGACGCCGCCTTTGCCTCCCACTGTCACCTCTCAAAGTCTCGCCTACGCCGTCTTCTCCCTAAGCCTTGTCTATGTCATCGCCATTGCTCTTCAGAGTTCGACCTTCTGATCTCTCCCTACATGTTCTTTGCGAAGTTAGAGGTAAATGTTCATGTCCTCTTCCCTTTTATCGTTCATATTTCGCTTCGAGTTCTTGAGATAGTTGTTTCGATTAGACGTGGGATCGATTGGTGTTACATTGTGGTCTGGTGACACTTGCCCCTTGGAAGGATTGCTGAGAGAAAGAGTGAATTTTGGTCAGATGTGGATGAAGCAAAGCTGCTATTCTCCAGTTGGCTCACGGCCACTCCAAAAATAAAAGGGCACCTGTTTGCGTTTCTGAAGTAAGAGGTAAATTTTCGTTTCCATTAGTCTAATTGCAACAACTATCTCAAGAACTCGAAGTGAAATATGAACGATAAAAGGGAAGAGGACATGAAAATTTACCTCTAACTTTGCAGAGAATGTGTAGGGAGAGATCGGAAGGTCGAACTCTGAAGAGCGACTGCGACGGCATAGACAGGGCTTCGGGAGACGACAGCGTAGGCAGGACTTCGAGAGGCAACAACGGGAGGCGGAGGCAGCGTCGGGAAAGCAGAGGTTGCAAAGTGTGAGGGCAAAACGCGTCGACATTGGCATTAGCATCGGCGTCGGTGTCGGCACTCAGGCTGTGAGAGGCAATGGCAGGGGCATGTCAGCATCATGGTCCCCTGGCAGATCGTGTCGGCACAGTGGCTCAGGGAGGCGACAGCGGCAGAGGTGGAGCCGTCGGCCCGGCGATTGGGGAGGCGGAGGCGGAGGCGGAGGCGAAGGCGTGGTGAATCCCTAGCAGATTTAGAGAGAGAGGGAACGGATTGATTAAGCGCGGAGGCAGAGGAGAGAGAGCACCAACCGTACCCATGGAAAATGAGTTCAATCAATCGACGACTTCCCTTCAGTCGAAAGCGCGTAATCACTGAGCCCAATCACGGACCGGCTTCGCAGCGTGCAGTGGGAGGACATGTACCTCAGACTCCGCTGCTGGCCCACCATGGCCAGATCTCTGCCCCCGTCCCTCCGCCTTCCCTCCTCCCCTGTCGGTCAACGAGGCACATTACGGCGGGGGAATAGCCGCTGGACGAACGGCAGAGCAACAACGATCACGGAGAGAGAAGCCAGCGAGCGCCGCAGCAGGGGCGGCCATCATGTGCTTCGTCGACGACGGCGGGGGAATGGCAGAGGATTTGCTTCTCTTCTCTTTGTCTGAGAAGAGAAATCGAAGCGAGCACAAACTGCAATGGAAATAGTCGGAGGTAGAGGCGGAGGTAGAGGAGCTCGGGACCTAGCTGTGACCGGCAAGGTTTTTGGGGAGGTGGAGGGGTGGGACGCACCAAAGGCAGATGATCAACGAGGCTTTCAAGGAGGCGGAGACGGAGTGGAGGGGTGGGACGTGCGGAGAAAGAAACAGAGTAAGCGTCTCCTTCGTTCTTCTCTGTTTGCGTTGTTCTTCTACCAGAGAAGGAGGAAAAGCCCTAAAAATTCAAGTGAAGAGAGAAACTTTTTGAGTGGCAATTGCGCATTTATTGCATGTCCTTTTTTCTGTCAGCTCAGCTGAGCCGAGCCAGCCAAATACCAGCCCTTCCATTTTCCGGCGGGTCCCGCTCACGGGACTCATGTCAACAGCTAAGTGGCAAATGTGCACCATGTCAACAGATGACGTGGCACATGCATACCACTGAATATTTTCTCCTTCTTGACCATCGCGGCAATGGCTACCTGCAGAAGTAGAATAAAAAACAAAGGCAGGTCAGAGCAGAGTTGGAAAAAGATGATGAAGTAGGTTGCTGTGGCAAGTTAGAGCAGGGTTGAGGTCGAAAAGTCACCGAGAGAGAAAACAAAGAAAAAATGGGAGGACCGAGAAAGGAGTTCGAACAGGGAGGGACTGAAAAAACAGAAGAAAAACTAAGAGAGAGAGACCGACGGTCCGAAAGAAACAGAAGGAAAAGCTGTCGCGACCTCACCTCGGGTGCACCATCTAAGGTTTGGCTAATGGATTACTAAGCCTAAACTTAGTTCAGGCTCTCCCAAGCCCATACCAATTCGCGACTTAGGGTTTAAGTTTTTTTAACATGCCAATGATTTTTATTTATGAGTCGCCACTAATCTATGTTTGGTGGGTTGATTAGAAACCCAAGTAAAGTAACGGGAGAATTACTTTACTTCTACGAACCAGAGACTATGGGATCGGGGACTTGATTACGTCAGATTTCTCTGATGTCCTTTCGGTACCTTTTCTCTTTTTAAAAAAATGATTTGCAGGCAGTTTGCATTGATTTTAATTTATTCCCTAACATGCAATGTGATCATGCGAGTGCGCAATCATTATTTAACACTCAATGAAGCAAAGCAATAAATAAATTGCAAGGAAAAAGAGGAAGTTACTTACCTTAAAGCTACGAAAGCATCTACGATGTTAGTTTAAAAATTACATCAATGATCCTAGATATAATTTCTAATTAACACGCACTCATTCAAATATTTTTTAAGGTTTTCACTTATTTAATGAAGCCTAACACTACGTGCAATGCATGTAATGACGTACGAAAGTGTCTAACTATAATAGCATGCAACGTGTAACCTAATATGCAAACTATATGTCACACGACATTAATTATTTAACTTAATCTAATGCTAGAAAATATTTAACGCAACTACCCTAGTATGTCACGCATTCAAATGACCCTAAACATGCAATGATTATATGACACACGGGAGATGACCTAATATGACATGAGCATGGCAATTTTTGTGTTTTCTTTTTTATAACTAATGAAATTTCCTAAGCTTCTACATCATATGCAATGTAGACATGAAACGCATTAATCTACCCTATTATGCAAAAGATTTTTTTTATGCATTTTTTGTAAGTTTATTAAAAAAATCAACACATAATGCAACCGATCATGTAAAACACGCAATTTAGTCCCGACCCAAGATAGAAAATCAAAACAATCAAAAACCTGATCCGACGTCTTGCGGCTCAATATTTTTGATTATTGAGATTTTTCAACACGACACAACAACCTCACTTAATTGGAATTCAATCAAGCATGCAATACTTTAAATGAGAAAAAAAAAAATATTCAAGAATTAATTTTAAATAGGAACTTTACCTACCTTGTCTCTTGGGAAGATGCCTCCTTTTGTGAGCCGACCTTCAAGACCTGCAGCAAAAAGAGACGCTTTTTCTCCTCTCTCTATATTGCACTGCCACTCCTTTTCTCCCAATTGTGGCTTTTTTTTTCTCTGTCTGTGTGTCTCTTCAATGTGTGTGGCCCCCTTTTTATAGGTGAGAGGACTATGTTATTTAAGGAAAGATGATAAATCTGCACGTTGTCTATTTAGTTCTTGTATCCCACGTGCAATATTTTTCCAATATTTCATTCGACGCTTTCCTTGAATATTGAAAGAATAATGAGAATCTTCTCGAGAACATTCTCATATTCTCGGGAATATTCTCATATTCCAACTCGCCACCCCTTAACGAGAATATTTCATCCGACACCTTCCCCGAATACTGAAAGAATAATGTGAATATTCTCGGGAACATTCTCATATTCCCAGGAATATTCTCATATTCCAACTCGTCACCCCTTAACGGGCCTAGCCAAATTCTTTTTCACCGTGGGCTTAGTCCAACTTGTTAAATTAAAGCTTAAAACCATCAATTGAAGCCCATCTTCCACATGTCCAATGTAAATGCAATAATAAATACTTCTAAAAATATATGCTATGCAATTTAATCCTAATATTTTTTGTTTAGGGGTTAAAATTAATCCCTAAATTTTTGTGCATTAAATTATGAATGATCAATCAAAATTTAGGTGTCAACAAAACCGAAGAAAAAAGAACGGGCGGAGACAGAGAAGGGAGAACAAAGAACCCGAGAGAAACAGAGAAGACAGAAACGAAGAGAAGACAGAAACGAAGAGAAGGTGCTCGAGACCGAGAGTGAAACCGAGAATGTGAAAGAGCGGACCAGAGGAGAAGGCGAGCTCGAGGGAATGGTTAGCCGTCGCCGGAGGCCCGTCCGCCCGCCATTGCCCACCGCAACTCCTCCCCGAACAAGGTAGGCTCCCTAAACTTTGAACCTCTATTTCTGGAAAAGACTGGGCCGAAGCTCGTGGCCGACCAGTTCGCGTGAGCTTTGGCCCCGTTGATCCCTTACCGACGTTAGCGTGGTGGCCGACTAGTTCACGCGAGCTTTGGCCCCGTTGATCCCTTACCGACGTTAGCGTGGTTCCGACATGCTTTGTTGGAGTCCGTAGCCTCCCTTCGGTAGTGTCCTTTAGGTGTTCGATGAAATGCCCCACTGAAAAAAAAGGAATTCAACTCTCGACCGGAGCTCGGCTTTTGGTTTTTTCTGCGTGGTTAGGAGTTGTATTGTTACCACGTACCGCTTTCGACGTTTTCCTGGCTGTTCAGTGGGTCACACTGTGCTACGTGCGTTGGTTTATGCATTTGGAGCTCGCCGGCGTCAATCCGGCGACTCTCCGAATGCCGGCCAAACGGCGGCCGGCGGCGCTCGGCGTCGTTCGGACGGAACGACCGACGCCAGGCGACGACATGGTGACCTCCCAAGGGCCGGCGAGGACTCGCGGTGGCGCTCGGCGTCGGTTCGGGAAGAAGAGCCGCAGGGAGGGGAACTTCGGGCGAGCGTGCTGCATGAAGGAGAAGAAGACCAGACCAGAAAAAAAAATAAAGAGAGAAAACAAAAGAATAAAGCATAAAAAAAAAAAGTTCGCAGGCGAGAAGAAGCTGTGAAGGCTGAAACTCTGCATGAAGACGTCAGGGGAATGCATGAGGGAACGTGCGAGGAAGAAGAAGTTGCAGGAAAAGAGAGGGTGTCGAGCGGGCCGACGCTTGGCATGGACCGAATTTGGTTGGACTGAGACTAAAATTCGAGTGGGCTATTTTCCTTTTTTTAAATTTTTTTCCTGGGCCGATTAGGATTAATCCAAGATGGGCTTTAGTATAGTTTTTTTTAGCCCAATTCGGACCATTAGGGTCCGGATCAATTTAGTAGGGCCGGGTCCTTGACCTGGTCCGAATTATTTTTCATAAAAAAAGTTAAGAAATTTAAAATTTCAGAAAATCAAAAAATATATATATTAAAAATACTAAAAAAAATCATCAAAAATTCAGAAACCTGAAAATTTATAAAAATTCTAGAAAAAATATTTTTTTAAAAAATTCCAAAATATTAGAAATTCCAAAAAAAAAAAAAGGAAACATTTCAAAAATCCCAAAAAAATTCCAAGTTTGTTTTAGAGTTCCTTAAGAAGCTCTAAAATAATTCTTGGATAATTTTCTTTTAAAAAAAGTGTCAGAAAATCATTGGCCTAAGATTGTGCTTAAAATTGAACAAGCCCTTACGACTTCACCTTAGGGTTTTAATTATCCTCAGATACAATTGCCCTTGAATGCATGCTTAGGATGCGATGATTATGCTTTTCCCTTAGTTTAATTAGGATTGTCATTTATTTATCTCTTAATGCTAGGTGTTTATTTTCGCCTACAATTTATTTAATGCTTTCTTTAATTGCTGATTGTTATTTTGATGATTGCGCACCCACATGATCACCTTACATATTAGTGGTTAAGTCTAAAATCAATCCAAATTGCCTGACAAAAGTCTTTTTGAAATGAACAAGATTAGGTACTGAAAGGGCACTAATTGGTTAATTAGTGTAATCAAGTCTCCGACCCTAGATTCTCTGGTTGCGTAGAAAGTAAGGCACACTCCCATGCCTTGCTTAGTTTCTAGCTAACCCCGATAGGCTAGTGGCGACTCCTCATTCTAAGATTTTCATGAACACCCAATGTCACGCGGGGTATGGGCTTGGGAGAGCCAACATTTAATTAAGAGTCCTGGACCCACTCTTTGGAAAATACCTCTAAACCTATTTATTTATTGATTTCTTTCCCCCTCAGGACGGAAAAAATAGGTCGCAACACATATAGTATGAGAAAACTAAATTTCCTTCAATTGACCTTGCAGTTATACACTAATCCATTTTGTTCTCAATAAAACCAAATCAAGTGACAAAATTATGAAACTTCAACAACCAGTGTCTAGAAGCTTGCTTGATGCCATAAATTGACTTTTTCAATAGCTAAAGTACATCGCAATTACCAAAACTTGGCATAAGTAGACATTTAGGTACCAAAAATTTCAAAAGATACATTTAAAGTGCCAAAATAATAGAAGAATGTGACACTTAAGTGCCAATAGTGAAATTCTTTTGCCAAATTGCTAATGTGGCATTTTTCTGGCAAGTTAAGTGCAAAACTATGTCATTTTGTACATTAACGTGGCTTTATATGCCAAAAACAACATCATTTTGCCTCCTGATTCGAATTTTAATATAAATAATAATTAGATAAATTAAAAGAACCAATTTTTTTTTAAAAGTAACAGCATTCAGCGAGTCCTTACATAGCCCTTGCAGCCACCATTGCCTCACCATCGCTAGTAAGCATAGGCTCTCACCGAGCGCTTCTACTATTTCTTTTTAATTTTGGTTATTTTAATTTATTTTAATTTATTTTAATTAATATATACATTAAAATTTAATTTTTGCAGCAAAATGACATTGTTTTTGGCTGACTTAGGACTTTCAATTTGGGCAACTATGGAAATAATGTCATTTTGGGTAAGTCTAAATTGACTTAGCTCTCCGATGAGCCACATAAGCAATTTATATTATTAAAAATATGTCACGTAGCATTTTTGGGACCCTTCATTGGAGTTAACACTGAAATGTCTCACTTTTAAAAAAAATGACACTTAAATGTACCTTTCGAAAGTTTTGCCATCAAAGTGTCCACTCATACCAAGTTTTAGTACTTCCATTGTACTTTAACCATAGATCTAACTGAGGATAAAAAATAGCATCTATATAAGTCACTAGATCAACCATACAACTAATATCATAATCATGCTCTCCCAAAAAAAACTGTATGAATCTTCTAAGTGTGGTTATTGCAACCTCATCTTGCGCTTGAGGGGATTGAGGAACTTCATGAGGAATCGCCACAACAACAAAATCCTAGACATCAATAGGCTCAGTCTGGGGTATAGGAGGCTCAACAATCGTTTGTATAGGTAGAGATAAAGACACAATGGTCCCCATGTACTATTATGTACAATAGTTTGTGAGTAGCTACTTTCTTCAATCACATCAAATTCCAAAAACTTCTTTGTCTATGATTCTACAATTCTTGGTCCTACTAATCATACTCCTCATCATTTGCATAAGGGTGTAATTGTGCCTTTTAGTCACACCATTTTGTTCAGGAATCTCAATTATAGTAAATTGAGCTAATATCTCAAAATTCTCTAAGTATTTGGCAAATCCATCTTTAATATAATGTCCTAAAATTTGAGCCATCGAGGAATATAATGACTGTGAGTTTTATCAATGCATTATTAGTTAATCTCACTCGAGATTGATCACTTTCGAGATACTAACCCCAAGGGAAAGGCTAATGAGGAAATGAATATGTACGACTAAAGAAACTTGATATAGAATAGCGATTCAACCATGAGACTTGCAGAAGGACAATCTTATGGTGGTACAGGCCAATTCAAGGAATGATTATAAGTCGATTCGTAGACAGAATATAATGGGATAACGGGTGATTTTGTTTACTATTATTGAGACTACGAACGACACTAAGTCAATTCCAAGTGATCAAATACTTTGAAATAATAATCGATTCTTCGCACTTTTATAATAATCGAAATCGTCCAAGTGTTGAGAAAACTTGAATGTGGTTTAAGGCTAAGTCAATCGCAAGTCGATAATGCATAATTCCTCGAAACCATCTGTTAGTTTAAGATATACTAACATTTGCATTCGATCGAAATTGGTTATGAATGGTAATTCAATTTTGGATGTTAGACTTTCAGGGATGTTAGGAACGAACCATTGGGCAATGCCTTTGCAATCCTCAAGAATATGGGTAAGCCCGAAATTGATGGAAAATGGTTTAACGGGCCAAAAGGTTGAGCTCATAAGGAAGTAGGCCGGGCAAGACCTAAGAGGGCCTCACGCCCAAAGGTGGGTAGCCACAAGGTGGGCCCAAGTCAGCCAAGTGGGCCCGTTCAACCTAATTAGCCCACTTAATCCCTTTCTAGCCCATTATCCATTTTGAGTCCAATTTGAGCCTAGCGACTAGTTGAGCCTGATTCTTATTCATTTCTAGCCCGTTTCCTAGGTCTACTCCTTATCTTTAGCCCAAGGACAATTTGGTAATTGAGCCTAAGGTGAAAAGACCAAAATGCCCTTCTTGGCATTTATGGATGAAAAACAAAAGAGGAAGAGAAAGTCTTTGGCAATGATGGCTTTGCATGGGAAATGAAGTGAATTGATGGGCATTGATGTAAGAAGATTATGAAGTATGAGCAAGGCTTCATCTTCTCTCTCCCTCTCTCCTCCTTTTTCCCCTCCCCCTTGGCCGACCTTAATTTCCTCCTCCTTCTTCCTTTTTCTTCCTTTCCTCCATATTTCCCTTGCAAGTTCATCTCCCAGCCACCTGAGCCACTTGTAACAATGACCAAGGGACCTAATCTAGGTCCCTTGCAATCACCACTCATCGGTCCAAGCCATTGGACCGCTTGCCAACACCCCAAACCGTTGACTGCCTCCTATCCGCCTCTGTCTTTCTTTGCTACACTGCTGGAAATGCCCAGCTACTGCTGTTTCTAGCTTGCTACTGCCTGGACCAGCCACCATCGTCTCACCCTCAACCACTCGGAGCCACCAAACACCAGCTAGCCACTCGCCAAATCGTTGGTTAGCTCGGTCAGTTGTTGGTCTCCCTAATTCTACTTCAGTTTTTGCAAAACAGAGGAACACAACACTTGCAGCTGTAGATTCCATCCCCGGGCCGCCTTACATCAACATTTCTAAGGTCCCTGTGCATAGCTCTCCTCGCCGCCGTCGCGCTCGTGTCTCCAATTCACTTAACTAGTGAGCTTACATCCTGATCTTAGTTAGAGGATTAATTAAGATTAACTATGGTTAGATTGGATGGTTAAATAATTACCATGGTTGAGTTAGTTAAAAGTTGAGCTATGGTTAATTAATTAACCAAGGTTGGGTTAATTAATCAAGATTGACTTGTGGTAAAGTTAGTTAACCAAGGTTGGGTTAGTTAACTATGGTTAACCTAGGATTTGGTTAATTAACTAGGGTTGAGTTAATTAACGATGGTGGAAGCGTGGTTAGTTTAGTTGACTATTGTTAAATTTAATTAATTTACTAATCATGCTTAGTACTAATTAACGGGAGTTAATTAGGATAATCAAGGATTAGTGCAATAATCCTAATTAGTATTATTTTTAAAAAAAGAATTATTTATTTATTTATTTATTTTAATAATTAATTAATTAAATTAAATTATGATAATATTGATTATTTATAATTAAATTGTGGGAATAATTTGATGAATCTGTACTTGTTAAGGCATATTGAATTGTTATTTGAATCAATGGTATATTGATCATTTGATTGACATTGTTGAGTGCTTGATTGCTTCAATAGATAATAATGTCACGTGACCATTATGCCTTGATGTTTGTATACAATTGCATTGACATATAAAAGAAAAACCCCGAAATGTTGAGCGTATAAATGTCAAGTTTTGCAATGAAAATAAAACTGGCATGTTTAAATGGTAATGCATATAAAGTTGGACGAGTTTTGAAATTATATGTCATAACTTGCAATTCTTTCCTGCAATTTTTACATTAAAAATATGCAGTAAACTATTTTGTTATGTATGTACCACGTTTGCATTGGTTAATGCATAAAAATGTGTTATTATAGTGTGCTCGTGTGGTCACATAAATAACTCGTCACCCGGCGGGAGTTCGGGGGACAAAGTCCAACTTGTCGAAAATCCTGACAGGAGTCCAAATGCGGGTCGCAATAGAGGCTAGACCTATGCCCCTTCGAAAATGCTGTTTGGATGGGAGTTCCAAATGTAACGATGCTCGATAGGGCAGGACGATACTTGGCAAAGCCAAAAGTCACTGGCGAAAGTTCGATTATACACACTGGCGAGAGTTCGGTTGTAGCCCATTAAGGACATTAAAAATCGGAACATGCATGAATGCAAAGTGCATGAGAAACATGTTATTTGTTCTGATTATGTTTGTCCCGATTGCACTAATTATGATATGCCTAAGTAACCGTGCAAGGTGTTGCAATGGCTAGGTGAAATCACCTGTGATACAATTTGATTGTGATTGATTAATGCAATGCTAAGAGTACGAGATGCATTAATTGTAGTATGCATGTGTACTTACCATGTAGGGTATGGCATGATTAGGTAAGGTCACCTATGAGTCGACTGCTTGTCTGTTGTTTTTCGGGGATTACCAAATAGATCGAGTTGTTGGCTAAGGCAAACAAGAATTGTTTCGCTATTGATCTACTTGAATGAATTAATTGTGCGATGAGTACCCCAAGGCGAGTTGATGTCCTAACCGGGCCTTAAGGCGATAACTCATTAAGATTACATTTCATTTGTTGTTGTTAAACAATTTCAAGTCTCGAAGATGGTGCACCACCCGATGCGATTCGAGGTCCCCAATAATTGGGAGATAATTGTCACGACTCATCAATTTTCGAGATAGACACACTTATACAAGAAGTACATGTCCACCATTTGGGTGGATGAAGGCTCGAGGATGTAGGTTCCCCATATGTTCTTGGCATGGTTCATTAGAGAGGGCAAGATCCTGCTCGGCCCTTTGCATGGTTTTGATGACCCACCTAAATAGGGGCCTTGAGGATGTGGAGTGAGATCCCATGGAGGTTGACCCTCTAGATCAAATAGTGGTGGATCCCGATCCAACCCCGCTAGTAGTTGACCTGTATCCCTCGAACCATGACTCAACAGAGCCCCACTCTGAGAAGTTTCTATATTTTCGTAGTCCCTGAAGGATGTACTGGGCCCAAGTTTTTGAGGGAGTAGATTAAGCTAGCCCTGGCATCTTTTTGTAGGCTTGGATAGGAACTCGCCCACTGACAAGCTTGTAATTAGAAGTGTTCCTTTAGGGATTAATCTAGTAAATAAATAAATGAACTGGTTTGCTGTTATGGTGTTTGATCATCTTGCTATCCATGTTGTTGTTTGTGTGATTGGGTGATAGATTCCTTTTGCTTGCGCATAATAGAAAGATTAAAAGAACAATTGGTGACATATCCTGGGACGTTGCATTCATTTGACCAAAGTAAATGGGTTATTGCGTGCTCAGAGTTCGAAGCGTAACATTTAAGTTGTCCAACGTCACCATGTTTGCCAACATACTCACCACCCCGATCATATATGACAATCTTTATTATTTTTTTCCAACTGTTGGACTTTAGTTTGAAAAGTCTTGCACTTGTTAAAAGACTTAGGTTTTGTCTTTAATCAAATCAAGTAGAGATGACCATATAGAGAATAGTCGTTAATAAATGCGGTGAGATAAAAACTTCTACACAAGGTTGATGTAAAAGCTCCATTAACATTAGTGTGAATGACCCCCCGATAGGTCAGAATTTGGGACTGCGGTTTTATCTTAAACTGTCAAAATGATATGGGGTCATTGATTGACCATGTCTCATCTTGAGAGTTGTAATTAGTCTTGATAATCATAAAATCAGGTGGAAGGGTGTTTAGGGTTTGATGCACAATGCAAGGAATGAGAATAGAAACATTAAAGGCCTCAAGTTTTATCTACAGGTCTACCATCCTTACGATGTAATCCTTGGCTCCACTAGAACCATCATACCTCATGTTGAAGAGCCTTTGTAGATGCGTCCCAATTTTAGCTTTAGTTGAGACATGTTTCCAAGCCTCCTAAGTTGCCTTCATCTACCTGGTAGTGCAATAAGTTGATAAACCACTCTTTAGGTGTTCCCAAATTGATCGGTTCATAGATAACAAGCAAAGTCAATTGCTCCTTTCCCTAGTAGCATAGTGTGCTTTTTGGAGTTCTGTACTAGTGGCAATGAGACCTATTAGCTAATCTTCAGCAAGAGCAATCTAAACATCTATTAGCTTCATCTCGAGCAGAAAATCCCATTTCCATTTCTTAAAATTTGAACCAATAAGAACCTCAATCATAAAGGAATCATTGTTTACAAATAATGTGACTAAATTGATAAGCAATGTATACAATCAAAATCATGTAAGTACTATATAAGTTAAAACCATATAAATACACATCTTGAGAGTTACATACGTCATCATTTAATCACCTTTAGGCAAAATACATGACCTATAGTTGTATACTCTTCACATGATAGCAGTTATGAGAATATATTCTAACTTTCAAGAACTCACTACCGATGGATGCGTAAAATAATTAGAATTAGTCACTTTTCAACCATATGATGTACATGTGTCATTCCATGAACCAATACGCAATCACCTCCTTTTGGAGTATGACCACACATTAGAACTAGAGACATCCCCATAATATGAGATCAATGTTTCTCAAACCCAAAAAAGTGTGTCACTTTGGCAGCCACAACTTGATAGAATCCTTAAAACTCTCTCATACTAGGAATATAAACTTTATGTCTCACATTTACCATATACATGTAATTTTAAACTTGAAGACAAGAACAATTTGTCACTAAAATCACATGCCATGCCAACTACATTGTTCCTTTCATTGATATATGTTAAACCTTATACATGCTATTAATGAATCATACTTTATATATTCTATATGTGATGATATACATGTAAGCTAACATATGTATTTTCGAAACCATAGAGATATACAAGAAAAATGCAAAAATACCATGAAAATACACATATAAGGTTCTAGATGGATTTTTACATCCTTAAAAAGTATCAAACTTATAAACTAAATATGCCACATTGTAGAGCATCACAATACGAGAACATTGGCATGAAGCACACTCTAGAAAGAGCCCACACGTGCCGCCTGAGGGTCCGGCACATATGGCGCACACTTGGCATGCTTTATCAATGATCAATCGAGTTGGGTCAACGTGTTGAGGCCTAGGTGGGGTCACCCATAGTCAACTCGGTCAACCATAGTCAACTCAGTCAACCTGTGTCAATGGGTCATTGACATCATTTGATGATGGTAGCACTTGCTTATGCAACGCAAGCACTGGGCAATGCTTGCACGTAGAAGAACACACTGACACCGCAACGCCGAGTGGCGGTGTCCCCTAGAGGCACCGGATATGTCCATCTTTATGATAAAAACAATCCACAATAATGAGTAGGGCATCCCTTGTTGTCGATGAGATCTATCTGTCTTTATGATCAAATTTAATTTTCACTAGATAAAAAATTCTAAAAATAGGCCAAATTCGAAAGTTTTAGACTTAGACTATAGCTGATCTGATACTACATGTAAGTTGCAAAAATGGTACCCCAAAATCTCCACAACTAGAATCTAGAGTACATTAATGGAGAAAAAAAAATTACGCTCCTGATATGAATCCATCGTTTTTCATGCGGAATAATGACGATCCACATCTCAAATGCTTCTTCTCTATTGCCTTCTATATCACTGGCTCAATAAGACTGTCCCTCAAGAATTGCATTCAATAACTGCCCCTGTCATAAGGATTAAAAGAAATACTTAAGCACTATTTACAGAGTTTTTAGGCACGGACTTTCTTATCATAGGTCGAACTCTAGTTGACCTACACCAGCCAACCCGTATTAGAATAATAATGAATCTTTATATCTTACCTTATTAGACCAACCTTATAAAACTGTAAATTTCAATCTTAATTAATATTCCACATGAAAAAAACTCTTGCATTCTCTCATGATCAGCCATAACCAATACCTCCAAGGTCTGGTCAAGCTTGCTAGATTAAATGTCACTAACATTGGGTTGAGAGCTACGGAGATTGAGAAACGAGGAGAGAGGGACAAGTATTGTGACATAGAGGACAATGCAGATTGAGGAAGAGACGAGCTTGGTCAAGGGTGGATGTTGGTGACGGGGTAGTAGGTGGTGCCTAGGCGGGGATCGCCATTCAAATCTAGAATGACATGTCAAATATTTAGACCATAGGTCGGTATTAACGGAAAGTTGATACCAAAAACAAAAGTTAGGGTGCATATAACTGAATCTAAAGTTGATTTTTTTATGGGGAGAAGTGCAATATCAATTCCTTAACTTGTGTATAGCACTCAATTTAGTGCCATAACTTTTCGGTGGTGTACTTAAGTGCCAAAATCAGAGAAAAATAATTACTTAAGTGCCATTGCCCATATGCTTAGTCAGAAATCTAATATTGCTTTTTTTATTAATATTTTTAACTAATGTAACTTGCCAAAACATATGGATGCTAAGCGGCATCATTTAACCATTTTTTTATAGATCACTTAAATGTCAAATTTTTTGAAAAATGTCACTTAAGTGCCATAATTTTTGTAAACTTATCTTTTCAATGCCAAATTTTCATTGACATTGAAAAAGTTATTTTTCAAAAAATTGACACTAAAAAAATCATTTAAAAAAAATTTGGCACTTAAATGATTTGCGAAAATTGATTAAACTGAGTTAAGTGCCACGTCAGCTAAAAAATTTAATTAAAAAAGTCACGTGTTAATAGGTTTTTTGACCCTAGGTTCAAGCTTACCCTCTTTTACATGATAGTAAGCGGGATATCCAAATATGTTCAAATTAGAATAATCAAAAGATTTACTCGACTATGCTTCATTAGGATTCTTACATTCAATTGCGATTGAAGGAGAACAATTCACCAAATATCATGTTGTGTTTACAACTTCAACCCATGAATCTTTCCTAAGTCCAACATTAGTGAGCATACACTTAGATCTCTCTAAAAGTGTTTAGTTCACGCACTCCACCAACCCATTCTGTTGAGGTATGGGCCTAGCTGCTTGATATCGAACAATTCCTAAATCTTCACAATACTTGTTAAAATCACTTTTGCGAAACTCAAGATCATTCTTCGTTCTAAGATGCTTGATCTTCTTCTTAGTTTGCTTTGCTATTAGCGTCTTCCACTTTTTGAATGTATCAAAAATATCACTCTTACGCTTCAAGAAATAAACTCGGACTTTCTTAGAAAAATCATCAATAAATGATAGAAAATAAACTGCATCACCCTTAGATGTTACCTACGTCGGTCCTCATAAATTGAAGTAAATATAGTCAATCATGCCTTTTGCCGAGTGCACCCTAGTACTCAAACTAACTCCGCATTACTTCTCAAAAATACAATGTTTTCAAAAGTCAAGTGAGACTATATGATTCCTACAATGTAAACCATATTTACTCAAGATAATTAAGTTTTTTGTTTATGCGGCCCCACTGCATATGCCATAGCCATGATTTTTCAAAATTTGAAGAGGTGATGTATTTAAAAAATCCACAACAGTACTTCTCTACAAAATATAAAGTTTATTCTTCTTGTTACCTCTCATTACAATCAAAGATTCTTTTGAAATTTTTAAAACTCTAACCCTACCTCCACATGTGTACATACACCCAATGGAATCTAAACTGCTTAATGAAATAAGGTTCTTCTTTAAATCTAAGATGTGCCTAACGTTTGTCAGAGTTCTTACTACCTTGTCATAACATTTTATTCGCACTGTACCAATACCCATGATCCTATAAACTATATCATTGCCCATAAAAAATGAACCCCCATTGACTTTTCCATATGTCTAGAACCAATGTCTATGAGGACATGTGGTATGAACATGCTTAATCCAAAATCCATTCGTCATTGACAAGACAATTTGAAGACAAAACAATAAGAATATTGTATGCATTAGCTGACTTGTTATTTTTCATTAGACTAGCTAAATTAGAACTCTCCATCAACTTCTTCTCCTTAACTTTGAGCACAGGATACTCATTTTTGTAGTGTCCGAATTTTTAACAAAAGTGACACTCCACCTTTCTCATATCCCAGCTTGACCTAGACTTTGAATGCCCTTTACTATTGGTGCGTCTATCATGATGATTTGACCTTCCCCTAATAGCTAAGTCATCAACTTTATTAGATTACTAGACTTGCATTCGATTTTGTAAGCATCTCTGCGGAATTCAAGGAGGCCTTCACATCCTCAAGAGTTATCAATTTCTTCCACATAGCATAAAATTCACAAAATTCTTATATGAGCTCAATAGTGAGCATAACAAAATTAGGGCTTCATCTTCATCATCTAACTTCAATCTAGATTTTTCATATCCATAATGATCTTATTAAATCATCTAAATGTTCTTGGACAAGAGTACCTTCTTGCATTTTTAGCATGTAAAGACATTGCTTCGAGAATAATCTTGTCATAAGAGATCTCTTCATGTAAAGGGTAAGCTCATTCCAAAATCCTAAAGCGGTCTCTTCATTAGCAACTTTGCGAAGCACCTTATTTGTCATGTCCCGAATCCCAAGCACACAACAACCCCTTCACTTTGGTCAAATGAATGCGACGTCCCAGGACGTGTCGCCGAACATTCTTTTTATCTTGTGATTAAACGCATATAGAAGCAAATCAATGACACCTAGTCAATCAAAACAGGGATAGCAGAAAGACTAATGCAATAGCAGTAATGTCGTTTTTATTCTTATACTAATTAACCCTAGGAAGTTCATACACAAGTCCCTCAATTAGGCGACCTCCTCTATAGTCATCAAAATACTAAATATGGTTAATCTACTTCCTTCAACCATTAGGCACACCAACCCGTTGCCCTCCACGACGTGTTCCGGCACTGTCCAATCCATGGCAATAAAGGTGCCACAACTATGGACCTAAAAAAATGTTTAACAACGACGAGCAATATATTATCTCAGTGAGTTATCACCTTAAGCCTCGGTTAGAACGCCAACTCACCTTGGGATTTCTAACAAGCACAATTCTCATCACTACGGCAGATCAATTGTAAAACGATCCTTACTTGCCTTAATTATAAATGTGATCTACCCGATAAACCCCATAAGAAACAATCAGCAATTAATTGACTCATAGGCATCCTTACCCGGTCATGCTATACCCTACATGATATAAATTCTCATGCATGCCATAAACAATGCAACCAACATTTTAATCACCACAGTGATCAATCACAAGGAAGTCAAATCACAAGTAATCTTACCTTGCCATTGCCATACTCTGCACGGTATATTCTCACACATGCCATGGTCAATGCAAATAGCACATGCATAATCAGAACATGTCATAATATTTTTCAAATGCACCATTGCATTCACAAGTGTTCCGATTATTAACACCCCTCGGGGCCACAACCGAACTTCCGCCGGTGTCTACTAGCATAGCCACGTATCGCCATCCCCCATGAGCCATGGTTACATCAAGGGCTCTCTCCCAAGATGGCATTGTCGAAGGAGCATGGGTCCGGCCTCTACCACGACTCCGCATCTGAACTCCTGCTGGGATTTCCGACAAGTTGGACTTTGTCCTCCAATCTCCTACTAGGGTGATGGGTTCATTTATGTGACCACATGAGCATACCAAATAATCCATTTTAATCTTGCATATTAGTCGATGCAAATATGGTACATGCTCAACATAATAAATCATTGCACATTTTTCATGTAAAAATTACAAGAAAATAATCACACGTTGTCACATAATTATTGAAACCCGTCAAATTTTGCATGCCTTACTTTTTAAACATACTGGCCTCATTTAAAATATAAAACTCGACATATACACTTGACACCTTGAGGTTTCCCTTTTATATGTCCATAAAAACCTTGTAAAAATTACTACTTTGGGTTTCGCATGAGGCAAACATTTTTTAAGGCAATGCAAGCATCAAATAGAATGTCAAGTGCAGGAAAATATCATAAGATTCAAGCAAAAAGTACACAAACGTCAAGGCATAATTATCAAAGCAATTAAGCACTCGACAATTTCAATCATACGATTAATACCCTATTGATCAAGCAGCAATTCAACATGCCTTAACAATCACAAATGCATCGAATTAAGACTATGATTCATTTCTGCATGAATAGTACACATGAACAGTACCCATTAACAGTAATTCGTGAATAGTACTATTCATAATTTAATAAATAATAATATAAATTAATATACCCTAAGCAAGTTTAACAGACTAATCAAGGGATTCGAATGTAAACTCACCCGGCGACGATTCCAACAACACGAGCGCGACGACGGCAACGAGGGCTACACATGGCTACGTCTAAAATGTCATGGAGGTGCTCCATGAAAATGGGTCTCGGCGGAGGTGAGAACCGCAAGGGAGAGAGAGAGGCATAGCTTGGGTGGCCTCAGATGGGCAGCACCACAGTGGCACGGCAGCTCCAAAACAACGGCAAGAGGAAAACAAGAGGAAAGGAGAGAAAAATGAGTGAGAAAAGGGAGGGGTGAGGGGCTGCACGCCCAAGAGGAGAGAGGGAGGAGAGAGAAAGAAAAAGATGAAGGAAAGAGAGAGAGAGAGCTTTCTCTTTCAAGCCAACTTCAATTCCCAACAATACACATAATTTCCCTTGACTTTCTCTCTTTTGTCTCCCAAAATTCAATGCATCTTCTAGAAGGGGTAAAATGATAATTTCTCAAAATATAGTATACCATACTATACGCGTATATGGGCCAAGATTTTATATGGGCTTGAATAAAATTGGTTTGGGCTCAAATTGTGGAGAAATGGGCTAGAAAATGCAGTTGGACACAAGGCTTGAAGTTGGGCTTACTTAGGCCCACTTGGGCTAGCTTGGGGCCCACGTGGCCAACCCCTAATAGGCACAAGGCCCATTGGGCCTTTAGTCAATCCATCTCCTCTTAGTTCCAATTTTTTGGCCTGTTGAATCCTTTCCCAATAATTTATGGATTTATTGATAAATTTAAGAATCAATGAGGTAACGTCAAATATTTTAGTCTCAATATCCTTGAAAGTTCAATGCTCGAAATTGGATTGAAATTCGTGATTAAAATCGATCAATCACGACTTTAGTATGACCTAACTATCGAGCAGCGTTTAGAGGTTCTCATGTGTTTGACCCATGGTTGATAGTTTTTCAATCCATGATTGTGCCTATTCAAATCAGGGCAATCATCGATTGTCATGTAATCATGAGAGATTAATTTCTCATGCTGAGTACAGAGCTAAAAGGAAATTAGTTTAACGTCGTTCGTAGTCAATATCGAAGTCGTGCAGAATCACCTGCAATCTGACATCGTACTTCTGCCAAATCGATTTATTTCCATTCACTAATTGGCCTACAACAGTATGGTATCATCCCTCTTTGATCCTTATAGTCAAGTAGCCTATCCTTAATTGAATTCACTGGTTATACGCATATCAATCCTTAATTGCATTTCTGATTAGTTAGTTAATTCATGAGAGGTCAGCTCAGAGTAAATATAACTAATAGCGCATTAATAAAATAATCATTTCACATATCTTGAAATTGGTCGAAATTCAAGATGTCACATTATTGGACAATGACAATTGGATGGTGCTATGCACCATCTCTTCAATCTCAGTCGTAGTCATGCCATTGGAGTACTTCCTATTCAAGGCTCTAACTAAACCTTCCCGATGCAACACCATCTCTTCGATCTCAATCGTAGTCATGTCATTGGAGTACTTCCTGTTCAAGGCTATAACTAAACCTTCCTGATGCAATAACACCTTTATCTTGATCCTCCATAGCCCAAAATTGTTTTGGCCATCAAAAGGTTCTACTTCGAATTTGATAGATGCCATCTCAAACAAAAGACCAAAATTCCTTTACTCTGATACCATTTTGTTGTAACAACGCCGAAAGATGCATCAGTTGAAGCACAAGTAATAAAGGATGAAAGTAAAATCGAAATCACATGAGACACAACATTTACGTGGAAACCCAAAACGGGAAAAACCACGGGGAGAGAGAGGGTTTTAATTATCTTCAGCAACGAATACAAGAGTACAATCCAAAAGCTCAAAAAACCACTTGGTGAGCCATAAGATTTAAAGATCTAACAAGAAGATAGGAAAAACAAAAGAAGAGAAATATTGTGAAGGCTAGGTTGTTAGATGTGTTGTTAAACACATCCTTTAATAGTCTCTCTTAAAAAAAACCTTAAAATAAATGTGTATAGTTTAGAATACCCTTATTAATAATTTGAAAGTCAACTCAACACCAAGTAACCATCAAACTCAATTCCCACTGCAGCCAACTAATTTATAATTCATTAAAAAGAATTTAAATTATTAGTCAAATGAATACTATCTCGATATCTCAAAGTCATCATCAATTTTATCATAAATAACTTGTTATTCCTAGTCTTTTGAGCATACAATTATTTGAGCTTATTCTGCAAACCGCGTGCATATGTTTTCTCATGATGTAGTTCAAAACATTATCATCCACCCATTGTCTAATATACCCACACATTTGACGATAAAATATAGATCATTTACCATCATTTTTATTTTCCAATTTCTCTTCAACAACTATAGACAAATAATAATATTTCACATATAAAATGTCCTTCATTTTTCCTTCTCAAATATGATAATTCAAACCAATTAATGTAACCATTCTACTCATATTCATTTTCATCGTTTTACACAAGGTAGAAAAATCAAGTAATAACCAGTGCTCACGTACCATTTTGTTGGGAGCACAATAACAACCCGAACAATATTGGGTTATCGCAATGAAAAAAAAAACCCCCCTCTTCCACAAACCTAATAGGAAGTGATATAACATAGCAATATACATACCAAGCAAGCAAACACAATGCCACTTTTATGTGGAAAACCTTTTTTGGTGTGAGGAGATAAGAAACCATGGGACTAGAGTCCACCCAAAATCTTCACTATCAACAAAATTCAGTGAACAAAGATCTTCTCTAGTAAATACTAGAGGTGCATAGCACCAAAGATATCAAGAACATTATTCTTGGCAATGCACATGAATTTCATAAGAGATTAGGTATAAATCTCACTAAAAACTTATGTTCGGTTCATCCTAAGAAAAAAAACATGATGTAGGGAGTTTTAAGTGAAAATCAAACCAATCAGATTCAAAAAAGTTTGTCACGAGCACGCTAACAATATTTCAACTCAATTGGACCACAAATTGACCTCCAACATTAGCTTGATAAAAAAATATATTATTTTCAATCCAGATTCTCTTATCTCTCTTTCTCTTGTTACCGTGTTTCATAAAATAATAGTGAGAAATTCTATATTTTCCATATGAAGTATCATATGAGCTTAAGCTTTTTGTCTTACAATTTATTGGACTTCCTTCATGTGGGAGTGAATTCAATCAACATATGGCTCTATATTATCAAAATTGGTGAAGTATAATAGCCTCACAAGATACAAACAATTAGACAAATGATTGATTGGTCTCAGCAGCATCCAAACCATGCAATTTGTAAAGGACAGGACTAATGACTGCAACTCTCGAAGAGACTCGAGCTCCAAATGGAGCCTTAACATGAGAGAATCACAAAATTGTAAAATAGGGTTATTGAGAGAACCCATTAGAGCAAAACAGATAGGTTAAGCACTTATCATTAGCTTCAAAAAAGCCAATTTATTACCAAACGTCGTATGAATGGTCATTTATTAAACTTTAAAATATAGTTTATTGGGAAAAACATAACCCTACAACTTAGAGAGGAGGAAATGGGATTAGGATTAACATTGAAAAAAAAAATAGTTGAAGGAACTGTTATAGACAATGATATTTGTGCCAGCCAAGGAAAAAGAAATTGAGGACACTTTGCATGACTTCATTGCTTGCTTTGCACATGAAACATGAGTGCATGTCATAGAGATGGAGTTGTGGCCATGCGCCTATCGTTTTCTTTATCGGATTATTAATATGTAATTTATATGTATTAGGATTTTTATGTTCTAATTATGTTATTATCTATAATTAATTATATTATAAATACATATCACACAACTCTAATTAGGGTTAGATCATCATAAACACCCCGTTGTCATTCTCTTCTCTGACTTTAAATATCAATAAATAAGAAGTAATGGTCTACTATAGATTGTTTAAGCAGTTATCAAATTAGGTCTTGAATTTGAAGTCATGTATGAAATTCAACCCGATTGAAGGAAATAAATCGATTAAATGAAATCTCTTAGGAAAGAAATCCCAACATCTCACTTTTTTTATCTGAATTATAATTTATCTTCAAGGATTATTCAAGTTCATATAGAGAGATATGCTTTTTGTCTTTGAGAAGTCTTTGGGAAGTCTTTGTTCGCTATTCAAGAAAGTGCAAATCTATTATATCCATGGTTAACAATGTGAGAATGGACTTAGAAGGCGTCCGATGTAGTAAGTGGACGTCCCCTAGTTATTTTATAAATTCAGCGACATCAATCATGATGCCGCAGCAAAAGTCAAAAGAGGCTTGACCGTGGGACTCAAGCAATTCAACCGCACATGCAATCGTCTTTTGATGTCGCACAGAGAAGGACTGGTCGACACTCGAATTTCGTGTTGCTAGTTTTGCGTCCAATCGAGTTGTACTACTTATAAATATTATAAATTTTAATATAATCTAAGTTAAAAAAAACATTCGAATATATATGAGCAATATCACTTTCCAATTCTCCAATTATCTAGGTAAATTAATTATTATTGACTCTTCTCATATATTATGTTGGGAGTGCGCAATAAAAATTAATACCTTCATTTGAGGAGATCATCGAGAAGGAGGCTAAGTTCGATTCCATTAACATTCATTTTCACTCAAAAGTTTAAGTTAATGAGTTATAAGTTAATTATAATATATTAATTACTGCACACCATATCATTTTTTTTTATGTTTGACTTCTCTAACACAATTCACTCACATGTATATTTTAACAATCTTCCCCTCATAGGTGAGCTTATTATTAGCTCTTCTCTCCTTTAATTCGGATATCCTTCCACATCAACTTATCTCAAGTTGAATTGCGTGTATCCTAACAATCTTATACGCAATTTAAATCATGTGTATCCTAACATAGTGGATATCAACACTCGAGCAAGCGAAGTTTGTTTATTTTTTCAATGAACCCATGTTGAGCCCAATAATTTCGCATTATTTTACAACATATCCCTTTTCTTATAACCCTAAAGTGCTTGTGTTCCATGTACATGGAAAACTAATATCATACTTACGATCTATTTGTTTTATGGAAAATAAACGATTTGAAAAATATTTTTCCCAAAATGATTAGTTATATTATTGGAATAATTAGCCAATGAAAAATACTTTTATTATCGACAACAACTTATATTTAAATAAATTCGTGAATAATGAAAATATTTTTCAAAACGTGGGTTTTTTCGCAAAACCAACAAATCCTCTACTTAGTGCTCCAGTCCAAATTCTTATACAAATTGAAGGATGACAAATGGGCAACACGTGATGATGAAAACACTAGATATATTCTTTTGTTTTCCCCTTTGTAACACGATGACTTAAATTAACCAATTGAGCATCATCATCAACTTTATCCAGCTCAAGATTAGCCGAAACTGCCGGGGGATTAGACCACGGTAGTCGCATAATGTTATAAGGGCTTCAAAAGCTTGGCAATAACTAGATCTTTGTAAGATTTTGTTTGTCTGTAGCAAGCTTGCACATGTACAAGTGTCTAGCAAACTTCATCGATATGCAGGCCCAAAGTGAAGTGAGAGTAAAGCACATGTGGCCGACAGCATGAGCACTCTCGAAGTCAACTCCTCTTTTCCGAACATAACAACGAAAGTCAACTCCCTTCCCGTTATTTAGCTGGCGCCCGGATAACCCCAAAGAAAATCGTCACAGAGCACTGAGCTTTCGTGGCAAAATTTAAAGGGGAGGACTAATGATTGCACGATCTAGGGGACTTCTCGATAGCATCTAGACCATGCAAACTTTATTTTTTAAATGGCATGACAAATAATTACATGAATCGGACTGACGGATCACTCCAATCTATTCATCTACATCAAACAGTCTCTAAACCAATCAATGGAAATTCAGTAACATTTTAAACTATTGAATTAATGTCATGTAGAACTCTAAATTGGTATAATTATAATAAATTTATTAAAATTTTAAATTGATAAATTTACTTTCCTTTAGTTTTTCATTAAATTTGATTAATATCATGAAGAGCTACAAACTAGTACATCTATGATAAATGTAAGGTAAAACTTCAAATTGGTATACTGCCAACTTTTACATGTTGTCAGTAGTGTATGATAAATTTATCATAAATATATTAGTCTAAAAATTTTATCAGTTAAAAACGTAGTTTGGAGTAAATTTATTATAAATATATCAATCTAAGATTTTTTGTGGTACTAACCCTAAACTTTTTATCACATTGACAATAAATGATAACATTATTTATTTTTCTAAGAAAATTTCAAAAATCCACTTAAATTATGATATTCATATGAAATCGTGATCTTCAGTTTTGAAAATATGCTATTTGCATATTTCCACAAAAAACGACCAAAACATCAACCGATCTAAACCCTCATACCTAAAACACAACCCCCCCCAACGCTTCTTCCCCCTTGCCGCAGCCAATGGTCTCACACTTTCTTTCTCTCCTTTATCCTTGACTAGTGCCACCACTGATCCCCCGAATAAGTCACGGCAGCCCTTGACCGACGCCACTGATGCTCCTAGGTTGGCCCCCCGCATCTACGCCTTCCCTTTCACCTCTTATCTCAATCTTCCCTCCTGATTAGCCATAGCCAACACCTCAAAGGTCTAATCAAGCTTGCTAGACCATATGTCAAGCCGTCACTAACGTTGGGTTGATAGTCGCGAAGATTGAAAGACAAGGGGAGAAAGACAGGTATTGTGACACAGAGAACAATGGGGATAGAGGAAAAGACGAGCTTAATTGAGAGTGGATGTCGATGACGAGGCAGCATATGGTGATTGTGAGGTGGTTTCCATCCAAAACTAGAATAATATGTCAGATCTTTAACGGTATTGTTGGACGAAAACATGACGAGATCATATTTTGGTACCGGTTGAAAGTTGAGACCAAACAAAAAGTTAGGGCTTGAATTAGAACTCGATTTAAGGTTGATTATTTCATGAAACAAAATAGAGTTTGGTACAGAATTAGGACATAGCCTAAAATTGATGCTTTTTAATAGAATTGGACCATTTATTCATGTTGTCTTTTCTCTTTCCTATTAATACCATTTTCTGGCCAGTCATTCCTCCTAAATGAATCAACTTCTGCTGCTTGCCCCTCTCTCTCTCACACATCTTCGTGTCTTCGATTGCTCTTTTCATGCGAATTCTAATGATATTATTTGTATTGCACAATGTGACTTGGTTGCTCATGCACTTGACAAGCTCCCGTCGAGTAGAACTACAACTGCTGACGGGACGTCCCCACAAACAATGAGTAGGATTAGATCTTCTAAATATATAAGTTACACATATGGTTCTTTCTCGAGAGAAGATTTTTTTTTTGTCAGTTATATTCTAATTGTCACTTTCAAACTTTTTGTCCTACTTTTTTACAGGGCACATAAATCAAAATTCATTCCTAAAATTAAATCACCCCCACCCAAACCCCCAAAAATATGGGGATTCGAACTCTCCACATTTCTATTCCCATATAGGAAAAGTGGCTATTTAAGTAAGCTCCAGTGGTTTCTTGTGAGAATACATTGCTCCGTTTAAGATAGCTGTTACTTTATGAACTGAAGTTGTTTTAGTCTGGAGAAACAAATGCAAATTGCACAATATTCGAAGTGATGACTATTCATTTTGGAAATTAAAAGCTTTTATGGCCTAACATTTGGTAGAAAATAGAAAGAAGCGAGTATGCTACCAATATACATCAACATTAACGACTTTTGTGAAAATAAACCAAATGGACACACCTGTGGCAATAGAATGGAAAAACAGTTAATTAAGGTTGCATCAGAGACAGAGTAGTGACAAAATTTTCTTTGCACAGCTAATATTAATTAACAATCTTTGTCCAACACTTAGGCAAATAACTATTTTTGTATAATTTTTTTTTTGAAATCATAGGAGACTTTTATGTTATTTTACTAAATTTCATTCTTATCATTGTATAATCTCTATTTATTTGTGAAATACGTGTCAATAATATTTTTTTATGAGGAATAAATTTTTAATTGATAGCTTAGTATCACTTATTTGTGGAGTTTATTTTGAGAATTTCTTGAAGGCTAACTGAATTCTGTTGTAATATTCAAATTTCTTCAAAATCTCATTTAATAAATTTAGTATAATTCTTTATACAAAGTCATTCTCACTAATTATAAAGTAATAGGATTTATTGTACATTTTTCATGATTTTCAACGGTTAATCTTCATATATGATATTAAAAAATTAATGATAGAGTTATCTCTAGTTATGCATTTAACCATAAGGGTCATCACTAATTGTGCATTCGGTCATATCTATTTATGAAACAGGGGAATGTGTAATATATTAAAATGTACTATTATTCAAGAAATATAAGGTTTTAATTGTTTTTTGGTAAAACTTATTTTAATTGATTTTCTTATAGTCATCTTATTTGTAAAAAGCACCGTGTATTTTTTTTAATGATCCACTAATACTATATATTCCTCAACTATGGGCTATCATATTGTGTAGTATTTTCAATGATCAACTAACATAAATTTTCTTCTAAGTGTGAAATTGTTGGTATTCCCTAGTTGTTGGGAAGAAAAGAAACACAATCAATTAGAGGGGTATGGAAGAGGCAGCTTAGGGTGCGTTTGGTAACCATTCTGTTTCCAAGAACAATTTCTTCTCAGAAATTAATCTTTCATTATGTTCCCAAGAATAATTTCTAAGTATTTGAAGATGTTTGGTAGTTGTTTAAAATTTCTATTCTTGAGATAGAAAAACGTTTGGTAGGGACTTTAGATTCTTTTGTGATTTATAAATTTTTTTAATTTTTTAATACTTCTATTATATTTTTCTGTTTTTTCTTTTCTTTTTCTTCTTTTTTCCTTTTCTCTTTTGATTTCCTCCTCCAAGCTTTTACTGGTTGCTAGCCTTGGGGTGGCTAGCGACTAGCCAAACTAGGGTCAATGACCTTGCAGGAAGGTCGCTGGCCCTTGGCGAGGTCGAGCTTTGTGGGTGCTTGCTAGATCTAAAGAGGCTGAGCTTGCCAAACTGCCGGTGAGCTCCACCTTGTCGAGCCATTGTAAGGTCGGCCTCACCTTGGCCGAGCAATGCCGACCTTGCTGTTGAAAACTCCTAGTTTTGATGTTAATAAATCATTTTATGTAAGTATTTATACATATCTTCAGAAGGAATAAGACACGGGGTGGTGTATGTTTTTAAGTCTGCTACGGTGTTTCAGAGTCTGACTGTACCAGACAGAAGACTTGAAGAATCACAGATTCTAAGTCTGATCGTACTAGACGGAAGACTTAAAGAAACACAGATTCTGAGTCTGACCGTACCAGATGGAAATCTTAAGCAAACTCAGAACTTGAGTCAGTTAGACTTAGAACGAAACTTCAGGAACAAATCACCAATAGTCAAGTATTTCACTTACTTTGTTTACATTGATTCTGTTATATTAATTTGATTGCAGGATCAATTAGAGGACAACTTCCAAAGAAGAATAGAGTACTTATGGAAGCCCAGATTCTGATTGTATGGGCGAGCAGAATTCAAGGGGATCAGATCTACTTCCAACGGTCAAAAAGACTTGCCTTATAAAGTCTGTCCAGGAAAGGGAATGCTAAACTCTCAAGGAAAGAGCCAACGGTCGAGTGTGGCTTGAAGAGTATATAAGGATAGGATGAGACCTAGGAGCAGATAGGATAAATATATTCCAAAATGCGATTATGCTCTTCATCAGTTGTCAAAAGTGCGAATTTGAGTGGTTCTAGTGAATTACCAAGAAGAGTGACTATGTGAGATTCATCATCACTGAGTGCTAACACTCAAGAGTGTGTAATCACCTTTGATCACATAGTGAAATCCAACCTATTGGCTGATCACCTGGAGAGTGGACGTAGGCTTGTCTAAAGCCGAACCACTATAAACTGTGTTTGCAATCTTCTTTACTCTCTCTATTTAATTTCAGTTCATAGATTGTAAAAGTTACATATATTCTTGCGCAAAAAATCTCTCTACACCTATTCACCCCCCCTCTAGGTGTTATTACTAGCTACAACAATTGGTATCAGAGCCCTGTGCTCATTGTTTTGAAGTGTTTATTACTTCTGAGTTAAAGATCCTCTATGGCTAGTATTCTTGCACCAGGGTTGATCGAGGGACAGAGCAACACGCGACCGCCCTATTTTGATGGCAAAGAGTACAACATATGGAAAAACAAGATGAAGGCCTTCCTCAGATCAAAGGATCCACTGGAATGGGATGTAGTTGCAAGAGGAATTGATCAAAATGCTGAAATCAAAGAAACTTCAAAGAAAGATGATGGGAAAGCAACGAAAACATCAACTACCACTTCTCTAGAAGAACTGACCAAGAGACAGACTCTTGATGCTAAGGCCATCTACTCCTTTTACTATGCTTTATCACCTAATGAATATAATCGAATATCTTCTTGTGATACAACAAAGGAAGTATGGGATAGACTGCACGTAACCTATGAAGGAACTGATCGTGTTAAAGAAACCAAAGTAAATATTTTACTTGGTCAATATGAATCCTTCAAGATGAAGGAGGGGGAGTCAATAGGAGACATGATCAGTCGGTTTACAGAAATTGTAAATGGACTGGCATATCAAGGACAACCTGTTCCTGGCCCCATGAAAGTCAACAGGCTATTGAGAGGACTTTCAAAAGAATGGAATAATGTGAAGACCTCTATCAGAGAAACTTTGTGTATTTCACCACTGATAGTCGATGAGCTTGTTGGAACTCTGCAATCCTATGAAGCAGAACAAATGAATGAAGAAGTGGAATCCAGAGGTAAGAAAATCATTGCTCTTAAGTCTAACGTTGATTCTGATGATACAGATTTTGAGGACGAGCTGGACGATGAAGAACTGGCATTGCTAATTAGGAAAGTAAAGAAACTAAACAAGAAGGGCAAGAAGTTCTACAGCAAGAAACAAAACAGGCAGATTGGACAACGAAAGACAGAGGATGAGGAAGATCATGTCAAAAATGTTGTCTGTTTCAAATGCAAAAATAAAGATCACATAAAACAAAACTGCCCTAAACTCAAGAAAAACAAAGGGAAATATGAAAAGTACAAGAAAGCCCTGAAAGCTTAAACTTGGAGTGACACTGAGGTTGAAGACAGTGAAGACAAATATGGTAACATATGTCTAATGGCACTCTCAAATTCAGACTCTGGAGTGGATTCAAACTCAGACTCAGACTCAGACAAAGAATTTGAGGTAAGTCACTCTGATATTCCTACCGAAGTTTTAGATTATATAAATGAACTATGTTTGAATTTAAAGTCTACTCTAAAAAAAAAAATTTCTGTTTAAAAAAGGAAAATCGCAAGTTGAGTCAAACGAATCATTCTTTAAATGGAAAATTTGATGATCTCAAAAAGGAATTTTCAACAATAAAGGAAAATCAAGATTTTCTCTTAAATGAGAACGAATCTCATAAAAAGGAAATCTTGGAGACAAAAGAAAATAGAAATTCTTTGCAAAACGAAAATGAGTCTCTTAGAAAGGAAATTTTGAACATTACTACAAAGTTTTCGAAAGGATCAAAAACCCTGTAACATATACTTTCCATTCAGATTCCCTATTATGATAAGTTAGGACTTGGGTTTAATAAGGAAAGTGATTCATTAATTGATTTTTCTAAAGTCAATGAGAGAATTAGAAAGAGACCTCCACGACAGGCCTATACAAATCATTTCAAAAAGACTTTTACAAAACCTATTGGTCGGGATCATCTCAAATGCTCTAATTGTGGAGAAAAAGAACATTTTGAAAACAAATATCCTAAAGTCTGGAGACCTGTTCAGAAGAAATGGGTAGACAAAGCATATACTAACCCCGAAGGACCCAAGAAAATCTGGGTACCAAAGAAGAAGTGAATATGCATGTTGGTTGCAGGTAAATTTCAAGAGCAAGAAGAAATGCTATTTGGACAGTGGATGTTCAAGACACATGACTGGGGATTCAAGAATGTTTGTTGTGTTAGAAAAGGTTAAAGGAGGGACTGTCTGTTTTGGAGGAAACACCAAGGGAAACATTGTTGGAACAGGAACAGTCAAGTTTGGCAGTTTAATCATCAACAATGTATCTCTGGTTAAAGGACTAAACTACAACCTTCTTAGCATTAGCCAGCTATGTGATGCTGGATTCAGAATTAACTTCAAGGAAAACCTATGTTCTGGAACTAGCAATGATTCTTCTCAGTCATTCACTGGACGAAGACATGGGAACATCTATCTTCTAGACATAAACGAAGACACTGCCAAATGTCTAATATCAGTCCATGATGAGGCAAACCTCTGGCATCGCAAACTTGGACATGTCAGCATGAATCAAATCTCTAAGCTACACAGCAAAAAACTTGTTCGTGGGTTACCCTCATTAACCTGTAAGAAGACAGATCTTTGCTCCGCATGCACTCTGGGAATACAGGTTAGAAATTCTTTTAAATCCATGAAACAAGTTTCTACTAAATGTGTACTACAGCTGCTTCATATGGATCTGTTTGGCCCAACTAGAACTCAAAGCATTAGAGGTTAGAAATACTGTCTGGTAATCATAGATGACTACTCTCGTTTCACTTGGGTATTCTTTCTTGCCAATAAAAGTGAAAATTTTTCTTATTTCTCGGTATTTGCAAAAAGGGTTCAAAATGAGAAAGGTTATTCTATTTCCAATATTAAAATAGATCATGGAGGAGAGTTTGAGAATCAGAACTTTGCAGATTTTTGTATTGAAAATGGTATTCAACATACGTTCTCCTCTCCCTACACTCCAGAACAAAATGGAGTTGTAGAAAGAAAAAACAGATCTTTGCAAGAAATGGCTAGAACTCTGCTCATTGAAAGTAAGGTGGCAACTCGTTTCTAGGCAGAAACAGTTTCCACGTTTTGTCATATCATTAATAAAAATTTTCTGAGACCAATTCTTGAGAAAATTCCTTACGAGATTTACAAAGGAAGAAAACCAATTGTTTCCTACTTCAAAATTTTCGGTTGTAAATGTTTTATTCTTAAAAATGCTAACAATCTTCCAAGCAAGTCTGAGGAAAGATTAGATGAAGGTATATTTCTGGGATATTCAGCCACAAGTAAAGCATACCGGGTGTTCAACAAGAATACTCAGATAGTGGAAGAATCTATGAATGTGAAGTTCCTAGAGCAAGACTCCTCTAACAAGAGCAGATTAGAAATTGAAGATCCAAAACCAACTGCTGCTCCCGAAAGTTCAACTCTCAACAAAGAAGCTGACTCATTGCAGAAAATCGACTCTAAGGGAACTCAAGAACAAAGAATCACTCAGCTGGATAATACCCAGTTACCAGAAGATGCTGATGATAGCATAATGCAGAGCAAAAACTGGAAGCATAAGTCTAGCCATCCTCAAGAGCTAGTCATTGGAAATATCAGTGAAGGAATTCGAACCAAATCGAAGAACAAAAAGGAAACAAGTATTGTGGCACTCATCTCTGAGATTGAACCCAAAAGAATAGACGAGGCTCTTACAAATGAAAGCTAGATAGAAGCAATGCAAGAAGAACTTCAGCAATTTAAAAGGAATGATGTGTGGGAATTAGTTCCCAAACCCAAAGGAAGAACCATCATAGGCACTAAGTGGGTCTTTAGGAATAAAATGAATGAACATGGTAAAGTGACAAGAAACAAAGCAAGACTTGTAGCCAAAGGCTATTCACAGTCAAAAGGAATAGACTATGATGAGACCTATGCACCAGTAGCAAGATTGGAAACTATCAGATTTTTACTTGCCTATGCTTGCTATCAAGACTTCAAGCTATTTCAGATGGATGTAAAGAGCGCTTTTCTAAATAGATTTATCAAAGAAGAAGTCTATGTCAAACAACCCCCAGGGTTCGAGGAACCAAGAAGGCCAGATCATGTATATAGACTGAACAATGCTATATATGGTCTGAAACAAGCGTCTCGGGCTTGGTATGAACGACTAAGTAAGTTCCTACTAGACAACACATTTAAGAAAGGTATGGTTTATACAACTCTATTTATCAAGAAAGAAGGTAAGGATATTCTTTTAGTACAAATTTATGTAGATGATATTATCTTTGGTTCTTCTAATGAACGATTGTGCAAGAATTTTTCAAAGTCTATGTAAGAGGAATTTGAGATGAGCATGATGGGAGAACTTACATTCTTCCTAGGACTTCAGATCAACCAATCAAAACATGGGATTTTCATTCATCAAGAAAAATATACCAAAGATTTGATCAAGAAGTTTGGAATGGAGAATTGCAAGAAGATTGAAACTCCAATATCAACATCAATCAAACTTGATCAGGATGAATCAGGGAAGAAACTTGATCAAAAGACTTATAGAAGCATGATTGGGTCTCTTCTATATCTTACTGCATCTAGACCAGATATTATATACAGTGTGTGTTTATGTGCTCGATTCCAAGCAGACCCTAGAGAATCTCATCTTACAGCAGTGAAGCGTATAATTAAGTACATAACTACTTATCCACTTCTGGGTCTGTGGTATCCTAAGGGAACAAACTTTACTCTCCTTGGCTATTCAGATGCTGACTTAGTAGGATGTAAACTGGACAGAAAGAGCACATCTGGAACATGTCAACTACTAGGATAAATGCTGGTGTCTTGGTCTTCTTAAAAACAGAACTCTGTGGCTCTATCAACTGGGGAAGCAGAATACGTTGCCCTTGGAAGCTGCTGCTCATAGATTTTATGGATGAAACAACAACTAAGGGATTATGGAAAGGAAGAAACCTGCACTGAAATAAGGTGTGACAATACAAGTGCCATAAATCTCACCAAGAACCCGATCCTACATTCCAGGGCAAAGCACATCGAAATCAAGCATCATTTTATTAGAGACCACGTACAAAATGGGGATGTATTCGTGGAATTTGTTGATTCGAAAAATCAATTAGCAGATATCTTCACCAAGCCGCTAGACAAAGGTACTTTTGATTCAATTTGTAGTAGATTAAATATTATTAATCCTTTTGCATAAAATCCTTGAAGACAGGATATAGTTTGGGAGAAGCAATTAGACCAATCTTCTAGGTAGCTTTGAGAAGAAATTGATGGTATGTTTAAATTTAATTTTGGTGCTTAAATTACTGTCTTGTATGATTAATCTTGGTAAGTTATTATTAGCAAAATAATTGACTTGCATAATTTCGGTACATGCTTAAGTTATCTACATCTATTTTCCTTTTTAATAATTTTGTGAATAAATGCTATTTTGAGCCCTTTTCATCTTCAAAAAGTCTATAACCCCCAAAAAGAACGAATTTTTCACGACAATCTTCGGAAACCCTCTTCCAGAAAACCCAAAGAACTATTCTTTCTCTCTAAATCAAATCAAACCCTCTCCAAACAATGGCTTCGAGATCTTCCATGTCCAGATCAAGGTCTGCGTCTCTATCTCCCAGAAGAAGATCCAACAGGATTGCTGGCAGAGGACCAAGGAATGTAGAGGGAGGACAAACGCATTTCGATCTGACACAAACTTCTGACGATTCCTAAGGAAAATCTCAAAATGCATTGATTCAAAGGGATGCAACTGAAAATCTAAAGCCTCAGAGAAATTCTCCAACAGATTCTGAGGGAAGAAATGTCTCCAGAAGAGGTACGTTTGGATTAACCTTGCCTAAACTAGAACACCCTCATTCTGTTATGAGAATGTATCAACGCTTAGTATGAAGAAATGCTACGAAGGATATGAAATTATTCTTTTTGTGACAAAAAGGGTATGCGAATGAACTTCGTATGGTTCAAGCAGTTCAAACAACATAACCACCTTCTTGACAAAGGGCACATGGGAGTGAAGTGAGCCGAAGTAGGGACGCCCTAGGTGAGAAGGAGGATGATGAACGAATCTATAGGAATTTTGAAGTCAGAATGAGAATTGCTGCAGTGATTAGGAATACCACAGGGAAACTATTCCGATTGAAAGAGCATAAGACCTTCTATAACAAATTGCTGGAATGTGGAGTTATGCATCACTAGATCGTGGACTTTGATTTTTTGGATGTTGCTGATGCGAATCTGAGAGAACATTTTGAAATGCTACAGATGGATCAATTTTACACTGACTCCGCTGTTGTCTATCTAGAACTAACAACAAATTTTTACTCAAATTTGACATTTCTGTCTCCAGATATAATGCAATTTAGTGTGAATGATATGTTTTATGATATCAGTACAGATGTTCTGGCTAATATCATGAAAGTTGAAAGGGGTCCTTTTAAGCCAATAAAAGTCACCTATGAGACTGTCTGTAAGTATCTTACAAAGTCTGTTAGGCCTACTATTACTTATCTCTTCTTATCTTCAGCAAGAACTATTCTGCACAAGATCATCATAAGCTACATTCGTCCTAAGGCTTCATCAAAAACTGATATGTCAAGATTCGAGGCCAAACTAATGTGGGCAATTGAGAAGGGAGTTCTATTCTCACTTCCTCACACTGTTCTTCTGCACATGTATCGAACAGTTTCAAAAGATAAAGGACAGTTGCCATATGGAGCCTTGGTGACCAAAATCTTTGAATGTCACAAGATCGATATACCAAGCAGACTCTGCTCTAAAGAGCTTCCAACCATGGTCATCAATCTTAAGATGATAAACAAGATGAGGCTAAAGGATGTTGCAGAGACTTAGAGACGAAAAGAGAAGAAACTGGCCAAGGCATCAACCACAGCAAAGAGAAAGGGCAAAGAGATGGCTGTTGCAAAACCTAGTTCTAAGAAAAGAAGACAACTGTTGCTACATAATGAAGATAATGAAGAGGAGACTATCTCTAAAATTTTGGTGAAAATGGGTCAAATTGTTCAAAGGAGGATAGAAACCGAAACAGAATTGTCTCTACCAGAAGTGATAGAAGCAAATCTTCCTAGTGCAGCAACTCAACCTGATGAGAATGTGGAAATGTTTGAGCCTGAGGAAATTGAGTCTGACAAACATGGACCAGAAGAAGGGGAAGAAATAGAGGAAGAAGAAATTAAAATGAATGAGAGTACCATTCTTGATACTGAAGAAGATCGAAATCAATTCGAACAACAAGAGTAGACTGAAGCATCACCACAGGGGGAGCCTATTGAAAAAGATATTCCTACAGCTTCATCTGATCGTGGTGAATCTTAGAAGATATTGGCTTTGCTTATGGAAATAAGAGATCGCCAAGTTGCTATGGAAACCTCTCTCAACAATAGACTGGAGACTCTAGAGAAAACGGTTCATCAATATCTCCGCAGAATCGAAGAGTCTGCCACGGATATGGAGGATTTCACCATTGTTCGGACTCCTACGAAAAAATCTTCTTCCTGAAATAACCTTCTAGTTTGAACTTCTGTCAAGTTTTTCTGTCAGACTTTACTTATCTTTCAGGATATTGTCATTTTGATAGTGACAAAAAGGGGGAGTAAAACCTGGATTGGATGTTTTTCTTTGATGTTTGCTGAACTGAGCCATTCATTGCTTATGCTTGTTTGTTGCTTGTGCTTGTAAACTAAATTATTGTTTGATGCTTAATTTATTTTAGTTGATGTGGTGTTAAACATAGATGCATGAATTATCTGATGTGAGCATCATCACTCCTGTTATATTTGGAAGTATGCGCTGCCAACCATATTTTGCAGGGGACAACAAGCAAGAAGCATAAAAAGTTTTGTCATCATCAAAAAGAGGAAGATTGTTGAAAACTCCTAGTTTTGATGTTAACAAATCATTTTATGTAAGTATTTATACATATCTTCATAAGGAATAAGCCACAGAGTGGTGTATGTTTTTAAGTCTGCCAGTGGCAGAAGGAAAACATACAGTATTTCAGAGTCTGAGCGTACTAGATGGAAATTTTAAGCAAACTCAGAACTTGAGTCAGTCAGACTCAGAACGAAACTTCAGGAACAGATCACCAATGGTTAAGTATTTCACGTACTTTGTTTACATTGATTCTGTTATATTAATTTGATTGCATAATCAATTAGAGGACAACTTCCAAAGAAAAATGGAGTACTTATAGAAGCCCGGATTCTGATTGTATGGGCAAGCAGAATCCAAGGGGATCGGATCTACTTCCAATGGTCAAAAAGACTTGCCTTATAAAGTCTGTCCAGGAAATGAAAGACTAAACTCTCAAGGGAAGAGCTAACGGTCGAGTGTGGCTTGGAGAGTATATAAGGATAGGATGAGACCTAGGAGCAGATAGGATAAATATATTCCAAAGTGCGATTATGTTCTTCATCAATTGTCAAAAGTGCGAATTTGAGTGGTCCTAGTGAATTACCAAGAAAAGTGACTCTGTGAGATTCATCATCACTGAGTGCTAATACTTAAGAGTGTGTAATCACCTTTAATCACATAGTGAAATCCAGCCTATTGGCTGATCGCCTGGAGAGTGGACGTAGGCTTGTCTAAAGCCGAACCACTATAAATTGTGTTTGCAATCTTCTCTACTCTCTCTATTTAATTTTAGTTCATAGATTGTAAAAGTTACATATATTCTTGCGCGAAAAATCTCTCTACACCTATTCACCCCCCCTCTAGGTGTTATTACTAGCTACAACACTTGCGATGGCCCAGCAAGATCGAGCTTGTTGACGACTGGGAGAGCTCAAGCTCACCTAGATCTAGCAAGGCCAAGCTCACCTAGCCACTACCAAGGCTCAACCTTGCCAGGCCACCATGAGCTCGGCTTCGCTTAACTGATCTTGCTGTGGCTCGGAGCGAGGTCGTCGGCCCTTTTTGGCTAGTCATTGGCCATCCTAATGCCGATGACCGGTTGAACATTGAAGAAGAACAAGAAAAGGAAAAGGAAGCAAAAATGAGAATTGATTCTTGAAATTGTTCCCCGGAACAAGAAACGATTTTTCTTTTTATTTATTTTTTATTCTATTCTAAATCTCTTCTCGGAAGTAAAAAATTTACCAAATGGATTTATCTTCCAAATCTATTATTGGGAATAAAAGAACAGAATCAATTACAAATAGGCCCTCACCCTCATTAAAAAGTCAAGCGTGCAGGCTTGGCGCCAGGGGTAACACCTTGGGCTACCGCTCGCAATCTCCATACAGTCTTACCGCCCTTCTGCTCTAGCACTTCGTGCTATCTAACCGCACGCTAGAGTAGGGCTATTTAACCGCACGCTAGAGGAGTTACCCTGGTTAAATTGCAAGTGTAAACATATTGTTATATCATGTACCTATATATTAACCAACTTTTTCAAAAATATCTAAATTGGAAAGTACTAGGTGTTATCTCTGATTATGCATTTAATTGTAAGGGTCATGGTTGATTATATTCTTAGTAAATCACTGGGGTTTGCTTCAGTAGTCACCCTTCCCATATGGGAAGGGAAAAGTGGAAAGTTTGAATCTCCATTTTTTCAAGGGAAGTTGGGGTAAGAACGATTTAGCTTTAGGTGTAGGTTTCGACTTCCAGTTCTGCAAAAAGGCAAGGAAAAGTCTAAAAGTGGAAGTTAGAATAGGAATAGATTAATACCGACAAAAAAAAAATCTTAGTCATAATTATTCATTTAATATGACCCATTAGAGATATACTGTAAAAATTTTAAAATGATGGTTCTTTTATTTATTTGACCATACTTATATTATTGATTTTTTAATATTCATTTAATTTAAGGGACGAGCTATAATTTTATAGTGATGAATGTTGGGATTTCATGAATCATGTATAGGCAATTTAATATAAACGCAGTGGAAACAAGATAAAATATTTCTACACATGAATCTCCAAAGGCGTTGTTCGTGCGTTTCAATCAAAAATCTGGTTATAAGAAGGGAGTTGAACGAATTACCTCTCGAAGCGCGCTTTAAACAAATCGGTCCAAATGTTCTTCAATTCGAGCCCCACAAACGTCGGACCTCTAGTTCAGACACACCACCAATGGATATCGAACGAAGAGAGAACTTGCGGATAATCACCACTACGATTGTGCTAGCAACTTCGTGGAGATAATCCTTCGTATCCTCGATATTTTAGCCACAGCCCAAAATGAGAGAGTCCTTCTTTTCTCTTTTTCGTTTTTGCATACGTACGCGCACAAAAATGAACACACAAGTTTCTTATATAAGAACCGTGGGTAACCGCCCATGATCCCACGAGCGGTTACGATCGGCAACCGTAGCCGATCGTGGGAGAACATCCACGATCCCACGACCAGCAACCGTTGCTGACCAGACCAGCAACCGTTGCTGGTCATGGGTCAAACATGATCCCACGACCAGCAACCGTCGCTGGTCGTGGATGCATGAAGATCATGCATGATGGTCATGCTTGCTGACCATCATCCCCACTATTAAATCGTGCACAAGTGTGCAATGCACGCGGTCAGCAATTGTTGCTGACCGTGTGCATGATTTAATTGATTAATAAATTAATCAATTCCAAAATAAATAAAAACACATAATCTGTGTGTGCGCATTTAAGGTACATTAACATGTATCCATTTGGGCATGCGTGTGCATCATATGCACGTAGGCTTGTGACTATAATACAAATTAAATTAAATCACATTTAATTTAATTTCATGTCGACTCGATGCGACTGTAGTAATTTGCAAACACATTTGCAAAATTATTTCTCTCTCGTTCCACGTTATCCCAATTGGTTATGGTGTGTGACATCCCTAGGTTCATCACTAAACTAGTAGTAAGACTTGTACTAACACATTAGTACTCCCAAAATAATTAATTGTCCCGATTAATCTTTGGGTCTTACAAGCCATGATTGACATCTAGCAATATGTCATGGCTACCCAGGTAGTGTGAATGCTTTAAGAACATAATGAACCTGTCAGTTTTGGTTACAGTGTAATTTAATCCCTCTGTCTTACTATGTCCCGATCGAACAAAGACCATGGAATATTTGTCAAGTCACCAATTCGATCATATGCACAAATCTAATTGACATGTATTTTATTCGAGACATAAACAATTTATTCTCGGTTACAACCCCGGCCGAGGATTTCAATACATTGTCATAATCAGATTACATAGGACATCATTATAATACCTTGTATGTAACAATGAGATAGATTCCATATTGCGTACACGTGCAACTTCGTATATGAACAAACTATGACCATCAGGTATAAAGACGGATCAACGACCCGGCATTATATGCACCCGTGAACCATAGTTGCTCGATACACAAGTTAACGCTGTACCTCGGGTCTAAGGATTATTTACACAAGACCAAAGCATGAACAATTAGACATTGACCACGCTAAAAGCTTCCATGTTGCTAATCGTTCCATATGCGTCACGTTCAGTGAATTTGTCTAATACAAACACCTGTGTTCTAACTCAGGCATCGCAATACCTAATGACTTGCGACTCATCATTCCCTCAAGTATCCAATACTTAATGGTGAAGTTAAGAACTCACTGGTCTCAACAGGATTATAAATATCCACTCAATAATCCATTGACCAGGAACAGTTTAAAGATTCAGTCTAACTATGAACCCGTCACAATATTCTTGACGTCTCAAGAATAGGTCTAGTTACAACTGATCTTATGGAATCATTCATAAAATAATTAGACAAATGAATGAATACGTCATTGCCATTAATTAAATAATAATGATGATAGTACAACTTAAATCCCTAATATGTAACTATTACATAGTAGCTTTAGGGCATACATCCAACAATGAACTTTTTAATGGATCGTCATTGTCTCTTTTTTTTTTGTCATATTTCTTTTTAACGATCCTTTAACATCATATATCTATGGTTCGGCGAGCGACCACCACCCCATCGTATCATTGTCGGGAAGGGTTGCTGACGGTGGGGCAAGGGTTGGCCAAGGTCGTTGAGCAATGGCTAGGGGTTGGCGACCTTGGCCAACTATTAACAAGGGCCTATGGGCTCTCTCCCAAATGTGGGACAACCCGCCCCAACTAGCAATCGACGGCCCTTGGTCCTTGCCCCACCATTGCCAGCCCTTCTCGGCGATGATGGGGCGGCAACAACAAGGGTTGTATAGCCCTCACAAAACCCTCTCCTCTTTCCCTTTTTTAATAATTTCTTAATCAATTTTGGGGTTATTGCTAATGTGGCAATTTTTAAAAAAAATGCCACATAATTAATTTTTTACAATAAAATTAGCGCATGGATAATTTTTTTTAAAGAATTGCCACATTAGCAAAAAAAGTCATCGGAAAATGCCACGTAGGAAATTTGACCAAAATTTCTCGCCATTAGTACTTAAGTGATCTATTTTTCTCCGATTTGGCACTTAAGTGTACTTGTTGAAACTTTTGACACTCAAATATCCTCCGTGTCAAGTTTTGACACTTGGGATGTCCAACACTCGCCTTTTATCTGATGTTATATATGGTCATTCGTCAAAGAAATTTTTTTGTATGGGAAATATTGTGTTTATTTATTATGCCAACTATTTAGTGAATAATCTTGACAATCAAATTTAGCATAACAAGTTCGTTCAAACCCATGTGTTTTTTGAAAAGAATGTCCATAGGACCAACTGATTTGAAAGATTACACTTTTCTGATCCTTCTATCACTTGTCATATGGTCATAATATTCTATAAGAGAATTAAAAAAGAATATTGTAAGATGAACAACCTCTTAAAATAAATGTGAAATAAAGATCATGCGGCTAAATATTGATCAACATCATAGACTCACATTAGTCAAACCTTGAAAAGGAAAAAAAAAATGATATGACAAAGCACGCGAATAAAGAAGTGTAAGGGATATGAATGCCGAATTATAGTCTGAATATCATTTTATTTACACTAGTCGTCCGACCGCGCGTTGCACGAACAATTTTAAAGTGTATACTGTAAAGTGCACTATAAGCAAATTTCATGTACCCAAAACCTATTTCACGTTGAGGTGCTATGAAGAAAAATAACTGCATTATGTCAACATAAAGAAAATACACTACGCTCATTTTATGCCAAGCAAAAGGGGAAGAAAACTCAAAATAATGTTGATGAAAGTTGATTTAATATTTTGTGGGGACAGTAAGATGGAAACGAAATCCATGCAAAACTAAAAATATACACATTTAAAATGAACATCATTGTTCTTCAAATTTTTGTAACTCTTATAAAATGATATTCTTTCAGTGTTCGCTACTTGGCACTTTACTTAATCTGTCTCTACAATGTGGCAAGACTGTCACGTTATAATACAAGTGATACAGTTTTGTCACGTGGCCCATATTCAATCATTCAGCCTTTAGTTTGTCATTCCAAACTTTTATTTTTTATTGAGTTTAAATTGTGCAAAATGGATATAAAGAAAATATACATTCATATTTTATCTCTTATTGAGGTCAAACTATAATGAATAATGAATAAATTTAATAAATTATCTTAAATTATAATCTTATCCAATATGATTTATTTTAAATAAAATTTATTAATACTAAATATATCCGTCAATGATATAATTGACTAAATTGATTAATTATTGATACAGTAAAATCTCATTATCCAAGAAAACATAAAAAATAAATTAAAAACTTTAATCTAATAAAGAAGATCGCTCTATAAACCAAAAGTAGAACAAAGTAAAAACAATACTCGCAAAATTTTTAAGTTTTGTTGAAATGATTTCATTTAGTGGATCAAAAAATAGAGTGAATATAGAAATACAATTGTTAGATATTTCAACAAAATGGATAAGAACAAGCTCATACGCTATTTTTCGCAACACAGCCTTTCTCTTTTTTATGGATTACTTAAATACTTGAGTTTAAACTAGACGCAACAGATAAGAAAATACCTTCAAATATATTCTTAAAGAACCTCGCTAGGATAACGCCACCCTCAGTTCCAATTAGTGACCGTGCAACTGGGACCACGAGTTACTCTGCTTATAATGGTGATATTATTTTTTTTTTTAATGGTGATATTATTCAAGAACAGAAAACTTCTTGGGAAATTGACCAAACCTTATTGACAGATCAATATTGCTCCAAACTAATGCAAACATAATACTTAATAATTTGAAAAGGAAGGAAAGGAGTACATAGGTGATAGACATGCTCACATTCCTTTGAATTGGTAAATTTGACTAATGACAATTGAGTTTTGGCTGATTTCACGTTCAAGCCAATGAATTTCAAATTTTCAATTACCAAATGCTTTTTTTCTTATATGACTGATGCACCATGGTTTTGACCAATATTTGACAAATTTCTTTTGTAAAATAAAATGAACATGTAGAAAATTTGAACAATTTATAAAAATTTGGTGATACGAGGAATGGTTACTTCTAACATGGATTGACACGTTTTGTAATATTGGTATTGATAAAATCTAGAATGATATCAATTGACATAAATTCAAAATACATTATTCTTGAGCATATCCAATATGAGTACAAGATTCTGTACTAACACATCAAATTCGAATTGTAAGGACTTGGGCTTATCACTGTGTAATATTATTCACTTTAGGCCGAGACCCACATGGCTTTGTTCTTTGGGCTTTGCCCAAAAACGCGTTACACAAGATACATAACTCAAGCCTTATCAACTAGCCTATGACTCCCCCCTAAATGATGTAGGACAAGAGACACGCCCCTCCCTACGCATGTTTGGGAACTCTACCCTGCGCACCGCCGCCTAGGCCATCACATTCTCCCCACTTCAGAAACGAGGTCCTCGCTGGGCATAGGACCTTCCGAAGGGGGACTATGCCCCTCCCTACACACATCCAGGGACTTTGCCCTGCGCACCACCGCCTAGGCCGTCACATTTACCATTTGTAAGGACTCAAGCCTATCACTGTGTAATATTGTTCGCTTTGGGCCGAAGCCCGCACGGTTTGTTCTTTGGGCTTCACCCAAAACGCGTTACACAAGTTACAGAATTCAAGCCTTATAAACTAACCCAAGACTCCCCTCCTAGGAGATGTGGGACAAGAGACGTGCCCCTCTCTACACACGTCTGGGGACTCTACCCCACGCACTGCCGCCTAGGCCGTCACATTCTCCCTTCATTCAGGAACATCGTTCTCGTTGGGCACAGGACCCACTTCCATGGCCATCATGTGGCCCCACATACTGCGAGAGTCGACTGAGATACCATTTGTAAGGACCTGGGCCTATCACTATGTAATATTGTCCGCTTTGGGCTGAGGCCCGCATAGCTTTGTTCTTTGGGCTTCGCCCAAAAACGCGTTACGCAGGATATAGAACCCAAGTCTTATCAACTAGCCTAAGACTCCCCCCTAGGCGATGTGAGACAAGAGACGCGCCCCTCCTTGCGCACGTCTGGGGACTCCGCTCCGTGCATCGCCATCTAGGCCGTCATAATTTGTAAGGAATCGGGCCTATCATTGTGTAATATTGTCCACTTTGAGTCGAGGCCCGCACGGGTTTGTTCTCTAGGCTTCACCCAAAAGCACGTTGTCCGGGGAAAGGGGCTTAGCACAATATTGTCCTCTTTGGCTACCACATGCATGTCGCGACCTACCTCTATGGCCATCCCCCACCTGGGCCCCTCAAGGCTTTGTTTTCAGAGCAACGTAGCAGAAACGGCTTTGTTGTAAAACACGTTGTCAGGGGAAAGGGGCCCAACACAATATTGTCCTCTTTGGTGACATAGCGGCATGCCAGGACTTACCTCCATGGCCATTGCCTACCTACTGGCCCCTTAAGGCTTTGCTTTCATAGCAACGCAACAAAAACAACTCTATTGTGAAACACGTTGTCAGGGGTTGAGGGCCTTCCCTTGGGCCATCCCTCTCCCTAGCATAATATTGTCCTCTTTGGGCCCCGCACAAGACCGACCTCCATCGCCATCCAGCTTATAGACCCTCAAGGATTTGTTTTCACCGCAGAGACAGTGTGGTGGGCCCATAACCCATAGGTCCCAGGATTGAAACCTAGCTCTGATTCCATTTGTAAGGACCTTGGCCTATCACTGTGTAATATTGTCCGCTTTGGGCCAAAACCCGCACTGGTTTGTTCTTTGGGCTTTGCCCAAAAATGCATTGTCTAGGGAAAGGGGCCCAGCACAATATTGTTCTCTTTGGCAATTGCAAGCATGCCGGGACCCACCTCCATGGCCATCCCCCACCTAGGCCCTTCAAGGCTTATTTTCAGAGCAGTGCAGCGAAAACAATTCTGTTGTGAAATGCGTTACACATGTTACAGAACTTAAGTTTTATAAACTAGTCCAAGACTCCCCTTAGGTTATGTGAGACAAGAGACATGCCCCTCCTTGAGCACGTCCAAGGACTCTGTCCCACGCATCACCGCTTGGGCCGTCACACGAATCATGCAAATGTATTACAATCTTCTAATCATCATTACATCCAATAATCAGTTAATTCTAGTAGATGGAATGCATCGTTTCCGTTCTTTATATCTTTCTAATTACATTGATAATCTTGTTTAGTGCTAAAGCAGACGGTAAAGGTGCTTCTGTAAACAAAGGCCAAATGGGGAGTCCTCCCTCATATAACCCAATTTTTTAATTTGCGCGGGAAATAAAGCTCCGTTGGATCCAAGAAATCCTTCTTAGAAAGAAGGAAAAGGCGAAAAGCTGTCAAAGCGGATCTCTAATATCCCACCGCGGGATCGAATCCTGTATAAAAGGCGGCGGAGTAGCCTCATAGCTCTCCACTGTTCAATCAGCGCATGCAGAAAAATTCATAACATAGTGACACGGGAGAGAGAGAGAGGGCTCAGATATTAAATTTTCGTTATAGAGGTGTAAAGCAAGCTTGCATTGTGGATGACCTCGGTGCAGTTCTTTCTTTACTTTGCTTTTGGGGTGTTTCAGTGGCAAACTCTAGTAAGATGATCCAACTCAACAGCAAGCCTTTCTTCCGTTTTTCTCCTCCATTGTATCCAAGCCTCAGAAACAAGAGAGAATCGCAATTCCAACTGCAATTTCCTCCCATCTCTTTGCCCTCTTTCTTTTCCCTCCACTTCTCTTCTCTCAAACATAGCCTAACAACCAGGCCACAACTCTTCTTTCCCCCGTCCACCATTGCTCGGTGGATTCACGATGCATTCATCTGTTATAGACAGGCTGACACGCGCAACTTTGTGAGTCATCTCCACAATGCTCTCGAGCGAAATAAGATAAGGGCCTTTGTTGACTACAGTTTGGAAAGAGGACTAGAGATTGCACCAGCAATCAACAAAGCAATAGAGCAGTCGAGAAGTGCCATTGTGGTCATCTCTCAGACCTTTGCCTCCTCACCTTGGTGCCTGGACGAGCTGGATAAGATCCTCAATTGCAAGGAAAAGAAAGGTCAGCTAGTGTTCCTCATTTTCATGGGTGTCGACCCTAGAGAAATGCGTGAGCAGTCTGGATCTTTCACATGGATTGGCCAAAGCGAGAAGGGTTTTGGGCAGGAGAATGCCGACAAGGTTCGGAGGTGGAGAGACGCTCTCTGGAAAGCTGGCAATCTCACTGGTTGGTCTCTCGGATACAGGTAAAGGAAGTTTCTTAATTTACTCGTTAAGCAACAAAACTTGCTCTTAAAGCCCAATCTTTTCGTCTATGGGCGGTAGGAAAATTTGGAATGTTTGGAATCCTTTTACTAGGAATAACTTTCCTAAAATAGCAATCACATTCTATTGTTTGGCTCATCAAAGACATCAAAGACATTTAACATCGATGCTGCAGCATATTTTCAATACATTTTCGATATTTACAGCTTGCAAGAAAACAAAGAAAAAATGAAATTTGGTAAAAGCTTTGATTTTCAAAGTTACACTCTTTGACACCATCTGTCATCTTCTATAAACAACCTTTTTTTGTTGCATTTATTAGGTTTTACTCTAGAAGTATATGTTTCAGCATATGCTGATTTTCTTCATATATAGCAAATTTTAGAAGTGTTCAGCTAAATAAAACGATAGATAACCTTCTGTTGAGAGTTAAAGGAAGAGAAAAGGAATTGATGGATGTCCAGTTTCTTCCAGTCGTAACCCTCATTCCATACTTTATATTTCATAACTAAGCAAACAAGCAAACAAGTCTATTCTCATCACTTCTTCCCTCAAGTATGAAGAAATATCTAGAGAACAATGATTTTCACCGTTGCCATTCTCCTCCATGCATCATTTCCCTCTCTTACTGCGAGTCCCATTGTTGAAATCATACAAGTGGGTGAATTCCAAAGCATATGAGCTTATTTTTCTATACGAGGTTCTCAGGAGTTCCATGCTTCTTTTTGTTAAAATTAAAGAGAACGAAAGTCGGCAAGTCCAGACATTTTCCCCAGCCAATACAGGCTGAGCCCTGGCTGCAATGCAACCCTTCCCTTCAACATCAAAACTTTCCACTATGGGATGACCTATCTGTCAAAAGCAAAAAAGAAAGCTAAAAAAAGAAGTTGTCAGTCTTTGTATTGCTTGGACTATGGCACCTGGCTAGGGTTTAAAAGAAAGTACAGCCTCCAGTTTGTTTTTCTTCTATCTATGATTGCCCGCTCTTAAAGTTCTCTCTCTCTCTCTCTCTCTCTCTCTCTCTCAACTTTCGATATTCTTTCCTTTTCTGGCCATGAAACTTTCTACAGTAGAACCTCTTTTTCGGTGAGCTTAGAGAATTTTTTTTCATATACTTATAATTACCCCTCTTCTTATAACTTTTTTCTTGAAGGATTAGCCAAAAGCTTTTCTCTTGTTTGTTTCAGAAATGTATCAATTCCAATCAACTGCAAAGCAGCAGAAACATGAGAGGGAGATGTGCCACTATTATGAGAGCACTTGTCAAACCTGTCACATGCCACTATTTTCAATAGTATCGGATAGTAAATTAGATTAGATGGATGATTTCTAAGTTCAAGAGTATAACTTTATTGTTTTCTTCTTTTTTCATCATTTATGAGCACGAATAACCATAGTCATACCTTTTAGTTGTTGAAATTTGCAGCCTTGAAGCTGAATTCATCCCATCTATTGTGAAGAAAATCTCAAGAAGACTGAGCTGCTCATACATGAACCTGCTTGCTTTCCATTCAGTCGGGTTAGATTCTCAGGTACAAGCCTTGTTTTCCTTACTCCAATTAGAGGTTGAGGAGGTCCGAATCCTGGGAATTTCTGGCAGTAGGGGGATAGGTAGGACTACAATTATGAGAGCTTTGTACCACCAAATTGCAGATCAATTTGATTGGAGTTGCTTTCTTGCAAATGTGAAGGATATAATGAGCCAAGATGGACTCATCAAAATGCAGGAGACCCTCTTTGCTGACATTCTTGGTGATGGAGTTTCGGAGTTTGGCAACGATATTTATGTAGTAACAAACTTCATGCGGAGTAAGCTTCACAACAAGAAGATTTTGTTAGTGTTTGATGATGTTGAAGGGTTGTTGGATCCATTGAGCCAACTCATTGAGGCAATAAACTTAGGCTTGGGAAGTAGAGTTATTTTGATCCCTCGACAAGAAGAAACCTTAACCAATCTAAGTGGGGAAATTTATAAGGTAAGACCATTGAATGATGACCAAGCTCTTGAGCTTTTCAGTTTAAATGCATTTGGAGAAAGATATCCCAAAAGTGATTATAAGATGCTCTCAAATTGTTTCACTAGTTTTTCTAAAGGGCTTCCTTTGGTACTCACTGTGATGGGTTCTTTCTTAAATGGCAAAAGTGTTAAGGAATGGCAAAGAGCTTTTGATCGGCTAAAAGAAATCCCTCGAGGAAAAGATCATGAAATTCTGAGGATTGTTATCAATGGTTTAGAGGACAATGAGAGGACGATTTTTCTTGACATCGCATGTTTTCTCAATGGATATGACAAAGAAGAGATCATCAAGGCCCTAGACCAATGCGGCGTCCTCACTAATAGTGGGATTGAAATTTTGGCTCAAAAGTCGCTTGTATACTTCGATGAAAATAACAAAATATGGATGCATGATTTGCTTCAAGAAATGGGTAGACAAATTGTGATTCAAGAGTGCCCTAATAATCCCAGTAAGCGAAGCAGAATATGGCTTCATGAGGATGCTCTACAAGTGGTTAGGCAAAACTGGGTAAGTTTAAGCATGTCCTAAAGAAAAAACTAATTTGAACCCATATGTTTATCTACTTTTCGCGGATTTCACATTTACACGTGGTTTAAAAAAATTTAAATTGCATAATTAGGAGAGAGACCAACATAATTTTTATTATTGCTTCTTAGGGTTCAAGCAATACATTAGGGTTTCATATATTTATTTTGTACTTTGTTAATCTTATTTTTAAATGGACAATGTTTATGGTCAAATTGACAGTTATATAACCTATTATAAATCCTCAAATTTGCCCTTTCATCATAAGATGAATATCTCTTCATTTAGAAATTGCTTGTGTTATGCTAGTTTCTAGAGCAGCATCGGTTTCAAAACAATTTTAAACATTATCGTTAGAATTAGGCTGCTTGTTGTTTTTCTTCTATTTTGAAATAGCCTAGACAACTGTTTATTTTCAAGTGCTTGCAACGTGTATTAACATTTCTATTACACTCTAACAGGGAACAAATGCCATTGAAGGCATTAAACTAGACAAGATAGATGTAGAAGACTTAATTTTGCATGCAGACTCGTTCAAAAAGATGAAGAAGCTCAGGCTATTTATAATGGCTGATCATGTCCTTTATTGTGGGCCGGCTGGATATCTATCAGAAAAGTTGCGAACGTGTTTCGCAAGGAACAGTGGTAATATACTCGCATGTTGGGAGGCGCTGGTGAAGAGAGTTTCCAAGTTCTGGTCTCTCAGAGCTTGAAGATCAAGATCAACGGATGCTATGGGTTGCATGTACATAAACTCCTAAGAAAATAAAGGCCCAGAAACAAAAGAGGTTGACCTTCGTGTAGATAAGACTTCCCATAATTCTATCCACGTGGGTCCAATAGACTTCAGTTTACTTGACTTTTGCCTTTCAGACCAATTCAGGTTTCTGGTCAAAAGGCTTTGCGCGTTTACTCTCTCTCTCTCTCAGATTATTTTGCAAAAGAGACCAAAGCGCGACGTAGATTTAGTATTGCCTACCGAGCACCCAACATGTGCAGTGAATTGATGGGAGCATAAAAGGGAAATTAAAAAAAAAAAATTCAATTCACTCATTATTGGTGGGCCCTTGGTGGGGGCCCACATAGTTAAATTCAATAAACATTATTCTTAGGTTTCTTTAGGTGGCCAAGCGCATTGTTATTTAATTAAATTTTGTGTTCGAGAGACTTAATTAAATTTTCAGGTAAGTAAAAGAACTTTGTAAGAAAAATGGAGAATGCAGGGACTTGGCTACGCGAGTAGATATCCCGTCTCTCCCAATCCTTGGAAGAGGATTCCACAATCCCATTAGACCAATTTAGATGTCTAGTCAAAATGCTTTGCACATTTATTCTATAAAGGCTACGTCTCTCTCTCTCTAAAAAGCAAATTGAAAAAAATTCAATTCACTCACTATCCACAGCCCCTTGGTGGGTGTCCACATAGTCAATATTCAATTAACATTACTCTTAAGCTTCTTTCGATGGTCACGCCGGTTGTATTTTACCGAATATCGTGCTTGAGGAACTTGACTAAATCTTTTGGTGCAAGTAAAAGGACTTTATAAGAAAATGGAGACTACAGGGACTTGGCCGCAAAAGTATATCTCCGTCTCTCCCAATCCTCGTGAGAGGAAACGATTCCACGATCTAATGAATCAAGATGATAGGTATAATAGCTGTAAACGATTCCACGACATCTCTGATTCTCCCTCAAACTGATTGGAGGTGTCCTTGACTAATTCCAGAAATATCCAACCTTTTCCCTCGTTGGAATCGAAATACTTGCATTAACACTTGATTGAGGGATGAAGAATAATAAAGAAAAAGAGTCGGACTTTAAGCTTCATTTATTTAGTAGAAAACAAATGATTTGAAAAATATTTTCTTAAAAATAATTTTTGTATTGCTTAAAATAATTGATCAATATGAAATGTGTTCATTATCAACAACAATTTATATTTAAAATTTTTTCCTAATAGTAAAAATATTTTTCACTCATTCATTTTTTTAAACAATACAAGTCATCATTTTTAAAAATATTTTCAATCATTCATTTTCAATAAATTAAACGGAACCCTTAGTCGATTTATTTTAGCAGTCTTTTTTAGTGCGGAGTATTCGAAATGAAATCAGAGAGATGGTAAGGCTAATGATTGCAGATCTATTACTTTTGGCTGACTTTTGAATCTCCAAAATAGGTTATCTAAAGTACAAGTTACTTTCGTGAGTTCGTCAAAGTCTGTTAATTGTTTGAGCAATGCTAGAGACATCAAGATTTGCCTAGTAAATTAGTTTACTAAAAAAATGCGAAAAATATGTAAATAATTATTCAAACGAGCACGCCCATTTGAGCACCCCGCTGATAAATTATCGCTTGACTTAGCCAAGTAAATTTACTATGGTTCTCAGTATATCTAGCATTTGTCTCGATTCATCCAACATAGGGAAATATATAGGTTATAAATTCATATTATACACATGTTAGCTAACAAGACTGAATATTGTAGTGGGCGTGGATTAAGGCAAGGCGACCCTATATCTTCCTACCTCTTTACTTTGGCTATGGAGGTATTTACGGGGATCATTAACTCCCATACCCGGCGTCCGGAGTATCGATACTACTGGAGATGCAAGACTACTCGCCTTTCACATCTTTTCTTTGCTGATGATGTCTTCTTGTTCAGTGAAGCCAGTCCTACCTCTATCTCCTGCATTAAGGATGGACTTGACATGTTTTATGCATGGAGTGGATTGATTCTGAATGCCAGCAAAAGTGAAGTTTTCATTTTCGGAGGTTCTTTGGAGGTCAGAGATCAAATTTTGCATACCTTTGGTTTTAGATTGGGCTCTTTTTTGGTCAAATATTTGGGTGTGCCTATCATTACGTTCAGGCTAAATAAAGTGGATTGCCATGCCCTGGCACGTCTCCTTACTGCTAGAGTTCAATCCTGGACCCATCGCTTTCTCTCTTTTGCGGGTCATTTACAGCTTATTAAATTAGTATTGCACTCGATCCATGTATATTGGGCATCCATTTTCTAGTTGCCTTCGTCTGTAGTGCACAAAATAGAACAAATTTGCAGGCAGTTTTTGTGGAAGGGCCCGGCCATGGGACCGAGTGGAGCAAAAGTGTCTTGGGAAGATGTTTGCCTCCCCAAGCAGGAAGGAGGCCTAAGACTTCGTAGGATTCGGGATAGCAATAAAGCCGCAATGATCAAACACATTTGGAATCTCTTTACTGATAAAGAATCTCTATAGTGTAAATGGATCCATGCTATCCATCTCAAAAGAAAAGAGTTCTGGAATTCAGATCCTCCCACTACATGCTCCTAGGCTGGAAGAAGATTCTGGTACTTAGAAGGGAAGCCCTCCCCTTCTTCAAATGGAAGATAGGAGATGGCTTGTCCACCTCACTTTAGTTCAACCCTTGGCTTGATGTAGGTCCTCTCACTGTATTATTCATGAACTCTGACATATACCGATCATACCTCACTAGGCAAGCTAAAGTAGCGGACCTATTCTCTCCCTCTAGTCAAACCATTCTCCAGGAACTCTCATCTTGGTATATCATAGTCCCCACTCTAACTCACGGCACGGACTCTCTCACTTGGAAAAGAGGACCCTCAGGAAAATTTTCAGTTGCATCAACATGGGCAGCAATCCGTAGGAAATCTCATGTGGTTCCTTGGTCATCCTTTGTGTGGAGTAAGGCCATCGTCCCTCGACACCAATTTCTCCTTTGGCTGATTGTTAAAAACCGCCTCCCAACCTAGGTATACCTTATGTCCTTCAGTAGGATCCCTAATTCAGTATGTGCCTTTTGTAATTCTCGACCCGACTCGGTTGACCATCTCTTTTTTGACTGTGGTCTTTCTAACTCCTTAGCCATGCTATGGGCTTCCAAATGTAACCTACCTTGGTATAACTCTTCATGGCCGGATAATCTTCTTTGGGCCATCAATTCGCTATCAGGTAGAGGGTTCTCAAAGGAAGTTGCTCGATTCTCCTTTGATGCCCTTTGCTATATTATCTAGAAGACAAGGAACAATATTATCTTCCGAGCGTAGAATGTACATGTATCGGCCATGAAACAGTTCCTTTCCAAGGCAGTCAAAGACAATGCACTGGCATTTAAAAGAGTGGAGGACAACCCCAGCAATAGGTGCATGCAACAAGGATGGGGAATAGACCATAGTATTTTTTATTCAGGTCCCAAGTGATGCATATAAATGGCTCCTCAGGCTTTTGTCTAGTTCATTAGTACTGTATCTCCTTGGTACAATCGCGGTATCCCCTCACTCTAGTGATCTGTTTGTCCTGCTGAGTGAGTTCTGGTGCCGTGTTTCACCATTCCTTGTACAAGATCCATTGGTTGAAAGCTTATAATACTTATCTTACCAAAAAAAAAAAGACTGAATATTGTATCATTATGACCGTTTCAAGCACAAAACAAAGATTCTTCACTTATCGCATCAAATTGGATTGAACCTTTTTGACCTAATCCAACCCGAAAATGTTCAAGTTAAGATTGGGTTCAGTCTCTCTCTTCTTCTTCTACTTTTTTGAGGTTGCCAAAACGTTCACCCTTACCCTATCATTTAGGGCGTGTTTGGGCTGGTTATCAGTAAATTTCAATACTAATTTGATTTTGGCGGGTTCACATTTATTTAAGTCTACACAAAGAGACCTTTACACTATTTTCACAAATCTGTGGTCAAATTAGAACTTGATTTTGAATTATTTCCCCAATTGTCTAAAGCTAGATTTCACGCCGGTGCAATTAGCTAGCTCTCATATAGTCTATGTACTTTAGCTGATGTCTGTGTACAACTAGGAGACATACCTCTTTAAGTTCTCTCTTTGAAATGTCTTCCCCTCAAAGTTGTGTGTGTGAGTGAATTTAAGATGCTTAAAATACTTCTCTTAGGGCGCATTTGATAAAACCAAAACATAAATACCGAAAATAGAAATTTACAAGTTGTTTGATAATAACTGAATATTATTAATTTCTTAACATACATGGAATTGTGATCACTATCGACATATTTTAGCAAATAAATGGTGAGATTCTACTTGCTGTCAGTTATTTTGCTACTTAGTATTGAAAACCCTTTCCTTACTTAACCGCATAAGTGATTTTTGTTACTTAATTAAATATTTTAAATCATTATTAGTTAATAGTTATGATCATCAAGCAAGGTTAATCTTTGTCAAGTGATGATTTTATTTTTAATTTTGAGTATTTAATTGGGTATCAAATAAGCCCTTAGTGTCGATGATCATAAAATAATTCACTCAAAGAAAATTGATTTAAGTTAAAGGTCTAGCGTATGCCAACGGTGTATTCCATGAACCTTTTTCAAAAATTTGGTCCCTTTAAGGAATGAAGAGGTTACCCTGTGATGGTAGAAAATACCACGACTTTTTTCTTGACTAGTTAGATTTTCAAGATATTTTTATTTTACAAGCGGTATCAACTGCTATGTCTGTTTCCAAATTATGAACATTCAAATATCTCACAATATTTGTTGATCTCCGTGGTCAACACTACGACATGGCCCTCAAGCAAAGACATATCATGAGAAAAAATCGGTATATCAAGGTTCCATTAATTTTGCAAAAAAATGAATAATTTGAAAATTATTATTTTTATATATGATTGATTATATTGCTCTAAAGATGAATGAATGAAAAATATTTCTATTGTCTCAACAATATTTAGCTATGAATTATTATCAATAATGAAAATATTTTTTATTAATTAATTATTTTAAATGATATAAATGATTGTCATCCCTACAACATTGGCCTCGTGGCAAGACCCAGTACCACCATGCACATTACCACCATTATTCGCCACCTTGCCTCTCATCGGAGCTTTGACCAATCCAGAGGGAGTTGCGAAGGCGGGTGCGGCTAGGGCTTCCTCGGCTTCAAAGGATGGGCTTATTTTTTCTTTTGCCACTAGATCCCGGCCTTCTCTTTATGTGGGCCTTTTTAGGCCTTGTGTATTCTATAATGTTATTGGGGCTTTTCGGCCTTTCTATATTGTTAACTCGTTTGTTTAGTTGGCAAATTATGGATATTAATCTTCTTCTATGAGTAAAAAGATCCGGGAGACCATCAACACTAGAGACCCAATTTTAGACATTATGATTGGAGTCTTATTTCCATTACAGAATATTGAATTTGAGTCATAATTATTTTGCATCACTTGTTACTTAAAAGTCTGAAATTGGCGAAATTTGTCATCACAACTCCACCATAATATTAGCAACTAGGAAATCTCTCCATATGAGACATTTAGTGACTATTCAATGTGACATGAGCTCAAGGCCAACTAGCTCATAGGCTCAAGCTTGCTAACCTCAAGCCTCAACATATTGACAAATCAGAGATTTTGGCTCGCCAATAAGGTGAGCTCGTCAGCCTTGAGATCACCTCGTTGGTGAGCCGCGAGCTTGAACTTGCCAAAGGTGGGCGAACCCCAAGGCTCGCTCGCTTGTGGCTAGCTACCAATTGTCGCCATGGCCTGTTGTTGGTTGTTGTCATAGTCAGCGACTTGCCAATGAAGAAGAGGGAAGATAGAAAAAGAAAAGAAAAAGAAACAAATAATTTAATAATTGAATTTTAAAAAAATAATTAAAAATCGATTTTTTTAAATAATAAATAATTAAAAATAGATTTAAAAAAATAAAGTAACAATAAAATTATTGAAAAAGAGTGCATAAAAGAAAATATTTTCCCTACTGAATAATGAAAAATATTTTTGCTTCATTTTCAAATTTCACTCGAGCACTGGAAATTAATTACATTTTTTTGAAAAGTGGCTTCCTAGAAAATTTTTCTAAAAATGCCACATTTTCTATGAAACGAATAGAGCCCATATTCAAGAAAATTTTATGAGGTTTGGTTTCTTAAAAAGAGTTTAAGAGTTTTGCCAATAGAAAACAAAATTTTCAATGAAAATCTCTTGATAATAGGCAAAAAAAAAGACATTATTAGAATGATAAGACATTTTTATTAAAATTTTGAGTAAATAAATTTTAAGATATTAAAATTTTGAATAAAAATGATATCTATTGAATAATATCTGAATTGTCAAAGTAGTAAAATTAACATTTCAAGATTGAGAAATATTATGATTATAAATTCAAGTAGAATTGAATATGTTATGCACGACAATATACAGAAAGAATCTACAGTTATATCTCTTGATATGATACTTATTATAAGTGACTATAGAAACCGAAAGCGAAGCATATGCTCTTGCAATTTGGTCTCTTGAGAGAGCACCAATTAATAGGAGTATAGTGTGGCTGACAAGCAAGGCATATGGTATGGCTTGTGAAACCAGAGTGGACTCATAGAACCCAACATCCCAATTTCAAATGGACGAGTTCTAGAACCGCGAAATCAAATAAAAAAGAAGACAACCACTAACCACAATGGGCAATTCACCCATAGAAGAATCAACCTGGATCAATGGGCTTTTATTTTCTTTTAATAACCACTGTTAACATGAGAGAGGCTCATCGAGAGAGCCCATTTGAGCAACACAGATAGGTCAAGTACCTGTCTATTACTGCGTGTTTTAATCATACGCCGAGTGAAGAACATCGTATAAATGATCATCCATTCAACTTTAGGATGTAGTTTAGTGGGAAAATCATAATCCTACACTTGGCGAAGAGAAAATGGGATTACGATTAACAAGAAACAAGAAAGTTGAAGGAGCAATGTGCCGGGGAAGGAAAGAAAATTGAGGACACTTGCATGACCTTATAGCTCGCTTTGTTTTGAAAACACAAGCAATGTTAGAATGTCCAACCTAGAATTTATAGGCGGAGGATATACTTTGACCACCCCCTCTTACCTGCTAGCCGAATTAGGACAAATGGAGGATCTCACAAGCAAAATAAACTTGGCCTAGGCAAGGCCGTGCCCGGCCAAGCCTTACCTGTGGCGGGCTTGTCTATAGAGTATATAAATTTTATAAACAAGTCATATGGGACAATAAAGTAGTAAAATCATTCAAAATATTGTAGAAACGGAGCTATGGCCATGCGCGTAACCTTTTCGTTGTTGATAAGAGGTCTGGGTAGTATTATAAATTGATTATCCATGTTCTCTTTCCTTTTAAAGCCTAATTGGCTTGTGCTCTGTGTGCATGGAAAATGAAAAAAAAAATCCCACTTGTATAGGTAAAGTGATATTAAAAGAACATTGCTACGGTAACGGGCCCACGGCACTGTTATTCCCCGTGATTGGTGGTGCCTTGTTGACCACAAAATTGCCATTCGATGGGAATTGGTAACTGGAACCTTCGGATGGAGCAAATTTGAAGAAGAATCTTGATAGAATATTCTCTTCAGTTGGACAATATTTTTTTTTCTAAAGGAAAATGAAACTAACAAGAAGGAAATATCCTTCATACTTGTCAACTTTTGTAAAACTCAATTCTTTCGTAGGATACTTTCGAAAACATTTTCACCAATTATAGATATTATGGAAGTCAAATTAGCAACGCACACATATATTTTAACCAAATCCAAAATATTACCCAACAAATGAAAAAATTTGAAAGTTAGCTAGCATGGTAAAAAAATAGAATTGTACAAAAATTTTAAAATCAGTCAGGTAAATATTTTAATTAAACAAATTCAATACTTTTTTAAATAAATTCTCATCTATGGCTAGTCATGAGATGATCATGATTTTGATCTTCGAGTTAATGTGGACCGCCACAGCTAGAGCAAAGGATGATTTAAGTTGCGTAATTTAGATATTCGAGTTTTAATTTTGATAATTGTATTCATTTTGCTAAATGAAGAATATTTTCTTTTCAACAATTGCAAGTGTAATAATTTTTTTTTATTGGAGATGTTGCTAATAGAAACCCTACATCTATTTCATCTTATAATAAAAGACGTTTGAAACGATCATTATACATTGCATGTCTAGATATTTTGCTGCGAGTGTGATGAATAAGCAATGTTAAGTTGTGATCTTGAAAGTAAATTACCAAAAGAACCCCAGGGCATGGACGTGGAGAGTTGATTGTTTCGAAACTCATAATATATTTCACAAGTCTCATGAATCGATTAGGTTCATATATTCAATTTGGAAAAAGTTCCATGGATTTCAACTATTTTTTCATAAATCGACTGCAACGAAATTTATAATTCTAACAATTCATGTGGGAAATACGTGCCTAAGCTTATGTCGGATCTGTCAAAAAAACATAGTCGAAGGGAAATGAGGATACCTCAAATCAGCCCTTGTTGGGGAAGAAACCTTAGGGTTTTGCACTCATATTGATGCGAATAAAATAAGAACTACAACGACGCCCGCATGTTGATCGATATGATAGTTGTTCTTAGGAAATTAGTAGAGAAGTTGGATTGCGCTACCTGGGCAGAATCACAAAGTCCTAAAGATTAGAGAAGTTGGACTGCCCATTATACCAAAACAGACAGGTCAAAAAAGACCGATCAATCGCGTTGTTTCCTTCAACCTTACGCCAAGTGAAGAAATAGTATAGAAATTCATTGAACTTTAGGATATACTTTTGGGATGAGGAGAAATGTTGAAGAAACGAGCTGATGCAGAAGATAATCATTGTACAGGCCAGGGAGTATAAAATCGAGGGCACTTTCCAGACTTTATTTGCTTTGACTGAATGATGGAGTTACGTGCAGGAAGGAAAGTGAGGCTAAAAGATGATAGATTGGTTAAGGGGCCCACGTGAAAATATAAAAACTCTAAATCACAGTCACTTTGACACATTTATCCTGAACTTTAGAAGGTTAGCATCCCAAGTCTAAGGCATAGAGCTTCTAAAATGGAGTCGACGATAGTATCCAATCAGTTTTTTTTTTTTCCTTTTACTTTGTATAGGATAACTATTTAATTTCTTCTTATGACGCCGTGATAATACATCATGCATCATTACTTCGATTCTGTTTTTTTCCGTGGAAAATTAATGATTGCATAAAACGATTGATTATATCACTTGAAATAATTAGTCAATAAAAAATATTTTTAATAATATTTTCATGAACATTGAAATTATTTTAGCAATAGTGAATTATGTTTCATCATGATCGTTTTAGCAAAAGTGAACGATGTGGGTTGCCGCCCCTGCAATTGTAAGGTGCACCAAGAGCTTCTCTCTTCCTCCTCTTTCCCCGAAAAACCCAAGTTCCTCTCTGCCTTCGCCTGTCTCCTCGACTCCGACGTTCCCCGATTCGACTCTCCTCCTTCCGTCGCCGCCGCTGTGAACCAGCTTAAGCGCCATACCGACGCCGCCTTCTCCTTCTTTCTTCACCTGGATTCCTGTGGCTTCCCTCTCGACCCTCCTACTTTTGCCGCACAACGTTGTGCTATTCCTTGTTTGCTTGATTCTCTTGCTCTGCTGGGTCGGCCCCCTCTCCTCCTTCGGTCTATTGATTTCCTCGAAAAGACCTGTGTTCCAGTTGACCTCTTCAGATTATTCGGATAATTTTCTCTCAAAAATCCATTCCACAAACTTAAAGTAATAAGTAGAGAGAGATTATCTAAATATGAAAAATATTTAGAATCCGTAGTTGAAAGACATGGACGATACCTCAACAGCTGCAAAAGGATGGTCCCGGCATCGATCCTTTGTGGCCATTTGATTTTATTTGTGGCGTTGCGATGACACATCATGCATCATTACCTAAAGTGAAGATACGGATAGACCAAAAAGAAATAAAGGCAAAGAGAAGTTATAAAATGGTTTATAGAAAATGCGGCTTGATGTCATCTGAATCAATAAAACACATCTCCCACAACGAACAAAGATTCGAACAATCGGACTAATTATTGCATACCTAGATAGAAGGTAGACCGTGTAATTTGTAGAAGAGACAAATGAATAAAGCGACCGAAAGACACGAGATCCAAAATGACTGCTACTCACATTGCCAGTTCATAGTCATCCATAAGTTAGTGATCACTTGAGCCACACGCATTCTTCTGTGGCCCAAACGTGACTCCTTTCACACAAAAATAACACAAATAATCAATAAATTTCAATTCAATAAATAATATTATCATCAAATTTTTTCTTGATTCAATATTATTATTAAATTAATTGTAAATATTCAATGTAGTTATTAAAATTTTAATTTGTTCAATCCAATAAAGGCAAGCAATTTTAAAATTGACCCCGATTCTACTTGAAACCTACCTGTCAGAATCAGTTCAACCTAAAGCCCGTCATGCATACTCTGCTACCTAGAATTTATCTTGTCATTGGTTTTAGGGTCTACCCAAATTCCATATGTATTTTTAATTGAATAATTGTGGTGAATTATCACTTCTAATAACCATCATTTATTTCTACAATCTATTTACCACACTTCATATTTAGATACATGAAAAAATATGAAACATTAACAAAATAAAATTCTCAATCATGGGTTGGAAATGGAAGCTCAGATTGATAGTTCCAAATTATACACTCATAATCAGACATTTAAATATTGCAAAATTATGAGAATATATAGAACAAGAAAAATACAAAGACTTGTTTCAATTTCCAAGTTTCATCTCAAACCTACCCGTTGAAACCATTTCTCTATTTTTGAAATCTGGAAGATATCTTGCAAACCTTAAAGCCAAACCGATTCTTGCCAATATGATTCTTTGGTTTTTGGTTTTAAAAAAATGTCCACATCCGTACCTGTACTAAATAGGACAGTCGGTGTCTACATCAGTGATTTTTAGATAAAATTGGTCGGATTGACTCATTTGTTAGAACGTGAAAAGACTCAAAACTCAATTGATAAAATTTAAAAAAAAATTAAAAACTGAATTGATAAATTATGATTTTTTGGATAATTTTCCTTATAAAAATTCAGCCCACAAATTTAAAATATTAGATAGGGAAAATCATGTAAATATTAAAAAATATTAAAAATATGTTGTTAAGAGACGTGGACAATACGTCGACCACTGCAAAAGGATAGTCCCAGCACCGACCCTGCGTGGCCTTTTGATTTTATTTGTGGCGTTGCGATGACACATCATGCCCCATTACTTAAAGTAAAGATAGGGTTTGACCAAAAAGAAATAAAGGCAAAGAAAAGTCATAAAATGGCTTATAGAAAATGCGGCTCAACGTCATCTGAATTAATAAAACATATATTTCCCGCAACGAACAAAGATTCGAACAATTACTTACCTTTACCAAAAAAAAAAAAAAAAACAAAGATTCGAACAAGAGTAATGATTGCATACCTAATAGCGGTACCAAGCAATTTGCAGAAGAGACAAATGATTGAAGCGACCAGAAAGACTCGAGATCCGATGACTAGGCTACTCTCATTGCCGGTTCATATAGTAATGCAAGTGCTAGTGATCACTTAAGCCACGCGCATCCTTCCGTGGCCCAAACATGGCTTCTTCCACATGAAAAATAATAGAATATATTCAGCAGAAGTCCTAAAACTTTTCAGGATAGTACAATTGAGTCCTAAAACTTGTAAAAAGTATAATCGAGTCCTAAAACTTGTCATGTTGGTTCATTTGAGTCCTTTTGTTAACACTGTTAATTTAGACTAACGGAAATGTCGATGTGGCATTTTAAAATTATTTTTTAATGCCACATCAGCATTTTAAATTATTATTTTATTCAATTTTATTTTAATTAAATTTAAAAACTGGAAAAGAAAATCTAAAATTTTATTAAAAAACAATAACTGAAAAAAAAAACAGAGGGAGAAGGGCAGGGGCTTCAACCGCCGCCCATCACTCGAAGAGCCGACACCGACGGCCTTGGGCAAGGGTGGCCGGCCCTCACGATGAGCACGAGGGCGCCCAAATCTGGGCACGTTGGCCCTCACAGGGGGCCGGCGACCCTTGCAGCGAGCGCGAGGGCGCCCAGATCTGGGCACGCCGGACCTCACGAGGGGCTGGCGACCATCGCTCGCCCTGGGCGAGGCATCATAGGCCCCTGACAAGGCTCACCAATCGTCACCAGGCCCAGGCGAGCCTTATTAGGGGCCTGCGATGCCTCGCCCAGGGCAGGCGATGGTCGCTGGCCCCCCATAAGGGCCGGCGTGCCCAAATCTGGGAGCCCTCGTCAGTGATGGTCGCCAGCCCGCCCACAAGGGTCGGCCCTGGCCCTTTCGGCATGACTGGCGGCAACTAAAGAATAACTTTTCTTTTTTAATAAAAAAATTTTGTTTTTGTTTTTTAATCTAATTTAAAAAGAATTGAATAAAAAAAAAGCCATGTGAAAAGACATAACTTTAAAATGCCACGTGGAAATTAAAATTAAAATGTCACGTTAGTATTTTCCATTAGTCTAAATTGACGATGTTATCAGAAAAACTCAAATGAACCAACATAACAAATTTTAGGACTCGATTGTACTTTTTGCAAGTTTTAGGACTTTTGCTGCACATATCTCGAAAAATAATACAAATAATCCATAAATTTTAATTCAATATTTAATATTATCATTAACGTTTCCTCCATTTAATCTAGTTCTTAAATTAATTCTAAATATTCAATATAATTATTAAAATTTTAATTTATCTAATCTAGCAAAGGTGAGCAGTTTTAAGATTGACCCTAGTTCTACCTAAGACCAACTCGTCGGAACTAGTTTTACCTAGAGCCCGCTATGTATACTCTTCAACCTAGAACTTACCATGTCATAAGTTTCATGGTTTACTCAAGTTCCATCTATATTTTTAATTGAATGATTATAGTAAATCATTATTTCTAATAATCATCATTTACTTTTACAATTCACTTATCACAATTCATATTTAGATATATGAAGAATATGAAATATTAATAAAAGAAAATTCTCAATCATGGGTTGGAAATGGAAACTCAAACTGGTAATTCCAAATTACACATTCATAATTTGACGCTATGACATGTTCAAAGATATAGAATAAGAAAAACATAAAAACTTGTTCCAATTTCCAAATTCCACCTTGAACCTACCCATTGGAATCGGTCCTCCATTTTTGAAATATGGAAGCTATTTTGTAAACCTTGGAACCAAAGTAATTCCCACCAATATGATCATTTGGTTTCTGGTTTTACCTTGGAAGCATGCTTACTCTATAATCTAGGACCTCAACTTTTTATAACAAGGTGAAATCATCCTTCGATATACATTTACAAGTTTTCATAGTTATACCACTACTCAAATTTAGAATATTTTTCCATTTCAATCCATTTCCTAAATTAACAATAAATATGTTGTCTTTTTAATATATTTTTTCCTTTTTGGTCAAATATTACTATAGTTCCATCTTTAGTATATTTTAACTTGTGATCTCTATAACAGTAAAAATATAGCCTCATTTAGAGTTATATCATATTCATTTTCTTTTATCTTAAATGCTAATATTATGCAAAATCTCAAATTGGCACATAAGTGATAAGTTTATCCAAAATTAATTTTTTGACCACATAAAACTCTAAACTAATATATTTGTGATAAATTTACTCCAAACCAATTTTTATCCACAAAAAACCTCCAAATTAGCACATTTATGGCAAAGTTGTCTTCATTAGTTTTCGTTAAATTAGATTAATACTAAAAAAACCCCAAACAGGTATGTTTATGACAAATGAATGGTAAAACCCCAAGCTAATACACACGTCAAATATCGCCATCATCCAACTCGGTTATTTGATAGTAAAATTTAATGGAAACTAAATGAGGATAAATTTTGTAAAAAATGTACCAATTTAGGGTTTTGCATTGTATTAACCCTTTTTTAAACAAGTGTTTTCATAAGAATATATAATAATGATATTAATTTATCTATAGATTTCTTGTACTTTTATTAATTTAAATCACATCCCTAATTTTTTAGATACATAAAATTTTCAAGTTTTTGTTTTCTCCTTTTCATAATTAAATTTAGTTGATAATGTAAATTAGGAAATTAGAAAGTAGGAATATTAACTCAAAACACCTCTAAATGAGGTTCTACTTTGTTATTATGAAGATCATAAGCAAAAATGCGTGTAAATCAAACTATTGTAATTTTATAGAGACCAAAAAAGTAAGATATTAATAAAAATATTTCCATATTTTTTACTGTTCAGGAAATAAATTAAAATGAAAATATATTTATAATTCAAGCGTTAGAGTAATTATATTGAAAGGAAAATATATCTTAAAAAATCATGTTGAAGTAAAAAAAAAAGCCCAAAAAAGACACCTGAGCAATGAGTTATACTCTCTCTCGAACTCTTGCCCAGTTAACTCCTTGCTATAGGAGAAATAACAAGAGACGTGCTCTTATAGCCTTTTTCCCACTAATTTTTATTAATTTCTTATTTATAATGAGAATTCTTTTAAAAAGTTATGCGGAAGAGAATTCGCGCTTCAGTAGTAGTAGTATTGATTTATGTCAGTAATTATCTAGATATTTTCTATAACAAAACACATTGTTTCGCGAAAATGTCAGTCTATTACAAGCGACAAAGTCAACTTTTCTGATATATTATTGTGTAGATATGTTCAAATAATTTTTCTTTCTACCATATTACCTCTCCTGCCTAATATAGTCATAGTTACTTAAATTTGTTAGCATAAATATCTTCTCATTCGCATGGAGTAAATTTCATTACTTATTACTTTCAATATTATTAGATATATTTATAATATTTATGACTATCTTGATATCCTAAGATATTCATCTCTTAAAATTTTTGTGGAAAAAAGAAAAAAGTCTCTATATCTTACTACACGTATAAACTATCACGATATAATCAAATAAAAATACCACAATATAACTAACTATCTTGTATTTACTATGAAACTGAAGGAAAATTTCATATGGATCTTACTTATTGGAAAAATTAATCACATAGTTTTGTTTACGACAGAAAAGAATTTTTAATTAATTTGACGCTTTTACCGTTGAAAAGTGGACTTTCAGTATTAGCCGTTAGATTAGGGGGAATAACTAATTTCATAAAAAATATTATTTTCTTAAAATTTCTAAAGTCATTTAAAAAAAAGGGTAAAAGTCACTAAAAAAACCTAAAACTCTATCTACTATGATACCTGTACCTAAATTTTTTTTCTCCATGGCATCAAAAATCCAAAACTTGTGCTTGTGACACATTTACCATCCTTCGTCAAGGTTCTATTAATGAGCACCATTAAAAATTTTCCTACTTGGACTCCGAAAAGCAAACCATGTTGACATTAGGGACATTTAACCAAACCGGTTTTACCTGATAATAGGACCAAACTACCCAAAAAATAGGTTTGGAAACTAATTCTCATAGTAACTAATCTGAAAACAAGTTCCAAATTTTTGGAACCAATTGAAAATAGTATGGGAACAAGTTCCAAGTAAATACCCACCATGGAACCGGACTGGACCTCCCTATTTTAAAACCAATTTTGAAACTGATTTTATAAGATAAAAAGCCAAAATAGTAATTTCTTTTTCCCCTAAATTCTAACCTCAACACTCGTTCATCCTTTTTTGAAACTCCTCACTAGTCTTGCCTTTTCCCCCTAACTCTATAGATGAATAGAGAATGAAGTTTTATAATTTACTTTTTATTGTTTATACTTGTACATGACTACGTGTCTATCTTATGAATTGTTGTTTTTTGGCAGATAGAGATTTCTACTGTTCATCTTTTACATTGACCCGTTTTGTTACTCACAACCACATATGATTTTTCCGTAAAAAAATGAATTTAATAAAAGGTTCTCGGGTAGACTTGGAACCAAACTAAAAGAGTGGGTTTCAAAACCGGTTACAAACAAACAGGATATGTTCTGGGTCCAAAAACTGGCAACGATTATAATAAGGTAGGTTCCAAGATCCCCTCTGGAACCTATCCACTTTGGAACCAATTAAACCCTAATTGACATTATACCCATGTAATTTAAGTGAAATAACCATCAGATGATCTTTCAATAAAAATGACATTTTTATCGAAAGATCATTTGATGGAATCTTGAAAGAGGGTAAATTTATCATATATGTGTAAGTTTGGAATTTTTATGTCATAAATTTTTTTTAAGGTAAATGTGTGTTAGAGGGTATAGTTTAGGGTTGTTAATATCACAATAAGAGTTCTAAATAAATACGTGGTCAAAATGGTTTGAAGTTTTTGGTTATTTTTTCTATAAATAAATAATAAAGGCTGCATTTGTTGAAGGTTGCCTTCGTTCTTGGAAACTTCTATTAAAGGGAAGCGACTAGTGCGGCAGGATGTTCCCACATATAGCTGCAAGGATTGGATCTTTTACGTGTAAAGTTGCAAGGTGCACGTGTACTAATTTGCTAGGATTGGATCTTTTACGTCTGGTATGGTCCGCGGGGAATACAGAGGAGAGACAGAACAATTAGTGGCAAATTTGGAAATCAAGGAAAATGGGGAAGCCGCCATTGGTAACGTGCTTACTTATGTCGATGACCTAATTAATTATTGGTACAAACAAAAACAAATGCACATCGCACGATATTTCCAGATGATGACGATTCAGGTCGGAGATTAAAACCTTTTTCTGGCCTAATATTTGGTGGAAATTACAAAGAAGTCAGATCTGCTGGACAATTTATTAGCCACCAATTTTAATTATCACAAGACTGCACCTAAGAGCTACTATAATTGTACTTTAGAGAAAATCTAGAAAACTTGAGAGAGCAGGCTTACAGTTTAGCGCGCACTCACTAATTAAATCACAACATAATCCCTAACAAAGTAGTGTATAGATACTGAATTGAATCAGCAATATCCCGATAGGATTCACGTGGGACCCCATGAGATCTGTCATTTTTACTGTTCCAAATTCAATTTATCATATATAAAATAATCATGTAATAGTTTCTGCGATATCTCCCCTCCCTCCATACACGAAATCCCACTAATTCTCATATGAAACTTATAATTCAGGTATTCATGTTCAACTCAAGAGCTTGGATGGTAGTATCCTTCCTGAAACATAAGCATAATTATCCCACCAATTACGATGATACAAGTATAACCATCATAATAGACGCTTATATTACAATTTTAAGGGAAATGATGGATGTCATGGCTTGGAACACGTTAAATATATATTTAGAAATTCTGTATATCTCCCTTGATTCCCATGTCTCTTAGGATTATACATTAACTTATATTGATTATGCTTATCCTTGATTAATTATAATTGATTATAATTGCTATTGTAATATTTTGTTGCTTTAGATTGTTATCTTGGAAAATGCATAAATAAGCTCATGTAGTCCTCATTCTTGTATATACAAAAATCACATAATTCTCTTTACCTCATTATTTTTATCATGGAAGTAGAGCCAGATTTTGTTTTCCCCTTTAGCATGTATGTCCATCCCATTAGTAAGATTTCACCTGACCTAATCCAACATTGCTTGCCGAGGGTTTCATATGCTTATTATATACATGTGCTTTCCCGCCACCAAGTGAGATTTTGTGGAACTTCTAAAAGTTTAACTTGGTAGATTTTAATATTAAATCACGCCTTAATCTAACAAATTAAACTTTTTGAACAATCAGTAATGATCCCAAATATTCCCATTAAAGCAAGAGGTCTTGAGTTCAAATCTTATAAGCCTACATCTCAATTGCATATTTCCACGCTATAGGCTTAGGCAAACAATTCAGCCTATGCGTGAGGAGAAATGTTAAAGTATTTAAATATTAAATAATTTATATGATTTCAATTCACTCTTTCCATGATTGTGTGAACCGCGCACTAATTGCTCAAGATCCAAGTCATAACCATCATGATAGACCTATATCTTACAATTTGTAGGGGGAATGAAGGGTGTGTCACCTTGGATAACACTGGGCCTCAGCATAAAGTGAAGGATAGGGCTCCGAAAAAGTAGCTGCTGAGCAAATTATCGAAAGAGTGGGATAAATTTATGAATCGTATGACTGTTTGGATATTCTAAAATTTTCTTGTGTAGAATTTTCTTGGAAAAGGAAAAAGGAAAAAACTCTCACCATCTCAACTTGCTTGTATATTGCCTATTTCCCTATGCACATAAAAATGAGGGGTCCAAGAAGCCGGACAGATGGGCAAATGGACAAAAAGGAACTACATGACGCCTGCATGCTTGCGTGCGCCGGCGCTCAGAATTCATAAATAGGTCAAGGGAGCTTGCATTGTGAATGATCTCTAAACAGCTCTTTCATTATTTTGATTCTTGGGGGTGTTTGAATGGCAAATTCTAGTAAGATGATGATCCAACTTGGCCAGCTCAAGAGCCTTTTCCTTCCATATTCTCCTCCTACATTGTTTCCAAGCCTCCTTAACAAGAGAGCATCACAATTCCTACTGCAATCCCCTCGCATCTCTTTGCCCTCTTTCTTTCCACTCCTCTTTTCTTCTCTCAAACATAGCCTCGCAGCCGGACCCCAATTCTTCTTGCTCCCCTCCTCCATCCAGCGGTGCCCTCACGATACCTTCATCAGTTATAAACAGGCTGACACGCGCAACTTCGTGAGCCATCTTCATGCTGCTCAAGAGCAGAACAAGATAAGGGCCTTTGTTGACCTCAGTATGGAAAGAGGACTAGAGATCGGACCGGCGATCAATGAAGCAATCGAGCAGTCAAGGAGTGCCATTGTCATAATCTCTCAAACCTACGCCTCCTCGCCGTGGTGCCTGGAGGAGCTAAATAAAATCCTTGAGTGCAAGGAAAAGAAAGGCCAGCTCGTTTTCCTCATTTTCGGGGATGTCGACCCTAGAGAGATGCGCGAGCAGTCGGGACCATTCAAGCGGATTGGCCAAAGTGAGAAGGGTTTTGGGCAACAGAATGCCGACAAGGTCCGGAGGTGGAGAGACGCTCTTCGAAAAGCCGGCAATCTCACCGGTTGGTCTCTAGGAAACAGGTACTAACTCTCTCCCATTTTTTTTTTTATTTGAGAGGATTCCTAGAGGAAGTTGCTTATCTTGTCCAAGAAACAACAAAACTTAATCTTAAAGCCCCATCATTTGGTATATGGACAGTGGAATAATTGGAAATGTTTATGACCCTTTTATTGGGAATTGAACTTTCCTAGAACAGGACTCCAACTCCATGTTTGGCTTATCAAAGAGATTTAACATCGACATTGCAGTATCTTTTCAAATAAATTTTATGGGATAGTGAAACTAGAAGTGTTGAAAATTTCGTATAGCACTCACTTTAGTATTAAAAGCCCTTTTGGATCACTTAAGTGCCAGTTTAAAATAAAAAAAGATCACTTTAGTGCCAACTCAAATTTGAGTCACTGGAAATTTGAGGTAGCCATTTTTTTATTGATTTCTCCGTCCGATGTAGCTTGCTGACGTGCCTAGTCAACATACACAACTTCAAACCAATGTCATTTACATGTTTCACCCCAAGATATAAACCCTAAATCGCAACTTACAAGGAGTTCCCAAATTGAAACCCTAAGTCGACCACAACCCCACTCAATTTTGATTTGCCTCCAATGCAAATGGTAGAGGTGTCAAAATGGGTCATAGACCCATATTATGACTCACTTTTAGTTAAATGGGTCAAATATAAGTCAGTGGAAGTTAAATATGGGTCAAATATGAGTCAAGTGAAAGTTAAATATTGGTTAAACATGAGTTAAGTAAAAGTTAAATATAAGTCAAATATAGATTAAGTGAGTCATTTAACATAGAGCTCAAAGTGAGTTTGGGTTTCTCTATAATAATAATGGCTTTTAGCGATATGGGTCGAGTCGGGTATGGGTCGGGTGTGGATCAGATCGGATATGGGTCACTAGATTTACATTACATGAATTTGGGTCAAAACGGGTTAAATTGGTCAATATGGGTCAGACCATTTTCGACCCGACCCAAACCCGACCCGACCCACCCATTTGACGGGTCTAGCAAATGGACAACTCGATGGACCAGTGTAGATTTCCAACTCTGAAATTCTTTTCTCGTTTTCTCCCATACCTTTTGCATCATTTGATTTCCTTTATCTACAAATTGTGCCTTAGGTTTCAGTTTCTAAGTTTTATCTACATCACATGACGAATTAACAACTCAATCTTGCAAATGGAAAACATAAGCATGATGAGCAACTTAAATTAATTTCAATAAAGCGAAGAAGAAGATTAATATATCCCTATGAGCCTGAGCTCTAATTTGGCCCTCTAAGCCCTAATTTTTCCAGCCAATTAAGTGAGTAAGAGATGATGACAAACTTGACTGAGTCAGAGGGACAAAGATGGCACATGAGTGAACGACGGCAGTGAGAGGGAGTCAATGAACGAATTGAGTGAACGACAAAAGAACTTCGGAGCGAACGACATCGTTTTACACAACCCAACCACGTTGGATTGTATGAAATTGTTTTATTAGTTCACGTGGACTTTTTTTTTTTTAAATGCCACCTCAAGAAAAACTCTCAAATATAAAAGTCACATAAGTTTTTTTGGTAGGAATTTTTCGCCGAGGACACTTAAGTGATCATTTTTTTCTCCAATTTAGTATTAAGTGAGCTTGCAAAGACTTTTGACATTCAAGTGAATACTGAACAAAATTTTTGGTACTTCTAATGTCCTTATGTTCATTTTTTATATGATGGCTTGTTGGAAAAAAGAAGTGACGTCTTGTGTTATTGTGATTGTTAAAGTTGCACTCCTTGACACCGCTTGTTATCTTCTATAAATAAACTTTTTCTTTTAGCATTGATCAGATTTTACCCTTGACAATTTTTTTAACATATACTGTTTTCCTCCATACATAGCAAATTAGAAGTGTTCAGCTAAATAAAACGATAGATAACCTTCTGTTGAACAGTAAAGGAGAAACTTAGCAATGGATCATAGCGACCTCTTTGATGAAACACTGTTCATCCTTTTCTCTCAACACTGAGAACTCGAAACACTGTAGCGCCGGCTCTGCCCCTGGCTCTGGGAGGTCAGTTCCGGCGTCGATTGAAGGCCGTTCTGCATAGAGGAGCAGCCCTTGGGCAGGCCACCAGAACCCCCTTCTTATCCTGCTCTGGTAAGAGCTGATTTCTCTGATTTTGTTATGTGGGTTAGGGTTGCCCTGCTTGCTGAGATGGTAGCTTGACTTCCCCTGTTCCTCCGATGGAGAAGGAACCATCTGCCCCTAAGACCAAGTTCGACCTGGGTGGGGGTCGACACCGGAGCCGGAGTAGGGCTCCGGTAGGGCGTAACTCCTCGCGCGACCAAGCGCGCAATGAAAATGCTGCTGCAACTGGTTCTGTAGTTGGGGGGAAACTAGCTGAGCGTAATCGTATTAGTAATGCTGATGTAGTTAGGCTTAGTCCTGCTGGTAGAAGGCAAAATTCTGATGGCTTAGGGATAGATGCTGCTGTAACTGATGCTGAAGGAGTTTCCAGAAGCCAACCGGCTGCTGCGAATGGACCTAAAACCCCTCTGTTGCAGCAACAATCTGAGAAGCAGTCCACAACAGCCCGCTCTTGGGTAAATGTGGCTAAAGCAGCGGTGCAAGGGTACTCCCTCAACTTTTATCGTCCTAATTTAGGTGCAAGTAATGCTGTGAACTGCTATGATGAGGACTTAGACGCCGCTGATCCATTCTGGAAACAATGTTTGGTGGGGTATTTCGTTGGGAAAAAACTCCCATTCAAGCTAGTGGAGACTGCCCTTAAACACTTGTGGGGGCATCGCCTAATGGAGGTGAAAGCTAATGATCAAGGGTTCTTTTTCTTCCATATTCCGGACCCGGAGTTTAGAAGGAAAGTCATTGAAGGGGGTCCATTGACGGTGGCAAGGGTCCCTCTCATGCTTCAAAGAATGGCAGCCAATGCTAGAGCTGAAAAAAGGTGAGCACACCTCGGTTCCTGTTTGGATTCGGCTGAAGAACCTACCATATGGATTGTGGTCAGCCCGAGGTATTAGTAAAGTTGCTAGTACCTTGGGTACTCCCTTGTATGTTGATCAGCGCACGGAACAACTAAAAATGATTTCCTTTGCGCGAGTCTGTATTGAGCTTGAAGCCTCCAAAGCATGCTATGATACCATAAATGTATTTATAAATGGTGAAGTTCGTGTGGTAGAAGTAGAGTACGAATGGAAGCCTATTTCATGCCAATCTTGTGGCGTGTTTGGCCACAAATGTTCTGCTACTAATACGGAAATAACCGGCCAATGCAAGAGAACCAGAATGAGGATCATGTCCTCAAGACACCGCTTGCTGCGGCTTCGGACAGCACACTCAGCTGGACTCCTCTCGGCCTTTGGAAGCCCCCACACCTATCCCAAGTAGACCTTTGGCTTCTTGCGGGGATAGACTTGAACAGGATCCGGCTCTCAACCAGCTGACCTCTCCGGCATCTCCGCAAGCGAGATGTCCTCTTCGGCGATCCCGCACCTTCTCGCCCGATGCTGTCCGAGAAGATGACTCAACTCCCTGTTCACTGTTTGGACAGCTCGCCGCTGCGTTACGGGAGTCAAGACCAGGTAGTGCGGAGGTAGATTTGACTGCAAGCTCGAGTTATGAGCTAGTGCAAACAGAAAGAATGGAGCAGAAGGAGAGGAGTGCTGGCTTTTGCCCGACCTCTCACGGCGCTGGCTGCTCCGCCGGAGGTTGCTACGCCTGCGGCCTACAGAGGAACGACCGGGAGCGGCTCCTTCCTCTCCTCGGCCGGGCCGCACCTCCGGACTCGACCCTACAATACGAAGCTGAAGAATAAGATGGCCTGCAATGACTCTCCCACTCGGATGGATGCTGGAAAAAGCCCTAAGGCGGCCGGCGTGCGGGTGGCCTCATCCGGTTCCCCCCTTTCTAAACTTAAGCCTTCAACCAGCAAGCGGCGCCCTAAAAGAAGGTAACTCTTGGCCTTCTTATTATACTATATTATGTTTTTGGATGCTGGAACATAAGGGGTCTCATGAACCCCATTAAGCAAGCGGAAGTCGACTTTTTGTGCGCCAAAACAAGTATATGTTGTATTGGTATTTTGGAAACTAAAGTCCCCGCCGACAAGTTTGATGTTATCTCGTCGGATTGCTGCCCGGATGGCTGTGGTTGGCTAACTATGAACACTCCCTCGGGGCGAATATGGGTAGGATGGAACCCGCTTCTAGTGGACTTCAAACTCCTTCTTGGTACCAGCCAGCTTCTCCATGGAGAGACAAAAATTTTGAGTTCGCATACGTCATCACCTTCTCTGTGGTGTATGGAGAACACACTTTTGTTTCTCGTAGACCCCTCTGGCAAGACATTATTAGTTTGAGCCAAGGCCTTAAGGACAGCCCCTGGATTGTTGCAGGAGACTTCAATGCCATCCGGGACCCCTCAGATCGTATAGGGAGTCCAGATGTTTGGATCCCCGCCTTCGATGACTTCAAGGAATGTATGGACGAAGCTGAACTAATAGACCTACGATATGTGGGATTCCGCTTCACTTGGTCTACTTCCTCAGGTGCTACTAGAAAACAAAGAAAGATTGATCGTGTACTGGTTAATAACTGCTGGTGTCTATCTTATTCCTTCTCAGAGGCTTCTTGTTTGGCTCCAGGCATATCGGATCATACACCTATGGTTGTGAAAGTCCTACCGCTTTGTTCACCGCCGGATTCCATTCAAGTTTTATAACCTATGGATGAGCCATCCAGACTTCTCCATGATTGTTACGTTGAGGCTTGGGACACTCAAGTCCAAGGCTCATCTATGTTTAAACTATACGGTCGGCGAAGATCTTGAAGGGTCGCCTCAAATGTCTAAATAGAGAAGCTTTCTCGGACATTTCCATGAGAGTTTCTACAGCTAAAAGGCTGTTATCGAGTCACCCAAGAAGCACTTCTCCATGATCCTCAAGATACTCACCGGCGGATGTTGAACATTCCCAAATCAAAGAATATTACGAGCTCCGGTCCCCGGAAGAGTCTTTCTTTAGGAAATCGAGGATTCGCTGGCTAAAAGAAGGTGACCACAATACTAAGTTTTTCCATCATTCGATGAATCATCGCCACCTCGAAACAGAATCCTTTCGGTCAAGGATAATTCTGGTCAAATGGTTCTTGAACAAGTAGAAGTTCGAGAGTTTTTGTCTCTTATTTCCAGGACTTACTAGCCCCGACCGAGGTATCTCGAGACCAAATATCCAGGAGATCGTTGACGTCATACACACTCCTCTCACAAATGACCAGGTCAATTTTCTTTCTCGCCCTTTCCATCCTTCTGAAGTCCGTGTTGCTATGTTCTCTATTGCCGGGAATAAAGCCCCGGGTCCAGATGGCTACAATGCAGATTTCTTCAAGAAGAACTGGGAGAAGGTGGGTCCTTCCGTCACTGAAGCTGTTATGGACTTCCTTGAGTCAGGATGTCTACTTAAAGAAGTCAATAATACCATCATTGCCTTGGTGCCCAAAGTTCCCAATGCTTCAGCGGTATCAGATTACAGACCTATTGCATGCTGCAATACGATATATAAGTGTATTACCAAGATTCTATCCTCTAGAATTGCGGCAGTTCTCCCTGAACTCATCAGTCCGGTTCAAACAGCATTTGTGAAAGGAAGGCGAATAAGTGACAATATTCTCCTTGCCCAAGAATTATTCAGTGGTTTTCATAACAAGCCCCATATTCCAAAATGTGCCATCAAGGTAGATTTCAGGAAAGCTTATGACACACTGGACTGGGACTTCCTCGAGACCACCCTCCTGGCATTTGGCTTTCCCAATCATCTTACAAGGCTGATCATGGTATGTGTCCGCACCCCTAAATTTTCCATTTCTATCAATGGCGAACTCCATGGCTTCTTCTCCAGTGGTAGAGGCATACGTCAAGGAGACCCTATGTCTCCTTACTTATTCACATTGGCAATGGAGGTTTTCACAGGTATCATTGATGCCCACACCCGGCTCCCGGGGTACCGATACTATTGGCGATGTAAGACCACGCGATTATCTCACCTATTCTTTGCAGATGATGTCCTTATTTTTACTCAAGCGAGCCTTGCTTCTATATCCTGTATCAAGGACGGACTCACGCAGTTTTCTTCATGGAGCGGGTTGAATCCAAATGCTAGCAAGAGTGAGATATTCATTTCTGGAGGCTCAGTTGCACTTAGGGACCAGATTTTACAATCACTGGGCTTCACGCTGGGTTCTTTTCCAGTTCGTTACCTAGGGGTGCCTATCATTACTTCCAGGCTGAACAAAGTAGATTGCAATACCCTGGTAAGTCATCTTACTGCCAAAGTCCAATCCTGGACACACCGTTTTCTTTCGTTTGCGGGTCGCTTACAACTTATTAAGTCGGTACTGCATGCTATACAAGCCTATTGGGCTTCCATCTTTTGGCTTCCTACTTCAGTTGTAGACAAAATAGAGCAAGTTTGTAGGCAGTTCCTTTGGAAGGGCCCTACCATGGGACCGGGAGGTGCAAAAGTGTCTTGGGCCGATGTCTGCCTTCCCACTCCTGAAGGTGGCCTTGGCTTGAGGAAAATCAGAGACAGCAATAAGGCAGCCATGGCCAAACATATATGGCTGCTATTCACTGACAAAGAATCACTTTGGTGCAAATGGATACATGCCACATATCTCAAAAGAAAATTCTTTTGGACCTCTCCTACTCCAACACTCGCTCTTGGGCTTGGCGGAAAATTCTTGCGTTAAGAGAAACCTTCCGACCGCATTTTAGATGGAAGGTAGGTGATGGCGAACACACTTCACCGTGGTTTGACCCTTGGCTAGAGTGTGGCCCGCTATATTTGTTGTTCTCTCGATAATTATATCAACCAATCGGACCTTCTTCGGGAAGCTAAGGTTAAGGACATATACACTTCAGATGGGCTCCAGCTTATCCAAGACTTGTCACTATGGCAAATCACGATTCCCCCACGCTCGCAAGGCCAGGACATCTTTCGGTGGGTGGAAAATTCCTCTGGGAGTTTCACGACAGCTTCGGCGTGGGCTACCATTCGCCGCAAAGCCAACCCAGTACCCTGGTCCTCCTTCGTCTGGGATAAGGCCCTCGCACCTAGACACCAATTCCTTATGTGGCTCATCTCCAAAAACCGTCTCCCAACACAGGTATTTCTCATGCACTATGGGAGAATACCTTCCACGGTGTGTGCTTTCTGTAAGTCCGGCCCGACTCAATCAATCACTTATTTTTTGAATGCTTTGCGTTCCTCACTCCCTCGCCAATTATTGGGCCGCCAAATGCAATATTCCTTGGATCAATTCAAATTGGCCAGACAACCTCCTTTGGGCTAATAATATCCTTACTGGCAAGGGGTTCTACAAAGAACTAACTCGATTCTCTTTTGGAGCATTATGCTATATCATTTGGAAAACCAGGAATGATATTATCTTCCGCGGACGTAATCTCTACACTCCAGCCTTGAAGCTACAGCTTGATAAGGTGGTAAAGGATAAGGCTCTAACCTTTAAAAGGGTCGAGGACAACCCAAGGAATAGGAGGATGCAGCGGTGTTGGGGTTTAGATGCTCGAATTTTTGAGGCTTAGATTATATCGGACCCTTTAACCCTTTTTCGTTCTTCCGTTGTACATGTTTTGTATTCTCTTGTATTCACTTGTGACCGAGGTACCCTATCACTCCAATGACTAGCTGTCTAGCCGAGTGTTTGTTGGTACCCCACCTCACGTTTGTTGTAAATGTTGGTCGTTATTATAATATATTTCTTACCTTACCAAAAAAAAAAACAGTAAAGGAGAAGAAAAAGAAATGATGGATGTCCCTTTTTTCCAGTTTTAACCCTCATTTCGTATTTTATATTTCATAACTAAACAACAAGTTTATTCTCCTCAATTTTTCCCTCAAGAATAAACGAATCTCTAGTGAACGATGATTTACGCCATTGCTAATTTCGTTCATGCATCATTTCCCTCAGTTACTCTGAGTCCCATTGTTGAAAACATATAAGTGGCTGAACTCCAAAGCATAGGAGCTTCATTTTCTATGGGAGGTTACAGAAATCCCATGCTTGCTTTTTGTTAATATTAAGGTAAAGGAAAATGGGCAAGTCCAGACATCTTACACGGCCAACGCTGGGTAAACCCTAGTAGTGATGCAACCCTTCCCTTCACCACCAAAACTGCCCACTATGGAATGATATATCTGTCAGAAGCAAAAACGAAAAGAAAAAGAATTTGTCAGCCTTTGTACTGTTTGGACTGTGGTACCTATCTAGGGTTCCGAAGCAACTTCAGCCTCCAGTTTGTTTCTCTTCTGTCGTGTTTTTGCCTGCTCTCTCTCTCTCTCTCTCTCCCCTCAACTTTCTATATTATTTCCTTTTTTGGCCAAGAAACTTTCTATAGTAGAACTTCTCTATCGGTAAGCATAAAGAATGTTTTTCATGGACTTATTTCTATCCCTCTTTTTTCAATCTGCTGCTTAAACAGTTAGCCAAAAGATTTTCTCTCGTTTGTTACATATACTGAACAATTTGGACATACATGCATAACCAAAATTTGCTGACTTTGGAATGTTGACCTCAAATTTGAAACAGTTTTTTTACAAGGGTAAGACATTCAAAATTTTCCCTTGCATATCAATATGATTATGCGTTGTGAAGATTTAACTTTTCAAAAACTTTACTCCTATTCCAAAACTATTCCAGACATCATGAATAAATGCATTTCATGAAAATGTTCATAATTAAGTCAATTGCTAGTGCTTCGTCCATCACTACTTGTTCAAAACGCACAAAAATTCTGGTGCTCCCGTTTCGAGATCATTCTGTTGATTATAATACTAGAGTACAAGCCTAACAGATCATCCTATGCACGGTGAAAAGGCTTATGATATAGATTAATGGAAATAACTTGAAGTATACTTGATTGTTACATGTTATATATTGACTTATCTAGACATTTAGTTAAACATAAAGATGAAATTCGCACTGGTGTATGGTGCTCAGATGTCCACTGATGAAATAACATGAGAGCTTCCTCATGAAGAGTTACAATTAATGGAGAAAAATTGGATTTGCCTAACTTTCAAATAGTTATAGGATGATCTTCAATATATAAAATAATTCAACAGATATAATATTGACACTTAAGTCGAATTTCAATTGATGTTAACACAACATTGAACTAAAAGTTTTCATCAACGACACGAGTCATGATTAAAAGCTATTAATCTTCTTGGATATTTTGTTGATATAGCTCAAATGGCATATTTTTATTGTCGACCCATGTAAAAATTGGATGTTTATTAACATGCTTTATGTTAAAAGTGGAGGAAATATTTTAGTCTCATAATTAACACGAATTTTTCGAGAAGAGTATAGCAAAAAATTGAAACAAAGGTGTGACATAAGCAAACTACATATATGTATCACTTCCAATCAACTGAAAAGTAGCAGAAAATGGTTTTCTGTTTCCCAAAATAACAACAAGAAAGAAAAAAAAGAAAATTAAAACACGAAAGAGACGGAGATGTGCCACTATTAGGAGAGCATATGTCAACCTCTCATGCCACTATTTTCCATTATACCAGATTAGATACTGGATAGCAATTAGATTAGATGGACGATACACTAGTTCAAGAATATAACCTTATTGATATTTTATTTGTCTTTTACGAGCACGAATGACCAGTCGGTCAAGGAAAAAGCCATAGCTTTTAAGCGAGTGGAGGATAACCCATGTAATAGAAGAATGCAGAGGAGTTGGGAGATAGACCATTGTATTTTTAGTTCAGGTACTGACTGAGGCTTATGTAGGGCCACCTAGGCTCCTTTGTGAAGTTGTAATTTTCCCTTCCCCGTGCGTTTACGGTACCCCCTCACTCTGGAGACATGTTGTCCCGAAGAGTGATTGCAGGTGCCGTGGACCTCTTTTCTGTACAAGATCTTTTGGTTGAAAGCTTAATATACTTACCTTACCAAAAAAAAAAAAAAAAAAAATGACCAGTCACACCTTTTATTATTGACAATTTATAGACTTGAAGCTGAATTCATCCAATTCGTTGTGGAGAAAATCTCAAGAAGACTGAGCTACTCACATACAAACCTACTTGCTTTCCATCCAGTTGGGTTAGATTCTCAAGTACAAGCCTTATATTCCTTACTCCAATTAGAAGTTGAGGAGGTCCAAATCGTGGGGATTTCCGGCACAAGGGGAATAGGAAGGACGACACTTGTGAAAACTTTGTACTACCAAATTGCAGATCAATTTGATCAGAGTTGCTTTCTCGTGAATGTGAAGGATATATTGAGCCAACAAGGCCTCTTCAAAATGCAGGAGACCCTTTCTGGTGACCTTCTCGGCCATCGAGATTCAGAGTTTATCAATGATATTTATGAAGTAATACACTTGATGGGGAGTAAGCTTCACAACAAGAGGGTTCTATTGGTGTTTGACGATGTTGAAGGGCTGTTGGAGCCATTAAGCCAGCTAATCAAGTCAATGAACTTTGGCTTGGGGAGTAGAGTCATTTTGATTCCCCGACATGAAGAAACCTTAATTGGTCTATGCGGGGATATCTATAAAGTAAGAGCGTTGAATGATGATCAAGCTCTTGAGCTTTTCAGTTGGAATGCATTCCAAGAAAGGTATCCAAAAATTGACTATATGATGCTCTCAAACTGCTTCACGAGTTTTTCCAAAGGCCTTCCTTTGATGTTGACCATGATGGCTTCTTTCTTGAGTGGCAAAAGTGTTAAAGAATGGCAAAGAACATTTGATCGATTGAAAGAAATCCCTCAAGGGAAGGCTCATGACATACTAAGGATTGTTATCAATGGCTTAGAGGCCAATGAGAGAACAATTTTTCTTGACATCGCATGTTTTCTAAATGGATATGACAAAGAAGTGATCATCAAGTCCCTAGACCAATGTAGTGTCTATGCCGCTAGCGGGATTGATATTTTGGCTGAAAAGTTGCTCATATATATTGATGAAAATAACAAAATTTGGATGCATGATTTGCTTCAAGAAATGGGTAGACAAATCGTGATTCAAGAGTGCCCTGAAAACCCCAGCAAGCGAAGCCGAATATGGCATCACGAGGATGCTTTACAAGTAATCAGTCAAAACTCGGTAAGAGTATCTTCTTCTTGTGGACTCGCATTTACATTTGGTGTAAAAAACTTTAGATTAGATGATTAGGCAAGACACAACTGCAATTTTTATTTTTGCCTATTAGGGTTTACGCTCTATACTCCGTGCTTTTGCTAATTTCCTTCTTAAACTAACCGTGTTTATTATCAAACTTTTTGTTGAGTAACCTTAGTATAAAATCCTCTCATTTGTTATTTCATCATGAGATGAATGTATCTTCATTCAGATGCTGCTAGTGTTATAACTGTTTTTGGACTAGAACGGTTTTTAAACAAATTCAAACATTATCCTTAAAGTTCAGAGTTGTTATTTTCAGGAAGGGTTTAGATATCTGCTTATTTGCAGGTGCTCCCAATATGCATAATAATTATTATCTTGCTCCGACAGGGAACAAATGCCATTGAAGGCGTTAAACTAGACAAGATTGATGTAGAAGACTTGATCTCGAATGCAAACTCGTTCAAAAAGATGAAGAAACTCAGGATATTCATGATGGGTGATCTTGCTCCTCATTGTGGACCAGCCGGACATCTATCGGAAAAGTTGCGGATGCATTTCGCGCGGAAGAGCAATTATATGTTGGCGTGTTGGGAGGCTCTGGTGAAGCAAATTTCGAAGTTCCGGTGTCGCAAAGCCTGAAGAACGAGACCAACGGATGCTAGAGGGGCAATTTAGGACTAACCTCCTAGAAAAATAGACTCTCCCCCCACCCCCATAATTCTATGCAATCTTAGCCTGTTGGAATATCTCGCTAAAAAGTGTCGCACGTCTCCTTTATTAAGGACTCTCTCTCTCTCTCTCTCTCATTATACTTTTCAACCTTATACTTTCATTACCGTTCGACCTGAAATCTGGCCCAATCCCGTATGAAATTCTAAGGGTTTGATGGATTGCTCAGTGGATACAAACAATTCCTCTTGTGATGCATGACCCCTACCAAGCTTTATTGATGGCAACTTCGTTTTTCTTATTTAATCATTCGGTACTATGCATAAGAAAAAAGACGTCCTCCAATGACTGGGAAATGACGGCAAACCAAATGGCCTTTTCCGGAAGCAGTGCTTCCACGTAATCTCCATACTTCCTCAAAACTGATTGGAGTCAGGCTAATTATTGCAATAACAGTGGCAATCACCATTAACAGCGGCTTTATCAACAACTCTGGTGGCCTCTTCCCTTTAAAGACGGAGAAATCATATACTGATTTGCGGATACGAGTATAATCGCTCCGATCTGTTTAAAGTTTTTTAGGTACAAATTTAGCTATCATCGATTATCCAATATCAATATCCAAATTCGACCAAGAGAAATCCCTACGTTCGGGGATTGATGTGGCACCGAAAGTTCTTACCGGAGAACTTTATTGAGTTCCTCAATATCTTTGCCAGAATTCATTTTAGGATGGTGGGACAGGTTCAAGCATCTGCATCCAACAAGCAAACACCATTAGTACTCCACTCTCAAAAACCACGTCTGCCCAGACCCAAAAAATTAAAAATCAAGCTTGTATGCCCGTTGAAGCACCAGAAAAATTATTGCAAGATTTAGCCAAGCAAATTTACTATGGATCTTAGGGTACACTTGGGAGAGCTTTTGGGGAAATGTAAAGAAAATTAGGTTAAAGGATTTTTTTCAAGTAGCGTTTGGCCAATTGTAATTGAAAAGTGCATTGAGAAGCAATCTTGATTGAAGTAGTAGTATGGAAAAAACTACACTTTAAAGGACTTTAGTTTTTTGAAAAAAGAAGAAGTGAAGCTCAAAAATGGATGGTGCTCATGCGAATGATTCAAGTGGTGGCCAATTGTCAATGAGCCATATTTGGCACCGGCAACCTATGCTTGAGGTTGCATGACATTAGTGAGGGCTGCCTAAGGGTCCATGACTCAAGTAGAAGGTTGCACAATATCAGCAATGGCTGCCAAGGGTCATGCCACCTTGGTGACCCCAAGCCAAGGTTGCACAACCCTAGGCAAGCCTTGCAAAGGCTGCTAGTGCCAAATCAAGCTCACTGAGTGACCTCATTGTCATCACATGTGGGTAAGGGTAAAACTAGAATTTCAAAGTTTAGTGAGACTAAAGTTGGAAGAAAATAATTCATTACCCATTCCCAAAATACTTAAAGCCATAGTTGGGTAGAACATACATTGAGCTAAATACTAAAGGCCTTTGAAATTTTGTTGTTAAACACCTTAACATTGGCTTAAAGGCCTTTAAAGGTCCAAAGCCCATTTGAGATGCTTTACCAAACAAAACCTTAGCATTTTTAGCATTTTCGAAATTACTTTGATCATTGATCATATATAGGAAAATATACACATTACATGTTTCTTTAGGATGTTATACATATGGTTAGCTAACAAGAACAATTATTGTGTTACTCTGACTAATTTAGACACCAAATAAAAGTTCTTCACATTTCACATTTTGCATCAAATTGGGTTGAACTTAGTTGACCTAATGTCAGCCGTGCTCAAGTTAGAACTGATTTTTTATTTGTTTTTCAATTGTCTAAAGTCAGATTTCATGATGTTGCAATTAGCCTGCATCAAGTCTATGAAATTGAGTATTCAATGTTTGTGTATGAATAAGACTTTGTTTATTCCGTGGAAAGTGAAAGATTTAGAATATATTTTCCTAGAAAAGATAACTTATATTGCTTGAAATAATTAGCCATTGAAAAATGTTTTCATCACTGATAATAATTTATGTCAAAATATTTTCATAGGGGATGGAAATATTTTTCACTTCATTCACTTTTGTAAGTAATGCATGCATATATTTTAAGAAAAATATTTTTCAAATCATCCATCTTCTAAGAAACAAACAAAGCTTAAGAGACATTCCTTTATATATTTTTCAAATCATTCATTTCAAATCTCTTCTTGCACCAGATTGAGTGAGTAAATGAATTAACATTCTTTGATGTTGAACATACTTCTCTCAGGACTCATTTGACATAGCTAAAAAATAAATGCTGAAAATTTTGGCAATAAATCTTAACTGTTGACAATTCTAAATGCTGAAAATATAAATTAAAAGTTATTTGATAACAAATGAATATTATGATGTTCTTACCAGACATGGAATTGTGACCGTCATTCATACACTGGAGCACTATAAACAATCAAATTCTACTTGCCATCAATAATTTATTTCTACAAAATGAATTAAGTAATCCCATCCTTACTTAACCTGATGAAGTGATTTTGATGCTTAATTAAATCTTTTAAATCATTTTTAGCAATGATTATCAAAACAATCTTATTAAGTGCTATTGTTTCCAACTTTCAACACTAAATTACATCATCGATAGGCCCTTAGCATCCATGATAAAAAAAAATCATCTTTTGATTAGTACAGTTGATTTGATGTTCTGATCAAGCCAGGAGGCCTAGCATAAAGCTGGAAGTCTCGATTAAGCTAAGAGGGCCTAATTGAGGTAGGACAATGTTAAATAAACTTATGTATGAGTATCGATTATGCCTTTGTTGCTTGCATGTGTTCTTGCATTAGCTAAAGGTTGAGTAAGTAAGATTCTTGCATATAGTCGAGGCATATCATGTGAAATTGCTATTGATCTGCCATCTACACTATTTGCATGAGTTGTTCTAGCTAGTCTTCAATGAAGAAATGTCTCTCTAGCTGAGAGTTAGGAGTTTTACTTACTAAGTTTCCAAAACTCACTCTTTTACCTTTATAGGATTGTAAGTATGGTTACCCCATCTCCTATATGTTTTGGTCTCTATAGAAAGGGAAATGTCGATAATAAATATAATAAATATGGAACTCGGAATAAGTTACCAGAAGTATACCTCTACCATTTAGATTGATGAGGGACGGGATGAGTTGGTCCCTAACCATTATGTAGCTTGGTACATATGGTTTGATAGAGACTTTATCGGTCTCTTTGATGGGTATAAGAGGCTAATGAACCCAAATGGCGAGATAACGTTTGACGAGACATACTACAATTCTTAGTACTCGCCAATAGTGGAAAGGGTTCCCAATTTTAGAAGTCGCAGCTATAGCAGAGATAGGGACACCTTGACCTATTGCATCAAATAAAATAGGCCTAATTAGAAAGTTAGATTGTATATGAAATTACTAATGTAAATAGTAGTGTGTCTGTATTAAGTACTTCTTGTGTTCTTTCAGTATTTTTGTTAGGCTTATGAATTTTCACACTTTCGCATGTGCATATAAATAAGATAAAATGAATCGGGTCAGTGACAACCTAGGATGTCACAAGAATAACCCACAACTTGGGCCCTAATCAGGCTCTATGATGGTTTTTGATATTAGAGTAGGGTTATTACTAAGAGTCATAAGATGTACCGGGAGTCATGGGATAGTAAATTAGGAAGAACATTTATGTATGCGATTGCTTGTCTGGTAGAATTCTTCTAACGATAGTTCATGAGCACTGACTTTTATTGTGTTTGTAAATGAGTTTTCCTTAAAATTCTGTAGCTGTATTCTTTAGCATCCAAAATGAACTCTCAAGACTAGATGACCATGAAAGGAAAATAGACTTTGGACCAGTCGAGTTTGAAAGGAAAATCGAAAGAGGATCCTCGACTAGATGGGATTCTGCAAACTTTAACGACCATTAGAAGCTTGATGGAGAAGCAAGCTCAACAGTAGTTAGCCTCTGCTTTGCCAATGCCACTGTGTCTAGTAATGGGAATGGAAATGGTGACTGTCTAAAGCATGGATTGGTTTAGCAGTTTTTGAAATTGAAACGTCTGAGGTTTGCTGAAATCGAAAATCCCAAAGAGGCTGAATCCTGGATTGATAAGATAGAAAAGATGTTCAGGTTACTAAGGTGTTTGGATGAAGACAAAATGACATTGGCAATATACCAGTTGCAGGGTAACGCTAATCACTAGTGGAAAACCACCAAAGGAATTGTATTTCCTAAGGATACTCTAATAACTTGGGATGCTTTCCTCCAAACTTTCAATGGAAAATATTTTTGGAGTGTGCTTGAGGTAAAAAGATGGCAGAATTTCTACAATTGCAGCAATGAAATATGACTGTTGATTAGTATGAGGCAAAATTTCCTGAATTGTTAAAGTATGCTCCACGATTAATTGAAGCTCAAAAGGATCAAGCCAAAAGATTTCGAGACAACCTAAAGCCTAAGATTTGGAGTTAGCTGGTGCCATTGAATCTTAAAGATTATAATAAGTTGTACGAATGAGCCCAGCTAGGAGAGAAAGATTTTCTGGAGAGAGCTGGTACGACGACTTATCAAGGGAAATCTCTTTTCTCGACCTCTCAAGTTAATTAATGCCATGACAAAAAGTCAATACAGGATGGAAAACACCCTTATAAGAAGAATGATAAGTTAAGACTACTATCGGCTCCGAATGAGATATGTTGTGGTCGTGGGAAGCAGCATGGCAATACTCCATGCTTGGCTCGAATATGAGCTTTTTATGGCTGTGGTCGACAAGCCTACATACTAAGAAATTGTCCACAAAGACAATGAATGATATCTCCCCAACAACTGTGAGTGATGTCGTAGAATGTAGCTTTGTCGCAAGATAATTGTCATTCGATCCAAGGAAAAGTATATGCAATCACTTAGAAGGAAGTAGAAAATTCCAAGACCGTCATCACTAAATGGAGTATTGGTTGTCATAGAGTGCAAGGAATGTAAGATTGTATGAGTAAACCAAAATGATAGACCTAGTCATGTTGATTGTGTACAATTTTTGATATCATAATAAAAGAATAGTGATTATTAGAGTTTGCAGCGAAACTATAATCAAGTCAAAACAAAAATTTAAGGATTACCATAGATAGAAGGTTAGATAGAAATAACCATCTAAAGCATTGGATGACATGTTACAAGTTTATGTGATTGACTTTTGTGAAAGTTGGGAAGAATACGTTCACCTTGTCGAATCTACTTATTATGACAGTTACCAATAAAGCAATGGCATGGCTTTGGTTGGGGCATTACATGGTCGAGCTTGCAGAAATCCAATTTGTTGGAATGGGATCAAGGAAAGAAAGGTTATTGGTCCACTGTCAGTTCAACCTATAGTAAATATAGTACAGGTAAGTAGGAATAGAATTAAAATTGCCCAAAGTAGGTAGAATTGTTATGTAGACAAAAGACAAAAACCTTTAGAGTTCCAAGTGAACATGTTTCCTTAAGGTGTCTTCCTTGAAAGGTGTATTTCTTTTCGGGAAAAGGGGAAAATTAAGTCCAGGTTCATAGGACCTTTTGAAATCTTAGAATGGATTGGGAATACAGCCTATCAGTTGGCATTGCCACCAAAACTTGCTCAAATACATGATGTGTTTCATGAATCGATGTTAAGAAAGTAGAAGCCAATCCAACATGTGTTGAACTTTGAAGAGATCGAAGTAGATGACTGTCACAAATCGATGTATAGTCATGCGCGGCTATGGGTGATTCCACCCGGCCATACCCTAAAACATAAACGATCTGAATTGATCCAACACGATTGTGTATCAATCAAAAATGCATTAATCCCCATTTAATTCTTGATGATTGAGAGCGAATCATGAATCAATGTGTTTGATCATGGATTGGTCATGCATTGACCATGAACCCTTGAAATGGATCAGGGACCTGATTAGGTCAAGTTTGGGGATTAGTTCGGTGATGCAATGGCTAGCTAAAAGTTTTGTGATGCCCTAGGCTTGGTGCTAGGTCATTAGATTATCCTCAATTCATCATGGGACCAATCAACGGATCATAGACCCTGTTAGGTGCCCAATCACAAACTAGAGCCTACATTTGGCCATATAACAAGCTAGTGACTAGCTCGAGGGCCAATTCTAGACTTGCACGGCTTGATCGTGTTGACTAGCATGCCGACTGGTGGACTAACCATTGAGCCGACCCTAAAATCGACCAAAGACAATTGATTTGGTCGAATGAGCAATTTTGCTCATGTAGGGCACTTCGGTTTTGAACCTTGGGTTCATCGGATTTGTAAGTTCAAGCATACCTAAATAATCTCTCACACGGCCCCGGAAGTATTTCAAATGAGCAGCTTCTCATGGTAGCCATATTCATGGAAAAAAGACAAAATAGAATTCTTTAGAGACTCTTCATTTAATGACCTTGGTGAATCATCATATGAGGTGTCTAAGTGAAGATTTGATCATGATGACTTGAGGTTTTCCTTTGGGAGCAAGTTGTTGAATTGTGCATATATTTGTCTTGGTCTTGAGATATGAATAAATTATAGAATTCTCTAGAAACCAAGTCATATAATGATTTTGATGACTTATGGACTTAACTGGCCTAAGATAGAATTTTTTATCATGGCTTATGATTTACCTTGGACATCAAGTAGTACACTTGGACTAATCAAAGTATGACACTAGGGATTACATTAAGAGCTTAAAGTGGCTTAAGCACCACCTTGTCTATTCTAGGCACCACTTCTCCAAGAAAGCCTTAAATACCATTTATGAAGGCTTAGCTAATGTGGTCCAATAAAACTATAATAAATGGACTTCTAGGAGATTCATATGAGTTGTAGGTTGCCACTTAAGCATAATAGGTGTGCCACATTGCAATGATAGCCTTGCTCACCAAGTAAAGTAGGCGTGCCACCCCTAGAATTGTGATTAGTCCATTTAATAGAGTAATGATGAGGTTGTGGACTATAAATAGGAGGAGCCTTTCATTCTTCCTCACCATTTGCTCTCTCTCCTCCTCCCTCTCCCCTTGGATGCCTTCTCTCCTTTCACTAGCCCTTTTCTCTCTCCTTCAGCCAAGCAACTACATCCTTCACTCAAGCCAACCTCATTAGTCTTTGAGGTTCATCCAAGTAAGTAGAGCTTCCTTACCTCTCCCTATTACTGACCAATTTATCGTTAAGTCTATGCGGTACTTTTTGATAAGTCGTGAATAGGATGGCCAACTATTTATGGACTTGCTTGCTTGAAAGTGTTAAGTGTGTGTTTAAGTCTTTTATGACCAAAACGACACCATGGTTCATTGCTTGTATTCAACCCAATTTGAGGTTTGCACAAAACCACAATGTGTGAGTTGATAATATGATGTTTCGAACTCAAATCTTGTGCAATACAAGGATTGTCCAAGGCCACGAGATCTTGGACCAGCATTGAGGCATGCCAAATCTTTGTCTTGTATGGTACAAGAATTGCTCAAGCCCATAAGGTCTTAGTTGACATTGAGGTGTGCTGATTTCATGTCTTGGATTGGTCCGGGGTCCTTAATAATTGATGATTGAGCTAAGCCTCGGGCTTAAGGTCATTGATGGCATTATTAAAATTGAGTCATAAGAAGTATGGCATGCACAATTATACACGAGCACACCCTTATTGGGCCATGAAAATGTTGGATATATGAAAAGATAAGAACAAGTTTGTATGGTATACATGTGATCATTTAACGAAAGATAAAATCCGTTGCCACTTGAAGTGGACAATAATGCCCCCACACCAATGGAATGCCTCGTTAATGAGGACAACATGCCATCATGTCAACTACATGGCTGAGTTAAGCCCAAAAGCTTTGGGAAGCTAGCTGCTAGAAGCCTCGGTTGAGCCTAGATACCCTGGTCGAGCTAGGAAGCCCAGGATAAAGCTGGGACCCTTAATTGATCCAAGAGAGCCTAGTTGAGTTAGGATAATGTTAAATGAACTTATGTATGAGGGCTAGTTATGCATTCGTTACTTGCATGTGTTCTTGCATTAGCTTAAGGTTGAGTAAGTCATATTCTTGCATGTAGTCAAGGTGTAGCATGTGAAATTGCTATTGATCTACCATTGACACTATTTGCATGAATTGCTTTGGTTTGTATTTAATGAAAAAATGTCTCACTCACCGAGAGTCAGGAGTTTTACTTATTGAGTTTCCAAAACTCATTTATTTCCCTTATCAAGTTTGTAAGTATAGTTAACTCGCTTCCTGTACACTTTGGTCTCCTTGTAAAAATGGAAGGGTCAACCATTGATATAATAAATGTGGAAGCCAAAATAACTTACCAGAAGTATACTACTATGGTTTGGATCGACGAAGGACAAAATGAGTTGGTCCCTCACCGTTACGTCACTTGGTACGTTTAGTCTAATGAAGAATTTATCGGTTCCCTGCATAGGTATCAGGGGCTGATGAACCCAAGTGGTGGGACAACGTTCAATGGGATAGACTCCAGTCCCTAATGCCAGCCAATAGCAAAAAGGATTCTCAATTTTGAAAATCATAGCTATAGCGGAGATAGGGACACCTTGGTCTATTGCATCATATAAAATAGGCATCATCAAAAAGTTAACTTGTATATGAAACTACTAATGTAAATAGTAGTGAGTTTGTGTGATGCACTTCCTATTTCTTCCGGTGACTTTTGTTGGGGTTATGAGTGTTCACATTTCCAAATGTGCATATAAACAAGATAAAATGAATCAAATTGGCGATAAGCATAGGATGTCACAAAAATAACCCACAACTCAAGCCCTAACCATGGTCTGTGATAGGAATAATTTCTTTAAACTTTGAGAAGTCAAATGAAAATATAGGCCTAATCAAAAAGTTAGCTTGTATATGAAACTACTACTATAAATATTAGTGTGTTTGTGTGATGCACTTCCCATGTTCTTTCACTGATTTTTGCCAAGATTATGAATGTTGAAACTTCCGCATGTGCATATAAACAAGATAAAATAAATCGGGTTTGCAACAAGCTTGGAATATCACAAAAATAACCCTCAACTCGAGCCCCACTCAAGGTCTGTGTAGGAATAATTTCTATAAATTTTGTGAAATCAAATGAAAATATTGTGAATCCGCTGAAAAGATATTTATCAAAAAAGCAAGCAAACTACACATAGAAGGGAATGGGATTAAAAGCCTTAATTCAATAAAGAAGTTCCAAATGAGAAATCTAACCTAGTGATTGGAGATCCCATGGACTAGGTTCAATAAGACAACACAAATTTTGAAAACTTTAGTGTGTGCATTGTCTCCAACTTCCATGATGCAACCATGCTTTTTATAGCGTTTTAAGGATATGCTATGCAGTTAATACTACCTATAACTTGGAATTTAACATCCTAGTATGGTTTGATAAGATGCCTTTGATAGGAAGGCATACATATCTATGGTGCTAGCTGGCTCTATGAAAATTTTTAAAGACTGGATTTTCTAAAGCATGCATGAATCCCAAGATGGTCAAGGTTGAAAAAATGAACATAAATCGAGAACCAATCTTGAATTAGAGATATTATGTATAAGGGCTATTGCTTAGGCTTACATTAACAATTGACGATTTAAAGCTTAGTCCATCGACTAGTTAAGTAAGTCCAATAGGCTTTCACCAAAGAAGGTTTAAAGTGAAAGCTACCTATTTTGATACAGTTTATTTCCACAGGCACACTTGGAATTCTTCAAGTCAAAAATATTCTATTGAGCCATTGATGTGGGGGATTGTTATAATTATAATTATAGGTTATTAATTGCTCAACATTAATAACACGTCTCTTCAATTCACGCATCTCTTTATTTCACGTACTATAGTTTAAATGGACACATTAATGGATGAGTTAATGGATACATGAATGGATGCATCTCTTCAATTCTCGTGTAGCATAGTAAGATGTCTCTTCAGTTCACGATAATATAATTCTTTATCTTTAGATAGAAAAGTCACTTCTAAAAAGAGTCATTCTAAAAAGAAATTCTTCTTTAAAAAGTCATCCTCTAAGTATGTCAATTTCAAGAAGCATTCAAGAGAATCATGTCCTTATAGTACTAATACAAAACGGGTTCAAGGTGTAGTATCTTGGGGTGCATAATTCGTGAAACTACTTAGCATCGTTGGCAAAAACTAATCACCTTAGAAAGATTAAGTTAGCCGTATCTCACATCTTGTTGAATTTCTTTACAAGTTTATAACATCTAGCAAATCTCTATGTAGTTTATAACAGGCATCTTTACTTGTAAAGATTATATATGAATGGGCTTGGTTGTTATTAAATTTGTTATCGCATTTTTAGCGTTATTATCTTTGTTTATGTTTTCCTAGTTACAACAATAGTTTTACATATTTTTCCTTCAATACATTAACTTTCCAACATGTTTGATGGTTTTGTTCTAAATTCAAATGTGCGACAATAGCTAGAATTAAATGAATTTGAGCAAACCTCACTACTGGTGAGAAGATTTATTCATAGTCAATACTATCTTGTTAGGTATAGCCTTTTGCAACTAGGCGAGCCTTGTACCTCTCAATTAAACCACTCACTTAACTTTTAGAACCCATTTGTTTCGAATAGTCTTTACCCCCCTAGTGGAATGTCAACCAAGTCCCAAACACAGTTGTTCTCATTAACTCATTCCATTATACATGGCGTTGTTGACACCCGAATTTTTGCTTATATGTTTAAATGCCCATTTATTTTGCATATATAAATATATATTAATTTATAGAAAAGATAAAAAAAATTTGAAAAAAAAATTCGAAAAAAGAAAAAAAAGCATTTTCGGGTGGGCTAGCTCAGCCCAGCCCACTTTTCTTTCTTCTTTCTCCTCTTCATTTTTCTTCTTTCGGCCCAACCCGTCCCCCTCCTTCTCTTTTCCTCGGCCCGGCCCAGTCTCATCTCCTTTTCTCTTCTCCCTCTCCACACGTGAACAGGAGCATGCAAGAGGGGCAGCAGCAACACAATCAATCGACGACGACGTTTCGGCCATCGTCCAGCGCGACGTCACCCGTGTGATGCCAGCAAGGGAAGATTCCCTTGCTGTGCTATCACGCGGCCATAGGGGGGAGGATAGAAACGGTTATGCAAGAGTAGGAGGTGTCACGCCTTGAACCCCGAGCACGCGACAACCCCTTCTCTCGGTCGATTGAAAGCGACGTCCCAGGACTCGTCGGCGACCATTCATTTTAATCTTTCGTTATGCGCAAGCGGAAGACGAACCATCCCTAGTCCAACAAACAATCAATCAATCAATCCGGGATAGAGGGATGAACAACAAGAACAACCATCACTACTCACATTTATACAATTTACTAGATTAACCAACGAAGGATCAATTTCCGATTTACAAGCCCGACAACAGGGGCCGATCCATCCTCTAAGCCAAACCAAAAGGGAACTAGGCTAGGCTAATCCAGCTATACAAAGTGAACCCTCGGATTCAACACCACGGTCACTCGGACCCATCGGACTCGGCTCTGCCAAGTCGATCACTGGTGAAGCGGGGGCAGGATTCTCCACTGCGGGTGCGCCATTCTAGGGGCCTGAAAATGGTTAACCACGACGGGTTGAGATAAAATCTCAGCGAGTTCTTCCCCTAAGCCCCGGTTAGTACACCAACTCAACCCGGGGTATCTCTCTAGAACCACCCCTCACTCAACCCAACCACAAACAACCAGCAATCAACAATTAAACTACAGACAGGGTCAACCAACAAACAAAAGTCGGTTCGCATGCAACCTTACTCGGTATGCCATGCCGTTAAACCTCATTCAATGCAAGCAATGCAACCAACAATTGAATAGTCGGTTCGCATGCAACCAGCACAATACACGCAATGCACATGGCCGATAGATGATGCAGTTCATCAATCACATGCGAGTCGCGTCACAAGCGATCTCACCTGGCCATTGCCACAACCTGCACGTTATCAATTCATGTGTGCGTGCCTTAAATGATATGATCACCTCATGCATAATCGGAACCAATGATGCCATGTTTTCTCATGCACTCTCGCATCCACACATGTTCCGATTATTACTACCCCACAGGGCTACAACCAAGGCGCAATGGCGCTACGGCGCCTTTCCTCCACAGAGGCGCAACCGTGCCCTTCCGTGCCCAAAAGACGTCAAGAGATACTCTCCCGAGACCGCATGCCCAACGAACGTCAATGGATACTCTCCCGAGACCGCATGCCCAACGAACGTCAAGGGATACTCTCCCGAGATGGCATGCTCACAGAACATCAAGGGATACTCTCCCGAGACCACGGTTTCAATTTAGTGATCACGCAAGCATACCATCGCAACCCACTTATTATCTTTGAGCATTAGCCAATGCACACATGCTATCATATGAAACCTCAAATCATTTCTCACAAAAGCGGTCCATTTCCGGTGTCCCTCGGACAAACCATTTTCCCCATCTTTCTCATAAAAGTGGTCAATTTCCGGACAAATCACTTTCTTTCTCATAAAGACGGTCAATTTCCGGTGTCCCTCGGACAAACCATTTTTCCCTTTTTGTGAAATTCACACGATTCATGCGAATGCTCATGCCACGACACATCAATTTCACTTCATATGATCAGGACACATGAAATTATGCACAATTTCACTTCCCGGATGAACAGTGCCGTGAACAGTACCATGAACAGTGCACATGAACAGTAATCATGAACAGTGCACATGAACAGTGAAATTTCCGAATTTTATAATTAAATAATTTAATTCAGAAATCACATAATTTAATCAATAAATGCAGAAATTAAATAAATCAATTAATTAAAACAATTAATCAATTTAATCAAGCAAAGCATGCTTAATTAGCACATAACACACAATTAAGCATAATTAAACAAGATTAAGCTAATCTAATCTTAACCCTTAATCTAACCACCTATCTTAAGGCTAATGCACTTAATTAAACATCTTAATCAGCCCTTAGCACTAATTAACCCAACCCTAAGCAAGTTTAGGCACTAAATAAGGATTAGGGGCTAAACTCACCCGTTAAGCGGGCCGGCGACACGGGCGTGGCGGCGGCGACGAACCCGACACCTGAGGAAATCTCTCCCAACACTCCAAGGTGGTCCCAGGCTCAGCACAGCAGCAACAAACTCGGATTTCCCCACTGAACTTCACAAAACAGTACTGCAGGAGGAGGACAGGGGCTGATCGGAGCAAAATGGCTTGGCCGGAGCAAAACGGCTTGGCCGGAGCTCCGGCGAGCTAGTGGACGGTGACCGGAGGCTCCTGGGGGTCAAGGGGGAGTTGTGTGTGGCTGGTGAGGGCATTGGGTAGGCCAAAAATGGAGAGAAACGGAAGAAAAGCCGAAGCTGCACAGGAGGCGCTGCACAGTGACGGACGGAGGACCGCCGACTTCAGTCGGCCGTACGGATCGGCCTGAGGCTTCGTTTGGCGAAAGGCCAACGCTATCTGAACGTTTTTTCTGTGCTGAACAGATTGATAGGTGGCACGACCCGAGATTCCACCGGGAAGGCCATGAACAACTCCTTTTTCGGCGAGAGGTCAGAAGCTGAAATTTCAGGAAAGCAAGGGAAGAAGGGGAAAGAGGGGCTGCGATTTTGGAGGGCTGAAGGAGGAGGAGAGAGAGTGCATTGAGGGCTTCTTCTAGGCCTCATCAATGCCATTAAAGGCTTGGCTCAAGTCCCCACAAAACATGACATCATCTTCTCTCTCTTCCTTTGACTTTTCTCCAAAATATCCAAGGGCATTTTGGTCATTTCCACCTTGCACATTTCCCAATCTGTCCTTTGGCTGAAAATGAAAGGCGGGCCTAGGAAACGGGCCGGAAAATGAATAGGAACGGGCTCGGGAATTTGTTGGGCTCGAATCGGCTTAGGTTTAGACAACGGGCTCGGGAGGGTTAACGATCGGTTTTGGCCCAACGGCTCACTCGTTGTCTCGGTCTTCCACGGTGGCCATCCCACCTTGGGCGTGAGGCCCTCACTGTTCTTGCCCGGCCCACGTCCTCATAGGCTCGGTTCCTCGGTCCGAAAATCCCTTTCCCAAAAACTCGGCTCAACCGACATTGTCGACTATCAAGGAAGCATCGTCCAAAAGTCCGTCCCGAACGTTCCCGAAAATTCGAAGTCCAATCTTGGATTCTCATGCCTTGTCAATTTTGCCCAAATGTCATTTTGGTATAATTCAGACTGACAGGCGGCTTCGAGGATTCACGCGTAACCGACTCGTTCCAAACCACGTTCAAGACTTCTCGACACATGGACGTTCTTGACGACATGAAATTGCGAAGGATAGATTCTTATTTCAAAGTACACGATTATCAAGGATCGACATAGGGCTGTTCGCGGGTTCAATAACAGTAGACGGAATCACCCGCCGTCCCATTATTTCTGTCCGCGAATCGACTTTTATTCGTCCTTGAAATCGGCCTGCATGACTACAGGATCGTCCTTACGCAAGTCTCACGGTCGAGTCGTTTTCCCAGGTCAAGTTCTTTAGTCGTACAAGTTCTGTCCTCAGTAGCCTTTCCCCTCAAGGTCAGTATCTTGGAAATGATTGGGTCCAAGCAAAATAAACCAACAATGCATTGGCGAAATTCACGTTCACTCATCCCTCAAAGGGCTCGAATTTCAGAATATCACAGGAGGATTGACGGGCAGAGGGGAAAACGGCGATTCTGGTTAGAGGAGAGAGGGGAAAAACGAGAAGCAAAAAAAAAAGGGAAAAGAAAGGGGGAACAGAGGGAGAGAATGATGGACGGCCACACCTGACCCGTTGTCGACGTTTCCCCCCGCCGTGCCTCAGCTCTGGCGCCGGAGAACAGAGAACTTGAAGAGCCGAAAACGAAACCAGCAAGAAAAAAAGAGTGGAGAGGGCGAACTAGGAGGGATCCAGGAATAATTCGCCGTTGCCGGAGACTCGTCCGCCCGTCGTTGCCAACCGCGAAGCTCCGTCTGAACCAGGTAGGTCTCCTCGAGACACATTCCTGTTCTGTTTTCGCAGGTGGTGGGCCGGAGCTCGCGCCAACCAGTTCGCGCGAGTTCCAGCCTCTATCAACCCTCCTTTCGCATCTCTGAGCATATTAGTATGGCTAGATAGGAGTTCGGTCTCAGCCTCAGGTCGGCTCGAGTCGAATAGCGTCGTTTTTGTTCATGCACAAAAGCTATTCGATGAAATGCCCGAATGAAACCTAGAAAATTTCCTGGTTTAATCCATCCTCGACGACCTGTTTTTGTAGATCTTTGACTGTATATGGCTTGATATCGTGTTTCTCTTAGCATTTTAGTTAGTTTCATGTGATTTCCGCACATTTTGGAGTTGAAAAGAGATGTTTTTATTTTTCCGGTGACGGTGAGCTTCCGAGATCACCGGAGGTCATCGCTGACGGCGTCCAGCGTCGGTCGGATGGAACGGTCGACGTTGGACGATGCTAGGGCGACCTCTTTTAGGGCAAGTGAGGTCTCGCAACAGCGCTCAACGTCGGTCCGGTGAGGCGGCTTCACGAACGTCGGGCATGCAGGTTGCGAAGGTTGAAAATGACGCAGGAGAGAGAAAATACATACAAAAAAGACAAAACAGGTGAGAAAAAAAAGAAGAATAAAAAAAATAGAAAAGAAAAGAAGAAAAGAAAAAGGTCGGGCTGAAAATTAGAATAGGAGGGGGCGTGGGCTGAACTTATCCTCTTGAGTGGGCTTAGGTTCGATTTTGGGCCGAATTTTTGATAAATAGGAAATGGGCTTTTTAATTTCTTTTACTGATGGGCGATCTATAAAATATTTTCGATCGGGCCATTCGGTCAGCCCGGTCGCTAGCCCGGCCCGGACCGATAGGGTCCGGGTCGGTTTACTAGGGCCGGGTCTCCCGACCCGGTCCGAATCACTTTTTAATTAATTAAAAAAATCTAAAAAATTAAAAATTTCATAAAATCTAAAAAAATATAAAAATCTTAAAATTTTTCGAAAAATCATCAAAAATCAAAAAAGAATTAATTGCATAAAGGTTTTAAAATTTTATTTTTAATTTTCTTTTCTTTTTTTTTTCTTTTTCTTCGAATATTCAAAAATTCCAAAAAAATTAAAAAAAGATTAGATAATTCCAAAAAAAAACAGTAAAAAATGTTTTTCTTAAATTTTCAGAAAATTCAGAAATTATCAAAAAATCTTGAAAATTTTGTTTTGTTTAATTTTGGAAAATCCAAAAATATCAAAAATATTTAAAATATTTAAAAATATATTAGAAATATAAAAATTCAAAAAAATTCAGAAAAATCAGAAAAAATTGCAAAAATTCAGAAACCCCTTAAAAAAGAAAAAAGACCAAAATTGAATAAGCCTTTAGGGCTCTACAATAGGTTTTCTCTAGCTTATGATATTAGGTTATTCCTGCACCTTGTTTTGCAATAACATTTTGGATACTATTTCCTTACTTTAGAACGGTTATGACAGACTTTAGTTTCCTTGAATGCATTGCTGATATCTCATTAACACACGATTAAGTTAGGTACCGAAAGGGCGTTAGTCGCGTGACTAACATAATCAAGTCCCCAACCCTAGACCCTCTGGTTGCGTAAACAGTGAGACACGCTCTCATGTCTCACTTGGTTCCTAGTCGACCTCAATAGACTAGTGGTGACTCCCTATTTGAAAAATTTTGAATATCCCAACGTCGCGCGGGGTATGGGCTTGTGAGAGCCTGAGTTAATTATGGGCCGTCGGCCCGAAATTAACAATACCCCTAAACCTTATATATATTATTATTTTCAAAAAATTCAGGTCGCAACAACTTGGCGACTCCATTGGGGACTGGTTCTAAACCTTAGAGGACTTAGGCCTAATTTGCTCAATTGTGTGTTGTTTAATGTGTTTCTTTGGCAGTGCATTCAAGAAGGTGAGGTAAGTCCACTAACCACGTGTTAAATATTGGTGCAGGATTAGAGTAATAAGGGGTGGAGTTTTTGTTAACACTTTGTTCTGTAGGTCGGTGGATGGGAATGAATGTTTATATGTTTGAATTTTTGAAGTGTTAGTTGCTATATAAATTGTTGTGCATGTCTCCCTTACATGGCACTACACTTTAGCACACACAACCTGCCGCTGGACCTAAGCCGCATTAGGATCACTTAGGATGGTGTTGAGATGGATACCACTCCGACTACCATCATGTAGTACGAGTCGCCCATCTCAATTCTGAAATTCTTTTGATGTCGAGAGCTTCCACCCCGGCTTGCAAACACATAGCACAGGTCGACTCTTTGACAAAGCCGGAGTCATGGGAACCCCGACCCAACCGCAATCATGTCGGTTCAGTCCAGTAATCCCGTGGCTTCATTTGAGCCATCTAGAGTAGAAATTGACCCACGTCTCATGCGCATGTCTATGTGACTGATTTTAATTTTTATTGGGTGAAGTAAGTCTCCTAAACTCTCACACTTGCAATTTACTTACATTTATTATTATTAATATTTTCAGCCGGTCCAAGACAAATAGGTCGTTTGCGAGTTTTAGGTTTGTATGCAATGGAAGGACTTGAGCTTCGTATTATCTCTGTCCCAAAGGAGGAACTGCATGCTTGGTGGAGTAGATTAGACCATGTTAGTCGGGAGTTCGTGCAATCTAACGTGGGATGGCTACTTTCTTTATTAGACATAGAAGTTCATTATGGCGTTATTCAAGCATTAGCACACACTTGGTGCCCCAAGACCTCCACATTCATTTTTGGCGAACACGAGCTCACCCCCACCTTGGAGGAATTTAGCACTATCATTGGGAAACCCTAAGTGTCAAAATTGATTAGGCCACCCATCGGAGTAGAGCATGTATCAGCTTTAGCTGATTTCCTTAGGGTCAAGAGGGAAGATGTAAGGAAAGTTTTGAAGGCCAACCGCAATACTTGCCCATTTTCATTTTTGAAAGGACTTTTTCAAAATGCCACGTCAGTCCAAAATGAGGCTAGATTTTGTGTTAGCCTTCTTCGGGCTTATGATTTTTCCTCATTGTAAGAATACTATTAACCCATCTATTGCAAGTGTTGTTCAAGAAGTGTGTACGGGAAAATGTTTTGTTAATGCCGTTTTGACTGAGATATTTCTTTCCCTCACTCGTTTTAAAGAAAGTGGAAAAGAAGCTTTACATTCTCCTCCTGAGCTTTTGCAAATTTGGTTCTTCTCTCACCTCAAAGGATTTGGTAATTTAATGACAATACATGACATCGGTGATCTCAACCACCCCATTTTGAAATTTAAGGAAAAGAAAGGGCATGCACCTGATTATCACTACTCCAACTGGATAGCCTTTATGAAAAATCCCGACCCCGAAGATTTCCTATGGCACGCTAGGTGGCTCCGAGTTCACGATGCTCGGTTTACATGTGGAGGTATCGGGCCCATTCCTTTGTTAGGAATAACAGGCGCTATCGAGTATTACCCAACTAGGGTTGCTCGGCAATACCAAGTCGTGCAACAACTTCCATTGACACTGCAAGAAGCCCCACTCAAGACTGATTTCACGAATGGGGATCCCGATCACGAGAACTCCATCATGCTGCTTCAATTGATGTGGACATGTGTCATCCCCAAAAATTGATTTGGCCTGAGGAAGAGTTAGAGGGTAAAGAGAAGATATACTATGCCTCGATGGAGTATATCCTCCAATACAAAATTCCTGAAGAGTGGCGCCTGAAGATCCCTAATGTACCATCGAAGGCCACTAATCGTGCGGAGATCAAGTTCCTCAAAAGGGAGCTCAAGGAGGCCAAGGAGCGTGCGTCCAAGTCAGCTAGGACTAGTTAGACAGTTATGAGAGAGTTGTTCCCTTGTTTGTACATAGATCAAGCAAAAAAAAAAAAATGCTTTAGTCTATTTTGGTTTTCTTAAAATGGTGTTTAGGTCAGTTTTATTTTATTTTTATTTTTCTGTTTTATTGTTTGATGAGTCTTGTTATTTTCTTTTCCTAGTTCTGATGTCGGGATGTTTTATTCTAATTTTTAGCTACATTGTTAAGAGACTCTTTTCTTTTATGAAATGAATGAAACGGGGTGATTAGATCATTGTCATGGACCGTCATCATTTTACATCTCATGCTCATGTTCATTTACCTATTTATTGACCAGGTACCACCGTCACGGCTTCAAGGCGTTCACCTATTCGTACTCGATCCAAATTGACGAAAATGAATGCTGAAGAACAAAACGCTCGGATCATCGCGCTTGATAACAAAATCACTGAGTTAGCTGCACAATTTGCACAGTTCGCAAGCGAGATCAAGTCTAGCTTGGTGGTTGCCGCCTCCAATCAAAACACACCTGCAACTCCACAGGCCAGTAACGCTAATAGTAGAGGGAAGTTGACTGAAGAAGTGGCGCATCAAACCCCTGTGGTGATGGAATTAGACCCCATCTCGGAAGCTATCTCAGCTCGGATGGAGGAGGAGAATAGCAAGAGGTTTGCTAAACTGAAGGAGAAGCTTAGGGCCTTGCAAGGGTATAAGGCTAGCATGGTTGATGATTTATCCCAATACACCAAGATGGACTTCCCGGACAAGTTCAAAGTCCCGGAGTTCACTAAATATGATAGCACTGGGGATCCTAGAATCCACTTGAAGTACTATTTGAATAGGATGGGACGTTATGCTCAAAATGTCCCTTTGCTGATTCGCACATTTCAAGAGAGTTTGATTGGAATGGCGCTACAATGGTACATTTTGCTCGAGCCTGAGAAATTGGAGAAGTGGGAAGATGTAGCAAAAGCATTCATGATGCAATACAAATATAATACTGAGATCGCCCCAACACGAAGCATACTGGCGCGCATGGAAAAGAGGAGAAATGAATCTTTTAGATCTTTCACTCAAAGGTGGCGTACCTTGGCCGCACAAGTTCGACCTCCACTTGATGACAAGGAGATGGTGGAGCTGTTCATCAATACCCTTCCTATTGACTTTTATAATAGGATGGTCGGATTAAATTGTGAAAACTTCTCTCGCTTGGTTGCCGTGGGTGAAAGAATTGAGGGAGCCATACATGATGGCCGTATAACTGAAGGATCAAGTCGAAAGTTCACTAATAGGAAGGAGAACGAAGTTGAGGCAGCCTACGTACAAGCTCCAATCGGGCCAAAGCCGTTTGCAAGTGCACAAAATTCCTCTGCATCACGTGGGAAATATCCAAATTATGAGCCAAGAAAGTGGATTCCAAGGCAATATACCCCTCTACCTAGGCCCTTATCCAAATTATTGCCCATGCTGCTGGGAAAAAGGTTGGTGGCTAAAGAAGTCCCTCGTGACAATCCTCCTAAGTCTCTCGGATTTGATTTAGCAAAATCATACAAGTACCATATGGGAGAAAAAGACCATGATGCAGATAATTGCATTACATTGAAAAATAAAGTGCAGAACTTACTTGACAAAGGGATTTTATCATTTAGAAAGCAACCTAATGTTCAACAAAATCCTTTACCTGCTCATGTTGAAGATGTGAACGTGATATTTGATGAGGAAGAGAAAGGGGTCATCTCGAACATAGCTAGCTTGTTCGACCCTGACTTTGTGTGTGCCACTACTCAAGATGAAAAGACAGGCCCTTCCACGACTCCCTTCCAGCCATCGGAGTAGGGATGTTGATCGATCACTTCGTTTAGTTTTTATGTCGTTTCTTTTATGTTCTCCCTTGCATGGATGAGTCATTTCGCTACTTTTGTTATTTTCTTTATGTAATCAAGATCTTGGATTGTGAGCCGTGGTCCGAGATTATAAATATTGTAAAACGGCCTTATAATGTGAATACAAATGCATGCATGTTTTATTAAGGATGTGAGGAAGTGCCAAACCAGTCTTATGATGACGCTTTGAGGCCTGAACTTCCTCACGATTCCTAGTTTTCAAAATTTGTGAGATAAAAGAGTCCGAGGATATGAGGATGATTTTCTAGTTCAAACATTTTTCTCAATTGGCCATTTGAAAAGACTTTTTAAGAAAAAATGCATCATGCATAATTCTCATCGAATAATCCTACTAACCCCCTCATTTGCATCTCAGGCATGTCATTCAACATGATCATGATAGGTCCATATGTGACTCGGATTTGTACAACGAGGATTCTTGTGAGCCTAAGCATGATGACAATGATACTCAAAGAGACATAGAGAGAGACCGGATTCATCATGAAAAATCTAAGCCTTTGACAGTTGAACAAACGATCACTGTAGATTTGAGATGCCAAAGATTATAAATGCCGATTTAGTGAAGAAATACTTTCCATGAATGAAATCTGGAGGTCTTAGAGCCCTTTTTGGATGCAATCCGAGTCACTTAGATCATGCATTGTTCATAACATGCATATCATGCATATTTGTGTATATGTTTTTGATTTGCAGGGCCCTGATGGTTTTCAAGAGGTGTCGCTAATCACACAACTTTTTCGAGGTAATCGTTATATGTCTAATCAGTAACACCATAAAAAAAAACAAACAAAAAGCAAAAAAAAGCCTCAAATTGTTAGGTTACTCATTTTGCATCAAAATTCCTCATGGAGATTAATCTACTCAAATGATCTTGACCAAATGAAAGTGAGATGTTAATCATGCCAAGCAGGGATTGTTTAGGATGAAGAAAGGCAAGCCATTTCCAAACACATCCTTCAAACACCATGAGAACTGAGCGAAAAAAGAAGACCTATGTCGTTTAAGGACAAACAAGTCATTCACAATTGTACACGAACCAAAATGAAAAGAGGCATTTTTCTTCTCTATCTTATACACTGCAGGTGACCATAGTCAGCCCCTTTGAGCCTTAAATGTGAAGAAGTCAAAAATACCCTTGTCAAGAACCACCCCACAATGGGGCAAATTTGGAAGTTTTGGTTGACATCATTTGGTGAAAAGATGAGAAAGACTTCATTGCTTTCACTTGCATTAATCTTTTTGTGGTGATTTTAGGGGAATTCTTATGAAAGCTTGAAACATCCTAAGGTGAAGAAGAGCATTCCTTTCTCTACCCAAACACTGATGCCCATTGTTTAAACCAAGTTGAGCTTGATTGTTCATTTTTAAAACTCAAGTGGTGATTATCTCCCCATATTGGGGCAAGGCACATGATTGACCGACACCATTGGCATTTATACGAACATGCGGAAAGCATCTCGAAAGTCCTAAAAGCTCAAAAGTTCAAAGGAGCAAAAGTCCAATGAAAATTAAGGGGCATGAAAAAGCAGTGTGCTTGGTAAAAGCAAGGCCAATGCCCGTAAAAAAAAAAAAAAAAAAATTTGCCTTAGGGGGTGAAAAACTCCTATGTAAAAAAAAATTGTCAAATTCAAAATGTTTGCATTGAAAAGAAAATCATTGCAAATGCAAAAAAATTGAGAAGGGCAAAGCTCTTATTTGGTTAGCTAAAGGACTTTCGAGAAAAAATTAGATTTCAAAGGTCGAATGCCTTCGAAAAGATTGTGTGATATGACCATGATGGCATGACAATCACCAACTTTCAAATCCCTTTTTGTGAAAAATTCTGAGCCTTTCGAGCCATAACCAAACCAACATTACAACCCTTCCCGAAGTCACTTCAGATTGGGATGATTCAAGCGAGAATAAGGATTTTCCAAAGAAGCTACCACTCGAAGAGGTGGGGGTAAGGTTGTCTTATCTCATCTTAAGGTTTCTTGACTTGTAAACTTGGCAAAGGTGTTGGTAGATAATTATTTCATTTCATGACCAATGATGCTTATCCATTGCTAAAACCATGACCAAACCCACATTACGGTCATTCTGAAAGACCTTTTAGATTGGTCAATGTGCACTTATTGCGAATGATTCTCAAATCCTTCGACACTGGAAATGTGACATAGATTGAGTGATCAAATTATTTCCCACATGAATGGATGGGATCAAATAGCCATTCTTGAGAGCATGTGATAAGTCCTTTCTAACTAGAGAGCTCATGCTTGGCATGCTTAATGAACCTCTTTCATGAGTAGGATCATTCTGACATAATTTTTCTCTTAAAGGGATTTGATGATTAATGATGCCTTCCAAGCTTGATGACAATTTTGCGGCACATGATGCCAAAGGACACCAAATGCTTTCAATATGATCAGACTTAGTTTGATTTGCTCAAACTATTAATGCTACAACATTGCCAATGCGTTTTTCTGATATTGTCTCTAATGACATTTGCTCAAGTTGAATTTGATAGGTTCACTCAGTGAAACCACTATTTCAAAGGTTCATGGTCAACCTAAAACCATGTTATTTCTAAAATGGTTTGTGGGTCCTCCTTAAACCACATGGTTCGTGGGTCCTCCTTAAACCACACGGTTCATGGTCAACCGGAAAACCATGCAATTTCTAAAATGGTTCGTGGGTCCTCCTTAAATCACATGGTTCATGGTCAACCGGAAAACCATGCAATTTCTAAAATGGTTCGTGGCTCCTCCTGGTCAACCGGAAAACCATGCAATTTTCATAGGGTTCGTGGGTCTTCCTTAAAACCACATGATTCGTGGGTCCTCCTTAAACCATATGGTTCATGGTCAACCGGAAAACCATGCAATTTCTAAAATGGTTCGTGAGTCCTCCTTAAATCACATGGTAATGGTCAACCGGAAAACCATGCAATTTTCACAGGGTTTGTGGGTCTTCCTTAAAACCACATGGTTCGTGGGTCCTCCTTAAATCACATGGGTCATGGTCAACCGAAAAACCATGCAATTTCTAAAATGGTTCGTGGGTCCTCCTTAAACCACATGGTTCATGGTCAATCGGAAAACCATGCAATTTTCATAGGGTTTGTGGGTCTTCCTTAAAACCACATGGTTCGTGGGTCCTCCTTAAACCACATGGTTCATGGTCAACCGGAAAACCATGCAATTTCTAAAATGGTTCGTGGGTCCTCCTTAAATCACATGGTTCATGGTCAACCGGAAAACCATGCAATTTTCACAAGATTTGTGGGTCTTCCTTAAAACCACATGGTTCGTGGGTCCTCCTTAAATCACATGGTTCATAGTCAACCGGAAAATCATGCAATTTCCACAGGGTTCGTGGGTCTTCCGTAAAACCACAGGGTTCGTGGGTCCTCCTTAAACCACATGGCTCATGGTAAACCTAAAACCATGCAATTTCCACAGGGTTCATGGGTCTTCCTTAAAACCACACGGTTCATGGGTCTTCCTTAAACCATGCATTCCTTGTCGAAACTCGTTCGCACGAGTTGAGACCTCAAAAAAAAAATTAAAAAAATTTAATTAATTGAAAAAAAATGAAAAAATGATGAAAAATGAAAAATGATGAAAAATGAGAAAGATGAATGGAATAAATTCACGCTTTCATGGATTGTCGATAAAAGTCGGGTGTCACCTAGTCTTTGAAATGAACCTCTTTGAGCTCCCTTTCAAAGAGGGACAGCTGTTGACACCCGAATTTTTGCTTATATGTTTAAATGCCCATTTATTTTTCCTATATAAATATAAATATATATTAATTTATAGAAAAGATAAAAAAATTCGAAAAAAATTCGAAAAAAGAAAAAAAAAAAAAGCATTTTCGGGTGGGCTAGCTCATCCCAGCCCACTTTTCTTTCTTTATTTCCTAGCCCACCTTCTCCTCTTCCTTTTTCTTCTTTCGGCCCAACCCGTCCCCCTCCTTCTCTTTTCCTCGGCCTGGCCCGGTCTCATCTCCTTTTCTCTTCTCCCTCTCCGCACGTGAACAGGAGAATGCAAGAGGGGCAGCAGCAGCATAGTCGATCGACGACAATGTTTCGGTCATCGTCCGGCGCGATGTCACCCACGTGACGCCAGCAAGGGAAGATTCCCTTGCTATGCTGTCACGCAGCCATAGGGGGGAGGACAGAAACGGTTATGCAAGAGAAGGAGGATTGACGGGCAGAGGGGAAAGCGGCGATTCTGGTTAGAGGAGAGAGGGGAAAAACGAGAAGCAAAAAAAAAAGGGAAGAGAAAGGGGGAATAGAGGGAGAGAATGATGGACGGCCACACCTGACCCGTCGCCAACGTTTCCCCCCGCCGTGCCTCAGCTCCGGCGCTGGAGAACAGAGAACTTGAAGAGCTGGAAACGAAACCAGCAAGAAAAAAAGAGTGGAGAGGGCGAACTAGGAGGGATCCAGGAACAATTCGCTGTTGCCAGAGACTCATCCGCCCGTCGTTGCCAACCGCAAAACTCCGTCTGAACCAGGTAGGTCTCCTCGAGATGCATTCCTGTTCTGTTTTCACAGGTGGTGGGCCGGAGCTCGCGCCGACCAATTCGCACGAGTTCCGGCCTCTATCGACGCTCCTTTCGCATCTCTGAGCATATTAGTATGGCTAGATAGGAGTTCGGTCTTGGCCTCAGGCCAGTTCGAGTCGAATAGCCCCGTTTTTGTTCATGCACAAAAGCTGTTCGATGAAATGCCCGAATGAAACCCAAAAAATTTCCTGGTTTAATCCATCCTCGATGACTTGTTTTTGTAGATCTTTGACTGTATATGGCTTGATATCGTGTTTCTCTTAGCATTTTAGTTAGTTTCATGTGATTTCCACACGTTTTGGAATCGAAAAGAGATGTTTTTATTTTTCCGGCGACGGTGAGCTTCCGAGATCACCGGAGGTCATCGCTGATGGCGTCCGACGTCAATCGGATGGAACGGTCGACGCCGGACGATGCTAGGGTGACCCCTTTTAGGGCCAGTGAGGTCTCGCAGCGGCGCTCAACGTCGGTCTGGTGAGGCGGCTTCACGAATGTCGGGCATGCAGGTCACGGAGGTTGAAGACGACGCAGGAGAGAGAAAATACATATAAAATAGACAAAACAGGTGAGAAAAAAAGAAGAATAAAAAAAATAGAAAAGAAAAGAAGAAAAGAAAAAGGTTGGGCCGAAAATTAGAATAGGAGGGGGCGTGGGCTGAACTTATCCTCTTGAGTGGGCTTAGGTTCGATTTTGGGCCGATTTTTTTATAAATAGGAAATGGGCATTTTAATTTCTTTTACTGATGGGCCATCTTTAAAATATTTTCGACCGAGCCATTCGGTTAGCTCAGCCGTCGACCCGGCCCGGACCGATAGGGTCTGGGTCGGTTTACTAGGGCCGGGTCTCCCGACCTGGTCCGAAACACTTTTTAATTAATCAAAAAAATCAAAAAAATCAAAAATTTTAGAAAATCAAAAAAATAAAATAAAAATAAAAATAAAATTTCAAAACATCATCAAAAATTAAAAAATGTTTTTTTTAATTCCAGAAAGGTTTTAAAATTTTATTTTTATTTTTATTTTATTGTTCTTTTCTTCGAATATTCAAAGATTCCAAAAAAATTAAAAAAAGATTAGAAAATTCCAAAAAAAACAGTAAAAAATGTTTTTCTTAAATTTTCAGAAAATTCAAAAAAACCTTGAAAAATTTGTTTTGTTTAATTTTGGAAAATCCAAAAATATCAAAAATATTAAAAATATTTAAAAATATAAAAATATAAAAAAATTCAGAAAAATTCAGAAAAATCAGAAAAAATTGCAAAAATTCAGAAACCCCTTTAAAAAAGAAAAAAAAGACCAAAATTGAATAAGCCTTTAGGGCTCTATAATAGGTTTTCTCTAGCTTACGATATTAGGTTATTCCTGTACCTTGTTTTGCAATGACATTTTGGATACTATTTCTTTATCTTAGAACGGTTATGACAGACTTTAGTATCCTTGAATGTATTGCCGATATCTCATTAACAGACGATTAAGTTAGGTACCGAAAGGGCGTTAGTCGCGTGACTAACGTAATCAAGTCCCCGACCCTAGACCCTCTGGTTGCATAAACAGTGAGACACGCTCTCATGTCTCACTTGGTTCCTTGTTGACCTCAATAGACTAGTGGCGACTCCCTATTTGAAAAATTGTGAATATCCCAACGTCGCGCGGGGTATGGGCTTGGGAGAGCCCGAGTTAATTATGGGCCGTCGGCCTGAAATTAACAATACCCCTAAACCTTATATATATATTATTATTTTCAAAAAATTCAGGTCGCGACAGGCACTAATCCACTAATTACAAGCAGGGGATGAAAGAGCTTCACGAATTGTCTTAGGTTCAACATCATCATGCGAAGCAACCACAAAAGCTTCCCCTCCAATCTCAAAACAAGGTCACAAAGAGTTCAGTAAATGAGGCTCTTGAGAACTATTGTCCAATGGAACAGATTCACTAATTACTAATCACTTCCACTATCCCAAAGACTCCAAAAGATAAGTAAAGATGGCCCGAGTATGACATTTAGGCTCGTTTGTTTCGGCTTTAGGCAAATGTCCTTGAAAAAATGCAAATACCTTTGTACTAAAAGGGTTTTTTAAAATACAAATAGTATTTGGTAAATTGCAATTTTAAATTGTATTGCCAAAAAAACTTTGGCTTAAATGCCGTTTGGTAAAAATTACATTTTGCAAAAGACTTTTGCTAAATTTTTTATAAAAAAAGTTATGAATTCTTTTTTAAAATCTACTCATCGGTGGCCTAAGTTGACCGCTCGACGGCCTCGCCTAAGGTCGCGCAACCTCAAGCGAGGTGACCTGAGGTCGGACAACCTCAAGCTCACCATGACTTAGGGAATCGCGACCCAAGCGGATGGTTGCCATGACCTAGGCGATTGTGACCCAAGCAAACAATCTCCTAGGTCACATGAACCCAAGCGACGAAACCATCGCCTTCATTGCCTAGGTCACGCGAACCCAGGCGATTGTCATTGGTCGTAGGCGATAGTTGCCTGGGTTCAGATGACTCAGGCGATAGTTGCCTGCAACTAGGCGACCATCACCTGAGGTTGTCAAACCTCAAGCAATGCCTAGGTCATGTAACCCAAGCAATCACCACCTGACATCGTCGGACCTCATGCAACACCTAGGTCGCACAACACTTGAGGTCATGCTACCTCAAGCTACCTTGCTTGAGGTCGTGCAACTTTAGGTAGCGATCACTAGTGTTGGGCGACCCCTCAAGCGACGGTCGCTAACACCAGTGATCCTTTGGCCGATGGGCGTTGGCCTTGTTCGCTTCTTGGAGAAGATGGACAATACCCGCCCATGAATTGTAACAACTTGCATTTCAAATATGCAACTTTCCAAAGGTCCTATGGACTCACCTTAGGCTAAAGGCCCTCAGAACCCTTAGAAGATGCAATTGCATTTGGCCAAAGTCCTCCAAAAAATTGAACCAAACGGATTTGCATTTTGGTAAAGTCCTTTAGAGGCCCAGTGTTCCTTTGCAAGGCCGAACCAAACGGGGTCTTAATAGCTTAATGTATGCTATGATGTATACACAACCTAACATATGTGCTTTGCTATAAAGGATTGGTTAGTTGATTCCAATCAAGAGGACACTTCGGCACTTAAAAAGGAAGCATGAATTATATGCTTTGTTATAAGGGATGAGATTTGCACTTAGTTGGATATAGTGATGCCAGTCATGGCAATGACTTAGACGATAGCATATCGACCTTAGGATATAAATTTTTTCTTAATAATGGAGCTATTACCTAGAGTAGCAAGAAGTAATCGTGTGCAGCTTTATCTTCCATAGAAGCATAGTAAATAGCATGTTCAATAGCAATACGAGAAGCTGTTTGGTTTAGGAGATTCTTTTGTCATCTTGGAGTCATCACTTATGCTTTTGATGCTGTGATAATTTGTTGAGATTGTATGGCAGCGCTTGCCTATGCAAAAGATCTAAATATCACGGTAGAATCAAACACGTTGATATCAAATATCACTTCATTCGAGATAAAGTTGCGCAGAAGGAAGTGATCCTGAAACACATTTATTCGGGACATATGGTTGTAGATCCTTTTACAAAGCCTACTGTTGGAAATGCTTTCAAAGCTTATATTAAGACCTTAGGGCTTTGTAGATTATAATTGTGTATGTTTGTGTGGGTTTTCTTTTATGATCATTTGATGTATGAGATATTATTAATCATTTATGCACACGTTTTTCATGTTTTTGTCATAATGGTAATTTGATAATTACCCCGCGCGCGCGCACATATATATATATATATATATATATTTATATGGATACCATGTTTTTGGGTTCATGGTAATAAAGGTATGTCAATAGGCCATGATCAAGTTACTCACATGAGCAATCACTTTTTGGCGCTTTGTATAGTGAGCAAAAATGTGAGACATTTAATGTTAAAATATCGCCTTGATACAACAAGAGTCAAGATGAGGTTATTCATTTCCTTAGAAACCGAATGGATATTCCCATTATCCATAGACTATTAAGTTAGCCAGACGTGACATCTAAATTCGGCGCCTCAAATGGTGAGCAAATAGAAAACTCATTAAACGCTTAGATAAGCAGACTAGACTAAGATCAGTACGGTGTTAAAAGAGAGATATATGCTCCCTCGGAAAAGAGAACTCCACCATAGCATGTGTTTCATATTACATGTGCTTAGTGACCACATATGGAGGTGAGTGAATACATCCCTGCTTCCTCCCCATGTGAGTCTTATGAGTCGACTAATTTGACCAAAACTTATGCCCTTTGTGACTTTTTGACTATGCTATAAAGTGAGGACTTGATGTTAGCTACTTTAACTCACCATGTAAGATTCGGCATGAAGGGACAATGCTACGAAAGCGATCAAGTCTAGCAAAGCCCCTCTCCTCCTTCGGTCTATTAATATCCTCATCAAGACCTATGATCGGGCTGGCCTCTTCGATGATGCTATCGATAGCCCGTTTTGCTTCAAGAGGGGCACCCTCCTTCCCTGCGACTCCACCTGTAATTTCCTCCTCAACCGCTTGATCAAGAGCCGAAATCCCGTGACTGCGAGCGAGGCCTAGATCTGGGCAAGGCAGCCGGACAAGGACTGCAACCCTAGTCAGCCACAGTAAAAGAAAAAAAGGACAGAAGGAAAAAGGAAAAAAAAACTAATAAAATCTGAAAAAAATATTAAAAATATGTCAACGTCAACGTATGCCGTGCCATATAGGGTGGCCGGTGTTTACGTTAGCGATTTTTTAGTCAAAATTTGATCAAGTGAACTCAATTGGCGTGAAAAGGTTTGGCAAAACTAAAAAAATTAATGATTGAATTGATAAAAGTGCAATTAGTTAGGATTTTTCAATAATTTTCTCTAGAAAATTTCATTAGACTAATAAGTAGAAAGTTGTCCCAGCACCGAACCTTTCTGGCCATTTGACCTTATTTGTGGCGTCGCGATGGCACATCATGCGTCCTTTCTTACAGTAAAAATTGGGTTAGACCAAAAAGAATTAAAGGTAAAGAAAAGTTATAAAATGGCTTATAGAAAATGCGGCTTAATGTCATCTGAACTAATAAAACATATAATTCCCACAATGATCAAAGATTCGAACAATAAGATTAATGATTGCCCATCTAGATAGCAGGTAGACCTTGCAATTTGTACAAGAGACAAATGATAGCATCGATCGAAACAACTCGAGATCCAAACTGACTGTGCTACTTTCCTTGCCGGTTCATAAGAATCCATAAGTCAGTGATCACTTGAGCCACACGCATCCTTCTGCAGCCCAAACCTAACTCAAAAAATAACATAAATAGTCATTAAATTTTAATTTAATATGTAATGCGAATAAATTTTAAATATTCAATCTAGTCCCCAGATTTTTAATTTGTTCGATCTAGTAGGGGTGAGCAGTTTCAGAGTCAATCTAGATTCTATTTGAAACTTAAACCTACTCTATATATTCTGAAAGCTAAAACTTATCTTGTCATGGGTTTCATAATCTATCAAGATTTAGCTTGTATTCTTAATTGAACAATTGTAATGAATCATTACTTCTAATGATCACTATTTGATTCCATTGACCACAACTCATATTTAAATACACACAAAAAATGAAAACAAAACAATAGTCTCAATCGAGTATTTTGTCGAAAATGGAAGCTCAAATTCGTGGTTTTAGATAATACACTTATCATCAGACGCTATAAAATAAATGATAAAAACACAAAGACTTATCACAAGTTCCACTTAGAATCTAGAACATATCTGTTGAAATTTCTCAATTTTTGAGAACTTGGGAGTTACCCTACATACCTTTGAACTTGAAAGCTACTCTGTATACCTTAGAACCTAGTCTCGTCAATTTGATTCTCCATTTCATAATTCTATCTTGAAGCCATGCTTACCTCTAGAATCTAGGACCTCAACTTTTTATAACTAAGTGAAATCACGCTTTGATAATATTCACAAGTTTTTGTTGTTTTGAGAATATTTATTCATTTCAATCAATTTCCTAAAACAACAAAAAATATGTTATCTTTTCTATTATCTTTTTTCCTTTTTGGTCTAATATTACTATAGTTCCATTTTTAGTATAATTTAACTTATGATCTCTATAACTAAAAAAAATATTTTCATTTAGAGTTATATTGGATTCGTTTTTCTTATTTTGAAAAATAAGTGTTTTCATAAGAATATCGAATAACGATATTAATTTATCAAAAGATTTCTTGTACTTTTATTAATTTAAAAGCATGTTCCTAATTTCAGATACATAAAATTTTCAAGCTTTTGCTTTCACCTTTTCATAATTAAACTAAGTTGATTCTGTAAATTAGGAAATTAGAAAAGTAGGACTATCAACTCGATCATCTGGCGTTCGTACCTTTGAAGGTTGCGTTCGTAGTTGAAAAGCTTCTATCAAAGGGAAGCGACGAGTGCGAGAGGAAGTTCCCACGTATAGCTGCGAGGACTGGATGTTTTACGTGTAAAGTTCAATTGCTTGCATCGGACGGTTCCCGCATGCACCTCTCGTTGCGCCAATTCATTGGCCGATTCCCACTTTTAGCAACAACAACAAAACTGGCCGATTCCGCATTTTCCTTGAGTCCCAAATTTGCCTCTGACCGTTCTCCCTCTCCTCTCTCTTCCCCGGAACCACGAGCCACACGCCCAGGCGCCACCAACGCAGAGAAAGATCGGCACCAGCACACGAGCCGTCGAGCTCAGCCCCGAGTCTCCACCCGTGGTCTCTGTGTGTGGAGACTCGGACCCAGGCTCAGGAAGTCGGATTTGATGTCGCTGCCTTAGAGCGTTGCTCGGCCGGGACCCACGCGACTCAAGGCAGAGCCCCGACGAGGCGGTGAGGGGATGCGAGGCTGATTTTTCTTAGAATTCTTTGGAATAATTTGGTAATTTATAAAAAAAAAAATTATTTACTTTTGGGTTAATATCAACAAAGATCCCAAATTGGGACAAGTGTACCGCATTTTCCCCAAATTAATGTACAGCCATGCCATGGTTATCCCAAATTAATTTTTATCTTATAAAAATTTTAAACTGATAGCCATGCTTCATTTACTCTCAAAATATTTTCACTTTACCACAATTTCAGGTAAATGTAGTATGAGTGTACTAGTATGAAATTTTTGTGATAGGGTCAATTATGGTATAAATATACTAGTTTGTGGTTTTTTTGGCCCTTCATTTTTTGTTAGGATAATATTTGAAATCAATATGCCAAATCAAACAATACAATATGCACGTCCCACTTAACTATTCTTGAGCTTCCCTCTCTTTCGTTAAGTAAAGCATATCTTTAGGATGGGTATATTATATTGATTTCTATTTTAAACCCAAAGTCGTTTTTGGTTTTTATTAAAGGAGATAGGATTTGTGGTGATTATGGACAAGAAAATCACACATGGAAAATGAAATCAATAACATCACTTCAAATAGAACCTAGAACCAGAAGTAGTATTGATTGGAACTTGGAACTTACTTTGCATACCCGAACCCTACCCTATCACAAATTCCAAGGTCTAAATAGGTTTCACATATATTATTAATTAACAAAGTAAATTATCATCTTTAATAATTATTATTTACTGCTACAATTCATTGACTACAATTTATATTTAGATATACAAAAAATATAAAATATTAACAAAGTAAAAGTTTGTGTCATAAAATAGAAGCTCAAACTAATGGTTATAAATTATACATTCATCATCGAATACCATAGAATACGATAAGATTGTGCAAAGACATAGACAAAGAAAAGCACAAAAACTTATTTTGGGTTCTAAACTCCAAGTTTTACTTACCTATAACTTCGAACCTGCTCACCAAAATAGGTTCTCCAATTTTTAGAACCTAAAACATACCTTGCATGCCTTGGAATCCCAACAGTCCTATTTTTAGGTTCTAAATTCTATCCTAAAATCATCCTCATCCCTAGTCGGAAGTACACAAACTCCGTTGAAATTTTATCAACAACAAGGCACCAAAGAACTAAATTGAAGATATGTGTCGAAATTTGATTAATGATACGGATTTGGAAACTACCACTAAGAAACATGTCCGAATTTAGTCAATGATATGAATTTGGAAACTGTTATTGTACTATAGGAATTTAAAGCTAATATGTTTGTTTATAAGCACAAAGGGGCTCTCCAATGAATGAACACCAATATTTATAGTGTTCACAACGTAGCTGCCTGCAAGCAACTTTTTTTGCAATTTTAGCTATGCTTCCACATTTCCGAAGGTCTTGATTCCATGCTTTCACGTTGCCACAATCTCATCTCCATGCTGTTGTTCCTGAAAATTAGCACCTCAATCTCTAGCACTTTGCTGCAAAGTTAACTACATACCTCCTCCCACGATTCACTAGACTTCATTGTTTACCTATTGATGATTTTAAATGTCGAAACTGAGATTTGGTGCCTTCCAAATTTCACTCTTCACTTAGTGGCTCCATCGATAATCTTCCAATCCCCTTTTAATCAATATCTTTTATTAAAATATGTCTCGAATTTGAGCCCAAAGCAAAAGTTTAATTTGTTTCCTAATGCTAGTAGGTGTGAGTTTCTTAATTTTATATCTTTATGTATTCTTTCCTACTCCACATAGGAGTGATTTTCAAGAATTGGAAAGTCCTCAAGTCCACAATATATATACGGCCATGCGTGGAGAAGAAATGGGCCGTTGTTGATGCAAGAGGTCTTGAAGCACCGATTCGTCATTGAGTGCTTGGGAGGAGTTTTCTCCATTGATTTCGTTTATGCAATTATACCAAGAAGATTCAAGTGTTTGTAGCCGATTAAGTTCTTGTGGTAAGAATTCATGTATAATTCCTTTGTGAGATTGAGAGATTATTTCGAGAGGAATTGTGGAGCTAAACATTGCATGAGTTATTTGGTGCAATTGGGGCTTGGGAAACACTTAAAGTGTTTGAGTGACTCAAGTGTGTAATCTCCATTGTAGCGCTTGTTTTATAGTGGAATTCGTCGCTGCTCTCCCTGTAGACATAGGTCTCTACGACCGAACCACGTAAATTTGGTGTTTGATTTATTTTCTTTATTCAGTCTATTTTATTATTCGATCGCTCGCCCTTTCCGCAACAATTGGTATCAGAGCCACGCTTGGCTGAGCTAAAGCGAATCAATGGCGACAGAAGAAGTACAAGTGAGAATCGACAAATTTGATGGGAAGGATTTTGGTTTCTAGAAAATGCAGATTGAAGATTATCTTTATTAGATGAAATTGCACGAGCCCCTATCGGGGAGAAGCTAGAGATGATGAAGAAAACTGATTGGGATTTGTTAGATAGACGAGCTATATGTGTTATTTGGTTAACGTTGGCTTGTAATGTTGCATTTAACATCATGAAGAAGACTACCACTGCGGGTTTGATGAAAGCCTTATCGGATATGTATGGCAAGCTCTCTGCAATCAATAAGGTCTATTTGATGCGGCGTCTGTTTAACTTGAAGATGAGCAAAGGTGCATCAGTTGTAGATCATATCAATGAATTCAGTGTGATTGTTAGTCATTTGAGTTCAGTTGATATTGACTTTGACGATGAGGTATGTGCTTTAATTCCGTTATTCTCATTACCTGATAGTTGGAATATTTTTGTTACTGTTGTTAGTAATTCCTCTGGGTTAACAAGCCTAACGTTTGATGGGGTTCGAAATTTAATTCTAAGTGAGGATATTCATAGAAGAGAATTTGGTGAACCCGTATCTACGGCTTTAGTAGGTGAAAATAGAGGAAGAACTAGTACACATGGTAATAAGAACATAAACAAATGGAACCAGTCAAGGACTGGTGATGCAATTTGTTGGAACTGTGACAAGATGGGGCATCTTCAAAAAGTTGCCTTAAGCCGAAGAACAAGAATGGTTAGAAAATTTTAGTTGATACCGCAGATGATGTTGTAGCTATAGTTGTTGGTAATTTGGATAATGCCAATTATGTCTTGTCTATCACTGATTATTCATCATTTGTCAATACAAGCACATGGCTACAGGTCATCATATAAAAAAAACGTGGGTCATTATCGACAACCATGAGAATTGTCATTGCCATTAGTCCACATCAATGACCATGAGTTGTGTTGTCGACACACAATAACGCATGGTTGACTATATGTAAGAGTTGGTCGATAAAGATGTTGCGAAAAGGGCAAGCAATTGAACAATAAAATAGACTGAATAAAGAAAATAAATTAGACACTAAATTTACGTGGTTCAATCGTAGAGACCTACATCCATAGGGAGAGCATCAACGAATTCCACTATAGAACAAGCGATACAATGGAGATTACACACTCGAGTCACTCAAACACTCTTAGTGTTTCTCAAGCCCCAATTACACCGAATAACTTACACAGTGTTTAGCCCCACAATTCCTCTCAAAATAATCTCTCAATCTCACAAAGGAATTATACACGAATTCTTACCACAAGAATTTAATCGACTACAAACACTTGACTCTTTTTGGCGTAATTGCACAAATGAAATCAATGGAGAAAACTCCTCCCAAGCACTCGATGACGAATCGGCACTTCAAGACATCTTGCATCAACAACGGCCTCTTTCTTCTCCACGCATGGATGTATATATATTGTGGACTTGAGGACTTTCCAATTCTTGAAAGTCACTCCTACGTGGAGTAGGAAAGAATACCTAAAGATATAAAATTAAGAAACCCACATTTACTAGGATTAGGAAACAAATCAAACTTTTGCTTTCAGCTCAAACTCGAGACATATTTTCAAATATCTCCACCTTGGCTCGATGTTTGAGCCAAGTGACAGTCGCTTCAAAATTCGAACTCTGTCGTTTCTCTCCCATAGTCCCAATAGGCTCAACCGCCACAAATATCTTCCAAGTCCAAGTCATACTTGAACTTCGCCATAATCGAGGACCTCATAAGAACACTAACTCCACATGCACCTTTAACTGCTACGTAAAAATTTTTCAACACAATCTCCTTAACCATAGATAAAGCAAAACTATTGTTCTACAGTGGAAGTCATCGCTGCTCTCCCTATGGACGTAGGTCTCTATGACCGAACCACATAAATTTGGTGTCTGATTTATTTTCTTTATTCAGTCTATTTTATTATTCAATCGCTCGCCCTTTCCGCAACAATTGGTATCAAAGTCAGGCTTGGTTGAGCTAAAGCGAATCGATGGCAACATAAGAAGTACAAGTGAGAATCGACAGATTTTATGGGAATGATTTCGGTTTCTAGAAGATGCAGATTGAAGATTATCTCTATTAGATGAAATTGCACACCCCCATATTGGGGGAGAAGCTAGAGACGATGAAGAAAGCTGATTGGAATTTGTTAGATAAATGAGCTATGGGTGTTATCTAGCTAACGTTGGCTCGTAACATTGCATTTAACATCATGAAGCCCTATCAAATATATATAACAAGCCCTCTGCAATCAATAAGGTCTATTTGATGTGGCGTCTGTTTAACTTGAAGATGAGCGAAGGTGCGTCAGTTGCAGATCATATCAATGAATTTAATGTGATTGTTAGTCATTTGAGTTCAATTGATATTGACTCTAAAGATGAGGTATGTGCTTTGATTCTGTTATCCCCATTACCTAATAGTTGGAATACTACTGTTACTGCTGTTAGTAATTCCTCTGGGTTAACAAGCTTAACGTTTGATGGGGTTCAAAATTTAATTCTAAGTGAGGATATTTGTAAAAGAAAATTTGTTGAACCCATATCTACTGCTTTAGTAGGTGAAAATAGAGGAAGAACTAGTACACATGGTAACAGGAAGATAAACAGACACAGCCAGTCAAGGACTGGTGGTGTAGTTTGTTGAAACTATGGCAAGATAGGGCATCTTCGAAGAAATTGCCTTAAGCCGAAGAACAAAAAGGGTAAGGAAATTTTAGTTGATACTGTAGATGATGTTGCAGCTATAGTTGTTGGTATTCAGATAATGCCAATTATGTCTTGCCTATAACTAATTATTCATCATTTGATGGATGGATTATGGATTATGGTTGTTCTTTTCACGCTACACCAAATAAAAACTGGTTTACTACTTATCAGTGCACGGATGGTAGTAAAGTGCAGTTGGGGAATAATGTTGAATGCAATGTCGTAGGTGTTGGTGATATTAAAATTAGAATGCATGATAGTATTGTGAGGACATTGACTGGAGTGAGGCACATTCCAGAATTGAAGAAAAACTTAATTTCCTTGAGTGTCCTGAATTCAGTTAGGTGTCGGTATTTTTCAGAATGTGGAGTTCTAAAAGTTGTTCAAGGTGCTTTAGTGATAATAAAAGGAATCAAGCATAATGGCATGTATGAGCTTCAAGGTGAGACAATGACATATTTCACTGTAGAGACGTCAGATGCATCTATTCGAGAGTCCGAATTATGGCATATGCGTTTGGGACACATTGACAAGAGAAGCCTGAAGGTTTTAAGTGAAATAAATCTGCTATGTGGTTATGTTGCTAACAAACTGAATGCATGTAGGTGCTGTGATTTAGATCAACAGAGAAAAGTGTAGTTCAGTATGATAGCCAAAAAAACCACGGAAATTGTAGAGTTACTTCACTTGAATGTTTGCAGGTTGTCGTTGTTTCCTTCTAGGAAGAGTGTCAAATATATGTTAACAATTGTTGATGACTACACAATGAAAACGTGGGTGTTTGTACTTAGGTACAAATTTGATGCTATTGTCAGGATCTTGCAATTGAGAGCTTTGATAAAAAAGGAGACTGGTAAGACGATCAAGCAGATGCTGACTAATAGTAGTATGGAGTTTTGCTCAAAGCTATTAAACGAATTCTGCATGAAGGAAGGCATAGTGAAACACCGCACTACTATCAATGAACCACAACATGTTGCAGAATTGTTAAGCAGAACATTACTAGAGATTGCCCACAAAATGATCTCTAGTACTGGTATGGCTAGGAGATTCCTAGCGAATGCACTTAGTACAACGAGCTACTTGATGAATAGATCCCCATCGACTGCAATTAAATATCGGACTCTCGAAGAAGTGTGGTCAGGCAACGTTGCTGATTATTTTATTCTTAAAATATTTGGTTTCCCGTGTTATGTTCGAGCGAGTGATCGTAAGCTCAATGGAAGGGCAAGAAAGTGCATATTCCTAGGCTATGCACAAGGTAAGCGGGGTTATCGGTTGTAATGCCTGGAGTTAAATTCACCTATTATCAGTAGAGAAGTTACATTTGATGAGTCTCTAGTACTTCTGGTTAAGAGTGGTAATAGTGGTGCTTATACAGATTTAAACAGTGTTCAGCTTGAGGTGGAGTTGCAATTAGAAAATCCTGAAGTAGCGAGTACTAATGTGGCAATCAATACAGATGGTGCTTATAACAAGGTGGAGTTTGTAAAATCAACAATTGTTGTAACTGCTGATATTGACAAGGTACATATTCGATCTTCTGATAGATATAGATGCAACAATAGTTTTGCTTTATCTGTGGTTAAGGAGATTGTATCGAGAAATCTTTGTGTAGCAGTTAAAGGTGCATGTGGAGTTGGTGTTCTTATGAGGTCCTCGATTATGGCGAAGTTCAAGCGGGACTTGGACTTGGAAGATATCTGTGGCGGTTAAGCCCATCAGGGCTATGGAAGAGAAACGACAGAGCTCAAATTTTGAAGCGATTGTCACTTGGCTCAAACGTCGAGCCAATGTAGAGATATTTGAAAAATGTCTCGAGTTTTAGCCCAAAACAAAAGTTTGATTTGTTTCCTAATCCTAGTAGGTGTGGGTTTCTTAATTTTATATCTTTATGTATTTTTTCCTACTTCACGTAGGAGTGACTTTCAAAAATTGGAAAGTCCTCAAATCCACAATATATATACGGCCATGCATGGCAAAGAAGGGGCCATTGTTGATATAAGAGGTCTTGAAGAGCTGATTTGTCATTGAGTGCTTGAGAGGAGTTTTCTCCATTGATTTCGTTTGTGCAATTATGCTAAGAAGATTCAAGTGTTTGTAGCCGATTAAATTCTTGTGGTAAGAATTCGTGTATAATTCCTTTGTGAGATTGAGAGATTATTTCAAGAGGAATTGTGGGGCTAAACACCGCGTGAGTTATTTGGTGTAATGGGGCTTGGGAAACACTGAGAGTGTTTGAGTGACTCGAGTGTGTAATTTTCATTATATCGCTTGTTCTATAGTGGAATTCGCCGCTGCTCTCCCTATGGACATAGGTCTCTATGACCAAACCACATAAATCTAGTGTCTGATTTATTTTCTTTATTCAGTCTATTTTATTATTTGATCACTCACCCTTTTCACAACATTTTTATCGACCAACTCTTACATATAGTCAACCATGCATTATTGTGTGTCGACAACACAGCTCATGGTCATTGATGTAGACTAATGGCAATGACAATTCTTATGGTTGTCGATAATGACCCACGTTTTTTTATATTGATGACCGGTAGCCATGTGCTTATATTGACAATCTGGTTAATTTTTGGTACAGACAAAAAGAAATGCACATCGCATGATACATGCGGATGATTCGGGTCAGAACCTAATATTTGGTCAAAACTACAAAGAAGTCAGATGCGCTGGACAATTTATTAGCCACTATTTTTAACTATCACAAGACTTCACCTAAGAGCTTCTATAATTGTAGAGAAAATCCACTAGAGAACAAATCTACAGTTTAACGAGCACACAATAAGTAAATCATAACATAATCCCTAACAAAGTATTGTACATTTACTAAATTGAATGAGCACTATCCTCATAGGATTTACGTAGGATCCCATCAAACCTATCATTTTTAGTGTTCGAGATTCAAGTTATCATATATGCAATGATCATGTAATAGTTTTTACAATATCTCCCCTTCCCTCCATACGTGAAAAACCGTTAATTCTAATATGAAACTTAAAATTCAGCTATTATGTTCAACTCAAAAGCATGGATGTTAGTATCCTTCCCGAAAACATAAGCATAATTATCCCACCAATTACGATGATACAAATAAAACCATCACAATAGATGCTTATATTGCAATTTTAGGGGAAATGATGGATGTCACAACTTGGTATTAAATTGTGCATATCATTGATTGATTTTAGTTGATAATGATTGCTATTGTAATATTATGTTACTTTAAATCATTATCTTGTAAAATATATAAATGGGTTCACGTATTCCTCATTATTGTATATAAAAAAATCACACAATTCTCTCTTCTCCGTTATTTTCATCATGGAAGTAGAGCTAGATTTTGTTTGCCCCTCTTGCATGTATGCCTACCCTGGTAGTCAAATTTCACTTGCCATTTCTAATTTGCCATCGCTTGACAAGCGATTCATATGCTCATTATATACATGAGGTCTCCCACCATCTGTTAGATTTTGTGAAACTTCTGAAAGTTTAATTCAATATATTTTAATATTAAATCACATAATAATCTAATAGTTTAAGTTTTTGAACAATTTTGCAGGGGTCCTAGAAAATCTTATCAAGACAAGAGATTCTAAGTTCAAATCTTTAAAAGCTTTTGTTTGCCTCTCCATTACATATTTCCATGCTACAAGCTTAGGCAAACAATCCAACCTAAACTTGATGAGAAATGTTAAAAGTATTTAAATATCAAACAATGTTTTTATCTAGTTGCTTAAATCTTTTGAACAATTGATAGTGGTTTCTAACTTTCTCTTTGTTTGTGTAAATCGCCCACTAATAGCCCGTGATCCAAGTCATAACCATATTGATAGACGTTTATCTTAAAATTTGAAGTAAGATAAATAGGAAAATTAATTTATGTCTGTCCCTATTTCTTTAATCCCCCAATTTAATTTTATATTTAGACCTACATAGGTCATTAAAAAGCGGGATGGAAGATCTCAACTGCCTCGCGTATTTCCCAATTGGTGTGGAAAAAAAATATCCACCTACTAGCAAGGGGTACAAAGCGTGCGGGTACCGACACTTCAAAATAAGGAATGCAGCGTGGAATGACTCCTCATTAGAGAACTATTGCAGGCGATACCCTATAGGTGGATAACCACCCGAGTCTTCAGGGAGGCTAAGGAGACGAATATGAACTTTCCTTTTCTTAGCTAATGAGCGGAAGACGCGACTAGAGTTTATTTTCACGGACATTCTTTATTTCCCCACCCTAGGGTCTCTCCGAAAAATAACCTCAATTTACGATCTAGCCAGTTCGGCAAAATTACGGGACATGACATTTTGGAAACCCGGAGCTGACGTCAACATGTTGCTAAAATTCTTCCGGCGCCAATTATAATTTCTGCTTAAAAGAAAATTTAAATTAATTAGAGGGAAAATTATTATAAAAAAAAAATCGTTGCGTGCGAACGTGATTATGGCGACAAGTGAGGGGGGTCATTTAATGACAGATGCCAGCTGCCTTATTTTAGATCCCCTTGTCTCACCAAATCGTTTATAATGGTACACTTCGCAATCACCTAACTTGCTTTTAAATATGTCGTAAGTTAGTCATTGACTTAAAAAGAAGCAACATACTTTCTTGGACCGGGACTCATGGACCAAGTGCAATTAAATTATCGAATCTTGCAGAATTCACGTGTAACATGAAAATTGCATAATTAAATGCTATAATTGATCCAATCCATATGGACTCTGGTGGCAATGAGATTTTTCTTCTATAGCCAACGATTGATTGAACAAAGATTTCTAGCGATTCAGGAAATGCAACATTCCTACGTCATGTCAGAAGAGTTAATAAGTGGGGCTTTGATAGATTCCAAACAGGGCCGAGACTGAATGGAAAGATCCGTGTCTCATCTCTTCTTTGTAGGTATCCACGTACTTTTTAGAACTTTAGACTATCAGTTGTGGACTAACATTTAGTGGAGACACACGTCGTGTTTGGTAACGTGTCTGTTGCTCAATTTGTCTGTTCTTTTATTTCCTGAAATAGAAAAAAACATAAATCTATTTGGTAATGTCAGCTTATTTTTTTCATTTCTCAATATAGATTAGTAGCCAAGGAATAGATTTGGAATAAAAACAAGAAGTGGAAAAAAACTTACTTCTTTGTTTCTAGAAACATTATCTGAAGCAGGTCTTTTATTTTTTTTCTTCTTCCTTCTCCTCTAGTCAGTTGCTTGGTGATGCCCGACAACCAACTAGTAACAAGGTTGGGCGACCTCGTCGGCCTTGTCGACCCTCAGCGAGACTCAAACTCGTGCAACCACTGTGAGGTCTTCACTCGGCCATGGCAAGGCCAACCTCACCATGGCCGGTCACTGGCCATTGTCGAGGCATGGTGACTGGCTAGAGGAGAAAGATGAATGGAGGAAAAATCAAAATCAAAAATCAAAAAAATTAGAAAATTATCCGAAAATTATTTTAAAAAAAAAAAAGAAATTCTCTATCGTAAAAAAATTTGAGAGTCGTACCAAATGCAATTCCTATTCTATTTCTATTCCAAGTATAAAAATTTTTGTACAATTACCAAACGTGTTTAAATGCTAAGAAACTTGTCTAGGGAATAAAAATGGAAAAAACTACTTTTGAATGTTACCAAATGCACCCAAAGGGTCAAGATAGCTAATAGGGCTTTGGTTTATTCCCAAGCTCTCTTTCTTTTTGAATGGAAAGTTAGGATCAATGTACTCAAATTTTTAAAACTTACCAAGAAAATATAATTAAGTTTTAAAATTTTTAAAAAATATAATCAAGTCATAAAATTTATCACGAAAGTATATTTGAATCCTAAAGTGCAATCAAGTTGTAAGTCACGTCAAGTTGGTGCAATTAACTCCTTTCATTGGTTCAATTTGAAGGGTGTGTCACCTTGGAACCAATGTGCCCCTGGGCCTACTAAAAAAGTGAAGGATGAGGCTACGAAAAAAGTAGCTGGCGTGCCAATTGTGGAAAGAATGGGATAAATTTATGATGCTTATGACTGTCTGGATATTCTAAAATATTCTTATCGTAAAATTTTCTTGGAAAGAAAGACATTATCTCACACTTGCTTTTACAGTCTATTTCACTACACACATAGAAGTGACGGGACGCCTGCGTGCGTGCTTGCGCGGGCGCTCATATATGTATCCATTATAAATAGGTCAAGGGAGCTTGTTGCATTGTGAATGAACTCGGTACAGCTCTTTCTTTTCTTTGATTCTTGGGGGAGTTTGAATGGCAAATTCTAGTAAGATGATGATCCAACTTGGCCAACTCAAGTGCCTTTTCCCTCCATTTTCTCTTCCTACATTGTATCCAAGCCTCCTTAACAAGAGAGCATCACAATTCCTGCTGCAATCCCCTCCCATCTCTTTGCCCTCTTTCTTTCCACTCCACTTCTCTTCTCTCAAACATAGCCTCACAGCCAGACCGCAACTCTCCTTGGCTCCCTCCTCCATCCCTCACTGTACTCATGATGCCTTCATCAGTTATAAACAAGCTGACGCGCAACTTTGTGAGTCATCTTCGTGTTGCTCTCGAGCGGAACAAGGTGAGGGCCTTTGTCGACCTCAGTCTTGAAAGAGGATTAGAGATTGGACCGGCAATCAATGAAGCAATCGAGCAGTCGAGGAGTGCCATCGTTGTCATCTCTCAGACCTACGCCTCCTCGCCATGGTGCCTGGAGGAGCTGAATAAGATCCTTGAGTGCAAGGAAAAGAAAGGCCAGCTTGTGTTCATCATTTTTGAGGCTGTCGACCCTAGAGAGATGCGTGAGCAATCAGGACCATTCAAGCGGATTGGACAAAGTGAGAAGGGTTTTGGGCAAGAAAATGCTGACAAGATCCGAAGGTGGAGAGACGCCCTACGAAAAGCTGGCAATCTCACCGGTTGGTCTCTCGGAAACAGGTAGTAACTCTCTCCCATTTTTTAGTGTTTGCTTGAGAGGATTCCTAAAGGAAGTTGCAAAAGATTTTGGATACAATTTCTTATGCGACAACAATACTAGAAATGTCAAAAGTTTCATGCAATGCTTACTTTAGTATTATTTTTTTTTAGTTCACTTAAGTGTCACTTTTGAAAAAAATGATTACTTCAATGTTAACTCCAATTTGGGTCACTGAAAATCTAACGTGACCATTTTTTATTAATTTCTCTATCCAATGTGACTCGTCGGCATATCCAGTTAGCATAAATAGCCACAAAGCAATGTCATCTACATGTTTTGCCTCAAAATATAAACCCTAGGCCAACCACAACCCCAATTGAAACCCTATTCGATTTGCCTCCAATGCAGATGGACAACTCGATGGACCAATGCAGACTTCCAACTCCAAAGTTCTTTTGTCGTCTTAACCCACACCTTCTGCATTGTTTGATTTCCTTCATCTACAAATGGTACCTTACATTCCGGTTTCTAAGCTTCATTCTACATCACATAACGAATTAACATCTCAATCTTGCAAATGGAGAACAAGAGCAAGACAAGTAGCTCAAATTCATTTCAACAAAGCAAAGAAGAATTGTTCCCTCCGAGCCAAAATTTTCTAGCCCATTGAGCGAGTAAGAGGGGATATTAAACCTGACTAAGTGAAGGCGACAAACGGCACACAACCAACTGACGGCAACAATAAGCAAGCAACAGTAGTGAGAGGGAGTCAATATAAGAATTGAGCGAATGACGAAAGAGCCTCGGGGTGAACAATGTCGTTTTACAAAACCCAATCATGTTGGACTGTGCAGCGTCGTTTTATCTGTCCATGTGGATTGTGTTTTTTTTTCAAATGCCACTGAAAATAAAACTTTTAATTATAAAAGCTACGTAATTTTTTTAACCGAATTTTTTGCCAAAAGAACTTAAGTGATCATTTTTTCTCCAATTTGGCACTTAAATGAGCCAACGATAACTTTTGTTATTAAACTAAGCACCATACCAAACTTTTAACATTTTTAGTGTCCTCGTGTCCATTTTTTTATATAACAGCTTGCGGGAAAAAGAAGTGACGTTTTGTGTTATTGACAATGTCTGTTATCTTCTATAAAGAAACATTTTCTTTTAGCGTTTGTCAGATTTTACCCCTGATATTTTTTTAGCATATGCTGGTTTCCTCCATACATAGCAAATTAGAAGTTCTCAGCTAAATAAAACAATAGATAACCTTCTGTTGAACATTAAAGGAGAAGAAAAAGAAATGATAAATGTCCCTTTTTTTCCAGTTTTAACCGTCATTTCGTATTTTATATTTCATAACTAAACAAACAAATTTATTCTGCTTACTTTTTCCCTCAAGCATAAAGAATCTCTAGTGAACAATGATTTTCATTGTTGTCAATTTCCTTCATGCATAATTTCCCTCACTTTACTCTGAGTCCCATTGTTGAAAACATACAAGTGGGTGAACTCCAAAGCATATCAGTTTCATTTGCTATAGGAGGTTATCAGAAGTCCCATGCTCGATTTTTGTTAATATTATTGAAAACGAAAATGGGTAAGTCCAGACATCTTACACGGCCAATGCAAGATAAACCCTAGCAATGATGCCAACCTTCCCTTCACCACCAAATGCAAGATAAACCCCAGCTGTGATGCGACCCTTCCCTTCACCACCAAAACTCTCCACTGTGGAATGATATATCTGTCAAATGCGAAAACGAAAAGAAAAAGAACTTATTGTCAGTCTTTCTATCGTTTGGACTGTGGTACCTAGCTAGGGTTTGAAAGAAGTTCAGCCCCCCCAAAAAAAAAACTTTCTATGTTATTTCCTTTTTTGGTCAAGAAACCTTCTATAGTAGAACTTCTTTTCGGTAAGCGTAAAGAAAGTTTATCATGGACTTACATCTATCCCTTTCCCTCTTTTTTTAATCTGTTGCTTAAATAATCAGCGAAAAGATTCTCTTGTTTGTTACATATACATAACATTTTGTACATACATGCATAACCAAAAATTGCTGACTTTGGATGTTGACCTCACATTTAGCACAGTTCTTTTCAAAGGCAACACATGCAAAATTTTCCCTTCTTTATCAATATGATTATACGCTGTGAAGATTTAACTTTCAAAAACTTTATTCATTTTCCAAAGTTAATCCAGACATAATGAATAAAAACTAAAATGCATTTCATGAGACTTTTCAAAATTAAGTCAATTGCTAGTGCTTTGTCCATCACCACTTGTTCAAAACGCACAAGAAGAAGAAATTCTGGTGCTCCCAATTTCAGATCAATCTGCTGATTATAATACCAGAGTACAAGACTAACTGATCCATTCTATGTGCGGAGAAAAGACTCATGATATGGATTAATGAAAGTAACTAGAAGTATACTTGATTGTTACATATTATATATTGACTTATCTAGAATTTAGTTAGACATAAATATTGAAATTCACATTAGTGTATGGTTCTCATATGTCTAGCCATTGCATATTCTTTTCCACAGTGGCTAACTAAATCTTACGAAATGTAGTTATCGTTTAGTGTTTCATGTATTGACATATTTTGGAATTATGACGTTATTGGAGAGTTTCCTCGTGAAGAGTTACAATTAATGGAAAAAATTGGATTTGCCTAACTTTCAAATAGTTATGAGATGTTCTTCAATATATTAGCTAATTCAATAGATATAATCTTGACACATAAGTTGAATTTCAATTAACGTTAACATAACATTGAATTAAAACTTTTAATCAACGACGCGGTCATGATTAAAAGCTATTAATCTCCATGGATATTTTGTTGGGATAGTTCAAATGGCATATTTTTATTGTCGATCCATGTAATGTCTGATTAACACGCTTTACGTTAAAAGTGGAGGGAGGAATGTTTAAATATTTTAGTCTCATAATTAACATGAATTTTTCAAGAAAAGTAAGCCAAAATTTTTGTAAAAAGGCGTGACATATGAAAACTAGACATATGTATCATTTCCAATCAACTGAAAATAGCAGAAAAGGGTTTTCTTTTTCCCCAAAAATAAGAACAAGAAAGAAAAAAAGGAAATTAAAACGTGAAAGAGACGGAGATGTGCCACTATTTGGAGGGCACATGTCAACCTCTCACATGCCACTATTTTCCATTATACCAGATTAGATACCGGACTATACGCTAGTTCGAGAATATAACCTTATTGATATTTTCTTCATCTTTCATTTACATGAATAAACAGTCACATCTGAAAATTTGCAGACTTGAAGCTGAGTTCATCCAATTCGTTGTGGAGAAAATCTCAAGAAAACTGAGCTACTCACACACAGACCTGCTTGCTTTCCATCCAGTTGGGTTGGATTCTCAAGTACAAGCCTTGTCCTCCTTACTCCAATTAAAAGTTGAGGAGGTCCGAGTTATGGGGATTTCCGGCCCTAGGGGAATAGGAAGAACTACACTTGTAAGAGCTTTGTACGACCGAATTGCAAATCAATTTGATTGGAATTGCTTTCTCATGAATGTGAAGGATATATCGAGCCAAGAGGGCCTCTTCAAAATGCAGGAGACCCTTTTTGGTGACCTTCTTGGCAATAGAGATTCAGAGTTTGGCAACGATATTTATGAAGTTATAAACTTGATGAGGAGTAAGCTTCACAACAAGAGGGTTCTGTTGGTGTTTGATGATGTTGAAGGGTTTTTGGAGCCATTGAACCACCTGATCAAGTCAATTAACTTTGGCTTCGGGAGTAGAGTCATTTTGATCTCTCAACACAAAGAAACCTTAATTGCTCTATGCGAGGATATCTATGAGGTGACAGCATTGAATGATGACAAAGCTCTCGAGCTTTTCAGTTGGAATGCATTCCAAGAAAGGTATCCAAAAATTGACTATGGGATGTTCTCAAATTGCTTCACGAGTTTTTCCAAAGGCCATCCTTTGGTGCTAACCGTGATGGGTTCTTTCTTGAATGGCAAAAGCACCAAAGAATGGCAAAAAGCTTTTGATCAATTGAAAGAAATCCCCCAGGGAAAGGTTCATGATATAATGAGGATTGTTATCGATGGCTTAGAGGCCAACGAGAGAACGATTTTTCTTGACATCGCATGTTTTCTAAATGGATATGACAAAGAAGTGATCATCAAGTCCCTAGACCAATGTAGTCTTTATGCCACTAGTGGAATTGATATTCTGGCTCAAAAGTCACTCATATACATTGATGAAAATAACAAAATATGGATGCATGATTTACTTCAAGAAATGGGTAGACAAATTGTGATTGAAGAGTGCCCTGAAAACCCCAGCAAGCGAAGCAGAATTTGGCATCACGAGGATGCTCTACAAGTGGTTAGTCAAAAATCGGTAAGAGTTTATGCATGTCCCAAAAACAAAATTTAATTTGAGCATCCACGTGTATCTTCTTCTTGTGGACTCACATTTACATGTGGTGTAAAAAGATTGCATAATTAGGTGAGACACAAATGCAATTGTTTTTATTTTAGCCTATTAGGGTTTACGCTCTTTACTTTGTGCTTTGCTAATTTTCTTCTTGAACTAACAATGTTTATTATTTAACTGATTGTTGAATAACCTAGTACAATCCTCTCATTCGTTATTTCATCATGAGATGAATGTATCTTCATTTAGAAACTGCTTGTGTTATAATGGTTTTTGACTAGCACGATTTTAAAACAAATTCAAACATTATTCTTAAAGTTAAGATTTGTTATTTTCTGGAAGGATTTAGATATCTCCTTATTTTCAAGTGCTCCCAATATGTATAACAATTGTTATCTTTCTCTAATAGGGAACAAATGCGATTGAAGGCATTAAATTAGACAAGGTTGATGTGGAAGACTTGATCTTGAATGCAAACTCGTTCAACAATATGAAGAAGCTCAGGCTATTCATGATGGCTGGTCTTGCCCCTCATTGTGGACCAGCCGGACATCTATCGGAAAATTTGCAGAGGTATTTCGCACGTAAGAGCAATAATAATTTGGTGTACTGGGAGTCTTTGGTGAAGCAAATTTCGAAGTTCTGGTGTCGCGGAACCTGAAGAACAAGATCAACGGTTGCGAGAGGGGCAATGTAGGACTAACCTCCTGGCAAAATAGACTCTCCCCCCACCCCAATAATTTTATGCAATCTTAGCTTGTTGGAATATCTCGCTAAAAAGGTTTAAACATTTACTTTATGAAAGATACCCCCTCTCTCTCTCTCTCTCTCTCTCTCTCTCTCTCTCTCTCTCATGGCACAAGTTACATATCATTGTGAACTTGCCGAGGTGAAATTCCGAGGGTTTGATGGACTGCTATGCGGGTACAAATGATTCCTTTTGTATAGCGTGAGCCCTACCAAGCTTTATAGATTACAACTTGATTTTTCTGATTATGAGTCGATCAGGAGTTAAGTGAATACAAATCACGGTGATCATTTGCTACTACGCATAAGAAAAAAGATGTCCTCCAATGAGTTGGAAAAGATGGCAGTGGCCTTTTCCGGAAGCAGTGCTTCCACGTAATCTCCGCCACTTCTCAAACTGACTGGAGTCAGGCTGATAATTGAAGATCCATTACTTCAGGATGGATTCATGTCTCCAAAGCAGGTTCTATACAGTAAAAGTTCTTATAACAATCAGCATTGACGGTGGCTCTATCAACAATTCTGGTGGCCATTTCACTTTAAAGACGGAGATAATTATGTATAGATTGGTGTGTACGAGTACAATCGCACCGATCTGTTTAAAGCTTTGTTGTGACCTAATCTCAGGTTAACCATTTAGTATTTGGCTAAGGGGTTACTAAACTTAAATTTAGCTCAAGTTCTCCCAAGCCCATACCAATTCGCAACTTAGGTTCAAGTTTTTAGATTTTTACCTAGTCATCATTAATTGATTTATAATAGGTCGATTGAATATCCAAGTAAAGCATCAAGAGAAACATATTACTTTTATGAATCAGAGATTGATGAGTTCAGGGACTTGATTACGCTACATTACTCTAACGCATTTTCATCACCTTTCTCTTTTATTTTCAAAAATATTTTTGTAGCGGCTTCTATTGATTTTAAGCTATCTCTAACATGCAAAATGGTCATGCGTGTGCAACCATTATTGAACTCAATAAAGCAAGGCAACAAATAAATGGTAAGAACAAATACATTGTAAGTGTGGGGAGGAAATACTTATCTTGATGCAACGCAAATATCTGCAAGGTTAGTTAGGAAACCACATTTATCAACCTAAATATGATTTCTAATTAATGCATAACTCCACTTAAATCTCTTTTTGGGTTTCTCTTATTTAAATGAAAACTAAATTCAACTAGGGCCTAATTCTAATGACAGACAATTTCTAATTAAATGGCACTTAGCAATAATTACTAAATGACATGCATTTCATGAACCTATTTCCATAAGACATGCACATGATATTTTTGTATTTTTTAATTAAAATTCGTAATTTAAAATTACTAAAAATAAAAATCTTCCTAAAGTGAGATACTATTTATTTTAACTTGCAAATAGACTAACCCAAACCCTATTTTAACTTAGAAAATTCAATTCAAAGGTATTATCTAACATGCAATCTAATTTAATTATAAAAAGTATCTAAACTATTCTATCATGCAATTTTATCTAGAATGACTAAGGGTGTCAAATGGGTGGGTCGGGTCGGGTTTAGGTCGGGTCAAAAATAATCTGACTCACATCGACCCATTTAACCCGTTTTGACTCATTTTCATTCAATGTAAATTTGATGACGCATACCCGATCCATATTACTAACACATATTGTTATTTAAATTAATTTAAGAAAATCTACTCCCACTTATTTAGTCCACTTTAAACTTTTCACATATAAATTATTTGAATAAAAATTTCACATCAAATTTATAAAGTAAATTAAATAATAAAAAATTAGTAAATAAAAAAAATGTGAATACCTCTAAATTGAAATAGTTTTTGGAAAATAATTTTTTTTAAATCGATTTTTTAATTTTTTTATTAGGCAGAGCTCCAGCCAACAAGCTTAGGGCTCGCTAGCCCAAGCTCTGTCACAACTCACCTACACAGATCCAAGCTAAGTTCCAACCGGCGATTGCAAGCTCGAGATCGTCGATGGTGACAATGGCGTGATGGCAGGATCGCAACGGAGGTCAAGAACACATAGAGGAGGGGGATGGAAGGAGAGAGATGATAGGTCTACCTAATAATTCACTTGACCCATATTTAACTTTCACTTGACCCACATTTAACTCATTTAACTAAAAGTGAATCATAATATGGGTTTATGACCCATTTTGTGTTGGTAATATAGGTCAGATATGGGTCAGGTCGAGTATGGGTCATCAAATTTACATTGCATGAAAATGGGTCAAAATGAGTTAAATGAGTCGATGTGAGTCGAACCATTTTTGACCTGACCCACCCATTTGACACCCCTACATATTATTATTTAAATTAATTTAAGAATATTTATTCCACTTTAAACTTTTCACATATAAATTATTTGAATAAAAATTTCACATCAAATTTATAAAGTAAATTAAATAATAAAAAATTAGTAAATAAAAAAATGTGACCTCTAAATTGAAATAGTTTTTGGAAAATAATTTTTTTAAAAGAATCGATTTTTTAATTATTGTAAAATTTTTGAATTTTTTATTAGGCAGAGCTCCGGCCAACGAGCTCAAGACTCGCCAGCCCAAGCTCTGTCGCGGCTCACCTGCACAAATCCAAGTTGAGCTCCAACTGGCGACTGCAAGCTCGGGATCATCGATGGTGACAACGGCGTGATGGTGAGATCGGCAACGGAGGTTGAGAACGCATAGAAGAGGGGAATGGAAGGAGAGAGATGATGGGTCTACCTAATAACTCACTCAACCAATATTTGACCCGTATTTAACTTTCACTTGACCTATTTGAAAGTGAGTTTTATGACCCATTTTGACACTCTAAGAATAACCAATTCTAAACCACATGAGCAATTTCTTTTTTCTTTTTCTTTTTTGTATTTTTAGATAAAGAAAGCAATCAAAGTAACATAATCCCCATATCATCCAATTAATTCAAACAAAGAAATAATATCCAATCAACTTGAATTTCGCAAATAAAATCAATAAAATGATCTTAAATCTTAAAAATCAAAATATCAATTTTAAAGATACCCGTGGAATCAATAATTCCATCTAAAACCTTATGGACAGAATGAAAGATCATGTGAGCTTGCAAATTCAAAAAATATTCTAATTTGGGGATACCTTGATTGGATGAAATATTCAAATCAGGCAACACGATATTCAATGGAATCGGGTCACGATCATTACCTAATTTAGAGGATATGTTCCCAAATTCAAACTCGTGGACTGCAGATTTGACGAGATTGAACGGTGACTGGAGGTGGTGGATCGCGGACGGCATTCACGGCCAAGGTGGGACCATCTCGTTGTAGGGAGGTGATCACTGGTGGCTTCGCGGCCTTGGACACTAGTGATTGTTGGTGTGGCCTTCTCAGATCAAGACTATAAACTTTTTAGCCTTTTCCTCTTGAAGCTTGAACCATCCAATAGTGCGCTCCCAAATTCCAACACTTGAACTCCCTGGACAAATTTCCGCATTGGTTCGTGCAAGATGGAAGCACCGGCGAGACAGGTCTGTGACTGATGAGGTGCGGCGTGCTTGGAGAAGCAGTGAAGAGAATGGCAGCCGCAAGAAGGTGCAATGACGGAGCGTGTATTGACCGAGAGAAACAGAACCCCTCCTTGAACCTGCTGCAGTCTCTCTTTCAATGGGCAAAACGGGTGTCTGGACTCAGAAAAAGAAAGAAACTCCCTTTTTGTCCACTCTCTATTGGCTATTTCGTGTAAGGCTGCTCTCCTCTCCCTCTGCTATTCAATAGCCGCCCTCCTCTCCCAAGATAAGGCCTCTCCTCTCTCCCTTTTCTGACATTCACTGTGGAGAACGTGAGTTCCAACTTTGTTGGCCGTGTATTCAATGTAGTGTGGCCTCTCCCCTCTTCTTGTCCGCGTGTGCTCCTTAACCAGCCGACATCCTGTGCTCCACTTGGAAACCTAATCTTCAAATATATGCGAATAATGATATTCAGTGAAGTCCAACTAGCTAAGGTGGATATCTTTTCCCTTTTTAATGAAAATTCTTATGAAAATCCCACAAGATTTCATCACCATTTGTTTCGCGCCCACTTCTAACTCAGTGTCTAATGTTCTTAATTAATAGGAATAATACCTCCTGGCCTATTAATTAATTTACCTTTTCTTATATATCTTATTGTAATTATAAGAAATCTCTGGTTTCTTATTTAAATGTAATGGTGATACATAGATATGTGAATCCTTCTTATTTTCATAATTAATCGATTTATATGAAAAAAGGTCATATCCATAGTATTTTTGAAGGTTCTATTTTGAATTTGATAATGAATTTGATTCAAGATCATTTAATTTTTTGTAATTAATTAATACTAATCGATCTTGTTAATATATCGGGAATCCATGCCGATAGTTTTCTTTTCCTTGTTGACCGAATTTGATTTGCCTGAATATTACACAATCCATCCATCTTGTATGCACAAATATTTCGAAATATTCTACTGGCACATGACAAAAAATAATCTAATTGATCACAATGCAATTTTCGACTATGGGCTTCGTTCAAATTTTTATCATCAAGGGCTCAGTCCAATCAATATCATTAAGTTCAAAATCATTTACTCGAGTCTATCTACCAGTCTAATAAATATGCAAATATATGAGCCTATTAACTACTAATGCAAATGCTCATAATATTTATATGATATGCAACTTAATTCTAATATTTTTGTTTTGGGGGTTAAAAATTAATCCCTAATTTTTATGCAATAAACAATTAATTAGATCATCAAAATTTAGGTGTCACCAAAATTTTTGGGTACAAACTTAGTTATCATTGATTATTCAATATCAATATCCAAATTCGGCCAAGAGAAAACTTACATCCCGGGATTGATGTGGCACTGAAAGTTCTCATTGGAGTACTTTCTTGAGTTCCTCAATATCTTTGCCAGATTTTCGATTATTGGAATAGATCCAAGTGTCACGGGGCCGATAGTTCCTTAGCCACAAAATAGCCCATGTGGCACTTGATGAGTGGACAATATCAAGCCAGCCTTCCTTCTATAATGTTTCAAAAAACAATATAGTGAGTAGCTTTTTCATGTCAGATCATATCGCGCCCAAGTTAGCTTGGGCATCTAATTCATCAAATGAAACAGCATATCACTTTAGACTTAACAATTGATTTCGGCCTACCATGGCCTCATTGGGAGAGCGGCATCTGCTTTGGACCAGTTTATACATGAGAGGCCAACCCCACCTTTAAAGTTCCTAAGTAATATAATGTTTCCATTCTAGAACTCCTAGAACCTCTACATCATTCACTCTTTACTCAATAATCCCAAGCTCCACTCACAAGGGTTCACGAGTATAAGAGAATCACGAATAGTGACACAAGCATCTGCATCCAACAAGCAAACACCATTAGTACTCCCCCGTAAAAAACAATGTCTTTGAAAATTGCAACATATATCAAAATTTTGTCTAGAATTGCAATTTTCACTAAAGTCTTACAGCTTTAGCTTCACTTGTAGATTGCATGTTGTAACAAAATCTACAAGTGCATTACTAAGATTCTATCTTCTAGAATTGCAGCAGTTCTTCCTAAAATTATCAATCCGGTCCAAACTGCCTTTGTTAAAGGAAGGTGAATCAGCAACATCCTTTTTGCACAGGAACTTTCCAATGGGTTTCACAATAAGCCCCACATTCCCAAATGTGCTATCAAGGTAGACTTTAGGAAAGCATATGATACCTCGGATTGGGGCTTCTTAGAGAACACCCACCTAGCTTTTGGATTTCCCTCCAATCTTACAAGGCTGATCATGGCATGTGTTCGAACCCCTAAGTTTTCTATATCTATCAATGGCGAACTCCACGGTTTCTTCTCCAATGGAAGATGTATTCGACAGGGAGATCCCATGTCCCCATATCTCTTCACCCTGGTTATGGAAGTCTTCACAAGGATCATTGATTCCTATACTCAGCACCCGAATTTCCGGTACTATTGGCGTTGCAAGGCCACACGACTATCCCACCTATTCTTTGTGGATGATGTCTTTATTTTTAGTCAAGCGAGCCTTGCTTCCATATCTCGTATCAAGGATGGGATCACTTTGTTCTCCTCATGGAGTGGCTTGATTCCACATACTAACAAGAGTGAAGTATTTATCTCTGGTGGATCTAACGCAACTAGGGACCAGATCGTTCAAATGCTTGGCTTCTCCCTGGGTTCTTTTCAGTGCGGTATTTGGGCGTGCCTATCATCACCTCTTGATTGAGTAGAGTGGATTGCAATGCACTGGTTTCCATCTCACGTCTAAAGTCCAATCTTGGACACACCGGTTCCTCTCGTTTGCAGGGAGGCTACAACTTATTAAGTCGATATTACATGCCATCCAAGCTTACTAGGCATCCATATTCTAGCTTCCAGCTTTAGTGGTGGACAAGATATCGCAAATATGCAGACAATTTCTCTAGAAAAGACCAATCATGAGACCTGGATGTGCAAAAGTGGCTTGAGTTGATATCTGCCTTCCCACCTGGAAGAAGGTCTTGGCTTGAGAAGAATTAGGGACAATAATAAAGCGGCCATGTCTAAACACATCTAGCTCTTATTTACTAATAAAGAATCATTATGGTATAAATGGATCCATGCCACCTATCTCAAAAGACAAAAATTTTGGATATCTTCTACCCCAACCCATTGTTCTTGGGCCTGGCGGAAGATCCTTGTGCTAAGGAAAGAATTCTAACCCCATTTTAGATGGAAGATAGGAGATGGTGTCTATACATCATTGTGGTTTGATCATTGGCTTGAGGTTGGTTCCCTTAACTTGATCTTCACTGACAATTATATTTACCAATCAAACCTTCTCAAGCAAGCGAAGGTTAGAGACTTATACTCACCGGATGGACTCCAAATCCTGCGAGACTTGTCATCATGGCAAATCTTGGCTCCCCCACTCTTACATGATCCGGACACCTTCTGTTGGGTGGAGGACCCTACTAGAAAATTCTTGATAGCCTTAGCTTGGGCTACTATTCAAGGTAAGGCCAACCCGATCTCCTGGTCTTCTTTCGTCTGGAACAAGACCTTAGCCCCTAGACACCAATTCCTGTTGTGGCTCATCTCCAGAAACCGTCTTCCAACCTAGGTCCTTCTCATGTCCTATGGTAAAATACCCACCTCGATTTGTGCTTTTTGCAACTCTAGGCCTGACTCTATCAATCACCTGTTTTTTGATTGCGGCATCCTTAACTCCCTTGCAAACTTTTGGACCGCGAAATGTAATCTTCCTTAGATTAATTCAGCTTGGCTGGATAACCTCTCTTGGGTTAGTAATGCTATTTCTAGCAAAGGTTTCTACCGTGAGATTGCTCGGTTTTCCTTTGGCGCTCTTTGCTACATCATCTGGAAAACCAGGAATTATACCATATTCCATGGCCAAAGTTTTCAAATCTCTTCCATGAAGCTACAACTATATAAGGCGGTCAAGGACAAGGCCCTGACTTTCAAAAGAATTGAAGACAACCCTAGAAATAGGAGGATGTAGCGCTGTTGGGGGATTGACCCGTGTATCTTTGATATAGAGCTATCTTTGGCTCATCCTTAGGACCGTTTGGGACCTTAGGTCCTCTTTTATCCATGTGATTGTACATGTTTTTCTTTCTCAACTTATGATCGTGGTACCTAGTCACTCCAACGACATGTTGTCTAGTCGAGTGCCTGTCGGTGCCATGCTTCACACGTGCTATACATTTTGTTGGTCTATATTTTACAAACTTACCTTACCAAAAAAAAAAAGATTTGTCTAGAAAGAAAGGTGAAAATCTGTCAATATTTAATTTGGTTTGTATGCCTATGTCCATTTAAGCACTTAATTGAAAAATTATCTCTTGATTTAGCCAAGCAAATTACTTGTGGATCTTATGATGCGCATGGGAGAGCTTTTGAAGAACTGTAAAGAACGTTAGGTTAAAGGGTTTCTTTCAAGTAGCATTTAGCCAAATTGTAATTGAAAAGTATATTGGGAAGCAACTTTGGTTGAAGTGTTGTTTGGAAAAAAATACATTTGTAAAGGATTTTAATTATTTGAAGGAAAAAAAAAAAAGCAAAGCTCATAAATTGACAGTGCTTGTGCTGGTGCGCCATATTTGGTGTTGGCGATCCTCGATTGAGTTCATATGACCTCGATGAGGGCCGCCAAAGGTTGCATAACCCTAGGCATAAGGTTGCATGGTATCAGCATAGTTGCTCGAGGTTGCACCACCTTAATGACCCCAAGTCGAGGTTGAGCAGCCATAGGCAACCCTCACGAGGGCTGCTAGTGCCGGATCAAGCTCGCCAATGGTCAGCTCTAACCTTATTGCCATCATGCGTGGGTAAGGGTAAAACTAGAATTTCATAATTTAGTGAAGCTAAAGCTGTAAGACTATGATTCATTTTGATTCCCGAAATATTTGAAGCCATAGTTAGGAAGAACTGCCAAGGGACTTTGGAAATACTAGCTTTTACTTAAACGTCTTTGAAAATTTGTTGCCAAATACCTTGACTTTGGCTAAAGGCCTTTAAAAGTCCAAAGCCCATTTGAAATGTTGTACTAAATACAGCCTTAACATTTATTGAAATTGTTTTGATTCATTCATAGGAAAATGTATTCATGATATATTTCTTTAGGATATTATTCATATGGTTAGCTAACGAGGCCAAATATTGCATTACTCTAACTGTTTCAGACACCGATACAAGTTATTCACATTTCACATTTTGCGTAGAATTGGGTTGAACTTAGTTAACCTAATGCAACCCGATGGTCAAATTAGGACTGATTTTTTATTTGCTTTTCAATTTTCTAAAGTCAGATTTCATGCTGGTGCAATTAGGCCCCATCAAGTCTATGTAATTGAGCATTCAATGTTTGTGTATGAATAAGACTCTGTTTTTTTCTATGAAAAATGAATGATTTAGAAAATATTTATCTAAAAAAATCATTTGTATTGCTTGAAACAATTAATCAATATAAAAAAATTTCATCACCAATAATAATCTATATCTGAATATTCTCATGGAGGATGAAAATATTTTTCATTTCATTCTTTTTTGAGCAATATATTCAAATATTCTTAGGAAAATATTTTTCAAATCATCTATTTTCTACAAAACAAACAAAATCTAAGAGACATTCTTCTAATGTTTTTCAAAGCATTCATTTCAAATCTCTTCTTGCTCCAGATTGAGTGAGTTAATGAATTGACAATCTATGATGCTGAACATACTTCTCTCAGGACTTGTCCAATACAACTGAAAAATAAATGCTGAAAAATTTGGCAGTAAATCTTAAGTGTTGACAATTCTAAATGCTGAAAATAGAAATTAAAGTTGTTTGATAATAAACGAATATTATGATGTTCTTACCATACATAAAATTGTGATCGTCATTATTCTACTGCAGCAATATAAAAGATCAGCTTCTACTTGCCATCAATAATTTTTTTCTAAAAAAAGAATCAATTAGCAACCCCTTTTTTACTTAACCCCATGAAGTGATTTTATTAATTAATTGAATCTTTTAAATCATTGTTAGCAATGATTATCAAAAAAATCTTATTAAATGCTAGTGTTTTGAACTTTCAACACTTAATTACATCATCGACAGGCCCTTAGAGCCCCGAAAAAAAAAATCATCTTTTGATTAACACAATTCATTTAAATTAAAGGTCCACGGTATGCCAATGGTATCTTCCATATCTTTTCTTCAAATTGAGCCTTCGTTTTTCAACAATTTGGCCTTCTTAGGTTCCATTTGTTTGACAATAAAGGAATAATTTGGAAAATATTTTCCTAAATTAATCACTCGTATGGCTCATAAAAATGAATGAACAAAGAATATTTTTAATCATGTTCATAAATGTTTAGATATAAATTTTTATCAATAATGAGAACATTTCTTGTTAATTGATTATATTAACCGATATAAGCGATCATTTTTAAATAAATATTTTTCAGATCATTTATTTTTTGCAAAACCAAGGGAGCCTTAGGGAACATAAGAGGTAAGCTTGTGATAACAAAAAATTTGATTACTTCTAATGTCTAGTTAGATTTTCAAGATATATATACATATATATTATATATATAATTCTATTTTACAAATGATATCTAAAAACATTTTCAAGTTTCAACGTCTCTCGTCTTTGTCGGCCTTAAACGATGAACCTATTTTGTGGGCCCATCTCTTTACACTGGACCAAGGACTTCTCTTCATGTGAGCCTTTCTGGCCTTTGCTCTTGTATGTAATCAGTATTGGACCTATATAGCTATGGGCGCTCTATTATGCTATCGGGCCTTTTCGGCCTTTGTATAATGCGTAGTTGAAAGGGCAGGGAAGGGAAGGGCAACCGGGGTTAGCAACCCCCTTCTAAGCGTTGCCAGAAGGACCTCATATCTTTTACAGAATGTTTGATTGGAGCCATAAATAATTTGTACAATTTGCAGCCCAAAATTTAGAGGTTGGCGAGCCCATCATCACAGGTCCGCCAAGACATTAGCAGTAAGGAAGTCTCTTCACACTATATATGCTAGAACTAGGCAAAGTGACATGAGCCATTCAATAGTTCGCTTAGGATGTGAATAAAACTTGCGAAAGACAAATAACCCCTTTACCACCAGGTCAACCATCTAGTGGTCGATGAAACTAACCATACGTTCATTAAAAAATGACATAGGAAATTTCAGTTCAATGATGTCGAAGGCAATTGTAGCCAACTTCTAGTCAAAACAAGGTTGTGTAACCTAACTTCCAAATATTTCTTTATATCTCAGTCGAGTGATTAAGCTCTTGTCAGCTACTTGAATCGAAATTTCAATGCTTTTGTTTGGGAAGATGAGCAGAGGGAAACCAAACGGAGGGACCAACGATTGATTAACAGACTCATTGCCTTTGCATTGCATTAGACAGCCCCAACTATAAACATCATATAACAACCTCTTTTCTCAGTCATAGATTGGTCTGAGCTCATACTATTGACATCTAAATTTTGATGATTTGTTTAAGTGTTTATTAATTACATTGGAAAATTAGGAATAAATTTTGACGTCCGTTTTTTCCTTCTTCCCTCCTTCTCCCTCGCGCAGAAACGGGACCTGCAAGAAAAAGATTAAAAGTTGAGAGCAGCAGCAAGTCAGAGCAGAAAGAGAGAGCAGACGGAGGAGCAGAAAGAGCAGAAGCAGAAAAAACAGAACCCGAAAAAATAAAGAAGAGAGAACCGAGAGAGAGCTCGAGAGAGAGCAGCGGAGAGAGCAGAAAGGCAGCGAAAAAAGGGAAACCGAGCGGGGCGAAACAAAAAGGAAAAAAACGGAGAGGACTCGGTGAGAGGGTGGACTCCGAGAGACTGAGAGTTTGAAGGCGAGCTCGGGAGAGTGGTTCGCCGTCGCCGGAGGCTCGTCCGCCCGCCATTGCCGCCGCGACCCGTCCTCCGAACGAGGCAGCATTCCTGAGCCGGTACCGAAGCGAAGAGTAACCGAGTCCTCCGAAGTTCGCCGTTTGGCTCCGAGGCAAGCGAACGTGTGAGTCAAGGAAAACACATTTCCATCCTGCCTGATTTCGAAACCAGAGGAGGTGGCCAAGGCGCGGAAGTTCAGCATCAAGAAGAGCGAGTCAAAGGGGAAGCCGCAGGGCCAGGAAAAGTGGAGGAGAGAAAACCGGAGGACGGAGAGACGGAGAGACCGGGAGAGAGTTCGAATGTGAGAGAGCGAACCAGAGGGAGAAGGCGAGCTCGAGGGAGCGGTTAGCCATCGCCGGAGGCCCGTCCGCCCGCCGTTGTCCGCCGAAGCTCTTCCTCCGAACTGGTAAGCCCCTAAACCTCCGGTCCCCATTTCCGGAAAATGCTGGGCCGGAGCTTGCGGCCGACCAGTTCCCGAGAGCTTCGGCCCCGCCGGTTCCCCGTCGAGCTTCTCTGTGTTCCGGTTCTCTTTGTCGAGAGTCCCGGCTCGAGTTTGAGTCTCGGTTGAATCGAAAATCTCCCTTTTGCATAGCGTACACTAGGTGTTCGATGTAATGCCAGAGTGAGGTCTGGTTTTGTTTTGCTATCTTGACCGGAGTCGAGTCGTCCAGGATTCGTCCCATTCAGCCAAGCTTTTCTCAGGATGGTTAGTGTTCCGCCTATTGACCGTTCGGATCGTTTCGTTGCCCCGTTATCGTTTTTTTTGGTTCCCGCCGGCAAAGAGGGCACCCCCGGCCGGCGAGCGGTGGTCGGGATGGTTGATCGATGGATGCGGTGGGTTGGCGGCAGTGTGGATGCCGGTGACAAGACGATCGGAAGGTGATGAGGCTCGTCGCAAAATGGCGTCGGTCCCCTCGAAGGTTCGGCGAAAGAGGCGCAGAAGCTTGGCGCGCTGGAGGGAAAGTCAGAAGCTACATGTGGTTGAAGACGATGCATGGGGAAGGAAAAAAATACTAAATAGAATATATATATATATATATAAACGGCAATAGAACAAGAATATGGGCTTCGTCTTGGGCTTGTGTACGCCGGACTGGGTTCGTCGCGGGCTGAGATAGCTGGGCCGAGAGCAGGAATCAGAAATGGGCCTTTCCTAAAAAAATAATTTCGTGGGTTTTTTTAATCTCTAGTGATTTAGGGCCGGCCCAATATTTTGTGGCCCAACCCGGACCGACAGGGTCCGAACCAGGTTAGCAGGGCCGGGTTTCCTGACCCGGTCCGAATTATCTTCTTTTTTTTCATTAAAAAAATCCAAAATTTCAGAAAATCAAAAAATATATATATTAAAAATATTATAAAATTATAAAAAATTCGAAATTTCAGAAAATTCATGGAAAATTCAGAAACCTAAAAATTTATAAAAATTTTAGAGAAAGATATTTAAAAATCGAAAATATTAAAATATTAGAAATTCCAAAAAAAAAAAATTTTAATCCCAAAAATTCCAAGTTTGTTTTAGAACTCCCTAAAATGCTCTAAAATAATTCTTGGACAATTTTCTCCTGAAAGATGTGGGAAAATTTCTTTGATTGCACGCTTACAATGTGATGATTATAGTTCTCGTCTAATTAAGGTTGTCATTTATTTATCTAATAATGTTAGAAGCTTATTTTCTCTTGCAATTTATTTAATTTTCCTCACGTTGCTGATTGTTATTTTTTGATGATTTGCGTACCCGCATAATCACCTCACATGTTAGTGGTTAAATCTAAAATCAATTCAAATTATTTGACAAAAGTATTTTTTTGAAATGAACAAGATTAGATATCGAAATGGCACTAATTGATCAATTAGTGTAATCAAGTCCCCATTCTAATTCTCTAGTTGTTTAGAAAGTGAGGCATACTCTCATGCCTCGCTTGATTTTTAGCCAATCCCAATAGGCTAGTGGCGAATTTTCATTAGAAGATTTTCTTTCATAAACACCGAACGTCACGCGGGGTATGAACTTAGGAGAACCAATGTCTAATAAGGGTCCTGACCCATCCTTTGGACAATACCCCTAAACCTATATATTTATTTATATGTTTTTTTCCCCTCAGGATGGCAAAAAAATAGGTCGCAACACATACAAGAAGGGAGAAGATTTTCAATGGCAAATGCTGCAGAAGATTTCATTAAGTTTTGCATTTGGGAAACCTCATCATACTGCGGAAAACGAATTCCGTCTGAGGGTTCAGTCTCAGGACATGACATAATGAGAAGCTGCTATAACTCATGATCTGCGTCATGAAACTGATACATATCCTGAACTCTTATTGCCACTTACATCCAGTTTTCTTCTGCAAGTTCTGGCATGCGGCACAAAATTTACACTAACAGCACGCCTCGAGGATAATATTGGCCTTTTGGATCAGTAACCTCACCCCCTTTTCTTTTTCGATTTCTTTTCCTAATTTAAGGATCTGACTAAGTGGACAAAAGAAAATAAATGGAGAAATACCTCTTACTCTAACTTGAGGACTTCTTCCACCACAATCGAAGAAAGTTCCTGCTTTGTCTTGGACGATGCTGATTCCGAGAGCAGGGTAACTGTTGCATCATCCGTGTCTTCGTGTGGTAATTTTGACTCGACAAAATGACCAACTTGATTATCATCTGAGGGCAAATCTTCTTGTGCTTCAAATCTGACCCAGTTCTTATCTTTCGCATGGATCACCAAAGGGTATAATAAGAGACCCACCAAAATGACAGCTCCGCTCACTAAGAACGTCTTTGCAGAAGCCAGGCACATGACGAACACAAGCAGCAGGGTTGGAGGCACACAGAGCATTGTCACACCGACTGTCTGCAAGGGTACCCTGTATGGTCGATGGAGGTCCGGCTTCTTTATCCTTAATCTTATGAAAGCAGCAAATTCAAGGATCATGCCAATGGCATAGAGGAAATTCAGGAATTCCAGGATTTCTTGGAAAGTCATCCATGACAAGAACACAACTCCAGTAGCTGAGCATAAGATGCTAATGGTTGGTGTCCCGTACTTTGATCTGGCAAATGCAGCAAGGAGCCAAAATATTGTCGGAGAGGTACATCCAGAAGTTCGCAATTTTAACCAAGAGAAAAGAAGGCAACATCAAACAATTTAGGAGTTTCACTTTTTTTTTTCACTCAGATTCTGGAAATGAAGTTACAGGAGTTGCATTAAACATTGGTAAAATTCTCATGAGGAATGTCTACATAGAATCTAGGAGCATGATGCTTCAAACAATTTAGTCAGTCTAGCAGCTCATATACATCACAAAATAAATATAAGATGAACACTTTCAGAGCTCATACTGTAGAGGTTCTGCAGCAATCAATATGAGGTTTATTTGATAGTATATTTAATTGTTGTAAGAATTATCTTTCTTGCAAGATTTAAATTCTACATTGTTATTCAAAAGAACACACAGCTGCAGAAAAATGTAAAGACATTATCATGTGAAAGAACATGGAAATTTGTCTGCTATCAACCTTTTAATTATCTACTTCTTTACACCCAAAAATAAGAAGTAGCTGCTTTTAGACAGATCATTCATGTTGCTGATGTCTGAAAATTTTCATGTGCTTTAGACAACAAATACTGGTGAAGTGTTCAGAAAAGAGAGAACAGGCTTTGACCCAGTTGTTGCCGGAATAATCAAAAAAATTCTTATGCTTAGGCAAGCAACAATATGTAATCAATGTCCTACTTATTGCTCGACTTTTATGAAACAATCATGATTCCCCCTAGAAAGCACAAAGTTGATGGAAGCTTTTCAATGGTGGCACAGGAACCATGATTAGAGGCAAAAGGATGCCTCGTGCTTCTAACTTTGCAGTGAGGCAAAAAGCTAAGCAAACGTGCTAAATGCACCACTCCATCAAAAACTGAATTTCCTATTAGATCATGTAGCTTCAGAGGATTACTATCAAGCATTGTAGCTACAATTTGCCATGAACTTCTCCAATTTACACTCTGACCAGATGCAGCAGATACCAAATGCTGAAAAGCAGACCCAGTGAAATAGCTCACCTTTCAGCGAATATGGCCGGAAGCATGCCTATCTCACTCATTCCAAGAAGTTGAAAAGCATCACTGCTCATTTCTGCTTCAAATAACCCCATATTGGACATTGCAGCAGCCGCTTGTATCCACCACCTGAGCCAAGCACCCCCAATCAAGAAGCCCACTTCGGCAAAATAACCATCACTCCAATCGCTTGCCGGAGTATTTAATGCCCCCGTCCCAGCCAAAAGCGGTATCAAATACGAACAGACCACTAAAATTACTGCCCCAAAAAGCGCTTTTGGAAATGTCTTGCTCGGGTTTTCAACCTCACCGGCCAATGTGCTCGCCTTATCCCAATAATTCAAGTTCCAAAACATACTATTGAAGTACCCTCTCCAATTTACCTTGCTAAAATCTACCGCTACCCATTTCGCAGGCCGTATTCGAGGAATCGACAGGATAACCATGACAGCAAATGGCAAAAGCGAAAAAGCAGCAAGAGAAACCGCAGAAAACCCAACTATATGTAGGCCTCGGTAATTCAAATATGTCATCGAGACCGTAATCCCCAGAAGAGCCGGCACTCGGGCGATCAACCGATTGAAGATCGGGAACGAATGCTTCAAGTAATCGAGGAACAACACCGGGTACAGTGCATTGTCCATGACCCCGCTGAGCCATTTCCAGAACCCTTCTTGGAAGCCCCAGAAGGGCCCGAAAGCCGACGAGATCCACAAAACGTAGCCCCCATTTTCCGGGAAGCTGGTGGCGAGCTCGGCAGTGACCAGAGCTTCAGGGATGCTCCAGAACAGCGGGAAAATCAAGAAACCGAGCAGGGACAAGAGAGGGCCACCCCCAGATTTCACCGAGTCCTCAACCCCGAACGGACCCCAGAGACCTCATAGAAGATGAGAGCAATCAGGGGAAGCAGAGTCAATTTCGGGCTGGTCTTGGCCGGCTTCTGGCAGTCACTCGACATGCCCTCTCCTTCTTCACCCATCAAAAGGGGCAGGGAAGACGGGGAGAAAAACAATCGACAGAGCTGACCAACCCAGCAAGAACGCTCAGAAGGGACCAATTCTTGAACCGCTATACCTAATCGCACAAGAAATCCCTTCCTCTCTTCGAAACGCAGAGACCCAAATTCTTGGAAGAAAGATCGAACTGGGTGTTGCAGAGAGCGTTTACCTGTTCCCAAGAAGTGCGGATAAGGGCCTGCGGGGGTGGGTCTCGCGTTCGGCTCAAATTCTTCGCTCGAACCGATGCGAGGGAATCACGTTTAAGCACGCAAGAATCCCATCTTTCCTACTTCGGACATTTTCTTGCTCCTCGAAGATAACTACTTTCAGGAGTTGGACGTTGACAATTCTGTGTTGTGGAAAAACGCCGAGTACGACGAAAACATCAATCGTCTTGCAACTTTCCAGCGTAGCGCCTCCGGAAGGCTTGACTCGTTATTTGAATATATATAAAAAATTGATAAATCATATTAAATAATTTAAAATTTTAGGAATGATATTATATATTGAAGTAAAATTCACAATCATTTGAAAATAATAAAAATTAGGATCATTTATGTCATTTTCCCATTGACATTTTTATGAACTTCCTCTTTCGTCCTTGCCTCATGTTATTTTTGCTAATAAGAAAACCTTGTTTGGTTGGGGCATTTATTTTTCCGAAAAATAACAATGAATTAGAGTCCGATGAGGTGAGGTCAAGGATAGCATTCCTTGTAGGGATGAGCAATTCCATGGTTGGACCAACCCTAAAACCTAGAGAATTTATCCGTATAGGATCACTTCCCAAATTTTGGAACCCAAAAAGTCAACCCTTTCAATTCCAATGTTGGTCCAGGAAATCAATCAATTCTCTTTTTTTTTTCTTTTTTATTTTGAGTGGACAAAATTATCCTTTCAAAGTCTATGTCTATCAACACATGATATTTTGAACACAATATGAAAACAATATGAAATTCAAAATACGTAACATTAAATATGAACTATATAACTCCATTCCCTATTTATCTTTAAAAAATTGCTCCAAATTCTATCCACATAAAAACAAAACAAACAACAAACACAATTAAAATTGGTTATCCTAAGGTCGGTTTGTCAATCTGGTTTAACACCTTGATCCTAGAGCCAAGCTACACAATGTCGATTCCCAATTTTTGGGATCAAGAACTAGACCATTATATATAGAAACAAAACATAGAGTGCCAATTCGATAAGATTCTAGGATCTACCTGGAAATTCATCATATGAAATTATTAAATCACATGTTATCATCAAAATAACTCATAGAAAATAGTTTATGTAATTTCATGTAACTTATCATCCACCGATTAATGTATGCTAGAACATATTAGAGTTTGGAAGATATAAAAACATTATCTTGATTAATTTTACTTATATTGTCCCGGTGCCACTTAAAAATTTCACATTCCCATGGACTTGGCCTAACTCTTTTATAGCAGATTAGATGCAAATCAAGCAAACATAAACATATAAAATAAGATAATTAATTAATATGTAATCTTAAATGTCGATACTCAATATGATTCTTCATTGTAGAGCCACTTTAAATGTATTACATAAACTAAATATACATATAAATCTATATAGCTTCAAACAATTTATAGCAAGATGGACATGGACTAAGTCTAACTCGCCTTGCCCACTAAAATCCCAAACCTTTCGCCCCAAGATCCACCTAGACCATCCAAGCTCGAGCTCGATTGCGTATAAATATTTTCTCTCGAGATCGACTCAACTCACCTCAATTACAATCCAATGGGTCTATCCTGAGTAATTATCATGTCGAGTTCGAATTAATTACGAGTAGCTTGACTCGATTTCATCCCTAATCACTACTCAACGCATTGCGGGGTTTTCTAAAACATAGCAATGTTTAAACAACACATTACTTTAACCAGTAACCATATCCCTTCCATCATCATTACACATGAACAATCATCATAGAAATGTATTGTGCATCATAACATGCCTCAAGACGAGATATAAGGCGATTTAACCCTCGGAACGAATTAATTACTAGCTATGCTTTTATTCAAAAACCACAAAATTTGAAGCCACTGTTGGCCAACCTTCCATATGGATTGTCCAAAGGGCTCAAACCCTAAGCAGATAATGTAGAGATAAATGACGAAATGCTTCCTATGTACAACATCAGACTGGGACCTAAAGGTGAAGAAATGGACAGTTGAGATGTGCCTGGTTGGGTCCCTTCCTTCAATGGCGTGTTGGATTCACCCCCGCTATTTTCAGCGTCTCTGCCTCTCGAGGCCTACTAGACATAAAGTTAAACTCAGATCAGAACTTCTCATCTTGGAATGAAATCAGTAGAGAAAGAGATGAGCAATGCTAGACATACTTGGTGTAAGGGTTGGCACGGACGGGATCGGGGAGCGTGCGTTTATGCTCCTGGATGTGAGCCACCTTCCTCAGGAAGGACTTGTTGAGAAACTTGTCAGCCGATCTGATCATGCCGTCCGGGTCCTCCACCTCCGGCATCGTCTCTCGCCTCTTCTTGCTCACGCGGACTCCTGGCGAGTGCGCCAGCTGCTGCTTGGCCGTGTGTGTCCCTATAACCATTGCCACAGTCAACATGGCGAACAGAACCCCCAACGGGGCATACTCGGCCCTCATCAGCAAGCTCCTGCGCAAAAGGTTGATTAGCATCTATGGGGTGACTCCTGAGGATTTCAAGAATTCAAGTCGATCAAGCGAACCTCTCACGGTGGTGATCGGAGTGGGCGGCCTTGGCGGTGGTGGCAAACATCTTGGGTCTGGTGGCTGTGGCAAAGGACCGGTGGCTCGCCCCAGCTCGGCTCAGCATTGATCTCCAATAGCCCTAGAGCCACAAGAGATCATTTACACATCAAGAAAACCAAGATCATACACTGAAAATGAAGAAGCTATAAGAGGAATTGAGATTGAGAGATGATCCTCACAGCTGCTCTACAAGCCATTTTCTCTGGTCAAAATCAGAACCGAACTCTCCCTTTGATGAATGGATATGATTGTGAACTTCTGAACCAGAACCCTTTCAGCAGCCGCTTTATATAGAGCTCCGGTTGATCGCTGAGGGAGAAAAATGAGGGAGGGCAGGACACGTGGCGACTCAGGATGGGGCCATGAGATCCTCGGACCCCTCGAGCGGACACGTGGTGCCTTCTCGTTGGGTGGTCCTCTTTGACTATGCATTGCCGTTCAACTGAAGCTGCGGATTTCATGGGAGGGAGGAGCGTGAGCATTGCCTTTCGTTACGTTAGGAAGAGCCTACATTGGAAATATGCTAATTTTGAGATAATTAGGCCATACATTATTAGTTTTTTTTTTTCATGACTTTGCAAAATCTCCCAATGGTCCAGAAGTTGTGTTTCTTTGAACCATTCAATTTAAGGATTGATTGTCGCGACTCGAAATAAGTGGAAAGAAAACTATACAAGGCCTTAGTTTTTTTTTATTTGATGGTGAAATGTGTCACAAAAAGATGGGAGATTGAACACAATGATGAATAAAACAGGCAAGTAATTCAGATACTAAATTTACAAGATTTGATTGATATTACCTACTCCACAGGAAGACTGGTGGAGAATTACACCATAGGTTAAATGGTACAATGGGAGACTATAATCACATTTGACTCCCTTGAAATATTTCCCAACCCTTAATTTTAAACCCAAAACTCATATAAGATTTAGCCCTCATATTTTCTTGGGAAAACAATCTTTCAAAATACTTGCAATTTTTTAAAGATGTAATTTATGGAAACATGCCACGCAAGTGATTGTTATGGCCAAAAGCTCCTATGCTCACTACTGGGCAAAAAGCAAAAAATCACTTCTTTTATGTATATATCTAGATCCAAATTAGGAAATCTACTCAAACTAGAAAACTAGAAAACTTATCTGGATCAGGTTTCTTTAAAAGCTCAAGCTCAAGACGCATCTCGCACTTTATCTGACGTGAGATGCATGAAGTCTTCCTTGTGTCGGTTTGAAAGTCCAACATGTTGATGATTTGTTCTACATCAAGCAAGTGCTGAAGATACAATGAGCAGACAAAGAAATGAGAGTTTGAATAATCTGCAAGGGAATTACATGAATAGATAGGGTAAGCTTTTGATAATTTTTCCCAACAGAGCATTCAATGATTTCTTGGTTGAGGCATCATGTGTTGTGAAGCTCACCTGTGTCGCCTTTGGTGAAGCAGCTGTATCAGCAGCTTTCTCATCTGCTGATTTTTCTGAGAGGCTAACCAAAACAAGTTTTCTGCTTCAGAAAGAGGGACAAAGAGACATAGAAGTGGTTGCGTTAAGATCAGAAGAACTACAACATAAAGACTCGATGGAACTAGAAGGCATACGATCATTGTCACGTCCCTATTCATACTGGGAAAGGGGATTGACACCACCGTCCTCTTGCTCAAAGGATGCAGCCTAGAACAAGTAAACCAATGTAAATCATATGTCGCTCTACATGTATACTAACTGTGACGCAACAATTGGACTCTAGTAAAATGAAAGTAGGCATTCGAAGGGGTTTCTGAGCTATTTGAGAAAAATGGGAGGACTGGTTCTTCAGGATAGAGTGATTTTCTAGGGGCAAAAAGAATGGTGATATTTGTGCATAATACGGTAACATTATTTGTGCAAGGTATTCGAGCTTTCTCACATGACCGAAGCATTCAGGTGATTTTCAGGCATGGAAATGTGCCTGCAATCCTCATGAAATTGCCAACTTTGACTAAGGTGAACTTCAAAGACGACTAATGGAGTTTATAAACTTGACTCCATTCCCAAATGCAGTACTTTCTTTCTTTTTCTTTTTTTTTTCCTCAAAGCTAGTTCTTGTTCTTGCCCTCTGCTAATCATCCAGGGAAAGAGAGAAGGGAAAACAGAAAGAACGAAGAGGTACAAGAAGTGCAGATAAGTTTTCATTTCTGCACTACACATTCTTTTCAGTTTAGTCATTCACTGACTGTTTTGCTACTTAGTACATGCTTTTGGTTTGCAGCCAATAAAGGCAGCGAATCAGTAGGCACAAGAGACAAATCTAGTAGAAAAAGTTAGGCATGGACTAAAATGAAAGAAGTGTCTAGTAAGTACATCGATGAAGATGAAACTTCATTCTAGGATGAATAGTTCTCTTACAACTTCGCCTAGGTGGTTAACTATCTCCAAAACCATCAAAAAGGGTGCTCAAAGGTTGGGACTTCTTTTTCCTTATGTGACAATTATCAACCATAATAGATGCAGAAAAAATGAAAAAGGTAAGTTGCTCTAAATCTGTGGAAGTTGTCTCTAAAAACATCACCAATCACATTGAATAACAGTCAAAATAGGAGTAAAATGGCATAACTAGGGACTGCCCCAAGAACTAAAAAACCCATGAAGAAGGTAGTAGACAGAACAAGGACACCAAACAATATTTTTCAAACAGTATACTCTCCTGGTGATTCTTCAGCTAAGCTCTCTGAGAGAGAGAGAGAGAGAGAAGGGGCTTTGGTTAGTGATGTTTGTTAGACTTGAGCATGGAAGTGCTAAATTTATAGTAGACACTTTGTTCATGCCAAGCTACTTTGTCTGTCTCCCCCTTGCTCGAGAAGTTAATGCATGGTGGTTGATGGATCCCACATCTGTGCGAGACACTTCATTCATGCAAGGCAACTTTGCTCTGATGAAGACCCCCTTGCTTGAGAAGTTAACCCATAGTGTTTATGGATCCCACGTCTGTCCTTTGCTCTTATCTTCCCTTTTCTCCTTTCTGCAGAATTCTCCAAGACATTGTTCACCTTCTTGAGGAAGTTTCATGGCCTTTTCTATCATCTTTTGGTCTTATGAATGTCCTTCTCAACTCCTCTTTTTCTCCATTTATCCCCCTTTATGGTGGACAGAATCCTCTGGTGGGGTCATTTTGCCAAAGAAAGGAGTAAAAGTGGCACTTTAATGGGTTTTTTTTTCTTTTCTTTTTCAGCGAAATGCTCCAACATTGCCCTGCTTTTGGCCAAATCAATCCAACACCCCTGTACTCCCAAACCCATCCTTTAACAACACTTTAATTGGGAGGGAAGGCAATAACGCAACAAGAACTTCTGTAAAGCTCATACAAACAGAACTAGACCACCCTGAAAACACCATTCTACATCCCTTGCATCATCTCCAGGAACTTCACAAGATAAAGTCCCCCAAGTTAAGTACTCTCAAACAGTCCTGAAAAAGTAGTTAGTGAAAATGCAGCGAGTGTCAAAATCGTTTGGTCAAAACTAGAGCGGTGTTGGAGTAAATTGACCTGATTTAAGCAGTCAAGCCTAACTATGGTCTCTACCTTGCACTGTTCCTTCAACATTGTCTTTTCTTCTTCTTTCTTGTGCAATTGAGTCACTCAATCTGTTCCATCAAGATTTATCATCAATGGTGTTACAATGCTCTGCTGGCATGACAAATTGTCTTACCTGGTCTCTGTGTGTGTGTGTGTGAGAGAGAGAGAGGGAGAGAGAGAGGCCATTTCACTGGAAATCCTTATGTGAACTGTCATCTATACTAGAATATTTTGCCAAGAAAACAGGTTGTGCTGTGGACCTTGTATTAAGGTAATCCATATGTTTATGGCCTTCTCATATCATGCATTATGTTTCGGATTTTGTGGGTTGAATTGATATAGGTGACGGATGTACTGATGTCTTTAGATAAAATCTGTCCCCTATTCCTCATTCTTAACAATCAGTGTCGTCACAAATGTATTCTCAGTGCTCTTTTGTTGTTTCATGTGTTCTGCGAACATGTGTGTCTAGGGAGACTCAGAGCTACCACCGGCTGCTATTAATTCATTTTGCCAAAGATAAAAGCTTCTACTTGTCCTGAACATACGGATAAAGATCTGAACTTCTTATAAGGTAGACTTTGTCCTGTGCAGACTGATTAGTTTGCATGTTGCGTCCATGGACCGTGCCAATAAAAACAACCAGTCTTGTGAGATCAATCCCGTAATGAGTTTGATTAACTATAGAAAGACATGGAAAGATGGGCTGCAAGTAAACTTTGAAGGAGATATTCCCGTGGCACTTGTTGATTCTTCGCATTATATACAGCAGATAAGATAGAAAATCATGGAGCAGTCACACATCTAATTAGATATTCCAGTTCCATCAAAGCAAATTGAAGTTCAAAGCATTAGCATCAAAATGAGGACAAGCTACATACACGTAAATTGTGACACAAGTCCACGACATACAAAACCCTTTTTTACACTAGTACTTGTCAATGATGCTGCATCACACACAGGACCAAATAGCAGTGAAAATCACAAATTAAGTACTTGGCAAGTTAGGGCAAACAGCAGGAAAAATCCAAAGATCATATTCACAAGATTAGGCAGTGGAAAATTCGTGGAACAGTTTGTGCTCTCAGTGGTTGGTCTGATCAATGCAGTCGCTGAATTTGATTTCTCTCTGGCATGTTCAGTCTCCTTGCTGTTTGTCTTCTTAGGTGAATCAGTGGCTGAACCGTTCTCTCTGTTTTCTAGAACCTGCCAACATAAAGTGTTTCAAATAGTGAGCTGATAGGAAAAAATAAAGAAAGAAATTACAGAAGACTAAAATATGAGGGACTTTCCCAGTTTTTTGTATTGATTTTCCCAAAAATATGGAACCACTCCAATCAAACTAAACGGTCCAACAGTGCACATCAAGACTGGAAGATAATAGCAAGACAAAGTCGGTTAAAACTCGGAGCTTCTTTCACCTTTGCTTTTGCTGCGGATTCATCCAACGATACTCTTTCGGGTTTAATATTTCTCAATGAAATTTCCTGCTTTTTAACCTTTTCAAACCTCGGTTCTTCATTGATATAAATTCTCCCAGACTTAGGCATTTTTGGATACTGCAACAAAGCATCACATAAGATCAAATGCATCAACGGGAATGACATGACAAACATTCATGTGTTTGTTCTCAAATTGTCTGGAAGTTTCTTAAGTTTTATTTATGCAATAAGCCTTTTAGTCATCTACTACAACCTTATTCAGTATCTTAGCTGCAAAATTTATTGATATATTTTGCTTCTAGTTCTTCACCATTCTTCTCATTATTCGAATCAAAACTTAATAAAGCATGAGCAATTTAGAGTGAAGTATCACTTCCTTTTGGTAGAAGATTGATAGATTATGTGTTTCTTGAAGCATATTTAACAGGATAACCTTTTTTTAAGTGCCCATGAACCACATATCCCATATATGGTTTAGGAATCCCCCCATCTAATAAACTACCCAAGCAACGCACGTCAACACATAAGAATAGTAATAACACACAATGAGTGAGTTTAGGAGATGATTTCACCTTTGCTCTGGCTGCTGTTTCATTCAAAGATGCACATTCTGGTTTGTTATTTTTGGCTGCAGTTTCCTTCTTAACCTTTTCAAACCTCTGCTCTTCATCTTTGCTATAATATTTTGCACTCACATCATGTCCAGAAGGCGCCATAAGTACCGGACGTGGCAGAGGTTTCTCAGAGGCGACAAGTGAGCCGTTGAACTTATTCTCCACCATGCCTTTCTTTTCCTCAAGAGGAACAAAACCGTGGAATGAGTCAAATGTTCGTGTTCGTCGATTCTTCATTAGAACAGGATGCTCCTCCTGCGAGCCAGATGCTTGGCCACACTGGAGCCGACAGATTGCATAATATAAAATGCATCAGAGGAAATAGCTGAGGCATCAACTTAATTTCATACAAACCTTCAAGATTAGATTTTAAATTGTTCATCGTTCTTTGTTGAACTTTCTATTTACACAGATGATTGTAAGAAAATTATCCTTAAATTTCAGATAACATGGAAAAGGGAAGTGCCCTTGCACTTCAGTAGAAACCATCTTAAAGCTAAATTTACTGGAGTAATCACAGCAACCAAACGAAATTTCAAAGGGAGAATTTTGACCTGTGTTTGCATTTGGTCTCCAGCAAAGAAGTCGGCATCAAAATAATCTGAAATTTGGACGTCACCAACATCTTCATCACCCTCACTTGTTCGGAACAAAGATTCCCATGGAAAAGATTCCTCAGTAAGATCGTTATCCAATGATAAGTCCATAAAAGATGGACTCTCAATATTCATAAACTGATTTATGTTGATGGGAGGGATATTATTTTGTGATCGCTGCACAGACTGAAACATCTGCAGGATGTTAGGCGAGGACAATTGAACTGGGTTCTCAGGCTGAAGCATCTGCCGGATGATAGGCGAGGAAAACGGCGAGGACAATTGAACTGGGTTCTCAGGCTGAAGCATCTGCCGGATGATAGGCGAGGAAAACGGCGAGGAAAATTGAACTGGGTCCTCAGGCTGAAGCATCTGCCGGATGTTAGACGAGGAAAATTGAACTGGGTTCTCAGGCTGAAGCATCTGCCGGATGATAGGCGAGGAAAATTGAACTCGGTTCTCAGGCTGAAATGAGGGCACTGAATTTAACGTTTCTTCAATCCAATCCTGTATTTAAAAGTTAAAGATTAGTCATTGATATATTTTGCACGCTCGTTAAGAAAGATATCAGGTGTATAAAGTGAACATTTTTTCCTCCGCACCATACGAAATGAGTCCTCATGATCAGGTTGACGAAGATCTGAATCCAAACCCGTCAGGTTATTGGCTCCTTGCTCTAATTCTGCGGTTGAATTATCAGCCTTCTCATTTTGTTTATGCTTTAAGCGACACAGAACGTAAGTCCTATTCAACTGTCAAAAGACCATGTTATACCAGTTCATACCATTAGATCATCAACAATCAAATTCTGCTCACAGATTCAGCAAAAATAATATTATTCTCTACATATGTGTAAGATTTCAATCTTCTGTAGTAGAAACTAAGCAAAAAAATAAAAAATGCTTCTTTGCTTCCTTAGGACTTTGGAAACTTCTGATTGAATGTTTGTGCAGACTATTGTAGCTATACTTCTCATATGATATGTTGTCAAATTCATGCATCTAGTGAATCTAATCTATTGCAATGAATAAACGAGGGATGGATTGAGTACATCTTTGAGGGGTAGATGATATTCGTGGATGACCCAGCTGGTCTTGACGCCCCTAGAGCCCCGACCTGTGTGGAAGACTAATGTTTTCTTACTACCGATTACTCTGTTTGCATCTCTGGCCTTGACATTCCGATCGGTACCAGTCTTCTTCCAAAAGCCGGAGGGAGTCGATCTTTTAGCCTGTTGGGGCGTTTGCGGACAGAAGAACCACCACTCTTGAACTTTGTCATCCAGGCGAATGATTGATTCACCTGTCAAGCCTCTTATTATCAAGAACTAATGTTTCTCTTTTTAACAAAATGAAGGACAAATTTGCATTCCACGATTGTTTGCACCTCATAAAATGACATCAAAACCAGAAACTGTCATATTCACATCTCATCAGCACATTCCCTCAACTTTTCACCCATTGATGAAAAAAAAATTATGTTCCAAAAACCCATGTACTTTAGGTAATAAGTTTCTGTAAATCATGGTTGCAGAAAGAGTGCATCCAAGGAGCAAGCAAAGCTATAGTAGTATCTGTTCTTACCATGAAACTGTTGTGGTAATTGCCAAGGATCCCACCCGCAGATGTCAACATCGGGAATTATGCAGGGACGGTCTACGAATCCTCGGACTCGGTTCTTCAAGTAATGATCGATGAATTCCTCATCAGTTGGATGGAATCTGTATCCGACCGGCAAATTGTTTGGGATGATCACAGCTGCCATCTCCTTCTCTTCTGTTCTTCACCCAACACGCAAGTAAAATCTAATGAACCCACTTCAGTTTGCGGAAGCAAAAGAGCGAGAATCAATACACTACCATTTGGGAGGGTCTTTATGGAAGTCTTCCCTTCTTGGAGAAGTTACCAAACTCCTTGAATGTGAAATGGAAAAATCTTGATTGTGATTGATAGCTGATAGGAATGGTTTTTTGTCCGCTTTTCCTTGTCCTGGTGGATCCCATCACATAAACCAGACTAATCTAAAGATTTTGCTCCCTCTGAAAGGTACGGCTGTTCACTATAAAAATTTGTTTTGCTTTCTCATATCATAATGACAATATCAAGGAAATTTCTAGGATTTGCTCCCGTGATGTGTCCTAGTTGTTTCCTCTAATTACAATAGGAGACTTTTCTGTTCATTATATTAATGACTTAGTGTGAATCTGAGTTAAAACCAATCTACTAATAGTCAATTAATATAAGGGTATTCCATGCATGTATACTTTTTCATCAGGAATAAAAGCATTAGAAGTCCTGAAATTTGTCGTAAATATACAATTGAGACCTAAAACTTCCAAAAAGCGCAATCCAATTCTAAAACTTATCAAATTGATCCATTTAAGTCCACATTTTGAAAATTTTAAAACTTGATTTCACTTTCGTGACAAGTTTTAAGACTTGATTGCACTTTTTAAAAGTTTTTTAGGACTTAATTGCACTTTTGTGACAAATTGTAGGACTTTTAGTGCACTTATCCCTATCATTAGATCCTACACAGTTTCTCTATGTGCCAATGCACCAATAAATTAGGTACAATTGGGATTTTTGTTAGCGCTTTGTTTAGTTAAAAAAGAACTTTTCTGGCTACTAACTGAGCTGCAAGTTATTAGCTTCACCTCCTTTCAGTTTAGGTAAGACTAAACTTTGATCGGTAATTTCATGCGACGGATCAAAGGGGATTGCTAAATGGCACTTTTGCGCCTAACCCTTGCACTGCGAGGCCAGATTAGCCAGTCACTCCCAGAACTCATTTTACCTATGTCAGCAATAGAAAAAATTGAATGTTTTCTCCTTGCATTGTGCATTTCATTAGAGTTTCACTGATGAAATATGCTGATGGATGAAAGTTCAGATTACAGAGAAGCGCTAAACTGCAGGATGATTCGAAGATGAATTACAACTCCGCCTTAGAAGCATATCTGCAAAAGTTCTGCTGACCTCATGGACCAAGGGAGACGTGAACATAAGCCCTTGTGGGTGATACAAATATGAGATTGTACGCAATTGGTGTTTGTGGAGAATCAAACCCGTGTCATGTGAACTATTCCTCTAATAAGATTATTCCTTGACTGTTAAACCACCGGCATGGGGTCAAAAGGCGCTGTTATTGCCGCTTCCTTTTTATGGTTCAAGTCTATATACTCACTGATTCTGGCGATCATCTTCTCCTTTTTTCAATGGAGGGATGAGTTCATGTACTCTTTTTCAATTGCCACTTCCATGAAGTAAGAGTCCGCTTACACTTTTAGCTAGTTATTTATGTTTCGGATGAGCCATCCTTCCAATAAAAATTCATAAAATCTGGCCATCTTACATGGAATTCGGATGTATCAAGAGCTTTAAAATGATAAATTCAGCAAATTAAAATGAAAAGACTTCTCAGTAAGAAAGAAGATTTTATTTCTAATTCACGAAGCTTATCATGAATCCACATGAAGCACTTAGAAACCTAACTTGAATACAGCCTCACAAATGTCTTCAGTCGCTTGGATTGGTCTTTGGTTCAATGACGTATTACAAATATGTGAATCATCTTCTCATTTCGCATATCTCCAAAGGCCAAGAACGATATATCTGCACGCATTTGAAAAAAGAATGGGACGTGACTTGAATGATATGAAAAAAAGTAGCAAAAAATGGCTAGATGCCAACTGGTGTGCATAAAAGAACTCAAATATGCTCGGTAAAAACAAATAATTTGACCAACGAACTCGATAGTCTACTTCAGTCTGTAAGGCCAAGCTGACCACAGATATCAAGCGAATGAGACAAATATTTGTACCTGGCCTCCTGTAGTGTCCTAAAGATGATAGGCATTTAGGTGATACTCGTGCATCACCCTTGCCTTTGTGTTCCGGTCAGAAACCATGAGTGATTCGGGTACCGCCACATAGCTCATCCTTTCAGCTTCAAGTGGTGATCGATGATTCCTCCAGTGATGGGTTACAGGCAAATGTTGCACAGCTATCACTCTGTCTTCCATCTCATGTTCGCTGCAGGAGAAACAGAGTGGACATGAATGTTTTGGACTCCGTTGGAGATATCTTTGATGTTCAACCTGCGTGAGGAGATGTATTTATACTGCACTTGCTTTGAGTTATGGAGTCCTGCCTGTGCTTTGTCTGATGCACTCTTCTTTACTTTGCTTGGGAAGTTGGGTTGTCTGGCTTCTGTTTATTCGTCGGACTTGTTTCTCAAGTCTAACAACTTGCTGTGGAAGTTGATGGCTTGCTTTATTAGACCCTTCTTCAAATCTTTTCTGATGGTGACTTTTACTCATTAATTTTTAATTTCTCCATATTTATCAATGACGTGATATTTGGTATTAGATATGATCAACTTTTTAAATATTAATAGCATTTTGTCACCTAATTTGTAAATCAAGCTTATTTTAAATAACTTTACTTTCTAGGGCACGATGTCAAGGTGGTAAATATTTAATATGAGTTCATTTTTTAAGGCAACAAAGCATCACATGTAATGTAGAGTTCCAAAGGAACCAATTACTTTAGGCAAATTATATTCTTGTCCCAGCTAGATTTGATAAGACCAGAATTCATCACAAAGGTCTAGGCATAACTACCAAGAAAGGAACCGAGAGGAAACAAGCACTTGTTCCTGGTAGACTAAGTAAACTTACTTGTTAATTATGTGAATCCCATGTAAAGCCAATAATATCTTAATAATGTAATTCACCCGATCAATGTTGATCAAGTCGATGAAGTAATTTCTCACATTCTTGGGGAAACTCTTATAAGCCTCCTGCTACAACGATAATGTAATTTGGGCCAACAAACAATACACTTGATCTTTTAAATTTGTATCAACTCTATCTTAAGTCTTCTAACACTATGCCAAAGGAAGGATATTAATTTAAAAGCATAATTCTTTAAACAAAACATCTAATTTTAAGTCTAATCTTAATTATATTATAAAAAAAAAAGTTTAGGACAGAATTATGATTATATCTAAAATTGGATTTTTTTAGAAAATTATACCCTGATTTAAATCTAAAGAAAGAAGTCATGTCTGGTTTTATTATTCAAGGGAGTATGTTTAAGGGAGAATAACTCAACAGATGCCTAACTTGAGGGTTAATTTTATCTGGTTTCTTTCGGCCATTTTTTAATTACTGCAAATATTTGCGAAATTTTTGTATGAAGAAAAGTTAGGGTAAATGGAAAAAAGAACCTAAAGAGTTCGAGATTTTTAATTTAAAAAAGGATTTCTATTGAATTAACAATCAAAATAATAAATCAAGTCTTTCTAATACCACTAGGCAGGCTGATTATATGAATGCCACTAGATTATTGCATTTGATCCTATATTAGATTACTAATAAGTTTTGAATATCTAGAGTGGTTTGTTTTATGGAAAACGAATGAATTGGAAAATAATTACTTGTACCTTTTACAAAATTAAATAAATGAAAAATATTTTTATTGCTCAAGAAAAATATTTAAACACAAATTATTATCGTAATGAAATTAACTATTCATTTCAAATTATATGACCGATCATTATTAGAAAAATATTTTTCAATTTATTATTTTTTGTGAAATAAATAGAGTCTAGTGTTATTCTTTATCATTGTCTTAGCTGAGTCTACGATACCATGAGCCAAGAAAGACAAATTTGTCGTGCTCAAATCCAACAGTTTTTTTCCTTTTCTTTTGGTCGGACTCAAATCTAACAGTTGACCTCGACAAGCTTTAGATCAGACACTTGACGAGAAACACGAGCCGACGGTCAGATGTTGGCAAGCTCAGATCCAACGGATAATAAGAACGTTGGCGGCTTTAATGTACACAAGATCACAGGAGGAGGGTAGACTCACCTCACGTTTTCTTCCATTTCCTTTTAAGGCTTTTCATCATCCGTTCAAATCTCCTTGCCAAAGCATTCAAAGGCTCACATTAGCAATGTTTCTATAGACCTATCAAATAGGTGAGTTGGATAGAAAATTATTCGACCCAAATGGATTCATTTAACTCGTTTTTATTCATTTTCATACACTGCAACCCAACACACACCCGACCCGATCTATATTGTTAAAACGTTTTCATATTTAACTCAAACTAAGATGAGAATGTGGATTAAGTGAGCACAATGAATAATGATGAGAGTTATAGAGATGAATTGCATCTAAGTAAGTTGTAACCCATTTACCCTCCATATTATGGTTAAACCTATTTATGAGTCATTTACTCAATATAACTAACTCATATAAAACTAAATCCATCATATATGAGTTAAGAAATTGGTCTATGACCTATTTTGACATGTTTATATTTAAACCATGTTAAATGAGCTTCTTTTATTTTGTTTTCAAACTAAATAACATCAACAAATATAAGATTGTACACAATCGATGAGAATCAAAACCGTGTCATGTGAACTATCTCCCAATTAAGTCTATTCCTCAATCATCCAACTAGCAGCATGTTGCTGGGTACATGGCCTAGTGGTAAGAGAATTGGGTGAGATGGGGATATTTATTTTTAAGCGTGAACTTCAACTCTCATGCTTTATAAAAAGGTACAACGGGGATATGAAAGTGATATGAAAATTAAAGTAATATAGACAAAAAAAAAAAAAAAAAACCAACAGCGTGGAGTTAAAGTGTTACTGCCACTTCCTTTTTTTAGGTCAAGTATATATATTCACTGCGATCATCTGCTCTTTTCTTTTTTTTTTTTCAATTGAAGGAGGAGTTCATTTATTCTTTTTCGGTTACCACTTCCATGAAGTAGAGTCCGGTTACATTTTTAGCTGGTTATTTATGTTTCAGACGAACCATCCTTAGTCATATAATCTGGCCATCATACACGGATTTCAGATGGATTGCGAGCTCCAAAATGATAAATATAGAAAATTGACATGAATAGACTGCTCAGTAAGAAAGAAGATTTTATTTATAATACACAAAACTTATCGTGAATCCACATTAAGCATGTAGAAACCTAATTTGAATATAGCTTCACTAATGTCTTCAGTCGCTTGGATTGGTCTTTGATTCAACAACGTATTACAAATACATGGATCGTCTTCTCATTTGCATATCTCCAAAAGGCCTAGGACGATGTCTCTGCGCACATTCAAAAAAAGAATGGGGCGTGAATTGGATAGTATGAAAAAAGTGGTGAAAAGCAGCAACATATCTTCATTAAACTGAGATGTACACAACAGTATTTCAAATTGGCTAGATGCCAACTGATGTGCATAAAATAACTCATATGCTCGGCAAAAACAAATAATTTGACTAACGAACTCGACGGTCACACTTTAGTCTGCAAGGCCAAGCAGTAAGCATAGCATAGATATTAGGCGAAAGGGATAAATATGTATACCTAGCCTCCCGAAGGGTACTAAAGAGGATCGGCATTTAGGGGATACTCGTGCATCACCCATGCCCGTGTGTTCCAGCCAAAAACCACGAGTGATTGGGACACCGCCACGTTGCTCGTCCTTTCAGCTTCAAGCAATGATCGTCGATTCCTCTGGTGACGGGTTTCGACTCCAAATCCCGCTGGCACACGCTTTGCACCGTCTTCCATCTCGTGTTCTCTGCAGGAGAAACAGAGTGGACATGAATGCCTTGGAGATATCTTTGATGTTCAACCTGCGAGAGGAGACGAATTTATACTGCGCTTGCTTCGAGTTGTGGAGTCCTGCCTGTGCTTCGTCTGACGCACTGTTCTTTACCTTACTTTGGAAGTTGTTTATTCGTTGGAATAGTTCCTCGAGTCTGACAACTTGCGTTGGAAGTTGATGGTTACTTCATTAGACCTTTCTTCAATTTTTTCCTGGTGGCTACTTTTGCTTATTACCTTTTATTTTCTCCATCTTTGTCAATGACGTCATATTCATCTGTTTTGCTAGTTTCTCTCCTTAAAAAAGCTAGACTGATAGCAAGTATACTAAATTGATTTACAAAAATAGTTTAAGGTGCCTATAATATCTGGTCAAACAGTGTTTAACTGGTCAACGAAATTGTTAATTCGTTGGAATTGTTTCTCAAGTCTGACAACCTGCATTGGAAGTTGATGGCTTACTTTATTAGACCTTTCTTCAATTTTTTTTTACGTTTACTTATCACTTTTTATTTTCTCCATCTTTGTCAATGACGTCATATTCATCTGTTTGCTGGTTTTTCTGCTTGAAAAAGCCGGACTAATAGCAAGTATACGAAATTGATTTACAAAAGTAGTTTAAAGGTATGCATGATAACTAGCCAAACGATATTTGTTTTTACAAATAAATTTGGAACAAAAATTCGTTTGGTAAATTTCGGAAACAAATTTACTTTCGAAAATAGATTTGAAACAAAATCAAGAAGTAAAATAGAGTTGATTCTTTGTTTTCAGAAATAATTCCAAAATCAAGCCCAAACAATTTTACTTTTTCCTCTTTTCTTTTCTTCTTTTCTCGTTCTCTCTTCTCTTCTCTTCTTCTTCCTCTCGACATGTCGTTGGCCACTACTGCTACAGGCCACCACCATCACCACCAACGATCATTGATGACGAACAAGGCGAAGTTTGGCAAGCTCATCGGAGCCTTGCTAGGCTAGGGCAAGGTCCGACAAGCTCGCTGGAGGCTCACTTGGCCATCGTGAACCTTAACCTTGCAGATCTGGGTGAGCCCGAGCCTCACCGATGGCTAGGCAAGCCTTACGTAGCTCAATGCACCTCACCTGGCCACTGGCAAGGCTCGACCTTGCCTAGGTGATGCAAGGTTGGTGATCTAACAAGACATTTGCCTAGCCACTAGCAAGGCTCGACCTTGCTAGTTAGCGCAAGGCTTGGCCTCACTAGGCTAGGGTGAGGTCGACCTCGCATCGCCAGGGTGAGGTCAAGCCTTGTCAATGGCTTGGCGAGGCTTGCAATGAAAGTGAGCTCACCAAACTTTGATGGCTAGTGATTGGCCATAAAGAAGGAGGAAGAAGAAGAAAAAGGAAAAAGAAAAAAAGAGAAAACTATAATAAAAGTATTAACAAATTAAAAGAAACAAAAATATTTAAGAGTCCTTCAAATGCATTTCTATTCCATGAATAAAAATTTTTGTAATTATCAAATACCTTCAAATTTTTATAAATTGTCATCGGGAATAGAATAAAAAAGAATCATTTTTAAGGGAAAATTGTAATCAGAAACGGAATGATTATCAAATAAGCCATAAAAGTGATGTTTAAAGAATATTATAAGATATTAAGACTCTGTTTGTTTTGCAAAAGTAAATGATTTAAAAAATATTTTCCTAAAAATAATTTTAAAAATTAGTTTATGAAAAATAAATTCATTGTCGATGACAATTTATGTCTATATATTTTCATGGAAGATAAAAATATTTTTCTTTCATTTATTTTTTTAAATGATATAAGTAATCATTTTTATAAAAATATTTTTAAATCATTCATTTTCTACAAAGTAAAAGTATTTTATCAACTAATTTAAAGAAGAACATTACTTATAGGGCAAGTAGGTGGTAAATATGTAACATTAGGTCATTTTTTTAGGTAACAAAGCATCACGTGTAATCTAGATTTCCAAAGAAACCAACTATTTTAGGCAAACATAGGTAAACTAAGTAAACTCACTTGTTAATTATACGAATCCCACATAAAGTCGATATTATTTTAATAATGTAATTCATCCGACCAATGTCGATCAGGTCCATGAAGTAATTTCTCACATTCTTCGGGAACCTCTTATAAGCCTCTTGCTATAATAATTATGTAATTTTGGCCAACCGACAATACCAATCTTTTCAATTTGTATCAACTCTATATCTTAAGTCTTTCAACACTATGCCAAGGAAGGATACTAATTTAAAAGCCTAATGCTTGTTTAAAAGCATCTAATTTTAATTCTAATCTTAATTTTTTTAGACCAAAAAAAACTTAGGATAAAATAGGGATTGTATCTAAAATTTGGAGTATTTTAAGGAATTAAGACCTGATTTAAATCTAAAGAAAGAAGTATTGTCTGTTTTTAGTACTCAAGGGAGTAATCACTTAACATAGCCTAACTCATCATATATGATTTTTTTTTGTCGACATCACATATGATTTAAGAAATGGGTTTATAACCTCTTTTGACATATATATGTTTAAACCAGGTTAAACAACTTCTTTTATTTTATTTATGAACTGAATAACATCTACAAATATAAAATTGTATGCAATTGGTGTAGAGAATTAAACCCGTATCATGTGAACTATTCTCCAATAAGTCTATTCCTTAACCATTAAACTAGTGGCATGCCACTAGGCATGTGATTTGGTGGTAAGGGAATGGCGTGGGGTGGAGATGTTTAGTTTCGGCCCGATCCGACCCTAAACTTAGGGTATTTTCAGGTCGGGTGTAGGGTTTGACTCCGCGACTGGGGATGCTCTGAAAAGGAAAGGTAGGTAACAAAAAGTGAGATGAGTGTTATTGCCACTTCCCTTTTCTAAGTCTATTTACTCATTGATTATGGCGATCTATCATTTTATTTTATTTTTCCAATGGGGGGAGGAGTTCATGTACTCTTTTTTCAGTTGCCGCTCCCATGAAGTAGAGACCGCTTACCCTTTTAGCTGGTTATTTTTGTTTCGGACGAGCCATCCTTCCAATAAAAGTCATAAATCTGGCCATCATACATGGAATTCGGATGGATCGCCAGCTCCAACATGATAAATTCAGCAAATTAAAATGAAAATACTACTCAATAAGAAAGAATATTTTATTTCTAATACATGAAGCTTATTGTGAATCCACATTAAGAACGTAGAAACCTATCTTGAATATGACTTCACAAGTGTCTTTTGTCGCTTGGATCAATCTTGATTCAATAACATATTAGAAATACATGAATCGTCTTCTCATCCCGCATACCTCCAAGGCCAAGAGCGATATCTCTGCACTCATTTGAAAAAAGAATGGGACATGAGTTGGATAATATGGAAATAGTAGCGAAAAGCAGCAACATATCTTCATAAAACTGAGATGCACATAACAGTATCTCAATGGTTAAATGCCAACTGATACGCCTAAAATAACTCATATATGCTTGGCAAAAACAAATAATTCATGAACAAACTCGATAGTCGGACTTTAGTCTGGAAGGCCAAGCACAGCACAGGTATCAAGTGAATGAGAAAAATATTTGTACCTGGCCTCCTGAAGCGTACTAAAGAGGATCGGGATTTAGGTGATATTCATGCATCCCCCATGCAGTGTATTCCGGTCAAAAATCATGGGTGATCGGGATACTGCGATGTGGCTCGTCCTTTCAGCTTCAAGTAATGATCGACAATTCCTCCGGTGATGGGTTCCAACTTCAAATCCCGCTGGCAAATGCTGCGCAGTTGCACTGTCTTCCATCTCGTGCTCTCTGCAGAAGAAACAGAGTGGACATGAATGTTTTGGACTTGGTTGGAGATATCTTTGATGTTCAACCTGCGTGAGAAGATGAATTTATACTGCACTTGCTTGAGTTGGAGTCCTGCCCGTGCTTCGTCCGATGCACTCTTCTTTATCTCCCTTGAGAAGTTAATTTGTCTGGCTTCTGTTTATTCGTTGGACTTGTTGCTCAAGTCTGAGAACTTGCTGTGGAAGTGAACGGCTTCTTTATTAGGCCTTTCTTCAAACCCTTTCCGGTGGTTACTTTTACTTATTATTTTTTATATTTTCCATCTTTGTCAATGACGTCATATTCATCTGTTTTCCCGGTTTCTCCACTTAAAAAAGCCATACGAAATTAATTTACAAAAGTAGTTTAAAAGTGATATTTAAAGAATATTATAAGGTATTAAGACTATTTGTTTGGCAAAAAAATGAATAATATATAAAATATTGTCATAAAAATCACCTGAAATAATTAGTTAGTAAAAAGTTAATTTATTCTCGATGACAATTTACATTCATTCATTTTTCTAAATAATGCAAACAATCATTTTTATAAAAATATTTTCTAAATCATTCATTCTTCATGAAATAAAAAAGGCCTAAGTATGACCAATTTTCACAGTTGTCACAGCATTTTGTCAACTAATATGTAAATCAAGCTTAGTATAAATAACATTACTTTCTAGGGCATGATGTCAAGGTGGTAAATATGCAATATGAGTTCATTTTTAAGGTAACTAAGCATCACATGTAGTCTAGACTTCCTAAGAAACCAAATATTTTAGGCAAATTATATTCTTGCCCTAGCTAGATTTGATAATACTGGAATTTATCACAACCGTCTAGGCATACCTACCAAGAAAGGAACCAAGAAGAAACAAACTCCGCTCCCTGGTAGACTAATTAAACTCACTTGTTAATTATGTGAATCCCATGTAAAGCCAACAATATCTTAATAATGTAAATTACCCTACCAATTTTGATCAGGCCCACAAAGTAAATTCTCACATTCTTGGGGAAGCTCTTATGAGCCTCTTGCTGCAATGATCATTTAATTTTGGCCAACCGACGGTACACTCCATCTTTTCAATTTGTATCAACTCTATCTTAAGACTTCTTAACACTATGCCAAAGGAAGGATGCTAATTTAATAGTCTAATTCTTAAAAAAAGAAGCATCTAATTTTAAGTCTAATCTCAATTTTTTTAGACAAAAAAAAAAAGTTTGACACAGAATCGGGATCGTGTCTAAACATAAGGTTTTTTAGTTAATTAAGCCCCAATTTAAGTCTAATGAAAGAAGTCTTTTCTGTTTTATTACTCAAGGGAGTATATTTAAGGGAGTAATAACTTAACAGATGGCTAACTTGAGAGTAATTTTATCTGGCTTCTTTTGGCCTTTTTTTAACTACTGCAAATATTTCTGAAATTTTTGTATGAAGAAAAATTAGGGCAAATGGAAAAAAGAACCTAAGGATTTCAAGATTTTTTTAATGAAAAAAGGATTTCTATCAAATTAACAACCAAAAAAAAAAATCCATTATTTCTATTACCACAATACAGGCCGATTATATGAATGCTACTAGATCATTGCGCTTGATCCTTTGTTAGACTAATACTAAGTTTTGAATATGTAGAGTGCTCTTTTTTTTTTGTAAAAATAAATGAATTGGAAAATATTTTCCTAAAAATGATTATTTGTATCTCTTACAAAATTGAATGGATAAAAAATATTTTCATCATTCACGGAAAAATTTCAAACACAAATTGTTATCGTATTGAAATCATTTTTTATTAGCTAATTATTTCAAGTTATATAAGTTATCGTTATTAGAAAAATATTTTTTAATTCATTCATTTTTCATAAAATAAATGGAGCTTAGTATTATTTTTCATTGTTTTCTTAGCTAAGTCTACACTACCATGAGTCAAAAAAGACAAAATTTGTCGTGCTCAAATCCAACGGTTGACGTCAACAAGCTTTAGACCAGATAGGTAACGAGAAACACGAGCCGACTGTCAAATTTTGACAAGCTCATATCCAATCGGCGGCTTTAATGTACACGATCACAGAAGGAGGGTAGACTCGCCCCACGTTTTGTTCCATTTCCTTTTAGGTTTCATCCTCAGTTCAAATCTCCTTGCCAAAGCATTCAAAGGCTCACATTATTAGCCATGTTTATATAGACCCATTAAACAGGTGGATAGGGTCGAAAATATCCAACTCAAATAAACTCATTTAATTCATTTTGATCCATTTTCATGTGATATAGTCTAATACTTACCTTACCCGACTTATATTATTGAAACACTTTCATATTTAACCCAAATTGAGATGTACAGAATGCGTGAGCACAAGAGCGAATAAGGGTGAGAGAGAATGAAGAGAGAGTTATAGAAGTGGTTTGATCTAAATAAGTTATAAATCCACTTACCACCCATATTATTTTTAAACTCATTTATGAGTCATTTACTCAATATAATTAACCCATATAACAACATAGCCCATCATATAAGAGTTGAAAAATGGTTCTATGACCTATTTTGACATGTCCATGTTTAAACCATGTTAAACGAGCTTCTTTTATTTGGTTTTCGAACTGAATAACACTTACAAATATAAAATTGTAAGCAATTGGTGGTTGTACGGAATCAAACCCATGTCATGTGAACTATTCCCCAATTAAGTCTATTCCTGGCCACATGGCCCAATGGCAAGGGGATGGGATGTAATGGAAATATTTAGTTTTAAGCGTGGAGTTCAAAACATTATGCAAAGAGGCAATGGAAAATTTTGAAAGTAATATAAGAGTAGAAATAAAACATAAAAAAGAAACTAACGGCACGAGGTTATAGACTGTTATTGCCGCTTCCTTTTTCTTGGTCAAGTCTACATACTCACTCATTATGGCGATCATCTGCATTTTTTTTTTTTTTTCAATGGAGGGAGGAGTTCGTGTAGTCCTTTTCAGTTACCACTACCATGACGTGGAGTCAGCTTGCACTTTTAGCTGGTTATTTATGTTATGGACGCGCCATCCTTCCAATAAAAATTCATAAATCTGGGCATCATACATGGAATTTGGATGGATTGCGAGCTCCAAAATGATAAATTCAGCAAATTAAAATGAAAAGACTTCTCAGTAAAAAAGAATATTTTATTTCTAATACACGAAGCTTATCTTGAATTCACATTAAGCATATAGAAACCTAACTTGAATACGACTTCACAAGTGTCTTCAGTTGCTTGGATCAGTCTTGATTCAACAATGTATTACAAAACAGGGATCGTCTTCTCATTTCGCATACCTCTATAAGGCCAAGAACGATATCTCTGCACGCATTTGAAAAAACAATGGGACATGAATTGGATAATATGAAAAAAGTAGCAAAAAGCAGCAACGTATCTTCGTAAAACTGGGATGCTCATAACAATATCTCAATGGTAACTGATGCGCATGAAATAACTCACATATACACGGCGAAAACAAATGATTCAACGAACGAACTCAATATTCATACTTTAGTCTGCAAGGCGAAGCAGCGCATAGATATCAAGCGTATGAGACAAAAACTTGTACCTATCCTCTTGAAGCGTACTAAAGAGGATCGGCATTTAGGTGATATTCATGCATCCCCTGTGCCTGTGTATTCTGGTCAGAAACCATGACTGATCGACGATTCCTCCGGTGATGGGTTTTGACTCCAAATCCCGCTGGCAAACACTGCGCAGCTATTGCGCTATCTTCCATCTCATGTTCTCTGCAGGAGAAACAGAATGGACTTGAATGTCTTGGACTCGGTTGGAGATATCTTTGATGTTCAACCTGCGTGAGGAGATGAATTTATACTGCGCTTGCCTTGAGTTGGAGTCCTGCCCGTGCTTCGTCTGATGCACTCTTCTTTTACCTTCCTTGAGAAGTTGGGTTGTCTGGCTTCTGTTTGTTCGTTGGACTTGTTTCTCAAGTCTGAGAACTTGCTATAAAAGTTGATGCCTTACTTTATTAGACCTTTCTTCAATTTCTCTTGGGGTTACTTATTACTTTTTAATTTCACCATCTTTGTCGATGACGTCTTACTCATATGTTTGCCTGGTTTCTCTCTTTACAAAGCCAGAATGACAGCAAGGATACAAAATTCATTTACAAAAATAGCATTAATGTGATGTTTATAGAATATTATTTGGTATTAGGTATGATCAACTTTTTAAATATTTAAGGAGAAATTTCAAATAAAATCCTAAAATACTCTCATTTCTCAAATAAAGCTATGAAGTATTATTTTTTAAATAAGAACATGAGGTGACTATATCAATTTTTAAAAAGTCCTTAACTTTCTAGCTAATCAAAGGACATTTTTGTTCTTTACCTTTTTTGAGTTTTTTTCTTTTTTTTTCCTTTCTTCTTCACCGATGATTGCTACTCACCAGCCATGCTTGAAGAGGGCTCAGCAAGGGTCATCCTTGCTAGATTAGGTGACCGCTGCCTCACCCACAGCTAGCGAGGGCTTGCAGGCCCTCCCTAGTGGTCAATGAGGGTCACTGCCCTCGCCGAAAAAAGAAAAGAAAAAAAAAGAATAATAATTTATAATTAAAATTATCTTTAGACAAAAATGACTTTGATCGGCTAGAAATATTTAGCTAGTCGGCGACTAGCAATATTATGACCACTTCAGAGCCTTATTTGAAAAAAAAATTAAGCACTTATTACTTTGTCACCTAATTTGTAAATCAAGCTAAGCATGAATAACATTACGTTCTAGGGCACAATGTAAAGGTAGTAAGTATTTAATATGAGTTCATTTTAAGGTTACACAGCATCAAATGTAATATAGAGTTCCAAAATACAGTAATTATTTTAGGCAAAGTACACATGATAACCATTCTATTTTTCTCTTTCTCTATTCTTTTGTTCCTAGGAACATATTTAGAAAAGAAATACATTTAATAACGTAATTTCATTTTCTATATCAGAAACAAATTTTTACTCCAGAAATAAGTTTAAAATAAAATGAGAAGTAAAAATTTTCTAATTTTTTTATTTAGAGAACAAAAGTGAGAAATAAAGACTCTTGTCATTGGTCGCTCTTGCTACTAACCAGTTGCCCACCTGTTACCACCCAATGCCGCCCGCCCATCGCAAGTTGCTTCTACTGCTCGAGAGAGAGAAATTTTATATTATTATCAAACAAATTTATATTTTGGAAATATAAATTTTATGTGATAATCAAACACATATTTTTGTGCATAAACTCATTTGGACAACAGAAATTAATTTCTAAAATGTGCCCATATATTCTTGCCCTAGCTAGGTTCAATAATGTTGCATTTAATTACAAAGTCTAAGGCATAACGAACAAGAAAGAAATTGAGAGGAAACAAACACTCGTGTGTCCTTGTAGATAAAGCGAACTCATTCATTGGTTATGTGAATCTTACGAGAAGCCAATGATATCTTAAGAATGTAATTCACCTGACCAATGTTGATTGGGTTTGTGCAATTATTTACCACATTCTTAGGGAACCTCCCATAACTCGCTTGATACGATATTTATTTAGTTTTTCCCAAATGGTAAAATACCAAATTTATGTCTAGTCGATTCCAAGTCATTTTAACGTCATTTGTGAGCAGTAATGTTTTAAGAGATTCCTTCCCAAATTTTAATTTTTGGCCCTCCTCTTTTTCTTTTCTGTTTATTTTTAGGATTCCCCTTCACCCCTTTCCCCTCATTTTTTTTTGTCAGACCCTCCTTATTTAACAAGCGGCAATAAGATTATTCTAAGAAAAGTTTTCTCTATTACCTATTGCCAAAATATGCTTAAATTAAAGACATCAATTTAAAAATAAACATAGTTTGAGAAAGATGTCTGACCAATGAGCTACGCTCTCTCGAAATTTTGCATTCTCAAAATTCTTACAACAGGAGAAATAACATGTGAGTAATCAAAAGCTTGATTTCCACTATTTTCTACTAATTTCTTGTTTGCCACGAGATTACTCCCGACATGTTATGTCGCAGCAAAACAAGGATCATCTAAAAAAGATGCTCGCGCGTGAGCGATGAGTCATGGTCTCCTGAAATTTAGTCCATCTTCCTACAATAGGAGAAATAACAAGTGACGTGTTCTAATAACTCAATTTCCACCATTTTTCTAGTAATTTCTTATATGTTTTTCTCAAAAAGCTACGTGGAATTAAAATAAATATCATCTGGAAAATATGTATTTCATATTCTGAAACAAGAAAAATAGGAAAAAAAGAAGAGTAGACTGAAGAACATAAAAGAGAAAAGAAGATTGATGAAGATAAATACTAAGACTTAAAGGGAACATAAAGGGAAAATTTAGGGTAAATGAAGAAAGAACCTAAGGAGTTTAAGATTTTCTAGCGAGTACAAAAAAGATTGCAATGAAATTATTAACAAAAATAAAAATATACATTAGATCTTCATAAAGCCGCCAAGCCATATGAATATTAGTGTATCATTGCGCTCGATCTTATATTACATCCTTTGTAAACTTCAAATATTCATGACTGGTAAATTTGTCGTGCTCAAATCCGACGATTGACATTGACAATTTTATATCAGACGGCTGACAAAGCACATGATACGGCAATTGATTTTTTTTATAATTTGATCTAACGGATAACCAGTCCATGTGTGGCTTTCATGTACACAAGATCACACGAGGGGTAGACTCAACCTCCCCCCTCCCCTTTCCCTTCTTTTATTCCAAACTAAATAATACATCGTAGTGCAAAAAATGAATAACTTAAAAATATATTTTTAAAATTAATTTTAAAATACTTTTGTGGAGGATGAAGATATTTTCATCTATTCATTTTGGTAGGTGATTTAAGCGATAATTTTTAAAAAATATTTTCTAAATCATTCATTCTTTACGAAACAAATACACCCTACATTTTTTTCGAATAAATGTAAATCTTGATCCTAGTTTTTGTACGATTTTGCACATGTATTAGTGATGAAAGGCTCACTACTATGTGCAATAAAAGTATTAAGCTCCTTTTGTCTTTTAAAAAAAAATTCTGGAAAACATTTTCTGATTTTTTGATTGCTTAGAAAAATAATTCAATAAAAAATTTATGCTTAAATTGAAGAAAATGATTTCCTCTTAAAAAATAAAAAATTAATTTTCCAAAATATAATTAAATATCGTGTTTGAGCCAAAAACATTTCTTGAGCATTGAAACTCTAACACTCATTTAGGACCAAGTCCCGACACCGAGGTCGGTTCTCATGCCTAAGTCACCAAGTCCCCGATGCCTTTGCTTAGGTTCATCGAGGCCAAGCCTAGGATTGGGACCCTAGTGCTGGTGCTTGAGTCACTAGCACTTGAGACCGGGTCCATCAAGGTTTAGTTTGAGGCCTTGGTGCTTTTGTGCGATATCCCAACACCCAAGCCAAGGTCCACAAAGGTTAAGCAAAAGACATTGGAACTTATACTCAATCCTCGTTGCCCTAAGCTCGGATCCACATGGCAATGTTTGGGTCCTCAATCTCATGCCTAAATCCCCTGGTGCCTGAGCTTGTGTTTATCGAGGTTGAGGCCTAGGACGTGGTGCCCATGCCCAAGTCCCCCAACACCCGCACTCAAGTCCATCGACGTTGACCTCGGAATGCTAGTGCATGTGCCTAAGTAATTGGCACCCACATTTAAGTCCATGGAGGTCGGGCCTAGGACCTCCAATGGTCGGGTTTGAGTCCCCAGTGCTCATGCCTAGGTCCCAACAACTAGGGTTCCTTGGCCTAACCTTGATGGACTCAAGCCTATGCATTGAGGACCCAAGCCTCGTCATTAAAGACCAAGGCACGGGCACTAGCATCCCTAGGCTAGCTTCAATGGATCAAGCCTTGAACGTTAGGAATCCAAGCCTGAGTGTCAAGGAATTGAGTCACCAAGGTCCTATGCTCGACCTTTGTGGACCTCAACTCAAGTGTCGGGGATTCAAATATGAGCACCAAGGCCTTGGGTCAAGCCTTTGTGGAACCGGGCCAAGGTGACAAGAAGCCATGCATTGGCACTAGGTTCTCCTTTTGACTTTTGTGGACACAAATCAATGCTCGTGCTTTTGCTCAGGACCTTAGTGTTGTTTGCCCAAGTCAAGGTCCATTAACACTAGACTTGAGTTATTGATGCTCGTACTTGGTTCTCCAGCCGCTCACATGTAAGTAATTAGTTTCCAAATAATATATGTGTATTAAGAAAAATTGAACCAAAATCTTCTTTCTAAATGGCGGAAAATATTTTTCAATTCTTTTTAAGATTATAGAAATATTAAAAAATGTTGTCATTTATTTTTAAAATATTTTTAGAAAATGTAATATTTCTTGTGAAATAAACCAACATGTGATCTTAATTTTCTTTAGTTAAGTGGCAATGGACGATGTCACAAAAACTAGACTATCAACCTGCACTTTGCACGGGAATGTGTATCGGTCATTATTTAAGTTATACAAAGAAAATATCCCATACGCATAAAGGTAGAAAAAAATAACAGTATAGATTAATCGAAATTTACGTCACGTTATTGTGAATCATGTATGTTGTTGAGATGGTATAAAATCTACAAAGTCATATCTATGAGACAATGAATGAGAATATTATGTTAAGATAATTATAAAAGAAGAAAATAAATTCACTCAATTACTATCTCAATGCAAAAAGAAAATATATCTTTATGCAACGTTATCTATCACATTCTTTTTGTTAAAATGAAAATAAAATCAGAAAGAAGAAAGTCAAAAGTTAGAACTAAGTAATCAAAAGCTCATTGTAGATGGACGTGTGAATTTGAATTTGGAGATGTTCACTCGAGACGGCTAGATAATATGTAATCTTTCATGTAGGTTATTAGAAAAATTTCCGGAGAATGATAGGGAAATAAGTTTGTATTGTATTTAATTCATGAAAAATGAATAATTTGAAAATTAAATTTTTAAAAATCAGTTTGTATCGTATATAAAAATAACAAATAAAAATATATTTATTGTCAATATAAATATTTTTTGATTAATTATTTTTTTTTGGTAGGTTTTTTGATTAATTATTTTATCTAACATAGGGTTATTGTTCTTAAACATTGTTGTTTGTTATTACCAGCAGAGTGGAAATCGTGATCAATTTTTCCACCTTCCTCTGTTGTTTCTTCCCGACTTCTTTGCTATTCCAAGCGACGATGTCTGAGAATCCATTCCTCGGCCTCTTCCAAAATCTTGAGAAGATATCCAACTCCATCCAGACCCATCTCTCTACCTTCATCGCTCGTCCTGGTAACCCGTCGCGGACCGATAACAATGCTCTCTTCTCCGTCTCAAGCACGCCCAAACCAAGCGCATCGAGCGCAAATTTCCAAACTTTCGGACCAGAAGAGGTTCTCAAGAAGGTGGGCACTTCGTTTTCCTTCCTCTAAGCTTAGTGTCGCTGCCATCTCGAGTGAACAGTTCCGAGTTTTGCGTGTTCCTCATATATGATGGTGTGCATACTCGGTCTGTGTTTGTTGGTATTCCTAAGTGAAGACAGCAAATGGGTGCTTTTTGAAATCCATAATTGCAGTGCGATGTTTCACGGGGGTAATGGAAGGAGACATGCTTTAAACATATGGTGGGTTGGTGTTTGGCTCTTTCCTTGGACACTTGAAATGACAATGCTGGAAGACCACAGTCATGAGGCCCGAGATGGTGAAGTTCATGTGTGATTTTCCCCTGCCATTTTGTTGATTAAGTTCCGAGTTCGTCGCTTGGTCTTCTTCAGCCAACATTGACTTCTTTTCTGGGAGATTTTAGGGGAACTTTATTGTGGGTTATACCTCTGAAGGTATTTGGAGAAGCAAATTTTTTTTTGTCAGGTAGAGATTAATAGGTTGCTGATCTTATAGAGGTTGGAATGGAGTGAAATTGGAGTTTCACTGGAAACAGGCATATTTGCTGGGGAATCTCACAATGTCAGCATTTAGGAGTGGTCAACCTGTGTCATTCAGCCAATTCTTCTGATGTATGGTTGCTTTCGGATTGCATTTTTAGATCTTAGAACTGCTTCATGAGAGTCTTCCTTAGCCCTATCTTGAAGTTTTAACTCTGTTCTTTCAAAATTTTCACTAATTGTTAGTTCTAATTGAGAAAATGAGATTTTTCTGCCAGTGAAGGCTTAGGGAAGAAATGAAAAATAATATATGGGAAGTTACCCTGTGACTGATATTTCTCATTGTTGTGACTCGTCCTTCAAGCTTTTCCAACTAGTACTCCCATCAAACTCTAAGTAAGTGCTATTTTCAGGTACAAGCTGCTGCACCCGTAACTAAAGAAGAGCTTGGGAGGGCCACCTGGACTTTTCTTCACACTCTAGCTGCCCAGGTCTTCTTAGTAAATGAAGCCTGGCTTTCTACTTTCCTTTTCATTTTCCATTTACAAAGTTATGACTGAGTATATCGGTATACTCCTAAATTATTTGCACTTCCACTGAGTTTTTGTGAAGAACCTCTGTTAACTATTTAGATTGTATAACATTGTTCTCTTTCCACATCTTTCTTCAGATATAAAGAAGTGTTCTAAAGCTAAAAAGAAAAAAAAAACTTTTAATGCGGTTTTTTTCTATCATTTCCCTGTGAGAGGTTTCTCAATGCTTTTATTCATTTCTTGAAACAGCTATATTCAATTGTTCAAGAGCTTCTCGTTTGCATTAATGATTTTTCCATATTTCAGACAGAAATGATTACTTAATTAATGGTTGTATTATTTCAATATTCTCAATTGCCAAGTAAGTGTATCCTGATGAAAGTCCTAACTTAGAGGATATTCTTTGGATATGTCTCTTCTTTGTCTCCATGGCATCCATCATGTTGTAGAGACAATATTGCATATTAATGGAATAAATTTGAAGAAACGAAATAATTTCATGCACTACACGGTAGTTGGAAGACTAATATCCATGGAGCAAAAATGAGATCTCATCATCCTTTTCTTGTTTTATGCTCCAAATTCAATGTGCTTTAGGCATTCCTGAGAAAAATTGTTCTCCCTTTCATCCCCTCATTTTCATATCTGTTATCCTCAAGCAAAAAAATAGCTTTTGCAGCTTAAAATATGGAAACATTTCTCTTTTGATTCTGTCTTGCTTTTAGGCAGCTGGTCAGCTATCAGTTTTTGTACAGAAGTAGCTAATTGAAACTTATGAGATTGTTTTTCTGTCTGTAGCTTCTTAGATTGGTGCTTAAACTGTCATAATGCAGCTGCAGTTGTTTTCCTTGACTCAAGTCAAAGATACAATGCCACGTCTTATTATTGAAATGCTGTTTACTTTATAAAGACTAGCCTTTTCATTTTACATTTTGCGTTTTCAGTATCCTGACAAACCAACAAGGCAACAGAAGAAAGATGTGAAAGAATTGGTATGATGATTCATATCCTTCCATATTCATTCATCTTGTACATCATTTTGTTATTTCCCATGCAAATGAGTATTTCATTAAAAAGCAGGAAAAGGAGATATATATATTAGCTGCACTTGAGAAAAGCAAGAGTCACTCAGTTGAATATTGCACTTCTTTCTTAATCGTAGCCTTGGTTTGACTGTAACTAGCATTTTTTAATCTAGTGCCATTCTTTGCAGAGATTTGGCATTTACTCTTACAGATGCTTTATAAGTTACTTTAGAGGAGCCCTGCACAAGAGCTCATAGACTTGAGATGTTAAAAGGGTATTTACTCATTGCTTCTCATTTTCTGGTTTCTACAGATGGCTATATTGTCTCGAATGTACCCTTGCCAGGAATGTGCAGACCACTTTAAAGAAATACTGAGGTCTCTCTCCCAACCCAAAAGCAGTAATCCCTTGTTTTACACGGATGTTTGCACTCATCAGGGGCCTAGATTGGCTTTAATATTGCTCTCAACAAGTATAATCAGCTTTGGAGTAGCATGTGAATTTAAATTGGCTAGTTTTTAGCTTGAAGTTTATTGAACTGAAGGGGCATTAGTTTAGGAGCTCGTGATTACCTCACCAGTCACCAGTTGAACTTTCAAGAAGTTTTTGAAGAAACTAATCCTAGTGAAAAGCTAAAAAGCAAATTTGATCCTAGAACAATCACTTCCACAAGAGTGCAAATAATAGACTATCAGAATGTAATGAACATCAGAGTGAGAACTAGTGCTCCCTGCAGGTACATTAATTTAGGAGCTCATGATTACCTCACCAGTCACCAGCTGAGCTTTCAAGAAGTTTTTGAAGAAACTAATCCTAGTGAAAAGCAAAAAAGCAAATCTGATCCTAGAACAATCACTTCCATGAGAGCACAAATAATAGACTAACGGAATGTAATGAGCATCAAAGTGAAAAGTAGTGCTCCCTGCAGGTACATTAATTTAGGAGCTCATGATTACCTCACCAGTCACCAACTGAACTTTCAAGAAGTTTTTGAAGAAACTAATCCTCATGACAAGCAAAAAAGCAAATCTGATCCTAGAACAATCACTTCCATGAGAGTGCAAATAGTAGACTAGTGGAATGTAATGAACATCAGAGTGAAAACTAGTGCTCCCAGAATATGATATTGGAAAAATATGAGGCAATTTGAACTTTGGAGTATTTGTAAGATCTGAATGCCATGGTGATTTTCCTTACAGAAGTTCACTGCATAGGTAATTGGTATTCCATGATTGAGCTCAACATGTTAAGATACTGCATTACATTTGATGCAGCTTTTGAAGCGTAAACTTGATGAGAATTAGTTTAGTTTGCCGGTTCCTGCTAGCTGAATTTGGTTTTTTACCAAAGCATGTATATGGATGGAAAGAGCTGATAGACAGTGCTGAATGTTTTTTCAAAGGGTAGATGTTGCAGGGGGTTTTATCTGATGTTTAGGACAGAGCCACTTTCTAGATTAGGTTATCAATTGCTTTCTGCTAATTCTCATACTTTTCTTTCTTCCTTTGAATGTTAGCAGGGCAAATCCCGTACAAGCAGCATCTCATACTGAGTTCTCCCAGTGGCTGTGCCATGTGCATAATGTAGTCAACAGAAGGTAGCTTTCACTTGTTGAACTTGTTTTTTGTTTTGGCGTTAATTATGATCAAGAATGGACAATCTATATATAAAATATCTAAACATTCTTGAAACCAGAGGATGCTTTCAATAGAGAATGCCACGTAATGGATCAGTGATTCAGTTTTGGTCTGTCTCGATCCCTTTCAATATCTTGGCCCATTGTTAGATGTTCAAACCAGTCTTCAGTGGCAATTCCTTGCTTTCTTGTTGAGATCATGAGGACAAAACCTAGTGTCACACGAGACAATTGGGTGCATATATCCTTTCAATTTTGGTGGAAGGTGGTGTGTGCCTGTTATTTGAATGAAAATATTAGGGCTGCTGTTGGAATTATTGGAAAAAGCATCTACTTCAATTGCTTGAAACTGAAACATTTGGATGCATTCTCCCACAAGTGGTCTGGGCATGTATGATATGTCTTGAAAATGAAGTTATAACTACTAAATATTGCTTTGGCTGGAAAAAGAATCCTGATGAATCACCCAAAAAAGGAGGAATAGAGTTAAGAGATGTGACTTTACCATTCTCTTATTGGGTAATGTCTCTAAATCGAGAGGATTCATATCAAAAGATCTAATTGAACAGAAATTAATAGGCTTTGCCTGGTAAAGTCTCTAGTAGTTGTACCATGAGTTCTTTGAGTTACAAGATTAAAGCACGAAAGTTCGTGAATTTATTTTTTGTTAATCTCAACAACTTGGTCCATTAAGCTCAAAAAGAGGCCAAGATTTATCCTTTGACATTTTACGTGTGGAAATGTTTGCTGGATTTAACAAGCTCCATTTAGTCATTTTATTTTGATTTTTTGGTGATTGAACAGCCTAGGCAAGTCAGTATTCCCTTGTGAGCGAGTCGATGCAAGGTGGGGCAAGCTTGAGTGCGAGCTGCGTGAATGCGATCTACAAGGAACTTCCACAAAGTTTTGGGACTAAGTTGTTACGGTGGTTGACCTCAACATTTATAGGGCAAAGGGTGTAGCAAAGGGATACCTGCTGTCAATTTTGTACATGTATACTAGAATTTGATTTTACTCCTGTATAAGAGATTTTTAATTTACTTCCCATTCCATTTCAGTTTATGCTGTGCAGCATTAGGTGTACATTTCAATTTATTCATCCCTACAATGATGCACGAATATATTTCATATTTACAACATAGAAATGGAGATCATATTTAGAGGGATTAAAGCATGTAAAAGAAATATGTATGAATGCTTCCAGATTCCGAAACATTGGCCATTGGACAATTGATGTTTTCTTTCTTCTCTCTTTCTGGGCCTTGAATGCACTTTTTGTTTGTGGTTGACCACTCTGGCTATTGTCTCCTCTGATATACAGAAAGAAGATGCTACTTGCTTATCTGTTTCTACCAATTCTAGTCCAATTTCAAGTCAGAAATTCTACAAAGAAATTATGGTATTCTTCACTGGAACAGGTCAATTGTGATCCAAGATACAAGAAACTGCGCTCGAGAGCTCTAGAATGGTAAAACACTCTAGAATGGTAAAACACCAAAATCATCGGAGAAATGGTTTCTTTCCCTAACATGATAGCAAATCACCTATCTTGGATTCTTGTCTCAAGCCCACCACCACCTCCTTAATGAGCAAAGCTGAACGTGATACTTGGTCAAAATCAATTGCCTGTTGAGGAAGCTGCAACATTCTGGAGTTCAACATTCCGGATTGGCGGGGGCTCTCCAAATTTCAAGATATATGCTGTTTCATAAACGGGCCGCAACTGTGGAAGCACTTGTGCATCTATATACGAATCGCAGGAGAAGCACCACACTGATAGATCACTGATCCCAGATAAATAGAGTCAGTTATAGGAGCATGAGAAAGAAACAAAAAGTCAATAAAATTTAGAGAGTACCTGAAGCTGAGCGCAAGGCAGTCGCTCGTTTGCTCATAGTGCTGGAGCATATGCTTGTTCACAAATCGGCTGCAGAGCACTTCCTTGCAACACAGACATAACCAGTTCTCGCTCGGGTGATGACACCTAGGACAGCAAAGGAAGATCAAGGATAACATGTCCCTATTTCAGAATAACAAAGTGCAGTTCTACTTATTCTAACGGTAAATTTCATCTGCAATCACTGAACTTTAGTGATTTGAACAGGCCATTTAATTTGATTTCAATCGCCTAATGCCATACACTTTTGTTTCTTTGAAATTATAGTGCAATCAGAATCCGGCCAATCTTTTTAGTGAATTGATGAAATGACAGACACAGCCAATGTTTTAAACGAGACATCAGCATTTTGCAGGAAAATTAACCAGATTTTCAGTCAAAGTGCACTATTTGTCAAAAAAAAAAAAGGGTTTAATGCATTGGATGATCCAAATCAAAGTTTAGTAGCCTAATAACAAAATCTAATAAGTTCAAGTTCAATGACCATAGACGAAATTTATTCCCACTCTAAACTCCAACCAGCTTATTAAAGTAAAGATACAATATGAGGCCTCAATCAAGCACTAGTTATGTCCAGCGTGGATCATGTAAAATTCTATCACGAAAGGACTACATCTCTTTCACCAAGAGAATTTTGGATAATTAGAAAACAAATGTCTACATATAGCATAGCATGCTCGAGGTACTGGAGGATAAAGAAACACCGAAGGTTGCCGAGAAAAGATCGTTGCAAGTCTCTACTAGTATAGCTTTGGGAAGATAGCCGTAAAGTCAATGAGACAGCAAACAAAGTATACATATTAGGCTGCAAGCTCATGTCAGTTGTCAACTGATGACAAAGAATCTTAGGTGAGACCTCATGCATTCACTTCCAAACTCCAAATTGCATATTGGTGGATGTGAAATTTACTGACCCAGCGAAATGAAATAAAATGGAGTGGACCTTGGCTCTCTTAAATGTAAGAGCCTACCAGCAGAGATCTTGGTTTCCTCCACATCTTATTAATTAAAATTGTCAGATATTTTACAAGTTTCTAGCATGGTAAATTATGACTCGACTGCCCAGTTACAGGTGAAGTTGTGAACCAAATTTATGACCAAGTCCAGCAAATGAAGTGGATCTAGTCTGCTAACAGCTTGCCAAGAACATTGATATCACCGGCTCTTTCCTGTGGAGGTTTTATGAAGGTTTTGCATGAGTGTGGGTCCTCTAATGTTAAGAACTTGCAATTTGGAGTAAGTTCTGATGAAAACAGATGAGTCACATTGGAGCTGGACCTGCAATCCCATTCTATAGCTCTTGAAGAGGGGCTCCCATAACTCAGCCAAATTAAATGTTGCACTTAAAAGGCAATCACACTCTCTAGATTGAGTCTATAGAAGCAGCCCTTTAAAGCAAAATTCAGGGTTCGGTACAGCTCACTTTGGATCATATCCTCTTTAAAGCATGCCTTATCCGTCAGTGCAACTTGATTCTCCCTTTAAGATGCTAAAAGCTCCTTTTATCTTTAGCAGATTAATAAACAAGAATATGGGAGCCAAGCCAAATGCCATCATTTGAAGGGGGCGAAGAAGATGAGTCTACTTGACCCTTTCAAAACAAAGATGGGAAAATGGAGGTGCTGGAAGATTTAGATAGAAGACTAAAGTAAGAGGTTGTCATCGCTACATAAAACCCCGTTTTCTACTAACTTCGTGCAATCAGGTCACGTCCACCCCAGTTAAAAGGAACAGGAAAAAAAAATCTCCCTTCTCATGAGTTCTTGAACACGGAGAATTTACAGTACTTTCTCCTTCAGTGTGGCTGAAACTACACAGCTAACATTTTTCCTCCTGCCAAAGGGTTCATCAATATTTTCCAATTGAGCTAATTCCAGCCAACAGAAGAATCAATTTCACTTAAATCTCCATCACCAATACGCAATCCGATCTCGACCTTCTTTCTTGCATTTGGAATCAAATGCCCGCAACAACCAAAAACATAGAGTACACGAAAGGCGAAACCGAACCCACCATTCGAAGGGGCCAAAAGTCCATACTAAGGCATCAATCAAAGCAAGCAAGATCGTAGACCAACCTATTGCAGGGCGTGTCAGGGGCCGGAATGTGAATGAGATCGGAGCACAGAGAGGCCAAGTGATCACACCACGTTCGAGCTTCAACCCACCCGGACTCGGCGCCATACAGCAACTCATCCTCGCCTTCTTCGGTCGGGCGGTCCTGAGAGAAACGAGTTGGAAATTGAAACCATGACCATGATCACGATCTGATGCCAAAGATGACCCACAAGAAGTCCCCCTTTAGAATTCAGGGTTTAGAGCGAAAGAGAGGAGAGAGGGAAGACAGCAAAATGGAAACTTGGGATAGGAATCGAAATGGGTCGAGCGCGAGTTTACCGAAACAGCGAAGGAAGACGAAGCGGGAGCTTTGTCCGCCATTTGTGACCGGCTGTGTACCTCTGCAGAGTCGAGTTTGAGCTTTCTTCTCCAGGCCCTCCACCTCCGGCTTCCTGAGCTGATGAAAAGAATATTGAAATTGGTCGGTGCCTTTGTTCATAAAATTAAGAGTTAGTAAAATGAAAAATCCCCAAATTAATATACACGTGATAATTTTTTCTTAATTAATTTTTGACCATAAAAAATTACAATAAATTTATCATAAATTAATTTTTAATTATAAAAAATTTTATACTAGTATATTTGTGACAAGTTGAGGAGCAAATGGTGTCCCCTTCTTGTACCATTGAATCCACATATATCGGTGGAGGACCAAGAAATTACTCAACGTAGACAGAAAGACCCTATGAAGCTTGACTACTCTCTAGGATTAGCTTTGGGCCTTTCCTTACGTAGGTTAGGTTGAAGGTGAAGAAGGCCTCCTTTTAAGAGCCCAAGCCATCAATGAGATATCACTTTAGAAGAGTTAGAATGCTAACTTTGTATCAGGACTTACGAGCCGAGGGATAGTCTTAAGTAGATAGTTTCTATGGGGTGTAGGCCTCCAAAAGGTAATGGAGGCATGCAAAGTTTCCTCGGACCAGACTGGACGGAGATAAACAAAAAAGTGACTAAAGGGGAAAAGAGCCCTTTCAATGTTCTTTGATGTCAAAAAGGCATCATCAATTGTGTGAAAGATCAAAACAAATAGAAAAAAGCCAGCTATCGAAATTTGAAATTAATATTATGAAAAATCACTAACTAATATTTGTGATAAATAGAGAATAAAACCCTAAATCAATACATCTATCAACCATTATATGTCTTCAAATTTGACAATTTCATAATGAAATTTAACAGAAACTAATAGAGGGTAAATTTATCATAAGTATATCAATTTGGAATTTTTCGTAATATTAACCATTAAATGGTACTTGATAAAAAAAGAGAGAGAATTTGATAAGAATATAATGAGACAATAATACAAAATTTTAAGCCCACTTTTAAACCTATAGATATTATTTATATTTCGAATAATCCCTTGAAAAGCAAAAAAGATAAAGAAAAAAAAGAAAACAGCATTTCAAAACATTTCGGACAAAATTGCCACTGATGTTGCTGTTGAGATAAGCACGTGAGTCGAAGGTACAAGCCAATGGAAAAAAATTTGGCTTGCCAATGAGCTCAAGAAATTTGAGACAAAAGTCCACTCTGGAAAACCTTTTAAGAAAATAGTTTCACTTTATACTTTTATTTGAAAATTTCCCCTTAAGTTATTTATTCAAAGTCTAAATTTAATCGAGTTTGATGCTACTTTATGAGTCATTAACAATACAACTTTTACATGTATCTTTCTTTTTTCAGGTTGGTTACATATAACCAAAGAGAGAACCAAGACATACCCTGAAAATAGGATGTTGAGATTGAGGCTCTTAAATTGTTCCTTCCAATATCGAAGGAATCATCACCGTAAGGCATAGAGGTGAGACACTTATCAGATCATAGAAACCTATTTTTTTGGCATGGTGATTTGGATTCAGTGATAAATTCAGAAGTTTTCTTGGGCTCGCTTATCTACCCTAATGAATATATTTATTGATATGGATATCTTGTAACTTGTTTTAAGATCAAGGTTGAGCTCTGCTAGAATTGAAATTGGTAAATTTAAAGAGTTGATAGACAAATAAAGTTGGTAACTCAATAGAATAGTTAATAAATTAAGAAAAAAAAGCAAATAAGTGTTGGTAAGTAAGTCAACTAATTGGTAATTCAATTGTAGAAAAGGTTAGATGTCAAATAAATATTGATAATCCATATTATAGTTAATAAACTTAGGATCAATATCACAAAAAGCCTAAACTGGTATACAAGTGATAAATTTATCCCAAATTAAATTTTAAGTTAACAAAAACTTTAAATTGGTATACTTATAATAAATTATCACAAACTAATTATTGGGTTTCTAAAGACCTTAAATTGATATACCTATAACAAATTAATCTCAAACTGATACTGATTTCCATGGGTACTTGCCAAGTCGATTGAATTATTGTAATGTGTCATCCAGTATAGTGATTTCACGATAAAATTTGATTAGGGTAAATATGTCACTAGTGTATTAATTTGAAGTTTTTGGTGATTTACAAATTAGTTTGAGGTAAAAATGTATCATTTGAGGTTTTTTGGAACCCAAAAATTATTACTAATTTTGGGTTTCTATAATATTAAGGTATAAACTTAAGATGTTGATAAGACAGATAAATAAAAGTTGATAAATGATAAGATAAGCCTTTTTTTTTTATTTAAATAAAGATAAGATGAATGTGAATTTTAGAAAACCAAATAGACATGGATAACTAACTCAACAAGGAGTTGATAAGGCAAAATTAATTAATAACTTAATTAGACAAAGTTGGTAATCAATTTATTTATGGTTGGAAATTTCTGAAAATAGCTGATATATTAAAAAAATTTGGCAACCAAGGCAGATGAAAGTAGAAACTCAATAAAAAAGTTAGTAAAAAAATAAATGCTGGTAAAATGAGAGTTGAAAATTCAAAACTAGTTGGTAACTTAATCAGAAAAAAATGAAAAAAATCACACAAATAAAGTTTTGTAGTTTTATGTAGTTGTTGGTTAAAAAAGATAAATAAAATTTTATAAAAGAAAGGATAATTTTTTTAATAGAGATACAAGATATAGATAATTCTAGAAAAACAAACAAAACATTGGTAATTGATTCAAATAAGAGTTAGTAATGCAAAACTTATTGGTAACTTAATAGGATAAAAGATTGGTAATTTAAAATTATGTTGGTAAACATAATGGGCTAATAAGCAAGACAAATAAAAGTTAATGATCACCCTTATTAAGGTTAGTAATTCCAGAAAAAAATATGTATGAAAAATTTAACAGATTGGTAAGTGTGGCAAATAAAAACAAAAACTCTATCAAAAATCTACTAGCACAAAAAAAATCATCCTTTCCAAAACAAAACAATAGAACCGTCCGTCCCAAGAACATCATTATCTTCCAAGTTTATCATCACATCCTGGGCAAACGAAGAGTGCTGAACGATAATCGCCAATCGTGTATTCTTTGGAAATTCTAAAATTAATAATTACAAAGTTCCCAATTATTTAAAGTAGATAAAGATTACAATTTTCCTTTCTTGTGGTCCTCAGGCCTTTACAGCGTAAGTATTGAACTTTCTATTAGCCAAAAGCTCTAATTATAACATAATCAAACATGTACGTTAGCCACTCACTTCAGAAAGTAATGTCTTAAAATAGGTTATTAGTGATTCCACGTGATTTCTTACTATGTTGTCAAGTAAGTTAATTGTGTTCGAAGAACGGTACTTTATACTTTTTCATTTGCCTCCCTGTTTTTTTTTTATAAATTTCACGCTTCGAGTATATGCAAACATGCCGATAACAATATAAAAAAATTATATATTAATATCTAATTACCGAAAAGGCACAAACTTATGACTGTGGTCCAATTCTGGTATGAACTTTCCATGGTACTGAAAAATAGCAGTACTAGCACACTATAGTTACCATCCCTTTTCAACATTAGATAGCTGAAGTGTCATTGGACCATTGTTAGTTTTGGCCCTTAAATAGAAGTTAGTGCTTCTTCTTTTTTCACATATTAAAGTTTGGGCCAGGATTGGTGCAAACCCATAATCAAATTTGTGCCAGGGAGTTAATGATAAAATTTATCAAAGCTGTAGCTCCTTGAATCTACTTACTGGGGGGTCAATTGCCAGTAGCGCCTCATTTTATAGGATCTTCCCAATCTAAGCTCAATAATCTATGAGATCGAGAAATTATGATTATTAACTTAAATGTCACATTAAAGTCACCACCAATCAATTTAGATAGATATAAATTTATTGGACATCTAAAGGGCCATGTATATTAATGTGAGAGTGTACGTATGAAGGACTAGCAAATCAAGAACTTGACTTTTTAGGTTTAGGGATCGTTGCACATGGGACAAATTAGTAATTCACGATGCCCTTTTAGTACAATAACACTATTTTTAGTCAAGTCATGAAACTTTCATCAATGTTAGAATGGTGACATCTTGTAAATGGATGCAGAGAATGCACTTCTCCACAATTTTCTCTCTGAACCTGTTTACATGGAGCAACCTCTAGGATTCAAATGTTTACAACCAACCTATTTATTGGTCAAGACTCATTTGGATCATTCTCCTTCTCATACTATTTCTCTCCAGGCCTGTCAAGCCTGCTTTCTTCGATGAGGGCAGAAGAATATCTCGTTAAATGACTATTTTGAGTTGCATGAGTAATTCTCCATGAAAGATGTTGGCTCCCTTATTTACTTCTTGGGGATAGAGGTTCAAAAATTCTATGAAGACCTTCATCTCACTTAAAGAAGATATGCCTTGCATTGGAAGGGCTCAAATAGGCAATCGAGCTCATCAAAGCTCAAGATGGCAACACCACATCCTCCAGGTCATAATGCCATCTATTTCCATGATTCTCATCTTTAAAGGAGTATAGTGTGGATTGTGTATGCCAACACATGCAAAGGCCTACAAACCACCATTTTCAGCTAGTTAAAAGAACTAGAGCTAGTGTGGAGACTGAGGATCATATTGGACTTTATTTGAATGATCCATCGATACTACTTTGTGATAGTATGTTAACACTTCATCTCATGATCAATCTCGGTTTTTATGCATGCACCAGGCATATTAAGATTGATTATCGCTTCATTCAAAGAAAAAATAGGTCTTGTTCTTGGTTCCCTTGTCACTTGTTATAATGGCCATATTCTCACCAAGCTGTTAGCAGGAGACGCTTTTACTAAGCATCTATCAAACTATGTCTATGGACATTTCGGATAGTTCCAGGGTTTGTCAAAGGATGGAAGATGTTGAGATGAATGAGGTTTCAGTCAAGCAATGACATCCAAGATGTTGAGATGAATGATTCAGATGAGGACAAGATAGACCAAAGAGGAAATATGCATGATTCTTGCCCTGACATCTTCTTCTTTTTTGTATATTTATTTTAGTTGTTGCCTGTTCAGTTGCTTTCCTTTTATAAATACAACATTCTTGTACATTTGTAGGAGAAAAAACAATGCAATTGTTTTCAAGTTTTACTCTAAACTCAATTTTGTTTTATAAGGAGCGATCCCACAATTGTTGCTTGAAATTCAAAATCGACCTTGGTTTTCTTTTAAAAGCGTTCTTCTGCTTTTTTTAATATGTTCCACCATTAATCCTTCTGTTATACTCTTTTATTGTTGAAATGAACCGTTTGAGTACACGTGTCATGTTATACTACACTCAATTTTATGTAGTGCCACATAGTTGCCAAATCTTCAAACATAAAAAAAAAGTTAAAAAGCGAAACAAAACCCTAACCCTAGATCACCCACATTCATACTATTCCCACCATTGGCCATCGCCCTTACAGCCTTGGACCACCTCAGTGACATTGATCACGCTTATCACCGCCGTCCCGCTCAGATCTGGTGAACATGGCCGTGAGGTTGAGCAGGCAAGTAGCCATGTACATCACAAGGGTGAGCACGTCGCGGACATGGACGAATCAATTTCGACAAACGAGCATGTACGGACGCCATGAACTTGATTTCGTGCGGCCATGATGGTCATGAACTCAAGCTAGAGCCGAGCAAGTCATAGTTATGGATGCTGTGAGCTCAAGCGATCAATGACCATGGATGCTGCAAGTTCAAACTGGAGTGAATCACAACCATGGATGCCACGAGCTCGAGCAGTGAGCGGCCATGGACGCTCTAAAATTAAGATCCACCGGTCATGGCTGCTAGGAGAGACAGAGAGATGCAAAGAGGAGAGGCCAGTTTTTCATATTAAAAATTTCCAAATCATTTAATAGTTAACAGCATCAAGTTCAGGTCAGTAATTTCCATCATCAAAACGATTCAGGGATGGTCGGGAACACGTTTTGAGAAGTAGAGTGAAGGTTCTGAACTTAAGACCATTTCACCCAAGTGAAGCTATTGTAACAGTCATCTTGTAGTTCTTTTGAACTTAACTATTTCTTTTTTACATGTTATCAGAAGTTATTGAACTCATTCTCTCCTATTTTCAAGACAATGCAGTAATGAATGCACTATGAGCGTTAGATAGAGAGAGAATTTCCTTGATGATAGAAGGGACTAATTTATATTGCATTTTTGAAATATTGGAATAAATCTATATTTATGTCCTTGTAGATACTGTTGGTAGGGAATCAATCAAGGAAGAACAATGGAATCAGATTTTGAGGTGTGATAATACTATTTTTACAGAATTATTTACCCCAACGTTATTATTGGTTTTGACAAAAATCCTCTGGAATGCAACAAAATCTCAATAAGAATACCATATAGTAATTTTGGTATATCTTTAGGATCTCTAAAAAAAAAACCATTGAAACTATGACTATATATATCTTTTAGAACAAAAGAAAAAGGGAAGTTCAAAATATTGAATAGAAATATTGAATAAATATATTTAAACAGAGATAATCTTCAAAATTGAAGAAGTTATGTCTAAATAAATACAACCTTTAAGAACACCTAATAACCGTTAGGAAAAAATAAAAAATCGAAATTAAATAATTAAAAAATAACCAGCACTCTATTATGAATAGTCACAGTTTCAATATAAAATGATGGTTATTTTATAATTATAAATTTTAATTTTAATAAATAAAACATAATGATTGTTGATTAGTGTCAAATTCTGTACACGTGCGTATTCACATAATCACCTCTTAGTTTGTTATAAATTGTACTGACTTCATTAGGAATCAAGTATAGGATTGAGCTCCTTAGGTTTTAAGTTAAATTTATGAAAGTGTCGCGTTGCAAGTTGATGCAACTATGTCTTGAGTGATGATGCTAATTCTGATTTTTATTTAGCGTCCATTTTTCAGTTCCCCCTAAAGCAAAGTTGGAATATTCCACATCCTTGTGGGAGAGGCAACGTGGCGTGAAGACGATGTCAGAATACAGGAATTTTAAGAAGCTTAATGAAACGCGTGGGGGCAAGGGATTATCAGGCCAAGTCTGTTCAATCAAAAGCAGGTCATCCACGCAAAAGATTAGGAATTTACGAAAAATTATTCCTTATGATTGCATCAAGCAGAAACTTGTCTCATTTTTCTTGTGGTGCAAAAAACCAATTGGTTTTGCAACTCGACCGATTCGTTGGGATTAAAAGAGGAATACAGCTACCATAATTTGACTGCACATTTAAACTTCAAAAATTATGAAACTCGTTGTATTATAACATGTGGCATACCAATTTCCGGTCCCATTGATCCTACAAATTAGAGAATTGGATTTAATGTCATTGCTTCTTTTCTAGGAAAAGAAGTTCGAACCCTGTTATTATTAAGTATAGTTATGATATTTTCGGTCTAAAAACTCAGTTTATAAACCGAACAAAATAGAAATATGATAGTCTAGCTCGGTCTAACTTTTCCCATGTCCAACTAAATCGCCAACCTATTGGTTTTTCTGTAAGTTATGTTGTCATGTTTTCTGAATTGGAGACCTATGTGTAAGTTGGAGTTTCAGCGAGTTGTTACATTGAAAGTTTATGTGGCTGTATCATTAAACAATGGTTTGAGCCCTCGACCAATTCAAGTTTAACTAAGTTAAACACACGAATGGAAACCAAGATCATTAAATAAAAGAAGTGGAGAAAGGACAAATTCAGTTCCATTCCATATCAAACCTTTATTTTGTTCAATTTGGTTTCGAATTTTTCCAAACTGTATTATCTAAGATCAATCTGATGTTCCATCAAAACCAGATAAAAATGCTACGAAAAGAACATTATCATGTCTACTTGTATTTGAGTAAAAGCGAAGTTTTATTGATAAATTCATTTTGATAAAACTCCGTTCCTAGCAAGTTAAATCTCAAAAAATTATCAAGATTTTTCTTATAAAAGGTCTTTATCAATTTCTCAAAGGATCGATCTTCGCAGTGACACGTCATAGCCAAATGCGTTGTGTTGTTAATTTTTGTTCTAATGTCGACAACATAAACGTCGTTTTTATTGAAAGTTTGATTTGATACGACACTTTGTACAAAAATTAAAAACATCGCAAAAGTCTAAAACTTTATAAGAAGCAAATTAATAACCGAAAATGCCGGTTCTTCCTTTTCCTGCCCATTACGTCCCTCCAAAGTTTCCGTTCATGAGCTCGAGCTAGACTGGATTACATTAAGGGACGCAGTGAGCACGAGTGACGAGTGACCATGGAGGCCGTGAGCCCGAGCCCGAGCTTGAGCTCAAGCCAGTGTGGATGGAGTGAGCTCGAGCCTGCGCAAATCACAGCTGTGGACGCTGTGAGCTGGAGTGACCAACGACCATGGATGCTGCAAGTTTGAACCCGAGCAAGTCATGGCCATGGACATCGCGAGCCCCAGCGACCATGGACGCCACGAGCTCAAGCAGTGAGCGGCCATGGACGCTCTAAGCCTAAGCTCCACCGGTCATGGCTGCTAGGAGGGACAAAGGGAGGGGGAGAGAGAGAGAGAGATACAAAGAGGAGAGCTCAGTTTTTCCTCTTTAAAAAATTCCATATCATTTAATAGCTAACAGCATCAAGGACGGTCGGCCACACGTTCTGAGAAGTAGAGTGAAGGTTCTGAGCTAAAGGCCATTTCACCTAAGTGAAGCTATTGCAACAGTCATCTTGTAGTTCTTCAAAATTTATCTATTTCTTTTTCACAAATTATCAAAAGTTATTATTGAACTTATTTCTCTTCTAGTTTCAAGATAATGCATACACTATGCTCGTCGAATAAATAAAGAATTTCATTGATTGGTTTAAGGGACTAATTTATATTGCACTTTTGAAATGTTGGAATAAATCTATATTTATATTCTTCTTGGAGATGGAACACTACATCAATTGCTTTGACTTCATTAGGAAACAACCACTGAAATGAGCCCTTCGGCTTTAAGTTGAATACATGAAAGTGTCGTGTTGGAAGGTCTTATAAGGGAAAATGACATAAATTGTCTTTAAATTTTGGCTCAATATGCAATGTAGTCCCTAAAATTTTAATATATTCAATGTGGCCCTTGAATTTTAACTCAATTTGTCATATGGTTTGCATTTTTATTTTGTTCAATGTAATTCTTAAACTTTTAGCATGTCCAATTTAATGCATGAACTATATAAAAATATTCAATGTTGTTTATGATCTTGAATTAGTGAAAGTAATAAATTGAATATATTTATGTAGTTCAAGGGCAACATTAAATATTTATCAAAAATTCAGGAATGACATTGAATAAATTAAAAATTCAGGAACTACATTAAACATTGGGTTAAATTTCAATGACCATATTAAATAAATTAAAAGTTCATGAAACACATTATGTATTAGGCCAAAATTCATGGATTATTTTTGTTATTATCCCTTGACATAAATATTCTAAGTGATGATGCTAATTCTCATTTTTCTTTTGCGTCTATTTTTCAGTTCCCCCTAAAGTAAGTTAGAGTTTTGCACATCCTTGCGGCAGAGGCAATGTGGCGTGAAGAAGAGATGAGAATGCAGGAATCTTGAGAAGCTTAATGGAACGCGTAGGGGGCAAGGGATGTATTCATCGAAAGCGATTGAAACAGAAGTGGGATCTTTTAGGAGGAACATTGATTAGATCTTTGTCGACATCGAAAGGCAATTTGTACTTTCACATTGACTTGTACACATCCAACATTGTTCTACTCATTAAGCCCTTCTCATGTCGATCCCTAGTCCTCCTTAGTCATATGATTTGGAGAGCGAGTGAGATGATGTCTCTCTTTTGGTGTAGCGATCTAGGATGATATCGGTATCATGGATTGACTTTTGAATTGTTAGGCTAAGTATGTTTATCTTAAAAGCAGGTCATTCACACGGAAGATTAGGGAAATACGAAAAATTATATTTCATGATTGCACCAAGCAGGAACTTGTGATCTTATTTTTATTGAGGCACAAAAAAAAAAATCAATCGGTTTCACAACTCAACCAATTTGTTGGGATTAAAGAGAGCAAGAGACTACAATAATTCGATTGCGCATTCAAACTTCAAAAGTAATGAAAGTCCTTGTATTTTAACATGCGGTATACCGATTTTCAGTCCCATTGATTCTACAAATTAGGGAATGGATTTACGGTCGTTGCTTCTTCTCAGAAAAAGAAATTCATGACCTGTTATTTTTAAATTTAGTTATGATATTTTTGGTCTAAAAATTCATTATATAAACTGAATAAAATTGAAATATGATAGTCTAGCTTGGCCTACCTTTTCTTATGTCTAACTAAACTACCAACCTAACTGTTTTTCTATAAATTATGTTGTTATGTTTTCCGAATTGGAGACCTATGTGTAAGTTTGAGTTTCGACATATTTTTCCATTGAAACTTCATTGTATTATATGACTGAATCATTAGATAATGGCTTGGGCCCTCAACTAATTCAAGTTAACTAAGTTAAACACACGATGAAAATCAAGGACATTAAATAAAAGAAATGGAAATAACAATAACCATTTCACATCAAACCTTTATTTTGTTCAATTCAATTTCGAATTTTTCAAATCGCATTATCTTTGATTAGTTCGATTTTACATCAAAACCAGATAGAAGTGCTATGAAAAAAACATTGCCTCATGTTTGCTTGTCATTGAATAAAAATAAAAAGCTCATGAGTTAAATTATGGAAATTTATCTCAAAGCAAGTCTCTATCGATTTTCTCAAGGATCGATCTTTCGCATATCTTTTCTAGTAACACATGGTGCCCAAATGCAATACTAAATTAATTTTTGTTCTAATACTGTACAACCTAAATGTCGTTTTTATCAAAAGTTTGATTTGATATGACACTTGTACAAAAACCATCCACGAAACTTAACTACTTTATGGAAAGCAATTTAAAGACCGAAAATGCCGGTCTTCCCTTTTGCCTGCCCATTACGTCCCTCCAAAGTTTCCCCCAAGGAAGAGAAAGTAACCCCCCACCCCAAAAAGTTCCCACTCCACCTCTCTCTGTGACCCCAACTGGCACTCTGATGCCTGCTCCTCCCCAACTGTTTTCCATGGAGGCATAGCTCCAAAAGATGGGTAAGATGGGGAAGATGGGAAAGGAGCAGTTCTTGAATTTGCAGGCTTTTCTTGCTCTTTAGCAATGGTGGCAGCAGCAGCTTGGTGCCTGCCCACCATGAGAAGTAGAAGAAGAAGATTCATCATTGCCCAGCATAGTGTTTCTCTCTCTGTCTCTCTCTGTGTACCGAAAGCAATGTGATGCTGAGGGGAGATTCTTGAGCTTTCTGTGTCTCTGCCCCCTCCTTATAATGGCGGTGGTGGCTGCCATTTCTGACCCACCAAGCCCCAGCAACCTTGCCAGCAACCCACCACTGGCATCGTCACCATCTTCGTCTTCTTCGTCTCGGGCGCCTGCAAAATCCTCTCTTTCGCGCGGCGAGAGGGATAGCGGCAATGGCGGCCTCAATTCCCGAAGACCCAAATCGAGGCCCGTCTCTTCCAGATACCTCTCCCCTTCCCCTTCGGCTACGGCACCCTCGACGCCGGCCGCGACGCCGCCGGCTGCTTCGGGTTCTCGCCGATTCGCGTCTCCGGTCCTCTCGCGACCCGCGAATTCAACGCCGCCCCCGGCTTCCCCGGCTCCGAAACGGTCTCAGTCGGTGGACCGAAGGCGGCCCGCGACGCCGAAAGGCCGAGCCCGAGGCCGAGTTCGCCGGCCCGTCAGGGCAATGCGGCCGAAGTTTCTGCGGCGGCGAAGATGCTGATGGCCTCGAAGAGGAGTTTGTCCGTGTCGTTTCAAGGCGAAGCGTTTTCGGTACCGGTGAACAAGGCCAAGGAGGTTCCGGCGAGGAAAGCGACCCCAGAGAGGAGGAAGGCGACTCCGGTGAGAGATCGGGATGGAGATCAAGTGGAGAATTCGAGGCCAGGGGATCAGCACCGGTGGCCGGCGAGGATCCGGCAAGGGAATTTGGTTTCGAATGCCAATTCCTTGACGCGGAGCTTGGATTCTTCGAGCGGGGCTGAGGTTAGGAAGAAGTTGGGTGGGTTTGGATCTGGGAATGTGCTCAAAGCAATGCAGCAATCAATGATTGTGGAGAGTCGAAGGTCGTCGTTTGATGGGAGATTAAGCTTGGATATGGGCAATGCAGATAAGATGTCTCCTAAAAAGTCAGATGGGAATTCAGTGAGATACACATCGGCTTTTTTCTGTGACGGTAATTCTGATACTGATAGTGTGTCCTCTAGTGACGCTTCTGGTCTGCAAGAGTGTGGCGTTGGTGGTATTGCCAAGCTGAAGAATGGTCCCCGCGGGATTGTTGTGTCAGCGAGGTTTTGGCAGGAGACTAACAGCAGGTTGAGGCGTTTGCAAGATCCCGGCTCACCATTATCGAGTCCTGGGTTGAGAACAGTATCCTCTGACAAGTCTCTGCAGTCAAAGCGACTTAGTGTTGATAACTGCATTTGACATCGAGGACAATGGCCTCTCCCATTAGAGGGGCTACAAGGCCTGCCTCACCGAGTAAAGTATGGACTTCATCGTCGCCATCCCCATCAAAAAGGATGTCCAGTCCTTCTCGGGTTAGACCGGGTTCTGGCAGCTTGACTAGTAGTTCTAATTTTAATTCTTCAATTCTAAGTTTCTCTCTGGACATTCGGAGAGGAAAGATGGGGGAGGATCGTGTTGTCGATGCACATATGCTTAGGCTTCTGTATAACCGTTACTTGCAGTGGCGGTTTGTGAATGCAAGGGTTGATTCTAACTCTGTGGTACAGAGAAGAAATGCTGAGGTAAGTGAATGATATTTATGCACATCCAGTAGTTTACTTCATAAGTGAGTTTGGCTTTTGCTCATTCAATGTGAGAAATAATTCTGCTCAATGTATTATCTTGTTTGCATGAGTGGATTGCCAATGCATGTGACTGAAGTTTGGGTAGCACCTTCTTGGAAAATATACGAGCTTGCATAAAACAAACCATAAATGTGTTTAAGGTCCTATAATAGGAATGAACTGTACGGTATAGCCTGTCAATGGCTGTGAAATTTTTCTTGTGGCCCAGTCCGATCGCCCTCATGTGGAAGCAGATTTTTTACTTTTCTAATTGAGGTTTGGATTGGCTTGTGGACATGTTGTACAGTAAAATGTTTAATTGTTATAATTTTTTGGCCAAGAAAACTACATGTTGATTATTGTAATTGGATATCTGGACGGTGGGGGTGGGAATAGATAAACGACAGACAGAAGATTGCTGAACTTTGGGGAATTCTCTGAATTGTGAGAAATGGAGATTTGTCTTTTAATTTGTTCTTAGTATGGTGTATGGTCACTACAGATTTCATTATTTATTGCTGGTGACAAGCAGCATATCAACTTATAGAGTCGTTTTCCAATTTTATTTTTTTTATTTTTTTCATTTTTTATCTTTTCATCTTTTACCAATGAAGTTCTCTTGGAACACTTTACACTTTGAAATGGCCAGCTTTTTTGAAATTATGCTCTGAAATAGATGAACAAACTGAAAGTTTGAAGATAGAACTTTAGATACTTCTCAAAGAAAATATTATCAGTATGAAATCCACAAGAAGTAAAGTCATCAGCCTCAGATGAAAAGCTTACCACTCTCCTTCTCTCCCCCCCTTTTTTTCCCCAAAAAGAAAAGGGGGAGGGGGGGGGTGGTTTCCGGGATTGTCATGAGCATATTCTTCTAGCTTCTAAAGTTTACTCCCCAGCTTCTCAATGAGTTTCTAGTTTGCGTCTGCCTTCAAGTTTCTAAAAAATGGCTGGTAATCACCTGACTGTAAGGTATGAATGAAGATGCTTGATATGTCAAGCAGTGAAAAGATTTAATACTGATAGTTGTCAATATTTGCATACCAAATCTGACGACTTGTATATCAATATATTATAGTCAAGAGGGCGACACCAGTGATGACTTTTTGGATGTCTAGCAAATTCGTTTTGTGACATGTAAGTTGTTTGGAAGTTTCTGATTTACAAAAGGAAGGTTACTTTTGGAGATCAGCAATGTCATAGAACGTACTGATTACAAGTAGAATTTGTTGCAGATGCAGTGTGTTTAAACCATCTTCAATGAGCTCTCTTGGCACCTAATTATTGAATTTAATTTATTGAATAAATGGGGATCGAGGAAGATATGCATGTGTTAAGAATGTATGCAGGCTAATTCTTGTATTTTTGGGACTCAAGTCATGTACATCGTGGGTTAAAGGGAGCATTGCGTGAGTCTGAGGGGAATTTCGGATCCTCAGTACATGTCAGCTCAATTTCTCTTTCCCCTTTCTGCCCATATGCTGTATGTAAATCAAGCTGTCATTATACAATTACATTCTACACCGAGTACAAGAGCTTGCTCTCTTTCAATATTACACTCTTACAAACAGTGCATGAACTGAAAACGGGCAAATAATCTATCTTGACTGATTTTCCTACTGTACATGGAAAACTCAATGGACTAAGTTTTGCCAGATAAATGGTTTGACAAACTTACCTTTTAATAGCTCTGCTGATATCAATACTAGGAAAGGAAACCGATTATCTTTTTTTTTTTTTATGTGAAGTGCAAGCAAGTCAACAAATCAAGAAGGAGAATCAATTCGAATTGTTTTTCTATTCTCAGGATGACAAAGGTGGCTGGAAGGAGCGGCATTGCTCCAACAGTGAACACCTTTTTTATTTTTAGTGTTAGATTTTGGCTGAATCATTGCTTTACCTATAAATTTCCTGACTTTCTTTGGTTTGATTAAAGTTTCAACTATTCTTAGTTCTCACAAACTGGAACGAATCTCTTTCTCACTATCATCTCTCTATTGTGTGTCAAAATGCATTAACTTTGCTAGACTTGGGACAGGATATAAATAGTATTGATGTAGCTTGGTGCTTGTGTACCAGAAAATTATATGGAATTCATGGGTAACCATCTCAGAACTACAACATTCTGTCACACTTAAGAGGATGAAGTTGTTGCTGCTCAGGCAAAAGTTGAAGCTAACATCTATCCTAAAGGGACAAGTAAGAGCCTTATTCTTTTTCCATTTGCTTAGTTTTTCTCAAGTTCTTCTTATAATATGTCGATGATCTGCTCTGCTGCATCCCTTTTCTTTTTCTTGACTTCTCTGAAGCTTCTTGCTGTCTCTGTAATTCAATAATGTTCTAAACTAATGTCTCAAAACTTTTTGGGATCCCTATTTTTGGGCTTCTTTTTTGGGACGAGATTGGTTTGCTTTTCTCCTCTGGCATGGTTCTAGTACATACATATTTCACCTCATTGGTCTTAAGCACAGTCTGCATGGTTCTAGATTAAGTGTGTTTCCCACTATTGTGTCAGTATTCTAAAGCTGAGTCTTCTTAAATGCAGATTTCATATCTTGAAGAGTGGTCTCTCCTTGATAGAGATCATGCCAGTTCTTTGCTAGGGGCAACTGAAGCTCTGAGAGCAAGCACTCTTCGTCTTCCAGTCATTGGGAAGGCAATTGTATGCTCCTGAGCTTTTGTACTCCAGTTATCCTGCAGTTCATCTCCCATTATAAACTCTTTCACTATTTGAAGTTGCTGACTTAGAATTCGTTTTAATAGCAGGCTGACGTACCGAAGCTTAAGGATGCAATGGGTTCAGCAGTTGACGTGATGCAGGCAATGGCATCCTCAATATGTTCTTTTTCATTGAAGGTGAATTTATTTCTGCTTTTTCCCTGCTTGATATCCATTGACTCACTTAAAATTATTGTTCTGCAAACATTTGCACCTGCGTGTGAAGGATTTTTGTGATTTGATTTCCCATTCCAATCCTCCTCCTGCATTCAATTGATTTTTGAATCTGCTATGGCTTTTGTTTTTCTCTCGTCTCTTTTGTTTCATATGCCTCTTATATGCATCTAGTTGAGTTTTCATCTACTTTGGTTTCATCGTGTCCTGAATTAGCAAGTTGCTTTATAAGGAAAAGCAAGAAAAAGGAAGCTGCAATAAAGCAATTCTGCTTATGAGTAAAAAGTTATTCTACTGGAGAGTGGTCAACTAGAAACCTCGCCCCTTTTGAGCTGGGTAGAGCTAGAATATTATCTCCCATGTGTAATATTTAGTTTGTCAACTTAGCTTATATATATGATTGAAATTTTTGCATCTCTTGAACTAAACTCTCTTCTTCCTGATCATGATTGCTCATCATTTCAACTTGGCATCGTTTCATTCTTCTCTTCATCTGCTTTGAACCAACTGCAAACATGCCTCTGGGCATTTTATGCCATCTGGCAGAGAGTATTCAATTTTTTTATCACCAAAAGTCACTGCATCAATTGAAAAGTTTCATCCTGCAACCCACTTCCCTCACTTCCTTTCACTAATTGAACTTTGGACTCCAAAGAAGAAGTGTGGTTTCTTTTAAGAGGTGTAATTTAGAAGAGTGATATTTCTCCCTTATATGCCTTCTGGAGATCACCTTTTTGATACTGTCATTGTGACTTATGTATGCCACAAAACAGAAAGCCCTATTTATGAATGCAAATACCATTCTTCCTGATTGGAACTTATTATTTGAGGGCTATGTTGATCAAATAGTTGTGTGTCTGCGCAGATATAATTCACAGCGGTTGGTGGTAGCAGATTGTCTCTAAAGATTTTTGGGTATCATGTACTTTTGTTGCACTTTACCTTATAAATTTTGAGGTTTTAGTCAATATAAATTGGATATACAACTGGCCTATTCTATGATGAAACTGCTGCAGTGAATCAATTCAGACCTCCGTTTACTTATTTTTCAATTACTTGAAATCTGCAGCACAAAAAAAAATTGCAGAGTTCACTGCGGAGTTCAACTTCGTTTAAAAAAAAAAATTGCAGTCTCTATGGAGACTACAAGACTGGTCTTATGATGGTTAAAAGTAAAGGAAAAGACAAGTGATATTATGACATAACTGGTATGTGGTGCATCCTGAGTATATAAAAACCTGGTTTCATTACTGTGAAGGTTAACTAGTCTTTATTGTTGGGTTTGTGTAAACTCATGCTAGGTTGCCAGACTCCATGATTTGTTGCTTGCATCTGGGTCTTGCAAATTAACTACAAAAGAAAGCGAAGACTATGTAGATTTTATTACTGTGCTTGTCTATGACACCATATTTAATGCTATTGGATGTGCAGGTGGAGGAAATGAACTCGTTGTTGGCTGAACTTGTAAATGTCACAGCAAAGGAGCAGCTTTCCCTGGTACAGTGCAAGGACTTTTTATCCACATTGACTGCTATGCAGGTAAAAATAGCAGATATCTGTTGTTTCCCTTTGAAATACTGCTACTTTAACATACTTATCAATATATTTGTTCCGCCAGGTGAAGGACTGTAGCTTGAGAACACACATATTACAGAAGAATCATCTACCAATGACCTGAACTATGACGGCACATGGTTAGAGCTGATTTATCTGACTACTCATACTCAAAAGCTAACGTTACACTCAAACCCAAGTGCATTTGTTCTTCCACCGAGGGATGCCACCTTGTAGGTGGTAAGATTTTTTTCATTCTTGTTCTGTATTTCCTGTATCTCAATGATAAACGAAAATGGCTTCCTCGTCAGTGGTTTAATGTAAAGAAGAACACTTCCTGTGTTCAGGGTAAAGGGAAAGCATTGTATATATAATGTTTGTTCACATGATAATAGCTAATTATGAAGTTCGTGATCTGATTATACATCATATAATACTTTGTGAGGAGTGCAATTATTGATGGATCGGAGGGAAATCTCGATATTCTGATGGAGGATTTCCCCATCTGATTCTGTAAAGCTGTAGCATGGGTCATTTCTCCAAAACAAATCGAGAACAAATGCAGTATCTGTGTCATTCATAACTCCATTCTACAATTCTAAAGATAAGAATTTTGCAACCGGTGGAGGCATACTGGGCTCCATAATCCCATGGACCAACAGTTATCTCAATCGGTTCTCTGCTCGATGGTCATGTGTATGCAGTTGGTATCTGTAATTAGCCTAAGAAAAAGAGAACTAGACAGTTTCTCTGGGGATCTTTGATTTGCTTTAATTGACTACTTTGAACTTGATCGTGGCGGAATAGATCTGCAATCTTGCGTCTTTTATGGTGCCTGTTTTAGACATATGTTCTTGTCAATAGGGGTGATTGGGTTAAGGGTAGATAGAGTCTAGACCTGGATCTTGTACTCAACCCTATTATAATCGGTTCTCTCTTTTTGGACCATTTACCCTATTTTGGACCCGATCTTGTTTTTCCGGTTTCCGATCCGGGAATAGGGTCTACATTGTTTTCATTAGAACCTGTTTTGCAATTGTCTAATATCCTATACAATTTTGAATTTTACATTAATTCACAAAAAAACAATATCGTAATCCTCCTAACATTATAAGATAAAGCAAAAATATTAATAATGCATAAACATTAGCAATAAATATGGATTTCATATTAGTGTCATTCTCATAAATATTACCGATATGATCTATTGAGTCTGCTCATGTGTATGCGACGAAATTGTTATTAAGAGAACATATTTCTTGAGTTGGACCGAAAATGTTTTAATTATAGTTGAATGTGAGATCATCAAAAAAGAAAAATAATGCATGAACACAGTTTTTTTCAACAATTTTAAAGACAATTCTCCCTTAACTTGATTCGGAAAGAGTTTTCTTTTTTTTAACAATTCTTTAAAGATAGAAAAACTCAAAAGCACTATACAGAAACTATTTTGTTTTTTTTTTAATAGAGTAAAAACCGGGTCCAAAATCGATCCGATTCGGGTGGGTCTTTGCTTAGATCCAGTTCCCGGACCGGTTTCCAAAAATTGGAACTGGTTCCTTGATCAATTTAATGGGAACCAGTTCCCGACCCTATTTTTTAGGTGGTTCAGTCCGGGTTCCGGGTAAATCCGGTCGGGTTGCACACTCCTACTTGTCAAGGGGAGCCTGCTGTCTTCATTCAATGCACTTAAAAAGGATGTATACTGTTTCACCGGAAGTGGTAAGATAAAAGAAAAGCATTTCTTTTCTCTTTTCCTGTTCTTTCTGTCCTTGCTTGTTGGGTAAGAAAAGCTACTAGTGGTTGGAATGTCAGCAGCTAATTACACACATTTTAGTGGGGTGTGATATGATTGTAGTCTCGTTAATCTTACTCTAGTGCTTGAAAAATCAAAGTTGAGTGTACAAATTGCGCAGACAATCTATCTTTCTGGGTTTTGAAGGAAGCCTCACAACATTTCTTTTCATCTGGAGGACTTAATCTCATTCCACAAAATTTTAACATTATTTAGAAGTCTTATAGGAATTTTTGTGAGATTTGGTTATAATTTTGGTAATGTTATGTGAATATTAAAAAATTTTATCCTTAAACCCATATCTTAGTTTTTCCTTTTCCCTTTTTTATTTGCCTTTATTATGTGATAAGAAATTTCTCTTCTTTTTTTTTTTTGGTTCTCATTTTTTTCACGATATAGCAAAAAAAGTTGGCATCACTTTTGTTCTCCTTAATCCTATGTTTGTGAATTAGGGAAAAATTGTCCAAAAAGTCCTAAATATATTATTCAACGGCTAATTTAATCCCTTTTTTTTTTATAGAATTTAATCATTTCAATCAATTTTGATCGGAAATTGTTAGCGTCGATCATCTATGCTGTGTACGGCATCCGCATTAGCGATTTCCGGCCAATTAAATATTTAAGATTAAATTGGTCAAATTTACAAATTTATGATTGAATCAGTCCTTGTACAACAAATTTATGAGATTTTGGACTGTTCTCTCGTGAATTAGGTTAATGACATAGATTCCTTTCGTCACATGTAGTTGGCCCATCCAATTTAATTAGCATTTATCTAACTTATGAGATTAACTGTTAATTTAATGGAATTCAAGGTTTGCATGTATAGGACCAATGACATCATTGTGGATGATGAGATCGGAGCTGCACATGCTTTGATTAGATGCTATGGCAATGAGAGGTCGAGGACGAGAACCATCATTAACATGTCCCACCAATTCTCATTAAAAAAAAAAAAAAATTGTCCCACCAAAGATTTATTTACGGATGTTCCAAAACCTTTATCAAATGAAATTCAAAATTAGTAAACATAAATATCAAAGTTCATTAGTGCATAAAAATCGCAATATTAATCATTGTCTATTCATAGCATGTTTAACATATTCAATTTAGAATATTAACGAATGTCTCAAAGCACTAATTGAATAATCAATAGAGGAAATGTTATAGTTTCCAATGTGGTTTTAATTGTATTTTGTATAATCAAGATATTGAAAATTGAATCATTCCATGTAAATTATATTTTAACAAGTGTCTCAAGATACTCGTTAACACAATACTTGAAATAATTCAATTTTCATAGTGTTAAGTACATGTAACATCATCAGAATAGTCATTTTATTATAAATTGCACAGTTTTCTTAATCCTAACTAAAGCATATCCAAGGGCGCTCTTCTTGTCCAACCATCTGAGCAAATGACCTGCATTATTCAATTCCTTTATATTTCCTAAGTATTATCTGTGTGGGTGAAAGGGGTGCGAATAGGAAACCCGTCACGTGGTTTCTTGAGGAATTTTCAATGATGTTCTATATTTTTCTCAATCCCACGCTTTAGTACTTTTCACCTAACCCAAAATGATTATTATCTTTGGAAAAATATGGAAAAATATATTAAGTAAAGTGGATTCAAAAAGTGAAAAAGTGACAAGGCATGTTGATGCTTTTTTTTTAATTGTCTTGATTTTTTTCTTTTCAATCTAAGCATTATACTTATTACACTCCTAGTTTTTTTTTTGTCGAATCGCTTCAAGTTATAAATATATTATTAAATATTTTCTATTTATTTCTATTTTTTTATATATTGGATGAATTTCAATAGTTCAAAGGTTGTCTTACCTCTTAAATAGGCAGGGGAAAATTGCAAAAAAAAATGCTCAAAGTGCCCTTATTTTCTCAAATAGAGATCCGAAGTTGACATTGTTTCAAATAAGGGTTTAAAATGTCATCACTTTCTTAAATAAAAGTTTGAAGTAGATATTGTTTCAAATAAGAGTATAAAGTGATTATGTTTGTTTCAAATAAGGGTTTAAAGTGTTATCACTTTCTCAAATAAAAGTTTGAAATAGATCTTGTTTCAAATAAGAGTATAAAGTAATTATGTTTATTTCAAATAAGGGTCCAACTTTCTAGCGATCAATGGCATTTTCATCATTTACTATTTTTTTCTTTCCTTTTTTCTGGTTCATCTTCTTCTTCGTTGGCCGACCGGCCACCGGTGAAGCCCAAAGAGAGCTCGGCAAGGGTCACTTTCACCTTGGGGGAGGCTGCCCCTTGCGACTATCCGTGAGCTCGGCGGGGTCGACCTCGTGGATGGTTGTGAGGGGTAGCCTCCCTCAGGGCAAGAGATGACCTTGCTTGTCCCTCACCTGTGGCCGGCGAGGGTGATCGACCCTCACTAGATTTGACGAGGTTGGCCTTGCTTGTGATCAACAAGGGCCGACCTTGTAGATGGCCACTAGGGGTAGCCTCCTTAGGGCAAGAGAGGGCCTCGCCGTCCCTTGTCTATGGTCGACAAAGGTGGCCCTTGTTGGATTGGGTGAGAATGACCCTTGTTGAGCTTTTTGTGGGCATTGCCGATTGCTAGCCGACCACCAATGATGATGAAGAAAATGAACCAAAAGAAAAAAAAAAAAAAAAAAAAAAAGAGGAAAAATGCAAATGACCAAAATGCCTTTGATTGGTTGGAAAATTTAGCTGGCCATGGGCCGGCTAGTGATCAACAAGGTCATGCCCTTATTTGAAACAATCATGGCTGCTTCAAGCCCTTATTTGAAATAATGTCAACTTTAAGCTTTTATTTGAGAAACTGAGGACACTTTAGGTCATTTTTTGGAATTTTCCCTAAGCAGGGTAAAGCATGTTGAGGGTTTTTTTTTATTTTAAATAAAGTGGATTCAAAAAGTGAGGAAGTGAGGGTTTTTTTAATTGTTTTGATTTTTGCTTTTCAATTTAAACACTATACTTATTACACTTCTATTTTTTTGGGTTCGAATCACTCCTAGTTATTAATGTATTATTAAATATTTTCTATTTATTTTTAATTTTTTTATATATTGGATGAATTTCAATAGTTCAAAGGTTTTCTTTCTCTTAAATAAGTAGGGCAAAAATCGGAGAGTGAAAGTTAGAGTAGAAGTAGAGTAGAACTGTTTAAAAAAAAAGATTTCAAAATGTTTTATCACTTTCCTATGTTACACTCTTCAATTGGTATGTTTATACTCCTACCATTTTTATCCTAAAGTTTTTAATGCATGTTGCAACAAATTACTTCGGTTAAGATGAGAAAGGGAATATGAATTGCATTATGTTTAAGCGATACTCGTAGCATAATCATGGGTGATTTTATTTTCAGTTGAAAATTGGGGAAATATAATGTCAATTTCTTTATGGCAATATCTAAATAGTATATGGTCGTGTTACTTGTAAGAGTTAAGGGTTAAAATTTCGATGATATTCTTTTTTATTATGGTGATTTTATATCCAATTACTAATTGGCAATTAGTAAAGGCTAACCAATAAACGATGTAAAAGGTCATTAATGTAACAGGACACTTGAACTAAAAAACTTTCAGTTTGACTCCGTTTATTTTGCGGAAAACATTTTCTTAAGAAATATTTTTTTCATTTTCTAGTGATTGATTCACTTAGAAAAATGAGTCAACAAAAAATGTTTTCTTAATCAATAGAAAACCTATGCTTAAATTTAAGAGATTGATTTCTCTTGAACATATTAGGAATCATTTTTCAAAGTATGACTAGGTATTAATGTTTGACTCAAAACTCTAGGCCTTGAGCACAAAATCCTTGAGGCCTACACCCAGCTCCATCGAGGCCAAGCTTTGGAACCCAATGCATATACTTGGGCCCCTAGCATCCTCGCATAGTTCATTATAGCCAGGCTTGATGCCTCAGCACTCGGGCCGGGTCATAAGGCCAAGCTCGATCCCTAACACTTGGGTCCAAGTCCACAAAGGCCATACCTTTTTCCATTGGTCCATTGAGATTAGGCCCCCAATGCCCACGCTTAGGTCTATTGAGGTCAAACTTGGGATCCTAGTGCATGTACTTAGTTCCCTTACTACCCATGCTCAACTTATTAACACGCAAATAGTTTATGTTTATTTAAGAAAATTAATCAGAATTTTTGTCATTTGACTGAAATATGAAAATGAACTGAAAAATATATTCCATTGTTTAGTATGAAAAATTTGAAAACCTAGATGTTTTTGTAATTGCAACTTTCTCTTTGTTTTTTTTTTAATTATGCATATTACTTACTTCACTTTCCATATAATAAGAAAGTCATAATATACCTATCTTATAATATTTTGATATCTCGCCTTACCTCTAAGTTCAACCAGTAATGATGCTTTATCGTGAACAATACAAGAGATTGTTCGATTTTTACAATCATATACCGAATTGATGGCAAATATGATTTTACTAACATTTGCGATTAGCTTCATATGTCACAGATACAACGCAATAGTACGATTAGTTACAAGTCCTTTTGCACTCTAGCACTATTTATACGAGGGGTTTCCTAAAAGATTAATTTAAACACGGACCGTGCTAGGAGAACGGCGCCGTTGCTTCCCACAGTTACCGATGCAATTTAGACCATTCATTTTGTTTTGTGCATGGTGGGCAATCGGACCATACCGTAAAAGACCATCTCTTTTGCATACGTGTAGTATTTAAAGATACCGACCAAAAAAAAAAGTATTATTTAAAGACACAAATCTACAAATATTCAAGAAAAAGTAATTTGTGGGGTTATTGACTACCGAGTCTTTGGCCGGAGATGGGGCCAACTCCCTAAAAAACCCTAAATTTTAAGTCTAATTCCAAATCTGATCTAAATCTTTTTTTTTTGTTTTAGAAAATTTCCAAACTTTAGGTTCAATTCTAAATCTATCCCAAACTTTTCTTTTATCTTAGAAAAATCATAAACTTTAGGTCTAGTCCTAAATTAGCCCCAAATTTTGTTTTATCTAAAAAAACCACCAACTTTTAAACTATTCTCAAATCTACCCCATGGTCCAGTCCCAACTTAACGTGACATTTCTATATCGACAATAAATACACATTGATAAAATGATATAGAAAATTATCTTCAAACTCAAATTGCTCTAAGATATAAAAATTAGGGATGACAAACCAAGACTTTTGGGTAGAAGGTTAATGAGGGAAAATTTAGGACTAAACTAAAAATTGATGATTTTCTTTTGGACAAAAAAAAAGGGGTAAATTTGGAATTAGACCTAAAGTTTAGGGCTTTTTCAAAGAAGAAAAATAGTTCAGAGTATATTTGGGATTAAACCTAAAGTATAAAGTTTTTCCTAACACAAAAAACATTTGAGGTAGACTTGAGACTAGACCTGAAGTTTGGGATTTTTTTTTAAGACAAATAAAAAGTTCGAGATAGAATTGAAACTAGACTTAAAGTATGGGGTTTTTTAGGGAATTAGCCTGTCGAAATGCGATTCCCAACTAGTACAAGGATCTTGAGGCAATGATGTAAGTGATAGTGTAATTCTTTATGTGGAAATTCAAAATCAAACAATCTTATATTTTCAAGATTTATTCACAATAATAGAGATGAAGACATATTTTTATATATAGCAATAACCTTAAAAATGATAGTTGCTGAAACAGAAGAAATGAAGAAATCTGATTTTTCTCCCTTAACCCACTTTTGTATTAAGGTGTTTTGTCTAATGGAGTATAGAAGACAATCTTTCATTATTTTGAGTGGAGAAAGAACTATATTCTATTTATACAAAATATCAATAGATGTCTTCATTAATGACTTCGATAGGTGTCTTCCATCAAAACATTCTATCTTCTTAAAGAGTCATATCTTTTCATAAAAACTGTAATTTTTTATAAGAATTGCACGTTTTCACAAGAGTTGCATCTCTTCCAAGGAATTGTAACTTCTCATAGTCATCCCACCTTTTCATCTTTATAAGAGTTGAAACTTTTTATAGCCAATATGCTTTTTAGCAAATCATTAATTAATTATATTATGTGAGCTATAACTATTCTTATAAGCGGAGGCCAATGAGGGAGGTGGGCAAGCTGCCGGAGAAGGACCAATTAGGTAGAGAGACTTGAGGTCGACGATAGTGCTGGAGATGGAGTGGTCCTTGAGGCTGAGGACTGCCAGTGTGCTGGTCAAGTTCAAGGACAACGAATATCCTAAGAACACCATCGTGCTGTGGCGGCTCGAGAAAGTGGTCTGCAGGGTAGGAGTCAAAGATGTTAGGCTCGGAGCTCGAGGGTCTGTCTCCTCTCCATAGTCCAGAATCGTGAGCCAGATTCGTTGATCCTCAGTCGACCATCGTTTTCTCTTTTGGGGTCAGAACTCGACATCCTTCGTACTCTAGCAAGTGATTTTCGTTTTCTTTGCATAACGACTCTGTAAATATCTGAACTTTCCATTTCGTGCCCTGATTTAGGAGTCGAAAGAACGGACTTGTAAGCATGCATAGATAATTAGAAGCTCGAAGTAGATTGAGATTCATGTATCACACCTACTCGACCTTTAGCTCGTGTTTTAATTGGATCACGAGATTGGTAAACCAATATATGAGCTTGGGATGTATGTACCTAAGATGGATTTCATCGTAAAAAATAGAATGTGAATTTTTCGTATTATACAATCAAAAACCTCATTTTTTTTCTTTTTATTATAATTTAGTTAAGCATTTGACACCTAATATGTCACTTTCATTAGAAAAATTGCCATTGTCTCGGACTGAACACTAGTGCCTCTTCACCTTGGATGGAGCACAACCTTTCACCAGACGAGGCACCACTGCCGCCGCTATTTCCATGACAACAAAACTCAGTTGTATCATCACAGTTGCCAGAGGCCCGGATCTCAAACACCATCAACACCGGCACTGGCACCACCACCACCCCCATTCGAGACCTTTGCTATAGTGATCAGGGTAGCAAGGCGGGGTGAGCAACACGAACGATGACAATGGCAAAGAATAATTTCTAAGGTGGTTTGACGTTGACATTGTGAAAAGAGTTGATCACATTTCAAAACCTTCAATGTCCTTTCTTTAGTGATTTAGCATTGAATTTACATTAGCTTATAATAATGTGGACAATGTAGTCTCCAACAATTCAATGAAAAACAATAATTGATCCTATAAGAGACAGGAAAAGTATTTAAAAAGTTTTAAACCATTTAATAATGCCAATTTAGTCTTAAATATTTTGATTTGTACTAATTCAGTTCTTTTAGCTAATTTTGACTAGATATTGCTAATTGGATGTTGACCGGCTTACTTGGTATTGTCGATGCTAACATGGACAATTTTTTATAATTTATAATTTTTTTCTCTCTCCTTCCTTTCTTCTTTCTTTAGGCAGGCACCGGCCGTCAACCACAGGCAATGTCTAGGTGGGCTAGCCTTGCCCCATCGAGAGTCAGCCTCGACAAATCTAGCCTAGGTGGGGTAGCCTAGGTGGGGTAGCCCTAGTGAAGGAGGCTCGATGAGAGTCAGGTTGCTAGATTAGGCAAGGGGAGCCCTTGCTCTAGCGAGGCTTGGCAAGGGTCAGCCTCACCAAATTTGGTGAGGGGAGCCCTTGCCCAGGTGAAGGTTGACTTCACCTAGGCCAAATTTGGCGAGGCCAACCCTCAGTGGGGTTTGGACTCACCATTGCCATGCGAGGCTAGCCTGCCAGGCCATGGTCAGTGGCCAACCATTGCCTATGGACCATGGCCATTCACTAGCAAAAGGAAGAAGAAAGGGATGAGAGAACAAGTAATAATAATAATAATAAAAATATTATTAAAAATTATCCATATTAGCGTTGGCAGTGCCACATAAATTGATCAGCATCCACGTTAGTAATATCATGCCAAAATCAGTCGAAATGACTAAATTTGCACTAAGTCAAAATATTTAGAATTGAATTGATACCAAATCAAAAAGTTTAGTATTAAATTGATACTATTAAAATGTTTAGAATTAAATTAGCACAAATGTAATAGGTTTAGTACTTTTTGACACATTTCCCTATAAGGGATCATACAATACAAGAAGAAAGGTGTGTGAATAGTAAATTGGTGGCGTGGTCTCTTGAGGAATTTACAATGATTTCTTCTTCTTTTTTCCATTTTCTTAGTTCCACACTTTACTAATTTTTACCTAACCTGATATAATGATTTTCTTTGTGACTATTTTGAAAACTGTATTAAATAAAGTGGATTTTCAATATTGAGAAAGTGATAAATCATGTTTGAGGATATTTTGATTGTTATGATTTTTCTTTCTCTAGTTTGCCACTTGATTCATTACACTCTTGGTCATAAACTTACCATTAAAAAATTGCTGGAAAGAAAATTTTCATACTTGATCAATTGAAATAGCAAAAAGATTATCTTACCTCTTGATCAGGATTTCATGAAATTTCAATTGCTTTCCTGCATCACATTCTTTAATTCATGGGCTTATACTCTACCATTTCAAACCTAGAGTTTCTATTCCGACAAATATCGCAACAGAAATTTTTTAATAAAGATGGAATGAGCAATTCGAATTGCATTTCGTTGAAGCAGTCTTTTTAGAATCATGGGGCGCTTTTTTTTTCTTCAATTTGAAAAATGAGAAAGCAGAACATCATTATTAAAATCGTATAGCATATGACACATATTTCTCCATTATCATCTTGGCTTTGTAAATTACAAAACGATGCTCTGATCCAAAAAAAAAAAAAAAATCACAAAACAATGCAACAGTATGATTATTACACGTCATTTTGCACTATAGCGCTATCTATTTAAACACAATTTAAACATTGAAAGACAATACTTCTTTTAATAAATTATTGCCCATATATGGGTAGGCAATTTTATTGTTAACTTGATATATTGAGATATTAAGTGGATCTCTTACATTTTAACCAAACAGTTCGATTTTATAATAATAATAATAATAATAATAATAATAATAATAATAATAAGATCATTGGGCTTTCTTTATATGTCAAATATTCCAAGTCTCTTTCTTCATTGAACATGACATATCACGGATATCATAAGAACAACGGTTCCCTGCGGCGGTTCGATTTTGTTGACTTGTGGCATCCCATGGCTGGGGGGTCTGTCCCTTCTCCAAGTCCAACCTCCTGTTGAGACGAATTCGTTGACACTTGACTACCATGGTTCACGAGCAGGGAGTTTTCGTTTTCGTTGTCAAATGACTTTGTAAGTAATTCAGACTCCTCATTCCATGTCTTGATTGAGGCGTTGAAAGAATGATCTCGTAAGTATGCGTGGAAGATTAGGAGCACGATGTAGGTTCCATTCCCTTGTACCATCAAGTGCAATCAATTCCATGTTTGGACTTTCTACTCGGCCTTTAAGTCACATCTTGATTGAATCACGAGAGCGGCAAAATGCTTTCTGACCTTGGAGCTGCCGGCTCGAGGTGGAATTTCTCGTGAAAGAAGCATATGAACTTTTTTAGTATACAATCAAGCAACTAGTGTTTTTTTTTTAATTTATTTAAGTATTCAAATTTTTTGGAATCAACTAATGCGATAATTTCAATGGGGAAGTTAACAATGCTAGCTAGCTAACATGGATGGTTCTACCAAGTTCCAACAGTTCTTTATCTTGGTTGCCACATATATGTTCATACTATCAGATAAAGTCGCTATATGTACCCTATTTTGATTTATTCACAAATCCCCTTGCAACAACCACCACCCATTGTCATCGCCACCGCCCTAGACTGAGCACCACTGCCTATTCACCATGGACCAAGCATTACCTTTAGTAGACTAGGCCACCACCACAGCTGCCACCACGATCACCACTTGAACCATCCCCATGAAACTCAATCGTTCCTTCGCAATTGCTAAGCCTAGATCTCAACCACTACCATTGTCAATGTTAGAATATTCAAATAATAAATCAAATTTTCATCTAATAGTTTAAGTTTTTAAAACGGTTAATAGTAGTCTCACAAAATTTCACATGATATCAAAACTAAATATCATTTAACATTTTAAACTTTTAGATCAATTGGTTGTAATCTTACAAAATCTCACAGCTAACATCACTATCACCCCCGTTGGAGAAATCCGTTACAATGATCATAGTGGCAAGGTAAGGGCAAGCAACAGTGATGACAACAATGATGGCAAATATTAAAAAAGTAATTTTGTGGCAGTCCAATTTCAGCTGTACAGAAAGATTGCATTACAAAACCTTCTAGTGTCCTTTCTTTTAGTTCTTTAGCATTGAATTACATGGCTTACAAAATTGTGGATAAAGTATGTCTCCATCAATTCAATCACAACATAACAATGATCACAAGGGGATCCTCCAACACGAGATTCTCTTCCCCTCATCCCTCGTTGGATTCATGATCCCCACCCTAATCGCCACTTCCAAGGCCCTCTCAAGTTGCCTCAGTTGCCTTTCCCATCCACCATGAGCCGCACCATAATACCAACAAAATTTACAAATTTTTATATGCGAATGAGGCCAAAACCATCGCTCTCCAAACTATCTTTATAGCTTTGGGATCGTGTACGGCCTGCCCAGCTCATGAGAGATGGCACCAAGCCCCACAAACCTCTTTGGAAACCATGTTGGACCTTGTGGAAACGTGGGAGAAAATTAAAATTAATTACTTTATAAAAAAAAAAAATAAGGACCACCTATGAAATCCGGACAACATGGTTTTGTCGATTTGGAATCCCATTCCCCATATCCAATCGATTTTGGGTTGGAAAGTTCACTTGGGTATTTTATTCTAGGTTTATTATATTAATTAATTAATTAATTAGTTTGTGCTCAAGTGGTCCATATTGGTAATCGGATAGAGATGCCACGTACTTGAGCTGAAGACTATGATTTCGATGAGTACTCTCTCGTCCTCTTTTTCGGTACCTCCTTGGAATCGTAGCCACTCGCTCCAAAGCTTTTAACTTTATCTTTTGGCAACATTAGGCAAGCTTGAATCGATGCATTGTCATTCTATTTTTTCAACTCCTTTTGTTACTTGTTCACAAGTAATTTATGTAGTCTAGAGGTGCCACGTGGTATTCTTTTTTTTCCCTAAAATAAGCCTAACATTTTTATAGTTGACTCCTCATCCTTTATTATTTTGACCCCAATTTAGTCTATTTTCTTAATTACAACCAACTTCCGATTGCATTCCAATTAGGGTTTTTTAAAGAATTAATCAACTCAATTTATATTTTTAAGTTGCGACATATCATGTTGAATGAGTGGCCGGAATCAATTGTTAAGTGACATTTTAGTATCTTAAGAAAAACGTATCCTAAATGCATCGACCAGAATTGGTTGTTACAAGTGCACATGGAAATTAACTCCTCAAACTGTTTGAGAACAAACAAAATGTCAAGTGGTCCAACACGTAGTTTGAATTGTTAATACTCTTAATATTTTTCAATCAAAGCAACCTTCACAATTGTGCTGGCTATTTTGTAATTGAAGTCTTGCCTACTATATGTGGATGGAGCATTGATGTGCATTCTGTAATTAGTCAAATACGAGAATTCTAATGTCTCGCCTAATGTTTATGGGTGTTCATTGACCTATTGTTCAGGCCTCAATTGATACTCGACTTGATTTGGACATGGAGGGCAACTATTTTCTTCTTTCTTTTTGACCGAATCCTAATAGAATCTGAATTGAAAAAAGGAGTTCAGATTGGTTAGGTTATCAATTTTCTTTGCCCTTTTTTACAAATGCAGCTATCGTCAATTGTTTTGACCCTTATTTGAGCAAATTTAATGCATGCTTAACTGTGTGCTTATACCATCTTACTATGATGCATGATTCAAGATATAATGATTTGTCCATTTTTATGTTCGTAGATGTTTTCGCTCCAATCGCTTTAGTTTCAAAATAAATTCAAGTAAAGTGGCTTGAATCAATTGGGGTTTATGACCGGGCACAAAACCAAATCGTTAGAAAATTGTAGTCGTTTCAATCATAGCCCAAAGTGAAAGGAGACTTGACTTAAAAAACATCCAAAAATGTACAATTTTGATGGGTTCGCTTTGTTTCGATTTGGGCTGTTGTCAAAGGATTTTTCAAAAGGATCACTAAGAATACGTCGACAAGCATGATTTATTTATTTTTATCTACTATAATATAACCTCCTCCATCTGAGGGAAGAATAATTATGTGAGGAATAAGAATCCTCATTTAAAGGGGAAAAAAAAACAAAAAGTTGAAAAAAGGGAAAAAGGAAATTTGGGAGCAAGAAAGGACGGGCAGCCACGCCAAGGAAGGAATCTGAGGCGGTGGTGGCCGCACCGTTTCTGCGGAGACACGGAGCCGTTTCTCTCGCCCCCAAATTCCTCGGAACCCAAGAAGCCCCCATGATGATCCGTACCGTCCCTTAACCACGGTTAGTCCCGAACTAACCATGGTTAACCTTCCCTCTCTCCTTCTTATATGCCCTCCATGAACAGACCTTCCCTTGGAAACTCCCCCATAACCCATCTCTCTGTCTCTGTCTCTGTCTCTGTTTCTCTCTGTTTCTCTGTGAGGAGTCTTGAGTTTGAGTGAATGATCAGCGGAGGAGGATGAGCTGCAATGGATGCCGGGTCCTCCGCAAGGGCTGCAGCGACACCTGCATGCTCCGGCAGTGCCTCCAGCTCATCGACTCCCCTCAGGCCCAGGCCCACGCCACCCTCTTCGTCGCCAAGTTCTTCGGCCGCGCCGCCCTCATGGCCTTCGTCTCCGCCGTCCCCGCCTCCCACCGCCCTGGTAACGATCTTCACGCGTTGAGATAGAGTGTGAAAACGATCACAAAAAAAAAAAAAACCATCTTTTTCCCTGTTGGAAACGAGCTTCTTCCAGGATGAATTCGTGTTGGAATTTTCGTGTCGGTGATTGGGTCGTCTGTGGTGTTGTCGGTGATATGGGTTCGTGAGTATCGGGTCTGACCTGGGTTTGTGTTGATTCGCGCGTGTTTTTGTCGCAGCTCTGTTTCAGTCTCTGCTGTTTGAAGCCGTGGGGAGGACGATAAACCCGGTGGGAGGGGCGGTGGGGCTGATCTGGACCGGCAACTGGCGGCTTTGCCAGGCGGCGGTCGACACGGTGCTCCGCGGCGGCGCGCTGCACGCGCTCCCCGAGTCCCTCGGCGCCGTCCCGTCGCTCGATCTCGACCGGAGCTCGGTGGCGTCGGAGGCGGACCACTTCAGGCCTCGGAGCCCGCCGCCGGCGCCTCGGGACGGGCCGACGAAGAACTTGGAGGATCGCCTCGACCTGTCCTTGATGTCCCCCGCCTCGCGGCGGCGGCGGCCGGGGTCCCCGTCGGAGGAGGGGGAGGGGGAGGAGTCGGAGACGACGACGACGACGACGGCGACGTGGCGGAGCGGCTCGTCGGAGAGAGGGTGGCCGAGGCGAGAGGCGAAGCTCTTGAGACTGTTCGTGTGACCGGGGAGGTACACCGGCTAACCGGAACAGCCGGTGGATTTTGGAGACTACTCACCAACTGAAGAACCGGCTTTTTTGTTTTTTTATTTTATTTTTGATTTTGAGTTTCTCTTTTCTTTTCTTTTTTTACCCTTGGGAAGCATTTAGATCCTTCCGATCCGATCCAACCAGGGAATGGGATGGCATCCGATGGTCCGTGTTGGCCATGACATGAGGATATAAACATTTAATGCAATTTAATTCAGGGAATTTTTTGGGGAAATGTTGCGCTTGGGATTTCTGCTCTTTCCCAGCAAAATGAGCATTTCGAGGACTCTTTCTGTACATTAGTACTCTCTCTTCTAATTGAATTTCTTTTCCTTAAATAAATGGCATCGCCAGTGATAGAAAATATTCAATTTTTCACAAAAGGACCAATAATCAATCCATAAGCATGCCTTTTTTTTTAAAAAAAAATTTGAGAAAATTTTGCTTTACGCTTTGAATGATGAGTTGTAGTTAATTGCTAGGCATAGTTTGTAGATATGAAATTTTTATGGGCGCTCTATGAAATGAAGGTTGATTATTCTTCAATTTTATAAATTAGCTCTATGATTTTCCGAGTCAAAATTCATTTGAATGGGGTTCACTCAGATGTGAAAATATACTCGAGATATAACTAATCAAAATAAAACGTTAAACACTGAATTGAATAAGGGGGAAAAAAATAAAGATTTAGGCCATTGCTACATTTATTAAAAAAGAATTGTCCTTTTAATCCATTTAGATCCGGTCAACATAATTTCGTAACCATCCGTCGACCGATTTTGACCTGCTTAATCTTAATAGAAAATAAAACCTATTTTGCACCATATTGCATTCTTGGTCATGCGGGTCATCGATGCAAGTCAAATATAAGAACTGTTGGTTGGGTGAGAGTTCTCTTTTGGGGAGGGGTTTGGGTTGTACAATACGGTTTGTAAACAGGTGATCAAATAAGGTATTCAAATTCGGGTTGATTACCGATATCATGGAAATTTGAAGGCTTGAGGCTCATGAACCATCCAATAACTAGTTACTTGGCCCGCTTGAATAGTTAAAATTGCCCAATAGAGAAAATGTGATATAAAAGAGGAGTCGAGAGTTATTAAACAACAGTATTTATTATATTAATATATAAAATATCATATATTAACTTGTGTGAAAATTGTTTCGAGGAAAGGAAGACGAAGACGATACATCAAATATTGATGGGTTTAATACACTAAAAGCTAAATTAAGAGATATATTAAAGGTTCCATCTTTACATTTCTTTATCTATTACTCAGTTAAATTAAAGTATTTATGGTTAAGTCAAAGCTTCGCAACCTCACACTTCAACAACCATCTTTAATCGATTTGAGTTGTGAGATAAAAAGGGAAAGTTGCAGCACAACAAAGTAGAGTTCATGAAAGATCGTAAATTTTGTCTTATCAATATTTTTGAAGTATTGTAATATCATATTAAGTAGGGATGAGTGTGATTTCAAAGTAGAACCTGAAATTGAAGAACTGGACCGGTTATAAGGTATGCATGGTAGGTTCTAAATTTTGAAAATTGGATAACCTATTTTAACAAATAAGTCTGGATTCTAAGTAGGCGGAATCTAAAAACTAGATGCTGAAACTTAGAACTTGGAATAAGTTGTTATGCTTTTCTTGATTTATATCTTTGTGATATCCTATCGTATTCCATGACATCTGTAGAGATTGGGCGAACTTACTTGTATTGATGAAGTAATTTATAATATATACATAGGGTTTATGGCTAAAAAATACATTGGGCTATACAATTATCCATTATGGGGTTTTTGGGATACCAATTTTATGTTATTACCATGTAAGGTAATGGGGTTCAGATGTGATGTGATTGGTGGCGCTAGTGTCAATGACCCAAGTATTGGAATTAAATGAATTCGAAGTTAAGCCAAGAACATTACCTGAGAGGTTGGCTTTTGGGATGTTTACCTCTTGCAACAAGCGCATCAATTGCTTATACTAATTATTTGTGAATGGTGGAGGTGCCGCATCAGAAATATGACTGCACTTGTTATCCGTGAGCCGGGATGGCTATCCACGGCGTTGCTTGTGGTTAGGAGGGAAGCCATGAAGTTGATAACACACATCCCACGTATGTCCCGGTATGCCACAGTGGACACATCTTTCTTGGTTGCGAGACGTGTTCGTCCGTTTAGCTAGGTTAGTGGACGGAGCGGGGGCACCAAGAGAGCTAGGCTGTCCATGGTAGGATGAATATGTGTACGGCCGTGGAGCATTATTTCCATGAGTGCTAAGCAAAGTGCTGGTTTAGTCGGATTGTGGGCGGTCCAAATGGATATGGCGATGTGACTCATCTTGAAGAACTAGCGCATATGCAAGTGCAACACTAGGTAACAAATTCATTAGTAAAATCTGACTAATAACATTAGCGTACCTCAGATTGAGACCCATGAGAAATTGAAACAAGCGCTAATTCTCTTTGTGTGGTGATGATAGAATGAGCTGAACAAGAGCATTGCGGTAACGAATCCAAATTATTCAATTCATCCCAATAGCTTTGCAAATTGTTGTAGTACTTAGTCACGATATCGTCACATTGAGCAAGGGTGCATATCTTTTACTTGACATGAAAAATCCTAGGACCATTCGATGGCGAAAAACATTCACGAAGATCGGCCCAAACATTTGCAACTGACTCTATGTAGAGAACTATTGGCACCAAATCTGGATGGATGGAATTAAGGATCCAAGATAGAATCATATTGTTCACACAAATCCAAGTCGCATAGGCAGGATTTGTTGTAATTGGCTTTTTTATTTCTCTAGTAACAAACACCATCTTGTTCTTGGTGGAAAGAGCAATCTTCATGGCACGAGACCAATTGTTGTAATTGTCACCCGTAAGGACCATGCCAACGAGATTAGATCCCGGGTTATCAGAATGATGCAAAAAATAAGGGCTGCCTACCTGCTCATGTGCAGGAACGGTGGGTGAAGAGTTTTGAGACTCGGTTGCCATGATTACTTACGGCCAAAAGAGCGGCTGTTGGCTTAAAAAAAATAAGGGCTGCCCACTTGATCTGGTATAAATACCACCGCCGAGCTTGAACTTGGATGGACTAACTGGGCGAAAGTTGTGATTGTGGCTAGTCTGGTCTCGTTGATTGTAGTGCCTATGCTTCTATGTGTGGTTTACCCGCCCATAGTGAAGAGCAGTCCAGATGCACCAAAACTTGCAAGAAGATGGGAGAAGATGGGGCCAATGAGTACAAATGAGAAGATCATGGCAGGGACTCTTCTTTTGACGAGGTTATATTGCCGAGGTTGAGATGACGAGTACCGCTGGTCATGTCATCCGTTGCAAGGCTGCGGTGGTGTGGGAAGCTTGTGGAAAACGTAGCCGAAAGAAACCCTAGCGCTCGATCAGAGCCATTCCGTCTGAGCACGGCATCAATGCTATGGCCTCTTCCCTGTAACAGCAGCAACAATGATTGCAAGCGAGAAGGCCAAAGAGAGATGTGAGAGACGGGCTCCAAGAATCGTCACTATGATACCATATAGAGATTGGGTGAACTTACTTGCATTGATGAAGTAATTTACAATATATACATAGGGTTTAGGGCTAAAACAATACAATGACAATTATGCCATTTAGTATAAACCCAATTTGCCAATAGAATCCGATATTGTTTATATAATTTGAAATTATTAGTCTGTGCTTCTATTTTATGACCAAGCCTTTTACTTCGTTAATATTTCATAATTCTTTGTGTGTTTAAATATAAGTTATGGTTAATTGATTGTAATAGCAAATGGTGGTCAATAAATGTGATAATTCACTATAATTATTCAATGATAATACTAGTGGAACCTAAGTAAACCCTAGAACCGACCCTAGTACTTATGACCGGGCATGTTTTAAATTCCAAAGTATGTAGGGTAGGTTCTAAGTTACAAAAAAAAAAAAAAGAAGGAAAAACCTATTTCAATAGGTAGGTTCCAGCAGGTGGAACTTTATGAAACTTGTAACTATTCACTCCTAATATTAAGAGAATTTCTATGTTAAATCATTTTGAATTCTAAATGGATGTAGAAACACCATGTTTTCTATATATTGTGAATTTAATATTTCTAGTACTTTGATGATAATTAGTAATTTGTTGTAATCTTCAAGTAGCATGGTTTATATTTTGTTCAATTTTCTATAATTTTGATCTATTGAATTTGACAACTTAAATTAAATAAAATTGTATTTTAGATGAAATAAATATTATTCTATTAGATTTTGTTTAGTTGTTTAGTGAATTCCTCTATTTGATGAAATTATTTATGTTTGAATAATATAACATTCAAAGATATTTTCTCTTTAATCCATTTTTTAGAATTTAACCTAATTAGCTGCTGAAATTTCTATACTACAGTTTTATTATTAATATTAGGTTTATTGTGAAACAGAGTCTATACATTTTGTCAAATATTTTAAATTTTTTTGATTTAATGAATCCAACTACTTGAGTTAGATAAGTCATATTATAAATTATAGCTTTATGATTAATAATAAAGTTACATAATGTTGATTTGTTTTTTTCTCTCTTTTTAATGGAACTTTCTCATACCTTATTTGAAAATACTTTCTAGTTATTCATTTTTCAAATTCTAAACTGATAAGAGATATAATTTTAGACATACACAAAATATTTTCGCTTTATTAATTGTGTGAATTTTAAACTCAGTGGAAGATGAAAGTTTGATGTTAACAATTATAAACTAGCCCTTATTTGGTCAATTTTGAGCCACATGAAAGACCGTGTCATTTGTCATATCATGTGGTAGCAACAAACGTAAAGTAAAATGCCACATAGTAAGCACTGGAGTGACTTTTTTCTCAATTTTGTCTATAACCACATAAACTAGATATTCCATTTTATATTTATTTTTATTTTTGGAAAAAATAAAGTTATGAGTCTCCAAGGACTCGATAAACAAATTACAGACAATAAATGATTTTTGCTTTTGGTTAATATTAGCTCATTACTAAGAGACACTAAACTTGTTAAGATTGGTTTACAAAATCTGTTCACTAAGAAATGTGTTAGACTATTATTAGTCTTGAGAATGGTCCATTTGTTTTGGTGTGATACTTTTTGTTGTTTAAAAAAGCCAACAAAGCTTAGTAATTGAGCGTGCCCATTAACTTATGGTGTTGTGTCATGATCTTTATTTCCTTGAGCTTTATTTAAGGGTGGAGAGAATTACAAAGGGTGAAGAAATTTAGAAAAATTCTAATATTTTCCTCTACTCATTCTAACAAAAAAATTGAATTTCATTCAAATTTTGGCAACCCCTCTTATTCTCCCCTCTTGTTCCAAACAAACCATTGAAGTTATGATTCAAGTAGCTGGTGGGAGCTTAAGCTCGAGTAAGATATAAATAAATGTTCAGAAATTAACTTGAATGACCTTGTTTTGATTAGTAGTTATGCTGAGATTGGCTTTGAAATCACTACAATGATATTTCCATGTCATATAAATGTGTCACAACCTATGTTAGTTTTAGATTTGTTGTTTGTAATAATAAATTGCCAAGATGATGGACCTAGCCTTAAATGGTTCACTTGTCTTCCATTAGTTTGATTAATCGTTGCCTAATTACATCATATCTTGATTGGTAAGACTTTTGGCCAGCTAACATTTTGGTAGAGTTGTGATGAAGGGCTTGCCAATCTTGGATCCCTAAGTCTCAAGTGGTGTGAAGTGGTTATTGCTCAAATCAAATTATCTATTATGAAGATAAGACCTTCATGGTAATACTTAGCGAGGTCATTAGTGTTGATAAAAGAATAAGATTATATCCATAATTGACCAACTACACAATTGAATCAACAATATTCAAAGGCCGGCTAGGCCCATAAACATAATAGAATACACAAAGCTATAGAGGCCCCATAACAATACATACAGGAGCACAGGCTAAGAAAGCCCACATGACCCATGGTCCAATGGAAAAAGAAATGGGCAAAGCTTTTCGGGAGGTGGGGGGCGATGCCCTTTCTAAGTTATTTTAGTGAACTCAATCTCATTATATTAAAAAAATGAAAAGACGAAACAAACCAAAAATGAAAAAAAAAGAAAAAGATGCCCTTTGTAAGCTATTTTAGTGAACTCAGTCTCATTATATTAGAAAAATGAAAAGACGAAATAGACCAACAAAAAAAGAAAAGAAAAGAAAAAACGAAAATGAAATGATATGTAAAAAAGTGGTTTGATTTAGTTTTTCTTAAACTACACCATGTTTAGTTTGATGTTATTTCTCTTAACCATATTAAAATTGCTTGGCTCGGCTCGTATTAACTTTGTGTCCAAATAGGAGCAAGTCGCAATGTGCTCCTTCTTATCGTCAACGTGTTAGATCCTTCTCCATATCACTATTTCTCCCCCTCACCTTAGGATTAAAGAAAAATCACTTCATATATTGAGTATGGTAGAAGAACATACTAAATGCCACAACTTGGCACAAGGGGACACATAAATGTCAAAACTTTCAAAATGTATACTTAGGCTCCGTTCGTTTCACGGAAAATGTTACTTTTTTGGAAAATATTTTCCAAGAAGTTATTTTCCGGAAAACGTAATTATTTTCCGGTGTTCGGGTAAAAATTGATTTTGAAGTGGAAAATATTTTCCGCTGTTTGCTTGGGAAAATATTTTCCTTTATAAACTCTTTTCCAATAATTTATTTTATTTTATTTTTAAAAATCATTATTTATTATTTTTAAAATAGATTATTAAATTATTTTTTTCTTTATTTTGTGTTCTCTCATTCCTTAACCGGTCGTCGGCTATGCCTCAAGCTCACCTTACTAGCAAAGCTCGAGGCTTGCCTACCTCTGGCGAGCTCGCATGATCAGCTCACCGGCAAAGTGAGCTCAAGGCAATGAGGCTCAAGCCTCGCAAATCGATATTGCGAGTTATGCAGCTTCAATTTGGAAAGTAGTTGAACTACCGGGAGGAAGAAGCACAACGCCATGCAAAAGTTGAGTGAGGGAGATCGACCAATTAGGGCAAGCGATTGACTTTGTTCTACTTTAAAAAGGAGGGATTCGATTGTTTTGAAGGGGGCAAAGAGAGGCAAGCACGAGGGCGCTGGGTTCGTGAAGTGAGGGAAGAGAGGATTACAATTTTTTTATTTTGAAAATGGGTAAATTTGAAAATAAGTTTCCGTCTTGTGACACTCGAGCGTCGCCAATCTGGCGAGCTCGGCTCGCCTATCACCGGTCATCGGCCGTTGCCATGGCCGACGATCGGCCGGAAAAAAAAACAGCAAAAAGAAAGACAGAAAAATAAAGAAGAATAAAAAATAAAAAATCGATTTTATTAAAAAATAACAAAAAATTCGAATTTATGAAAAAATAAAAAAATCTAAAAATAAAAGAAAGAAGTGAGGACTAATGGAGAGTGTAAGATAAGAGAGAGTGAATGTGGAAAATGTTTTCCATTTTTCAAAAGTGGAAAACATTTTCCCTCACTTTAGAAGATTTTTTTTCCTTCATGGAAAATGTTTTCCCCAATGAATTTATTTTCCGTAAAACAAACGTCGGAAAATTCGGAAAACGTTTTCCTGGAAGTTATGTTCCGTGAAACGAACGGAGCATTAGTGTCGAAATCGGAGAAAAAAGGAAGACTTAAGTGTGCTAACGACAAACTACATCGGATTTTCGGCAAACCACATAGACTAGTTTTATTAATATAATAACACCACATCGCATTCTAGTAAGTCTCGTCGGAGTTAGTACTTAAGTGTCTAATTTCAAAAAAAAGTGACAATTAAGTATACCTTTTGGAAGGTTTAATATTTATGTGTCCCCCTGTACCAAATTGTGACACTTGGGATGCTCTTTGGCCTATTGAGTACCATATCTTTATAGATCTCTCTTTGAGATTATATTGATCTAAACATGTTGCTAAACCAATGGGATTATAACAGATGTTAGGTTTATGTTGATGATCTTTAGCATGTTAGAGACGTACGGACCCCATAAGTGCCATAACTTGGCACAAAGGGACACTTAAGTGTCATAACTTACAAACGGTACACTTAAGTGCCAAAATCGGAGCAAAAAGGATCACTTAAGTGCTAACGGCGAGAAAATCCGGCCAAATTGCCACGTGTCCATTTTCCGGCGACTTCATTTGCTGACGGAGCATTTTTTTCAAAATAAAAAATCCATGTGGCAGATTTAATAAAAAAAATTGTCAACGTCAGATTTTATTTAAAAAAAAAACAAAAGAAGGAGGGGATCGGCGAGGACTGCAGCCCCGCCACCGCCGCGCCGCCACCCTCGCCGGGAAGGGCCCGGCGAAGGTAGGGAGGGTCGGTCGGGGTCGCCGGGCCCCGGCCGGTGGGCTGGCGACCTCGGCGGCTGCGGCGAGGGCCCGCAGGCCCTCGCCCGATCTGGAGCGAGGGTCGCGACCCTCCCCCAGATCCGGCGGGTCGCCGGCCCTCGCCCGCGAGCCAAGGGCCACCGGCCGCCCGGACCGCACCGGATCGCGATGCAGGCGGCGGTGGCTTCGCCCGGCGGGCGAGGGCTCTTGGCCTGCCGCCGCGGGCCGGCCCGGGTCGTCGGCCACTAGCCGGGCCCGGCGACCTCGGCCGACCCTCCCCACCTTCGCCGGGCCCTTCCCGGCAAGGGTGGGGGCGGGCGGCGGCGAGGGCTGTGCAGCCCTCGCCGATCCCCTCCTTCTTCTGGTTTTTTTTAATAAAATCAATTTTATAATAATAATTTTATTATTATTTAAATTATTTTATTAATAAATTTTTATAAATCCACGTCGGCCAAAACGATGTCGTTTTGGCTGATTTTTCACCAATTTAGTATTTCCGGCGAGCCACGTAGGCAAAAAAAATTAATAAAAAAATGCCACGTAGGATTTTCGGCAAAGTTCCGACCACTTGGCACTTAAGTGTACTGTTTGTAAGTTATAGCACTTAAGTGTCCCTCCGTGCCAAGTTGTGGCACTCCCGCTGTACTTATGCCCATGTTAGAGAACTCGAAATTACAATGCAGATTTTTACATGCACATTTCCTATCAATTGAATGTGGTTTATGTTGGAGTTTATCTCACATTGATTGTGTAAGGGACAATTGATCAGTTTATAAGTATGAGAGAAAGCCTCACCCTTCGAGTTAGCTTTTGAGGTAAGAAAGGACAAAGACCACCCAACACTAGTATCATAGTATTGGTTCTTGCTTGATTTTTTTTGTCTTGTGTTAAACAATGGAAATGAATATGAATAGAATGGTTACATTTGAATGGTTCAAATTATCATATTTGGAAAGGGAAAATGGAAGAGCTTTTGTATGTGAAAAATTATTATTTACTCATGTTTGCTAAAAAGAAACCAAAAACATAAAATTGATGCTGAATTATCTATATTTCATTAATAAATTGGTAGTTATATTAGGCAGTGGGTAGATAGTAATGTTTTGAATTATAACATAGTGGAAACACATGCATGCAGTTTGTGGAATAAGTTCAAATAATTGTATGTTTGAAAAATTGTGAATAACAAGTTATTTCTGATAAAACAAATGTTGGCTTTGAGATATCAAGATGGTACTCATTTCACTAATCATTTAAATTTTTTTCAAGAAATTATAAATTAGTTAGCTACGATGGTAATCAAATTTGATGATGAAATACAATTTTTATGGTTGTTTGGTACCTTGTAGTTTGTGGAATAAATTCAAATAATTGTATGTTTGAAAAATTGGGAATAACAAGTTATTTCTGATAAAACAAATGATGGCTCTGAGATAACAAGATGGTACTCATTTGATTGATCATTTAAATTCTTTTCAAGAAATTATAAATCAATTAACTATGATGGGAATCAAATTTAATGATGAGATACAATTTTTATGGTGGAATAAGTTCAAATAATTGTATGTTTGAGAAATTGGGAATAACAAGTTATTTTTGATAAAACAAATTATGACACTAAGATAGCAAGATGGTACTCATTTGACCGATCATTTAAATTATTTTCAAGAAATTATAAATCAATTAGTTACAATAGGAATAAAATTTGATGATGAGATATGATTTTCATGGTTGTTTGATACCTTGCAGTTTGTGGAATAAATTCAAATACTTGTATGTTTGAAAAATTGGGAATAACAAGTTATTTCTGATAAAACAAATGATGGCTTTGAGATAGCAAGATGGTACTCATTTCATTGATAATTTAAATTCTTTTCAAGAAACTATAAATCGGTTAGCTACTATGTGAATCAAATTTGATGATGAGATACAATTTTTATGGTTGTTTGGTATTTTGCAGTTTGTGGAATAAGTTCAATAATTGTATGTTTGAAAAATTGGGAATAACAAGTTATGTTTGATAAAACAAATGATGGCTTTGAGATAGCAAGATGATATTTATTGATTTATCATTCGAATTCTTTTCAAGGAATTATAAATTAGTTATTATGATGGAATCAAATTTGATGATGAGATACAATTTTTATGATTGTTTGGTACCTTGCTAGACTCATGAGAGATGTTTCAAATGTCTTTGTCTAATTTAGCCTTGAATTGTACAATTACCATGAACTTAGCCAATATTATTATTTTGATTGAAGAGATAAGAATGGACACATAAATTCTCTTTACAATCTAATGCTTTAATTTTTGAGAAAAAAGAAGTAAGACTCAAGGTCTGAGAAATATAGATAATAGCTGAGATAAAAGTAAAGGAAAAATCCAATACATTTGCAAATATTGAGTGCCATTATATTCATCAGAAGGGACATACCTAGTGATATTGTCGCCTGTTGAAAAGAGAGAAATAAAAAGAGAAAAGTAAAGAGAAGAAAAGTGATAATGACAGCAATAACAATTTTGTTTTTGCAATTGCTAAAAAACTTTCTCATTGTCTTTGATGGTGATATAGTAATTTTGTTCATGAGAATAGTTGGGTAATTGATTATGATGCATCTATTTATGTTATATTTCATAGGAATTTTTTTATATCATACAGGTCATGTGATTTTGGATATGTGAAGATGGGAAATAATAGACTTGCTGAAGTTGTAGGCATTGGTGATGTGTTCCTAGAAACCATCTATGTCACAATATTAATATTGAATAATGTTAAACATATGTCTAATATTCATTTTAAATATGATTTCCATAGGTAAATTGGATTATGAGGGGGATATTACAACCACTTCATTTATGGTCGATGGAAGCTCACTAAATGTTCTATTGTTGTGGCTAAAGGTAAGAAATGTTCTTTGTTGTATATTATGCATGCAAAATAAACAAAATTAATGTAGTAGATGGCAAAGAGACAGTTGAGTTATGACACAAGAGACACTAGTAAGAAGGCTTTGTCAGTATTTGTTAAGAAAAAACACATTTTAGAAAAGAAAAGTTCGACACTAAAGGAATTTGCTCACTATTTAGTATGAAAACATAGAGTTATGTTCAAAAGCTTCCCTCCTATGAGAAAGTCAAATATATTTGATTTAGTGCATTATGATATTTATGGTCTTATGAAGATAAGATCAATTGCTGGCTCTCTTTATTTTGTTACTTTCATAGACGATTGTTCAAGGAACTTTGGATTTATAAATTGAAAACTAAATATTAAGTATTAAATGCTTTTAAGTAGTTTCAGACTTTCGATTGAGAGACAAATTGGAAAAAAGTGGAAATGCAACAACTTTGATAGCATGAGAGAGTATACTAAATCTTTTGATGAATATTACAAACAATATAGTATTCGAAATCAAAAGACACTTAGAAAGATATCTCAGTTAAATGGCTTAGCTGAAATAATGACTAAGACACTGGTTGAAATGGTAAGATATTTATTTTCAAAATCAATATTATTGAGATTCTTTTTGATTGAGACTGTAAAATTGTACATGTGTTAAATCTGACTCCATATATTTCTTTTGAGTTTGATGTCATAGATAGAATTTGGATAGGTGAAGAAGTTTTTTATGATTAATTGCGTATCTTTAGATGTAAGTCATTTGTGCATATTTCTAAAGATGAGAAGTCTAAACTTGATGTGAAAACAAGATAATGCATATTCATTGGTTATGGAAACAAATTCTATGATCTTGATTACAAAGAAAATGGTAAGAAATAGAGATGTGTTTATAAATGATCAGACAATATATGATATTGAAAAATTAGAGATAATTTTAATGCCACAGGTTAGTAATGATTTGATTGATTGTGATCTAATTCTTCATATACATATTCCTGCACATGTTGATGAGAAGCAATAGGAAGTGAATGTTCTAGATAATGCACATATTCCAAAAAATGTTGAGGCATATGATATTGTTCCTAAACTAGAGGCTTCATTGGATGGTCCACCAAATATTCCAATCCAGAGATCCATCAAAGATCGATAACCTTCTACTAAATATTCTGTAGATGAGTATGTATTATGGATTGATATAGGTGAATTAGAGTGCTATGTAGAAACTATAGAAGATGAGTTTAAAAGTAAATATTTTTATGCCATGCAAGATGAAATGTAGTCACTTTATGATAATCATATTTTGAGTTAGTAAAGTTGACTAAAGACAAAAGAGCTTTGAAGAACAAGTGATATATAAGTTGATGTTGAGGGATTTGATTAAAAAAATGGTATTGACTTTGATGATACATTTCTCCAGTAGTGAATTTTTTTTTCCATGTAGTGCTAGACTTAATAACTAGCATGGAATTGGAAATTGAGGATGTCAAAACAACTTTCCTATATGATGAATGGGAGGAAGAGATATACACGGAATAACTAGATGGTTTCATAGTGAAAAGGAAAGAGGAGTATGACTGTAAGTTGAAAAAGAAATTCTATGACCTATAGCAAGTACTAAGATGGTGGGATAAAAAGTTTATACTAGTTATGATGGAGCAAGGCTATAAGAAAATTTCCTTGGATAATTGTGTTTTTATCCAAAACATTTCTAATGATGATTTTATTATTCTCTTACTTTATGTTAATGATATGCCTATTGTTGGTGAGAACACTTCACGAATTGAGTCATTGAAGAAATAGTTGAATAAGTCTTTTTCCATAAAAGACTTGAGATTGGTGAAGCGGATTCTTAGCATTAAAATTACATAGGACTGAAATGTCAAGAAGTTGTTCTTTTGCAAAATAAATACATTGAGAAGATTCTTCCAAAATTTCACATGGATCTAAAGTGGTTAGCACTCCTCTTAGTGCCCACTTTAAGTTGAATATAAAGTAAATTTTTATGATTGACAAAGAGAAAAAATACATGAAAAGTGTTCTATATGCCTCGACTATAAGAAGCTTGTTGTATGCGATAGTATGTACACAACTAGACTTGACATATGCAATTAGTGTTGTTAGTCATTATTTTTGAAATCCAAGTAGAGAGTATTGAAATGTAGTAAAGTGGATAATGAGGTATGTTTAGGGAATTTCAAGTTTGAAACTTAGTTTCAAAATTAGGAAACTTGAGTTAGTTGAATATACAAATCTTGACTTGACTAGAGATCTTGATACTCATAAATCAAGGTGTAGACTCTTAGAGTGTCAAAATTTGGCATCGGGGGGAACACTACTAATAGCTACGAAAAGTACGCTTAAGTACCAAAATCGGAGCAAAATGATCAGTTAAATGTTAAAAGGGAAAAAAATCAGGCTAAAATGCACACTTTTCATTTTCTGGCGACTTTATTTATTGATGTGGCAATTTTTTAAAAAAAATTGTTAGCGTGGCAAAAAAAATGTCATATCAAAATAAACCTTAAAAATCGATTTTATTTATTAATAAAAAGAAAAGAAAGGAAGAGGGTAAGGGTTAGGTGATGGTTATGCAACTCTCACTACCATCGTTGCTATTGCCCCACCATTGTCGGGAAGGGTCGACGTCGGTAGGGCGAGGGTCTGTTGGGGTTGTCGCGCCTTGGCCAATGGCTGACAACCCTAGCTGATCGGCAGTAAGGGCTTACGAGCCTTTGCCTAGATCAAGGGTGAGGGTTTAGTTAGTAGTTTGGGGCCCTTGGCTTGGTTGAACAAAGATTGACAACTTTTTTTGGATCTAGGGGAGGGTCACAACCCTCACCCTAGATTTGGGTGAGGGCCCATAGACCCTTGTTGGTGATAGACTGGGGTTGCTAGCCACTGGCCAAAGCTCAGTGACCTCAATTGACTTTCACCCTACCGTCGTTGGCCCTTCTCGGCGATGGTGGGGCGACGATAGTGACGATAGGGGCTATACATCCCTTGCCCGACAATTACCCCCTTCCCCCCCTTTTTTCTAATAAATAATAATATTTTTAAATGCCATGTTAGCACCAAAACGATGTCGTTTTGACTGAGTTTTTGTTAACTTAGCTTTTAGCAAGCCACGTAAGTGAGTTATATTATTAAAATAAGTTACATCGGATTTTTGGTGGCATTCGTCAAAATTAGCATTTAAGTGATTTGATTTTCAAAAAAAGTGGCACTTATATATATTTTTCATAACTTTTGAAACTTAAGTGTCTCGGCATGTCAAGTTTTGGTACTTGGACTGTTTTTCTGCCCTAATAAATCTACTTCTCATTATCTAATTTCTCTTACGGATAGGGTTGTGTCATGGAAGTTAAGATTGCATAAATGTGTTGCTCTTTCTAAATCAATGCAATGACTGAAGCTAGTAAAGAGTTTCTATGGTTGAAGAAAATTCTTGGAAGAACTTGAGTTCAAGCAAAAGAGATATGTGTTGCTTTGTGACAACCAAAGTATGATTTATCTTGGTAAGAATTCATCTTTTGTTCTAGATTAAAACACATTGATGTTAGATATTTTGGATAAGTGATCTTCTAGACAAGAAGTTGTTGAAACTTGAGAAAATTCAAATGGATTATAATGGTTTCGATATGATGATGAAGACTCTACAAAGGTAGAAACTTGAATATTGCCCATTGATAGTGTGGATAATGAATCCCTCCACATTGTTGTGAGGGAGAGATTTGTTAGCTAGCTTTGGTCTCATGTGGAGGAAGCCCGATGAATTATAACCCCAAAGACTTGAGCTCATATGATAATCTATTTGGAGAAATGTGGTTTCTCATTATTTTTTTATGTGCTAGCTGCAAATAGAGAGAGAGAGAGAGAGAGAGAGAGAGAGAGAGAGAGAGAGAGAGAGAGGGGTATGGGTTATTTAATTTTCATCAAACTAATGTTGGAGGTCGAGTCATGGTTCGATTGAGTTAAAACTTTGTCAAAGTGCTTGTGAAACATTCTTCTCGAATATGATCGGTTTGATTTCACTTGAAAGTCCCCACACTAGATTTTTCATGGGTTGAACTTGAATTTGCTTTTTGATAAGATTTATTTTCAATCTCTTGTGAAATTGATCTGTATTGCCAAGAATGATATTCTTAATGTTGTTGCTATGTACCTCTAGTTTTGATTAGAGAAGAACTTTGTTCTTCCAATTTTGTTGATAATAAATATTTTTGAGTGGACTTTGATCTTGTGATTTTTTTTATCTCCTCACATTGAGGAGGTTTCCTACATAAAAATCATTTTGTGTTTTGTGGGTACTTGGTATCTATATCTCTATTATATTATTTCATATTAGGTTTATACAATAGAAGATATCATTTTGTTCTGCTGCACTAATTCAATTTTATTAGGGTTGTCATTGTTCCCCAACAAAATGGTATAAGAGCTCAGGTTGTCAATGAATCTTAACCCAACAGTCACATGGGACTGATATGGGTTGTTCTTGCTTTGACCTAAAGCTTGATGTGCAAGGGGAAGATTTTTTTGTTACCAATAAATCTTGACCCAACATTCACATAAGAGATATGGGTTATTGTTGCCCCAACCTAGAGCCCGATATGTGAGTGGAAGATTGTTGGAATTATCCCACATCAATTATGAAAGAAGCAAGTGTGATGGAAAGCCTAAATCTTTGAGCTAACTTTTAAAGTTAGAGAGGCAAAAAATCACTCAATAGTTTATGCTTTGTTCATGGTTTTCTATGTTTACAAAGCATTTTGACAAGAAAATTAGTGGGCCAAGGCCCAACAAACCTAGACTATTGGAGCCGAGTGCATAGAATCTGAGATTTGTCTAGATTACCATTTACTTAAGAGTTTATTTTGACATATTGATATGTAATTCCTATGTATGATGAAGCCTTTATGCAATCATGTTTCTATTTGTAATCTAACTATAATTACCCACTATTATAAATGGCACAATTTCTTTAAAATACACTAACATTAACTCAAGTGTCAATTATGGCCTGAATCTTTTTCTATCTCATAAAAAACATCAACTTTATCTTATCTCCCAATTCAATCCCAAATTTTTTCGTCTATTAAAAAAAACACCGGCTTTAGCTCATATCCCTAGAATCTTTTTTTGTCTCATGAAAAAGTAACAACTTTCAGCTAGTACCTATATATGACCCCTGTCGAGTTTCCATTGAGCTTCTATCAAGTACTTGTGGAATGACGTGTCAAATCTTCAACATCATAACATGGTAAAAACATGAAGTGAGCCAAATTTGGGTTCTAACTAAAAGTTTATTCTTTTATATGAAATGACAAAACATTTGGGTCAAAATTAGGATTCGACCTAAACTTGATGCTTTTAATGAGACAAAAAAAGTTTGTGCTTTTTTATGAGAAAAAAAGTTTGGTTTAGAATTGGAATCAAATCTAGAATTGGTGCTTTTGAAGAAAATTAGGCATATTATAAATACAAAGCAAGTAACTTTGATTATGGTCAAGCCACCATAAATATTGTATCTTTGTCTGTGACTCTAAAGTTCATCATATTAAAACTCATCAAATTTTTTAGTTTCTCTAAACTAAATCAACACTTCCTTCCCTCCTATTTCTATCTTATTAATAGCCAATGCATCTCAAATTTTTTTCTTCTCTAACCTCTTTTCCCATCTTTCTCTATTTTTGTCAATCCCAATTGCTTGTCCCCTCTCCCAACATTGCACCCACTTTCACCACTTCGTCTCACTTCCTTGCTGCTTAGATTCTTGTTGTTGCAATTACGGTTTTGCCTTCAACCTTGCCTCCTCTTGTTGTTTCCAATATCATAGGTCTCATCTCCATGAAGCTAGACACAAACAATTATTTTATGTGGAAATCTCAGTTTTAGCATATTCTAATCCATTAAAATCTACTGGACTATGTGGATGGGTCTTTTTCATGTTCAATGAAGTTTGTCATTGATGACAATGGCGCTATGGTGGTCAATCCCTCCTATTTCACTTGGGTCAAGACGGATCGGTGACTTCATAATTTGATCAATTCAACCTTCACAATTGAGATTTTCCATGAGGTTCACAACCTTCATACATCTCAAGAGATTTGGTAACTCTTAGACAATGCTCTATCAATTGTTGTGTAGCTAAGGAAATTTGACTATAACTTGATTTCCGAAACATTGGCATGAGTCCTGACCTATTCATGTCAGATTATCTTTGACATTTGAAGTCAATTGCAGACTTTCTCACTATAATCAATTGTTCCATCTCCAATGAGTACTTGGTGATTCAAGCCTTCAATGAGCTCCTATCTAAGTACAATTGCTTTGTCACCACAGTACCAATGGCCCCACATTGCTCCTTCTTTGGCGATCTATGGTCATGCCTCCCTATGTAGGAAGAACAATTTCTTGACAAATTGACTGCATCATCTTCATCTAACATTGATCATGCTTTGCTTGGCCATGCTACTTCACCCACTCCCCTGTTTCGATGGACTTGGGCTGGATGTGCATCTAGAGGCTAACAATCTAGTTGGGGACACGGTGGATGGTCCCTTTGAGGTTTACAGTCATCCTTTGATTGGCTCAGTATACAATGATCATCGGCTCTTGCACCTCCTCTGGTTGACCACTTGGTGGTTTAAGGTCCTATGTTCCCCCATTCACTCAAGGAGGAATTCTTGGCTTTAGGCTTCACCTTATTTGTCAAATCTTTAACGGCATCAAGTACACTATGCTACAATGCCAATAGTGGTTTAACCATGCCTTTACCACCAATGATTGAGAAAGTACCCAAAAAATCCTAAATCTATTGTATTGGTATTAATTCAATCCTAAATTTTCCTAAATCTTTTGATATTGGTACTAATTTAATCCATCCGGGCAATTTAGACAAGAAATTATTGACATGGACGTTGGCCAATTGATGTGGTGTAGCCGACTGACTTGGACATTTTTAATAATATTTTAATATTTTTTGAATTTATTGAATTTTTAAAATAGTTTTATTGAATATTTTTTTTTTTTTTTCCCTTCCTCTTCCTTTCGGTGCCCATCATTGGCCATTGGCCACAACCATGCTTGGCGAGGTCACACTCGCCTGGGCGACGGTGAGGCTCGGTGAGCCTCACCTAGCCTAGGCGATGGTTGGCCTCCTTGATGAAAGATTGATTGTTGCCTAGGCTAGGGCAAGGCTCATCAAGCCTCACCATCACCCAACCAGGGCTCACCGACCCTTGCTCTATTTAATGATTGGACAAAAGTCTCTGTTGGTGATGATCATTTATTATTTTTAAGCAAGTCGATAAAGCCTTTTTATGTACTGATTCTTGATCCTTATCATCATCTCCTATTTATCATATCCCTAATCTTGCTTGCAATCTTCTCTCGGTTACTTAACTTTGCCATACAAATTCCTATGCTAGTGATTTTGATGGTTCATCTTTTTTTAGGAACAATGAATGGGAAAGTTCTCCTCCAAGCTGATTGTTTTCATGGACTAACAATATAGGCAAAGCTTCTTTTTTTGGGAAGGGGGGGGGGGAGTGATTAATGCCCTTCCTAAGCTATTTTAGTGAATTCAGATTCATGAATTTAGCAAAAAATTAGAAAAAGAAATGAAGGACGAAAATGGAATGATATGCGAAAAACCATTTGATTCGGTTTTCATTTAAATTACACAGTAGTTAATTTTGACTTTTGTTTTCCTTAACCATATTAAATTTTTTTGTTTCCGCTAGGCTTTGTGTCTGAATTGGAGCACACATCAATGTGCTCCCTCCTTATAGTCGATGTGCTAGATCTACTGTTTCTCGCCCTTGCCTTAGAAATAAACAAAAAGCCCTTCACATATATCTTTTGCTGGTCGGAAAAACTCTTCCATTCATTAGCGAGCACTACGAGAACAAAACATGTGTTTCTAGACAAAAAATTCCAAAGAGACAAAGGTGGAGTAGTTAACTAGTTTCCCGGGGGGGGAGGGTCTTTTTACGGTGGGCTTTAGTCACCCAATATGCAAGTTGATTGGCCTTGCGGGGACAATTGATGACTTTCACCGATTTTCGCTAGGCCAAGTATTACTAACACTCTTTGACAATGTAGCGTAAAGACTTCAGATCAGTTTCCTGGAGCAAATACAGGAGGGGCGGCCTCTCACTACTAGGACTTCAGCGCTTAGAGTAGAGAATGCATGTACTGATTTGGCGACCGCTCGAATCGAGGCAAACTCCAGCAATAGATCCTTCCAAAGTGCCGTCCAGCCACAAGCCATTAGTGTTGAGCTTAAGGAACCCTCTGGCCGGCGGCGTCCACTGTTCAGGTGAGCTGGTTCGAGGTTTACCCTGATTTCCTCTTCCTGGATTCCACCTAACATAGCCTTTGTTCAAAGCGAGAGCAGCGTTGACAATTTTGGTATATCGTGCTTTCCCTATAAGCCACAGAACTCTGGCTGATAGTTCCCTCGAAGGTAAGTCTAGATGTGATTTAAAGAACTCAAGCATCCATTTGTCCATTCCGGTGATATTAAAAGGGCAAATTTTGATATTTATATACGGAGCTGACCAGAGAGGAAAAAAATGTTCGATGGTTTATGGAGCTTGCGAGCATAAAGAGCAAATGGGGTCAAGTCATACCTTCCTCTTGTAGGGTAGTGCGTTTTGACGCACGCTAAATAGGAATTGGCATATTTTAGCGGGGTGAGCTCGGCTTCCTGTTCTTGTCCATAGGTTCGGGGTGTCGGAAAAGATGTTGAAGGTTCGTTAGAGTTGACATGAAGATTTATGGGACACATTCTGATTCCACGTTTTACTGTGTAGGACCCTAATTTTTTTCTCGATCTAAACTAATTTGTCTGCTTCGGCTCAAACTGATTGGTATGCAAAGAATCTCTTTCAACGTATGCTCTTCGAATATGTTGTTCAGTTTCTGTTCATTCCATTCTTGTGTAAAGTGCCGGATCTTTAGAGATTATACCATAAAATATTGACATAATTGTTGACTTTTTGCTTTTGAGCTGTAAGCCAAAGTCAACGAGCATGAAGCTCGTGCTTGGTAGAAAACTCTCATGGTTTACCTTTTCCTTTTCCCATTTTTACTCTTTCTAGTGGAAAAAGAAATTAACAAGGTACAATTATTTTAGAAGCAAACAGAGAGAGAGAGAGAGAGAGAGAGAGAGAGAGATGTGGCCAAACAAAGCAAATATACAAAGCTTTTTGACGAGACATTAACATTGGGCTATACTTTTTATTCTAGATTTCCATTTCCTTAAAGAATTTATTCCTACATGCCGCCCTTGCATCCGTTGATCTTGTTCTTCAGGCTCCTCCAGACCAGAACTTGGAAATTTGCTTCACCAGCCCCTCCCAATAGGAGAACATATTGTTGCTGTTTCGTGCGAAACGACTCCACAACTTCTCTGATAGATATCCAGTTGGTCCACATTGAAGGACATGATCAGCCATCATAAATAGCCTGAGTTTCTTCATCTTTTTGAACGAGTCTGCATTCACAATCAAGTCTTCTACATCAACCTTGTCTAGTTTAATGCCTTCAATGGCATCTGTTCCCTATCAAAGCGAAATTAAAATGATTATGCACATCCAAAAACAGGTCCTACTCTAATAATAATGTTTAAATATGTATTAAACTGTCCTACTCTAAGAACCATCATACCACTAGAAGTTTTCAAATGAAGCTATATTCATCTTATGATGAAAGGACAAATGAAAGGACTTATACTAGGTTATGTCAAAATCAGTTCATTAATAAACACCGTCATTTTAAAGATGAAATCAACATACAATGAAATAAAGATCCTAAACCCTAATTTCTTGCTTTTACCCTAATTGGCAAAAATAAATATCGCATACTTGTCTCTCCTAATTATGCTATCTAAAGTTTTTTGCATACGAAGTCCACAAAAAGAACATATACATATTGGGATATGCATAGACTTTTACCGAATTTTGTCTAACCACTTCTAAAGCATCCTCATGACGCCATATTCTGCTTCGCTTGTTGGGATTTTCAGGGCACTCTTGAATCACAATTCGTTCACCCATTTCTTGAAGCAAATCATGCATCCATATTTTGTTATTTTCATCGATGAATATGAGTGACATTTTAGCCAAAATCTCTAACCCACTATCAGCATGCACGTCACATTGTTCTAGGGACTTGATGATCTCTTCTTTGTCATATCCATTAAGAAAACATGCAATGTCGAGAAAAATTGTCCTCTCATTAGCCTCTAAGCCATCGATAACAATTTTCAATATTTCATGGACCTTTCCTTGAGGGATTTCTTTGAGTTGATCGAAAGCTCCTTGCCACTCTTTGACGCTTTTGCCATTCAAGAAAGAACCTATCACAATCAAAACCAAAGGAAGTCCTTTGGAAAAACTGGTGAAGCAATTTGAGAGCATCTTATAGTCACTTTTGGGATATCTTTCTCGGAATGCATTCCAACTGAAAAGCTTGAGAGCTTGATCATCATTCAACGCTCTTACCTTATAGATTTCCCCACACAGACCAATTAAGGTTTCTTCGTGTCGAGGGATCAAAATGACTCTGCTTCCCAAGCCTAAGTTTATTTCCTTGATCAGGTGGCTTAGTGGTCCTGACAACCCTTCAACATCATCAAGCACCAGCAGAACCCTCTTGTTTTGAAGCTTACTCCGTATGAATTTTATTACTACATGAATATCGTTGCCAAACTCTGAAACTCCATTGCTGAGAATGTCACTAAAAAGGGTCTCCTGCATTTTGAGGAGGCCATCTTGGCTCAATATATCCTTTGCATTCATGAGAAAGAAACTCTGATCAAATTGGTCTGCAATTTGGTAGTGCAAAGCTCTCACAAGTGTACTCCTTCCTATTCCACTAGAGCCAGAAATTCCCACAATTCGGACCTCCGCAACGTCTAATTGGAGTAAGGAGTACAGGGCTTGTAGTTGAGAATCTAACCTAATTGGATGGAAAGCAAGCAGGTTCGCCCGTAAGTGGCTTAGTTTTCTTGAGATTTTTTCCACAATGGACTGGATGAATTCAGCTTCAAGTCTGCAAGTTGTCAACAACTAAAGGTGTGACTAGTTATTGATGCTACTAAAAGATGAAGAAAAGATCAATAAATATTATATACTTAAACTAAGGAATATCATCCATCTATTCTAATTTAAGATCCAATATAATAGAAAATAGTCGTACTTGAGAGGTTGACCTGTGCGTTAGCGGGAGTGGATTCTTTCATAGGGGAATAAAGAGTTTTTTGGACATCTTCACGCCTTTCAAAATATCGCCTATATTCTTGTCGAAAGATTCATTTTAATTATGAAACTAAAATATTCAAATATTCAAACCAGCCTTCTTCCTCTTTTAACTTGAAGCGTGTTAGTCAAACATCCCAAATTTGCATATGTCGACCATAAAATAGGACATTTGAACTATCTCAACATAATATGCCAATTGTTAATGTAAATTGTATTTTGACTTAAATGTCAAGTTATATTTGTTGACTGCATGAAATAATTACGGGTTAAGTCTCTTAAGTTTTTGAATTTATTTTGCTTTTTGATCCGTCTTTGGTCACCTTCAGATTGTTCATCGATCCGGTTCGACTTTGAACTTTATTAATTAAAGTTTGAAATAGCTGACCCTTTCTGGGGTTGAGTTCAAATTGAATCGGTTTTTAATTTTCATCCGATGACCCCCACTTCTCAATTTTGTTAAGGGGTTGTGTATTTGAACTGTATGGCTCAATTTTTTGTAGTTTTTGGCCAGGGAATTTTTTTTTATTGAACCTGGCTCTTGTATGTACAAGCAGTACATTTAACAATTACAAGAATTAAGTCGTAAGAAATTATTCTTTAACAAGTATCATATAACTGTAGGATAAACTTATCTTTTCAAACACCCAGCAAGCTCTTTTGTTATTTAAATAGCGGACGCTGCCCTTCAATAAACCATGCTAAAATTGAGGTCGACATTCCAAAGATAGCAAGTTTTTGGTTACCCATTAGATGTTCGGGCTTGCCCATTTTCGTTCTAACGAAAAGAAAGAATGAGAAGTCTGAAAACCTCCTACAGAAAACGAAGCCCATATGTGTTGGAATTCACCTACTTGAGTGTTTTCAACAGTGGGACTCAGTGTAAGTAAGGGAAATGATGCATGAAGGAGATGGGCAATGGCGAAAATCATTGTTCTCTGGAGATTTGTTTATTCTTGATTAAAGAAGTGAGGAGAATAAACTCATTTGTTTATTTAATTATAAAATACAAAATATGAAATGAGGGCGCAGCTGGAATAAAGGGACATCCATCAATCCCTTCTATATTCCTCTGACGTTTAACAAAAGTTTATATATCGTTTTATTTAGCTGAACACTTCTAATTTGCTATATATGGAGGAAATCAGCATACGCTGGAACATATGCTATCGGGGTGAAATCTGATAGATGAAAAAAATGCATTTGTTTCCCAGAATATGAATGTGGAAAATACATTCCACAAAAAAATGATTGTTTATATTGCTTACAAAAAAAAATATGACAAAAAAAATATTATTTACAAAAATGATAGGATGAAAAAAATTTTCATTATTTACAAATATATTTAGATATAGATTGTTATTCATAATGAAAAAAATTTCATTGACTAATTAATTTAAGCGATACAAGCAATCATTTTTTGGAAAATATTTTTCAAATCATTCATCATTCATGAATCAAATGAACCAAGGAGAAAAAAAAAAGATGGTTATAGACGATTACAGCCTACAGCGTTGATGTTGAATCACCTTGATGAGTCGAATAGTTGACTTCAAGTCCTATTCAAGGAAAGTTTATTTCCTAATAGAAGGTTTCCAAACATTTTCAAATATTCCTACTGCCCATAGACCAAAAGATTGAGCTTTAAGAGAAAGTTTTGATGTCAAGCTTTGATAGCATAATAGTTTTTGACCTACTGTAAAAATAATAACATATTGTGAGCCACAAATTTTGAAAGTAGTAGACCCTATAAAAATTTCTAATTATTTGTTATTTATTTTTTTGGCCTAAAATAAGTTGCTAATTTCATAGTGGATTAAGGACAATCACATAAGTATTTCTCTTTATTATTTCATAAACAAAATTACTAACTTTCTTTAGGAATCCTCTCAAGAAAACGAGAACATTGTTCAAAAATTCCTAGATCTATTGCACTTTTGCCAATTCAGTTCTAAATCTTTCAATTTTGCTAATTCAATCCTAAACCTTTTTACTTTTTACCAATTTAGTTATAAACATTTTCATTTCTTGTTAATTGAGTCTATTTGGTTAAATTTGATTGGAAATTGCTAACGTGAACGGTTCGGTGCTGATGTGGCATTTTTTAAATAATATCTTAATAATATTTTGAATTTTTTAATGTTTTCTTTTGGTTTTTGGATTTGGTTGGCCAGAGGCGAGGGCCAACTAACCTTTTCAGCTCTAAGTGAGGGCATCGTGCCCCTCACGGGCTTTGGATGAGGGCCACGATGACGTTGCTAGATCTGGCCAAGCAAGGGCTTGGTGGCCCTTGTCGACCCCAAGCAAGGGTGGCAAGCAAGGGTCGCCAAACAGTCACCTAGCCAAATCTAGTGACGGGCGTCGTGGCCCTCGCTGTTTTGCGTGAGGGTTGCTAGCTAGATCCAAAACCCAAAAAAAAGCTAAAAAAAAGCAAAAAGAAGAAGAAGAAAAGGCCATAAAAAATTCAAAATATTATTAAAAATGCCATAGTAGTGTCGATTCATCCATGTCAGTAATTTTTTGTCAAAATTGACTGAATGGCCTCAATTGGCAAATATTTAAGACTGAATTGGTAAAATTAAAAAGGTTTAAGACTGAATTGGCAAAAGTGTAATATGTTAAGATTTTTTGGATAATTTTCCCAATAAAACACCCAAGGAAGAGAGAAAATACCTGTTTTCAAGAGGCCAACCGGTGAGATTTCCAGCTTTGCGGAGAGCATCTCTCCACCTAAGGACCTTGTCGGCATTTTCTTGCCCGAAACCCTTCTCGCTTTGGCCGATATGCGTGAATGGTCCAGACAGCTCGCGCATCTCTCTGGGGTCAATGTCCACAAAAATGAGGAACACCAACAGGCCATTCTTTTCCTTGCACTCGAGGATTTTACCCAGCTCGTCCAGGCACCATGGTGAGGAGGCGTAGGTGCGAGAGATGACCGCGATGGCGCTTCTCGACCGCTCAATCGCTTCATTGATTGCCGGTGCAATCTCTACTCCTCTTTCTAGACTGCGATCGACGAAGGCCCTTATATTGTTTTGCTTGAGGGCATTGTGGAGATGGCTCACGAAATGGCACGTGTCCGCCTGTTTATAACTGATGAAGGCATCGTGAATCCACCGGGGAATGGAGGGGAGAAAGAAGAGTTGTGGCCTGACTGTGAGACTATGTTTGAGAGAAGAGAAGTGGAGTGGAAAGAAAGAGGGCAAAGAGATGGGAGGGGAGTGCAGTTGGAATTGTGATGTTCTTTTGTTTCGGAGGCTTGGATACAATGGGGGAAGAGAAATAGGAGGGAAAAGCTTGCGTAAGGACGATCCCGTAGTCGAGCGGGCAAAGCCGATTTCGGACTTCGAATTTTCGGGAACGTCCGGGACGGACTTTTGGATGATGCTTCCTTGATAGTCGACGTGTCGGTTGAGCCGAGTTTTTGGGAAAAGGGTTTACGGACCGAGGAATCGAGCTTACGAGGAAGTGGGCCGGGAAAATCAGTGTGGGCCTTATGCCCAAGGAGGGACAGCCATTGTGGAAGACCGAGATAAGCAAGTGAGCCCGTCGGGCCAAACCGAGCATTTACCCTTCCGAGCCCGTTATCCAAACTCGAGCCAATTCGAGCCTAATAAATTCCCGAGCCCGATCCTATTCATTTTCCGGTCCGTTTCCTAGGCCCGCCTTTCACTTTCAGCCCAAGGGCACATTGGGAAATGTGCAAGGTGGAAATGACCAAAATACCCTTGGATATTTTGGAGAAAAGTCAAAAGGAAGAGAGAGAAGATGATGTCATGTTTTTGGGACTTGAGCCAAGCAATTAATGCCATTAATTGAGGCTTATCTTCAGCCTCACTTCACTCTCTCTCTCCTCTTCATCTTCTCCAAAACCGCACCACCTCTCTCCCCTTGTTTCCCTTCTTCCTGCGATTTTCAGCTTCTGACCTCTCGCCGAAAATGGAGTTGTTCATGGCCTTCCCGGTGGAATCTCGGGCCGTGCCACATATCAATCTGTTCAGCACAGAAAAACGTTCAGATGACGTCGGCCGTTTGCCGAACGAAGCCTCCGACCGGTCCGTACGGCCGCCTGAAGTCGGCGGTCCTCCGTCCGTCACTGTAGCGTCGCCCTGTGCACAGCTCGGCCTTTTCTTCCGTTTCTCTCCATTTCCGGCCAAACCACCACCCATCACAGCCATAAGTGGTTCCCCCTTGACCCCAGGTGCCGTTGGTCGCTGGTCCACCACTCACCGGAGCTCCGGCCAGCCCGTTCAACTCCGGTCAGCCCCTGTCCTCCTCCTGCAGTGCTGTTTTCTGAAGTTCAGTGGGGAATCCGAGTTTGTTGCTGCTATGTTGAGCCCGGGACCGCCTTGGAGTGTCGTGGGAGAGGTCCCCGGGTGTCGGGTTCGTCGCCGCCGCCGCGCCCGTGTCGCCGGCCCGCTTAACGGGTGAGTTTAGCCTCTAATCCCTATTTAGTGCCTAAACTTGCTTAGGGTTGGTTTAGTTAGTGATAATTTTGGTTTAAGGGGTTTAATTAAGTGCATTAGCCCTAAGATAGGTGGTTAGATTAAGGCTTAAGATTAGATTAGCTTAATCTTGTTTAATTATGCTTAATTGTGTGTTATGTGCTAATTAAGCATGCTTTGCTTGATTAAATTGATTAATTGTTTTAGTTAATTGATTTATTTAATTTCTGCATTTATTGATTAAATTATGTGATTTCTGAATTAAATTATTTAATTATTAAATTCGGAAATTTCCTTCGTTCATGTGCACTGCTCACGACATTCGTTCACGTGCACCGTTCACGGCACTTGTTCATCGGGAAGTGAAATTGTGCATAATTTCATGTGCCTTGATCATATGAAGTGAATTGGATGTGGCATTGCATAAGCATCCGCTTGAATTGAGTGATTTTCACAAAAGAAAGAAAATGGTTTGTCGAGGGACACCGGAAATGGACCGCCTTTATGAGAAAGAAAGTGATTTGTCCGAGGGACACCTGGAAATGGACCGCTTTTATGAGAAAGGTGGGAAAAATGGTTTGTCCAAGGGACACGGAAATTGACCGCTTTTGTGAGAAATGATTTGGGGTTTCATATGCAAGCGTGTGTGCATTGGCTAATGCTCAAAGATAATAAGTGGGTCGTGATGGTTTGCTTGCGTGATCACTAAATTGAAACCGCCGTCTCGGGAGAGTATCCCTTGACGTTTTGTGGGCATGCGGTCTTGGGAGAGTATCCCTTGACGTTTTGTGGGCATGCGGTCTTGGGAGAGTATCCCTTGACATCCTTTGGGCATGCAGTCTCGGGAGAGTATCCCTTGACGTTTGTTGGGCATGCGGTCTCGGGAGAGTATCCCTTGACGTTCGTTGGGCATGCGGTCTTGGGAGAGTATCCCTTGACGTCTTTTGGGCACGGAAGGGCACGGTTACGCCTCTGCGGAGGAAGGGCGTCGTAGCGCCGTTGCGCCTTGGTTGTAGCCCTGTGGGGCAATAATAATCGGAACACGTGTGGATGCGAGAGTACATGAGAAAACACGGCATCATTGGTTCCGATTATGCATGAGATGATCACATCATTTATGGCACGCACGCATGAATTGATAACGTGCAGGGGTGTGGCAATGGCCAGGTGAGATCGCTTGTGGTGCGACTCGCATGTGATTGATGAACTGCATCATCTAACGGCCATGTGCATTGCGTGTATTGTGCTGACTTATAACGTGCAGGGTATGGCATACCGGGTAAGGTTGCATGCGAACCGACTATTCAATTGTTGGTTGCATTGCTTGCATTGAATGAGGTTTAACGTGCAGGGCATGGCATACCGGGTAAGGTTGCATGCGAACCGACTTTTGTTTGTTGGTTGACCCTGTCTATAGTTTGATTGCTGATTGCTGGTTGTTTGTGGTTGGGTTGAGTGAGGGGTGGTTCTGGAGAGATACCCTGGGTTGAGTTGGTGTACTAACCGGGGCTTAGGGGGAAGAACTCGCTGAGATTTTATCTCAACCCGTCGTGGTTAACCATTTTCAGGCCCCTAGAATGGCGCACCCGCAGCGGGGAGAATCCCCGCCCCCGCTTCTCCAGTGATCGACCTGACGGAGTCGAGTCCGATGGGTCCAAGTGACCGTGGTGCTGAACCCGAGGGTTCATTTTCTACAGCTGGATTAGCCTAGCCTAGTTCCTTTTTGGTTTGGCTTAGAGGATGGATCGGCCCCCGTTGTCGGGCTTGTAAATCGGAAAACGATCCTCCGTTGGTTAATCTAGTAATTTGTATAAATGAGTAGTTGAGGTTTCGCTGTTCATCCCTCTATCCCCGATTGATTACTTGATTGTCCTGTTTGGACTGGGGATGGTTCGTCTTCCGCTTGCGCATAACGAAAGATTAAAATGAATGGTCGTCGACGAGTCCTGGGACGTCGCTTTCAATCGACCAAGAGAAGGGATTGTCGCGTGCTCGGGGTTCGGGGCGTGACATCCCCGTCGGTTTAGTATCTCCACTTCAGGGCGGGAGTACCGTGTCCCACATCGCCTAGGAAGGAAGTCCTGGGCTAGTTGATAAGGCTGGAGAACCTTCAACCTGTCATAGGCCTTTTGTGGGGAGTACCCACAAGAACAAAACCGTGCGGGCTTTGGCCCAAAGCGGACAATATATGGCAGGCGGGCTCCAGGCCCTTACAAATGGTATCAGAGCCGACTTCCGACCGCGTGGGGGGCCTCAGCGAGGACGCTGAGTCCGAAGGGGGAGAGAGTATCTCCACTTCAGGGCGGGAGTATCGTGTCCCACATCGCTTAGGAAGGAAGTCCTGGGCTAATTGATAAGGTTGGAGAACCTTCAACCTGTCATAGGCCTTTTGTGGGGAGTACCCACAAGAACAAAACCGTGCGGGCTTCGGCCCAAAGCGGACAATATATGGCAGGCAGGCTCCAGGCCTTTTGTGGGGAGTACCCACAAGAACAAAACCGTGCGGGCTTCGGTCCAAAGCGGACAATATATGGCAGGCGGGCTCCAGGCCCTTACAGCTTGAGTTGGCCAAATCGGATCATCATCTTACTGGAATTTGCCATTGAAACACCCCCAAGAATCATAGTAAAGAAAGAGCCGTACCGAGTTCATTCACAATGCAAGCTCTTGACTTATTTATAGCACATTTTGATCTCCCTCCCTCTCCCTGCTCATTATAATACATTTTCGCGTTCTATCTCTTCAGGCTCGCCGGGATCCGGGCTCCTTACAATATTAATTCCGCATGGCATCTCTCGCTGCTCTCACACATCAAATTCCATCATTATAATATTTCGCACGAAGGGGGCAAAATCCAATCTTGCATTGGCTAGAAATCACCTAGTGTGCGCGAGGTCAACACATCTTTCTTGTATTACTAAACTAGTAAAATAAACCTTTTAATAAAGTGAACAAGAAAGAGTTTCCTGAATAATGTGGGGAAAAGAAAAACTGAACAAACTTTTTGAGATTATTTAAACACCGTTATTGCTCGTCCCCATTTTCGTTCACTCCCCTTCTGAATCGTGGGGATACTTTTAGTCGACGGTACTTTGCTAACTTAGACATTATTCGACAGTGGGCGAAAATTAGATATAAATTATTGCTAATGATATTCATTGAAATTTGGGGTTGAGTAATGTTTTAGCAAAGAAAGAGCTGTGTTATAATTGCTCTGAGTCTCTCTCTCCCGCACAATTTGTCCGTTTGCGCATGAACTCACGATGCATGTTGATGTGTTCAATTCATCAATCCATATGAATTCCTAGATACTTCATTTCTTATTATTAAAATATGTTTTGAGTTTAAGTCCTAAGCAAAACTTTGAATATATCAAGAAAAAAAAAAGACATCTACTGCATGAGTGAAATGTACAGAAATATTCTCTTGATTGAAGTTTAAGTCGCCCAAGTATAGCTAATTGAAGTTGATCAAAAGAGGAAATCACACATTGATTTCGACTATGATTCGGTCAAGAAAAAAGGAAAGTCAAGTCCAAACGTTGACTTGTTGATCGAATCCTATTCTCATTCTGATTCGGTTTCCTTCAAGCGTGGGCTTTCTACTTTGACTCGGTCAAGGTCTTGGGCCATATAAATATACATTCTGTTGTTGGGCTCTTCGTGCGGCTATCGTTGATACGAAGGTTGCTGTCATAGTCCCTTCAACGAGGGCACTTATCTAAGTTACATTCTTTATTTTAATTTACTAGTATCCATATATTTTGCACTTCTTATTGTAAGAGGATATTTTTCTTTCCCTCTAACTAGAGAATACCCTTGAATTTTACTTCTTAAAGTTCAGACGAAGTAATATAAGAACTTACTCAGGTCTTGACCATATAAATATATATTTTGTTGTTGGGCTCTTTATGTGGCTATTGTTGATACGAAGTCTTGAAACGCCAGAAGAGTGCTTGAGAAGCATGGGCTATTTTCATGTCGTTTGTGCGGTGAAGCTTATCCATGAATTACATCTAAGAAAAATTAGTGTTTATAGCTGTGAAATTCTTATAATAAGAATTTGTGTATAATTCATTCATGAGATTGAAAGATTATTTTTTAAAGATTTGCAGGGCTAAACATTGTGTGCAGTATTGGGTGCAATTGAAACTTGGGAAACACTAAGAGTGTTTGAGTGACACTAACTCAAGTGTGGTTGTAATCTCCGTGTATCGCTTGTGATCATGAAATTCTTGAGATTTTTATGATAAGAATCTCACAAGTGTGATTGAGTGACTCGAGTGGGGGTTAAACACTGCGTATATTATTTGGTGTAATTGAAACTTGGGAAACACTAAGAGTGTTAGAGTGACTCGAGTGTAGTTGGAATCTCCGTATATTGCTTGTAGCCATGAAATTAGTATTTGTAGCCTTGAAATTCTTATGATAAAAATTTGTTTATAATTCATTCGTGAGATTGAAAGATTATTTTGCGAGGATTTGTGGGGCTAAACAATGCGTGTGTTATTAGGTGTAATTGAAACTTAGAAAATACTAAGAGTGTTTGATTGACTCGAGCATTGTTGTAATTTCTGTATATTGCTTGATCTATAGTGGAATTCATTAATGTTCTCCCTATGGACGTATGAACAATGTAAATTTGGTGTCCGATCTATTTTCTTTATTTTGTCTATTTTATTATTCAATCATTTGCCTTTCACAACACTTGCTATTAGCAAGTTAGTCACATAAAGGATTAATACAATGAAAAACCCTAAACCGACATATTTGTGATCAATTTATACTAAACCAAACTCCAAATTGATATACATGTGATAAATTTACCTATGTTAGTTTTCCTTAAATTTTATTGTTAACTTGCTAAGTTAAATGAGATCTCATAGTTGACAAGAATATTGCCTAAAAAATCCAACACCTATTGCATTTTTGCTAATTCATTCCTAAGTCTTTTAATTTTGTTAATTGAGTCCTAAACCTTTTTATCTTTTACCAATTGAGTCAATTTGGCCAACTTTTAAAATAATATTAATTTTTTTTACTTTTCGTTATTGATTTTTTGGTTTTGGAGTTAGGGTCGGTGAGGGCTGGGGGACCCTTGCTGGCAACGTCAATGACCCTAACTCCAAAAACCACAAAAAAAAAAAAGAAAAGAAAAGTAAAAAAGATAAAGAAAAGGAAAGTGAAAACAAGAAACAAAATCATAAAATATTATCAACATATGTCCACGTTAGCTCTGGCCGTTCACGTAAGAAATTTCCAACCAATTTTGGCCACATGGACTTAATTTGTAAATTTTGAAAATGTTTATAACTCAATTGGTAAAATTGAAAGGTTTATAATTGAATTGATAATAGTGCAACAGGTTTAGAATTTTTTTGGACAATTTCCCCGACAGTTGACAAGTGTACAAGTTTGGGGTTTTACCTCTATTTTGTCACAAGTTTATCAGTTTAGGGTTTCTCATGATATTAATTCAATTTAACAAAAGTTAATAAAATGGTAAATTTATCATAAATATACCGGTTTGAGATTTTTGGTAGTAAAAAAATTAATTTGGGGTAAATTGTTATATGTATATCAGTTTGGAGTTATTGGTTCTTAAAAAATTAATTTATGGTAAATTTATCATAAATGTATAAATCTGGATTTTTTTGTAGTATTAACGCTAAAATAGACCCATAAATAAAGTAGACGAGCAAATTTCATCTTCCCTCCCATTTGACTTTGGGGATACCTTTGGCCTTTGCCAACTTAGTGATACGAGCTTCCGAAGGATAAAACCCATAAGCATAGGTTCTTATTGATAATAAAATATTCTTCATTGGCATTTGAATAAACCACTGTTTTAATCTTCTAAATTTCCGTGTGTGAGCAATTTAATTCTCTAACATTTATTTGGTGCTCAAATCCTCTATCTTTCTCAATTTGTGCGATTTGGTCCTTTGTGCCATCAAATCTTTTAACTTTCTAGTGCTCACCTACAATAACTACTCCTACCGAATTAGGGTCTCTTTATTTTTACTTAGTTTGGTTTTTGTTAATTTGCTTCTCACTTGGTGCCACTTTAGCATCGTGTGCCATTTCCTAGCACATTAATAATGCCATGTTATTGGTTAGTCGGACGATACAGTTAAAGAGTTGGATGGAAGTATTTGATAGTACAAATCGAGAAAGCTAGAGTATTGAATTGCACAAAATAGAACTTAGAAGACTGAATCACGCAAATGGAAGAAGTTGAAGGACTTAGACTGAACAATATAAAAGTTAAGAGGACAGAATTGCACAAATGTTGAGACTTAGAGGACTTAAAATGTATCTAATCCTTGATTTTTCTAAGTGATATATGCAATCAAAACTTGAAATTTTTTTTCAAATTGTTGATCTTCCTCGAAACAGATGGATGAGTTGAAACTACTTGAAAATATCCTAGCATAAGTTATGGAAATTTTCACTGTCATAAGGCCCAATGTCGACAAAGGATTTTGAAATACCATAGGCAGACAGAAAACCTTTAGCTTAAATCAATTTTATATATTAAGATGAATTACTTTATGATAATCCACACTAAGATTCTATTTGGTAACCCAATTAAGGAGGAAATTATTTAATAAGTCTTAAATCTATTCTACGAATGTTATGTAAGTCCTAAATTTTTGTTAATTTAGTGATAAATCTTTGTACAAAATTCCAATATTGTCCTTGTGGCCAATTTTCGCTGGAATTGCTAATGCAACTTGTTTCACATAGCATGACTAGCGATGATTGGACTTTTACTTCAGCGAACTCTGGAGATAATTGATTAGCATAACTACATTAGAATTTTGTGCAAAGACTTAAATGACTAAATTGGCAAAATTAAAAAATTTAGAATTGAATTGGCATTCAAACAATAGATATAGGACGAATTGGGTAATTCTCCTCCTATTTAAGTGTTGAAATTTTTTAAAATTCAACACTTAATTAAATTCAACACATAATTGACTAACAATGATTTAATAGATTCAATTAAATAAAGTAATCACTTGGGCTGCATTTGATTGTTTGCATTCGGATTGGGATATGATAAGATAAATGATGATTTAAAATTCTTCAAATATCTTTGGATTGTTAAAATATTCTATAATATGTTTAAGATAGGATTTGAATATTTTTAATTTTTTTTTATAATCTTCTAAATCTCCAATTAGATATAAGATGGAAAATCTTTGAAAATCCTTCTCATTTAAAAATCTTTGAAAGTCCCATCTCTATCTTTGCTCCTCCTAGTGAGACTCAAACCCAAAGTGGACCTCGGGAGTATGACATCTCTCAATCGACATGAGTTCACGTAATTTTGGAACAGCCTCGTGAACAGCAAGAGGCACTTCATCTAGGTTGTACAGCCAGACTCCATTACTAAAGGTGCTATTGCAACGTTCTTTTTACTAGAACTCAATGCTTAAGAGCATGGTCACCAAGAAGCTGATGGTGTGCTAGCCGTTCTTCATCGATCAGCAAGTGAACAGCCAGATGTATGCAAATCTGCACGACAATTGTCTTTAGACTCCTTTTCACCCTCACTAGTCGGAATATGATCGGTGGCTGATGATGATGACCAGCATGGTCGGAGGTGACGGCAATCGTGCGGCAGTTAGAAGAGACAATGACTGATAATTTTGGTGGTGGTCCTCGGGTGGGTGGTGCCAGCAAAGCAATATTTCATGTGACACTTCATCATTTCATTAAAAGATAAAATATGAATTTCTTAGTTATTGTTTTTTTTCCAATTTTGATTTATCCTACTCCTATGTTGGATTTCTTATCTAGCATTTTATTCGAATGTATCAGGCTCGAAGAGCATCACCAAATGCCAGAAAGGATAATTTGTTGTTCTATCCTTATGAACTCAAATTTGGACTACCAAACGCATTGATGGGTAAATATGGAAGGGGTTATTAATTAATTCATATGAAAATGTCAAATAAGGGTCTGAAAATGAGCCATTCACTCAAAAGATGGTATAGAGTGAACCTAGGGTCTAAAGTAGTCAACCTAGTCTCAAATAAGGATCCTAACTAGTTGGTCGGCCAAATTTTCTGTTGGCTTTTTCCGACGGCTAAAGAAAAAAAAAGCAAGGGAAATTTGCAATTAGGTAAAAAATGGATAAAATCCTAAAACCAAAATCCTCAATTGAATTTTGATTCGCAATGTGCTTTTACCCATGGATCTAGGCAAATCCTTAAAAGGCCTACAAGGAAATAGAGGGAAGAACCCTTCTAGGGAGGTTGATCCTTGATGCCCTAATTCCTAAAGGATGGGACTATATCCTATGGTGGGATACAGTCAGTTGATAGGCACCGGCCCCTCTTTGGAATTCTCTCCCGACGTAAAACTAAAGAGTGTAGAGTTAGCTCCCACGCCTCGATAAATATAGTGGTTGGGTTAACACTCGCAAGACATGGACTTGAGTAGGTCCTTAAAAGGCTCAGTAAAGAAAATCCAGGAGTGGGCCACTTACCTGTTTCACTAGAGAGTCCTCCATATTCCTTGACCTTGGGGAAGAAAAATATACAAGGTCAACCTGAGGTGTTTACGATGGGCGCTTCACCATCACAAAGTAATTTGAGGATTCTTGGAGCCCACTACAGCATGTATACAGACAAAGTAGTCCCAATAGGTGGGCAACCACCAGTGGAAGGTTAGAGGGGAACTGGTTTTATGTAACTAGGGTTAGTTCACCCAATGAAGCCAACCAAACCTAGGTTACAATGTTACATGGTCCCAACTAGCCAGTTGGCCAAATTTTTCGTTGGCTTTTTCCGACGGCTAAAGCAAAAATAAAAGGGGGAAATTTGCAACTGGATAAAAAATGGCTAAAATCCTATAAACAAAAATCCCCGATTGAATTCTGATTCGCAATGCGGGTGTCCCTCAATCGCGAACTTTTGAGAACCATTCATGATCTTGGTGAGCGAATGTGACGACGTTGGCGATATCAGAGGGCTTGCACTCGAGTTCGTAGGGGGATTCGTGGTTTCCTCGCGAATTGCCCGATAGTCGGAGCATAAATCGGTGGAAATGAAGAGCGAGAGAGAGGTTGGGGAATCAAGAGCGTGTGTATTTTAGAGCGAGAGAGAGGTTGGGGAATTAAGAGCGTGTGTTTTTCAGAGCAAGAGAGATTTGCCAAGGATTTTGCTGTCTGATAAGCAAATTTGTACGTCCAAAGGCAAAATTTTACCTTCTTGGGTGGGGTTTTGGGAATGCTGCCGATCTCGAATGCAAGACTCTTTTTTTTTTTGCCCCTGACATTTCATTTGCAATCCGTTCCTAGCCAAAAAAGTCACCATTTTCACTATTGATGAAAAAAAAAAGTATTAAGCATTTAACATTGGGAACCCTAATTAGAATTCAATTTGGGATTTTTTTTTTTTTTTTTTAGGATTTTATCCATTTTTTTACCAAGTTGCAAATGTTGGATTGAATTGCCTTTACTCTAACTCTCGAAAAAAGCCGACTAAAGATTTAGTCACGTGGCGAGTTAAGGGACCTATTTGAGATTAAATTGCCCACTTCAGACTTTTATTTCATACAAGATCCACCCTACACTCTTTATAAAAAAATTCCTCCACTTTCAACCTTTATTTGAAAATTTTCCTTAATTAATTAAGTAGAAAATGTAATTGATGACAAGTAGCATCTTGCCATATATATTGCTAAAACATATCAATAATGATCAAAATTCCATATATGGCAAGAAATTAAATAATATTCGCTCATCAACTTTCAATTTTTATCAAAGAACTTTTAATTTTAATTTTTAGCATTCAAAATTGTCGACCCAGGTAAATTTTCAGTAGTTATTTTGTAGTTTTATCAAACGAGTGCAAAGAGAAGTATGTTCAACACCATAGATTGTTCAAAGTAAAATTCACTTGTTCACACAACTTGGAGGGACCCAACAAGTCCTTAAAAGACTAAAGAGAGAAGAAACGGGTGGGAAATTCATCCTGGGGTGGGAGAACCTACGATGTCACCTCCCATATACCCCGGTGGTGGGATAGAAAAATGTTCACCTGCCAATGAGGGGTGCGAGGCGTGTGAGCATAGACACGTTATAATAAGGAATGCATCTTGTATGGTCTTGTCTCAAAGACATAACATACAGCTCTCATAGGTGGGAAACCACTCAGGTTTACTTTGAGGTGAGGAAGAGTGATACTTGAATTCTTTAACCATTGAGGTTTGCCCTAGTGGCCACCCTTCTCACATGAGAAAGGGGAGGTGGAGGTTGGAATCCCCACATTCTCAAGGATTGGGATGAGGACGAATTAGTTTCAAGAGTGGATTTTGACTCCCACGCTTTGCAAGAAAATAGAGCAAAAAGTTTAAGCATATTAGAGTAGGAGTAGAGTAGGATTGACAAAAACTCATCTTCTTCACTAGTGAGAAGTAAGCACACCCCGATTTTGAAGAAGAAATTCAAAGAGAGAACTTATAGAGGAATTTCTCTTATTTATCATAGGGAAAATTAACTAAAAAAATTCTAAATTTATTGCAATTGTGCCAATTCAATTACAAACTTTTTTTGATGCCATGCAATATGAAATTCAATCACTTTATAACAATCATACTTTCAAGCTGGTGAAATTGACTAAAAGAAAAAGAGCTTTAAAGAAAAAATGGGTATATAGGTTGAAGCAAGATGAACATACTTTACAATCACAATACAAAGCTAGATTGATTTTTAAAGATTCAGTCAAAGAAAGGATATTGACTTTGATGATATATTTTCTTTAGTGGTAAAAATGTCTCTTATGCATGTAGTGCAAGACTTGACAACTAGCCTAAACCTGGAAATTGAGAAGATGTCAAAACAACCTTCTTATATGGCAACTTGGCGGTAGAGATATACATGGAACAAGTAGAGAGTTTCAAAGTGAAAGGGAAAGGAGTATGTTTGCAGGTTGAAGAAGAGTCTTTATGACCTAGAGCAAGTACTGAGATAGTTGTGAAAAGTTTATCTGAGTTATGATGGAGCTAGACTATAAGAAGACTTTCTTGAATAATTGTGTGTCCAAAAAATTTCTAATGATGACTTTATTTTTTTTCTTATTTTATGTTAATCATATGCTGATTCTTAGTAGGAATGCTTCATGAATTGGGTTGTTGATGAAATAGTTGAGCAAGTCTTTTTCCATAAAAGACTTGGGCTCGACAAAGCAAATTCTTTGCATTATAATTATCCGAAATACAAATGCCAAGAAGTTGTTCTTATTGCAAGATAAGTACATCGAGAAGATTATTCAAAAATTTCATATGAATAAGGCTAAATCAGTTAGCACTTCTCTAATTGTTCACTTTAAGTTGAGTACAAGGTAAATTCTTATGACTGATAAGGAGAAGAAAGATATAAAAAGTTTTCCATATGCCTCGGCTATGGGAAGCTTGATGATGTGATGGAATGTACACGGCCAGACTTGATGTATGCTATTAGTGTTGTTAGTCATTATTTGTCAAATCTAGGTAAAGAGCATCAAAATTTGCTAAGGTGGATCGCAATGTATCTTCGGGGAACTTTAAGTTTAAAACTCAGTTTAGAATCGAAAAGTTGAGTTAGTTGGATATATAGATTCCGATTTGACTATAGATGTTAATACTTGTAAATTTACTTCTAGTTATTTAATTTCTCTTACTAATGGGGCCATTCCATGGAAGTCAAGATTGCAGAAGAGTGTTGTACTTTCTACAATCGAAGATAATTTGTTGTAGTGATCGAAACTAGTAAAGAGTTACCATGGTTGAAGAAGTTCTTGGAAGAACTTGGGTTCATGCAAAAGAGGTATGCATTGTTTTGTGACAACTAAAGCGAAATTTATCTTGTAAGAATTCATCTTTTTATTCTAGATCGAAACACATTAATGTTATATATTATTGGATCATGGATGCTCTAGATGAGAAGTTGTTAGAACTTGAGAAAATTTATATGGAACATAATGTTTTCAATATGATGATCAAGACTTTACAAAGGGAGAAGCTTGAACATTGCCCATTGATCACAAGGATGGTGAATCCCTCCATATCATTATGAGGAGGAAATTTGTTGGCTAGGTTCACTTGTATGTGGATAAAGCCCAATGAAATGGAACCCCAAAGGCTTGCACTTATATGATAATTCATATGGAGATATATGATTTCTTACTATTGTTTTATGTGGTAGTTGCAAATAACGTTTGTTAAGAAGCACTAACAAGAGAGGAAGAGAAACCAAAAAATTTAGGTTGAGCGCAATATTTGATTTTCATCAAGCCGATGTTGGAGGTCAATTCATGGTTCGATTGAACTAAAATTTTGTCAATGTACCCATGACACATTCTTCTTGAATTTGGTCAGTTGATTTTCATTTGAAGATCTCTACACCAAGTTTTTCAATGGTTGAAACTAAAGTTGCGTTTTTTATAAGATTTATCATTCATCTTTTGTGAAATTCATGTAATGTTTTTGATGTTGTTGTTGCTTTGTATCTCAATTATTGACTAGAGAAGAACTTTATTCATCCAATTCTATTAATAGTCAAGATTTTTGGGTGGATTTCAATCCCATGATTTTTTTTTTATCTCCTCAAATTGAAGAGGTTTTCCATGTAAAACTCATATTTTGTGTTGTGGGTGCTTGGTCTCTCCGTCTCTCTATTATATTGTTTTCTATTAGGTTTACATAAGAGGAGAGATTGTTTTGTTCTATTGTACTTATCCAATATTATTATGGATGATTCCCCAATAAAGTGGGGTTGCCAACAAATCTAGACCTTATAGTCACATGGGAGAGATACGGGTTGTTCCTACTCCGACCAAGAGCTTGATGCGTGAAGGGAAGATTGTTGAGGTTATCAACAAATCTATACCCAACATCACATAGGAGATATGAGTTGTTGCTGTTTCGACCCAAGGCTTGATGTGTGAGGGAGAAATTGTTAGGTTTAGCAAGTGATCAATTTACAAGTGTGAAAGAAATTTTTACTCTTTAAGCTAGCTTTTGGGATAAGAGAGACCCAAACCTCCCAACAATTTATATTTTGTAAATGGTCTTCTATGTGTGTAAAGCTATTTAACAAGACAATTAATATGCCAAGGCCCAATAAACCTGGACTATTGGAGCCATGTGCATCGGATCATGGGATTTGTCTAGATTTCCATTCACTAAAGAGTTTATTTCTACAATTGACATATAATAGCTTTTTTGTAATTATGTTTCTATCTGTAATTTGTAACCTAACTGCAATTACCCACTATTAAAAGTGGCCTCATTTCTTTAAAAAGTGTTAACTTTTACTCAAGTGTCAAATCTAGCTCAAACCTTTTTCTATCTCATAAAAAGTAACAACTTTATCTCGTGTCTCAATTCTAGCCCAATTTTTTTTGTCTAATAAAAAAACACAAAATTTAGCTCGTAACCCAATCTTGGCCCAAACCTATTTTTGTCTTATAAAAAGCACCAACTTTGGTACTCAAATATGATCCTTGTAGAGTTTACATCAAGCTTCCATTGAGTACACGTGGAGTGATGTGTCAAATCTTTAACAACATCATAGGATAAAAACTTGACATGAGCTGGATTTGGGTACTAACTAAAAGTTTGCGTTTTTTTATAAGATGACAAAAAGGTTGGGTCGGAATTAGGATTTGGCCTAAACTTGGTGCTTTTAATGAGAAAAAAGAAGTTTGTGCCTGAATTAGGACATAACCTAAAGTTTGTGCTTTTATGAGACCAAAAAAAGTTTGGCCCAAAATTGGAACCAAATCTAAAGTTGGTATTTTTTAAGAGAGCTAAGCCTATTATAAATATATATTAAGCAACTTTGATTAGGGTTAAGCCACCATCAATACTATATTGCTAGTCTCTTTGTGACTCTAAAGTTCATCATGATATTAGAGTACGAAAAATTATCAAATTTTTCAACATGTCAAAGCTAAATCAACACTTACTTTGCACCTATTTCCATCAAAAATAATAAAAGGTGAGCATGGTTCCATGGTATAACTTGGAACCAAAGAATTGGATCGGTGGGAACTTATTTAGTTTTAGATTTCAAGGTATGTAGGGTATGTTCTACATTCTAAAAATTGGGGAACTTGTTTCAATGGGTAAGTTTTGAGTTCTAGGCAGGTGGAACTTTGAACTTGAAACTTGGAGCAAGTTTTTGTATTTTTCTTGGTTTATGTTTTTGCATGATCCTACAATATTCATGACATCCAATGACATGTATATAATTTTGAAACCATTGATTTAAACTTCCATTTTATGATTGAGATTTTTACTTAATTAATGTTTCATTCGTGTGTTTAAATATAAGTTGTGGTTAGTGGATTATCATAGTAATTAGTGGTCATTAAATATGATGATTCATTTTACAATCGTTTAATTAATAATATATACATATATATATATATATATACATATATATATATACATATATATATATATATATATACAACCTGGGTAGAACCTAGAACCGACCTTAAAACATGTGATAGGGCAGGTCCTAGGTTCCAAAAAATAAGGGACCTATTCTAGTAGGTAGATTCTTGCTTCCAAGTGGAACATGTATGAAATCTGAAACCACCCACTCCTATCAATAATAATTGATGCATTTCAAATTTTTTCTTCTTCTCTAACCTCTTTTCCCATCATCCTCTATTTTTGTCAATCCCAATTACTTGGCCCCTTACCCCAACATTGCACCCACTTTCACCACTTCTTCTCACTTTCCTATTGCTCAAATTCCCATTGCTCTTATTATGGTTTCACCTTCAACCACACCACCTCTTATTGTTTCCAATGTCACAAATCTCATCTCTATCAACCTAAACACAAACAATTATTTTATGTGGAAATCTCAGTTTTTGCCTTCTCTAATCAATTTTGATGTGTTGGACTATGTGGATGAGTCCTTTTTGTGTTTGCTTAAATTTGTCATTGATCAAAATGGCATTGAGGTGATCAAAATAGCATTGTGGTGATCAATCCCTCCTACTTCATTTGAGTTAAGACGAATGAGTGACCTCATAATTTGATCAATTCGACCCTCAAGTTGAAATTTTCCATTAAGTTCGCGACCTTTGAACATCTCATGAGATTTGGCTAGCTCTTAGACAATGCTTTACCAATTGTTGTGTGGCCAAGGAAATTTGACTATAACTTGATTTTCAGAATGCCAACAAGAAACTTGACTAGTCCATGTCTAACTATCTTCAAAATCTGAAGTCAATTAAAAACTCTCTCATTGCTATCAATTGTTTCATCTCCAACAATGACTGGTGATTCAAGCCCTCAATTAGCTCTTGTCTGAGTACTATCCCTTTGTCACCATGGCTACTAATGACCCTATAATGCTCAATTTTTGGCAATCTATGGTCATGCCTCTTTATTTAGGAAGGAGAGGTATGCCACTTCACCCACCCCCCAATTTCGAGGGACTTAAGCTGTATGTGATTCTAAAGGCTAAAAATCTAGTTGGTGACCTGATGGACGGTCCTCTCGTGAACTAGGCCCACATTCCTCCTTTAATTGGCTCAATATATAGCCATCATTGGCCCCCAATGCTTATCACTCCTGCACCTCCTCTAGCTAACCCCTTGATGGTTTAGGGTCCTATGTTATGTCCCTATTCACTCAAGGGGGAATTCTTGGCTCTAGGCCTCGCCTTATTTGTCAAATCTATAATGGCGCGGTGTACACTGTGCTACAATGCCAACAGTGGCTCAACCATGCCTTTATCGCTAATGATCTCCCAAATTCCTTCCCAACTCTCTCATTTGGTGAGACCATGTGGTATCTTGATAGCAGGATATTGACTCACATGACTAGTGGCATTGGTAAAATTCTAAATCGTAGATCTTTTAATGATTTGACAAAAGTCTTAGTTAGTGATGGTTGTTTATTTTCTATCAAGCAAGTCGGTAAAGCTTTTTTGCATATCTCTCCTGATCCTTATTGTTATCTCTTGTCTATCATGTCCCTCATTTGCTTGCAAGCTTTTCTCGGTTACTCAATTTTACCATACAAATTTCCATGCTATTGATTTTAATGATTTATCTTTTTTGGTGAAGGACCCACAAATGGGGAAAGTTCTCCTCCAAGCTAACTATTCTCATGGGCTAATGGTATAGGCAAACAAAGCTTTTTGGGGGAGAGAGAGGAGGAAGGGAGAGAGAGGCTAACTATTGTCATGGACTAAAGGTATAGGCAAAGCATTTTTTTTTTTTTTTTTTTTTTGGGGGGAAGAAAGAGATTCATCCCCTTTCTAAGCTATTTTAGTGAATTCAGATTCATGAATTTTGCAAAAAATAAGAAAAAGAAATAAAAGACGAAAATGAAATGATATGTGAAAAAGCCATTTGATTTGGTTTGCGTTTAAATTACACTGTACTTCATTTTGATATTTGTTTTCCTCAACCATATTAAAATTGTTTGTTTCGGCTAGACTTTGTGTCTCAATTGAAGCACATAGCAATGTGCTCACTCGTTATCATCGATGTGCTAGATCCTACTGTTCTTTGCCCTTACCTTAGGAGTAAACAAAAAGTCTTCATATATATTTTTTGTTGGTCGGGAAACCTCTTTCATTCGTTCGTGACCGCTGCGAGAACCAAACATATGAGTTTCTGAACATCAAATATTTCAAAGCGACAAAGGCAGTGCAGGTTTTGAGTTTGGAGGAGAGTCATTTTACGGGAGGCTTTGGCAACTCAGTTTGCAAGTTGATTATCCTCGCGGGGACAGTGGATGACTTTCACAGATTTTAGCGAGGCCAAGTACTTCTGACATTCCTGGATAATATCACGTAAAGCCCAGGGACTTTCAGTCTTACTTCAGATGAACTCCATGACCAATAGGCTATCAGTCTCCACTTCAACGCATGGATCACTCAAAGACTTCAGATTAGTTTCCTCGAGCAAGTACAGGAGAGCGCCTCTTACTGCTAGGGTTTCAGAGCTCAGAGTAGAGAATGCATGTACTGATTTCGCGACCGATCAAATCGCGGCAAACCCAGCAATGAATCCTTCCAAAGTGCCGTCCAGCCACAAGCCGTTAGTGTTGAGCTTAAGCAGCCCTCTGGCCAGCGGCATCCACTGTTCAGGTAAGCTGGTTCGACTTTTACCTGGATTTCCTGTTCCTGTTTCCATCTAACGAAGTTTTTGTGCAAAACAAGAGCGACATTGACAATTGGGCTCAGATCGGGTTTGCGAGCTTGGAAAATTTGGGTATTTCGTGCTTTCCATATAATCCACAGAAGTCTTGACTTATAGCTCCCTTGAAGGTAAGTCTAAATTTGATTGAAAGAACTCGAGCATCCATTTGTCCATTCCGGTGATGTCAAAAGGGCAAATTTTGATGTTTATACGCGGAGGTGGCCATACCTCTCTCGTCCAGCAGCAGAGAGGAAAAAAAAAGGTTTGATGGTTTATGGAGCTTGCGAGCATAAAGAGCAAATGGGGCCAGGTAATACCTTCTTCTTGCAAAGACTTCTAGCGTGGGTAGTGCGTTCTGACGTATGCCCATAGAAATGGGCATATTTTGGGGGGAAGGGTAAGCTGAGCTTCCATGTCCTTGTCCATAAGGTTCTGGGTGTCGGAAAAGAAGTTGAAGGTTGGATTGAGTTGAAATGAATATTTATGGGACCCATTCTGTTACCGCTCTTTACGGTGTAGGACCGTGATTTGTTCTCGATCCAAACTAATTTGTCTGCATTTTGGCCAAACTGATTAGTATGTAAAGAATATGCTGCTCAGCTTCTGTTCATTCCATTCTTGTATTGAGTATCTCTTTCAGCATATGCTCAACGCATATGTTGTTCAGCTTCTGTTCATTCCATTCTTGTATTAAGTACCGGATCCTAGATATCTCTTTTGAGATTATAATATAAAATTTTAAAACAAAAGTTTAACTTTTTGCTTTCGAGCTGTAAGGCAAAGTCAACAAGCCTGAAGCTTGTCCTTGATGGAAACCTCTCATGGTTTACCTTTTCCCTTTCTCATCTTTACTTTTTTCAGGGGAAAAAGAAAGGGGCAAAGTACATATTTTTAAAAACGAACGAGAGAGAGAGAAGAGAGACGTGGGCATAACATAGGAAATGTGCAAAGGTTTTTGACGTGACATATACATTGGGCTATACAATTATCAATTATGGGGTTTTTGGGATACCAATTTTTATTTTAGATTTCCATTTCCTCGTAGAAATTATTCCTGCATGCGCCCCGGGGCATCCATAGAGAGACACGGAGGGAGAGGCGTGGCCTAACAAAGTAAATGTGCAAAACTTTTTGACAACATTTACAGGGCTCCTTTAGGGCGGCTTCGAAGCGGAACTTGAAGGTGAGCGAGGATCTCCAGAAAGAGGATCCTCCTTTTTCCCCTTGGATCCCTGCTCCATTGCGACTCTCGTTGTGGTAATTTGAGCTCCGTTCTGGTGTCTGTGTTCGATTTGCTACATTACTCGTGGTGCTCGATTTGCTATAGTACCACTTCGAAGCTTTTGCACAAGTTTTCTAGTCGTGGCTTGCTTGCTGGTCATTGCTTGACATTTCTACGGCCAACGAGCTACAATATCGGTTGAATTCGATTCAGCATATATTGCCAATCAAGTTGGAGAATAAACGGAACTTTTTCATGCGTTGGGCGTGGAAGCATTTGAATTTGATTCAGCATATATTTTCCAGCAGGAACTTGCTGAATTACTATTTCTAAGATATATTTTGCTTGAATTTGGAGTGAACTCAGTAGCATTCCTTTAAAAGTTCTCACTAGTTCACGATCCACAAAGCCAAGAATGCAGCCTAGGTGTTTGACAAAATTTCTAAGAGAAGAAAAGCCTCTTTGAGTGTGTTCAATGGTTCAGCCCCTAGAATGCGTCAACCCAGACGCCACCCCTTGCCACAACCGACGTTCTACCACTCTGAATAATAGTGTTCCTGCAGAAATGGTTAACACTCAGAGTGGAAAATCTATTGTCTCGGGGTCCTCGGTGTCCAAAAAGTTGAAGAACCAAGCTACCTCGGCTGAGATTAAAAGCACCCTTTTTAAATCTTTGAAGGAGAAAGATACTAAGATTTTGAACACAACCGCACCTAAACAAGCTTCCAATTGTGTTACTATAGTTCATAATTGTGATTTTAATGCAGGACTTGGCTATGGCAATCTTGATTATGAAATAGGTATTAATATAGGTGGGGTTTTGCTTGCTGCTATAAGACCCAATTGTGTTGTTGAGCCTGAAGTTGGAACTTTCAATAAGGAAGCTGACTTAGGGGTAGCTGCTATTACGAGTAATAGTAGTCTCTACTAGCCGGTCGAGACCGGCGGCCCTTGACTTGACTGGGTGATGGGGCGAGGGTCGGTGACCCTCGCCCCACATTTGGGCGAGGGCCCGCAAGCCCTCACCGCAAGTCGGCCGGGGTTGCCGGCCACTAGCTAGGGCCCAGCGACCCCAGCCAACCCTTGCCCATTGTCACCGGCCCTTCTCGACGATGGTGGGGCGGTGACGGCAGCAGCAACCCTTGCCAGATCCCCTTCATCTCTTTTTTTTTTAAATAAAATAAAATCAATTTCAAATTTTTTTTCTTAAAGTTTGACTTGGACAATTTTTTTTTGTTAAAATTGCTACGTGAATTTTTTATTTAAAAAAAAAAAAGCTCGTCGGCAAATAAAGTCGTTGGAAAATGGACATGTGGCAATTTGGCCAAATTTTTTCGTTGTTGGCACTTAATTAATCATTTTTGTTTCGATTTTGGCACTTAAGTGTACATTTTATAATTTTTGGTACTTAAGTGTAAGTTTTAGCACTTCAAGGGTCCATACATCGGTAAGTAAGGAAGGAATGACTAATTAATTCATAAGAAAAACTCAGAAAAGGGCCCAAAAAAGAGCCGTTCTCTCAAAATATGGTCTAGAGTGAACATTGATTCAAATAAGAGCATTAAGTAGCCAACCTAGTCTCAAATAAAAGACCCCAACTACCGGCCAGCCAAACTTTCGCCAGCATTTTTTACGGCTAAAGCAACCAAAAAAAAAAATCAGGGACAAATTTGTTTAAAATTTGCAATCGGGTTAAAAATGGGTAAATTCCTGATAACCAAAAACACCCATGCGAGCGGGTATCCCTCAATTGTGAACTTTTGAAAAACGTTCATGGTCTTGGCGAGCGACCATGACCACGTCGGCGACACCAGAGGGCTTGCGCTCGAGTTCGCAGGGGGATTCATGGTTTCCTCGCGAATTGCCCGATAGTTGGAGCACAAATTGGCGGAAATGAAAAGCAGGAGAGAGATTGGGGAGTTGAGAGCGGGTGTATTTTTCCGAGCGAGAGAGATTTGCGAAGGATTTTCGCTGTCTGATAGGCGAATTTGCACGTCCAAGAGATAAGGTGGTGGATGATCATGTTCATGAGCTTATCACAATTGCCAAAGGCAATTGTTTTTTCCTTATTGGGTGGGGCTTTCTGGGGAAGCTGCCGATCCCGAATGCAGGACTCTTCTCCTTTTCCAAATTTTCCTGGCATTTCCATTGGCAATTCGTTCACAGCCAAAAAAGTCACCATTTTCACAATTAATAAAAAAAAAAAGTATTAAGCATTTAACATGGGGAACCCTAATCAGAATTCAATTTGGGTTTTCTGTTTTCTAGGATTTTATCCATTTGTTTACCAAGTTGCAAATTTTGGATAGAATTTCCTTTACTCTAACCTTCGAATAGAGCTAACCAGTCAAGCGGCAAGTTAGGGCCTTTATTTGAGATTAAATTGGCCACTTTAGGCATTTATTTCTTTTTAAAAAGTGTATACATCTTTAAATCTTTACTTGACATTTCTCCTTGATCTATTAAGTAGAAAAAGTAATTTATGAGAAGTAGCATCTTACCATTTATGTTGCTAAAATATATCAATAGTGATCAAAATTCCATATATGGCAAGAAATTAATTAATATTCACTTGTCAAATTTCAATTTTTATTTTTAGCATTCAAAATTGTCGACACTTCAAACTTTTTTTTTTTTTGGTTTGTAACACTTCAAATTTAGTGGCTAAACTTTCAGCATTTATTTTTCTGTTTTATCAAACTAGCGCTAAGAGCAATACGTTCAACACCCATCTTGTAGAGGAATCAAATCATTCCATTGACTTCGTCCAATTTAGCTATCGGAAAATGCTGACATGCCTCTTTTTATTCATTTTTCTCTCCCATGTGGCAAATAAATTAAGTGAGAAACTCCACATGAGCAAGGCGCCGTTGTTTTGATCCATGTCAAAATGACGTTGTTTTGAGATTTCACTCCAAATTGAAGGAATCAATCTATAATATAATATGAGCCCCTAAAACATCGCCCTGTCTCTGCAATCATTCTTTGTTCAGCCACAGAGCTTTCACTAATCGTGATATGGTTGCCTTTTTCTTACTTTTTAAGTTTATAAACCATAAGTTAAGCTGTATATATTGGCAAAGAATAATTGCAGAGAAAAGAGTAGATGCTTGTAGCGAGAACCAAGCCCGAGACGAAGAGATGACAAACTGGATCTTACACCGTAGAGCTGACGACTCGTTCTTCAAACAAAAGGGAAGAATTGGACAAACGAAAAATGTCGAACCAGAAGACGACCTGAAGAAGAAGAGATCACACTCGAACAGGAACCAGCAAAGAGATGACGATAAGGATCTTGCACCGTGGAGGTAAGGACTCTTCTTCTTTGAAGAACGAAACTCGATGAAGAAGAAGAGGACTCGACGAATAGGACTTAGAGAAGAAGAGGACACCCACGAACAAGAAAAAGAAGAGGACTCGGACTAACCGCATGAACAGGACTCTCTCCTTAGAAGAAGAAGAAGATAGACTCGTTGATGTTTTAGGGCTCAGATTACATATTTTAGATTAATTTCTTCAACTTGGGGGGAAATCCGTAAACAAACTGCATAAATCATGATTTGTACGATCTCGGATGTACCGGCATTCGCTAATATGGCAAATGACTCATGAATCATAAATGTGGACTCTCTCAAATCCATACCTTGCGCAACATTAGATGTTTGGTTTCCATTCAATTAATTTTATACAAATCCTATCGCTACTAGTTATTGAGAAAACCTAATGAAATGTGGAAGAGTATCTCACTTTCCTCATCGCTAGAAATCTTGAGAATGGGAACTTGATTACATTACTTCTAGTATTAATGCCATTTCAGTACCCAAACAAATTAGGTGTTAACAAAGTGTCAAGGCAGCTTATCAAAAAAATTTAAATTTGTACTAACCATTCTAAAAATGAAAAGGATAGTCAATTTATGAGAAAGGCACAATCAAGTATAATCGCAATGGAAAGCACAGACAACAACCATCTCTAAAAAGATAATAGCATTCAAAAATCATATGGTAAAGTCTTAAAGCTTATTCAATTGGGTTTCAATTTTTGATCAAAGGGTTTTTCACATTTTTTAAGAGAAAATTTCTCAAAAGCTAATTTTGAAGCTTGTTCCAGAAAATCCAGAAAATTAGATAAAAAATTTTCAATTTTTGATCTAATTTTTCTAAATTATTTATAAATTTTCTGGATTTTCTGAATTTCTTATGATTTTTCCAGGATTTTCTATTTTTTATGAATTTCTGAAATTTCTCAATTTTTATGAATTTTCGGAATCTTTTATGAATTTCTATTTTTTATGAAATTTCTGAATTATTTATTTATTTATTTATTTATTGAAGATGGACTTTGGATCGGCCTGGTCCGATTGCTGGTTCGTCAGGACTGGGTCCAAAATTAAAACCCAACTTAATTGAGTCCACAACTATGTGCCCATGCCACTTTAGCCCGGTCTTCAGAGGTGCGGACCTCTGGAGTGCCAAAAGTTGGCATAAAGGGACACTTAGGGCCTGCATGGTAACGCTCCAGGGAACACGTTTACATTCTTTTGTTCAGGAAAAAAAAATCTGTTCAGGGAATAGAAACGCGTTTGGTAAATTTTTTTTGTTCGCGGGAACAAATTTGTTCCCCGGAACAGGTTTGGAACAGAAATGAGAAACAAGAAAAAGTTGTTTTTTTGTTCCGGGAACAATTTTAAGAAACACTTTTTTTTTCTTTTCTTTTTTCTTTTCTTTCTTTTTCTTCTTCTTCTTCCTCTTCCTCTTCCTCCTCCCACCCCTCAGCCGCCCCATCGCCGCCCCATCGCCGCCGCCGGGCGAGGTCCGGCGAGCTCGCCGGCGCCTCGCCAGGCCAGGGCGAGGTCCGGCAAGCTCACCGGAGCCTCGCCCGGCCACCGGCGAGGCCGCACGAGGCCGGGCGAGGCTCGCCCGGCCACCGGCGAGGCCGCACGAGGCCGGGCGAGCCTCGCCCGGCCACCGGCGAGGCCGCACGAGGCCGGGCGAGCCTCGCCCGGCCACCGGCGAGGCTCGGCCTCGCAGATCTAGGCGAGGCCGAACCTCGCCCAGGCGGCGCGAGGCCGCGCGAGGCCGAGCGAGCCTCGCCCGGCCACCGGCGAGGCTCGGCCTCGCAGATCTGGGCGAGGCCGAGCCTCGTCGGTGGCGGCCGGCGCGAGGCTCGGCCTCGCAGATCTGGGCGAGGCCGAGCCTCGTCGGTGGCGGCCGGCGCGAGGCTCCGGCGAGCTCGCCGGAGCCTCGCCGGCGACAGCCAACAAAAAAGAAGGGAGAAAAAAAAGGAAAAGAAAAAAGAAAAAGAAAAAATCAAAAAAATCAAAAAATTAGAAATTTTTACCAAACGTGTTTCTGTTCCCGGAGTAAAAATTTTGAACCGTTATCAAACACCCTCAAATGCTCGAAACAGTTCAGGAGAAGAAACAAGAAAAACATTTACGAGCGTAAAACTGTTCTCGAATGTAAACGTTGCCATGCAGACCCTTAAGTGCCAAAAGTTACAAAAGGTACACTTAAGTGCCAAAATCGGAGCAAAATGGATCGGTTAAGTGCCAACGGCGAGAAATTCCGGCCAAATTGCCACGTGTACATTTTCCGGCGACTTCATTTGCGACGGAGCATTTTTCTCAAAAACAAAAAATCTACGTGGCAATTTTTCTTTTTAAAATTGTCCACGTCAAATTTTTAAAAATTAAAATCGATTTTATTTTAAAAAAAAAAAAAAAAAAAAAAGAAGAAGGGGGAGGAGGGGATCGGCGAGGGCAGCCCTCGCCGCCGCCGCCGTCGCCGCCCCACCTCGCCGAGAAGGGCCGGCGAGGGTGGGCGAGGGTCGGCCGGGGTCGCGGGCCCGGCCATCGGCCGGTGACCCGGTCGGCATGCGGCGAGGGCCTGCGGGCCCTCGCCCAGATCTGGGGCGAGGGTCGACGGCCCTTGGCCCGGCCGGGCGAGGGCGCGCAGGCCTCGCCGCAGCCGGCCCGGTCGCCGGCCGGTGGCCGGGGTCCGCGACCCCGGCCGACCCTCACCCACCCTCGCCGGCCCTTCCCGGTGAGGTGGGGCGGTGACGGCGGCGGCGGCGAGGGCTGCCCTCGCCGATCCCCTCCTCCCCCTTTTTTTTTTTTTTTTAAATAAAATCGATTTTATAATAATATATTTTTAATTATTTAATATTATTTAATTAATAATTTTTAATCCCACGTCAGCCAAAACGACGTCGTTTTGGCTGAATTTTTGCCGATTCAATTTCCGGCGAGCCACGTAAGCAAGAAAATTAATAAAAAAATTGCCACGTAGGATTTCCGGCAGGGTTCCGGCGACTTGGCACTTAAGTGATCCAATTTTTTTAAAAAGTGGCACTTAAGTGTACCTTTTTATAACTTTTGACACTTAAGTGTCCCTTTGTGTCAAGTTTTGGCACTCCTGCTGTACTTATGCCCCGGTCTCCATAATGAACTCTTTTACAATTGCTTTTCTTTTTCTTCTCCATTATGAAATTAGACCCCAGCTTAATTGAGTCCACAACTATGCGCCCATGACACTTTAGCTCGGTCCTTGACCTCAACTTGGTACCTATTGGAGGGTCATTGGCTCATAATGAAGCGAAGGAAAATTGTCTTTATCGACATATTCTCTTCCAAGGGTGTTTCTATCTGAGGAGCTCAACCTGGATTAGATTCTTTACTTTTACATATTGGTGCCCGTATGCTTTGTTCCAAGTTATGTATTTTTCTTTTCCAATAAGGTAGAAATACTCTCGTGTTTTATATTCTAGAGTTTAGATGAAGTAGTTTAAGAACTTATTCAAGTTTAACCTTTGAGTGCTAGACACCCCAAATGCCAAAATTTAACACTAGAGACATTTAAGTGCCAAAAGTTTTGAAATGTACATTTAAATGTCAAAATTGAAGAAAAATAGATCACTTAAGTATTAACAGCGAGAAATTCCAGCCAAATTGCCTACATGACATTTTCCAATGACTTTGTTTGCTGATGTGACAATTTTTTTTAAAATTTTTTTATTCAAGCAGTTATCGGCCATTAGTTGGGCCAACCCCAACCCTTGGCTTGGCCAAGCAAGGGTCGGCAACACTCGCCAAATCTGGGGGAGGGCCGCAACCCTCTCCCTAGATCTAGGCGAGAGCCCATAGGCCCTCACCACCGATCTGCTAGGTTCACTAGCTGTTGGCTAAGGCCTGATGATGGTGGGCCTAGGCTTGGCCTTTGGCCCAGCTACGCGAGGGCCGACAATCCTTGTCGGATTTGGAGAAGGACCATATCCCTCACCCCATATCTAGGCGAGGGCTTAGGCCCTTGCCATCGGTCAACTAGGGTTGCTAGTTGTTAGCTAAGGCCAGGCAACCCTAGCCCCACTGTCACCGGCTTTTTCGGGTGATGGTGGGCCGACGATAGGGGAGTGGTAACGAGGGCTCTATAGCTCTCACCCAACCCTCACCTGTCCCCTTTTTTTAATTTAGTTTTTTATATTATTTAATTAATATTTATATTATAATCTACATTAATGCCAAAATGACGTCATTTTGATTGAGTTTTTGTTGACTCAACTTTTTGGCAAGCTACGTAGGTGAGTTATATTATTAAAATAAGTCATATAACATTTTCGACACTCTTCATTGGATTTGGCACTTATATTTCCTAGTTTTTAAAAAACTTAAGTATATTTTTCATAACTCTTGACAGTTAGGTGTCTTCTGTGCCAAATTTTGGTATATGCGTTGTTTTTTTTGCCTCCAACTTTTGTTTTTATTCTCAACGTCTTTTTTCTTGCCAAGGAGTTGTTCCTCCCTCCACCATCTTCTCCGAAGCTTGTCCATGCCCCTCAAAAAGAATCACACTCGGAATCTCAACTGGTCCTACGTTGGCAGCGAACCTCACCACGAGCATGCAATTCAAACAAAATCCATTCTAAAGATCCAACGCATGTATGCGCATCGAAGCAAAGAAATAGGGAACTAACCATGGCAGCCTTCAACCGCAGGCATCTCTGGCAAGGGGAATGACATCTTTAGCAAGTGGTCCCTCCACGAACCATCGGAAAAATGATGGATATGCCACAAAATCAAAGGAAAGCACGGAGAAAAGCACAAAATCAGACAAAATCAGACGTGGTTCAAACATCTCAGAACAAGCAAACGCTAAACTAAACTTCTAAGCATCGATTTGATGTAATGCATTTTGGTGATTTATTCAAATATTTTGTCGATGTGCAATTCGAAATATGAGGTTCAAACTAGATGTTAATGTCATAAGTAGGACATAAGACTCTAAATCAGCATTACTCATTGAAAATCAGCTTCTGTTTCATACAAGCAACTCGCGATTTTGCGAATGAACACTACGTCTCAGATTCGGCAAAAACAGACCAAGAGCAGAGCATTTAGAGTGAGGAGCTTACCTGATCGGGAACGGAGTTGCCGTTGCCGTACGTTTGCCGATGAGGCTTTAGAAGACGGCCAGTATCCTTCCTTTTTGTCTGAGGAACGAGTTTAAGGGACGCAAGCCTTTGCTCGGCCACGGACGGAGATGGTGGCCGACAATCGCGAAATCTGTTCTCCGGCCAGTCGAGAGTGACCAGAACGGAAGGAAAAGAGCCAATTTTCCGAAAAATTTCCGGTTTCCTTTCTCCGCTCTCTCTCTCTCTCTCTCTCTCTGTCTCTCTCCGGCCGAGCCGTCTTTTTTCTACGTTGAGCGAGCCCTTTTGCTCGAACCGAAATCTTTTCTGCTTTGATAACCGGCCCTCTCGATTTTTATTATATTTTTTGTCATTTTTTATTATTATATATTTTTGTTATTTTTATCTTTTCATCTTTTAATTTTTGCAAAATGGACGGACACTTAAATTGTCAACAAAAATTCTAGTGTCAACAATGTCGTTTTAGGTTTTTTCTTTTTTTGTCAGTCCTACTCTACTCATATTCTAACTCTCAGACTTTTTGTCTTACCTCCTTGCAGAACGTAAGAGTTCAAACGCACGCTTGAAGCTAAATCACTCCCATCTCAATCCCCTGAAAAGGTGGGATTCGAACCCCTACCTTTCATTTCCCATGTTAGAAAAGTAGCCACCGGAGCAAACTCTAGTAATTATTGTTTTAGGCATTTGGCATAGCCCAAAAAGAAGTATTTTTTACAAACGTGGAGATCCTCACTTAAGTTATTTGCCATATAGGAGAGAAATGAATGAAAAAAGAAAGGCCACGTCATTCTTTTCTTGTTAGCCAATTAAATGGAGTTGGCAGAAAAATTTGATGCACCAACTAAACAAATTTTATGACCGATTGCACTTTTCGGAAGTTTTAAAAATTAATTGCATTTTTATAACAAGTTTTAGAATTTCTAGTGCACCTATTCTTAAAATTATCAAAATCTTTGTTCTTGGAAGTGGATTCATTATAAAAAAATGTGAAGCCTATTTATTTGGACTAATTGAAAAAAAAAACCGCCAAACTCAAAATATTAATCAATTTAGATATGGCAAAAACGAACCCAAATCGGACAACCCGTCCAAACTTGCCCTGAAACATGGTGTACAAGTGGACTTTTAAGCAACCCGCCAAAAAAACCTGGGAAACCTGACCCGAAGTCGAACATTTTCGGGTTGAGTTAGGTCAAATAGGTTCAACCTCATTCAGTTGCGACATGAGAGAATCTTTGGTACGTTGAATCATAGTTAAAATTTTGGAAAAGTCAGAATGATAAAATATTCAGTCTTGATAGTTAACATATGTCTAAAATATTCTACAGAAATATATAATCTCTATATGATCCTATATTGGATGGACGAATCGAAGTAATTTCAATAATGGTAGATATATTATAAATCATAGTGAATTCATTTGGCTAAGTCACGTGAAACTATTTATGTTCGTTGCTTGAATGGGCATACTAGCTTAGATAACTATTCACAGGTTCTCAAATATTCTAACTTTGGCTCTCCAAATGCATTCAGCCCGATTTGTGGCTGTTAGTCTAAAGAGTAGATGTAGGTTTGTGGATAAAATCGAATCACTATACATCTCTGTTTGATGCTGTTTCTGTCTCTTTACTTTCACTTGCATATATTTTCTTCACAAGCTTTGAAAGATCACCTTAACCTAATCCTTATTTAGTGTCATCTATTTCTTGCAAAAGATTGTCAAATTTTCTAAAACAACCTATTTACCCCCTCTAGATTAAATTGTTAGCCCCCAACAATTGGTATTAGAGCCTTGTTGCTCACTATTTGAAGTGTATTTCTTCTTAGTATAAAAATCTTCTCTTATGGCTAAGTTTGGTAGTTTCTTCACTAATGATGCTTAAGCTTCCAACAAGCCACCTTACTTTGATGGAAGCAACTGTGGATATTGGAAGCAAAGAATATAGTTATACATTAAAGCCACAAATCTTGAAATGTGGAGTGTGGTTGAAAGCAGTGTAGATGTAAAAGCTCCTACATCAGCTCCCACCCAACCTCCTGCTCGACAAGAAGCTCAAACTAGAGCAGCTATTGTTGATAACATAGAAGAAGCACAAAGAAGATCCGCTCTTAATGCCAAAACCAAACATTTATTATATTGTGCTTTGCCACCATCTGAATTTAGGATCGTCTTCTATTGACATTCGAAGGAGTAGATAGGGTGAATGAAACAAAGATGAACATTCTTCTTGGAAACTACGAGCTTTTAAAAATGAATCTTGATGAAACACTTACACAAATATTCACTTGATTTACCAAGATAGTGAATGGTCTTGCTCATCAAGGAAAAGCATTCATTGATACTAAAAAAGTAAACAAATTATTAAGAGCTTTGCCCAAGAATGGAGCATGGTGAAGACTTCACTATGAGAAACAATGAGAATTCAACCAATCACTATGGACTAACTAATAGGAATATTAATTTCCTATGAAGTTAAACACCTGAATGAAGAAAGAAACTAAAAAGGTAAGAAAGCTACTGCCTCCAAAGTTGATCATGATGATGTAGGTGAGCAAATATCTTCAGAAGGTGAGGATAGTGATGAGGACATGGCATTGTTGACAAAAAGATTCAAAACTTCATGAAGAAAGGAGGAAATCACAAAAGAAAAAGACAAATGAAGTTTTCAGATGATAGAGTTACTTCATGTTTTATTAGGCGATAAAATAAGGGAAGTAGATTTATGATGTTAAATTATTGTATTCAACTTTAGCCCTTTTTCATAAGAAAAAAATACACTTCATCAAATACTATTTGCATTTTGGAAAACACTTTTCACTTAAAATCCATTGCATTTTCCCAAAGGTTTTCCCTAAAATTGAACTAAACATTAATCTCAAGTAAGATATAAAGAAATGTTTGGAAACTAAGCTTGAATAACTTTGTTTTGACTGGAAGTTAGGCTAAGATTGGCTTTGAAATCACTGCACTAAAATTTCCACATCATATATCATATAAACATGTCATGACAACCTATCTTTAGTTTTTGCTCGAGGTCCATATGACTTTAACACGAGATCAAAAGTTACGATTTAGATTGGTGGTATGTAATAGTAAACCACCAAGATGATTGACCTGGCCATAAATGGTTCACTTGGCTTCCATGAGTTTGGTTCACCATATTGCTAACAGCTAAAGTTTTGGTGGAGTTGTGATAAAGGGCTAGCCAATCTTGGCCTCTGCGGTGTAAAGTAGTTATGACTTAAACCATCCATAGCAAATATAGGACCTTTATGGTGATTTTTAGAGAGGTTGCTAGTGTCAATCGCCTGCTCTCGCCCTTTTATTTATAAAAAAGAAGAAGATTATATCCATGATTGGTGAACTACACAACGGAATCGAGAATATTTAAAGGCTAGCTAGGCCCAAAAACATAATAGAATACTTAAAGCCGTAGAGGCCCCATGCCAATATATACAAGTGCAGAGGCCTAGAAGGCCCAAATGAACCGTGGTCCAGTGGATAAGGAAATGGGCAAATCTTTCCGACGAGAGGCAGAGAGAAAGTAATGTCCTTTCTAAGCTATTTTAGTGAATTAAGACCCATTAAATTAGCAAAAAGAAAATATGAATATGGAATGATGTGCGAAAAAGTTGTTTGATTCGGTTTATGTTTATACTGCACCATAGTTCAGTTCAATATTATTGTTCTAAACTATATTAAAATTGTTCGGCTTGGCTTGGCTCGGCTTCGTGTCCAAAAGTGCTCGATGGTTTTTGGAGTTTTCAAGTATAAAGAGCAAATGAGGTCAGAAAATACTTCCTCTTGTATGGGTTTCTCGCTTGGATAGCGCGTTCTGACATACGCTCTATAGAAATCGGAATATTTTAGGGGGGGCGGGGGGTGATCTCAGCTTCCATATTCTTGTCCATGGGGTTGCTTCCATATTTTTGCCCACAGGGTTCTGGTTGTCGGAAAAGAAGTTGAAGGTTGGTTTGAGATGAAATGAAGATTAATGGGACACATCTCAGCTTCCATGTTCTTGTCCAGAGGTGGCTTCCATATTCTTGTCCATAGGATTCTAGCTGTCGGAAAAGAAATTGAAGGTTGATTTGAGTTGAAATGAAGATTAATGGGACACATTCTGTTATGCCCGCGCTTTACTACGTAGGATCCTGATTTGCTTCCGATCCAAATTAGTTTGTCTGCTTTCGGCCAAACTGATTGATATGTAAAGAATCTCTTTCACCATATGTTCTTCGAATATGTTGCTCAGCTTCTCTTCATTCTATCCTTGTATTAAGTACCATGTATCGGATCTTTAGAGATCTCTTTTGAGATTATTCAATATTATTTTAACACAGTAGTAGACTTTTTGCTTTCGAGCTGTAAGGCAAAATCAGCAAGCCTGAAGCTTGTCCTTGATAGAAAACTCTCATCTTTTCCCATTTTTACTTTTTCCAGTGGAAATAGAAATGGGCAAAATACAAATTTTTTAAAAGTAAACGAGAGAGAGAGAGAGAGAGAGAGAGAGAGAGAGAGAGAGAGAGAAACGTGGCCTTAACAGGCCTTAACAAGGTAAACGTGAAAGCTTTTTGACGAGACATGTACATTGGGCTATACAATTATGAATTGTGGGTTTTTTGGGATACCATTTTTTATTCTAGATTTCCATTTCCTCAAAGAATTGATTCCTACATGCGGCCGCTCGCATCCACGCGGGAGGGGAGGGAGGGGGGGATAGACACGAGGCCTAGCAAAGTAGATGTGCAAAGCTTTTGATCGAGACATTTACATTGGGCTATACAATTACAATTATCAATTATGGGGTTTTTAGGATATCATTTTTTGTTCTAGATTTCCATTTCCTTAAAGAATTTATTCCTACATGCCCCCCTCGCATGCGTTGATCTTGTTCTTCAGGCTCCTTGAGACCAGAACTTGGAAATTTGCTTCACCAGCCTCTCCCAACAGGCGAACATAATGTTGTTGTTTCGTGCAAAATGCCTCCACAACTTCTCCGATAGATGTCCAGTTGGTCCACACTGAAGAACATGATCAGCCATTATAAATAGCCTAAGCTTCTTCATCTTTTTGAATGAGTTTGCATTCATGATCAAGTCTTCTACATCAACTTTATCTAGTTTAATGCCTTCAATGGCATCTGTTCCCTGTCAAAGCAGAATTAATATTATTATGCATATCCAATAACAAGTCCTACTCTAAGAACAATATTTAAATATGCATTAAACTGTGCTAGTCCATGAACCATCATAACACTAGCAGTTTTTAAATGAAGCTATATTCATCTTATGGAAAAGGACAAATGAAAGGATTTATACTAGGTTATATCAACATAGGTTCATTAATAAACACCGTATTTTAAGGAGGAAATTAAGAAAGAATGAAATAAAGATCCTAAACCCTAATTTCTTGCTTAAAGCGCAGTTGGCAAAAATAAAAAACTGCGTACTTGTCTCTCCTAATTATGCAATCTACAGTTTTTGCACATGTTAATGCAAAGTCCACAAAAAGAACATATACATATTAGGACATGCATAGACTTTTACCGAATTTTGTCTAACCACTTCTAAAGCATCCTCATGACGCCATATTCTGCTTCGCTTGTTGGGATTTTCAGGGCACTCTTGAATCACAATTCTTCTACCTGTTTCCTGAAGCAAATCATGCATCCATATTTTGTTATTTTCATCGATGTATATGAGCGATTTTTTAGCCAAAATCTCTAACCCACTATCAACATGCATATTGCATTGCTCCAAGGACTTGATGATCTCTTCTTTGTTATATCCATTAAGAAAACATGCAATGTCAAGAAAAATCGTCCTCTCATTTGCCTCTAAGCCATTGATAACAATTTTCAGTATTTCATGAATCTTTCCTTGAGGGATTTCTTTTACCCGATCAAAAGCTCCTTGCCATTCTTTAACGCTTTTGCCATTCAAGAAAGAACCCATTACGGTCAAAACCAAAGGAAGCCCTTTGAAAAAGTTGGTGAAGCAATTCGAGAGCATCTTATAATCACTTTTGGGATATCTTTCTTGGAATGCATTCCAACTGAAAAGCTTGAGAGCTTGATCATCATTCAGCGCTCTTACCTTATAGATTTCCCCGCATAGACTGATTAAGGTTTCTTCATGTCGAGGGATTAAAATGACTCTACTTCCCAAGCCTAGGTTTATTTCCTTGATCAAGTGGCTCAATGGCCCAAACAACCCTTCAACATCATCAAGCACCAGCAGAACCCTCTTGTGTTGAAGCTTACTGCTCATGAATTTTATTACTCCGTGAATATTGTTGCCAAACTCTGAAACTCCATTACTAAGAATGTCACTAAAGAGGGTCTCCTGTATTTGGAAGAGGCCTTCTTGGCTCAATATATCCCTCACGTTTGTGAGAAAGCAACTCCAATCAAATTGATCTGCAATTAGGTTGTACAAAGCTCTCACAAGTGTACTCCTTCCTATTCCGCTAGAGCCAGAAATTCCCACTATTCGGACTTCCCCAACCTCTAATTGGAGTAAGGAGCACAAGGCTTGTACTTGGGAATCTAACCCAGCTGGATGGAAAGCAAGCAGGTTCGCACGTAAGCAACTCAGTCTTCTTGAGATTTTCTCTACAACGGATTGGATAAATTCAGCTTCAAGTCTGCAAGTTGTCAACAACTAACGATGTGTCTATTACTCGTGCTAGTAAAAGATGAAGAAAAGATCAATAAGATTATATTCTCAAACTTTGGAATATCGTCCATATATTCTAATTTAAGATCCAATATAATAGAAAAAAGTGGTTTGTGAGAGGTTGACCTGTACATCAGCGGGGGCGGATTCTTTCAGAGTATAATAAAGAGTTTTTTGAACATCTTCACGCCTTTTAAAACATCCCCTACATTTTTCTCAAAAGATTGATTTTAATTATGAAACTAAAATTTTCAAACCAACCTCCGTCCTCTTTCAACATGAAGCATGTTAGTCAAACGTCCCAAGTTTACATTTGTCGATTATAAAATATGACATTTGAATTATCTCGACAGTATAATATACCGATTGTTACTGTAAATTGTATTTTGAATTGAATGTCAAGATTATCTTTGTTAACTACATGAAATAAAAATGGGTTAAGTCTTTGGTGCTTAATATTCTTTCTTTTCTTGAATCGCAGTCTCTAAGTTTTTCTAATTTATTTTGGTTTTTGATCCGACTTTGGTCACCTTTGGATTTTTCATCAATCCGGTTCGGCTCTGGACTTTAACAATTAGGGTTTGAAATAATTATGGGTTAAGTCTTTGGGTTTTTCATCGATTGGGTTCACCTTTCTGGATTTGAGTTCAGATTGAATCGGCTTTTAACTTTCATCCGATGACCCCCACTTCTCAATTTTGTCATGGGGTTGTGCGTTTGAACTCTGGCCTGATTTTTTTTGTTGAATCGGCTCTTGTATGTACAAGCAGTACATTTAACAATTACAAGAGAAATAAGGTGTAAGAGATTATTCTTCAACAAGTATCATATAAACTCAGGATAAATTTATCTTTCCAAACACCCAGCAAGCTCTTTTGTTATTTCCACAGCTGATTCTACCTTAAAAAAAAAACCACGCTAAATTTGTGGTCGACATTCCAAAGAAAGCAATTTTTTGGTTATGCATAACATGTCCGGACTTGCCCATTTTTGTTCTTTCTAAATATTAACGAAAAGAAAGCATGAGACTTCTGATAACCTCCAAAGAAAACGAAGCCCATATGCGTTGGAATTCACCTACTTGTAAGTTTTCAGCTGTGGGACCCTGAGTGAGAGAAATGATGCATGAAGGGAATGGGCAACGGCGAAAATCATCGCTCAAGAGATTTCTTTATGCTTGATGGAAGAAGTGAGGAGAATAAACTCACATATTTATTTATTTATTTATTTGGTCGGTATACGTTTATTAAATGATGAAATACAAAATATGAAATGATGGTCACAAATGGAAAAAAAGAGATATCCATCAATTCCTTTTCTGTTCCTTTAACGTTTAACAAAAGGTTATATGGAGGAAATCAGCACGTGCTGGAACATATGTTTACAGGGTAAAATCTGACAAACGCTAAAAGTGCATTTGTTTCGCAATAAATTAATAATTTGAGAAACATTTTTCAAAAACCGACCATTCATATCACTAACAAAATCGAAGGAATGAAAAATATATTAATTATCTACGAAAATATTTTGACATAAATTATCGTTTATGATAAAAATAATTTTCATTGACTAATTAATTAAGCAACATAATACATCATTTTTTGGAAAATGTTTTTCAAATCATTCATTTTTCATAAATCAAATAGACCCAAAAGAAAAATAAAATGATGGTTATAGAAGATTATAGGCTGCAGTGTTGATGTTAAATCTTTGATCATACAAATAGTTGAGTTCGAGTCCTATTTTAGGAAAGTTCGCTTCCTAATAGAAAGTTTCCAAAGATTTCCAAATATTCCTATTGCCCGTAAATCAAAAGATTGGGTTTTAAGAGCAAGTTTTGTTGTTTGCAAGCATAATAGCCTTTGGACTACTGTAAGAGTAATAGCATATTATGAATCATAAATTCTTGAAAAGAGTGGACTTCACCATAATTTCTAATTATTTGTGTTTTGTTCTTTTTGTCCAAAATAGATTGTTAATCTCGTAATGGATTATGAATAATCATATAAGAATTTCTCATTATTGTTTCATAAACAAATTACTAACTTCCTTTAGGAGTCCTCTCAAGAAAACACTCAAGGAAGAGAGAACGTACTTGTTTCCAAGAGGCCAACCGGTGAGATGTCCAGCTTTGCGGAGAGCATCTCTCCATCTAACGACCTTGTTGGCATTCTCCTGCCCAAGACCCTTCTCGCTTAGGCCAATTTGCGAGAATGGTCCGGACAATTCGCGCATCTCTTTAGGGTCGATGTCCATGAAAATGAGGAACACCAGTTGGCCTTTCTTTTCTTGGCACTCAAAAATTTTAACCAGTTCATCAAGACACCATGGTGAGGAGGCATAGTTGCGGGAGATGACCACAATGGCGCTTCTCGATTGCTTGATCGCTTTGTTGATTGCCGGTGCAATCTCTAGTCCTCTTTCCAAACTGCGGTCGAGAAAGGCCCTTATCTTGTTCCGCTTGAGGGCATCATGGAGATGACTTACAAAGTGGCGCGTGTCGGCCTGTTTGTAACTGATGAACGTATCATGAACCCATCGACGGATGTAGGAATGGGGAAAGAAGAGTTGTGACTTGGCTCTATGGCTATGTTTGAGAGAAGAGAAGTGGAGTGGAAAGAAAGAGGGCAAAGAGACGGGAGGGGATTGTAGTTGGAATTGTGATGCTCTCTTGTTTCGGAGGCTTGGATACAATGGAGGAGGAGAAAAAGGATGGAAATGCTTGCGCTTGAGTTGGCCAAATCGGATCATCATCTTACTAGAATTTGCCATTGAAACACCCCCAAAAAGCATAGTCAAGAAAGAGCTATACCGAGTTCATTCACAATGCAAGCTCTCGATCGATTTATAGCACATTTTCATCCCTCTCTCTCCCTGCCCATTATAATAATTATTCGCGTTAAATCTCCTCAGGCTCATTGGGATCCGGGCTCCTTATAATATTAATACCGCAGGGCATCTCTTGCTACCCTCACACATCAAATTCTATGATTATAATATTTCGCACGAATGGGACAAAATCCAGCCTTACATTGGCTTGACCAACCAAATGCGTGTGAGGTCAGCACCTCATTCTTCTTCTTCTTTTTTTAAGGTAAGTATATTAAGCTTTTAACCAAGAAATTATATACAGAAAAAAGATCCACGGCACCAGCAATCACTCAGTGGGACAACAAGTCACCGGGTTGCGGGGGTACCGTAGTCACAATGGGGATAAGAGAAAATTACAAATTTACAAAAAGAGCCTAGTCAGCCCTACAAGATCCTTACTTGGGACCTATACTAAAGATGCAGTGGTCTATCCCCCAACTCCACCGCATTCTCCTATTTCTGGGGTTATCCTCCACCCGTTTAAACGCAATCGCTTTGTCCTTAACCGCTTTGGAAAGGTACTGTTTCATGGCCAAGATATATAGAGTATGTATTCAGAAGAGGATATCATTCCTAGTCTTCCGGATTATATAGCATAGTGCGCCAAATGAGAACCGAACAATCTCCTTTGAAAATCCACTTCCTAACAGCGAATTGATGGCCCAAAGGATATTAACTGTCCATGCAAAGTTATACCAAGGAAGGTTGCACTTGGAAGCCCAAAATGTGGCTAGAGAGTTTGAAGGTACCACAGGCAAAAAATAAATGGTCAATCGAGTCGGGTTGAACATTACAAAAGGCACATACTACATTAGGAATCTTACCAATGGTCAGCACCTCATTCTTATATTACTAAACTAGTAAAATAAACTCATTAATAAAGTGCACAAGATGGAGTTTTCTCAAATAATGTGAGGAAAAAAAAAGGATAAAAGAGAGTAAATTTATGAAGTGCGGACCCCTAAAGTGTCAAAACTTAGCACATGGGACATTTAAGTGCCAAAAGTTCAAAAATGTAGACTTAAGTGCCAAAATTGGAGTAAAAATGATTAGTTAAGTGCCAATGGCAAAAAAATCCTGCCAAAATGCACACACATATCATTTCCGACGACTTTATTTGCTGACGAAACAATTTTTTTCAAAACAAATATCCACAAGACAATTTAAAAAAGAAAGAAATTGTCTGAGTGGCAAAAAAAAGTAATATAAAAAAACTCAAAAATCGATTTTATTATAAAAAATAAAAATAAAAAGAGGAATGGGGAGGGATCGGGCGAGGGTTTCACTGCCGCCACCCCACCATTATTGAGAAGGGCTAATGATAGTGGGGCAAGGGTTAGCTAGTGTTGCTGGGCCCGGCTAGTGGCAAGTGACTCTGGCCGATCGGTAGCAAGGGCCTATGGGCCCTCGCCCAAATCTAAGGTGAGGGTTGCGACCTTCCCCTAAATCCAGCGACGTTGTTGGCCTTGCCTAGCCGGGCCAAGGGTCACCGACCACAACCAGTTGTTGATGGCCCTTGGCCTAGCTAGGCTAGGGTTAGCGACCCTCGCCACCGATTGGCCAAGGTTGCCGGCCACTAGCTAGGACTCGGCGACCCTAGCCAACCCTCACCCTATTGTCGCTAGCCCACCACATTGACAGGGGCTGCACAACCCTCACCCAATCCCTTCCCCCTTCCTTTTTTTTATAAATTAATTAATTTTATAATAATATATATTTAAAATGTTTTAAATATTTTTAATTAATATATTTTTTAAATGCCACGTTAGCACCAAAACGACGTCATTTTGGTTGAATTTTTGCTGACTTATCTTCCGGTGAGCCACATAAACAAGTCATATTATTAAAATAAGCCACGTTGAATTTCCGGTGGCATTTGCCAAAGTTGACACTTAAGTTTATATTTTGTAACTTTTAATACTTAAGTGCCCTTTGTGCTAAGTTATAACATTTAAGCTGCTCTTTTTCCCTGTTGAGAATTTTTAAACACCATTAAAATCGTCTCTATTTTTGTCCACCCTCCCTTCTGAATCGTGGGGATACCTTTGGCCGTCGGTACTTCGCTAACTAAGAGATTAGTTGACAAAGGTTGAAAATTAGACATAAATTATTGCTAATGACATTCATCGGAATTTGGGTTGAGTAAAGTTTTAGCAAAGACGCTGATGAGTTCTTTTTCTTTGGTCAGACCAGCCGGTGGGTTTTCATCGATCTAGGAGCGAATGCCCAATATTTTTATTCTCGTCGCTGACAAAAGTAATAAATAAACTCATTAATAAAGTAAACAAGCAAGGGATGTTCAAACGATGTGAGAAATGAAAAAATAAAAGGAACGAGTTTTTTGAAACATTTTTCTACGACAGTTGTTCCACGTCACCATTTTCATCTACCCTCCGCTTCGTCTTTAGGGCTTTGCCGACTTAGAGATATTAGCTTACGACCAAAAAAATCTTAGAATACCCATACATTATAGAAAAGATAAAAGTTTTGATAAAAAAAATCGAAATTTTTTTTGAAAAAAAAAAATTTAATCGAGTGGGCTGGCATGGTCCAACCCATTCTTTTACTCTTTCAGCCCACCTATTTATTTCTTTGAAGCCCACTAGAATTATTTGAAGAGCTCAGCCCATTACCATTCTTCCCTTCTCTTCACCCTTCCCTCACACACGCACGCGGCAACGCACGACGCCGTTTTGGTTTCCTCGGGCTGTGACGCCACAGCTGTGACATCGGCCGCGTGACGCTAGCAAGGGAATCCGCCCTTGCTGCGCTGTCACGCGGAGAGGGATAGGGGACCCGAATTCGGTTGGGGGCAGTAGAAGAAAAAGAGAGAAAAACGCAGGAGGAAGGGGGGAGCTGCTTTTTTGGTTTTTGAGAGGGACGGCAGCAAAAAAACAGGGCTGGGTTTTTGGGTTTTTGGAGGAGGATTTGGAGCCATGGGGGCCGTTTTCTTGTGTTGTTGGTTTTTCTGAGTTTCAGCTTCTTCGAAGGGGAAGTTCGGCTGCATTGGAGAGAAGACCGAGTGTTGCCTAGAACAAAAACCGAGAAGGCTTGAGCGAGAGAGAGAGGAAGCCCAGAAGCGTGTTTGAACACCGCCGGAGTCCGTTCGTCGGCCGCCGTCCACCGTGACACTTCGCCTAAACCAGGTAGGCTTCCCCTGGGGGCATTTTTGTTCTGTTTTTGCAAGGCGTTGGGCCGAAGCTCGCGCCAACCAGTTGGGGTGAGCCCTGGACCCTGTTGTGCCTCCATTTACGTCTCTGTACGTACTGGTATGCTCGTTTCGAAGCTTAGGCCCGAGTCGATTCTTGTTCGAGTCAAAAATCATTCGTTTCGACAATGCATACCCATGTTTGTTAAAATGCCTAAATGAAGTCTAGAAATCTTTATAGCTGGATCTGTGCTTGGTAGCCAAGTTTCATGGATGTTTGTTAGTATATTGTGAATCTACCTTTGCTTTCTTGCTTTTCTTAGTATTATGATGATTTGCATGAGTGGTCTGCATCGAGTCGGGTGGGGGTGTCCTCAGTTCCGGCGATGGAGAGCATACATGGTCACCGAGGTCATGGCCGGCAGCGGCCGATGCCAATCCGGGGGGGTTAGTGACTGATAAAGGACGGTTTTTGGTGAAAGTTAAAGTCGTAAAAGTGGGGGCTTCGAGTTGGAGGTCGCTGCAGGGAAGAAGAAGAAACATAGGCATGAGGGACCTTCGGGAGGTTGAAGACGATCTGCAGCAGAAAATTAAAAAAAAAAAAAAAGATTAAAAAAGAGAAAAGAAGAAGAAGAAAACCACAAACTAAAAAAGGGGCTGAAAATAAAATAGGGGATGGGCTGAGAAGGTGTCGAGCGGGCCTACGCCGGGCATGGATCGAATATGAATGGGCTAAGGACTAAAATTAGAATGGGCTATTTTTCTGAAAAACTTTCATGGGCCAATTAGGACTAATTCAAGACGGGCCTTAGCATTTTTTTTAGTCCAATCTGGCCCGTTAGGGTCCAGGTCGGTTCATTCGAGTCGGGTCTTGACTCGGTCCGAATCCCCCTAAAAAAATTTAAAAAAAACTTTTAAAATTTTTTAAAAACTTTTAAAAATTTTAAATTTAAAAACAAAAAATTAATATTTTTTTAGAAAAATTTTGAAAATGATTAAAAAATCGAAAATTTTCAGAATTTATTAAAAAGATACAAAAAAATCCTAAATATTCAAAAATTATAAAAAATTAGGAAATTATAAAATTCCAAAAATATTAATAAATATTTTTTTGAAAAAAAAAAAATCTGAAAAGCCTCAAAATATCAAAAATCTTGAAAACTCTTTTTTTTTTTATTTCAGAAAATACGAAAATATAAAAAATTCACAAAAAATTCAGAAAAATAAAAAAAAAATTGCAAAATTTGGAAAACCCTTAAAAATGCAAAAAACCTTAATTTGGACAAATCTTTAGGGCTTTCCAATAGAGTCCTTTGTTTTGTGTTGCATTTTTTTATAGACAATATTAAGATGCTCTCTTTCTTTATTTTGTGATAATAATTAATTGTGAACTTAAATATTTTGGATATTATTTTCCCGCTTTAGAATGGTCAGGATAAGCCTTAAATTTCTTGAATAGGTTGTCATGGCCTTAATTGTTACACAGTTGAGTTAGTATCGAAAATGCGTTAGTCGTATGATTAACGTAATCAAGTTCCCAAACTTAAAATCTATAATTGCGCAAATAGTAAAGCACTCTCCCGTATTTTACTAGATTTCTAGCCAACCCTAAAAAGGTTAGTGGCGACTCTTTTATTTAAATTTGTATAGGCTAAATTGGTTAAAATTTTGAATAGTCAATGTTCGCGTGAGGTATGGGTTTGGGAGAGCCCGAGTTAATGAAAAACCGTCGGTCTAAAATTAACAATATCCCTGAACCTAATTAAAAGCCCCAATCCAAAAAAAAAGAATAAGGTCGCAACAAGCATTTGGGTAAAGCATAGTTTTAATCTTCTAAATTTTTATATTTGTGCATTTAGTTCTCTAACATTCTTTCGGTGCAATCAAGTTGTCTATCTTTCTCAATATGGGTGATTGGTCACCCATGCCATCAAATCTTTTAACTTTCTTGATTTGTGAAATCAAGTGCTTACCTACAAAAACTAATCTTGCCGAATTAGGATTTCTTTCTTTTTCCTTAGTTTGGTTTTTGCTACTTTGCTCCTTATTTAGGTCACGTTAGCAACACATGCCATTTTCTACCACATTAATAATGTCACAATCTTGGTTAGTTGGATAGTTTAGTCAGAGAGTTAAGCGGAAGAATTTGATTGTACATATCAAGAAAGCTAGAGTACTGAATTGCACAAAATAGAAGTTAGAAAAACAAATCACACAAATGGAAGGTATCAATACACCTCAAATCTCAAAAGTGGTCGAATGAGGGAACACATGACAATTTCTAGATCAAATGTCATAGAAGAAGCTAGGCCAAAACATGACATAATGAAAGTGATTTTATTTTTGATCAATTTTGAACCTAAAATCAAAAAATTCAAAAATAATGTCCTTGATTGAAAAATCTCCTTGTCAAAGTCAAATTGAAGCTAAAATGAAGTAATTTGTAAGTTTTTCACATTTTTTGATTTTTTTATCATTTTAGTTGACATTTCACTAAAAAGTTGATTTTGTGATCAAAATTTTGAATTTTTTGAAGATTTGTGTGGCCGAATTGATACTAAAACTATTTACAACATTTTTGCGCAAAAAGTCAAATTTTGACCCAAGTTTGACTTTTAATCAAAGGGTTAACAAAAAGTTAAGGGTTTTAAATGAAAATCACCTATAAATTATAGTCCAAGAAAAATAAATAAAAAAATGGTACTTTTGGTTTGAAAAACAAGTTCCATCACAATCGGAAACCCTATTCTCAAGTTTTTACTTTTATCAACGCGTCGATTAAAAATTAGGTATCAATTGATATATTCTACTTCAGTGGTAATCAAAGCAATACATTTTTGCAATCAAGATTGCTAAGAAATAGAATTTGTTTTGCAAATACAAACTAATGCTTATTGAGAAAGAAGGAGATCCACTTGAGTGACCAAGTCCCTATGCTGTAAGTTTCATTTTAGTTATACAAATTGTCTGATCAAGGATCTTAGACATAAAGCTTTACCAATTGAAGTGGCTGTCAAAAGAAGCCCAATAGTAATGGGAATAGAATATTGAACGTGCACACCCACAAGGGGCTATAAATAGTGAATGGATTACTTTTTCTTTTAATTTGTTTTATACGCATCCAATGACTCACTATCCAAATTACATGTTTAAGTAGGGAATATATAACTCACATCGCAATTTGATGTTTATTTTTATAGCCATTTCAGTTGGATTTGGTCATATTTCATGTTGAAATGACTTGATTAGAAAAATGAAAGTACGGGCCATAGTTTCAATAAAATACAAGGATGAAAATTAAATTTCTTTTCATAGAAAGAGTGGTGTTTTTTTTTAAGTCATGTGAGCTGGATTTGGTTGTATTTCATGTCGAAAATATTTGATTAGAAGAAATGAAAGAATGAGGAATAGTGATAATACAAGGAAAAAGTTAAAAGATAAGTGCATTGAAAATCCTAAAACTTATCAATAAAATACAATTTAATCCTAAAACTTTCAAAAAATGCAATTAAATCTTAAAATTTATCAAATTGGTTAAATTAAGTGCTTTTATTGAGTACTTTTTAAAAGTTTTAGGATTCGATTATACTTTTGTGACAAATTTTATGACTTAATTGCATTTTTTGAAAATTGTAGGATTCGATTACACTTCGTGACAAGTTTTAAGATTTAATTGTACTTTTATAACAAATTTTAATACTTTTGATGCACTTATCTCAAAAGTAAAATTCTTTTTCACAGCAAGAGAGAGAGGGGGGGGTTAGCCTTAATAAAGTGTATGTGCAAAGGCTTTTAACGAGACATTTATATAGGGTAAATAGGCCAAAGTCCAATAACAAATTTATAGGATCAGCATGCATAGAATTATGGGGGTGGTGGAGTCTTATGTACATGAAGGTCCACCATTTTTGTTTCTGGATTTGTATCTTCTAAGAAAGTCAGTCCTACATTGCCCCGCTCGCATCCGTTGAGCATGTTCGTCAGGCTCCGCGAGACCCGAACTTCGAAATTTGCTTCGCCAGCGCCTCCCAAAATGCGAACATATCATTATTGTTCCGAGCGAAATGAGTCCACAACTTTTTCGATAGATGTCCAGCTGGTCCACAGTGAAGGGCATGATCAGCCATTATAAACAGTCTGAGCTTCTTCATCTTTTTGAACGAGTCTGCATTCACGATCAAGTCTTTTACATCAACCTTATCTAGTTTAATGCCTTCAATGCAATCTGTTCCCTGTTAGGGTGAAATTAAAATTATTATGCATATTGGGAGCACTTGAAAACAAGCAAATATATGAACCCTTCCAAAAAAACCTTGCTAGTCCGGAAACCGTCATGACACTTGTAGTTTCTAAATGAAGATACCTTCGTCTTATGATGGAAGAAAAAATGAGAGCATTTTATATCAAATTATATAACAATCAGTTTGAAAATAACCACCATTTAAGGAGAAATTAAAAAAGCACAAAATAAAGAGTTAAAATTATCCAAAAATCATAAACCTATTGCACAACAGCCAATTTAGTCATGGACTTATCAATTGTGCCAATTTAATTATAAACATTTCTATTGTATCAATTTAGTTATAAACATTTTGATTATTTTATAATTTATTTTAAAAATTTTGACGATTTTTCAATGTAATTCTTTCATCTAATAATCCAAATAATAGGTTTAAGACTAAATTAGTAAAATTTCAAAAATTTTAAGACTAAATTGACACAATTGAAATGTTTATGACTAAATTGGCACAATTGATAAGTTTAGGATTGATGTGATTGCCATATAATATATTTAGAAATTTTTGAACAATTATACAAAATAAAGACCGTAAACCTTGATTGGAAAAAATCAAAATTGCATTTGTCTCTCCTAATTATGCAATCTAAAGTTTTCACACCACATAAATGCTAGTACACTAAAAGAAGACATAGGTTGCTCAAATTTAATTTAATTTTCAAGACATGCTCAAACTCTTACCAACTTTTGCCTAATCACTTGTAGAGCATCCTCATGACACCATATTCGGCTTCGTTTGTTGGGATTCTTAGGACACTCTTGAATCACGATTCGTCTACCCATTTCTTGAAGCAAATTATGCATCCATATATTGTTATTTTTATCGATGCATATGAGTGACTTTTGAGCCAAAATCTCAATCCCACTAGTGGCATAGACACTGCATTGATCCAAGGACTTGATGATTACTTCTTTGTCGGCATAAGTACAGCGGGAGTGCCAAAACTTGGCACAAAGGGACACTTAAGTGCCAAAAGTTACAAAAGGTACACTTAAGTGCCACTTTTAAAAAAAATTGGATCACTTAAGTGCCAAGTCGCCGGAACCCTACCGGAAATCCTACGTGGCAATTTTTTATTAATTTTCTTGCCTACGTGGCTCGCCGGAAACTGAATCGGCCAAAAATCAGCCAAAACGACGTCGTTTTGGCTGACGTGGATTTAAAAATTATTAATTAAATAATATTAAATAATTAAAAATATATTATTATAAAATAGATTTTATTAAAAAAAAAAAAAAGAAGAAGGGAGAGGAGGGGATCGCGAGGGCAGCCCTCGCCGCCGCCGCGTCGCCGCCCCACCTCGCCGGGAAGGGCCGGCGAGGGTGGGCGAGGGTCGGCCGGGGTCGGGCCCCGCCACCGGCCGGCGACCCCGGCCGGCCCTCGGCGAGGGCTGCGCGCCCTCCCAGATCCGGCGAGGGTCGGCCCTCGCCCCGCGGGCCAAGGGCCGTCGGTGCCCAGCCAGCCAGCCGCCGTGCAGGCGGCCGACGGCCCTGGCCCGGCCGGGCGAGGGCCGGCGACCCGCCGGATCTGGGAGGGTCGCGACCCTCGCCCGGAGATCGGCGCGGGCCGGCGACCCTCGCCGGATCTAGGGAGGGTCGCGACCCTCGCCCGGATCTGGGCGAGGGCGGCGACCCTCGCCGGATCTGGGGGAGGGTCGCGACCCTCGCCCCAGATCTCTGGGAGAGGCGCGCGAGCCCTCGCCGCAGCCGGCCGGGGTCGCCGGCCGGTGGCGTGGCCCGGCGACCCCGGCCGACCCTCGGCCACCCTCGCCGGCCCTTCCCGGCGAGGTGGGGCGGCGACGGCGGCGGCGGCGAGGGCTGCCCTCGCCGATCCCCTCCTCCCCCTTCTTCTTTTTTTTTTTTTTTAATAAAATCGATTTTAATTTTTTAAATCTGACGTGGACAATTTTAAAAAGAAAAATTGCCACGTGGATTTTTTGTTTTTGAGAAAAATGCTCCGTCAAAGCAAATGAAGTCGCCGGAAAATGTACACGTGGCAATTTGGCCGGAATTTCTCGCCGTTGGCACTTAAGTGATCCATTTTGCTCCGATTTTGGCACTTAAGTGTACCTTTTGTAACTTTTGGCACTTAAGTGTCCCTTTGTGCCAAGTTTTGGCACTCCAGAGGTCCGCACCCCCTTCTTTGTCATATCCATTAAGAAAACACGCGACGTCGAGGAAAATTGTTCTCTCGTTGGCCTCTAGGCCATTTATAACAATCCTTAGTATGTCATAAACCTCTACCTGAGAGATATCTTTTAGTCGATCAAAAACTCTTTGCCATTCTTTTACACTTTTACCCCTCAAGAAAGAACCCATCACAGTCAGCACCAAAGGAAGGCCTTTGGAATAACTTATGAAGCAACTTGAAAGCATCCTATAATCAATTTTTGGATACCTTTCTTGGAATGCATTCCAACTAAAAATCTCAAGAGCTTGATCATCATTCAATGCTCTTACCTCATAGATATCCCTGCATAGACCCCAAATTAAGGTTTCTTCGTATTGAGGGATCAAAATGACTCTACTTCCCAAGCCCAAGTTCATGGCCTCGATTAGGTGGCTTAGTGGCTCTAACAACCCTCCAACATCATCAAACACCAATAGAACCTTCTTGTTGCTAAGCTGACTCCTCGTGAAGTTTATCACTTCATGAACATCGTTGCAAAGCTCCAAATCTCCATCACCAAGAATATCACCAAAAAGGGTCTCCTGCATTTTGAGGATACCCTCTTGACTTGATACATCCTTCACATTCGTGAGAAAGCAACTCTGATCAAATTGATTTGTAATTCGGTGGTATAGAGCTCTCACAAGTGTAGTCCTACCGATTCCCCTAGTGCCAGAAATTCCCAGGATTCGGACCTCCTCGATGTCTAATTGGAGTAAGGAGAGCAAGGCTTGTACCTGAGAATCTAACCCAACTGGATGGAAAGCAAGCTGGGTTGTGTATGAGCAGCTCAGTCTTCTTGAGATTTTCTCCACAACAGATTGGATGAATTCAGCTTCAAGTCTGCAAATTGTCAACAACAAAAGGTGTGACTCTAATTATTCGTGATAGTAAAATACAAAGAAAAGATCAATAAGGTTATATTCTCAAGCTTGGAAGTATCGTCCATCTAACCAAATTTACTATCCAATATAATAGAAAAGAGTGGCCCGTGAGAGTTTGACCTATGCTCTCTAGTAGTGGCGCGTCTCTCTCTCTCTCTCTCTCTCTCTCTCTCTCTCTCTCTCTCTCTCTCTCTCTCTCATGTTTTGACTTTCCTTTTTTTCTTGTTCTTATTTTCGGGAAAATAAAATCCGTCCTGCTACTTTTCAGTTGATTGGAAATTATACATTTCTGCAGTAGTTTGCATATGTCACGCCTTTTTCCAAAAATTGACTATATTCTTCTTTTAAAATTCATGTTGATTATGTCACTAAAATATTTAAAAATGCCTCCCTTCACTTTTAACATCAAGTATATTAAACAACCTAATTTTACATGTGTCGATTTTAAGATATGCCATATCACAACAATAAATCCAAGAAGATCAAGAGCTTTTAAACATCCACGTTGTTGATCAAAAATTTTAGTTCAATGTTATGTTAATGTCGATTGAAATTTGATTTAAGTAGTTGAATTATTTTATATATTGAAGATCACCCTATAACTAAATAAAAGTAAGGCAAATACATTTTTTTTCCACTAACCGTGACTCTTCATGAGGTAACACTCAAATGACTACTTCGTACATCTAAATAAGTCAATCTATAATAAACTAAAAGATAACTACTTTTCGTGAGATATAGTCCAGCCACTTCAGAAAAGAATATGCAATGACTGTCCATTCAGAACCATACACCAATGCGAATTTCATGTTTAAATAAATTTCTAAACAAGTCAATGTACGAAAAGTTCACCAATGTAACAATCAAGTAAACTTTATATTAATCTATATCATGATTCTTTTCTCTGTGCATATCATGGATCTGTTAGGCTAGCACTCTAGTATTATAATAAGCAGAATGATCTGAAAATGGGACGACCAGAATCCCTTTTTTTTGTGCAATTCACCCGGAGTAACGGAGGAAGCACTAGCCAAGATTAAACTTTCATCTGCATTTGACTTGATTATAAACACTTTCATGAAATGCATTTTAGCTTTTAATAATAATGTCTGAATTAGTTTTGGAATAGGAGTAATTTTTTTCAGGAATCTCAAATCTTTACAGAATCATATAGATATTCTTGGAGATCACACATTTCGTGAAATTTTACATTGGATTAACCATGTTTTGAGATTTCTCATACTCATTGGCACATTACATCATAGAAAATCTAAATCGTGCAAGCGAAAAGCTTGACTACATGAAATAGTTGTTGTGTTCGCATATTCTTTTTTAATTTAAATTCTCTCCCTCTGTGGATCTTTGTTTTTTAATTCGAATTTTGTCACCATTGGATCTTTCATCGATTCGCTTACGCTCTGGATCTTCTCTTTTTTGTTGAGGGGTCGTGTATTTGGACTCTGTTGCTCTCTTTTTTCTCCCGTTGGCCAGGGAGCTTTCTGATTAATCTGGCTTTTGTACGTACGATCAGTACTTTTAACAATTAGGAGAGAGAATTAACATGTAAGAAATAATTTCCAAATGAGTATTTATATAATTGTAAGATAAATCTATGTTTTCAAACAGCCAGCAAGCTCTCTTGAGGTCAACATTCCATAGACAGCAATTCTTGGTTATGCATGTGTAAAAACTCTTAAATAAATGTAAGAAACAAGACAAAATCTTACGGCTAATCGTTTAAGCAACAAATTAAAAGAAGCAGGATACAAATAAGAAGATGAAAAGCATTCTCCACGAAAAAGAAGTTCCACTATAGAAAGATTCTTGGACCGACAAGCATATGATATAGAAAGTCGTGAGAGAGAGAGAGAGAGCGGGAGAGAAACTCGAGGCGAGGCTGAACTTTCTTTCTTTATTACTCTAACTAGGTCCCGCAGTCAAAACAATACGAATAGCATTCTTTAAAACCCTCCGACCTAAAAAAGGAACATTCTTTAAAACCCTAGCTAGGTATCGCAGTCCTAACGACAAAAGAATTAGCAATATTAGGATATTAGATTTCTTTTAGAGATATTTAGAATATTTTCTCTGATTTTATATATCTATTTTGATTATGTACATTTAATTTTATTTCCTTTGATTTTCTCTACGTACATCTGTACTCATTTTAATATATCAAATTATATAGAAAATTCTGCAATTGTTTTTTATACTTTTATATTTAACTTGGTATCAGCCTTCTTTCCTAAGGCAATCTTAGTGCATGGGTGCACTTCACACTTGGTGCACCTCAGAAATCTCCTAATTCTACTTTTTTTTTTTATCCCAAGCAAATAAATCCATCCTCACCACGACAATGTTCACCTAAGTGCATCATTCCAGTCTGAATAAGCTCCATGGTAGTTGTTTTTACAATATCTCTAACGCATCACCAAGTCAAGTTTTTATTTTCCCCACAGAGGTATTTTTCGACACCGTGAAAACACGTTTTCACACAATAACTTTTCCCTCAACAATGCCTGGCTTATCTGCTTGCTATAATCATGCTAGCCATATCAACCGTGTTTAAGTTACTATCTTGATAGCAAAGCTGATCATAAAGGACACATGCTACTCAACTCCAATTCCTTTGGTTCTCGACTTTTCACTTTTCATTTCGAGAAGTCGATTACACCACTAGAATTTGCCATCGTCAGACAATCAACATAAAGAAATCTTCTTATCGATGGAAGCTGGAGCCATCACACGCATTGCCTTGATCCAGTGAGTTAATTTTAATTAAAGATTTTGTGACATTGTTTGAATAATTTGTCAAACTCAAGTTGATTTGTTCCAACTCACCTTGTGTTTGAGGGGGATGTTAGTAATATTAGGATATTAAATATCTTTTATAGATATTTACAATATTTTCTCTAATTTTCTATGTTTATTTTGATTATACACATCTATTTTGATTTCCTTTGTTTTCCTCCATGTGCGCCTATAAATAGCCTCTCCACGTACTCCTTTTAATATATTGAATCATATAAAAATTTGACGACTCTCTTTTCTATTTATAACGCTCTGCTCTTGGAACTGGCGGAAAATCCTTGCGCTCAGAGACTTATTTCGTCCACACTTTAGATGGAAGATAGGAAATGGAGAACATACGTCTCTATGGTTTGACCCATGGCTAGAATGTGGCCCCCTCAACATGCTCTTTTCTGATGAGTATATCCACCAGTCAGACCTTCCCAGACAAGCAAAGGTCAGGGATATATACTCTCCGGATGGGAGCCAGTTAATCCAAGATCTGTTGCTGTGGCAAATCTTAGTTCCTCCAAGATCTCAAGGCCAGGACATATTCTGTTGGTTGGAGGACTCCTCCGGGGTATTCTCGATGGCTTCAGCTTGGGCCTCCATACGCCGGAAATCTAATCTGGTCCCCTGGACCTCCTTCGTCTGGGATAAGGCTCTCGCCCCTAGACACCAATTTCTTATGTGGCTTATATCCAAAAATCGTCTTCCTACGCAGGTACTTCTCATGCTATATGGCAGAATTCCTTCCACGGTATGTGCCTTCTGTCACTCTAGGCCTGACTCTGTCAACCACCTGTTTTTCGAATGCTGCGTCCCCAATTCTCTTGCCAATTTCTGGGCCGCTAAATGTAATATCCCTTGGATCAATAAAGCTTGGCCTGAAAACCTCCTCTGGGTTAGCAATGCCATCTCTGGCCAAGGGTTCTACCAAGTGATAGCTCGGTTTTCATTTGGAGCACTGTTATATCATTTGGAAAACCAGGAACGAAATTATATTTCGAGGCCGAAACCTCTACACTCCATCCTTGAAGCTGCAACTGGCCAAGGCGGTAAAAGACAAGGCTTTGACCTTCAAAAGAGTGGAAGATAATCCAAGGAATAGGAGGATGCAGCGGGGTTGGGGAATTGACCCCCGTATTTTTGACGTGGATCTGGATTGAGCCTAGGTCTTTTAGCTCTCCCCTTCCAAATTCTGGCCATTCTCCTGTTGTACCTTTAGCTCTCATTTGTGACCGAGGTACCTTGTCACTCCAATGACTTACTGTCTAGAGGAGTGCCTGATGGTACCTCGCTTTTGTCTGCTGTACATTGTTGGTCGATTTATATATATATACCAAAAAAAAAAAAAAAAAAAAGGATTGACAGCAACTGATTGCAAAAAGCTAGGGTTTGGTCGTGCAAGATGTCTGGGCTTGTCCATTTTCGTCATCTTTAATTCTGAGAAAGCAAGGGGACTTGTGACAACTTCCGATAGTGCAAGAAGCTCCTATGCTTTGGAATTCACCCATTTGTAAGTTTTCAACAATGGGACTCGGAGTAAGGGACAAGAATGAACTTGTATGTTTGTTTAGTACAAAATATGACGTGAGAATTACAACTGGAAAAGAAAAGGAATTGATGGATGTCCCTTTTCCTTTCCTGAAGGCATAACAGAAGTGGTCATCTATCGTTTTACTCAGCTGAACGCTTTTGTTATATATGGGGGAAATCAGTATGTGCTGGAACATATGCTTTGGGGTTAAAATCTGATAAACACTAAGAGAAAAAAGGTTGTTATGGAAGATACAGACTACGTCAAGGTGTGTAACTTTAACAATTGTAATAGCATAAAATGTCGGTTTTGTTGCCCTGCAATCTGTAAAAGTCGAAAATGTCTAAGAAAAGCCAAGCAACTGAGTTGGAGTCCTGTTCTAGTAAAGATCGTTTCCTAGTTAAAGGATTCAACCATTTCCAAATATTCCAACTGCCCTTAGACCAAAAGATTGGGCTTTAAGAGCAAGTTTTGTTGTCTTATGGACAAAATAAGTAACTTATTTTAGGAATCCTCTGAAGAAAACACTCAAAGGAAGAGAGAAAGTTAGTACCTGTTTTCGAGAGACCAACCGGTGAGATTACCAGCTTTGCGGAGAGCGTCTCTCCACCTCCGGACCTTGTCGGCCTTCTCCAGCCCTAAACTTTTCTCACTTTGACCAATCCGCTTGAATGGTCCGGACTGCTCGCGCATCTCTTTGGGGTTGACGTCCATGAAAATGAGGAACACCAGCTGGCCTTTCTTTTCCTTGCACTCGAGGATCTTGTCCAGCTCGTCCAGGCACCATGGCGAGGTGGCAAAGGTCTGAGAAATGACCACGATGGCACTCCTCGACTGCTCAATCGCTTCGTTGATTGCGGGTGCAATCTCTAGTCCTCTTTCCAGACTATGGTCAACGAAGACGCTTATCTTGTTCTGCTCGAGAGCATTGTGGAGATGGCTCACAAAGTTGCGCATGTCAGCCTGTTTATAACATATGAATGCATCGTAAATCCACCGAGGGGTGGAGGAGGGAGGAAAGAAGAGTCGTGGCCTGGCTGTTAGGCTATGTTTGAGAGAAGAAAAGTGAAAGGGAAAGAAAGAGGGCAAAGAGATGGGAGGGGATTGCAGTTGGAATTGCGATCCTCTCTTGTTTCTGAGGCTTAGATGCAGTGGCGGAGAAGAAAAACGAGAGAAAAACTTGCTGTTGAGTTGGCCAAGTTGGATCATCATCTTACCAGAATTTGCCATCGAGACACCCCCAAAATCAAAGTAAAGAAAGAACTGTACCAAGTTCATCCGCAATGCAAGCTCGTTTTACCTTTTTATAATCGAAATTCAATTTCTGAGCCCTCTCTCTCTCTCTCCCGGCTCACTATAATATGAATTTTTCCGCTTTGCGCTGACGGTGGAGGGCTCTTTTTGACAATACTCCGCCGCCTTCCATATGGGAATCGATTCCTCGGGGGGAAATTAAGTCCATCCGCTTCAACTGAAGGAGGGATAAAAAGAATACTCCAAATATCAAAAGTTACGTACACTATTCATTTTGGTGTAAAATTTTTTGCTAGATCATTTAAGTGCCAAACCAAAGAAAAAATAATCATTTATGTGCTAAAACCGAGAAATTCCAACCAAAAATAATACATGACTTTTATAATTAAAATTTTTACATGACTTTGCATATTATTTAATAAATCCAGTCCATGTGGCATGATTAACACTAAAATATCATTTTAAATAAAATTTGACACTCAAATTATCACTATTTACAACTTTTAAACTATGTCATTAAATGGTTATATGCCGACTAGGCACACTAGCGAGCTACGTAGGATTGAGAAATAAATAAAATATGACAACGTAGAATTTATGACAACTTAGATCAAGATTGGCACTTAAGTTATCCCAAAAAGACTTTTGGAATTAAAGTGAGCGCTATGATAACTTTTGACACTTTTTGTATCCTTTTTCCGTCTTTGCCTTATTTATTTATTTAAGAAGGATTCTTGGATCAGGCGGAGCTTCTATTTGCGGCGCATGGAGGTCAATATCCAAATCTATCGACATATTTCTAGGCAACCAAGAAATTGGGTTTATATGAGGGAGGGCTCCCCATTTGGCCTCTGCTTATAGAAGCTCCTTTACCCTCTGCCTTAGCACTAAAAAAGATTATCAATGTAACTAGAAAGATGTAAAGAACTGAATGTGCATACTGTCCCCTAGAATTAACTGATTAGTGGAGTTAACGATTAGAGGATTCTTAATACATTTTCATGTGTCGAATTCAGTGTAAGTACATAATCTTATACTTTCATTTGAGAATTTTTTTTTGTCGGTATTTGACACATTAAAGAACTATGTATTTTAAATTCATGTCAATTTATACCATTCTCAAATTTATCAATATTGATATTCCTCGACATGTCAATCTATGTTAGAAGTTACCATTCTTCAATCCACGTTGAAAAAAATTAAACATGTAGCGAATTCTTTCTGAGTTGATTTCACTGTTACGTGGCCACTGTATGGGTATTTCACTAAAGAAATTTGTCAAATACTGGTCAAAATCACAGTGCATCAGTTATATAAGGAAAAAAACATTTGGTAATAAAAAAAAGTGAAATTCAGTTGCTTGACCGGGAAATCAGCTAATTGTCAAATTAACCGATTCAAAGGAATGTCAGCATGTCTACAACCTATATATTCCTTTCCTTCTTTTGCGAATTATTCAGTATTATGTTTGTATTATTTTGGAGCAACATTGACCTGTCAATAGAGTTTGCTCAATTTCCCATGAAGTTTTCTATTCTTGAATAAAAAAACCTCGTAGACTTTTTGGCTTTTGTGAGTCCTTCTAGAATTCACGTTGCCCATCACAAGCGGAGTAATTTGTGGTCCGAGTTGCATCCTTCGCTAATTGGAAGTGATAATGACGTCATCCTAGCGGGGTTCCTGAAGATTATATTTGAAGGTATATTCTTTCAAGAATAATATCACAAAGAGTCCTCAAATGGTATACATGATTAAGCTAAAATCAATTTTTTGACCATAATTTTTTTTTCAAATTGATATATTTATAACAAATTTACTCTTATTTAGTTTTCGTTAAATTTTACTATTATATTTTTCAGTTGAATAACATTTGATAGTTGACAGATATACTAATTTGGGATTTTCGAGTTATTAATTCAATTTAACTAAAACTAATGAGGAGTAAATTTGAAACTTTTTTTATTAAAATATTAATTTGAGGTCAATTTGTTAGGGATATATTTATTTGAATTTTTTTATTTTTGTTATTTAAAGAAATAGAGAAGGACAAGACCGGAAAGAAGTCAATTGCCCCGCCGTTTGGCCCTCCACGACAAATGAAATTCATGGAGGCAAGAGCATTCCGTCCCGCAACTCGGTATGCAGAGAAAAGAAAGAAGTGATATTTTCTGATTAAAAATAAGCCCACAATGTCTTGGAATGTGGGCACAAAAAGAAGACGGCCAAGTTCAAAGGGATGAGAAAAGCGCAGGACGATGGACGTGGGAGGTGACGTTCGTATCTTTATTGAATGGTGGGCTCTCTAGTTTTTCAAACATGGGAGAAGAGACCATAAGCAAAACACGCCACCATCTTCGCACGTTGAGGTAAAAAAAGAAAAGAAAAGAAAAATCGGTTATTTTTCTTTACTTGCAACATATAACATTTGGCTTTTGATGTCTTGAGGATATAGTTGGGTACCGACAATATTTTTTTAAAGGTCCCACTATTGTTTATGGAATAATGACTGAAAGTTTTTGTGTCGCACTAAGCAACAATGTGTAATCAATATCCTACTTGTTGCTTGACTTTTATAAAACAAAAAAAGGTGTTCAGACAAATTCAGATGCCCGTAGAAAGCACAAATTTAGATGAAAAGAAGCTTTTCAATGGTGGCATGGGAACTAATGTTTAGAAGCAAAAGGATGCATCATGCTTTTAACTTTGCAGTTAGGCAAAAAGCCAAGCAAACGCGCCTAGTGCACCACCCCATCAAAACCTGTAATTCCTATAAGATCGTGTGGCTTCAGAGGATTATAATCAAGCACTGTAGCTAAATTTTTGACATGAACTTCTGCAATTTGCACTGACAAAATACAGCAGAGACCAAATACTGAAAAGGCACAACTGGAAAACTGCTCATTTCTGCTTCAAATAACCCCATATTGATCATTGCAGCAGCCGCTTGTATCCACCACCTGAGCCAAACACCCCGAATCAAGAAGCCAACTTCGAAAAGTAGCTGTCAGAGATAATTATGAAAATAACTATTTATTGAAGATATTTGATAACTATTTCCACATGCATCATGTCCGATACTTCTCCTGAACTCTTTTTGCCACCTATAACCAATTTTGTTTTACCACCCATAAAATTTACGTGATGTAAGTCCTATATAAATGCAATTACAAAGAATTGAAACTATTTGGACACTATTCATTGACTTGGGGAGAAGTGTACTATTATTGTCTTAACTTATGTACAACACTCACTTTAGTGCATTAACTTTTCAACGACTCATTTAAGTGCTAAAATAAATAAAAAATGATCACTTAAGTGCTATCTCCGATCTATTTAGTTAAAAATCCTACATGACTTTTTCTATTAATATTTTTCACTGATGTGGCTTGCCAAAACATGTGGATGCTAAATGACATCGTTTAACCAACTTTTCTAGATTACTTAAGTGTCAAATTTTGAAAAATAAGTTTTTCAAAAAATTTGGTACTAAAAAAATCATTTTTCAAAAATTTTGACACTTAATAATCAACGAAAAGTTGGTTAACAGCTAAGAAAGTTAATTAAAAAAGTTATGTGCTAATTTTGACGGAATATCTCGCCGGAGGTATTTAAGTGATCATTTTTTTACATTTAAATAACCCGATGAAAAGTTGTGATATTAAATGAGTGTCGTACATAATTTAAGACATTAATAGTGCACTTCTCTCCATTGACCTGTATAAATCTTCATCAATTTCAATGCCACAAAAGTTCGGTGCTTTCGACGGTTGCGATTCCTTTTGGAGAATGCTGATGCCGTCGATCATTTGCGTGTCGCTCCCATTTCAGTTTGCTCCCACGTATCGATAAAGTTTGACAAACAATTCTACTAGTCTCAATGGACAAATAAAATCTACAAAGATTTAGTTATGACCAACCTTTTAAAACGTGGAACATTATGTTAGTACTCATGCAATGACATTAATTAAATAACTGGAAATTTAGTGTGGCTCGATTTTTAGCCACAACACTGGAAAGAAATCATTCATTTGGAAGGATTTTGTTGGAGATTTGAACACACTGTAAAATGGACCAAATGAATGATCAGGATAATTGTCCAAAAAGTCCTATACTTATTGTATAGCAACCAATTCAGCCATTAATGGCATATTTGGTAACACTCTTGGGAACAACTGATTATGTTCTTTTGTTTCCGTGAACAGATTTGGAATAGAAATCCATTTGGTAATTTTTTTATTCCCAGGTACAAATTTGTTCCGGGGAATAGATTTGAAATAGAATCGAGAAACAAAAAAAAGTTACTTCTCACTCTCGGAAACAATTTTGAGAATTAGTTTTTTGCTCTCTCTCTTCTCCCTTTTCTCTTTTTTCCATTCCCTTTCTTCTTCTTCTTCTTCTTCCTCTTCCTCCTCCCACCACATCACTGCCCCATCGCCACCACTAGGCCACCTCCGGCGAGCAGCCGGGCGAGGTCCAACAAGCTCGCCAGAGCCTTGCCCGGCCACCAGCGAGGCTCGAGCTCGCCTAGGCGGCGTGAGGCCGAGCCTCACACAACCACCAACGAGGCTCGGCCTCGCTAGCCAACGCAAGGCTTGGCCTCGCTAGGCCAAGGCGAGGCCCGGCCTCGCGCTGCTTGGGCGAGCTCGAGCCTCGCCGGGCTGGGCGAGCCTCGTCAATGGCTAGGCAAGGCTCCGGTGAGATCACCGGACCTTGCCCAACCAGCTCGCCGGCCACCAGCGGTGGCGGCGGCCAAGAGGAAGAAGGGAGAAAGAGAAAAAGAAAAAAAGAAATTATAACAAAAGGTATTAAAAATTAAAAGAATCAAAAGATCGAAAATTTTTACTAAACGCATTCCTATTCCCAAAATAAAAATTTTAAATAGTTTATCAAATACCTTAAATACTTAGAAATATTTCTCAAGAGCAGAATAAAAAAATCATTTCTGATTAGAAATTATTCCCAGGAGTAAAATCATTGCCAAATACACCTTAACTTTTCAATTTCACCAACTTAGTTATAAATTTTTTGATAATTTGTCAATTTAATCATTTCAGAAAAAGAAATTAGCCTGGAATTTGGCACCTTGATAAAATTTCTTTCGTCTTACTGAAGGATGTCATACTATATTTGTTCGATAACTTGATCTATCTGCTACTTAGGAAACTAGGCTGCCTAAATTACATCCTAACACAAATAGGTTCACCAAACCTCTTGGTAATAGTTTATGGAAATTATCATCAGTTAATTTCAGTTTGAGTTGTTAGCACGGGTCATTTCTGTTTGAGTTGTTAGCACGGCTCTTAGCTTTGTTTGCTCATTTAGTGCCCCTAATAGTCTTTTCTAGTGCAGTAGCTAAGGACCAAAGTCGACATCCTCGGATATTAAAATAAGAAAAATGATTAAGTAACAATATTTAATCTACTACACTTTGTTTTGGATCACAAAAATCAAATAACAAATAATCATAAATTTTTGTAGGGTTTATTCCTTCAAGAATTTGTAAGATACAACAAACTATTATTCTCATAGTAGCCTAAAGACTATTATGCTAGCAAAACCCTTAAGCTACCGAAGTCGTGTTCCATACACAAACTCAAACATATTACAAAAAAAATTTCATTCTTTATTTTTCTCAATTTTTCTTTCATTTATTTAAAAAAATTGTTTCATTCGCTTATCTGAAACATGGGGTGGCCTTTTTTTAACTTTGAGTAAAATTTTAAATGCGTTGACAATGTAAGTGAGCGCGCCTTTAAAATCACTGAGAAGGTGAGTCAACTTAGAACACCTCCACGAACTTTATATAAAAAAGAAAAGCTCATTTAAATATGACTAGAAAAGTGCAAATATGCAAGGTTCCCAAAAATCAGAAAAATAACATTTTATTATTATCTAAGAATCTTTTTTAGTAGATAAGTATCGAAATTTATTTATTTTTTTCTCAATTGTGATCAAGTCCTTTCTCTTTCTCACTTTGTGTTCGTCCTCTAAATTTTATTTCTTGTGATTAAGTCTTTTAACTTTCTTAACAAGTGCTTACCTGCAAACTACACCCAACCAATTAGGTTCTCTTTCTTTCTTTATTTTTAGTTTGGTTTTGCTGATTTGGCTCCAAATTAACATTGCAAATGCCATTTTCTACCAAATTAATAATGTCAGGACATTGATTAATTGGATTATTTAGTCAAGGCAGGGATGGAAGATTTGATTGCAAGAATCGAGAAAGCTAGAGTACCGGAATGTACCAAATTAAACTTAGAGGACCAAACCACACAAATCGCGAAAATTAGAGACTTGTTGAACAAAATAAAAGTCAAAGGACAAAATTGCACAAGCACTAACACTTGGAGGACTAAAATTGTACTTAGCCATTGATTTTCCTTGATTTTCTAAGCGATACATACAATAAAAATTGGAAAACTTCTTCAAATAGTTGATTTAAAAAAAAATGATGGACAAATCGTAACTTGAAATTATCTTAGATGTCACTTATAAACTAAAACTATCCTTAAAATTTAACTGGACAGCACAATTCATGGAACTGTTTACCCTCACAGGTCTCTTTATTGCTTAAAAAGACCAAGTTGTCAAAAAAAAGAAGGCTCAATCTGAAGAAAGGATCTGGAATATGCCATTGGCATAGAGCAGACCTTTAGCTTAAGTCAATTTTATTTATTAAAAGGTGAAATATTTTATGAACATCGACAGTATGAGCCTATTTGATAATCCAATTAATTGCTGAAAATTTTAAAAAAAATTCAGCACTTAATAACATTCAATTTGTTAGTAATCATAAATAACAATGATCTAAAAGATTCAATTATGTAAAAAAATCACTTGATGCAGTAAGTAAGGAGGTGGTTCTTAATTAAATCAGTAATTGGAAAAAGTAATTGAGATGGCAAGTAGAATCTTATTATTTATATTACTAAAGCATATTAATAATGATCATAATTCCATGTATACAAGAAATTAATAATATTCAGTCATCAATTTTCAGTTATATCAAATTCTATTTAATTTCTATTTTCATCATTTGAAATTGTCAACACTTTTTTAGCATTTATTTTTTAGTTTTAACAAACGATCCCTAACAAAAGTATATTCAACGGCATAGATTGTTCGAAATTAAAATTCACTCACTGAAAATACTTGGAAGAAGAAGAGATCCAAAGAGAGAACTTATAGACGATTTTCTCTTACTTTTGCACACAGATCATATGTTCAATTGCATAGATTTAGTGTGGGCTAATTGCACCAGCATGAAATTTGACTTAGACAATTGGAAAAAACAAACTCAGTTGTAGTTTGATCACAAAGTAATCAAACTATCAAAATGTCTCCAAGGTGGAGTGGTAAAAAAAATGTAAAGGCCTGTTTGTGTGGAATTAGAAAAAAGAAAACTCAGTTCAAATTGATTTGATGCGATATGTGAAGAATCTTTATTGTATGTTGAAATTTTTCGGTCTTGCTATCTACTACATATATAATATCCTACAGAAATATGTAATCTATATATTTTCCTTTGGATGGATAAATCTAAATAATTTCAATAATGCTAGATATATCAAGAACCACTGTGACTTTGTTTGGCTAAATCATCTTGGGTTCTTAAATGGGCGTACTAGCTTAAATAGATATGTAGGTTCTCTCACTCTTTGGTAGGCTAATTTACTGGAAAAATCTTGATATCCTTAACATAGCTCAAATAGTTTACAAGTCAGATCGGGTCAAACTGGTTTAAACCTACTCGGCTTGATATCCAAAAAATCCTTCTTAGCTTCAATTATAGTCACAAGAATGGTCACATTCACAAAATATTCGGTCTTGTTGGCTAATGTATGTGTGATATCATAAAAAATATAGGTGATTTATCTTATTTTCAAGAGGTATCACTTTTCCGTTGGGAGTAAAAGTTGAATGGCGTCATCTTCTCTCTCGGGCGACCGTGCATCCAACGAGGAACAAATGCGAAACGACAAGGGGGAAACGTACAAGGTGTAATCACAAGCTTTGTATCGGTCTAAAGATCATCTCCCTCGCGCCCATCGTTGTGAGAAAAAGCGGAGGGAAGGGCGTTGAGCGCGCACGGCGTGAATGTCATCTCTCACTCGCAAAGAATCTTTCCTCGTCTTCATTTGTTTTTCTCCCGTTCCTCTTCTGCTCCACTCACCGATTCCCACCAGACAACGTGTCCGTTCCTCTCTGTCTTCTTCCCTTTTCGCAGTAAAGAACTGATCAGGGTAACTTCACATTGACAATATCCAATTCGACCAACATCATCGGAATTTGGATGGAAAGAGTAAAATAACCAGAGAGACAGAGATGAACGGGGAGAAAGAGAGAGGCAACGAGAGAGAGACTCAAACTTGAAAGAAATGAAAAGTAGTATGATGCCCAAAAAAAAAACATTAAAACGTCGTCATGTCAGAAAAAAAGAACTCGGACTTCGAGCACGCACGCGCACTTAGTCGGTATATATTTCCATAATTAGGAACTCAGTGCTCTTCGTCTGCGCAGATGTCCTCCTGGGACTTCGAGCACGCACGTGCTGTCCGTCACTTTCCTGCCTCTGAGGGAGGGCAGCATCAAACCTTTGGACGCAGATTTGATGCTGTCCCTCCCCTCCTTTTCATACGGTTATATTATTAAAAATAAAATTAATATCATAACAAATTTTTAATTAATATATCTATAATAAATTTATTTTTAATTAATTTTTATCACCAAAAATCCAACATTGATATATTTGTGATAAATTTATCATTTGTAAATTTATATTAAATTTTACCATCAAATTGTTGAATTTAATGACACGTGACAATTGACGAATGTATCAATTTAAAATTTTACCCTCTAATTATCACAAATGTATCAGTTTATGATTTTTCATAAGTAAGTACAATTTAATGAAAACTAAAAAAAAGAAAATTTATTACAAATATGCCAATTTTTTATTTTTTTATTTTAAAAAATTAGTAACCATTAGGGTTTGCCTCAATGGCCATAAATGAGAAATGTAGGTTCGAATTCCAGGGGAGGGTTGAGGTGAGGATAATTTTAGTTTCATATGTGGATTCGACTCCCACACTCTATAAGCAAGTAAAGCAAAAAGTCTGAGAGTGAGAGTTAAAGTAGGAGTAAAATGAGGCCAATAAAAAAATTAAAATTTAGTTTATGGTGAATTTGTTACTTGTGTTTAGTTTGGAGTTTTTTGTGGTATTAGCCCATAAAAATAAGTTATTTTAGCTCGAAAAGTATCATTTGCCCAATTGAAATCCTCACAAGATACGCATGTAAGTCAATTGCAAATATTTTCATTTCATTTTGCTGTCACATATCAACAAAGTTTAAAACTCTCAAATTTTTAAAAAAGTAAAAATTCAGTAGACAAACAAAACCTCCATAATTTTAATGACCACCTTATTCACAAGTGCAGGAACATCATGTTACTACTAGAGTAATAATTGAACAAACTTGGCCTTATTAAGACTCAATTTTGTTGCAACCTAATCTCGAGTGCACCACCTAAGGCTTAGCTAATAAATTACTAAGCCTAAACTTAGTTCGAGCTCTCCCAAGCCCATACCAATTCGCGACCTAGAGTTTAAGTTTTTAGCAGCAAATGATTTTTACTTAGAAGTTGCCACTAATCTAATTTTGGTGGGTCAATTAGAAATCCAAGTAAAGTAACAAAAGAATTACTTTACTCCTATGAACCAGAGACTATAGAATTTAGAACTTGATTACATTAGATTTCTCTAACGCCCTTTTGGTACCTTTTCTCTTTTATTTATAAAAAAAATTGCAAGCAGCTTGCATTGATTTTAATTTACTCCCTAACATGGAATGTGATTATACGAGTGTGCAATCATTATCTAACACTCAATAAAACAAAGCAATAAATAAATTGCGAGCACAAGGAAGAGATACTTACCTTAAAGCAATGAAAGCATATGTGATGTCAGCTTAAAAATCACATCAATGATCTTAGATATGATTTTTAATTAATACACAGTCATTCAAATATTTTTTAAGGTTTTCACTTATTTAATGAGGCTTAAAAAAAATTAAGTACAATGCATGCGATAACGTAGGAAAGTATCTAACTATAATAACATGTAATGTGCAACCTAATATGCAAACTATATGTCACGTGACATTAACTATTTGACTTAATCTAATGCTAGGAAATATTTAATGCAACTATCCTAGTATGTCACGTATTCAAATGATCCTAAACATGCAATGACTGGATGACATGTGGAAGATGACTTAATTTTACATGACACGAGCATGACAATTTTTATGTTTTCTTTTTTGTTTTTAATTAAAATTTGAAATTGAAAGTGCCTAATATTTAAGCATGCAAACTATCCTAGAAAAGAAAATATTCTAACAAGAATCACATCCAACTCAACTATATTTTTTGGGTTTTCTTTCATAAGCAAAATCAATTCGAGCAAATGCATAAAGAACAGCACGGCAACCAATCAGGCAAGATATTATCCATGTCCATCTAATTTTGGAAATAAATTGACAAATCGTATCTTGAAAATGAGATTGGATTGGCCAATTTTTCACAAAATTGCAAATTCTATCTCGAGGATTGACAATTTTTCCGCGTAATTGTGAATAGTATCTCGGGTGTGAGATGGGATTGGCGATTATAGCACGTTAAGAAATTAGGAAATAATTCTCAATTTAAAGGCTGCTCAAGATTTCATGGATATGACATCATTCGAATATTTGAATTCGATCGCAATATCAATGAATTATGTAATGAAATAACCAAATCAAATTTGGATAATATTGTTACCTAGTAAATGGATATTATTCCTAAATTTGAACTCGTTGAATGGTAAAAAGCTCACCCAATGGCAAGAGATCACACGGTGGGGATGTTCAAGGATGCAATGGTAATCCAAGTCAAACTTGGAATCTTATAAAGGACAAGAAAACCAAATGTGAATTGGATAGAAAATATTTTGATCAAATCAAAATCTTTCTATGGATTGAGTTAGTAAAAATTCAAGCTCGATGCATAATTTAACAATTCTCCACATTGGCTTGATGTTTGAAGCCAAGTTATAGTACTCATCATCCATGCTGCTCTCCTAATGCCCCGATGGGCGCTCACTCTCCACAGGCACCAATTATGCTCAAGCAAAGCTTGAGCTTCACAAAAGAAACAAGCTTGGTCATCATGTTTGTCGGTTTCTCTACCGTAATAATCTTTTTCACGATAACATTACCTTTTGCTAAGACATCTTGGATGAAGTGGTACCTGATATTGATACGTTTCGTTTGCTCGTGATAAACTGGATTAAATGCCAAATATATTGCACTTTGGTTATCACAATGTATATCAACACTTTTTTTTTTATTAAGCTCAAAGTCCAAGAGTAAACTTCATAACCATATCACCTCTTTCACTATAAAGGTTAGTATCATGTACTCTACCTCAATTGAAGACAAGACAATATGAACTATAATGATGCTTTCCAACTCACTACACCACCTGCTAGTGTAAACACGCACCTTGCTAAAGACCTATAATCATCCAAGTTACCGGCGTGATCCGAATCCACATAACCAGTGCTCTCACTGCCATTACTGTCCCTCCGGTATACTATACCCACGTCTGCCATCCCTTTCAAATATCTGAGGATCCACTTCACAGCTTCCCAATGAACTTTACCAAAACAACATGTAATAACTAACTATGCTCACAACTTGTGAAATATCAAACCTAGTGCATATCGTAGCATACATAATACTACCCATGACACTAGAATAAGGAACACGGGACATATGCTCTTCATCCTCCTCAGTTTACGGTGACAATTTATTTGAAAGTTTAAAGTGGTTTGCTAAAAGTGTACTTACAGATTTTGCCGACTGCATATTAAAATGTGTTACAATCTTCTCAATATATTTCTTTTGAGATAGATGTAAAACTCTTGCAGCTTTGTCACGCAAAATCTCTATATCCAATATTTTCTTTGCAGCATCTAAATCTTTCATCTCAAATTCATCAATCAACTGCTTTTTCAACACATCAATATCAAACATATTCTTAGCTGCTATCAACATGTTATCAACATATAAGAGTAGATAAATCAAATAACCATTCTCTAATCTCCTAAAATAAACATAGCTATCCATTTGACTTTTCGAGTAGTCCTGACTAGCCATGAAAGCATCAAAACACTTATACCACTGTCTAGGAGACTGCTTTAGCCCATACAAATATTTCTTTAACAAGCAAATGTGATCTCCCTCACCCAAAATAGCAAATCCCTTTAGTTGCCTCACGTACATTCATTCCTCCAACTCACCGTGAAGAAATGTCATTTTCACATTTAGTTGCTCTAGCTTGAGATCCTGGAAAGTAACTAAGGCAAATAAAACACGAATATAAATATGTCTTACCACAGGAGAGAACACCTTGTTGTTGTCAATGCCTTTCCACTGTGTATATCCCTTTGCCACAAGTTTTTCCTTATACCCTGCTGTCTCAACACCGGGAATCCCCCTTTCCGTTTAGAGGCCCATTTACTTCCCGATAATTTTTTGGCTCTTGGGTACTTTGACAAGCTCCCATGTCTGATTCCGATGAAGTGATTCCATATCTTCGCTCATAACCCCAAGCCACTACGATGACTTACTATTAGCCATCACTTTAGAATAAGACGAAAGCTCATACGTCTCCACTTCATCACCTATAGTTAATACATAAGCAATATATGTATAAATAACATATCAATGGTTTAATTTGCCTTTTCTGTCTGTCTGCGGCTATATTGTGCTGCGGTTGTGCTAAATGTTCATTATCATCGACTTCAGGAACTGCGGCCTCTTCTACAGTTTCAACTTATGTTAACTCCGAGGTCTCCGGAGTCTTCACCTCATGCTCCACCTCACTAATGACACCATGATCTATCTGCTCTACTTGTTGTATTACATAACTCCTTTATTGAAGCATTGCAGTCTCGTCAAAGATCACATCTTTGCTTATTAGAAAATTGGGTGATTTGGGATCAGTGCACCACAGCCGATAGCCTTTCACCCCATGTGCATAACCCATAAATATGCACTTCTTCGCTCTCGGCTCAAGCTTACCATCACTCGCATGAGTATATGCAGGACATTCGAATATTCGTAATTCGGAATAATCAACAGGTTTCCCTGACCATACTTCCTTAGGAGTCTTTCACTTGATTGCAGATGATAGAGATCAATTTACTAGATAACATGTCATATTCATTACTTCGGTCCAAAATTCCTTGGCAAGTCCTGTATGCGAAAGCACGCATCGAGCTCGCTCAACTAAAGTTATGTTCCTCCGTTATGACACGCCATTCTGCTATGGTGTCCCAGGTACTATGCGGTGTCTCATAATCCCTTCTTTCTCGCAAAACTCGGTAAAATCTTTACCACAGAACTCCATGTCATTATCGGTTCTTAGTCCTTGATCTTTTTATCCGAATGCTTCTCAATCAATGCCTTAAACTTCTTGAACCGATCGAACACATTATATTTGTGCTTCAGAAAGTATACCCATACTTTTCTCGAATAATCATTGATAAATGTCGGCATATATCGAGCACCTCCTTTCGAAGGAACAAAAGATGGGCTCTAAACGTCTGAATGAATATACTTAACCGATTGCTTGGTCGAATGCATAGCTGTAGTAAACTTAATTTGGCTTTGCTTCCCAAAGATGCAATGATCACATAAGTCTAGCTTTCCTAACTTCAAATCCTTCAACAACCTCCTTTCACTCAGCATCGTCATACCTGCCTCACTCATGTGCCCTAAATGCATATGCCATAACTGAGTCAAGTCAGAGTCTGACTCACCTAATAAAATTGCAGTGGTTCTGGTCACGATCTCTCCTAGTAGATGATAGAGAGAATTCACTTTCTTCCCCTTCATCACTGTCATAGCTCCACGAGAGATCTTCAATTCTCCACCCTGCAGTGTACCTACACTTGATATCATCGAGTATCCCTAGAGAAATAAGGTTCTTCTTAAGCTCCAGTACATGCCTCACATTTGTCAATGTGTGCACCACCCCATCGTGCATCTGAATTCGAATTGTTCCTAATCCTACAGCCTTGCAGGCTACATTATTCCTCAAAAGAATGCTATCACCATCTATAATTTGGTAAGTAATAAACCAGTTCTTGTGATGTGTCATATGATAAGAACACCTTGAATCTAACACTCATTCGTCTCCTGACGAAGTAGTAGTTACACATAAAATAACTTCTCCATCACTAGTGCTCCCTTCAGCTACGTTTGCCACATTGCTTGTAGCATTCTGTCTATCATCTCGATTTCTCCGCTTCGGACAATCTCTCCTAATATGCCCTTCCTCATGACACTCAAAGCACTTCACATGTCCCATGGACTTTCGATTGCATGACTTCGATATGCTTTTGCCTCTACTGCTGCTAGGCCCTCAACATTGATCTATACCCCCAATCGGCAATGCCCACGTTGCTCCCTATGAAAGACTATCATCACACAACTTTCTTTGCCACTCTTTAGATAACATAGAAAACTTTACCTCTTCCGAGGTGATCGTAGTATGCCCCTGCAATAGTGAATCAGTAAAGTGCTCCCATGACTCTAGTAAAGAAGCTAACAACATTATACCCCGTTCTTCATCATTAAGTATCTTACCGACGTTTTTCAAATCCATCATGAGTTTATTAAATTCATCCAGGTGGGTTCTAATAAACGTACCTTCAATATATATAAGCTAAAACATCCTCTTTAACATGTATAAGTGATTATTCAAACCCTTCGTTACATAGAGTGCATGAAGTCTTGCCCATAAATTTACAACATCATTCTCCTCAGCCATCTCTATTAACACCTCATTTGATAAATTCAACAAGATTGTGCTCTTTGCTTTCTCCATTAATTATACCCTTTCAAAAACTTTCATTATAACCAGCAACTCATCTTCACCATCTAAAGCTCTGGCCAAACCTTGGGTTGTTAACAACCCTCGCATCTTGACAGAATTTGTCAATTTCACCTTTCACCTCAAAAATAATTACAATGACAGAATTTGTAGATAATAATCAGACAAGCAAAAGCCTCAAATCACAATCAAAAAATCCAATCCCAAGTTCTGATACCAATTGTTGAAAATATAATACATGGAAACGACGGGATGTTGCAATTCACATCAATACGGAAATACTTGAGAAATAACAAAAACACCAAAAAATTATGTTGTTTGGTTTGAGTATCGGTACCTACATTCACAGGGCAAGCCAACAACAAATAATCAACTATAATCGGAGAATTAGAGTTATAATCGCTCACACGCTCAAGTGTTTCCCACACCTAGATTTAAACCCAAACCCAATGTGTTTACAAATAAATAATGTAAACTCACAGCACAAAATCACTAAATATTCAAGCCCCAACAATTTGCTCACATACATATGAAGAACAAGAACTTCATTCTTTCTTGTATGCTTCGTATGGCAATGCAACTTCTTGGCTTGACTTCTATTCTTGTGCAGTGCTCTCTCTTTTTTTATATGCTGAAGAAACCTTTGCTTTTTTGTACATGTGTGTGCGTGTGACCAAGTCAACAACTTTGACCTAGGCCCATCATGGGCAACTCATGTAGAGGAATAAAACCAAGCACTGTTAGGTTTTTTCTATAGGTAAAAGAGAAAACCCTTGCTTTTGTCCTTTTGTGTAAAAATAATCCAAGTCAAACTTCGAATCTTATAAAGGACAAGAAAACCAAATTTGATTTGGATAAGAAATATTTTGATCAAATCAAAATCTTTCTATGGATCGAGTCCTTTTGTGCAAAAATATTTTGGCTTGGGTGGCTGGCAGCCCTTGGCTCGGCTGGGCGAGGGCCGGCGACCCTTGCCGAATCTGGGGGAGGGTCGTAATCATTGCCCTAGATCTGGGCGAGGGTCCATAAGCCCTTGCCATAGATCAGTCGGGGTCGTCGGCCACTGGCCAAGGCCTGACGACTCTAGCCAACCCTCGCCCACTGTTGTCGGCCCTTCCCGGCGATGGTGGGACGGTGATGGTTGTGGCTGCTCGCCTGATCCCCCTTCCTCTCCTTTTTTTCTTTAAAAAAAAATCGATTTTAATTTTTTTTTTAGTCTGACTTGGACAATTTTTTTTTATTAAAATTGCCACGTGGATTTTTTATTTAAAAAAAAAGCTCCGTCAGCAAATGAAATCACTGGAAAATGGACACGTGACAATTTGGCCGGAATTTTTCGTTATTAGCACTTAACTGATATTTTTGCTCTAATTTTGGCACTTAAGTGCACATTTTGTAACTTTTGGCACTTAAGTATCCCTCTGTGCTAAGTTTTGGCACTCCAAAGGTCATTATGTCTATAAATATATTGCTAAAATGACGGGTTGTTGCAGCCGTGGGATCCCCGATGCCGATCTTCGGCATCTCAGATGTCCGGCCAAAACTTTTAGAAGCAAACGAGAGAGAGAGAGACAGAGACAGAGACAAAGACAGACAGAGACAGAGACGTGGCCTGAACAAGTAAATGTGCAAAGCGTTTTGACGAGACATTGAGCAACTGGATCTACGTGCATAGAATAATCAATCGTGGGGTTTTTGGGGTACCATTTTTTATCCTAGATTTCCATTTCCTTAAAGAGTTTATTTCTACATGCCCCCTCCTGCATCCGTCGGTCGTGTTCTTCAGGCTCCGCGAGACCAGAACTTGGAAATTTCCTTCACCAGCGCCTGATTCTGCTGTTCTGGACGAAACATCTCCACAACTTCTTCGATAGATGTCCAGCCGGTCCACAATGAAGGACATGATTGGCCATCATGAATAGCCTGAGCTTCTTCATCTTTTTGAACGAATCTGCATTCATGATCAACTCTTCGATGTCGACCTTGTCTAGTTTGATGCCTTCTATGGCATCTGTTCCCTGTTCCAAAGAAATAAAAATGATTATACACATAAAAAAACAACAGGTCTAACTCTAGAAATAATGTTTAGATTTGCATGAAGAATGTGCTAGTCTAAAGCCCATTATAACGCTAGCGGTTTCCAAATGAAGATGCATTCATCCTATGATGAAAGAACAAATGAGAGGACACTAGGTTATATAACAGTTAGTTCGACAACACACGGCCAGTTTGAAGAGAAAGTTAACAGAGCACCAAATAGAGATCTCTAACCCACCCTAATTTCTTACTTACACCCTAAGTGGCACAAATAAAAATCGCATGGTTCTCTCCTAATTATACAATCTAATTTTTATACATAACATGTAAATGCAAAGTCCACAAAAAGAACATATAAATATGAATTCAACATGATTTTTCTCAAACAAATGTGTAAACGTTTACCGATTTTTGCCTAACCACTTGCAAGGCATCTTCATGATGCCATATTCTGCTTCGTTTGCTGGGATTTTCAGGGCACTCTTGAATCACAATTCGTCTACCCATTTCTTGAAGCAAATCATGCATCCATATTTTTTTATTTACATCAATGTATATGAGCGATTTTTTAGCCAAAATATCAATCCCACTATCAGCATGCACATTGCATTGGTCTAGGGATTTGACGATCTCTTCTTTGTCATATCCATTAAGAAAACACGCGATGTCAAGAAAAATCGTCCTCTCATTGGCCTCTAAGCTATTAATAACAATATTCAATATTTCATGAACCTTTCCCGAGGGATTTCTTTCATTCGATCAAAGGCTCTTTGCCATTCCTTGATGCTTTTGCCATTCAAGAAAGAACCCATCACAGTGAGAATCAAAGGAAGCCCTTTGGAAAAACAGGTGAAGCAATTTGAGAGCATCTTATAATCACTTTTGGGATATCTTTCTTGGAATGCATTCCAACTGAAAAGCTCATGAGCTTGATCATCATTCAACGCTCTTACTTCATAGATTTCTCCGCATAGACCAATTAAGGTTTCTTCGTGTCGAGGGATCAAAATGACTCTGCTTCCCCAACCTAAGTTCAATGCCTCGATTAGGTGGCTCAGCGACCCTGACAACCCTTCAACATCATCAAGCACCAACAAAACCCTCTTGTTGTGAAGCTTAATCCTCATGAAGTTTATTGCTACATGAATATCGTCACCAAGCTTTGAAACTCCATCATTGAGAATGTCACCAAAAAGGTTCTCCTGCATTTTGACAAGGCCATCTTGGCCCGATAAATCCTTCACATTTGTGAGATAGCAACTTTGATCAAATTGATCTACAATTCGGTGGTACAAAGCTCTCACAAGTGTACTCCTTCCTATTCCACTAGAGCCCGAAATTCCCATGATTCGGACCTCCCCAACCTCTAATTGGAGTAAGGAGTACAAGGCCTGTACCTGAGATTCTAACCCAACTGAATGGAAAGTAAGTAGGTTCGTGTGTAAGTAGCTCAATCTTCTTGATATTTTCTCCACAACGGATCGGATGAATTCAGCTTCAAGTCTGCATATTATCAACATAAAAGGTGTGTCTCCGGTTATTGTCCAACTTAGGAATATCGTCCATCTAATCTAATTTATTATCCAATATAATAGAAAATAGTGGTATGTGAGAGGTTGACATGTGCATAAGCGGCACTGTATTCTTTCATAGTAGAGCAAAGACTTTTTATGGACAAGTTCACGCCTTTCGAAACATCCCTACATTTTTCTCGAGAAATTCATTTTAGTTAGGAGACTAAAGTATTCAAACCAATCACCCTCCTCTTTTAACATGAAGCATGTTAGTCAAACATCCCAAATTTACATGTGTCGACGATAAATATGCCATATTAACTGTCTAACCTTTACATGTATTGACCACAAAATTTGCCATTCCAATGATCTCAACAGTAAAATATGCCAATTGTTAATGTACATTGCATTGACTTAAATGTCGAGATTATTTCAGTTGACTACATAAAATTATTCTGGGTTAAGTCGTAGGTTGCCCAATATTTCTTCTTTCCTTGAATCGGAGTCTCTATGTTTTTTTTTTTTTTTTATTTTTATCGGAATTTGATCACCTTTGTATTTTTAATCAATCCGGTTCGGCTCTGGACTTTATCAATTAGGGTTTGAAATAGCTCACTCTTTCTGGAGTTGAATTCAGTTTGAATCTGTTTTTAACTTTCATCCACAGACCCCCACTTCTCATTTTTGTAAAGGAGTTGTGTGTTTGTACTCTACGGCTCAATTTTATTTTATTTTTTGTATTTTATAATCTTTTTTTGCAAGGGAATTTCTGAGGGGTTGAATCTGGCTCTTGTTTGCACAAGCAGTACATTTAACAATTACAAGAGAAATAAGTTGTAAGAAATTATTCTTCAACAAGTACCATCCTGTAGGATAAATTTATCTTTTCAAACAACCAGCGAGCTCTTTTGTTATTTCAATAGCGCATGCTGCTCTTCAAAAAAACCATGCTAATTTATACATATACATGTCTATATGTCTGTCTGTATGTATGTATGTATGTATGTATGTATGTATGTATGTATGTATGTATGTATGTATGTATGTATGTATGTATAACAGAAAAGATTTAGGCTAATCGTTTAAGCAACAAATTAAAAGAGGAGGATAGAAATAAGTTAATGAAAAAATTCTCCATACTCACCGAAAAAGAGGTTCTACTAAAGCTAGTTTCTTGGCCAAAAAAGGAAATAATACAAAGATAGAAGAGAAACAAACTGGAGGCTGAACTTTCTTCTGAACCCTAGCTAGGTACAACAGTCCAAACATTGTTTTTTATTTTGTTTTTTGATCCGAATTGGATCACCTTTAAATTTTTCCCTCTTTTCTTGAATCGGAGTCTCTTAAGTTTTTTATTTTGTTTTTCGATCCGAATTGGGTCACCTTTAAATTTTTCAACGATCCAGTTCGGCTATGGACTTTATTAATTGGGGTTTGAAATAGCTGACTCTTTCTGGATATAAGTTCAGATTGATTCGGCTTTTAACTTTCATCCCCTGACCCCCTCTTCTCAATCTTGCATGTACGAGCAATAAATTTAACAATTACAAGAGAAATAAGTCGTAAGAAATTATTATTCAACACGTACCATATAACTGTAGGGTAAATTTATCTTTTCAAACACCCAGCAAGCTCTTTTATCAACAGAAAAGCTAATCGTTCATGCAACAAATTAAAAGAGGAGGGATAGAAATAAGTTGAAAAAAAAATTCTCCATACTCACTGAAAAAGAGGTTCTACTAAAGAAAGTTTCTTGGCCCAAAAAGGAAATAATATAGAAATGTTGAGAGAGAGAGAGAGAGAGCAGGCAATACAAAGATAAAAGAAAACAAACAGGAGGCTATAAACCCTAGCTAGGAACCATAGTCCAAACTATACGAAGACTAACCGACATCTTTCTTTTCTTTTTTGTTTTGACTCAGATCACTAAAGGGAAGCGTTGCATCACAACTAGGGTTTACCCGGTATTGGCCATGGAAGATGTCTGGCCTTGCCCCTTTTCGTTCTTTCTAATATTAACGAATGAGACTTCCGATTACCTTCCACAGAAAACGAAGCTTGTACGTGTAAGCATTTACCTACTTGTATGTTTTTAACAGTGGGACTCAGAGTAAGTAAGGAAAATGATGCATGAAGGAAATGGGCAGCAGCGAAAATCATTGTTCAAGAGATTTCTCTATGCTTGAGGGAAGAAGTGAGTAGAATAAACTCATATCTTTTTTTTCTTTTGGTAAAGATAAACTCACATCTTTGTCTAGTTAGAAATACAAAATATTAAATGAGGGTCACGACTGGGAAAAAGGGGCATCCATCAATCTCTTTTCTATTCCTTTAACGTTTAACAAAAGGTTACATAACGTTTTATTTAGCTGAACACTTCTAAGTTGCTATATATGGGGAAAACTAGCATATGCTGGAACATATGCTTCTGGGGTAAAACCTGATAAAAGCTAAGAGAAAAAATGATGGGTACAGAAGATAACAGGCTGCAGCGTTGATGTCAAATCTCTTTGATGAGCCAGTTGAGTTGGAGTCCTACTGTAGGAAAGTTTGTTTCCTAGTAGAAGGGTTCCAAACATTTCCAAATATTCCTCCTACTGCCCATAGACCAAAAGATTGGGCTTTAAGAGCAAGTTTGTTGTTTCATGGACAAAATTATCAATTTCCTTTAGGTGTCCGTTCAGAAAACACTCAAGGAAGAGAGAATGTCAGTACCGATTTCCAAGAGGCCACGCGGTGAGATTGCCAGCTCTGCGAAGAGCATCTCTCCACTTAAGGACCTTGTCAGCATTCTCTTGCCCAAGACCATTCTCGCTTTGGCCAATCTGCGCGAATGGTCCGGACTGTTCGCGCATCTCTTTGGGGTCGATGGCCATGAAAATGAGGAATACCAGCTGGCCTTTCTTTTCCTTACACTCGAGGATTTTGTCCAGCTCGTCCAGGCACCATGGTGAGGAGGCGTAGGTGCGAGAGATGACCACGACGGCGCTCCTCGACCGCTCAATCGCTTCATTGATTGCTGGTGCAATCTCTATTCCTCTTTCCAAATTGCGGTCGACAAAAGCCCTTATCTTGTTCCTTTCGAGGGCATCATGAAGATGGCTCACGAAGTTGCGCGTGTCAGCCTGTTTATAACTGATGAATGTGTCGTGAAACCATCGACAGGTGAAGGAGGGGGGCAAGAAGATTTGTGGCCTGGCTGTGAGGCTATGTTTGAGATGAGAGGAGTGGAGTGGAAAGAAAGAAGGCAAAGAGATGGGAGGGGATTGCATTTGGAATTGTGATGCTCTCTTGTTTCGGGGGCTTGGATACAATGGAGGAGGAGGAAGGGGGAAAACCTTGCGCTTGAGTCGGGCAAGCCGGCTCATCACCTTACTAGAATTTGCCATTGAAACACCCCAAAATCAAAGTAAAGAAAGAGTTGTAACGAGTTCATTCATAACGCAAGCTCACGACCTATTTATAGCACATTTGGAGCCCTCTCTCTCCCCTTGCTCATGATGATAAATTTTCGTTTTCCATAGCTCCAGGCTCATCGTGATTCGGCTCCTCATAATATTAATACTGCATGGCATCTCTCGCTGATCTCACGCATTAAAGTTTACCATAATTATATGTTGCATGAATGGGGCAACATCCAACCTTACGTTGGCTTGACCCAACCTAAGGCGCGCGAGGTCAACACCTCTTTCTCATATTGCTAAATTAGTAAAATAAAGTGAATACGAAAGAGTTTCTTGAATAATGCGAGGAAAAAAAAGATAAAAGAGAGCAAACTTTTTAAAATATTTTAAACACCGTTATACCTCGTCACCATTTTCGTTCACCCTCCCCTCTAAGTCGTGGGGATACCTTTGGCGGACGGAACTTTGCTGACTTAAAAATCAGTTGACAGTGGGCGAACGTTCGCCATAAACTTTGCTAATTATGTTCAATGGAATTTGGGTTGCGTAAAGTTTTAGCAAAAAAGAGCTGTCCCGAAGTTAAAATGGCCAGTCAAATTCTGAGCCCGCTCTCTTACGGACAATTTGTCCGTTTGCGCGCGAACTGAATTGCTGATGTATTCTTTTCTTTTGGTCAGAGGTGCTGATGAGTTTAATCCGTCGATTTTTGCGTCTTGTCATTGCCAAGCTAATAAAATAAACTCATTTAGTACTTTGCTCAATTAGAAACATTAGCTTACGAAGACGAAACCTGTAAGCATAGATTATTATTGATAATAAAATATTCTTCATTTGTATTTGGGTAAAGCATAGTTTTCATCTTTTAAATTTCCGTATTTGTCTCTAACATTCACTTTGCACAATCAAGTCCTTTATCTTTGTCAATTTGTGCGATTTGATCCCATATGCAATCAAATTTTTTAACTTTCTTGATTTGAGCAATCAATTACTTACCTACAATATTTAAACCTCTTGAATTAGGGTATCTTTTTTGAATTAATACCACGAAAAACTCCGAATTGATACATCTATAACAAATTTACCCTAAACTAATTTTTTAATCATAAAAAATCTCAAATTAGTACATATTTGATAAATTTACCACAAACTGGTATACTTATGCTGAATTTACTTTTTATTAGTTTCCGTTAAATTTTACTATCAAATTGTTGATTTGGATGACATGTAATAGTTGATCGGTGTACAAATTTGGGATTTTACTCTCCGTTTATCATGAATGTACTAGTTTTGTGGCTTTTTGTGGTATTAATCCAATTTCATTGAGAGTTTATTTATCACAAATGTACTAATTTGAAATTTTTACGATCAAAAAATTAGTTTTAAGGTAAATTAATCACAAATGTATCAATTTGGGATTTTTTGTGATCATTTGGATTAAATTTGTCACCGATATATCAGTTTAGGGTTTTTCATGGTAAAAAATTAATTTGAGGTAAATTTGTCACGATTATACCAATTTGAGGTTTTTTGTAGTATTAACCATTCTTTCTTTTTTCTTAGTTTGGTCTTTGCTAATTACTACTCATTTGGTGCCATGTTATCATCGTGTTCCATTTTCTAACACGTTAATATTGCCCCGTCATCAATTAATTGGGCAATTTAGTTAGAGCGGCAAACTAAAGGATTTGATTGCACAAATTGAGAAAGCTGGAGTACTAGATAGCACTAGATGAAACTTAGAGAACCAAATCGCACAAATGGAAAAAGTTGGAGAACTTGATTGAACAAAATAAAAGTTAAAGTTCTAAATTGCACAAACATTGCTACTTAGAGGATTAAAATTGTACATAACATGACCCTTGATTTTTCTAAGCAATATATGCAATCAAAACTTGAAAAAAGTTTTCAAATTGTTGATTTTCCTTGAAACAGATGAAGGCGTTGAAATCTCTTGTCACTATCTTAGATATCACTTGTAAACGAAAATATGCTGAAAATCTAACTTGATAACAAAAGTTACAAAAATTTTTACTGTCACAGTGTTACCTCTTCATTCCTTAGAAAGACTAAATTGTCAAAAAAAAATAAGGCCCAATGTGAAGAAAGGATCTTGAATCTTGAAATACCATTGGCATACTGTGGATCTTTAGCTTAAATCAATTTATTTATTAAGATGAATTACTTTATGTTAATCCAAACCGAGAGTCTATTTGGTAACCCAATCAAGGAGAAATTGTTCGATAAGTCCTAAATCCATTATACAAAAATCAACTTAGTTTCAAACTTTCCATTTTTGTCATTTAGTTCTAAATTTTTAAGCGAACTTCACCAATATTAGATTTTGTGGGACCACTGCCGACTGTTCTAAAAGCTTAAGCTATTAGATGACAGCGTGGTTTATTATTTATATATTCTAACACTCCCCCTCACGCTTAATCTGGTTATTATTTATATATTCTAACACTCCCCCCCTCAAGCTTAATCTGGTCTTTTGCCTAGTATTAAGCGTGAAAATTTAATTAGGGAGGCAAATGGGGCCTGGTAAGATTTGAACTCAGGACCTCCTGCTCTGATACCATATTAGATTTTATGGGACCACTGCCGACTATTCTAAAAGCTTAAGCTGTTTGATAACGGCGTGGTTTATTATTTATATATTCTAACAACCAACCTTGGGGAAGTGCTAAATTAGGAAAAATTGCATTATTGATTGAGGTCGAAAATTTCACATAAGCATATGGGAAGTGCTAAATTAGGAAAAATTGCATTCTTGATCAAGTTTTAAATTAATGAAATTAATATTCTTGAAAATTTTGTTCATGAGGGAAATTAGACAGAAATTTTTTTTGATTTCATAGAGAGCACAAATCAAATAATCCAAATTTGGAAGCTAGGATATTTCTTATTCTTGCAAGAGAGCCTTAATCTCACCCCATATAAAACATACTTGCTCTTAAGATTTAAAAGAAGAGGGTTTTTCCGAGGTTGAGAAATACACAGAGAGACACAACACAGGTACAGAAGAAAACGAGTTCTTCGTTCATGCTCTTGTGTCTGCAGACTCCAACGCGGCAGCCTTGGCATTGTGCCTCCAGCTCCTGCTGTGTCTTGTCAGGTCTTGCAGCTGCGACCAGCGCCTTTCCCTCCTGCCATCGCGGTCATCAGCCCCTCGAGCACGTTGCCATTGCGAGAACCAGGAATTCTACCAATTTTTGGTCGGTTCCATAAGATTGGAACAGTAGACGAAAGTTAGATATTCGATCTGCACACACCTCTACAATAATGCAATTTGGATCAAAATTTATCGATTATTTATATCATTTTTTCAAAAAAAATAAATTTTTGAGTTACTTTACCATAGTTATGCCGTGTTGCCATTTTCTTGTACCATGCATCCTTAATCGTGGGATACTCATGCCTTATTGTATTTTGCTAATTTATGGTGCATTTGTTTTACAGAAAATTCAAAATTCGAGAAACATTATTTTCGAAATATAATCAGTTGTGTCACTCTTATAAATGAATAAAAAATATTTTCGAAATTTTGAGTTTCTAAGTAAAATAAATGCATCATTAGAAATATTTCTTTTTAAGGGTGGATCCATTGGGACAGTAGACATGCTCTTAGTAGATTACAGAGATTCACATTTTATTTTATGACAACAAAGAGCCCGTCCTCAATATTCTAAATTGACCTTGTATGTTTTTCTTCCCAAAGATTAATGAATACGAACAACTCTCCAAGAAGTAAAGTAAGTAGTCTGCTCCAAAATTTTTCTTTTTGAATTTTTTAAGTACCTGTTCAGATAAAGATTCGCCATCAAGAGAGGAAAATGGAAGAGCCAAATGATAAAGAAGAGCGAGCATCAAACACAGCTTCCCGCGGCCAGGCTTAGGGTGTGACCAGAAGGTTGAGGTATCCGAGCAAAGAAAAGGAGCTCTTGTCGGCATAGGCGGGTAGTCTGTGTCCTTCTCAGCGAGATTGAGTACACATCCAGAATTTCCGGATTTTGTTCGGAAAGCTTGGTGCAGTACCAGCAGCATGGCATTCAGGAAACACGCGTAGTTTCAGACGAGGAGATTATATGCTTTAAGAGTGGGCGCGCCCCCGGAGGCAGACGCCGGCTGAGTCAGATGGGCCATGGCGAGATCATGGTGAGGTGGCCGATAGAGACAACCTGCTTTGACTGCACCGCCAGCCAGTACCTGAAGCCAAATTATAGAGAGAAATTAATAATATAATGGATGTGGACGTTTCTTTTTAGGACTCACAGGGGGCTACTCTGCAAAAGCAACACAAGGTTATATTTTGTACGGTTGGCCCCTATCGCATGGGAAGTTCCAGATGATGCGGCTTTTATTGTTTCTTCTGGCTTTTTTACTTTTGTTTCTTTTTTGTCGGAGACGCGGTATCCGTTCGCTTTTCCACCGTTTTTTCCCTCTCCTTTACAGGAGTCGTTCCACGTCGCCATTGTCTTCTAACCCCCTCCGCTTTGGATTCCTCAGGGATACCTTCGGCCCATGGTGCTTTGCGAACTTAGAGAGATTTGATTACGAAGGATGAAAGCTATAGGGATAGATTATTGTTCATAACAAGATACTCTCCAGCAGTTGGGTTAAGTATAGTTTCTAATCTTTCAAATTTTTGATTTGAGCAAATTGGCTCCCCGAAGTTCTTTCCATGCAATCGAGTCTTCAGTTTGTGCGATTTGGCCTTTCGTACAATCAAATCTTTAAACTTTCTTTATCTTTAAACTTTCTTTACTTGAGCAATCCAAGTGTTTACCTACAATAATTAATCCTATCGAATTACGGTTTCTTTCTTTTTTTCTTAGTTCGGTTTTTGCTAACTTGCTCCTCATTTGGAGCAGCGTTAACATCACTTGCCATTTTCTACCACGTTATTAATTAATTGGATAGTTTAGTTAGAGCGGTGGATGGAAGCATTTGATTTCACAAATCTAGAAAACTAGAGTACTGAATTGTACAAAATACAACTTAGAGGACCAAATCATGCCAATGGAATATGTTGGAGGGCTTGATTGAACAAAATAAAAGTTAGAGAACCAAATTGCACAAACATTGAAACTTAGATGACTAAAAATTTATTTAACCCTTGATTTTTCTGAGCAATATATGCAATCAAAACTTCAATTTTTTTTTATTTTCCTTGAAAAAGATGGACTTGAAACTACTTAACACTATCTTAAATATCGCTTGTAAGCTAAGAATATAGTGAAGGTCTAACTCGACAGCAAAAGTTATGGAATTTTTCATCATCACAAGGTTACCTCTTCATTCCTTAGAAAGACCAAATTGTCGAAGAAAAGAAGGCCCAATGTGAAGAAAGGATCTTGACATATCATTGACAAACGGTAGACCTTTAGCCCAAATCAATCTATTTATTAAAAGATGAAACACGTCATGATAGTCCACACCCCAATTAAGGGGGTAATTGTTCAAACGAATATTAATTTAGTTTCAAACGGCGCATGTTGGATGGTCAGGCTACGGCTGAGTCGAAATTCCACTTAAGGTAGTTTCCTAATTTAAGTGCTCATGTGCGATTTTAACTCAATTTGATATGATTTGTTAGATATATTCTGAATAAGTACTTTTTTTGTTCGAGTCATTTCACATAGTTGTGGATCAGATCTTCATGCACTAAGACTGGACCCTCAATTAAATTTGTTTTCTGATCTGTCTATGGTGATATAATTAATATAATCATAAGTCATCTAAGGTATTTTATTGTATGTGACATTAGATTAGGCTCATGCATCAAATAAAAAATGTCAAAAAAATTACATTTTAGTACTTTAGATTACATATTTTCCTAATTTAGAGCTTCATGTTTTGGATATGTAGTAATTTGTGAAATTGCTTAGTTATGATTTGATATAAATTATTTCCTAGTTTAATGTGGTCGTTATATAGATTTAATATAATTTCCTATATACTATTTATAAGGAAAAAAACAAAAATAATCTCAACGGTTAAATCATGATTGATCCTATATCATTCATTAGGATTGCATATAGGTTGCATCCCATTTAATTATGACATATCATAAATGTCACTTAGATTTCATGTTAGTTCATTAATGCATGTTTAATTAGAACTCATATAATCATAACATTTAATTTAAAACGTTTTTTAACAAGAAAAACTCAAAAAGAATTAATTGACATTGCATTTAGAAATCATGTCTTGGTCATGCATACATTGTTTGTATTTGGTTACTATCTTGAAGAATACTCGGTGCATTGGGTAAAAATAAAGCTACGCTTTTGCTTTACATAGCGTATGGAGGTTCTTTCATCGCCTTTAAGCAATTTATTTATAGGTTTGATTTATTGAGCATTAAATATTTGCATACCCGCATGATCACACATCACATATTAGTAGTTTAGAATAAATATTGGCTAAGATTGCTTGATAAATAGAAAAGATCTTGAAAAGGCATAGGCTTTATCTAGTGTAATTAAGTCTTTCCGTATTCTTGAAACCTATAGTTCTCTAAAATAAAATGTGGACCGCCCTATTATAGATTATTAACAACCTCAAAATAAATTGATTTGCATGTTTAAAAGATTTAATTAAAATGCCAATGTTGTAATTGGTATGGGTCCGGAATGATCTGTACAAGGTAATAGTACCATCTTTTTAACGAATAATTGTTCATACCAGCCTAGTAATCTATTAGCTTTCCTTTAGTGGTTCACCTTGAGGAAAGTCACAACACTAAGAAATATGTTAGACTTTTATTAGTTCTTGAATATGATTTGATATATACTCTTTTTTTAAGTTAAAACGATGAAGTTTAGTAAATGACCTGTTCCTGTTAATTTAAGATTTTGACTAAAATTAGTTCTTACAAGATGTCTTTTAAGTAACACGAACTTGGACTTACCCCTACGAGCTTCCACCACAAGGGCATCGGACTTCCACCATCACTCATCATTCTATGCATATAAGGGTTTCTGAAATTAAAAACAGGAGACTTATTATGTTTGAATAAGGAAATGGCAATTGTTTTTAGAAAAAAACGTTAATTATTATTTTCTTTTATTTCCCATCCAAACTTTCATGCCTCCGACTGCCCTTTTTTGCCAATTAATCAATCCTTCGAGACTCCAACGCATCAATCAGATGATACATTTCAAGTCCAACAACTTATTTGATTTCGATGGTGTTGTATCATGATCCTTATTTCTTGAGCTTTATTTGGGAATGAAGGGAATCCGAAAAGGTGAAGAAAATTGGAGAAATTCCGAAATTTTCCTCTGCTCATTCTCACAAAATGTTCAATTTTCTCTCAATTTCTTGCATCTCCTCTTATTTTCCCATCTTTTCCCAAACAAAGCATTATAGTCTCAATTCAAGTAGCTAACAGGAGCTTAATCTCGAGCACGATGTAAAGAAATGTTTGGAAATTAAGCTTAAACAACCTTGTTTTGACTAGAAGGTTGGCTGAAATTGGTTTTGAAATCACTGCACTGAACTATCCACGTCATACAACTTGTTGCAACCTATGTTTAATCTTTGCTTGAGGTCCATTTGAATTTAACATGAGATTAAATAATAGATATTTCATTGAACTGTCCTTTACTCTTCTCCTTTTGTACTATGATAAAATTACAACTAAAAATTAGTAGGGATGAACAATTCTAGAGTGGGTAGGTTCTAGATTTGGAACCTATGCAACCTACCTTGTCATGATTAGTTTCCAATTATTGGAAATTTGGAATTGACTTGGAACAAAATGAGTCAATCTGGTGCAGTTCCTAGGTTTACCCAAGCATAGGCCGATTCTTGTTTTTCCTTTGTTTCTTTTTTTCTACTCCTTGAAACGGCAAACTTTCTTATTTACAATCAACACATAGCACTTACAACAAGATAACATAGCAACCATCATATTGGGAACCTGCATTAATTAAATAGTCAAGAGACTTGTAAGAAAATTTAGCCAATTTGTGTTGATGGATGGTATTTCAATCATGGTTCATGACTTCATGCATGCTCCTATAAGAATGGACAGACCGATCAGATGATTGCCAACAAACTGAAAAAATGATTCATCCAACAGTAGCAGCATATTGAAAAAACAGACCAAGGAAGATAGCGATAGGTTGGCTACTATCAGGTGAGCGACTAGTGAGAGAAGACGAAACTTTCAAATGAATGTGGAAAAATTATAAAAAAAAGCTTCTATTAACACTAAAATCCTCCTGTTCCTCGTTCCTCTTGGGGGTTTCTAACTTCTATGTCTCGACTGGGACCATGCTTAAGAAATGCAACTGCAATGGCACAAAACCAACAGATAGAACTTAGTGACAGAAAAACTTTGAATGGTGAAGCAAGTGCGTTGTGAGCAGTAGCCCCATGCTGAAGGTGTGACAGCTTCTACAGCCAAGGTGATGAGTTTGCGGGGTGGGAAATGTGTTGTGAGTGAAAAGGGATAAATTACAATCACCACCAAGGCATTAAAGACGCACCACCAATCAAGGATAAAGATCATGATAAATGAAGTTCATCATCAAGGCTTAATGGACAAGATACCTGCCAAATGATAAAGAATTTCGGGATAAGAGAAGTGCACCACAAAGCTTGAAGGGAAAATATTAGTCAAGGATAAAGAACTTCTTGGTTCACTGCCAAGGAAGAATCCACCAATGAAGGAAAAAGAACTAGGATAGAAATTTGTTCACTTGAGGAAAATCAAATATATACATCTAATTAAAATAGCCTGCCTAACAAATGAGATTGCACCTCTATTTATAAAATGATTTTACTAAAAGGAACAAAAGACTCTAGGAATGATAAAAAGTGAAATGATTCTTGGAGTATTCACTTAATGAAGACTGTTGAAAGTAACACCATAATAAAGAACATAAAAACTAAGAATATTAAGATGCTTAATGATTAAAACTAATGCATTGAACTAGGATTAGATGCTTTATAACAACATAAGACTCTCCAAATTTTTATACTAGCCTTGGCAATTGAATAGCCACATTAGAAGATGAACAAGCAGAGAAGAAAATCATTCAAAATAGTCTCTAGTTGCTAGGTAGTCAATTCAAAGCCTCGAAGTTCATAAGAAGTCTTGTAAATCGACTACTATAACACATAATCGACAACTTCAACCTTGAACCCATCTAATTATCTTGTAGTCAAAGTTGGCTTTTACTTGTACGAATAATGAATGAATTGGTTCAATCGACAAAACATGAGTTGAGCTTAAAAGTTGATTGATATAATTTGATCCTCCTACAATACAAGGGAATTCAGGTTTAAAAAATTCAAAAATTTAAAAGAATTGTAAAAATTGTTCTCGTTAGTCCTGACTATTCCATTTCAAACTGCCCTAGAATTGGCCAAAGGAACTATGTTGATTTATTGTCAAAAGGTTTAAAACTAAACTGGCAAAATTGAATGGTTTAAGACTGAATCATCATTTGTATAATATGTTTGAGATTTTTTTTATTGGTAATTTTCCCGTTTAACGAATGACCGTTGTCGTTCTTCACTTAGCGGATGATTAAAACACCTAGTTATAGAATTGGCCTTGTTTGAACTGGGTTTAAGTGCTTGACCCATCTGTGTTTTGCTCAAGTGGGCTCTCCCAGGGGCCTATTCTCCAATTTTGTGATCACGTTAAGACTGGTTATTAAAAGAAAATTAAAAGCCCATTAATCCAGGTTCATCCTTCTGTGGGTGATTTGATTTTGCATCTCTAAAACTGGCCCATCTTGGTTTCACAAGCAATACCATGTGTCTTGCTCCGATCAAATATTATGCCGGAGAAGTGAAACTTTTTTGGTAACTCCTAGAGGGTGTAGTTGATGCGGATCACCCGTCCTCGCCCTTAGACTTAACAGAAAAAAGATTATGCCCATAATTGACCAACTACGAAATCGAATCGACGATACACAAAGGCCCAAAAGCACAAAGCTTTAGAGACCCCATAACAATGCATGGCAAATGCCCAAAAGGCCCACGTGAAGAGAAGGCCTTGGTCCAGTGGAAGCTTTTTGAAGAGAGAGAGGAATTAATGCCCTTTCCAATTATAGTGAATTTAGAATCATGAAATTAGAAAAAAAGGGAAAAAAAAAGTAAAAGACGAAAATGGAATGATTTGCGAAATAGCAGTCCAATTCAGTTTCTGTTTAAATTACACAGTGAGTCAGTTTAATTTTTTTTCTATTTTTTTGGTCAGATTTTTTTTCTTAACCATATTAAAATTGTTTGTTTCCGCTTGGCTTTGTGTCCAAATTGGAGCATGCAGTTATGTGATTGCGCCTTATTGTCAATGTGCTTAGGCCTTATCGTCGATGTGCTAGATCCTTTTCAATGTCATTATTTCTCACCTTATCTTTAAAAACAAACAAAAAGCACTTCATATATTGAGTATTGGATCTTTAGAGATCTCCTTTTTGAAATTGTACTATTTGATTTTAACATCACTTTTGAGTAGTTTAGATTAATCATTCATTACAACAGAATAACTTGGGATTGAGCTCGACTTCTAAAAAAAATATCAATGTTCCATGGTCTATATCCGCATGGCATCAGATTGCATAGCATTTAGTACTAAGTAATTGCATTAAGCATGTTGTAGCTAGCCGGAGGAAAGCTCGATAAGTGGCCCATCATGAGGTAGTAGCTTAAAATTAAGTTCGGCATGTGAAATGAGCTTAAATTTAAGTTCAAGAGATAATCTTGAAATGGAACTTTCCAACAAGGTGAGGTCCCAAGAAAGTCCCAACTTTCTTGGAGCTTAAAACCGAGACCAGCAGGTAAGCTATACTCGAAGTCGAACTCCTAACACTCCAAGAGCTCAAGAATAGTTCAATGAGGTAAGGAAGGTGCATTTCAAGATCGTGGGAATTTCAGGAATCCAACGAGTCAAATGATTGTTGAGAATACTCCAACCAGATTTTGAAGTTGACAAAACTTTCTAGTTCTAATATTTTAGAACAAGTACAAGAACGAGCATACTTCATTTAGAATAGTATTTAGAGACTTTTAGCAAGGTCTATTCCTTTTCAGACCTATTCACTCAAACTTTATTGCAACTATTTTGAGAAGACTTATTTCCTACTCTAACAAGTCTAGAACTTGGCGATCTCATATTCTAGCATAACTTCATAACAAAGACAGACAATAGACTCAAAACAATGACAAGCATAAATCTATACATTGGTAATGGTTAATGATTTGATCTGGATTTCACTTTCCTAAATTATACTGATTAAATCAATCTAATTGATTGATGAAATCAATCCTAGAGACAAATTCCAAATGAGGAAGCTACATTTATAGAAACCTATATTTTGTTTGTGTGAGCGACCATAATTAGATGGGAGATTTAATCTTTGTCTTCAACAGCCACAACTATCCAATGGGTAGATTAGAAGAAAATTCTCTTATGATTGGCTAATAGCTAGTACAACTTGGAGGAATATTTAAGAAGGCCATTATGTCGAAGGAGATAAGGACCCAAATTTGAAATGCCAAAGTTTGAAGCTTACTATTAAGTGCTGAAAAAGTTGTGGCCATCAGTGAATTACACAAAAAATGACTTAGTAAGATAGTGTGATCTACCACTGAGTATTTGCACTCAAAAGCTGTAATCTTTTATTGATCATATAGTAGAATCCAACTAATTGGCTATTAGCGTGAGAGAGTGGACACAGGCTTGATATAAGCTGAATCATTATTAATTTGTGTGCAATTCTCTTTTCTATAATCCTTTACTTTTATTGCTTAAGTCAATTGCATACTTGCAAGTTGTTTCATTGCATAATAGATTCCCAAGCTTGTTCCAGAATTCGACCCTTATCCAAATTTTAATTCTTGACTTATTTTATTATGCTTTACTTCGTGTCAAATTTTCTATTATCAACTATTCACCCCATTTAGGTGATCATGCTAGCCTTCCCAATGACAACTCCAAACATGTGGGAGTTTCGTCTCTTGGACCTTATTGTTTGATTCCAACGTCTTCGGATTAGGGCAATTTTCCAACAAGTGGGAATTGATTCAAATCTGGACAAAGTGGACCACAATTCCCAAGGGCAGATCTCACAGGGGAGATTGAGCTGGCCGATTTTACATTTGGGGATTTCATTTGGTAAGCAGTCCAAATGTGGGGATGAGAGAGTATATCATTTGACATTAATCTTTGTTCGAGTAAAACAAATTTTTTTTAAAGGGCCACATCTACAACAATTACTTAAAGGTTGGGGCCCAATTAAAGTTTCCAAAAAGCTCAGGGAGGCCGGGACCAGGAGCCAGTCCTAGGACTAGTTAATGCACAAGTTACCTTTTATTATAGATACCAATGACTCAAGGAAGATAAACCTGTGGACATCATCCAATGTCAAAGAGACTCACTACTTACTGCTGAATGTACTTAATAATGAGGTCATAATCGACACTTCTTGTAAAGGGCAAATCACATTTTTTTCCCTGAAATAGAAGTGACTATCAACTTGAACAACTCATTGCTAACAAAATCGAAAACCTGCAGCAGTACCAGCACTTACCTGTAATCCTTAGCCATCATATGTACTCTCACTTTCATCTCAAAGGGAAATTATCTAACATTGATGTCCCTAATCCTATTAAGTTGGGTGCCAAAAAGAAACATTAAAAACTACCCCCGATTCAGCGGTTTCGCTATTATACTGAGTACCTGTTATTCTGGGTAGGCGTCGACTTTGCCTTGTCCATATTGCCGTTGCTGGAGCCAAGACTCTTGGTGGAATCTGAGCCGCCGTTGTTTTAGCTCTGGCTTTGGATCGAGAACATCTTCATGAACACCTTCTTCGACCGGAGCAGCCCTGTCATCTTGCTTATCACGGCCTTGTCCACGTTGGGCTTTTTCCCCCATTCCTCTCGGGCCCACCTCAGGCCCCGATGCTCAGCCACTGCAAGGCCAGCTCGGTCTTGAGGGCCTTGAGCTCTTCCGCCGTGGCCACACCGTCCCAGTCTTCCTCCGTGTTAGTGTTGGCAGACCCCGGGCTCCCTGGGAGCCGTTGTTCAGCTGCCGAAGGCTTCTGGGGAGGTCTGGGGTGCTACTCACGGATGACGCAGCCACCCTGACCTGCTGGAAAAAGAGCACTTGCATGACGACGCGTAAAGCGTGCATGCACGCATGACCGAGAGCTTCTTGCAGTCCATCAGCTTGCAAATCCTCTTCCTCTCACTCTTGGTGATCCCAGGATGCTCCCGCATTGATGACAGTTTAACACAAATCGTCAACATTAATGATTCCAGACCATAACTTGCGTTTCATCGGTAAGACAGACCGAAATCAGATATATTTGGGAATGAACCCAACATTTCGAAATGCTCCACGCGCTTCAGGTCTTAAGTCCATCTTAAAGTCCAACAGAAAGAATGGCTCGGAAAAGGCCGTCATGGGAAGGCCGAGGAACACTTGACAGCATCTCGGCAAGTTCAACAAACTTCGACCAAGGCAGGTTACAACCTTTCGATATTTCAGCGAGGTATGCATCAATTAGTTTTGCCACTATCAGCTTGGAAGCATCGGACAGGATGCCCAGCCTCCTCATGCCTTGCAGCTCATGCTCTTCTTCAAGGGACTCGACCTCCTGGTTCTCTCGTGACAAAAATTCCTCAACTACAGTGATTACAGTGCCAACATCGTACATCATATTCTTTCCTTCCAGTGCTCGTATGAGGAGATCATTCACGTTAGCCTCCTCTAATTTTTGTCCTATCTTCTTAATCAAGTACCTTTTCGCCGTTTCCCCCAAATTGACACAAATGGCTGCCTTTAACAACTTCAGCAAGAAACTACAGGAGACACTGCATTTTTCCCCAGGCAACAACCGCACAATCGTGATAACCACGAGCTGATACTTTGGCGTATCTCCGCATTTGGTCATCCCTTTGCTGAACCCAGTCAACCTTCTGTGAGCATAAGCTTCCGGTGCTTCACCACCGATGATTTCACCAGGAAGTATCTCTTTCATTTTGATATTCATCAAAACAACAAGGTAGACCCTGTTCCTGAATCGGAAAAATAGGGTCGGTTCCAAAATAGGGTCCAATAAAAATAGGATAGGACACAAGGTCCAAAAAAAGAGAACCAATTATAATAAAGTTGGGTACAAGATTTAGGTTTGGACCCTATCCACCCTAAACCCGATCCCCTAAAAGGAAAGGGCTTTTCTCTCTAACGTAGGGACCAGAAAGAAAAAGGAAATAAGCAAGAGAGAAAAGAAAAGAAAAGTAGTCTCCTTCTTACTTGGGTGTAGTCCACGCTTTGTCGTACGCCTGGAGGAACCTTGACGTCGCTGCCATAATTCTTTGGCTCGACGCCCCTGCCGATCAGCCACCGACGATGCCGCTTGCTCGTGTTATTACGATCGTCGTCTGCACTCATCAACATTACTGTTCTGTCCCATGACAACCTGGCCGCTCGTTGATCTCAGCCGAACCTCACGCCATTGTCCCTGCTGTTGCCCGCCACCTTGCCATTGCATCTGGCTGGTCCCTCAACGACGAGCTGCCATCAGCCGCTGCCGCTCTCGACAACCAGTTGTTTGCTGCCATCCATAACACCAGCAGCCTTGTGACGAGTTGCCGCTTCCTAAAGACGAGTTGTTCTAATCTTGCATGCTCAACGTTGATCCTGAAGACGTTGCCGTTCACCACCGCATGACGAGATCCAGCCCATGAATGACATCGACAGCACTCCTCCCTCCTCCTGCTGAATTTGACGAGTTGCTACTACTTCCCGCATCTCCAGCCACCTGCACCGGCAACGACGTGGCTCTTCCGTTCTGCTTTGGGGCGTTTGTTTTACAGGTTTCTTACAAGTCGTCACTACAACAATTTTTCCGGGGTCACACAATTGAGACACACGGCCACAAGAAAGCGAGAGAGGGATGGGTGGGCTCGGTGTTGTTCAAGAGGAAGAGGGGAAGGAAAGTTCCTCCGAGCAACAGCTGTAAGTTTCTCCACGGTGCTGCTCTAATCCCGGTCGAAGACCCCCCTGCTGCTTGCCAAGTAGCCTCCTTTCCGATTGCCACCCAGCCGCACCAGCAAAGTGTCGAAGCCTACATCTAGGCGAACAACCCGTAGTTCCAGCGTTGATCACAACTATGTTGCCAAAGAGCCGAACAAATCGTTTTGGTCTACACTCGTTAGCTGTACCCATCATACTAATCGCTCCCGCTCGTATCGCTTCTTGGACTGAGCTAAGTTGAACATCTCTCTTCTCCGTTTGATTGTGTGCGGTTTTATTTGGCTAATTGCACTCACGCAATTGTGTTTCCGCATGTCAATGTTTATCGTATAGATTAAGCTCCTTCAGAAGGAAGAGATCCACAATTAAAGAAGAGGACAGGACAGAAAATAAAAGGAAGAAGGCCAATGGCGTAAGGTTAAAGGCCAAAATTCGGACTTGAGGAAGATGTTTCAGCCCACACTTGGAGTGCGTCCTTGACAAGCCCCCTCGTCGTAAGATCTCATTGTCGGTCTCCTATCGGGAGCTCCTTGCGATCCATCGTATTTCCGACACTCCAGTTCAGTCCATCCGCGAAGCCTTGCTTGCTCCCGCCATCGTTGCAGTTCCTCACCTCCCCGACCATCTCGCCCAGAACCTATTATTGGTGTTTCGTCAAGTCCACCGTTGCTGCCATCTGTGATTCGTGGAGTCCATCTTGAGGTAATCCTAGACAAAGTAATAGTTTGCAGAAACCTCGTGGTGACGGATAGGAACACACCTTATTTACTTGGCGCATCCAAGTTCTTAAAAGTCTTTTGCAATTTATTTATTATCGGTTGTTACTTTCTTATTTGCCCATCCGCATGATCAACTCTCACATTTTAGTGGCGTAGGGTAAAAATGGATAAAAATTGCATGCAAAGCATTTTCAAAATAAAGAGAAAATATACCGAAATAGCGTTAGCTTTAATATAACATAACCAAGTCTCCAAATTCGTGAATCTTTGATTCGCAAAAGTAAAATGTGCTCCCGCATTTTACTTGAATGTCTAATCGATCTATAACTGATTAGTGGCGGCTTCACTAGGTAAGTTTAACCACATGTTAAATTAAGCATCAAATTACGATTGGTAAGGCTTGGGAGATCCCGAGTTAAACGCGAGTGATGGCCTCATGAGGGGAAGCTTCATTCCTATTTAGCAATCCATTAGTTTTTCCCAAGTGATCCACCTCCAGAAAATCCATCTCCAGAAAGGTCGCGACAATACTAGTTTGAGATTTTTTATGGTAAAAATTAGTTTTTGTTAAATTCATTATAAATGTACTAGTTGGAGATTTTTCGTGATATTTACCTTTTTATGGTTGAAATTAATTAGTAGCTTTGATTAACAACACACCATCAACAGAAACCAGCTTTAATCAATGATTTTCTCCACGATCTCGTAGACTGACACGTACCATGTCATCATCTTCTAGATCCGAGATCTTCATTTTCTTGCATCTTAGTTCACGCTATGTGGATGTTTGTCCTCATGATAATCTCTCGCTTTTCCTTGCACTTTTAATATTAAATAGGGACTTTTTCAAAAACTAGTCGTCATTTTTGCACGCACACGTCACACACTTCCCGTCTTTCAAAACCTATAAAAATTATTTGGGATCTCATTTCAAGTTGCTTGAACCAGCCCTTAAAAGGCGTACAAAAAAATACACGAGAGAACCCTATTAGGGGGGGGTGAGGGGGCGAACCCTTATGCTCCCATTTCAAAAGGATGGAACTGGATCTTATGATCGGATATAGTCAGCTAATAGGCACCGATCCCAATTTGGGATGCTCTCGGTGTAAAATTCAAGGAATAAAGGCACCTCCCATGCATCAATAAATATAATGACTGGGTTAACACCCGTAAGGTCGGACCTGGGCAATTCCTTAAAAGGTTCAAGGAGAAAAAATAGACGAAAAATCCATCATGAAATGAGAGATCCTACAATGTCAGTCGTCATATTCTCACTAGAGAGGGAAAAAAAATATTCTCCGGAATTATGGGAGGTGGGAGGCGAGGTGGAGGGTGCTAAATCTCATTAAAAAAGAGGGCATCCAAGCATGTCTCCGAATTACCAAATTACCACTGATAAATGCCTCGTCAAAGTCAAAAAGCTCCTATTGGTCTTTTTGTACTTTGTACAGTGTCAAGAACCAACATGCATACTAGTACCCTTAGTTCTTGACATTGTACAAAGTGGACATGGACTTGCCAATTCCTTCCAAATTTGCCCCTCCCACCATTGTAAACCCAACTGCCACAAAACCCACGTAAACAAAACCCTAATCCACCCCCAGCAAAATCAAGTGCAGCACTTCTATCAAATAGATAATGCAAACCAATAAAGAGATAGAAGAAATTGCGCAAGGATATTTATAGTGGTTCAGCTTAGATCAAACATATGTCTACTCTCCTAGACTAATAGCCACCAACAAGCTAGATTCTACTATTAATCCTTTCAGAAGTTATAGCGTAGCTTGTGTTTCTTATATCCAAAGCCGGCAGATCACATTATCAAATTCCAAGTAGAACCACGTCACTCAATACTACTCAAAAGAGATTAAGATAGTAAATCACTCTCAACAAATGAACTTTTCACTCAACACCTCAACAAGTATATCAACAAATAAAGTTTACTGGTTTCGTGGTTCTGGTGATCCGTATCGTCGTTGGCATGTGTTGATCTTCTTATACAGTCTTGATCCTTAAGTTGGGACAGCCATTATAAAAACCAATTTAGCCGTTGGAGATGAGCAGTAAAATCATTGAAGATCTAGTCTCCCATACAATCACATCTTCTAGTAATCCTATAACTTCCACAAATAGGTTCACCTCTATTAGTAAATAATCCTTTCCTATCTTTTTTCGTTTTTGTCAATCATACTCTCCTCCTACTCTAACTTTCACTCTCAATTTTTTTCCCTGCTTTCTTGCAGGCCATGGAAGTCGAAACCCACGTTTGAAATTAAATTGTCCCGACCCTAACCTCCTAAGAAGGTGAAGATTCGAACTCTCTACCTCACCCTTCTTACATGAAAATGATAGCCATTGGAACAAACTCTAGTGGTTAATGATCCTTTCCTATCAAGACAATGGATAATTGATTGGATTGCATACAGAGTAAACAAATATGAAATTCCAGGCATGTGGCTCGTTATTAATATGCCTTAGATTGATTATCAATGAAACATTTGGGTCTTCAAATGTTTATGCACGTGACAAGCATGCACTTCACTTGTGATATGATCAACCGCTTATATCAACAATCCGTAAGTCAATCCAATTTCCTTGCTGGTAATCTACTAACGTTTAGCTTTCCTTTGATCATTCCAAGCACCCGTGTGACTAGGATTTCATGAAATTTTCACTTATTGGTACATTTAAGTCATCACGAACTTCGCATTCTACTCGTTCACCCTTTGTCAAGGTCTCTTCAATCGTTCCAAATCCTTCCACTTAGTACTTCAGATTACGTCAATAGTGATAAACCTTTAATTAATTTGATGTCATCTAGACAAAACAAAATAAGATATGCATTTATCAAGTCACTTCGTCAGTTTATAAATGATTGAATGGACCTGCAGTCCTAAGGCTTTAAGAAAGCATGAGGTCCTACGCTTTCAATCTCAGCATGCCCAAAAAAATAAATTTTACTAGTTTTTTTATTTTTTTTACGTGGCCGCCCAGTTGCCGTCTCCGGGGGTCGAACCCTAGCTACCTCTATACCAGTTCATTCCCCATACCACCAGGCCAAAGCATTGGTAATGTCCATGGGGCACTTCTTTTTTATTTAATTGATCTGGCCACTAGAATGACATGTTTTTTTTACACCAAGTTAGGTGAATTTAACATGGGTCGTCTCTAGGTGCTTGCTTGGCTAGGCTGGAATTAATCCATTGAGTTTGTTCTTCAAATGCCAATATCTCCTACCAAACAAGGAAACTATGTTAAAAGTGAAATTAGACGGGGGTATTGGAAGCGATACCAAATTACCATTCTGTAAAATTTGTATTTGATGACTTCTCGGCATATCTCGAATGTTGGTGATTGCCATGGTCTTGTCATGATTTGTCGCTTCATTTTGGTTGGCCCTCTTTGCTTATGGCCTTAGGCAAATGGCCAATGGTTGTCGATCCATCTTCAATGCCTTTCTTTTCTGGAACTTTTTCCCCTCTCGTTATTAATTACATGGACATCAGTAGCATTGGGTAATGTCATGTACCTCTTCTGTGGAATCCGAGATGGGTAGCCAAAACCTTCAACGGTCCTTAATCCAGCCTCGATGCCTTCTTTTGTAGAATCTTTTCTTTTCTTCTCGCTATTGGACATCAACAAAGTTGGGCAAAGTCATGTTCCTCAACCTTCTACGAAATCTTGATTGTCTAGATTTCCTCCCTATTGACAGTAGCCAAAAATGAAGGAGTTCATTTCTATGCTTTCCGTTTTGCTCAAAGTTAGAATATTCTGCTTATGAAATCGCAATGCTCGACATCTTGGAGTATGTCATGTGGAGGAGACATTGCTTAGGCTCTAGGTAGAGTTGCATGTAGAATTCCGAGGATGGCCCTTCGAAAGATGGGGGAGGCCGAGAGTGGTGTGGAGGAAGCTTCCCAGGCTACCTTGCCCCAAGCTACCACAATCTGTATGTTGTGAGTTTAAACCATGTGCCTATCCCTATTACGTCTTGCCTTTCTTCCTCTGTGAATGGAAAAAAGGGAGAAAATGTTATTCCCGAAATTATGTCAGGGAGCGAGACATACCTCTTGCCATTTTGAAATGGGTGACCTTTCTGCTTGCCTCTACATTTTTGAGAGTGTTCCTAAATTCGACAAGTTCATATCATTGGAACTTGATGTTTCAGTTTTGAATATCCTTTTTGAGACATGAAGTAAGAAAATTAAAAAAGCAAACTGGATTAAATTTGACTTATGCTTTGGAAAACAATTTTTTTTATGATGAAATGCCTAATTTGTAAAAAGATTTTTTTTCACATCATTTTTTTTTTTTGAAAGTAACGGGAAATTTCTCAAGAAAGAAATTCATGGCACAATTTGAGGAAATAAAGGTATGAATTGAACTTTTTTTTTTTTGCAAAAGCTTTTTAAATCCCTTTAAAAAAAAACTTAATGACAATTGTTTCCAAATTGGGATGATCATGACATTAAAACCACAATTAATCTAAATTAATCATGGACCCACTGAGACACAAGGGAAAGTAAATTGCAAAGCATAGGGATAGAAAACTTACTTAATCAGATAACCCTACCACCGAAGCCATCCAACGTATATGATATCTTTCATGTGTCTATGTTGAGAAAGTACAAACCGGATCTTGCACATGTACTGGATTTTGAGGTGCTTGACATAGATGAAAGGGTGAAATATGTGGAAATCCTGTACAAATTTTGGACAGAATAGAGCAAGTTTTGAGAAACAAGACCATACCCTTCGTTTCTTATGGCAGTATCACGACTTGGAAGAAGCAACGTGGAAAAGCAAGGAGGACATAAAGCGCAAGTACCCACAACTTTTCCAATGAACAGGTAAGATTCTGAGATTTCAAGAATGAAATTTTTAAAGGAGTAGAGAGTTGTGATACCCTAAATTTCTCGATTCTAGAATTACTAATAGATTATGGAAATCCCTATTTTTATGGTTAAGTAACGGATCCATACAGAATTATCTATTTGAAAGGTGTAAACAATGCAAGCTGAGTTCGAGACCAAAGTCGGTACAATCACGACTGTAACGTGATCTTAGTGATAGGTATAAGGTTACGGTTAGGTAGCAGGTTCGGAATCAGTTCTTTGATCTTCCTTTTCGTAAATCGTTAAGACTAACTCGATGATTAACGTATTATTAACCATTATGAGTACCTGATAAGCAAAACATGGGACACAATTGAAGCTTGATGTGCCCCATGCATGCTGGCCACCCTTGCATGCCAACCGGCCATACTTACCGCCCACCCTAAGCCAACTAGCCTGAAAAAAGGCTACATTTTAGCCTTAATCATTACTTGCCACCCCCCTACCAACCAAATTTCATGCAAGGGGAATTAAGGGAAGGAAGTGATGCATTTTTACCCAAGAGCTCACGGCAACTCCTCTCTTCTCCTTCGTTTTCTCCCTAACTCGTCGAGACCCCTTTAGCTCGCCTCTCAACTTCTCTTCAAGGTCTTTCAAGAAAACTCATCTTTGAGGACTCTCAGCCTTGAGGTCAGCCACAAGAAGTGAAGGGAACCTCTTAGGTGCAATTCTAGGTAAGGGAAATGGCTAGGTACTAGTCTATGTTATCCCCTAGTTGCTTGGTGATGTGGCTGGTTTGATGTAGTGTGGTTTCTAGGCCAAAGATGGTTGTTTCGAATAGAGATCTTTCATGTGCATAAGCCGGGTTCGGTGGTGATCCCTGCATGTGAATTTTCTAGCGTGTTCTTGACTATGAGCTTGAGTAGGGCAAGAAATAGTGAGGTTATAGATGTTTCCAGAAACTGGTTGCTCTGGACCTCCGAAGTTTGTTGATATTGTGGCGTGAACAGTGGTGAAAATTTGTAGGAACCTCCTCCATGAAAGTTGTGTAAAATAGTCTAGTCTATAACATATATTTATTTCAAATTTTTCTGGGTTGAATGATCAACACTAGGGCTTAGTCTCCCACTGTAGCAAATCTGTCCAGAACTTAGAATTCCATGACCCCAGCAGTTTCCTGAATTTTTATAAAATATTCTGGGCTGAATCATGACATGCTTCCTTCACGAAAGTTGTTTATCACATCCATACTTATAACATACTAAACTTTTAGTGCAGTTGGTGAGGCTTTGGGCTTCGAATTTGGTTCTTCCTTTCGGTCAGTGATTCTATTCGGCACGACAGTTTTTGGGTCATCTTGCATGAGTTGCTGCACTTTATACAGGAAGAATTAGGCTCGACTTCCTTCATGAAAAACGTTAGTTTAGGTCTTCTCTATGACATACTTTTCTTTTTCTTTTTTCTGTTTTTGGAGTGAGGCCTGTCTCTCCGGAACAGCTCGTCCGTGCCTCTTCTCTAGTGAAAATCGTTAGCTGGGACGCCTCTTCAGCTGCTCTATCTCCTATCGCCATCGGTTGATCCTCCTTCGTCACTTTTCCTGCTTGTTGGCGATTTTAAGTTCTCATTCTGTCATCGAGCTTAGTTTGCCATCGCCCCGAGTGCATCTCTGACTTTGCTCGCTCCACAAGCCCTGCATTTGCTCCAATCGTGAAGTCGAGCCTTCTGGTCTGGTTCGATATGTGGAGGATTATAACCGCACTTTTATCCTCAATGAGTGATTAGCTCTTCATCCTCCAGTCGTGCTTCGATCATCACTGTGCTTCCTCCACGAATCACAACCTCTTCATCTCCGGCCAAAGAGTGGGCGCACTATTGGAACCAAAAGGATAACAAATAACTTTGGAGGGTTTGGTGGGGAGAGAATGACACAAGAAAGAGAATAATTTTCAAAGGCCTTGCGTAGGCTTTTTAACAAATACACACCACTAATACAAGCTTAACTTTTCTAGGCTAAATTCTCTCTCTCTATGCTTTTAAGACTCGCTCTCTCTACACACAAATCACTAATGAACTACATCTATATTTATAAGGCTTTCCATCGCCTCTTCAGCCGCATTTTTTCCTTCAAGTCAAAGTAAAGGAAGTCAAGTTAACTTTTCCTCTCTTTTCTTCTTTCTTGGATGGCTCTTGACGCTTCTTCACTTCTCGGGAAAAGTACAGCAGGAGTGCCAAAACTTGGCACAAAGGGACATTTAAGTGTTAAAACTTACAAACGGTACATTTAAGTGCCACTTTTCAAAAAAAATGGATCACTTAAGTGCCAAGTCGCTGGAACCCTGCTGAAAATCTTACGTAGCAATTTTTTATTAATTCTTTTGCCTACGTGGCTGGCCGGAAATTGAAACGATGAAAAATCAGCGCAAAACGACGTCGTTTTTGCGCTGACGTGGATTTTAAAAATTATTAATTAAATAATTTTAAATAATTTTAAAAATAAATTATTATAAAATTGATTGTGCAGCCCTCGCCAATTTCGCCTCCCCCATTCTTTTTTTTTAAAATAAAATCAATTTTAATTTTTTTAAAATTTGACGTGGACAATTTTTTATTTTGAAAAAAATGCTCCGTCAGCAAATGAAGTCGCTGGAAAATGGACACATGGCAATTTGGCCGGATTTTCTCGCCGTTGTTATTTAAGTGATCCATTTTGCACCGATTTTGGCACTTAAGTGTACCATTTGTAACTTTTAGCACTTAAATGTCCTTCCGTGCCAAGTTTTGGCACTCCTGGGATCTATACCTCTTCACTTCTCCATTGTTCTTTTCTTGTTTTAAAGAGTCAACATCACATATCATCTTGGACTTTTCTTCTCTTTCATTCTTTTAAAGAAGCAAAATCACTTTGACTTAGTTTCTAACAGCCTCCCTTAAAATTGATTTTGAAAAAAGCAACAACACCAAGCATCGTCTTCAATTTCTCAAACGGATCCACCTTCAATGATTTTGTCAAGATATCTACAATCTGATCTTCTGATCTACAAAAGTTAAGTTCCATTTCACCTTTTTTAACCAGTTCATGAATATAGTGATACTTGATGTCAATGTGTTTGCTTCTGCCATGAAAAACAGGATTTTTGTCTAATGCAATCGCCAACTTGTTATCACATATCAATTTAGTAGGACCTTTCTGTTCATGCATTAGCTCAGAAAGCATTCTATGAAGCCATATATCACTTGACATGCTGCTGAAGCCACTGCTATGTATTCTGCTTCAATTGTTGAAAGTGCAATAATTTGCTATTTTTTCGAGGACCAATAAATCACTCCTGATCCAAGAAAGAACACGTATCCATAAGTACTCTTCCACATTTCAATATCACCTCCCCAATCACTATCTGTATTGTTGACACCTAAATTTTGACCTAACGTGTGGCTATATTTGCAGGCTGACTCAACCCTTAAGCAAAATCGGAAATTATGTTCAGCCTAATAAGGGACCATGAACCTCGCCCATAATATGAGGAAGGGGACAAATGAATTGCACACGTGAGAATAGAAAATTCAGAAGGAAATCAGTGGGATACTAGGGGGTTGCAATTTTCACGAAAAATCTTCGGAGGAATTCATGGGATAAGATGGACGAAATGGAGGGAACAAAATGAAGACATTTGTGGCAAGTGTGGGCTGTGGAGACTTACAAAAGGAAGCTAATGAGCTGGGAAATAAGATGGGATCAATCTGATTGGCTATGCGAGGAAGAGTCAAGAGCCAAAATATCGGGTGAACAGGAAGGCAGGAAATTCGACAAAGGAAGGAATCAAGACGTGAAATAGGAAAGATTGAGCTGGCCACCAAATCGCGTACCAATTTGCAAACCATGAATTAAGGCAATGAGAAAAGGAAACTCAAAAATTGCCCGTAGAAAGAGACGCTCGGGACTATTATAAAAGGAGAGGAGAAGAGCGCTAGAGGGGCATCAGTTTTCTCATCACCATACGAAGCTCTCTCGTGTTTTCACAATGTTGTGGTGCCTTGCATACATCACAACGCAATCCTTTTCTTGAGTCCTTAGTCTTCAAATGAGTCTCCAATAGCGGCCACAAAAGCTCTGTCCTCACTGAAGATCTCCATCGTTGATCATTGCTGCTGTTCATTGCTGGTCGCTGATGGTTTGCTGCTGTTCACTGCTGGTTTGCTGCTGATTCTCTGCTGGTTTGATGCTGATTTGTTGACGTTCGTTGTTGCTCTGGTGCGTCGTTGTTGCTACATTGCCGCTGGTCATTGCTGCTACATTCCTTTAGTTGTTTCATATAATATCGTGCTTCCGGTTTGTGCCAATCTCTCTTAGAAACATTGTGATAATGATAATATCATTTTTTTTTTAAATATGTTCAAGTTCATATTTTCTCATGATCATGATCGTTGGATGTTATTTTATTGTTTGCTCAATTGCTTGGTCATATTTTACATGTTAATGGTGTAGTGTTACAAAATCCAGCAAAGGTTGTATGCAAAACATTTTTTTTTAAGGAGAAAAGGTACAAGTCCCCGAACTCATGATTTTTGGAAGTAAAATGTACTCCCACATTTTACTTGGGTGTCTAATCGACCCGAAATCGATTAGTGGCGGCTCCAATAGGTAAGATAAATATCATGGTTGAATCGAGTACCAAGTTGCGATTGGTAGGACTTGGGAGAGTCCGTGCTAAGCACTGCGTTTAGTAATCCATCAACCTCCTTCAGGAGGGTCGCGACATGTATACCCCACTAAACTGAAATTGTTAGTGTAAGAATATAAAATTTCATGATCACGAGTTCCACTAACATACCATAGAATTCTTTTTGCTGCCTGCAAATGTGATTGGTATGGTTTCTCCATGAACCGACTAATAATTCCCACGCCATAAGTAATATCCAGCCTTGTGGAAGTCAAATATCTTAAATTGCCAACGATGCTTTTAAAATAAGTGGGATTTACCAATTCACAAGTTCCTTCTTTCTTCAGCTCCAACCGTTCTGCTACAAGAGTTCGAATTGATTTGAGCGATTCCATATTGAATCACTTCAAAATATCATTAGCATATTTCTGCCATGATACAAATATGCCATCATTTGTCTGCTTCACTTCAAGCCCAAGAAAATAGGACATCAGTCCCAAATCTATCATTTTGAATTGACTAGTCATGGCCTCCCTAAATTCGGCAAGCATCTTTTCACAGTTCCCTATAAATATCAAGTCATCAACATAAAGGCATATAATATGAGATTACCATTAGTATTTGACTTTATATACAGTGTATGCTCATATGGGTACTTTTGAAAACCATTCTCCAACAAGTATGTGTCAATTCTCGTGTACCAAGCTCGAGGTGCTTGTTTTAGCCCATATAAAGCTTTCTTCAACCTGTACACTTGATTTTCATGCCCTTTCTTCACATAACCTTGTGGTTGCTCCATATATACTTCTTCATCAAGGAAACCATTAAGAAATGTTGATTTCACATCCATTTGATGGATCCTCCAGTGATTTTGAGCTGCTAGTGCTAAGATCATTCGAATGGTATCCATTCGAGCTGTTGGTGCAAATACTTAAAAATAATCAATACATGGCTTTTGCTTGTAGCCTTTCACGACCAATCTAGCTTTGTAACGGTCCACCTAACTGTCGGGTTTATATTTTGTCTTGTATACCCACTTGACACCAATGGACTTCTTACCACGTGGTAAAGAAGTAAGTACCCATGTGTCATTCTTTTCAATGGAGTGGACTTCATCATCCATTGCTTGGATCCACTTCTCATCTACTGCTGCATCATCATAGGATATGGGATCACATTATGCAAATAAACAAAAATTTATCATTGTTTCATCAGTGATTTTATCACTGTCACTATCATCATCTTTTGTGACCACATAATCCTTGAATCTAACTGGCGTCTACCGCAATCATTGCGAACGACGAATCAACGGTTCCGAACCCATTGTTGGTGAAGAAGACAAACTTCCAAGCGAAGCTAATGGATCTTCAGTTAAAGACCTTTTTGTCTCTCCCACCAATGATTCATCTTCAATAGAGATACTTTTCTAGTTAACCTTTTGATTCCAGTCCCAAGCTTCATCTTCAAGAAATTGAACATCCCTGCTGATAATAACTTTTTTCTGTGACTAGATTATACAGCTTATAACCCTTAGTCACCTCACTGTAGCCGATGAAAATGCACTTCTGGCTTTTGTCGTCCAATTTTTTCCTCCGTTCATCTGGTATATGGGGATATGCTACACACCCAAATACTCGTAGGAACGAAACATCTAGCGTGTTGCCACTCCAAGCTTCTTCTAGAGTTCTTCCAAGGACACTCCTTGTTGGACACTTGTTTAGTATAAACACAACACAAGCAACGGTTTCTGCCCAAAACTTCTTCGGTAAACCTTTAGCCTTTAGTATACTTCTTGCCATTTCAAAAATTGTTCTATTTTTTCTTTCTGCTACACCATTTTGCTAAAGAGTATAGCTAGCAATCAACTAACGTTTCACTCTATGAATTTTACAGTATTTGTCAAATTCATTGGAAGTAAATTCTCCACCTCTATCCGACCTTAACGTTTTTAAATTAAACTCACTATGTTTCTCAACATAGACTTTGAATTCTCTAAATTTGCCCAAGAGTTTCGAATTTTTCTCTCAAGAAATATATCCATGTTTTTCTAGTAAAATCATCGACAAAAATTAGTGTGTACATTTTTTTTCCGAATGATTCCACCTCAATAGGGCCACAGATGTTGGTATGTACCAATTCCAAAGGTTGCTTGGCTCTTCTAGCTTTTCCAACTGGAAAAGATTCTTGATGCTGTTTTCCAACAAGACATCCTTCGCATAGGCTGTCTAGACTGTCGATCAAAGGCATGCTAGTCACCATCTTTTTCTAGACAAGTAATTTTAGCCCACGAAAATTTAGATGACCGAACCGAATATGCCATAGCCACTTGTCATCTTTCGCCATTGCTTGAAAACTCAACAGAGTCTTTGTCTGAAGAGATAGAGGGAACATCTGGTTCTTCGTCATCTGCACCGTCATGATCAACTTATTATTTACACCTTCGATGGTGCAAACTCCATTTTCAATATTAACTTTATGGCCTTTTTCGGAAAGTTGCCCAACATTTAGCAAATTCCAACAAAGTCCCAGCAAAAGTAAACATCCACAATAGTAACATTAGTATAATTTTTTGATCTTATATCAATGTTACCATTGTCCATCACCAGAATTTTTGATTTGTTCCCGAAGTTGACTTCACCACGAACCGTCTCATCTAACTGTGAGAATAGCTCCTTTCGGCCACACATGTGATTACTACACCCGGTATCTAGGTACCATATTCTGGCGTCCATGGTACTCAAGTCATCCGTTTTGCATGCTAACACCACGTTTTCATTTGCATCAATTGCATGTACATGTTCTAATTGCTCATGCCCCATGTTTGTTCGACATTTGGATTTGTAATGTCCAAATTTGTTGCACTTAAAACACTTGACAAACTTTTGATTTCTCATGTGTTTTATACCTTCCAGTGGAATTCGGATTTCCACCTCTGCCTCGAGCACCTCCGCGAGCTCAGGCACCATGATGACCTCCTCGACTTGAGTGAGCGACCCGACTCTGCAATGCTTGCTCAGGATTCGAACCAGTGGACTTCTAATTCATCCTTTGTTCATGTGAACATAATGAACCCATCAACCACTCCAATGTCATGGTTGATATAATCTTGGCCTTCTTCGATCGCCACAACGATGTAGTCAAATCTTTCAGTCAAAGACCTCAAGATTTTTTCTACAACTCGTACATCCTAGAGTTCTTCACCATTAACCCTCAGTTGGTTAACGATGGTTTGTACTTGATCAAAATAAGCCGAGATAGATTCAGAGTAATTCATGCGTAACAACTCAAAATCTCCTCAAAGTGTTTGGAGCCGCACCCGCCTGACACAATCATCACCTTTGTAGGATTTTTGCAAAATATCCCACGCTACTTTTGCGGTCTCCGCACTCGATATTTTTTCAAATATAGGTTCCTCTACAGCTTGAAAGATCGCATATAGGGCTTTATGATCTTTCTTTCAAGCCTCCACATTCTCCTCCTTCAAGGCATTGAATTATTCAGCATCGGCCACTTTGGTGTAGCCATTCTCCACCAAGTTCCACAAATCTTGGGATTTGAAGAGAACCTTCATCTGGACGGACCAGTTGTTGAAATTCCTTCCGTTCAATTTTGGAAGTTGCAATTGAACGGAACTAGCGAATACCATTGCTAGTTCTGATATTAATTGTTGGAACCAAAAGGATAACAAATAGCTTTGGAGGGTTTGGTGGGGAGAGAATAACACAAGAAAGAGACAATAATTTTCAAAGGCCTTACGTAGGCTTTTTTACAAATACATGCCACTAATACAAGCTTAACTTTTCTAAGCTAAATTCTCTCAATCTCTATGCTTTTAAGACTCACTCTCTCTACACACAAATCACTAATGAACTACATCTATATTTATAAGGCTTTCCACCGCCAAGTCCACCACCTCTTCAACCGCACCTTTTCCTTCAAGTCAAAGTAAAGGAAGTCAAGTTGAACTTTTCCTCTCTTTTCTTCTTTCTTGGATGACTCTTGACGCTTCTTCACTTCTCCATTGTCCTTTCCTTGTTTTAAAGATTCAACATCACATATCATCTTGGACTTTTTTTCTCTTTCATTCTTTTAAAGAAGCAAAATCACTTTTACTTAGTTTCTAACATGCACGAGCCCTTGCCCAGGAAGGGTTGCCAACCATGCACTTGGCCCAGATCTGGCAAGGGCATTGAGACCTTCGCTATGGCGGGTGAGGGTCGTACGCTAGCTCTCACTCCAAAAATCAGAAAAAGATAAAGAAAAGGAAAAAAAAAAGGCCAAAATAAAATATAAAATATTTAAATATTATTTACAAATGTCCATGTCAACACAGCCGTCCTACATGGCATAAAATTTTTGGTCAAAATTGGCAAAACATACTCAATTGGCAAAATGAAGAAAAATTTATGGCTCAATTAATACAATTAAAAAGTTTAGAACTGAATTGACAAAAGTGTAATAAATTTAGAAATTTTTTGATAAATTTCACCTAGATCCTACCGTTTCTCGCCCTTACCTTAGAAAGAAACAAAAAACACTTGAAGTTGACTTTTGCTCCGTAGAGATTTCTTTAATTTTTTGAACCGCAGTTGACTTTCGCTCTTGAGCTGTAATCAAGTTGTAAATATGTTGATAAACCGACGGGTTGTTGCAGCCGTGGGATCCCCGATGCCGATCTTCGGCATCTCAGATGTCCGGCCAAAACTTTTAGAAGCAAACGAGAGAGAGAGAGAGAGAGACGTGGCCTGAACAAGTAAATGTGCAAAGCGTTTCGACGAGACATTGAGCAACTGGATCTACGTGCATAGAATAATCAATCGTGGGTTTTTTGGGGTACCATTTTTTATCCTAGATTTCCATTTCCTTAAAGAATTTATTTCTACATGCCCCCTCCTGCATCCGTCGATCGTGTTCTTCAGGCTCTGCGAGACCAGAACTTGGAAATTTCCTTCACCAGCGCCTGATTCTGCCGTTCTGGACGAAACATCTCCACAACTTCTTCGATAGATGTCCAGCCAATCCACAATGAAGGACATGATTGGCCATCATGAATAGCCTGAGCTTCTTCATCTTTTTGAACGAATCTGCATTCATGATCAACTCTTCGATGTCGACCTTGTCTAGTTTGATGCCTTCTATGGCATCTGTTCCCTGTTCCAAAGAAATTAAAATGATTATACACATCAAAAAACAACAGGTCTAACTCTAGAAATAATGTTTAGATTTGCATTAAGAATGTGCTAGTCTAATGCCCATTATAACGCTAGCAGTTTCCAAATGAAGATGCATTCATCTATGATGAAAGAACAAATGAGAGGACACTAGGTTATGTAACAGTCAGTTCGACAACACACGGCCAGTTTGAAGAGGAAAGTAACAGAGCACCCAATAGAGATCTCTAACCCACCCTAATTTCTTACTTAAACCCTAAGTGGCACAAAAAAAAATCGCACGGTTCTCTCCTAATTATGCAATCTTATTTTTATACATAACATGTAAATGCAAAGTCCACAAAAAGAACATATAAATATGAGTTCAACATGATTTTTCTCAAACAAATGTGTAAATGTTTACCGCATTTTGCCTAACCACTTGCAAGGCATCTTCATGATGCCATATTCTACTTCATTTGCTGGGATTTTTTGGACACTCTTGAATCACAATTTGTCTACCCATTTCTTGAAGCACATCATGCATCCATATTTTGTTTTTTTCATTGATGTATATGAGCGATTTTTTGGTTAGAATATCAATCCCACTATCAGCATGCACACCACATTGGTCAAGGGACTTGATGATCTCTTCTTTGTCATATCCATTAAGAAAACATGTGATGTCAAGAAAAATCGTCCTCTCATTGGCCTCTAAGCTATCAATAACAATATTCAATATTTCATGAACCTTTCCCCGAGGGATTTCTTTCATTCGATCAAAAGTTCTTTGCCATTCCTTGATGCTTTTGCCATTCAAGAAAGAACCCATCACAATGAGAACCAAAGGAAGCCCTTTGGAAAAACTGGTGAAGCAATTTGAGAGCATCTTATAATCACTTTTGGGATATCTTTCTTGGAATGCATTCCAACTGAAAAGCTCACGAGCTTGACCATCATTCAATGCTCTTACCTTATAGATTTCCCCACCTAGACCAATTAAGGTTTCTTCGTGTCGAGGGATCAAAATGACTCTACTTCCCCAACCTAAGTTCAATGCCTCGATTAGGTGGCTCAGCGATCCGGACAACCCTTCAACATCATCAAGTACCAACAAAACCCTCTTATTGTGAAGCTTAGTCCTCATGAAGTTTATTGCTACATGAATATCGTCACCAAGCTCTGAAACTCCATTGTCAAGAATGTCACCAAAAAGGTTCTCCTGCATTTTAACAAGGCCATCTCGGCCCCATAAATCCTTCACATTTGTGAGATAGCAACTACGATCAAATTGATCTGCAATTCGGTGGTACAAAGCTCTCACAAGTGTACTCCTTCCTATGCCGCTAGAGCCAGAAATTCCCACAATTCGGACCTCCCCAACCTCTAATTGGAGTAAGGAGTACAAGGCTTGTACCTGAGATTCTAACCCAACTGGGTGGAAAGCAAGTAGGTTCGTGTGTAAGCAGCTCAATCTTCTTGATATTTTCTCCACAACAGATTGGATGAATTCAGTTTCAAGTCTGCATATCGTCGACAACAAAAGGTGTGACTCTGGTTATTCTCCAACTTAGGAATATCGTTCATCTAATCTAATTTAATATCCAATATAATAGAAAATGGTGATATGTGAGAGGTTGACGTGTGCGTAAGCGGCAGTGTATTCTTTCATAGTAGAATAAAGACTTCTTATGGACATGTTCACGCCTTTCAAAACATCCCTACATTTTTCTAGAGAAATTCATTTTAGTTAGGAGACTAAAGTATTCAAACCAACCACCCTTCTCTCTTCATATGAAGCCTGCAAGTCAAACATCCCAAATTTACGTGTGTCAACAATAAACATGCCATATTAACTGTCTAACCTTTACATGTATCGACCATAAAATATGCCATTCCAATGATCTCAGCAGCAAAATATGCCAATTGTTAATGTAAATTGCATTTTTGACTTAAATGTCAAGATTATTTCTGTTGACTACATGAAACTATTCTGGGTTAAGTCGTGGGTTGCCCAATATTCCTTCTTTCCTTGAATCGGAGTCTCTATGTTTTTTAATTTATTTTGTTTTTTGATCCGAATTTGGTCACCTTTGTATTTTTAATCAATCCGGTTCGGCTCTGGACTTTATTAATTAGGGTTTGAAATAGCTGACTCTTTCTGGAGTAGAATTCAGTTTGAATCTGTTTTTAACTTTCATCCGCTGATCCCCACTTCTCATTTTTGTAAAAGGGTTATGCGTTTGTACTCCATGGCTCACTTTTTATTTTTATTTTATAATATTTTTGGCCAGGGAATTTGTTAGGGGTTGAATCTGGCTCTTATTTGCACAAGCAGTACATTTAACAATTACTAGAGAAATAAGTTGCTAGAAATTATTCTTCAACAAGTACCATATGACTTTAAGATAAATTTATCTTTTCAAATACCCAGCAAGCTCTTTTGTTGTTTCAATAGCGTATGCTGCTCTTAAAAAAAAACCATGTATATGACCAATATATACATATGTATGTATGTATGTATGTATGTATGTATGTACGTATGACAGGAAAGATTTCGGCTAATCGTTTAATCAACAAATTATAAGAGGAAAATAGAAATAAGTTGATGATAAAATTCTCCATATTTACCGAAAAAGAGGTTCTACTAAAGCAAGTTCCTTGGCCAAAAAAGGAAATAATATGGAAAAATTGAGAGAGAGAGAGGAGGCCTGGAGGCTGAACTTTCTTATAAACCCTAGCTAGGTACCACAGTCCAAACAATACAAAGACTGACGACAGCTTTCTTTTGGTTTCTGCTTTGCCTCAGATAGATCATTGAAGGGAAGGATTGCATCACAACTAGGGTTTACCCAGTTTTGGCCGTGGAGGATGGCTGGGCTTGCCCATTTTCGTTTTTCCGAATATTAACAAATGAGACTTCCGATAACCTCCTACAGAAAACGAAGCTCGTATATGTTGGCATTCACCTACTTGTATGTTTTCAACAGTGGGACTCAGAGTAAGTGAGGAAAATGATGCATGAAGGAAATGGGCAACGGCAAAAAACATTGTTTAAAAGATTTATTAGGCTCGAGGGAAGAAGTGAGGAGAATAAACTTGTGTCTTTATTTAGTTAGAAATACAAAATATGAATAGAGGGTTAAAACTGGGAGAAAAGGACATCCATCAATTCCTTTTCTATTCCTTCAACGTTTAACAAAAGTTTATATATCGTTTTATTTAGTTGAACATTTCTAAGTTGCTATATATGCAGGAAACTAGCATATGCTGGAACATATTCTTCCAGGGTAAATTTTGATAAACGCTAGGAGAAAAAGTGATGGTTATAGAAGATAACAGGCTGCAGTGTTGATGTTAAATCTCTCTGATGAGCCAAACAGTTGAGTTGGAGTCCTATTCTGGGAAAGTTTGTTTCCTAGTAGAAGGGTCCCAAACACTTCCAAATATTCCTACAGCCCATAGACCAACAGATTGGGCTTTAAGAGCATGTTTTGTTGTTTCATGGACAAAATTACTGACATCCTCTGGGAGTCGTCTCAAGAAAACACTCGAGAGAAAGCTAGTACCTGTTTCCAAGAGGCCAACCGGTGAGATTGCCAACTTTGCGGAGAGCATCTCTCCACCTAAGGACCTTGTCGGCATTCTCCTGCCCGAAACCCTTCTCGCTTTGGCCAATCTGCGTGAATGGTCCGGACTGCTCACGCATCTCTCTGGGGTCAATGTCCACAAAAATGAGGAACACCGGCAGGCCTTTCTTTTCCTTGCACTCAAGGATTTTTTCCAGCTCGTCTAGACACCATGGCGAAGAGGCATAGGTGTGAGAGATGACCACAATGGTACTTCTCGACTGCTCGATCGCTTCGGTGATTGCTGGTGCGATCTCTAGTCCTCTTTCTAGATTGCGGTCAACAAAGGCCCTTATCTTGTTCCGCTCGAGGGCATCATGGAGATGGCTTACAAAATTGCGCGTGTCAGCCTGTTTATAACTTATGAACGTGTCGTGATCCCATCGAGGCATGGAGGAGGGGGGAAAGATGAGTTGTGGCCTCTCTGTGAGGCTATGTTTGAGAGATAAGAAGTCGAGAGGAAAGAAAGCGGGCAAAGAGATGGGAGGGTACTGCAGTTGGATATGTGATGCTGTCTGATTTTGGAGGCATGGATACAATAGAGGAAGAGAACAAGGAGGGAAAAGCTTGCGCTTCAGTTGGCTAAATTGGATCATCAACTTACTAGAATTCGCCCTTGAAACACTCCCAAAATCAAAGTGAAGAGCTGTACCGAGATCATCCTCAATGCAAGATGTCGATCTACAAAATTAATATATCGCACAAATAGGGCAAAATCCAACCTTACATGGGCTTGACCCAACCTAATGCCCGCGAGGTCAATTCCTCTTTCATTACTTAACTTGTAAAATAAACCAATTAATAAAGTGAGCAAGAAAGAGTTCCTCAAATAATGTGAGGGAAAAAAAAGGAAAAATGACACAAATGATCCCTAAACTTTGACCCAATGTGCAATGTTGTCTCTAGATTTTTAAATTGTTTAATATGGTCATTGAACTATTAATAAATATTCAATATAGTCCTTCTATTTGCTCATACTATAAATTAGACGTTATTAAATGCAAGTTATTATTGAGTTGATTGCTAAAAAATGAAAAGTTGACATGAGCATTTACTAATAGTTCAATGGTTAAATTGAAAAAATTAAAAGTACATCAACGACATTGTAAGGATGGCCAATTTAGGGTGGATTGGCTCTTATCCTGAAACTGGGAACCAACTCTGCCCACTCCAGAATCAGTTCAAACCATACCGGTTCTTGAGTTGGATCGGTACTAGATGTGTAGATATTTTTTTTCTTTTTGGTTTCTTCTATAATAATACCGGCAAATATATGGCCACTCATTTATTCTCTTTTCACTATTCATTCACATATATCATCATTCATGTGAACCTGTGATCGCCGCCAAAGACAACAAAGGGTCAAAGGCTGAGCACATGAATGAATTATTTTCATTCAATTCCCAGCAGAAAGCAAAGCAATACTAATACAAAGCCATAGCCCTTATATAATTATCTCAAAAAGATTACTGGGCAAATACAGATTTCCACAATGCGAACACTGGCCAAGCCTTTTGTTCACCAAGATTAGTCCCTGTAGATAGATCCTTTTGCGATTGAGAGAAATGAACTGAAGGAGATGAAAACACGAGGCCTTAATTTTTATTTTAGGGCAGCTGGTTCCACAGGTGGTCCGATTCCACTCAAGGAAGATGAAAGTTGTACATTGGACTGGTGCACACCCACATGACATTACGCGTTAGATCAAAATTTAGGGATTACTTATGTCATTTTTTCATAAAAAGAGCAGACCTTCTTGGGTACTTCGTGTCACCATTTTCGTCTACCCTAAATTCTCAATCTTGAGGAGACTGTTGCCCTATTGTACTTTGCTAACTTAGGGTCTGTTTATATTATGAAAGATTCAAGATTTGAGAAAAAAATTTCTTAATATAATCACTCATATCGTTTGCAAAAATGAATGAATGAAATGTACTTTTACCACCAATAAAAATGGTTAGGCAAAAAATGTTATTGATAATAAAAATATTTTTCATCAACAAATTTTTTTAAGCGATATAACTAATAATTTTAGAAAGCATCTTCCAAATTTTGTGTTTTAAAATGAACCAAACCAATCATTAGGGATATCAATTTTATTTTATTTTTGGAGTGGTGGCGTGGGGGGCTGTTTTGGTTTATAGAAAGATATATTATTTTTTTTAGGGTGGGCATGCGGAAGATCAGACAGAGGATTAGGGGGTGTGGATTCAGAGAGAGGAGAGATATTGATGGACCACCATTTGGTTTGGAGCCACCTGTCCACCGGTGGTACCTTAAAGTCAATTTTGAGAGAAACTTATAAAATTTATGGAGGCGGAATTTTCTTACGCCATCTTGAAGATCCTCTCTTCACGAAGCTGTCTGCACTTTTTGGAGGAACCAAACACAAAAGAATTCCAATAATGACCGCCGGGGTCAGGTAGAGAGATCAGCGAGTTGACCAAGGACGATGATATTAGGTTTTTCAGCAAAGCGGTAGGGGCAATGACGAGACTTGAGTCTCCAAGAAAAAAAGCTTTCCTTCTCTGAGCCTCAAGTCTCGTCCTTGCCTAATATTTTCATTTTCTCATAATTTATCCATTTGCTCCACGCTTCGTATCCGTCAGTCTCTCACAAATTGTTAAGATTTTTATCTATCGCACGAGAGGCTCGAGCCGATGCTCCCTTTGTTGTTTTCTTGTTTTTGTTCTTTTGTTCTGATCGGAGATGCTGCGTTCGATCAACGCATCGACTTTTACATTCGATTTTTTTTTTCCATCTCTTCTCTACAACAATCATTCGGCGTTGCCTTTGCTTACGAAGGATAAAAGCTATAGGCATAGGTTATTGTCGATAACAATATACTCTTGGTTGGTATTTGGGTTAAACATAGTCTTTAATATTCCAAATTCCACGTTGGAGTGATTGGGTTCAAACAAACGTTCTTTCTAGTCTTCAATGTGTGCGACTTGGCCTTTCATGCAATCAAATGTTTAGACTTTCTTGACTTGGTCGGTCGAATAAGGGTTTCTTTCTTCTTTTCTTAGTTTGGCTTTCATTAATTCTCTCCTCATCTGGCGCCGCCTTATCATCGCGTCCCATTTTCTGCTACATTTATAATGCCACGTTATTGATTAATTGGATAGTTTAGTTAGAGCGGCGGGCAGAAGGAATTAAATGCACAAATCGAAAAGGCTAGAGGACATAATTGTACAAAATAGAACTTAAGAGGACCAAATCACGCAAATGGAAAAAAGCCGGAGGGCTTGATTGAACGAAATAAAAGTTAGAGGAAGTTGCACAAATATTAAAACTTAAAGGACTGAAATTGTACTTAGCCCTTGATTTTCTGAGTGATACTTGCAATCAAAACTTTTAAAATTGTTGATTTTCCTTGAAATAGATTTGAAACAACTTGACACCATCGCACTATCTTAGATATCGCTTGTAAACTAAAAATATGCTGAAAATCTAACTTGAAAACAAAAGTTATGGAATTTTTCATTGTCACGGGTTACCTCTTCATTCCTTAGAAAGACCAAATTGTCAAAGTAAAGAAGGCTTGATGTGAAGAAAGGATCTTGAAATACCATTGACAAATGGTGGAAGAATTGCCAAAACAATCATAAATCTATTGTAATTGTGTCAATTCAATCCGAAACCTTTTTTTTTTACCGATTCAGTCATAAACCTTTTACAATTGTACAAATTTAGTCTATCCGGCCAAATTTGGCTGGCTGGAGCTAACGTGGACGCCAACCGACGTTGGCGACAATATTTTTATTATTTTTCGAATTTTTTTATTATATTTCCGAATTTTTTATTATTTTTAAAAATTTTCCATTTTTTTCCATTTCTTTTTTTGTATCTTCCTCCTTTGCCCCTCCTCTCGCCGACGGCGGTGGCTGGCCAGCTCGACGAAGCTGCCGACCACTGCGCGAGGGCTGCGAATCCCTCGCCGGTGACCTCGCCTAGACCTAGGGGAGGCCTGGGGGTTGCGGCAAGGGTCGCGGCCCCAACAACCCTCACCAGTGGCCTCGCCCAGACCTAGGGGAGGCCCGAGGAACACGGCGAGGCTAGCCTCGCCCAGACCTGGGGGCCGCGGCGAAGCCGCCTCACCATGGCCCCCAAGCCTTGCCCTAGTCTAGGCGAGGCCACTGGCGAGAGTGGCCTGTCTGACGGGGCCGCAACCCTCGCTGGCCATCGACGAGGGCTTCGCGGCCTTCGCGCAGTGGCCGACAAGCCTCGTCAGAGCTAGCCGGCCACTGCCACCGGTTGGGGGGAGGAGCAAAGGAGGAAGATACAAAAAAAAGAAAAGGAAAAAAATAATAAAAAATTCGAAAAATAATATAAAATTCGAAAAATAATTAAAATATTGTCGCCAGCGTCCACGTCAGCTCCGGCCGGCCAAATTTGGCCAGATGGACTAAATTGGCACAATCGCAAAAGGTTTAGGATTGAATCAGTACAAAAAAAAAAGGTTTAAGACTAAATTGGCACAACTGATATAGGTTTAGGACTTTTTTGGCAATTCTCCCGCAAATGATAGACCTTCAGCCCAAACCAATATATTTATTAAGATGAATTACTGTTATCCCAATTAAGGAAAAACAATTCAATCAATCTTAATATAGTTACCAATATATTTATTAAGATGAATTACTGCTATCCCAATTAAGGAAAAACAATTCAATCAATCTTAAATCAACTTTATGAATTTAGTTCAAAATTTTTCATTTTTATCAATTTAGTCCTAAATCTTCACGTGAACTTTCAATTTCATTTTTTGGAAAAACTATAGAGGCAAAAAAATTCACATCTGCTAAGCTTCCAACCAACCCATGTTTCTCTCCTTTACCGACACTTGAGTACTGTTCTTGCGCCGGCAAGAGTGTGCTGCTCCGGTGACTGTGGGCGGCGATTCAGCCTGAATTTCGGAGGTTTTCTTCACCACTCCCTCCTCCATCTTCTCACCGAAGCTCTCCACCTAAGCAAGGATCCTGTAGATGGTAGGCGAGGTTCTCAAAAAGTGGGCAATAGGTTGTTAGATCTTGCGAAGGCCGACTGTAGTCGAACTGGGTCAGGGAAGGAGGCTAATTCAGTTTTGGTGGATGACAAATTGGTGCATCTCTGGGTTGTAGGTCTGTTTAAGACCACCAGCGCTTGCTTTTCTGCAACTCCTAGAAGTCAATCCATGCCTGAATCACAGGCGACTCAAGATGCCCTGCATCCCCGTTTGTCTAGACATCCGCCTCCTGTGAAGCAGAGTGGACAGCGAGGTCTGTTTAAGACCACCAATACTGGCATTTCTGCTAGACTGAGAAGTAGTTCTATGCTTGAATCACAGGTGACACAGGATGCCTTGCATCCTCGAAGTTCTGGAGGTCCACCTTAAGTGAACCAAAGTGGACAGCAGAATGGACAGCAAGGTCGTTCTTGGGTCAATGTGGCTCGCACAGCCATAAAGGGATACAATTTATCCTTTGTCAAACCCTCTTACATTAATGACAGTCTAGTGGCTGGTTTTTGAGGAGGTATTGGAAGCGTCGGACACTTTTTGGAATGAATGCATTGTGGGGTACTTGGTAGGGAAAAAACTACCATTAAATATGTATGGGGAGATAAGCTTGTGGATGTCAAAGCCAATGATCAAGGCTTTTTCTTTTTGCATGTCCTGGATTATGAGTTCCGTAGGAGACTGCTAGAAGGGGGGCCATTGACAGTAGCCCGTGTTCCCCTTATGCTCCAACAATGGCACCCTCTTCTTGAACTCACGAAGGACCAACACTCTTTGGTTCCGGTTTGGGTTCATCTTAAAAACATCCCTTATGCATTGTGGTCCGCCCCAGGCATTAGTGTAGTGGCTAGTGTGCTGGGTAAGCCCCTTTATGTTGACCGGCGCACTGAACAGATGAAGATGCTTTCTTTTGCCCGTGTTTGTGTGGAGATTTCAGCCAAGGCGGAGTTCCCATCTTCAGTTGATATGCTCATTAGTGGAACCATGCGCAAGGTGGATATTGAATACGAATTGAGGCCAGTGTGCTGCCCTTCTTGTGGCCTATTTGAGCATAAATGCCCTCCTAAGGAGAATGCAATGGAGGGTGTTGAATCAGATACTCATCATCAAGATGAAAGAGCTCATCCCTTGGCCTTTGGAAAGGCTGGTGCTGCTATTCCAGATGGGGAAGGGGCACGGTCTGATGGAAGGTAGGAGCTCATCACTAAGGATAATGCAATGAAGGGTGCTATCCCTTCTAGTCCAGCTTTAACTCGATAAGATATGGGGAAGAGGCATGGCCTTGCTATTCTAGATGGGGCCACAACAGAGTTAGTCATTCCTGCAAATGTTGAGGATGGTTGGAAGAAACAGCAAGCTAGGAGGAAGAACAGATAGAAGGCAGGAGATCTCCATGGTCCAACCAAAGCGTGTTCATCCAACACCCCCATCTCTCAGGCTCATCAGGGACGAGCTTCTCTAGTAGGTTCTTCATCAGCATCTCTCTTTTTAGATGATGGGTTGGATAAAGGGGTGGAAATGGGCAGCAGCTCGGAGGAGAAGCCTCCCGAGGTAGGCGACGCCAAGCACCATCAGCAGGTGTTGAAAACTGCTGCTGAATTGGTTGTTCTGATGCCCGAACTTCTCCAACCGAAGCCAGCTACTGCTCCGGTTGTTCTGGGGTCCAATATGCTTGATCTGAAGCATGCTTCTGACCTGGTTGTGCTGGGACCTGACCAGAGTGAGCCTCTGCCAGCAGTTGGTCATTCTCCTTCACCTGCAACCAAGAAAATCCCGAGTCTAGTGGCGTCGAAGAGCCGTCAACAAACAGGCTGCCGCAAGTGAGTTCTATGTTCCCTTATGCATATAGTATCATATGAATATTGGTATATGAAATATTAGGGTACTAGTAGACCCGGTTCGCCAAGCTGAAGCCCGCAACCTTGTGCATACTCATAACCTATGTTGTATAGGTATTTTGGAAACTAAGGTACCTGCTGGTCGTTTTGAGGCTATCTCTTCTAGTATTGTTCCTGGTTGGCTTTGGATTTCAAATTATGCCTTTTCCCCTTGGGGTCGGATTTAGATGGGCTGGGATCCTAATAGAATGAATTTTGTTGGCCACTTTGCTCATGGTCGAGCTATTCATGGTAAACTTTTGGAATATCGTCTTGGTATATCTTTTAACTTGTCGGTCATTTATGGAAAGCACACTTTTGTGACTCGTAGAATGCTTTGGGTTGACCTGGTTCAATTAAGTTCCTCATGGAATAGTTGTTCGTGGTTAGTTGCCGGGGACTTTAATGCCATTCGTGACCCCTCAGATAGAGTGGGTGGCTCGACAGTTTGGATCCCATTTTTTGATGAATTGAATGAATGTTTGTCTCAGGCTATGCTTGATGACCTTCAATATGTTGGCTATCGACACACTTGGTCAGCCTTCTCAGGGGCTAACCGAAAAATTCGTAAGATTGATAGGGTTGTGGTGAATAGCACTTGGTGCCAGGAATTCTCATTCTCTGAAGCCTCATTTATCGCTCCGGGTATCTCTAACCATACTCCTATGATTGTCAAAATTGTTAACCCGTCATCCAAGAGGAAACCTTTTAAATTCTTCAATTTCTAGATGGAACATCCCGAATTCTGGCCTCTTCTTAACCAGGCCTAGTCTGTATCGAAGGCAGGTACTCCTATGTATCGATTATACTTCAAATTAAAAGCAGTGAAATCTCATCTTAAACAGTTGAACAAGTATGCTTTCTCTGACCTTTCCACACGTGTAGTGGCTGCTAGGGGGGCATTATAGGCTACCCAGGATACTTACCGATTGGACCCGCTTAATGGTGAATTGGCATAGATAGAGAAAACATAGCTTAAGATGTTTTATGAACTCAGGTCCCAGGAGGAATCCTTCTTCCGCCAGAAGTCTAGAATTCGCTGGTTAAAAGAAGGGGATCTCAACACAAAAAATTTTCACCATTCGGTGAATAATTGGCATCTCCGGAACAGAATCCTGTCTATTCAGGATAATATAGGCAACTTGTTCTCTGATATGGGAGAGGTCCACAACCTCTTTATTCAGCACTTCCAAGAGTTGCTTGGCCCGGAAAGATTGGAGTCTCGACTGTCTCTTTTGGAAATAAAATCTATGCTTAGTGCTGGTGTTATAGATGACCAAGTATGGTTGTTATCTAGTCCTGTTACTTCTACCGAAATCCATGATGCTATGTTTTCACTTGCAGGGAACAAAGCCCCGAGCCCTGATGGTTTTAATTCTGATTTCTTCAAAAAGAATTGAGAAGTTGTAGGCCAGGATGTGGTTGAGGCTATTCTGCATTTCTTCAACACTAGAACCCTATTAAGGGAAGTAAATAACACAATCATTCCCCTTGTGCCTAAAACTCACAATGCTTCTTCTATGGGGAATTTCAGACCGATTACTTGTTGTAATACTATCTATAAATGTATTGCTAAGATAATTGCTAAGAGAGTGGTTGCAGTCACCCCATCCCTAGTAGGCCCGTACCAGAATGCCTTTGTCAAAGGACAGAGAATTAGCGATAACATTTTAATAGCTCAAGAGTTATTTAGTCGTTTTCACGTAGAGCCTTACCTCTCTTAATGTACAATCAAGGTGGATTTTTAGAAAGCCTATGATACTCTTGACTGGGACTTCCTTGAACTAACCCTGGAAGCTTTTGGGTTTTTTAGATGGTTGATAGATCAGATTATGATATGTGTGAGGACTCCCAAATTCTCTATTTCAATCAATGGAGAGCTTCACGGGTTCTTCCCAAGTGAGAGGGGATTAAGACAAGGAGATCCTATATCTCCCTATCTTTTCACCCTTGCTATGGAGGTCTTTTCGGGTATCATTTCTCGGCAAGCTCGTCTTCCCGGTTTCAGGTTCTTTTGGAGGTGTAAGTCTACTTGTTTGTCACATCTATTTTTCGCGAATGATGTTTTCCTTTTTTGTAAAGCTTATATGGCTGCGTGCCTATGCCTTAGGGAAGGATTGCAATTGTTCTCTTCCTAGAGTGGTTTAAGGCCAAATATGGGTAAGAGCGAGGTGTTCTTAGCAGGGGACCCTACAAATACTCGAGATTAAATATGCCAGATATGGGGATTTCGGCTGGGGTCCCTGCTAGTGAAATATCTTGGCGTTCCTATTATTACTAAGAGGATGGCCAAATCATACTGCGTTACCCTAGTTAGTCTCCTTACTGCTCGGGTCCATTCTTGGACTCACCGCTTTTTGTCCTTTGTTGTTCAGCTATTACTTATCAAGTCGGTCCTTCATGCCATCCAAGTATATTGGGCTAGTATTTTTATCTTACCAAGTTCGGTTTTGAAGAGGATTGAACAAATTTGTCGATAGTTTTTGTGGAAGGGCCCTAGTCTAGGTTCAGGTGGTGCTAAAGTGCCTAGGAGGAAGTATGTCTTCCAAAGGTTGAAGGAAGACTCGGGGTGAGGAAGCTTCGAGAGAGCAATAGAGCTGCTATGATGAAACATATTTGGCTATTGTTTACCAACAATAATCGCTTTGGTGTAAGTGGATCCATGCTAATTATTTAAAGCATAAGCACTTTTGGACTATGTCTACGCCAACAACTTGCTCCTGGGCTTGGAGGAAAGTTCTTGCATTGAGACCTGAAATTATTAGCCTAGTAAAAAAAGCAGATTGGCAATGGAACCTCGGTTTCGCTTTGGTTCGATCCTTGGCATCCATTAGGTCCACTGAATGTGGTCTTCTCTAACTCTTTCATATACCGGTCTGGCCTCACTAGGGATGTAAAGGTGGCGGATCTCTTCTCACTGGATGGGGTGACTATCCTTCAACATCTTCAATGTTGGTCACATCCGGTTCTGCCCCTCAATAATAGCACGAATGTGTTTACTTGGATGCCTTGTTCATCGAGTGAGTTCTCAATGGCTTCGGCTTGGGATACTATTAGGATTAAGGCTTTGCAAGTCCACTGGGGTTCTTTAGTATGGCACAAAACCATAGTGCCAAGGTATCAATTTTTACTATGGTTGATTGCTAGAAACCATCTACCTATCCAAATGTTCCTTCTTTCGCTCAGGAGGATTTATGGTGTTGTGTGTGCTTTTTGTAAATATAGACCGGATACTATTAATCACTTATTTTTTGATTGCCATGTTGCGCATGCTCTTGCAGTTTTTTGGGTGGGCAAGTGCAATTTGGCTTGGCCGGGAGGATCATGGAGTAATACCATAGATTGGGCCGGTAACAACTTATATGGTAAAGGCTTCCAAAAGGAAATATCCAGCTTTTCCTTTGCTGCTCTTTGTTATGTTATATGGAAATCTCATAATTATGCTTTATTTCGGGGTAAAGTGGTCTCCATTCCCTCAATGAAGCATTATATATTCAAGGTCATCAAGGACAAGGTGTTGTCTAGACCGTTGGTTCAAGACAATATGGTGAATAGGCGTCTACAGAGAATGTGAGGATTAAGTACCTCCATCTTTGTTGTTTAAGGCTTTGTGTAATTTTGCCTGGTTGTTGGCTTGATTTGCTACTTTTAGTGTTCTCGAATTGCGGCACATTTCTGTTGGATGTATGCCCTAAAACTACTATGTAATAGTTACATATTAGGGATTTCAGTTGTACTATCATCATTATTATTTAATTAATGGCAATGACGTATTCATTCATTTGTCCAATTATTTTATGAATGATTCCATAAGATCAGTTGTAACTAGACCTATTCTTGAGACGTCAAGAATATTGTGACGGGTTCATAGTTAGACTGAATCTTTAAATTGTTCCCGGTCAATGGATTATTGAGTGGATATTTATAATCCTGTTGAGACCGGTGTGTTCTTAACTTCAACATTAAGTATTGGATACTTAAGGAATGATGAGTCGCAAGTCATTAGGTATTATGATACCTGAGTTAGAACACAAGTGTTTGTATTAGACAAATTCACTGAACGTGACGTATATAGAACGATTAGCAACATGGAAGCTTTTAGCATGGTCAATGTCTAATTATTCATGCTTTGGTCTTGTGTAAATAATCCTTAGACCTGAGGTACAGTGTTAACTTGTGTATCAAACAACTATGGTTCACGGGTGCACATAATGCCGGATCGTTGATCCGTCTTTATACCTGATGGTCATAGTTTGTTCATATACGAAGTTGCACGTGTACGCAATATGGAATCTGTCTCCTTGTTACATACAAGGTATTATAATGATGTCCTATGCAATCTAATTGTGACAATGTATTGAAATCATCGGCCGGGGTTGTAACCGAGAATAAATTGTTTATGTCTCGAACAAATGCATGTCAATTAGATTTGTTCATATGATCGAATTGGTGACTTGACAAATATTCCATGGTCTTTGTTCGATCGGGACATAGTAAGATGGAGGGATTAAATTACACGTAACCAAAACGACAGGTTCATTATGTTCTTAAAGCATTCACACTATCTGGGTAGCCATGACATATTGCTAGATGTCAATCGTGGCTTGTAGGACCCAAAGATTAATCGGGACAATTAATTCTTTTGGGAGTACTAATGTGTTAGTACAAGTCTTACTACCAGTTTAGTGATGAACCTAGGGATGTCACACACCATAACCAATTGGGATAACGTAGAACAAGAAAGATATAATTTTGCAAATGTGTTTGCAATTACTACGGTCGCATTGAGTCGACACGAAATGAAATTAAATGGGATTTAATTTAATTTGTATTATAGTCATGAGCCTACGTGCATATGATGCACACGCATGCCCAAAGTGGATACATGTTTATGTACCTTAAATGCGCACTCAATAAATTATGTTCCTTTTATTTTATTTTTGAATTTATTAATTAAATTATGCATGCGGTCAGCAATTGTTGCTGACCACATGCGACGCAATCATGTGCGAATTTTATTTTTGAATAATAAAAAAAAAAAAAAAAAAAGGTTGCATGCAAGGCACGATCAGCAACCGTTGCTGATCGTGCGCATATACAAAGCACGATCAGCAACTGCTGATCGTGCACATGAAAGACACGATCAGCAACCGTTGCTGATCGTGCGCATGAACAACACGATCGGCAACGGTTGCTGGTCGTCCCACGATCGGCGACGGTTGTCGATCGTGGGTGGTTATCCATGCGTAACCGCTCGTAAAATAATTCTTATATAAAGCGTGGGTGTGCGGTTTTGTGCGCGTACGTATGAAAACAAAAAGGAAAAAGAGAGAAGAAAGGTTTTTCTCTCATTTGGGCTGTGGCTGATAATACTAAGGATACGAAGGAATATCTCCACGAAGTTGCTAGCACAATTGTAGTGGCGATTATCCGCAAGTTCTCTCCTCGTTCGATATCCATTGGTGGTGTGTTTGAACTAGAGGTCCGACGTTTGTGGGGCTTGAACTGAAGAACATTTGAACCAGTTTGTTTAAAGCGCGCTTCGAGAGGTAATTCGTTCAACCCCCTTTTATATTCAGATTTTTGATTAAAACGCACGAACAACGCCTTTGGAGATACATGTATAGAAATATTTTATCTTGTTTCCGCTGCGTTTATTTAAATTTGCCTATACATGATTCATGAAATCCCAACAATTTCCACTCAATAGGCTAGCCTAAGCTGAGTGTAAATGAGTGCCGCTATCCCTTAGTTTGTACAGCTGTTGGTTGGCTTTATACAAGTTTACTTTACCAAAAAAAAAAATCACATAGGGTGGGAAGTGCTAAATTAGGAAAGATTGCATTCTTGATCAAATTTTAAATTAATGAAGCTAATATTCTTGAAATTTTTGGTTAGGAGGGAAATAAGGGCATGAATGATCTATTTCTAGGAACAATTTCTGACCAAAAATATGTTTTTCTATTTCTATTATTTAAATGAGTTTCTGAGCAAAAAAACATGTTTAATAACGACAAAAAGTTTATGTTACCAAATAGAAATTTGTTTGATAGCAACATAAAATTTCTATTTCCAAAATTTGGTTTCCACCTTGTGTTCTCTGTTTGTCGCGAAATAAGGTAGACAAGCGAATTTTCCTTCTTCTTTTTTTTCACTGTCTTGAAACAAAAATAAAAGGAATCATTATCTACGTGTTACTTAAGTAGACTTAAAGAGGATTTATCGAGATGTATGGTTAAGCATGTAAATAGAGAAAAGTTAAATGTAAATATTAGGCTTGCATTGCCGACCCTATCATCCAAAGACAACGGCCTTCTCCTAAGAAAGAGGTCAAACTTGAAAAGGATGAAAAATGCCCAATGTGTCATACAATCCAAGATTGCAAGTGGTATATCCGGCTGGGGAGAGTTGCATAAACTCCATGATCAAGGAAAAAATGTAAACCATCATTAAAAACAGAAGCAAGGTGGGGGATAATTGGATCCGTTTTATTCTTGGTGAAAAGGAGAATAGCGGCCCTATGATCATGTGAAGTTGCAATAAATCAAAACGTAATGGCAAGCATATATCGCATTTAAGGACTGTGGTTCGTATGCATCCAAACAAATAAACATTGAGACAAAATGAACCAAATTCACCCCCAATTTCAGCAACACATGAAAAATAGTGGTTCACAAGTGCATAAAAGAGGCTCGACTCCAAAAATAGAAATTTCAAAAGTTGGTCGCCAATAGAACGCGAATTAGATAACAAAGAAGGATCGAATGCGTTGAACAATTTTCCAAATTTATTTTTCGATAGGGTGAAAAAATTCTTTAAGTGGGAAAGAGTTTGACTTTTTCACTGCATAAGAAAAATCCAAGTAGCACAAGAATGATCATCTACAATAATAAGAAAGAATTGAGATCTGTTATGATGTGGGGTGTGATAAAGACCCAAAATATCTACATGAATTAAAGAGAAATTATCTATAGCTCGAGATTTACTTATGAGAAAAAAGGGCACGCAATTACTTTGCAACAGGACAAATTGGGCACAAAGGATGTGGAAAAGAAGCACTGTGACCCAAACATTAATGAGAAAGAATAACGTTATCATTGGCAGCAGTGTTACACAATATATACTTTTTACAGGAATACATGATGAGTCAAAATGTTTTGGAAAACTAGTCCAAAAGTATAATCCTTGTGAAAAACTACCCGAGCCCATTAGTTTGTTAGTCGAAAGGGCCTCAAAGAAACAAGTGTCAAAATTGAAGAACATATTATAGGAACTGTCCTCATAGACCTTTGATACTGAGATAAGATTGAATTGAAACTAAAAGACATAAGGCACGTTTTGAAGGCTAATGGATGGACTAAGATTTACTGTCCCTACTTTTATGATGTATGTAGTATTCCCATTTGGAAACTGCATGACTATGGGGAAATGATATTTATAAGTATGAGAAAAGAAGCTTTCGTTACAAATAATGTGGTCACTAGCACCTAAATTAATTATCCATGCATCATGAGAAATGGAGCTGAAACAATATGAAGTACTCGAGAGGCTTGCCCTTTTATCAGAAGTTTCCAACTGTCTCAATGCCCTCATAATTTGCTGATATTGATTATAAGTAATTGGCTGATTGATTTTATTAATATTGTGCCCAACGACTTAATCAATAGAAGGTTCCCTTTTTCCTTTCTCCTCTGTTTCCCATGCAATTTCCTACACCTTTTTATTGTGCGTTGTGGGCATTTGCAATAATCACAGTGTAACTTTCGTTTTCCTTTAGAATTTCCTTTCGTTAATGATGTGGCTGAAGGATTTCCATGTGATTAAAAAATGGGGGCTAATGTGGCTTCTTGCAAGCCATCCGATCTAGCCAGAGTGATGGATGAAGGAGAGCTATCCAATCCCATGTAATGATCCTAGCCGTCCATTTGAAATGACCCAGGATTACCCTCATTTTGACTGGATGCTGTAATCACTAAACTCATCCTTCAGTTTCCAGCGCTCCCGAAGCTTCCTCTGTTCATTAAATCCATCAAAGCACCACCTAGGGAGTGGACCACGAGACTTACACCTTCACCCACGTGCACATGCTTAGCCACAACAAGCCGTTGACTCTCCTCTTGGACAGCTAGCCAGTAAATCCGACCAAGTGGCGGCACAAGGTCCACCGCAAGAATTTGCGATAGGAACTTCAAATATGACTTGTTGACAATCGGTAAGAACCTCTTCGCTTTCTCTCTTTTCCTAATTTCTTTGTATTGTAGGAGAGTGTCTTTGGAACCCTCATGCTGCTCTTCAACTGCCTCAAGCTCATTCCACAAAATCGAGAGCTAATTGAAGTAAGCAGTAACCGAAAAGTTTCCTAACTTCAATACCGATAGGGGTTGGGTGATGGTGTGACGTCCTAAAATTCAAGCCCTTTGAAGAATATATGAACGTGAATTTCGTTAATGCATTATCAATTAATCTCACTCAAAACCGATCACTTCCGAGATACTAACTCTGAGGGGGAAGGCTAATGAGGACGAAACTTGTACGACTAAAGAACTTGACCTGGGATAACGACTCGACCATGGGACTTGCGTAAGGATAATCCTATGATTATACAAGCCGATTCAAGGAGTGACTAGAAGTCAAATTGCGAGTAAGGTATAATGGGATAACAGGTGAATCCATTTATTATTATCGAAACCGTGATCGGGCCCTAAGTCAATTCTCAATAATCGTGTACTTTAAAATAAGAATCAATCCTTTGCAATTTCATGATAATCAAAAACGTCCATGTGTCAAGAAAACTTAAACGTGGTTTGACGATGAGTCCTCGAAGCCACCTATTAGTCCAAGACGTTCTAACATTGCATTCGATCGAAAATTGACTATGTATATAAATTCAATATTAGACATCGAATTTCAAGAGCATCAAAGACGAACCTTTGGACAATGTTTCTATAACCTTTGAAATTATTAGTAAGCCCGAATTGTTGGAAAAGGATTTAACGGGCCAAGAAATTGAGCCCACAAGGAAGTAGGCCAAGCAATACCCAAGTGGGGCTCATGCCCAAGGATGGGCGGCCACAAGTGTGGGCCCAAGGCAGCCATGTGGGCCCAAGGCAGCCATGTGGGCCCATTGAGCTCAATTAGCCCACTTGACCGATTCTAGCCCATTATCCATTTTTGAGCCAATTTGAGCCCAACAAATTCTCGAGCTCATTCCAATTTATTCTAGCCCATTTCTTAGGCCTGCTCTTTATCTTCGGCCCATGGGCAATTTTGTAATTGTGCCAAGGTGGAAAAGACTAAAATGCCCCTTTAAGCATTAATGAATGGAAGACAAAAGAAGAGAGAAAAAGTCTTGGATGATGATGGCATTTGCATGGGGAAGGAAAAAGGGTTGTTGGGCATTGAAGTGAGTTGAGTAAGCCTTCATCTTCTTTCTCTTTCTTCCTCAAGCTAGCCAACCACCCCTCCCCTCTCTTTTTTCTTCTTCTTCTTCTTCTTCTTCTTCCATTTTCATTGCTAGTTCAGCCTTGTCATCGCCCAAGCCACCTACAACAGTGACCGAGAGTTCTAGTCCGTACCACCTATCGTCGCCACTCGCCAATCCTGGTCGCCAGTCAGCCCACCGACCCTCCAAAAGCTACCACTCCTCTGCCCACCTGTGTTTCTAGTTGCTATACCGACTGGAAACATTCAGCCACACCTGTTTCCGCCTCACCGCCACCGAGACCAGCCATTAGCATCTCCCTCTCAATCACCTGGAGTTGTCAAACACCGGCCAGCAAGTCGCCGAACTACCAATCAGTTTGGCCAGCAGCCGAAACCCCTTGGTTTGGCTTGGTTTCTGCAGAACGGCATCAAGTGCCACTTGCAACTGCTGTTTTCACCACGAGACCGCCTTGGGTCGACATAGTCAAGGTCCCCATACGTAGCCCTCGTCGTCGCCGCCGCACCTGTGTCTCCGGCCCGACTAATGAGTGAGTTTACGCTCTAATCTGTTGATTAGTAAGTTAAACTTGTTTAGGGGTAGCTTAGTTATGGTTAATCTTAGTTAGGGGTTTAATTATGGCTAATTAAGGTTTAGAGAGCTAGTTAGAAAGATGACCAAGGTTGGGTTAATTAACCAAAGTTGAGTTAATTGACTAAGGTTGGATTATGGTTAGGTTAATTAACCAAGGTTGGGTTAATTAACTAGAGTTGGATTATGGTTGGGTTAATTAACCATGGTTGAAGCATGGTTAGGTTAGTTAATCATGGTTATTTTTTATTAAAGTATTAATCTTGATTAGTTCTCATTAATTGAGATTAAATTAGAATAATCAAGGATTAGGGGTTAATCTTGATTAGCATTATTTTATTAAAAAGAATTGTTTTATTTTAATAATTTATTTATTTATGAAATTTATAATTTATATTGTTATTTATTAAATTATGAATATTACTTTGTTCATGCAAAGACTATTCATGCAGAAGTAAATCATAGCCTTAATTCGATGTGTTCATGATTGTTAAGGCATGTTGGTTGGTTGCTTGTATTAATGATGAATTGATTGTATGAATTGCATATCAATTTTTTAATGCCTTGACATTTCAATAAAATCGAGTGGACATAAAAAGAGAAAACCCTGAAGTGTCGAGTATATGTTTATGTCAAATGTTGCCATGAAAATGAAAAGGGCATGTTTTATTTATAAGGCATGAAAAGTTGGATGGTTTGTGGAATAAAACGTGACTACGTGTGAATATTTGACTAATTCTGTGAACATGTACCACGTTTGCATCGACTAATGTTCAAGATTAAAATGGGCTGTGGTGGTATGCTTGAATGGTTACTAAATTGAACCCGTCACCCCGATGGGAAATCAGGAAACGAAGTCTGACTTGTCGGAAATCCCAATGGAAGTTCGGATGCAGAGTAGCGGTAAAGGCCAAGCCCATGCTCTTTCGGGAATGCCATCTTGGGAGGGAGTCCTTGACGTAGCTATACCTCATAGGGGAGGGCGATGCCTGGCCATGCCAGTAGACACCGATCGGAGTTCGGTTGTAGCCCTGGGGGCATTAATAATCGGAACATGCATGAATACAAGATTGCATAAGAAATATGGCATCATTAGTTCTGATTATGCATTTGATAATTGCACTATTTGTGATATGCCTAAGTTAATAACGTGTAGGGTGTGACAATGGCTAAGTGAAATCGTCCGCGATACGACTCAAATGTGACTGATTGAACGCATTACTAATATGTGGTATGCATTAATCGTAATATGTATGTGTGTATCGTGCAGGGTATGGCATGACCGGGTAAGGTTGCCTACGAGTCGATTGCTTATCAATATTATTCATGGAATTGCTGAATAGATTATATTTTGACGAAAGCAATTAGTATGGTTGTCATTGATATGCATGAGGGGTTATACTTATGATAGGTACCTTGAGATGAGTTAATGTCCTAACCGAGGCTTAGGGCAAAAACTCATTAAGATTATATCTCATTGTTGTATTAAACCATTTTAGGTCCTTAGGATGGTGCACCCTCCGGTGCGATTTGGGGTCCCCAATGATTGGGAGACCATCGTGACGCACCACCATTTCCCGAGTCAGGTGCATCTTTACGAGAAGTACATTTCCCCCATATGGGTGGATGAGGGACCGAGGTTGTGGGTTCTCCATCAGTTCCTAGCATGGTATATTAGGGAGGACGATCTCTTGATTGGTCCTCTATATTGTTTTGATGGGCCACCTGGTAAAGGCCCCGAGGACGCAAATTGGGATCCTATGGAGTTGGACCATCTAGATGGAGCCGTGGTGGATCCTGACCCTGCCCCACTTGTAGCTAACTCATACCCTTCTGACTACGACCTGACAGAGCCTAAGTCCGATGGGTCCTTGCACTTTGGTAGTCCCTGATAGATGTACCGAACCTGAGGGTTCTTTTTGAGAGAGTAGATTAACTCAACCTTTGCCTCTTTTAGGTTTGGCTTGGAAAAAGGAACTGATCCACTGGTGGGCTTATAATTAGAAAACGTTTCTTAAGGGTTAATCTAGTTATTAAATAAATGAGTTGGTTTTGTTGCTATGATGTTGTTTAAACCGATAGGGATGTCATGCCCCGAACCCCGATTACGCGACAACCCTGTCGATTTTGGTATCAGAGCCGACTTCTGACCGCTTGTGGGCCACAACATAGACGCTGTGCTTGAAGGGGGGAAATTGTGACGGCCCAAGCGGCAGTGTGCTGTGCGTAGGGAGGGGTGTGGCGCTTGTCCCACATCACCTAAGAGGGAGTCCTGAGCTAGCTGATAAGGCTTGGGTTATATATCCTGTGTAACGCGTTTTACTGACGGGGATGTCACACCTCGAACCCCGAGTACGCAACAACCCTATCGGTTTTGATATCAAAGCCAACTCCTGACCACATGTGGGGCCACAGTGCGAATGCTATGCTTGAAGGGGGGAGATTGTGACGGCCTAGGCGGCAGTGCGTTGGGCGGAGTCCCCGGACGTGCGCACGAAGGGGTGCGTCTCTTGTCTCACATCGCCTAGGGAGAGTCCTGGGCTAGTTAATAAGGTTTGTGTTCTATATACTATGTAACGCGTTTTTGGGTGAAGCCCAAAGAACAAAGCTATGTGGGCATCAACCTAAAGTAGACAATATTACACAATAATAGGCCCAAGTCCTTACAAATGGTGAACAACCTCACCCAATCTAGATGTTCATACATCGCACAGATGCTTTCCCAGAATTTTTTTGAGTCTTCGAATGATGGGAGTCCTCCCGCAACGTCAAGTACTAGGAAATTCCCAATCCAAGTGCAAACCTATAGGTTGCACTTCCGCCAATGTCTTGGAGCCACTCATCAGTCAAAAAGGGGAGGCTCCATCAAGGAAGCCGTCCTTGTCCTTCGTGACAATAGCTCACCAGAGGTCCCGAACCCAAGCATTGTAGTTCTCCAGTCCAGTGAGTTGCAAGGTAATGAGCCGTAGCTCTAGTTTGTAGGCCGACAATGTGTAGAGTGGGTCACCCGGCTAAAGGCGGCTATTGCCATTGATTGGAAGGCATCAGCAGAAAATCGGGTCCAAAAAATGGGTAGGGATTCATTCATTGACCCAGTATGGGTCCGAATCTATGACTCGGATTTGTCCAACTCAATATGTCATTCAGGTCGGTCTCGAGTGGAAGAGGATTCTACCTACTTCCATTGGGCTAAGTTTAAAAGCTTGGAAGCCTTTCCTCTCCATGTGGGCCATATTGGTATGATTAAGCCCACACCTATTATGGCCCATTGGCCTTAGACAAGGTACGAGTGAATCAGCAGCCACTGGATTAGGCTAGAAACCTAGGCTAGAGTAGGAGCAAGAGTACTAAGGCTCCATTCGGCAACGTTCCCATTTCTTTGTTTTTCTGGTCTTTTGTTCCCTAGAATAGAAAAGGAACAAAAATCCATTTGGTAGCACCAATTGATTTTTCTTCGATTTTTCTATTCCTTAAAATTAAAAATTGTTCCCAGGAATAGATTTGGAGTAAAAAAGAGAAGTAGAAAAAAGTAACTTCTTGTTCCTAGGAACAATTTCTAAAAACTATTTCATTGGGTCATTACTCATGACTGATCGTCATTCGCCAACCATCGCCCGTTGACCTCCGCCCGCCGACCACCACTCCCACCAATCACCAACCGCCACCCTTCATATAGCAACTAGTAGACGGTAAACTGGCGACCAGCGATTGGTGGCCCAGCATCCAGTGACCAACGGCCGACGACCAGCGAATGGCCTTCGGTCGTCGATCACTGGTTGTCGGCTACCAGTAGCCAATTGCCACCCACTGCCACCATCGAGGAAAAAAGAAATAAAAATTATTTATCGGTACCAAACACATTTCTATTCTTTTTCTATTTTGAGAATAAGAAATTTTTGTAATAACCAAACACCTTGTTTTACTCAGAAATTGTTCCAATCAGTAGAAATAGAAAAGAATTATTTCTCAAAAGAAATTGTTCCTAGGAGTAGAAATGTTACCAAATGACTCTAAAGTACCAATGAATCGGCAGCTACAAGATTGGGCTAGAAACTTGGGTTAGAGTAGGAGCAAGGGTACCACCAACTGGATCTTAGGCACCCTCGAGGTGCTGAACAGAAGGATGATACTCTCCAATCGAATCAATTTGCTTTGACAAGGTTGGGGTTTGATTTTGTGATGAGGTAGGTGAGGTTGGTATTTCCTCCATTGAGGAATTCTTGGCATTCTTAATTTTGGCCATGATATCAATAAAGGAATATGAATTATTTTACTGTTTGCTGGTTTGTTTTGCAAGTTTAGAGACTTGCAACAAAAATCCAAAGAATGAACTGAAGGCACAATTCAATAAGTGTGAAAGCTAGGCCAAGAATGACTCTGATACCATGACAAAATTAAAAAATAGGCAAAAATTGAGAGAACGATGTATATTCGTAAATGCGACTTATATCTTTACGTTGTACAAGCTCCTATTCATAATACAATGAATGGTTAACTAAGGAAATAATAAAGAAGATACATGGAATCAAATCTAATCTTGAATTGATATAATTAATTAATCATAATTTAGTTTATTTTGGATTGATCAATCGCAATCTGCTACTGATCCTCGCATATCTCCAACATACACCAAGCAAAGCCTCAGCATCAACCCATCAAGCCCAGCAAGCCCAACGAAACAACTAGGTCCTATAATGTTCAAGTCCAGCATCGCCACATCCTCCTCGACCACAAAGCTCCACCACCTTGAATCTATTTTTGCAAGTACCCCGATGGCCAGCAAGTGAGCTTCAAGGCCTTTTGGTGACGCCTAACAGCAAACTCGACAATCTACAAACCACGACTATGGTAGTGTAACAATGAAAACTTACGAATATTTTCGAAAGATGATTTCACTTTGTTTTGAAAAGTTAAGGGACAAGATTTATTTTTCTGTCCTATTTACTCTCAGACTTTTACTCTACCTCTTTATAAAACATGAAAATCAAACCTCACACTTGAAATCAAACGTCCCAATTATAGTCCACGAGAAAATGGGAAATTGAACTCCTCACCTCCCATTTCTATGTGAGAAGGATGATCATTAGAATAACCCCATTGGTTAGAGATTAGATTGAACAAATTGAAAAATTATGAATTAGATTTCATATTTTGGAATAGCTCAAGGACCATATTTATCGACTTAAAAGTTTAATAATAACGTTGTCCATAGAAACAAAGTTTTGTGATTATTTCTATCATTTTCTTAGGCCGGTTTGAGCCACGTAAGGGTGGCTGTGGCCATGGCTCGAATGATCACTGACCTATAAATTCCTATGGCCATGCAAGTAGCATGGTCAAATCGGAGGTCGAGCGTTTCTGGTCGCTGGAATTATTGGTCTGTTTTACAAATTGAATGGTCTGTCTACTATCTACCATCTAGACATGCAATCATTAGTCCAAATGCCCGAATCTTTAATCAATGGAAGAATCATATTTTTTATAACTTCAGATGATAAGCCTCATTTTCTATAAGCCATTATTATAAGTTTTCTTTACCTTTTTTTCTTCTTTTTGGTCTAACCCTGTCTTTGCTGGGATTTCTATTGTTGAATATGCTTTGAAGCAATTAAGCCGCTTTAATCTTATTGTAATTCAATTTGAAAATAAAATAAAAGAACAAAATAAAAAATAAAAAATTATTAAAAGATTTTATTATTTTATTTAATTACAAAAATGTCTATGTCAGTATAATCATGTCACATCATATGACCAACATCCATGTTAATAATTTCCAATCAAATAAGATTATTTTTTATTAAACGACAGAAAATATCTTTCAATTCATTTTCAAATCTTAACAATATACCAAAAACTATCATCAATTTCTTGAAAAATGATCTTTAGAAAAATATTTTTTTTAAATATCATATTTTTCGTGAAATAAATAGAACTTTTTCGGTAGGCTCACAAGCGCAGTAATTTTTGACTGGGAGGAAAAGCCCCTCTCGATCCCTGTCCCACCTCTTTTCCTCGTCTCATCTCTTTCGGGCATCGAGGAGCCAGATCGGTGTCAAAATATATGCGCTGAGGCTGTTTTGACTCATGCATACGAATTTCCCTGTATCAGCATCTTTCAACTTCTTCGTTCAGTCCAAGCAAATGAAGTCTTGAAAGTGTCCTCGCACAATGATTATCTTCCATACCAAATTGTTCCTTCAACTCAAACAGTAAATTTATGATAAATTTATTTTAAATTAATTTTTACTATTAAAATCTAAAATAATATATTTATAATAAATTTACCCTCCATTAATTTTGATTAAATGACACATTACAATTAGCAAGTATACCAATTTAGGATTTTATCATCCGTTTGTCACAGATATATCGGTTTATGATTTTTCATTGTATTAATTCAATTTAACAAAAAATTAATAAATGATAAATTTGTTACAAATATATCAATTTGAGATTTTTAGTGGGCAAAAATTAGTTTGACGTAAACATGTTACACGTATACCAATTTAGAATTTTTAATAATCAAAAAATTAATTTAAAACAAATTTATTATAAAATTTATAATTTATAATTTATAATTTTTTGTATTATTAATCCATTTTTATACTATTTCTTTCTCTTGGGAGCGTGACTGAAGAAAACAAACGCGATCGATCGGCCTTTTTGACCTTTCTGTGTTGGTATGGTGGACTTTCTCGAACTTCGTGGTTGTGCCCAGGTGGTGCAATCCAACTTCTTTACTTCTTCTTTTTTCTTTTATCTGACCAAAAAAAAAAAAAACTTCTTAACCTTTTTCCTAAGAAAAATGATTATATCGATCAACGGGGGACGTCACTGTAATTATGGTCATGTTCGCAAAATTATGAGTGCAAAACCCTTAAGTTTCGCGCCCAACAGGAGCTAATTCGAGGGCCTCTCCTTTTCCTTCGGCTATGTTCTTTTGACAGATCCGCCGTAAAGCTCAGGCACGTATTTCCCGCATGAATCGTTAGGATTATAAATTTTGGCAGCAACCGATTTATGAAGAAATCGTTGAAATCCATGGGCTTTGTACTAATCGAAATGTATGAAGTTAACTGATTCATGAAATTTACGGAGTGTTTTATGAATTTCAAGGCAACCGATTCTTCACATCCGTGCTCCTAGCATTCTTTCTGTGTACTACTTTCAAGATTACAACTTTAGGTTGCTTATTTATGGTACTCGTTTAACAAAATATCTATCCATGCAACGTACAATGGACATTTAAAACATCTTTTATTATAAGACAAAATAGATGTAGGATTTCTATTAGTAACATTTATGATATAAAACATTTTTCACACTTGCAATTATTAAAAAGAAAATGTTCTTTGTGTTAGCAAAATGAATAACATTGTCAAAATTAAAATTCGAAAATTTAATTTTTACACAACTTAAAGCATCAATAGATTATGATTGAGCCATGGCATTTTAAATTAACTCGAAAATCAAAATCAAGATTGTTTCTTTTCTTACTTGAAATGAGAATTTAATTAAAAAAATTTAAAATGCGTTGAATTTGTTTGATTAAAATTTTTTGCGCCACTACTTTTTTTCTTTTTGTACAACTCCATTTTTTTTATAGGAAAATTCCAAAAAATAGCCCCAAGTATCATTAGTTTTTCAAATAAGAACCCAAAATGGGCTCTATTCCAAATAAGGGCTCAAAGTGGCTATGGTTGTTTCAAATAAAGGCATGAAGTGATTATGATTGTTTCAAATAAATGCTTGACCTCATCGGTCATCGGCTAGCTAAATTTTCCAACCCGCTAAGGGCATTTTTGTCATTTGCCAGTTGTTCTTTTTTTTCCTTTTTTCCTAATTCATCTTCTTCATTGCCAGTGGCCAACCAACCATCGACGAAGCCCATAGAGGGCTAGGTGAGGGTCACCCTCAACCGATCTGGCAAGGGCCACCCTCGCCGGCAATAAGCCAAGGACGGCCTCGCCCTGGGGAGGCCAGCCCTCACTGGCCGTGAGCAGGGTTGACCTTGCCAAATCTGGCGAGGGTCAGCCTCGCCTAGGGCCGCGAAGGCGGGATGACCCTTGCCTCATGGCCACCTGCAAGCCCGTGGCCAGCAAGGGCCAACCTCACGGGTGGCCGTGAGGCAAGGGTCATCCCGCCCTCGTTGGCCTCAAGTGTGGCCACAAGGAGTGAGCTCAACCAAGGCGAGGGTCGCCTCACCCAAGCAAGGTCGTCTCTCCTGTGGCTGGTGAGGGCAACCCTCGCCTAGCCCCCTATAGGCTTTGCCGGTGGCCGGCCAGCCACCGGCCACGGAAAAGGTGAACTAGAACCAAAAAAAAAAAAAAAAAAAAGAGAAAAGAGAAAACAATAAATTATAAAAATACCCTTGATTGTCGGAAAGTTGAGTTCTTATTTGAAACAAATATAGCCACTTCATGCCCTTATTTGATACAAGATTCACTTCAAGTCATTATTTGAGAAAGTGATGGCATTTCGGACCCTTATTAAAACAATGTCCATTTCGGGCCCTTACTTGAGAAAATATGGGCACTTTGAGCCTTTTTTTGGAATTTTCCCCTTTCTTTAACCTTGTTAACCAACTCTCAAATATTTTTTCATTTGTTTGGTAATATTTTGAAATTTGGTTAAAATATGTTTGTTGCTTGCTAACTTGACTTCCATAATATCTATAATTGGTGAAAATGTTTTCGCGAGTATCCTAAAAGAAGTTGAGTTTTACAAAAGTTCACAAGCATCGAGCTAATTTCCTTCTTGTTAGTTTCATTTTCCTTTTGAAAAAAAATATATTGTCCAATTTCCGAGAATATTATATCAGGATTCTTTTCCAAATTTGCTCCATTTTAAGGTTTCGGTTGCCAATTCCCATTAAATGACAATTTGTGATAATAAAAAAAAGGCACCGCCAATCACAACGAATGCCATTACCATAACAACATCCTTTTAATATCACTTTACCTATCCATGTGAGATTTTTTTCATCCATACACAGAACACGAGCAATTTAGGCTTATGCCTCTTACCAACAAAGAAAAAGTAACCCGCGTGGCCACATCTCCGTTTCTAAAATATTTTGAATGATTTTTCTGCCTTATTATCCTATTTCTCGTCTATAGAATTTATATGTCCTTTTTATATATGTGGTCTCCTACACTTATAAGCTAAATTTATCTTGTGTCTACAACCCTTCATTTGTCCAATTACTCGGATCGTTGCTAATTCTACTGATAGGTGAGAAGGGGCATCAATACGCGCATACGCACAAACACATGTAATCTCTTCTACATACAAACCCAAGTTTATCTACATGTGCAGCCTTCTGTTTGTCAAATTAATTAAGCTGTCCATAATTTGGCTTGCAAGTAAGAGAGGGCGTCAAAGTATATATGCATGCAGTCTCGTTCACCTATAGATTTTGAGTTGGACATTCTAACACTGCTCATGTTTTTAGAATAAAGCAAGCAATAAAGTCATGCAAGTGTCCTCAATTTTTCTTTCCTTGACTGGCACGAGGGTCATTTTGTGTAACACATTGTTCCTTCAACTTTTTTGTTTCTTGTTAATCCTAATCCCATTTTCTCTTTGATAAGTGTAGGATTATGATTTTTCCCACTAAACTATATCCTAAAGTTTAATGAAGGGATAATTGCCCAAAAAAGCCCTAAAGTTATTATACATATGATAATTTAGTCTTAAACATTTCAATTTGATTAATTTAGTCTTAAACATTTTAATGACTTAATGATGTAGTCATCCCGACCAATTTTGACATGCACGCTAATTGTCCTACATGGCAAGACTGTCGCTAAAGTAGATGATTTTTAGTAATTTTTTAAATTTTTACAAAAAAAAATTCTTTTTCCTTTTCTATTCATTCTTTTTTTTTTCCTTCTTCCTCCATTAAATGCCATGGCTGGTAATTGGCCATAGGCAAGGGTCAGTCTCACTAGATATGGTGATTATAGACATCCTCAACCTTGGGCAAGGCTCACCCTCACCAAGGTCGAGCCTCGCTAGCCCTCACCTATGACTTGATGCCGATCATGGCAACCAATGACAGATGAAGGAAAAAGAAAAATTGAAAGAAAAGAAAAGAAAGGAAAAAAACAAGAAATCTTAAAGAATAGCAAAAATAGCTTACGTCAATGCCAACTATGCCTCGTATAGCAAAAATAGCTTACGTCAATGCCAACTATGCCTCGTCAGACGGCTAACATCAGTGATTGCCGATCAAAATTAGCTGGAGAAATTATGTTTACAAATCACCAAAAGATTTAAAATTAAACTGACAAAATTAAATTATTTAAAACTGAATTGACATTTAAGATTTATTTTTTAGGTAATTTTCCTGTTTAACGAATGACCATCCATAAGACGTTCTTCACTTGGCGGATGATTAAAACACAGAGTAATAGAATTGGCCTTTTCTTGAACTGGGGTTTAAAGTGCTTGACCCATCTGTGTTTTGCTCCAGTGGTCTCTTTTTTGAACCGGTGTTTAAGCCCATTAAATCCAGGTTCATTCTTCTGTGGGTAAATTGCCCGTTATGGTTAATGTTTTTTTATATGATTTTGCAATTCTAAAACTGATCCATTATGGTTTCACAAGCCGTACCATACGCCTTGCTCCGATCAAATATTATGCCGGAGATATGAAACTCCTTTGGTAATGCTTAGAGGGTGTCGTTAGCATGGATCGCCCATCCTTGCTCTTTTACTTATGGAAGAAAAGATTATACCCATAATTGATCCCAACTACTCAATCGAATCGACAATACACAAAGGCCCAAAAGGCCGAAAGACACAGCTTTAGAGGCCCCATGACAATACATGCAAGAGCAAATGCCCAAACGGACCACATGAAGAGAAGGCCTTGGTCCAGTGGAAGCTTTTTGACACGAGAGAGAGAGGAATTAATGCCCTTTAGAATCATAGTGAATTTAGATTCATGAGATTAGCCAAAAAAGGGGGAAAAAAAGAAGAAAATGGTCAGATTCGGTTTATTTTCAAATTACACCGCCGTTCACTTAGTTTTTTTTTCCCCCTTAACCATATTAAAATTATTTCTTTCCGCTCGGCTTTGTGTCCAAATTGGAGCAGGCAGCAATGTGCTCGCCTCTTTATCCTCTAAGTGCTAGATCCTTCTTAATGTCAATGTTTCTCGCCTTACCTTAAAAATAAATAAAAAGCACTTTGTATATTAAGCACCGGAACTTTAGAGATCTCTTTTTTGAGATTGTACTATTTAATTTTAACATCACATTTGGTTTATATTTTTGTGCAGTTTGACACATGAATTTTGGGCTAAAATAATCACTTATTTCACCAAAATAACTAGTGATCAAGGTCGACCTCTAAAAAAAAAAATTTGGCATATTCCATATTTGCATGGCATCAGATTGCATAGCATTTAGTACTAACCCATTTGCATTGAGCATGTTGCAGCCAGCCGGAGGAAAGCTCGATAAGTGGCCCGTCATGAGGTAGTAAGCTTAAAAGTAAGTTCGGCATGTGGATTCCACATTGTGGAATAAGCTTGGGTGCGTTCGTTTCGCAAAAAATGAGCGATTTCAAAAATATTTTTCGAAAATTAATTGTTTATATCATTTAGAAAAATTAATCAACGGAAATATTTTCATCATCAATAACAATTTATCCCTAATAATTTTGATGGGCGATGAAAAAAGTTTTATTTATTTTTCTAAATGAAAAAAATTATCTTAAATTTTTTTTATGTTCTTTTTTTAAATGACATAAATCCGAGTCCGCCAAGTAAGGTAAACTCAAAGTCAAATTTTTTGGGAGCTCAAAATATTTTCCAAATCACTTGGGAACTTTTTAATCCAAAATGTGGAAGTTTGCGGGATCTTAAATAAGATTAGGGTAATTTGCCAACAATGTGGGAATTGATTCAAATCTGGACAAAGTGGACCATTATTCTAATGATATCGATTTCAAACGTGGAGACTGAGCCGGCCGATTTTGAATCTGGGAGTTTAATTTGGTAACCAGTCCAATTGTGGGGATGAGAGAGGATATCAATTGACATTAATCTTTGTTCGAGTAACGGATACAAAAAGTAGTATTTTTCTTTTAAAGGTCACATCTGCAATAATTACTTAAAAGTTTGGGCCAAATTAAAGTTTCCAAAAAGCTCAGGGAGGCCCGGACCAGGGCGAATGTCCGAGGACTAGGTAATACACAAGTCCCCTTCTATTACAGACACCGATGACTTTAAGGGGATAATCCTGTGGACATCATCCAATGCCAAATAGACTCACTGCTGAATCTACTTAATAATGACGTCATAATCGACACTTCTTATAAAGGGCAAATTACTTTTTTTTTCTTCCTGAAATAGAAGTGGTTATCAACTTGAACAACTCATTGCTAACAAAATACAAATCCTTCAGCAGTACCAGCACTTACCTGTAATCCTTAGCCATCATATGTACTTTCACTTTCACCTCAAAGGGACATTATCTAACATTGATGTCTCTAATCCTATCAAGTTGGGTGCCAAAAAGAAACATTAAAAACTACCCCGATTCAGCGGTTTCGCTATGATACCGAGTACCTCCTGTTCTGGGACGGCGTCGACTTCGCCTCGTCTGCATTGCCATTGCCAGAGCCGAGACTCTCGGAGGAGTCCGAGCCGCTGTTGTTTTCGCTCTGGCTTTTGCTCGAGAACATCTTCATGAACGCCTTCTTCGACCGGAGCAGCCCTTTCATCTTGCTTATCGTGGCCTTGTCCACGTTGGGCTTTCCCTCCCCATTCCTCTCGGGCCCTCCTCGGGCCCCAATGCTCAGCCGCAGCGAGGCCAGCTCGGTCTTGAGGGCCTTGAGCTCTTCCGCCGTGGCCACACCATCCCAGTCTTCCTCCGTGTTGGTGTTGACAGACCTCGAGCTCCCATGGGACCCGTTGTTCAGCTCCCGAAGGCTTTTGGGGAGGTCTGGGGTGCTGCTCCCAGATGATGCAGCCACCCTGACCTGCTCAAAGAAGAGCACTTGCACGACGACGCGCAAAGGGAGCCTCTCATTTTGCACGGCATGCATGCACGCGTCGACCGAGAGCTTCTTGCAGTCCATCAGCTTGCAAATCCTCTTCCTCTCACTCTTGGTGATTCCAGGATGTTCCTGCATTGATGACAGTTCAACACAAATCGTCAACATTAATGATTCCAGATCATGACTTGCATTTCTTCGGTAAGACAGACCGAAATCGGATCTATCTGGAATGAACCCAACAGTTTGAAATGCTCCATGCACTTCAGATATTAGTACATCTTAAAGTCCAAGAGAAAAAAGAGAATGGCGTGAATCTCTTACCTTGAGATACATGTCGATGGCTCGGTAAAGGCCGTCATGGGAAGGCCGAGGAACACTTGACAGCATCTCGGCAAGTTCAACAAACTTCAACAAAGGCAGGTTATGATCTTTTGATATTTCAGCAAGGTATGCATCAATTATTTTTGCCACCATCAGCTTGGAAGCATCGGACAGGATCCCCGGCCTCCTCATGCCTTGCAGCTCATGCTCTTCTTCAAGGGACTCGATCTCCTGGTTCTCTCGTGACAAGAATTCCTCAACTACGGCGATTACAGTGCCAACATCGTACATCATATTCTCTCCTTCTGGTGCTCGTATGAGGAGATCATTTACGTTAGCCTCCTCCAGTTGCTGTCCCGTCTTCTTAATCAAGTCCCCTTTTGCTGTCTCCCCTGAATTGACACAAATGGCCGCCTTTAACAACTTCAGCAAGAAACTACAGGAGACGCTGCATTTCTCTCCAGGCAACAACCGCACAATCGTGTCAACCACAAGCCGATACTTTGGTGTATCTCCACATTTGGTCATCCCTTTGCTGAACCCAGGCAACCTTCTGTAAGCATAAGCTTTCAGTGCTTCACCGATGATTTCACCAGCAAGTATCTCTTTCATTTTGATATTCATCAAAACACGCTTGTATAACTCGATATCAAGCTCACAAAGATCCTCGACCCACCAGTCCTTTGGAACCACACGAGTTCGGACACCATTTGAGTCTATCCCATTTTCCTCTGCCAGTTTCTTCCGGTTGTAAGAATAGGACCAATCAACCTTGGAGATGTCAACGCAGGCCTTCACAGCAATCGACTCAATACTTTGATTCACCAACTTCAACTCCTCAGAATGTGGTAATAAGGATTTTGTGGTCTGAAGAACAATGATCGAATCCTTCCAACTACGGAAAATGCTAGAGCTAAGAAAGACTTCGATCTTGTAGATAAGATTCCCCTTTTCAACTGTCTCATACATTTCTAAGTACTCGGCTGCACACCTGGCAGCGACAACATTGTAGGCATTCAGAGTGACAGTCATGCCATAACAGAACTTGGCGCAGACCTCAAATGAGGCAGGCCCACCAGGAATGTCAGAGATGTTGACTTCATCGCCGTCATCATTATTGGTAGCTGCAACCAGTTTCTGCAGAAGTGCACTCTTTGACAGTAGAGGAAACTGCAACAAGCAGGTTAATTCCTTATTAAGATAGAAGGTCCAAGTCTCTACTGGATATACTAACGACCAGACTACTCTCTGTGGTCAAAGTTGAAGTTTATGCACTGATTGGTTCATCAGAAAAATCATAGTCTAATTACAATTGCTTAATCAGCCATTTACAACTAAGAAAACAAATCATGGGTCCCGCTTTTCATGGAAATTGGTATTCGATGGAAGAAATTGAATCCATCCATTGTCCTCAGAAATCTGAGGAGTCCAACAGAGCATTCGGACTGGATGGGAAACCTATGGCAGTGCTAAAGAAGTCATAACAAGTTATTGCTTTTGCAGAATTACATCATTTCAAGTAAAGGAGAAAGAGAAGTAGGCCAAAACTTAAGTCTCATTTACTTTATCATGAAATGGCTAGACATTAACATGAAGGGAACAGAACTTAAAAAGGTAATTTCAGCACTCTGGTTATGCGTGGCAAAAAAGCCAAGATCTCAATGTCATTGCTTTTATGTTGTAGTTGTATGAAAAGGGTTCCGAGTTGACCATACCTTATGCAAGTAGAACTTAACACTCCCAACATTGACAGTGATATCAGTTGCCAACTCACTTGAAACATACCTGCACATTGTCAAGCCCCCTTAAAGCATTATCTAAAAGAGAAAATAAACCAGCACAACCATGCAGACATGAATCCCAGAATGAAGAATGTTCACAACACAACGCATGAAATTCATGCATTTCAAGGAATGACTGATAAAATAACAAAAAACCTTCACATGAAGTTGCATAGGCATGCATTGGCGTATCAAGAATCTCCCCACTTACAAAGCACGGACAAATTCAATTTTTTGGTCAATTGAACTGCTTGAGAGAGAGAGAACGTATGGAACATACCCAGAAGTAAAGTCTTTCAAACAGAAAATTTGTGCAAATGTTGATGTACTGTAGACTGCTGTCAACGACAGTTCAGTTGTAACAACAATTATTTTAAGTGAAATCAGCCCTATAACTAACTGGAAGCTGTTGCAGATTAAGGCATCACCAAAATGCATATATTGAACTTCAACCCTTTCCTGTCAAGACTAAAAATATGTCTGGTTATTCTATCATCGCGATTCGATTTCCTTTTTTTTTTTAGTTGAGAACCTAGTCTGTTGAACTGTAAATCACTGCGCATCAGCATTAAGATGGATCTCCATCCAACACCCAACACCTGCCTATCATAAATGATAAGTTAATATAGCAAACGCGTTGGCAGAGTTTCTAGTTTTCCGTGCCTCTTGATTGTGCCTGACCATCTCCTGTTACAATGCCAACTAATGCGTCTTTAATACAGCGCTTCTATTTTCCATCCATTTAGCCAAAAAAGGAAGCTGCATCTATTCAAGTTCCTAAACACTTTGTAAGAACTAAAAGAGAAACAAAATACAGCACAAGGCCATCGATCCAATTCAAATCAACATTTTACATTTAAACTTTTCTATAGACAGAGAAAAAACATTGATAGGATAAATTCAAAACAAGTGGGAAAAAAAAAAAATTCTCCCAACACTTATGTAAAGCTTATGTCCCCACCTAATCCCCCAGGTTAGCCGTAAAAGGGTAAAATCAAGTGATGGAGTCCAGTAATACTTAAATCTGACTGAGGTTGGGAAGGATGAAGAGAGATTGCAACAGAGCATATGCATTGCTACTGAAGGAGCAAATTTTTCATCAAAAAAGCCCTTCCTACTCGCAAAATCATGTCTTTCGGAAGCCATGGAAGCTCGAAAAAGGGTACCCAGCTCGGTAAATCTGTCTGTTAGTACAGAGACCACGTTGGTCATGATCTCAAATTTTCTTCCACCCAAAGAAGTGGAAGGAAGTGCCCGAGAAGCACATGCCAATGTGAACTAGAAACCAATGCAGGATCACTTTCTCATTGCCAACCAGCCAAACCAAATCAATCGAGAACCGCAGGACAATGGAATGAGCATCCAGAAACTTCCCCTTCTGCTCTAATCAAGAGATAAATGCAGAAAACACGAGCTTACCTGACATTGTCTCCTTCGTTCTGGAAGGTATCGGGCTTTGACCCGAGTTTCATAAACTTCATCTTGAAAGGAACCTCCCTCACAACCCAACTGATCCCCGTTAGATCAAGTGAACTCAAGGACAACACCCAGCCGAAAGAACACCGTCCCACGACCTCACATGATTCCTAACCCGAGGCGACAATCTTTCCCGGAAACGGAAAGGCGGATACTCCAAAGCATTGGGGGGGTTGGGGACCAGAAGAAGTTCACGAATGTGGCCGATTTCCTGGGCTCCCGGGAGAGGAATGGATCTCAGGAGCGGAGGGGGAGGATAATAATGCCCTCAAATGCTCCAGCGCTATGACCGAATCTTGACACCAACCAAGGCACAGAGTCTGAGTAAGAAAGAAAGAGAAAGAGAGAGAGAGAGAGAGAGAGAGTGGCAATATTTTAAGAGAGAAGGTTCTCTTGAATGGGAAGAGACTGAGAGCAGAGGAAAGAGCTTGTTTCCCTGGCTGAAGGCAAAGCCCACAGAGTAAGGGCGCACCTTGTGAGCCGAGGAGACACAGCCATCACTCAGAAACTCCTCCCCCCACTAGCGCCTTAAAATAATTCTCAAACACAACCATTTAAGCAGAGCCTGACGCAAAGCACCATCTCTGTAACCGTCCTCTCCTTTAAAAAAATCTCTTACGCTCTGCTCACTCTGTTTCCTCTGAATCGCTCTCCGTCTCAGCAGCCCGAAAGAAAAAGAAGGGATAAAAAAAGGAAAGGGTACTCGAGATTCATGCCTGCGTGGCCTCAATTTCTACTAATATCGACCCCTCTTCGACCGTTGGAGCTTTGAAGAACCTGCAACTGAAAACAGCATCTCCGCATTAGTTGAGGGAAACCACCAAAACGCCAGACAATGAGCATCTATCTTTTTAAGTGTTTTTCCCCTCCCTCTCTTTCTTAGCAGGAATAAATCAGAGAGGGAGAGAGACAGAGATGGAGAGAAGGACAGAGAAAACAGAATATGGTCGGTCAATTAATATAGTAATGAACGATCAAACAGGGACTCAACAACAAAATCAGTTCAACAGGGGAACTGAAATCTTTATTGAAAAAAAAAACAAAACAGGGGAAAAGAAAAGGAGAGAGAGAAGTACCCCCATGAGAGCATATCTCGGGAATCAAGTAAAATAATGATCCAAAGAGATCCTATTATTCTGTAAAGTGCAGAGCTTCACAAGCCCCACATGAAGAAAAGAAATTGGCGAGCAAAAAAAGGAAAATAAAAAGGTGGCATTTTTATTTTGCGACAAAACCCCAAACCCACTTTCCGTGTAAAATTCATCAAAACCCAAGACCCAATTTTCTTTCTTTTTGGCTACAATCTGCAAATTAGACGAGAGGATGACGAGATAATCACATTTTTTGCTGTTCGACCAAGTTGAGGCTTTTCTCTCAAGATGGCATGATGCTGATGAACGGCACGAGAGGTGGATCTTATAATGTATGAGTGACTTCTCCTAGTCCAGAGGAGGACGAGGGTCATTTAATGTCTCTCAACAGCATTAAATTTTCTTGCAGAACTGCAAAGAAAAAGAGAGAAAGAGAAAGGAAGTCCCAACACCAAATCCCGAAGGGAATTATGACAACATGGAAGTACCCATCAGGGAATGAGCTGTTCCCCAGCATATAGAATCCAATCACAGCACTGAGAAAAAAAGGGAAGGAGTATGTACCCAAGTTTGAGGAAGAACAAAAGACTCCCAAACAAACGATACTTTTCATGCTTGAATTGATGAACCCCAAACGAGTTTGATGTGAGCTCACATAAAAAACAGTCTAGCCCACTAAAATTTACATTTTTTTTCTCCTTTTCTTTTGTTTTCTAGTTTCTGCTTTTCCATATGCTTCCTCAGTCACTTTTATCAGCTTGCGAAAGTTTGATGGTGCTCGTTCAATTTTGGGGGAAAGAGAGAGAACATTTCAGGGAGAGGCATTTCATTCACCACAGGACGTTGCTCAGTTAGGCACGCCAAGCCTGACAAATGTCCATCTTCCTCAACACTCACTCGCTCTCTCCCTGCTTTATAATTATTGTTGTTGTTATTTATGAAGGACTGGCTTTATTGCTTCCTCCTCTTTCTTTCCCCTAGGCTTGGTACTCAAGCCTCTAGTTTGACTAGAGAGAGTAGTACTACTAAATAATGATGGGCATCGCAGAGCTCTGGGACTCTGCGAGTAATGATCATTGAAGTTGAAAGCGAAATTTGTCATTCATAAAATATAAAAGAAGCAGGAATCCTTCCCCCTTCGGCCTTTGGAGACTCTTTCGGGAAAAACAGTATAAACGAAGAGGAAATGAGAGAGAGAGCCACCTTCTTGTTTTCTTCTTTACAACAGGCAACTCTTATCATAAAAAATGCAAGGTTTCAATTTTTGAAGACGTAATCTTGTTATTACTATTGAGGCGGCTTAAGCAAAGCCAGATTGCAGCGTGCCAATGTCACTTTCTCAGAAAGAAGAGAGGGTTTTGCATTAATCAACATTTTTTACCTCCAAAAAAAAAATAGTCAATAATCACTGATGATGCCAGAGGAGTGTTAAAAAGATTTGCTATTGTAACTCGTTTAGCATATAATCCATGCTCCGAGTTTCTATCACCAAGCAAAGAAAACCGCACATATTAGGGTCGATTTCTTTTGTTATGCCATTTTGCATTATGCTTGGTGAAATTGTTAGTATTATGAAATCACATAGGACATTATACTGTCCAGGGTGTCTCCCAAAGAAATTCGAACATGGTTCTACTACATGACTTAAAATAAGAATAATGTCACAGCAAATCAACAGCTCAAATGGTTTGTGCTCTGTTTTGTACTTTCTCAGCTAAAAGACGTTAGCCCTAACTTTACCATCTTCTTAGCCCCCAAAAGCTTTTGCATAATTGCTCTTAAGCAGCCTCTAGTTAACAGCTAGGAATCCTAGCCATAGGGACCACAGGACCCTCCATTGCTTGTTTGCTTAATTAGGTCCTAAACCACTATAATTTCTTTTTCTCACACTTTAAATTTTTCCTAGTTGCGTCCCAAAAATAAATTAAAATAAGAACAATCACCTCATTTTGTGATGACAAATTGAAAGTTGAGAATTCTTTTGAAGATGTGGTTGTCGTGGCACGTATATCTAATGTAATCCTTAAATCGTACTCGATTAGAATTCACATGATATCCCAAAAAGATAAGTTACACAGGCATTGTTATGTTTAAGAAAAATAAAATTCTTGGTGGTTAAACTCTCTTGCATTCTTATACTTAACTTGCTCAAGTTTTCTTTGAGAACATATGGTATGAGTAAAGCTTTCAATTTTCTTCAGTGTTTGAGATTTTAAAATACATACATGGATATTGTCACTTAGATTCATCTGAAGTCATTTAGGATTATTTTGTTGTTTAATGTTTTATACAAAGGTACTCCTTTCATTTACAAGAAAGCCCAAAAGTTACGTTTCACTTTTAATAAACTAAAATATAAGGGCTTGTTTGGTATAACTAGAAAATAAGAGCCAATAATTGAAATACTAAATTTTAAGTGATGACAATCTTAAGTATTGCAACTATAAATTGAAAATGGATCATCAAATAATACTAGCTTCTATTTTAACATGTGAGCACTATTTTAATCAATACATTTTAACGATAGAATATCTACCACGACTAATTAACATCGATTATTTCTTTTAGTGAACCAAGCAAATAACCCCCTTTCTTGAAATTTTTCACTCAGTTGAATCTTTTATTCAATATTTGCTAATTTCATCAAATACTTCAAATTTTGGGTTTGCAACACTTAATTTGGATTATCGATTTGGCTCCAAAGATCATCCCAATTCTTTACCACATATATATATGTAAGAACCCCAAATACCCACGTCATGGGAATGAAAACAAGGGGCATTTTGAATGCAATGATATTCTTTTGTCTTAGGAAGGAAAGGCACGAGACGGCGACGGGACTTGTGCATGACTTCCATGCATGCACACACTTTTTGCAAAACTATATTATAAACGAGATGTGGCCCCCAATGGAATGCCAAAGAAAACGTAAGTGGTGACATCTTGTGTGCCTTGCTATTCGCAAAGACCCAACATCATCCACGCCCTAAAATACTAAAAAAGGCATGTGATTTGGTATCATTAGGGCAAGCACAAGTCGGGAGTAGTGACCATTGATTTATTAATGGAGAAACGTGGATATCTAGGTTTCTCAATTTACCTTTCCATTTCGGTCTCGCTTCGTCGGTCTGTAGCCTAAATTGTTGAAGCAGTGCCCTCTTTTTATTGCAATGAGATATCATCAAGGCATTGAAGAGAAGGTATGTTGTACTATGATATGTATCACCACTATGTTGAGTTTTTAGCTCGATAGAGACTTTCATGGGACCATGAATCCGACTGTAATCCTAATTTTGGACAAACAAGATTTCACCATCTTATTAGGGTTTGATTATTATTTTATTTTATTTTTTTAATGATTTTCAATTAAAATTGGCCAAATAGACTAAAGTGATAAAATGTGAAAACGCTTAAAACCAAATTAGCATAATCAAAAAATTCAAAATTGAATTAATAAAAATATTATAAGTTTCAAAAATTTTTAACAAATTTCTATCGTGTGAACACAAGCATATTGGGTTGAATCAAGTATATTCACCTCTTTTCACATCATTGACATGGGGAGCATGATAATTAATCAAACATCTTTTCCCCTTTTTCTAGTCAATGATTTGAAGGATTGATAGAGAAAGAAGAATATGACTCTCCAAATGGAGACGTCCATGTCCACTTTTGCATGGGTTTGGATCATTCTTGCCGACGATTGTGGCCAGAACTATTGACCACCATGAAATTATTGTTAGATGGAAACAAGGCACATATGGACACATGCCTCACGCTTATACCATCATTTTCATGCACACCATGCAATCTCCTTTTTATTTATTGAATGTTTCTTTGACATTATCGAAAAAATTCGGCAATAAATTGCTAGCACTATTGAGATAATGTAAACTCGGAAATTCATGTAATAGCTTTAGCCATTCATATTGTTCCAAAGTATGAATATAATGGCACTTGATAAATTTTGCTTTTCAAAGTTCCCACGCAGCATTTAAATATGAGACAACAAATTTATATATTTAAAAAAAAAATTAAAATAATTAGCAGTAATTCTAGAAAATAATATGAATTATTCAATTTATCCTAAACTTGTTATGGGGATGTCAATTTAGTCCTAAATTTCCAATTTCGCCAATTGAGTTTTAAATCTTTGCGCGAAATTTCAATATAATCATTCTAACCAATTTTTATTTGGAAATCATTAATGTGGATGTGTGCTACATAGACGGCCGGCAATGATTAAACAGTTACATGAGCAATTTCCGATGATAATTGACTTAAAAATTTTATCGAAATTTCGCGTGAATGTTTAAAATTAAATTAGCAGAATTGAAAATTTTGGCACTGAATTGACATCCATATAATATTTTTAAAATTAATAAGGTAATTTTCTCAAAAATGTGCATGATATCATGATAAGAAATCCTGATTTTCCAGATTTTTTTAAAAAATTTGGGCTGCTTTTTTATGTACGAAATTGAGTACAGATTTATTTGAAATTACTCTTTCATAAGAAGTTGAAAAAGCAAAAAAAAAAAAAAAAAAAAAAAAAACTGGTGTTTCGATAATATCTAATATTCTGTTTTTTGTTGTCGCGCAAAAGGAGAATCAAATCTCGAACTCTCTTCTGCCTCCATGACCTTGCATGTTATCTTATAACTCTCTCACATGGTGCTGACTGTGCCTTGCATATGCTTTTACAATATCTTTTATCATATTATATATAATTTAATAATAATAATATTATTATTATTATTAGCCTATGGTTTCTTGCGAAACACTTGATTCCTCCATGTTAGATCTTGGTCAACGCTAAAGCTCACGTCTGATGACATATGAACAGTCTTCAATACCAAGTCATCGAACCGAGAAGCTTTTGACCATGGAATTTAGCAGTCAACGGTTTATAGAAAGAACTAGGGTTTTCACCATTAACAAATGGTTAACGCAAGAGGTAAAGATGTTGGAATATGTAACATTCAATCACGCTTTCATTTATTAATATAAATTTTTAGAATTTTTTTACTGCTCTTTGCTAAATATTTTAGCGATCGGTCTTATGCTAAAATTTATCTATACATTAGGGAGAGTATTAAAATATTTAAATATGCAACTTTACATTTATCTAACAGTTTAGACTTCTAGAACAGTTAGTAATGGTCTCATAAATTTTTTACAATATAAGCTTATTTAATAGATCAATTTATTATATAAGTATCAAATACTTATCGAATACTTAAATGGGACTTCCTATCCTGTAATATGCATGTAGCTAGAGTCTACCACATTATTTTGTAATCAACTCTGTAAATCAGTCTTTACAGTTGAAGGGTGTGTTCGCTTATTTTAAGCAAAAAAATTTCTTTCAATTTTTCATGCCAAAATTTAAAGATACTAAAATTAAAATTTAAGAAGTCATAAGAATTATTTGAATCGCGCAATTTGGAAAATATTATTATTATTATTATTATTATTATTATTATTATTATTATTGGAAATAGACCATTTTGGTCAATCTTATGCCAACTTTGATCCACACAATAGCCACATGCACTTGCTTCTTATTTGGCATCCACTCCCAACTTTGTTAAATAATTCCTTCTCCCGACATTAAAGTGAAATCTCTCCCAAATAGGTACAAATTAGATCCCCCCAAGTCCCAAGGAAGCAATGTGTCGATTAATTTTTGGCCTAATGTCCCTAGGCCGAAATGGACACCACATAACATGCCACTATCTACGTGACATGAGCTATAAATGCTTGTACTTTTTTCTCGTCCAATAGGGTTAGGCGACGGTAATTACGGGGAATTGAATGGGGAGTGATCATTGCAACTTTCCCATCCGTTAATCTGAGATAAAGAAAGAGAAATTATCATTATTTTTTTTCAAAAAAAATTTCTACCCATTATTGAAATGATACCCAAAAAGATTTACAAGAAAACCCAAAAGTCATCGTAACAAAGTAAGCTCGTAGGACTTTAATGTAAATCAAAAACCATAAATCAAGATATACTATCAGAACATTATTGGTAGAGATAATTGCATGACTAGATCTATGACCGCATCCAAACGAAAGAATCGACAGCTAATCATCAAATCATATATTATCATTAGTGATGAGCACATGACGGAATCTCCTTCTATAGTTATGTTTGTTCATTATGCTTGTGCTGAACACATCTTTATTCTCCCATACTAATTAACAAGAAAAAAATTATCTAATCAATTTTAAATATATTGTATAAATGTCAATTCAATCATAAATTTTTCAATTTTGTCTAGAAATTTCGATATAATCATTCAAATCAATTTTCGCCGAAAACATCATCATGTCAATAATTGATATTGAAAATTAACTGAAATTATTACATTAAAATTTCACATAAATAGATTGAAAAGTTAGGATAAATCAAGACCTGAACAATAGATTTAGAACTAAAAGAAATCATCCATGGAATCTCTTGTAATGCTCACCCGGCTTCAGTACAAAACATCACATGGAAGATTAGAGCGGCGGTCGCTTTTGTTCTTGTTTTGTATTGAAAGGGAGATGGTCGTTTCTCTTGATTATAATTTGACGGTGGCCATGTGCCATGTGTTGAGATTCATTGATCAAAGCGACTGTTAAGTAGAAGTCCTTTCTTTTCTTCTTTCTCCCTCGTGTTGGCACATGATGATGGGGGTTAGGACGGTCATAATCGGGAAACAAAGATGGACAACTACTTGCCCGACTCCAACGTACCACGAATTTATGAAGAAAGAGACCTCGACTTCGTGCGACACGACCTTTAACTCGAAACCACTAAGAATCGACATGTTTTCATCCATTATCAACTAAAACTATAATTGTAATATAACATGAGTTGATATGGAAAAAAAAATTACCTAATCAGTTCTCAATGTAATGGTTGTCACGTCAGCGATTATCAATAAAAATTCATCGAAAGGGTTACATTAGAATTTAATGCAAAGATTTAAAACTTCAAAATTGAAAAGTTTAACATTAAATTAGCATCCTTATAAGAGCAGGTTGCACAATTTTTCTAGTTGATTTGAATAACCAATATGAATATAGCAACATGATACAAATTGTTGCTACTGAATCAGAGGCTTTTTTTAATTATTAAACGAGCATGTCTTGAGGACACTAGATGAGTTCATTAGAAAATATTATGAACCTCAATATGCAAACTGAGAAGATTGCAATTGCATATTCTAAGAAATCTATTTAGTTTAAATATGAGTCTTAATCTAGTGTCTCGATAAATTTAAACTATTCCTACATTAATGCAACTGCATATTCTAAGAAATCCTTTTAGTTTAAATATGAGTAGTTTCTCAATAAATTTAAACCGTTCCTACATTAATACAAATTATGCCACTATCTTCTTTTCATATATCGATGGTTTATAAGGGTCTTAAAGTCACTATTTACCATTAGGGAAAAAGTTAATAAAAATTCTAAATTATGCTTATTATGACATTTATTTTGAATTTTTTTTAAATTAAAAATCTCAAATTATGCCAACTGTAACACATTTATCCTTAACCTTTTCTTGTAGAATAAAAAATCTCAAACTCCTATCCATGTAACACATTTATTCTCTATGAAGGTTCCATCGGGTGATATTTTACCCAAAACGATGTTATATTTATTTAACTTAAGTCACATGAGTATCATGTCAATAATGTTTGCCTTTTTTTTTATCTATATAAGTAGATTTTAACGGTGTTTATTAATAGAATTTGACAAATGGTAAATATATCATACAGATACAAACTTGAGAGTTTTGATGGCCCAACAAAAATTTACTGTAAATATATCACCGTGATTATAATTTAGGATTTTTAGTGGTTTTTCCATTATTATTATTATTATTATTATTAGACTTTGTTTAAATAAAATAAGGCGAAAGTGTACTCATTGCCGGCTCAACCATCTAGTTGTAAGTACGATCCTATGTCATAAACTAATTTTGCTTGTTAGGATAATCCCCACTATGTCCCCTTTGACATTATTACATCTCTCTCTCACGATCTCTCGAATGAATAAATATAAAAGAAAGTACGAGATTGTGTGGCATAATATTAAATAATGACTCTGTTTATAGAAGTTAGGTATTGCCTATTAGAACAGCGGTCCAATGCATTGATTGGCCGGATGAGAGATGAAGAGCCAAGGATTGGAGTAAATAGTTTCAACAAAGAATTAGGTAGAGTAGTTTAAAATTCATTTTAATCCGTCATTCGGATCGACTGATTTTAATATGGATCGTGCTAGAGAGCACTCATTACGTAGCTATTTAACAATACTAAGCAGTTTTTAATGTATTGATTACACTTCAGTATTTTGAAAATTGAATTGTTCCAAAATTAAGTATACTTAATAAGTATCGAGAGCATTCATTAACATGATCCTTTTTACCAACCAAAAAAAAAATGTGTGACCTGTTTAACATATTCAATTAATTACACTCCAAAAAAAATAACGAATAATAAGACAAAAATAAAATGATTCTTATCTAAGGGTGTGATTATTTCAATGAAAGTATTTTTTCTGAAAGTGTTTTCCAGGCTTTCCACTGTTTGTTTCTCCAAAAATAATTTGGTTAATGGAAAATACTTTCTGATCAACAAAAATATTATGTTTTATTTTAGAAAAATGAATTCATGTACGTGGGAAGGGGACAACACTTTCCCTCTTTATTAGGTCTTTAGGTCATTCCTTTTTTTTATGAAAAATGATTTTCTAAATAACATTTTCCATCACATATCACCAAACACAGGGAAAACACAGCAGCCTCAATCACTGATTTTCTCCCTCCCAGACGCCTCGATCCGTGTTTGGTACATTTAATTCTTTGATCCTACTTAATAAAAATATATATAGACGTATAATAAGAACCATAATTTCACCCAATTCATTGCAATCGATTTCATCTATCATGTCATCAGTATAATTGACTGAATTTATACAAATAAATGTTCTCCTAAGTTACATAGAATATGAATCAATCTAGAGAAATGAAAGCTTCCATTGGCTTAGATAAATGAAACCCACTTTGGTATCTCCTCTTCGTTTATAAATCATTGTACACCACATCTCCATATGGCGTAGAAAAGCAGAATCTATTATCCCTTGTAGTTTTCGAAAAGCGACAATTAAGGCCCTACTTGAATAGTGAATCCGACAGAAAAAAATTTAAATTAGGATCTATCATTAAACCTTTTTTTTGTTTAATGTTGGGATGTCGTGGACCTATCTTTTACGACTTTAAGATGCACATAATTTAGCCTATATGGACAATCAGCGACCTCAATTCCCTCCGATTGCGACAAACCTATAGTTGCTAAACTAATGAAGGGGGTCCACACTACGATTGATTAGTGCCTAATGAAAAAAGGGGCATGAATAATTTTCGCGTCGATCGCCTTTTTGAGAGTGGGGTCAAACCCAAGTTCCAATGAATTGAAGTGGTAACACAAGTTATTATAAAATGAACCGTCACTAAAGTTGTGAAAAAAGCAAAGGAATCATAGACTATGCTATCCTATCCACTTTGAAGTACATTTATCAGACCGGTTCCTCGAATAAGGCGAGATAACCTAGCTTTATCCATGGAAGAATTTCCAAACGTCCCCGCCGTGTTCGCGTCGGTGTCTAATTCATGTCAAGTACGACCATCTAGGAAAATCCACAAGTAGTGACGCGACACTGTCCATTACTTTTTGCACAACACTCGAACATTGGCATTGAGCTTTGTTTGGGTTCGATTGGATGTGTTTTTCGCTGATTTAAATTGTATGACTGGGTTAAATTGATACAAACACGTCGAGTTTCTAGCTTGATTCGAGAAAATGGGTTTGATGCGAAATATGAATTCACAAGAACCCTAAATTTCTAGTAGTCTTTTGCTTGTTGAACAAAGAACGATTTGATCTTTTAGTACCAGCCAATGGAAATCCAGTTTTTACAAACCTTCTGTCACCTGGCTTTGACATATTTGGAGTCTCAATGTGTAAATCATACAACAGTTTTATTTATTTATTTTATATATAATCTAAGAGCACGAACGTAGAGACCTGACTATCTGGAGATCTATGAAACATCTGAAAAATCTCATGAATCGATTAAGTTTATGTCTCGACCTGTTCGGGTAACCTTGATGACACAGCAAATTGCACCTAGTTGGGGAAATTTGAAATGATAAACTTCAATTTCTATGTTGGGATCCCTTAATATTCTAGTTGACTACACCGATCCAATATTTCTTTCTTAAGTTGGACGCAAATAAACCAATATAAAGTTGGACGGCAACTTTCAATATCAAGCATAAGTCAAGGAACTATGGATTCTATCAATATCAATCTTCAGTACACAACCAGCTGTATAATTTCTTTTTATACACAAGTAACCTCAACTATCAAATTAATATCGATAACCATATTTATAAGAATCAATTCATTATCTAAATTTATGGTCACGAAGGTTGTTTTAGTACAAAGGATAGACTACACTGCTTGGACAAGTAAATACTAAATTCTCTTCCTGTTTTCTCTTCATATTAGCCATATATATGTGGAATTATATAGGTCGGTTTTTAAGAAGCGTGTGGAATTACTTTCCTGCCCTTAGGATACAACTTAGCCTCTCAAATTCTTTAAGCATAAACATATGAAAATTGAAAAATCTCTTCCAATCGAAGGAATATGTTTACACAGGAACAACAAAGCAATGTATCTTTGTGAATAGATGCAATCATTGGATTGGATTTGATTGGATTGGATAGTTAACTTTTGCCGAACATGTTTGTCTAAACAATTCAAGCCTAAAACAACCCGAGTGACTAGTAAAAAATGAACATAATCAGTGTTTTCAAATGACACTTACTTAGGTGTTTTCGTATGTAAACTAAATAATTTCCATCTATTTTTTTCTATATGGGACTTTTTTTTGCCATTCCCACTTTTCTTTATCCAATTTCGGAAATTAATGAACCTTTTTCTAATCAATTGCGCTCCGTGCATGCACTGCAACCAATCCACTCCGGATAAAATGCACGAGAGAGAGGAGAAAAAGGTTTCGTAACGAGGAAAGAAGAACAATGTTAAAGTAATCGAAGCAAAAAAATGCAAATTCAAACACACTCCAAAGATTTATTAAATAACGTGGCAAACTGTAAATGGTTATTTAAATGAGTAGGCCAATTTAAGCACCCAATAAAAATCTAAGGGAAAATTACCTAATTAATTCCAAACTTGTTGTACGGATATTAATCAAGTTCTAAAATTTTCAATTCTATCAAATTTGCCCAAAACCTTTACTAGAATTCTTAGGAATTCAAGTCATCGCTGGCACAACTATGTTAGTGATTTCCAAAGAAAAAATTGGTTGGAATGACTATTAGAATTTCGTGTAAAGGTTTGGAATTAAATTGGCAAAATTTGAAACTTTAGGACCAAACCGATATCCATATAATAGGTCTAGAAAGATTGAACAATTTCCTCAAAATCCGCCATATCATTTATAAAGCCATTTAGTACTAGACTCTTTTTCCTCACTTTAATGTTGCATGCATGGATCTCATGATTCTAGGGGTTGAACGTGCATGCATCGAGAAAAAGCAAAAAGGCGTGCGAGCTAAAAAAAAGGTTTGCGGGACGAAATGCTGGGGAAAAAGCAATTGACTTTTGGAAACATTTGATCTCCAAAAAAGCCACTTTTCCAGTTTCATTTTCAATTAGGGGAAGAGCCTTCCCTAATTTTTTTTAAATTAATCGCGTAATGCTGGTTTTAAATCGTCTATCTCGTTTTAATTCTGCTTTTCCCCATCTACTTTTAATTTCATCATTTGTGGACTAAATACAAAGCAAATTGCATAGTTAATAGAATTGACAATAATGATGGTGATTATAATTATCACCTTACATTTTAATTTTGGTGAGGGGTTTCAAAACGTTTGGAGTGCAAATGCAAATTATAGGGTTTCGAATCAATTAATGGGAAACTTGCCTCTAGCAAATTGTGCGCAATCCATTGTCGTATTAACATAATCAACAATTTTAAAAATTAACATAATCAACAGATATATGTATCCTAGCAACATCATCATTTAATAAATCGAAATATGTTGTTAACTTAAATCTCAAATCGTGATTAGGCATATTTGTAGACTTTGATATCATGCTGGAGGCCTTCATTGCCAATTCCTTCTTGCGGCCTCGAAATGTAGTCGAACGACTTTGGGCCGCCCATTTCGGTTGGGCTTTTTGCTTTGCCTAACCTTGATGCCTTGAAAATATAATTTCAAATCTTTTCAACCATGGTCGGCCCAAAAATTGAGAAAAAAGAAAAATTGAACCATGCCTGGTGGTGCTTGTGAATAACTAGTCTCAATTTTTTTGTCCATATTTTTTGGCGCAAGGATAGTAGTGGAACATATTAAAAGTAGGGGAAATTATCAAAAAAGTTATAAACCTTTTGCAATTGTACAAATTCAATCTTAAATTTATTTTTTTAACCAATTAAGTCCTAAACTTTTTGCAACTATACCAATTTAATCTATCTGGCCAAATTTGACTAGACGGCACTAACGAAATTTTTTTAATAGTATTTTTATTTTTTCGAATTATTTTATTAATTTTTTATCTTTTCTTTTTTTCCTTTTTTTTCTTTTTTTTTTTCTCCTCCCTTCTCCCTCCTCCTCCCTCCTTCTTCCTTTGGCTTTAGTGACCAGCCAAAGGGGAGGGCTGGCCGGTCGCTAAAAAAACAAAGAAAGATAAAAAAAATTGATAAAATTTTTTTCAAAATAAAATATTATTAAAAAAATTTCCGTTAGTGCTAGCCGGCCAAATTTGACTGTATGGATCAAATTAGTACAATTAAAAATGATTAGGACTCAATTGGACAAAAAAATAAGTTTAACATTGAATTGGCATAATTATGATAGATTTAAGAGTTTTTTGATAATTTTCCCATTAACACTGAGATGAATGATACTTAGGACTTGATATGCTTGGATTTTAACCACAATTGATGTCGTTAGAACTAGCAACTGCAGATCCAATGTGGCCTTAATGATTTGGCCGTGTTCTCATGGGCAGCAGTGTGGTTGATCACCTTTTGTCGTGGTGGCTGACCACGGTAGGAAAAGTGAACAGTGTTTACTTGACTGAAAAATAATCAAAATATAATATATATAATTGAATTCCAATTAAAACAGTGAAGAATGTCTAAAGCGATGAAGATGAAAGGGTTCGTCTCGATGCCTAGTCTAATAATTAACCCCTATACAACAAAAAATGAAATATGTGCATTATAAATCTTAAAATTTGTCACGAAAGTGTAATTCAGTTCTAAAACTTATAATAATACAATTAATTTTTAAAACTTATTAAATTGATACAATTAAGTCATTCTATTAACTTTGTTTAACTTGGTTGACAAAAAATGTTGATGTTTTTTCTTAAATATTTTCTCTTTTCTATGTGATGATGATGTGACTAAAATGACGTTGTTTTGCTTCAAATCTAATTTTTTATACAAATTTTACTCAAATTAAATAAAAAATAAAGTATATATTTTTTAAAGGAGAGTTGGTAGAGGGTGAAGGTCATGGGCTTTGTAGCCATCACTACCTAAGTGAGGGCTTGCAAGTCCTTGCCAACCATTTCCCCACCATCGGCGACCCTTTTTGGCGATGATGGGGTAGTAGTGGTGGGAGCATTGTAGCCCTTGCTGCTTGTTTCCATTTCTTTCTTTTAAAAAAATTGTATAAAAAATCAAATTTGTACTTAAATGGCATCATTTTAGCCTTTTGTTTCATGTTCTAGTCATATCATCATCACGTATGAGAGAGAAAATATTATAAAGAGTCACGTCAGCATTTTTTGTTAATCAAGTTGGAAGTTAATGGAAGGACTTGAATGCACAAATTTGACAATCTTAGGTCTTGATTGCATTTTTTGTAAGTTTTAGGGCTCAATTATACTTTTGTAACAAATTTTAGGGGTTCTAATATACTTATCTCAAATTTATTTGAGGGGAGGAATTTTTTTCCTTGCCTTTTTTGTTTGGTTGGCCTAAAAATTGACCTAATGAGCAAAAAAATTTATCTTGCCCATTTGAAAATCAAATGCAAGAAAAGTTATTGTTTGTAGCGAGGTGGGATTTTGAACTTCCGACCTTTTGCGAAAGAATGAGAGCTCGATCCAACAGCGCTACCCAAGTGGGTGGTGAGAAAAGTTATTGTTTGTTGCTTCACAAAAAAAAAAAAAAGTAGCCTTGTTAGTCCATTCATTTTTGCACGGCGAGTTGGCGATTTGCTCTTTAAGGGAAACCTTTCACAGCCATAATTCGTGAAACAAAAACAGTTGAGATCTAGAGATAGAGATGTCCCAAGAGGGGTACCGAAAATATGTGCACAAACAAATTTCAAGTTTGAGAATTTGACAAGAAAGTTGGTGTCGAATTTATTAACATCAGAAAAAATGAGTACCATCTCTAGATTTGATACTTGATATAATGTTACGGCTATTGATTTTCGAATTAAATAGTTAAGGAACTCAATTCTTGAAATTTTCCGGGGTGTTGAAGCTTTGATCGGGTCAAAATTCAGAAAACACGGACGAAACAATAGGGCTTGCGCATTTATATCTAGAAAGCTTCACGATACGAATATTTTCTTCAAATGAATTTTCGTAACAAAGCATTTAAATATTACTCCACAGCAACGAGATGTATTTTTCTTGTGCCTATGAAAATACCCACTTCGACAAAGACAATTATTCATCATATAAATTAATCAATCAATATGGAGAACTTTGAACTTAAAAATAACCAGTCCAATAGCTCGACCAGTGGCCAAACAATTTTTTTTTCTTTACCTAACGGCGATTAACAAACACATGACTTAAATTATTACAACGTGCGACACAGTGACTATCATAACGACCATGTTTGGGATGGTTGGTTAGGGACGATGATTGGTGGCAGTTGACTTGGTCGCCTCGTCCCAATCACCTAAAGTAGTTGTTACAATCAATGAAGCACATTGTGCACACGACTTGACTTGTTAACTTGCTTACAAACAACCTTGCGAATCAACTTAGCATCGGGAAATTGCGAGCTCAAATCGATTGGTGCATAACCCGCCGTAGGGGATGGTTCGGGTTGGAGTGGACTTGTGGTGACTTATCATAAAAATACTATTCAACAAGCGGCCTTATCCACCATTGATTTGATGGTTAACGAGAGATTGACAATCAAAATCCTCAAATCAAGAAGTGGATTAATCAACTTTGCTTAGTGTCTTCTTTGTACAGGCATCACGCATCATGATTCTCTTTTGACAATTTACCGACACGAATGATGTAAAATCGATCAATCACATTAGACTATACCGTATTAGGATAACCAATTACATATCGCCAACAAAACCAAATTTTGGAAAAGACTTTGCCCACGGCATTTGAAAACGAGTGATTCCAACATACACGAGACCTTATCCACCATTGATTTGATGGTTACCGAGAGATTCAACAATCAAAATCCCTATATCAAAAGTGAATTAATTAAATTCGCGTAATGTCTTCTTCTTACATGCATGTAATTTTTCTTTCAGAAGCTTATCGACCCGAGCACATAAAATCGATCCCGGGATTTCGAATTATTCCTTGTACTAAACTCTTGCTTAGCCCAATTAGTCAACAAATAAATCCAAATGAGTCGCATATATTTCTAGGGTTTCATGAGCTTGACTGTACATCGAAAGGCCTATCTCCCGCGTTATCTCCCATGTGATGCGTAGCAGCAAAGAAGGGCTAAACTCCATCTCATTGACAACTTCCAAACCATTCGCAAGATTGTAAATTAAAAAAGTTTATGTCTTTTGTATCGATGTGAATGGATGCTTTCGCATTCGCTTCCCGCACGCAAAGAACACCTTGCGCGGCCTTTTTCCTTACTTTCTCAGTGACCTCCAATTGGTTCAGCTCCCGTCATCCGAACCATTGCACGAGTCGAGTCAAACGATTCCGCGTCTATGAATTGAAAGGTTCGAATGGTCGATCCAAGACGGTGAAATTGAGATATTTATGTGTGGACTTTCGCAATATGATAGTCCGAGCTTATTGTCGCATGCAAATCGATGTCATTTTAGAAGAAAAATAAGGAAATTCATAACGTTTGCATGATTAGTTTGATGTCGTGTTTGAGGTTTTTTTTTCTTGTATGAAGTGTATTACATCTATTGAACATCATTAAGATCAAATGCTCTTAGACCCTAGCTAATAAACATCCTTTGATCGAGATATGAAGCTAGTTTGATGAGAATTATCTTGTTCTCAATCCTCAAATTAAACGGAAATATCATATGAGATGAAATTTTCTTTGGCAACCGGATAACTTTCTATCCAAGGCAAATTGAAACGTAGCTTGATAAATCAAATTCGATAAGATTTTTCGAATTTCGAAACCCAAATCTTCTTTTCGGCCAAACATCATGACCCCACTTTTTTCTTTTGGGTTTCGATCGACTATACTTTTTTGAGGATCGAAATCCACCGAGTGTCCGAACAAATCAAGGCATCTTCTCTCGGCGAGCCTGACCTGTAAGAATTCCCAAGAAAGAACATTCCCACACTCTTGCTCTGCCAATTAAGGCAAGAATCATCCGCCGATCCCGCGACGAGAATAAAGAAAGAGCACGGATCGTTTCCGTTCCCATCCATCCATCCATTCATTCACTCCCCCACTTGACCGCACGGCACGCCATCCTCTGCAGCCTTCGGCGATACGTGAGAAAAGTTCAAACTTCATGTGATCCTGAAGTTAACCCCCTTTCCCCTCCCCTCTGGCGATACGTGGAAAGGTCGCTCAGCTCACTCCCGTAGCGTAACTCGAATGGCTTCCCAAAGGTTCCCCTGCTCCTGGAGAATCCACGCGTTCGGAAAGGTTCGGCGACGGGTTGACGTCGAGCAGCAGCCGCAGCAGAACGTGGGGTCGAGCGATTGCTTGCCCGCCCCTATTCTTTTGCCTGCTGTATGTAGCTGTGCTGGTCGTTCCCGTTTACTTTCGAGATTTTAAAAAGACGTGGAGCTTGGCCTTTGCGTATAGTTTATGTCCAAATTGGCGAGGAGTTGAAATCCAAACTCCTCGTAGCTGGCTGGACGTATACCTAACCCTAGCTTGCGGAGAAAGATCAGTATTCAGTACAGCGAAGCGAAGCGGTTTATGACGTCATGATTCCGCGATTTGTTCGTTCGAAAGAATCAAAGAATTTGACAGCTGATTATTGATAATATGAGCAGCCAAAGAGCGGCTGCAAGAATATGGCAAATGACAATCATCGTGTTTCTTTTTGATGTACAGACCGATCGGATCAAACCCTAGCTAAAGACAAAAGAAGCCTAATGAACGAATGATCCTTCGAAGAGGACGAAAGGAAATGATGGGTAATCTTTGTAATTCATCGTTAGTGTCTGAGATCATCTTTGGGAAGACCCCGCGTCGTCTTGATCCGCGAACAACCTCGGCCTCTTCGCCGGAAGGGGGCTCTCCACCTCTTGCTCGCCGGAGAGTTGACTTCTGGGGTCCCGGTTGGTGCTCTCGTCGACGACGCCGGCCCAGAATTCCGGCAAGGCCGGCAAGTTCAGGTCGATCGGTTCCCGGTGGCTGACGGTCGCGTGGCTAGAGCCGCCGGCTTCTGAGGAGGAGACGGCGGTGGCGGTGGCGGCGGTGGCGGCAGCGGCAGCGGTGCCGCCGCTACTGCTTCCGCCGTCGTAGTGGCACCGCTTGTGGCCGCCCAAGGCCTGGCCGGTGGGGAAGGCCTTGTGGCAGATGGAGCACTCGTGGAGCTTACCGCTGCCGGGGACGGCGGCGGAGGAGGAGGAGGTGGGGTTATCGGCGGAGGGGGCGGCGGAGGTGGCTTCGGACGAGGACTTGCGGTGGCTGGCCTTGTGGCCGCCGAGGGCCTGGTAGGAAGGGAAGGCCTTGTCGCAGACGGAGCACTTGTACGAGAGCTTCGGAGCCTCCGGCGGCTGGCCGCCGCCGCGGGCGAGCATGATGAGGCAGAGGGCGAGGTACTCCTCCTCGGACGGCGGGTCCTGAGGGTCGACGCGGGGCCGCTTCGAGCGCTTCCGCTTGGCCCACGGGTGGCCGTCCGGGTCGTCGTGGCCGAAGGCGGCGGCAGCGGCGGCGGTGGGCGAGTTGAGGGCTTCGAGCGCCATGTCCGGTGGCTGAAAGGCTACTGGCTCTAGAGAGAGAAAGAAGAGAGAGAGAAAGAGAGGGGTGGAAGCTGTAGGAGCATGGATTTGGGTATTATATAGGAGGGAAGGAGGTGAAGTCGGTCAACTGAAATTTTTAGAGAGAGAAAAGAGAGAGAGAGGAGAGAGAGAGAGGTGGGAAGGAAGAGGAGGACTCACCTTGCTTGAGTGACTTTGTCAAGTCAATTCACAATGGCACGCCTGCTTCCCTCTTCCCCTTTTCCTCTTCCCATTTTTCTTTTTTCTTTTTTTTCATTTCTTCATTTTTTTTCTTATTTTTTCCCCCTTTTACAAAGAGCAGAATTACAAATTAAATTAAATCGAATCATTGAAGAATTCACTGAATTGGATCCATGCTTATGGTCTCGTGACCTTCGGATCGAAAGACAAATTTATCACGTCACTCCTAACACGATTACTATAGAATCTTTCGTTTTTTTATGCACGAAGAAGCGTACCAGGAAAAGAACATCCAGGATAACCAACACTCAAAGGAACACAAGCACAAATAAAACATTTTATTTCTTATTTATTTACTTTAGGTGATAAGACCAAGTATAGTAGGAAATTTCCAAAAGAGTACTGTGATTTACACCAAAAGTATCACCCATTGTACTATTCCGACCCAGTAAGCAGAAGTTCCACTAGTCTATACTACACACACCAATCATTGCACGTGCAAGGAAATTCCCAAAATAATATATGATATGAGAAATCATTTCGAAATCAATTTGTTTGAGAACCTTTTTGATATCATTCAATGTGAATCCAACCGTTCCTCCCGAATCAATCTTGATAATTACAGCAAATACCGTCTATATCCGGTAAAAGGGAAAATTAGAAGTTTTTTTTTCTCAATGCATTGAGCTATATAAGTAGTAGTAGTGAAGAAGGGGAAAATATGTGATTTTCTTTTTTTTTTTTAGAGAAAGGACAGGAAAAAAAGTAGATTTTCAAGAGCCAACAGATTTGTGTCCTCTATGTGCCGTCCATAAAAGTCATTCCAACCCTTGGGATCACCTCCACTATAGTTTTTTTTTTTTGGGTTCAAGTTGTACTATAGTACTAATGACAATAATTTTATGTGTCACAATAATCTCAAGACGATTTCTCTGGGTTCGGACGTTCTTCATCTGTAGACTTTCCCATAAAAAAAATCCCTCCCCCCCCCAAAAAAAAAGGAATTTAAAATAATAGATGAACGGTCAAGATCCATCCCTCACCTTAGTCATTGGATCTCTCTCGAGTAATAAGTCATATCTTAGAGGGTAAATAAATCATAATTAACAACTAAGTCTCCTACAGCTTAAAATATATAAATATAAATATAAATTGTGATTTTCAAATTCCTCAAACGCATCGATTTTTCCCATTCTGAATTTCGTGGATAAGAGGCTCACTTCAGTCAAAAAAATATATAGTATGTCACATCATCTCGATCAAACCGCTATCAACATGTAATAATCAACGAAATATCTCAATATTCCATCGCTTACATTGAGTGGAAAAGGTCACATCACAAGAATTTCAAAAATGGGGACTCTTTGATACTCTAGGAACGCTAATTTGTCCTCAGTCTGTTAAAGCTATGACAATGTTAAATTGTGTGATCCAAAAATTTTAAACTAATAGATTAAGAAAAATCAAATATTTATAGAGAATATATATAAAGCATAAGCAGTCAATGTGAGCTACTTTAACAATCCTTCTCGCATGCTAGCCGAATTAAAGACAACGTGTGGAATATAATGGATATGAGGCCACATATGTGAAATAAACTAAGGAAATTCTGATCTCGATGCCACGTTAAAATGTCAAATTTGAAAGTTTAAATTAATAGATGGAAAAAAAACAACATATATATAAAGAATATATAAATTTCGTGAAAAAAACAATTCGTGATATCTTGACAAGTAGTGTTCTATCCAAAGGTAAAAAGGCCAAAAGGAGAGAATAGTATATCCATTACCATGCTAGTGAATTTGAGTAATCAAAATGGTGAATAAGTCTACTTTTAGGATGTCCTTGGTGAAAAAGACAATTGTGGATGCTATTTTTTGTCCTCTCTAGGCATGAAAATTGTTGTTACTTAGATTCTCATTCATGTCTCGACTCTTGAAGGAAGCAACGCATGACCAAATGGTAAAATGTAATTTCCCAATTTCTGTCCCGACATTGAGATTTGAGTGCATTAGTAGTTTATAGATCAAGCGAGTCTCGAGTCGTACAAGTATCGTTCAACAATCTAATGCACTTAGATGGATATATTTGGTTTGCATTGGACTCTGTACTTCCAATAATACTCCCCATTATATAACATGTAGCACGAATAATTTTGTAATCAGAATTCTGAATTTTATTTAATGTATTTACCTAAAGTTCTCCTTGGCATTTGAAAATGGGCAAACTTTATTAAGTTCAGTCTAAGTTAGAAGTGAAAAGACCTTTTGGTAATAATTTTGGCTTTGCCTTTTGGTATTCTTTTTTAAATGTAATGTTTTGGAGATGCTATTTCTTGAGATTATAATTTTTCTCTCCCATTTCCTAGGTACAATGCCAAATGTCCAAAACAAAATGTGTTTATTCACAGTTGAAAAAGCATAGTTTCACCACTTTTATGGGCTTATCTTGTGCATAAAATTCGAAGTTAATAATCAATAATCTAAGATAAATAAGCTTCTTTTGGAAAAAAAAATCGTGGGTAATGTTAAAAAAGTAGAATTCAGATGATTTTCATGAAACCCTTATAATTTATCAAACAGTATTTCGAAATTAACATCACGAATCATGTAACTAATATCTGATTTTAAGCCAAAACAATAAGAAAAAAGAAAAAGAAGAAATCTCTAATTTGATGACGTGGGTCAACTTTGTGGGGCCCTTTCTGGCGTAGGGCATATGCCCGTGGTGGGGTCTTGAATCTGGAGGGACAGCTCAGCTAATCTGAAAGGTGAGAAGCCACTCTTAATGATTGGCCACGTGTTCGTCAGTTAATCCTCGTTTATCTTTTTTTTTTTTTTTAAAATTTATTCATTTACTTTTTTTTATCGTAGTATTTTAGAGAGAGAGAGGTTGTATTTACAAATTAATTATTTGCACCGGCTGCTTAGCATTTTTAATTGATGAAAGAAAGGGTAAAACTTGTTTTTAATTAGGCTTGTCAATCAGATAAAAACAGAAAAGTCAAGAAAAGGAATTTTTTACAGGGAAAAGAAGAAGAAGAAGAAGAAATTGCCTGCTACCCTACCTTTTCCTTTCAGTGACACAAGAAGATAATCCGGGCCATCCTTACCTAATCAATTTCAACACTAAATTGATTAATTGTTGAAATAAATGAGAGAGATATATCATACCACGTATGCGAAAATAGGAGAAGTAGACCGGTGATGATGAGATTTTCTTTCGTAAGGTGAATTATTTGAATTTTTATATCCCTGGTCTCGATAAGTGCATGCCAAACTCCTATCTCATGTGCATTTGATACGGCGCCATTCACGGCGCATTAGCGCAACTCGCAAGATTACTTCTAAATGGGTATTAGTGCGATTCCATTAGGAAAATTGCCGCATCTGAACTAAGTGCTTGGTTGTTTATTGATTTGACAAAGGCTCGATGGAGATCGTTACCCGAAAAGAATATGATCACTAATTGGGATATTTTTCTCACATTCAAGCTTTGGATCATATGAACCACATATTTCCTTATCAATGCAGTGTACATGCATCCTTAGGTCTCGTTGATTATTAATATTTTCATTTATGTTGTAGGACATAATACATAACAAAAAAATTATGTCGGATATTTTTCTCACATTTGAGCTTCGGATCATATGAACCCTGTATTTCCTCAATACAATGTACATACACCGTAGGTCTTGCTGATTTTTTTTATTGATTTTCATTAATTATTTTTTTGGGACATAATACATAACAAAAAAATAATATTAGATATTTTTTCACGTTCGAGTTTCGGATCATATGAACTCTGTATTTCTTTATCAATGTAGTGCACATACACTGCTAGGTCTCGCTGATTTTTTTTTTGTTAGATTTTTTTAATTATGTTTTAGGACATAACACATAACAAAAAAAAATAATGTGGTCATAGCATATGTCATGCGGAGACACCTAAAACGAGCTGGCCGAAGCGAGTGTATTAGTCCATCCACGCAATTAGCGCGAGAAAGATAGAGGGCGGTGCTACGCTGCTCCGCCCCGCACCGTTGCTTATCCTGCACCGACGCGTGGCCGCCCATCGGACGGCACGCGACGCGCTATATCTCGACCACCGCCCGATCGACACGTGGCGCTGTCCGGTGGAGCACTTTTTTCGGGATGACGGCTGCTTTTCACGTGGTTGGCGAGCCGACAAGCAATTGAAAGCCGCCCCGTCTGTTGGGAATCACCACGGGGCGCCACGTGGACTGTTCACATGCGTTTTTCGACACGTATTGTCGTGTACCTTCCTCCTTTTTTTTTTTGGGGTTATCCTCTCGAATCCGAATTTTTGTGCTGCTAATGCTAAGAGAAAATTAAAATTATCTTGATAAATTGTTGGGAAAATGATAAAGATGGTTTGTTAATTTGGCATGATGTGTATTATGATCATTGAATGTTAATTTATTCAATGTATTAAACATCTTCACATAATTTAGAGACTAAATTAAACATATATATAAAGTTTAGAGAATACATTGAATAAATTGAAAATTCAATTATCACATTAATAGTTTAAAGATTATATTATACATTTGTAAAAGTTTAAGAGTTATTTGTATCATTATCCCAAAATTAATTTATGAGGAGATTGGAAGATGATCGTTGAGTATTCGGAATGTGAATTATTTTTGTGCATAATTCTTAGAAAAGGGTCACATTGAAAAGTATTTCGTAGGATGGTAGCTTGATAAACGAGATATGACTCATTGATCATTATATTCATGTGGAATGCTTACCGTCTCACACAATCCTCAAATTTGATAATCTTCTTCATTGCACGACAACCCTTATCTAGATGATGTCAAGCTCCGATACCACTTACGTCAAGTGACCCCACCTGAACCTTTTCATCGACTTGGCATTGCCCACTTTGGGCAAGCTCGCACGGTTTTAATACACATCATGAGACTTTGAGGTTGAGTGGAACTTTTAAAACCCAGCAGTCTCTAGGAAGATCTTTAAGGTTTCCCAGTTTTAGAAATAAATTTCGAAATCGATTACTACTTATAATAACCTTCATCATGTTCATACCAATCGAGTTGTTTATTCACGTCACTAATATCGTCTTATGAGCAAAATACTTTCTAACGATAAAGAGAATTCAATTCATTCACTCGTGATGTCACATAAAGTGTAAAGATTCGAGTTTCTAATGAGGTGAACACGTAAAGTGAAACGAAGCTCAAAGTAGAAAGAAAGGAGCTAACGAGAAAACTGGTATAGAGATCAGTACGCCGGTTCCAGAAGAGTACACGGCTTAGTATCATTCCGAAGTAGGTGCATGACGAGGGACCTCGACGTAGCGTGCTCCTCTTCCTGTGCTAGAAAAGAAGACCAATCTCGATGCATCATCATCATCATCATCCATCCATCCATCATTCGACTTTGTCAAACGGAGGAAGGTGATGGCATGGAGTGGGAGTGGGGGTTTCGTCTTCTTCGGTCAAAATGTCAACTTGCGTCGAGATGTAGAACACGCCGGCAGATGGGGAAAGGAATTTTGAAAAGAGACCGGGGGAGCATTTCTTGGCCAATTCAATCTGGTTTTGTCTCGAGGTTTGACCACAGAGCTGAAGTCATGCCTCACGTTATCTTTGCGCATCTCGTCTTCATCTTCAACTTGCTCACTTCCGCTGTCCCTTTCGTTCTTCGGCAGCTCGTGCTCTTGACTCTCGGCTGAGGTTGGCCCGGGGGTTTGGGGATGCTTGCCGGCTTTTCGTGTGGAAGAAGGTGCCGGTGTCGGAACGTGATGTGATGACCGTTTCGGTTCTTTCTTCAGACATTCCGACGAGTTAGTAGCTAGAGTGATGAAAGGAAACTGTCCACAGGATGTCCACGAGTTTCGCTTAGCTCATTTGCCTTCTGGGTACCGAGCCATCAATGGAGCGGAAGCATGTCTCGAGCTGCTGCAATCAAAAAGGGTCGGAACACTAAGAGAATCGAAGCGTAGCGTAGCGTTCCATGATGATCTTTGCTCCATATTCGCCTCGACTTTAGTAGATTAGGAATTACGAGAAGGGCAAAAACTTAGCAGGCTTCAAGGGGCTGCAAATGCAAATGCATTAGCTTTCGGATCGTCACAGTGCCTCCTGCTCTTGAATGTCGAATTGATCCGGACCTCTGTGAAGCTTAAGATCAGCAAGCACGGATCATGACATGATGTGCTCAGAGCGAGACTCATTGGACAATCTACCGACCGACTCCTGTCGATCACTGTTTTCCCTAACCGGATCGCGAACATGGCCAGATAAGGTCCGTTTGTCATTGTGTTCCAAAATTATGGGGTGATCATAACCAAAGAGAAATAAATACTCCATGAACTTACATCAGATCTTCTGGTCAGGCTGCTGTGCAAAACCTTCAAGAGAATCGACGCTAGCACAGAAAGAAGAAAGGAGAAAACAAAAGCAGAAAAGATTGCTTTCCATCGATCCTCCGCTGTGCTGCTCGATGAAAGGAGGCATCGTTAGGACTCCCGAGTTCATTTTGACGTGGAAATGGCCTGCGGTGATGCGTCTGCTGTTCGTCCTTAATCGATAGGAATTGGGTCATCCTCAGTGCCGCTCGAAATGGAGACTTGGAACACGGAATCATCCCTATTGATGAGCTCGAACATGCAGACACTTCCTGCGCGCACGTGAGTTTCTCTTGCAAATACACTCCAACCGGCAGAGAAGAACGTGTTCGGCTTCCGTCTGCCCCGTCCACGGCTTCTGATGAGCTTCACTGGCCATGATCTGTCCGAGTACTGAAGAGTCGCTATTTGCTCGTTTTCCTGAATATGCTGCTTGGCGAATCCATCCGGAACACCCTGCACAAGTAATTGTTTCGAGCATCCAATCCATGACGGTTGAATTGAACATGAGATGTGCAAGTGATGATCTAAGTTCCAAGACTCACCAGGCAAGACTCACCAGGCTGTATCAATATTGCTGGCTAATAAGATCGAGAGACCTTGGAAGGGTAGGATCACCAGTTTGAAAAACCTGTAGGGAAACAATGGAACTTCTCTGTATCAATATTGCTGGCTAATTCAGGAGATGCGAGAGACCTCGGAAGGGTAGGACCATGAAAAACCGGCTCGGATTGGCTTGCTCCGCAACGAAAGGGTAACACTATGGATAAAGGTACGACGGCAGTTAAGGCACGTGCAGTGCACGCGCCCGCACGGCAGTTAAGGCGCGTGCAGTGCACGCGCCTGGTGCCCTCCGGTTGCCTAATTACAGTTTTACCCTCTCCTCTTGATGGTTATTTACGGTTATGCCCTTGCCACGTGAAAATAAAAATTACAGTTTCGTCCCTGTGCTATTTATTTACTGTTCTGCCCCTGTTTATTTATAATTACAATTCTGCCATTGCTGATTATTTACCATTTTGCCCCTGGATTTATATATTTATGGTTCTACCCTTGTGGAATTATGATTTTACGATTTTGCCCTTATGCTTTGATTATGGTTTTGTCCTTGCGTGCAATTTGGTAAATATTTGTATTTTACAATATTGAAAATTCATATTATGAATGGTTTGTTAGTCACCAAAGTGGCCAAACCTTGAAGTTTTCTTGAATTTTTGATATTGTAAATTGTTTTATTCAATTACCCATGATTAATTGATGCTATATATGAAATTGATATGTTTTATATCATTATTGGTGTTATGGGTATATTGAAGTTCATTTATTATAAGAACTTAGGATTAACCCAAAGGTTAATTATTTTCTTATAATTCATGAACATGATAGTTGGTAATTAATATGACTTGTTAAAATTTGTTTGTATATCCAAAGATAGCAAATAAATTTTAATAAGATATATTTACAATTACCAAATAAAAGTCATTAGCATCATTTTGATTTATGTATATTTGTATATCATAGGATCGCCCAAAGGAGAACTATGATGTACATGTGTAGTTTAGTTTGAATCCGATTAGGTATATTCTCAAGGCATTAATGTATGAGTATTTTCTTGCATATTTGCAGTATCTCGTACTGTTTCACTTCATTCACATGCTTCGTCTCTTTCCCTTATTCAATGGGATGAATTTTCCTGATTGGAGTGAACAAGTCCAGTTTCACTTAGGTGTCCTGGATCTTGATTTATCACTTCAAGTTGAGAGACCAGCTGCTATTACTGATGAAAGTAGCGATGATGAAAAGTCTTTCCATAAAGCTTGGGAAAGATCGAATGACTAAGCTTAATGTTCATGCGAATGACAGGTTGCAAACAACTTAAAGACTTCTCTTCCCAAGACTCGATAATGCTAAGGAATTTATGAACTTTGTGGAAGAGCGTTCTCAAACCTGGCGATAAGTCACTTGCTGGTACATTGATGAGCACACTGACCACCATGAAGTATGATGGTTCACGTACCATGCATGAGCATGTACTTGAGATGACGAATTTAGCAGCAAAGTTAAGGACTTTAGGAATGAACGTGGATGAGTACTTTTTAGTACAGTTTATACTTAATTCCTTGCCTCATGAGCAATATGGGCCATTTCAAATGAATTACAACACTATAAAGGATAAGTGGAATGTGAATGAATTGGCCAGTATGCTTGTTCAAGAGGAAACAAGGATTAAGAATCAAAAGGCTCATTCTGTTCATCTCTCAAGTCATCAAGAAGCTCAAAGGAGTTCCAAAAGGAAAGGTGGAAGGAGCAAGAAGAAAGGATTACACATCCTGAATGATTCTTCAAAGGCTTTTCAAATCCACAAGAAGGAACACAATCTTATTAAGTGTCATTTTTGCAACAAAATTGGACACTTGAAGAAAGATTGTCCAAACGTAAGGCTTGGTTTGAAAAGAAAGGTAAGCCTTGTGCTTTAGTATGTTTTGTGAAGTTCCTCATAATACTTGGTGGATTGAGTGCCACCACTCATGTGTTTGAATCCAAACCATAAAGCCAAATGAAAGTTATGTGATTACGGGGAATAGAAACAAAGCTCCAGTTGAAGGCATTGGCACTTACCGTTTGATCTTCCTGGGCAGTTTCTTTGCCAAGACTTGATGTGGCGGGATTTTCTTGTAAGTTTGGTTCGGATCTTTCAGTTTATTTAAAGTGATACTCTTATTGGAACTGGAACTTTATGTGATGGTCTCTACAAATTTAGGCTTGATAATTCTTTTGTTGAGACATTAATGACCTTGCATCATAATGTTGGCACTAAACGAAGTTTAGTGAATGAGAATTCTGCTTACTTGTGGCATAAACGTTTGGGTCATATATCCAAGGAAAGAATGCAAAGATTAGTGAAGAATGAAATTCTTCCAAATTTGGATTTTATCGACCTTGGAGTGTGTATTGATTGTATTAAAGGTAAACAAACAAAGCACACTAAGAAAGGTGCCACAAGAAGCACAGAGCTTCTTGAAATTATACATACTGACATATGTGGTCCTTTCGATGTTCCATCTTTTGGTAAAGAAAGTTATTTTATCACCTTTATTGATGATTTTTTCACGTTATGGTTATATTTATCTATTGCATGACAAGTCTCAATCAAGTTGAATGCACTTGAAGTGTATATTAAAGAGGTTGAGAGGCAATTAGATAAAAGGGTGAAAATAGTAAGGTCTGATAGAGGTGGTGAATATTATGGAAAGTATGATGAATCGGGACAATGTCCAGGTCCATTTGCTAAATTCCTTGAAAGACATGGCATTTGTGCTCAATACCACTACACCACAACAAAATGGTGTGTCGTACTTTAATGGAAATGGTTAGAGTATGATGAGTCATTCATCTTTTACCCTTATCTTTGTGGATGTATGCTTTAAAGACTTCTATGTATTTATTAAACGGGGTTCCTAGTAAGGCGGTTCCAAAGACTCCATTTTGGGACGGGAAGGAAACCTAGTTTACGACACCTACATGTTTGGGGTTGTCAAGCGAAGTAAGAATTTATAATCCACATGAAAGGAAATTGGATTCAAGAACGACCAGTGGTTATTTCATTGGTTATGCAGAGAAATCCAAGGGGTATACATTTCTTGTCCTAATCATAGTACAAGAATTGTTGAATCTGGAAATGCTAGGTTCGTTGAGAATGGTGACATCGGTGGGAGTGAAGGAGTGCGTGATGCTTGCATTCAAGAAGTAAGGGTAGAAGTTCCTATACCCAAAGCTTCTAAAGTTGTTGTTCCCGATATTATAGTTCAACCTTACAAAAATCGAGAACAACAAACTAATGAACAAACACTCCATAATAGAGATGTCAATATTGAACCTCCAATAAGCGAGTCACAAGAAATAGCATTAAGAAGATCTCAAAGAGAAAAGAGGTCGGCTATTTCGATGACTATATGGTTTATCTACAAGAGTCGAAATTGACTTAGGAATTGGAAATGATCCAGGTTCATTTTCCCAAGCCATGAAATGTGAGGATTCTAATGAATGGTTTAATGCCATGGAAGATGAGTTAAAATCCATGCATCAAAATCAAGTCTGGAATCTTGTTGAATTGCCTAAAGGATGTAAGAAAGTCGGGTGTAAATGGGTCTTTAAGACCAAGCGCGACTCAAAAGGCAATATTGAACGACATAAAGCCAGACTTGTTGCAAAGGGTTTTACGCAAAAGGAAGGCATTGACTATAAAGAGACATTTTCACCAGTCTCTAAGAAGGACTCACTTAGAATCATTATGGCTTTGGTGGCTCATTATGACTTGGAGTTACACCAAATGGATGTAAAAACCGCCTTTCTTAATGGGAATTTAGAAGAAGAGGTTTATATGGACCAACCCGAAGGCTTTTCAGTTAAAGGAAAGGAACACATGGTATGTAAAATTAAAGAAGTCAATATATGGACTTAAACAAGCTTCCGACAATGGTATCTTAAGTTTAATGATACCATAACTTCATTTGATTTAAGGAAAACACCGTTGATCGGTGTATATATATGAAGATCAAAGTGGGAGCAAGTTTATTTTTCTGGTGCTGTATGTTGATGACATTTTGCTTGCTACTAATGATCTTGGTTTGTTACATGAAACCAAGAAGTTTCTCTCTAAGAATTTTGAAATGAAGGATATGGGAGAGGCAACATATGTGATAGGAATAGAAATATTCCGTGATAGATCACAAGGATTGTTAGGGTTGTCTCAAAAAGCCTACATTGAGAAAATTTTAGAGAGATTCAATATGAGTAAATGTTCGGCAGAATAGTTCCAATACTCCGCAGCAGTTTTCTTCTCTAAGAATGGAAACAATGAGAACTTCAATAGACATTGGCGTTAACATCCCTTCAATATGCTGTGACGCCGAAGCCTCACAAGATGTTCTTCATATCAGTATGAACTAGCAAACTACAAGTTTGCACTAGCACGCAGAAGACTTGCATAAAATCTTCAAGAATTTGAAAAGAGATGGCAAAAAGCATGTGATGTGAGTAGAAATTGACCATGTGAAAATCACAGGTTGTTCAAGGAAAGTGTAATTGACATTATCATCTGAATTAATATCAACGCTGCAGACGGCTTAGAGTAGCACTTCTGATCGTTCATCTCAATCAATGAGAATCAGCTCCTTACCGGTGCTACTGAAAATGGAGACTCGGAACACAACATCATCCCTGTCGATGAGTTCGAACGCACAGATATTTCCCACACGCATATGAGTTTCTCGTGCAAATGCACGCCAACCAGAAGTGAAGAACACCCGGGTGTCATGAGTATATCTTGAAAGCCGTTCTATTTTTCTGGTCTGAGTATAGCTCAAGAGCTTCACCGGCCACGATTTGCCTGAAAACATTAGAGTCACCGTTCCCTTGTTTTCCTGAATATATCGCTTGATGAATTCAACTGGAATACTCTGCACACGTACATGTTTGAACAACCCAGATATGAATTGTGTAACTGGAATGAGAAATCCAAGGATAAATTGGAGGGCAAAACCCAAGAAGGTAATGACTTGAGGTTGAAGAAATCCACGGATGTATTTATCCTTTTTGAAAGTGCTCAAGGACAAAAGAAATCGCTGGCTAGCATCCTTTTTCGATACATGTTATTAATGAGTATTGTTGCAGTAATCTAGTGGATTATATCATAAGCACTATGAACATTGAAAAACTCCCAAGACATCAGCAGCTAACGTGATCACAGCATTGTAGGTGGTAGCAATCATAATGGAACTCTAGATATACCGGTGATGAATTAAGCTAAGGGCTTACCAGGCAACTCTTATAAGATCGCGGGATCTTCATTTTGAAGAAGGGATGTTCTGAATTGAATTCGTGGGCTAATTCAGGAGGAGCGAGAGGCATTGGAAGTTGAGGAACATGAGAAACCAGCTCTGAATGGCTCACTCTGCATGTAGACTGTTGCATCCTATCTGTCGAGTCTGCTTGAGCTCGAGACAGATCTGGTTCTTTCAGGTCAGTATCAATGCAAGCTGCATATCGAGGAGACAAGGTTCTGTGTAGTTTCAAAACTGGCAGGGATAGGGATCGATTCAATCGACCTACTTCCCATTACTGCAAATAGAAATAGTAAAGCTACTCTGTTCCACAGTGGGCGACCTTTTAAATCTATTTCGCATGATACTGTATCATCTTGGCAGCATGGCCGAGTGGTAAGGCAGGGGAGCAGATATCCTTTTTCCACAGTTAAACAATGAGGAATTTAGCAGACATTGGTGTGAAGATTTCTTTAATTGACTAACTATAAAAAGACTTAGTACAGATTGGAAATCTCTTTGTCGTCCATATCAAGATTCAGGTAATTTGATGAAATATATTTTGAATGCTCTTCACATGAAAGGAAACTGGCAAACTTCAATTTGCCCCCATAAGGGAATAAACTTCCTATAAAGTCTTCAAGTATTTGATAAGAGAAATGAAAAGAATCTGATGTAAGTTCAGATTGTGCTTGTAAAACCATGGGATGCGCCTCAAAATTCAGAGTTGGTATGTGGCTTAAGGCAAGTGTGTTCAACGTCACTACACTTTACAGTTCTAAAGGTCAGGTTGGATCCACCAGAAACCTTAAAGAAGCGCCTAATTTGAGAGATTCTTTCCAAAAGGGGACTTATAGAATTGACATTAGCAGACGACAAAAAAAAAAAAAAAAACATGAGTCTACTTTTCATTGACTTGCCGCACCAAATGAAGAAGGCATAATTAGGAATTCTGAATTCATTGCAAATGGTCTAGAGTAACACTCCTGATGTTAATCTCAATCAATGTGAATTGGGTACGTACCAGCACTACGGAAGATGGAGACTTTGAACACAAAATCGTCCCTATCAATGAGCTCAAACATGCAGACATCTCCCACACGCAGACAGTTTTCTCTTGCAAATGCAGGCCAACCACCAGAGAAGAATGCCCTTTGGTCTTGCTTATATCTTAAAATCTTCACTGGCCAGGATCTGTCTAAATACCTAAGCACCGCCATCATATCTGTGTTTTCTTGAATATGTTTCCTGGTGAATTCAACAGGAACATTCTGCACCATATGTCCATGTTTGTACAAATGAATATATGCTAAAAGAAGGACCATAACAGCAGCATACTCACGAGAAAAAAGCACATAGATAATAGATATTTATGGCAATATATGCTAGTTTCAGGAGTTTTACTCCACAGCCTCGAGAGGCTAATGAAATCCAACAATCTTAATCTGCAATCCAAAGAATTCTCCAAGAAGAGATTGTCCATTAACAGACAGTTTTCTGTTCAAGTAAATTGGTCATCCTTTTGCTTGGATAGTGATTAGAGCAGCTTATAGAGAATATTCAAGTGAATGGACAGTCCTGATGTTTAAACCTTCTTTTCCCCTGGCTCCCATTACTCCATCGTAGATACCCCACAAACACTCCAAGAAGTAACACGTCAAATGTATCTGTTACCAACCAAAGCAACATGGGAATACACAATACTGAGGCAAGATTTAGAAAGCAATTGTAATTGAACCTGAGATATGCCAGTGGTGGATGAACTTGAGATCTTACCATCTTTTGAGTCTGGTATTCAGGTATCACCAGTTTGAAGAAAGGATGCTCCGAATCAATCTCATTGGCTAATTCAGCAGTAGTGAGAGGCCTCAGAGGTGTAGGACCACGAAAAACTGGATCAGAAGGGCTTGCTGCACATTTAGACTGTTTGTTCCCACCTTTATATGCAGAGGAGAACTTAACTACAGATCGGTGTGAATGTTTCTTTAATTGACTTACTATGAAAAGGTTTAGCAGAGACTGTAACTACTATTATCAGGAAAACTGAAATTTGGATAATTTCACTGAATAAATTGTAAATGCCCTTCACGACAGAAAGAAAAAAAATCAACTTATAAAGGAGGAGTAGTTGTAAATCCAGATCTCATTCTAAAACCAGCCTAAAGTGACACCGCAGTGTGCATTATAAACAAGGTAATTGAGTTCTTACCAGCACCATTGAAAATGTGAACTTTGAACACAATATCATCCCCATCAATTAGCTCAAACACGCAGACATTCCCTAAGCGCAAATGAGCTTCTGTCCTAAATGCGACCCAACCAGAAGTAAACCGTGTCCCACTGTGTCCGCATCTCTTAAGCTTCACTGGCCATGACCTGCCCAAATGCCTGAGTGTTGCAGTTTCCTTGATTTTCCGAATGTGCTGCATGATGAATTTATGGGGAACAGACTGCATGACAAAGAAAGACCACAATGTAAGCATACGCTTATAATGCAAGTGCACAAAAAATGTAGATTGCGTGCGGTATCTGCTTGTTATTAGGACTTATAATCAACAGTCTTTACTGGATAAAAGTCAAAATGTCAGTCTCTGCACCTAGAGCTATCGTTGGCAGAGCATCTTCTTCGTTTAGATGAATATGCATAAACAGTTCTAAGGAAAATAACGTCATGCCCTTTTCGACTGAAACCCAATCAGCGTAGGAAAACACTAGCATATAGCAAAGATATAGAGAGCATCGCATTTGAATTGGAAATGTGCCGCTTAATACTGATGAATTTAGTTCTAGGATCTTACCGGCGCATGACGCTTAAGGTGAGATGGCTGCATCATCACCTTGAAAAAAGGATACTCTGACTCAAATTCACTATTCAATTCAAAACTAGAGAGAGGCCCTATACATGTAGGACCGCCAAAAACCGGCTCAGAACGATTCACTTTGCATCTAGACTGTCTGATCCCATCTGTAATTTACAAACAAGAAGAACTTTAAATGACGCTGGTCTGTAAATTTCATTAGGAAAGTGATTCATTCACTCTGAAAAGATTAAGCACAGTGTAGAAGTTACTGCAGTCCTGGAAATCAGAATATGAATTAGCTGACCAAATAAATCTCACATCCCTCTTCACCTTAGTAGTTGTAATTAATTACAAACAACTTGTGAATACCAAAAACATCATCTTATCAGTCAACATAAAGCATTATAAAAAATGTTTTCAAGTATTTTTGGAAAGAATGTAACAAAAGAGAGTGACGTAAGAAGATAGGCGACTTATCAAATGAAGAGTCCCACCTTTGGACCCTCGTGGTGAGTGGATCGGGCTTAGCTGAGAATAAGGCAAATGCGGTCCGACCCTCATTCTTCGAGAGGGTGCGAGATCCTCCGGATCTTCTGCTTCTACGACATCTTCTGTTTTCGGTGAGGGAAATCTGCTCTCAAGGTATGATGTTTTGCCACTGCTCAGTGAATAATCTATCTCTGAAGCACTCTTATCGAATATTATTACGTGAAAACTGGAGTTCCCTTTATATTCGAAAACCATGACGTGACCATGACCAATGGAGTAATACTCAGTGAATTCCCGCCAACCTTTCCATAACAAAACCATGTCATCGTTTTGCTTTTCTAGTCCTACAGTCCAGGTTGAACCACCTGGAACCTGGAGAAGCACCGACTTTGAGAGATCCTTTCCATATCTTCTCAAGAAACTTTTTGGGATTCCCTATTATGAAAAGATTGAAGTTTAACGGTCCATGATGAAAAATTATCATAGTCAAGCTGAAGTGCAGACAAACAGGGAGAAAAGTAAGAAGCTGTCATTTCTGTAACAGGGATGGAAAGATCAGTTTCCACAAGCGTGCTTCAGTATGACCGTGGGCTGAATTTCAGTAACGGTGACTTCTTTCTGCAAGAGTGAAAGCTAGAGAATCCAAGATAATTCTTATTAATGCTCGACGCATGATTTGGAAACCTGAACCATGCCCAGTTTACTACATTCTGAAAGCCATTTCGACCTATTTCGACCCAAACCATAATGTAAATAAATCAGAAAGTTTCGAAGAAGAAAAGGCAGCGAAAAGGACATGAGAACGACCATCGAGAAAGTTCAGGACAATCGGTCACGCATCTGATGAAGATATTCATAATTGAAGTATGAAGAAGGAAATATATTGTTCGATTTACAGGCCATGCAGATAAAATACCCTGCTGTTAAATTTTTTTTTTTTTTTTGGCCTTCAGCTGGAAATAAAAAGTTCATTCGAAACCAAACACATGAACCGGTTTTCCATGTTGACGGGTACACAGCGTGAATGTTAGAAACTCTCAACAACGACGCTGAAAATTTGCTCAACTCACAAGCTTTCCAGATTCAAGGGTGTTGGAGAGTATGATCTTGAAGAAGCAACGACCCTTAAGACCAGGACCGGTCACGATCTCCGGCTCGACAGCTCCATTTTCTCTCCGGCGACGACGACTACAAGCCATAGACAGTAGTTTCCCTGACTACAGACAGAAGAAGAAGAAGAAGAAGAGATGATGATGGTTTGAGGGGCTTCAACTTCAACTACAGGAGCATGGAGCCTTTGTCCTTGAGGCCATCGTACTGGCAAGATTGGATAGCTCGGTGATCTAGGCAAAGATTCTCCGTAAATGTCGATCAGGCACGAGCCTGTCATAACGTCGAACCAAATGTCAGAGGGTCGCCGCAGGGGAGTCAAAAAAGTAGCACCGACAATCAGTTTGCCCCGGGGGGACCGGCATTCGTTATGAGACACCTCCGAGAATGCAGTTTTTGGAGCCTTATAGAAACACGTTATTGCGCAAGTGATTCGAGTAACAGGAGTGTCACGACAACGAGCAATCGAATAAGAAAATAATAAAATAAAAAATAGATCGAATATCAAATTTATGATTAAGTCGATGTGACTTATATACATTCGATGAAAATAACAAAAAGTCTCACTATAGATCAAACAAAATAATAGATATTATAGCTACGCTTGATTTAGTCAAGCACTTTTAATATTTTCTAGCTTCCAAGTACTTATAATAATTCATATAGTGTTTAGTCTCATAATTTACTTATGGAAAAATTTCTTAATCTTATAAAGAAATCACACAAAATCTCACAAGATTTCATGGCTTCAAAACACTTGGGATGTATGAACTCTGCTGCCACTCTTCCACAACCTCTAATGGGCTCAATCACTGCAAACATCTTTCAAGTCCAAGCTCTTGTTTGAATTTTGTCAGTATTGTGGATCTCATTAGAAGACCAACCCCTGCACCTTTAGCTATTTTGCAAGAATTTTCCGACACAATCACCTTAACCAGATAAAACAAAACCATTATTGCATCTATATCTGTCAAGATGTCAAATATGCACCTTACAATAGTTAGCAATTACAACAACTATTGGTTGTACATGTTTCACTTTGCTATAATTACCATTTGTGTCAATTACTATGCCAATATTCGCTATTTCGGGAGTTTCTAGTTATATGTCCACATTGAGCTAAATAGTGTTCAAATCCGTATAAACATAGTCAAAATCACTACTACCAAAAGTATTAGAGTGTTAGATTTATCTAAGATAATCAAGCTCCCATATCCACGAAATCCCCGGTTTACAAAAGTAAAATATTCTCCCACATTTAAATTGGGTTTCTAATCAACCCATAATAGGTTAGTGGGGGCACCAAAATGAATTGATTTGCATATTTAATTGATTAAATTAAAATCCATAGTTGCGATTAGTATAGGTTTAGGAGAGTCCACGCTAAGTCTTTGCTTAGAAATCCATTAACTTTCCTTCAATGGTTCAACTCTTTGAGAAGGTCATGACAGCAGTTGCAAAAGAATACTTTAGACAGAGAAGAAAGGTTCTCTTACACTCTCATATTCATCACATTTCTCTCGGTCACCATTACCCGAGTTCACATCCGAGCATATACACGTAGTTAGAGAGAGAGTTTTGAGGAGATAGCACCGCAAGCTATCGAATAAAACCTTCCATCATTTGCTCGTCCCATGTACGAAAGGATTGGTTTTCCACGATACTCCGACCACGTCTTATACTTCCATTATCATCCAACGTCGTGTATTTTCCTAGCATGTCCACGACAAAGCCAAAGCCAGCATGCCCATCCTTGGCTTTTGTTTTCTTCTGTTCAGTCATTGGCCGAATGCTCAGGTCCTCTCGTGTATGACCCGTTGTTTCTCGCACACGCGAAAGCAATTAAATGCACTGCACGGGACGGCCAAGAACTGGCCTATTTCTTTAACTGCGCACGCGGTTAATAAATGAAGTTTTGACAAATCCTCTGCACCTTCAGGGTTTCGTCCCGTAGGCTTCCGTCGTCCTTGGTTCATAAATGAAGAAAGAGGGAAGGCAGGAGCTATGCTCCTTCGTCCGTCGTCGATGCACGATGGCCATACGTACACGCGGTCATTAATTACATGTGCGCGCATGGTTTCAGAACGCCTTTAACATTTATGGAATCCACATTTGTCTTGTTCTCTATGTATGGAAAGTTAAAAAATTATCATATATTAATCCAGAAAAGAAATCGAAATACAAAAGAAAAAAAAGGGGAATTTGAGATGATTTTGAAATCTTTTCTATTAAGAATCCGATATCTTTACGTACGAAGATAATAAATTCGGTCGTTATAGTCAGATTCTATTATGGATTTTTGACCACATTCTCCATAGGGCCCATAAAAGATATTTGAGGCCGAAGTGATGCAAGCAAGAAGTGAGAGCGAGAGAGAGAGAGAGAGAGAGGCATGAGCTTGGAAAGAATTGTGCCTGGAGTCGAGTTATAAACATTATGTACAGTAGAGCTGGAAAAGACTCGAGTGCATGAATAACTGTAATTCTCCGATTTATTAGTGGATTATTTGTTGACTTTCTCCGTGAATGTAGATTTTGATATTTGGACTAAATCATGTAAATTTCTAGTATCATTTTATTCTTCATAGTTTATTTCTCTGTTGATTTCTATACCTCCCGACATAATAGCAAATTTTCAATTTGCTTCCACCGCACCACCGACTTCAACATTTTGAGCATATAGTTCTTGTATATTTAGGCATCATTTCGCACTTGTTCTCGTTGTTTATACATGTTGTGGCCCATCCATATTGATTCCGTTTTGCGTTCGGATTGGCTCTGCTTAAATTTCCAACCTAATGACATTTCGATTTCTTTATTTTTCCAGAACGCACCGACTCCGTTCTCACAAGGAGTTCGAAGTTGAAAGTCCGAGAGAATGTAGGTCGATCGCTTATGCAAATACTTTATAAAAATCCGGAGCTGCCTTGCTAGGCTTATTTTGGCATGTAGATCGTGTAGACAAAATTTTCGCCATTGCCAACCCACTCTTACGTATCAAGCTTTTAACTCTTGTACCCACAAAGGAAAAAGAGTGAAAAATAGACCACTTAGAGTATGCATGATAATAATTCAGTTTTTGTTTCAGAACTATTTTTATGTTTCAAACTTATTTTTAGAACATAAATCCGTTTAGGGCCTATTTGTTTTCCTTCCAATTTTTTTGTTCTTTTGTTCCATGGAATAGAAAAAGAATATAAATCTGTTTGGTAACGTCTCCTATTGTTTATATTCGTTGGAATAGAAAATTGTTCCAGGGAATAAATTTGAAATAAAAATAAAAAATAAAAAAATAGCTTATTGTTTCTGAGACCAATTTTTAGAAAGTTATTTCTTGGGTCGCCGCTACTTGTGACCGCTGCTAGTCGCCGCCCACCCATCACCGCTAGTTGCAAACCGTTGTTGGTTGTCGATTGTTGCTACTGCCGGCTAGTGTTAGCCAACCAACAACCGACGTTCGTCGCCCGGCATCCGATGGCCGGCATTCATCGCTTGGCGTCCGACGACCAATAGTGGGTGACTAGGGACCATCTTTTTTACGGTGGCGGCAACTGTGGACCAACATCTAGCGACCAATGGTGGGCGATTAGGGATTGACAACAGACTATCGGACATTGGTCCACAGTCGCCACTGCCGTAAAAAGAAAAAGAATATAATTTTTTGAGTCGGTACCAAACACATTTATATCATTTTTCTATTCCAATAATAGAAAATTTATATAGTTACCAAACACATCATTTTACTCAGAAATTATTTCAAGGAGTAAAAATAGAAAAGAACTATTTCTAAAACAAAATTGTTCATAGAAACATAAATATTATCAAACACACCCTTAATGAAACAAAGTTTTAGTCTAGAAATAGGTTTGAAATATAAATGAGAAATAAAAATAAATTTTTTTCTCATTGTTAGTCTTCGCTACTAGCTAGCCACCCACTCGTCGCTACCACCATCCGTCCGCCATTGCCCCCACCGCCATCGCCGCCAATCATCGGCCCCTACCTTCCATGCTGCCCTAGCCGACTGATGTTGTCATTGCTGTCGGTCATTGCCCCCACCGGCCAACCACCACCACCAGCCTTGTCATCGGCACTATCTCCCACCGCCGCCCCCTATCGATTGCCGATCACCCATCGCCACCGCCATCCATGAGAAAGAAATTTTGTATAGTTATTAAACACATTTTTTGTTAAAAAACTCAGAAATATAAATAGAATAATCTATTTTTATTTGAACATTATAATAACTTATTGCCAGTGCAAAACAAAATTTATAGCGATATTTTTCACCACTAATTTGAACATTATAATAACTTAAAGCTGACCATATTGAAGCTTCGGTATTGTGTTCTTCCCAAAGTCGATTTTGGTTTGTATGGAAAACCATATGACACGTCATTTCTTAAAGAAAATGCTTTGGAGTGCTGCTTAATTGAGATCAATGACTTTCAGGAGCCTCTCAAGGGTGTTGATCAAAACTCCTGGCCTAGCAAATTAGCATGTCAGAGAATGATCCTGAAGAAGCGAGGACTACTAAGCTCGTCTTCTCTCTGGCAATGAAGAGGACGAGGACGAGCCATAATACTGAAGGACAAAACATATAAAAAGAGATACTCCATGAACATACATCAGAGCATGATGTCTTTACTGTCTTGTAGATCTGCTGGTCAGGTTGAGCTGCTGTGCAAACCCGTAAGGATTAACTGAATTTGAGAGGTTCTTCATAAGCAAGGTAGTCATAGAATTAAAACTAGCATAAAAAGGAAGAAAGAAGAGAACAAAAGAGCAGAAAAGTGTGCTTGTGATTGATTCGCTACTGCGCTGCTTAATAAGAGGAGGCATTACTAGGAACCCCTGAAATCATTTCGATGCTGCAATGGCCTAAGGTAATACTTCCGATGCTCATCTTGATCATCGTGGATTGGGTCATTACCAGCACCACTCAAAATGGAGACTTTGAACACAGTATCATTCCTATCGATGAGCTCAAACAAGCAGACGTTGCCCGCACGCAGATGAGTTTCTCTTGCGAATGCACGCCAACCGGCGGAGAAGGAGAGAGCCGGAGTACCGCTGGCCTGTCCATGGCTCCTAATGAGCTTCACTGGCCATGATTTGTCCAAATAACGAAGGGTAGCTATTTGTTTATTTTCCTGAAGATGTTGCTTGCCAAATTCAACTGGAACACTCTGCACATGTACATAAAAACGGTTAAAATGAATATGAGATATGTGAGCGGTGATTCAAGCTTTATATCTTACCAGGCAATGGAAACAACTTTGCGGGGTCACCAGTTTGAAAAAGGGATGCTCCGAATCAATATTGCTAGCAAATTTGGGAGACATGAGAGGCCTTGATAGTGTAGGACCATGAAAATCCAGGTCAGAACAGCTCGCTCTGCATGTAGATTTTTCTATTACACCTGCAGTAAAACAAGGAGAACTTTAATAGACACTGATGTGAATGTCTTTTTATTAATTGACTTGCTATGAAAAATCCAGCATTGATGGAAAATTACTGTCATTGTGAAAATCAAATTGAGACTAGTGCAGAAAAGAAGAAAACAGAAACATAAAAAAGTTGACTTTTCATTGATTTGCACCGAATAAAATAGGCATAATTGGAAATGGTGAATTCATATGAACGCAGCAAATGGCTTAATAACACTTTTGATGTTCATGTCAATCAATGTGAATCGGCTCCTTACCAGCACTACTGAAAACAGAGACTTGGAAAATGACATCATCCCTATCAATGAGCTCAAACACACAGATATTTCCCTCACATAGATGAGTTTCTCGCGCAAACTCAGGCCAACCAGCACAGAAGGACACCTGGTTTTCATGCGTACAGCTTAAGAGCTTCACCAGCCACGATCTGTCTGAAAACCTAAGAGTCGCCATTTCCTTGTTTTCTTGAATATGTTGCTGGGCAAATTGACGAGGAATGTACTGCACATTTGTACATGCATTAAGAAACCACCATAAGTTAAAAGGACATCGCATAAGCATACACTCATGTGAAAAGAAGAAGCACATGAGGTAGATTCTTGCCAATAATTGTTAGCTCAAGACTTTTAATCAACAGCCTTAAGGGGCGTATGAAAGTCATTGATCTTAACCTGCAATCTAATGCATTATTTAGGAAGTGACTGACTATTAATAGCTATTTTCAGTTAGTTTACCATTCAAGTGACTGTCCATCCTCTCATTTGGATAGTGAATAGAGCTTGTGGGGCATCCAAGTAGGACAGTCCTGACACAATTACTGTCTGCACTTATTCATCTTTTTATGGTTCCACGCTACTCCATCAATAGGTTTCTCCATGGACACTTTGAGAAATATAATATTTCGTTTAAGTTTCCGATACAAACCAAATTAAAGTGTCGAGGGATGATTTATAGCAATTGTAATTGAACTTGAGATATGCCACTTGTGGATTAGGCTTGAGATCTTACCACATGTCTCTTATGAAATTGCTGTATCACCACTTTGAAGAAGGGATGCTCCGACTCGAATTCACTGGCTACTTCAGGAGTAGTGAGGGGCTTTGGAGGTGTAGGACCATGAAAAACAAGCTCATGATGATTCACTCTGCGTTTAGACAGTTTGTTCCTGCGATGAACTAATAACAAAAGGACTTTAGTGTGAGCGTTTCTTCAATTGACCTAGACTGGAAATTATGATAACCATGAAATAAAAAATTCAGAGAATTTGACATAAGTGCTCTTCATATCGGAAGAGACAAATCAACTAGAATCCCGCCTCAATCATTACGATACTAATCGACACACAAAAGTCTTATATAAACATACGAGTATATTTTAAAACATCATAGAAAAGAAACTGCACTTGTCAGTGATGCACAACAACCAGATAAGGGAGGCATAATTATAAACCCAAAATGAAGGTCATGCTATAACCAGCCTAAAGTTACGCTTCAAATACTCATTTTCAACAATGTAAATCAAGCCCTCACCACTCAAAATGGAGACTTCGAACACAATATCATCCCTATCAATTAGCTCAAACACGCAGATGTCTCCTATGCGCAGATGAGTCTCCCTTGCAAATGCACGCCAACCAGTGGAAAAGAACAGATACAGAGCCCCTCTGACACGTCCATTGATCCTGATGAGCCTCACTGACCATGATCTGTTGGCATACCTAAGAGTTGCTCTTTCCTTTTCCTGAATATGCTGGTTGCTGAATCCACCTGGAATACTCTGCACATGTCCATGTTTGACCAACCAAGACACGAGATTATTTAAGTGGCATGAGAAATCCCAGGAATGAGTGTCGTTGTAGTAATCCGCTGGATTATATCATAAACACTATATGGATGGGAAAAAAAAATCTGAACCAAGTGGACATCACAGCTAATGTTATCATAGCATTGTGGGTACTAGCAATCATAATTGAACTATACCTGTGATGAGCTCAAGACTTACCAGTTTACTCAAATAAGATCGCCTGATCACCTTTTCGAAAAAGGGATGTTTGGAATTAATTTTGTGGGTTAATTCAGGAGGAGTGAGAGGCCTTGGAAGTGTAGGACCATGAAAAACCAGCTCAGAACAACTCACTTTGCATGTAGACTGTTCACTCCTATCTGTCAGGCCAGCTTGAGCTTGAGACAGATGTGGTTCTTCGGGGTCAATTTCAATGGGAACTACATATGGAGGAGACCAGGTTCCATTTAGTGCCAAAACTGGTAGGGATGGGTTCAATTCAATCAACCTACTTTCCATTGCTACAAATAGAAATAGCAAAGCCACTCCGTTCCATAGCAGAGGCCTTGTTTCTCGTCTAATGATATCATATTATTTTGGCAGCATTGGATTATAAAACGTTTACAAGTATTTTTGGGAAAGAACTAACAAAAGAAAGTGACGCAAGAACAAACGTGACTCTAAAATGAAGAATCACACCTTGGGACCCTCGTGGTGAGTAGCTTGGACTTAGCTGAGAATAAGGTAAATGTGGTTCAATCCTTCATTCTTCGATGGGGTGTGACATCCTTCAGATCTTCTGTTTCTACAACATCTTCTGTTTTTGGTGAAGGAAATTCGCTCCCAAGGTATGATGTTTTGGCCCTGCTCAAGGCATAATCTATCTCTGAAGTACTCTTATCGAATATTATTATGGAGAAAGTGGAGTTCCCTTGATATTTGAAAACTATGAGGTGACCATGACCAATAGAGTAATGCTCCATGAATTCCCGCCACCCTTTTCCCAACAAAACCATGTCGTGGTCAAGTTTTTCTAGTTCTATGGTCCAGGTTGAACCGCCCGGAACGTTGAGAAGCACCGAGTTTGAGAGATCCTTTCCACATCTTCTCAAGAAATTCTTTGGAATTCCCTATTATGAAAAAATCAAAGTTACAGGTCCACCATAATAACTCATCATAGTCAAACCGAAGTGCAGAGAATAGGAAAAAACTAAGAAATTTTAAATTCTGCAACATAAATGAAAGATCAGTTTCCACAAGTGTGCTTCGGAATAATTGTAGATCAAATTGAGTGAAAGTTGCTTCAATGGACAAGCCAGGTACCGTAGGAAAAGCCCATTACTTTGTCATGTCAGTTTTGGTCAGTTAAATCTGTGTACCCATGAAATTACTCTTCTTTTCCGAATAGCAACTTTCAAAGGATTCTGTGGAGACCTGAACCGTGCACATTACACTTTATTCTGAAAGCACATTCCGACCCAAATCGTAAAATGAACACATAAAAGAGAGAACTTTAGCAGAAGGAATGACAGCGGCAAAGAGGGCATGAGGGCCGACCATCACCATGGTTCGGGACAACCGGTCGCCCTCCGATGAAGACATTCATATCATCGAAGTACGAAAAAGGAGAAACTTTGTTGGGCCACAGGCCGTGTTAGACAATACCCTGTTCTTTCTTCTTTAGTTTGAAGCGAAAAGTTCATCGTTCATTCCAAACCAAACGAAAGAAACCAGCTTTCCAGGTTGATGGGTACACAGGACAGAGCGCGAGGAACTCATTAAAAAGCCGATGCTGAATCATATAATGAAACAAGCTGTGAAGATTCGACCAACTCACAAGCTTTCCAGATTCAAGTGCGTTGGAGAGTATGATCTTGAAGAAGCTACGGCCCCCAAGACGAGGACCGGCCGCCACCTCCCGCTCGACAGCTCCACCTTCTCTCCGGTGACGATGACGACGACTACAAGAAGCCATAGACAGCAGCAGACAGAAGAAGAAGAAGATGGTTTGTGTGGATTTCAGCTTAAAACTACATGAGCGCAGAGCCTTCGTCTTCGGTACGTCCCTGGTGCAGGGGAGTGCAGAAGCGAGCGACGAGGAGTGGTTGGACGGAGAAAATATTGGGCGCTCGAGTCCATTCGCGAATGGACACGTGTACGCGTGGGCCCCACCCCGGCTGCTCTTTCCGTTTCTTCACGGCTCCGTTACCGTCTCTCTTCTTCTTCTTCTTCTTCTTCTTCCTCCTCCTTCAAATCCCCGTTGTGCTCTAGAACATTGAATTGCTTCATTCTTCGGACTCTAAACAGCACGAAAGATATAACGAGAACCCAGTATCGCATATTAAGAGTAATTTCGTCGAACACCTGGCGGGCATGTGCTGTTCCATGACGAGTCGAGAATGGAGGAAGTGGACAACAGGGGTTTCGAACGGACCGGGACGCGAGAGCGAGTGGGCACAACGGGCGTGGATTTGGTCTCAACGAAGGCATGGGAAGCCATGCCCAGCCTTCTCGTCGTCCGTCTCGAACCTCTGTCGAGGCTGGTTTCGCACTATCTTCGGGGCCCTCGCCGGAGGCTCCGTCGTCGGCGGTGGTGGTCGCCGCCATCTCTCTCCGGCTTTCGCTTCCTGGGTCTGGTGAGCACTGAGCCGTGTGGAACTGGAGCCATGAGGTTCCACGGTAGTCAGGAAGAAGGGCCAGAGAGAGTGTGTACCTGTAACGGGAGCCGTGAAACGGAAAAGACAAAGTTGACGAAGCCGGAGTGGGACCCGCTATTTACACGTGGCGACTGATGAATGGACTGTTGTGATTCTTACGTGGCTTGTCCTTCGGAAGTCGTACGAATCAGCCCCGAAAAAAGAGATTCTAGGTTTCATATGACTTTTGTCGATCATATGCGTAGAGCAATCCATTTTAATTAATGATTGAAATGGTTTAGATTATGGTACTGAGCATGACCTTAAAAGCCTTCTAGGTTTGATGATGGATAAACCAACTGAGGGCTTGGGTCCCCATACCTGGGGGACATACCTACACTAGGGGAAGAAGCAAATCCCACGCCTCGAAAAATATAGTGACTAGAAACCCAGGCTTCCACATTTGATGAAGGGGTTTATCATATGGTAGAGTAAACCAGTTGAGAACTTGGGTTCGGACATCAATAGAGTAGGAGATAAAGGCAACTCTCACGTCTCAAAAAATATAGTGATCGGGGACTTCTCTGTAAGATTTGAAATTTAGTAAGTTCTTAAACTGTAATATTCGAATTTTGGGATGTAAAATTTCGAGAATATTTCCTAGGGTGAGGGAAGAAAAAAATTATCCCCTAACTTAGAAGGTGGGGTGTGCAGATATCGAAACGTTAAAATAAGGAACACATATATCCAACCCTTCGTTAACATACTAATGGTAGGTGGTAAAGGCCCCATCGATGGCTTCACTCATTCCTACTTTGGTGAGGTACCCCTTAGTAACCACACCAAGGATCCGAGACAGGGAATTATGTAATTTAATGATAAGTGTACCATAATTTCTAAAATTTATCATGAAAGTGCAATCGAATTCTAAAATTTAAGAATGTGTAATCAAATCCTAAAACTTATCAAATTGGTATAATCAAGTCCCTTTATTAATTCCATTCAAATTGACTAATGGAAAGCATCGATGTTAATTTTTTTTTTTATTTTCATGGCATTAATGTTACTAAACATTAAGCATGAGATCATTTAGTCCAAATCCTAATTTTTAAACCAAGATCTTAGTTATCGACCAAAAAAAAAAAAAACAACCTAGATCTTAGTTAAATTATGTCACGACCTAACATCGGTACATCACCTAGGGTTTGGCTAATGGATTACTAAATCTAAACTTAGTTCGGACTCTTTCAAGCCCATACCAATTCGCGACTTAAAGATTTAAGTTTTAGTATTGTTGACACTTAAATTTTGATTGATCATTCGTAATTTAATGCACAAAACTTTAGGTATTAATTTTAACTACTAAGCAAAAAATATTAGAATTAAATTGCATAGCATATAGTTTTAGGAAGCATAATCTTTCAAATATTTGCGATAGTCGATTTTGCAAAGTCAAGAAAAGGAAGGGATGTGACTAATTTAAAAAGTAAAATATATATACATGGTCAAGAAAAGGAATAAATGTGATTGGTTCAAAAAGTAAAATATATATGCATGGTCAAATATAGGAAAAAAGAAAAAATATATATTTCAATGCATCCATAATAAGAAAGCAAATCATCGTGTTCTTATCGGTCTTTTTTTTAAGGGCATCGTGTTGTCTCACTTATAAAAAGGGCCACACAATTCTGTAGAAGGACACATGAAAAAACACAGCACAGCACGAGAGAGAGAAAAAGAGAGAGCTCAAAGAGAGTTCAGCTGCGTCCTTTGCCGTGTCTCTTCGTCGACCGAGTTGCCGCACCAACGTGATCAGTCCTAGCTGCTGCTAAACGGCATCCCTGCTCCAGTTGACAACACTGGTGCTACTTCTTCCCGCTGCCCGATCCGCTGCCGGGGACTCCTCTGCACCAACGTGTGAAGCGGTTCCGTCCCGTTCGTGATCCCTACGGAACCCTCACGCCTGTCGATCACTCTTGCTTGCGCACGCAACATGGAGCCAAGGGGAAGAAAAGTCTGAGTAGGCGTGGAATTTATTCCTCTATCTGCAAACTATATCTGTCATCTACTCCCCCACGATTTCTCTGGTAAGGAGGCCCTCCGTTTTACGGTTCTTTTTGTCTCGCCGGCAGTCCCGGTGCACCGCGAGGCTCTCCATTGCCACTGTTGAACGTTGGGCGAAACCACTGCTGGTATCGAGCCACCAATGCGATTCCGGCCATTCATCGTCCGTCTAAATTTGGAAATACAATCCTCAAAATAGAGATAAGCCATTAGAGTTCTTTCTCGAGATTGTGGATCACTTGTTGCTGCGCTTCCACTTCCTCAACGCCCAAATACAGAGAAAAGAGGAGATTTTGAGGCGGTGGATTTTGCCTTGAAGAGTCCAAGCTCAAGAACCGCAGGCCCTCTTGTTCCTCGACGCTTCATCAGCATCAGCGACGTCCCACACTTTTTTCCTATTTCCGCTGCAACCGAGTCGAGCAATACCCATTGAGAATCCTTGTCGTCAGTGGTCCTGCGCTACCGAGCCATTGTCGAACGTCACCGTGCGTGGTCTTGCCGAATCTGGTAAATTTTGGCGAGCAAGCGTTTGAATAAGGTAATAATCTCACTTCAATCAAGATTCATATATTTTATTGCCTTGTTGAATAATTACGTTTTTGACCGAATTTATTAATGTGTCATAATCGTCAATCTAATCTCACGTTCGAGATATGTTTCGCGATTATACGAAAAAATCGTCAATCTGATCTTATGCCCGAAATACGATTCACGATTTTGTGAAAAATTGACCAATCTAATCTCATGTCCGAGATACGATTCGTTAATTTATTTCCAAAATTAGATAGACATGGATAATATCTTACCTGATTTGTTGCCATGCTATTCTTGATGCCTTTGCTTGAATTGATTTTGCTTATAAAAGAATATCCCAAAAAATAAAAATGGACTGTGATTCTTGTTAGAATATTTTCTTTTAGAATAGTTTGCATGTTTAAATATAGGTTATTTTTAATTTCTAATTTTGATTATAAAAAAAGAAAACATAAAAATTGCTATGCTTATATCATGTAGAATTAGTTCATCTTCCATGTTATCTAGTCATTGCATGTTTAGGGTCATTTGAATGCATGACATACTAAGATAGTTGCATTAAATATTTTCTAGCATTAGATTAAGTTAAATAATTCATATTGAGTGACATATAATTTGCATATTAGACTGCACATTGCATGTTATTATAGTTAGACACTTTTGCACGTCATCTCATGCATTGCACTTAGTTTTTTTAGGCCTCATTAAATAATTTAAAACCTTAAAAAATAGTTGAATGATTGCATGTTAATTAGAAATCATATCTAGGATTAGTGATGTGATTTTTAAGCTAACATTGCAGATGTTTTTGTTGCTTCGAGGTAAGTATCTTTTCCTTGTGTTTGCAATTTATTTATCGCTTTGCTTTATTGAATGTTAGATAATGGTTGCGCACCCATATGATCATATTGCATATTAGGGAGTAAATTAAAATAAAAACAAATTGCCTGCAAATCATTTTTTTATAAATAAAATAGAAAATGTACCGAAAGGGCGTTAGAGGAATCTAACATAATCAAGTCCATGATCCCATAGTCTCTAGTTCGTAGGAGTGAAGTAATTCACCTGTTACTTTACCTGGTTTCTAATTGACCCACCAAAAATAGATTAGTAGCGACTCTAAGTAAAAATTATTGGCATGTTAAAATACTTAAACCCTAGGTCACAAAACTTAAACCCTAGGTCATGTAAATTAGCCAAATATGGGCTTGGGAGAGCCCAAGTATGCAAATGATTTATAAGTTTGCATAGTAATCTCAGTGGCTAATGGATTAAACCCTAGGTGGTGCATCCATATCAATTCGTGATCTAGGGTTTAAGTTTCGCGACCTAGGGTTTAAGTATTTTAACATGCCAATAATTTTTACTTAAAGTCGCCACTAATCTATTTTTTTGTGGGTTGATTAAAAACCCAATAAAGTAATGGAACTTCACTCCTATAAACAAGAGATTATGGGATCGGAAACTTGATTATGTTAGATTCCTCTAATGCCCTTTCGGTACATTTTCTATTTTATTTTTAAAAAATGATTTGTAGGCAATTTGTATTGATTTTAATTTACTCCCTAATATGTAATGTGATCATGTGGATGCGCAACCATTATCTAACACTCAATAAAGTAAAGTGATAAATAAATTGCAAATACAAGGAAGCGATACTTACCTCGAAGCAATGAAAGCATCTGCAATGTTAGTTTAAAAATCACATCACTAATCCTAGATATGATTTCTAATTAACATGCAATCATTCAACTATTTTTTAAGGTTTTAAATTATTTAATGCCTAAAAAAAGTGTTAAGTGCAATGTATAATAACAAAATGTCTAACTATAATAAGTGCAGCCTAATATGCAAATTATATGTCACGCAACATGAATTATTTAACTTAATCTAATGCTAGAAAATATTTCATGCAACTATCCTAGTATGTCACGCATTCAAATGACCCTAAACATGCAATGACTAAATAACACGGAAGGTGAACTAATTCTACATGATATATGAGCATAGACAATTTTTTTATTTTTTTTTTATAATCAAAATTCGAAATTAAAAATAACCTATATTTAAATATGCAAACTATCATAAAAGAAAATATTCTAACAAGAATCACATCCAACTCAACTGTATTTTTTTGGATTTTCCTTTATAAGCAAAATCAATTCGAGCAAATGCATCAAGAACAGTATGGCAACAAATCAGGTAAGATATTATCCATGTCCATCTAATTTTGGAAATAAATTGACAAATCGTATCTTGGGTATGAGATTGAATTGGTCAATTTTTCACAAAATCACGAATCATATATCGGGCATAAGATCGGATTAACAATTTTTCTATATAATCGTGAATCGTATCTCGAACGTGAGATTTGATTGACGATTATGACACGTTAAGAAATTTGGTCAAAAACGCAATTATTCAAACAAGGCAATAAAATATATGAATCTTGATTGAGGTGAGATTATTACCTTATTCAAATACTCGCTTGCTAAAATTGGCCAGATTCGGCAAGACCGTGTGGTGACGTTTTGACAGTGGCTCAGCAGGTTGTGAACGGCGATGCTCACTGTAATGGCTCGGTTTGCCTTAATTTTCTCCTGGAAGATATGGACAAAATCCAAAAGAACGCAAATCCACTGCTTGGACGTTGGGCTGACCAAGAATTTTTCTGGAAAACCTGCAGGGAAATTCAACTGAGATATGTGATATTGCGGGCTAAAATCAATGCTATTGGGTGAGCTAGCGACACTGGTTTCTAAATGTCGAAGGTTCAACAAGTTGGCTTCTGGAAGCGCGCCAGTCTGCTCGGAAGCAAGAGCGACAGCACCCCGAAGAAAAGACCAGCTTGGCAACCAGAATCATTGCACGAGTCAGGCCCAGAACATGGTATTAGGCTTCGACGCGAACGCTCGCTGGAAAGCTTGTGGTGGTTGGCTGTGCTGGGCAGCAAAGCAACGGCATCATCAGACGATCCCGCAGGAAGTCGCTCGCCATGTCGATAGGAGGCCGAAACGGCTCGGGATTGCTGGTAGGTATCGTCTGGACAGCGGGTCTTCCGGGTCGCCTTGCTTTCTGTACGGGACTCCTCGGTCAGCAACAGGAGGTGTCGCGGTTCCTCGTGCAGTGAAGAATCAGCAACTGGGTCGTAGACTGAGCGTGGCTTTTTAGCCGTTCTCTTTGTTCACTCTCACTTTCACGAGCAATCTGTAAAGAAGCTTCCCCTCACGATTTTCCCCTCTCTCTCTATCTCTCACGCTTTCTCTATATTTTTTTTTCTCTAAGTTCGATGCTCTATATATATAATATGTCAACTCCAAGTCGGTGGATACGTGCTGAATATTCTTAATTGATTTTATTTCTTCAAACTAAATATCAGCTCCCAAGTTCGTTGATTTCTTTCCTTTCTTGTGTGAATGAAGCCATGAGTATATCCCACAATATTTTGCTGCTGAGCTGGTGCTGTGAGCAACAAAGAATTTTTCCTTATTTTAGCACCCATGGATAGAATCTCTTATTCCTTAACTGCTTGATTGAAAATCCCTCGAGTATTAAAGCCATGTGATCCTCTTGCTGACCAAATCCCCCTTTCCATTATCCAGCACATTGAAATATATTCGGCCAAAATCTTGCTCGGTACACCCTTGAGCAAATTTCAATCTCTCAATTTGGCAAATATCTTGATGAATTTCATGCCATGAGAATTAATGGGCTAGATTAAATTTTCTTCATCATGAACCTAGTCCAACTCATTAAATTAAAGCCCAAAACCATCAATTCGAATCCATCCGTCGCTAGTTCGATGCAAATGCAATAATAATAAATGATCTTAAAACTATATGCTATGCAATTTAGTTCTAATATTTTTGTTTATGGATTAAATTAATCCCTAAAATTTTGTACATTAAATTACTAAAGATCAATCAAAATTTAGGTATCAACAAATTAAATTTAAATAAAGGCTAAAATTTTGAGAAGAAAAAAATACCCACAAGTGAGGGCCTACAATGCTTAGGCAAGGCTGGCGGAAGTTGCCAAGCCTTGATAATAGCTAGCAACTCTCATTGACCACAAGTGAGGAGCCAAGTTTGCAAGATGGTCGCAGCCCTCACCCATATCATAGTTAGAAATTCAGCTTGTTAGATAACTCTAATTAGAATTAACTAAAGTAGGGATTTACTTAGCTGATTTGTGAAAATGGGTTACCTAATTCATTCAAACAAAATGATTGATAAAGATTAGAATCTTACCAATTATATGTATGGAAAGATCTATCTATCATGATTGTAGTTTTGTATTTGGAAAGGAATTACAAACATTTATTGATTGTTAAACAATTATATTTTACTTGTTAACACTTAAAAATCAATCCTTAAATTCTCAATATTGATTTCTCAATTCTATCAAATAGGCATAAATGAAAATAAATCAATGCATTCACGTAGATCAGACAAGGCTCCTCCATAGAATGGTGGGCCTCCGAATCAATATGACTTTAAATTGGAGAATGGTTCGTTTAGAAACACGTCACGTACAGGCAAGCGCTTATCGATGCAACTTTCTTGAAATATTATTTTGATTTAGTCATAAACATATTGTTGATCGCCTAAAAGGTGAAGAATGCAAAAAGTTAATTGAAGAACTCATCTTTTTTGAAGGCATATACTATAAAATAAAAAAAAACTCTAAAATATGGCCATTATAACACAAATACCTTAAATTTTTTTTTGCATCATCAAAAACCCTAAATTTATCGATTGTGCCACAATACCCCCAACTTTTTTGGTCACAAATAAACCCAAGCTTATACATGTCTGACATGTAGTCACAGTAGTATAAATTCATGGTTTTTATGATAGAAAAAAAGTTTGGAGGTACTTTTGTCACAATGAGTCAGTAGGTTTTAGTATCACAACAAAAAGTTTGGAGTATTTGTGTTATTATGGGCATAATTTGAGGTTTTTTATTTTTATTTTTTGATAGTAACCCTTATTTGTATTGTCACTTTCTTACAAAAGGTTTGGTTCAACACGAAAGTTAAGATGTTGCGAAAATGCATAAGGACCCTTTAGGCCAGATGAGCAGTGAGAAACCTTAAAGAAGCCCGAAATCTGAGGGACTCTGTCCAAACTGAAGTATAGAACCGGAACTAGCACTAAAAAGCAAGAAAACATAAATAAAGTGGAGTTTCCTTTTTCTTTGATTCGCCACCGTTGAATGAAGGAGGCAAAATTAGGAATCCTGAATTCACATCACGGCCGAGAGGAACATGTCCGATGACCACCTCAATCAATGTCAATCAAGTCCTTACCCCCACTAGCGAAGATGGAGACTTCGAACACAACATTATCCCTATCAATGAGCTCAAATGCGCAGGCATTTCCTACGAGCAAATAAGTCTCTTGCAAATGTGGGCCGACCAGTAGGGAAGAACGCTTCCGTTTCATGCGTACATCTTGAGAGCTTCATCGACCACGATTTGTCCGGATTCCTAAGAGTCACCGCTTCCTTGTTTTCTCATGTATGTTGCTCGGTGAAACGATCGGGAACATTATGCACATGTGTACATGTTTGAACAACCAATTGTATGCCAAAAGAAGGACAACAACGAAAGGCTCCGATCTTAACCCCGCATTGACCTCATGTCAATGCCAGGACCAGCCTAAAGTTTTACTTCAAACAATGTAAATCAAGATTCAACCTACACTATAAAAAATGTAGACTCGGAACACAATATTATTCCTATCAGTTAGCTCGAACGCATAGACATTTCATAAACACAAGCATGTTCCTCTCACAAATGTGAACCAACCAGAAGAGAACATGGCCCCGCGAACTGAATGTGGACAACTCCTAAGCTTTCATCAGCCGCGATCTATCTGAATGCTTGAGAGTCGTGATTTCCTGGTTTTTCCCAACGTGCTGCACGATGAACCTGCAAGGAACATACTAGCCCTAAATATGTTTGAACAAAACCCGTGCTTGATAGGGAAATACCAAAGAATTAACATTCACTTGTTCGAGCAAGCAAGCAGAATGAAGATCGATATGCCAGTTTTAGTGACTCTAACCAACACTCTTAACATAAATATTGATTGAACATACTGGCCCCAAAATGAATATTAAGCTCTCGATCTTACCACTTTATGGTCCTTAATATAAAATGGTTGCATCACCTGTCGAGAAAGATAGGATGCTTAATCAAAGAAAACACGATCTTTTATTGGAGGCAGTCTTGACAACATTGATTGAGAGAACAAAATCGTAAATGTGGTTTGACCCTTGTTGTCTTATGAGGAGGGAAACATTTTGAATCTTTGATTTCCACGACATTCTCCATTTCCAGAGAGATAAATCCATTCCGAATGTTCGATATGCTCCTCGACTAATAATTCGATCTTCGAAACACTTTTGTTGAATGTTCTCACACAAAAAGTGGATTTTGCTTTATATGTGAATACAATGAGATTGACCATGACCAATGGATTAATTCTGCATATATTATCGCCTCCCTATCCACTACCTAATGCCTTTCTATTCCTATAGTCCGGGTCGAATTGCCTGGCGTTTTGAGTAACACTATGTTTGAGAGATCCTTTCCATATTTGCCTAAGAAAGTTTTCGAAATTCCCCATTATGAAAAAACCCAAAAGTTATTGGTCTAAGACTCTAATTCATCCAAGTTAAACCGCAAGTGCAGGGTAAAAGGGAAGAACACTTTGTAATATGGTGATGGAAGATTGGTTTTCACACAAGCAGCATGTCTTCGAGCAAGTGCCGATTGAATTTTAGGAATAGGTTCTTCAATTTGTAATGAGCTAAATTAGATAGTGAAGCATTGTGCATCAAGTCAATTCGATGCTGAATGTCTCTCATGAGAGGAAGGTCAGATGGTAAGTCCAATAGAAAGACATCTTTGAATTCTTCCGATAGAAGTTAAACTTGATGATGCATGGGAGATATATTAACATTCTTCACACTGGTTTTATTTAGCAAAATATACACAACAGATCATGGCACCCTTTACATATGTCATGGTGGGCAAAGTAGGGGATAAGAAGTTTTCAACCAAAGGGGCCCTAAGAGGTTCCTTATTAGGCGCCAAAGTAATTTTCTTCCTCCATACTAAAAAAAATGTGCTATGGTAGCCATCATGGGTAATCCTTCTATCAAATTGCCACGGTAAACCAAGAATCATGTGACTAGAATCCATAGGTAGAACATTGCACTATATCTTGTCAAAATAAGTAGTACCAACGGAAAGCTTGACAAGACATTGTTTGGAAACGATTACCTTGGTACCTCCCTTCAACCAAACATTTTGTAAGGTATAGAGTGTGCTTTATACTTCATTTTCAGCTTGCTTGCCCCACTTCAGAAATCACATTTTCACAACGCCAATAATTAATTGACATACCTTCCCTAAAAATAATGTAGACTGAATGAAAAATATTGATGCACAACCACCTATCTCTGGTGTTATCTATAGGAGTGAGAAAAATCTTTCTTACCATGAGATGTTTGCCGAAATTAGCATGTATTATTCGTTCATTGTCCACAACAACTTCATCATCTTTCAATTCTTCTTTAGGTGGCTCCTATGTGTTCTCATTAGATTCATTATCCACCGATAAAGCTTTACAAGGGGGTCAATTCTTGTTGATTCGAGAATCACTAGCATGGTAACTCATCTCTCCACAAGAATAGCAACATATATCGATTTTAATTGGATGTTTTGAAATGTTGGGTTAAGTAGAAAACTTACTAGTAGGTTGTGCAAAAGCTTTAGCTACTTTGGCAGTGCCATTGGTACTCCTAGTTGCTCCTTCAGTAAGGTAGAAGGGCACTGCCTTCTAGGGCAAGAACGCTCTATTTTGAGTGCCCGCTAATGTGCATATCTTAAATCTTAATTGTCAAGAACTTCTAAGGCATCTTGGAATTAAGTTAAAGACCATTCAAATACTCGTTAACAAGCACCTCTTTTGGATCTTGAATGTTGTTGTGAATCCCTAACTCATTGAATTTATTAGTGTATTGATCTACCGCTTGTGTACCTTGTCTAAGATTTTGGTACCTATGGTAGAGCTCTCTCTTGTATCATTTGGGAAGGAAATACTTTCGAATTTTGTCCTCCATTTTTCTCCATGAAATGACTGGAACCCTACTAATAGATTAGCGAGTTTGCTTCTCATGTCTCCACCAAGCTATAACCTTGTCTTGGAATCAAATAGCAATTATGCCAACTCGGCCATCTTCCAGGATGTTCCTTTGCTCAAAAACTTCATTCACAAGTGTCAACCAATAGACAATTTTGTCAGCAGAATCAGTATTGAAAATTCTAGAAAATCACTCTTGATTTCCATTTCCCAATTCACTTCACAAACTTCTTGTGCACGATATGGAGCATTCCTCCTTCAGCGAAATGATCAAACACCTTCTAAAGAAAAGGAATCACTATTGGATTCTCCAGTTCTAGATTAGGGTGGAGGGTTGTTTGCTTCATCCCTAAGAGTTTGAACTTCTCGAGTCAAGTCATCAATTTTTTGCATATGTTGTTGCAAATTCTCAGCAAGAGTGTGTACTTCATTAAATGGAATGGTTTTGCCACCTCGACATCTTGCTTGTCTTAGAGGCAATGTTCTCTCCTCCAAAGCTCTAATGCCAAATGAAGTAGTCCAAACTCAACTACCCAAATAATAGAAATCAGCAGGAATTTCAGTTATATGCTAGCTTGGGAAAATGATCATAACTTACATAGGTCAAAATGACCCGATTCCAAAGCTAAAAAGTTTGAAGACTTTTGGATCTACAAATTTTCTATTTTGAGTTTTCTTAGATTAGCATTATAGGATGGTCGATGTTGGGGAGGAAGTGGACAACGCGAATGGACAAAACTAGGAAAAGGTTAGGAACTTTAGTGGTTGCTCTTCAAGGCCTCAAAGGAAGTTGAAAGGGCATCAATTCTTTTAGATTGATGGCTGCAACTCCTCAAGGATGTAGCTTTAAAAAGCCCTGACTCTTCAAGGACAAAGTGAAAACTCGTTTAGGTTTTCGAGAGGGTTTCAACTCTTCAAGGTTCAAGGGAATTGCATTAAACAAATTTCATTAATCAAATTTAGTGTGTTTTCTACAAAGATTGGATGAACTTTTATAGCAAAACAAAATAATAGCAAAAGACTAAAGTCAAGTCTAGGAACTATAAGTTATTTAAGTACATAGCAACTAGGAGCTATTAAAAGCTATTAAAATCAAAACAATATTTCCAATGCTTTTGCTAATTCCAAAGTGCCTTAATGAAAGTTTCAATGTATGGGAAATGACAAAGTCTTTATGAAAAAGCCATCGATGTATTGAAAATTTCAAAGTCTTTATGACAAAGTCAAAGATGAGACTCTTCACTTGCCCATGAGGTTTATCAACATTAGGCTTATCGAAGAGAGTGTTGTCGAGCCTGAATGCATACTAAGCTTTTTGGTTGAACAAGCTGGTCTCGAACATAGGCTGCATTAGAAAGAGGTGTAACTAGATTTTCAACCCTTATCATGGAATTCAAATTGAATGGTGAAAAGTTCAACTATATTTAACAATTGAAACCTACAAACTTATTCCAGAAAAACATTGAATCGCTCAAACTATTTGAATAAAAAATAGGCAATTGATAGTGAATTCACGAGTAGTTATAAATAGAAATTTATATTCTTCTATATAGTTTTTGTGATTAAAAAAGAGACCATAAATTAATATTAACAACCTTCTATAAGCAAAGTGATAATAGAATGCAAGATAACATGATACCTTGCTAGGTATGATGGAGCATTTATATTGTGAAATGGATAAAAGAAATGATAATAATAAAGTCAGTTCTGTAGATTAGCCTAATAAAAAGAAAAGAGTACATTGGGTAGGGGGTGAGGGAGGGAGGGGTACTTCGGTGAGCTAACCAAAAAAATGAGTATATGAGCAAAAATAGGATGGAAATGGAGTCGCCAAGTCACATTGCCTAAATATTTATAGTGTATATCTTTTTTCTCTACAACACTAATATAAGTCCCACTAAGGATTTGTTTTTATTGAAAATGGATTTAGACACTGTTCTTTTTTAAATTCTCTGATATGATTTATATAAAATTTATTCATATGTGATAATTAGAGTAGCAATTTATGTCATTTCATGGTTTTTTCTCTTCATGTCGTCTATTTGAACCGATGATCCCATCATTACTTAAACAAAAGTACCTTTTGTCATAATTTGTTGGTAACCACATCAACAAAAACCAAAGTTTCCATATATTGTACCCGATGGTGGAGTTCAGATTCACTAGCGGCGGATGGTACAATAATTATTTATGTTGTATGAGAAGATTAGATCAATATTAAGGAAGGAAAGAAAAGTTAATGTAGTGGTTATTGATTGTTAAAGTTAATTGTCTCATGATGTAATGGTGACATAAACAATGAGATTGTCGGTAGTACAGGACTGTCGAACGAACAAAACCAGCGTAGTCATTGTGAATATTTGCTTTACAAAAAGAGAATATTTGCCTTTTTTAAACATGAGGTTGAAGAATTCGATCGCTTACTTAGATAATGACTAAAAGTATTATGATAAAGTCAAACCAATCGTTTGAGCAGCGCTGACTCTTTACATAAAAATGCTTGAAAATTCAATTATAGTTAAGTATTCACGATTTAGACATAATTAAGTCAAAACATACAGCATTTGACTTTGTGCATATCTCATATTTTACACTTTGACAAAATTAAGTCAAAATCTATCGGGACATAAATTTATTGTAAAGCGGAGACCACAGTTTTAGAAGCATTTGACTTTTCGCATGTCTTGTGCTTTGAGGGAATCAAAATGCTAATCAAACAGGCTAATATAGAAAAAAGGCTCATAATTTTGTGATGCATGGTACGGTGAGATTTGTCCTATTTTTGTGAAGGTGTATTCAGAAGAGATTAATTTAGTATTCTAGTTCAAGAAAGTCTTACAGGATCATTTGAGGAATATCCGTTTAGGATTCTTGGGCATCTACACCAGTCCAAGACTCTTTTGCAAAGTATAGTCTTTGGTGGACAGCCATGACCTCCTCTTTCCATAATAGACACACTTGCATGCAAGAACATGACGGTGATGTAATTTCCAAGTGGAAGTTACTGAGAAAAAGAACTGCTTCCTTGGGTTCTTGATACTGAGATTGAGCAATTCAAGACTAGTAGAGATTGTGGAAAAAAACGCTTTCAAAGGAGGAGGAATAGAGATGACCCACTTTACCGACATATGCTGTTAACATTAATAGATGTACTTTCGAGGTTCATGATGCAGATATATGTGTCAAGATGCATCTTTTATGTTTTTTCATGTCTGCAAATGCATGCAATCTAGATAACTTGTGAAAATGAAGAAGGATTACCGAAGTTGGTGGATTCTGGATTCATGCTACGTGCTTAGCCAGAAGACAAAAGCATCAATTTGCACTTCATAGACTATACAAAGTAGTTCCATGCCTTTATTGGCAGCTGCTTAGCGAAATGTCTATAGGTTACAGCATTTGGTTACTTTTCCTAAACGCTTTGAGGATTGAGATAGTCGTCGAATCTCATTATAAAGAGAGAATTGATGATTGTCATGAGGATATGCTTCCACATAGGTAACTTCAGTATCAACGCAATTTATCAAGACCTTGGGCTCTTCCACTTGGTTGTAAACTCTTCAGTTTTCATTCAAGCACCCTTCAATACACAACTGGTGGTGGTCGACATCGGTGGTTACAGCAGTTGTTGAACTTTGGCAGATGCCGCGATGATTAGATAAACACCACGTAACAATAGTAGATTTCTTTTATCCCCAGCAGAGAAAACCTGGAGAATTGATAAATCTTACCTTAATTTCGTGTTGAGCTAATTCTGTATCAACAGCTTCCACCTAGGGTACTTATCACCATTCAAAGAGATAAAATGATTATACGACCGGGATCAGAGCTCGGATGGAGGAAGGAAAGGTGAGTTTAGATGAACTAAAATGCCAGAATCCCACCTTTTGCAAACATTGGATGAGTTCGTTCTTTTGTGTTCAAAGCCATAATAAAGGTTGAATTAGAAAATAAAGCAAAGACGGCTAGTAGCCGTTACTTGTTAGGCTAGAAAAGGATGATTTTAGGGAATTTGAAAAGATCAAATGGGAAATTTGAGAAAGTATACAAAAAGGAAACAAAAGATGTACAAGTTTCATTTTTACACTCTAAGTTTTCTAGTCGCCTACTACGTGGAATGGGAAATTGTATTCACTCGAACATCGAATAGTCAAACCCTCATTTTAAATATGACATTATGTGAAAACTAACCATCCCATTGGTGAAGCCTAATTTATTAAATTTGTAAATGGACTAATTTTCAAGATTTGTGTTAGAGTACAATAGTGAGTTGTGTTGGAGAAGTCTCACATGTGGTGAAGCGTGGAGCAATTAATATATTCTAGGTTGGCTCATGCTCATTGGCTTAAGCTTTTGAATGAAAGTGAGTCAAATTGGATATGTTGATGGACTTAGACTTTGCTTTCCTCTTGGTGATCTTTCCAAGTGAAGATATCGAGCTTTCACTTTGAGCTCCCAACAATTGGTATCAAACTTCAATACACTCAATGTATATCGAAGTTTGGTACCAATCCCAATGTGCATAGGTGTTTAGTGAATATGTAAAGGATGGAATCTGGTAAACAACATGGTTTATGAGCATGTAGTCATTACGTTGTAGCAATGCAAGCTGATGAAAAACTTCATAGTTCAGTCCGGAGAAAGAGACCGGATGAAGATGGGCATTAGAGATTCAAGTTGAGATAAGCTAATTTAGAAGGATAATTGAATTAATGGAAAGAGCAAACCTAAAATTGGAACTCACACATGAGAGGAAGATTAGTAAGGTGCACATGTATGAATTGTGTTAGAGAAGTGATGTTGATTAATTAATATATCTTAGTTGGTCAAATACTCATTGGCTTAAACTTTTGAATATGGACTTTCTCTTGACAATCTCCTAAGATGAAAGTATTAGACTTATGTTGTGTGCTCCCATCAATTTGTAGGGCTATGTCAAATCTAAGGTTTGGCACCCAAACTATTTAAAAAAAAAGAATATTTGTCATTGATATGCGATTCCATTACATGACATATAGCTTGAGCTGAAGAATTACCTATCAGGCATTCATAGAGTCCATGTGTTCGAATGTGATCTATGTTTTATACTAGTAAGATTCATCAATGGGTAAAAACCAGAAGGAGTGCCTTCTCCTTCAACGTCTATCATTGAATAGGAGGAAAAAAGTAAACAAACCTTATCGACATTGCACTCACCTAACTAGGTCTAGAATTACCAACAACTTTTTATGTGTTGACTTGATTTAGCAAGCAAAATAGGCATAGAAAGCATAATATAATGTGTAGTCAGCTTCTTCTTTCTTTTTCTCAAATAAGTTGTAAGCTCTTCCAAAAACTCACTTAGAATACTAGACTCTAGAAGATGGTGAGAAGCTTGTTGGCCATGAAAGTATTGTTGATGAAGCTGTAAACTTCTATAAGAAGCTTTTGGGATTTGCTAAGCTAGTTAACTTTGAGATGGCTGAGTTGCAGCTAAAGATGAACGGTTCCAAATTATGTATAGGTTCCACTTATAACCTAGAATCTATCTATTAGAATAAGTTCCTTCTTTTTTTTAAAAATTTAGAACCAACTCTACATACTCTAAAACTTAAAACCTACCCTATCACAAGTCCTAAAGTCAGTTCCAATTTCTACCTAAGTTTTTCCTATATTATTAATTGAACAATTGTAGTGAATAACCAACACTTTTTATTACAATCCATTGACTGCAACTTATATTTAGACACAAAGAATATGAAACATTAACAAAGTAAAAGTTAGTCATAAAATAGAAGCTTTTACTAGTGGTTTTAAATTATATATTTATCATCATATGCGATGAAATATTGCATGATCCCGCAAAGACATAGATCAAGAAAAACACAAAAATTGCTCTAGGTTCCCGATTCCAAGGTCTAGGTTTTTCTTACCTAGAACTTGGAACTTACCCATCAAGAAAGATTCTCCAGTTTTTGGAACTTGGAACCTACCCTATATAACATAAAATTTGGAATCGAATAGTTTCACTGGTCTAGTTCTTTGATTCGTTCTTACCCCTAATTGTAGCAATTGCTTGATTGTTTTTATTTATTTGTTGATTTGAGGCTTAGAAAAGTGAATGCACAAGGGTTGCCCTAGTGTCTAAAGTCTCAAATGTTGTAATATTAATAATATGATCACATATTTAGTTTAATATTACCCACATTAGTTTCATTAATGTATTGCAGTTCATGTTAATTTGCGTGATAACTTGTATAGTGATTGCCCAAAGAGCATGATAACGTCTTGATGGAAGACGTTATATGAAGTGGTGTGAATGGACATATAAATGGGTCTAAGCCAAACCTTCTCATTATCAGAAAACACACCAACGTTTGAGAGGGCAATGGTTAAAAATACCCTTTTACCAACCATTCAATGCTTTGCAAGTCAGGTTTTCAATTAAATTTCATTAATGGCTAGAGGCTAATATAGATTTATTCACGTTTTTGCATTCAACTTTGATTATGTATAATTGAAATCTTCAATAATTTAGTTTTCTAACATCAAATGCCTCCGTGATGACTCAATTTAGGCCAATTTCCTACTGAAACCTTACCTTATAAACTAGCAAAGATGCCTGCATGTTGCATGGATTAATGATTATATTTGCTAGATTATTCCAAATAATATTATTGACATAAATTTTCACTGGAAAAAAATGCCAAAATTAAAGTACAAATCAATCAAATTCTCAGCTAGAATTCGAGTAAAGCCTTATATAAAGTGAATCCAAATCCCATCATGTTGGATCATTCTCCAATGGGGAAATTCGGGTTCCACTTGCGGAGAACAATATATTAAATTTTTGTATTATACGAGAAGATTAGATCGATGTTAGGCAAGGAAAGAAAAATTAATCAAGTGGTTCAAATTGTTTTAGATAATTATATCATGATGTCACCATAATGTTATACATTATGAGATAGGAGATCTGTTATCTGCAGTACAGGATTGCACGAACGAACAAAACTAAAGTAACAAAAAGAAAATGGTTTCCTCTTTTGAACAGGAGGTTGAAGACTTTGATCGCTTAGTTAGATAATGCTTATAGCACTGATTTTTCCATAAAAAATGCTCGAAAAGCAACTATAATTTAAGTATTCACGATAAAATTCTCAAACTCAGTAATATATTACACTTTGGCAAAATTAAGTCAAAATTAATTAGGAAATAAAAGCATTGTAGAGCGGAGACGTCAAATTTAAAAAGTATTTGACTTTATGCATGTCGTTTGCAATGAGAGAATTAAATTAAATGCTAATAAAACTGGATACTATATGGGAAAAAAAGATCATAATATTTGGTTGTATGGTATGGTGAGATTTGCCCTATTCTTTTGAAGTAGTATTCAAGATAGTCTGATTTTAGCATTTTATTTTAAGAAAGTCTTGTAGGATCAGTTGAGGAATAACCCATTTATGGTTTGCTCTATTCAGCATTAATATTGCTCATTTAGGGTTTGTTTAATACAATGAGATCATTGAGTTGCCCTATTCTCTTTCCAAATTAGTGATGAATAGTGTTGTTTGACCCCTCAAAAAGAAATAGAAAGGTGGAGTCACATGGTGAAAGTTCAGCTTTAGAATTTAGTCATTCTCAGGAAGAGTCTCTACACAGTAGGAGGGCCAATCTGATGATGTATGTTGGAGTTAGAATGGAATGAATTGGCCTCACTCACCATGAGTTTCCTTTTCACGGACTTTTTTTTTTTTTGGTAAGGTAAGTATTATAAGCTTTCAACCGATGGATCCTGTACAAGGAATGGTGAATCACGGCACTCAACAAGACAAACAGATCACTGAAGTGAGGGGGTACCGCGATCATACTAAAGAGATACAGTACTAATGATCTAATGATCTAGACAAAAGCCTGAGGAGCTATTTATGTGCTTCACTCAGGACCTGAATAAAAAATACTATGGTTTATTCCCCATCCTTGCTGCATACACCTATTGCTGGGGTTGTCTTCCACACTTTTAAACGCCAGTGCTTTGTCTTTGACTGCCTTGATAAGGAGCTGTTCCATGGCTGACAAATGTACATACTACGCTCGGAAGATAAAATTGTTCCTTGTCTTCCAGATAATGTAGCAAAGGGCGCCAAAGGAGAATCGAGCAATTTCCTTTGAGAACCCTCTACCTGACAGCGAATTGATGGCCCAAAGAAGATTATCCGGCCATGAGGAGTTATACCAAGGGAGGTTACATTTGGAAGCCCAGAACATGGCTAAGGAGTTAGGAAGACCCACAGTCAAAAAAGAGATGGTCGACCGAGTCGGGTCGAGAATTACAAAAGGCACATGCTGCATTAGGGATCCTACTGAAGGACATAAGGTATACCTGGGTTGGGAGGCGATTTTTAACAATCAACCAAAGGAGAAATTGGTGTCGAGGGACGATGGCCTTACTCCACACAAATGGTGACCAAGGAACCACATGAGATTTCCTACGGATTGTTGCCCATGCTGATGCAACTGAAAATTTGCCTAAGGGGTCCTCTGTCCAGGTGAGGGAGTCCGTGCCATGAGTTAGAGTGGGGACTATGATATGCCAAGATGAGAGTTCCTGGAGAATAGTTTGACCAGAGGGAGTGTATAGGTCCGCTACTTTAGCTTGCCTAGTGAGGTTTGAATCGTATATGTCGGCGTTCGAGAATAGTACAGTGAGAGGACCTATATCAAGCCAAGGATCGAACCAAAGTGAGGTGGACAGGCCATTACCTATCTTCCATTTGAAGAAGGGGAGGGCTTCCCTTCTAAGTACCAGAATCTTCTTCCAGGCCCATGAGCATGTTGTGGGAGGATCGAATTCAGAACTCTTTTCTTTTGAGATGGATGGCATGGATCCATTTACACCATAGAGATTCTTTATCGTGAAAAGATTCCAAATGTGTTTGATCATGGCAGCTTTATTGCTATCCCGAATCCTGCGAAGTCCTAAGCCTCCTTCTTGCTTGGGGAGGCAAACATCTTCCCAAGACACTTTTGCTCCACCCGGTCCCATGGCCGGGCCCTTCCACAAAAACTGCTTGCAAATTTGTTCTATTTTGTGCACTACAGACGAAGGCAACCAGAAGATGGATGCCCAATATACATGGATCGAGTGCAATGCGATTTAATAAGCTGTAACCGACCCGCAAAGAGAGAAATCGATGGGTCCAGGATTGAACTCTAGTAGTTAGGAGACGTACCAGGGCGTGGCAATCCACTTTATTCAGCCTCAACGTAATGATAGGCACACCTAGATATTTGACCGGAAATGAGCCCAATCTATAACCAAATGTATGTAAAATTTGATCTCTAACCTCCAAAGAACCTCCAGAGATGAAAACTTCACTTTTGCTAGCATTCGGAGTCAATCCACTCCATGCAGAGAACATGTCAAGTCCATCCTTAATGCAGGAGATAGAGGTAGGACTCGGCCTCACCGAACAAGAAAACATCATCAGCAAAGAAGAGATGTGAAAGGCGAGTAGTCTTGCATCTCCAAAAGAGTATCGATACTCCGGACGCCGGGTATGGGAGTTAATGATCCCCGTAAATACCTCCATAGCCAAAGTAAATAGGTAGGAGGATATAGGGTCGCCTTGCCTTAATCCACGCCCACTAGAAAAGATTCCATGAAGTTCACTGTTCATGGCGATGGAGAACTTCGGGGAGCGAACACATACCATTATTAGCTTGATCAAATGGTTTGGAAATCGGAAAGCTTGGAGAGCAGTTTCCAGAAAGTCCCAGTTTAGGGTATCATAGGCCTTCCGAAGTCCACTTTAACGGCGCATCTTGGAATATATGGCTCGGTATGAAACCCACAAAATAATTCCGAGCAAGGAGAATGTTATCGTAATCCTCCTTCCTTTCACAAAAGCAATTTGACTGGGCTAACAAGTGCCGGGAGAACTGCTGCAATACGCTTAGAGAGTAGCTTAGTGATGCACTTGTAGATAGTATTACAACATGCAATAGGTCTAAAATCTGTCACTGAGGTGGCATTAGGGACTTTAGGCACCAAAGCAATGATAGAGTTATTAATCTCCTTTAGCATACACCCAGATTCAAGGAAATCGATGACATCTAATGTTACTGAGGGACCCACTATATCCCAGTTCTTTTTAAAAAAGTCTACATTATAACCATCAGGTCCCGGAGCTTTATTCCCAGCAAGGGAGAACATGGCATCGTGGACCTCCAGTGGTAGAAAAGGCTGAGATAAGAATGTGACCTGATCATCGTTGAGCGGAGCGAATGAACTCCGTGAGCTCCCGAATGGATGGTCTCATGGGCGCCCTCGGTGCAAGAATCTCGGAAGTAGGAAACAAATACCCGTTGAACCTCCCTCGGATCAGTAACCAACTGACCAGAACTGTCCAAAACTGAGACAATTCTGTTGCGTAAACGTCGATGGTTGACTGATTGGTGAAAAAAATTTGTGTTTAGATCCCCTTCTTTGAGCCAGCGTATTCTTGACTTTTGCCTGAATAGAGACTCTTCCTGTGTTCTGAGGGCGTAGTAGTTCTTGAGCTGGATATGCTCTAAGGCCACTAAGTTCTCATTTTGAGCGTCTTGGTTTATAGCTTCTTGAGTAGAAATAAGGGCTTGTTTGGCATCAGCTGCTCTCGTGGTGATGTCCGAGAAGGCTTCCTTATTGAGAGTCTTCAAGCGGCCTTTAAGGAGTTTAAGCCGACCATATAGCTTGAACATAGGAGATCCCTTAATTTGTGTTTGCCAAACCTGGGAAACTATCATGGAGAAGTCCGGGTGGTTCATCCACATATTGAAGAACTTGAATGGCGAACGTCGAGGATTTGGTGCAAGAATTCTTACAACCATTGGTGTATGGTCCGATATGCCCGGGGCAAGGAAAGATGCTTCTGAATAAGAGAACAATGTGCACCAGGCATTATTAACAAGTACACGATCTATTTTCTGTTGTTTCCTGTTGACACCTAAGGATGTTGACCAAGTGAATCGGAACCCAACGTACCTAAGATCAAGTAACTCCGCCTGTTCAAGGCATTCCTTGAACTCATCGAATGCAGGAATCCATATGTCTGGGCTGCCCATACGGTCCGAAGAATCCAGGATTGCGTTAAAGTCGCCAGCCACCATCCATGGGCTGTCTTTTAGGGAGGAACTTAATTGTATTAGGTCATTCCAGAGAGGTCTCCTGGTAACAAAAGTGTGCTCACCATATACCACTGAGAGGGATATACTAGTCCCGGAAGACAATATTATTAGAGCACCATGAATAATTTGGCTAGACATATGAAAAACATTAAAAGCCACCAAAAGCGGGTTCCACCCAACCCAAATACGGCCACGTGTAGAGAAAGCATTATTTGCAGTCCAAACCCATCCGGGGAAAAGACCAGATGATATGGTACCAAATCTAGAAGGTGGTACCTTGGTCTCTATAAGTCCAACACAAAGCATAAATGATTAGACTTCACAAAATTCCTGACTTGCATCTGTTTGACCGGGTCTATAAGTCCTCGGACATTCCAAAAACCAACATTCATGTATACCACCTATATTAACAAAAAAAACCAGGAGGCTTACCTCCTTAAGGGTGTTCCCCGGCGACTCGTCGAGGCCGGTTTGATAAGGGCGGACACTGACTTGGAGGGAGGTGGAAGTTGACCAGCTTTATGAGGGAGTACTTCGTCATCCAAATCGTCTTCCGAAGAAAATGAGGCCGTGGCGTATAGGTCTTCTACTCCTTTTGCTATCGGGGGTGTAGCTCGGGGGGTGGCCCTTTTCATCGTGCTCTCGACCACCTTGGAAGTCGGACGTGTGGGAGTGGGCCGCATAATAGAATTCTTGCAACCTTTAACTTGCTGCCATCCTTCTGCCACTGCAGAGTTTGCCACCGGGGGGGAGATGCGACCAGCTTCCAGAGTGTAGTCCGCTTCACAGGGAACCTGGACATAAAGATCAAGTGCTGCCATATCAGTAGCTCTAGGTAGGGGCGGGGGTTGAGGGCCGAGGGGAGCCTCCATAGCAGCCTCCATAATTTGGTGGGATGAGCTTTAGCCAGCAGCAGCTTGTCCAACTTCAGCAGGGGACAGGCTCGGTGAAGAGGAAGCTCGGCAAGCAGGAGCAGATTGATCAGCATTAAGGGACCTTCGAGCAGGAGCTTCAACATCCGAGAGGGCCAAATGTGACCGGGTAGGAACCCGACTTGCTTCTCCATCCATCACAGCAACCTCGTTCAACGTTGCAGCAGCAGGAGAATTGGAGACTCCATCTGAAAGTCCGGCTTCACTCAAGGAGGGTTGGACATGTCCTTCGGTTGTTTGTAGGGGCTGTTCAAGGCCATCCGACGTCTCCACAACGGCGGGCACCATTGGAGTCATCACCGGGCCAGCAGGTACCACTTCATTGGAGCCAGCGGTGGGGGTTAACTGTTTCTTTTGGACAGGGGCTTGCACGGGGCATTTGTGCCCGAAGGTTCCGCAAGTTTTACATGAAACCGGCTTCCACTCATACTCTACTTCCACCAGACGGACTTCCCCATTTATGACCACCTTCAATGTCTCACAGCGGTCCTTTGTTGCTGAAATTTCAACACATACTCTTGCGAATGAGATCATCTTTAGTTGCTCTGTACGTTGGTCAACATACAATGGTTTACCTATACGACTAGCAATAGCACTTATCCTCAGGGCAGACCAAAGATCATAGGGGAGGTTTTTCAGCCGAACCCATATCGGGACCGAGGTATGGTTTCCCTTACGCAGCTCTAGCAAGGGGCGCCATTGCTGCAAAATTAATGGCACTCTTGCCACAGTCATAGGTCCTCCCTCGGCTATCTTCCTCCGGAATTCATGATCCGGTATGTGGAAAAAATAAAAGCCTTGGTCGTTCGCCTTAACGTCCTTTAGTTGGTGTCCCCAAAGATGTCTTAAAGCTGTTTTGATCATCTTAAATGGAAGCTTCTTACCAATGAAATATCCGACTAAGCATTCCTTCCATAAGGAGTCAGCTGCTGTCAAGAGTTTATCCGAGAGATGCACAACATTCTCTTCAACATCAGTATGAGGTATATAGGACAGAGAATAACCTTGAGAGGCTGATTTGGCGACATTCGCCCAAGAGCAAACTGTTGGAGACGGAGTGGCTCTTTGTTGGGGCAGCAAGACCTGGTTCCTTTGGTCTTTCTGAATCCCAGCATCACCTAGGCTAATTAACGGAGATTCCGGCCTACTAGAAGGATTCCCACCCCCTTCGACAGCAGAACCCAGAGAAATATCAGTAGGCGCTATCCCTTTGCCTTTCGCTGCACGTTCGTGGGACAATAGCCGAGCTCTCGGCGGCCTGCTATGGCTGCGCGCACGATCTCCACCCATCCTCAGATGGTTATGACAGTCTATAATCTCAGGCACAGGAGTATTCGCAGGAGGAGTCGGTAAACTCACAGAATCCATGGGTAATAGCAGAACAGAGCCCTAGCATTTCGCACCAAAATGTAGGGAGATTTGGGGGTTACCTAAGCAATTGGACCCGGAGGATGTGAAGATTTGTAGCTGCTTTACATCTTCTCCGAATTCTAGTTGTCGCCGGCGTCGGAAACTGCCCGAACGGAGAGGCTCTGAGTCGGGAGCTACAGTAAGTACGAGAGAGTTTTGGGAGCGAAGGCTGAAAAGCTGAAAAAGTTCCACTTTCCTTTTCACGGACTTGATCGCTGGTGAAAAGACAATGTGATCACGCTAGATGATCTAATGTGGGAGATTCAGCCATGAAACATACATTTCAAGTTTGTGAAAGATGATTTGCAAATTTTCTGAGTGAACCAAAGCAGTGGAATATGGGGAGCTACTTAGCAAAAAGTTTATCGGTGGCAACTTTAATTTTTCCTGAACACTTTGATGACTAAATAGTGGTTGAATCTCAATATATAGAAAGAATCAATGATTGTCATGAGCATGTGCTTCCACATACGTAACAAGAGTAACTCCACAATTCATCAAGTCCTTGAGAGCTTCTAATTACTTGAAAGCTTTTCAGTTTTCATTCAAGTATGACCCACAATGTGGCCGCAGTTGACATCAGTGGTTAGAGCAGTTGTCGAGCTCCAGCAGATGTGGAAATTTACATTTCCGGCAATGACCAAATGAAGCTGCTCAAGGGAGAAAAACTACTTCATATGCAACATTTCATGCCACTATGAGTCTGGGAAGAAGATAGCTGTCAATGCAGCTTGATACTACGAGAGATCTTCAAGCTGCTTTTATCTTACCTACTTTTTTATACTATCTGCTGAAAAATGTTGGAGAAACTGATGAAAATTTTAATTCACAAATCTAGAAACTGTAATAATTCACAGATGCGGCAAAGCTCAATATTTGCGCAAGATCATGGCCATGGGTGAGATCTAGCCCTAAAGATCAATCAGTTTCTTAACAAAGCTGATGGTTACGTGAAGTGGAAGTACTTGCCCTCTGGAAGCTGATCATGCAAATGAACCCAAAGTACGTGAGCTAAGTAGGCAAACAGTGTCATGCAAATTGACAGCTATAGCATTCAACTACCAAAAAACGATAGAATATTTTTACTCCATAAGGAAAAATTAGGAGAATTCATACATCTTATCTTAATTTCATGTGGAGTTCGTTCTGTATGAGTTCATTCTATATCAATGGCTTCCTAGGGTAGTTATCGACATTCAAAGAAATAAAATAAATACACAACTAGGATCGAAGCTCATAAGGAGGGAGTAAAGGTGAGCTTGGATGAATTACAATGCCAGAGTCTCACCTTTCACAGACAAGGGGTGGATTGTTTGAGTTGATTCAATTGTGATCAAAGCCAAAATAGACGATAAATTGGAAAATACAAAGACCGCGACTAGTTGTTGGGCTAGGAAAGGATGATTTTATGGAATTTGACAAAGCTCAAGGATGATGTGAAATTTGAGAAACGCATACTTTTCTCATAGAATTAACCACTAATATGTACTCTCTAAAGTTTTTAGCACAAAAATGAGGCAAAACTCTCCCCCTCACGACAATGTGGAGGGATTCACCATCCTTGCCATCAATTGGCAATTTTCAAGCTTTTTCTTGGTAGAGTCTTCATCATCATATCAAAGCCATTATGGTCTGTATAAATTTTCTCAAGTTCCAACAACTTCTCATCTAAAACATTCATTATCCAATAATATTTAATATCAATATGTTTTGATCTAAAATGAAAAGATGAATTCTTACCAAGATAAATTGCACTTTGATTATTATAAAATAACACATACCTCTTTTTGCTTGAACCCAAGTTCTTCTAAGAACTTCTTCATCCATAGCATCTCTTTCCTAGCTTTAGTTGTTGCAATAAATTTAGCTTCGATTGTAGAAAGTGCAACACACTTCTACAATCTTGACTTTCATGACACAACTCCACCCGCAAAAGAAATTAAATAACTAGAAATAGATTTACAAATATCAATATCCCCTATCAAGTTGGAATTTGTGTATCCAACTAACTCAAGTTTCCCGATCCCAAAACTGAGTTTCAAATTTGAAGTTTCCGAAAATACCTCATAATCCACTTCACTGCATTCCAATGCTCTCTGCCTGGATTCGACAAATAGCGACTAACAACGCCAACTACGTGCACCAAGTCTAGGCATGTACATACCATCGCATACATTAAGTTTTTTTATAGTTGAGGCATATGGAACACTTTACATATCTTTATTTTCTTTATTAGTCGTAGGACTTTGCTTCATATTTAACTTAAAGTGGGCAGCAAGAGGAGTACTTACCACTTTAGCCTTGTCCATGTAAAATTTCTGAAGGATCTTCTTGATTTATTTCTCTTGCGACAAAAATAACATTTTAGCATCTCTGTCTAAGTAATTCTAATGCCAAGAATCTGCTTCGCCAAGCTCAAATCTTTCATGACAAAAGACTTGCTCAATTGTTTCTTCAATAACTCAATTCGTGAAGCATTCCTGCCAACAATCAACATATCATCAATATAAAGAAAAAGAATAATAAAGTCATCATCATAAAATTTTTGGACAAGCACACAGTTATCCGAGGAAGTCTTCTTATAGCCATGTTTTATTATAACTGATGCAAACTTTTTGTACTACTATCTCGGTGCTTACTTTAAGCCATAAAGACTTTTATTTAATTTGCATACATAATTCTCTTTTCCTTTCACTTTGAAACCTTCAAATTGTTCCATGTATATCTCTTCCTTCAAGTGACCATGTAGGAAGGTTGTTTTGACATCCATTTGCTCAATTTCCAAATCTAGAGTAGCTACCAAGCCTAGTACCATGGATAGAAGACATTTTCACTATCGGAGAAAATATATCATCAAAATCAATACCCTTTCTTTGACCAAATCCCTTAACAATCAATCTAGTTTTGTACCGTGGTTATGAAATATGTTCATCTTACTTCAACCCATATACCCACTTGTTCTTCAAAGCTATTTTACATTTAGGTAACTTCACCAACTCAAAAGTATGATTATCATAAAGTGACTGCATCTCATCTCGCATAGTATCAAACGAATTGCTTTTGTACTCATCTTCTATTGCTTCTGCATAGCACTTTGATTCACTTGCATTAGTTAATAATACATACTCATCTTTAAAATACCTAAGTGAAAGGTCGTCGATCTATAATGGATCTTCGGACTGGAACATCTAATGGAACATCTAATTGAGCATTTGGTTCATGAATAGTATTATTTGTTTCAACATGTTAAAGAACATGTGCGTTATCTTTAACATTAACTTTTAGCTGCTCTTCATCAACCTGTATAGGAATATTTGTAAGAGAAATTGGATCCAAATCAACCAAATTATCAATAATATGTGATGTTGAAATCATCATTGCTTTCTTAATATCATCTATTGTCTAATCTTCCATAAACACAACATCTATATTTCTTACAATTTTATTTTCAACTGAATCATAAAATTTGTAACCAAACATATCCTATCCATAACTAATAAATATGCACTGTTTTGTTTTCATATCAAATTTAAACCTATCATCTTTGAGAATATGTACAAATGCTTTGCACCCAAAGACACGCAAATAATCATAAAAAATATCTTTACCTATCCAAACTCTATTAGGAACATCAAACTCTAAAGGAACGCATGGAATAAGATTTAATACATGTGCAACTATACTTAAAGCCTAACCCCAAAAGAATTCAAGTAGCTTTGATTATGAAAACAAGCATCTTACCATTTCAACCAGTGTTCTATTCATTCTCTCTATTAAGCCATTTAATTGAGGCGTCTTAGGAGGTATCTTTTGTTGTCGAATACTTTATTGTTTGCAATATTCATCAAAAGGTCTAATATACTCTCCCCCGTTATCAATTCTTATGCATTTCAATTTATTTTCAGTCTATCTCTCAACCGAAGCCTGAAATTACTTAAAAGCATCTAATATTTGATCTTTTGTTTTCAAGGTATGAATCTAAATTTTCCTTGAAAAATCATTTATGAAGATAACAAAATAAAGAGAGTTACTAAGTGATTTTGTTTTCATAGGACCACAGACATCATAATGCATTAAATCAAGTATACTTAACTTTCTTGAAGGAGTGAAACTTTTAAATGCAATTCTATTATATTTTCTTGCTAAACAGTGAGCACACTTCTTTAGTGTCGAATTTTTCACTCTTGAAAAGAGCATCTTCTTGGCCAATATTGACAAACGTTTCTCACTAATGTGACTGAGCCTCTTATGTCATAACTAAACTATATTTTCACTGTATATTGCATTAATTTTGTTTGTAGACAACTTTGCTTGCATAATGTGCAACGAAAATTATTTTTCATCTCTAACCACAACAAGGGAACCTTTAGTGAGCTTCCATCAACCATCATTGAAAGTACTACAATATCCCTTATCATCCAACTTGCCTGTGGAAATCAAATTCCATTTAACATTATTCAATATTAACATCGTGCTATTACTAATTTCTAGGCACACATCACCGATGCCTACAACTTGAGCCAGCTTATTGTTTCTCATTTTCACAGATCCAAAGTCACATGACCTATATGATGTAAAGAAATCCCTATGAGACGTAACATGAATAAATGCACTATTATCAATTACCCAACTGGTCTCATGAGATACAAAATTCTCCACATCACCATAAAAAATAATGAAAAAGTTTTCTTTAAGTGTAATAACACAATTGTCATCATTGTCATTATCACTTTTCTTTTCTTTACCTTTCTCCTTTTGTTTCTCCATTTTGAACTGGCGACAAAACCTCTGAATATGTCCCCTCTGATGACAATAATGGCACTCAATATTGGCAAATTTATTATACTTACCTATGCTTTTATTTCAATTTTTATCTCTATTTCTCATACCTCGAGATTCACTTCTTCCAATTTTCTCAACAACTAAAGCATCATAATATGAAGAGAACGATCCTTATGTCTTCCATCTCATTTCTTCATTCAAAATACTACTCTTGACCAAATCCATGATAATTATACCATCCGGGATAGAATTAGACAAAGACATTCAGAACGTCTCCCATGAGTCCGACAAAGTACCAAGCAACCATAGTGCTTGTATCTCATTATCAAACTTGATTCCCATTATAGCCAACTGATTTTTAATTCATTGATGATTAGTCAAATGAGTACCATCTTGATATCTCAGAGCTATAATTTGTTTTATCAAAAAATAACTTATTATTCCTAGTCTTTCAAGTATATAATTGTTCGAGCTTATTTCATAAACTGTGTGCATGTGTTTCATCAATAATATGGTTCAAAACATTATCATCCACCCACTGCCTAATATAACCACACACTTGATGATGAAATACAGACCATTCAACATCAGTTTTTTTCTTCAATTTCTCTTCAGCAAATATGGGCAAATAAAATTCTTTCACATGTAAAAGGTCTTCCATTTTCCCTTTCTAAATATAATAATTCGAACCATTCAGTGTAATTATTATACTCATATTTGTTTACATTGTTTAACACAAGGCAAAAAATCAAGTAATAACTTGACGCTCTGATACCACTTTGATGAGAAAATAGTAACAACTCGAACAATATTGACTTAATGCAGTGAAATAAAATAATCTTCCCTCTTGTGTAAACCTAATAGGAACCAATATAGTAGAGTAAAATAAATACCAAACATGCGAACACAAGATGATTTGTTTAAGTGGAAAAGTCCTTGGTGTGAGGAGATCAAAAACTATGGGATCGAAATCTACTTGAAAATCTTCACCATCAATACAATAAAATTGGGTGAACAATGTTCTTCTCTAGTAAATACTAGAGATTCATAGTAGCAAAATACTTCAATAACATAATTCTTGGCAATACACAAATTTCACAAGAGATCAATGATAAATCTAAATAAAAATACAGGTTTTAATCAATCCATGAAAACCTGACATAGGATGCTTTAAATGAAAATCAAACCGTTCAGATTCGAGAGGATTGCGCCATGAACATGTTAACAAAATTTCAGCTCAATCGGATCACGAATCAACCTCCAATGTTAGCTTAATGTAAATCAAACTTTGCCCAAAACCCCTAGATTTTCTGTTTTCTTTTTTTCTTTTGTTTATACGCCCTTTTGCAGCTACAACTTTTAAGATAGTGAGAAACCGTATTTCTTCACATGACTTATCATATGGGCTCAAGCTCTTTTAGACTTATAACTCATTGGACTTCCTCCACATAAGAGTGAACCCAACTAACAAAAACCATACAAAAAGGAAACAAAAGATGCACAAATTTCATTTTCTCATAGAATTAACCACTAATATGTACTCTCTAAATTTTTTCTAATTGAATACTGTGTTGAACGGGGAAATTGTCTTCGCTCGACGATTGGGTGGTCAAACTCTTGTTACCGATACAACAGATTACGTGCACGCTAACCACCTCATCGATGAAGTCTCAACGGACTGATCTCCGTGATTGGGAGGACTATGTCAAATCCAACGTTCAGGCACTCAAATTATTGAAAAAGAAGGAATTTTTGTCATTGATATTTGATTCGATTACATAAAATATCGTTAGACCTGAAGATTTGCCTATCTGGCTTTCCTAGCATCTATGTGTTCGAATCAGATCTGTGTTATATATTGGTAAGATTTATCATTGAGTATAAAACCAGAAGGAGTGCCTTTTCTTTCAACGTCTGTCATTGAAACGAAGGGAAAAAAAGAAACCCAAATTGACATTGCACTCACCCTAACTAGAGCAACTATTACTAACAAAGTTTGCTCATTTGCCGACTTGATTTAAGAAAATCTAATATAGTATTGGCGAAATTTACAAAAGAAAAAGAAAGCATAATAAAATATGTAGTCTGCGATTTCAAGAACTCGCTTAGAATACTGCACTCCAAAGATGTTAGGAAGCTTGTTGGCAACAAAAGCATAATTGAGGAACCTGTGAACTTGTATAGCAAGCTTTTGGGATCTGCTGAGCAGGTTAACTCTGAGATGGTTGAGTTGCAGCAATTTCTTGATTTCAGGCTTGCTGTAGAGCAGATACGTGCCTCGTTTAAACCAGTTACTGCTCAGGAGATTAACGCTAGGTCTTGGGGTCCATCGTTGAAGATAAATCCCCTGGTCCAGATGGGCTTTAGGTCACGGATTTATAAGGCTACCTGGACTATGGTGGGAGAGGATTCATCTAATGTCATATATCTTTCAATCATCTAAGCTTCTAACGAAAGCTAATACAACACAATGTTGCCTAAAGTCTTAGGAAAATTACCATAATAATCATAAAACTATGGTACTTGTGCCAATTCAATTATAAATATTTTGACAATTTGTCAAAATAATCATTTCGGCTAATTTTGACCCAAAAAATACTAAGGTGATAGTCTAGTCAATATTGGCCTTCCTATGTGGTGTATTAGCATGAACGGGGACAATTTTTTTAAAATATTTATTTTTGTTATCTTTTCTGAATTTTTCCCTTTTTCCCTTTTTTTTTCTTTTTCTGTCTTTTTTTTTCCTTCCTTTTCGCCGATGACCACCCTTAGGTGACGGCCAGCCACCGACAATTGCTTTAGAGGGTTGTGCAAGGGCCACCCTCTCTCAATCTAGCCGAACCCAGCCTTGCCTAGCCCTTGCCATCCACAAGCAAGGAACAACTTCACCTTACTCAACCCAAGGCAAGACAATCCTTGCCCTACCTAGGTGAGGCCAGCCCTCGCTAGCCACAAAAGAGGGCAACCCTCACCAAGCCCTCTTCGAGCATTGCCGATAGCTGGTCATCGCTTGAGAGTGGCTATTGGCAAAAAGGAAAGAAAGAACGGAAAAAAATAAAAAAAAAAAAATATAGAAAAGGTCCACATCCGTGTTGGTGCGCCACATAAGACGATCGGCATTAATTGGATCACCACGCCAACGTTTTCCAGTCAAAATTGATCAAAAAGACTATATCAAATTATTAAAATGTTTATGACTGAATTGATGCGATTAAAAAATTTAGAATTCAATCAACATAAGTATAATAGATTTAGGAGTTTTTTTGTAATTTTCCTTTAAAGTCTCAAATGCCTACATGACGACTCAATTTATCCCAATTTCCTGCCGCAACATAACATTATAAAAGAGCAAGATACCCGTGTACTACCCAGGTTGAAGACTATATTTTTGTAGCGGCGAAATATGCGGCTACTTGTGAATTTATTTATTTATATCTTTTTGTTATTTTATATAAGACCCATCTCATCTATTAGTTATTAAACGCATCGCGCCGCACGTACGTGGGGACCCTAAGCAGACACCACTGAGGGGAAGGTAGAGAAAAAAGATGCAATTTTCTATTTCCTCTCATGGTTGGCAGAAATAGTGTTATTTTTCTCAAGATTCTCCAAAAGAAAATTCAGGGTGTCTCGTGCAGGGAGGCCGAGAACGTTGGAACACGCTATGGAATAATTGCTGAGTTAAAAACTATAACTTTTTATTCCATCTGTGAAATTAAGCAAAACGGCTCGATTTTGTTGATTAGATAAACTTTTTGAAAAGATTAGGAGAAACTAAGCATCCAATGATGAAGATGATCGCCATTCTCGATTTTGTTGGGTGGTCTTAGATCTCTCTTACCTTAAAAGTTGAGTTAAATGGTGAAATTTTCTCTTACATTTATAAATCGATCATCAATCCCTTCCACAATTGATGTTGAATAATCCCTACAATTTCCTCCTCACACATCGGGCCTTGGATCAGAGTCGCAACAACCCGTATATGTGACTATTGGATCTAAACTTGACAATGTTGGGCATAGTGAGACTTTCTTTCATACTTATAAACTTACTACCAACTCCTGTGTGAGGGAAAACCTCACCCTTTGAGCTAACTTTTGGAGTAAGAAAAACCCAAGACTATCAATCAAATTTTAAGGTGCTAGACCATCTAAAAAGGTCAAGGGCCTATCTCGATGGTCGAGAAGGCAAACCGACCCTTGACTAGATACCAGCACCTACGGATATGGAGATGCCTCATCCTACCCCCACCCCCACCACATGCGCATGTGCGCACACAATTTGCCTTTGTGATTTTGTGGAATCATCACTAACTATTTTAAAAACTCAAGCTGTTAGATGTAATTTTGTGGAACTATCACTAATTATTCTAAAAACTTAAATTGTTACATGAATGTATGGTTTATTATTTAAATATTTTAACATTCCCCTTCACGCTTAATCTAATCTTTTTACTTAGTACTAGACATGTAAATATTTAATTATGGAGGCAAATAGAATTTGAAAAGATTCGAATTGATGACCTCCGGCTTATACACCATGTGATTTTGTAGGAACAATGTCAACAATCCCAAAAGTTTTTGTGGGATCACCGTTAATTGTTCTAAAATTTTAAGCTATTTGATCAAGGGGTGATTAAATATCATATCAGCCTTAATCAAGATCATGACATCCGTGCATAGCTTCAATCAGTACCTAATCAATTGGATATCAATTTTTCATAGACGGGTTGCGCATACATACATACATACATACATACATACATACATACATACATACATACATATATATATATATATATATATGTGTGCGTGCATAGTTTTATCTTTCATATACTTTTTCTTTTTCTTTTTTTTTCCCTATATGTTGATGAGAATAATGACGATTTAAATATATTTGCCTTTACAGTTGATGTCTCTTTCTGATTCTAGAAAGACTCAAGCATGCAGTGTTACCGATGTTGCTCTCGCTCCCACCAACCAGTGGGGACGCAGTCCAAACCAAAGATTCTGGCGGTTTTCTCGCTTTTCTCTTACGCGTAAAACTAAAACAAAGCATTTTTCCCCAAAGAAAAATACCCAAATCATATATATTTCAAATTTTGCAGAGAGAGATCTTGGGCCATTTGGCACGTATGACCATCATTCTCTAATGGAGGCAGGAATAAAATCAGTCTCAGCCTACATATTTATTGTAATATTGTTTTACACCAAATATGGCATGAGGATGGATTTCAAGAATATAACACAAGAAAAATGACAAAATCATCAATGGCAAGCAATTGCAGATTTTGACTAAATGTTAAAGCTGTTTGTAATGAAGAAAAAAATGGACAAAGGTTTGTCAACACATCGGTCGGAGACGCAAATAGTAGATCGAGATGAGCACATGACAACGGGATGGCTATGCCTGTAACCCTTGGAATTGTAACCCTTTGTTGATTATCAACGTTAGATGGTAGAGAGTTGGTTGGATGGTGTTGTATTATCTGTGTGAGAATCAATAATGTTCATTTATAGGTTTTTTGGCATCTTTAGAACTTTAATTACAGCCATTTACCTTCTTCTTCTTCTTTTTTTCTAAAAAAACAATGGTCTATAAAGTCGCGTCATTGTGGTCTCGTATTATTATGAGGATTGATTTCCATATTTTTGGCGAAACAATTACTCATTTTTTTCAAATCAATGGTCCCTAAAGTCGTGCGTGCAAAAAAATTTGCAATGCAATGATTACTATAGATACTACGAGAATAATAAATGCCTTTCCGTTTCTGTTTGATTTTATTCTATTTTATTTTATTTTTTCCATGCTGATTCTTGGCGGCCTGCACGATCAAGATGTCAAAAATGTTTTCACAATAATTTCTCATGAAAGAGCTGGCACCGGTAGTTGACTAAAAGCAAAAGCCTGTTTTGGCCATCAAGAGAAGCCGTACAAGCAGCTTTCACTTTCAATGTCTTGGGTTGCATTTCTTTTCCTTTTCTCTTTCTTGAATGATTAGGATGTATATTGCAACAATTATAAAACAAGTTTGGAAACTTGATCATTGGAGCATTTGAATCCATGCTTCTTCTTCTTTTCTTTTCTTTTTTTGAAATATCTGTTTAGAATCTCTTATTTATCTAAATGGGATTGGTGTAAAATATATATTTTGACATTTTGTTCGTTTAATCCTTAGAATACTTTGATGTACTTGGGTCCTTCAATTAATTCCGTAAGTTTTGAGAAAATGCTCCAAAAATTCTAAAACTTTTATATGGAATATAATTAAATCCTAAACCTTTGATTTAATTAATAAAGTCTTAAACATTTGTAAGAAAACATGATTAAGTACTTCATGTTAAATTATCACTGAGTTTTTCTTACACAGCAGTTTAGTCAAGATGAATGAGGACATGGTCCCCATTTAACAAAATGAGACTAAGTTTTCCATTAAATTTCCCTTTATTAATAAAAATAAAGGGTATCACAGCGATCGACACCATAACTTGCAACCACTGTGAGGGATGACTTAGCTTTAGGCAATATCAAATATTGGCTTGCAACCTCAGATTTGACGTCAAAAGCTCAAATTCGAGGTTAGATGGATTTAAAATTCAAATAAACCAACTGTACTACTGATCTCCATATCATCATTTTAAATCATCTGATTGTTTATTATTATTTTTTTGGTCGTTATTTGATTGCTTATTTTATATAATTCATATGGACATGGAGTAATGTTGATTTATCGTTTCAAATTGTTGCTTGTTCATTGTTGCAATCCAAGTTAGTGAGTGCACTTCTCTTAGCTAATTCTCATTCTCTGTAGTGTTGATATTCACATGCTATGCTAAAAATTCAAATTAAGTTGTGTCAGGTTTTAATTAATTAAAGAAAGCCATTTTTAGTTCAATACTTTTCATTTTTTTTCAAGAAGCTTAATTTAAATTGATTATATACAAGAAAAGAATAATGTTGGAGTGCCAACGACCCGTGTTTGCCTCTAGGCAAGGGTCGCACCCCAGTAGAAAAGCAAAAAAAAAAAAAAAAGAAAAGAAATAAAAATTTAGAAAATTGAAAAAAAGAAATTTCAAAAATTATTCACATTAACACCGGTCATGTCATGTAGGATGGTCGTTGTCCACGTCAACAATTTTTAGTCAATTTTGGCGGAAAGGACTAAGTTGGCAAATTGTTAAAAAATTTAAGACTAAATTGGCATTATCGAAATATTTAGGACTATATCAGTCGCTGTACAATAGGTTTATAATTTTTTAAAATTTTCCAGAGCAAAAAATGGCCCATCACCATCATTACTCTCTCTTTTTTCATTTTTAGGACTATATCGATCCTAGTTGAATCTTCTAGGAGTGAGTGGTTCCAAGTTCCTTACAAGTTCCGCCTAAAACCTAGAACCTACCATCAGGTACAGGTTTCTCATTTTTTGGAACCCGAAACCTACCCTATTACAGGTTTCAGGGCCGGTTCCAAGTTCCAACAGGTTCTTTTTTCATATTTAGTTAAGCAACAAGAAAATAAACACAATAATAAAAATGAATAAGGATTTTATTATCGATTGCTTGAGAACGAATGTCTATATGCACCTGTCGAATAGTATTAAGGAAATTTTGTCATTTTAATGCACTGGTTATTCTTGTATTATATAAAATCATTATCTTATAAGAAGCAATTGGAGTTTCCACTAGTCTGATAGTCTACAAAAATAAAATTCTCAATCATAAAATGGAAGTTTAGACCAGTGGTTTCGGATTATACACTTACTATCAAACACAATGGAATATCTTAAAATCACGTGAAGACATAGATTAAGAAAAACATAAAAACTTGTACTAGATTCTAGGTTTCAGGCTACAAGTTCCAGGTTCCAGGTTCCAAGTTCCAGATTCCAAGTTCCACCAATCAAGAACCTAGAACCTACCTTCAAGTACCTACCATGCATACCTTAGAATTTGGAACCTACAGGTTTCCACCGGTGCGGTTTTCAAGTTCCAAGTTCTACCCTAGAACCATGCTCACCCCTAGAATCTTCTCCTACTTAATCAAACCGCCTCTCTAAAAAGTTATGTGCACCATGCTTATTATTGCATGTTCGGTCTTTTCCCCTTTCATTATTTGGTAAGATTTTTCTTTTTCTTTTTTTGCCAATTAATAAATAACGAGAAAATATGGAGAAACTAGGTAGTCGGTTCATAAAGTTATTTCGTTTGTCCAAATACAATTTCACAATTTTATCATCAAATTACTCTAAGTTATATATTAAGTTAAAAACACAAGAAAAGCAATTATGCACATGTGTAACTTTGGCACCTGTCAATGAATGTGCCAAATAAGTAATATAATGATGAGAAAACAAAATCGTCCCACAAAGATTGATGATTAATAAACCAATTAAATATAAAAAATGGACTAATTATGAAATTTATCTAACAGATCAAAATATAATTGAAAATAAACTAAAATCGATAATCTTAGAAGAAAAATTTCAGAACTAAATGCAGTTAATCAATTAACTAAATACGTTAGAGCATCCACTTTTACCATAACCATTAGATATGAATTTGGTATTATTACGCTAATAAGAATGATATCATACAGGTGACAGTGAAATTTTCTAATTTATTTACAATCCTATCTCTTATTATAGCTAACCTACTCAGTTTATCAATCCACTATTTATATGTGAATCATAAATGTATTAAAATTTATGAACATTCCCAATTCATAATGAATCTTTTGGACCACCTTATCAATGAAAGCCACGCATAAAATATGGTATATCTCTATCTACATTTAATTCATGGTTATTTATAAGAAGGAGCAATTGCGTATTGTTAATTCTCGGTCTCAAACATGTATATCAAATTATTCAAATGGTGGCTAGTCACTTAAAAGCATTAAGTACGATAATATATATCTCAAATTAATGAAATTACTTGCGGAACATAAAAAGCATGAAATTCATATCATCATAGTCAAGCTACATTGTACCCTAACAAAAGAAAATTAGAATATAATAGAATAAGAAATGAAAATATAAATCAAACCCACATCTTGAATAAAAAAACAAGAATTTTGTTGCCACTTTTTATCTTATCTTCAAAATACTTGAAAAATTCTCAGAACAATGAAAAATGATCTAACAATGAAAATCTCACCATATTATCCAATTTATAGGATAACGTCCAACACTCTTTACACAAGGCAATTATTTATCATTCGCATAAAGTTAGGGAATAAATCATAGAATGATTGATTTGGTATCCACCTTCCAACACTCACATAAAATTAAGGAATAAATCACAGATTCTTGATTTGCATCCATCTTCCAACGCTTCTATGGGTGGTGTCTTCCTTTATTTCCTTTTGCCATTTTTTCCTTATTTGCTCCATGTCTCATTATGCTATATAAATAATGAAAATTTGAGTAAATAGAAGGAAATCCATATTTTCTCACAAATATTGCATCATTTATTGCCTAACGAGTATTTTAATATCGAGTTGCAAGCAAATGTTCGTTCGAAAATCGATTCAATCCGATACAAAAAGAGCAGCAACAATAAGAATTTCAATTTAATAATTAGTACAGGATTTATGCTAGCTGTAATTTTTTCTAATAAAAAATTGGAAACTACCGTTAGCGCCGTCTCTTCCAGAAAAGTGAGAGATACTGTGAGATACAATACATGAAACATTATTGGAAAAGATTATAGTTTGATCCTTGAATCTTCAACCTATATTCATTTTTCCCTATCGAGTTTGGTTCATGTTGAATCAACCCACGAAATCTCATTTTGTGTTTTCAATCACCCTATCATTTCTCAATGATAAGTCATTTGATCAAAATAAAATTGAAAGTATGTTTGCTTATTCTATTCATAAGAAGGTTTGGGATTATCTGGGCACTCGATTAATCTTATCTAATGTTTAAGACCCCTTGTTCTTCACGCACATATATAAACCCGTGCTCTTGCATTAATTAATTTATTGTTGCATTTTGAAGCGATGAGCAAAAATGTCACATGCATCATCAAAACGTTTGGAGCTCGACCTAATGATTCGATTTGCATAAAAATGGGATTGAGATAGTTAAAAATAAAACATTTTTTTGGAGTTTTGACATCACTAAAGTTTTTAATTGACAAATGTAATAAAAATTCAGAAAATTGAAGTCTCGATCTCAACAAGAAAAAAAAATGTATAGATGACAAAACCCAATTAATCCTTGAACATTTATTTTTTGTGATTATAGTCTCTAACTCTCATATTGATGTCCTTATTCTTCTAACTGATGCCAATTTCGGACGGACTTTGGATAACTTTTAGATTATGTCAGGCTACGTTACTAAATTAGGATGCAATTTAGTTACGTGCAAGAACTAGGACCAAAATTTATGTGTGCCTGCAGTTTTTTGGCACTTACTTGCATGTGGTTTGAGTGCTTAAAATCGTCACAAGGGTCCTAATTTTTCCAAGGATATCGATGGGCCACATTGGGGTTGTATGTTTTCTATATGCTTTCCTCCTTAAAATCTTCAAAAAGCAACCCAGAAAATGGGTATCCCTAAAGGAAGTGATAGTTTTAGACACTGGCACTAAGTTGGTCATCAAGAGCCAAAAATATAGTCCATGTTCGGAGCATGCAATGATTATGGACCGAAATCAACAAGTAGGGTTTAAACTTCAAATATTCGAAGGCCAGTAGTTCAGTTCAAAATGCACAAAATTTAGCCTGTTAGCTATAGAATCAATTGGTCATTCCCATTGTTCTCTCCTCACCATCTCCTAGAATGCTTCATTCTCCAATTGGCCACACATGTCAACCAAAATGCACAAAATTGAGCCTGTTAGCTACAGAATCAATTGGTTATTCCCATTGTTATCTCCACACCATCTCCTGGAACGCTTCATTCTCCAATTGGCCATACATGTCAACCAAAATGCACAAAATTGAGAAGAAAAGAGCTGAAGATTGCTGCAATCGTGAGCTGGAGATTGAGAGTGATCTGCAGAGTTAGTCTCTTGAAATGATTTCAGTGAAGCCCAGGCCCACCTGAAAAATCTGCAGCCCATCAAACTTTTCTTTTTCTTCGTTTCCTCCATCCTTCTGATTTATTACTGATATGAGTTACCAAACTGTTCAGACATTTACTTAATGAATGCAATGCATATTTTCGACCAAAAAAAAAAAAAACTACAGAATCAAATGATTTCCACAGGCTGTACTCAAATACTATATAATTGACATTGATGCAGGCTCAAAATTCTGGTTAGAGTTAAAGGGGCACATTGGAGGAGACAAGAATCCACCATCTGACAACTTGTCTGGTTTCGAGCAGTTTAAAACACTTTCGCCAAGAATGTCAGAACTCAGAAATCATTAGGTGCCGTTCTTTTTGGAAAAAATCTCCACTATCTCATCCCCACGTCATTTTTTCTATAGTTTTTTAAGGACAAATCATTTAATATCCATCCTGACACAAGAAGACCCCCCACGTCTTGTGATCATTTGCCAGGTTAGATTCTCCCCCCAACGAATCTCTCTCTCTCTCTCTCTCTCCAGTTCTGCTTAATCTTGATTATTTGACCCAGTACCGGAAATTAATAAATGTAATTAAACCAAATAATTGCAGTGACGTCGTTATCAGTTGTCACGGGCTTTGCCCTTGAAGGACCCTGAAGCTCACAGAATTCTCCTCCTAAGTTCTGTCATTTGCAGGGGACCTTTTAAGTGCTCTGAGGGGTTGAACTTTGTTTATTTGCTGCCGTTGAACTGTTAAACTAGGTCCCCAGCTGAGTTGTACTGTGCCCCGTCGCCTCGCGCAACTCATGTGGATTGGGATGACATGAGAATAGAAACTTCGCCTCGAATTATCTAATCGGATGATTAAAAATTTGGGATCTTGAAAATTACAAAATGTAAGTCAGATCTTACAAAAAATAAAACATTCCTCTAAGGCCTAACCTGTTGCCTGCAGGTATAAATATGTATGCTGAAACTTGTTCCTGTTCAGGCATTTCAACAAACTAAACCCACCTAACTTCTTCTCCTCCTCTCCAGTTCCCGCTAGAGGCTACCAGAAATCTTTCCCATTTTGATAGTTGGAGAGGAAAAGAGAATTGAGTATGGAGCCTCTAGGGACTGTTTCCGAAGGAGAATGGAGCTCTTTGAGCGGTGCTTACACCACCGAGGAGGCTGATTTCATGGCCCAATTGCTTAACGATTGGCCTCTCCATGCCGACACCAAGGGCGGATCTAAGGTCGGTGCACAGCACACGCATTGGCCGAGTCATGAGTCGAGCATTGATCTTTCAGGGATTGAGAGGAGCTTATTTTGTTCAACTGATGTCGCTAATAATTCTAGCTTGCAATTTTTCCCGCAAATGATTAGCTATAACTGCGGTGGCTCTAGCATAGTTTTTCCTCCTTCAGGTCATGAGAACTACTACTTGAGTAATCCTAACGAAATTTTGGCAAATAGTACCGAACCAATGAATCCCGGGTCGTTTAGCTTAGGATGGAGTAATGGGTTAAACCAAGAAATGAGTGATTGCAATGTGGAAGAGTCAGGAGGAGGAGCTCAGGCAGATAGTTCTCTCAAAATCAGCGTTCAGCCGAAAGGAGAATCAGAAACTTCGGAACAAGAGGTAGTTGAAGTAGAGAAAAATCATGACACCATTGAGAATGCGAGGAAAAGGTCTCGGACTACCAGCAATGTAAGTTCAGAAAAACAGAAATAGAATTTTGATTTTGCTGTCCGGTTCGCCAACTCTTCAATGCTGAATGTTACATCAAATACACATTTTAAAGGTCTGATGATTTCATTGGCTTGTGCAGGTTCAAAAGATGAAGAGGAATGTCAAGTCGAAGAAGGGCATCAATCTTGATCTTCCAAGCCAAGATGAGGAAGACGGTAATGCTCAAGGCAACAATCAGAGCTCAAGCACTTGCTGCTCGGAGGAGGAATCCAGCGCTTCTCAGGAGCAGAATGCAGCAGTGGCGACCGCAAGCTCGAAGGAGCCAGCTGCAGTCAACCTCAGTGGCAAAACCCGAGCCAGCCGAGGCTCAGCCACCGATCCTCAGAGCCTTTATGCAAGAGTAAGAGAAAAAGCTGCTTCATTTTACCGTTCTTTATTTAAATTGTATCGAATCACGTCAAATGACAGAACTTTTTGTGTTAATCTACAGAAAAGAAGAGAGAAGATTAACGAACGTTTGAGGATTCTGCAGAAACTCGTCCCAAATGGAACCAAGGTAGAGATACCTTCATCAAATGACTGCACATCCGTTCACTTTTTGTCGATTAAAACGCGGGTTTGACTATTGAGAAACTAGTTCTCAGAGCGAGTTCTGTTGTTTTTGGTAGGTTGATATCAGCACAATGCTTGAGGAAGCTGTTCACTATGTCAAGTTTCTGCAGCTCCAAATCAAGGTAAGATCTAAGCGACAGTCTCTTAAAGACTGAAATCATAATACCAAAACCACGAAATGAACCTAAACTGAGATTGTTTCTGATGTTGTCTAGCTCTTGAGCTCGAATGATTTGTGGATGTATGCCCCGATCGCTTACAATGGAATGGACATCGGGCTCGACCTGAAGCGCAACATCCCGAGGTGATTGTTGCCAAAACGACAGGAAAGGGCAATCGGAGAAGGGATGTTTTTTTTTTTTTCTATCATAAATACACATCAAAATGTTCAATCTCATCTGACATTCCTTGACAGATGAATTTATGAGGAATAATTGATCCTGAATCATCAGGTCAATTGGATGCGTCTTGAATGGGATTCTCCCAAATTGCCAGGCATTTTGTTACTATCGACGAGTTCTAATTTCTCGACAAGGAAATTGATTCTGACTTACATTGTCTCTTCAGTGGTCCTCCATCCATTTTAGAATTGGTCAATAATGATACAATGCTTCCAGAACGAGCACGATGTTTCCTGAATATCAAAATGATCTGAAGTCTACAACAACAATAATATATTATGTCATATCAATACGCTTTAGATCCAAGAAATGAAGATCTACCTACCTTGTTCATCCTACATACAGTGTACCCGGGCACGAACTTCTTTTCCTATAAAATATCGTGGTAAGATCTGAAATTGAACTTGGAAAGCACCATCTAGGGCGAGACAATTCGAGCAATGATGGCGCGGATTTATCATGACCCAAGAAAGCCGGTATACCACAAAAAACCTGATGAGTGCGAATTTAAGAACGGTATAAGTACCCAAGATAGTAGGATAACTCCATAAATGGATGAAAAGAAATGTTTATAGATCAAACTCATGACATTCGGTTCTAAGATCATCTTAGAGTTGAATACTGAACTCTACTTAAAGCTGATAGATAATGACATTTTAATCTTATGATGCATTTCAAAGTAGACAATTTCCATGGTGTCAAAGTGGCTTAAGATTGTGGATGATCCGTCCTTTACATCCTCGTTATGTTCCTGGTCAAAATTTCACGATCCACGAGAATTGCTTCCTTTGTTAGTTCTTGTAACTTGTTCTCAATCTCCAAGTAGTTAAACATTTCGTACGTATACACCCTCTTTCTTTTGATTTTCTCATTTTTTTTCTTTTGAATTCCTCATAGAATCTTTTGCACATGAAATCACACCCTATTTCCATGATATGCAGCAATTTTACTTCCTGAAAAGAGAATTGAGAGCTTGTGTTCCTTGCCTTGATTTGCCTCTCTATCTCTCTCCAAGAACTAAATTACCTCCACCATCTTCTGTACCTCTTTCCAATTATTAAATTCTTTCTCATCTACCTAATCTCAGTTCCACCTTCTCAAGATGATCGGTCACAAGATGGACAATACCCATCCTAAATCAAAAACTTTCCATTACGGACTTATACTAAAAAATTGGAATCGGGAAACCACTCGTTGATTCCATATACCACCCAAGAACCAGACCACCCCAATCCGATTCCCAAATGAATCCATGGAACCAATCAAAATGTCCCCACTTTGAAAGAGGCATGGGACTTGGGAGCGAGCGACGAGGTTGGAGGCTAAAGACAATCAAGAGTGAGAGCAACAGAAGGAGCAATGCTATGTGACCACAAGCGATCTAGAACAAGAGCTAGAGAAGGATCGATGAGGCCAGAGACTACCAAGAGCAAGACTGAAAGAGGAAGGCAAGGCCACAAGATGAGTGACTGAGAGATGGAAAGAGCCAAAGGAAAAACTAGGACTTTACTATGAAAAGTTAAAATTAAAAAATTAAAGTATATATGTACCAATCTAATCTTGGTAAACGATTCCACACCTAAAACCAAAAACCAAATCAGCACTCAATTGATTCCAATTCCAGATCAATCCCCATGGAACTACCAATTTTGGGCCGGTCCGGTCCAATTGTCCTTTGTTTTTTTGCACGCCCCGCACTTCTTTCAGGAGCACTTCTTTCAGGATCGGTTAATTTGATGTTGCATCCATCCCATGATCTCAGGTTAAATTGATATATAAGCCCCACCCCACCACCCCCGGGGGTCTACGTCGACCAATTACGCAACTCTAGTTCACATTAACATGAGCCAAGTTCGCAGGTTACTTCTTTAGACATTCGTGTGAAGACTATTATTCATTTATCGCCTAACATAATCCCCGAAAGTTTTCTAACCAGGAACCTAATCTCCCATGAATCGACGTAACAATCCTAACCACCATGTTCTCGCCAGGACCAATTCATTCAACATTTTTTACCTTTTACCCATTTTAAGCAGGGCAAGTTCCTCTTCAGCTGCAGAAGATGGAACACCTAAAATAAGGTCGTGTTGAGTACTCCACTCCAAGAGCAAATACTAAAAAGCCAACAATGCAACAAGGAAAAGGAAGAATCCATTTCAGGAAAGAACCAAAACGTTGTCCTAAAACGAAGACAGTATAAAATGAAGCACTTTAAACATATAGAATGTGGGAGTTCATTTTCGATGTAAATCAGAAAACGTTTTAATGAAAACTGAGAAAAGTCCTAGAAGCTACCATCTCTAAGTCATATACACCCCATTGCACATGAAGCCTTTCCAATCTAGCTTATGATCAGGAAGCACTTTCTGAAATAATCCAATCGCTAAAAATGTGTGACCCATGACCCATTACTCTGCCACATCATAATTTACAGCGACGCAATTCACGTTTAAAATATGTGAATGGATAAATTAAGGGCAGGCCACTCAAACTGAATCCTTTCGTAGCCTCAAACCCTCGAGGGACCAAACCGTGCACAGCCTCTCTCTCTCTCTCTCTCTCTCTCTCTCTCTCTCTCTCTCTCTATGCATGATCCTCGCTGACATGATTCGGGACTTCGGCTTGGCTATCGAGAGGCATGTACTGTGCCATTATAGCCCTGATCTCTGAATCCATGTATGACTGCAATCATGACAACAGAAAAAAGGAGTATCAGCACGTTCCTGCAACTAGCAGTCATACAGAGCAGAGGCTGACAGTGAATTCCATGTGTACATATGAAAATAGATTATTATGAGAGAACCTAACTACCAAAGTTGGCAATCATACATTCACTTGAGTATACTAAAACTACTACCAGCTAACATGCAACTTTCGCATTTTGTCTTTTTCTTCTTTATTTATTTATTTATTTTTTGTCATGGGCATCCGCATGCACATGTAGAAATATACATGTTCCCCTGTGTTCATGTCTGTTTTAGTATGTTCTAGTAACTGTGAACATGTGTGGGCTTGTGCAGAATCTGTGCATGTGCACTGGCATGCATGAGCACAGATGTGCATGTACATGCATACACAGATATGCAATAAGTACACTGCAAGGACTGTAATTTACCCCATAAATAGAGCAATATCTACCAATGGAAAGGTAAAAGTCCAAAAACAAAATTAAACCCCATTAACATGCAAGAGGTGTAAACATCAGCTATTCTCAATTGCAAAACTAATAGATCTCTAATAAATAAAAACCAACCACTTAGAAAATGCTAGATAGATTAGGAAACCAGAACAGTCAGAGATGATAGCAACATCATTCAGTTCTTAGGTGAAAATTACCTTCAAAATTATAATGCTATATAAGTGGGTTTGATCCAATATCTCCCATCGAATGAACTTAGTCAAAATGTAATTGATCATAGGCATTTAAAACCCCATTTTCACTGTAAAAGTCAATTCTAACAGTACTAGACTACCGAGTCATATATAACACAACGATATTCCAGTGCTACTTAATTATTTCAAACCTTGAAGACTCCACTGACAGGAAAGATGAAAAGTCAAACAATGCCAGTAATCACATTGAGGGAAAATAGACGAAGTAAACCTCCTTTTTTTCCTTTCTGCCTTATATGGTCTGTCTTTTCTTTTTTTTTTGGGGGGGGGAGGAGAGAGGATACACAATTCAAGAATAAGAAGTATACCCTCAATCTATATTTGTAGACAAGATATGCGCCACCAGCAGCCATGGCTAAGCCTATCACTATGACCCAAACAGCAGCCCAGGCAGATTTTGTCTCGGTACTGCTCTTACCTGCAAACAAACAAAGCCAGCCAGCATGTATGCTTAACATGCATCAGATATGAATCCACAAAGCAATCACACGAGAACCAAAAAGAGAGAAGGCAAAAAAAAAAGCAAACGAAAGGTAGAGATGCTTGTGAGCACGATCAACTGGGCTTACTTATGCAGGTGTCGTGATCCCTAATGTACAGAAGATCTCCACTACATGTGCACTCATAACTTCCCCAGGTATCCTTGCAGCTACATTCAGGGCATTGACAGGCTTTCTTCTCTTTGCATTCATCAATATCTGTGAAGAAGAAACATAACAGAAGAGAAAGACATTTATAGTTAATCTGGACAGATCCAGGCAACAATAGGCCTTATTCTTGGATTTGTCAACTTCTAGGCAAAAGGAAAAGTTTGAAGGACAGAAAACCCAGGTAACAGATGTTTGTGATAATAGTCCAAAGTGGCAGAGTGCTCACAATCACCCTTTACTAACACAATAATACAGGGGAGGAATTTAGTAGTCAGTCTAGGCAGCCAGTTCAAGATTTGTCACAGTATCTGATATAAGAAAAATGGTAACATTCCAAGCATCCAAGTATGCATTCACTATCACTGCCATTAATTGAGTGCAAGAGAGCGATACAGCCACTGAAATTAGATTTGTACCCATGTAAGACATTGAGAAATGCAATTTGAAAATAGTTACAAGGAGGTGAAATAGAAATTGGCACAGCTGGCTTCATTTAAAAGGCTTATCTAGAAGGCAAGCATAGTGTTTCCAGAAGGCACCCAAGAAAACTGACGACACCAAGATTAATTTTATGGTGAAGTTCAATGGACCGGATTACTTCATTTGAGAGATTAAAAAATTCCACATATAGATTCTAGGAACAATAAAGTAAAACTTGAGTGCATAACAACAGTATTACTATTACCTTCACAAGTTTTGACACCGTCCCCTTTAAATCCAGGAGGACACTGGCATTTGCTGTTCCCGAAATCCTATTGATGGTCAAAAATGGAATTAAACCTTAATTGCTTTCTTGCTGAAGTTAAAATAAATGATGTCTAGAGAATTCAGAAAGAAGGCCCAGAAGAAAGCTTGAAAATCACTCACCAAACAAGCAGAGTACGATTGCCCACCCCGAGATTCATGCCAACAACCTCCATTGTTAATCTTACACCTCCCAGGTCCACTTGCTGCAAATAAAATATGAGATGCATTAGCTGCATAGAATGATATTCAAAAATTCACTGAACTAGAAAATTGCAGTCAAAAAGTTGATTATCGCAGTAAATGGTAATGAACAATTTGGTACAGAGCTGTTTCCAGAGCATTTTAATGAAGTTGCTCTCTTTCTATATCTGTCTGAAAAGAGGTAAAATATAGCATTTTTCTTAGGGAATAGTGCAGTCCTGTTAAGAATGTCCTTGTAATTTGCGTAGTAATATACTAATATACCCAACCCATAATTATACAACTAACCAGAGTCTCATCAATTTATTCAAAGTGCACATTTCGAGATCACTCATCTTTGCACACAGTCAAAACTAATGATCTTTCAATTGTCTCTGGCTGATTCAGATAATTTCGTACATAGATCAATGATCTTTCAAGTTCTTGAAAGCTTTCAAAACTTGCAGAGCCCTCCTGTTTTCTTTCAAATCCTACACTAGCCTTTTCTACAAAAGTTGGTTGATCAACTGTTCATTTCCATGTTTCTATAGGTTGCCCACCAAGATGAGGCAACATGTTCAAATTTATCCAAGTCAACAGTAACAGAAACAAAGTACTACCTCCACCTCAGCAAGTCTCATTATGAAGGGTTGTTTCTATATGAACTAGCCCATAATCAGAGGGTTTGTTTACTCCCCTATAAAATTACCAGACTTGGGATTAAAATTTATAGATCTTAGAAATTCACCATGCACTCAAAAAGTTTCATTATACCAAGTCAAAAGATAACCAATCAGCAAGATAGTTCTTCAATAAAATTAACAGAGCACGAACCTTCCTATTTGAAAGAACCAGGTGCAAAACTATCAACTGGGAGAACTTAAAAAGCACATTTATCCATAAAGAGGAAAAATATTCAAGAATAAAATGCAACTTAGCACTTGAGACTCCATGGAGTTAGCACAGCAGATGGACACTTCAGAATAGTCTAAAGGTGATTATTTTAAACATCAGATTTTCAACAAAAACCGCCAATTATTTCTACATGGAAAACTGTCATGCAATCTCATTGGGTGCAATTTATTTTCTCCTTGTCAGTTCAGAAACCAACTACAATGATTGCATACAAATGCACATGCCAGTTCTTATGGTGCTCGAGCAAACACATGCAAAAACAATGAAAATGGGAACACAAGGTCAGGTAAATTTATGGGGTTCCTGGTCCTCTCTCCTGCTCCACATACACTGAGTATGAGGTAGAGTCAGTAATGAATACTCTGATACCCATCCTGAAACTTATTAGGAATTCACAATAACCCCCACCATCCATGACACTATCATTTTAGATAGAAACACATTACATCGTGACTTCATTACTAAATCCAAGTACATTTAATTTGACAGAATCAGAATGGAGTTTGTGGAAGAGAAAGAGGCCCCTAAAGAAGTTCAGAAGCAGAAAAGGCTTTTTTTGTCTCATTCCCCAAACAAAATATTCAAAAACTAACCCATAGGACATGAAGTTTTCAATAAAAAAAGAAAATAATGTGCTTTATATACCTTCACAGGTAGTGTAGCCATCTCCTTTGAATTGCACACCATCAACCAAGGGACACTCACACACCCTCCCACGAAATGTATCCTGAACAATGATAAGAGCATGGTCAACTGCAATGTACACAATCAATGGAAATGCATAGGTGGTACATGTTGTACATACCTTGCAGGCAGTGATGTTAGCTTTTTTGTCCTGCCAGCAGCCACCATAATTATCCAAGCACTCATTTGTCTCCACATCTGCCACAACAGATAACCTACTTAACTACTTAAGATTGTCAAAGAAAATCCATGAGACAGATATGTGAAAAGAAAACCTACCACCACTTAGACAGACAGCAGGCTCAGTAGTTTCCTCAAAACCAGAACAAATTGCCTTCAAAACAGCACCTTTTGCCAACTTACCTGGATGATGTTCCAGATAATGTAAGTAAAACTTCTTTTAAGAAAAATTAGGACACATAGGCAAGGAAAGGGTGAAACCTCGATATTGTCTATTATTGACAACAAGAGTTGGCAAGATGGTAACATCCCCTCTAGTTCCTTTTCCAACCTGCAAATATATGCTGTATAGTTAAACCGCTGTACATAATTTGCTTTAGAGGATCCTCTCAATTGAGTTGAAGAAATATGCCTAAGAGTTCCTGTAATTATCAAGAAGCAAAGGACACATACTTGGGCATTTTGCTCTTCCTTCAAAACAGGATTATCAGAATCAGCATTTGAGTCTCCCATGCATTTCTCAATCTTTTAAGGTCAAGGCCTGTAGAGATGAGTACTATAGGTTTATTCTCGATTGGAGGAATCACTAGGTTTTAGACAGAATGTCTGAAATGTACTAATTTCTTTACCAAGAGATCTAATAACGCTGTCAGCACATTCCTTGTTGTATTTCTTCTCCTTCATGGGACATCTAATCTGAAAATCGGTAACATAGTCCCACCACACCATGGCTTTTTAGTTTCATTAGCCACTCGGAACAAGCATAGTTGCCTTAAGTTTTCAAGCACAACATCCTTCCCATCATAACCAGAGCTGAAATCCTGCTCTGGATCAGGAGCACAATATCTCCCATGATTTATGCATTGGGATTTACACTGCTTGCTCAAGGTAAATGCCTGAGGGCAATACCAAGTAATATAATGGGGGGTGAACTGGGTGTATCCACCCTTTTCAAGTATCTGTGCCGCACCCTTAAAATCCTTCACAAACTCCATCAACATGTCACATTTAACTCCACATTCATCATTGCTGTTGGTCCATAACTCATACTCAACACGATCATCAGGGTGGGGAACAGCTTCTCTCCAATCAAGATTCACATTGACCATATCTTCACCACTTAATGCTTTCTTTAATGTTTCACCAAACTTTTTCTCGATAAGTGCAGAAGGTATAGTAATATTTTCAATGTATTTTGCAGTCGAACCATCCTCTTCAGGAGAATCCATAGTTATTAATGCTTCCTCGATGTCATCCGCAACAAGTACTGCAGAAGCACCAGCTTTCTGGGCATTCCAAACCTTTAAAGCAAAGAAGCAATCTGGGAAACAGAAAAGACAGCTATCAAACTCAAAAAAGGCAAGATACCAAGAGAACTTATCTTCACAAACCATGCAGAATACAAAATTTTTCTGTGTCAAGCATCAAGAAAAACAAGGAACCTTTTTTGCACATAAAACGTCAAGATGCAAGAAAAATAAAAAGTCCAACAGTATTCAAACTTCCAAAACAGGACAAGGAATTTTGTCAATATTAGAAAGAAAACACAAAACTCACTGAATATCAACCACAATGAAATTGATATAATCTAGTTAAACCAAGAACTTGACGTAACTATCTAATAAGACACAGAAGAAGCATACCGAATCAAAATTACCAAAAGAGCACTTCCCTAATAAACAATAAGCATTTATCACATCTCAAACACTCTCTCATTTGCTCTGAGCTAAAACAAAATAACAGCAGCCGAAACACATATATTAGACCCCAAACAACCAAGAGAACAGACAAAGAAGTCTCACCATCTACCTTAAAAAGTACTTGCTGTGCCATACAACAATCAAGGCCCTCCACAGAAAACTTGATTTAGGAATGAACTATTAAGGGAATTTATCATGACAAACCATGGAGATTTACAAGTTTGTCTGTGTTATATATCAAGAAAAACAAGCAACCTTTTTGCAACATAAAATGTCAAGATGCTCACAAACCAAGTCCAATGGTATTCAAACTTCCAACCGAAGGATAAGGACTTTTGCCAATCTTAAAAAGAAAATGCAAAACTCACCGTATGTCAACCACAATGAAATCAATATTATAAGGCTTGACTTACCTATCTAGTAAGACATAGTAGAAGTTTACCAAATCAAAACTACCAAAAGAGGACTCTCATAATAAACAATAAGCATTTATCGTATCTCAAACCGACTCTCTCTTTCATTCGCTCTGAGCTAAAAAGAAATACCAACAGCTGAAATGCACTGCATCAGACCCAAAACAGCCAAGAGAACAGACAAAGTCTCAACATCTACCTAAGAATAAACTCACTCTACCATATAACAATCAAGCCGCCCCCAGAAAAAAAACTTGATTTAGGAAAAAACTATCATGACGAGCATCTTTCCAATAGCAGCATGCAATAAACCTAATCAGATTAACCCAAATTAACACAGGCTCGCTCTCCCTCAAAACAAACCCAATTAAACCTTAAATTCCACGACCGAGCAAAAACTCGAATGCGGGGTTCCTAATTGCACTCATCGAGAAACAGCTCAAAACAGACCGATTGCTCAAAATCAAGAAAAGGGCACACCCGAAATCGACCAAGAGACCAAAAAGGGGTTACCTCCGCGATCGAGCAAGACGAAGGTGGGGAGCTTGCCCGGCTCGGTCTTGAACGAAATGTCGAACTCATCGAACTCACGGCAACCCTTCCGGTTCTTCGCCGGGTACGCGACCGCCCCGGCCATGCTCCCCCCGTACTGCGGGATCCCGAAGTTGCCGATCGCGCTGTCGTACGTGCCCTTGATCTTATCCGGCGACGTCACGGCCAGGCTGTTCTTCTCCACCACGAATCTCGCCACGGACAGGGGCACCAGCGACACCACCAGCAGCAACCCTAGCAAGAACCCGGGAGGCGGCGGGGAGGCGGCGACCTCCTCGCCGATCTCGGGAGCGCCATCTTCACGCGGGACAAGGCCAAGAAACGAAAAGGGTCTGATGGGTAATCCCTCTTTGGATCGATGGATCGAGGGGTTTGCGAAGCGGAAGGCTCCGGGTCTCGATTCGTTCGCTGGTTCCTTCTTGCGGGGTCGAAAACGACGGGGTAAAGGAACGATTTTTATCTCTATCTCTCGACGAGAAAGAGGACGAAGAACGGTCAAGAATGAAGGAGCAAGGAAGGAGCTCTTGTCGTTGGTTGTTTTGGGGGCTTGTCTGGGATATTGTCGTGCGTGTTTGGGTTTTGCTTGTCGTGTGAAGAAGCGGGGATGATCACTTGCGTCGCGTATTCTAGAGAGAGAGAGATAGAGAGAGATTGAACTGGTACAGTGGCGTTACAACGTAGGCAATTTATAGAATATCTTCCTTAGATAAATTGTTCTTTGGAGAGACTAATGTTATCTTTTCTTTCATATGCTTTGGTTTTATATTATATTTATTTATTTATAGATTGATTTTATACAAGAAAAGATGGGTTAGAATTATTTTTGAATCAACTCTTTTTGTACAAAGAAAGGCCGAAAGGGAAAGGAGTGAACTCCTTGTAATTTAAGTTCGTTGATTCCGAATTAGCTATGTTAAGATCGTTGTCTGTGATGTCATTAGATTATACCTTGAATTATTCTTTGAAGAGATTAATGTACTTTTTTTTTATAAAATTTGGTTTTACATTTTTATTTAGATTAGTCTTACGGAGAACAACCAAAAGAGATGGGTGAACTCTCCTTGTGATTTAATCTAATTGATTTATTTAGAGCGTTGTATGTGATGTCATTAGACCATATCTTGAATGGAAGATGTGTCGTAGTAGTAGATAAGTTACTTAAAATGAGATGAATTCATTGAACTTTGAATGTCTACCGTGCTCTCAAATTTAGAAAAAGGATTTCGAGACAATTAAAGAATTTCTTTTTATTTTTGCTAAGTAAGAAACATTTCCTTTGTGGATTTTTCCTTAAGCTCAAAAACAAAAGGGTTTTGCCAAGAATGGATACCATACTTCTTAATGATTGTCGGGTGAAAAAAAAGAAAAAGGAAACCTTATTCATTAACCGTAAAGTATTTAAGTTTTTGGGCGTTACGATATTTTTATCACAAAAATCACGAAAAAAGCGTAATAATTTACTATTGGGGATCCGGCACATTTTTCGACAGTTAATTAGACTGTCAATAAATTTAAATTCAGCACGATTATTTATTTCCCTTTTTAGTATTTGATTATTTATTTCCCTTTTTAGTATTTGCTATATAATAATAGGACTAGTATCTTAAAAGACACACTCAACTCATATTTGACATATATTTAACTTTTCTGCCTACCCATATTTCGACCCATATTCACTATTCTGGTTCACGACCCAGTTTGTTTTTCTCACCTAATTAGCACAGCACTTGAAGGTTGCCCTAGACTTGGCCATCCTCCACCATCTGTCAAATTCGTTACCACAATCCTCCAGGGACGTGAACGTCATGCGTTATGCCTTTTTCCCTTGCCCCACTTTTCCTTCCAATTTTTTATGAAAGTTGCTTTTGTCTTATGTCCTTTCCCTCTTTTTGTCCAAATGCCTCCTTGTAGAAATTGAATAGGACGCTTGTAATCACGGCGGCTGTTAGCTTACACCATAACGTGCTCAAATTGAGAGAATTGCCTAATCGATCTCTAAAAATATTATACAAATGTCAATTTAATTTTAAATTTTTAAATTTTGTCAATATAATCATAAATTTTTATGCGAAATTTGAATGTGGTCATTCTAATTAATATTTGTCGAAAATAGCTGACATGGCAGCCTAATCATCGCTATATGGCCATGTCAATAATTTCCTATGAATATTGACTGGAGAGACTACATTAGGATTTCGCACGATTATTTTATTAGAAATTTTATGATTAAATTAGTATTCGTACAATAGATTTAGGGCTAATCGGATGATTCCCCATTCGAATATTTTATTGAAAGTCTCTCCTACTTTAAGAACATGGTGGATATAAAAGATTCCAAAGAAAGAGGGGCTCTCTTGAAAATGAGCACAGACGATTGTCGCTCTTTCTTTAAACGGCAAAGAGAATCTTATTCAAATCCAAAAAGCAACTAGTACGGACACGAAGCCCCGAAGGATCCATATAAGATAAACAGGAACCGGAAGCTAGAAAGACTTGGAAATAAAACAATGGGGTCCAAGGCCCAAAGGCCCAAAACATTGGCAAATGAGTATCCGACTAAGCGGGTAAAATTACCATCCCCCCCCGACCCGACCCGGCTATTCTCTCACTAAATCCATGGCGGGTCGGCAGTGACAGGCTTGCTCATTACGAGTAATAGCTATGGCTCAAATCAAATATTTTTTTGTCGAGGGTAAAGAACTTCTATGGTCATGTTCAGAGAGTCCAAGGCCCGAAAGGCCTATAAATAAGCTGGTAAAATTACTACACCTTGACTCAACTATTCTCATGATGTATCTGCGGTTGGGCAATAGTGACAAGCTTGCTCATTGTGAGTAATAGCCATGGCTAAAAATCAAATGTTTTTTTGATAAGTATGGAACTTTTATGGTAGCGCTCAGAGGAGTCATTGATGTTGATTGCCCGTTCCCACCATTTTACCAATTGAAAGGTTAATATCATAACAAAAGATGGAAATCCCACAAAAGAGAGTGTGCGATGGAGAAAGTGAAATGAGGAGAGAAAGGTGTGAGAAACACGGCAATATACGGCTTGTTTTGCTAGAAAAATTGGTTCGAAATGTTTATAGAGATAGGTTTTGAATACTTTGCATCTTGTAATGATACTTCTGTAAATCTTTTCACCCTTTTCTAATGAATTATATAATGGATGATGTAAATTGTTAGTTAGTTAAACTACGCATGGTAACCATTCTGTTTCTATTTTTGGAATAGAGTAAAAAAATTTACTTTTTTATTTCTAGAACAAATTTTTATTCCAGAAATAGGTTTGGAATAGAAATCAGAAATTGTTTCTCTCCCATCCGAAGAAATTTTTTGCCGTTCACCGCTCACCACCACCACCACCACCACCACCCCCACCCCCTACCCACTATTGGTCACCGCCCCTCCCATCTTCACCGCTTAGGAAAGTGAAATTGTTTTGATTATCAAACGAAATTCTATTCCAAAAATAGAAATTTTTTGTCGTTATCAAACACGTTTTTTGACTTAGAAACTCATCCAGAAGTAGAAATAGAAAATTCTATTTCTCTTCCATAAATCAATTTCTTGCTAGAAATGTTATCATTCACACCCTTAATAACAAACCACAAGATTAATTTTTTTTAAAAAGTGAAACACATAAATAGAACGAATATGTGTATATATACATATGTATGCAAACAAGGAAAATTACTAAAAAAATCTTAAACATATTGCTTTTATGTCAATTCGGTCATAAATATTTCGATTATGTCAATTTTATATTAAATATTTTTACGTTTTACCAATTAAGTCCATTTAGTTAATTTAGACAAGAATTTGGTAATGTGGATATTAATTGTTCTACTTGACATAACTAGTAATGATGTGAATATTTTTCAATAATTTTTTGGGTTTTTTCTTTTCAATCTTTTCTCTCTCTCTTTTTAAACTAAGGGCTAGTCAAGGTTGCTTGGTCAACCCTAGCAGACCATAGGTGAGAGCTAGGATGCCCTCACTTAGCCCAAAACTAGTGAGGGTATCATGGCCCTGCCTGATCTATGGGAGGCATTGTGCGCCCTTGCTTGGCTAGCGATATTGCGGCCTCACCTCTCGTTGGGCCTTAGTTCAAACAAAAAAAAGAGTAAAGAAAAGAAAAATATACTCAAATAATTATTATAAAACTTTTAAAAAAATTATTTTAAAATTATAAAAATTATCCATATTAATGCTAATAGTATATATGGTGCTTATGTTCATGTCATCGAATTCTAGCCTATATTTGACCGAAGTTTGACAGGTGATTACTTTATCATCCACTATCTCCACTCAATTTTATCATGTTCACGGTCTCTAGTTTGCAAATGTGGAATCAAAATTAGGAAATCGCAGACTTCCCAATAGTACAAAAAACGGGTGATCGGTGCCAAGAAATTAAGAAATGATCGTTGAATTATGATGACAATATAGATTTCAAAAACTCGTTTTGATAAGTAGAATCCAATTTTGGGATTTAAAATGTGTTTAAGGTCATGTATATTGTTGTTTGACCTTTGGTAAACTAGCAATTACCTTATGCCGACTTTGCAATTTTTTTTAAAAAAGGCAAAATTTCAGGTGCTGACAATTTTTTTGAGACTTCTTTCTTATTTAAAAAGAAACTACATACGTGATCTTTTTATGTGATTATTTTGTGAATTCTGGAAGGACTTCGCATTTCTTTTTTCATCAGATTGGGTTGTTATCAAATCAATGAAAGAGGGAGAAATGTTTGGTCTCGGATTGCTTTTAATCATCATCATCATCATCTTCATATACTTTTGAACTTTGATTATAGTTAACTTCTAGTGATAAAGCCTCATACAAAAACCTTCCCCGAGAAAAAAATTTCATTTAATTTCTCGATAAATTAAGTTTGAAATCAGTGTGTCTTTTGTGCACTCAAACCCCTAAATTTTTTTATAGTAATACATCAAACCCAATTCAATCATAAGCAGAAAAAAATTTCCCTTTAATTGTCTTTGCTTCATATTATTCTTTTGTGCCAACCCCATCGCAAGAAAAACCAAACTACTTTTCGTCAAAATCTGTTAAAATAAACATATGTTAACTCGGTGATATATTTTTTTATTATATATTATTAAATATAGTGCAAATAGATTGAAGATGATAATAATCTGTAAATTACAAGTAAACCTAATAAAATCTTCGTAAATTACAAATAAACTCGATGACAATATTCTTCCATTATGCAATGATGTGCAGCCTAGCCGGAGTTCCATCAATTAGTGCAAATCCTATTTTCGTCCTTCGACTTTGTATCCTGAATTATCATATAATTCTACTTCCCTTCCAAATTTTACAGCTCGGATCTCTTTTATGAATTCTATTCGTCATAATGGGTAGATTAGAGTTTACTTTCGAATCTCGAGATGATCAGACCATAGACTTATCATAGCTTGCTCAAATCTAGAGTTTAAAGAAAGGGATGGGGTCGAAAGTACGTAAATAGTGAGGTTTAACTTGAAATACATTGAAAAAATCATAGGTATTGATAGAGTTTTTTGAAAGTTTATGGAGTGCAAATATAAGATGGCTGAATGAAACATTAAAAAAAAAAAAAGTCAACAGATCAGTCCAGAAAAATATAATTAGACATATGACCATCATATTAAGCTACCTGCTCAGTCCTAAAATTAGACACTTGGAGAGCAAAATTTCCCAACAACTTGCTGAGCTGACATTGTTGATGAATTCTTATAGTCTAAATATGCTTCGGACTGTGGAGGGAGAGGATTCCAGGTCGGCCTTTCAGCATCCTGGCAGTGAAATACAGACCTCATATTCAAAATTCAGACCAAAAGCAACACAAGGAGAAGTATGCAGTTTCTTACACATAAACATGTAGCAGTTTCTGAGTTGCCCTCTTTCGACATTTGCACGTCCGAGCCATTCTTCGAAAACCTGACGGTTTTCTTCTTTACTCTCTGCAGGTCATTCTTCTTCCACATATTCCTAATTTTCAAAGTTCCCTTGCCAGATGATCTCTGCAGGTCGTTGCCTATATTGAATAAATCATATATAGGCAACGAATATGAATTTGAAAATCTTAGATCTATTAACATAAAGTTTAGTTTGAAAATTTCCCATGATGAATTGATGAGACATAAAGGAATAAATTATTGGAAGTCTTCATGTTAATATCGACACCTGCACGAAAAATAAGTAACTTCATTACCAAAATAATACATAAGATATAAAAAAAAATACAGTAATACTAGAAATCTCCAAAGTTTAACATAGGATCTCGGGTAGAAGTGGGGAGATTCATTCGGATGGGACCGACTATCCATCCTTGCCCTCCCTGGCATGCATGGCAGGGAAATTCGCTTCATCTCCACCTAAAACTCATTGATTGATTGTTATATCTTGATGCGGGTGTGGCGTAGACGAATGTGCTTTGAGCCGTAAGAATGATAAATGGATACTGATAGATGAATGATAGATTACGATCATGAGGATCTAAAAGATATGTTACCAATTAAGGATAAATACCAGGATTGATGAAGTTCATCATTAAAATTTAAAGGACAAATCACTTGTCAAGAATAAAAGATTTCGGGATAGACGAATGCGCTTTGTGATGTTCTTATCCCTAAAAGCATCCACGATCCAATTTATTCTGAGCGCGGGCAATGATAATTACATCTCTTTACCTTTCCATCCCCATGTGGCCTTCCATGTCGGTCGAATTTTGAACTCAACTGAAACACTCAGATCTGCAAGCATTGATGAGCACAGGCTCCATCATAAAAGTGTATCATCTTGGATTTGATCAGTCTGCAAAATATTCTTAGTGTTTTGTGATTTTTCCGACGTGGAAAGCAAACAAGGCGCATTAACTATTGACAACCGCCACCAAACGGTAGGAGTTAAATGCATGGCATTGAAGTGATTAGATACCTGCTCAATAAAATATTCGAAAACTTCTTATCCATTCGATATTTTTATTCGACCGATAGTACTTCATTCAAGATTTCCTATTGCCGTACTTGTTCTCTCCCTTTTTACGGACTTCGTTCTTAGTTTCAACTACTCTTTTTCCTTCATTTGCACGAAAGTGAAAGCAGAGAGAGAGAGAGAGAGAGAGAGAGAGGGGCAATGGCAAGGTAAAAGGCAATGTTGGACTCAAGAAGGCGAGAAAATATTAGGTGAGTTCAATACTCCACGTAGGATGGTGCAGCGCACCATTCAGCTATAGACACGTATCCATCCGGGTCCATGCTGTCTCCCTCCTCTCTCTCTGTCAGATCCGGGCCCACAGCAGCAGCAGACCCTCCCTCTCCTCTCTCCTCTCTTTCTTCTGGTTTCAAAGCTCCGCTCTCTCTCCTCCGCGAAGAAGTCATGGAGGAAAAAAAATCGGACCGAGCATCTCCTTGAAGCGCACGATCGAGTCAAGCCTCTGCAGCTTCAGGTCCCGCTTGTACCGGTTGATGAAGGCGTCGGCTTTCGCGTCGATCTCGTCCCCTCCTTCCACAGACGGCGCCGACGCCGGGCCGCTCTTTTTCCTGCCCTCTCTCGCCGTCTGGGGCCTCCGACGCTCCACGATGGGCTCGTCCTCCTCCTCCATGCCGAAGACTCGCCGTGGGCAGCCGCCTTCGGGTCTGACCTGACCCTCCTCACTTGATGGACCCGACCCGCGTCGGTGTAGAGAACTGAGTCGTCGTCTTCGGAATCGGAGTCGACCCCGAGGTGGTGAAGCGCGTCTTCATCCGGGTCGGGATCGCTCGATCTGTACAAGGAAGAGAAGTTGATGGACTTGACATGCTCGAGGAGAGACGGGGCTAGCGCGAGGCAGGGCGGCTCGGCTCGGTCCGCGCACTCCGGCTCCGATGGACGTTCGTCGTGGTGGGCTTCCGGCTGGGCGTAGCTCGGTGCTTGGGACTTGTAGAGAGAGAAGTCGAATGACTCGAGAGAAGTCGAAACCAGAGGAGAGAGGAGAGAGGAGAGGGAGGGTCTGCTGCTGCTGCTGTGGGCCCGGATCTGAGAGAGAGAGAGAGAGGAGGGAGACAGCATGGACCGGATGGACACGTGTCCATAGCTGAATGGTGCGCTGCACCATTCTACGTGGACTATTAAACTTACTTAATATTACAGCATGGACCGGATGGACACGTGTCCATAGCTGAATGGTGCGCTGCACCATCCTACGTGGACTATTAAACTTACCTAATATTTTCTCCAAGAAGGCAAGGTGTTGAGCAGAAATGGGCGTGCGTTTTGCTTGTGCTAGCGTCCGCCTCAGCTGCTTCGTCTCAGCACATTGTGGAGACACTTCCAGGGTTTCCCGGAAAACTTCCTTTCAAGCTTCGTCTCTCTCTCTCTCTCTCTCTCTCTCTCTCTCTCAACAATGACTTGAACTGGACTTTCTCCATGTATCGCAAGTTACGCCACTTTGTATTGTAATGCGACGAAAGTGATCCAATTAACAACGGTCCACGACCAGAGGGCACAGTGACCTAAGTGGCACCACAGTTGGAATATGTGAAAACTTCTTTGGGTTTAGCATTTGGTGATGCATGATGATGCTGAGATAATTTAAGAAATGAAGACAGAGAAGATTTTTTGGGACAATTCTAACCTCGCAGAAAATAAATGCCGAAAGTACATGCCTTTCGTTTCAACAGCATCGGTTCAATAGCTGTGATCGACAACATTAAAGCAAGACCAGCAATAATGAGGAAGAACTAAAATGCGCAAAAGACTTTGATGATGTTGGGAACCAGGGAAAGTTTTAGACAGTAGGCGTGCACAGATCAACTTGATTCGATAATGAATTGCAACTCATTCATTCTTCTAGCACATACACACTCATACCAGAAATCTTTTGTAAAAGTTTTTCCTGCCAGCAAGTAAAATTGTATTCTCTTAATGATGAGGAAGCCCACCTAGATTCATATTTTGCACGAGCAGATAAATCGAGTCATCCTGACAGACTGATTTACCATATATTGGCTGCATTAGACATTTTAGTTATTAGGTAATCTCACTGCAAAATGACCAACCTTTCAAAGAACTTCGCTAACACATGTTTGGCTCCTCCCAACGAGATTGAAATGCCAGTATATAAACTCTCTAACAATGAATTCCATCAGTCTGAGCAAAAACAACACCACTTGCCTTTTTCGCTATCTCTCTGTTTCTGTACCTTTCTGAATCTGCATTTTCCAGCTGGATTGTTAAGGAATTACTGGGTTATCCCGGTTTGCCTCCTGTACTCCAAGTAAATTTGGTTTCAGAATGCAGGGATGAATTTGATTTCTAAAGTGATCTTAAATTGGGTATTTTGGTTAATGCAGGTACATCAGTGTTGGCGAGGTCGAGTTCTGGAGCCGACCCTCTTCTGCTTTTCATGAATGGAGGTCCCGGGTGTTCGGGTTTGAATGCCTTCTTGTACCAGATCAGTCAGTTTCATCTTCTTCCTCATTATTCCTCCTAGTATGTTATCATTTTTACATTATGATGCTGCAAATGTCTTTAAGTTGGTGTTTGCATATAGTATTTTGATGTCTGCCAAATGCAGGTCCACTTAAATTCAATGTCACTGATTACACTGGGGGTTTGCCGTCATTACTCTACGAGCCAAATGCGTGGACTAAGGTAAAGGGAGAATTAATAGGTTTTCCCTCGATTTTGGAATATTTAACCAATTAGTGAATCTCAAATGACTTTAAATACTCTCCTCTGACTGAGTTCATTTTGACTTGTTTCCTCAAAACAGACAGCCAACATTATATTCATAGACGCACCAATCGGTGCAGGTTTCTCCTATGCCATGACGCCATCAGCCTACAATTCCTCAGACAAATTCAATTCTGTACAGATGCAGACATTTTTAAGAAACGTGAGTAAAATTCTTCACAAATCACAGTGGTTGTATCATAATGCAAGAAAAAAGTTGGGTGTGAAATGAATGCTAATTTATATATGTGATGCAGTGGCTGGCGGCTCATCCAAGTTTCAAAACTAATCCAGTGTATGTTGGTAGCGATTCTTATGCCGGTTTATATCCTCCCATGATTGCTACAGCAATTCTACACGGTAATAAATTCTTCTCTATAACCCCCGTTTAATGGGATAAATACAGACGTTGTCACCTGTCCCCATCTATGGATGGATTATGAAATATACATTTTTTCCTTTTTCATTTCTCGTTGCAAACTTGCAGGGAATGAAGCTGGACTTCAACCAGACGTCCACGTTAAGGTATGGAGAAAGCTTGCTCCTCATCTTAATTTTTCCTTCTTAAATTTGGCGTAAACTGCATCTTGTGTTGATGTACTGTTCTTCTGTTTGTTGAATCATTTTCAGGGGATGATACTATCATGTCCCCACACATACAACAATCTTCAAAAAAACTCAAGAGTTTGATTCGCACATAGGTTGGCCCTCATTTCAGATGCACTTTATGAGGTAAATGAATAACAAATCATATGTTAAACTCGTCGACACAAGACTAATTGAGCATTTGTGAGTCCTGGGTTTGATCAAATTGTACATCCTTCGTTATTTGTCAGTCTTTAGAAGTAAACTGTGGTGGGAATTTTGTGGAGTCAACGAACATAAACTGCACAGAGGATCTGGCAGCCTACGACCAGGTTAGAGAATGGGCATGCTTAATAGATGCACAAGAAGAACTCTTTTTCGGTTTAAGATTTATTGAACATGCAGTTTGAGCAAAGATGTTTGGTTTTTCCTGTCTTATTTGTAGCTAATTGAATTGATCAGCCAGGCAAATGTTCTTGACCTGTTTGTACTTGTTGGGTATTTTTGCGGAAGCGTGTGTGCAAGTGTTTGTGTATGTGGAATGTAGCAAGGGAATAAGGAAGAAAAGGATTATTTTATTAGTTGGTAAATAATACAAGGAGAAGAAGTTGGTCAGTTGGGTGTACAAAAAAGGAAGGAGGGTTTTTGTAATTTTTTCACTACTGTACTAAGGAGACATCCACCGAGTCTTATTTATAGGCGTTGGACACCGCCTCTTCTTGACCGACTTAGACACCTAGATGACTCTAGAGAATCCTTTAGTCTTCAACTTTGACTTGTACTTGCTTTTGTCTTGCAGCCCACGTCCAGATTTTTCTACAATCTTCAGCCCACTAATTTTGACTTTTTCAAAGCTTTCTTTTGCTGCTGCCTGCTTGCCGACTTGGACAAGTTGCTGCCTTAGTCTAGATTTTTTATTATTTTTATTTATTTTAGTATTCTCTAGTTTATTTTAGAAATTGGATCAACAATTTAACACTCCTCCTTGATCCAATTTTGCGATACTCCAAGCATGCTTCGTAATTTCTCAAACTTGGCTGGCGGAAGTGCTTTAGTAAATATGTCAGCAACTTGATCTTCGGTCTTGCAATATTCGAGCTCAATCTCTCTATTACTCTGCACCTCTCGTATGAAGTGATATTTGATGTCGATATGTTTGGTTCTTTCATGGAAGACTGGATTCTTCGATATGGCAATTGCAGACTTGTTGTCGCAAAGTATTGGAGTCGGTTCCGTTTGTGCTTCTCTGATGTCTTCTAAAATTCTTCGAAGCCATAGTGCTTGACTAGTAGCGCTGGCGGCTGCAATGTATTCAGCTTCCGCAGTGGATTGTGCCACTGAGTCTTGTTTTTTGGATGTCCAAGAAAATATTCCAGAACCCAATGTGAATGCGTAGCCAGTAGTGCTCCTCCTGTCATCAGCTGATCCTGCCCAGTCACTATCAGTATAGCCGATGAGCTTGGTGCTTGCACTTGGGCAATACCAAATGCCATAGTCTGTTGTTCCTCGTAAGTATCTAAGAATTCTTTTGGCTGCACCAAAATGAATTTGACTTGGACTTTGCATGAACCGCGACAATAGACTTGTTGCATACATGATGTCTGGTCGTGTCGCAGTGAGATATAGTAAACTACCAATCAAACTTCTATAGAGAGAAGCATCAACTTTTTCCGCTCCATCTTCTTTTAGTAGCTTCTCATTTGTCACAAGTGGGGTCGTAACAGTTTTGCAATAGTTCATCTTGAATTTCTTCAGGAGGTTCTCGGTATATTTCTTCTGTGAGATAAAAGCTCCTCCATTTTGGTTGATCTCGATGCCAAGGAAGTAGTGCATCAAGCCCAAGTCCGTCATCTCGAATGTCTTCATCATTTCTTCTTTGAATTCTTGAATCATCACTTCATTATTCCCGGTATATATGAGATCATCTACATACAAAGAGACAATGAGTGTGTCGGACTTACCTTGGGTCTTGATGTAAAGCGTTGGCTCGCTCATGCTCCTCCTGAATCCTTGCTTGGTGAAGTATTCGTCTATTCGGCTATACCATGCTGGTGCTTGTTTTAATCCATAAAGAGCCTTTTTAAGCTTTAGAACCTTTTGTTCTTGCCCTCTAACAATAAAGCCTTGTGGTTGTTCCACATATATTTCTTCTTGAAGATATCCATTTAGAAATGCCGATTTCACATCTAGTTGATAGATCCTCCATTCTTTTTGTGCTGCTAGGGCTATAAGTGCTCGAATAGTATCAATGCGAGCAACAGGAGCAAAAGTTTCAGTATAGTCGATACCTGGTTGTTGCAAGTATCCTTTTGCCACCAGCCTTGCTTTATGCTTCTGGATGGATCCATCTGCATTAAGCTTTGTCTTGTAGACCCACTTGACACCAATGATCTCCTTGTCTTCAGGGCGATCAACGAGCTCCCAAGTTTTATTTTTCTCGATCATTTTGATCTCTTCTTCCATAGCTTTTTTCCAAACTTCTTCTTTGGATGCTTGTTCGTAGTTTTCTGGTTCTAAAGCAACAAAGTTGCACGTGTCATAAATTCTTCTAAGGTTTTTTACCCTTAGTAATCGGAGACTCGGAGGAGACTCTTCTTGCGTCACTCTTGGAGAGGTTGGTGGAGTTATGTCATGAGTGGTGGAATCTGGCACTTCTCCTTCTTCTTGTGTTATTGATTCCTCTTGAGTAGGTGACGTGTCTGGCAAGGCAACATACTTTTTTTCGATCTTCTCATCCTCCCAATTCCAAGCAGCATTCTCATCGAACTCGACGTCTCGACTGATCACGAGCTTCTTAGTTCTTAGGTTGTAAACCCGATAGCCTTTTGATTGATCACTGTATCCAAGGAATATTCCTTTTTCAGTCTTCTCGTCGAGCTTACTCCTCTTTTGAGCAGGGATGTGAACGTAGCATATACAGTCGAACACCTTGAGATGCTTCGCTGAAGGCTTCCGTCCGCTCCATGCTTCGACTGGAGTTTTATTTTGGACTGCTTTAGTTGGACACCTATTTAGGAGGTATACAGCCGTGTAGACTGCTTCTGCCCAGAAGGTGTTAGGAAGGCCTTTCTCCTTTAGCATGGACCTTGCCATCTCCATGACGGTTCTATTCTTCCTTTCTTCTACTCCATTTTGTTCTGGGGCGTAGCCAACAGTTAGTTGATGATGAACTCCTTCATCTTCACAAAATTTATTGAACTCCCTTGAGTTGTATTCAGTGCCTCTATCGCTCCTTAGGGCTTTGATTTTTCGGCCACTTTGATTCTCGACGTGGTTCTTGAATTTTCTAAAAATAGAGAAAACCTCCGATCTTTCTCGAAGAAAGTATACCCACGTCATTCTAGTGTAGTCATCAATGAATAGGATGAAATATTTATTTTGACTAAGTGTAAGGGTCCTCATTGGACCACGTACATCCGTATGAACAAGCTCTAATGGTTTTTTAGCTCTCCATGCACCTCTAGATGGGAAAGACTGCCTTTGTTGTTTTCCAAGGAGGCATCCTTCACAAACATCTGAAATTTCTGAAATAGCTGGAAAATCTCTCATCATATTTTTCTGATGGAGAGTTTTTAGTCCAGCGAAGTTGAAGTGGCCAAATCTTCGATGCCATAGCCATGAATCATCAAGTTGAGCTTTCATGGCTATGTCTTTGATATATTTCCATCGAATAGGAAAATTTTTATTCTCCATCTTAATAGAGGCAATGATGTTTTTATATTTATCATAGATAATGCAGGTATCTCCTCTAAAGTATAGAGAATACCCACTTTGAATCATTTGGCCCACGCTCAAGAGATTTTGTGCTAGATTGGGAACTAGATATACATTATGAATATATTTTGGTCCTTTATTTGTTTCTACGGCGATGGTGCCTTTTCCTTTAACGTCCACTAATGCACCATTACCCAATTTTACTTGGGAATTCACCGACTTATCAATATCGGCGAATATAGATTCGTCCCCCGTCATATGATTGCTACACCCACTATCAATATACCATGTATCGTTTTTCTTATTATTTGCCGCTTGGCCCGCGTAGAATATATTGTCTTCACTTTCTTTCATTTTTTCAACATAGTTAGCTTGATTATTTGTTTTCGATTGACAATCTTTTTCTACGTGGCATATCTTTTACAAAAGCGGCATTGTGGCTTATTTTTGAACCAACAATCCTTCTCCAAATGATTTGGTTTTTTGCAAATGCCACAAGGTGGATATTTTTCCCTTTGTGTAGTTTCTCCTCCTTTTTTATTTTTCCATGAACTCCTTCCACCATTTTTAGATTGATGAGACCGTACGTTTATTTTAGATTGAAAGGCACTTTCAATTGAATCTTCATCTTGTGCCATCAGTCTTTTCTCATGTGCTTCTAGAGAGCCAATTAATTCACTCACCGATAAAGTCGCCAAGTCTTTAGTTCCTTCTATAGTTGTCACAATGGAATTGTATTTTTTAGTAAGTGAAACCAATATTTTTTTCTACAACCCTTTGATCAGTGATCTCATCTCCGTAGGCTCTCATTTGATTAACTAGTTCCTTTAATTTTCCACAATATTCTTGGACGGTCTCATTATTTTTCATTTTAGAATTCTCAAAATCTCTTCTTAAAGTTTGAAGCCGGATAATACGTACCTTTTCTGATCCTTGAAATTCTTCTCGAAGTATCTCCCAAGCTCCCTTTGCAGTCTTTGCTCCAATTATTCTCGGAAATATCGTTTCCGAGAGTGCTTGTTGAATAAAATAAAGTGCCCTTGCATCCTTTTGTAGTTGATCCTTCGGAACACTCGCACCTTCTTGCGGAGCCTCGTAAACCTTTTCCACGATGTCCCATAAGTCTTGGGCCATCAAGAAGGTAGTCATTTTGATACTCCAAAAACCATAGTTATTCCCATCAAAAACAGGAATGGGAAATGAGGATGATGTAGAAGTGGCCATAGTTTAGTTGTTTGGAATTTGGATGGGTAGTTTTTAGGAGTGGATGGTTAGGACAAACGCCCAATACCAACCAAAGACGTGGCTCTGATACCACTGTTGGGTATTTTTGCGGAAGCGTGTGTGCAAGTGTTTATGTGTATGTGGAATGTAGCAAGGGAATAAGGAAGAAAAGGATTATTTTATTAGTTGGTAAATAATACAAGGAGAAGAAGTTGGTCAGTTGGGTGTACAAAAAAGGAAGGAGGGTTTTTGTAATTTTTTCACTACTGTACTAAGGAGACATCCACCGAGTCCTATTTATAGGCGTTGGACACCGCCTCTTCTTGACCGACTTAGACACCTAGAGTACTTTCATTTCACCAGAATCGAAAGAAGCTTTCAAATTAGCAATGTCAAACCAAGAGAAGCACAAGAGTTCCATCCAAGAGTTCACCAAGGATTATCTCGTGTCGCTACCGAGACCCCGCGACTTTTGGTGCAAGGTCTCTCTCTCTCTAAATCTGTCTTCTAATTCTTTCATTGAATGTGACAGAATTTCGATTATTATCTTGTGGATGTATGGGGTAATTATCCAGGCATACAGGAAGCTCTTCATGTTCGACCGGTATGCACTTGATTTGCCAATGGTTATCTCGTTCGAATTTACCCCCTCTCGAGAGAACTAAGCAAATAATTGTATCTCATTGTGTCAATTTGTAGGGGACCGTCAGCGAATTTTCCAGGTGTAATAATTCCTTGGCGGCCTACACTGAAGATGTCCACAATGTTCTCGATTACCATAAGAATCTCACTAGTCTAGGCATGCAAGTTCTAGTTTTCAGTTAAAACTGCTAAAACCAATAACTACAGTAATGTAGGAACATTTTTGGCAAATGTGAAATTCAACAAAAGAGAAAAATTACTTCGTTCGACCGGTGAGTACCTTGTTTGTTGCAGTGGTGATCACGACATGCTTATACCACATAACGGTATCGAAGAGTGGATAAAATGGCTTAATTTGACGATCGACACAGATTGAAGACCATGGTTTGTAGATGGCCAAGTTGCCGGGTAAGCTCGTCAAGAGTTTGGTCTACTGCTAGCTTTCAGTTGAACTTACTTCTCCCCTTTTTCTAGTCCTTAATGATGTAAGAGCTTCCAATTTCACCATGTTTCAATAGGTACACAAGAAAGTATACAGACGATGGATACCAATTGACCTACGCAACATTAAAGGTAAGAGAACTCAGACTTCAATGCCGCCGCTTCCTTCTCGTTGAGTAGTTTCTGGTGTCGTAATACTTTCGTCCCTCTCTTAACACCATTGATGCAGGGAGCTGGTCACTCGTCTCCAGAATACAAACGCAGAGAATGTTACGAAATGTTTAACAGATGGATTCATTACTATCCTCTGTAGGTCCAGACGTTCAAGGGTGGATGCTAGTGCTAGAATAAAAAAAATTTCGCTTGTTCATTACCGAGGCTAAATTCCTGTCATGTTTCAATTAATAGAGACGTGTAATTCCAATTCTGATACGTTTTATTTCGTTCTTATATTTCATTCCGGCTAATCCAAGAGGACCCCTTTTTCTTGCCTTTGCAATAAAAGGGTTTTACTTTTAATTTATGATCATACTTCCATGTCATTGTAGTGCTGGAACATAGATATCTGCATCTAGTTCCTTCGGGGAAAAAAAAAAGGAACCCGTAAATCCTACTTAGTTTCTTGCCAAGATGAATGTTAGATGATTTGACACTTATGTCTCGGTTTGATTGGCATTGTTTGTGTTAGAAAGTCCGACCGAAAAGCTTAAGTTGATAGATGGAGGGAGACTACATAAATATAAAGAACATATAGGCCCCACTGTGAAAAGATGCAAGGCAATATTTCAATACCTCCTCTCATGTGCAAGTCGGATCACGAGCTGCACGTGGAATTTTTTAATATGCACATTCACGTGGAATTTTTTTTACCATACCTTCGTAGCTCTGATACCATGTTAGAATATCCAATCTAAAAGCTTAAACTAATAGGTGGAGAGAGACCATATGAAGACTCGATTGGGCCTCGTAAATGCAAGCAAGCCATCTCATCCATATGTGTATTGGGTAAGGCTCCATATGCAACGTGGTCAGCCCTCCCGAAGTTATTCTGGATGTGAGACGGCTGTGATTCGGACTTGGAATATTATTGCATCGGACCAAGCTCTTGACCGTTCAGCTGACGCCTTGATTTTTCAAGACAGTCACTCTCATTCCGGGCAAAAATCTACCACTGGCCCCGCCTCAACCCCGATGATAATCAAAGTCACCTTCGCAATGACCACGAAGCTCAGCCTTTAGTTTTCTTTCGTAATTGCAACGATCCGGAAGACGTGCGTTTATGTACGGGTTAAAACGATAATGTACCATAACCTAAGTTACCTCTCTAAACCTCACGGAACATGCACGTCCTCATCGTCGGCCTCCATCATCGACCCGAGCCTTGGCAGGGAGCAACGGGTGAAACACATCCGAGACGCCCTCAATCATGGGAACTATATCGAGACCTTCTGTTCTCCGTGCCAGCTGCACCTGGAAGTTGGCACGAACGCACGCTCTGAAATGGAACATGAACCGTCGATAGCTTGCTCGGCCTACTTTACAATTTACATGACCATCACTACTAGCAAACAGTTTGCTAGCCATTTATGTGTAGACCACGGTTGGACCAGTCAAAATGGGTTTTAAACCCATATATGACCTATTTAAAATATAAATGGGTCATGTATGGATCGCCTACATTTTAATTTATTTTAAATGAGTTGTGTACTTAGAGCCTATTTCCAACTCAAGCTCACACTCTTTTTTTTCCCTCTTTAACCTTATAAAAGTATTTTTTAAATAAAAATAGAAATTATAATTATAATTTTTTTTTTTCTTTTCTTTCTTCTTCCGCCTTCCTTAGTTGGTTGCTAGCACGGCGATGGCTGACAATTGGCTAGGCAAGGCTTGAGCCTTGTTGATTTGGCGAACTTGAGCTTGCTTGAGTCTCGTCGATCTGGAGAGGCCTAGGCCTTGGGTGACCTTGAGCTCGCTGATGACTGGCAAGGCAAAGGCCTCATCAATCTAGTGAGACTCAAGCTCATCGGCATCGGGTGAGCTCAATCTCGCCAATCTAGCGATGCTCAAGCCTTGTTGATCTAGTGAGCCTCGAGCTCGTCAAATTTGGCAAGGCTGAGGCCTAGCTGTTCTGGCGAGACTTAAGCTCTCCGATGTCAATTGAACTCAATCTCATTGATCTAGTGAGCCTTGAGGTCTAGCTTGCCCATGGTTGATCCCTAGTCATTGTCATGGCCGATGATCAGCCAAAGAAGAAGAAAAAGAAAAAAATATATAATAAAAAATTAAAATTAAAATTAACTAAATTTATGATTTAAAAATTAAAAATAAATTAGATTAAAAAAGATAAATACAAATATTAAAAGGAGTCACAAAAGAAAATTTAATCATATTTTTCATATGAAGCCACACAAAATATTTTCTAATTTATTTTATATTCAAACAAAAAGAAAAAAAAACATTGTAATTTTCCTAAAACAATACTTCTTGGAAAATATTTAAGAAAGAAATGAAGGCTTATTTAAAAAAAAAAAAAAAAAAAAAACTATGAAAATCATCTACTAGATTTGTATTGTATGAAAGTGTTTTAGCGATACCATTTTTTTTAAATAATAAGAAATAAGATTTCTTAAGTTTAGTTTAATGGGTCGGATATAGGTTGGGAGTAGGTCTGGTCGGGTATTGGTCAAAAATTTAAAACTACGATATATGGGTCATAAACAGGTTAAATGGATTGATCTAGGTTGCACTATTTATGACCCGACTCAAACCCATCCATTTGATAGGTTTAACCGACACCATGCTTTTCTCCCTATCATGCTAATGTAGAAACAATATTTGGCTGATGATGACAAAAGCGGATTATGTACAAAATGCTGAATTTTCTGAGAAAACAATCCAAGAAATCAATCAGATGAAGAAGTGTCATTCATATCACAAGAGGCAAACCCAGGTTCATTTTTCCCTTCTTTGGTATCGCGATGATGTTTTCCAAAGTGTTTCTCAGAAAGAGGCTGATTAAGAAAAAGTCCAGCAACTCCAGTCAAAAACGTAACGACAGGGACGGCACAGAAGGTGCTCCTAACGAAATACGATAACGACAACTTCCTAATTTGACGAGACAAAGCTGCTAAACTTCTGCTAGAGCGAGAACTTCGCTGTCCGCTACATTCTTGGCGTGTTGATAAATCTGAGAGAAGAAAAACCTACGTAAAAAGAGTGAAGAAAATTCACACGGGAATTGTTAGGATGGACATATGAGTCACGTTAAAAAAATCTCATATCGGATAATTAATGTGGTGCGAAACAATTAATATATTCTAGTTGGTCATAAATTTATTTGCTTAAGCTTTTGAGTGAATGGTGTTCATTTTCCTAAGCTTTTGAATGAAAATGGGTTCAACCGCAAATAATAACAAGCTCGAGCTTAGCTCTCTCTTGACAATCCGTGCGCCTTCAACAAATGATATTAAAGTTAATGATTGTGATTTCCGGGTAGGTGGCATTCTGGTGTAGCATTGCAGGCCTATAAAGATGAAGTTGGGCCAGAATGATGCATCAAAATTAAGAGGAAGCAAACTTAACATTTGATCATGTAAATTGTTTATTTATTTATTTTTGGGTCAAATAGTCATGCAATGCTACGAAAGGCAATCTAGATGAAACATTCGTATCTGGAATCTGCAGTAGCGTTACGACCATGAACAGGGAGTACAAGGGGAAGCATCGGCTTTCAGCTTCGTTTTTAAGATTGTAGAATTAGGTTCGAGGCTTATGACTTCAACGAAGGTTAAGTTGCATGGGCGACCATAAAGTGAGAATCATGTTATATATAAACGTGGAGTTGGTCAAAATTACAGCAACAATCTATCGTGGTTATATGAAGCGTATCTGAGAAGCTTCGTGTCGCAAACAATCTGAGGGACCACGTGATCTATTGTGCTTCTCACTCTATTATATCCAATATAAGTGATTTCGTCTTGTTTCGTTTGTCATGCAATTAAATTGTTATCCGAACAAACAATCACACTTATTTAGAATTTGTCAAAGTTAGCTAAAACTTCATGTTGGGTTGTTTGTTTAAAGATGCTTTTTTTCCTTGTCCAACGTAAAAAAGTTGGGAGGAGATGTGCTACTTTATAAATGTAAGCTTTTGTAGTTTGTTAAAAAAGAGAGGCTATATTTGTCCATTCAAGGCTATATTTGTTCATTCAATATTTTTGGAAATTATGAAATTTGAAATTTTATTTATTTATTTAAAAATTATCATTATTTAATTATTTTTTATTTCGAACTTTTATTTCTTTTCAAGGTATCTTTTGAAAACATACCGGTTCAATTAGCAACCTTTCCTGAATGGTCTTTTGCAATCGTACTAATTTGCTAAGCAACTTTTCCGAAGGGTTGATTTTGTTCATTAAGACTGTGATAATTATGTTATGGGGCACTGAAATAGAAAACAGAGAAGCCGCTCTTGCCTCGTGATTGGGATTCAGTAGTAGATTCAGCAGTAGATTCAGAAGTTGTTGGACCGGTCGATGTACAAATTCTTTATAGGGAGTCGATTTGCAGGGTTGTGAAATCAGTCAATCTTGTTGATCCCAAACCGCCTAATTATACCTAAATGATTGGGGGTGGCGGGCGTTTGAGGCTGATAAAAGGGGCTGAAATGGTGGTGGAGAAGTAATACTTCAATTTTAGGATGAATATTCATTAAGTGTTATTGAGTCTTCTTTCCAAAACTATCGTAATCATTTCAATTGTTTCCCTTGAGAGATCTTGGAGAAACAATAGAAATGCTATCTAGTATTCTCATCGATACTTTATTGTATCATAAATGAAATTTGCCGGTGATCATTACCAATTGCGTATTGTAAATAAATTCTTAAAGAAAGTCATATTACGTCTCAAAATCCCACTTCATTGTTTTACCCAAATTTCAATTAAGTTTCCAACACCTCACGTGTACCCTTTATTTTTAAGCTAGGGGCGTTGGTTGCCGAGGCTTGTCCCACCTGAAATGTCCGGCCCTTCGACTCGATCGGGCATCATAAATGGGAGCAAACCACTCCGTCCACACGTGTATTCAGTAATGCTCCACCTATAATGTGGCGAGCTTGACTCACGAGTCTACCCAGAACGAGAGGCCACTATGGTTCAAACAAGGAATCTATCTATCTTATCACATCGGACCAAGCTCTCGACCATTCAGCCGACGCTCTTGACTCTTCAAGACAGTCACTCTCGTTCCCAGCAGAACAGCCAAAGACCCTTCCACTTGCCCCCACTCCAGCCCTAATAATATTCAAAGTCATCAAAGTCACCCTCGCAATCAGGACGAAGCTCAGCCTCGTGTTTCCTCTCTTAATTGCAATGATGCGAAAGATGTATTGTTTGTATGCGAATAAAGGTCTATAGATAATATACCATAAGCTAGGTTAGCTCTCTAGACCTCACCGGATGAGCATGTGGTCGTCGTCGACCTCCATCATCAGCCCGAGCCTCAGCGAGGAGCAATGGGTGAACCACATCCGGGACGCCCTCGATCACGGGATCGATATCCAGAACCTGGTCTCCGTCCACCGCGTGCCTAAATCGATCAGCTCCGCAAAGCCGGAGGCCTATGTCCCGCACCATGTCGCGCTGGGACCGTACCACCACTTCCGGCCCCAGCTCTACCAGACCGAGAACCCCAAGCTGGCTGCAGCCAGACGGGCACGTGCCGAGCTGAAGCTCCCGGCGTTTGATTTGATGGCTGGTTTGCTCCAAGCAGAGGAGGATAAAATCCGTGCGAGCTACCAGATGCACCTGGAAGTCGGCACAGACACTCTGAAATGGATCATGACCATCGACAGCTTGTTCTTGCTCGACCTACTGTACTGTTACAGGTACCTGGATAAGTCGGCCAATATCGGGAGCAAGGAAGACCCGATTGGGGACGATGATCAAGGGGCGATTGTGCCGATGACCCGACGTTCCATTATCAAAGACGTGATGATGGTAGAAAATCAAATTCCGACCTTTGTGCTGAGGAAAATAATGTTGCAGACCAAGAATTCGATGAACGAAGTGGGAGAAGACGAAGAAGCTGAGGCTATAGATAGGGAGCTCGGGGAGACGTTGATGAGGTTCTGCAAAGTGGTATCGCCTCTCGGACTAGAAAGGTGCTCGCCATCCGAAGCTGTTCACCATCATAAGCATTTGCTCGATCTCCTTTACAATCTCATCTCGAGAAGAGCAGTCCCAGAAGCAGCACAGACAAAGAAGAATGAACTTAAAGGTTAGTTTTCACTCCCCATGCCATGGATGAGATGATGTGTCCTTTTTCCTTCTTCTTTTGTTGTATGCAAGCATTTATAAAAGTGAATAGAAGTAACTTTTTATCAGCAGGCACAAGCTTTGGCTATCTGATCAAGATGGTGTCCATACCAGCAACAAAAGTCACTGAGGCATGGAATGAGTTGTCGAAATTCTCTTTCATGAAGAAGCTGAAAGTGCCGATCGAGCTCATCTTCCGGATAATTCAAGTGGTAATGCAATCAATACCCGGATGTTCCACATTCCTTCAGAACGACCCTTCTCAAGAAAATGTTATGATCCCCACAGTATCGAAGCTCCACTGTGTCGGGATCAAGCTACGCTTGGCCACAGGAGGTATCAGAACCATCACGTTCGATCAGAAAACCGCTACTCTGAAGCTTCCCCGGATCACTCTGGGGGCTACCACCGAAGTCTTGCTGCGGAACCTCGTGGCCTATGAAATGATATCGCAGAGTAGCTCCTTTGTTCTAACGCGATATGCGGAGTTGATGTACGGTATTATTGACACCTGCGAGGACGTGAAGTTGCTGAGGGAAGCGTCCATCGTCTCAAACCATTTGAACAGCGACAACAAGGTCGTGGAGCTCTTCAATGGAATGATCAAATCGATAGGTTCCAAAAGCACTGTCTCGGAGCTGGACAAGACGATTCAAGACGTCAACCAGTACTACAACAGCACTCGAAAAGTCAAGGCTTATAATCTCATGAGGAAGTACGTCTACTCTTCTTGGAAGTTTCTTACCATGTTCACCACGGTCGTGCTCATTTTGCTCATGGTTCTGCAGACAATATGCTCCGTAGTGAGTTGTCCTCAGTTACTCAACACAACATAAGCATTTGTATCGGACATCACATAAGATCTCGTGTTTTAATTACGTACTGACTAGCATTGAGCACAGCCTATGTGTAAGGCTGTGCCACTGGATTGGTTCTATCCGATAACTGGACCGATTTTCAGGGCGATATGGTCTGGCTCCCGGTTTCAAGTGAAGAATCACCCGGAGCTGGACTGAATTTGTAACTAGTTTCATAAGCCTAAAGAAAATGCGTAGCTAAACTTACTGTTAGCTTGGAAAATGGATGGTGAACTCTCAGCCACACATTTTCCATGGGAGAGAGATCTGAGTTTTACTTGGGAACTTCCACGTCTTGTGCTGGAGAAAGGAAAATTTTGCAGCCATCTTTTGTCGTCACATCGTTGTGATACTAGCACAACTCAAGCCCAAAAACCCTAATTTTTTTTAGTTTCTTTTTCTCTATTTCTCTCTTAATCTTTGCTCTCTCCAACCTCATTGGAACAACATCTAGAGTGCGTATAGTAACGATTCTGTACCCGAGAACAATTTCTGCTCAGAAGTGATTCTTTTTAATTCTGCTCCCGAGAACAATTTTTGAGCATTTGAAAGCGTTTGGTAACTGTCCAAAATTTTTATTCTTGGGATGGAAATGCGTTTGGTAAAACTTGAAAATTTATAGTCCAAAATAATTTATTTTAATTTTTTAATGATTTAAATATAATTTTCTTTTCTTTTTTTTTTTCCTTTTCATTTTCATCTTCTTTTTCCTTAATAAATTGTCGGTGGCCGGCGACCGGCCAGACGAGGACCGACGCCCTTGCCGTGAGTTGGGCGAGGCTCGGCCTCACCAACCCATCGCCAGACCGGCATTGCCCAGCCAAGTCGACGCCGGCGAGGCCGAGCCTCGCTTGTGGCTAGGCGAGCTCGGCCTCACCAGATCTAGGCGAGGCCGAGCCTCGCCGGTGGCTAGGCGAGGCCGAGCCTCGCCCATCCATGGTGAGACTTGCGCTGTGCCATGCTTGATGTTGCCATGGGCTGGCGACCAGTCAAAAGGAAGAAGAAGAAAAAGAAAAGAAAGAAGAGAGAAATTAAAAAATTTGGCTGATTCTTAAAATTGTTCCCGGGAACAAGAAGCAACTTTTTTTTTATTCTTGATTCCGTTCCAAATCTATTCTTAGGAACAAATTTGTTCTCGGGAACAAAAATTTAAACAAATGGATTTCTATTCCAAATATACTTCCTGGAACAAAAGAACAAAAAATTTCACTGTTTGGCCGGTTACCAAGCAGGCCCTTAGTGACTTTCTCTTTCTCGTTCAAAACTCACCCTCCTCGCTTGTTGCTCGTTTGACCTTTGTAACCCTCGCTTGTTCTTGAATCGCCTTTGCTTGCTCGCCCTTATTTAGCTTTTATCTTGAACCTTTTAATTACTCATATTATTTTGTGGTAAAAAATAAACCAAAATAAGGAGCAAAAGAAAAATAGTCTTTAGGGTTAGACCTTAGAGTATATTCTAGATTTCAAAAATTGGAAATCGATTAACAAGATAAATTTTAGGTCGAAACCTACCCAGCTTAGAACCAATCACCCTAATTATGTGTATGTGCAATATTACATAAATGTATAAGTTAAATAAACAGCTATTGAGAATCCCTTAAAAATAAAAAAAAAAAAAAAGAAACAAGCGTTATTTGATGAGAGAAGAGAGTTGGTGGTGAAATAAAACTACAAAAAAATAAAATTGGGATCCCTAACTTATTTGTCAACTTAAGTGAGATGGTTTTCAAATAGTAAAAAGTGAGACAAATTTGTGTTTTGGTTTCGTAGTATACTAGCTTTCATGCACGCGCTAATTTTCATTCCGTGTGCAAAATTATAACCTAACAAGTAATAAAACTCACAACTTTAATAGCACGGAGAATTTAAAGAAAAAACTCTACGTTGTTGTCTTTTTTTTAATCACTATACAATTATTAATCTACGAAGAGAACATTAAATGAATATTTTGCGCTCTTTTCAATAATTGGCAAAAACACATTTTTCTGGTCAATAATACATTTATTAAATTCAAAAAGTAAAAAAAAGAAAAAGAAGAAGAGCATTACAAGTTTCTCACATGTGTAAGAACGAGGCTAATTATTGCATTATAAGGACAATTGAGTTATTTTAACACGTGCTTCTTAACAGAATGCGAATAGTTAATATCTTTGTTTTACGTTTTTGTCATCTTTCTCGGTCAATTTTACCTTTTTTCCTCTTTTCTGTACAATTAGGAAAATAAAATTATAAGGGTTAATTAGAAAACACAAAAGTAAGACAACTTCATGCCATACCACTCTTGATTTCGAGCTACATGAACAAAATGCCTCTGCATTCGGTACTTTGAACCCACATACTCCATAAGGAAGATGACAAACAATTTATGAGGTTTTAAAGCACGCGACCTAATAAAACTTTGTTTCATAAATTTAGATCGAGCAACCTTAGTATTCTCTCCATTTTTGGCAAGCAAACAATTTTGCAAGCAATTTTATGTAATTGGTGGCTTTTTGTATTTCCAGCCCATAAGATACCAACAACGGAGACCACATCACGTTGGATGCCTATAGCAATCCATTATAATTTATGTTTGGCTGGTCAGGAGAGTTGAAATCATTTCAGTGCACGTGGACTGGAAGTATATGGCATATTATCTTCACACAATATGGAATCCATCATCTTTAGGAGGATGAATTGATAAACTCCAATGGATGATTAGGGCTACAAAAGGCAAGGGCTTGGCGGTGAGGCTTTCTCAAGATAACTTTTTTTAGCAATCAAATATTACATTTAGATGGAATGTAAGCGTTGACATTTCCAAAACAAGTTAAATTATGTCCCTGTCATCATGGCTAAAGTTCGTAAACTTGTGAGATGGTGAGCTTTGTATTACAAAAATTTTAGACATTCTTAGACATATGTAATATTAGCTATTATATGAAGAGTCCATCACTCTATTTTTTTAACATTCGTAGTTATCTTTGTAATGCCGGGGTTGTCTCTAACTTCCTAGACATCATTTTATAAATGATACTTACATTTCAAAAAAAGAAAGAAAACAAATGACACTTTGGCATAATATATAGATACACAACTTCTAATCTAGAAAGAAAACAATCATTGATTATTTCGCTATTTCTTTTAATAACTATAAAAATGATAGAAGCATTCTAAATTTCTCGCATAGAGTTGAGAGGACAAAGTTTATTATTGTACTACACCGACAATTAAGTATTTTTACCAAGCATGCTTGCTTAACAGAAAGTGGATTGTCAATTTCTTAGTTTAACCTTTTTGTCTTCATTCTCGATCAATTTCACCCTTTTCCCTCTTTATTTTACAGTTAGAAAAGTAAGTTTATAAGAGCTAAATCAAAGAAAACATAAGCGAAGCAAATGGTTTTTTTGGCTTAAATATGTATTTAGATTAGTTCCCACGGGTGCGCGCAACTTCATTTAAGATGATATGGTAAACTTTATTTGCTAAAATATTTAGTAAGGTCCTTTTGGGATTAAGATGAGAACCCTCATATACATAAAAATATGGGTTAAAAGTGTACATAATGATGATGACATTCTTAAATCATTCTAAATCATATTGGTAATTAAGAAAAAATGAGATAGAAGGTAGTTATCTACGCATGAAAAAAGAGAGAGTGAAAGGTTACTCAACAAATGATATCGTGTATAGCATGGATAATTTAAAAAAAAGGCCTAATACCCTAAAAAACCTCTAAAATAAGATCTTGCCCCAATTCTAGCTTTTGTCTCATAAAAAGCTCAAACTTTAGATCATGTCTCAATTCTATTATGAACTTTTTTTTTGTCTCATAAAAACCTTCAACTTTAAATCTAGTCCTAATTCTACTAAACTTTTTTTGCATCATAAAAACCCTCAACTTTGGGTTCGGTACCAATTCTACCCTAAACTTTCTTTTGTCTCATAAAAAATTTTCAACTTTAGGTCTAGTTTCAATTTCACTCTAATTTATTTTGTCTTATAAAATAATCACTAACTTTTACTCGAGTTCCAAATTTGCTTTCTATTAACCCTTCGTCAAAATCACCCTTAGTGACTTTGCGTTCATCAATCTCTCATGCTTGTGATTTTTCCATCTTGGGCGATCAGAGAGATTGCACTCGAGATGCTCGAACAGCTCATGCTTGAGAGTTTTCCATCTCTCGATCTCCCAAGAGAAATATTGAATGGAGGGTTAATGTAAACAGATTTGTGATTCAAGTAAAAGTTTGTGATTTTTCATTAGACTGTAAAAATTTTAGGGTAAAGTTGGGACTAGACGGAAAATTTTGGACAATGACCTAAAGTTAGGGTTTTTCATAACAAAAAAAAAAAAAATTATGGTAGAATTCAGACATGACCTAAAGTAGAGGGTTTTTTATGGATAATAAAAAAATTTATGATAGAATTGAGACTGGATCTAAAGTTAAAGGCTTTTTATAAGACAAAAAGTAAAATGGAGACAAAAGCTAAAGTTTGAGGTTTTTAGAGTATTAGATCATTTTGAAAAGCAAAAACTGAGATAAATAGTGCTTTTGGCTTAAAAAGAGGTACGGACCTCTGGAGTGCCAAAAGTTGGCACAAAGGGATACTTAAGTGCCAAAAGTTACAAAAGGTACACTTAAGTGCCAAAATCGGAGCAAAATGGGTCACTTAAGTGCCGACGGCGAAAAATTCCAGCCAAATTGCCACGTGTCCATTTTCTAGTGACTTCATTTGTTGACGGAGCATTTTTTTCAAAATAAAAAATCCACGTGGCCTTTTTTTCAAAATAAAAAATCCACGTGGCAATTTTTTTAAAAAAATTATCCACGTCAGATTTTTTAAAAATTAAAATCGATTTTATTAAAAAAAAAAAAAAGGGGAGGAGGGGATCGGCGAGGGCTGCCCTTGCCGATCCCCTCCTTCCCCTTTTTTTTAAATAAATAAATCGATTTTATAATAATATTTTATAATTATTTAATATTATTTAATTAATAATTTTTAAATCCACGTCAGCCAAAACGACGTCGTTTTGGCTGATTTTTGGCCGATTCAGTTTTCGGTGAGCCACGTAGGCAAGAAAATTAATAAAAAATTGCCACGTAGGATTTTCGGCAGGGTTTCGGCGACTTGGCACTTAAGTGATCCATTTTTTTTAAAAAGTGGCACTTAAGTGTACCTTTTGCAACTTTTGGCACTTAAGTGTCCCTTTGTGCCAACTTTTGGCACTCCCGCTGTACTTATGCCGGCTTAAAAATGTTGAACTTTGCATGGCGTGTAACATGACTTTATCTTCAACTCAATCCTCATGTTGATGTAGTGGATAAGATAAGGTCAAGTTCATGTAAAATATGAACATGCATTATAGGCCATATATGTACTAAATTTTCGCAAGGATCTATAAAATACATGGTGACAATAGACATCATATTTTGGTCATAAAGATAGATATAGATATATGATTCTAGGAGTTAGGTATAGCAAATAGCTATGTCAGTAAATTGAATGATCAGGAAATTGTCACCAATCTACCGTAGTTATCAAACTTGAATTTAAATCTTCCTTGTATCATATTCATTCGAAATGCGTGATTGATTCCAATCTATGAGAGTTATTGCCGCTGGCAAAATGTGGGGCACTATCATATGTGCATTAAAATGTTGTTATAGAGTCTCAATGCTTGGGGAATAAATTTATGAACATCAAAGGAAATTTAAAGATTTAATATCTTCCTTTTGTTGTGTCTATGCATTGAATTTTTTGTCCATCCCCAAATAGACATATTAGCAGTAAGTAATTTTATGTGGTAAATTTAAACAAATAAGCATTATGGATAATGTTCATCCTTTGGGAAAATTAATAAAAAAGTCTTAAAGAAATTGTACTTTTGCTAATTTTGTTCTAAATCTTATGAATAATGTCAATTGAGTTCTAAAATTTTTCAAATTTTGCTAATTAAATTTATTAGACCAATTTTAGCTAGGAATCTTTGATGTAGATGCTAAAGTTTTCTTTCTCCTTTTCTTCTCTTTTCCTTCTTTTCTTTCTTACTATGGCTTGCGAGGGTAGCTAGGCACTTTTCGGCCTTAGTTAAAATAAAGTAAAGAAGAAAAAGAGAAGAAAAGGAAACAACAAAAAAGAGAAAAAAATATTAAAAAAATATTAAAACTTCCTCACATCAACATCATTTGTGACATGCAGGATTGTTAGTGTTCACGTTAACGATTTTCAGCCAATATTGGTTGAATGTACTCAATTGGTAAAACTTTTAAAATATTTATAACTCAATTGGCACAATTGAAGACTTTAGGATTTAATTGGTAAAAAGTACAACAAATTTATAACTTTTTTGGGTAATTTTTCCCATCCTTATAATTTTTCGATAGATAGGACTAGGAGGGGAAAATAAATGTTAATATTCATCAAGAATATCGACATCCTTCAAGTTTTTTCAAAGGGAGATTTTGGAAAGACAATGCTTCTAATAAACTCATTTTTCTTCTTTGCCACAAATAGGAGTGTCAAAGGGTTGGGTCAGGCTATGAATTTATGATATCTGACTCAACCCAAAACCCTATTGGGGCACAATTAACTTGACTTGACATGCCTGAGACCCAAATATTAGATAACCTAAGAGAACGGGTTGGGCAGGGCTGATGCCAATTAGGTAGGCTTGGATATAAGGCTTTATCCTTGTTGAGCTTGCATAGAGAGATAGAAGGGGAGAGAGAGGGAGATCGGGCTATGCCTTGTGGGTGTCAAAAAACCCATGTCAGCCTAGTCCAACTTGGTTCCAACCCTAACAATATCAACATCTAAAAATCCTTATATGAAGAAATACCCTAAATTTTAGGGTCGAGTTGGGTTAGCACGGACTTTTTCGACACCCCTAGCCATAGATACTAGGGGTGATCGAGTCTATGGTGGATAAGATCCATACTTAGAACCTGTACTCGACCTTGTTATAATTGGTTTCACTTTTTTGGACCGTGTACCCAACCCTGTTTGCATTGGACCCTGTTTTGAACCCAACTTTGTTTTTCCAGTCTGGGCTGGTTTAGGAACAGGGTCTACCCTATTTTCCATTGGACCTATTTTGGGTAGTGATCCTGCGGCATGGAGTGGTAGCGAGCCTGGCGATGGTTTGAGCTTAGTTATGGTGACTAAATAGCTTGCTGAGGCAACAAGCAGCAAGCAACCATCGATGGCAACAAGCAACTGCAATCAGGGCCAAGAAGACACTTGCTTGCGGATATAGCCCACTCGTCTTGGCTCAATTCGCCTCCACTACCAAGCCTCATCCCCACTTTTTCCCCCCACCTTTGCTCCATATCTAGCCAGTCTCTTTGCCTCCTCCTCCCCCCCGTCTCCTCCCCCTCCTCCTCCCACTACCGGAATGAGGGAGCTCGGCTTTTGCTCCCCAACGACAATTTGTTATGTAATTGAGATTTGAGAGGGTGAGATGTTTCCTTTTTTAAGCTAGGGGCTTTTCAATTTCTTTTTTTTTTTTAAAGAAAACCGATTCCAAAACCAATCCGGGTGGGTTTCCGCTTGGAACCCGTTCTCGGACCGGTTATAACCAGTTCCCAAAAACTGGAACCGGTTCCCAACCCTATTTTTAGGATGGTTCAATCCGGTTCTTGGGTAAATCTGGTCCGGTTGCACACTCCTAATAAATACATGAATATTATTTTAAGTTCAAAAACTCAAAATAATAGATAAAGGGAGACTACATAGATACAAGTCCTATTAAAACCCCATAGACATGCAATATTGCATATTTTAATATTGATTCTCACATGCAAACTGAGCTAAGAGTGACGCATGAAATTCATAGATTAGGAATTGTATACGTGAAATAAACATGGGGTAGAACTAAATTATTATATCATGTGAAACAAAATATTCATAAAATTAAGCAAAATGATATTTTGTCTAAAATTATCCACGTTAGATCACTCGACACATGATATGTGAGATGGCTAGGGATGACTGAACTATTAGGTCAATAATTTTATATGAGATTTGGGTGGGAGGACTTGATTGTTTCACTGGAAGGTCTAGGACCATGTTTGATCAATTAAATGATTTAGGATTGAATTGAAATTTGTACAATAAATCGAGGAATGAAATATCAATTGTTGCTTTTTAAAACGTTTTGGCACTAAAGTAATCTTTCAAAAAAAATTAATTGGTCACAAAGTTTTGATAGTAAGATTTTTAAAAAGTGAAATTAAAAATGTGACAAATAATGTTGTGAACCAAAAGCAAAAATTACGGACCAAATATTCTAGTTTTGCCACCTTTTTACAATTATCTTATAACTAGGGGTATAAGGCTAACAAGTCGGTTACAAGACAATTATATGAAGCACAAGTCAACCTTGCAGTAGGCCTTTCACCCATCTCTTCACCTTCATCGGTGCGATCAACTATTATATCGGTCCATCAATTCCTTAAACACTCTTGTGAGTGCAGTAAAATCTATCCTCCCACCCACTTGAAGGGCCCCTTAATTCCTTGATGAAATTGTTTTTCTTCCTCACCTAGGTGAGGGAATACCCCAAGTTTTTTGTTCTAAAGTTAGGATAAAATATTTTTAAGACTTACTCAAGTCTTTTTTTGTTGTGTTAAGACCAAAATCGTGAAGCAAACACAGGCCCCCTCGCATTCGGAAAATTGCAAAGATCTTTTTACTTTCCTTAAAAAGAAAATCGAAAAAAGAAGTGAGCTGAATTTTCTTCACCTCTCATCCTTGGCTTCCTCATTTGCTTCTTCTGCTATCTTCCTCTATCTTGAGATTGAAGATTAAAGCTAGGGGCTTTGTGAAATTGAACCGCAATGCTAGGGCATGTTTGGGAACCAATTTAGCCTCAACTTCTCAATTGTGGAAAATTAATCATTCAATTACGTCGTTTGAAAAATAAATTGCGCACCATCACAATTCTGAAATTGTTATTACCAAAAACTTATAAAAGATCACTTATGCCAAAATTAATTGTGATTGGCTAAGATCACATCATAATTATTACAATAATGTCATGTTAAACTCTTTGGTAAACTAAGTTGTCAAAATTATTAAAGTAACTACTTATTAAAAATTATGACAAATGATTGTTCATAAAAAGTTTGTTCATAAAAATTGGACACTAAAATGAGTGATTTTTTGATGATTATAACACTTTCCTCTATCTCTTCGGAAAATGAACAATGAACAAAATAAATTAAGAAAAAGCGAAACAAGAATTTATTAGAGGCGTAGAACATGATAAAAAATTTATATCTATCTTGATAAATTGATAAAAAAAAATGGCATAGAAATTACACGATTAACTAAAAGTCACTAAAAAATCATATATAAATTTACATGTAAAAGAAATGTTACCTAAAAGCCAAATTATACGCATCATATAATTTAGAAAATAAAATAAAAAGTGAAAGCTTTCTCAAAACAAAAATAAATATTTTATGACAAACGATTGTTCATAAAAGCACTGGGCACTAAAATATGTGCCCAATCTTTATGAACAATAGTTTGTCATAATTTTATTAATATTTAAATCTAATATATATTATATATGATATAAATGTAAATTGTGCGATGCATCTCTCTTAAAAAAAAAAGGAAGAAAAAAAGGAACAAAAAAATATAGTATTATTAATCAGTTCTAAACAGTAATTGAAAATCGTAGGTGATTTTAATATCATCATTAATGATTTTGTTGGGGTTACATGAATCGGATGTCATCGCATGGCCCCTCATATTTGGGGATAATCCTCGGCCTAAAGTAGATTTGGATTAGGAGAGGCATTGCACAATTTATATTTATATAATATATAATATATATTAAATTTGAATATTAATAAAATTATGACAAACGATTGTTCATAAAGATGGGCACTAAAATATGCGGTCTTTCTTTGGTTATAATACTTTCCTTTATCTCTTCATAAAACAAACTATGAACAAATTAAATTATAAAAAGAGAATACAAGAATTTATTAAAGTTGCAGAACATGATAAATATGTATATCTATCTCAATAAATTGACAAAAAGGGCATAGAAATTACACTATTAACTAAAATGTCACTAAAAAATCATATATAAATTTACATGTTAATGAAATGTTACCTGAAAGCCAAATTACACGCGCCATATAATTTAGGAAATAAAATAAAAAGCGAAAGCTATTTCTAAAAAAAAAAGATTTTATTTATTTTGCTTTTTTGTTAAAAAAGATAAAAAAAAAAAAAAAAAAAACCGAAAGGTTGCCAATTTCCGGTTTTTCCTTCATTCACTTTCCCTCGTTCTCTCTTCCTCAATTTTCCGCTTCCCTGTTTCGGTCCCCACCGCCAGCAGCTCCGCCTAAACCCCGCCGGCGAGCGGCGGCGGCGGCGACGACGACGACGGACCACCCAGTGGCCCCCCAGCCGGTTACGAAAGACTGATCAGAATCGGTCGCCGAAGCATCCCCAACCGAGCCCGCTACTGGTCCGATCTCTTTCTCCGGAAATCTCTAGACTTTCGCGCAAAACCGGCGCCCGGAGCCGGCGTGGGGGTCGAACGGCGGCGACCCATCCCTCCAAGCTCCGGCCACCTGCAGTGTGAGTCCCTCTCCCAACCCTGTAATCATCTGATAATTGATTATCATTCATTTGGTAGTGTATGCTGGCCACTTTCATAGGCAGACTAATCTTCCTTGTAAACGGTCGGTGGCACTGGGCTTGAATGTAAACGAGTACTTTAGTTAAGGAATATTGGTAGTTTTCAAAAGGGGTGCTGAAATTCAAATTCATAGTAAAGATATGGTTTTTTTTTTTTTTTTTTTTTTTTATATATATTGTGTGTTGATATGAGGCCTTGTTTTTGGGATTGTTTTGATGTGATTATGTTTCTCTTTGGATTGTTTAGTCCAGTCAAGATGGAAAGTAAGAGGATTCTGGTAACATCTATGGAAGATGATGGTGCATTGGGGGTGGAGGTCGAAGATGGTCAGGCCACGGTAGGAGAACCAGAATTGGCAGGAGAAGAAAAACACGAAGAAGGGGAGGGGTTGCAGGAAGAGGAGGAGGAGGAAGGGGGAGAAGAAGAAGAAGAAGATGACGATGATGATGATGGCGAAGGTGAGTATGTTTTCCAATTCGGAAGTGGAATGGACCCACTAGATTTCACGAAAGACAACGATTCCGGACTCCAACCTTACCAGCAATTCGAGCGCCTTGAGTATGAAGCATTGGCCGAGAAGAAACGAAAAGTCCTGGATAGCTCTCAAATGTATGGCGATTTTCACTTTGTTTGGGCTGGATGTCACTGAGCTTTTAATGATTTGTGCTTATGTTGCTAACTGACTTCCTTCTTTTGCAATGTTTTGGAAAGATGTGTGAAGAAGGCTCGTGTAGAGGACAATCCTGGAGCGACCTTTGAGGAGATTATGGAAGCAATGAACTATGGTTCGCGAAGAAAATCGAAAAAGGTTGGGTTTATCTCTGGAATTGACATTCAATTAGTGAAAATGTAAATCAAAATCATGTAATGGCAAATGCATTCTGGAGCTTATTTAAATTTAGATGAAATGGGATGAATAACAGGTAGAAGAATTTCCAGTGAATCTTTAGAGTGATGAGATATTATGCTAGCATCCAGTTGGTGCTTAATCTTTGGAGAAGTCCCATATGTTTAGTCTAACACTGATACAATTGTGGTCTTTCTGATTATTGAGTTTATCATTGTTTTTTCGGGCAAAATAGGGATGTCGTCTTTGACTTAGTCCATAATTGAATGCACCTTTGTGGAATTGGCTCTTGTATCTTATTTTTTGAGGTATGTGATAGATGGGATGATCAATATTGTACTCAAAGTTGATATTCTTATGCCGGAATGGTTGCATTTGCCTCTGGTGGGTTCTTCTCTTATGGCTGCAACCAAATTATGTATCTTACTGAAGCTCTATTAAGAATGTTCAACTACCCAGAGTTGAGAGCAATCCAGGTGATACTCCTGTGGATAATAAAGCAATTGGTTATGTAATTTGTTTTTATCATCATGCAGACTAAGAAGAGGGGTAGGAGAAAAGGGTCAAGAAATAAGCTTAGTTCGGAAATCACGAGAATGCTTGGTGATGCAACTCTTCACTATGCCCGTGGTAATTATGATGAGGCAAGTTCTGGAGAGAATGCTTTTGTTATCTGTTCATAAAAATCTTGTGAAAGTTGGGCTTGTGGTATTTTACCATTGATCAGAGCAACTATCTTTTGATGGACATTTTGTAGGATTTTATGCTATAACCTGTTAAGGAAATATATCCAACTTTTGATGCCCTGTCTCCATGCGTGTTGAATTTGTTCATAAGTCGCTTTAGCTGCCAGGTTTTACAATAATTTTGGTAATCTTCTTTTCAAGCTTATTTGACTTCTGCAAGTCTCAAATTACAAAGTACATCCAACTCTCTCCAGCTTTATTATAATTAATTCCTTTGATCTTTTTTAAAAGTTTGTGGCAGAAAAAAACTATGTCATGTCTCCTGTGGTTCTTTGTAAAGTTGAGTCAATTAGTCTTTTGGTCTTTTATCATAGAGTGCATTATCGTGTAACCTCTTTTGAGATTACCGCTCATTTTTATGTAAGCTAAAGTGGTTCACTGTTCTATTTTTTCCCTTTTGCATGTACCATGAGGGTTAGGGGATGTTCTATCTTTTGTGGAATGGGTGCAGCATTATGGTTCAGCAGATTGATCAAATCAACATGCTTATTTGGCTTGCTTTGTTTTTTTTTTAAAGTTCAGGCCATATCAATATCGAGTCAAGTGGTCAGGCTGGCACCAAATTTGCCTGATCCATATGATACACTAGGGAGGATTTATGATGATCTTGGCAATGACAAAAAGCAGTGGACTTTTACATGATTGCTGCACATCTTAAGCCAAAAGATTCTTCAATGTGGAAGCGTCTCTTCGCCCGGTCCTTGTAAGCTTTTGATCGCCACTGTTTTTGTCAATTCATTGCATAGTAGGGCTTGTACCTGGTCAGTGTACTTATGTATATGAGTACATCTGTGTAAAGCTCTCTGCTGATTCTGGGATGGATACTTAGACTTAACACTTTTTAAGGCATTATAAGCAACATTTAAATTTCCCTTCAAAACAAAGATAATATATTGATTTGTAAAAGATTATTAAAAATTTGGGGTGACTTTGCATGCTGATATTCATAAGCTTTTGAAGATTTTGGTTGTCTAAAGCAAAAAAAAAAAAAAAAAAAAAAGGTCACACATCTAATGTTAAAACTAAAACTAATACAATAAAAAAATTCCAGCAAAAATGCAATTAATAATTGGAGTGTCAATCTTTCCAAGCTGGGGGATTTAAAGGAATGGTAGGGAAATGTTTTACCTTAGAGGTAAGTAATTGGGTGGCACGGGTGGTTAAAGTGACCACAATGGTGTTGGCTTGACTAGTGCAGCCATTGGTGAGAAGTCAACCAGGTGAAAATATTGTCGTTAAGAAAGGCTAAATACTATTTATTTCTTGGCAACAAATTTTGATGGACTTGAAAGTGCTCATGACATGATTTGATTTGACGCCTCATGTACCTAGCTGACTTTGAGAACAATTGACCACTGTTATCTATAAATCTCTATGCCTTTAGGGGGTCTCTGGTAATTTTTCGCTTTTATTTTGGTGTCATTAATTTCCTGCTCTTCTGTAACAGAGAACATGGAGACAATGGTCAGGCAAGGTATTGCCTCTCTAAAGCCATCACAGCAGACCCAAAAGATGTTTCTCTACTGTCTCACCAAGCAACACTTCATTCAAACCTTGGAGATTATCAAAAGGCTGCAGAGCTGTTTGAACAGATACAAAAGATTTGTCCTGAGGATGTTGAAGCACTCCAGACTGGGGCAAAGGTTTCTAACTTGTCTAAGATGAGACATTTCTCCTAAGATAAATTCATGAATCATGGGCTTGGAAATAGACTAGTCAATTGAAATGAACCCTTGTCAGTTATGTGATTAAAATAATAGGTATTTTAGTATCTATCTTTTGGGCTTTGGTTTTGTTTGGTTAGTTTGTGCAGGTTGTTTTTACTTTCTGGTGCTAATTTAATAGTTTATGTACTTTATGAAAGTCAGGCTTCCTAGGCTGTGTGTACATGGTGATGGATGATTAGTTTGTGCATTAGTGTGCATCTAGGGCATGCATCTTGTGCTAGTTGGAGAGGAAAATTTATCTCTTGTTAATTTAAGGGCAATTACTACTTTCTACATGAGGTTGAGGATAGGTTGTATGTGCAAGGTACTTCAGTATGTCTTGCAGAGTTGCACATGAGTTGCACGATGTGCAAGTCCGATGTATGCAATAGTTGGTCCAAGATCTAAAGTTTCCATCATTTTGTTGAGGAGGTTAGCTCATGGTGGAGACTAAACTTCAAAATTTTTTTGGTAAAACCATTGAATGAGGAAACTGTTTCTGGGATATATTTATGGTCCAAGTAGAGTGCGGATCTAGTTTTCTGGACATTTTGCTTCATATTTGTGCTGATTTTCCTTTACTCATGAACTTAATATCAAATTGAAGAGGTCTCCTAGTAGGTTTTTCTCATGCTATCTGATTGTTTCTTGAAGCTTGGAGTAGCATTTGCAGTAGATATAGTGACTTGTTAGTGTTTCCTATGTGATGATAGTTTGTTGGCCAATGACTGTTCCCATTGAGTCATTGTTGATGTTGATTCTTCTTCCTAGAAAGCGTTCTTTTTTCTTTGAACAAATATCTAGACAGTGTTTATGAAAACTTTTGTTTAAGCTTTAATTTGGTCACTAAATGTTGATTTTTGAGCAAATTTATGTTGGGACAATGACCACAGATTATATGATGAAGTAAGCATCAGCAAGAGATAGTATCACTCCTTGTATGATTACAATTATTATGAATAATTATTTATCAACTTCTTCTTTTTTTATGCCTCCTATAATATCTGTTTTGGACAGTGTCTTGCGAATATTCTGTGAGGTTGTGCTTTTGGGGAACATTTATCTTATGTAGACATATGTTTCTCTAGAAATATAACAGTTCCTTACTTTACCTTTCAGTTGTACCTTAGATGTGGCCAGCCTGAGCGTGCTATCAGCATTTTGGTTGAATATTTAAACAGTTATCCATCTGAAGCTGATTTTAGCGTGGTTGATCTGCTAGCCACAATTTACATGGAAAATAATGCATATGATAAAGCTGTTGAGCTTTTTCATTCCCACAGCCAGAAGCCACTCCCTGCAAATTTGGTTGTGAAAGAAGGAATTTGTCATCTTCATCTCGGAAATTCAGAGAAGGCAGAGGTGCAATGGCCATTACTTATTTGTTCATTTTTTGCTAATATTTTAGTCTATCTTTTGGTAATCCTATTCCAATTAAGGGAGTTGCTTTCTCTACAACAGATGCTCATTTCTTGCTTATATTAGTGCCAAAACCATGTTTGCAGATACCTACTGCTTATATGCCCCTTCATCCTTCCAGTTTCCAAGGCATTTTGTACCAGCTGTTTTTTCTTCCTTTGTGATCCTGAGAAGTTTGCTGGTTCATGTAAAACATTGGTTGTGGACAAGAATTATTACACTCATGACTGTTGTAGAAGCTTTTGCTCATTGTTTAAGCTCCATTGCATGTAGAGATAGATTAGTTTGATGACGAATAGGCTGACAACAATTATGCGCTAAGTAAAGCAATTTTCAGTTTTGGGTTGGGGGGGGGTGTGTGTTTCACTGTGTGTTGATCAAATGTTATCATTGTGCTTGTTTTAATACTGTGTCATCTATGACACTCACATATTCAAGTTCCCTCACGATTTTGTCCATTCCACTGCCTTTTTGACTTGCGCTTTCACCATATAATTGAATTATTATTGGAGCATGTTGAGGCCATTGTTTGCAGTATTCAAACATCCTTGAACCTAATGGATTTACATTTGGTCTGATATAAGCCTGATGAAGGGTGTTCAAGGATGATAGATTGGATGCTGTGATTTTTGTACTTTGCGAACAAGTTCTAGTGCTTCTCGACTGCATTGATGTCTAAGGTCGGACTTGTTGCGATTTGAAATTTTTAGATTCATTAGTTTAGTGGGGTGGTGTATACAAGCTGATCACTTCGGTTTTGACAAGTAGGTCGTAGTTGGTCAAGGCGTAGATCTTTCTCCCCTATATCACTATGCATTAATCAACCAAAGCACATTTGGGGTGTCGTTTTGATTGCTAATGGGTTGGCTAGTGAGTACCAGTCTAAATCAATACATTGAAAGATCTTCTGAGCATGTTGGTCAGAGTTTTATACTGTATCTCCTTGGTAACAGTTTTGGGTGAGAATGGAAGAAGTGGATTCATGGCTCTCTTTGTAGTGTGAAAATTTGCTTTCTATCTGAACAGAGCGCCTGTTGTTTCTTTCTAGGACCAGGTTTCTGTGGGCACAATGTTTGTAGTCCTCGGCAGAAAGGTGGTCTGACCATAAGAAGACTTACTGACTTAGGGACTCTGACTGTAGCAATTTAGGGCATCATTGATTTGCAGATTTTTTGGTGATTAATAACTTGTGCACAGCATCAGTGGTACTTTGTGGTGGAGAGTTCTTAAATGATCTTCATCTCTAATCATCAAAAAGAAGCAACAGTTTGTCTCCTCAAGTCTTTCAGTTTTGCCCATCTTACCATTTTTCTGTGGCATTGGTTTTACTTACTTTTCTTCCTCTTTTTTTTCCTAAATTTTAAATTGTTTCAGCAGTTTGGAGATTAATCCTGCTTCACATCCTATTTTTTTATGTTTGGATTAGACCAGTGGATTATGGTCATGTGCTTAAATGGGTATTTCTGTATCATTACTCATTGTTGGTATTTTCAATGTTTTGCAGACTCGCTTCAGTTTTTTGCAGAAGGAGAGCTCACGTGACTGTGCAGACCTGATTACTGAAATAGCAGATACCTATATGAGTCTTGAGCATTTTGACGGCGCATTAAAGTTTTATCAGATGCTGGAGGGAAATTTAGAGAATAGTGTAAGGAAAACTGGCCTTTTCTTTTTAATTCTCTTTTTGATGAAAGTATCATGGAATGTTTTTATCCTATGCTTCTTTCGAGTGCCATTTTTAGTTTTTCTGTATTGTGGATATTGTTTCCTTCCCCCCTGTATAGACTACTTTTTTAGGTGATTACGCATATGTGGTTCCGCTGTGGGTAAAGACCTGCTTAATGAACAATAGCTCTGTAGATACTCGGAACCAGGAAAATGTAAGTTTCCACAGACTGCCTACAGTGCCTTGTTTCAACTTTGTCTGTTAAACTAATTTAGACACTATTATATGTATTGTAAAATCCTAACTTAGTAAAAAATAGCAAAGAACTGTAAAAGTTGCACTATCATCTCTCTCATCCCAAGCCCTAAAGCAGGGGAGGTCACTGCATCCAGTATTTTGGTGTAATGGTTAAAGTTTAGTGCAAGATAAGTTGACAGGAAAAAAAGGAAAGAAGCATCAGAAATTCACCAGAGCAAAACTTGACAGTTGTGGTGGAGAGAGTTAAAGAGTGTTGTTTTTAAGTTTTTCTATTCATTGCCTTCTGGCATTATAGCGGTGGGATTTAGTTGAAAATCTCAGTGCAGTATTGATAAATAAAATCCTGTTCATTTAATATATGTTTGCTACTGATGTGTTTCATTAGTTATCTTATCTTGAAAGTAACCATTTATAATGATGTAGAGTTGGTATGGGTGGATAGGATTACCCTCAAACTATCTTGTACTCACTGCATTTGTAAATTTTGGAGTTAGAGCTGGTCTTCTCTTATACCCGCTTGGTCCCTATCATGTTGTTTGTGGAGGTTCTTCATATTCTGTTGGACACCTTAGAAGTGATCTAGACTTAGTTGTGTGTTTTCAATATTGTCCTCTCTTTGACGTATACAATACCATTTCTTCATGGTTACTTGACTGAGTGAACTGCACAAAGTAACGGTGATCAATGATTGTCTTTTGGTGTCTTCACCTTATGATATGTCTTTGTTGCTTATTGATTGCTTAATGCTATACGCTTCTTATGGTTGTGATTTTCTCCTCTTTCTCTCTCAGGGCTCTTACCATCTGAAAATTGCTCAGTGTTATCAAGCATTGAAAATGAGGGCACATGCAATTTCAGCTTTCCATAGAGGTAAGACATAATTGATTTTGACGCTATATTGTTGATTTGTAATTAAATAGAAACGGGACAAACGAGTATATACACTTTGGTGGTGCACAATGGAAGTAAAGTTGTTTTGCTTATTGAAAATGTTGTGGAATATTATTTCCTTTGCCATGTGCAGTTACGCAGGTTTTCATTGAGTTTATTCCTTAAGTGAGAATTTCATGAGGGAGGGTTTTTTTCTTTGGCCCCCTGGAGATTTTAGTCCTCAATAATCCATAATTACTTACATATCATCTAGAGAAATTTTTGAGGTTTTACAGAGGAGAGAGGAATGAGTTGGATTTTCAGGTCACATGTTTGTCAATGAAGGTTTACTGAACAAATGATTCAAAGAAATTTAGTCGATAATGTGGACTTTGTATTTCAACAGTGCTTAGTGGTTAACATGCCAGCATCCATCCTGTCTGCATGATTGAAACGAATGTGTTGTTCTGCAACTGATTTATCTGCCTGTTCAGGCTTGCATCTACTTGAGGACAATGTTGGTGCCCGCCTAACATTAGCTTCACTGCTCCTTGAAGATGATAGAGTAGATGAGACCATTTCACTACTATCTCCTCCTGAAAATTCAGGTATCAATCAATTGGTGATTGTTGTGCTATTGTGGTGATTTTGCTCTTACATTAAATAGTCTTTGGTAATATTTCTCCAACTGTAGGCTCGGGGGATGTAGATTCTGATAATCATAGACCATGGTGGGATAATGGAAAAGTGAGGTTAAGGCTTTGCAGCATATATAGAGCAAAAGGAATGACTAAGGACTTTGTTGATGCAATCTTACCACTGGTTCGTGAGTCACTTTATATTGAAACTCTTCGGCAGAAGGTAATATTTCTTGTCTGTCCCTTTCATTTTAGGGAATGTTAGGGGAGCTTTTCTCCTTGATGTTGGATCAACAATATTAATTGCCACTTTCTTATGAACTATCATCTTTTTTATATATTTTCTTTACAAATGAAATCTATGATATATTTTTGCCTCTCTTCACTGACTCACTTTATGCTTTTTTTCTTTCACATATTTAATTGATGCATGTGAAGCACTGGTGACCTTTCATGTTAGACTGTATTGCTTATTGCATTGTCTTTTTCCCTTTCAAATAAATGTTGCCATGGAAGGTTAAAACAAAGAAAAGACTCCCAAGAAAGGTTCTCTTCGAAAGAGCCAAAATTCTGGATGATCAGCAGAATGAAAACGTATTTTCCGGCTTCCGGCCACTTGCTCCCAGCTCAGATCTGTGAGTATAAATACTTACCTCATGAGTATTACTTAAGTTATTATGTACAAGTTTCATTTGGGCCATCCATCTGAGTGCTATATAGTCTCAACTGTCCAGCTTCTGGCTTAGGGCATATAATTGTGTTGGCATAGACCTTCTCCTGGAAGTCTATCATTCCTAGGCATTTAATTTTTTGTTCATGTCCTTGGCAGGAGACTGTTAAGTCTGGTTACAAGTTATGATTGTCCTACTCATAGACAATAGCAGCATGGGAGATGATCAATTTTAAACTAGATGATGAAAGAAAGAAATGTTATTTTAAAAAGATGCCCAAAGTACTCAAGATACTTTCTGCATTCTTCATTTGTAATCCACACTAGATTGATTCATGACATTTGGGAATCACTGACAATTGAAATTAATTGAGAACTGATCTAAGATTGACAAATGCAGCACTCCAAAGAAAGTGGGGTACTCATCCAGAAGAACAATCAAATGGCAAATGACTCATACTCATGCTGGCTTTTGATCTTGTGTCTGTGTTGGATGCTGGGATTACATAAATCCTGGGCTTGGTATACTGCACTGTTTCCTTATATTGCTTTGGATTGCTCAATCTGCTAGTCTGAGTCATGTCTTCTATTGGAACTCTCAGATACAGAAAAAGCTGTGAAGTTTATGGGAGAATTTGATTCGGAGTATATTGTTTGGATCCCACTGACCAAATGACCGAACCAATTTGGTTGCCAACCTGCTTCTTGACCAATAACTTGCCTGCCGAGTTCACAGAAAATATTGCATGCTTGTTTTCTATAATCCAGCATTGTATTCAACCCTGTTGCACTTCATGTTTTGTGGGTTTTGGACATGTATACCCTTTCTGGCTGCAACTTTCAGGGGATTCAAACTTTTTACTGAATGTTTTGCTACACTATTATTATCATTGGGAGTCAACAATGAATAAAAATATACTAATATTGCTACATAATTTGCCCATCTGTATGTTAATGATTGGGCCCATGTAATTTAATACAATTGCTTGATTTGCTCTTTGCATATCTCAATCCTGGTGATGGACTAACTCCCATGGCCTAAACACAAGAGTTGGTCTCCTGCTGGTCTGCACATGTGGATTGCTTTGCAAATTGTATCATCCTGTGGTTAATCTTTGATTGCCACTTAGCCCAGTATCATGCTGGATGAACAGGTCCTTACAAGGCTGTTGATAATTTGTGAAGTACCTCTTAGAATAATGTTGGACATTACTCAATTCCTTGTGATTTTCACTATTACTGACAGAGATTCCCTCCCCCCCCCGGGGTGGCGGGTGGGGCAGGGCATGTACTGCATAACTAGTTCTACTTATGAATCGATTTGCTGTCGAAGTGTGGCAGCTGACTTTTTCTGTTGGTACTTTCATTACTTGCTTACCATTTGCTTAAATCCCGTGATGCACCATTTCATGTAAACCACTTTGAATCAGGTCAAGGGCTGTTAGAGCCAGAAGGTTGCTTCAAAAGAGGGCAACACTGAAGGAAGAAAAAAAAGCTGCTGCTGTTGCTTCAGGAGTCGATTGGTGCAGTGATCATTCAGATGATGATCAACTGGTAGCGCCTGTTTGATCAGGTTCTTACATGATAGATATATGCAGTAGCTTCACCTGTAGGAACTAACAATTAATTTGTCATTTTGGCAGGAAGATCGCCCACAAGAAACCATGAGAGAACCCCCCTTGCAGAATATTTGGAAAGATGAGCAGCACCATCTTCTTATAGTAGATGTAACTTTCTTCATTTTCTAGTTCATTGCTTATCTTTCATGAAAATTTGACTCCTGAACTTCCTTATAAAGTCATTTGTGAAAACTTATTATTTCTTTGTTGGGCATATGGTCATAGAAAATTGCTTTTCAAGCTGCTGTTAAATACAATTTCTCCTCTTACACCATCTGATTGTTCTTAATTCAATATTTGACAGCTGTGTAAGGCCTTGGCATCCTTGAAAAGGTATTGGGACGCCCTAGAGATTATTGATCTCTTTTTGAGACTGGCTCACAATGTACTTCCTTCGGATAAGGAGGAGGAGCTTCGTTCACTTGGAGCACGTAATTCCTAAACTTAGAACCACATTTGTTTTCACATGATTACTCTGTTTTAGAAATCACAATTTAGCATTGCCTCATTTTTCCTGGAAGAGTCTCTGCACAAAACCTGTTTTTATTCCAACTTACTCAGACATGTGGGAAGACAAAGTGGCAAGTGTCCTTTTTGTTTGAAGCCCAATGTGAGAAAGGAAACAATGGAAACATCATTAGTAAATAATGAATTATGAGGGTTATGTGTCTAAGTAATATGAACTATATTGTACTGGATGTTGTGACAGAGTAGATTATGTGCAGTAGACATGGACAGTTAGGAGGGACTTCAGGCAGTGTTCTATACATATTCAGTCTTATGGAAATGGATAGGGTTGGGAGAGATCAAGATTATTCGTGGTGTGGATCACTTTGTTCATGGAATGAGAACATGAATGGGGAATGTTAGTAGTCTAATGTGGGATACATGAGGGGTAGGCTTCTGTCTTAGTGGGTCACGACATTCTAAAGTCCCAAAATGCAAAGTTTGTCTATTATTCTATAGCGGAGCATTCTGACTGTTGATTCTGATATATCAAAACATCACAGTACATGACACTGCGTGTACTTTCTTAAGCACAGATCACTGATTGGTCGGAGTATCATGACCACTAAAGGGTGTTAGAGGTAAAAAGAACGTGAATTCAAATTCTGAATTATCATAGTTTGAAACAAGTGGGGATGTTTGTGTAAGTATCTAAAGGGTAAATTTATATGGTACCACATTGGCATATGTTAGTTAAGTAGAATATTTTTGAAAACATATATGAATAATTTTAAATGTTTTAATGAGTTATGACCGATGAAAAGGACACTAGTGCTCAATAATGTTGATCTGTGTTTGTGCTAAAAAGGAAAAGATATTGCTATATATTCTTCTCTTCATATAGTATTGCACTATGAACAAAGACAAGCATGTTGTACTATATTCAAGATAAGCAAGTTAGATGTTGATAAAATAGAATCCCTACAGTTTAGCCAATTTTATTGTAGATGTGATGTACAATTTGATATTGTCACTCTCACAGCTATTTTTATTTTTATTTTTAAATGAGCGTTCTTTTTATGTTTAGTCAATCAACAAACAAGTATGGGATAAGCCTCTTAGAACACTTTCGTAAAACGCTCTGCGATTCCAACATTTTGTTTATTTATTATTCATCAAACAAAGCAACAGCACACAACATATGAAAGCACGAAAGTAAGAACTCCAAAATGTAGGGTAGAGTTGGATGGGCTCTTGGGACTTTATAGTTTGACTTTACTGTCTGAATCTTTAATCGATTGAAGTGTGGGATTTGAATATTAGTCTTTGATAACTTTGTTTAGACATAGATTGATGTTACTCAGATTTGAATGTGTCCCTTTCTCGTTTCTGACTTGCTAATTTATCAGGATCGCGGGTACATGGACTCAGCTTATGGATGTAAAATGTGTTATCTTACACGTATATTATCTCAGCAAAATAAATTTTATGTGTGGTATATTTGAATTTCTGCTTTCAAGATGTTTGGTCATCATGCTAATATTGGGGTAGTCTACAACAAGATGAGCATGGCATGATCAGCTCTGAAACAGTGCCACCACACCCACACCCACACCCACACCCACATCCTCACCCTTGCACCTGTGAATGTTATCCAGACAAGGATACATCAATTAATAGGAGAGCTGGTAACCTAGGATCTGGCTGGCAGCATTAGAACTCATTTTAGTTGTACAATTATCATAACCATGCACAACTTTTAAGGGGTTTGAGGAGTTGCTCATGACTATGTTCTTTTTGAATCCAGAAATATCATACAATACCACAGACCCAAAACAGGGATTTGATTGGGTAAGGCAAGTTGTGCAGCAGCATCCCCACAGTCTGGTTGCCTGGAATTGCTTTTACAAGATAAGGTACCTGTTGCTTCTGTCATATCATATTGCTTGACATACATCTTTATATCTCATTCTCTCTTAATGTTATGCTCTTGCTGGATTTCTGCCCTCTTGTAGCATTGGAAAAGCAAGGAGTAATTTTTGTTCATCTGATGCTCTGGAAGTGATATTCAAGCCTTGAACTTCTTGTACTTTTTTAGTATATCTTATAATAAAATAAGTTCAATCTGGCATATTTCCACTAATGCCAAATTTTGTTGAATTTTTGCCTCCTTCAAGCATTAGAAGCAATGCAGAGGCACCTTGTTGCTTCTGGATGCTTCAGGATCTTTTAAATATGTTAAAATTCTATAGAAGATTCTGTTTCAATATTGTAATTTACTGTAGATTAAATAGGTTGTTAGTGAACTAATAAGATTTGCATAAAAACTTCTGGGCAAACAATCTCATTAGTTTTCCAACTGGAAATGACATTTGAGTTATGTAGGTTAGGGGGAAAACCAATTCGTAGCTGCTATTTTGGACATTCCTAATTTTCTTGGTTTTTGAGCATACTTTTCTTACTATGAGCTCCATTCTTTAAATATTTGGTTTGCCAGTCCTGTTTGCACCTAATGAAGCTTCCCTACCATTGCTTAAAAATTGAAAAATAGATGTGGATGGGCCTGTTTTATGCATGCTTCAGTATCTTCGACAGGCATGAGCCGTACCCACAAATTGAATCGACTCCCTAACTATTGTTGATATCCAATTAAATAGGAAACAGTTTTTCCAATTTGTATGTCAAGCGCAGAGCTGTTTTTCAAAATTGAAGTCCTTGAGGTAAATATTCTAGTCATAGAAAATTCTCTTTGATTAAATTTGATTGCATGAGATCTCTTACCTAGAAAAGAAAAAAGGAGTGGATGTGGATAAATGCACTACTTCACCCCATGTTGCTCAGTGTTGGATCTTGTCTTTACTTTAACTATGCAAATGTGTCTCTGGATATCTACTCTGTGGTAATTCAGACCCCAATGCCTGCTAGGGGGTTATATTTGGTCTGTTCTCGTTAAACGAAGCCAATTTGAAAGATCTATACAAAAGACATCCCAATAACTCAATTTTCATTTTGGTCCATACCATTTATTCAATACCTTTCTTTTTTTGTTAATTTTATTTGAAGGGGCTTAATATATAGATTATGGGGACTGTTGTATCCTTGCTAGTAATCTTTTACCCCTATCAAAAAGTTCAAAATATTCTATATTGAAACTTTTTCTTCATTCAAAAGAAAATGTCAGTTCAAATGAATTGCTTCTGTGTCATGTAAAATAGACTTTTAGAACTTACAAATAACACAAATATCTTGGTTCGTTAGTTTGGTTTTAATCTTAGTAAAAAATCAAAAGATGAAACCATACCAACTTAGTTGGTTTCCTTTTCTCCAAAAAAATGCATACCAAACACAGACCAATAAAGCTGAGTTTTTCAATTTGGATTTGTTCGAGTTTATTTTTATTGACCTAGCTTGGTTGTTAGTTTTTTTAATCTTTAAAAAATCAAAAGATGAAACCATACCAACTTTTGTTTCCTTTTCTCCAAAAAAATGCATACCAAACACAGACCAATAAAGCTGATTTTTCAATTTGGATTTGTTCGAGTTTATTTTTATTGACCTATTCTCTTTGCCGCACCCCCCCCCTCTCTTTAACACCCTTATACAAGTTCATGGAAACTTGTCAAAATATGTTGATCATGTTAGCTTTGTCTTTATTAAACATTGTATTTAAGTTGCACTGGTCTCCAATGCAGACCAAAAAAAAAATGGATGTTCAATGTGTTTTTGTGTTTATCATGATCATCCAGATCCATCATTTGTACAGAGTATCAGGTCAAAACATAAAATATTGATGGAAGTTCACCTAGGAACACACTGAATAGATAAAACATCTCGCAGAGAGGAGCCTATCCACAACCCAATCCATTCTCATGCACCTCTTATCAAAAGGCTAATGAAACCAAGAAAGCTCCTTTACCTATTATAGCAAGTTTTTCTTTCCATGTCTCTCTGCAACCTAAAAGCAGGAGGGAAGTGGAGGTCTCCAGTCCGCCCCTCAGACTACTCATGCACAAAACATTAGAAGTCCTTTGTCACATTCCTTGTCTTGCTGCATTGCTAATCTTTTCCACACCAGCCATTTTTATCTTGCTTGATTTGGTTTCCTGGTGGTTTTCTGTTCCATGAAAAGGTTTTCTTTTGTTGTCTACCTGATGAATTAAATTAGGGTTTAGAAATTTGTGAAGTTTAATCCACCTGGAGTATCTCCTTTTGCAGAGATGTCAATTACATCTTCAACTCAACTAGCAACCTGACTTCAACCTCTTTAGTGTCAATGTCACTGATTTCTTGTACTAGTATCTAAGAGCGTGATCTCAACATATTACCACACCTTTGTACTCTTTGCTTGCAGCATATGCCGTGGGACCATAAATGCATTAAGTCAAGGATGGGCATTAATCAACGTTTTTGACAATATTTGTTCTTGTTGGTTTATATTTGGATTAGTATTCATCAAAATGTTTAATAAATTTGCCACTCTATCTTGCAGCATGGAGAAAGACTACAAAAAATATGCAAAGTTTTTGCGTAATATGCGTGTCAAACATGCGGATTGTGTACCACCTATTCTTATTGCTGGGCATCAGTTCACAATTAGTAGCCACTACCAAGATGCTGCAAGGGAATACCTAAAGGCCTATAAGCTGCTCCCTGACAGTCCCTTGATCAACCTCTGTGTTGGTAACTTGTTATACAGATTGTCTTTCTTTTTAATTTGTGGGTTGTCAATTTTTTTCCCCTCATTGCTTTTATCAGTCGTGCAACATTTAATCCTTTTTCTTGTGCAGGAACTGCCCTGATTAACTTGGCACTTGGTTTCAGACTTCAAAACAAGCATCAATGCATTACGCAAGGGTTGGCATTTCTATTCAAGAATTTGCAGCAGAGTGAAAATAGCCAGGTTTTCTTTACTATTTCATCCTTAGACTTTTGGTTTTTTTTCTTTTAATGATCAAGTCCCTTTTTGTTACTTCTTGATTCATATAACCTGCATCAAGAGTCAACAGCAGATTATGTTCAGATATATATTTTTTTAAAGATGAATTGTGCATGAAAATAAAATATGAGGCACGTTCTGCTTCAGGTTACCGACTCCTTCCAATATGTTAAAACCTCTTGATCAGTTTAACTTGGCAATAGACAGCAGCTTAACTGCATGTTTGGTAGGGGTGATTTAAAAAAGAAAAGAAGGGATTTGAATGACTATGAGAGAAATGATCTGAAAAATCTTTTATAATTTTGTTTAGAAGCTAGCTAGGGAAAAGAATGCACTTTGATGTAATTTATTTTTATGTATATAGAAACAGATATAAAACATGGGCAAAGCGAGAAAGACTAAAATGTTTGTTAATCAATACAAATGGAGGGATTTGGAGGGACTTGAGATGTAACATAAAGATAGTCTTTACGAACCTCTCAAAATCTCTCCTAATCCTTTCTCTAATTCTGTTCCCCTCCATCCAAATCAGATTGTCTTTTTAGGATCCTTTCCCTTCCTAATCCCTCCTACCAAACTATGTTTAAGGTGCTTTTAAGATTTCCATCTGTCCACTGAACATTTCTTGAAGGAAAGGATGATGCGTGTCATTCCAAGTTCCGGTCCTTGTGCTCATATTTAGCTCAGAATTTGATTGGACAGTTATCTTGCACATGTTTCTGTTAGGGTCAGGAGTTGTTAATCATAAGCATCAAATTAAATTTGGCTTAAGATTCTGAAGCAAATACAGTTCAAAAAACAGATGCTGACAGACAGAAGGACAGTCTTTAAGGCATAAGATGTGGAGGAAAATTTAAGGACTTCACTTCATTATCTGTCTTTTGAGATTACTTGATTTCTTAAACTCACATATTTTTGCTAGATAGTCCCCTGCAATTTGTTCCTATTTTTATGGAAATATATTTCTGATTGGTCAATTTTTAGTTTTGGAATAGCAACTCAAAGTGCGGGCAACTCTTATCCGATCAAATGCACTGTTAATCATCAACTTTGATCTTTCTCCAGGAAGCATTGTACAACATCGCACGGGCATTTCATCATGTCGGGCTAGTAACGCTTGCAGCTTCGTATTATGAGAAGGTGCTCGCCACGCGAGAAAGGACTGTCCTCTCCCAAAACTTCCATATGAGAATGGGTTCCATGCGGAAAATGCAAAGCCTGGTTCTTGCGATCTCCGGAGAGAAGCTGCTTACAATTTGCATCTGATCTACAAGAAGAGCGGTGCCATTGATCTTGCAAGACAGGTCTTGAAAGATTATTGCTCATTTTGACTTGCTGTGTATATGTCCTGGAGTAATTATGTTCTTATGTATAGTCATGCTCTGTAAAGTATGTTTTGGTAACCATCTAATGTTTCTGAAATTTCATGAGTTTCTGCATCAATTATTCATTCAATGTTTCTGAAATATCCTGTTTAATTCATAATCGGTTGCTGACACTATCCTATTTATATGTGATTGAAATAACGTGTTCATGTTAAGCGATCTGACTTTGGAAATCGATTGTAATTTAATTTTTGGCATATTCAGTTCATCACTCAACTTGATTGGCTTTGCGATCATATGAAAGTAAGTCATGAATAGGTGTAGATGATATTTATTCAAGACATGATTCCATGTACTCAAGAAATACATAACCCAGCTCGATTGGTTTCATGAGTATGACTAGTGGTCACCAAGCATCATGGATGGATTTTACATTGATCACAATGGTTTTACCATTTACTTCTGAATCAGGAAAGGGTTCGATACATACATCCCGAAATCAAGCGAAAAATGTCAATTTCCCCACTGCCTAAGTTTTGTCAACATTCAGACCAAAAAGAAAATAAAAATTTGTCAACATCCATAAGTCAACCTAAATTGCAAAAATGTGCTTTGGCTTTGACATTGTTAGATTTTTCAAAGTTGGGTAAATTGAAGTAATCTGGTTTCGTGGGTTCAGTAACCAATTTGCATGTCGGAGAAATTGACTTTGGGGAAAATGGTACAAGGTTTTTGAATTTTGGCCTAATGTATGGTGTGATCTTTGAATTTTAGTTTAATATGTAATTTCTGAACTTTTAATTTATTTGATATGGTTTTTGGACTTTTGCTACTTGTTTAATGTAGTACCTGAGTTACATAAAAATGATCAATGTTGTCCTTCAAGATCATGGACTACATATGACATTTTCATATAGTTCGAAGATTATATGAACATGTACTAAAAGTTTAGTGACCGCATTAGATAAATTAAAATTTCAAGCGTTATATTACACATTAGGTTAAAATTTATGTACATATTACATATTAGGTCAAAGTTCACCGGTTATTTTTTTTCCTTGATATCGTTCCATTTCAAAAGGCAACTTCTCGACTCAAAACCAAAAATTAGAAATTGAAGTTAAGACGAATTCTCCCAAGCATAGTAGGGCTCGGAATACTAGACAAGGGACCAATCACGAATTGATCGGGGGAGTCTCCTTAGCGACCGAGAGGGTCGGTTATTCCCAATAGGATGGCGCGGTAATAGATCGGTTCTTGCAGACAGGGCGGCAGCCCCGGTTAGCTCTTTGTAAGTTCATCCGAAAGAGCTAAATAGAAAGATTACTATTACGTTAATTATAATTATGATCGACGCGGAGTCGCCGCCCCCACCCCAACGTCCCCTGCCTAAAATGTGACCTGCCCCGGGCGGTCGTTGTGGTCCAGATCCGGCGGCGGCTTCTTGGTTAAAGAGGAGTCAAAAAACACGCAATCGATTGGGATTGGAAAAGTCAAACTCGCTGACATCTTTGAAACTATCCTCGGAAGCTTGCGACCACAGGAATCATCATGATTCCACGACCGTAAACAAGCGGCATGATTATCAAAAAGAAAAAAGAAAACCTAAATATACTATCAAGATACGAATTCGATTTTATACTTTTAATTTTGCCAATTTAGTTCTAAATTTTTTAACAATTTATGCAATTCTATATCGCTTGACCGACACCAACGTGTATATTATTGCAATTTTTTAATTTTTTTTAATTATTGATCATGTGAACATCAACGTTAGTAATTTGTAGCCAAATTAGTCAGAATGATTATATTTTCAAATTGCCACAATGTTTAAGACTAAATTGGTTAAATAAAAAGTTTAGGACTAAATTGGCATCCGTATAATATGTTTAGAATTTTTTTGGTTTTTGTAATTATCCCCATAAAGTCATAAAGCCTAAAGAAAGAAAACTCCTTCTTCAGAAGATAATTTACAGAAAAGCCAACCCATCATTTGGTAGTAATAAGATATAACCGAAATGATGATTACGTGACATGATAGCTATCTCCTTCATAGCTAATTAAGAAGGTTGAAAGGATGACAAGCACAAGGAGACCTAATGACGTTGTTCTTATCTGAATTAATTTTTGCCACTTTCTTGTTTTTTCTGGGACGAGGACATGAACCGGTTGCAATGTCAAGGTCTGCTCTCTTATACAATTCAAGTTCTTCTAATCGTTTGACCAGAAAAAAATAAAATGTTCTTTTAATCATTTGGGGAAAATCCGACAGACTTAATCACGTGGTTCAATGTCTCGTTTGGACAAGACTTTCAAATTTGCCCTCCCCATTTTGACAAGTTGCTTGGCAAAATCTTAAAAAACCAAGTCATGGGATCAAGCTGTCATTCAAAGTTCAATCCCCACTATATAAGCACGTCTGCCAAGCCACTTTCTCAATCATTCACAAAATCAACACAAGCAACAAACCCGCTTTCACATTCAAGAAAGATCTTTGCAAGAAGGAGCAGAAGAGGAAGAGGAGTTATGGAAGGTTTGATCCCATATATCATCCGCAGCGTCAGGAAACAAAGGCTGTACAATAGCTACAGGTGCCTTTCTGATGGCTCAACCAGGAGCTACCATCTTCTCGCCGGAGGCGACTCTTCCGATGGCTCAGCTCACCGGCGAACCCAATCGGAGCTGCCGCAGCTGTCAGCTGCTGAGTTTAAGGAGCAGCGAAGCGGGTTAGAGTTGGCCCGGTCTCACAGCACGAATAAAGGTTCTATGATCTCTACTGCAACGGCTGCTAATGGCTCAAACGTCGCCAGTTCATACTTTCCCCAGATCAACAAGGACATGAGCGCCAGTTTCTCAACTCTTCGCCATCGGCGGTGAAAGGGGAAGAACCGGGAAGAGCTGAGAATTCGAAGCGATTTGGGTGATTTGTGTTGTTGTTTCATTCACATGTTTTTTGTAGTTTGAGATGCATGTGGAATAACGTATGAGTGGCCTGAGGAGGAAAACTTGCCATTCAACGATTCAAATGCTCTGTTTAGTAGTATTTGTAATTGTCAATATGTGAAATTGTAAATGGCAATTTGTTTGTTTTGTTTGCAATTTTCCCATGCAAGATCAAGACTTTCCAATTAACAAGAACATGGATCTGCCTATTCTCTCTCCCCTAAAATAAAAATCATCTATTGATCCAACAAAAAAGAAAGAAGAGTTGGTTTGCAGTTTGGTGTACTGTGAAGCAATTATTGCAGAGAAATGCTTGATCTGTATCCAACCAATTGAATTGCTTGTGTGCCTCCTGAATTCAAACTTGCTCACCAACTCCTTTTCACTTTCATCATAACATGCACCACTTCTTAAAGTTCTGTCAAACTTGATAAGTTTGCATGTTTTCTAAGGCATCTGGGTTGCATAGCAGTCCAGCTTGCACAAATACTCACTCATATAACAGCAGCATAGCGCCACAAGGCCATGGCCGGTGGCGCAGAAACAGGGAGCTCAAAATACAAACGTGAACTTAGCAAAAGCAGGAAAATAGATATGAGGAATAAAATGCAACGAGTCAATCCATGTGTCGCTTCACTATAGGTTAGTGTCTAAATTTCCCTCCCGCAAGCAAGGGAATCTCCACGGCCAAGAACAAATATTTAACTTCCCAATAAAATGAGTTTCATCGGCCAGACATTGCCGAGAAAAGCAAATTTCTCCATAAAATATTGAGCTTGTCAAAGAGGAGGCTAACATGAATGATCTCCTCAGTGTATGAGCACCGGAAGGAGAGAATATGATGTACGATGTTGGCACTGTAATCTCTGTAGTTGAGAAATTCTTGTCTCGAGAGAACCAGGAGATCGAGTCCCTTGAAGAAGAGCATGAGCTGCAAGGCATGAGGAGGCCGGGGATCCTGTCCGATGCTTCCAAGCTGATGGTGGCAAAACTAATTGATGCATACCTCACTGAAATATCGAAAGATTGTAATCTGCCTATGTCGAAGTTTGTTGAACTAGCTGAGATGTTGTCAAGTGTTCCTCGGCCTTCCCATGACGGACTTTACCGAGCCAGCGACATGTATCTCAAGGTAAGAGATTAGCACCATTCTCTTTTTTCTCTTGGACTTTAAGATGGACTTAAGACCTGAAGCGCATGGAGCATTTCGAACGGTTGGGTTCATTCCCAAATAAATCTGATTTCGTTCTGTCTTACCGATGAAACACAAGTTATGGTCTGGAACCATTAATGTTGACGATTTGTGTTGAACTGTGATCAATGCAGGAGCATCCTGGGATCACCAAGAGTGAGAGGAAGAGGATTTGCAAGCTGATGGACTGCAAGAAGCTCTCGGTCGATGCGTGCATGCACACCGTGCAAAATGAGAGGCTCCCTTTACGCGTAGTCGTGCAAGTGCTCTACTTCGAGAGGGTCAGGGTGGCTGCGTCATCCGGGAGTAGCACCCCAGACCTCCCCAAAAGCCTTCGGGAGCTGAACAACGGGTCCCAGGGAGCCTGAGGTCTGCCAACACCAACACGGAGGAAGACTAGGACGGTGTGGCCACGGCGGAAGAGCTCAAGGCCATCAAAACCGAGCTGGCCTTGCTGTGGCTGAGCATCGGGCCCGAGAGGAATGGGGAGGAAAAGCCCGACGTTGACAAGGCCGCGATAAGCAAGATGAAAGGGCTGCTCTGGTCGAAGAAGGTGTTCATGAAGATGTTCTCCAGCAAAAGCCAGAGCGAAAACAATAGCGGCTCAGATTCCACCGAGAGTCACGGCTCGGGCAACAGCAATGCGGACGAGGCAAAGTCGACGCCTTCCCGGAACAGGAGGTACTCGGTATCATAGTGAAGTCGCCAAATCGGGGGTAGTTTTTAATGTTTCCTTTTGGCATCCAACCTAATAGGATTAGGGACATCAATGTTAGAAAATGTCCCTTTGAGATGAAAGTGAGAGTACATATGATGGCTAAGGATTACAGGTAAGTGCTGGTACTGCTGCAGGATTTGTGTTTTGTTAGCAATGAGTTGTTCAAGTTGATAACCACTTCTATTTCAGGAAAAAAAAAAGTAATTTTCCCTTTATAAGAAGTGTCAATTATGACGTCATTATTAAGTAGATTCAGCAGTATGTAGTGAGTCTCTTTGGGCATTGGATGATGTCCACGGGATTATCTTCCTTGAGTCATCGGTAGTATTTTTGAGCTCAATCCCTAGTTATTCTGATGTAATGAATGATTAATCTAAACTACTAAAAAGTGATGTTAAAATTAAATAGTACAATTTCAAAAAGGAGATCTCTAATGATCCAATACTCAATATACGAAGTGTTTTTTGTTTATTTTTAAAGATAAGGCAAGAAACAACGACATTGAGAAGAATCTAGCGCATTGATGATAAGGCGTAAGCACATTGACGATAAGGCACAATCACATAACTGAATGCTCCAATTTGGACACAAAGCCAAGCGAAACAAACAATTTTAATACAGTTAAGAAAAAAAAGATAAAAGATAAAAGATCTGACCAAAAAAAAGAAAAAAATCAAACTGACTCACGGTGTAATTTAAACGGAAACCAAATTAAGCTGCTTTTTCGCAAATCATTCCGATTTTGTCTTTTACTTTTTTTTTTTCCTTTTTTTCTAATTTCATGAATCTAAAATCACTATAATTGGAAAGGGCATTAATTCCTCTCTCTCCCCCCGTCATGTGGGCCACTTGGGCATTTGGCCTCGTATGCATTGTTATGGGACCTCTAAAGCTTTATGCTTTTGGGCCTTTGTGTATCGTCGATTCGATTGTGTAGTTGGTCAATTATAGGTACAATCATTTTTCTATTAAGTATAAGGGCAAGGACGGGTGATCCACACCAACGAACCCTATAGGAGTTACCAAAATAGTTTCATATCTCCGGCATAATATTTGGTCGGAGCAAGACATATGGTATGGCTTGTGATACCAAGATGGGCCAGTTTTAGAGATGCAAAATCAAATCACCCACAGAAGGATGAACCTGGATTAATGGACTTTTAATTTTCTTTTAATAACCACTCTTAACGTGATCACAAAGTTGGAGAATAGGCTCCCCTGGGAGAGCCCACTTGAGCAAAATACAGGTGGGCCAAGCACTTAAACCCAGTTCAAACAAGGCCAATTCTATAACTACGTGTTTTAATCATCCGCTAAGTGAAGAACGTTGTGTGAATGGTCATTCGTTGAACGGGAAAATTACCCATAAAAAAAAATCTCAAACATATTATATAGATGTTGGTTCAGTCTTAAACCATTTAATTTTGCTAGTTTACTTTTAAAATTTTTAATGATTTATCAACATAGTTCTTTTGACCAATTTTGGGGCAGTTTGAAATGGAACGGTTGGTATTGACGTGAACAATTTTTGTGATTTTTTTAAATTTTTGAATTTTTTAAACCCGAATTCCTTTGTAATGTAGGAGGATCAAGTTATATCAACAAACTTTTGAGCTCAACTCATGTTTCGTCAATTGAACCAATCCGTTCATTATTCATACAAGCAAAAGCCAACTTTGACTACAACTTAATTAGATGGGTTCAAGATTGAAGTGGTTGATTATGTGTTATAGTAGTCAATTTACAAGACTTGTTATCGACTTTGAGGCTTCGAATCAACTACCTAGCAATTGGAGACTATTTTGATCGATTTTCTTCTCTGCTTGTTCATCTTCTAATGTGGCCATTCAATTGCCAAGGCTAGTATATAAATTTGGAGAGTCTTATGTTGTTACAAAGCATCCAATCCTAGTTTGACGCATTAGTTTTAATTATTAAGCATCTTAGCATTCTTAGTTTTTATGTTCTTTATTATGGTGTTACTTTCAAGCGTCTTCATCAATTGAATACTCCAATAATTATTTCACTTTGTATGATTCCTAGAGTCTTTTCTTCCTTTTAGTAAAATCTCTTTATAATAGAGGTGCAATCTCATTTGTTAGGCAGGCTATTTTAATTAGATGTATATATTTGATTTCTTCAAGTGAACAAATTTCTATCCTAGTTCTTTATCCTTTGTTGGTGGATTTTTCCTTGGCAGTGAACTAATAAGTTCTTTATCCTTGGCTGATGTTTTCCCTTCAGGCTTTTGTGGCGCACTTCTCCTATCCTCAAATCCTTTATCATTTGGCAGGTGTTTTGTCCTTTAAGCCTTGATGATGAACTTCATTTATCTTGATCTTTATCCTTGATTGATGGTGCGTCTTTAATGCTTTGGTGGTGATCGTAATTTATCCCATTTCACTCAAAACACATTTCCCACCCCGCAAACGCATCACCTTGGCTGTAGAAGTTGTCACACCTTTAGCATGGGGCTACTGCTCTAACAACACACTCGCTTCACCATTCAAAGTTTTCTGTCACTGAGTTCTATCTGTTGGTTTTGTGCCATTGCAGTTGCATGTCTTAAGCATGGTCCCAGTCGAGACAATAGAAGTTAGAAACCCCCAAGAGGAACGAGGAACAGGAGGATTTTAGTGTTAATAGAAGCTTTTGTTATAATTTTTCCACATTCATTTGAAAGTTTCTGTCTACTCTCACTAGTTGCTCACCTGATATTAGCCAACCTATCGCTATCTTCTTTGGTCTGTTTTTTCAGTATGCTGCTACTGTTGGATGAATCATTTTTCAGTTTGTTGGCAATCATCTGATTGGTCTGTCCGTTCTTATAGGGGCATGCATGAAGTCATGAACCATGATGAAATACCATCCATCAACACAAATTGGCTAAATTTTCTTACAAGTCTCGACTATTTAATTAATGCAGGTTCTCAATATGATGGTTGCTATGTTATTTTGTTGTAAGTGCTATTTCTGTAGATTGTATATAAGAAAGTTTGCCGTTTCAAGAAGTAATAAAAAGAAACAAAAGAAAAACAAGAATCGGCCTATTCTTGGGTAAACCCAGGAATTGGATCAAATCGATGCATTTTTTTCCAAGTCAGTTCTGAATTTCCAATAATTGAAAATTGATCATGACAAGGCAGGTTGCATAGGTTCCAAACCTGGAACCTAACCACTTTGGAATTGCTCATCCCTACTAGTTTTTAGTTGTAATTTTATTGTAGTACGAAAGGAGAAGAGTAAAGGACAGGTTGATGGAATATCTATTATTTAATCTCATGTTAAATTCAAATGGACCTAGAGCAAAGACTAAACATAAGTTGCAACAAGTTGTATGACATGGAAATTTTAGTGCAGTGATTTCAAAACCAATTTCAACCAACTTCTAGTCAAAACAAAATTGTTTAAGCTTAATTTCCAAACATTTCTTTACATCGAACTCAAGATTAAGCTCCTATCAGCTACTTGAATTGAGATTATAATGCTTTGTTTGGGAAAAGACGGGAAAATAAGAGGAGATGCAAGAAATTGAGAGAAAATTGAATATTTTGTTGAGAATGAGCAGAGGAAAATTTTGGAATTTCTCCAATTTTCTTCACCTTTTCTGATTCCTCCACTCCCAAATAAAGCTCAAGAAATAAGGATCATGATACAACACCATCGAAAACCAAATAGGTTGTTGGACTTGAAATGTATCATTTGATTGATGCATTGGAATCTCAAAGGAATGATTAATTGGCAAAAAGGAGCAGTTGGAGGCATGAAAGTTTGAATGGGTAATAAAAGAAAGGGAAAAGGACATTAAAAACTCAAAACTATGCCCATTGAGACAATTTTATTTCGAACTTTTTTTTGTGCCATAAAAAACCTCAAATTATGCCATTTGGGACAATTTTACCTTAAACTTTTTTTGTGTCACAAAAAATCCTAAACTATGCCACTTGGATAATTTCACCATGAACTTTTTTTTGTGCCACGAAAAACCCTGAACTATACCACTTGTGACACATTTATCCTAGACTTTTTAATTGAAGGGCATTTTCGTATTTTCACTTTTTTTTTTCTTGTTTCTTTTATCTTCCTTTCTTCCCCTCTGTCGGCCATGGCGGGGGGAAGCCAGTGAGGGCCGCCCCCGATCGGGTGAGGGCCGCCCTCGGTTAGGCAAGGGTCGCCCTCACTAGATCTAACGGGGGCGAGGCCGGTCCTCCTCGATCCGGCGGGGGCGGGGGCGACCCTCGCTCGACACCGGGGAGGGTTGCCCCCACCAGATCTGCCAAGGGTGAGGGTGGCCTTCCCCGATCCAGCGGGGGCAACCCTCACCCCGCTTGAGCTAGGCGAGGGCTGCCCCTACGCGATCCGGTGAGGGCGTCCCTCCCCCGACATCAGGGAGAGTTGCCCTCGCCCTACGCTAGGGAGTGCCGCCCTGGCTGGATGGCGCCGTTGGGGAGGGCCCTTGCCGGCTTCCCCTGCTAGGAAGAGGAAGAGAAAAAAAAAAAGAAAAAAGAAAAAAGTGAAAAGACGAAAATGCCCTTCAGTTAAAAAGTCTTGGGTAAATGTATCTCAAGTGGCATAGTTCAAGGTTTTTCGTGGCACTAGAAAAAGTTCAGGGTAAAATTATCCTAAGTGGCATAGTTTGGGGTATTTTATGGTACAAAAAAAAATTCAAGGTAAAATTGTCCCAAGGGGCATAGTTTGTGATTTTTAGTATCCTTTTCCCTAAAAACAAATAATAATTAACATTTTTTCTAGAAGAAAATTCTCATTTCCTTATTCAAATATAATAAGTCTCCCGTTTAAATTTCAGAAACCCCTTATATGCATAGAATGATGAGTGGTGGTGGAAGTCCGATGCCCTTGTGGTGGAAGCTCGTAGGGGTAAGTGCAGGTTCGTGTTACTTAAAAAGGCATCTTGTCGGAACTAATTTCGTCAAAATCTTAAATTAACAGGAATAGTTCAATTACTAAGCTTCATCGTTTTAACCAAAAATGAAATTATATATATCACATCATATTCAAGAAAGTCTAACATATTTCTTAGTGTTGTGACTTTCCTTGAGGTGAACCACTAAAGGAAAGCTAATAGATTACTAAATTGGTATGAACAATTATTCGTTAAAGAGATGGTACCGTTGCCTTGTACAGATCATTCCAGACCCATACTAATAACAACTTTGGCATTTTAATTAAATCTTTTAAACATACAAATCAATTTATCTTTAGGTCATTAATAATCTATAATTGGGTGATCCACATTTTATTTCTGTGAACTATAGATTTCAAGAATATGGAAGGACTTAAATACACTAGATAAAGCCAATGCCTTTTCAAGATCTTTTCTATTTATCAAGCAATCTTAGCCAATATTTATTCTAAACCACTAATATGTGATGTGTGATCATGTGAGTATGTAAATATTTAATGCTCCATAAATCAAACCTATAAATAAATTGCTTAAAGGCGATGAAAGAACCTCGATACACTACGTAAAGCAAAAGTGAAGCTTTATTTTTATCCAATGCACCAAGTATTCTTCAAGATATTAACCAAAGACAAACAATGTATGCATGGCCTAGACATGATTTCTAAATGCAATGTCAATTAATTCTTTTTGGGTTTTTCTTGTTAAAAAATGTTTTAAATTAAATGTTATGATTATATGAGTTCTAATTAAACATGCGCCAATGAACTAACATGAAATCTAAGTGACATTTATGCTATGTCATAATTAAATGGGATGCCACCTATATATGCAGTCCTAATGAATGATATGGGATCAATTATGATTTAACCCTTGAGATTATTATTTTTTCTTTATAAATAGTATATTGGAAATTGTATTAAATATATATAATGACCACATTAAACTAGGAAATAATTTATATCAAATCATAATAAAGCAATTTCACAAATTACAACATATCCAAAACATGAAGCTCTAAATTAGGAAAATATGTAATCTATAGCACTAAATACGACGCAATTTTTTTGACATGTTTTATTTGATGCATGAGCCTAACCTAATGTCACATACAATAAACACCTTAGATGACTTATGATTATATTAATGATCACCATAGACAGATCAGAAAACAAATTTAATTGAGGGTCTAGCCTTAGTGCATAAAGACCTGATCCAAAACTATGTGAAATGACTCGAACAAAAAAAATTACCTATTCATAAGATCAAATCGAGTTAAAATCGCAAATGAGCACTTAATTTAGGAAACTACCTTAATTGGAATTTCGACCATAAATGATGACCGGTGGCAGGGAAGATTACCACCATCGGCAAGGGGCGGCAAAAGACAAACGGAGCCTGTTGGATGGTCAGGCAACGGCTGAGATTCGCCAGTGCTTGGATCATGGAGGCAGGGATCATTGTGGAGCGCCGGTGCTGCAGTGGTGGCGTTTAGGTTGTTGAGTTTGTCGTTAGGAGTCACTGGAAGGCCTTGAAGCTCGCTTGCTGGTCGTCGGGGTAACGACAAAAATAGATTCAAGGTGGTGGAGCTTTGTCGTCGAGTAGGACGTGGCAGCGCCGGACTTGGAACGTTATCAGGACCCAGTTGCTTGGTTGGGCCTGCTGGGCAAGATGATTTGACGCCGAGGTTTTGCTTGGGGTCAGAGGGGAACTGGCCTGCAGAGGCGTGGGGCAGCCGACATCGATGTAAGGTTGCAAAAAGCGCGGTACGAGAGAAGATACACCGGACCAGCTCACAACACTTTAAGGTTGCAAACAGCGAGCTCAGCGGAAGTTGTAGGACCGCGAAGGCAGAATCATCCGACAAGAGGCAACAAGCTGAACCGCGATGGCAGGAGTAGTGATACGCAGCCATGACAGTATAAAGGAAGAACTCGTTCTGTTTTGTACATGTATTGTGTGTATTTATGTATTGCTCAACCTCTAAAAAACCCTCTCTCTCTCTCTCTTAAAATCTTAAGTGCAAGTATGTTTATACAGGGTGAGATTAAGGCACTCTTACAAGAATGAGAAATATCTTAGTTTCCTAATGTGGATTATTTGACTTGTGTTCTCTGGGAAATCACAATATTTCTCTCTCTCTCTTATTTCCCTCGTGACCAAATTTTCAAGTATATTAACTTCATTAATTTAAAATTCGATCAAGAGTGCAATCTTTCCTAACTTAGCACTCCCCATGTGCACCCTATGTGAGATTTTTGGCCTTTAAAGTTTTCAATGGGCTTGACTGAAAGGACTACACTGGAAGTTCACACAATAATTATGACTAAATTAATAAAAATAGAAAGTTTGAAACTAGCAATTTCCCCCTTAATTGGGGTGTGGATTATCATGAAGTAATTCATCTTAATAAATAGATTGATTTGGGTTGAAAGTCTACCGTTTGTCAATGCTATGTCAAGATCCTTTCTTCACATTGGGTCTTCTTTTCTTCGACAATTTGGTCTTTCTAAGAAATGAAGAGGTAACCCTATGACGACAAAAAATTCCAGATCTTCAGCATATTCTTAGTTTACAAGCGATATTGAAGACAGTGTAAAGTGGTTTCAAGTCCATCTGTTTCAAGGAAAATTAAAAAAAATTGAAGTTTTGATTGCATATATTGCTCAGAAAAATCAAGGGTTAAGTACAATTTTGTCCTCTAAGTTTCAATGTTCATGCACTTTGGTTCTCTAACTTTTATTTTGTTTAGTCAAGCCCTTTAACATTTTCCATTTGCATGATTTGATCCTCTAAGTTGTATTTTTGTACAATTCAGTACTCTAGTTTTCTCGATTTGTGCAATCAAATCCTTCCATCTACCGTTCTAACTAAACTATCCAATTAATTAATAACATGATAGAAAATGGCAAGTGATGCTAACGTGACGTCAGATGAGTAGCAAGTTAGCAAAAACCAAACTAAGAAAAAAAGAAAGAAACCCTAATTCGATAGGATTAATTATTGTAGGTAAACCCCTGGATTGCTCAAGTCAAGAAAGTCAAAAGATTTGATTGTACGAAAGACCAAATCGCACAAACCGAAGACTTGATTGCACGGAAAGAACGTTAGGGAGCCAAATTGCTCAAATCGAAAATTTGAAAGATTGGAAACTCTAATTAACCCAACCGATGGAGAATATTTTGTTATGAACAATAATCTATGCCTATAACTTTCATCCTTCCGTAATCAAATCTGTCTAAGTTTGCAAAGTACCACAGGCCGAAGGTATCCCCAAAGAATCCAAAGCAGAGGGTAGAAGACAACCGCGACGGAACGACTCCTGTAGAGAGGAGAGGAAAAATGGGGGGGAATGAATAGCAGATGCAGCATCATCTCGAGCTTTCCATGTGATCATGGCTAACCAGACAAAATATTTCTTGGCGTTACTTTTGCAGACCAAAATTAGATTCCACCGAAAATTCCCCATCCATTGTTTTATTAGTTTCTTTCTATTGGGTCCGGGCGATCGGGCGCTCCTGGCACTGCCTTCGGAGCGAAGTGTCTCCATCGGCCACCGCCCACCGCCCACCGATATCGCCATCTGGCCTAGCGCACGCGCGCCCTTTAAAGGAACATGATCTCCCCATCTGGATACGCCTACTCCTTAATTAAAAAAAAAGAAAAAAACTAATATATCTAATGATGCATTAGTTTTATTTAGAAACTTAAAATTTCGAAAATAGTTTTTATTTGTTCACTTTTGTAAGCGACACGTGTGATTGTATTTTGAAAAAAATATTTTCCAAAATTTTAATTTTTCTGTAAAACAAATGTACCATGAATTATCAAAGTACAATAGGGTGAAAGTATCCCCAAGATCAAGGATGCAGGGTATAAGAAGATGGCAACATGGTGTAACTATGGTAAAGTATTTCAAAAGTTTTTTTTTTGTGTGTGGAAAAACGACACAAATAATCCATAAATTTTGGTCCAATTTGCGATGTCATACGGGTGTGCGTTGATCCAATACACAACTTTCATCTAATGTTCCAGTCATATGGAACTGACGATAATTAGTATGATTCCTAATTCCTTAAGTAGAATCCACCAGCGGAATCGGCTTCCCTAAATTAGCAAAGTACAATAGGGCGAAAATATCTACAAGATCAAGGATGCAGGATACAAGAAAATGGCAACATGGTGTAACTATGGTATAGTACCTCAAAAAGTTTGCTCTTTTCTGGAAAAATGGCACAAGTTGTGATGGTCTAGGTGACGGTGTGCGGGGAGGAGGGATGGTGGTGCGTCTACTCCTCAATCCTCGGACGTGTGTAGGGAGGGGGCATGTTTCCTATCCCACATCACTTAAAGAGGGAGTCTTGGGTTAGTTTATAAGGTTTGTGTTATCTACTCTATGTTACATGTTTTAAAGCCATTCAAGCCTCGGTCTAAAGCTGACAATATTACACAGTAATAGTGACCTTGGGTCCTTACAAATGATATGAAAGATGACTTCCGATCGCATGTGGGGCCACATCGAGGACACTATGCTCGAAGGGGCAGAGAATGTGATGGCTTACATGACTGTGTGCAGGGAGGAGGCGGTCCTCGGATGTGTGCAGGGAGAGGGCATGTTTCTTGTTTCACATCGCTTAAGGAGGGAGTCTTGAGTCAGTTTATAAGACTTGGATTCTCTACTTTATGTAACATGTTTTAAAGCTGTGTAGGCCTTGACTCAAAGTAGACAATGTTACATAGCGGTAGTGATCCTAGGTCCTTACACAAGTAATCCATAAATTTTGGTTCAATTTGTGATGTCGTAGGGGTGTGTACTAATCCAATATAAAACTTTCATCTAATGTTCCAATCATATGGAACCGACGATAATTGGTACGATTCCTGGTTCCTTAAGCAGAATTGACCTGCAAACCTAGCTTCCGTAAATTAGCAAAGTACAATAGGGTGAAAATATCTAAAATAAAAATTAGGGCTCGAGTCTTCATCTCCCTCGGTTCATTTCTCTCAATTGCAAAAGAATCTACATATAGGGACTAATCTTGGTGAACAAAAGGCTTGGTCAGTGTTCGCACTGTGGAAATCTGTATTTTCCCAGTAATCTTTTTGAGATAATTATAGAATGGTTGTGGCTTCGTATTATTATTGCTTTTCTTTCTGCTAGTAACTGAATGAAAAGAAATTCATTAATGTGCTCGTCCTCTGACCATTTGTTGTCTTTGGTGGCGATCACAGGTTCACATGAATGGTGATATATGTGAATGAATAAAGAAAAGAGGACAAATGACTGGCCATATATTTGCAGGTATTGTTATAGAAGTAACCAAAAAAAAAAAAAAAAAATCTACACACCCAGTCCCGATCCAACTCAAGAATCAGTTTGGTTCAATATGATTCTCAGGTGAATAGGATTGGTTCCCAATTCCATGGTGGAGCCGACCCACCCTAAACCAATCACCTAAACAATGTAATCATGTACTTTCAATTTGTTCAATTTGATCATTAAATTATTAGTAAATGTTTATGTTAACTCATCATTTTTTAACAACCAACTCAGTAATAACTCACATTTGATAACGTCTAATTTATAGTTTGAGTAGGCAGAAGAACTATATTGAACATTTATCAAATATACGAGAACCACATTAAACAATTTAAAAATCTAGAGATAATATTGTACATTGGATCAAAATTTAGAGATCATTTGTGTCATTTTTTCTTGTTTTCTCTCATATTATTTGAGAAACTCTTTCTTGCTCACTTTATTAATTGATTTATTTTACAAGTTTAGTAATGAAAGAGATATTGACCTTGTGGGCATTTAGGCTGGGTCAAGGCAATTTAGGGTTGGATTTTTTGCCTCATTTGTGCGAAATATTAATATTATAAGGAGCCCGGATAGCCTGGACAGATGAAGCACAAAAAATTATTATAATGAGCATGGGGAGAGAGAGAGGGTTCAAAATGTGCTAAAAAGGTCGATAGCTCTTACTGTCAATGAACTCGGTACAGCTCTTTCTTTTGACTTTGGGGGTGTTTTAATGGCAAATTCGAGTAAGATGATGATCCAATCTAGACGACTCAAGCGCAAGCTCATCCCTACTTTTTCTCCTCCTCCATTGCATCCCAGCCTCCGAAAGCAGAGAGCATCACGATTCCAACTGCAATACCCTCCCATCTCTTTGCCCTCTTTCTTTCCTCTCCGCTTTTCTTCTCTCAAACATAGCCTCACGGCCAGGCCACAACTCTTCTTTCCCCCCTCCTTCATCCTTCGATGGGTTCACGATACGTTCATTAGTTATAAACAGGCTGACACACGCAACTTCGTGAGCCATCTCCACGATGCCCTCGAGCGGAACAAGATAAGGGCCTTCGTCGATCACAATTTGGAAAGAGGACTAGAGATCGCACCAGCAATCAATGAAGCGATCGAGCAGTCAAGGAGCGCCATCGTGGTCATCTCTCACACCTACGCTTCCTCGCCATGGTGCCTGGACGAGCTGGATAAAATCCTCGAGTGCAAGGAAAAGAAAGGCCAGCTGGTGTTCCTCATTTTTGTGGACATTGACCCCAGAGAGATGCGTGAGCAGTCTGGACCATTCACACAGATCGGTGAAAGCGAGAAGGGTTTTGGGCAGGAGAATGCCGACAAGGTCCTTAGATGGAGAGATGCTCTCCGCAAAGCTGGCAATCTCACCGGTTGGCCTCTTGGAAACAGGTACCAACTTTCTCTCTTTCTTGTGTGTTTTCTCGAGAGGACTCCCTTTCTCTCTTTCTTGTGTGTTTTCTTGAGAGGACTTCCAGATGAAGGCAGTATTTTGTCCATGAAACAACAAAACATGCTCTTAAAGCCCAATCTGTTGGTCTATCTGAAGTGTTTGGAACCCTTCTAGCAGGAAACAAACTTTCCCAGAGCTCAACTGAAAGAGATTTAACATCAACGCTGCAGCCTCTTCTCTCCTATAACCATCACTTTTTCTCTTATCGTTTATCAGATTTTACCCAGAAGCATATGTTCCAGTATATGCTAGTTTCCTCCATATATAGCAACTTCGAAGTGTTCAGCTAAATAAAACGATACATAAAATTTTGTTAAAGGTTAAAGGAATAGAAAAGGAATTGATGGATGTCCCTTTTTCCCAGTCATAACCCTCATTTCATTTTTTGTATTTCTAACTAAATAAAGATATGAGTTTACTCTTCTCACTTCTTCCCTCAAGCATAAAGAAATCTCTTGAACAATGATTTTCGCCATTGCTAATTTCCTTCATGCATCCTTTTCCTCACTTATTCTTGAGTCCCACTGTTTATCAGAAGTCTCATTCATTAATTTTAGAAAAAACGAAAATGGGAAAGCCCAGACATCTTCCACAGCCAATGCTGGGTAAAGCGTAGTGATGTATCTCTTCCCTTCAATGATTGATCTGAGGCAAAACAAAAAAGAAAAGAAAGCTGTCGTCAGTCTTTGTATTGGAGTTTGCTACCTTGCTAGGGTTTATGAGAGAGTACGGCCTCCAGTTTTTTTTTTTTTTTTTTTGGTTTGGAATGTAAATATCATTTATAAGATGACGTACAATAACTTAGGAGCATTCCCCATCATTACAAAAGATAACTAAGAACTCAAAAAAAAATGGAGTGGGGGATTCTCCATATAGTAGCCAAAATTACATTTGTCTGGGAATATTTAAAATTTTTGTAAAATGATGCTCGGCCCCTGACAAGCTTACGAATTTTAGCCACAATGATGGAGACATCATTTGACTTGTTTTGGAAACATCTACAGTTACGTTCCATCCAAATGCAGTAAATGGTTGCTAAAAAAGTTACTTTGAGAAGCATTGCCGCCAAATCCTTGCCTTTGGTAGCCCTGATCATCCATTGGATTTCATCATTCCATCCTCCTAAGTTACAGTGGATTCCGTATTGTGCAAGGATAATACGCCATATGTTTCCCGTCCATGTGCACTGAAAGAATAGATGATCTCGATTTTCCAGATTATCTAAACAGAAATTACAATGGATTGCTACTACGGGCATTCAACGTGATATGATATCTGCTGTTAGGAGTTTGCCTTTACAAACTAACCATCCGATAAAATTGTGTTTGCTAACCCCACCTGTTCATATAAATTAGTACCATCCCACAATCGGTCCCACATTCCCGAGTTCATCATATAACTCTTTGCAACAATATCTTTGTCTAGATATGGTTGGAGCTAAGCTTGGCCTTAGTTTAAGAATACTGCGCCACGGGAAGCATATGGCGTATTATCCTTGCACAATACGGAATCCGCCGTAACTTAGGAGGATGGAATGATGAAATCCAATGGATGATCAGGGCTACCAAAGGCAAGAATTTGGCGGCAAGGCTTCTCAAAGTAACTTTTTAGCAACCATTTATTGCATTTGGATGGAACGTAATCGTAGACGTTTCCAAAACAAGTCAAATGATGTCTCCATCATTGTGGCTAAAATTCGTAAGCTTGTCAGGGGCCGAGCATCATTTTACAAAAATTTTAAACCTTCCCAGACAAATGTAATTTTGGCTACTATATGGAGAATCCCTCACTCCATTTTTTTGAGTTCTTAGTTATCTTTTGTAACGATGGGGAATGCCCCTAAGTTATTGTACGTCATCTTATAAATGATACTTACATTTCAAACCAAAAAAAAAAAGAATACTGCGCCAACTCCATGCCGTATTACCTTTAATTTCAAGCTGCATAATTGGAGTGCTTCTACATTTGGTACTATGAACCCATTTACTCTATAAGGAAGACGATGGACAGTTTATGAGGCTCCATAGCATGCGGCCCAGTAAAACTTTGTTCCATAGGTTTAGATTGAGCAACCCTAGTCCTCCCTCCCTTTTTGGTAAGCAAACAATTTCTCAAGCAACTTTATGCGATCGATGGCCTCTAGTTTTTTTCTTTTCTATCTTTGTATTGCCTCCTCTCTCTCTCTCTCTCTCTCTCTCTCTCTCTCTCTCTCTCTCTCTCTCTCTCTCTCTCTCTCTCTCTCTCTCTCTCTCTCTCAACTTTTCCATGTTATTCCTTTCTTGGCCGAAAAACTATCTTTAGCATAACCTCTTTTTGGGTGAGTATGGAGAATTTTTCATCGACTTATTTCTATCCCACATCTTTTAATTTGTTGATTGAACGATTAGCCAAAATATTTTCTGTCATACGTACATATATATAATTGACCTCATTTTTAGCATGGTTTTTTTTAAGGGCGGCATCCGCTATTGAAATAACAAAAGAGCTTGTTGGGTGTTTGAAAAGATAAATTTATCCTACAGTTATATGTTACTTGTTGAAGAATAATTTTTACAACTAATTTCTCTTGTAATTGCTAAACGTACTGCTTGTGCAAACAAGAGCCAGGTTCAACCCCAAAGAAATTCCCTGGCCAAAAAGATTGAAAAATACAAAAAAACTTGAGCTATAGAGTACAAACACACAACCCTTTAACAAAAATGAGAAGTTGGGATCAGGGGATGAAAGTAAAAAACAGATTCAAGCTGAATTCAACTCCAGAAAGAGTCAGCTATTTCAAACCCTAACTAATAAAATCCAGAGCCAAACCGGATTGATGGAAAATCCAAAGGTGAACAGATTCGGTCAAAAAACAAAGTAAATTAAAAAACTTAGAGACTCCGATTCAAGGAAAGAAGGAATATTGGACAACCCACGACTTAACCCAGAATAATTTCATGTAGTCAACAGATATAATCTTGACATTTAAGTCAAAATGCAGATTACATTAACAATTGGCATATTGTACGTTGAGATCATTGGAAGGGCATATTTTAAGGTCGATACATGTGAAGGTTAGACAGTTAATATGGCATGTTTATCGTCGACACATGTAAATTTGGGATGTTTGACTAACATGCTTCATGGTAAAAGAGAAGGGTGGTTGGTTTGAATATTTTAGTCTCATAATTAAAATGAATTTCTCGAGAAAAATGTAGGGGTGTTTTTAAAGGCGTAAACATGTCCACAAAAGTCTTTATGCTACTATGAAAGAATACACTGCCGCTTACGCACAGGTCAACCTCTCGCATACCACTATTTTCTATTATATTGGATATGAAATTAGAATAGATGGATGATATTCCTAAGTTCAAGAATGACCAGAGTCACACCTTTTGTTGTTGATAATATACAGGCTTGAAGCTGAATTCATCCAATCCATTGTGGAGAAAATCTCAAGAAGATTGAGCTGTTTACATGCTAACCTACTTGCTTTCCATCTAGTTGGGTTAGAATCTCAGGTACAAGCCTTATACTCCTTACTCCAATTAGAGGTTGGGGAGGTCCGAATCGTGGGAATTTCTGGCTCTAGTGGAATAGGAAGGAGCACACTCGTGAGAGCTTTGTACCACCAAATTGCAGATCAATTTGATCGGAGTTGCTATCTCACGAACATGAAGGATTTATTGAGCCAAGATAGCATAGTCAAAATGCTGGAGAACCTTTTTGGTGACATTCTCGACAATGGAGTTTCAGAGCTTGGTGACGACATTCATGTAGCAATAAACTTCATGAGGGTTAAGCTTTGCAACAAGAGGGTTTTGCTGGTGTTTGATGATGTTGAAGGGTTGTTCCGGGTCATTGAGCCACCTAATTGAGGCAATGAGTTTAGGCTGGGGAAGTAGAGTCATTTTGATCCCTCGACATGAAGAAACCTTGATTGGTCTATGCAGGGAAATCTATAAGGTAAGAGCGTTGAATGATGGTCAAGCTCGAGAGCTTTTAGTTGGAATGCATTCCAAGAAAGATATATCAAAAGTGATTATAAGATGCTCTCCGATTGCTTCATCAGTTTTCCAAAGGGCTTCCTTTGGTTCTCACCGTGATGGGTTCTTTCTTGAATGGCAAAAGTGTCAAGGAATGGCAAAGAGCTTTTGATCGAATGAAAGAAATCCCTCAGGAAAAGGTTCATGAAATACTGAATATTGTTATTGATGCCTTAGAGGCCAATGAGAGGACGATTTTTCTTGACATCGCGTGTTTTCTCAATGGATATGACAAAGAAGAGATCGTCAAGTCCCTAGACCAATGCGGTGTGCATGGCGATAGTGGGATTGATATTCTAGCTAAAAGATCGCTCATATACATTGATGAAAATAACAAAATATGGATACATGATTTGCTTCAAGAAATGGGTAGACAAATTGTGATTCAAGAGTGCCCTGAAAATCCCAACAAGCGAAGCAGAATTTGGCATCATGAAGATGCCTTGCAAGTGGTTAGGCACAATGCGGTAAATGTTTACACATGTGTTTAAGAAAAATATTTTGAATATATATATTTATATGTTCTTTTTGTGGACTTTGAATTTACATGTTATGTATAAAACTTTAGATTGCATAATTAGGAGAGTACCATGCCATTTTTATTTGTGCCACTTAGCGTTTAAGTAAGAATTAGGGTGGGTTAGAGATCTCCAATTGGTACGCTGTTAGTCTTTCCTTCAAATTGGCCGTGTGTTGTCGAACTGACGGTTAAATGACCTTGTGTCCTCTCATTTGTTCTCTCATTATTTGGAAACTGCTAGCGTTATAATGGGTTTTAGACTAGCACAGTCTTAATGCAAATCTAAACGTCATTTCTAGAGTTAGACCTGTTGTTTTTTATGTGTATAATCATTGTTATTTCTTTGGAACAGGGAACAGATGCCATAGAAGGCATTAAACTAGACAAGGTCGACATTGAAGAGTTGATCGTGAATGCAGACTCGTTCAAAAAGATGAAGAAGCTCAGGCTATTCATGATGGCCAATCATGTCCCTCATTGTGGACCGGCCGGGCATCTATCGAAGAAGTTGTGGAGATGTTTCGTCCGGAACAGCAGCATCAAGCGCTGGTGAAGGAAATTTCCATGTTCTGGTCTCGCGGAGCCTGAAGAACACGATCGATGGATGCAGGAGGGGGCATGTAGAAATAAACTCTCTAAGGAAATGGAAATCTAGGATAATTGGTACCCCAAAAACCCTACGATTGATTATTCTACGCCCGTGGATTTTGTTGCTCATTTTATATGTCTCGTCAAACAGCTTTGCACATTTACTTGTTAAGGCCATCTCTCTCTCTCTCTCTCTTCTAAAAGTTTTGGCCGGACATCTAAGATGCCGAGGATCGGCATCGAGAATCCCATGGCTGCAACAAACCTTCGGTTTAGCAACATATTTACAACTTGATTACAGCTCACGAGCAAAAATCAACTACGGTTCAAAATTTAAATAGTAGAATCTCAAAGAGAAATCTCTACGGAGCAAAGTCGACTTGAAATGATTTTTGTATATTTTTAATGTAAGGGCAAGAAACAGTAGGATCTAAGAAAACTTATTCAAAATAATTCTAAACATATTATACTTTTGTCAATTTAGTTTTAAACTTTTTAATTTTACTAATTGAGTTATAAACCCTTTTATGTTTTATCAATGGAGTCTGTTTGGCCAATTTTGGGAAAAAAAAATATGTGCCATGAAAGACAACTGTAATGTCATGGACATTTCTATATAATAATTAAATACTTTTATATTTTCTTTTGACCGTTTTTCCTTTTTCTTTATCTTTTTTTATTTTTAGAGTGAGTGCTAATGACAGACCCTTGCCCACCACAGGCGAAGGGCTTGATGCCCTTGCCAGATATGGGCCAAGCGAGCGCTTGGCAGCCCTTCCTAGGCAAGGGCTTGACGCCCTCTCTTTGGCCGGATATGAAGATGTTGTGATTCGTGGAGAAGCACAGTGATGATTGAAGCATGACTGGAGGATGAAGAGCTATGTTCACTCCGAAGAAGAGAATCACTCATTGAGGATAAAAGTGCGGTTATAATCCTTTGCAAATCGAACCAGACCAGAAGGCTCGGCTTCACGATTGGAGCAAATGCAGAGGTTGCGGAGTGAGCAAAGTCAGAGACGCACTCGGAGCGATGGCAAACTAAGCTCGATGACAGAGATGAGAATTTAAAATCCCCAGCAAGCAGGAAAAGTAACGAAGGAGGATCAACCAATGGCGATAGGAGACAGAGCAGCCAAAGAGGCATCACGGCTAACGATTTTCGCTAGAGAAGAGGCACAGACAAGCTGTTCCGGAGAGACATGCCTCACTCTAAAAACCAGAAAAATAGAAGGAAAGGAAATAAAGAATAAATCATAAAAATTTCAAAAATCTATACAAATATTATTAAAAAATAGCCATCAACACCAGTCATACAATGTAGGATAACCGACATTCACATTAGTTATTTCTGGCAAAATTTGGCTAAATGAACTTAATTGGGAAAACTTGAAAAGATTTACAATTCAATCGGCATAATTAAAAGTTTTAAGACTAATTTGGTAAAAGTACAATAGGTTTAAGATTATTAGGTAATTTTTCCCTTGTCCATCACATTGACGATAAGGAGGTAGCACATTGTTGCATGCTCCAACACAGACACAAAATGTTGGAAGAAGAGTCGACGGGAGAAATGACTAACTTTTTCGATGCGCAATAAACAAATTATCCAAGAATGTATGTTGAATCACCAGCGAACAGCGAACAATGGACAATATGACTTCATGTTGGTCTAAACACAATCACGAGGAAAAGTATTCCCATTTCACAACATTAATGTTGATTGTCCTCTCAAAGTAGATGATAGAATCTTTTATATGTTTTCTTTTGTGTAGTGAGAGAGGGAACGTTCCTTTCTTTAGAATGTTATGTTTTTGTCAATTGCATTACCGACGGTTATTTCTAGGAGTTATCTTTTGTACTTCTATTGAAAGATAACCGATCATATCTCTTCAAAAGGCACCTCTCCAAAACACACCCCATTAGATAATGGTGCTTCTTGGACATGTCCCATCATGGGTGTATTGTTAAAATATAACATTTCCCACTCGAACATGATTGGCTTGATAATACTCAATCAAAATATAAGGCATTTAATATTTATCTACTTTAAAACAATTCTCATTGGCAAGAAACCCGTATGACCAATGAGTATACATATACTTGGGAGCTCTAATTATGTACTTATTAGGAATAACATAATGGCTACAATCCCAAAAAGAATAAATAATTGATGTCTCACAATGCCCCGTACATATTTTGCTACATTAGTCTAAGTATATCCATCATTTAAATACTATACTTGACAATTCTCAAAACATTATGTATATATAATTATATCCAAAACCACAAAAGGCAATATAATTAGTTGACTAGTAAATAAAAGTGATAAATATAAAATAATAATAGTCTTCATTTATACTCATGTCTCTTTCATTTCAGAATAACTGCTTTCTTATACATGTTCCATAAAGCTATATCTATTCATGACCATCGGTAACATGCTAAAGTAGTAATATTGATCCGTCACTTTAAGAACATAATCAGAAATAATATAGGGTAGAAAATAAAGATAAGTTTTACTCATCTTTTTATTGATCATATAATGCACATGTATTATGAATAACATGTTATAGTGAATTTCTCTTTCTATAAGAGCATATGTCATTTATTAAACATATTCACTATACGGATTTTAGCCTAAACACAATGATGTGCTTCTCATGTACGCATATTTAGCATGAGTGCTATATCAGTTCGCTTTGTATAGTGCCCAATTAAGTACTCGCATTTGCTTCCTTCAGGCATATATGATTGTAAGACTATCATATTCGATCTTATCACATAAAAACACATACCTCATCTTAAGGTGATTGCTCATGTGAGTGAGCCTATCTTTGCCAGCTGAGATACCTTTCAATAATATATGCGTATTTGTGCTAGTCTCATATTTGATTTATAGAAAAGCCAACCCATCATTCGGTAGTAATAAGATATAACCGAAATGATGATTACGCGACATGCTAGCTATCCACTTCATTGCTGATTAAGAAGGTTGAAAGGATGACAAGCATAAGGAGACCTGATGACGTTGTTCTTATCTGAATTAATTTTTGTCCCTTCCTTTTTTTTTCTGGGTCAAGGACATGAACCGGTTGCAATGTCAAGGTCTGCTCTCTTGTACAATTCAAGTTCTGCTAATCGTTTGACCAGAAAAAAAAAAATGTTCTTTTAATCATATGGGGAAAATCCGACAGACTTATCACGTGGTTCAATGTCTCGTCTGGACAAGACTTTCAAATTTGCCCTCCCCATTTTGACAACTTGCTTGGCAAAATCTTAAAGAACTAAGTTATGGGATCAAGCTGTCATTCTACGTTCAATCCCCACTATATAAACACGTCTACCAAGCCACTTTCTCAATCATTCACAAAATCAACACAAGCAACAAACCCGCTTTCACATTCAAGAAAGATCTTTGCAAGAAGGAGCAGAAGAAGAAGAGGAGGAGGAGTTATGGAAGGTTTGATCCCATATATCATCCGCAGCGTCAGGAAACAAAGGCTGTACAATAGCTACAGGTGCCTTTCTGATGGCTCGACCAGGAGCTACCATCTTCTCGCCGAAGGTGACTCTTCTGATGGCTCGGCTCACTGGGGAACCCAATTGGAGCTGCCGCAGCTGCCAGCCACTGAGTTTAAGGAGCAGCGAAGCGGGTTAGAGTTGGCCCGGTCTCACAGCATGAATAAAGGTTCTATGGTCTCTACTACGACGGCTGCTAATGGCTCGAACGTCGCCAGTTCATACTTTCCCCAGATCAACAAGGACATGAGCGCCAGTTTCTCAACTCTTCGCCATCGGCGGTGAAAGGGGAAGAACTGGGAAGAGCTGAGAAGTCGAAGAGATTTGGGTGGTTTGTCTCGTTGTTTCATTCACATGTTTTTGGTAGTTTGAGATGCATGTTGAATAAGGTATGAGTGGGCTAAGGAGGAAAACTTGCCATTCAACGATTCAAATGCTTTGTTTGGTAATATTTGTAGTTGTCAATATGTGAAATTGTAAATGGCAATTTGTTTGTTTTGTATGCAATTTTTTCATGCAAGATCAAGACTTTCCAATTAACAAGAACTTGGGTCTGGCTGTTCTCTCTCCCCTAAAATGAAAATCATCTACACTTCCAAAAAAGAAGAAAGAACAGACGTTTTGCAGTTTGGTGTACTGTGAAGCAATTATTGCAGAGAAATCATTGATCTGTATCGAACCAATTGAATTGCTTGTGTGCCTCCTGAATTCAAACTTGCTCACTAACTCCTTTTCACTTTCATCATAACATGCACCATTACTTAAAGTTCTGTCAAGCTTGATAGGTTTGCACGTTTTCTAAGGCATCTGGGTTGCATAGCAGTCCAGCTTGGCTATAGCACAAACACTCATTCATGAAACAGCAACATAGCACCACGAATCCATGGCCGGCAGAGCAGAAACAGGGAGCTCAAAAATACAAACGTGAGCTTAGCAAAAACAGGAAAACAGATGAGTAGTAACATGCAACGAGTCAATTCATGTGTCGCTTCACCATAGGTTAGTGTCTAAATTTCCCTCCCGCAAGCAAGGGAATTTCCAAGGCCAAGAACAAATATTTAAGTTCCCAATAAAATGAGTTTCATCGGCCAGATATTGCCGTGAAAAGCAAATTTCTCCATAAAATATTGAGCTTGTCAAAGAGGAGGCTAACATGAATGATCTCATCATAGTACGAGCACCAGAAGGAGAGAATATGATGTACGATGTTGGCACTGTAATTGCCGTAGTTGAGGAATTCTTGTCACGAGAGAACCAGGAGATCGAGTCCCTTGAAGAAGAGCATGAGCTGCAAGGCATGAGGAGGCCGGGGATCCTGTCCCATGCTTCCAAGCTGATGGTGGCAAAACTAATTGATGCATACCTCACTGAAATATCGAAAGATCGTAATCTGCCTTTGTCAAAGATTGTTGAACTTGCTGAGATGCTGTCAAGTGTTCCTCGGCCTTCCCACGATGGACTTTACCGAGCCATTGACATGTATCTCAAGGTAAGAGATTCGCACCATTCTCTTTTTTTCTCTTGGACTTTAAGATGGACTTAAGACCTGAAGCGCGTGGAGCATTTCGAACTGTTGGGTTCATTCCCAAATAGATCTGATTTCGGTCTGTCTTACCGATGAAACGCAGGTTATGGTCCGGAATCATTAATGTTGACGATTTGTGTTGAACTGTCATCAATGCAGGAGCATCCTGGGATCACCAAGAGTGAGAGGAAGAGGATTTGCAAGCTGATGGACTGCAAGAAGCTCTCGGTCGATGCGTGCATCCATGCCGTGCAAAATGAGAGGCTCCCTTTACGCGTAGTCGTGCAAATGCTCTACTTCAAGAAGGTCAGGGTGGCTGCGTCATCCGGGAGTAGCACCCCAGACCTCCCCAAAAGCCTTCGGGAGCTGAACAACGGGTCCCAGGGAGCCCGAGGTCTGCCAACACCAACACGGAGGAAGACTAGGACGGTGTGGCCACGGCGGAAGAGGTCAAGGCCCTCAAGACCGAGCTGGCCTTGCTGCGGCTGAGCATCGGGCCAGAGAGGAATGGGGAGGAAAAGCCCGACGTTGACAAGGCCGCGATAAACAAGATCAAAGGGCTGCTCTGGTCGAAGAAGGTGTTCATGAAGATGTTCTCGAGCAAAAGCCAGAGCGAAAACAACAGCGGCTCACATTCCACCGAGAGTCACGGCTCTGGCAACAGCAATGCAGACGAGGCAAAGTCGACGCCTTCCCAGAACAGGAGGTACTCGGTATCATAGTGAAGTCGCCAAATCGGGGGTTGTATTTAATGTTTCTTATTGGCATCCAACCTAATATGATTAGGGACATCAATGTTAGATAATGTCCCTTTGAGGTGAAAGTGAGAGTACATATGATGGCTAAGGATTACAGGTAAGTGCTGGTACTGCTGCAAGATTTGTATTTTGTTAGCAATGAGTTGTTCAAGTTGATAACAACTTCTATTTCAGGAAAAAAAAAGTAATTTGCCCTTTATAAGAAGTGTCGATTATGACGTCATTATTAAGTAGATTCAGCAGTAAGTAGTGAGTCTCTTTGGGCATTGGATGATGTCTACAGGATTATCTTCCTTGTAGTCAGGGGACTTGTGGTATGGTAATGCCTCCCTGAGCTTTTTGGGACTTGTTGCAAATTTTAAGTTAGTCCAAATATACCTAAAAGGCCCCTGGCCCGGCCTCCCTGAGCTTTTTGGAAACTTTAATTGGGCCCCAATCCATCCCAATTTTTTTTTTTTCAAAAAAAAGTACTCTAATCCTAAAATTTAATTTAGAAATTTGACAGTAAAATTTAACGGAAAATATTATATGGTAATTTGTTTTTATTTTAGATGTGGCCTTTCAAAAAAAAATACTACTTTTTGCACCCATTACTCGAACCGAGATTAATGTAATTATTGTAGATGTGGCCTTTAAACAAAAAAAATACTACTTTTTGTACCCATTACTCGAACAAAGATTAATGTCAATTGATATACTCTGTCATCCCCACATTTTGACTGGTTACCAAATGAAATCCCCAAATGTAAAATCGGCCAGCTCAATCTCCCTTTTGAGATCGATGCCCTTGGGAATTGTGGTCCACTTTGTCCAGATTTGAATCAATTCCCACATTGTTGGAAAATTGCCCTAATCCGAAGACGTTAGGATCAAAAAACAAGGTCCCAAGAGATGAAACTCCGACATGTTTGGAGTTGTCACTGAGAAGGCTAGCACGATCACCTAAATGGGGGTGAATAGGTGATAATAGAAAATTTGACACGAATTAAAGGGGAATAAAATAAGTCAAGAGTTAAAATTTGGATAAGGGTCAAATTCTAGAACAAGCTTGGGAATCTGTTATGTGATGAAACAACCTGCAAGTGTGCAACCAACTTAAGCAATAAAAGTAAAGGATTAGGGAAATGAGAATTGCACACAAATTTATAATGATTTAGTCTATATCAAGCTTGCATTCACTCTCCCACGTTGAAAGTCAATTGGTTGAATTCTACTATATGATCAATAAGAAATTACAGCTTTTGAGTACAAACATTTAGTGGTAGATCACAATATTTCACTAAGTAACTTTTTTATGTAATTCATTGACGGCCACAACATTTTCAGCACTTAATATACAAGTAAGAATCGAAGTAAGCTTCAGACTTTGGCATTTCAAATTCGGGTCCATAGCTCCTTCGACATAATGGCCTTCTTAAATACTCCTCCAAGCTGTACCAGCCGTTAGCCAATCATAAGAGGATTTTATTCTAATATACCTATTGGATGGTTGTGGCTATTGAAGATAAAAATTGAATCCCTTATCAATTTTGGTCGCTCATACAAGCAGAATCTAGGTTTTTATAAATGTAGCTTCCTCATTTGGAACTTGTCTCTAGGATTGATTTCATCAATCAATTAGATTGATTCAATCAATATAATTTAGGAAAGTGAATTTCAAATCAGGTCATTAGCCATTGCTAATGTATAGATTTTGCCTATCATCATTTAAGTCTATTGTCTATCTTTGTTCTAAATTTATGCTAGAATATGATATTACCAAGTTCTGGACTCGTTAGAGTAGGAAATAAGTCTTCTCAAAGTAGCTGTAATAAAGTCTGAGTGAATAGGTCTGAAAAGAGTAGACCTTGCTAAAAGTCTCTGAATATTGTTATGAATGAAGTATGCTCATTTTTGTACCTATTCTAAAGTATTAGAGCTAGAAAGTTTTGTCAACTTCAAAATCTGGTTGGAGTTTTCTCAACAATCACTTGACTTGTCGGATTCCTGAAATTCCCACTATCTTGAAATGCACCTTCTTTACCTCATTGAACTATTCTTGAGCTCTTGAAGTGTTAGAAGTTTGACTTCAAGTATAGCTTACCTGCTGGTCTCGGTTCTCTGCTCCAAGAAAGTAGGGACCTCACCTTTTTAAGCTCAAATTCCAATAATGTTGGAAAGCTCCATTTCAAGATGATCTCTTGAACTTAAATTTAAGCTCATTTCACATGCCGAACTTAATTTTAAGCTACTACCTCGTGATGGGCCACTTATCGAGCTTTCCTCCGGCTAGCTACAACATGCTTAATGCAATAACTTAATACTAAATGTTATGCAATCTGATGCCATGCAGATATAGACTATGGAACATTGATATGTGTTTTTCTAGAAGTTGAGCTCAATCCTTAGTTATTCTGATGTAGTGAATGATTAATCTAAACTACTCAAAAGTGATGTTAAAATTTAGTAGTACAATTTCAAAAAGGAGATCTCTAATGATCCGATACTCAATATATGAAGTGCTTTTTGTTTATTTTTAAAGATAAGGCGAGAAACAACAACATTGAGAAGAATCTAGCACATCGATGATAAGGCGTAAGCACATTGATGATAAGGCACAATCACATAACTGCATGCTCCAATTTGAACACAAAGCCAAGTTGAAACAAAACAATTTTAATATGGTTAAGAAAAAAAGATAAAAGATAAAAGATCTGACCAATAAAAAGAAAAAGAAATCAAATTGACTCACGGTGTAATTTAAATGGAAACCGAATTAAGCTGCGTTTTTGCAAATCATTCCATTTTTGTCTTTTACTCTCTTTTTTTTTTTTTTTTTTTTTCTAATTTCATGAATCTAAATTCACTATAATTGGAAAGGGCATTAATTCCTCTCTCTCTCCCCCGTCATGTGGGCCTCTTGGGCATTCGGCCTTATATGCATTGTTATGGGACCTCCAAAGCTTTGTGCTTTTGGGCCTTTGTGTATCGTCGATTCGATTGTGTAGTTGGTCAATTATAGGTGTAATCATTTTTCTATTAAGTATAAGGGCAAGGACAGGTGATCCGCACCAACGAACCCTATAGGACTTACCAAAATAGTTTCATATCTCCGGCATAATATTTGGTCGGAGCAAGACATATGGTATGGCTTGTGATACCAAAATGGGCCAGTTTTAGAGATGCAAAATCAAATCACCCACAGAAGGATGAACCGGGATTAATGGGCTTTTAATTTTCTTTTAATAACCACTCTTAACGTGATCATAAAGTTGGAGAATAGGCTCACCTGGGAGAGCCCACTTGAGCAAAACACAGATGGGTCAAGCACTTAAATCCAGTTCAAACAAGGCCAATTCTATAACTACGTGTTTTAATCATCCGCTAAGTGAAGAACGTTGTGTGAATGGTCATTCATTAAACGGGAAAATTACTAATAAAAAGAATTTCAAACATATTATATGGATACTAATTCAGTCTTAAACCATTTAATTTTGCTAGTTTATTTTTAAACCTTTTAATGATTTATCAACATAATTCCTTTGGCCAATTTTGAGGTAGTTTGAAATGGAATGGTCGGCATTGACGTGAACAATTTTTGTAATTCTTTTAAATTTTTCAAATTTTTTAAACCCGAATTCCCTTGTAATGTAGGAGGATCAAGTTATATCAATAAACTTTTGAGCTCAACTCATGTTTCGTGGAACCAACCCATTCATTATTCATACAAGAAAAAGCCAACTTTGACTACAACTTAATTAGATGGGTTCAAGGTTGAAGTTGTCAATTATGTGTTATAGGAGTCAATTTACAAGACTTGTTATTGACTTCGAGGCATCAAATCGACTACCTAGCAACTGGAGACTATTTTGATTGATTTTCTTCTCTGCTTGTTCATCTTCTAATGTGGCCATTCAATTGCCAAGGCTAGTATATAAATTTGGAGAGTCTTATGTTGTTACAAAGCATCTAATCCTAGTTCGACGCATTAGTTTTAATTATTAAGCATCTTAGCATTCTTATTTTTTATGTTCTTTATTATGGCATTACTTTCAAGAGTCTTCATTGAGTGAATACTCCAAGAATTATTTCACTTTGTATGATTCCTAGAGTCTTTTCTTCCTTTTAGTAAAATCACTTTATAAATAGAGGTGCAATCTCATTTGTTAGGCAGGCTATTTTGATTAAATGTATATATTTGATTTTCCTCAAGTGAATGAATTTCTATCCTAGTTCTTTATCCTTCGTTGGTGGATTTTTCCTTGGTAGTGAACCAAGAACTAGTCAACAGCCATTGCCATGGTTGACCACTAGCTAGGAGGAAGAAGAGGAGGAGAAGGATGTTACACTTTGAACCCCAAGAACGCGACAACTCCTTTACTTTGGTCAAATGAATGCAATGTCTCAAGACGCGCCACCAACTATTCTCTTTTTATCTTTCATTATATACAAGTGGAAATGATCTATTACGCCAATCAAGCAATCAACAACAATAGGTATAGCAGAATGAGCAACACTATAGTAGCAAACCCACTAATTTATTTATTCACAAGATTAACCCATAAAGGAACACTTTTTAATTACAAGCCCGTCAGTGGGCGAGTTCATTTCCAAGCCTACAAAAAGATGCCAGGGCTGGATTAATCTACTCCCCTCGAAAACTTGAGCCCGATACATCCTTCAAGGACTACCAAAATATAACAACTCATCAAAGTCGGGTTCCATCGGGTTGTAGTAAGAGGGGTACGAGTTAATTGTTGGCGGGGCAAGATTGGGATCCTCCACAATCCCATCTAAAGGGTCTATCTCCATGGAATCCTAGTCCTCATCCTCAATGCCCATACTAGGCGGGCCATCGAAACCATGTAGAGGGCTCAGCAGAATCTCGCCCTCCCAGATGAACCACGCCAAGAACCGATGGGGAACCTACATCCCTAGTCCCTCATCCACCCAAATGGTGGACACATACTTCTAGTATAGGTGTGTCCGCCCCGGAAGCCGATGGGTTGTGATGATGATCTCCCAATCCTTGGGGACCCCAAATGGCACCAGGTGGTGCGCCATCCTAGGGACCGGAAATCATTTAGCAACGATAAATAAGATATAATCTCAATGAGTTCTCACCTTAAACCCTTGTTAAGACATCAACTTGTCTCGCCTCGGTGTATCTATCGTATGTACCTATCGTATAGCCAAATCACTCAAACCAAAAATGCCATATTACACTTGTGTACATGCTTATGAAGCCAAGAGAGCTTCTATCTCGGCCAAGCGATCATCCTCATTCTTTGCGGATGGACTCTTATTAGCCTCGTCGTATAAATCATGCTTCCACCTCTCTGTTCGAACACCACCGGGGCGGTAAGTTTGTCTACCGTTGAAAGATTCTCTTCCTCTATTATACCTGCCACCGCCACCGCCGCTGCCACCATATCTATCTTTTGATATAAACCCACCGCCCCTCTGATCCTCTCTCCTGTAAGGCCGTGCTCTATCGCGGAAATCAGTTTTTCCAGATCTTTCTGAATTGTGGGGGTAACGCCTTCGTTCCCCGTTTCTTTCACCATCTAACGCAGTATGGCTAGGCTTTACAGCCTCATCAGTCACTTTATCGGCATTAATGTCAGCGGGAATCTTTTTCTCTCTGAATGCAGGTCTCTTACGAGATGCCGGCGGAGCTGGGTTAGCCTCCATCTCAAAGGACCCATCGTGGCGCCAAGTGCTGCGGTCATCTCCTTTACGTGGATTCTCCTCTCTTTGCTTCACATCCACAGTTGCTGTCTTGTTGGTTCCCCTTTCAGTACCTTGGTCCCTTGAATCTTTCCACCATCCTCGCTCTATTAATAAGTTACCAGGTGAGAGCATAGTCAGCAGAAACAACATCAAAATATAATCCACAAGCACAGTTGATCTTGAAAAAACTGATACCACGCACAATGTGAGAAAACATTTGGAGGAAAAGACTCCACAAAATAAACCGTATAAATTTAGTACCATAAAAATCTAGTCTTACTAGGGGTATGCATGGTCCGGGTGGGCGGTTCCCACCCTAGAATCGGGAACCTTCCACTAGGACCGGTTCCGAAAAATTGGATTCAGAAACTGCTTGTTAGGTTCCAAGGATCTACTTGGGAATCGGCCTGTTGGTCCAGTCCGGTCCGGTTCTCGAGTGGATCCATTGAATCATTTTCGCGAGCAATCACACCTAATGGCGAGAGAACTGTGCCGAGCCGCCCTTTTTAAGCACATTTGTTTATTCTAAGCGTGTGGTGATAGAGTCTTAGAAGATGCAAATTCAGGTATGAAAGAATAATTCAAATGCAATTATATTTCGGAAATTTAAGAGTTGACAAAAGGACTAAATTTGGTCAGAATGTCTTTGTGATGGTGTTGGTCTTCTTCTATCTCCCCTACTGAGACTTCATTGCCTCTCGAATTTTCTCCGCCGCTCAGTCTCTTGTGGTGTGACGGCAATTGGCTCCGCTCATATTCACTATGATAAGATTTTGATAGATGTAATATGTTATATGCTCGGATAAATGAATTTAAATAAAGTATGAAGCAAGTAATTTGAATTTTCAAGTCAATTTTTCTCACAAATTACAAACATGTTGATCATCCCTACTTGAGTAAAATTTGCACATCAAGAAAACTCTCCATTCTCTCTATTCTTTATGATCTCATCCTTTAAACCCACCTCTCCAACTTGTTCAATTTTCCTTTCTGGACAACCCCCTCAAATCAATAGAGCAACAAAAGTAAACATGAACTCAAGAGTAAAGAGAAAGAAAAGTTCCATGCACACAAGAACGGACAAAGAAATGTGGAGCTACTTCAAAATACGGGGCTTTAGAATTTTAATTTTTTTTATAATAAAAATTAATATATTATTATAATATCGGTCTGGTTCAAGTGGGCAGGCGAGCGGATGGATTTGCCCATGGAATTGAGAACTGGACCGATACAAACCGATTCTAATAAATTGGATTCGGAAACCGGACCAGTCTTATTAAAAACCACCGGTTCCGTTAAGAACCACCAGTTCTGATCTAGCCCGATTTGATTGTGGGTGATCCGAGTGGGTCTTGGGTCTTTTGCACGCCCCTAAGTCTTACTACGCCTTTCTACGCCCAACAGACTTCTTCCCTTCCCAAGCAAGCGAGCAACCACCCCGCCCCCTCCCAAAAAAAAATCAATTGGGCTTGGGTGAAGAGGAGTCAAAAACACGCAATCGATTGGGATTGGAAAAGTCAAACGTGCTGACATCTTTGAAACTATCCTCAAAAGTCGTCCCCACATTATATAGAACCTTGAAAGCTTGCGACCGCGGGAATCATCATGATTCCATGGCCTTAAACAAGCGGTATGATTATCCTAAAGAAAAAAGATAACCTAAATGTATTGTCGGTACATGTACAAATTTAATCTTATATTTTTCAATTTTACCAATTTAATTTTAAATCTTTTAAAAGTTTAGATAACCTAAATGTATTGCAAATTTATATTGCCTGACTGACGCTAATGTGTATATTATTGTAATTTTTTTAAAAATCATGAATTATTAATCATGCTAGCATCTACATTAGTAATTTTTAGTCAAATTAGTTGGAATGATTACATTTTTTAAAAGTTTAGGACTAAATTGGTATATGTATAATATATTTAGGAATTTTTTTGGTTTTTGTAATTATCCCCATAAAGTCATAAAGCCTAAAGAAAAGAAAACTCCTTCAGAAGATAATTTACAGAAAAGCCAACCCATCATTCGGTAGTAATAAGATATAACCGAAATGATGATTACGTGACATGCTAGCTATCCACTTCATTGCTGATTAAGAAGGTTGAAAGGATGACAAGCACAAGGCGACCTAATGACGTTGTTCTTATCTTAATTAAATTTTGCCCCTTCCTCTTTTTTTCTGGGTCAAGGACATGAACCGGTTGCAATGTCAAGGTCTGCTCTCTTGTACAATTCAAGTTCTTCTAATCGTTTGAGAAGGAAAAAAGAAAAGAAAACGTTCTTTTAATCATATGGGGAAAATCCGACAGACTAATCACGTGGTTCAATGTCTCGTTTGGACAAGACTTTCAAATTTGCCCTCCCCATTTTGACAAGTTGCTTGGCAAAATCATAAAGAACTAAGTTATGGGATCAAGCTGTCATTCAACGTTCAATCCCCACTATATAAACACGCCTACCAAGCCACTTTCTTAATCATTCACAAAATCAACACAAGCAACAAACCCGCTTTCACATTCAAGAAAGATCTTCGCAAGGAGCAGAAGAAGAAGAAATGGAAGGTTTGATCCCATATATCATCCACAGCGTCAGGAAACAAAGGCTGTACAATAGCTACAGGTGCCTGTCTGATGGCTCGACCAGGAGCTACCATCTTCTCGCCGGAGGCGACTCTTCCAATGGCTCGGCTCACAGGCAAACCCAATCTGAGCTGCCGCAGCTGTCAGCCGCTGAGTTTAAGGAGCAGCAAAGCGGGTTAGAGTTGGCCCGGTCTCACAGCACGAATAAAGGTTCTATGGTCTCTACTGCAGCGGCTGCCAATGGCTCAAACGTCGCCGGTTCATACTATCCCCAGATCAACAAGGACATGAGCGCCAGTTTCTCGACTCTTCACCATCGGCGGTGAAAGGGGAAGAACCAGGAAGAGCTGAGAAGTCGAAGCGATTTGGGTGATTTGAGTTGTTCTTTCATTCACATGTTTTTTGTAGTTTGAGATGCATGTGGAATAACGTATGAGTGGCCCAAGGAGGAAAACTTGCCATTCAACGATTCGAATGCTTTTTTCTTTGGTAATATTTGTAATTGTCAATATGTGAAATTGTAAATGGCAATTTGTTTGTTTTGTTTGCAATTTTCCCATGCAAGATCAAGACTTTCCAATTAACAAGAACATGGATCTGCCTATTCTCTCCCCCTAATATAAAAATCATCTACTGATCTAACAAAAAAGAAAGAAGAGATGGTTTGCAGTTTGGTGTAATGTGAAGCAATTATTGCAGAGAAATGCTTTATCTGTATTCAACCAATTGAATTGCTTGTGTGCCTCCTGAATTCAAACTTGCTCACTAACTCCTTTCACTTTCATCATAACATGCACTAGTACTTAAAGTTCTGTCAAACTTTATAAGTTTGCATGTCTTCTAAGGCATCTGGGTTGCATAGCAGTCCAGCTTGGCGATAGCACAAATACTCATTCATGAAACAGCAGCATAGCACCACGAATCCATGGCCGGCGGCTCAGAAACAGGGTGCTCAAAAATACAAACGTGAACTTAGCTAAAACAGGAAAACAGATATGAGGAATAACATGCAACGAGTCAATCCATGTGTCGCTTCACTATAGGTTAGTGTCTAAATTTCCCTCCCGCACGCAAGGGAATCTCCAAGGCCAAGAACAAATGTTTAACTTCCCAATAAAATGAGTTTCACCGGCCAGATATTGCCGAGAAAAGCAAATTTCTCCATAAAATATTGGACTTGTCAAAATTTGATAGGAGTCACAGTGCTGCAGAGTTTCATCTCTAGCCATAGAAAATAAATCAAATTGTGTCTAATTTGGCATCCTAATGGTACAAGAGGAAAAGAAAACTTGGAACTAAAATTGGTGTCGAAGAACATTCGCAAAAGTCTCTCTCATGTAAGAAAGCAGAAAAGTTGGTCCACCCCAAAAAGGATTTCTTTTGCAGCGCCACAACATCAAACTTAATGAAGGCAAACAGCAGCCAATCAAGACCTAAATGTCATGAGCTGAGAGAGATTATGTCGTAAGAAACTGATGTTTCTACCTGAACACAGAAAAACCAAAAATGCCATATTACACTTGTGCACATGCTTATGAAGACAAGAGAGCTTCTATCTTGGCCAAGCGATCATCCTCATTCTTTGGGGATGGACTCTTGTTAGCCTCATTGTATAAATCATGCTTCCACCTCTCTATTCGAACACCACCGGGGCGGTAAGTTTGTCTACCATTGAAAGATTCTCTTCCTCTATTATACCTGCCGCCACCGCCGCCGCCGCCGCTGCCACTGCCGCCATATCTATCTTTTGATATAAACCCACCGCCCCTCTGATCCTCTCTCCTGTAAGGCCGTGCTCTATCACGGAAATCAGTTTTTCCAGATCTTTCTGAATTGTGGGGGTAACGCCTTCGTTCCCCATTTCTTTCACCATCTAACGCAGTATGGCTAGGCTTTACAGCCTCATCAGTCACTTTATCAGCATTAATGTCAGCTGGAATCTTTTGCTCTCTGAATGCAGGTCTCTTACGAGATGCTGGCAGAGCTGGGTTAGCCTCCATCTCAAAGTACCCATCGTGGCGCCAAGTGCTGCGGTCATCTCCTTTACGTGGATTCTCCTCTCTTTGCTTCACATCCACAGTTGCTGTCTTGTTGGTTCCCCTTTCAGTACCTTGGTCCCTTGAATCTTTCCACCATCCTCGCTCTATTAATAAGTTACCAGGTGAGAGCATAGTCAGCAGAAACAACATCAAAATATAATCCACAAGCACAGTTGATCTTGAAAAAACTGATACCACACACAATGTGAGAAAACATTTGGAGGGAAAGACACCACAAAATAAACTGTATAAATTTAGTACCATAAAAATCCAGTCTTACTACCCCTTTCTACGCCCAACAGACTTCTTCCCTTCCCAAGCAAGCAAGCCCCCCCAAAAAAAAAAAAAAATCCTTTTTAAGGAAAAAGAAAATAAAACAAAAACCAAACTGAATAAAAAAGGACAAAAGAAATTGCTCTATAAAGCATCGGATATCAATAGAATTGCTTGCCTAACAAACAAAATAGTCTCTCTGGAACAGTTTCAATAAAAAAACAAACTCCAAAATCTAAACTTTTGAACCCACCAACACCAAACCTCCAGACTGGTCCAGAGATCAAGCAACAATGCAACCTTGCTCTTAACATCATCTGGGGAAAATCTACTAACTGGTTATCTTGCATCTCTTTATTATTAGCTGAGGACAACATAACTTAATCAAAGAAAATTGAGTTGAAAATAAATATATGCAAATATGAAACTTTGAAATCAATTCACAGACTAAATCTTAAAAAAAAAATAGCGAATTCCGTCTTCAGCGAAGATTACTAAATAGAGGAGAGGAGAGGAGAGGAGAGGAGAGGAGAGAAGAAGCAAGAAGACTTACCAATAGGGGCTCTTTGACCAGAGCTGCGACCACCTTGCCCGGCACTACCACGCTCATCGTGCTGTTATAAGACATGCACAGGCAAGCCTAAAATGGTTACACACAGGGAGGCCCTGCAAGGCACAGGCTTTGAACAAAATCCACGGCAACATCACCCCCAGACAAAAAGTTTTGGGTACACTGAATAACCAACAATCAAACTCAATGATCACTGGTAATTGCAGAGCATTTATACAATCGGGAATATAGAAATGTTCTAGAAACCAAACTTATAACAATGGCAAAGCATCTCTCACCCCCAAGTTGAGAGAGAGAGAGAGAGAGAGAGAGAGAGAGAGTCCATATTCATTTTTTATGCAACAAATATGCAAAGCTAATCCATTCTTCTATTTTTAGACGAACAATGTCTGGAAAGCATTCACTCCATTTTACTTGAAAAGCTAAAAGGTATACCAAAATAGCCGCATCCTAACAGTAGAAAAGCATTTAGATCTCTAGTTGGCTAATCTTGAAAGTAATAATCATCCATGGCTGCAACTTCAACATTCATCATCAATTTTTGCAACTTCAATGTCCATATCCAAAAAAGAACTTGACTATTGCATTGGTAGGTTATAAGTTAACCCACACCAAATGCTTCAGGCATTGCATGCAAAAAACAAGGTGATAAAACTACAAATTCATGGTTCATATGCCACAATAAAAAAAACCTTATATAACATATATCACTTTTCACTTTTTCATAAGACTGATGTAATTCTGCTCATGGTGTTCCTCTACTTTTGGCTAGTGGATATTCAATAAAATACCAGAATCAAATTATCCTAAAATTGATTTTCGATAAGACAATTATGAATCCCACCAGTTCCCCTCAGCCTGCAGGTATTCTAAATGATTCCACGTTAAGAGTGATCAGCTATTCCAACAAAGGTAGTAAAAAGACTGATGTAATTCTGCTGATGGTTGTTCATCATATGACAGCATTAGATTCATGTAAACCAGTAAAACCTGGAAATAAGATCTTGACCGAGGCACTTCAATAGGATTGGAAGAATGCTTCCTTCCATCAGAATTTGTTCCGATGGCCTTCTTTTCAGAGTCTTTACCCTCAGCTACAGTCCCTGCTTTAGAGTCAAAACGTGAGGGTGCCTCAAGGGATGATGTACCAAGCAGTTGGCGACCATGCTTTCCATCCCGCTCTCCAGGATCAGCGTTGCCCAGGACTCTCTCTGCTTCAGGTTTTCCATCCTTCCTAGACCTCTTGGGACTAGGAACCCAACAATTAAATGTTAGAAATGAAAAAAGAGAAGCCCCTAACAGATTTTAATACCAAAACACAGGAGCAAAAGGTAATAGATGGGTCATCCACCAAGTACAATGCCCTAGTCAGTCTTGCTCAGGGGAAAAAATTGCACTAAGAAATTAAATGATCCCTCAACAAGAATCTAGGGCACTAAAACCAAAAACAAGATAATCACTTGAGGTCACTGATTATATTACTGAGTCCAGTTATTTTCTGAGTTTTGAGTTCACCATTCACAGCTCTCAAGTAAAACCACCTACCAAATTTCTAATCCAAGTGTACATGCACCAGTGGCCACACATTCTCCAGAGGCAAGAAACTATTTAGTTGTCCAAAAAACTGACAAATTCTGTTCTCTTCATTTCCAACCCGCATCAAGAAACACAGGCAACCATCAAACGCCCACGAAACCATTCGAGAGGGAAAATACATAACACAAAGAACTTGAGCAAGCCACCCCATCAGGGGGACACAACAGAAATCACCTGACATCTCCAGTCACCAGGTTACCTCCTCACACAAACAGAACCAGCTTAATATCTTCTCACAAAACACCCACTGGAGCTCCTATAATTTCTACCACAAGCGGTTTTTTTCCCCCAAAAGAGGCGACCCATCAAGCAGGCGGCTGCATCATATCCAAGAAACCCGAAACCGAGAATAATGAATATAATCACATTCAACTCCAGCCCAAGAATAAGCATGTCCCAAGGTGTGCGCACTCGATGCAGCACAGGAAAGACCGGCAATACCAATTCCACATGCACCAAACCAACTCGTTCTCCTTAAAAAGAGAAGAAAAAAACACAAAACAAACCCAACTTTCACACCCAAAAACAGCAGCCATTCCACCATCTTTTCGCCCACATTACAATCCGCACCAACAATGACCCACAAGCGCAAGCGTCGCAGAGAGAAAGAGGGAGAGAGGGTACCTGGGCTCTCTGTCGAATCTGGAACGGCGTCGCCTGGAGTCGGATTCACGGCCCTCCCCCCGCCGAGACATTCTCCGTTTCGCGCTTTTCGCTCCCTGGCTCGCTGTGTTAACCCCAGAGCGATAGGGCTTTTCTGCTTCTCTTCCTTTCCACCATGGGGATGGGATCAGAGATTAGAGAGGTAAACGAAGGGGCGTTCCTGTAAATAATGGGAAAACTGTGCCTGATTCTGATTCGGATTCGGAAAGTACAAGACAACGAAGTGCGGCTGTGTCTTTAGTTATTATTCCTTTTTATCTTATGTAAAAAGTCCTTTCGGACAATTTACATAAAAATTCTCCATTACTATTTTTTTTTATGTATTTTGTTGTTCCTGCTCAACTACTGAATTTTTCTTTGATAATATATAAAAATCATTGTGAAAACTCTATATGGTTTAGGGTTGATCTTTTGATCTGAGTCTACTTTAAGTTAGGATGATTAAGAATGTGTTTGGTAACCATTTTGTTTCTGAAAATAATTTCTATTTAAAAATGATTATTTTTTATTCTATTTCTTAGACAAAGTTGTAAGCATTTGAAGGTATTTAGTAAAAGTCCAAAATTTTCATTTCAAAAATAAAAATGAAATAAAAATGCATTTCATATAATTCTTAAATTTTTTGTGACTTAGAATTTCTTTTATTTTTTCAATACTTTTATTATATCCTTTTCTTTTTCTTCCTTATTTCTGGCGACTAGGCCTCATGAGGCCAAGGCGAGGTTGAGCCTTACTAATAGCCAAGCGACCCTCGCTTGACCTCGCCCAACCATCGGTGAGCTCAACCTTGCCTTGCCCTGGCAAGGCTCCAATGAGCTTATCGGACCTCATCCTAGCCTGATAGAGCTCTGACAAGAAGAAAATGAAAGAAATAAAAGAGAGGAAAAAAAAGATTTTGACTTAATTTGGGAGTTATTCCCATAAGTAGGAACCGCACTTGTTAGTCTCTTGTTTTAGTATTGGACCTATCTTCAAGCGAATGGTGTAGACCCTTGATACATGGCGGACTATTTTATTTGTTAGCAGCTAACCCACAAGCTTGGATCATTGGTTCACTTGCTGAGTTTTATTACTATGTGTTTTTTTTTCCATATTAGAAGATGCCATCCGCTCCACCTGTTGCCACCACGACTATCCTCTATGACGCCTCATCCGACTTCGAATGGTGACAAGAGGAGATCCACGACCAACATTTCCCAAGCGTGACCTTCATCAAGTTTACTTCTTGCTTGACGGTGAACACGGGGGCATCGACAGGGCCAGCATACTTGGCCTTCGTAGCCCTATATGCACAGGTGGAAGGCCGGCTATTGGGATCTCTGCCACCGTACAACAAGGGTCCAGGCCATGGCAGTAGCCCAGCGGTGTAGGTGGCGGTCTGATGAGCCTCTGACTTTTGGGAGAGATTTTATTTTTTATTTGTGCTGATCGGCTAACTGACGAAGGACACGTGTATGTGGCTGAAGAGAGGCGGGATACCTCGTGTTTGTATTCCCTAGTGTTTTTTGTACAAGTCCCCCTCCATAGCTCCATCTCCCAACCTGTACAAAAACAAGGCTGATAGTAAATGAAGTCGAAAGCAGCTCATTTTCTAGTGTTTAATGGTTATAGTTACAATGTACTATCAAGAATTGATGGAGTATAATTCTCCTAGTTTAGCAACCCGATAAGACAGGTGACCTTGAATTGGTGTGCTACATTTAGTGCTATCAGAGCTACCTTCGACTTTATTTAACATTAGTCTTGTCTTTGTACAAGTCGGGAGATGGAGCTATGGAGGGGGACTTATACAAAAAACACTAGGGAATACAAACACTAAGTATCCCGCCCCCCTTCGGCCACATACACGTTTCCTTCGTCAGTTAGCTGGTCGGCACAAACAAAAAACAAAATCTCTCCCAAAAGTTAGACACTCATCGAATTGCCACCTACACTGCTTGACTACTATCATGGCTCGGACCCTTGTCGTACAATGGCAGAGGTCCCAACAGTTGGCCTTCCACGCGTGCATATAGGGCTACAAAGGCCAGGTATGCTAGCCCTATTAGTGCCTCTGTGTTCATCGTCAAGCAAGAGGTAAACTTGACAAAGGTCACGCCTGGGAAATGCCGATTGTGGATCTCCTCTTGTCGTCATATGAAGTCAAATGGGGCACCATAGAGGATAGTCGTGGCGACAGTAGGTGGAGTGGATGACATCTTCTAATCTGGAAAAAAAAAAAAAACAAAGTAACCAAGTGTGAGTTTAAAATAAAACTCAGCAAGTGAACTAGTGATCTGAGCTCGTGGGTTGGCCGCTAACGAATAAAATAGTCCGCTATGTATCAAGGGTCTACACCATTCGCTTGAAGATAGGTCTAGTATTAGAACAAGAGACTAACAAGTGCGGTTCTTACTAACAAATAAAATAACATAGAAACTATTAAATCGATGCATCTATGTGTGTTGGCTACAACAATCACCTAGAGGGAGACAACACCCCGGCCCGTACCCCTCGCACCCAACCTGGCATTGTGAGGTCCCCTGAGGAGTTATTCAACTCTTCTCAATCTTCTGGAGAGTACGCAACCACTCCATTGCACCCCTCTCTAGGCATCTCGACATCCGGGGCATCGTCATCACAAGGACCAACGACATTCATCGTATATCTACCCCATGATACGACAATTCAATAATTCAATTTTAAAAAATGTCATCCACTGTGCTAATGCCTAGGAAACAATTCATTACCATCATTTTATTGTTTTCTATAAATTACAGAAGTGATGCAAAATGGTTAGTCGGCAAAACCATTCCAAAGACAAGTTACAAAAGGAGGCTATCCAAAACCGACACAATATGCCTTATGACAGCGCTCCGCATGCTTCTTGAAATTGTAAACATTGTCCTAGTAAATGAACTCCAAAAATGATGAAATTTTAATCTAAGATAGTCAAGACATAGGGGAACATTTTCTGTGAGAACTTGAAGTCCAATTAGGATTGTACATTTCTGAAAAATTTTATGAATTTGGACCAGGACTGGTAGCAAAATCCATAACGTATAAGGACAAAAAGGGAAATGTTTTCTAGGTGCAATGAGCTTGGAAAATTTTGAAATTTTTATATGTTGTAGACTAGATTGTACCCTATGACTTTCGTGAAGAAAACTTGTTTTAACTTCTAATGTAAAAGTTTGTAAAAATATAGAAATCGGGTAAAGGTCAGTTTCACTTCCGAAAAACAGATTTAAGAGTTCCACCTACTATATATCCAACCTCAAGAACTATGCATGTCATATGAAATTTCTAATTAACACCAAAAAACTACAAAATCAACTAAAACAATGAAAGTCCAAGGAATCCTTGCCTAGTAACAATCAATCTATATAGCATAGATGGGAAGACAGTTCACTTGCTCCACACATGAACCCACTTTGTCAAGTCGAGCTTACGAATTCTACAACTCAGTTTCTTCTATCGAGCTATGGAATTCAAACGTTAACAAGGCTCACGGTCTCACCGAGTTGTCCATGAATCTCACTCGTAGTCCCTCCCTCGCTTTCTCTCTCTCTCTCTCTTGTACCAAGATAGGATGAATTTGCCACATGCAAACTTGATCTTGACCTCACCTACCTCTAAATTACCCTAGAATGGCACTACCCATGAAGAACAGAGTAGTTGGCTCACTTGCCTATTCAAGTTTAGTAGATTGGCACGCAATTGGTGAATGGACATTTAAACAATGTGACCAGCTTTGAGGACCTCCTCCCGCGCTTGGGATGTTCGGAGAGACTAGCTAGTGCCGTCAACGAGTCTCCGGTGCTTGTTTTCTATTTCTAAAGAATTGCCCCTGTTCATCGCTGGTCAAAGATGAGGAAGGGTGTGGGAGTAGCGTTTCTGCAAGGGAGTTCGAAGAAGGCCAGACAAGAGTGGGTTGCTGGACGTTTTAGAGGAAGAAAAATAAAAGTGGCAGCCCTTAACCTCTCCACCTGATATCCATGTGGAGGAAAATTTCCTTGATAACTATCCCTTGATTTGATTTTTTTTTTTCTAATCACACCACAAAAAGGAGAAAAGCTGCCTCAAGTGAGTCTTCTTAAATCTTTTCTTTTGCTCCCATTTTCCAACCTATTTCCCTGGCCCACATAATCTCTTACACCAACCTTTTCTCTTTGCTGACCATAGGAAATTGATGTAGCCCCATAAAAAAATTGTATACTTTAATTATAAAAAATTTTTTTCAAATTTTTTTGAAAACAAAAAAAAGTTACAAAACGGATTTCTTGTTTGGCTGATTACCAAAATAGGCCCTAATCAACCAACCTTGGGGGTACGGTTCAATAAAAATTGCTGAAGAAAAAAGAATCAATAAGTAGATTCCAACCCTCTTTCTGTTTTTTTCTTTCTTTTTTTTTTTTCATAGCAAGGCCCTTTTTCTAATTTTGATTTTTGAATTTCTTAATGAAGCAGCTTTTCTTTTCCTTCCATTTTTCATTAAATATGAGTTTTGATTTGTCCCCTTTCTCTTCCACGAAAAATCCATTAAACTTGTCAAATAAACTTCTCATTGATGCATTGTTTCATCAAAATCTAAATCAAGAGTTGACGAAAATAGCTTCAAGAGAATTAATTAATCAAAATTACGTATTGGAAAAAGAAGAAGAAGAAGGAATTACTATCTATTTGAAATGCAAATACCTCACATTATCATGTGAATACAAGACTATAACTTTTGGTCCGTTTTTATACAAACTCAACTCTCTCTTCTACTTATTAATGTGCTCAAGCTCATCCCTATAAAGGGTTTTTTCGTGATAAATATGAATCTTGTCGGTAATCTTTTTAATTAGCATATCTTAAATATAAATTATAATCATCTTACAACTTTAAACGGAAGAAGCCCCTTAAAAAATCTTGAACTAAAGAATTCAATATTGCACAACGCTATTAGAGATTAAACTTTAAAAGACATTTTAAATTAAGGTACTTTTTAATATATTCTTTTAAATTAGAATCCAATCATAAAATTTATTATGATACTAGAATTTTAGATAATTCTCATAAAAATAAACAACAAACATATAAACTTCTCTAATTTGAATACAAAAGAAGAAATAACAGTTTACAAAAGATTGAAGAAATTATTATTTTAATTGATCTAAATTAATGGAACACTTTTCCTGTTTTAAATCTTATTATTAATGAGCTCTCGAGGAGAGTCACTTTGAATCATTTAAATTTTAGAGTGTGTTTGAAGCTATTTAAAAGGAAGAACAACACAAATCTTTTTCTTAAAATTTAAAATAACTATAACTAAACTATCGAATTTATATATTACTAAAGAGAATATTGGGCTGAATTGCTATTGATGAAATTATTTGATTGACAACATCAGAGGGTAATAATACAAGATAGCTCAGGGGGGAAAAGGCCAGTGATTTTGGTACAGGGAAATATCAACCCCCATCCACAACTTACCGACATCTGTATCCTATGAGGTTATGGTAAATATCTAACATATCTACAAACAATTGATCTCAGCTTTAGCAAAGAAAACTATACATAGAACAAGAAACAATTGCACAAAGAATGATCTCTAGGGTTTCTGATTGATCTTCCCAAAGAACACGTCTATCGGAAGATGTCCATCTGAAGGCAATGACTTGCGCTTCTTGTGTTTATTTCTGCTTCCATTCTGCATCTGTGCCAACCTGAAACAAGCCGAAGATAAGCCAGACTATGGTATCTGATAAACAATGAGAAAAAAGGGCAATGGGTAATCCTTTTAACAATCATCAAAGTTGAGAAGATAGTCCATAAATTTGGTCCATTTCTCAGACTAACGTAATCAACGGCTGCTACCCAATGCAAGCATTAGCTCCGATGACTTCACTTTCTCTGCAAAACCTTCAACCATTTCTTTTCCTCGCTTCTTTCATTAGAGGTTTACGGTTCCTTACAAAGACAAAAATATGCAAGGAAAATTCGGTGACGCCTTCTAGAGCATGTCTGTGACTCTTGTCTTTAACATAAGTTGGAATGGTTTATCAATTATACTACTAATGCTAACTCTTCTGTGGAAACATCATCACTACAATTCAGGATATTGGGAAACTTCAAGATAAATAAGCAGTCAATAGAAAGAAACTGCTGTGAACAATATGGAAAATAATACACCAGAGTATTTCAAGGAAAATCACAATACACCAAAGAAGACAGAATCCTAGGTTAAGATTCTTCAATAGCAAACAGACAGACGTTGAAAAACACAAGTCATTTAACAAAACTAAAAAATCCATTGATTAAATGAAGAATCATTTTGCTAGTGAAAAAATGTTGATGATAGTTAAAGCAGTACCAGCATGCATCAGAAAGAAAGCATAGGTTCTGATAAATATTTGTTAGGAACTCATCATGCCACTTGAGTATCAGGCCAAATGCCACTATACCTTTTCCCTGCGATGAGTGTTCTTGAATCCATGCCTGATTCCTCTTTCTGAAGTCTCTCTGCAAGATGAAAGTCTGCATGCTCTTGCCTTTCCTCCACAAAAGATGACGGCAGTTCGATCCCACAAAGTGAACACTCGTAGTCATTCATCCACAGAACCTGCTCTTCGCGTCGGGATGATGTTTCACCTTGGAGCAGATAGTGATCATTGTCCTTCTGATTTAGGCAGCTGCTAGTCTCAGATGTGTGAGGTAAAGAAGAATCCGGTCCCCTTCCATTCAGATTTTCAAGTTGACGAGATTTTGGGTCACTCTTCTCCATAGAAGCATCTGTCTGATGTAGTAGCAAAAATTAAAGGAGATGCCAATAAGAAACATATCTAGACAAAAAAATTCTCATTTGTAACCGGAGCAGATTATTACAAGTCCCTCGTACCTTGTCCATGGTAGAGTCATTTACATGCTCATGCATTCCCTCGGTTTTGCCAGCAAATTCAATCCAAGTGCAGCTCCTTGTTGGATCAGATGCATCATTTCGGACTAATGGATTCTCACTTTCACTATCAATCATCTCATGAGTCTCTACAGAAATATCGTCTCCCAAGTCATTCAGGGAGAGAGTATTGCTAGTTTCTGATCCCAGTGAGCTCTGTCCTTTAATAAAATTTCCAGATGCATCTGCTGACATGAAGCTCAGGAGAGTTTTCTGTGTTGGATCAGATGGAGCGCCCACCTTATCTTCTTTAAACTGAGACACCCTAAGTCCTGAAAAGGTTAACACCTACTGAATGCTACTAGTAACTTCAGAGCTTACAGAGATGACAACGTACAGATTTCTCTTTAAAAACTAGTCCTCAATATATAAAAACTCATCTCTTCAAGTTTGAATCGAAACAAATAATGCCTTAATCTTACAAAAAACAGAGACAGATCCACTATAATAAATGCATCATTCTTAAAGATCTGGGAATTTAAAGGAGGAAGATGATAACAAAGTTAAAGTACCTATCAGTCGTAAAGATATGGGAAGTTCAGCCTTCAGAAGCTTCAAAGCATGTTTATAGATATCATCCCGTGAGGATATGTAATTCTGCAGAGTTAAAGCTCTGGTTCGAACCTGTAGATATTTTTCAGTGAATAAATAAGCAAAAGAGAATAAAAGATAGGCATCCTGTGAGCAAAATGAAGGGTTCTATGAGTACGAACATAGAAGAAGAATATCATGTCCTGAGAAAGTTAACAGTATCAAAATATTACCAGGCATAGTGACTGATACATAGATTATATGTCTGGGAAATTCATAGTGTGTCGTAAGTACCCCACGTCATTTGTTGTCTAAGGAACTTATAATGGCCTTGTATTCAGTGTCTCCCTCCACTTAATAGCTAAAGCTTTTAGGTTGGACTTTCTACCATACACGACCATTGAGAAAAAGAAAAGCCAATCAAGCACAGAAAGTACCTCAAAAGATGAAGTTTTCAGTTTAAGAGTTAATGTCCGGCCATGAAGACCTTCCTTTTGCATATCACTAGAAAGCATCTCTGCAAGTTCATCTGTAAAAGTGAACCTAATAAAGATTAACAAACTGGATCAATTGAAACAAGAAAATAATCTAAGTAAATATACTTCAAGACTAGTCATTGGAGGCATTGGCTTTCTTTTCTATATACAAGGTAAGTTCGGGAAAGAGGAGCCGTGAGGCTTAAATCAGAAAGGGTCAGGCTTTGACTTAATCCTCGCAGATCAGTCATTTTCCATTCTTATAACTTATATGGAGTGGAAAACAAAAGAAGAGAGTATCAAGCAAAAAGGAAGTGGAAAGACAGCTTTAAGTGCTCAGGCAAGCCCATCAGTGAGCACTCTTTATAGAACCACTGCTAGTACATTCATTCTTAAATGGAGAAAAGAAAATATAGAAAATGGATAGGAAGAAAACACCGAACCTAACTTTTGATACAGCAAAGCCTCATTGTCTGTGGCTTGAAATGTTCGCTCATTACTGATACTCTTTCGCAGCCTCATTTGTGGAGGATCCGTCCCCCCAATACCAAGCCCCACGGAGAGAAAAAAGTCTGCAAGAACTTCCAAATTATTGATACTAAAAGACAACACTACTGCAAAATAATTACAGAAATCAGGCATGCTAAGTTCATATAAGCAACATTTAAGTTGAAGAGAAGAAAAGCAGAGAGCAACACTTGATGGAAATACTGAACTAAACATCCCACGTATCAAGAAAAATAAAAAGTTACTACTGAAAAATGATGGAGACAAATATCAGTGTCGAGGTTTTAGTGCACAGATGTGTTATCTAAGTAACTATAGGAATTGACCCTTGACAATGCCAAAATCTAATTACACATTCTGCCAGCCTAATATACCATAAACAAGAGAGCTGTGTGGGACAAGAAAGACTGACTCCGCCCCTCATATAGATGCAACAATCCACAACCTGATGCGGTACATAAAACTTGAATATATTGTACCAGCAGGATGCACACAATTAGAAATCAGATAAGTTATAAAATAAACAAAGATGTAGTAAAACAAAAAGTGTAAATCAGAAAAAGCATTATCGTGTTAGGGAGATGAGTAATAAAAAGGACAAAGAGGGTACCAGCTGAGGAGCGAGAAAAAAGAGAACAAAGGTACCCTCCCTTTTGCAGCATTTCTTCACAGGTACTAATACCAAATACATCTGTTAAGATGCGTTCTGTAACCTTACCAATGCCTCCAATCTGTGATTTGTTAAAAAAACATTGCATCAAGACTACCAGAAACACAAAGATTGGCACAACGGGGTCTAACTATGTTCAGATGTAATTATGGAAATTCCAGCCACAAACAGAAATAAGTAAGTTGCACCTTTCGGATAGGAAGTGAGGAGATAAATGTCATGACAGCCAGATGGTCATTAGGCAAGACGAACTGTCCATTTGGCTTGTTTATATCAGAGCAAACCTAAGCAGAAATGGTGGAATAGGTTATTGTGAACCTTAAGTAGCCACAGGGAGAAAGAAAAGGTGAAACTGAATATAGAGGAGCAAGGACAAGAGGTATCAGAACATGGTTTGACAACATACCACAAAACTCCTATCATCCTGTACTTCTTTATTATTTTAGATCGCTCAATTGCCATAATATATAGCATGACAGTCCTTAAAATTGTGGGAACAAAATATTTTCAAACTCCATCGTGAATTTGGCAATTAATGAATCAAACCACTACAACAACAAGAACGACAACAAACTAAGCCAAATCCCACGTCAAATCCCACTAAGTGAGATTGGCTATATAAGCCACTTACCCCACTGGACTTGATTCTGTATCCACTCATATAAAAGGTCAAAGTGCTCTAGATCTTTCTTTATCATCTCATTCCATATCTTTTAGGGTCTTCCCTCACCGCTTTTAACCCAATTCTCTGTCTCATACTTGTCCCTTCTTATTGGAGCATCCAATTGCTTAGTTAGTCATTTCCACATTTATAGAATGACACTCAACTACGACACTTTAACTAATCAAACCATTGCATAACTATAAGGTGAGATGATGTATCCGTAATTAAATGATGGCATAAGGGCAAAAAAGGGGCAACAGCTACATTGTCCTACACGAAAGATATAGATGTCAAATACCACCAAGAGACTGCTTAATTCCTGGAGAAATGAAGTCTCAAAGAGTAGTCAACTTCATGTGATTTTTCATTCAAGCTGCTCTTGATGTTAAGAAAGTTGGGCACCCATTCATCTACATCCCCCCTACCCCGCAAACCCACAAGCTACTGGGGCTTGAGGGACAGTACAATAAATCATTCATTATCTCAACAGAACCAAAGATGAGAATTTTCCACATTAATGTAACACCCAATCAGGTGCAAAGGAGCAACAGTGCTTCCTGCTTTCCAGGAAAAGAAAAGGACCACTTTGACAAACTCCTAAATAAGCAATTTGACTGGACCTCCAGCATTATAGGCTAATAATACTGTAATGAAATTTATATGTTATAACAATTAGTCACATGACACAAACCTTTACCCATATTTTGTAATTTTTTTTGGATTAAGTACCTTAATAAAACAGAAAGAAGATAAATAAATCAAACAGTTCTATAAAAAAAAAAAGACGGTAAAACATTTAGTCTTGGCTACTTAATCGTACTCAAGAAAATATTTAAGGTTGCAGATGCTTCAGAAAACTTCCTATACCTTGGCAAGCAAGCGGTTTGCAGCAACTCCAGCACTACACGTAAGGCCAGTCTCCCCAAACACAGTATTTCTAAGTTCTTCAGCAACCTTGAGTATAAAGGTGACAAATTAGATGACAAAACTAGTAAATGGGCAGTCTATAATTCAGTGATATGTGAATGGCATACTTCTCCAGCAGAGACACCTCTTTCCTTGCAGACGTCAGTAATATCAAGGTAAGCTTCATCCAAACTAGCAGCAATAAAGTTGGCATCATACCTCTGGAACACTAGCAGAAGATACAAATGTTCTTGAATTACATACTAAACAATAGACAATCTGCCAACATAAACAGTTATACAAGTAAGGGGCTGACCTTTTCGAGTTAGACCACTGGAATAAGTATACTTTTCGAAATCTATTGGAACAAAAACTAACTCTGGACATAATTTACGTGCAATAAAACCAGGCATTGCTGCACGAACCCCAAATCGCCTTGCCTACAACATCAAGAAGTTTGGATCAATGGAAAATAAAACAATATATTCTCGGGCATTGATTCTCTTCAAAATTTATTTCCATCTAAGCGTTGAATGTTCAAAATCACAAGGAGATCAGAAAAAAGAATTTAACTGTGGGCATCCAACAAACCATCAGAGAAGTAAATCTAACCTCGTAGTTGGCAGTTGAGATCATGGACATGCCGCCAACTGCCATTGGTCTCCCTTTCAAAGAAGGATCGCTCAATGTTTCAACAGCTGCATAAAAAGCATCCATATCTACATGCAGCCAAACCTTTGAAAGGTCTCGTGTAGCTTCCAGTTCTAGGATTCTTTTGTCAGCCACCTGTATAATGGTTGGACCGAGGATAAAAATATGAACAAGACGACATGCCTTCTCCAAATATTCTACAAAACAACATATTAATGAATGGTAGAAACAAAGAACTGATATGGGAGCTTAAGGTTCATTAATTTGCGAACTAATTGATGGCCTTGTTTTGCTTGGGCATTGGACAGATTAGATAAACTGTATTTTCCAACACCCATGACTTAAATAGTGTCATGCTTTTCTTTCAATGGCTTTGTTTAAACTATGTAAAGACCCTTATACAAAGAGACCAGTTTGAAGGGAGTAAGAGTAGTTAGAGGCAGTTTCTTGTGACAGCTCCTTTCTCCAAAAATGAAACTGTACAGAAGCCATACACGGCGGTTCGAAATTCAGTCGACTGGTTTTGGAGATAGCCCACTTAATAACAATTCACCTACCAACAATCTCTCCTATATATATGATGATATCTAATTTGCATACTTCAACCTGGACAAACAAATTCCAAAGTACCCACAAGAGTAATATCATCATGGCACACCTAAAAAAACCAGAGACCCACTACCCTGCAAGACTCAAAAACTTTTGCAATACCGTCTGATAGTGAGCCAACTCGGCAGCGGTGAGCTTCGCGCTCCGAGCGCGCATCCTTTCTATCTTCTGCCTTATGAAAGCCTCCTTCCGCTCCTCGTTCTCGAAGTACTTGGACCCTTTGCTCATCTCGTACACTACCCTCTGCACCTTCTCCTTGTCCACCCCTTCCATACCTGAAAAACAAAAAAACCGCAGCAATCAGACCCGTCTCAAAATTCACTAGCAGCACCGCGAAAATCCGATTCGCCTACATCAATCGAGCCGCGAAAGATTTCCCCAAGAAGGAATTGGGAGAACCCATGTCGCCGAACTCGAGAAAACGCGCGATTTTCATCGAAAGGACGGAGCTTGCGCGGCGGGGCGGCACTCACCGGCTTTGGCGTTGGTGTACACGGTGTGGTAAGACTGCCACGGACGAGCGCCGTCGCTCGACTCGCTCTCGCCCTTCTTCTTCTCCTCCTCCATCCCGAATCTCTCTGCGACTTCGCTTGGCAGAAGCGGAACTGGCCTTCTTCTTCTTCTTCTTCTTCTTCTTCTTCTTCTTCCTCGGGAAGCAACCGTGAGCGACGACGGAGAGGATGCGTATGAGTCAATATTGCGCAGAAATGGCGCGCCAATTTCGTGCGAGCCGAATCGTGCTGAGTACTTTTCCTTTTCTTTTTCTTTTTTTATATGAGGAAATTGCCATTTGAATATCCTATCGAAAATCAAATTATATTTTTGTACCTCTGCTTAATTTTTTAGGGTTTTAAATGCCAATTAAAAGTTATATATTTAAAGGGTTAAAGCCGAAAAAAATAAACTTTTGATATGTTGTTTGTTTTTTGGAGGGAAAATAATATAAATGGTAAATGAACTTTGGTCCAATGTGCAATATAATCCATAAATTTTTGGTACTATTGAAAATTTGATATATAGTGAAAATAGTCCTTAAACTATATAAAAATATTTAGTATTATCCCATATAATTTAGGGATTAATTTGAACATGTACCAAAAATTCAGAAATCACATTCAACAAATTAAAAACTTATGGACCATTACAAGTTAAAAATTCAAAGACCATATTGCATATTATGCTCAAGTTTAGGAGTTACATTGAACAAATTGAAAATCCAATGACTACATTGCACATCAGATCAAAATCGAAGAATCATTTGTGTCATTACACTTTTTTCAATATTAGGATTTTACTTAATGTAGAGTATCTCAAAATCTTGCAAATTAAAATGAGCATGTTGATTGACACATCCACTCTCGTGATCGATTGTCGACAATACACTTTTTTAAGTATTAGGATTTTTACATAATGTAGAGTCTCTCGAAATCTTGCAAATTAAAACGAACATGTTGATCGACACCTCCACTCTCGTGATCGATTGTCGACAACACGCATCTACACTACCTAAGGACAAAAATGTATCATACATTATGCCGTCTAGAGGATGAGATTTATCACCTTATTGACTTTTTGTTTTTTAATCAGTCAGTAGCATTAACGACGAGATTGGTATATGGTAAACTATTACATCGTGGGAGTACTCGAAAAATGACCAAACGTTAATTACTTGGTATCAACATGATCTTTCTAGATCATAATTACATATGTAATGGCATTTTTCATACAAATAGATACTTAAGATTTAAGGGCCCTTATATCTAGCCTCTTTGATTAATCTTATATTAGCAACTATCAATCAACACTCTAAGCTCTAATCCTTATCTTCATATGAGCTTGTAGCTGACAACTTTATTATATATGGAAATGGTAAATTATCTTGAAGCTGTCTTTGGTCACTTCAAATCTTGAAGTGGAAGAGGAGTTTGAGATTGGATCGGTTATGGTGATCTCATACTCTCCATGGAGCAGTGTGGTGCTGAAGAACCCTCCATCATCGGCGCGAGCTTCCAGGTCCTCGGAACTCCATTCCTTGAGCAGCCGGTCCACGACATCCCCGGTCGGCGTGTTGTTGAAATTCATGTCCGCGAGCGCCATGTTGCTGAAGCCGGCATACAAGGGGCCGGCGAACATAATGATCCCTTCCACACCAGGATGGGAATAAGCCTCCCTGAGGATCTCTTCCGAGTGCTCAGCCTGCAATGCCAGAAATCCTTTGAGATTGCACTTCCATTCATTGAAAAAATGGAGATAAGTGCATGTTTCTGATCGTCTCCTATTGAAAATTTATCGAAATGTGCAATATGAAATTGATAGGATTCGAATGAGCCAAGGTGAGCAGGCCAGGCCGGCTGCGAAAAGAGAATCGTTCGTCCGACCCCGCACATTCCGCCTTTAGGGGCTGGCGGACCGGGCGAGCTGCCAAGAGGGCATGATCACCTTTTTTTAAAGATAATTCTAATACCTGGTTAACTCCTGGATCCACAGACACTTCTGTGAGCCAAATGGGCACACCAGTTGTGGCCAGAATGTCCAGGCTTGATCTCATGTATGCCAAGTTTGGCTGGCCGGTGCCAAAATGGCCTTGCACTCCTATTCCTGCCGGTATATTCTCATTCCCGGGGTACGAAAATATCTCCTGGAGCCTCTTCTTGTAGTTCCCCGGGCTCGCCTTCTCGTCCCCACTGTACTCGATGGTGTTGTACTCATTCAGGAACATCCTCGGGGTCGGGTCGAGCTTGTACGCCGTCGAGTAATACATCGAGGAAGCATTTTCCCCGAGGTTGTCCTCGTAGAAGCTGAAGTGCAGGTTCTCATTCATCACATCCCAGGCGATCAGTTCCCCTGCGTATCTGGAGACGACTGAATTGATCCTCTTCTCCGCCGCTTTTCGCAGATCATCGGGCGAAAGGGTCTTGACCCAATCGGGCTGCTGCTTCTGGTTGTCCCAGAAGACATTGTGGCCTCGGATCGAAATGTTGTTACCTTGCGTGAACTTCAGCATCGCGTCGGCTACTGTGTAGTCCTCTTGGCCTCGTTTCTTCTCTGTGCTGTACCACTTCATTGCGTTGGTGAAAGTGGTGAACCTGAATCGCGACGCGAACCAGTTCTGGTAATCGGCGCTCTCCAGGATGTGGAAGTTCATGCCGCACCCAAACGGAAAGCCTGGTTTGGTTTGTTTGATGAGAACATTGGCGCCTCCGACTCCGAGTCCTCTTTCGTTCGCATAAGTTATCTGGAAGTTCACTCTGCTCTTCCGTACCTGCGAGATCGAAGTTCGCGATGGTCCTTTACGTTTTCTTGAACTAATTTGGTACAAACTTTTCGTGTTACCTTCTCTATGCTTTCTTCCTGGTGATTCCTCCATTGCTTCTTCGAGAACGGCTGCAATGCGACGTTGTCGACCCAAATCTCCGTCGAGGTGTTCTTGCTCTGTCACAACACAATCAGAATCAGCATATGCCTAGAATTATCAGTGCTTGTCAGATCTGGATGAACGAAAGAAAACACTAGACTTCTTGTCTTTCAGAAGTAGATTGTAATCGAAAGTTGAATGCCCTTCACCTCGAAAAGAACATCGGCTATGCTCGAGGAATTCGCGGCGATGCCTCCTTTCAGCAAAGACCAGCACCCCTGCTCGGCCATGATGCTGCCTCCACGGACAAACTCGCCATCTCTAGTTTGAAATACCACCGATACCGTCTCGCTTCCTCGACTGACTTGTACCCAAGCTGCAAAAACAGCAACAGATCATCCTAGCGTCGCCAACAATTGCATTTTCACATTTCTTGATGCTGCAATCAGCAACTCTTCGCAAATGAACAAAACTAAATGAATATATCGGGGTGAACGCGAACCCACAAATCACATTATCTACGGATCACATGGACAAATCCAACTGAACCATTCTCACTAGAAACAGCGGAGCGAATACTTACCAGAAAATGTGTAGAACATTCCTTTCTCGAGCTGGACTTTCTGAGAGAAACTGTCTGATGGGCGTTTCCTATCATGCGCCACCATGAACCTGTTGTTGGTATGCGATATTCGCACTTCGGTGCTCCTTGCCCAAACACAGTCCATCCAGAAGTGCCGTGGATGAACGCCGGGTTTATTATGACCCCGCCTCCATACATAAGACTCCCCGGCTCTGCCAAACACTGCTATAATCCAATGAATACGTAAAACTTGGATTCAAATAATCTGCCTAGTGTTGTTCCTGGAAAAGCTTTACTATTTCTTTTTCAAGGTGACAAAAGAATTGCGCTGCTTCAACAAATCATTAGAGTAATTCATTCAAAATGTTCGTTTTTCAGGTGGCAATCTCGAGTTCTGATCGCCCAATTTCTCGACTTAGCAGCAGTGCTTATGAAATACAAATAAATATTCACGTGTCGACGTGCTCAGAAGTCTCAAATAGCGAGTAGGAGTTCAATCTTGCCTGTGTTGTCGCTGATGAATCGTAATAATCATAGAAGACAGTCTGCGTGATTTGCCCTGAAATGGCTTGAAAAAGAAAGCGTTAGCTTAATTTGTCCACGTTACATTACAATTACATTACAACTGGGAAACCAATTTCACAGTCAACTTCATTGAAACAATCAAGAAAATTTAACAAAGCCTGGAGCAAGGGATGCTAAACTTGAGTGAAAATGCTCTCCGAGGTCAATGATCAAGCAAAAATAATTCGAGAAAATGGAATGAACGAGAGAAATCAGCACCTGATCCTAAGGACAACGATGCAAATGCGAGAGAAAGAAACAAGAACATGTTGAATCCTGGTGAACTTCTCATCCCTCCTGCAAGAAGAGCAGTCCTAGAAAAGCCTGTAAGAATCATCCGATCATGTCAATAAGAGCAAAGTGTCTCATGTGAATGCGAAGAAGCATGCAACAGCCTGTCAAAACCTAGAAACAGCATATCCTCATTTCCTGAAATGCTGACCTGATGACGCTGATCATCCTCCGTTTCTACATGCCCCGTGACTCTTTCCTCAAACCCATATTTATACATACACAGACTGAACAGCAGCCCAAAATTGGCATAGAAATTAGGTGGAAGGAGACTCTGTACATATAAGGCTCCCTTGAAACCACATTTGACAAGTGACGCAGTATACTTTAATACCCTCCTTCGCATGTCCATGATACTGAGAACGACACGCGGAATTGACGCATAAGGAGCCTGGCACATGGATGAAATCCGGTTCCAACACATGTCAGAATGTCCAATCAAAAGCTTGCACGAGGGAGAATACATGAATACAAGGCTTATTCAAACTAGATACTAGATAGACAGATGATGTGCGATACTTTGCTAAAAGTTTTAATCAAATTGGGGGGGGTTAATGGTGTCCACGTCGCTGTTGAGATCAAATTATATGATGTGACGAGAATTCGAAGAGCATTAAGAATAGGGGTAATTCACACCGGAGTGATGTGATGACTCGTGAGTCAGCATTGAAATTCCTTGCCGATATTCACCACCCGACAAAGAGTCCAACTTAATCACTCAACAAGCCTTAGTAGTTAGCATTGCTCTCAAGGAAATCTAGCCAAAAGCAAAAGGGACTGTTGTGAATTGCAAGTAAGGTTTTCCTTCCCTTTTACTGATGGATTGCCAGTTCTGCTACCTTGAAGGAATTCTTTCTTGGATGAATACGTTGAGATGCAATTTTCTGACCGCGACATCCCCCCGTCAATGCCTATAGGTAACATAATATTCTCTAAAAATAAACTTTAGATATATATATTATTCGAGAAGTTATTATATGATCTGTAAATATCATCTTGCCAATTAATTACGGGGACGCTTTTCTATTGTTCTTTGCAGTTTTAGAAGAAGGGACAAATTGGAATCCTTAAAGTACCCCTGAATATGTAACTTTAGATATGTATTATTTGAGGAGTTATTCTATGATCTATAAACATCATCTTGACAATTAATTATGTGAGACCCTTTTCTATTTTTCTTTGAAATTTCAGAACAAGGGACAAATTGGGAATCCTCAAAGTTCCATTGACAATGTTGGTAAGTTTTCTTTTTGGACACAAGAAAAAAGTGAACTTTTGCTGTGTTTGTTACCATAATCTTTATGACGCTGATGCTTGCGTATGCAACATTATGGGGGCCTTTTTGTTCTGATCTCGTGACGATAGGGTAATATCGGAAAATCGAGGGGGTCAAGTTCGGGAAAAAGTTAAACTTGTGGGGTCTATTCTGAAAAGCATTTTGAGTCATGTAGGGAAGTTTTGAAAAGATGCGTTAAATGAAATGGATAATAGTGAAGCTACACGGTTTCATAAGCATGGTCAATCAAGTGATACTCAATTTTATTTTAAGACATCAACGTGTTATTTTTCATCCATGTATTTTTGCGCTATTTCTAAACTTGTTGAATGGATAGGTCAGGTCGGATTTGAGTCGAGTCATAAATGGTTTGACTCAAATTGACCCATTAACTGTCTATTACCTATTTATGTATGATGCAAATTCTTTTGACCCCTACCTAATCCAATTTAGGAAAACTTATTCTTATAATTTTTTAAAGATTATATTGCTAAAATACTTTCAAATCTAGGAAAACTTAATTTTTATGATCTTTTTCAAAAAAAACACTTTTATTCAATACAAATCTAGTTGACAATTTTTGTGATTTTTTTTTCTTGAAAAATGTATTTTAGGAAGTCATTTTTTAGGAAAATAACAATATTTTTTCAGCATTTGCTTGAAATTTGAACACAAATTAAAAAATTAAAAAAATATGATTTGTTCTTCCTCTTGCATTCCTTTTAATTTATATTTTTATTATTTATATTAAACATAGATTTTTTTATTTTTAATTTTTAAAATATTTCTAAATATTTCTTCTTTTTTTCTTTTTTTTTTTTTTTTTTTCCTTCGGCAGTCACTAGCCATGACAATGGTTGAAAAGGCTTAAACTCATATGAATTTGACTAGTTGAACCTTGCTGGCCTTGGGCGAGGCTTCACTCGGATCCAATGAGGTCAAGCTCACTAGATCGATGAGGCTCGAGCCTCACCAAATCAGCAAGCTCAAGTCTTGCCAAATCGGCGAACTCAAGCTTGTCAGAGCTTGCTTGAGGCTAGTGAGGTCGAGGCTCGAGCTTAGCTAGCGCCATACCTTGGCGAGCTTGTCACTCGTTTGGCCGGCTGTCACCATAACCATGGCCGATCACCAACCAAGGAAGACGGAAGAAGGAAGAAAGAAAACAAAAAAATAATAATAATAATAATAATAAAGAAAATAAAAAAATAAAAATAAATAAATAATTGATTTTTTTAAAGTATTTTTATAAGGTTGAAAAGAGAGCGAGAGTGTGGGTGAGCTTAGTGGGTTGAAAATGGGTTCTAAATTCAGCTCATACATAACCTCCTTATTTTAGTCTTTAAATTTTAAACCCATTTAAGGTAGGCTCTTTAAAATTAAGCGACCCATTTATGTTTTAAATGGATTGAGTTTAGACCCATTTTGATAGGTCTAGCTATTTTACTTGGTATCAACATGATCTTTCTAATTTGTAATTAATTATGCAATGGCATTTTTCATACAAAATAAATACTTGGCATCTAAGGGCCCTTCTATTTACCCTCTTTGATTCGTCTTAATTTAGCAACAATCAAAACAATCAATCCTTAGCTCCATAGGAGCTTGTTGATGACAACTTTATCATACATGGAAATGGTAAATTATCTTGAAGCTGTCTTTGGTCACTTCAAACCTTGAAGTGGAAGAGGAATTTGAGATTGGATCGGTTATGGCGATCTCATACTCTCCATGGAGCAGAGAAGTGCTGAAGAACCCTCCGTCGTCAGCCTGAGCCTCCAAGTCCTCGGAACTCCATTCCTCGAGCAGCCCATCCACGACATCCCCGGCCGGTGTGGTGTCGAAGTTCATGTCTGCGAGCACCGTGGACTTGAAGCCGGCGTATGCGGGGCCGGCGAACATTATGATCCCTTCCACACCAGGATGGGAATAAGCCTCCCTCAGGATCTCTTCCAAGTACTGAGCCTGCAATGCCAGGAAACCTTTCAATGCATTGTAGAGTACCAGTCCTTTGATTGAGAATCTCAAGGTTTTATTTTGGTCAATTGAAGGTTTTAAAAAAGCTCCACTTTGTTCTTGAGGTCCCCATCGGTGGAATTCAAGCATCAGTTGTCACGTGTCATTTTCAATGTCCAAATTCCACCGGACGGCGTCCTATTGAAAAATTATTGAAATGTGCAAATAAGAAATTGATAGGGTTCGAATGGGCCAACGTAAGCGGGCCGGCTGCAAAAAGAGAATGGCCCGCCCAACCCTGCCCATTTCGCCTTTCGGGCCGCCAGACCGGGCAAGCTGCCGGATCATGATCACCTCTTTTCTAAGATTATTCCAATACCTGGTTAACTCCTGGATCCACAGACACTTCCGTGAGCCAAATGGGCAGACCAGTTGTGGCTAGAATGTCTAGGCTTGATCTCATGTAAGCCAAGTTTGGCTGGCCAGGGCCAAAATGGCCTTGCACTCCTATTCCGGCCAGTATATCCTCATTGCCGGGGTACGAAAATATCTCCTGGAGCCTCTTCTTGTAGTTCCCCGGGCTCGCCTTCTTCTCCCCACTGTACTCTATGGTGTTATACTCGTTCAGGAACATTCTTGCAGTCGGGTCGAGCTCGAATGCTGTCGAGTAATACAACGAGGAAGCGTTTTCCCCGAGGTTGTCCTCGAAGAAGCTGAAGTGCAGGTTCTCATTGACCACATCCCAGGCGATCAGCTCTCCTGCGTATCTGGAGACGACCGAATTGATCCTCTTCTCCGCCGCTTTTCGCAGATCATCGGGTGAAAGGGTCTTGACCCAATCAGGCTGGTACTTGGGATCGTCCCAGAAGACATTGTGGCCTCGGATCGAAATGTCGTTATCTTGTGCGAACTCCAGCATCGCATCGGCTACTGTGTAGTCCTCTTGGCCTCGTTTCTTCTCTGTGCTGTACCACTTCATTGCGTTGGTGAAAGTGGTGAACCTGAATCGCGATGTGAACCAGTCCTGGTAATCGTCACTCTCAAGGATGTGGAAATTCATGCCGCACCCGAAGGGAAAGCCCGGTTTGGTTTGTTTGATGAGAACATTAGCTCGTCCGACTCCGAATCCTTCTTCAGCAGAAGTTATCTGGAACCTCACCATGCTCTTCCGTACCTGCAAGATTCGAAGTTTGCGACGGTCCTTCACGTTTTTTCGAACTAACTTGGTACAAACATTTCGTGTTACCTTCTCTATGCTTTCTTCCTGGTGATTCCTCCATTGCTTCTTTGAGAATGGCTGCAATGCAACATTGTCGACCCATATCTCTGTCGATGTGTTCTTGATCTGTCGCAACACAATCAGAATCAGCATATGCCTAGAATTATCAGCACTCGTGTATCTTGCGATTTTTCAATGATCTGGATGAACAAAAGGAAACACTGCACTTGTCTTTCTGAACTAGATTGTAATCAAAAGTTGAATGGCCTTCACCTCGAAAAGAACATCAGCTAGGCTCGAAGAATTCGCGGCAATGCCTCCTTTCAGCAAAGACCAGCACCCCTGCTTGGCCATGACGCTGCCTCCATGGACAAACTCGCCATCTCTAGTTCGAAATATCACCGATACCGTCTCGCTTCCTTGACTGACTTGTACCCAAGCTGCGAAAACAGCAACAGGTCATCCTAGCTTCGTCAACAATTGCATTTTTACATTTCTTGATGTTGCAATCAGCAATTTGTCACAAATAAACAAAGCTATATGGATATGTCAGGTGAAAGGCGAACCCACATATCACATTGTTTATGGCTTCACATGAACAGCTCCAACATAACCATTCTCTCTAGGAACAGCAGAGTGAGTAATTACCAGAAAATGCGTAGAACATTCCCTTCTCAAGTTGGACTTTATGAGAGAAACTGTCTGATGGGCGTTTTCGGTCGCGTGCCACCATGAACCTGTTGTTGGTATTCGATATGCGCACTTCGGTCACTCCTTGCCCGAACACGGTCCATCCAGAAGTGCCGTGGATAAACTCCGGGTTCAGTATGACCCCACCTCCGTACATAAGACTCCCTGGCTCTGCCAAACACTGCTATAATCGAATACGATAAGTCGTGGATTACACAATCTGTGAGGGTAGTTCCTGGAAACTCTAAACTATTTCCTTTCAAGGCAACAAAGAAACTGCGCCGCTTTAACAAATCATTAGAGTAATTCATTCAGCATGTTCATTTTTTCAGGCGGCAATCTCCAGTTCTGATAGCCCAATTTCGGGGACAAGTTATTGAATTCAACTTAGCAACGGTGCTCAAGAAATATGAATGTGCTCAAATGTCGCAACCAGCATGTTGGGGTTCAATCTTGCCTGTGTTGTCGCCGATGAATCGTAATAATCACCAAAGATGGCCTGCATGATTGCCCTGAAACGGCTTCAAAGAGAAAGCATTAGCTCAATTGTCCACGTTGCATTACAACTGGTAAACCAATTTCACAGTCAACTTCATTGAAACAATCCAGAAAATTTAACAAACACTTGGAGCAAGGGATGCTAAAGTCAAGCAAGAATGCTCTCCTAGGTCAACAATTAAGCGAAAATGATTCGAGAAAATGGGAACGAGAACGAGAGAAATTAGCACCTGATCCTAAGGACAACAGTGCAAACCCGAGAGAAAGAAACAAGAACATGTTGAATCCTGGTGAGCTTCTCATCGCTCCTGCAAGAAGAGCTGTCCTAGGAAAGCCTGTAAGAATCATCCGATCATGTCAGAAGAGCAAAGGGTCTCATGTGAATGCGAAGAAGCATGCAACAGCCTGTCAAAACCTAAAAGCAGCATATCCTCATTTCCTGAAATGGTGAACTGATGGCACTGATCAACCTCAGTTTTACACGTCCTGTGACTCTTTCCTCAAACCCATATATATACACACATATACAAACTGAGCAGTAGCCTAAAATCGGCGTAGAAATTAGGTGGAAGGAGACCGTGTATGTGTAAGGCCCCCATGAAACCGCATCAAACGAGTCATGTGGAATACTTTAATACCCTCTTTCGCGTGTCAACAAGATTGAGAACAACACGTGGAATTGACGAATTAGGAGCCTGGCACATGAACAAGATCCAGTTCCGATACATGTTAGAATGTCCAATCAAAAGCTTGCACGAAAGAGAATATATGAATACAAGGCTTATCGAAACTAGATAAACAGGTGATGTGTGATACTTTGGCAAAAGTTTTAATCGAACGCAGGGGGTAATGGTGTCCATGTCGCTATTGAGATCAAATTATATGATGTGATGGGAATTCGAAGAGCATTAAAAATAGGGGTAATGCACATTTGAGTGATGTGATAAACTGCGAGTCAGCATTGAAATTCCTTGTCGATATTCACCGCCCACCAAGAGTCCGACTTAATCACTCAACAAGCCTTTCTAGTTAGCATTGCTCTTAAGGAAATCTAGCCAAAAGAGAGAGACAGAGACTCCTGTGAATTGCAAGCAAGCTTTTCCTTCCCTTTTACTGTCGGATTGCCGATTCTGCTATCTTCAAGGAGCACTTTCTTGGATGAATATGTTGAGTTGCAATTTTCTGACTGCGACACCCCGTCAATGTCTATAGGAAACGTAAATACTCTTTAAAAATAAACTTTGGATATGTATTATTTAAGAAGTTATTATATGATCTATAAATATCATCTCGACAATTAATTATGCGGGACCTTTTTTCTATTTTTCTTTGAAATTTCAGAAGGGACAAATTGGAATCCTTGAAGTACCATTGAAAATGTGACTTTAGATATATATTATTTGAGAACTTATTATATGATTTGTAAATATCATCTAGACAATTAATTATACGGGGCCCTTTTTCTATTTTTCTTTGAAATTTCATAAGAAGAGACGAATTGGAATCCTTGAAGTACAATTGAAAATGTTGGAAAGTTTTCTTTTTGGACACAAAAAAGAAAGTGGACTTTTTGTGTCTGTTACCATAATCTTTATGACGCTGATGCTTCCGTATGCAACATTGTGGGGGCCTTTTTGTTATGATCTCGTGACGGTAGGGTAATATCGGCAAACCGAGGGGGGTCGAGTTTGGGAAAAGTTAAACTTGTGGGGTCTATTCTGAAAAAGCATTTTGAGTCATGTAGGTATGTTTTGGAAAGACGCGTTAAATGAAATGGAAACTAGTGAAGGTACATAGTTTCACAATCAAGATCAACAAAGTGATACTTGATTTTATTTTAAGATAAGAAAAAAAAAGTTCTATATTTCATCTATGTACTTCTGTACCTTTTCTAATCAAGTCCATGTATTTTTTTTGTTTGTCTAATTAAATCCTTCTACTTTCACAAATATTTTAATTAAGTCCCTCCTACACCCTATTTGACAAAGTTCTGGTGACGTGGTTGTCGGACAATGCAAAAGTATGATGCAAGTAAAATATGTAGTCGTGGGTGGAAAAGTTCAGTCGATGTAGACTACTTGGTAGCATGAGATGGATAAAATCTAGCCAATATGAGAGCCAACTCGATGTTTACATTGGGAATTTTCTTTTTTTTCATCCAAGTTGCACTATGACGTCCCCCGATAGTCTGTGTCAACTTAATTTGGTTAGATTTGGTGTCAGAATGGCCTGATTAGAAATTTTGTGAAAGTAGAAATGCTTGATTAGACAAATTAAAAGTTTGGAGACTTGATTAGAAAATGCGTAGAAGTATTCGGATGAGAAGTAGAATATTTTCTTTTTTTCATATTTATATTCATCCTATTCCCTGGAATTGTAAATGCTTGGAAGGCCATTGCTCATGAATAGATCACCTTCATTTTTACAATTTGAGTTGTGCGGATGGGCTTAGGGCGTGTGCTTGTGGACTTTCAATTGGCCCCAAAATGATCCTTCAAGTCAGGATGTAGGATCGTGTTCCTAGTTTGAGTTACATATTTTGGCAAATAGTTGGCGTGCACTTAAACATGGGATGCAACAAAGAGTGTTCCACTTGAAAGAGGTTGGTGAAATTGTGTAATCAGTCATGAACTTATTGTACGGATGTTAATTCAATTCTAATCTTCTAATTTTGTCTATTGAATCCTAAACCTTCTTATAGAATTACAGTACATCCCTCCAAATAAATTTTCACCAGAAATCATTGATGTGCTAGTATGCAATATATGACAGCCTGCGGTGACTGAACCATCACGTTAGTGATTTCAACAACAATTGATTGGAAGGAATACATTTCATGCACAGGTTTAAGACTCAATTGGCAAAATTAAAAAGTTTATGACTGAATTGACATCGTTACAATAGATTTAAGATTAATTGAGTAATTTTCCTAAGATATGTATAAGCATACTAATGATTGAAATGGACTAACCACAACAATTCAAATAGATGATCCTCTCTTCAACTTGTAACCTTTACTTCAATAGATTCAAATGATTCTTACTATACTCGACCTTCTTTAATATTACATACAAAGAGCCTCTCCTTCGACATAGAACTACAATTAAAGCATACTTAGTCTTCGAAAATTAAGAAAAACAAGAGAGTTGAATGCAGGGCTAAAGACAAACTTTGTACTTCACCAATCTATCCCTACAACTATTTTGAACCATACTTAAAGAGATTTCCCACTCAATTTGATTGTTGGAGCCCTCGATCAGCTGGTTAGTAAGTTGCTCCTCCCAAAAACTGTTACGGAGGGCATTCTCTTGCTAGGTGGGGTTGAATCCGAGTCGATTTGTTAACTTGCTAAAAGCTCATGCTAGACTTGAGGACGAATCGAGGTAGCCTTGCCTGATTTCAAGTCGAGCTTGACCTACTTGAAAATCTTGTCAGAATGAGCTCGAGCTAATCTACTTTCTATTATTCTTTCAGAAATGTTTTATAATTCCAAGAAGTGACATACAAGTCCTTACCATTATATATAGTGTCACATTTATTCAAATGCTGGGAAAACCTTTGAGCTTATTAGACCTGAGCTCGAGCTTAAGTGCATAGACAACTCAGTTATAATTGAGTTGAAGCCAAGCATATGTATTAAGCTTTGAGTCGAGCTAGGACCTTAATTTTAAAGGTTAATACCACGAAAAACTTAATATTGGTATACACGTGATAAATTTACCCCAAACTAATTTTTTTGATCTCCAAAAACCTTAAATTGTGACAAATATATCTTTCATTAAATTGGATTAATACTATAAACAATTACAAAATCGGTACAATTGTAACAAATAGAGAATAAAATCTAAAATTGATACACTGGTCAATTGTCACGTGTCATCCAACTCAAAAATTTGACAGTATAATTTAACAAAACTAACATGGGGTAAATTTGTTACAAATATACCAATTTGAGGTAAATTTATCAAATGTGTACTAATTTTGGGTTTTTTGTGGTCAAAAAATTAGTTTTTGGTAAGTTTATTATAGATGTATCGGTTTGAGGTTTTTTGTGGTATTGACTCTAATTTTAATACATAATCAAACTTGAGTTGAGTTTCAAAACTAAGTATGCAAGTCGAGTCGAGCCCGAGCCTGGCGCTTATTGACTCGATAACATCTCTACTACTAGGCATTACCAGACAATTTTAATAAAAGAACAACTTGCTTTTGCTGTGCACCGACACTTCTTCTATTTAGCCAAAAATGACAAATTAGCAAATCATAAAAAAAGTTTAGGACTTAATTGAGGTGCGCACGTTAAGTTCATGACTTCTTTTCTCGATATATATAAATATTTATGTCAAGGTCGTACTTTTCATTCTGTACAACCCCGTCTTAGAAAAACATGTGGTAAAAATGATTATTAACACTTTATAATATAGGTTGAGTGAGTTCGATGCTTCACCAAGTTCAATACAATTTTCGTATGAACGACAGATCCACTCATTTTCTCCATCGATCTTCTTAATAGCACGTGCATGGTCCGGACGGTTGTTAATATATAGTGCATTTAATGATGTTTCGAATTTGTTATTTCTCCCGACTTTGTTCACTTTAATTTGGTTGTATTATGCTCATTTGTTAATATTTTTACTTACATTACCGTATTTTGTATGTTATATAGATATTCATGTCACAATAGTGAAATATTGGCAATCTCATACTTTAACATCTCTTTGAGAATTAAGAATAAGAATAAGAATACTCAATTTGTATTTTTTTTCCAATGTTATCATTTCGGTCAATTTTGACCAAAAATTGCTGACAATGATGGTCTAATCAATGTTAGCCATCATATATGGCACCATGACGTATACTACAATTTTTGAATTTTTTTAAAAGTTTTCTGTTTTGCTTTTATTTTCCGTTTTTTTATATACAATTTTCCTATTTCCCTCTATCGATCACGCGAGACCTCGGTGATGGCTGGCGAATGTCATCTCATTGACCATAGTCGAGGGCCATGAAGCCCTTGTCAAATCTGGGTGAGGTGGAGGTGTTGTGGCCTAGTCCAAATCTAGTGAGACGACATGAGGTAACAAGAGGCAAGCAAAGTAAGGGCAAGGTGACGCGACATGAAACAAGGCAAGGTGAGGGCGAGGTGAGGGTGAGGGAATGTCGCAAGATCTGGGTGAGGCCTAGTTGAGTTGGCCCTTGCTATGTCGGATGACCTCCGTTGCTCTTGGCAATGTTTGGCAAAGGGAAATATGGAAAAAAAATTTCTAAAATTTTAAAAAAATTGCAAAAAATTGCCCTTTCAATACCGATTATATCATGTATGATAGTCAACAATTTCTGATAAAAATTGGCCGAAAGGATTACATTAGCAAATCATCATAATGTTTAAGACTAAATTAACTAAATTAAAAAGTTTATAACTAAATTGACTATCATACGATAAGTTTATGTTTATTTTTATTTTTTTACAATTATCTTCAAAATTGCAAGTATTGTAATTGTCAAAATATATCACGTGTTACTTGACTGAATGGTTTATATGCTTTTTATATATATGTGGTCTCCCTTTCATGTGGAAGCTTAATGTTATTTTGGTCCTCTTTTAATTCAAATATCCTTCTAGTATCAACATGTCTCCACCTTCATTCCTAGTCTCTTTCTCCTAACCATACCATGAAGGTTGCCATCAAGACCGCATCGCTACATCTTAATGCCCACCTTAATCCCATGTCTAGTTCACTAGCTCGAACAATAAAGACTATCAATCGCGATATTCATTCCTTAAGATATGCATCAAACATCGATATATATTGACAATAAGCCACCAATTAATCATCGGTTCCAATATTATGTTAAAAAGTCAAATTCAAAAATTTAAGTCATTAAATAAATGCATAATTTAATATTTAAATATTTTAGCCGATGGATTTAACCCACTAAAAAACAACATTAAAGGTGGGGACTAGTTTAGAATGCATCATACCATTCAACCATCTCTCTCCCTCCCACTCCCTAAATGCTCTCATGTAATTGACTTCACTACATTCCATTTTCATGTGAAGCATTTCCTCAAAATTTACCATCACGACTCGAAATCTTCTCATCAAAACAGACCCACAAGGAAGCTCGCCTCCCCACTAGTTTCCAATAGACACAAGGACATGCTCAAAATGCCAACAGATCTTGCACGTACCAAGGCATTCATGGCAGCAATTATTGCCAAAAGCATCCGTCACGCATCCTCATCACGCACCCAAACTTCACGCCATTCCCGTGTGTCCGAAAGAAATTAAAAAAAAAATCTCCCAACGTTTTTTTGCAACTTTTCAAGATTCCCATTTGTCTCTTCTCGTGTGTCTACAAGAACCGCGTGAAAAAGCCCTCCAAAAACAATTACAATCTCTCATTATAAGAATCAAGAAGATGTCCTCGTCATTCACTCCTGGCCAATTTACATGTCGTCACTTCATCAGAGGTTCATCCAAAAGAGGATTCCTTCGAGATAGCAGAACAGGCAATCCGAACAGTACAAGGGACGAAATATTATAAGACCGGTTAAAGATATCATCAACTGAAGTGATGTTCGATCTGGCCAGATCTAGTGGAACCTCGAAGTACGACCCGCCTGTCCAAATTTATCGATGCGTGCTCCATCACATCGCTTAGCATGCAAGTTTAGGGGAATTACTCGTACCTCGACGCTCTTTACGTCCTAATTGCATCCTTACTATTGACTTGTGGAACACTAATTTGGACACCTCATTGTCACCTACCCATCAAATCACCAGACCAGCTCTGGGCCGGTCTTTTGTTGGGTTATATATAGGGGTCAAGAGAAGAGTCACGGGGCACGCAAGAACCGAGATTGATCAGGTTGCTGCACGCTTTCGCATTCACAGGAGTCCTTTTGTCTTTTGGACACAACCGATTGGTGCCTTAACACGGTTTCTCTGGCTGGCTTTTCATTGCAGGACTGAGGAGAGGAGATAAGCTCCTCCGTCTGCACCATGCCATTGTTTCTTTGGCTCGCATTTGTGTTCTTCTACTCAGGATCAGGTACTAGTTTCTCTCACAGTTCATGCCCCTCGTATTTTCATCAGGATTTGTTGCTTTTTTAAAGATTTTTCTTGATGTACTTTGAATAAAGTTGACTGTTAGATTGGATTTTATCTGTTTCCAAATGCTTTTCTATAGTCAATGTTGTGATGACATGAATGATAGAGCTAAATGCTTTCCATGTTTAGTTTCAGGGCAGATCACCCAGGCTGTCTTCAGTGATGTGCAATATGATGCATCACAACAACCCAGGCAAGTCAAAGCCCTGGACACTACTTGCAACTTTGAGTTATGTTCACGTATGAATGCCGATTTGATTTTCATGGTCATTGCTAAACCCCGAATGAATTATTCTGAACCCAAGTAGCTGCCCCAAAAGAGAAATATGATCGAACGAATCATTGTGCATATAATGATGTTTTCATGTGGTACCCTTTTTTTTTGGTTCCTGAGAGGGTATAGCTAAAAGCTTGCAGGAAACAACTTGTGCCGAAACTGAGCAAAATATTTGGTTTATTCCCAAATTTTGATTTTGGTACTGATGAGAATTAACTGTAACTCTGATCTCTATGTATTCGACAAGCAGTGTTTGGCAGAGCCTGGGAGTACTTTCTACAGCGGTGGGATCATAGTTAACCCGGAGTTTAGTAATGGCACTGCCGGATGGGCCCTGTTTGGGAAAGGAGCAATGGAAGAACGCGTATCGAGCACCAAGAACAGGTTCATGGTGGCGCGCAATAGGAAACGTCCCTTGGACAGTTTCTCTCAGAAAGTTCGACTCGAGAAGGGCAAGTTCTATGCATTCTCAGGTAATTGTTCGATCCACTTTTTCTACAGACATCACTACAAAACTCCAAGTGGGCGCACACACCTTCACGTGCATGTCAGAGTTCATTCATGTGAAGCCAACAATCATGTGATATGTGGGCTTGCATAAACAGGACACTTGAATGTTTTTTTTTATATTATTTGCAAAGAATTTCGGGTCTCTAATATCAAGGAATGCAAAACGGCATCTGTGGATGAAGTTCAAGATGATTTATTACTCATGTTGATGAGTGATTTTCGCAGCTTGGATACAAGTCAATGAAGGAAGTGAGACGGTATCAGTGGTATTTGGAATTGGAGCTGGTGAGTTCGTCTCTGGAGGCAGCATTGTGGCAGAGCAAGGGTGCTGGTCTTTGCTAAAAGGAGGCGTGGCTGCGAATTCTTCGAGCACTGTTGATGTTCTTTTCGAGGTGAAGTTCTGGCCATTGAACTATTTTTTGGTCGATCTAGTTCTGAAAGAACACAATTCAACGAGCTTATGCCTTCTTAGGTGATTATTAAAAGATCAGCACATTCGAAAAATGATCTGAATTCAAGACAAGATCAGAGACTTGATGTATGATTGTTATTGATATACACACTGTGAACAGTAAACTTCTCCGGTAATCAGTGCTTTTCGAACCTTCCATCGGGAGTAACTGGGGAGCGTGTTTTCTGTATTCATCCTGAATTTGTTCAAGATTAAACCTTTGCGAGAATACTTTCACCGAAAAGTTGGAAGCCACATTAGGCAGGGTGCTGATGTTATCCTGATTCCTGATTGTGGCAGAGCAAGAATACCTCGAAGGAAATATGGGTCGACAATGTTGCATTGCAGCCATTCTCAAAGAAACAATGGAGTTTCACCAAGATGAAAGCATAGAGAAGGTAAAACCAGAAGTTGTTCCAAGTTAGTTCGAAAAACATGAAGAGCTGTTGCCGAACTTCAATCTTGCAGGTACGGAAGAGCAGAGTGAGGTTCCAGATAACTTATGCGAAAAAAAGAGGAGTTGCAGTGAGCAGAGCCAAATTTCTTGTCAAACAAACCAAGCCGGGCTTCCCATTCGGGTGCGGTATGAACTTCCATATCCTCGAGAGCACAGATTATCAAAACTGGTTCGCTTCGAGGTTCAGGTTCACCACTTTCACCAACGCAATGAAATGGTACAGCACAGAGGAGAAACAAGGCCAGGAGAACTACACAATAGCCGACGCAATGGTGAAATTTTCACAAGATAACGACATTTCGATCCGAGGCCACAATGTTTTCTGGGACGATCCCAAGTACCAGCCTGATTGGGTCAAGACCCTGTCGCCCGAGGACCTGCGAATAGCAGCAGAGAAGAGGATCAATTCGGTCGTCTCCAGATATGCAGGACAACTGATTGCTTGGGATGTGGTCAATGAGAACCTGCACTTCAGCTTCTTCGAGGACAACCTCGGGGAAAATGCTTCCTCGATATATTACTCGAAGGCATACCAGCTCGACCCGACCCTGAGAATGTTCTTGAATGAGTACAACACCATTGAGTACTGTGGGGACGAGAAGGTGAGCCCGGGGAACTACAAGAAGAGGCTCAAGGAGATTTTTTCGTATCCTGGAAATGAAGATATCCCGGCAGGAATAGGAGTACAAGGCCATTTTGGCCCTGGCCAGCCGAATCTGGCTTACATGAGATCAAGTCTGGAGATTCTAGCCACAACTGGTGTGCCCATTTGGCTCACAGAAGTGTCTGTGGAACCAGGAGCTAACCAGGTATTCAATCATGCATGGCCACGCAACCGGGTTGGCCAGGTCAGGCCCGACAGGAGAAATCGGGCAGGCTCGGGCAAGCAATTCTCTTCTTATAACCAGCCCGCCCAACTTCTCCCACCGACCCTGTCGTTGTTAAATTAAATATTTGATTTTCTTAGTAATGGGCATTTACCCTCATCCTAGAATGTCCTGTCCTGAACCAACCTAGAGCTGTGATTAGTAACAGACAGTGCAATATCAAAGGATTGGCACTCTAATGCACCAAACCTTTTTTGGATGCTGCAGGCTCAGTACTTGGAGGAGATCCTGAGGGAGGCTTATTCCCATCCTGCCGTGAAAGGGATCATAATGTTCGCGGGCCCTGCCTACGCCGGCTTCAACACCACGGCACTGACAGACATAAACTTCAACAACACGCCGGCCGGGGACATCGTGGACAGCCTGATTGAGGAATGGAAAACCCAGGATTTTGAAGCCTGCACCGACGACAGAGGGTTCTTCAGGACCTCACTGCTCCATGGAGAGTACGAGATTGCGATAACCGACCCAGCTACGAATTGCTCTTCCACGTCGAGATTTGAAGTGACAAGAGATAGCTCAGGGAGAACTTTCCATTTTCAGATTGGATAAATAGCTGGAAGCTATAGATATCTGAGGATAGTGTTTGATGATGTGACTGATAATTGCTAATTAAGATTAATTAAGGAGGGCAAAAAAAAAGGATCCAATAAAAAATTTCAATCATTATTTGTATGGATAATGAATTACATGTAATTATGACCTAGAAGATCATGCTTATTGACGACACACAAGTGATTTTTTCACCTTCTTGAGAATGTGAAAACTCCCCCCTTTTTTTGTTAAAAAAGAAAGCGACTTTCATTATTGGAAATAAATAGGTGGATACACTTCGTTTGCTTCAGAACAAAAAGTTCTTAAAGGGCCGGGAGTGGCTGCAAAGCCCAAATTTATGATAATCTATTTTTACTCTAGGCTTTAATAATCCAATTAATGATTCTATTGGACTCTTTATTTATATTGGCTAACTTTATATGCTTGAAAGCTTGGAGCAATGAGTTGGCTTTTTTGATAAGACACTTAACTTCCCACATGATTTGTGTTCCGCGATTGAGCGTGCTTATCAGATCAGAATGATATGACTCCACTTCAAGAGAGACTTCAGTTCGTGTGGAGAAGCAATTTAGGGATGAAAATTTCCCTTGTGAGCATGTAGGTTATGCCGGGTCACCTCAGGTGATGCAGTGGTCATGTGGCGGCTACGGCGACGGCGACATGGCAATGGTTGTGTTGTGCATGTTGTCTCTTCTCTCCGTCCATGAAAAGGTAAAAGTGATGGTTGTTCTAATATATATGTTCGCATAAGCTAAAATAAGTGACCTTTTAGGGAGGTCGACCTAGCACCATGTAAATGAAGAGCACATCAATCTTGAAGGTCGAGGCACACATAATCAAAAGCTTGGGAAAATGTCTTGATCTTGTTCAAAGAGATGAACTTCGCCAAAGAGTGTTGGAACCAAAAGAATTAAGGTAACTTTGAAAATTTCGAACAAAGGACGAATAAAGACTGGATGAAGAACTTTTTAATTCAAATGCTCGTGCTATAACTCTGCTTCTGTGGCTTGCTTGCAATGCTTCATGACAGATCCATTTACAGCTAAAGTTTTACCATTCAAAAATTGTTGCGCCTATGACTATTTGCTTCAAGACAAACACAAGACTATTTGCTTCAAGATAAGCATGCCATTAAATGAAAAAGAAAATTTTCTAGGTGCCCCCAATCTCTCCTTTTGTCTCTTTTCTTTTTCATGCGCCTACTGGCATTTAATGAGGTCTTCACAAAGTGGTCTTCATTCTCGAGTTCATGTAGCCCACGATGAATCACGCCTGTTCGATTTCTTTTTGTCTTCACGGAGATATGGTCAACACAAAAATCGATTTTATCAGGACTTTAACAAAGACTCTGCAGAGGAGATTAATGAATTTGGATCAATGAGGAGGACCGGCGGTTGAGTGGAGGGCTAGGTAGGAGCAACATTGATTGATACAGACGGTTGCCTTGATGCATCGTCGAATATTTGTCGATGCCTTTTTGACATGCCCCATTTGATCACTTAGTGTGTTTCTTTAAATGTTTGGGAGATAATCTAAGAGAGAAATTGACAGATTTATTGCATAGCTAGGGTTTAAGATTTTAGGGAATCACTCGGAGCATTTGTGTAATTCTCATATGATATGGTGACATTAGTTTTCAGCATCTCCCATGCTGTGGATGTTGGTCTTGATTAGCCAAATCACATGAAAATGAACCAACTTTCGTCACGGCGATGATTTTGGGTTGTCTGCAAATTTGATCTGGCCTGTGTTGGCGCTGATGCATCATAATAGACATCTGTCAAGACAGCCTTTGTGATTTGCCTTGGAGTGGCTTAAAGCATTAGCTTGATTGTTCATGGCTACTGCATCAGAACAGGTAAAACATTCTCACAGTCAACTCCATTCAAAGCATCAAGAGAAAAAAAAAATCATTAATACCTGATCCTGAGTAGAAGACCACGACCAAATGTATAATGTTGCTATTACTCTCATTTGAGAAAAGTGTCTTAGAAAGACCGAAAAATGAAATAACACATTAATTTAAACCTAACATTGCTAAAACCTAGGAAAAGTACATCAAGTTGCAAAAGATTTCAACTATCGCTCACGAAATCCTAAGATGAATTATCTACTTTTAAAAATATGTATGCTATGAATTATAGCAGCATCAGTCGTCGACGATCAAACACTATCCTTAGGTGTATAGGAGCTTGTAGCAGACTCATTTATTCTGTCTGAAGATGGAAAATCTTCTCGAGCTATCTTTGGTCACTTCAATTCTTGAAGTGGAAGAGGAATTTGTGATTGGATCGATTACTGTGATCTCATATTCTCCATGGAGCAGTGGAGTGCCGAAGAACCCTGCATCATCTGTCTGAGCTTTCAGGTCTTCAGATTTCCATTCCTTGATCAGCTTGTCCACGACATCTCCAGCCGGGGTGCTGTCGAAGTTCATGTCCGTGAGAGCTGTGGCAGAAAAGCCAGCAGGCAAAGGGCCTGCAAATATTATGATCCCTTCCACGGCAGGATGAGAATAAGCCTCCCTAAGCACCTCCTCCAAGTACTGAGCCTGTGATGTCAGAAAAAGATTTGTGCATATTAGAAAGTTTCAAAATGCTTTATATAAGATTGGCAAGGTTCAGCAGGCAGGATGCGAGAAGAGAATCGCTATCCCAAGCCTACCCATTTTGCTCTTCAGGTCGAGGGAGCCGCCAGGCATATGATCAGCTCTGTCCTAGGGAAAGTTCAATACCTGGTTAGGTCCTGGTTCCACAGATACTTCTGTCAGCCAAATGGGCGCTCCAGTTGTTGCAAGAATGTCCAGGGTTGATCTCATGTAAGCCAAATTTGGCTGGCCAGGGCCAAAATGGCCTTGCACTCCTATTCCTGGAGGTATGTCTTCGTTTCCAGGATACGAAAGTATCCCCTCGAGCCTCTTCTTGAGGTTCCAGGGGCTCACCTTAACGTCTCCACCGAATTCAATGGTATTGAACTCGTTCACGAACATTCTTGCGCTTGGATCGAGCTTATATGCCTTCAAAAAATAGATTGAGGAGGCGTTTTTCCCTAGATTGTCTTCGAGGAAGCTGAAGTGCAGGTTCTCATTGACCACATCCCAAGCAATCACTTTTCCAGCATATCTTGATACCACCGAGTTGATCCTCCTCTCTGCTGCTTCCCGCAGTTCCTCGGGCGAAAGGTTCCTGACCCAGTCAGACTGGTACTTCGGGTCGTCCCAGAAAATGGTGTGGCCTCGGATCGAGATCTTGTTGTCCTGCGAGAACTTCAGCATCGCATCAGCTATCGTGTAGTTCTCCTGGCCTTGCTTCTTCTCTGTGCTGTACCACTTCATTTCATTGGTGAAAGTAGTGAATCTGAACCTTGATGCAAACCAGTTTTGATAATCGGTGCTTTTGAGAATGTGGGAGTTCATTCCACACCCGAAGGCAAAGCCTGGTTTGGTTTGTTTGATGAGTACTGTGGCTCCAGCAACTCCGGCTTTTGAATATGGATAAGTAACAAGCAACCTGACTTTGCTCTTCCGCACCTGCAAGTATGAAATTCACGGCCGTTTGTTACAGCAAAAGTTCCAACTCAACTCAATATAACTTTTACCTTCTCAATGCTTTTGTCTTGGTGAAACTGCCATTGCTTCTTCGAGAACGGCTGCAATGCAACATTGTCGACCCATATTTCCTTCGAGGTATTCTTGCTCTGCCACAATCAGTAATCAGAATCAATGTATGCTTAATATCAGCACTTCACCGAATGCAGTTTGGAACTTTTCAATGAAATTATTCTTCGCAAATGTCTAATCTCGATGAATTTAAGGATGAATTAAGGGTAAAATTCAAAATATTGATCACTCAACCTGGAAAGTAAGAGTAACAATCATACATTAAGCGTCTGATTTTGTATCTTGCGTATAGTTCATTTTTCGAATATGCTGATCTTCTAATAACACCCAAGAAAGCACTAACTAGTAGAAATGTGTTCTCCATTCAGGTATAGATTGACCAAATGCCTTTCACCTCGAAAAGGACATTGACGAGTCCTGAAAAGTTCGCAGCGATGCCACCTTTTAGCAAAGACCAGCAACCGTGCTCTGCCACAACACTGCCTCCAGGAAAGAACTCACCTCCTCCAGTTCCAAATACCGCCGATACCGTCTCACTTCCTTCACTGACTTGTACCCAAGCTACGAAATCACCTCTTTCAACATGAGTAACATCATCTTTAACTCCATTTAGAATCATGTTTTCACATCCCTTGTTATCTCAGTTGGAAATTCTTTGCAATGGAATAATTACCTGAAAACATATAGACTTTGCCCTTCTCGAGGAGAACTTTCTGGGAGAAACTGTCCAATGGAAGTTTCCTATTGTACGCCACCATGAACCCGTTGTTGGTAGGCGATACACGTTCTTCGATCTCTCCTTGCCCAGATACAGTCCATCCATATGTGCCATAGCTAAACTCCGGGTTAACTATGATCCCACCTCCATACATGGTAATCCCGGTTCTGCCAGACACTGCTTATCGAATAAGTACACAGAAAAGCTTCAGTTAATTCTCTCATTAGCATTGAATTCACAAAACTTCGAATTCAATAACATTTGATTTGCTTAGTTCAGGATTGCAAGTTGTTTCCTGCAAGCTTTAGCTACGTACTATCAGTGCGAGCTACTTGAAATATCCGATGCACAGAGTAGGCAGTTCTTGAATTCAACTTAGTATGATCGGGAAAATCGAATAGGCAGTTCACATCCTGACATGCTTAAAGTTCACGGAAGGGTGTCTAGGAATTAAATCTTGCCTGTGTTGGTGCTGATGCATCATAGTATGCATCATTGAAGACAGCCTGCGTGACTTGCCCTGGAATGGCTCAAAACAAGAAAGCATTAGCTTAATTGCTCAAGACTACAGCATCAGAACAGGAAAAACAATCCAACAGTTGATTTTATTCGAAGCATCAAGAAAAGCAAAAAAGAATCAAATAGTACCAAAGGGAGTGTGGTAAAGTGTTCTTGGAGGGGCATGTGATTTAGCAAACAAAGCAAACAAAAGAGGGAGATAAACTAGAGAAACTAGAACCTGATGCTGAGTAGAAGAGCACAAATGCGAGAAAAAGAAGCAACGACATGGTGAATCCTGAGAAAGCCTTCATGTCTCCTAGTCCTGCACAAAGAGCAGCCACAGAATTGCCTGTACAGATCAATCATCAATCATGTCGAAAACTATCACGGGTTGGCAAGGATGGCGCTCAAATTAGTGTCATAAGTTAAGAACAAGCCCATGAACTAATTCCACAAAAGAAAGTACACAATCCATGAACTCCACGAATCAAACTACTCAAAACCTACAAAACCGTAACTGGTTTAACCTAATTCTGAATTATCAACTCAGATTGCAATGGATTAGACATGTCAGAAAGTTCAAATGAATAAAACAGTTCTGCACCAAACAACACATAACATATATATACATTACATACGTTCCACATGATTCCATATCAGTACATGATCATAGTAAAAAATGGATATACATGCGCATCTCGGCGCCATTTCAAACTCTCCTCAGTAACCAAAAATCAAAGTGGCAGGCCTCTTGGATCAAATATAAGACTCATGAGTCATAACTATATAGCCCTAAGTAAATATAATCATACCAAGAGCGGAGATCCACCGACCGTGATTAACTCAACTGATGCAGAAGAACAAATTCACCATGCAAACATTATCTGCTGAACCTCAAATTATGTTTCTTCCCAATATTCCAAATTGCTACAACCTTAATGAACAACCATCGACATATATATAGTAAAAGTTGGAGTTAAGAAGATGTTGGTTCCAAGGAGTTATCTTTTTTTTGTTGAGTTTAAATTTCAGAAAAAAAGCATAAATAGAGAGTATATTGAGTTATATCTCTAGTTCGGTTTAAACTTTTAAAAGAAATGGATAAATTAAAGAAAGCACCTTCAAATATAATCTTAATGATATGGTTTATTTCGAAAATAGTTTTGTAAATGAATATTTCAATTTAATCAATATCTCTTCAACAAGAAAGAATTAAAATAAATAAATAAAGAGTTAATATCTTTAAAAATCCTAAATTGGTATCTCACAACACGTTTATCACAAATTAATTTTCTTATCAGAAAAAATCTCAAACTAGTTCTCACGGCACATTTACCCTTAAACTAATCTTTGCCTCATAAGCTAGAACCCCAAATCCAAATATACCCTTTTTTAAAATGTATATGTGTCAACAATGTAGATTTCCACATTCTATCTATCATTCTTCACCTTAGACATATTTATCTCATCATCTTCCGCCACATGTGTTGACACATGTGAATTTTAATGAAATAGTGAACAGAATTCTAAATTTGGGTTAGGCGCACCTATTTATCAATTGGGTGAATATGTTATGGAGGTACTGGCTTGGGATTTTTTGCATGACAAAAATTATACCGCGGCAAATGTGTCAACCTAGAATTTGTTTTTGTAATAAAACTTTTATCTTTTCTAGCTACAATTCAAAAGTTTGAGTTTAAAATTAAAAAAAAAAAAGATAAAGAAAAGAAATACCTTCATGTATATCCTTAAATGATACATCTCGCTCATAAAATTCTAGGATCCCCTACCCCCTCCCACCCATAACAAAAGTACTAGCGTTTGTGCAAATTCCTAAAAGTTAGGAACTTTGAGATGAGCTATGTCACGACTAGGATTCTCTCACTTCCCCCTCAAACTAATTCAAATCCAAGACTAGTCGTTCATAAAGATATCGTTTACAATAATTGACAAATCGAATGGTGAAGCTTTGGCCAAAAGGATCAAAATTGAACGATAACGACAGCATGGAGACAAAAGCAACTTTTTCACTCAAAGTCTAGCTTACTTCTTTTGTTAAAAAAAAAATTCATGGATTAATTTCCCTGCAAGATGAGTGGAGTTCGCACGTTCGTACCGACCGAACGCACGCCATTGACGTTGAAACTTATGAGGGAGATGTTCCTGGGAATCCACCTTTCATGGATTGAACATGGGACGACACACTTTTTATAAGATAAAGTTCCTGTCGCCAAGGAATTAGTTGCTCCCAACAATTCTCCCAAAGATCAATGGGGATTAGTTCCGTTTCTTTCGCGAAAAATAAATATTTAAAAAAATAAAAATTCATGAAAGTAATCGCTCGCTCACAAAGATAAATGAATGAAGAATATTTTCATCGTCCATGAAAATGTTTAAATATGAATATTTATTGACCGATTATTTTAGTTGGTATAACAATCGATTTTAGGAAAATATTTTTTAAATTATTTATTCTTCACAGAATAATGGGAGGAGTGGAAAAGATGAGTGGTCATCATGTGCCAAACAGATTAAGGTGGTGGATGGAGTTGGAAAATGTTGTCGTCCTCTTATGCCTGCGGTAGGGCGACTCGTGGAGCCATCTCTCATCGACTCCACAATGCATTCTAAGTCAACTCAATGCAAATAATGTCATATTAACCAATATATTCACCATGGTAAAAATTTTTTTGTTGAAATTCACCACAATAGTCGAGCTTTGTGGTAAACAGTTCATCACTCTCCCACGAGTTCGAAATTTCGATTTAGGCTCATGATTAAATTTTCAAAAGGCTTGATACTATCTAGAGACCTTTTAGCTGTGATAATCATTTAACAAAAATCTAGCTTCTTATGAATTTTACAATATTCGAGACTAGCATTGGTGATTTTATTTATTTGCATTTATGTATATTATAAAAAAGTGACACGATGTCATAATAATACCATTCGAGTTTATCTTGTTAAATGTGAAAATTCATGCATCAAATTGACATGACACTAGATAAGAGAAAAGGTGGAATTGATGATGACATAATTGGATTCTACTAGATTTTGTATTATATTCTTTCTACATTACACCGTCCAAAAAAGCGTGTTCCAACACTATAGAACCGCACCCCAAAAGCAAAGGAACAAAATTCCTTTTCTAAACCTTTACCACGCAACGCCCACGCCCAAACTGATTTACGAAAAGATTTAAAAAAAAAAAAAACAACAAAAAGAGAGAGCAGTAATTGCTCCATATATAATTTTACTTAGATCGATTAAAATATACTCCAATTAAATCTCCAATTTAATAGTCGTTAAAACTATTAAAACCCGTTTTCATGGTCAATTATCAGTTTGGTGGCTCCGATACCATTCTATCGAAATCCTTATTAGGGAACAATGCAAGATTATTTTTAACAAGGGTCACAAAAATACGCTTTCCGAGGTAGAAACAATCGGTTCAAAACAAGGAATCAAGGGTCAAAGGTCAAACCGGTTTAATCAATTTACGAAAAGATCAAAAAGAGAGAAATAAAATGAATAGAGATAACTCCACGGGTAATTTTACTTAGATTGATTGAATTATGCTCCGATTAAATCTCTAATTTAATCATTGTCAAGACTATCAAAACCCTTTCTCACGGTCATTATCAATCCTTATGACTCCGATACAACAAGACACAAAATAACGAAAATGACCAATGTTCTTCCTAAGAACCGATTCTAGCCTGATCAAGGCAAGGGAATCCAGCAAAGGCCGATCCCCAAACGTTATTCACCCGAAAATCGAACCGGTCCCCATATGAACCATCCTCGAATTGGCATTGCAAGACTAGTTCAGTTCGGTGATTGAAACCGACCCCCCATATGAACCATCCTCGAATTGGCATTGCAAGACTAGTTCAGTTCGGTGATTGAAACCGACCCGATCACGCACATCCCTACGTGGTCCAAAGAAATCAGATTTGATGGCCCTCGTACAATCAAGAAGAGAAGGACAAATTCATGTGACTTCTGAGCAGCAGTTTGGCATAGAAACGAAACACACCGACGACACAGGCGGGGAAATACACTTACAATTTTGACAAACGAAGTTCGTATTATTTAAGAAGTCAATGTGAGAGGGCACAAAATAGACAACCGGAAAATATACTAATACTAATACTAATAATAACAATTATAATAAAAACCAATGACAAAAGAGGCCTTCTTCAAATGAAAATGAAACACACTTTCAGTCTTCTTGCTCTATCTCCTCCTCCTCAGAAGCAAGCGTCCAGAAGACAGCAACAGCACAGAGCAGCCAAACTGCATTCACCATATTCCCAAAATCAGCATCAATTTCCCGAAAAAAACAAGGGCGTTTCTATAATAAATAAAGGGTCTCACGGCTCGACCGAGATAAACCCGATCACCTTGTCCCGAGCTATAAACAGTCCATCATCGCGAAAAACATTGGAGCTCTATCGCTATATGTCATCACCCGATCGGGGCATTGACCTAACAATCAATTCTATAGATGCAGATTTCGAGTCATGGAAAGTCGAAATCAATAAATATATATTAATTTTAGCAAGTTTCTATATCTGCTGCTAAGTGTTCATCTGGGGAGGGGTTCTGCAGGCTTCAACGTTCGCATTCCAAGAGGTGCACCATCTCATCCCCAGTTGAACACTCCGCAATGGAACCGGTCAACTAACACCAGCATTGATCACGCCAGCCTGTATAAGTCAAGTCAAGAGGGTTTCTAAATCAATAGCCAACTTGCCGACTCGTGGTCCCGAAAGCTAAAGACAACACCTCGGTTTCCCTGATGCAGGGGAAGGACCGGCGTCGTCGACAGCCTCGTGGTGGAGGCGATTGTTTCCGTCGAGCTCGGTTCCAAAGTACTAATTACACATGACACGGCGAAGATAATCTATCCATCCCTATTGTTAGGTAGTCATCAAGAACTTGTCGATTGATTCGAAAATCAATTGAATAATTCAGTGCGTACCAAACTATGCTCATCATCTTGAACTAGCCAAACGATGAAATAAATACTCTAAAGAGACCCGATTGACCAGATCACTGCACATTTTCCTAGTCTGAACCCCCCGAAATTGAATTCGATTTTCCGTTCGCCAAATTGGACCCCACCGCGCCTACTCCGCTCCTCTGTCGGCGGCGGCGGCGGCGGCGGAATCGGGGTCAAAACAGACCAGACTCTCTCTCACACCCGCTGGATCACCGCGTCCCGGGGCCCAGAACTGGACTCGGCCCGATCCGTTCGGGTCGGGTCGGGCGACCGGATGCATGCAATGGAAACTGAAGAAAGCGCACGTTTGGCTACGCGGATACGACCGATCCAGGCACGAGCGCGCTGGAACAACCGGCAGAGATAACCGGGGAAGGGGGGAGGGGGTTAAGAGCCGCACCAGCCTTCCATGAAACCGGTGCCCTGTGACTGCTGCTGCTGCGGCGGCGGCTGCGCGTACTGCGGCGCGTACTGCGGCGGCGGGTAGCCGGGCTGGGGCGGGTACCCGGCGGCGTAGCCCTGCGGGGGGTACCCGGGGGGCGGGTACGCGTCCTTGGGGTATCCCTCCGGCGGATAACCTAATCCACGAGAACAAACAGGGTCAGATTCTTTACTCAAAAACCAGGAAACCCCCCCCCCACCAGATCCGCCGCCGTCGGGGCCCGACGCGGATCTGGGGGGAGAATAAAAATCGGAACTTTCGCGCGAGAAGCGATGATCCATCATCGTCCGTCGACCGGCGCGGGAGGAACTAGGGAGAAATCGGAAGGCGAACGAGAAAAGGATCGAAGAAAAGAAGTGGGTCGATCGCGGGTCGGGATTCGAGGCTGACCTTGCTGCGGAGGGACGCCGACGGGGGGCTGCTGCTGGTTGTAGTAGCTCATTGTCGCGGCCTCTGGCTCGTCACCGGCGGCGGCGGCGGTAGGACGGAGGTCGGGCGGAGATCACTTCCTCCCTCGCCTGCGAGCAAAAACCAGAACTTTGTAGAGAGAGAGAGAGAGAGAGAGAGAGAGAGGTGTTGAGTGGAGGTTGATTTTGTTGATTTTTATATATTTTGCGTGTGGGGGAATTCTTTTGCTTTTTTTTTTTTTTAGGTTTTTTATTTACGTCGATAAATGAATAAAAAAGTTTTAAGAAAAAGAAGAAGAGTGTTTGGTGCTTGAATTGAGACGATATTTCGTGCTCTGATTATTTTTTAATGATAATTTTTTATGCGATGATGACACCTTTGGTTTTGGTCTAAGATAATGACTCTTGTAGACGGGGTGAATTATGTATTAATTTTTTCGTGGAAATTCAAATTTCAAAATTTAAAACTTTAGTGTGCATGTAAAAGGATTCAATCAAATCGACCCTACCCCGATTTTAGACTTGTTCACACGAGATCGATAGGTCGTTTATATAAAAATTGAGGAATCAGATTTGATCGATCGAGGTGATATAAAGGTCAAGTCCAATCCTCGAGTTGACCTTAAAATCGGGCCGGTTCGATTTCAAATCCAACTCTTGAGAGAATCGCTCGTGATGAAATAAGTTTCAGACCATTGATTGGGAATTTATTTATTATTTGTATCGATCGTCCCATAATTTAAAATGGGATTTTATTGTTGTAGGACTTTTCAGAATGGCTTAAAATAATCGTGGGATCTTTTGCAAATTGGCAGTGGAAACCGTCATCAGGTGATGAAGGGTCCCGATTGCGCCACGTGGCGGTCGGCGTAGGTTGCACGGCTGCGATTTGTGTGCTTGCGTAGAGGGAGAGAATCACCATCAGATGACGTGCTTGTTACCGTTTCTAATCAAAAGGGAAATTACTAAAAAAGATTAAAAATATATTATTTATAGAAAAGAAAGAGGCAAAGGCGAAACTCGTGTTTTTTTTTCTCGCAATCGTGGGCTGAAAGGCACCTGAAGGAAGGAAAAAGCACCGCGTGAAGCTTGCTTCTCGGTCTGGGTTTTTTTTGGTTTATAAAATATACTTTGGATTTGGTCCCCCAAAATTGACCATCTTTTCCATTTCATAAATCCAAAAAATAAAAAGAAGAACAGCATATGCTTTGCGTTTGAAGAAGAAACACTTGGAAAAAGCGTTGAAATCGCAATTCGATGTTTGGTCCATTTCTTGAAAATGTGATTTTATATTGTGTCTATATAAAATTTTGAGCTCAACATTAGGTGGGTTGTGACTAGATAGGATCCCTCCATCTTCGGCATGGATTGAACTGAATGTTGATGAGGATTAGGACTTGCGGGAGCAAGGGGTTTACTCGGAGATGAAGAGGGTGATTGGATTGGTGGTTTTCCTACATTCGTACGGATATGTTCGTCAACATAAGCAGAATTTTAGGTATTGTGGTTGGGACTAAAGTTTGCAAAAACAACTCGACTTTCATAAGATCATCGTTGAGATTGACTGTAAAAGCCATCACTGATCTTATTAGTTTGGAACTTATGTTTGATAATGCTGGCTTTGTTTCACTTAAAAATATTGGAAGGTTGTTGAGTTTTCATTTGGAATTCTAATTGCAATAAGACTTTCGAGAAGAAAATCGTCTTGCAAACTAACTTGCTAATTTTTGAATCGATAAGTGCTTAAACACTATGATGTTCTTTTCACTACCCACTGGAGAGTTACTTCATATTTTATTAGGTTGATAAAATAAGAATAGTAAGTTTACAACATTAAATTTTTGTATATGATTTTAACCCTTTTTCATACCAAAAAAAAAAATTAAGATAATTGAATTCACGTAACCTTGGCAATTATCTTGAATTCGAATTTGAATGACGAGAAATTTGTGGATCACTTAACAATCATCTAGATTATCGTAAATCATGGGTTCTTATATAAATATTTAGTTATAAGAGTTGCAGTTTATTTTAATTGTAAAAATGGTATTGTCATGGATACTTGTTTTGTGTTTTATGTGCTCATTAAGCTCTAGCGAAATTTATAACTAGGTTACTTAACTCTGATTTCGATTGATCAATACATTAAATACTCTTTTTTTCTTTTTGCAATTGATGTACTTTATTTAAAATTCAGACATGTATTCACCACATATATGTAGATACGCCACTAATCGACTCTATGCACCAAATCATCCGATCTACTACATAGGAATGACCACGATGGATTTGATGCAACTGTTCGGTTCATTAAGCAAGTATCTCGTCCCTATATTCATGTCGTTTCCGATACAACAAAACCTAAAACTAGCCTGCCCTCTACGCGATGCAATTCACATAGCATGCATTCGTCTTTCTATCGAGAATCAGAGACGTGAACGATGGAGAATCGTGCTATTCACGAAAGCGACGAGACGACTCGAATCATCGATGGCTTCATCGTGAACTCCACAGGACGAGGCAAATGGAATAGCAAGTCAACCTCAGGTCATTTTTTGAGTCATTGGTCATCATCCTTTGGTCGAACTTAGTGGGTCGTCCAACCTCTGGTCATTTGCTTCTCGGTCATCTCTTTTGGCAATAAAATAGTGCATTACTTGTAATTGCTACGTGGGCTCCTACCCGGCTCCACCATCCACCTTAATGTCATTGTATCCAAGTCATCTCGCCATTCATCGAAAAAAGTCACGAAAAAATATCTTAAATTATGCCGTGTTACACATTTGTTATAAATTTCATCTAAACTTATGATTATGTGCCACGTTTACCCTTCTAGATGATTTTTCAGATAAAATAACGTAATTTTTGTTTTGATGAAGCTACATGGATGCTGTGTTAACATCATCTGCTTTCTAGCGTTTATGTAGGCAGATTTTTCATGGCATTTATTGACAAAATTTTGAAAGAGGGATATATAATTGTTTATGTCAATGTGACAATGATGTTGGTGGGTGTACAGCTTGGTGTTGCGAAAAGAGGGCATGGCATATAAAAGTAGAAGGTGCACTTTAGGGAAGAAAGTAACGATTTAGTAAATAAAATCGCATGATTATTTGGTACAAGATGAGCATTGACCGCTAGATGTAAAAAGTGAGGATGTAAATATGTACTCTTAAATCAATGGATCATTTAACTTGTCCCTTCACTAATGTAGTGTCATTAATTCTGTCCAACTTAACAAATGGAAAATGCTAACAAATTTTAAAACTTGATTGCATCAACTTAACAAGTTAATGTAATCAAGTAATTCCATTAACTTTGATTCCATCTTTTGAAATTTTTAGCATTTAATTGTCCCGTGACAAATTTTAAGACTTTTAATCAACTTATCCCTGAATTTAAAGTCCACACTACTTCAAGTGCACATCTAGTTTCTGACCAAACAAGGAAAAAGAGCGCACATCTAGTAAACTTGCAATCTAAGAAAGAAAGCGGGGTTTTGGTAATTAATCGCATGATTATTTTGTGCGAGATAAAATCTAGTCTTTAAATGTAAAACTGAGGATGAAAGTGTATACCACTGTCTTCGATTTTTTTAAACTTGTCCATATATTTTTTGTATTAACATATATACATTTTATTTTTTTCTAAATATTCAGGTGCTATCTAAACTAGTTTTGCGGCAGTTTGAGTAATTCACCTCCCCAAGCGATCTTACAAGCGCATGGATTTTCTCATTTTTAAACCGCACATTTCTTAGCAATACGATCACTCTTTTTTTTTTTTCCTGGCCATTTTCTATGGGGAAAATTTCAAAAAAAGCCTCAAGTGCCCATATTTCTCAAATAAGGGCTTGAAATGGATATTGTTTCAAATAAAGACTTGAAGTGCCATCACTTTCTCAAATAAGGGCCTGAATTGAATATTGTATTAAATAAGAGTCTAAAATGGTTATGTTTATTTTAAATAAAAACTTGACTTTCCGGCAATAAGGGCATTTTCTTAATTTATTATTTTCTCTTTTTCCTTTTCCTTTTTTTTTTTGGTTCATCTTCTTCTCCTTTGCTGGTGGCCGCTCGGCCATCGGTGAAACCCATAGAGGGTTGGGCAAGGGTCGCCCTAGCCCGATCTAGCGAGGGCCACCCTCGCCAACCACTAGTGAGGGACGGCCTCGCATGGGTGAGGTGACCGTCGCCCTAGTTAAGGCTGCCCCTCGTGGCCACACTCAAGGCCGGCCCTCACTAGCCATGGGCGAGGCCGGCAAGGGTGGGACGACCCTCACCTCGCAGCCACCCATGAGTTCGGCCCTCGTCGGCTGTGGGCTTGTAGGTGGCCATGAGGCGAGGGTCATCTCGCCTTCGTCGGCCCCAAACGAGGCCGGCCATCACTAGATCTGGTGAGGGCAAGCCTCCCCTAGGGTGAGGGTTGCCTTGCTTGTTGCTAGCGAGGGTAGCCCTCATCGGATTGGGCGAGGTGACCCTCGCCCAGCCCTTTATGGGCTTTGTCGATGGTTGGTTGGCCACCGATAATGAAGAAGATGAACCCAAAAAAAAGAAAAAGAAAAAAGAAAAATGGCAAATGATGAAAATACCCTTAACCGGTCGATGACTGGTGATGTTAAGCTATTATTTAAAATAATCATAACCATTTTAAGCTATTATTTGAAATAATTATGACCATTTCAGTCTTTATTTGAAATAGAGTCCATTTCGGATTCTTATTTGAAAAATTGAGGACACTTGAGGCATTTTTTGGGAATTTTTCCTTTCTATGAGGAATAGGAAAATGAGCTTTTTTGTACCACAAAAACATCACTGATTCAATAATAAATTTTGTCATGTGTAGTTCTCAAGTCTTCGTCAAGACAGCAGACAGCCCAACCAACTCTTTGACCTTGTGAAGCGACTTGTCGAAGTCGCTAAGTGAATTTAGTGCGGGAAATTTTTACCTACCCAATAAAAAAAGAAATCTTGACGATAATTAATTTTTTTTGCTGAATAATTATTTAACGATAGCAATTCTCTTAGTTTCTTAATTTTATTCATTTATCCTCTTCAACAAAATTAAAGGAATTTTAATTGAGCATGTCCACACATTTTTTATTTATTAAGGATAACGATGTTTTTTACTTGTGTTTGTTTTTTGTGATTTGAACATACCACTTTGTATTAACAAAATCGAAGAGAGTCTTAATAAAATGCATCCGTATACTTTGAAAATATAATTTTTGAATTTAAAAGAAATATCTAATTCATTATTATTAATTGAAGCTATAATATACTTGACATTGATAATGAAAAAGCTCATTCCAAGCAGGCTAAAAGCATTTGGGTTCCTTATCTCTGTTAGCACTCCATGAAATAATGGATTAAGTACAATTCTTATCTTGAAGTTTGTTTTGCATGATTTCATCCTCTAACTTATATCCAATCTAAGTTTGCTAATTTTCTTGATTTGTATTGTTTGGTCCTCTATATTTTATTTTTGTGCAATCGATTCTTATTATTTTCTCTATTGGTACAATCAAATTCTACGGTCAACTCCTCTTAGGAAACCTTGAAATTCAATTAATGGCGTGGCAGAAATTGGTGCGATGCTAATGCGACACTTAATTAGTTCCATATTGGTTGTAAAAAAAAAAAAAAAAAGACTTGGGGAAAAAACAAAGATGACACAAAAGACTTGATTGCGCAAAATAAAAGGTGAATGGTCGAATTGTACAAATGCCAAATTTTATAGGACTAAAGTTGTGCTTCATTTAATGACAACTCGTATATTTATTGGTAATTAGGGGGAAATTGACAAGCAACGAGCCAAAAGATGCCATGAATCTTACCAAAAAGATTGATTAAAATTTTTTTATAAATTTTAATTTTTTTTACCACATGGTCAAAAATATATTTTTTCGGGTATCTAATTTTGGGCGAATACATTTTTTTTTTCGAATTATGTGTGCAGCTGCTTGCCTAGTTGAGTTTTCGAATTACGATTACGCCCATGGGCCCAAAATCAATGTGGTCCTTTTCTTTTTAAGGTCCATCGGCCTTTTCACTATTTCCCGTTTATATGTGTGCTTATGTATTACCAGTTTGAAGGTGATGCAAGTAGATTAATCAAAACATAAATGGTAATTAACTAACTAATAATAGATTGACATCATTGTCAATTTATTTTTACTGGATAGCATGCTTCACATATATAGAACCATATAGATGAGATTCCTAGTTATTTTGAGATAACATATTACAAGTGGGCCGTTCCCACCCAACGACTGACGGGTAAAGGACAGCACGGCTCCTTTGCCACCTATAAACAGGGCCATTTTGGGTTACATATATACATCAAAAGCCAAGTGAAGATAACATCAAATTAAGGAGTTTTTTTGAACAAAAATATATGTTTAGTAGAAGGCCAACATTATAATGTTGAATCCAAAAACTTAAGGTCATAAGTGAAGGAAGATCACTCATATATTCTACACATCGTTTTTCATGTGCAAACTAGATTAGGAAGATAGTATGAGATTTGATAAATGGATAGTCACCTAGGCAAAATGTATCAAGAGAGAATTCGGTTATGATATCACATTAAAATGTCTAACCTAAAATCTTAAACTCATAAATGAAGGGAGACTACATATATATAAAGAGTATAGAGGCTTCGTAGACAAGTAATGTGGCGATACATTTAACACTCAATGCTAATAAGAAAGAAAAAAAAGAAAAAGGAAAAAAAAAAGAGCGTCCTGAAAAAACATGGACACGCTCTCTTATCATTTGTTACTTTTAAGCCAATCCAGAATACCCTTCTCTGATTCAGTGAGTTGGTCCATCTTATTCCTCAATGAACCTTCCACAAATTCGAAGTAGTCCTTGTAGTTTCTCTTGTAGTAGCTTTCCAGCCTCTAGAAGGAGGGGGAAAAAAGAGCACCCATTAGAGGAGCAAAAATGTCATTTAGTGTAGTTATAATGAATTAAACCGAATAATAAGACAGACATTTCAAAATTTTGACCAGTAAAGAAAATGGTTAATTTTTCATTATCTAAATCGAAAACCGAACCGAATAGAAAATGCACGAAATTTTGGTTGAATTCAATTTCCATTTCAAATTTCAGTCCGATTCTAACACCCCTATTTATAATCATATTTCAAGGAAAAATTCCAGATAGATGGTAGAAGATGAGGATTTCCCTTACCTCTTTGTCATTCTTCGCTTTATTTTCATCCGATTTCTTCAGATACTCTGAAATGAATCAAAATGGTGCAAAATTAGTAACACTAATTAATATAAAAATATCACATGTGCCATTAGATTTTAATCGTGTTTCATTTCGCCTTAGAAAAAGAAATTTTTTCTCCGGCCGATGAACATAATAAGTAGTTTTGCTTTATGTATATGAAAAAAAATCATGAGTACAAACTGGATCGAAAAGGTGAAGTGAATAGATTAGAGCGAGTACTATCAAGGAGCTCGGTCCGCGAATCCCCAGCGGCAACCACCGTGGACAGGAGGAGGAGACACCGTCTGGTTCCGGTGCCTGACTGGCGGGAGTCTGCCGGAGCGGCTCTCGGTTTTCGCTGCCAGCCTTCGCCTCTCGGGACGGCCTGGACGTTAGAGGAGGCGAACTTGTTCACCGTCGCGGTCAGCGCCATCAACACATTCTGCGCGATTGAAGCCATGAAATTGTTCGACTAAATCATCGATTCCCCGATAACCAATTCTCTCTCTCTCTCTCTCTCTCTCTCTCTCTCTCTCTCTCTCTCTGTTGTGCCTCGTCCACACAAGGTTTTGTGTCTGTGGATAACGTTACAGCAGTGCTTCTTATGCGAAGCAAAAGATGACGAAGAGGGTCATGACCCTCTTTCCCTAGTCTTTTGGCATTTACTTGTTGCGTACAATAATAATAATAATAAATAATAAGCTTTGTAATGGCGACATTTAGATTCCGAACAATCCCAATTATGTTGTAACATTTGGTGTTGCAAGCTCCATGTGATTGAGTTATTGTCTCTTGGGGATTGATAGTGATGGATGTTAGTAATATTATGATATTTAGATATCTATTAGAGATATTTAAGTTGTTTTCTCTTATTTCAATGTCTATTTTGATTATATGATTTCCTTTGATTTCCTTTGTCTAAGCCTATAAATAGGCTCTCCATGTACTCTACTTCTCAATTCTCTTTTTTACTTTACATTTAACTAGGATATATGACACAACTGGTCTATAAACCGTGTACATATGGTTTAATGTATAATGTGATCCCTGAACTTTATTCCAATGCGCAATGTCATTCTTGAACTTTTAATTTATTTAATGTAACCCATAAACTTTTGATTTATGTACAACTTAGTCTCAAAATTATATAAAAATATTCAATATTGTCCTCAAATTTGATTTAATGAAAGAATAATACGAAAATTTTTCATATAGTTTAGGACCTCCTTTACGTAACACTCTTATCGAAGGTTAGTTCCCTTCACCCTCGCTGACCCCAATCTCTCTCTCTCTCTCCGAGCTTGACGGTAGGCTGAATAGGGCGAGGGAGAAGATAGCGCAGTGAAGGGGTAGATGTGAGAAATGGACAGTGGTGGGGAGCAGTGGGCGGATGGGTTTTTTCTTTTTGTCAAGGAAATTTCTATTCATTATTAATATAATATAAAAAAATCTATAGAAAATTCCAGTAATTGCCATGGATGGCAAGCCCGTAGAGCTGCAAAACAAACCAAAATCCAAAAATCGAGATATATCTTTAGAGCATCATCGGTAGAGGCAAACACACACTCATCTTTCAAAAATAGATTTGTGGCTGTATCCAAACAAAATAATCAGTGATCGATCACCTAATCATACAACATCATCGGTGGTGAACACACGTGGGGGTCTCCATATGTAGCTATGACTTTACCTTTTGTCTGTGTGTACCTAGGTTCAATGTCCCCAAACCATCATCATATGGAAACAATAAAAATATGTTGAACAAGTTCAAATTTGACATTTATGAGGGCCAGCCCTTTAGCAATGTGAGACACCAAAGCTTCTAACAAAATCAGAATTTGTAGAGATGAGAGAGGATATTTATTTCAGCATCTTTGCCGGATAGGAACACCAAAAATTAAATGATTATTTCCGTAAATTCATTTTCAAGTTTTATATTACATGGAAATAAATGTCATTACTTACAAAATGCAATTGCATAAAGAACATGCAAATTAAGTCATTTTTAAGATTCTATTACACCGATGGTGTTAGCCGGACGTTGCTAGCATAACTATTTCATTATTTTCATCTAATAATGGTGCAATAGGAACCACAATTGATGTGATGCATAGACCCTTGGAGTGACAAAACTTGGCTCGAAAGAATACTTAAATGCCAAAAGTTCAAAAATATATACTTAAGTGTTAAAATCGGAGCAAAAATTCCGGCGATCCACGTAGATGTTAGAAATTATTAAATTAAGTTATGTCGGATTTCCGGCAGCCTTCATCGGAGTTGGCATTTAAGTGATTCAATTTTTTTTTAAAAAATAGTGTTAAGTTTTTGCACTTGGGCTGTTCATTTTCCAATTTTATGTTGCATGGAAAAGGCTACCGGAGAATCAACTTCTCAAATTGTTTTGTTTATTATATAATCAGAGTGTATATAAGAAAACAAATTGAATGATGTCATTCAAGAAAAAGATAATTCTAAATCCGAAAAAAAAATTAATGAAGTTTGAAATCTTATACTAGAACCAAGTAGATAAGTATTATCTTTGGGGTATCATACACAATTTCATCTAAGAAACAAAGTGATATATTGCCCTAAGATTTCCCTCTCTAACTCCAACTATAATTGGCAAATCAGATATCAAATCATGAATTTAAATCATAAATTAACTGATAGCAAATCAAGAATTGAATTGTATAAATGTGGTAAAATAATTGTAATTTTTTTGCCAAATATGTGTACCCTTTCTTGCCAATATAACTAATGAATATTTTAAAATATCCACAAAATTCACATCCGTTTTCCTTATCAAGAAAATCTAAACCACGAAAGGTTCTAATCCATATTCGATTTCCATATATGACTAAATTAGAAAATTAAAATGTAATTACTCTTTTCCCTCAATACCGCCTATAAAATGCACCATCCTACAATGCAAAAATTCATTCGGGTTAATACTACATCTACGACAGAGTGGATTGATTGTGATGGGGAAGAAATCATCATCCAAGTTAGCTCTCGTGCTGATGCTTGCCTTCGTTTTGCTATGGGCAAGTTTGCCTTCTTCAATGGCTGCGGTTGGTGAGTGCACCAAGAATGAAGATTGTCGCACCATCTGCGCCTCAGGCTGTGGACTTTGCATCAGAACTGAATGCAATTGTTTCGACGGGAAACCGCCTCAATGCACGAGCCTTTACAACCTTCGAAACATAAACACTCCTTGATGAAATCATATGAGAATATTTACTTACTTTGATTCATCCTACGTCTTTATCATGAAATAAAATATAATCATGTGATGATATTTTGATTAAATATTGCTCTTCTCCCGGTGATATTACTACACTTTTGGTTTCTATAGATATAATTGCATAAGTTAATTTAATTTGTTTTGGCATGCATAACTATTGAAGAACATCATTATTGACTTATATCTCGCAATTGGTTTATATCGCAAAGAACAGTGATTTGCATCACTTAGAATAATTATTTAATAGATAATATGTTCATTATCAACTACAGTTTATGCCTAAATAGATCCATAGATAGTTGAAACATTTTTAATCAATTCACTTTTGTAAACGATACAAGCAAACATATCGGTATACAAGAATTTCCATTAGTGAAGCATTGTCAATGTTGTGACGTTAGAACACGAACTCTTCTCATCTTGTTTACTTGAACTGGATTATTCCATGAATAAGAAAAATACTTAAAACTCAAATTTTGGCAAGAGGATTCCGTAGACTCAATTCACATTCAGGCATGTGCCGTACACGTGAGTAGTTACAATAACTCATAAACACTAACGAATATAAATCACTTACGGAGAATTTTTAATTTTCTTATAAAATTTGAAATGATGGATTAATAAATAGAGGTCATTCAGTTAATAATGAAAAAAAGTAGATAATTTGCCTTGACTGCCGCATACGTTAAAAGGGACAGGAAGTAAGAATATAGCGGAGTATGCCTACAAGAAAGAAAAGACAAAAAGTAACCACAAATAATTGACAAGCCAAATAAAAGATAAAACAAATATTAAAAAGGATAAATTGTTTAAACACTGTGTATACTTTGCATTATTACTCTAAGGTAACTCAGATAGAGATACATATACTTTCATGATTTATTGAAAATACAGGAGTCTCACTCAGTAAAATTGACATAAGTAAAGGGGTGTCGAGACAATTTATCCAAAAATTGAACTGTAATGAAGTTAGAAGGTTGTGATTGAAGACGAACTCAGCATCTTGTCCATCGACGAACCACGCTTTTCAATCTCATGAAATTATCAAATTTAGTGTTTCAATTCAGGCTAGCGTTCCAATGTATGGAACGATCATGTCATGATCACCACTAGATGTTAAGATATTATATTAAGTGAAGTAAGTCAGCCCATTGATGGGTTATGGCAAAAAAAAAAGAAAACCAATTCAATAATTAAGCTTTAGACACATCACAACATGAGAATATCAATTGCATAAATCATTTATTGCAAAAAGATGCTTGATTACCTGTAAATAAGTGCTCTATATCCCCTTTTCATGAGCTCTTTGTGTATATAAATGCTGTCTGAGATAGTGTATGTATAAGATAAAGTCTCATTGCACCTTACCCATTTCTCAATTGTCCCCTGGCTTATCATTGAACACATAGCAAAACATAGACAAAAAAATCAATAAAAGAAAACACCAAAATGATTAGAAAGTGATTTTTATGTAATTGATATTACCAATTGACATACCTCTTGGATATGAAGAGCATCTTGAACTACTCTGTCGCTTGCCCAAATATAGGAATACCATTGAAAAACAATATTACGATATTGAAATGTGAACTGTGCAATTCTATAAAAAGTTCTTTCTTTTTAATTTCTTGTCAAATTGGTTAAGCCAATTTCTTTCTTTTTTTGTACTCCTAACAGAAATCATAAGTAGCTTTCTTGGTTATTAGATTTTGGGGTCTCTCAATTATATCATCAGACGATGTACTGCATCCTTGCCCAGTGGCCTGTGGAGACTTGCGGCTATCGCCCAATGGGCGGTGGCAACACTAGGCCTTGACTAGTGGCCCCTACCAGCCCTTAACAATTTAAAAAAATTTAAAAAAAGAAAAGAAGAGAAGAGGAAAAATAAATAAAAAATTTAAAATTTTTTCACGTTAGTGCCAGCCATACCACATAATAGATATTGTCCATGCGATCAATTTCTAATTAAAATTAGTCAAATGGACTAAATTGACAAATTGTCAAAATGTTTAAGATTAAATTGGCTAAATTGAAAGGTTTAAGATTGAATTGGCACAATGTGATAGATTTAGAACTTCTTTGATAATTTCCTTATTGTTAGATATTTCATTTCATTTAGTTTTAGGATGTATTTGATTCAAGGCATTTGCATCTTATTGTTAAAAATAATAATTATGAAGATTAAATTGACATTTAATAGTGAATTGCATGTTTGGGATTAGTTTATCTATGCCTAATCATAGATAGTTGTCATTGAATATTGCACGATCATTACCATATAAATAAAAATCGGAATTGCATTTAGTTGTGAATTGGGTATGAATCTGCTTGCCTTGACGGTTGCATTTGTTAAAAGGGATGGGAAATAATAATATAGTGTAGTATACCAACTACAAGAAAGAAAGGGACCAAAGTAACCACAAACAACTGACATACCAGATAAAAGAAATAACAAAAATGCAAAGAATAAATTATCTAGATACTATAGATACGTTGTATTATTAACCTAAGGAAACTCGGATGGACATACTTATACTTTCACGATTTATCAAAATATTGGAGACTCATTTGATAGAATTGAAACGTTATGGATGCCGGGACAACTTGTCAAAAATATGAACTATACAATAGTTAGAAGTTTGTGATAAAAAAAAAAACCCGGCAATTTGTCCATTGACAAACCACGCTTCCTCAATCTCGAGAAATTGTCAATTTAGTGTTCTGATCCAAGCCATTGTTCCCACATAGGGAATGACCATGTCATGATCACCACTATTTCGGTTGATGGGTTATGGCACAAAAAAGAATACACAAAGTAATTAAGTAATATTAACCTTTACAAATGCTACATCATAAGAAAATAAGTTGCATAAATCATATCGCAAAAAGATGCTCCCATTACCTATATATGAGCACCCGGACTCCCCTTTTTATGAGCTCTTTGTGTATGTCAATGACTTCTTTGACAGTATTGTGTAAGATAAACTCTCATTACACCTTACCCACATCTCAATTGTCCCCTAGCTTATCATTGGGCATGTCACACAACATAAACAAAAGTAGATAAAAAATAACATTAAAATGTGATATTATGTAATTAATTTTACCAATTTACATACTTCTCGGATATGAAGAGCATCTTGAACTGCTCTATTGCTAGCCCAAACATAGGAGTACAGATAGTTATAACTCTCATTGAAAAAAACACGATTACAAAATTGAAACTTTGTCATTACTATCTTCCAACATTATACTTAACTTGATATTAATAACCAAAATTTGATGGTAATGAATACTAATTAAAGCGTAACATAGTTGTATCATACATAATTTCTGTGACGTCACTACTAATCAATGAAGTGAGCACTACTTATTGTTTTACCGTCACTATTGGATGTAAAATTTTTACGCGTATTTGTTTTCTTGAAGGGAGAATGGGTGATGTAGTAGAGAATCAAAATAATCTGAAAATCTTAAATCGACCAATGAAGAAGGTATTTGTTTTCTAACCAATTAGGTCATTTTTGTTTTCACTAAGCAAAAAGAAATTTTTTTGTGTTCCTATTAAAATTAAAAAATTATTCAAATTATGAAATGGAAATGAAAGAATTATTTGCGACTTTACTTGTCAACTTTTTGCAAGTTATGAAAGTTTCAGAGCTAATTATTACAAAAATCTTAAACATATTTTACGGATGTCAAATCAATCTTAAACCTTTTTGTATATCCAATTTCATTCTAAAATTTATAATAATTTGTCAACATAGTTTTTCCAGTCAATTTTGACCAGAAATTATTGATGTAGACAGTGGTTGTCCAACGTGATACGATCAACATTAATTTGGACAAATTATATATATATTAAAATTTCTGAATTATAGATATTTTTATTATTTTTCATTTCTTTTTTTAATTTCATTTTTCTTTTCTTTGGTCACTAGGCTTGTCACAAGCCCTCATTGGCCGTTGGTGAGTGTGATAGCCCTCATCTAGGCCTTCGTTAGTTGTTAGTAAGGATCGTGGCTAGAGTTGGCAAAAAATGGGTTCATGATCCATTTTGTAACTCAATTTTAGGATTTCCAATTCTATATGAGTAACTGGATTTTCATAAACTAGGTGAAAGTGGGTCGAGAAAAAATTAACGCTCAAGACAGCAGGTCATGATGGATTACTTATAACCAATATTTTAGTCCAGCAAAATAGGTCTTTCTAGTTCTATTTGTTTCATGAAGAATGAATGATTTATAAAATATTTTCCTAAAATGATTGCTTATATCGCTTTTAAAATGAATGAATGATACAAAAATCATCGTTCACGAAAATATATAGACATAAATTGTCGTCAATAATGAAAATATTTTTTCAAATAATTTAGTTTGCATGAAACAAATGGAACACTCATCTACCTTTCACGAGATGGTTGCACTCTCTCTCCTCAAACCACTCATTCATCGCGACCATATTTGCCACCGCGAAAACCTTACACCAACATTTCCATAGTTTTATAATTTTTTTCATAGTTCTCAAATAATTTTTTCAGCCTCTTTAAATTATATTGTTAGCCCCACCATCCTTATGCCAACATTAAATTACTAAAGAAGGTGATTAGATTCACATTTTTAATTTGGTGAAATGAAATGAAATTCCTAGTTATAGGATAGACAAAAAAAAAATAGAATTTGTAGAGATGAGAGAGGATACTTATTTCAGCATCTTTGCCGGATAGGAACACCAAAAATTAAATGATTATTTCCGTAAATTCATTTTCCAGTTAGTATAGGATAGACAAAAAAAAATTGCCCTGTAATCATTTATTAAGAAAATTTTAGCAATAAAGCACTTTAGGTGTTGTAAAATCAAATGCTTGAGGAGCTCAATCTAAATCAGAATTTTTAGAGATGAGAGAGGATATTTATTTCAGCATCTTTGCCGGATAGGAACACCAAGAATTAAATGATTATTTCCGTAAATTCATTTTCAAGTTTTATATTACATGGAAATAAATGTCATTACTAATGTACAAAATGCAATCGCATAAAGAACATGCAAATTAAGTCATTTTTAAGATTCTATTACACCGATGGTGTTAGTCGGATGTTGTTAGCATAACTATTTCATTATTTTCATCTAATAATGGTGTAACAGGAACCACAATTCATGTGACGTGTGGACCCTTGGAGTGTCAAAACTTGGCATAAGGGAATACTTAAGTGCCAAAAATTCAGAAATGTATACTTAAATACTAAGATCGGAGAAAAAATTCTAGCGAGCCACTTAGATGTTAGAAATTATTAAAATAAGTTATGTCGGATTTATGATAGTTTTCGCTGGAGTTGGCACTTAAGTGATCCAGTTTTTTTAAAATAAGTATATGTTTCGTAACTTTTTATACTTAAGTGTCCTTTTGTGACAAGTTTTAGCACTTGAACTGTTCTTTTCCCAATTTCATGTCGCATGGAAAAGGCTACCGGAGCATCAACTTCTCAAATTGTTTTGTTTATTATATAATCAGAGTGTGTATGAGAAAACAAATTGAGTGATGTCATTCAAGAAAAAAGATAAATCTAAATACCAAAAAAATAATAATAATGAAGTTTGAAATCTTATACTAGAACCAAGTCGATAAGTATTATCTTTGGGGTGTCATACACAATTTCATCTAAGGCACAAAGCGATATATTGCCCTTAGATTTCCCTCTCTAACTCCAACTATAATTGGCAAATCAAGATATCAAATCATGAATTTAAATCATAAATTAACTGATAGCAAATTGAGAATCGAATTGTATAAATGTGGTAAAATAATTGCAATTTTTTTGCCAAATATGTGTACCCTTTCTTGCCAATATCACTAATGAATATTTTTTAAATTATGCACAAAATTCACATCCGTTTTCCTTATCAAGAAAATGTAAATGATGAAAGGTTTTAATTCATATTCGATTTCCATAAATGACTAAATTAGAAAACTGAAATGCAATTACTCTTTTCCCTCAATACCGCCTATAAAATGCACCATCCTACAATGCAAAAATTCATTCGGGTGAATACTGCATCTACGACAGAGTATATTGATTGTGATGGGGAAGAAATCATCATCCCAGTTAGCTCTTGTGCTGATGCTTGCCTTCGTTTTGCTATGGGTAAGTTTGCCTTCTTCAATGGCTGCAGTTGGTGAGTGCACCAAGAATGAAGATTGTCGCACCATCTGCGCCTCAGGCTGTGGACTTTGCATCAGAACTGAGTGCAATTGTTTCGACGGGAAGCCGCCTCAATGCACGAGCCTTTACAACCTTCGAAGCATAAACACTCCTTGATGAAATCATATAAGAATATTTACTTACTTTGATTCAACCTATGTTTTTATCATGAAATAAAATATGATCGTGCGACAATATTTTGGTTAAATATTGCTCTTCTCTCGATGATATAACTGCAAGTCAAATGTAATAATAATTGAACCACCTATTCATCATCGCGAAACATTCCTTGGGCTTGTATACTGGAGCTGTGTGTCCCCCTCCCTGCACGAAGCAGTTCGTATAACACTTACAACGTACGACTCGCAAATTCTAAGGTGCCAAATTGAATGAAATTAGAATATGAAAATGGGAAAAAGTTGAAGAAAATAAATCTTGTAAAGCATCAATTATCGGATATGAATCTGCTTGCCTTGACTGCTGCATACGTTAAAAGGGACGGGAAGTAAGAATATAGCGTAGTATACCTACAAGAAAGAAAAGACAAAAAGTAATCACAAATAATTGACAAGCCAAATAAAAGATAAAACAAATATTAAAAAGGATAAATTGTCTAAACACTGTGTATACTATGCATTATTACTCTAAGGTAACTCATATAGAGATACCTATACTTTCACGATTTATTGAAAATACAGGAGTCTCACTCAGTAAAATCGACATAAGTAAAGGGGTGTCGAGACAATTTATAAGAAAATTGAACTGTAATGAAGTTAGAACGTTGTGATCGAAGACGAACTCAGCATCTTATCCATCGACAAACCACGTTTTTCAATCTTGTGAAATTATCAAATTTAGTGTGTCAATTCAGGTTAGCGTTCCAATGTATGGAACCACCATGTCATGATCACCACTAGATGTTAAGATATTAAATTAAGTGAAGTAAGTCAGCCCATTGATGGGTTATGGCAAAAAAAAAAATCAATTAAATAATTAAGCTTTAGATACATTGCAACATGAGAATATCAATTGCATAAATCTTATATTGTTAACAAATGCTTGATTACCTGTAAATAAATGCTCTGTATCCCCTTTTCATGAGCTCTGTGTATGTCAATGCCGTCTGAGATAGTGTACGTGTAAGATAAAGTCTCATTGCACTTACCCACTTCTCAATTGTCCCCTGACTTATCATTGAACACATAGCAAAACATAGACTAAAAATCAATAAAAGAAAACACCAAAATGATTAGAAAGTGATTTTTATGTAATTGATATTACCAATTGACATACCTCTCGGATAAGAAAAGCATCTTGAACTACTTTGTTGTTAGCCCAAATATATGAGTACCATCAAAAAACATTATTTCAATATTGAAATGTGAACTGTGCAATTCCATAATGGTTCTTTCTTTTTTATTTCCTATCAAATTGCTTGAGCCATTTTCTTTCTTTTTTTGTACTCCTAACAGAAACCATAAGTAGCTTTCTTGGTTATTAGATTTTGGAGTCTCTCAATTATATCATCAGACAGTGTATTACATCCTTGCCTAATGGCTCATGGTATAACAATTTTTAAAAAGAAAAAAAAAAAAAAAAAAAGAAAAAAAGAGGAGGAAAAATCAATAAAAAAATTTAAAAAAATTCCTTTGCCAGCCACACCACATAATAGCTACTGTCCATGTGATTTTTATTTCCTATCAAATTACAATTGATAGATTTAGAATCTTTAATAACAATTGTTAGATATTTCATTTCATTTAGTTCTAGTATTTGAAGCATGCATCATTTGAAGATTAAAACTATTGCATGTTTGGGATTAGTTTAACATTTAAGTTTTTGGTATAACTCATATAAATAAAAATCAGAATTGGGTTTAGTTGTGAATTGTTAGAGCGAGCTTCATTATAATGTGGAGTTATGCATCATTCACATTTAATTTTGTCCGACATCTTATTAGTTACATTCTTTGTCCGACATCTTATTAGGTTACATTTTCAGACTTTACATTAAGTTGCACTATTATAATTGTACTTATTTTTTTGCCATATCATGTTGATTAGGTGACGAATGGATGAAGTTTAATTGTGTGGGTTAATAATGCATGGTCTCATAGATGGACAAACTTGGGATTTTTAAAATGAGCAAGATTGCATGCTTAAACGTTTCGTAAAGAGGTAAACGTATAAAAAATGGGCCTCAAACATTTCTACCGTAAATTAAGGACCCGCACCCAAATCTCTAATTCATGGAAATAAAACATCCCCACATTTTACTCAGCTTCTAACCGACTTTAAATAGGTTAACGGCAGCTCCTAAAGCAAAACTAAATTTTCATAATTATTCACGTCAAAATTAAATTGCGATTAGCAAAATTTGAAAGAACCCAAACCCATTATGGGAGTACTGCTGTATAGGAGGAACTGTCCACGCTTACTTGACATTCCATTAATTCACCTCGAGGAAACGCGTTTTGAATGTGTTGGGCCTCAAGAGGTTCATGTCAATGAATCTACCAAAGATCTAATCAATTAAGTCATGGTTGTTTTCACCAAGTAAAAAAAGAACCTTTTGTTTTCCCATAAAAAATTAAAACATCTTTCAAATTTTGAAAAATTACGAAAAACGATATGCTGTCAACATTTATTCCTCGAGAATGTTTCAGACATTTCAAATATAAAAAAAGTCAAACTGTGCGCGTGACAAAATTTAGAGTTAAGTAAATACTGCAAAGTAAATATAAACTCATGGTTCATATATTTTAGTGAAATGAAATGTGGCAAAAAGGAAAACATAAAATCTAGGTGCGCTTCCCCGGCACCATACCCGGGAAGCTTCCGGCGTGGGAAGAAGAAGAAGTGAACGGTCCTCATTTATGAAGCTAGAGTCCCACGTAACACCCATCGTCGATTTTGGAGTCATGGGCAGGCATTTCGGTTCGAATATGTTGGCTTCACATACATTTTCCAGGCACTAAATTAGCAACAAATTGAAGGTTTCAATAACATGAAATTGTCAACAAGAAAAGCAAATAATCAAAAAAGGGAAAAAAGACAAGAAATAAATAAATAGAGAGGAGAAAAGAAAACAGAATGAAAGCCCACCAACCTTGTCCACCGCTTGAAGGTCATTGACACATGCAGCATTGCTTGTGTTAACGTTGAAGTAATCGCCATTACAGTCAGTTTTAATCATACTGAAATGCACCAAATAGGTATATTAATTTCGGGTCCAAAGAATCGGTTTGGAAGGAAAAAAAATTCCAAAACACATATATTAACCTTTTGTTTCCTTGCTTTTTATGATATTAGTCTTGCAACTTAAGAATTTTTTCAATTCGTATCACATTCTAAAAACGATAGTACGAGTTCTGCATCTAAATCAAGCAACAAGGCCAAAAGATAAAAAGAAATTATTAATTGTAATTTCTAGAGACTTTCATTTATAGAAAAATTCTCATTTCACTTTACCTTCCTCAGAAATTCGTAAGATTCAATGGCTGAAACATTGTCATTTATATTGTAGCTTTCCTAGCTATTTGCGTAGGAGAATCCAATTCCAACAAGCTGGTCTAGGAATATAACATTCGCCACCTATGTAAACATAGCTTATCATGAGCCTAATGACTGGCCAACTTTTGGCAAATTTAGCTAATCGTCAGGACTAGAATATATTAACTCTTTTATTTATAAGCGGTTCGAGATAAGTGCTCTTCATCTTGATACTCACCCTATCTCGGTCATGTATTCGATATACTCAACAATTGTTTAATCAAATTACGAAGGTCATGTAACAAAAATCACAGGCGCTAAGGAAAAAAATTTTCAATTCTCGTTACCTTTGTCCATGAAAATTCATGCTATTTAGAGTTGTTCTATCTCTATTGGAATTCTTGTAATCGAACGTAAATGGACCTGCATTCAAAGTAATGAATATGCCCCATTTCACGTATTATAATTCACAAATTTATAAATCTAATGACAGATACATTTTCTTTTAACAATAACACAAAGTCTCTATTAGGTCGTAATTGGTCATTGAATAAGATTATTGCGTAAATCACATAAAGCATTTTTTCACATACAAATAAACCAGTCCTTTTTTATTAACCTCTCTTGTGGGCTGCTACCTTGTTTGGCATGAAACCTCATGCCTCAAAATCAACCTCTCGAAGTACAGATTTCGGCTTGCAAACCAAAACAACATTAGTTGATTAAGATAGCAAGATGGTCGTCATGGAAGTCAAAATCCTTGCTAACAAATCTATAACGTATTTTTATTGAAATTTATATAAACTGTTATAGCATTGATTGAGGACGTTGGAGTGAATGAACTACCTTCATATGGGAAAGGATCTGCCAAGGAAGAATGAAAGAAAGCTATGGAGGGATAGATCCAAGCCTTAAAAGCAGAACCGGACATGAGATCTCGTACCAAGTCCGAGAGGCATGGAACCGGTAAGAGCCTAATCCGTTTCAAATGAGCAATATAAGACCCGATTGATGGCTCGAGGGCTTCTTACGACCTTGGGTTATACAATGAAGAGATTTTCAAATCGCTAGATAAAATGACCGCAATACATGTATTGCTAAGTCTTGACATGGGTGAGTTATGGAAACTGCAAGATGAATAGAGAGAATGCTTCCCCACATGGAGAGCTAGATCACGAGATTAACATGAAAAAGAAGAAGAAGAAAGAATTGCTAGTAATAAATTTGATTTTCAAAGTATGTTATAAACTTTTTCAATAAAAAAATGAAATATCTCTAATCGGGTTCGGCGACCCCTCATTATTTTGTGGTAGGTTATATTTTGAAATAGCAAAAGACAAAATGTTTCATTCTCTTCTTATTCTAGATCCGGACCATCAATCCTAGAACTTTTAACGACTCCACCAAACTATGAATGTAAGATTTCTGTATTCGGAGCAAGATAGATTTATCGATCTAAATCTGTGGTTCCATCAGATGTGACGGGCACGGCTCAGTTTCGATGCAGCCAAACGTAACCTACCTTGGTGCAACTCCACCTGGTCCGACAATCTCCAATAGGCTGTTAATTTTTTGTCTAGAAAAGGGTTCTACTAGGAAATAACTTGCTTCTCATTCGTCTCTTTGTGCCAACTTATCTGGAAGACTAGGAATGAGATCCTTTTCCAAGGCCTCGACCTTTTTGTTCCTGCCTTGAAGCTACATCTTTTTAAGGTAGTAAAAGATAAAGCCCTTTCCTTTTCTTTGGTTGAGGAAAGTCCCAGGAATAGAAGGTTACAACACAGTTGGGGAATAGACCCTGGCATTTTTGCTTTGGAGCTACCTATGGCTTAGGCTAGTAGTTTGTAATCCTTTGGCTCCCTTGGAGCTCTAGTTTGGTTGTACTGTTTATGTTGTGGTTCACGATACCCGTCCACTCCAGCAACATGTTATCTAGTTGAGTGGCTGCTGGTATCGAGTCCCCCCTTGATGTACTAGTTTTGGTTGACTTTATATCCACTTACCTTACCATAAATAAAAAAAAAAAGGTTCAAAGGGGAACGGATTTACCAATCTGTACAACAGTCCAGAGAGAGCAAAGCAACCAGGGCCCCCGGTGAGCCATAGCACCGAAGGGTCATCTTTCGGACTCCTCTCTGACTCGACGAAGTAGAGTTGAACATCGTCAATCTCCCCCACTCCAATGTATCTAAAACAAAGGGGAAAAGAATCCACGACAACATGCAAAGATTCAAACACACATGATCTACAAGAAACTAGGTCAGTGCATCCTGGTCGGAACACCGACCCGGTTTGTTGGCTAATCTCACGTCTGCATTCACAGATGGAGGGGGGGGGGGTTCACCGACCCAATTTCAAGATAGAAAGGGTGGTCGCTAGGCAATCCGGGAAGAGACTTGACCACTATTTGGGAGAGTCCAAATTGGAAGAGAAGACACAGAGCAAGACAATGAAGCGTCCACAACTTCACACTTTTAGAGAATGGAGGGAGATTTCATTCACGCTCCTTTTGTGACTATTGGAAAGAAGCGCATCAAATATGGATCAAGTGAAAATTAAATATGAATCACATATGGATCTTACAAAGTTAAGCAAAAATAAAAATGAGTTTTAATATGGGTCAAATATGGGTTAAGTGAATTCCCTAATAACCCACTTTGAGCCCATGGTCCAAGGCTCTCCTCCTCTCTCTTCTTCCATCCCTTGCGTCCCTTACCTCCGTTGCCAATCCCACCTCCACGTTACCGTCACCATCGTTGATCTCAAGATCACCGTTGTCAACCGGGCTCTGGGTAGGCGAGCCACAAGCTCGCCGGTCTTGGCCGAGCTACGACTCGCTTGGATTTGGGCAAGCAATCTTTGAGGTCGCTAGCTAGAGTGCGGCCTGGATTTGGGTAGGCAAGCCTCGAGCTCGTTGGCCAAAGCTCGGCCTAAATCTAGGTAGGTGAGCCATGAGCTTGCTAGCCTTGGCCGAGGTCCGGCTCGCCACCCTCTAGTGCCACAATAGAGCTCAGCCAACGTTGGCGAGCTCGGGGTCACCTGCTTTCTTGGATCGGCCGAGCCTCAAGTTTGTCGGCCTAGGTCGAGCTGGGGCTTGCCGGACTACATCTTGGCCAATTGCCGTCGGGTGGCGCTAGTGGAGGAAAAGGGGGAAGAAGAAGGAAGAAGAAAGAAGAAGAAAGAAAAAGTAAGAAAAAAAAAGAATAAGGAAAAAAAAAAAAAAAAAGAAAATTAAAATTTGTAATTATAAATTAAAATTTGATTTTTTTAAAATTATTTTCCAAAAAATATTTCAATTTAAAGATATTCACAATTTATTTTATTTTATTTACTACTTTTTATTATTTCATTTAATTTATAAATTTAATGTGAAATTTTTATTCAAATAACTTATTTGTGAAAAGTTTAAAGTAGATTAAATGGGCAGAAGTAGATTTTCTTAAATTAAGTTAACTATTAAAATGTATTGGTAATATGAGTCGGGTCGGGCATGGATCGAATATGGGTCAGGTTTGGTATGAGTCATCAAATTTATATTGCATGAAAATGAGTCAAAATGAGTTAAATTGGTTAATATGAGTCGGACCATATTTGACCAAACCCATCCATTTGACACCTCTACTCATCATGCATGTCCATCATATATAATGAGCTATGATATGGGCCATGTGTATGGTGTGATTGAGATCAAATTGGGTTTAGGTCCAATATAATATAGGTGAAATATTTAATTAGTACCTAATGTTCTAATATTCAAATATTAAATAACGTCCATATTTATTATCTTAAGTTTTTAGAGTAGTTGATTGTCATTTCATAATTATTTTTCATGATATAGAGCAGGAGGCCCTTATTTACTTAGCCTACACATCAACGATTTAATAGACTCATGTCATTTGGAGATGAGATTTGTCCATTTAAAATGGATCGTGTCATTGGATGATGACCGAGATTTATCCAAGAATTTTGGTCAATTGTGAGGTGCTAGGAGTTAGGAAGTGCAAGTTGCGTAGGTGCCTTCAATTCTTTTCTAGTACGAGTTTGTGGATTAGAGGATCGATCATGATGTTTAGCTGTAAAATGAGTGTTGGGAGTGCGTAGCAGAAGTTCGATACTTTTACCTAGGGAGATTTCCAAGAAGGAAGCCCAAGTCCGAATCTACCAATATATCCAGTTGTACCCACCTTAGCTTAAAAGCTTAAACTAATGAGTTATGAGCTAATTATGATTTATTAACTGCTTCACACCACATCAATTCTTCGATATAAGACTACTTTTCTAAGATACCTCACATGTGCATCCTAACAATGAGGGGCTCATCATCGCCCCCTTCTCACTGTTGAAGGGGAGGTACGCCAAACCAAGTTTGAACAAAGGGAAAATGAGGACCGTAGCTTCAACATTTAACTCCAGAAAAAAGACATGAAGTAGCAAGCAAAGCAACACCGGATATTGGGTAGCTGTTTCTAATATCTCCATTCATTTTTTGGTACGATACCATTTAATTGTGTTTCAAGTTTGAGTCCGATAGACGAAACCGATCCAATATCAACGAAATTACGTATAAGCCGGTGCAATATTTCCCCGCTGGACTTTGACCGTGAAAAGAGGACGTGGAAAAGGAAAGGTTGCGTTGTCTCCTTCGTTTTGCCGAGTGGAAAGAAGAAATAAAATGAAATAAGAAAAAAGAAGGAAAGCATGAATGGATTTTGTTTCCTAATCCCAATCGGCATGAACTTCTTCGAATCGGTCAGAGAAAGAAATAAACGAGACGGAATTATTCCCTGCAGAAGTCGATTTGGGTTTTAAGGCATATACAATACACACACATATATGAACTCTGTGGCCTAGCGTTGCTTAGGTGATCAGGGAAATATTAAAGCGCGGTAGCCAAGTAAGTGCTTGACAGGGGTTGTTCCGTTCGCTTTGTTCGTGCGATTACACTAAGAGATTTTATGTGTTGAAATCAATTAAATTTCTTATAACAAGAATTTGTGTATAATTCTTTTGTGATATTGAAAAATTATTTAGAGAGAAATTAGACGAGTAAATATTGCATGAATTATTGGGTGTAATTAGGATTTGAAAAACATTGAAAATATTTGAGTAATTTGAGTGTGGTTGTAATTTTCATTATATCACTTGATCTATAATTGAATTCATTATTGCTTTACTTGTGGATAGGTCGTACCACCTAAATCTCGTGTCTTATTTCTTTTCTTATTATGTTTATTTTATTGTTCAATTGTTTGCTTCCATGACAAGTATATTGATCTAAGGTTAGATAGGGAATGTTAAAACACAAATTAATTGATCATTTGCATCCTCTTGCAATTGTCGCCCTTAAGGGCATGCATGATAACCAAAATTATTTTTCTATTTCAGACTTATTCTTGGAACAAAAATCCATTTTATAAAACAATTTCATTTTTTTATATCCGGAACATATTTCTATTTAGAAATGGTTTTGGAATAGAAATTAAAAGTAAATTTTTTTACTTTTCTATTTCTTGAATAGAAATAAAAAATTAATTTTCTTTTTTCTACATTTCAACCGAATGAGTCTCTCCTTAATCCCTAGTCGTCCGCCCTTCCTTTGGTCATCGTTGTCACCGCCACCGCTGGCGCGCCCTCCCCCTATCGGTTGTCGGCCACCACCATCAGTCATTGGTCATCGGCCGTTGATCGCTGTCGCCACCCCTCCCCCTGCTTATCATCGACCACCACTACTGTTGCTAGTCGTTGGTCGCCATTGCACTCTTCCCCCGCTGGTTGCCAGCCATTGCCAATGGTTGTTGACTACTAGTGCCGATTGTTGGCCATCGTAGCTACCGACCCCTCCCCTCGCTGGTCGCCGATCGGCAGCCACCGCTACCGGTCGTCGGTTGTTGCAACCGTCGCCCCTTTCCCCCCACCGGTCTCCAACCACTGTCGCTGGTCGTTGGTCGTCGGTCATTCCCACTGTCGCCCCCTCCCCCTCTTGGTTGCCGACTGCTATCACCCCCTCCCCTCACTAGTTGTTGGCCACCGCCATTGGTTGCTGGTCACTGGCTGCCACTCGGGAGAAAAAAATTTGTATTGTTATCAAATGAATTTCTATTCCTAGAATAGAAATTTTGTGTCATTATCAAACTTGTATTTATACTTAGAAACTCATCTAAGAATATAAATAAAAAAAATCTATTTATGTTCTAAAAATCAATTTTTTTATAGAAATTTCATCATTTGCGCCCCGAATGTACTATCATTAACTCGTACCCGGTGCATTTCCTTCCATCATTCAATGACTGAGGATGTGCACATGTGGGCGATGCTCCCAAGCACATAATGTGGATCATGTCAGCGGTAAGTGCCCTCGCGGCCCATATCAAACTTACTCCACACAGAACGGTTCAACTTTCGAGGCATCGATCGCACATGGTACACGAGAGGCCGATGCATTGATAAATGTAAGGAATGCTAAATCGATTACTCATCGAGTACGCTTTACGACCATTGTTAACAACATTCATGCAAGAAAAACACTTCAAGGTGTCGCCAACATAAATTTTGGAGGAGCTCAATCTAATACAGAATTCGTAGAGAAGAGTGAGGATGCTCATTATATAAATCGGCTAATTCAAAGGGAGCCGTAATTGCAAATTAAATGTAGAAATAGTCGAACCACCTATTAATCATTGCAAAACATTCCTTGGGCTTGTATTCTGGAGCTGTGTGTCCCCCTCCCTGCACAAAGGAGTCCACATTACACTTTCGACCTACGACTCACAAACTTTAAGGACACAATTGGAATGAAATTCGTATAGGAAAATGGAAAAGATAGAAGAAAAAAGAGTTTGCAAAGAAGAAATTATTGGATCTTGCCTTGACGGTTGCAAACGTTAGAAAGGATGGAAAGTAAGAGTATAGCGTAGCATACCTACAAGAAGAGGAGACCAAAGTAAGTACGAACAACTGAGATTTATCGAAAAGGTAGGAGCCTAATTCGATGAAATAGGCACAAATACAAGGGTGTTGAGACAATTTGTCAGAAATTGAACAGCACAATAACAAGAAGGTTGTTCTCGAGACCAAACCCGGCAACTTGTCCATCGACGAACCAAGCGTGCCAGTCTTGAGAAATTGTCAGATTAAGTGTGTCAATCCAAGCTTGAGTTCCGACGTATGGGATGACCATATCATGATCACCACTATATGTTAAGAAAGTATATTAATGAATTAAGTAGCTTGACTAGGAGCCGTAAATCATATTACAAAAGAAGTGCTTAATTACCTATAAATAAGCACCCGAAATCCCCTTTTTATGAGGTCTTTGTGTATGTCAATGACTTCTTTGACAATGTATGTGTAAGATAAAGTTTCATTGCACCTTACCCACTTCTCAACTGTCCCCTGATTCATAATTGAATGCATCACAAAGCATAGTATATATAAGGAAAGAAAGTCACAAAAAAACTCCAAATTATACTAAATTTGTACTTGTGTGATACATTTATTCAAACTTTTTTTATGACACTGAAAATCCTAAAACTTGTATTCATGTGATATATTTACTCTAAATTTATATCCTTATAACACATTTACTGTAACGACCTGGTCCGACAAGGGTAGGAAGTGGTTGTCAAGACTAGAGGATTTGGATAAGGAGCAGCTCCTGACAAGTTTTTAGGTGGTGAATGGGGCAAGAATGAACCGAACTATGTACAGAACATGAGAAGAGCGTGCTTGGGAAATATATGTAAAAACTGGAATTAACTCACGGAGACGCCTTTTGATGTAATGGCAATGTTTACTTTGGAACTCCAAAGTTAGCGAGCTTAAGCTAGAGCATTACCAAGATACGTAACCTTTTAGGAAAGTGCTTGCTTGTACACCAAAACGGGCAAAACCATGAGGCTCGAAATGGGATGGGCCAAAGCAGATAATCTTTCGAATGTGTTAATCCAATGATGTCACAATATGGTATTAGAGTAGGTGTACAGTTCGAGGATGAACTAGGTGGAAGCTGATGGGCCTGTAATTACCTGGTCTGATGAAGGCAAAGAGTGGTCGCTAAGGAACGGCTCTTGGAAGGCTTCTATAATGTCGAATGGGGCATAAATGAATCAAACTATACACTAAACAAGGGGAGAGCGTGCTTTGGATATATATGTGAAAATTGAAATTAACTCACGGAGGTGCCTTTTGACGTAATGTCAAGCTTTGCTTTGGAACTTCAAAGTTAAGCAAGCTTTAGAGCACTAGCTGGACGAGTGATCTCTTGGGAAAGTGCCCGCTAGTATACTAAAAAGGATAAAACCATGAGACTCGAAATAGGACTGGCCAAAGCAAATAATATCTCGAGTGAATTAATCTAGGAATGTCACATTTACTTTCTATCACAATTTTGTTGATGAACGCCCTAAAAATCATGTGGCTACTTATACAAATGACCGAAAGCAAATAACATGGACATGATGCTCACATACTCATATATTTTCTTTTCTCATTTTCCTTTTCCCTTTTCTTGAACTTCGTCTTTCGTTCTTTTACTTGATTTGGCAATGGCAAGGACCGTTGCAATGGCAAAAATAGGACATCATGGTGGCGGTGAAGATGAAGGAGGAAGGACAAAAAGGGAAAAAAAATTCTTAACAAAGGATAAATGTGTAGTGGGGGTTTAAGTTTGATTTTTTTTTTTTTGTGTTATAAAAAATAAGTTTGGGATATATGTATCACATTGATATAAGTTTATGGTTTTTTATATTACAACAAAACAATTTAGGGTAAATATGTCACATGAGTACACATTTTGGGTAAATATGTAATATAAGTATAAGTTTGAAATTTTTAGCATCATAATATAAGATTGGAGTAAATGTGTCATTGTGGATATAGTTTGGAGTTTTTGTGAGTTTTACCCTATTAAAAAGCAAAATAATTAAAAAGTGATCTAATGTAATTAATATGACCAATTACATACCTCTTGGACATGAAGAGCATCTTGAACCACTTTATCGCTAGCCCATGTATAGGAGTATAGATAGTTATAACTCTACAAGGAAAAAGAAAGATCTAATTAATAAACTCCAGGTTTGTTTTCACTCAGTAAAAAACATCCTTTATTTTCTCATCAAAATTTAAAATATTATATTTAATTTGGAAATTAGGAAAAAATTATATGCAATTTAATGTGTCATCATTTAGAAATTGCTAAAGTTTGAAGTGTTTCGATTATAAAATAATCAAAGTGCGTACGCAATAAAAATCTATATGAAGTAAGAGATAAAGTTAAAATTCTATTCACAAGTTGATTACGTATTTCTTACCGAAAAAATTGTGGTAAAAAGTTAAAAATAAAAGTAACAAATTAACACTGACCCGGCACCAAACCCGGGGAGCTTCCATCGAGGGAAAAGGGACAATTGTACGGTCCTCATTTATTAAGCTGGAGTCCCACACTTCACCCAGCGTCGATTTCGGAGTCGCATACAGGCAATTGGGTTCCAATATATTGGCCATATATACATTCTCCAGGCACTAAAATTAACAAAAGTCAAGGCTCAATACATGAAATTTTGAAAAAGAAAAAAGAAAGAAAGATCAGAAATGGTAAAGGGAAGAAAAAAAAGGATAAAAGAAAATAATATGAATGCTCACCGACCTCGGTCACAACTTTAAGGTCATTGACGCAGTCAACATTACTTTCGTCAACATTTATGTAGTCACCGTTGCAATCAATGTAAGCTGACTGAAAATGCATGAAAAAGGCTGACATTAATTTTGGGGTCAGACTTATTAAATAAAAATAAGTGACTAATGGAGAAAGAATCGATGTGAATAGAATTCCCAAAACATACATTTTTAACCTTTTATCTTCATGCTTTTTTTGTTTTATGAAATTAATAATACACATCATGCATGTAATACATCTAATATACATAAACTATGCAGTAAAGAAGACCGAACTTTCGGGTGTAGTGGAAGCTATTAGCCTATTACCTCGTATAGCTCTTCAGATATAAGAGCCTTCAAATGAGCAAATGGAACTCTTGAGTTGCAGTCACTATTCACATTTGTAAGGGGGTTGCCGAGCACATAGCCCTGAATTGATTTCAATCGATAAGTCTCATTACTTCGAAAAGTAAATGCAGGCCAAGAAGCGTTGTATGAATCTGATGATAATGATAATAACCTCAAGATTCATTCTAGGCTCCAAACCCTCTTCATTTCCTAGTAGAAATCATGATGGACCAAAATTAAAACGTGTCAGCTAGTAATTGTGAAATAGTGATCTCTATCTAATTCCAATTCCAATTATGGTGGTGAGAGGATTACAAGTGGGTAGGCAAGGTCACGATTTATGTTTTCATAAAAAATATAACAAATTGATTAGTAGGCATGTACCTACTTTTAATCGGTCGTTTATTCAATTTATCTCTCTGGTAAAGTCCCGTAGATAATAATCGGTCTCAAACATAAGCTGTGTTTAAAAATCAAAAAATTATGACTAGGAACAATGAGATTAAAGAATAAGTTCTTCGATATAATCTCAAATTAATTCTTTGAACCCTTATTCGGTGTTGATAGTCGATAGACTATGTTGCATTGTTTTCTGGTTTTCCTTTCACAACTATAATGCATAACTTGAGAGATAAAGACTTAAAGAATTATTCCATTGTGAAAATTACTGACAAAAGAAAAAAAAAGTCTTGACCGAATGGTCAAGTGAATGTTTGGCGTTTGTCATACCTATGTGACAAAGTTTTATCTGATGTATTTATAAAGATTAGTGGAAAGGAACATCACAAATATCATGATTTTCATATGGTACTTATTAGAATATCATAACTTTTTTTTCTAGACACATAATTTAAATATAGCACTCATTTGAATATCATAACTTTTCTAATTACTTAAGTATCATATAACTTTTTAATCGTCATTCAAGTGCCATAATTTTTTGAAAACATTCAACAGGCATGTTATGCCACGTCAAATTCCAACACTTGGGTCAACCTTTATGAATTTTGTTGACACTTAAATGACCAATTAAAAGTCATGACACTCAAGTGAACATTTTTCTAAAAGTTATGACATTTAAGTGGTTGAAAGAAAAGTTATGGCACTCAAGTGAGTACCGTATAAAAATTGTGATACTTGTAATGTTATCATCCTAAATATTAGTTAATAAAAATGTTTGGATAACCCCTATATAGAAAAATTCATTGAGGGCTCTAGTATGTTTCAAGGATTGCTGCTTTCTAAAGACATGGAATTTCAAAAGAAAAAAGACATTTTCATATATTCCAGAAATGTCTGACCAAAAACAAAATAGTCGTCAAAAAATATTCTTGCGCTTTTTTTACTCCAAAGAGGGTTACAGGCAGCCCCCACCACCTTTAATTTATCATATTATTCTTTATGGGTCCCATTTTGAAATTTTGTTGGAAGTTCAAAATTTTTACTTACGATCAACTTGCGCAACGAAGGCTAAGGTCAATTATGGCCTAGTCTTGATTTAATCTTAAGTCTTTTTTCCCCTTCCTTTTGCTTGGTTTTTCCCTTTTTTTGCTTTTATTTCATTTAGCACGAAATTTGAGACCTTTTAAAAAAAATGTTTATTTGGCAGATAGCCATTATTTTGTACTAGAAAATAGTTATTCTGAAAATAGCCCAAGCACAAATATAAGTGAAAAGAATCATGTAGTTTTAAAGAATGCTTGGTTTAATTAAAATTTAATATGTGTCATTACTTTAGGATTTACATATTTTAATTGCTTAACTTTCATCTTATTCGGTGAATCTATTAGTCCGACATTGATTTATTTATCATGTCACCACTACACCATTTTTTAATACATATTTTCTAATGAAAAATTAATAATACAGCATAGGTAATTACATTGAAAATTCTAAACATCTATTATTATCAAGCAAATTGAAAAGAAAAAGCTCCCTGAAAATGTATAATTTGATTTTCGGGTGCACCAACTTTGACTTTCTTTCTTTTTTAATTTACAGAATTTTCAGAATATATAATAGAATGAAAAAGAATAAATAACCATACCTTTAGCGACTTGCAGAGTGACCATGGGAACAATGATACCCGAGTAAGAATCTCCAGCAATGTAGAGTGGATTGCTCAGAAACTCAGTATGGAGAACTAGCCACTAAACCGCAGCTCAAGCAACAAAACCAAAAGATTAAAAAGAAATTATGGATTTTAATTATCTAGAAGCTCTCTTTTAAATGAAGATCCTTCTTTTGGGTCAAATATCAAATCAATCCTAAATTTATTATACAAATATTAATTCAATCCCAAACTTTCTACTTTTGCTAATATAATCTTAAATTTTTGTGTGAAATCCATTATAATCCTTTCTCTTTGGTCAAATACAGCCGGAAATTGCATACAAGGCATCTACTAATCTTTAGCTATCCTACATGGCATGTTGACATGGACAACATTACTCAGAATGACGTCTTTCATGGACTGCCACTTTGGCAATTTTTCAGTGGTAATTAGCTAAAATTACTACATTAGAATTTCGTACAAGTTTTAGGATTGCATTAGCAAAATTGGAAAGTTTAATATTGAATTGGTGTATGTACAATAAATTTACAATTAAATAGGATGTTTTCCCTTCTTCTTTCAATTTACCTTCCTGAGAAATTCATAAGTTTCAGCTGCTGAAACGATATCATTTATGTTGTAGCTTTCCCAGCTATTTGCGTAGGAGAATCCAGCTCCAACTGGTTGATCTAGGAATATAATATTCGCCACCTGTGTGAACGCTAATTCGCCAATTTTTTAGCAGAGCTAATCATAGCCAGAAAAAAAGAAAAAAATTCAATTTTTGTTACCTTTGTCCATGAATATGGATTCAATCTTAGAGTTGGTCTCAATTTGGTTGAATTCTTGTAATCGAATGTAAATGGACCTGCATTCAATGTAATGAATATGCCACGTTTTACGTATTAGAATTCATAAATTTCAAAATCTATTGACGTATATTCTTCTAAGAACAATACACAATCTTTATAGGCTGTAATCGGCTTCTTGCGTAATATGTACCATTATCGTGACAATTACATAATGTACTATCCCAGTTACAACTTACATTATTATGACTAAGGGCCAGTTTTAGAATCCAATCAAGCGTTTGAAAATTAAAAAACTCAGCACCTAATGGGATTAAGCTGATCTGATGACCTAAAACAGAATCGACTTAAATGATCCGATTAAGTATAAAAAATACTTAATCTAGTAAGTAAAGAACGGGTGCTAAAAATCCGTTCAATAGGAAAATAATTGATGGTAATTAGAATTTGTCAAATATATTAATCTAATCTGGCCTCCATTCCAAACAAAATCAAACTAATCTTTAACCCAGTGGACAATGATATTTGCTAAGATCTTACATTGATCAAAACAATCTCAATATCAAGATTAGTAGGATTAATTCCGTGTTCGAACATTTTGCAAAAACTTTGATGCCTCAGGCAGCATCAACTTGCTCAAATACTATTTGTTATGCGTTAGTGTAGTGACACAAGAAATTGTTTAGACAGCTTACACTAAGGCCAAGATGCACCTAACAAATAATTTATTTAGAAAAGGACTGTAGTTTCTTCTATTCCATTTATAAGTACTAGGAAATGGCTGAGCTCACTGGCTCCTTCATTTGGAAATGACCAGATGGTTCCCCCTTCAGCAGTTAATTTTTTCTATCATCATCTCCAATGACGATGAGATCCCCAAATCAACGGAAGAAGATGCGTGGCTAGATCTATTGAAGAAATGAAAATGACACAAATGGTCACTGAATTTTGCTCAATTTGTGGTCCCTTAACTTAATTTGTTTAATGTAATCCCTAAACTTTAACCTAATGTGCAATGTAGTTCATAAACTTTTGATGCATACTTAATTTAGTCCATGAACTATATAAAAATGTTCAATGTTGTTGTTGAACTTGAATTAATAGAATGACAACATTAAATATTTCATACAATCTAAAGACTTAATTGAACATATACAAAAAATTCATGAATTATATTGAACAAATTAAAAGTTCAGGAATTTGATTGCATATTGGGTTAGGAAATATTTATATCATTATTCCATTGGAGAAAAAGGAGCTTGAAGCCAAGACCAACAAGCTCGTGAGAATAAGAGTAAATTCACAAACTCCTAAAGAAGAGAGGTGAAATCATTAGGTAGAAGAGGTTGCTCGGGTAATTCATTGTAGATCAATTCAAAAAAGGTATTCAAATCCTATATCCACTAATGTAGAATTGATTGAGAACTATCCTCATATGGGGGCATGATCTAGCCAAGGAAGAATGAAAGAAGGTAATGGAAGAAGAGATGCAAGTCTTAAAGCAGGACATGACATGAGATCTTGTACCAAAGCCAAGAGGCCCCGGACCCTTATCTTGTAAATGAGTTCACAAGATAAAGAATTTACCTAATTGGTTCGATTGACCGATATAAGACTCGATCGATGGCTCAAGGATTTCTTAAGCCAATGGGCTAGACCATGATGAGATTCCAGTTTAATAGATAAAAATTATGACATGTGAGTGAGTTATGAAGCTCTAAGATGGATGGGAAAAAAGCTTTCCTCCATGGAGATTTAGGTTGCAAGATTCACCCAAAAAAGAGTTGCTAGTATATACTTGATTTTCAAGGAATGATATTTTTCAATAAGAAAAAAAAATGAATATTGCTACCCGGGCTCATTGCCAAATTGTTGATTTATATGCTAAATAATCAATGTGGTATCAAATTATTCCTGCACAAAAAAGAAAACTAGAAGAACATTTTCCCCTCGGAGAACGACTTCGTTCTTATTAAATCTCTGTCTTAAGTATCAGAAGATATAACAGGGGACTTACCAATCTCGTACAACAGTCCGGAGAGAGCGGAGCAGCCGGGGCCGCCAGTGAGCCACAGCACCAAAGGGTCGTCCTTCGGGCTCCTCTCCGACTCGACGAAGTAATAAAACAGCTGAACATCTTCCAGCTCTCCGACTCCGATGTATCTAACAACAGAAGGAAAAGAATCAGCGACGACATGCAAAGATTCAAACACACATGATCTACGCATCCTGGTCGGAAGACCGATCGGGTTTGTTGACTAATGTTACGACTGCATTTAGAGAGATGGAGGATTTCACCGACCCGGTTTCGAGATAGAAAGGGAGGTCACCCGGCAATCCGGGGAGAGACTTGACCACTGTCTGGGAGAGTCCAGATCGGAAGAGAAGACATAGAGCAAGACAATGAAGCGCCCACAGCTTCATACTTTTGGAGAATGGAGGGAAATTTACTTAGGTGCTAATGGAGCTGTGGAGCTGTCGTTCCGTTCACCCTGCTTTCGCGACTCTTGCAATGATTTTTCTCATCATGCATGGCCGTCATATATAAGATGAAGACTCTTGTCTACACCATGCGAACGGCGGCTAGGGGCCCAAGCAGGAATCCGAATTCAGAACTGCGCAGAAACTCCTGCTTTGCGGGGGCATCCTACGTGGATCGTCTTGTGCTTTTGTTGCTTGGTGATTGGCTCAATCGAAAACAGACTAAGTTAGTACAGCTATTGGTCGTGACCTGCGATGTTACAAGGTTGACTTGGCTCGGGCACCGCTTAATGAACTCATGTCATGTCGAGACAAGATTCGTCCATTTTAAATTGCATTTCGCATCATGAATAACGATCGAGAAATGTGCAAACATTTATGGTCACTCGGGGAGTGTGACGAGTTAGAACTTACCAGCTATGTTGGTGCGTTCAGTTCTTTTCCTAATATAAAGTTTGTGCCCTAGAGGTGTTCACCGCCCCTTCTCACCGTCGTTGAAGGGGAGGTACACCAAAACCCGGCTCGAATAAGGGAAACTTAGGATTGACGCTTTGACATTAGCTCCCGAAAGGGAAATTAAGCCAAACAAGACAGCCACGTGCTTCCACTGATCTACATTAATTATCTGGTACAATGCTGTGCGTTAATCTTAGATTAGACACAGAACTTTTAGAACATAAATTAGGTGTTCCCACAGCATTTGCTCCCCGCAAGCCTCGATGCATCCCGATCTGTCCCCAGATGATTGATGAGGTGCATGCGGGAGCGACGCTCCCTAGTGCGCAATACAAATCGTCTTAACAAGAAGTGTTGTCAGGGATCCTGTCAAACATATTCCACATAGAACACTTCGACTTTCAAAGCATGATTGCACATAACACGAGATACGCTGGTGCATTGGAAAATCTAAAGTGTACTTAGTTATTCATCAAGTGCCGTTTTACCACTCATTAACAAAGTTTATGCAATAAAAACACATTAAGGGGTTACAAAAGTAAATCCTCGAGCGAATACAGGATTTATAGAGATGAGAGAGGACATTTATTTGAACATCGACGTGGATTAGGAACACTGTAACACAAATTCGAATTGCATAATGTTCGTGCAAGTTAAGGACCTTTGGCTTTGGCAATGGAAACTCTCATTTCCATCTCCACCAGATTAGAGGTAGTAATAGGCAAACCACCTATCGATCATGGCGAAACATTCTTTGGGCTTGTACTCAGGAGCTGTGTGTCCTCCTCCCTGCGCAAAACCAGTTGTCCGTTGAATGATGTTCTCACAAATAATTAGCAAATTTGAAATTGTGAAAAACTATGTTCTTCAAAGGAGGTAATTGTCCTTGCCTTGACGGTTGCGTATGTAAGATAGGCTTCTCCGGAAGAATATAACGTAGTGTATCTAAGAAAAAGACCAAATGGAAGCGCAAACATGAGATATCAAGATTGACTGTATTCATCAACTTATGAAACAAAATGTAAAGTCTAGAAAAAGGGTTATTATTCAAACAGACCCTGCAACTTGGCCATCGACAAACCACGCCTGCCAGTCTTCAGATATCGTTAAATTCAGCGTCTCAATCCATGCGAGCGTTCCCACGTACGGGATGGTCAAGTCATGATCACCACTACATGTTGAGAAAGTTTAAGTGGATTGGGTTATAGCCCAAAAAACAAACAAAAAAAATTAAGGAATTGGTTAATTTAATTACCTATAGATAAGTGCTCGATATCCCCTGTTCAAGAGCTCTTTGTGATAGTCAATCACTTCTCTAACACTGTATTTGTAAGATAAACTCTCGTTGCACCTTACCCACTTCCTAATTGTTCCCTGGCATATCATTTTTTTACCCGATACAAGATGAAAATAAACAGATAATTAACAATTTAATTAGGAGTAATTATTTGACTTTTAGATTCAACTGCATTTCGTTATGGTATTTGTACATACCGGTCGGACGTGAAGAGCCTCTTGAACGGTTCTATCGTTAGCCCAAGTATAGGAGAGCATGTAGTTATAGACCTACATGAAAAAAAAAAATACACGCATTATATTTTGGAAGGCCAACCTATTATATCTACTAAATTGAATCTCGAAAAGAAAATATATACTAATAATTGGATTTCGAGATCAGCAATTATTTCCAATTCAATCACCTATGTTTAAACTCGTTTTAAGAACTTTTGATATTGAATAGCAAAATTACTGAGAGACGCTTATCATTTAGTTTCGATGACATGAAAGAAAATGAACAACAATGTAATAATATCATAACGGAATCAAATATTAAATTAACGACATTGTGATATAAATTAATCTATACATGAGAACTGAATATCAAAGTCTCAATTATCAGGTGCATTAGTCTAATTTTCTCTTATATTCATTTTGGTTAGTAAGGTCATGATATAAGTGTATTTATTCACTTGCAAAAAAAAAGGAAAAACAAAACATTTCTTATTCTTACCCGGCACCAGATCCCAGGAAGTTCCGGCGAGCGAAGAAGTGTAGAGTCTCGATTGACTAAGCTCGGGTCCCACGTACCATCCACCGTTGATTTTGGAGTCGAATATAAGCAATTTGGTTCCAAAATGTTTGCTATATCTAATTTCTCCAGGCACTTAAATCAATTTAAATAACAGCGAAGGTTTAATACACGAAATTCTCAAAAGGAAAAAGATATGATCCATGTAAAAAAAAAAAAAAAAAAAATGAATGCCCACTAACCATAGTCACGACTTTGAGGTCATCGACGCAAGCAGCATTGCTTTCATTTACGTTTATGAAATCCCCATTACAATTCTCATCAGCTGACTGAAATACAGAGAAGCCAATTTTGGGAAGAATTACTAAAAATTCTGAACTATTTTGTTTGCTTTCTTCTACGATTTGACATAGCTTCTAAAAACCAGTCATCTGACAAAACATATGAAAAAAAAAAAAATTACCATAGCAATGTTGGAAATTGTTACCTCATACAGCTCTTTGGATATAAGAGCCTTCAAATAAGCGAATCGGACTCTTGAATTCTTGTCACTTTGCAAATTAGTTACAGGGTTTCCGAGCAAGTACCCCTGAATTGAGTTTGATCAATAAATGTTGACATTTTTGACGGAAAATGCATATAAGAAACATGGTACTAGTATGTTTGATGATATTTACCTTAAGGTTCATTATTGGTCTAAGGCCTGCTTCATTTCCTGGAACAAATTATATTATTCGACTAAACTCATATAGAACATTGTTTTCCCGTAAACAAAATTTATAAGGTTATGTAAAGGAAAGAAGGGTATTTGCTCTTGTGATCATTAATTGGATGGTAGCCCAGTTTTCAGATCAAGCCTAACTTGTTAATTAATTCTCTAATCATTAAATAAATTGAAAAACGATAAATAGACTTTGTGGAAGGTTTATGCGCTCGCGTAGTTGTTTTATACTTATTTATAAGTGACCTTTATAAATTTACATTTTCAATATGCATGGATAATTGAGAAGAGAAGAACATGTGAACATCCTAGGTCGATGTAGGGATGATAGTTCTCAACACGAATTTGCTATAAATAAACAAATAAAACAACCGAACCCGTTTCAACAAGAAACTACTTTATTTTAAATCAACATGAATCGACACATTTTCATTCATTTTTAATAAAAACATCATGTAATCACATCAAAACATTTTTGTAATGACTTGAATTGTTGATACATAAACATGAATGGTCAATCGTAAATCAAGGTATTGATAAAATAAAAAATCCTCAGATTGGTATTAAAATAAAGATTAATAAATAGAAAAAAGTCATACCTTCAGCAACTTTCAGAGTGACCATTGGATTGATAAAGCCGCCATAAGAATCACCACCAATGTAGAGTGGGTTGCTCAGAAACTCAGGGTGCAACGTGAGCCACTGAATCACAACTCAAGCAACCGAAAAATGAGAGTAAACTTCAATTAAACTCTAATGGCTTGGGCCTATGTAGTTGCATTGAAGTATAAATATCTCAAAAATAGAAAATTTCTCAATTTTTTTTTTAAAACTTTTTCACTATTACCTTCCTGAGAAATTCGTAAGTATCAGTAGCTGAAATATTGTCATTCACATTGTAGCTTTCCCAATTGTTTGCGTAAGAAAACCCAGTCCCGACAGGCTCATCTACGAATATAATGTTTGCAACCTGCAAATTAACCGATTAAATGATGGGGGTGATGCAGCCAAAGTCACAGCAGGGGAAAAAATCAAATTCTTGTTACCTTTGTCCATGAATATTCATGCACTTTCAGAGTCGGTCTACTCGGACTTAAATTCTCGTAGTTAAACGTCAATGGACCTAAATGTAACCAGAAATTAATTAACCATATGTCCAAACTAGGGGTAAACATGAGTTCAGTGTGGAATCGAAAATTGAACCAATACCAATCGGCCACAGAAACCGATCCAGTTCTTGATTCCATAAATAAGAACAAGTCAAGAATCGATGAACCACAATGACCTATTATGAACTTTTTGTTATTTAATTTAATTTATATGTTTATCTTTTGTAAATTGTTGCTATTAACAAATGAGAACTTTTGTTATTGCATTCACTTTCATTTTGCTTAACAAAGAATGAAACTAAAAAAAGGAATGAAGAAAATGAAATGAAAAAAAGAAATTGGCCAACTTCTAAGTAGACCTTGGAACCGACTCTAGAAATTGTTGATAGGATAGATTTCAAGATATGTAAGATAAATTTTAAGTTCCAAAAACTAGAAACCAATTCTGACAAAGTAGGTTTAAGGTTCTAGATAGGATATGTTCTAGGTTTAAGGTTCTAGGTGAAACCTAAGCTAACCCTAGAATCGCTCACTCCTCATCCAAACTTAGAAAATTCAATATTCCAAAGTTTAGATTTCCTCATTCATCTTTACACGCAATCAACTTAGTAAATATATTTTTACCTAAAATACTTTCCCGCATGCGACAGCTATTTAAGTAAACAAAAGCTTGTAGTTCCTATAAGAAAATCGATTAAGTATTGATTAATTCCCTAATAAATTGACCATTTTCTAATTAACCCACGATCGAAACCTTATATGACAACCTAAGAACACTTTGTTAGAGTTGAGATACCCTTTTGACACTCAGGCTATCATATAAGATCTCTGAGGATAAATTTTTTGAAGAACTTCGAAGGTGCATGAAGTTAAAGCAATCGCAGATGGTTATTGGAAGTTCGACAATCCAATGGATGTCGAAATAAAGTTATTACAGCGACATTGTTACCCTCGTATCCACGTTGTGCTAAGGTTCAATTTGTCTCACAGAAAATGAACATAACAGGATAGACTTACCAATCTCGTACAGGATTGCAGAGAGAGTGGAGCAACCGGGGCCTCCGGTGATCCAAAGCACCAGAGGATCATCTTTTGGACTCCTCTCCGACTTGATGAAGTAGTAGAACATCTGCACATCCTCCAACTCGCCCACTCCAACATACCTAATCACCACCAGAAACAACCACCCGACCTTGAAATCTCAGTAAGGAGAGGGAAAGAGAAAAGATCAAAGAATTCATGAGAGAGAGAGAGAGAGAGAGAGTTGATGTTTCGCTGACCCAGTTTCAAGATAGAAAGGAAGTTCGCCGGGGAATCCTGGGAGAGTCTTGATCACTGTCTGCGAGAGCGTGGAGCGAGAGAGAAGACACAAGGCAAGACCAAGAAACGCCAACAACCACTTCATGTCTTTCAGAATTTAGGGCATCTTTCCGTCTGTTCTAATGATCAATGTGACGCCCACGATTTATAACAAACTCAGTTCTCGTTGCCGTAGGAAAACGCTTGGCTCGGAGTTAAGCGTTCGTATCGTAGCGTCTCACTTGCCCTCAAAGTAGCATAATGCTCACCAAACCCATGCGATTAGAGTCTGATCGGCTGCATTATAAAAAATAAATTGCGGTGAGTTTTTGAAAACAGTGTCTTTTTAGGGCGGGTGGCTCCGAACGTCACCCGAGCGCGAAAGAACTCATTCGGACCCGACATGACATGCTCAGAAATCAGAATCAACATTGCTTCTTTACCCTTTTTTAACGAGGAGCAGTTTTTCGATCATATCGAGACGGTTTGGCAAGGGCATGATAGATATGTGGAGAGTAGTGGACAGGAATGGAGCAACGCGGCACCCGTTGCTTGCGCTACGACGGTACCTTTCCGGAGTCCCCTTTCTGTGTGTTTACTCGAGCATTAAAGGTATATATCTACCCTTCTCTCTGTGGAAAGTTTGGTTATATCGACCATAAGTGAAGAATGAGGAAAAGGCTAGAAGCATCAAGGGTACCTCTTTGTTTTTCGATTTGACTAAAGGTTCCCTCGCCTCTTGAGTAGTACTAGTAAGGACTTTGGATAAGCTTTTCAACGGGTTCAATATAAGGAAGTATGAGATAAATAGTCTCAGAATTTTGACTGAATATGTAATTTGGTACTTTAATTTAATTTGCTCAATATAGTCCATGAACTATATGAAAATATTCAATATAGTCATTTCCATTAATTCAAGACTAATGATTACATTGAATATTTTCATATAATTTATAGACCATATTGAATATATACTAGTTTCGGGTTTTTTGTGGTAAAAAAATTAATTTTGAGTAACATGTGTACCGGTTTAGGTTTTTTGTAGTATTAATCCTAAAAAAATTAAGAAAACAACTTAAAAGTTGTCCAAATGAGACACTACTCATACCATGCAAAACAGCCTATGGTGACTAGACGCCACATTAGCATCTTCTGGCAAACCTAGGCCAAAATAATTATATTGAAATTTCATACAAAATTTTAGGGCTGTATTGGTTAATTTGATAAATTTAAAATTGAATTTAAATCTGTGCAACAAATTTAGGATTAATTAGTGGATGGAAGGGAGCAGCCGGTACCTTTCGGCGGTCCCAATCATGTCATGCTTAAACCAACGACTTTGGTTCTTCTAGGACACGTGAGTGGACTGTGAGCAAGGCCAAGATTCATGAAAGAGGGCAATATGAGAGACTCCATTTGTCTCTCGATTTGACCGAGGACTCCCCTCTTTAGTAGCTCCTCGTAGTTTAAGTTTCTCGATGATCTTTTTAGTGGAGTCAATCCATAAATTATGCACACTTTTGAACTTCTTAATAAAGTCAAAGTTAACATTTCAAATTTTACATAAGAACAGGGCCAATTATGTGAGGATAAGGACGCTATACACGTGCTATAACTATTATGGACACCTAAATTTTAGCAACCAATCATTCATTTATCACATTGAAAATTAGATATTAATTTTTCCCCTAAACAAAAAAACATTATAATTGCCTAAAATATAATTTTATGGGTATTTATTAATTGCATTTGCATTAGACCGACGGCAGGTGGTAAATTATCCCGAGCTTAATGGGACTGATTAAGCTTGTAGGGTTAAGAATTAGAATGAGCAAGCTAAAGCATGAAATTCAAGTCCAACGAATTCTTTGCATGACTAAATTGCATGTGCCGCACATGAGTACTCAAAATTGGAAAATCTGAGAAGCAATTAGGTTATTTCATTGCATAAATTTTGGTCATACGACAGCTCAAAGTGATCAACATGATATTCCAAGATATTGGGGATGCGAACCTCTAGAGTGCCAAAACTTGGGATAGGGGATCACTAAAGTTCTAAAAATTTGGAAATGTATATTTAAGTGTCAAAATCAAAACAAAATGGATTAGTTAAATGCTAACAGTGAGAAAATTCGACCAAATATTGACGTGGCATTTTTCCAATGACATGAGCTCAAAACAACATCATTTTGGGCACTGACGTGGCTAGATCAAATACAAAACGACCTTATTTTGGTTGAAGTTAAATTTTTAGTATGCATATTCATTAAATAATATTTTAAAAAAATTATATAAAAAAAAAAAAAAAAAAAAGCAAGAAGAGGAACCACCAGGAGCAGCACAAGCTGGAGGAGGCACCCTCGCTTATGGTCGTCGCCCCATCGCTAGTGGGGCGACAATAATGGATGGTGAGGATCACTGATGCCTAGGCAGGGCCCAACGACTCTTGCCAAATGCTGGGAGAGGGTGATGACCTTCGCTCAATTTTGGAAGAGGATTGCCACCCTTTCTCAACATTTGGTGAGGGCCTATTGACCCTCGTCGTCGATTGTTGATGCCGCATTGGCGATGGAGTGGCAACCACAAGCGGGGGAGCCCCTTCGCTTGTGCTGCTGCTGTTATTTTTTAATTTCTTTTTGATATTGTTTAATTAGTATTTATATTAAAAATTAAACTTAGGGCAAAATGGCATTGTTTTTGGGTGAGAGTAAGGTGAGATGGATCTCCATCGAGCTACATAAGTGTATATTTCGTAATTTTTGATACTTAAGTGTTCATTCGTATTAAGTTTTGACACTTGAGCCGTTCTTTCATCAAGATATTGGTATGTGAGAGATTGGGAGGTTATTTTGTTATTCTTAAAATTTCTCTCATATATTGGCATATCCACTTTTGCTCACACTTGGGCAAATATTTAAATTATCTCGTTTAAACTCTAGGATGTAAAATACTGGGGAAAAATATATTTACTTAGCAACAAGAGGGCCATGGGGGAAGGTAAACTCGTTGTCATTTCTTCAGCAGTAGCTATCGTCGGGTAGATAAGTATAGTAACCTCTTGCGCGTAGGGTGAGATGGTGGAACTTTTTGGCTCTTGCTTGATCAACTTGTGCTACACATAGTGTCTTATAACCGACTTGTCAATCTAATATCCCTGGTTAGATGACAAAAGGAAATTTGAGAAGGCAAATGTATAAAAAGAAGAAAAGTGCGTTGAGACAAGATTCGATCAGCAAACTTAAGAATATTTGGTTGATGATAGGGATGAGCATGGTCCAAGTTGGGCTGATCTAGAATTTAACCTAAGGTGCAACCCACATAGCGTTGGTCTCTAATTTTTGGAATCGAGGACTAACCCAACTAAGCTTGGGACTAAGGACCAAACCGACCCTATGAGTTGGGTTTGATTCTAAGGTCAACCCAAGACTAACTGATTTACTTTGTGACGAGTGAGGCCAATGAAGAGAGGCAAGTGGTGCGAGCAACAAGTAAGGTTAACATCGAGCATCAAGCGACAAGCAAGGTATTTCTCTCAATTTTATTTGGCAAATTCAAGAGGATAAAGAAGCAAGAAGAGGATGAAAAAGAAAGAAGAGAATAAGAGTACTGGAGGTGGAGGAGGATGACGCCATGTAACGCCGTTTAAGTTAGGATTTGCTCTTTAAAATGGATAAATGAATATTATATATAATATATTAGAGGCAAAAGTACAACCCAAGTGCTAAAACTTGGTACAATGGGACACTTAAGTACCAAAAATTACGAAATATACACTTGCCAAGATTGGAACAAAAATGATCAGTTAAGTGCTAACGGCGAGAAAATCCGACCAAAACGTTGACGTAGCACTTTTTCAACAAGTTGGGGTCAAAACGGCGTTGTTTTGGATACTAACATGGCCAAATAAGCCTAAAACGACGTCATTTTGAGTGCTAATGTGGCTAGATCAGCCTAAAATGATGTCGTTTTGGCCAAAGTTTATTTTTTAATATAAATATTAATTAAATAATATTAAAAGCGAAATTTAAAAAAGAAAAAAGAAAAAAAGAGGTAGCAGTGTCCCCTGCCGTGGCCGTTGCCTCATCGTCGGTGGGGTGGTAGCAACGGATGGCAAGGGTCGCTAATGCCTGGGCTCAGGTCGGCGACCCTTGCCGATCGGAGGTAGGGGCCGGACGACCTTAGCTAGATGCCGAGAGAGCTTGGGCAAAGGTCACTGGCCCTCTCCTCGGCGTCGGCGGTCCCCACCTAATGCTACTAGAAACTCAATGGCGTTGCGCGAGGGCTGTTGGCGCCTATGTGAGGGTCATCGGCCCTCTCCCCAATGCCGACGGCCTTTGCCCAAGCCGGGGTGAGGGCGGCTAACCCTCGCTCAAGCCGCTCTCTCCTGGCATTTGGCGAGGGTTGTCAACCCGCGCCCGGGCGCGCCCGCCCGACGAGCAATGGACCGGTGCCGTGCGTCATCGCTTTTTATAGCAATGGAGTGGTAGGGTTGCTTTGTATTTTTTTTTTTTTATATATATATATAAAATTACTTTTAATATTATTTAATTAATATTTATATTAAAAATTAAACTTTGGTCAAAACGACGTTGTTTTAGGTTTATTTGGTCATGTTAGCACCCAAAACGATGTCATTTCGACTCCAACTCGCCAGAAAAGTGCCATGTTAGCATTTTGGTCGGATTTGCTTGCCGTTAGCACTTAACTGATCATTTTACTCTGATTTTGGTATTTAAGTGTACATTTTGTAACTTTTGGCACTTAAGTGTCTTCTTTTACCAAGTTTTGGCACTTCAGGGATCCATACCTCATATATTAGATATATCATATGTATTATATATGATATATTATATATATAGTCAAGATTATTCGGATTGAACTAACTTTATACTCTTAGGATCAATGACCAACCAACACAATGCTAGTCCAGGGATCCCAAGACGAAAGATCGATCGAGTTCTCCTAGGAACTAAACTAGAACCAGTAGGGTTGGACTGGTTTAGGGTTGGTCCATGGTTGACCCTAAATCAATGCTCACCTTTAACTGGTGAAGTGAAGAAAGAAAATATGCTAGTATCCCAAGAAGAAGTTGGTGATGGGGCATTATAAAACCTAGTGTGATTTGCAAAAGAGAGGAGGGAGGCCACATACTTGAATATGCAGCCACACAAGGAGAGAGGGGGCCGGACAATTGATGCACACGACCTTTACATAGGGAGACTGGTCTTGATAGAGGGTTGTACACTAAAAAAGAGAGAGAAACGAGAGAAAATTCGTGAGAGCAAAACACAAGATAGGCAAGACATTGCAGGTTTCGACGTTCCATTATCAAGTTCTAGGCTTTGTCGTATGTCTAGACATCCCAGCACTGGTCCAGGTTTATTGGCGTTTATGCCTTTGGTCAATAGTGATCCTAGCGGGAGCCAATGATCATGGGAGAGGATTTGAGCTAATCTCATCCTCTTTGTCGCAACTTATTTTTTATGTCCCCAGGGGGAAAGGAATATCTAAATAAGTTTAGGGGTATTATCCAAAATGTGAGTCCAGGATCCTCATTAGATATAGGCTCTCCCAAGCCCATACTCTGCATGACATTAGATGTTCATGAAAATCTTATAATGAGGAGTCGTCACTAGCTTATTGGGATTGATTAGAAACCAAACGAGACATGGGAGTATGCCTCGCTTTCTATGCAACCAGAGAATTTAGGGTCAATGACTTGATTACACTAATTAGCCAATTAGTGCCATTTCGTATCTAATCTTGTTTATTTCAAAAAGACTTTTGTTAGGCAATTTAGATTGATTTTAGAATTAACTACTAACATGTGAGATGATCATGTGGGTGCGCAATTATCAAAATAGCAATTAACAATTAAAGAAAACATTAAATAAATTGCAAGGGAAAATAAACACTTAGCATTAAAAGATAAATAAATGGCAATCCTAATTAAACTAAGAGGGAAACCATAACTATTGCACCATAAGTGTGCTATCAAGGACAATTGTATCCGATGATTAAAACCCTAAGGTGAAGCCATGAAGGCTTGTTCAATTTAAAGCATAATCATAGGTCGATGATTTCTCGACACTTTTTAAGAGAAAATTGCCCAAGAATTATTTTAGAGCGTTTTAGGGAACTCTAAAACAAACTTGGAATTTTGGGATTTTTGAGAATTTTTTTTTTTTTTTTTTTGGATTTTGAATATTTTAATATTTATTTGACTTTTTCTTTACATTTTTTAAAATTTTGTTTTTATTTTTCCAAAATTTTTGTAAATTTTCAGGTTTCTGAATTCTCTATGAATTTTCTGAAATTACGAATTTTTTTATGATTTTTTAGTATTTTTAATATTTTATATTTTCCGAATTTTCTAATTTTTAAATTTTTTTTACAAAAAGAGATTCGGGCCGGGTCAGGAAACCCGGCCCCGCTGACCCGATTGGACCCTACCGGTCCGGGTTGGGCTAAAGGACCCGGGCCGACCTTAAGCCCACTAAAAAAAAAACAAAAGGGCTCGCACGAATTTCTTAAGAAAGCCCGATTTTAATTTTTATTTTCCTAGCCCAGCTAAAAAAACCGGCCCGTGACCAATTCAGCCCCACGGAAGCAGGCATGCGGCGAAGCCCATCTCATTGTTTCTGTTTGTTTTTTCTTGTAGCCTTTTCTGTTTTTTTGTTTCTTTTAATTTTTTTCTATTTTTTATACTTTTCTTTGGTCTTCTTCTCCACGTTTTTCTGCATGCAGGTTTTCCCCCATGCACGCCCGACGGAAGCTCTTCCACAACTCCGTTCGCCGAAGCCCGCCTCCACGCGCGAAGAGCCTGCACAGGATCTTGGGGGTGTCGCCAGGTCATCTTCCGGCGTCGGTCGTTCCGTCCGACCGACGCCGAGCGTCGCCGGCCGCCCGCCGGCCGGTGTTTCCGAAGGTCTCCAGAGAAAGGCGATAAACGCACCTCGGCCCACCCAAACGGCGCGGAATAACCTACCGAAAAGCTAGAGAGATGACTGAAACGGTGCATGACAACGGTATAACCCCGAACGACGCAAAAGAAACAGAAAGCCGAGCTCCGGTCGAGGGTTGGGTTCGATTTTCTCATTGAGGCATTTCGTCGAACCGTTGGCGGACATGAGTAAAACGAAGGGTTTCCGACTCGAACCGAACTTAGACCGGGACCAGGCTTCCAACTAGACATGGAAGCATGCAGAGGAACCTTAATGGAGGGACGACAGGGGCTGGGGCTGGCCCGAACTGATCGGCGCGAGCTCAGGCTCGCGACTTCGTCAACAACGAATAGGGATGCTCGGGGGAGACCTACCTGGTTGAGCTTGAGGATGCCAGCTGAGGAGCCGTTGGACGGAGCTCGCGCACGGCCGAGGGCGTCGGCTGAAGCTCTCTTGCTCTTCCTCAGGCACCGCCTCGCTCGAACTCTCTCCCGCTCTCTCGCCGAAGCCAAGATCCCATCCAAAATCCTTGATGCTCTCTCCCAAACGACACCTCCTTCAGCTCTTGCTCACCTTCTCCGGATCCTTTCTTGAAGAACGTCTCTCGAGCAGCTCCCTTGGTCTCTCTCGGATTTCTCTCCGGTTTCTCTCATTTTTTTCTCTCCGGTTTCTCTCGGTTTCTTTGCTCTCCTGTTTTGCTGCTCCTTTTTTTTTACCTCTTGGCCTCTGGGTTCCCTTCTCTGTCTCCCCTCTTTTCTCTCTTTCTCACCCTCAGAAACTCCCCCCTCTGTCCCTGTCTGCCCTCTCTTTTTTGCCCTGCTGTCCCCTCCTTCCTCTTTCTGCTCTCCCCTTTCCGCTGCCTTTCTGCCCCTAAGCTGCAGCACGCCAGACACCCCTGCCGTTTGACCTGCAGATTGCTCTATCCCGGTCTGCTGCAGCCATGCTACAACTTGCTGCCAATTTTTTGATTTCCTCTTGCAGGTGCACCTTTCACACGCGGGGGATGAAGGGAAAAAGAAGAAGATGGAGTGGGCCGGGCCGAGAAGGAAAAAAGAAAAACGGGTCAGGCCCATGCGGAGGAGGGAAAGAAGAAAAGAAAGGGGCCGGGCAAGCCCAGCCCTGGCCCGGACCCACTTTTTTCATTTTTTTCCTTTTTCTTTAATTTCGATTTTAAAAAAAAATTGATAAATTTTAAAATAAATGGCACAAGTGCTCCTAATGTCTATATGCGATGCAATTTTAATGAAATTTTTTTGTTAGGGTTAGAAATTAATTCATAATTTTCCAATGCAATTAATAAACACTTAAATAAATTGCCAAAATTTAGGTGTCAACACTCTTCTCTCTCTTTTGTTGATTTTGTTTGAGTTTTATTATTTTTTCTTCTCTCCCGATTTAGATCTGGGAATTCTCTTCTCCCAATTTAGTTCTAGACTCGAGTGCTATCTTCTCATAATCTAAATCTATTGTACAAGTTTTGGCATTTCGTTGAATATGTCTTAGTATGAAGATGACATGGAGGAAGCTGAACTTGGGCACGCACCGTCAATTAGCAAAGTCGTAATTATATGAGGAAAAATGGACAATCTGGTAAGCACTCAGGCACGCCCACACCTTGGTACATGGTCAAGACAAAAGAGGACATCAAGGAAATATATGATCTCACGTTGATTTTATTGATGTTTCATTATCTAAATTGAACTGCTAATAAATCGCCCAATTAAAGATGACTGTCTTGATGGGAAACATTCTCTGTAAGGATGTCTGTAGACGTATAAATAGATCATCTAAGCCAAATCCTCTTATTATTCTGATTATCTCTAATAATCGGATAACGTATCATTAACGTCGATAGGGCAAATTGGATAAAAGTGCCTATCTGTTCTTGATTTTATCAATGACCGATGGTTAGTACCAAATTTTACTCGTTTCCGTGTTCGATCCTAATTATTGAGATCTTGATTTTCGTAAATTTCTAACACGGGGCGCACACAACTCTTCCCTTGATTTTCGTAAATTTCCGTTTGAATAAAGCAAATTGTAATGCACTAGTGTGCCATCTCACTTCTCGAGTCCAATCTTGGACACACCGGTTCCTCTCATTTGCAGGATGCCTTCAGCTTATTAAGGCAGTATTGCATGCCATTCAAGCTTACTGGGCATCCATATTCTGGCTCCCTACTTCGGTGGTGGACAAGATTGAGCAAATTTGTAGACAATTTCTATGGAAGGGCCCCTCTATGGGCCCAGGTGGTGCGAAGGTGTCTTGGGTGGATATTTGCCTCCCAATCTCAGAAGGAGGTCTTGGAGTGAGGAGAATTAGGGATAGCAACAAGGCAGCCATGGCAAAACACATATGGCTCCTCTTCATTGATAAAGAATCTTTATGGTACAAATGAATTCATGCCACATACCTTAAAAGGAAGAACTTCTGGTCTTCGCCGGCTCCATCCCTGTGCTCCTGGGCTTGGAGGAAGATTCTTACATTGAGGGATGAATTTCTACCCCATTTCAGGTGGAAAATAGGAGATGGAGAGACTACTTCACTCTGGTTTGACCCATGGCTAGACTCCAGTCCGCTCAACTTACTATTCTCAGACGATTACATATCCCAATCAGACCTTCCTAAGCAAGCAAGGGTAAAGGATCTTTACACCCGATGGGACCCAGCCTCCAAGAGCCGGGCGCTATGGCAAATCCTGATCCCTCAAATCTCCTTCAGACAAGATACACTCACCTGGATTGAGGACCCCTCTAGAAAATACTCGATGGCATCAGCTTGGAATGCAATTCGGCGGAAACAAAATATGGTAAATTGGTCCTCTTTTGTGTGGGACAAGGCCTTTGCTCCCAAATAGCAATTCCTTTTATGGCTCATAACAAAGAATCGCCTTCCTACCCAGGCATCCCTCATGTCTCATGGGAGAATCCAGAATGCCACATGCCCTTTTTGCAAGGGCAGGCCTGACTCAGTCAATCACATTTTTTTTGATTGCTGTGTCTCCAAGTCCTTAGCAATATTCTGGGCTGCTCAATGTAACTTGCCTTGGCGCAATTCCTCCGGATTTAAAAATCTTCTCGGGTCATAAAGTTCTTTGTCCGGTAAGGGATTCTACCAGAGATAGCCCGTTTCTCCTTTGGCTCCCTTTGTCAACTCATTTGGAAGACAAGGAATGAGATTCTATTTCAAGGGCTTACCCTCTCTGCTCTTGCGTTAAAGCTACAACTCTTCAAGGCAGTGAAAGATAAAGCCTCACCTTTTCGAAAGTGGATGATTGTCCCAAGAATAGAAGAATGCAACGAAGTTGGGGATTAGACCCCCAAGAATAGAAGAATGCACCTTTGGAGGCATAGATGGTTTAGGGCAGGAACTAGTTTCCTATCGCCCGTCTAACTCTAGCTTTGTAGTTTTGTTCATTTTGCTTAGTGCACTTTCACCAGTTCCGACTTTGTTGTTCGCCCGAGTGGCCGTTGGTACCGCGTTCCCCCGATGTACTAGTTCTTGGTTGATTATATATACACTTACCTTACCAAAAAAAAAAAAAAAAACTCTTCCCTTAATTTCTCTCGGGCGCATGAGGAGTGCGCGATGCCAACTCAACTCTTCCTGACTTGCCCGAGATTGCTAGCGAGCCAGTTTTTGCTTGCGTTTGGATTCTTATTATTGCAAGTCCATCAAATGTCGCACCGTCAGCCCCTAAACGAGCTGAGAAAGCCACGCGAGCACCGCCCCACCAGCCTTGAGTCACACACCCTGTCGAGGTCACCATCATTGGGCGGAAGCACCGTGATCCACCTTCGTGATTCCCGTATCCGTCGTCTGAATTCAAATTTGGAACGTCGATATTTGAATTAAGTGATGATCTCACATGACATCATTTTGAATATTTTTTATTATCTAATTTGATTGATTTCCATTATTTTTATCGGTATTATAATATCCAAAAGTGTTTTGAGTATCCGTAAAATATGGTAATTTCCTAAGTTTCATAACATATAATGATCGACAGTTCAATTTCATGTTTGAAATATGACTAGTGATAGCATGGCAAAATTAGCTAATACAATCTCATGCCTGAGATATGATTCATTGGTTTTATTTGTTTCCAAATTTAGATGGATATTGATGATATCTTGGGTGGTGGGTGTTGCATGTTATCTGTTGCTTGATTTTATTTGATTTTATTTCTATTCTTAAGTAAAAAGAAAATCACAAAAAGTGTAGATTTTAATTAGTAACTTTGCATATTAGGATAAGATTGCATGCTTAATTTGTTTCTGGATAATCTTTATCCAAATCAATTAGAATAAGTTTAGATAGCTATATCTAAATAGATTGCATTTTAGGTTAGGGATTATCTTGTTAAGTGACATTCTAGTTTAAATTGGGATTTGGTCTGGTTTAATTCTTACTATGAGTTGGATAATATCTTAATCTATATAGCCAATTTTCACCATTTTTTAATTTCGAATTTCAATAAAATACCAAAAATAAAATTATCTTAGAATAAATTAAACTTTTTTAGGATAGGTTGCATGTTTAAATTATGGTATTTGATTAATTTTGAATTTAATGGAAAAAACTAAAAAATGTCATGAATTAGGATTATAATATGCACATCATTTAGTAATTGTATGTTAGGTTTATTTAATTGAGTTTTACATTCAATTAAATCACATGTTATATTAGAGTAGTTGCATGTCAATTTTGCTTGTTATAAAAAATTGTATGTTTAGGTTATTTAATTGGGTTCCATCTCTGATTATAAATTGCTTGTTTAGGTTTATATACTTAAGAAATTGTGTGCCACGCTAGAATAATATATTTGATCATTGTTAGAATTAGAACATTTAGATAAGTTGTGCCACTTGTCATGTTAGGTTAGCAACATGCATTTCATATAGTATAGCTTGCATTTTAATAAGTGAAAGCCCTAAAAGAAAACTTTAATCAAAAGTATGTGTTAATTAAAAATCATATTTATGATGATGATGTGAATTTCTAGCTAACACTACAAATGCTTTCGTTGCTTCAAGGTAAGTAATTCATCCATTTCCTCGTAATTTATTTAACTCTTTGATTATTGAGTGTTAAATAATGGTTGGGTACTTGTTTGATCACCTCATATGTTATGAAGTAAATTAAAATCAACGCAATCTACATGCAAAACAGTTTTTTGATACGAAAGAGAAAATGTACCAAAAGGACATTTGAGAAATATAGCGTAATTAAATCTCTATACCCACTAAGTAACTCTTCCATTATTACTTGGGTTTCTACTTGATCCATCGAAAAGTAGATTAGTGGTGACTCCATAATAAAAATCATTTGCATGTTAAAAACTTAAATCTTAAGTCACGAATTGGTATGGGTTTCAAAGAGCCCAAGTTAAGTTTAGGTTTAATAAGTCTTTAGTTGAACCCATAGGTGGTACAACCCGCTTTGGGGAGGTCACAACATCTATCGTACAATGCTTGCAAATTGGCATGGCAATGTGGTGACTATTTTTTAAAAAAAATTGGTATTCAAGTGATCGTTATAATTAAGTAATGACATAAATTAAACAAAGTATAAGAAAAATACATTGGTTGAATAAGAATCACCACCAATGTAGAGCGGGTTTCTTGTAAACTCTAGGTGCAACGTGAGCTAGTAAATCAAAGCTCAAGCAACAAAATATCATAGTAAAACTAAGGGCGTGTTCTTTTTTTTTGTTGATTCTATTATACTCCTAGTCTTCACTCTTAGAATTTTGTTTTGTTTCCTTTAAGACATGGAAGTCAAAACCCACACTTGAAACTAAATCGCCTCTCCCAACCTCTTAAGAAGGTGGGGATTCAAGCTCCCCACCTCCCCATTTTCATGTGGAAAATGTGACTATTGGGGCACACCCTTGTAATTTAAGGGTGTGCTTGTTTCACAGAAAAGTTTGAAAAACATTTTCCCTAAAAATGATTGTTTATATTATTAAGAAAAAATATTAGTCAAAATTTATTGTCAACAAAAATGTTGAGACATAATTATTGTTAATAATTAAAAAGATTTTCATTGACCAATCCTTTTGCATGATATAAATAATTATTGTTAGGAAAATATTTTCCAAACCGTTTCGTGAACAAATGCTCCCTAAATTAACTCCACTGAATTGGGTTGATTGCTATGCAAGAATATAAATATCTTGGATATCGGAAATCTATCGTTTAGAGAATCCAATTCCAATAGGCTCATTTAAGAATATAATATTTGCGACATGCAAAAATAAACCAATTACATGACGGGGTTGATGCAGCCAAAGTCCTAGCAGGAGAGTGAATCAAATTCTTGTTACCTTGGTCCATGAATATGGATACACTTTTATAGTGGGATTCTCAAACGATGCCCACAGGAACAATTTCTCGTGAAATGCAATGTCATGAAATCAGCTTCGCTTGTGTGTGCGGCTTAATGGACTCAGTCGTATGGACCCCGAGATCTGTCCATATAAGACGGTACGTCCGCGCATTCGATAGCGACCGAAATTTGTCCGAGAATATCAGTCACTTCCAGCTGGAAAGTCAAAGTTGTGTTTTTGTGCCTTCCATTCTATTCCTAGCACGAGGGGATGGATCGCATCTTTAGCTGCAAAACGTGGAGGGGCTCATCATGGCCCATTCTCCACCGTTGAAGGGGAGGTCCACCAACCCGAATTTGAATCAGGGAAAATGAGGATCGAAGCTGTTGACATCTAACTCCAGAAAAAGACATTAAGTAGCAAACAAAGCATTCGACTCCCTTGGATTCGCAGGCCTTAAAAATGCACCACCGTCGAATCGTAGCGAGTTGCCTTTTCCATCCATCAAACTACTCCACATGGAAAGGCTCGACTTTCAAGGTATTGACTGCACATGATTCGAGACAAGTTGGTGCATTGAAAGAAGGTAAAGTATGTATGCTTAATTGGTTACTTACCGAGTCCTGTAATACCACTCGCCGATCACATTCGTGCAAGAAGAAACACCATAAGGCGTCGCAATGTTAAATGCCCGATGAGATCAATCTTAACACGGAATTCATTGAGATAGAGCAAGGATACCCATTTCAGCATCGTTCCCAAATCATAGCACCGGAAATTTTATTACATTGGCGAGATTTAAATGTAAAAATAATCGAACCACCTACTAATCATCGCAAAACATTGCTCAGGCTTGTACTCGGGAGCTGTATGTCCCGCTCCCTGCACAAAGGTGTTCATATAACATCACTCACAACGTAAGACTCAAAGATTCTAAGGAGCCAATTCGAATGAAATTAAAATATGAAAATGATGGAAAAGTCAAGAAAATATATTTTGTAAAGCACAAATTGTTGAATATGAATCTCTTTACCTTGACGGTTGCATATGTTAAAAGGGACGGGAAGGAAGAATATAGGGTAGCATACCTACAAGAGAGAGAAAAGAGAGTAAGTAAAAAAGATATCATAAAAATAAAGATATATGTGTTGAAAATCTTAAAACTTATAACGAAAGTGTAATCAAGTTTTAAAATTTTCGAAAACTGTGATTAAATTTTAAAACTTATCACAAAAGTGTAATTGAATTTTAAAACTTCCAAAAGTATAATTAAGTATTAAAACTTATCAAATTGATTTAATCAAGTCGTTTCATTGAATGCATGTTTCAAAAAATTTTGAATTCGATTGTACTTTCATAACAAGTTTTCAAGACTTAATCATACTTTTTAAAACTTTTAAGACTAATTACATTGTCATGATAAGTTTTAGAATTTTCATTGCACTTATCCTATAAAAAAAAGAAGAGTAAATTGTCTAGATGCTATTTATGCACTTTGAGATATTATCCCACGAAAACTCAGACAAACGGACTTTTACTTTCACCGATTATAGAAAATGCAGGAGCCTTATTCGATAAAATCAACATAACTACCACACTGACAGGACAATTTGTTTAGAAATTGAATTGTAAAATAGTTGGGAAGTTGTTATCAAAACCGAACCCGGCAACTTGTCCGTCGACGAACCACGCGTGCCAATCTTCAGAAATCGTTAGATTCAGTGAATCAATCCAGAGTTGAGTTCCCACGTATGGGATGACTTTGTCATGATCGCCACTACATGTCAAGAAAAAGTAACATTTAAGTGGAGTTAAGTAGGTTGACTATGAGCCATGAATCACATTGCAAAGAGGTGTGCTTAATTACCTATAAATAAGCGCTCGAAATCCCCTTTTTATGAGCTGTTTGTGTACGTCAACAACATCCGTGACTGTGTATGTGTAAGATAAAGTCTTATTGCACCTTACCCACTTCTCAATTATTCCCTGGCTTATCATTAAAAATATCAAACAAAACATAGACAAAATTGGTTAACAAGAAAAAAGGCAAAAAAGATGCAAAATTGATTTTATTAAATTATCATTACTTATCGACATACCTCTCGAATATGAAGAGCATCTTGAACCGCTATATCGCTAGCCCAAATATAGGAGTAGAGATAGTTATACTCCTACATTGAAAAACACGGTTACAAAATTTAACAGCAAACTTTGCAATTTGATCATAATTCTTTGTTTCTAAGTTGAAAATGACTAATTCCACGCAAATTTCCTGTCAATTTTTTTTTTTTGGTCTGGAATTTTTGGTCAGATTGCTTCCACTCAAAAATTAAGAAAATGAGTCACCAACTATTTGATTGGAGAGATTAAAGGAATTATCCTTAAGCCGATTTCATTGGTGATAAAGGATCAATCTCGGAAAAATTAGGAATTCGTTACAATACATCATTTGCAACTACTCAATTAAGAATTCAATTTTTCTTATTTGAATGATCGAGAAAATAGGTAGGTCATAAGATTTCGAGATTTATCATTTCTAATTTCGAACCTTGTTCTTTAATTTGATATATTATTTATTGTATTTCAATGTAAATGAGTACTAATTATAGTGTAACAAAGTCGTATTGTACATAATTACTATGGCATGACTACAAATCAATGATGTGAATATTACTCTCTTTTTGAGTTCCCATTTTTCTCTTGAACCTAAATGTTAACGCATATTTGATATTCTTGACAAGAGGATGGATGACGAAATAGAGAATCGAAATAATCCAAACAATTGTAAATTGACCAAGGAAGATGATGTCCCACCTAAGATCAAATTAATCAAGTCATGTCTCTTTTCACAAAACCAAAGCAACTTCTTGTTTTGTTATCAGAATTAAAAAATATTATTCAAATTCCAATAAATTAAAAGAATCGTATACGCGAATTTATGTCTCGGTATTTATATGTCATGGAAGTTGCAATGTCTTTAGTACAAGTGCACGTGTCTAAATTTAAATCACATAAAAGGTAAAAAGTAAAATTCAATTAAGAAATTGATTCTTATTTTTACTGAAAAAAATGTAAAAAAGAACTGATACTTACCCGGCACCAAACCCGACGAGCTCTCAGCGTTTGCCGAAGGACAAGTGGACGGTCTTGATTTATTAAGGCTCGGTCCCGCGCATCAGCCACCGTCGATTCGGGAGCCTGAACCACGCATTTTGGTTCCAGGATGTTTGCCTCGTTTATATTCTCCAGGCACTATAGTCAGCAAAAGACAGGGTTCAATACATGAAATTCCCAATAAGAAAAAAACAAATTGACCAAAAAAGGGGAAAAAGACAAAAAGAAAAGAAATAATAAAGAAATAAAGAGGAGAAAAATAAATAAAAAAACAGAATGAATGCCGACTCACCATGTTCACAGCTTTAAGGTCGTCGACGCAATCAGCATTGCTTTCGTTGACGTTTATGTACTCACCGTTACAGTCAGTTTTAGCTGACTGAAATGTATAAATAAAATAGGCATTAATTTCCAAATTGAAAAAAAAAGAAAAGTGATTCATGAGGAAATATTCGATGTGGGGCAAAAATCCCGAGACGCATTTTTTTTCCTTTTGTTTTCTCGCTATTTATGATATTAGTCTCAACAATTAAGAAAATTTTCTGAATTTTCATTTCGTTGTAGAAATAATGATGCATATTCTACATCTAATACATTTAGTATGCATGTATAGGCACAATGGAAGTCTTTACCTCATATAGTTTATTGGATATAAGACCCTTCAAATGGGCAAACGGGACTCTCGAGTTGAGGTCACTACTCTCATTTGTTAGAGGATTTCCAAGAACGTAACCCTGAATCAAACTCGGTTGATGAGTTTCGCTATTTCGAAAAGGAAATGTAAATTAATGAATAGTGAACTAATGTAATAGAAACGACAATTACCTCGAGATTCATTCTAGGCTCCAAACCAGCTTCATTTCCTAACAAAAATCATAATGATGTGTTTGAATTGACTTTATATATATTTCTACTTCTAGAATTGCAAATATGAAAAAACAAAGAATAAATAATGTTTACCTTTATCAACTTCTAGAGTGAGCATTGGAACGATGATGCCAGAGTAAGAATCCCCAGCAATGTAGAGTGGGTTGCTCTGAAACTGGGGATGGAGCTTGAGCCACTGCACCACATCTCAAGCAACAAGGCCAAAAGATTAAGAAAAAGATTATTAAATTTTAATTGTGTGGAGTCTCTCTTTTACATGTTTACCTTTCTTAGAAATTCGTAAGATTCGGCAGTAGAAATGTAGTCGTTTATATTGTAGCCTTCCGAACTATTCGCATAAGAAAATCCAGTTCCAACGGGCTGATCTAGGAATATAATATTCGCCACCTACGTAACGAGCAGAGCTGATGGAGGCTCCCAATCAAATTAAGAGGGTCATGTAGCATAAATCAATTCATTGTTACCTTCGTCCATGAATAATGATTCAATTTAAGGGTTGGTCTGGATCTAGTAGAGGTTTTGTAATCGAAAGTAAATGGACCTGCATTAAATGTAATGAACAATACGTATTAGAATACATAAAATCTCAAAAAATCTCATGACATGTACGTTTATCATGCTGTGATCGGCTTATATGTTATTTTCAACTAAGGGCTTGCCAAATTCAAGTGCTACGTGAACGAACTTTTCGAACTAAGAAGAAATGTCATTGTCTCTTAAATAGTAGCTATTCGCCTAAGAAAAGTAGTGATTGATTTCTAACACTCTGTCGTCGGCTACAACTTCACAGAGCATGGAGTTTGGTTTACAAAGAAAGGGTATTAGGGTGCATTTGGTTCAACAATTGCAATGAGTTTTGAGTCAAATGCAAATGTTGAAAGCCCAAAGCTACTTGGGGAAATGTAATTGTGTTTGGTAAAATTTCTTTACAAATGAATTTTGAGTTGAACGTGTGTTTGGTAAAAAAAACTTATGTAATGGGCTTTAAGAAGTATTTTATATATATATATATATATATATATATATATATATATATATATATTTTTTTTTTTTTTTTTTTTTTTTTTTCTTTTTTTTTTTGGAAAATTGACTAAGCCCTTCGTCGGACCGACGAAGGGCTACAGCCGCTAGCAAGGGCGTGTGGCTTCGGTCAAGGGCCGTCGGATGTCGCCTGAGAGGGTTGTGCGGCCCTAGCCGAGGGCCACCAGAGGTTGCCCGACCTCAGGCGACCCAGGCTTGCCGCTACCCAGGCAACCGCCACTTGGGTCTCGCGGTCGCAGGCGGCCCTCGCCTGGGTCTCGCGAGGGTGGTGACCACCGGGCCGTCATTGTGCAACCCTCGCGAGACCTAGGCGAGGGCCGCCTACAGTCACGAGACCTAGGCGGTAGTCGCCTGGGTCGCAGTGAGCTTGGGTTGCTCGAGGTTGGGCAACCTCAGTCGACAACCGCCGGCGCTATATCTGGCTCGCCGGCAACCGTAGCCCTTCACCGGACCGGCAAAGGGTTGCCCCTTTCTCAATTAAAAAAAAAAATCAAGGACAAAATCGGAAATATGAAAAACTAGTAAGGGTAGTTTTGAAAGGAAAAAAATAGTTTCAATATTCCGCTAAATGCTGAAAGCTTAAAGCTAGTCCCTACTAGTTTTGAGCTTTTAGACAGCAGGACGGGGGCCATGAATACTGGGGAATGTTAAATTTCACCCCTGGTGGTCGACCACCACATCCGATGGGCTCAGCTCGGTTTTCTCTCGAGCCATGTTCAGCAAAAGCAGAGGTTTGGAAGATAACTCACCGATCTCAAAGAGCAGTCCGGAGAGAGCGGAGCAACCAGGGCCGCCGGTGAGCCACAGCACCAGAGGGTCGTCTTTGGGCTCCGCTCTGACTCGACGAAGTAATAGAACAGCTGAACATCTTCCAACTCCCCAACTCCAATGTATCTATAGAAGTTAAAGCGGCAAGAACCGGTCACTACATGCTAAGAATTCAAACAAGTACATCGAGAGAGATGAGGGAGGGGCGTGTCGCAGACCCTGTTTCGAGATAGAAAGGGAGGCTGCCGGGCAATCCGGGGAGCGACTCGACCACCGTCTGGGAGAGCCCGGATCGGAAGAGAAGGCAGATAGCAAGACAAAGAAGCGGCCACAGCTTCATGCTTTTTCTTGAGAATGGAGGGGGCGACTTCGCTAAGGCGATGATGGTGCCTCAGTGCTCTTATATCGATAAGGGTAGGGCCGTCGTTGCATGCCCACGATTCGTAATGTAGGCTGCCAGGGCGTGGCCCCATCGATGGCGATAACTACCTAACTGGCGTAATTACACCGCGCAGGGTGGGCGTTCGGATGGTGCGGTGGAGCCTAGCTGAATTTAGAACTCAATGCCGAAACCCGTGCTTCCACCCCGGGATCCAGCGTGGATTCTCCGTCGTGTGATTGGCTAGGCCTGGCAGATCGATCCACTGAGAGGTCGGATCGGCAATGGACTCTCAGGGCATATGTCGAGACGGGATTCGGTCGGGAACGGCGTTTGGCGGGCATTCAATCGTGATCCGAGATTTTGTGCAACGATTTAGAAGGGGGTCCAACGCCCTTTCTCGGCGTTGAAGGGGAGGTCCGCCGAACAGAGTTGAACGACGGTTAGGATTGAATCTTTCGAACAAAGGGAAAGAGATAAGAGTGGAATAAAGAGCAGCCGCCGGAGATAAGTTCATGGAATTGCAGACGATGATTGGAAGTTCGACAATCCAACGAATGTCAGAATAAAGTTACTACAGCGACATTGTTACCCTCGTCTCCGCGTTGTGCTAAGGTTCAATTTGTCTCACAGAAAATGAACATTACAGGATAGACTTACCAATCTCGTAAAGGATTGCAGAGAAAGAGGAGCAACCGGGGTCTCTGATGATCCAAAGCACTAGAGGCTCATCTTTGTTGGAACCAAAATACTAAAGAAAAATGGCAACGTTTGGAAAATTTTGGAATGAGGCATGAAGGAATACTGGAGGAGAACAATAGAAATAGAAATACTTTCTAGTGGATTCAGGGGTTGCTTACAAGTCTGAACTCCTCAACCTTTTAAAGAGGTTGGGCACGTACATAGCAGACAAACATTAAATGCGAAGCACACAAAAGTCTACAACAGAAAAAAAAAGAGCATAAAGCAAAAAGCAATCAAGTCTTCTGCAACACAAATAGAACCCTTCAACAAGGCATGCATTAATGAGGGAGAGAAAAATTGGACGTAGAACCTTCTCTCCTTTCCTTTCTTTTCCAAAGCCCTCTGCAGTAGCATTTATGAGGAAAGAACAAAGGAGCTTCACTTTTGACTTTGGAATCCTCTTTGTAGAATTGTTTGTTTTGTTCTTTCCATTTGTCTTCATGCAGCAAGACATGTGCAAATGAAGTAAGTCTTCAACAATCTATTTTATATTATTCTAATAGCCTCCCTTAAAATTGATCGTTGAATTCAACAACACCGAGCATCGTCTTTAATTTTTCAAACAATTCCGCCTTCAGTGGTTTTGTCAAAATATTTGCAATTTGATCTTCTGATTTGCAGAAATTTAGTTTAATCTCACCATCTTTGACTCGCTCACGAATATAGTGATACTTGATGTCGATGTGTTTGCTCCTGCCATGAAAAACTGGATTCTTGGCTAATGCAATAGCCGACTTGTTGTCACACATTATTTTGGTAGGACCTGTTTGCTCATGTTTCAATTCACACATCATCCTACGAAGCCATATTGTTTGACAAGCTGCCGAAGCTAATGCCATGTATTCTGCTTCAGCTGTCGAGAGTGCAACAACTTGTTGTTTCTTCGAGGACCACGAAATTACTCCCGATCCAAGAAAGAAAGCATATCCAGAAGTGCTCTTCCGAGTCTCAGTGTCTCCTGCCCAATCACTGTCTGTATACCCCACTAAACTGAAATTGTCAGTATAAGAATATAAAATTCCATGGTCACGAGTTCCACTGACATACCGTAAAATTCTTTTTGCTACCTGCAAATGTGATTGGTACGGTTTTTCCATGAGATCTACTAATAATTCCCACTCCATAGGTAATATCTGGTCTAGTAGAAGCCAAATATCTCAAACTACCAACAATGCTTTTGAAATAAGTGGGATTTACCAGTTCACCAATTCCTTCTTTCTTCAGCTCCAACCGTTCTACTATAGGAGTCCGGATTGGTTTGAGCGATTCCATTTTCAATCGCTTCAAAATATCATTAGCATATTTTTGCTGTGAAACAAATATGCCATCATTTGTCGCTTCACTTCAAGTCCAAGAAAATAGGACATCAATCCCAAATCTGTCATCTCGAAGGCGGCTAGTCATAGCCTCCCGAATTCAACAAACATTTTTTCACAACTCCTTGTAAATATCAAGTCATCAACATAAAGACACACAATTATTATGTCACCGTTAAAATTTGACTTGATATACAGTGTATGCTCATACGGGCACTTTTGAAAACCATGCTCTAACAGGTACGTGTCAATTCATGTATACCAAGCACGAGGTGCCTGTTTTAGCCCATACAATGCCTTCTTCAGCTTGTAAACTTGATTTTCATGCCCTTTCTTCACATAACCCTGTGGTTGCTCCACATAGACTTCCTCTTTAAGGACACCATTGAGAAATGCTGATTTCACATCCATTTGATGGATCCTCCAATGATTTTGAGCTGCAAGTGCTAAAATCATCCGAATGGTATCCATTCGGGCCACTGGTACAAATACTTCAAAGTAATCAATACCTGGCTTTTGCTTGTAGCCTTTTACAACCAGTCTAGCTTTGTAACGGTCCACCTGACCGTCGGATTTGTACTTCGTCTTGTACACCCACTTGACACCAATGGGCTTCTTACCGGGAGGTAAAGAAGTTAGCACCCATGTGTCATTCTTCTCAATGGAGTTAATTTCTTCATCCATTGCTTGAATCCACTTTTCATCTACAACTGCTTCATCATAGGATATAGGGTCACATTCAGCAAATAGACAAAAATTTGCCATAGTTTCATCAGTGATTCCATCACTATCACTGTCATCGTCTCTTGTGACCATATAATCCCTGAATTTTGCTGGAGTCTCTTGTAATCGCTGCGAACGACGTAATGGTGGTTCTGAAGTTGCTGTTAGTGAAGAAGATGCACCACCAGTCAAAGATGATGAAGGTTTTTATGTGTCTCCCTCCAATGGTTCATCTTCGATGGTAATGCCCTTTTGTTCACCCTTTTGGTTCCAATCCCAGGCTTCATCTTCAAGAAATTGGACATCCCTGCTGATGATTACCTTTTTCGGTGGATCTGGGTTATACAGCTTATAACCCTTAGTTGTGTCACTATAGCCAATGAAGATACACTTCTCGCTTTTGTCATCCAACTTCTTCCTCCGTTCATCTGGTATATGGGGATATGCCACGCACCCAAATACTCGTAGGAACGAAACATTTGGTTTGTTCTTTGCTCCAAGCCTCTTCCTCGGGGTTCTTCCAAGAACACTCTTTGTTGGACACATGTTCAACACAAATACAGCACATGCAACTGCTTCTGCCCAAAATTTCTTGGGTAAATTTTTTTGCTCTTAGCATACTTCTTGCCATTTCAAAATTTGTCCTATTTTTTCTTTCGGCTATACCATTTTGCTGAGGAGTATAGCTAGCAAATAATCGACGTTTCACTCCATGAATTTTACAATATTTGTCAAATTCATTTGAGGTAAATTCTCCCCCTCGCCTCGATCTCAACGTCTTCAAATTAAAGCCACTATGTTTTTCAACATAGACTTTAAATTCTTTAAACTTGCCAAAAGCTTCAGATTTTTCTCTCAAGAAATATACCCAAGTTTTTCTAGTAAAATCATCGACAAAAATTAGCATGTACCTTTTTTGTCCAAATGATTCTACCTCAACAGGACCGCATAAATCTGTATGTACCAACTCCAATGGTTGTTTTGCTCTTCTGGCTTTTCCGACTGGAAAAGAGTCTCGATGTTGTTTCCCAACAAGACATCCTTCACATGGATGGTCTGGACAGTCAATCAATGGCATGCCAGTCACCATCTTTTTCTGGACTAGTAATTTTAGTCCTCGAAAATTTAGATGCCCGAACCGGAGATGCCACAACCAATTGCTATCTTTCATCACCACTTGAAAACTCAAGAGACTCTTCGTCTGAAGAGTAAGAGGAAACATCCGATTCTTTGTCATTTGTACCGTCATGATCAACTTGTTGTAAACACCTCTGATGGTGCAAACTCCATTTTTAATATGAACCATGTAGCCTTTTTCAGAAAGTTGCCCAACACTTAGCAAATTCCAAAAAAGTCCTGGCACAAAGTAAACATCTGCAATAGTAACATTAGTACCATCTTTTGACTTGATATTAATGTTACCTTTCCCCATCACGGGAATTTTTGATTTATTCCCGAAGTTGACTTCACCACGACTCGTCTCATCCAACTGTGAGAATAACTCCTTTCGGCCAGACATATGATTGCTGCAACCAGTATCCAGGTACCATATGTTGGTGTCTACGTCCTTGAGTCATCCTTCTTACATGCTAGGACCACATGTTCCTCAGCATTGGCGGCATGTGCATGTTCTGCTTGCTCGTACGTCGTCTTTGCTTGGCATTCGGATTTGTAATGTCCGAATTTATTGCACTTAAAACACTTGACTTTTGATTTGTCACGTGTTTTATATTTTCCGGTGAAATTTAAATTTCCACCTCTACCTCGGCCTCTTCCACGGCCTCGACCGCCTTGGTAGCCTCCTTGACTTGATGGAGCGACCCGACTTTGCAATGCTTGCTCGGGATTCGAACTAATGGACTTTTGATTCATTCTTTGCTCATGTGAGCATAATGAACCCATCAACCGCTCCAACGTTAGGGTTGCCACATCTTGCCCTTCCTCGATCGCTGCAACAACGTAGTCAAATCTTTCGCTCAAAGACCTCAAGATTTTTTCTACAACTCGTACATCTTGGAGTTCTTCACCATTAACCCTCAATTGGTTAACAATAGTTTGCACACGATCAAAATACGCCGAGATTGATTCAGAGTCTTTCATGCGTAAAGACTCAAAATCACCTCGAAGTGTTTGAAGCCGCACCCGTCGGACTCGATCATCGCCTTTGTAGGATTTTTGCAAAATATCCCACGCTTCTTTCGCAGTCTTTGCACTCGATATTTTTTCAAATATCGTTTCCTCCACAGCTTGAAAGATCGCATACAATGCTTTATGATCTTTCTTCCGAGATTCCACCAAAGAATCTTTCTCCTCCTTTCTTAGAGCCTCGAATGCTTCAGCATCGGCCACTTCGGTGTAGCCATTTTCCACCAAATTCCACAAATCTTGTGATTTGAAGAGAACCTTCATCTGGACGGACCAGTTGTTGAAGTTTTTTCCATTCAACTTTGGAAGTTGCAATTGAACGGAACTAGTAGATGCCATTTCTAGCTCTGATACCAAATGTTGGAACCAAAATACTAAAGAAAAATGGCAACGTTTGGAAAATTTTGGAATGAGGCACGAAGGAATACTGGAGGAGAACAATAGAAATAGAAATACTTTCTAGTGGATTCAGGGGTTGCTTACAAGTCTGAACTCCTCAACCTTTTAAAGAGGTTGGGCACGTACATAGCATACAAACATTAAATGCGAAGCACACAAAAGTCTACAACAGAAAGAAAAAGAGCATAAAGCAAAAAGCAATGTCTACAAGACAAGTCTTCTGCAGCACAAATAGAACCCTTCAACAAGGCATGCATTAATGAGGGAGAGAAAAATTGGACGTAGAACCTTCTCTCCTTTCCTTTCTTTTCCAAAGCCCTCTGCAGTAGCATTTATGAGGAAAGAACAAAGGAGCTTCACTTTTGACTTTGGAATCCTCTTTGTAGAAGTTTTGTTCTTTCCATTTGTCTTCATGCAGCAAGACATGTGCAAATGAAGTAAGTCTTCAACAATCTATTTTATATTATTCTAACAGCCTCCCTTAAAATTGATCGTTGAATTCAACAACACCGAGCATCGTCTTTAATTTTTCGAACAATTCCTCCTTCAGTGGTTTTGTCAAAATATCTGCAATTTGATCTTCTGATTTGCAGAAATTTAGTTTAATCTCACCATCTTTGACTCGCTCACGAATATAGTGATACTTGATGTTGATGTGTTTGCTCATGCCATGAAAAACTGGATTCTTGGCTAATGCAATAGCCGACTTGTTGTCACACATTATTTTGGTAGGACCTGTTTGCTCATGTTTCAATTCACACATCATCCTAGGAAGCCATATTGTTTGACAAGCTGCCGAAGCTAATGCCATGTATTCTGCTTCAGCTGTCGAGAGTGCAACAACTTGTTGTTTCTTCGAGGACCACGAAATTACTCCTGATCCAAGAAAGAAAGCATATCCAGAAGTGCTCTTCCGAGTCTCAGTGTCTCCTGCCCAATCACTGTCTGTATACCCCACTAAACTGAAATTGTCAGTATAAGAATATAAAATTCCATGGTCACGACAACGAGTTTTTGTTTTTTGTTTTTTGTTTTTTTGTAAAGGTAAGTATAATATGATTTCAACTAGAATTTACAAAGGAGGTGCAACGCGGCACCAACACACACTCAACGGGATAACAAGTCACTGGAGTGAGTGGGTGTCAGGTCCACAGAGGAAACCAAAAGAGGCCACAACAATAAAACCATACAATAAAGCAAGGAGCAAACATATACAGCCCTCTCACATCTCAGAGGCAAAAATACAAGAGTCTATCCCTCAGCTGCGCTGCAGTCTCTTGTTCTTCGGGAAGTCAACAACGGATTTAAAAGAAAGAGCTTTGTCCTTAACCGCCTTGATCAGGTGTTGCTTCATGGAAGGCAAATATAGGTTGGTGGCCCGAAAAATCAAGTCATTCCTGGTCTTCCAAATAACGTAGCAAAGAGCCCCCAAAGGAAAACCTAACAATGTCAAAATAGAAGCCATTGGCCGAAGAACTAAAAATCCAATGAAGATTTTCCGACCAGGCAAGGCTCCTCTGAGAAAGATTACACTCTGCAGCCCAAAAGGAGGCGAGGGATAAGGAGACATGGCAATCAAAAAAAAGATGATCTATAGAATCAGGCCTAAGGTTGCAAAATGCAGAGAGCACCGAAGGTAGTCTATCATAGGACATTAGGAGAACCTGGGTGGGGAGCCGATTTCGAGAAATTAGCCACAAGAGGAATTGGTGTCTAGGAACAATGGCTTTCTTCCATACAAATGATGCCCATGAGACTCGAGTACGGATGACCGACCATGTTGATACTAGAGAGAATTTACCCGAAGGATGAGGAGGCCACATAAATGAATCATCCACATGATTTAGGGGGGGATTGTAACTTGCCAAGAAAGGAGCTCCTGCAGTATCGTCTGCCCGTCCGGGGAAAAGAGGTCAGCAACCTTGGCATGTCTTAGAGGGAAATAAAAATATTCTCTTACCAACGAGGGGTACGAAACGTGCGGGCACTAGCATCTTAAAATAAGAAATGTAGCATGATAAGGCGACCCTTGTAGGTGGCAATATATCTAGAAGAGGATAAACCAGTAGAGTGACCTTCAACTGCTATTCGCTACGTACCCATAACCCTCTTACGGGCCCCAAGATGTAGACTATGATCAGGGGGGTTTAGCAAGTCAAAGCTTGGCAATTGGTGTGGGGACCGAAGGGTGTAGATTTTTATCCTTCGGTCAAAGTGAAAACTGAAGCGGAGCTTAAAGGAAAAAAAGGACAATCTGGTAAGCACTCAAGCACACCCATACCTTCGTACACGGTCAAGACAAAAGAGGACATCAACGAAATATATGATCTCACGTTGATTTATTTACATTTTATTATCTAAATTGAATTGCTAATAAATCATCCAATTAAAGATAACTATCTTGATGGGAGACATTCTCTGTAAAGATTTGAATTGGCACAAAATTAACTCATCTAAGCCAAATCCTCCTATTATTCTGATTATCTAATAATTGAGAACACACCATTAACATCGAAAGGGCAAATTGGATAGAAGTGCCTATTTATTCTTGAATTTAGGTCAAGTGCCTATCTATTCTTGATTTCAGGTCAGTACTGAATTTTACCCGTTTTTGCATTCGATCTGATTATCAAGATCTTAGTTTTCCACAAATTCCTAACACGGCGTGCACACTACTCTTCCTGACTTGCCCAAGACTGCTAGCCAACCAGTTTTTGCTTGCGTTTGGATTCTTATTATTGCAGGTCCATCAAATGTCGCACCGTCAAGCCCCCCACCGAGCTAAGAAAGCCACGCGAGCACCACCCCACGGCCGTGAGTCATACCACGTCGAGGTCACCATCATTAAGCACCGTGATCGACCCATTGTGATCCACCACCGCGATTCCCCTATCCGTCGTCTAAATCAAAATTTGGAAATGTTGATATTTGAATAAGGTGATTTGATTGATTTTTGTTATATTTGTCGGTATTATCATATCCAAAATATTTTTTGAATATCCATAAAATGGGGTAATTTCCTAATTTCTCAACGTGTAATGATCAACAATCTAATTTCATACTTGAAATATGACTTGTGATAGCATGGAAAATCAGCCAATATAATCTCACGCCTGAGATACGATTCGTTAGTTTTATTTGTTTCCAAATTTAGATATATATGGATGATACCTTGGGTGGTAGGTAGTGCATGTTATCCGTTAATTGATTTTATTTGGTTTTATAAGAAAATCACAAAAAGATATAGATTTTAAATAGTAAATTGCATGTTAAATTTGATTATAGATAATCTTTATCCAAATTAATTAGAATAAGTTTAGAAAGTTATAGATAGATTGCATTTTAGGTTAATGATTATTTAGTTAAGATAACATTCTAGTTTAAATTAAAATTTGGTCTAGTTTAATTCCTAATGTGAGTTTGATAATATCTTAATCTATATAGCCAATTTTCATCATTTTCTAATTTCGAATTTTACATAAAATACCAAAAAGAACATTATCTTGGAATAAATTGAACTTTTTTAGGAAGGTTGCATGTTTAAATTATGGTATTTGATTAATTTTGAATCTAATGGAAAATACTAAAATATGTCATGAATTAGGGTCATAAAATGCATGTCATTTAGTAATTATATGCTAGGTTCATTTAGTTAAATTTTATATCATATAGAGCAATTCAATTAAATCACAGGTCATATTGGAGTAGTTGCATGTCAATTTTGCTTGTCATTATAAATTGTATGTTTTAATTATTTAATTGGGTTCCATGTCCTATTAGAAATTGCTTGTTTAGGTTCATATTTTAAGAAATTGCATGCCATGCTAGAATAATATATTTAATCATTGTTATAATTAGGACATTTAGATAAGTCATGTCGCTTGTCATGTTAGATTAGTAACACACATTTATAGTATATATTGCAAAAAAAAGAACTTTAATCAAAATTGTGTGTTAATCAAAAATCATATTTATGATGATGTTGATGTGATTTTCTAGGTAACACTGTAGATGCTTTCGTTGCTTTGAGGTAAGTGAGTCATCCATTTCCTCGCAATTTATTTAAGGCTTTGATTATCTAGTATTAAATAATGATTGGGTACCCGCTTGATCACCTCTCGTGTTAAGGAGTGAATTAAAAACAATGCAATCTACCTACAAAACATACTTTTGAAATAAAAGAGAAAAGGTTCTGAAATGACATTTGAGAAATCTAATGTAATCAATTTCTCATATTACTTGGGTTTCTAATCAACTGATCAAAAAATAGATTAATGGCGACTTGATAATAAAAATCATTTACATGTTAAAAACTTAAATCATAAGTCGCAAATTGGTATGAACTTGGGAGAACCCGAGCTAAGTATAGGCTTAGTAATCCCTTAGCTGAACCCCTCAACAATTGCACCGCTTTGGGGAGATCGCAACATCTATTGTACAATGCTTACTTGAGTATGATAACTTTGTTTTTCTTGATCACTTAAAGCGTCACAACTTTCGAAAACATTCACTTGAGTGCTGTGACTTTCAATTGATCACTAGAGTGTCATGAGTTTTTAAAAACCTTCAACCAAGTGCCAAAAATCCGACACGGCATGGCAATGCAATGATCTTTTTTAAGAAGTTATAGCATTCAAGTAAGGGTTGTATTTAAGTCATGACATGAATTAAATAAAGGTATAAAAATATACATTGGTTGAATAAGAATCACCACCAATGTAGAGTGCCTGTAAACTCTAGGTGCAATGTGGGCCACTAAATCAAAGCTCAAGCAACAAAATATCATATTAAAACTAACGGTGTTTTTTTTTTATCGGTTTTACTCTATTAATAATCTAACTCTTACTATCAGAATTTTGTCTTACCTCCTTGCAAAGCATGAGAGTTAAAATTTATATTTAAAACTAAATCGTCCCCCAATCTTTTGAGAATATAGGAATTCAAATCTCTCACCTCTCCCTTTCTATGTGGGAAGTGTGGCTATTGGGGTAAACCCTAGTGATTTAAAGGTATGTATGTTTCATAGAAAAGTAATGATTTGAAAAACATTTTTCCTAAAAATGATTTTTTATTTCGTTAAAAAAATATTAGTCTAACTTTATCATCAACAAAAATGTTGAGGTATAATTATTGTTAATTATGAAAAGAATTTTCGTTGACTAATATTTTTGCATGATATAAATAATTATTTTTAGGAGAATATTTTCTAAATCGTTTCATGAAACAAACGCTCCCTAAATTAATTCCACTGAGTTGGGTTGATTGCCATGCAAGAATATAAATATCTTGGATATCGGAAATCTGTCATTTAGAGAATCTAGTTCCAACAGGCTCAGCCTCTTACATAAAGTTCGATGCAGCCAGTCCCAGCAAGAGAGTGAATCAAATTCTTGTTATCTTGGTCCATGAATACGGATACACTTTTACGGTCGGATTCTCAAACTATGCCCACAGGAACGATTTCTCGTAAAATGCAATGTCGTGAAATCTGCTTCGCTTGTGGGTGCTGCTTAATGGACTCAGTCGTATGGACCCCGAGATCTGTCCAGATAAGATGGTATTTCCACGCCATTCGATAGCGACCGAGATTTGACCTAGAATATCTGTGGCTTCGAGCTAGAAAGTGAAAGTTGTGCTTTTGAACCTTCTATTCTATTCCTAGTACGAGTGGATGGATCGTATGTTTAGCTGCAAAACGTGGAGGGGCTCATCATCGCCCATTCTCCACCGTTGAAGAGGAGGTCCACCAACCCTAACTTGAATAAGGGAAAATGAGGATTGAATTGTTGACATCAACTCCAGAAAAAGCACATTAAGTAGCAAACAAAGCATTCGACTCCCTTGCAATCGCAGACCTTAAAAATGTACCGTTGTCGAATCGTGGCGGGTTGCATTGTAATCCATCAAAAATACTCCACATGGAACAGTTCAATTTTCAAGTATCTACCGCACATGATATGAGACAGGCCGGCGCATTGAAAGAGCGTAAAGTACGTATGCTTAGTCAGTCACTTATCGAGCGACGTTCATGCAAGACAAAAACATTTTAAAGTGTCGCAATGTTAAATGCCTGGTGAGCTCGATTTAATACGGAATTTATAGAGATAGAGCAAGGATATCCATTTCAGCGTCATTCCCGAATTCGTAGCACCAGAAATTTTATTACATTGGTGAGGTGTTTATTATATAAATCAGGGAATCAAAGGATTGCTACAGCTGCAGATTAAATGTAATAATAATCGAACCACCTGCTAATCAACGCAAAACATTGCTCAGGCTTGTACTCTGGAGCTGTATGTCCCGCTCCCTGCACAACGGAGTTTCATGTAAAACCACTTTCAACGTACGACTCAAAGATTCAAAGGAGCCAAATTCTAGTGACATTAGAATATGAAAATGGGGGAAAAGTCAAGAAAATAGATTTTGCAAAGCACAAATTGTTGAATATGAATCTATGTACCTTGACAGTTGCAAATGTTAGAAGGGATGGGAAGGAAGAATATAGCGTAGCATACCTACAAGAAAGAGAAGAGAGAGCAAAGTCAGCACAAACAATTGAAATACTGAATAAAAGATATAATAAAAATATGGATAAGTACATTGAAAGTTCTAAAACTTATCATAAAATTGCAATTGAGTCATAAAACTTTTGAAATGTGCAATTAAGTATTAAAATTTTTCACAAAAGTACAATCGAATCTTAAAACTTTTAAAAGTACATTTAATTCCTAAAACTTTTGAAATTGGTCCAATCAAGTCCTTCTGTCGAATGCATTTTTTTTTTAAAGTTTTAGAACTCAATTATATTTTCATAACAGATTTTAAAATTTAATTACACTTTTTGAAAATTTTGGTGACTTAATTGTATTTTAGGTTTTAGGACTTTCATTGTACTTATCCATAAAAATAAACAAGGATAAATTATCTAGATGCTATATATGCACTTTGTGATATTATCCTGGTAAAACTCAAACAGACAAACGGATTTTTGCTTTCACTGATTATCGAAAATATAGAAGCCTCATTTGATAAAATCGACATGAGTACTAGGATGACAAGACAAATTTGTCTAGAAATTGAACTCTACAATAGTTAGGAGGTTGTTATCGAAACCGAACCCGGCAATTTGTCCATCTACAAACCACGCATGCCAATCTTCAGAGATTGTCAAGTTCAGTGTGTCAATCCAGGCTTGAGTTCCCACATATGGAATGACCATATCGTGATCGCCACTACATGTCAAGAAAAAGTAACATTAAGCGAAGTAAGTAGCTTGACTATGAGCCATAAATCATATTGTAAAGAGGTTTCCTTAATCACCTATAAATAAGAGCTCGCAATCCCCTTTTTATGAGCTCTTTGTGTACGTCAATGACATCTGTGACCGTGTATGTGTAAGATAAAGTCTTATTGCACCTTACCCACTTCTCAATTGTCCCCTGGCTTATCATTAAAAATATCAACAACAAAAAAATAGACAAAAATAGTTTAACAAGAAAAAGGGCAAAACAGATCAAAATTTGATTTTATTATATTATAATTACCAATCGACATACCTCTCGGATATGAAGAGCATCTTGAACTGCTTTATCGCTAGTCCAAATATAGGAGTAGAGATAGTTATATGCCTACATTGGAAAACAAGGTTACAAAATTTATTTGCAAACTTTGCAATTTGATCATGATTCTTTCTTTTTAAGTTGAAAATGACTAATTCCACGCAAATTTCCTGTCAATTTTCTTCTTCTTTTTTGTCAGGAATTTCTGGCCAGATTGCTTCCACTCAAAAATTAAGAAAATTTGCCACCAACTATTTGATTGGAGAGATTAAGGAAATTATCCTTAAGCCGATTTCATTGATGATAAAGGATCAATCTCCGATAAATTAGGATATTTTACAATACATCATGTGCAACTACTCAATTAAGAATTCGATTTTTTCTTTTTTTATTATCAAGAAAATAGGTAGGTCATAAGATTTCGAGATTTGTCATTTCTAATTTTGAACCTTGTTCTTTAATTTGATATATTAATTATCAAATTTCAATGTAAACGAATACTAATTACAATGTAACAAAGTCATACTTTGCATAATTACTATGGCATGACTACAAATCAATGATGGAAACATTACTCTCTTTTTTATTTCCCCTTTTTCTCTTGAACGCAAATGTTAACGTGTATATGATATTCTTGATTGGAGAATGGACGAAAAACTGTAAATTTACCAACGAAGATGACGTTCCGATCAAATTAATCTTTTTTATTTCCCCTTTTTTCTCTTTTTTGTCATGGATTGCCCCGTTAGTCATCCTAGTCTGCCTATTATCATTGCCTTGGTTTGCCCCTTGAATTGCTACTCCTAACCTCCACAGAACACTTGCGACCGCCCTTAGCGCTTGGTTGGTGTTCGTTCCTTTAAGTTTTCCTTAACTCTCATGCCTTTCTTTGAATTGCCATGAAAAGAATTCAAAATACTATATCTGGTACTCAATAAACCGCCTTCGCTAAGATCTAAAAGCCTGACGCTTAGTCAGCTAAGCAAAGCCTTGCAACGAAAAGCCTTGCAACGAAGCTTTCTTTCCTTCCCTTTCCATCATACTTAGGCATCATCCCAAAGAAGATAGCTTCCCTCGAAGTTCCCCCACTCTCGAATAATAATAAGGAGTCGGCCTTAAGCCTAGCCTCAATAAGAGTGTTTTACAAGATTGTATTTGTCCTAACATGGTATTCACCAAGAGCTTTTTCTTTCTATGAACAAAAATCCCTTCTTGAACAAGCCATTCAAAGAGCACATAAGCAAACAATAGTCTTGTTTTCTCGTCAGAATAAAAAAATATTATTTAAATTCCAATAAATTATAAAAATCTTATATACGTCGATATTTATATGTTATGAAAGTTGCAGGTGCCTTAAGTAAAAAAACAAAGTGCACATGCGGCTAAAATTAAATTAAATAAAAGGTAAAAAGTAAAATTCAATTAAGAAATTAATTCGTATTTTTTACCCAAAAAAAAGTGGCAATACGGTGGAAAAAAAAGAAAAAGAGAAGTGATACTTACCCGGCACCAAACCCGGCGAGCTCTCGGCGTGGGCCAAAGGAGAAGTGGACGGTCTTGATTTATTAGGGTGGGATCCCACGCATCGCCTACCGTCGATTTGGGAGTCTGAGTCACGCAGAGCGGTTCCAGTATGTTTGCCGTGTGTATATTCTCCACGCACTATAGTTAGCAAAAGTCCAGGTTCAACACATGAAATTTCCAATAGGAAAAGTAAAATATTGATCAAAAAGCGGAAAAAGACAAAAAGAAATAATAAAGAAATAAAGAGGAGGAAAATAAATAAATAAAACAAAATGAATGTTGACTAACCAGGTCCACAGCTTTGATATCGTCGACACAATCAGCATTGCTTTCGTTGACATTTATGTACTCGCCGTTGCAATCAGTTTTAGCTGACTGAAATACATAAATAAGATAGATACTAATTTTTGAATCAAATATGAAATTAAATATAAGTGATTCATGAGGAAAAGAATCGATGTGGGGCAAAAATCCCGAAACACGCATTTTTTTTTCACCTTTTGTTTTCTGGTTGTTAATGATATTAGCCTCAACAATTAAGAAAATTTTCTGAATTTGTATTTGGGTCTAAAAACATTTAGTATGCATCTTGACGAAAGTCTTTACCTCATAAAGTTCATTCGATATAAGGCCCTTCAAATGAGCAAATGAGACTCTTGAGTTGAGGTCGCTAGTCTCGTTCGTTATAGGGTTTCCAAGTATGTAGCCCTGAATAGAACTCGACTGATAAATTTCATTGTTTCGAAAAGGAAGTGTGAATTAATGAAATAGTGTACTAACGTGAGGATAGTGACATTTACCTCGAGATTCATTCTAGGCTCCACGCCGGCTTTATTTCCTGGTAGAAATCATATGGACCATGATCCTCGACAAGTACACAATCGCCTTTTAGATGCGTTTGAATTGACTTATATTTTTGTTTTATTTTGTGGTTAATTTAAATTTGGGGAGTACACACTTTTGACTTTTTTACTCAAAACATTTTGAATTATAAAAATAAATAATGGTACCTTCATCAACTTCTAGAGTGATCATTGGAACAGTGAAGCCAGAGTAGGAATCCCCAGCAATGTAGAGTGGGTTGCTCTGAAACTGGGGATGGAGCTTAAGCCACTGCACCACAGCTCAAGCAACAAAGCCAAAAGATTAAAAAAGAGATTATTAAATTTTAATTATGTAGACTCTCGCCATTACATGAAAGGTTCTCCTTTTCACTTTTACCTTCCTCAGAAATTCATAAGATTCGACGACTGATATGTTGTCGTTTATGTTGTAGCCTTCCCAGCTATTCGCATAAGAAAATCCAGTTCCAACAGGTTGATCTAGAAATATAATATTCGCCACCTGTACAGCAAGCAGAACTAATCGTGAATGGCTTGCTAGATGCTAACATAGAGGCCTAGTATTATACTCAGCGGTTGTCCAATCAAATTAAGAGGGCCGTGTAGCCTAAATCAATTCATTGTTACCTTTGTCCATGAATAATCATTCAATTTGAGGGTTGGTATGGATCTAGTAGAATTCTTGTAATCAAATGTAAACGGACCTGCAGAAACATGTAATGAATAATGTGTATTGGAATACGTAAAATCCTCTGATGACATATATGTTTATCGTGCTGTGGTCAGCTTATTGGATGCAACTTATCTTATTTCAATTAAGGGCCTGCAAAATTCAAGGGAATTACAGGGGAACTTTTCGAGCCAAAAAGAAATCTCATTGTCTCTTAAATAGTAGCTATTCGCCTAGGAAAAGTAGTACTTGATTACTAATGCTCCATCGTCGGCTACAATTTCATTCGGCATGGAGCCTCGGAATCAAAATCCCTCGAGCTCAGAGTTCGGTTTGCAAATGAAAGGGTATTGGTCAATTAAGATAGCAGGACGGTGACCATGAAAACTCGGGAATGTTAAGTTTCACCCCGGCAGTCAACCACCACATCCGACAGGCTCAGCTCGGATTTCTCTCGAGCCGTGTTCGGGAAAAGCAGAGGTTTGGAAGAAGACTCACCGATCTCAAACATCAGTCCAGAGAGAGCGGAGCAACCGGGGCCGCCAGTGAGCCACAGCACCAGAGGGTCATCTTTCGGGCTCCTCTCCGACTCGACGAAGTAATAGAACAGTTGAACATCATCCAACTCCCCAACTCCGATGTATCTATAAAAGTTTAAGCCGGCAAGAACCAGTCATAACATGCAAAGATTCAAACAAGTATATGTAGAGAGAGAGATGAGGGAGGGGTGTGTCGCAGACCCGGTTTCGAGATAGAAAGGGAGGTCGCCGGGCAATCCGGGGAGCGACTTGACCACCGTCTGGGAGAGCCCGGGCCGGAAGAGAAGGCAGAGAGCGAGACAAAGAAGCGGCCACAGCTTCATGCTTTTTTTCTATGGAGAATGATGGAGGGGGAGATTTCGCTAGGGCGATGATGGAGATTTCTGTGCTCGTATGTTGGATAAGTTAGCCTTGTCGTTGCATGCCTACGATTCGTAATGTAGGCTCGGCGTTCGGACGGTACGGGTCAGGTGGAACCTAGCTGAGTCTAGAACTCAATGCGGAAACCTGTGCATTCGCCCCGGGCCGTCGCACGATTGGCTGGGTCCGGTGCATCGATTTACAGTGAGGTCGGGTCGGCGATGGACTCTCGGGGCACGTGTTGAGACAGAATGGGGTTCGCCGTCCATCGGATCGTGACCCGAGATTTTGTGCGACGATCTGGAGGGGGTTCAACCAACGCCCTTTCTCGGCGTTGAATGGGAGGTCGACCGAACGGTGTTGAACGAGGGTTAGGACCGTCGCGAACAGTGTTGAACATTGTTGAATGGGAGGTCGAGTGAACAGTGTTGAACAGTGTTGAATGGGACCTCGAGCGAGGGACTGGTTCTTTTAGGACCGTCGCGAGTTTTGAGAGCGTTACGGTGAGCAGGTGCAGGATTAACTCAGCATCATGATCTCAATCGAAGAGGTAAATATCAGCATCTTGAGCTGTTAATTCACAGTTAGGGTTTTCAGATGAGCTCTTTGAATGGATTCAATCCATAGAATAAGCCATCGAACATTTATGCTTTAGGATGATGCTAAACATGCCCGTGCGTGCGCATGCGGTTAGAATTTGTACTTGTACATGAGTCGCTCTTGATACAATGATATTCCACGTAAATCACAAAGGAACTCTTCTAAGTACATCATGCCGATCATTTCACAGGGGCCCCGAATATCACTAAAAACATATCAAATTTGGACAAATTTATTGTAATATGATCGATTCTACTTGAGCGAGCATCAAAACCAGCTCACTGTCAATGGGCACTAGATGTCGACAAGTCTTGCACGCCATATTGTCACTGATCGATCACATCACATCAATCACATAATCAGCAAAATTATATTTTTCCCTAAATATTAGAAATCCACACCTTTCGCCACTATAACCCGAACAGCTCATAAATCCAGAAGCGAAAAGATAGAGTCTACCTCCTTCGGATCGAAAGGGCGTCAAAGAAACATCCAAGTGCAAAAACTAGGATAAAGCTGGCAATGATAATGCTCCAAGAGCATCATGGTTTTGATTTGCTAAAACAATCCCAAGTTTAAGGTGACCAAAGCGTTCTTTGGGAACTAGCATTATACCTAAGAGAACCGGACAATTTTCCTCAGTAAACAAAAGACGTCTTGGCTTTATTTACAATGTAGACTGGAAAATCAGCTCCGCAAGTTCCTGAAATTATCACAAACAGCTACAAATTGTTGGCACTTAATTTTTAACCGACACATCGATAAATGTAGAAAATCGAATTAAGGATTTCTGATTATGACAGAACCTATTTTTCAAATAAAAAAGTGTCACTTTTCGATTTTGTTTGTTGCCTTAACTTTAGATAGCAATTTTGAATTTATTTCACACAAAAACTTGAAAAGTTAAACTTGCGGTTTAACTTTTAGTCAACCCTTTAACTAAAAGTTAATCCTAAGTCAAATTTTGGCTTTTTGCACAAAAGTGCTCCTTTCAACTCCAATTTCACTTTAGAAGTGGAAAGATTCAACCATAAAATTGAACTCCTAGTAAAAAGTCAACTAGAATTTATTTTTGGTCAAACTTTGGTTAAAAAATTGAAAAATACAAAAATTACTTCATTTTGAGTTTAATTTAACTTTGGCACCAAGAATTTTGTGAAAATCAATTAAGAAGCTTATTTTTCAAATTTTTTGGTTTTAAATTCAAAATCAACCAAAAATAAAATTACTTTCATTCTAGTCATAATTAAGCTTAATTCCTTTTACAACATTTGATATAGAGGCAATTACCCATTCACTCGTTCAATTAATTTTGAGATCAGATAAAGAGAAATATGAATTGACATTTTTGCCCCTAATTAGGGGTCCGAACCCATTCTATAGAGAAAATATTCAGTGGTATGTGCGCAGCGGCTTGGTGCTGTTCATGAAGGTTGAGGATGAAGTAGATGGTCTGTGAGTATGTTTGTACACTCAACTTCATTGGATTGCCTGGGAGGTTTTGGATGATTGCTTGATCGATCTACTATGTGGTCGGGAAAAATTAACCTGGTCTGACATGACAAATGCATTTTTCATGGTCTTGGATTGACAATTTCTCCTCTGTTGTTCTTGGGAGTTCTTCACATATTGTTCTCATCACTTCTCCTACTTAGTGCTGCGGTTCAATTTTGGTTACTTTTTGCAGTTTTGGTGCTCTGAGCTTGTAATAGGTAGGGTTCATATGCTACTCAGGATTCAAAGTTGAAGAATTTAAGTTAACAGATTGAGCAAGTTTTTGAAGAACAGAATGACTGACCTTTTTAGTTCATCTCTGCAAATGCACCCTGCCTAACCTTATTGAGAAGTCTGAATAGCTAATTCAGTAAGTGTAATTCTGAAGTGCCATGTGCGGCAATGAAATGAGCATGGCTGCTCCGTGAGTTTGGGCTACTTTGATGACAACGAGCTGCTTGGTGTGGTCATGAATGGGAGGCTTGGAAGCATAGCCTTAGAAAAGGAGTTTGTCTATTTTTTCACCGATGCCTTAAAGGAGTTGGCTGATTTCATTACATCAAAGAACGTCTAAAGGGTGAAATTTAGGGCTCTTTAGTAGGAAGCTGGAGACAAAAGCACTTCTTTCATAGGTTTTGCATCTTTATAAGATCAAGTCAGCTGAAAAATACATGATTGGTAGTGATGTTGCACTTTAAGAAGGGAATCCTACAATGGTAATCTGTGATTTCCACCGGGAGTCACATCAAGAAATATAGAAGAGGGCAGAGCTGGAGGTAAGTTGGGGGTTTGTCCTATGACAATTTAAGATTAGAAGGGACAAATTAGACATCCTTCTGATGATGTGGATCTCTTATATGCCATTAGAAATTGCAATATAGACAAAGGCTTAGTCAGATAGTGATCCTGTGTCATTCTTTACGTATCTTGAGACCGATGATGCCACTTTGTTTTAGTCAAATTTATATAGTCTACCATCTTAGCTTGTTCACTCATTACTTGCAAATTTCTTGTTCGTCTAATCTATCTTTATCCTGGCCACTGTAGAATCCTCTATCTTATGGAGGTCTTCTAGATGGAACCGTGGTCATGCCACAGTAAAATATGAAATAGTCAAGAATATTGCCTGGTCTGAGGAATTTGTGAGCACTTCTTCAGTGTAGTGTCTACAGTAGGTGGTCTATTGTGATGCCTCTTCCTTTCTTAGGGAATGGTGTTGCCAATATTGAGTACGCTCTATGATTTTGAACTTACTTTTCTCAAACAATACATAATTTCAATCCCCACCATTGATGAACTTGTCATTAGAAGTAGATCTCCTACTTTGGAATTTAGCGCAACAGAATTGATCTCCTATGGAAAAGGAATTTCAATTGAAATAGACATAAAAATGGAAAATCCATAAATAAAGATTATGACAAGCAAGAAACAAAATATTTATCACCTTTTTTCTTGATTGTTCTGCACAAAATTATACAGGTTCAAAAGAAAAAGATTTGGGAGTCGGTCCAGCCCCATCTGAAGACCGATGCTTCCTGTAATGCTATGCTCAGAGATTGCTTCATGCGGACATCTCTAGGTGTAGTAGTATGCGAATTTCTGAAGAATGGCAATGTATCTTGACCATGTATAGCAATGTACTTCTCATTCTGGTCCTTTTCTTTTGAATCATGAGCAGTAGCACCCTATCAGCGAATATCATTGTACTGTAAAGTGCTAGAGGGTAGAGTTGATATTTTTCTTCAGTTCTTTCATGACCGTATTTACAGCCAGAGGCTTGCGATTTTTTGAAGGAGAGAAGGATTTTGAATGGAGATGTGAAGTCAATGCTGGTGATGACGAAGAAGCAAGATGCTTTGAGCGGTCGGATTTTGGCTAATCGACTTTGGTGTGGAGCATAAGGCACTTTCTGTGGCATTTTTATTGTGCTGATGTCGTGTCTGTATCGGCTTTTTGACCAATTTTATAGCACAAAAGTTCTTAAAGCTGTGGCAGAAGAACCTCAAATTCTGGTGCTTTTGTATTACATCAGGAAACTGTGGCATCCTTCTTGTGCTGATATCGTGTCTATACTGGTATTTTGACCAATTTTTATAGCACAAAAGTTCTTTAAGCAGCAGCAGAAGACCCTCAAATTCGGGTGTTTCTGTATTACATCAGGAAACTGTAGCCCACAGGGTTCATGAGCAACACTGATTTTGTTATATCACGATACAAACCGTCATAACTTGCTTCAAGCAATAAAATATCTTGTGATTTACATGTCTGATGCTTTTGACGGACTAGACCCACATTATAAAACATCTTGCAATTTACATGTTTGATGCTTTTGATGGACTAGAACCACATAAAATCCAAGGAAGTGTTGCTGCAAATAATTTCACCATGTACAATCATCATCATCATAAATACTCCATATTGTTCATGCTGAGAATACTAATGGACACGTCAACCTGAACTACTATATATAAGTATATAAGACGAGAAAAATTTATAAAATCAATATAACATTCTAAGAATTGAAAGACAAAATCATTTGTTGTATCTAGATTACAACTTTTGTGGTTAGTTGCAATACCAGAACCCCCATAGGTTATTCCCACAACAATCTCCTTGAGGAAGCTAAAATACAGGCATCACCACTGCAACTTGACAGTGGTAAGCAGCACGCTTCATATAGCATCGAATACGGCGAACAAGTCGCTCTTAATGTGATTATTATCTACCAAGCTTACCAAGAAGTAACTACTCTGTATGTGCGAAGATAAAGGCATCCGCTATTATCACAAGAGTTCCAAAACGAAGGGAGAGACAAAAAAAAGAGAATGTAAAGGCAAGTAAATGAAGTGGTCTATATACGAAAGGCGTGTATGATGAGAGTGCATGAACCTCTTGAAGCAATTTTCAGGACAGATCACCCTCAGAGAACAGACAAGCCCACCCCCTCGACCAGATTTTGAATGCCTCATCCTTCCATACCAAAAAGCTAGCCGGATGAACCACTGTCGGTTGGATGATCTCCTTCGCTGGGAAGACTCCCCAAGTCATTGCATCGTCGAATTCCCTGACATTGGATATCCATTTGTCATCTCCTTTGTTAATGGCCTTGTAGGTCAGGTCCCGGAATCCCTTGCATTTCTCCACGAGGGTGTTCAATTTTTCTAGAGAAAATAAAAACTCAACATAGGCCTTCTGGTACACATAAACCCCAAACTCACCCCATCTTGAATTAAAATCACGCCAAAACATTAGTCACACAGCGTTAGAATGGCAAGAGAGACACAAGAACAGAGTGATCCGCATGAAAAAAAAAAAAAAAAAAAAAAAAAAAGGCCTTAGCCATGATAATCTTCTTTTATTTGACCACAACAATTACCATTGACAGGAGCATTAAACAAACTGAACTCAAGCAATGTGAAGTAGTCCCTTAACTACTTATAATAGATTCAGAACTAGCACAAACATTTATGGAAGAATTACAACTTAAGTTTCTCCGTAACACTCCAAGTTTTAAGATTTTTTAAGCTTCTTCATTTTGCTAAACAAAGAGAGCCATTTCTCGTAAGTAAGAAAATCCAGGCAACTTTTTTCACCAGATTTTTTTTCTCACCATATGTCATGTATTCTTCAACCTCACTAAGTCCATGTCCTAAATAAGATCTACCATGTCCTGGAAATCTCTCTGATATTATTAGCTTATCGCTTACTAGCCTTATCTTACCCCTTTGCATGTATGCCCTCTCATGGACCCACAATCTACCAATGCATCTCAAATTTGTCATTCAATATATTTATCTTGAAATATTATCTTGCAATACAACTCTATATCTCTTGGTATGCACCTCTAACATATACTCATAATAAAATTACTGTACGAGAACCGCATATTACCATCATCACCTACCCTCTATTGGCATATAAAACTTCGATAAGACATTTATGAACCACCAAACATGTTATGTCTTGAATTTCGACCATATTTTGGGATAGTATGAATGGTGTTATTAATCAATGCCTTGTTAATACAATTATTTTGAACTGATCATTCATGAGTTAATAGACCATTCAAAAGTGCAATTAGAGATCGATACACAAACGACTAGCAAATTTAATCAAGGATAGACCATTTGACCATAAGGATCCAAGAGGGATAATACCACCCTATTACCAATCAATTAGTGAATGAAAATAAATCGATTCAGCAAAAGTACAAAGTCAGATTGCAGGTGATTCCGTATGACTTCAATACGAGTTACAAATAATGTTAAACCGATTCCTTTTGACTTTGTACTCGGGATAATCAATTTAACCTCCAAGATTACATGACAACCAAGGGCCGCCCTGATTTGAAAATTGACTTAAGCGTGGATCAAAAAAACTATCCACCACGAGTCAAACGTGAGGGAAAATCCTAAAATGCCACCCAAAGGTTTTGACTGTACTAAAGTCGCAATTGATTCAATTTAACCATGATTTTTAATCCGATTTCGAATATCGACTTTTCAAAGACTTCACGACTGAATAATTGGACATCACCACATTTATTCTAGGGTTTTTTGGTAAGCCACAAAGTGTCGGAAAAGAAAATTTTGGATCGAGGAATTGGACCCACAAGTGGGCCATCCCCAAGCTAGCAACCTAATGGGCCTAGCGCCCAACAAGGATGGCCCAAAGAGAGCCCAAGCTAGCCCTATCTTCCTTTCTCTTCAACCCATGGGCCTTCCTCTTCTAGAAGATTGCTTTTTGTGGTCTCTCTCTCTCTCTCTCTCTCTACCGCCCCTCACCGTTTCTGCCCTTGCCTCCACTACTATTGTTCGTTGAAGTTGCTGCCACCATCCGCCATGCAACTGCTGCCCCCCGAAGCCCTGCCATCAACCTTTAGTAGCCACCCATTGCTGCCAACCACCCACCTAGCTATCGGCAGCTATTAGCCTTCTCTGTTTCAGTGAGAAATAGGCCCGCCGGTGATGTTTTGTAGGAAACCAGCCACCATCCGTCATCCATTGCCAACCCCAAGCTAACCTCACATAGCTCTCGTCCTTGCTGTCATCCCGGTGTCGCCAGAATCATTTAGTGTGTGAGTTAATTTCATAATCCCTTAATTATGAGTTAATCTTGTTTTAGGGGTAATTTAATTAGTTTAAGTATGATTAGTGGTTAATAAGTAGGGGTGAGTGGTTCTAGGTTCCTTACAGGTTCCGCTTAAAATCAATCTAATAGATTTCATGCTGCCTTGATGGGTAGGAATGATTAGAAATGGAGTTGCTTGAATAAATGTGGATTGATTTGGCTTGATTTGGTGTTTGAGTTTAATCTGCAATATTTAGATTACAGAGTGACTGATCTAAAAAACATCTCCGTTTAAACTTGAAAAGACCTCTTCATTTGGTTGTGTTCTAGGTCTTCATGACTTTCGAAATAGACTTGATGAGCCCTAAAATGATCCAATCGAACTCCGATTGATACATGAAAACCTCTATTTAAGTTGCCTATACATTCTGCAATTATGCTCTGATTTTAGGTGTTCTGTGATTATCTCAACCTATGTGGTTTCATGATTTTTTGCTGAGTTTTGAGATGATTCCTCACAAGAATCGTTCATGACATGTCCATCTAGAATATATATTTTTCTCAAAATTTTCTGAAGTCATCAAGTTAGGACAATTTGCCTTGACATCACCGTGCTACATGCTGGTTTCTTCATGTCCTGAACGCATGCATCGGTTTCTCAAATTTTTGCTGAATCTTTGTGTTCGGCATCTGGCTTCAAGTTCTTCATGAAAGTTGTACATAGGAATGTTGATCATGATAGATTTTTTTCTCAGAATTTTTCAATGAGTATATCTATGCCATCCTATAAAAATCATCCTCTGATCCTGTTGATCAGTGCATTCCCGAATCAGAGTCACCACTTTGTCAATTTCATTGTGATTTTTCTCGCACTCTTTTCGGGATAATTCCTTCTAGACATTTGTTCACATATATATTGTTCATGATATATATTTCTGTTAAGATTTTTGAATGCCATCCATTAGGTGAATTCCTCAAAAAATCATCCTAAGTTCACTTCTTTCTTGTACAAACCTAAATGTGCATTCATGTTCAATTATTGTTGACACCCGAAATTTTTGTTTATCTTTGTTTTAAAAGCCCATTTGTTTTTGCATTTATAAATACATATTAATTTATAAAAAAAAATCGAAAATTTTTTTTTAAAAAAAAATTCAAAAAAAAAATTCCGCATGGGCTGGCTTAGCCCAGCCCATCCTATACATTTTCCCCCCTTGGCCCAGCCCATCTCCCTCTCTCTTTCTCCCTCAGCCCAGCCCATCCTCTCTTCTCCTTCCTCCTCTCCGCACGTGAACAGCAGCAACGAGGGATCGACGACGACGTTTCGGCCGTCCTCGGAGGCGACGTCATCCGCGTGACGCCAGCAAGGGAAGATTCCCTTGCTGCGCTGTCACGCGGCCATAGGGAGAGACAGAAACGGTTAGAGGGCAGAGAGGGATCGGCAGCAGAGAGGCGTCGACGAGAGAGGAAAGCAGGAGGAAAAACCAAAAAAAGAAGAAGCAGGAGCAGAAGGGGAAGTGGGGGGCAGATCGGAGAGGAAAGGAGACGTGGCCAGCAGCCCCGCTGAACCGCCGCCGCCGACCTCCCGCCGTGCTTCGGCTCCGGCGCCGGAACAGGAGATCCGAAGGGAAACAGACTAGCACAGTGAGATCCGGGAAAGAGAGCGAGTTCAAGAAGGAGAAAGAGCGACCCGAGAGAGCAAGGAAAGCTCGAGGAGTAGCTCGCCGTAGCCAGAGACTCGTCTGCCGCCGTCGTCCGCCGCGGCTCGTCCCCGAACCAGGTAAGTTCCGCCCTCTCCCCCTGCCTATTTCTGTTCTGTTTACTGAGGTGGCGGGCCGGAGCTCGGGCCGACCAGTTCGCGCGAGCCCCGGCCTTTGTCGCCCTTCCGTTTTGCTCCTGCTTTCCTTATGTGCATGTTTGAAGGTCGTTAGAACGGATGTGAGGCTCGGTTAAGCCGGAGGTCCCCAAAACTGATAGTGCCCAGTAGGTGTTCGCTGAAATACCCAAACGAAACCCAGAAAATTTCCATGGTTAAATCCGTCCCCGACAACCCTTTTTCGTAGATTTTTGATTTATATTGCTTGCTCTTGTGTTTCCCCTAGCGTTATAGCTATTTTCATGAGTTTTCCGCACGTTTTTGAGTCGAAAAGAGATATTTTTATATTTCCGGCGAGGGCGAGTTTCCGAGACCGCCGGAGGTCATCGCCGGCGACGTCTGGCGTCGGCCGGATAGAACGGCCGACGCTGGATGACACGGCGACTTCGTTAGGACGGGTAGACCTCGCGGCGGCGCAACGCGACGGAGTTGCATGAGTTCCGGTGAAGGATGACGTCGGGCGCCGGGCATGCAGACCGAGGAAGACGAAGAAGACCAGAAAAAAATAAAAAAAATAAAAAAAAATAAAAAGAAGAAAAAGAAAAAGGAGGGGCTGGGCCGAAAATTTAGACAAAAGGGGCTGGGCTGGTTTATTTCTCTTCGAGTGGGCCTAGATTAGATTCGGGCCGAAATTTTAGAAATTAGAGATGGGCTGTCTTTTTTACTTGTTTATGGGCCATTTTTAAAAAAAAATTCAACCGGGCCATTCGGCCAGCCCGGTCGTTGCTCCGGCCCGGACCGATAGGGTCCAGGTCGGTCTAGTAGGGCCGGGTCACCCGACCCGGTCCGAAATTAAAAACAAAAAAACAAAAATTCAGAAATTCAAAAATTCCATAAAAAATATTAAAAATATTAAAAAATCATAAAAAAAATTTCGAAAATTCAGAAAATGCATAAAAAAATTCAGGAATCTGGAAATTTCATTTTTTTAAGTTCGAAAATATTAAAATGTTCAAAATTTCCAAAAATTTATTAAAAAAGATTAGAAAATCTCAAAAAAAAAAAAAAAAAAAAAAACAAACAGTAATAAATGTTTTTTCTTAAATTTTCAGAAAATTAAGGAAATATCAAAAAAAAAAATCTTGAAAAGCTTGTTTTTGTTTAATTTCGGAAAATTCGAAAATATTAAAAAAAAAAAATTTAAAAATCCAGAAAAATTCAGAAAAATCAGAAAAAATTGCAAAAATTCGGAAAACCCTTAAAAAAGAAAAAGACCAAAATTGAATAAGCCTTTCGGGCTCTACAATAGGTTTTTGAATGTGTTGTCATGTTTTTAGTTACAATTAAATATAATTGTAATTTTTTGTCCATCAGGCTTTCATGAATGTTACCCCTAAACCTAAACCTATCTATATTATTATTTTCATGCAATTATACATATAATTGTGATTTTTTGTCCATCAAGCTTTCATGAATGTCATCTCATGCCCTAATATTATCCTTGGAACACTTGAACCATTTCAAATGAGCTTCAATGAATCATTAATTGCATACATTAATGAAATATCATTCTGTCATTATGCATATACATCTTAGATGCTTTGTTTTTTGTCATTTTTGTGTCATACTTTATGATTGCATTCAGGCTTAAACCCCTTAATAGAAAATTCTTATGATTTGATGCTTGACCTCTATGATTTTTCTCATACTTTTGTCATATCATATAGGAATCATAAACCGTGCATTTTTTTTTTATATAATGGCTGTTCTGAATATTATCATTTAACATGTTCATGAAGACATTCAAAACTGAATAGGTAAATGACCTTAATTGAGAACGTCATCTCATAGAAAGTCTTAGGAAATTCACCAAAATTTTTAACGATGCCAAGAGCAAGTCATTTGCATGTCAACTGGCCTACTTTTCATTTTTCACAAAGTTTCCCTAAAATCTGGAAAATTGCAAATTGGGATTGCATGTAAGATCATTTTCATGTCTGCACTTTACCATTTTTGTGTTAATTTTTCTGTTAAGACTTGGCATTCAAGTCCTCATTGAACTTTGTTTGTCTTCTTTGGAACTATCATATTGTAAAGTTTGAGAATTTTTCAGCATTGTTAACATGACCATATTGCCATGAGATCGCATCAAATTGCTGTTGCCCTATTCTGTTCTGGTGCATTTTGCCATATTCTTTGATTTTTATAAAATCATGCATAGTTCGTTTTAAGAAGCTCCTTCATGAAAAATGTTCTACATTGAGTGTAAAATATGCTGTAATTTTATGAAGTCAATTACTTCATGGGTCGTGCTCAATTGCTTGTTCTTTGATGAAATGTTATTGATTCCCCTATTCTGTTCGATATGATGTGTTCTTGTTCTAAATTTTTTTAGAAAATGATGCATGCAAAACCAATCTTCGATGTCTTCATGATTTTTGCTTGTCATTTCTTGAAATTTAATCACAAAAATTTCTAGAAAATAAAAAGTCCATTGAATGAATATTTGACACTTGAGATTGTGATTGACTCATGTTGGATGGATGAAGTGAACCGGTGCCAGTACACTAATTGTTTTATTGAATGAGAAATAGGGTCTTTGGACCTATGTGCATGCTTATTTTCAAGTTCGATACATGTGATTATTAATTACTCGCACACGCCTGATGCATGCTCACGGATAATATTGGGTTTACACATTAAAACTTCACTTTAGGGGTTTATAATGTAAAGTCAGGGAATTAAAGGGGAGATACAACTGCAATTTAAACGTAAAAATAATCGAACCACCTACTAATCATCGCAAAACATTGCTCAGGCTTGAACTCTGGAGCTGTATGTCCCGCTCCCTGCACAAAGGAGTTCATATGGGAGTTCATATAACATCCTTACAACGTAGGACTCCAAGATTTTAAGGAGCCAATTCGAATAAAATTAAAAAATGAAAATGGGGAAAAAGTCAAGAAAATAGATTTTGCAAAGCACATATTGTTGAAGATGAATCTCTTTACCTTGACGGTTGCATATGTTAAAAGAGACGGGAAGGAAGAATATAGCGTAGCATACCTACAAGAGAGAGAAAAGACAGCTAAGTCAAAAAGGTATAATAAAAATAAGGCAAGTGTATTGGAAATTCTAAAATTTGTCACGAATGTGCAATCGAGTCTTATTACAAAAATGCAATTAAGTCCCAAAACTTATCTAATCAATCTAATCAAATCGTCTCATTGAATGCATTGTAAAAATTTTAGAATCCGAGTGCACTTTCATAACAAATTTTAGAATTCGATTATATTTTTAAAAATTTTAAGACTAATTGCACTTTCATGACAAGTTTTACAACTTTCATTGCACTTATCCCATAAAAAAGTAAGGGTAAATTGTCTAGACGCTATATATGCACTTTGAGATATTATCCGTGGAAACTCAGACAAACGGACTTTTACTTTCGCTGATTATAGAAAATGCAGGAGCCTTATTCGATAAAATCAACATAACTACCATGATGACAGGACAATTCGTCTAGAAATTGAATTGTAAAATAGTGAGGAGGTTGTTATCAAAACCGAACCCGGCAACTTGTCCGTCAACGAACCACGCATGCCAACTTTCAGAAATCGTTAGATTCAATGAATCGATCCAGAGTTGAGTTCCCACGTACGGGATGACCATGTCGTGATCGCCACTATATGTCAAGATAAAGTAACAATCAAGTGGAGTTAAGTAGATCGACTATGAGCCATGAATCACATTGCAAAGATGTGTGCTTAATTACCTGTAAATAAGAACTCGAAATCCCCTTTTTATGAGCTCTTTGTGTACATCAATGACATCCGTGACTATGTATGTGTAAGATAAAGTCTCGTTGCACCTTACCCACTTCTCAATTGTCCCCTGGCTTATCATAAAAAACATCAAAAAAGAAAACATAGACAAAAATAGTCTAACAAGAAAAAGGGCAAAAAATATCAAAAATTGACTATATTAAATTATCATTACCGATCGACATACCTCTCGAATATGAAGAGCATCTTGAACCGCTCTATCGCTAGCCCAGATATAGGAGTAGAGATAGTTATACTCCTACGTTGAAAAACAAGTGCAAACTTTGCAATTATTTGATGATGATTCTTTCTTTTTAAGTTGAAAATGACTAATTCCACACAAATTTCCTGTCAATTTTTCTTTTTTTTTGGTCAGGAATTGGCGGTCAGATTGCTTCTATTCAAAAATTAAGAAAATGGGTCACCAACTATTTGACTGGAGAGATTAAAAGAATTATGCTGAAGCCGATTTCATTGGCGATAGAGGATCAATCTCGGAAAAATTAGGAATACTTTACAACTACTCAATTAAGAATTCAATTTTTCTTTTTTTTATGATCGAGAAAATAGGTAGGTCATAAGATTTTGAGATTTGTCTTTAATTTGATATATTAATTATCAAATTGTGATGTAAATTAATACTAATTACAGCATAACAAAGTCGTATTGTACATAATTACTATGGTGTGACTATAAATCAATGATGTGAACATTATTCTCATTTTTAGTTCCTGTTTTTCTCTTGAACATAAATATTAACACGTATTTGACATTCTTGACAAGAGAATGGATTATGAAATAGAGAATCAAAATAATCCAAACAATTGTCAATTGACCAACGAAGATGATGTTCCACCTAAGATCAAATTAATCAAGTCATGTCCTTTGTCATAAAACAAAACGACTTCTTGTCTTCTCATCAGAATAAAAAGAAATATTATTCAAATTCCAATAAATTATGAAAATCTTATATGCGAATTTGCGTGTCAATATTTATATATTGTGAAAGTTGCTGATATCTTTAATACAAGAAAATGTCAAAGTGCACATGTGGCTAAATTTAAATTACATAAAAAGGTAAAAAGTAAAATTCAGTTAAGAAATTGATTCTTATTTTTGACTGAAAAGAATGTGGCAAAACGGTGGCCAAAAAATAAAAATAAAGAACTGATACTTACCCGGCACCAAACCCGGCGAGCTTCCAGCGTGGGCCGAAGGAGAAGTAGACGGTCCTGATTTATTAAAGAAGGGCCCCACGCATCAGCCACCGTCGATTTGGGAGCCTGAGTCATACAGATCGGTTCCAGGATGGCTCCTATAGTTAGTAAAAGACAGGGTTCAATAAATGAAATTTCCAATAAGAAAAAAACAAATTGACCAAAAAGGGGATAATAAAGAAATAAAGAGGAGAAAAATAACTAAATAAACAGGATGAATGCCGACTAACCAGGTTCACAGCTTTAATATCGTCGACACAATCAGCATTGCTTTCATTGATATTTATGTATTCACCGTCACAATCGATTTTAGCTGACTGAAATGCATAAATAAGATAGGCATTAATATTGAAATCAAATATTAAATAAAAAATAAGTGACTCGTGGAGAAAGAATCGATGCGGGCCGGGGGAAAAATCCCGAAACACTTTTTGTTTTTCATTTACCTTTTCGTTTCTCGCTGTTTATGATATTAGTCTTGACAATTAAGAAAATTTTCTGAATTTTCATTTTGTTGTAGAAATAATGATGCATATTCTACATCTAATACAATTAGTATGCATGTATAGGCACAATGGAAGTCTTTACCTCATACAGTTCATTAGATATAAGACCCTTCAGATGGGCAAACGGGACCCTCAAGTTGTAGTCACTTGTCTTGTTTGTTAGAGGGTTTCCGAGTACGTAACCCTGAATCGAACTTGGCTGATAAGTTCCATTATTTCAAAAAGAAAATGCAAATTGATGAATGATGAACTAATTTAATGGTAGTGACAATTACCTCGAGATTCATTCTAGGCTCCAGACCGGCTTCATTTCCTAGCAAAAATCATAATGACACGCGATCCCCAAAAGAACCATACAAAATCGGCTTTTAGGATGTGTTTGAATCGACTTACATTTTTTATTTTTTATTTTTGGGTTAATTTGAAGCTGGGAAGTACACACGTGACTTTTCTACTCAATACCCTTTGGAATATAAAAATATTGACTTGTAGAATTGCAAATATGAAAAAACAAAGAATAAATAATGTTTACCTTTATCAACTTCTAGAGTGAGCATTGGAACGATGATGCCAGAGTAAGAATCCCCAGCAATGTAGAGTGGGTTGCTCTGAAACTGGGGATGGAGCTTGAGCCACTGTATCACATCTCAAGCAACAAGGCCAAAAGATTTTTAAAAAGAGATTATTAGATTTTAATTGTGTGGAGTCTCTCTTTTACATGTTTACCTTTCTCAGAAATTTGTAAGATTCGGCGACTGATATGTTATCGTTTACATTGTAGCCTTCCCAACTATTCGCATAAGAAAATCCAGTTCCAACAGGCTGATCTAGGAATATAATATTCGCCACCTACATAACGAGCAGAGCTGATGGAGGCTTCCAATCAAATTAAGAGGGTCATGTAGCATAAATCAATTCATTGTTACCTTTGTCCATGAATAATGATTCAATTTGAGGGCTGGTCTGGATCTAGTAGAATTCTCGTAATCGAACGTAAATGGACCTACATTACATGTAATGAACAATGCGTATTAGAATACCATAAATTCTTCTAATGAAATGTATGTTTATCGTGCTGTGATTGGCTTATTGCATACAACTAATCTTATTTCGACTAAGGGCTTGCAAAATTCAAGTGCCATATGAAGGAACTTTTTGAACAAAGAAGAAATGTCATTGTCTCTTGGTTTCGTTCATTTCACGGAAAATAATTTCTAGGAAAACATTTTCCATGAAGGAAAAAAAAAGTCTTCTAAAATGGGGAAAAATGTTTTCCACTTTTCAAGTTAGGGAAAACATTTTCCACACTTACTCTCTCCTATCTCACACCCCCTATTAGTCCTCACTTCTTTCTTTTATTTTTTTAAATCAATTTTTTATATTTTTTTCATAAATTTGATTTTTTTGTTATTTTTTAATAAAATCGATTTTTATTATTTTTTATTTTTCTTTATTTTCTGCCTTTCTTTTTGCTATTTTTCTTTTTTCGGCTAGTCGCCGGCCACGGCAATAGCCAGCGACCCGCAACAGGCGAGCCGAGCTCACCGATTTGGCCTCACCAGACGACGGCGAGGCTTGGGCCTCGCAGATTAGGGGTGTCAAAAAGGCCCGAGTTGACCCGGCCCGACCCGAACCGACCCGACCCGATCCGAAACTTAGGGTATTTTTCGATACCGGCTCCATACTCGGACCCGACCCGAAAATACCCTAAATTTAGGGTCGGGTCGGGTCAAAACGGGTCGCGCGCAAGCCTTTTTGACACCGGTATTGTCCATGCGTTTTGCTCCTCATCCGTTGAGAGAATGATAAAGTAGGGTAAAATAAACAAAAGAAAAGAAGTAATCATCTCTCTGTACGTTTTGACTCTCAACTCTCTAGAGTTTTTGAGCTAAACAAGAAATTGAAACCAAACTTGTAAAGGGTCATGCTCTGGCCCGATCCGACCCGACCCGAAACGCATTAGACCCAAACTTTCGGGTCGGGTCGGGTCGGGTTGGACCGGGCCAGAGCATGACCCTTACGATTGGGGTCGGGTCTGATAACATCAAAACCCGACCCGGCCCGACCTATTGACACCCCTATCGCAGATGAGCGATGCCCGAGAATCACCAGACTGCAGCAAGGCTTGGGCGTCATCGATCTGTGAGGCTCGAGCCTCGCCGCCATCAACGATGCCCGAGCCACACCACAGTTTGGCAATGCTCGGGCATTGTTGATCTACAAGGCCCGAGCCTCACCGCCTCAAGCTCGCCTCGTTGGTGAGCTAATCGAGCGAGCTCGCCAAAGGTAGGCGAGCCTCGAGCCTTGCCAGCAAGACAAGCTCGAGGCGTGGCTAACAACCGGCCAAGGAAGGAGAGAGCACACAAAAAAAATTAAAAATTAATAATCGATTTTTAAAAATAATAAATAATGAATTTAAAAAATAAAATAAAAACTATTGAAAAGAGTTTATAAAGTAAAATATTTTTCCAAGCAAACAGCGGAAAACATTTTCCACTTCAAAATCAAGTTTCACCCGAACACTAGAAAATAATTACGTTTTCCTGGAAAATATATTCTTAGAAAATATTCTCCAGAAAAGTAACATTTTCCGTGAAACGAATGAAACCTTAAATAGTACCTAAGGAAATGTAGTTCTTGATTACTAATGCTCCGTCGTAGCTACATCCTTGTTCAGCGTGTAGCCTCGAAATCAACCTAGCCCGAGCACGGAGTTCGGTTTGCAAACGAAAGGGAACTGGTTGATTAAGATAGCAGGACGGTGGCCATGAAAACTGGAAATGTTAGATTTCACTCTCGAACTGTGTTTGGCAAAAGCAGTGGCTCGGAAGAAGACTCACCGATCTCATACAGCAGTCCGGAGAGAGAGGAGCAACCGGGGCCGCCGGTGAGCCACAGCACCAGAGGGTCGTCTTTCGGGCTCCTCTCCGACTCGACGAAGTAATAGAACAGCTGAACATCATCCAACTCCCCGACTCCGATGTATCTATAAAAGTTTTGAGGTGCAAGAACAACCAGTCACAACATGCAAAGATTCAAACAAGTATATATATAGAGAGAGAGATGAGGTAGGGGCGCGTCGCAGACCCGGTTTCGAGATAGAAAGGGAGGCTGCCGGGCAAGCCAGGGAGCGACTCTACCACCGTCTGGGAGAGCCCGGGCCGGAAGAGAAGGCAGAAGAGAAGGCAGAGAGCGAGACAACGAAGCGGCCACAGCTTCATGATTTTCCCTTGGAGAGGAGGGGAGATTTCCGTGCTCTTATATGTTGGAAAGGTTAAGCTCGTCATTGCATGCCCGCGATTCGTACGATTCGTACTGAAGGCTCCCCCTGGGCGTGGCCACATCGATGGCGATAGCTACCTAACCGGCGTATATACAACGTGCAGGCTCGATCCACAGGGAGGTCGGGTCGGCGATGGACCCTCGGGACATGTGTCGAGACGGGATTTGTTCATTTGGGGATAGGGTTTCGATTGCCATTCGATCGCGACCCGAGATTTTGCGCCACGGTTTGGATGGGGGTCCATCGCCCTTTCTCGGCGTTGAAGGGAAGGTCCACCGAACAGTGTTGAACGAGGGCTAGGATTTTGAAGCTTTTGGCATTTGCTCCAGGAAAGAGAGAAAGAGATGAAGGTGCATTGCATTGCATTGGGACCTCCGAGCCACGAACGGGAAAACCCACGTCCTTCCAAAGATTAATACAGGACAATCTCATGACACTTAACTTGGTGCTCCCTAATCGATTCGATCCGGTGCGACGAGAACAATCTCGTATGAAGATTTTGACCACTTTCTCTCTCTCTCTCTCTCTCTCCTCGCCGCTCCGGTGATCCGGAAAAAGCTCTGGAGGACCGTCTAAGACGCCTCTCAGGACTTCATGACGACATAGAACATTTAAACATCTAGCTGGAAACACCAACGAACTTCATGTTTTCGAGAGTTTAGGAGAGGATCTCCCTGCCGGTTCTCATGCTCATTCTAAATGCCCACGAATCACAACCAACACAATTTTGCTCATCAGGGCCCGGTAGAATGCTCGGTCTGGACACGGTTTTGCAAGGACACGGCAACCATTGCCGGGATCCTGGGTTCCATGCACGCGCACGGTTAGAATTCGTACTCGTACTCGCATACGAGTCGCGCAAATACAGCAATGTTCCTTGTAAATCACAAGAGAACCCATCTAACTAGCATCATGCCGATCGTTTCACAAGGGCCAAACATCACTAAAAACCAGCTCACTGTCAATGGGCGCTAGATGTTGACAAGTCTTGTACATCATGTCGATCACATCACATCACTTCACATCTATTAAATGATCGGAAAAATTATATTTTTCCCTAGACATTAAAAATTGACACCTTTCGCTACTATAACCCTGACAACTCATAAATCCAGAAACGAAAATATAAAGTTTTACCTCCTTCAGATCGAGAGGGCGTTAAAAGAAACATGCAAGTGCAAAAATTAGGATAAAGCTGCCATGATAATGCTCCAAGAACATTAAGGTTTTGATTTGCTAAAACAATCTCAAGTTCAAGGTGAATAAAGTGTTCTTTCGGAACTAGCATTATACCTAAGAGAACCGTACGATCATTCTCAGTAAACAAAAGACGCCCTTGCTGTAATTACAATGCAGACTGGAAAATCCGCTCCGCGAGCTCCTGAAAATTATCACAAACAGGTACATCATCAGGTCAAGCCATACCAACATCTGAAAAAGGGTAATGCTTGCTTAGGAAAAGGAAAGACTCCGAGATCAAGACTGTCGGTATACTATAATATAGAAGTAGATATGGCTAGTCATCTAAATAACAGGTGGTGATGTGGGTATATTCTGAGGTTACAGTATGGCAACACGTGACGTTTCAAGTACTAGGTGTGGAAAGCACCAGAAGAAAATCAAGAGTAGCTCGATGTGAAAACACAGTTGAAAAATGGAAAGCAAACTAGAACGAAACAGGAGGAAATAACTTAGCACCAAAGAGACAACGTTACTGGAGAAGTTCAAAAATTGCAATTAATAATGAACATTGCAGCTCCAAATCTTTTGATGTTCAGACACAATTTATCGAGGCAATGAATATAGCAAAATTGGACAATTACATCACCTAAATTTATCCTAATAACACACACACACAAGAAAATGCATTATTTGAAAGCACTTCAGTCCATTGACATAGCCTCAGTTAATTTAAAGCGACTGCTAGCCAAGTCATGTGGTAACACATTCAAAAGGTTCCCTAATATTTAAAGCATCTGTCTTTAACTAAATAAGGAAGATCAGGAACATAAGCCAAGCACAGAATCCAAGAACAGAATTATAAAGTGAAGGACGTAAGGTCCTCATTAAGGACTTTTATTTACCTGCTTGCCCGAAGGAACCTTGGGCTCACCCCATTCCAAAGCCTTCTTCTCAAGCGTTTCAAAATCCACCTTACCAGCCTGACAAAGAAATTTCAGGATCAACCATAAAAGAGGAAGATAAAAAAGGATAGTGAAGAATCGGTGCATATTCAAAAGGGAATAGTAAGAGGAGATGCTTTCTCTGAGGAGGTACCTCAATTTGAGCCCCGAATTCGGTATCAAAGCTCGCATATCGCTTCCTGACAAGTTTGTCCAGAGAACCATCCTATGTTTGAAGGGGGAACATAATTAGTCATGTTGATTGAGAGGGAGTATCTAAACTGTCGGACTAGAGCATCAGAAGTAATTAGTTCACCTCAATCAGCTTGGCAACATTTCGGAGCCCACGAGCCAAGGTGTCCATTCCGCTAATATGAGCAATGAACAAGTCTTCAACATCCGTGCTCTCTCTTCGTCTACAATATCACACAAACAATATTTATACTACAGCAAAGGACATATGAAATGAAGCATTCAAAACAATATTAGGCAAAATCCATAGTATGCCTCATAGCCTCTATAATCAGTATTGATCCAAAAAAGAAAAAAGATCCATCGAGAAGAGAAGAAATGGATGCTTACAGTTTGGCATCAAAATTGATGCCCCCTGGTGCCAATCCTCCCTATGAAAGGTAAAAATAAAGGACATAGTTATGAAGTTGCATTTACATAAAGCTTGTCCCAACATGACTTTTAACTATCCAAAAGCAAAATTAATTTTTGCCATACATTTCTAACCAAACTGAGCATGACCAGTGTCGCCTCTCCAACATCAGTGAGGAACTGATCAGTGTCCCATCCTGTCGATGATTGCATTACGTAAGTACTAATACTGTTAAGATGTTTTAATTGCACATATTCCAGATTTGAATATAGGAAAGTACCAGTCTGTGGATCGCCCGTGTTGGCATCTAGGTTTCCAAGTAGGCCATTAATTCTAGCAGTTTCTAGCTCGTGATGACAACTACAAAAATGAAAAAAGGAGCAAAGTTTCAATGAAGCAATGAGATCTTCAGCTACACAATCCAAATTCAAGAACTTAGTTGCAGCAAATCAGCATTCAGTTTTAGCATCGCATAGCACAAAATACCTGTGCCCGGATAAAGTTGCATGGTTACACTCAACATTAATTTTAAATTCTCCTGCAACGGAATGGACAGAGCAACATCAAGACATGGATGTAAAATAGGCAGAAGAACTCAAAGTTAACAAACTTTCTCGGACTTGCAGCTACACTAACACCAGATACCTTACATGATAAGGTAAGGAAAAGAACAAGACAGCTAAGACCAGCAAATCATTTGATACTCACCTAAAAGGCCATACTTCCGGAGAAAACTGGCAGTTGTAGCAACATCCCAGTCATACCTGTAACAAGATTCCCATAAGTAAAGGTGATTTATGGAAGCTGTTTTACTAATTTACACAAATTCAGAATCATACTGATGCTTCGTTGGTTCTTGAGGCTTAGGTTCAAGCAATAGAGTCCCTGGGAAAGCACATGGAAAAGGAAATCAGGCAAAGCTGATATGGCAGGCAAAACAAAAACTTAGTGAAAGAATTTCAGTGGCAGAGCTAATGGATGCTAAATATAAAACAGTCTGAACACGATTCCAAATAATTCTAATCTAATAGATGACCACTTCTATTAGAACTGCTCCATTTAAATGTCAAGAAAGACGGTACCATTGAATCCAATCTTCTTCTTATAGGCAACAGCTGCTTCAAGAAACCTTGCCTGTCAATTATGGAAAAAGGTATTGTAAGTATAGGATGTTAAGCTGAGTGGAAGGAAAATGTAAAATACTAGACAGTATGGGCAATGTGGCCAGTACCAAGCAAGCTTAAAAGGCAAAAATTTAAAGAGTAATGTAAGGGCATGCTATCAAACACACCATGTGATCCAGCTCTCGCCCCATGTCTGTGTTCAATAAAGTCTGATATCCTTCACGACCACCCCAGAAGACATAGTTTTCTCCCCCTAAATAGTGAGTGACCTGTCCACATAAAGCCATAAGACATAGTATTAAACAGAAGTTGCGACAGATAAAAGATGCAACAGCTACCAAAAAATGTTACCTCCACTGCTTTCTTGACTTGCGCAGCAGCATATGCATATACCCCAACTTCAGGGCTGTTGAAAAACACATGCAAGATATGGTTATATACACACTAATTTAATAAATACCATTTTGTATAGATAAGCATAGTCATATATATTACCTGGTGGCACCTCCATGCATGTATCGGGGATGCACGAACAATTGAGCTGTACCCCACAAAGGACGGATTTCAGTTCCCTGCATGCCAAAGAGAACTCAACTATGAGGCCAGTATATTTGTGGACCTACAGGGAGCTTAATTCACTTGTGTAGTGGGAGACATTTAAACAATTTTTAATTTAATGCATTCCTGTTCAAGCCACCAAAAATAGAGAGAGAAGCTAGTGTAGTATAGCATATTGACCCATAATGACTGATGCTTAATGAGATAGCATAGGCATCCAATAAAATTTATGGCAAACTATAGCTAGATCTCGTCTTACTTGAGATCATAAAAGATAGTCTAGAGCAGCAATCGAAAGAACTTTTTCAAAATGATTAAAATGAATAACCAAATAATAAAAATATACAAATTGAGAGACTTCCCTCTGAAAATCTATTGCATTCAAGAAATTAAGCTCAGAATATCAAGAACATGGGAACATGAATTAGAAGCCATCCTTTCATGTCCCAACGTCAAGTTTGATCATATTTTAGAAAATAGGAGCAAAAGACCCTCGTGGCTTAGGCATATGCTTTATGAATGATGTACACTCAGCAATAATATGGAATCATTACCCATCCAAACACTCCATCAATCGACACTGAGCCAATGCATCCAATATAGAAAATTCAGAGTCTGCTTAAGCATTTTCCATGTGTTCAAGCAATAGCCTAGAAGACTTCATAAATTGAGTAAAGAAGGCATCAAGGGAATCAGATCGCAAAAGTGCTACAGCTGTAACAAAAACAATCATTATTTTGTTTGTTCAGGAGTTTACCTGCTGCAGCTCCTTAGCAAGGGCCACTACTTCATCCAAGTTTGCATTAGCTTCCTGCAACAGTAATGACAAAGCAAAATTAAACTCAACTGCTGGAATAGAATTTTCATGGGCAGCTGCATCCACACAAGTTAAAAACGGGTGTTTCAAACTTTCTACTAAGATCATAAACAGTAACGAAACTGAAATCCACATATTAACTTGTAATACCAAAACCGACTTCAAGTATTCACTCACCTCCAATGTCTTGCCATCAGGAGCTATATCCCTGTCATGGAAGCACCATCGATCAACTCCAAGTTTCCTCAAGAACTCAAAGTTGGCCCTCACTGTTTTGTTCATTGAATGCAGAATGAAATAAAAAGGTGTCAGCACTGACTCCTATATACAATCCAAACTGAGGTAATTTTCAGAGTGGAACACAGTTATTGTTCACTTCCTAGATAAACAGTTCTTACTTCTCCTTTTGGCCATAGCCAAAGAATTCGTGCCATCCTCCCAGGGCCAAAACTTTGTGGCAGAACCAAATGGGTCGCCTCCTGTTCCCCTGAATGTGTGCCAAAAGGCCACGCTAAATCTTAGCCAATCCTGCAAGTGTCAGCCAGCTATCAAAATTCATGACCTGCCCAGCTAATCAGCAAAGTAAAAGAAAATCACCAAGGGAAAGAACAAGAACCCACCTTCATTTTCTTGCCTAGTATTTCCTCTTCAGCATTATACCACTTATACGCCAATGGGTTCTTGCTTGAGGGACCCTAAACGAGAAGTGCCTTATGTAAATTGAGAATCTCAAGCAGCAGGGACTTCCAACATTATATGACAAAATTCAAAATTAACCTTTGAGTTCTCAAGCTAAATTACTGAATATCCTTTCAATAAATACAACATAATCGATTTACTACTTTAACCTGCATGTACTAGCTAAAACAAAACATGATCTCCTGTGAACTTTTGCAGGCCCTAACACAAAGTTGAAGAAGTTAAATTGCAATGAAAGCAAAGGTAAACAGACCCTATCTCCAGAAAGCCTCACCTCATACTTAATGTTAGGAATGCCGGGAAAAATTCTCCTTTCCAATCATCAGCATCACCACATTCACCACCAAGGTCATTGGCAGGGCACGTCTGCGGAGCACCCACCTGTTTGCAAAATTCAGCCCGAATCACAAACACATAATTGAACATCACTTCCGTTTCAAATTCAAATTTAAAAGAAAATAAAAATCACAAGACTACCAAAAAAAAGAGGGAATTTGCTTTACCACTCCAGCTACAGCCAGACTAGCACAGAAGAGAAGAAACAAAATCTTCCCCAACTCCATTCTTTTCATGCACGCAATCTATCTCTGCAACACAAACAGCAGTACCAATTACATTTACAATCAATCCAAATCGGGGAAAAAAAGAAGAAGGAAATCACCCATCCACCCAAATTCCAACATCAACAAGTAACCACAAAATCATCAGATGTGCAAGCAAACACGTTTACATCATCATCGACACAAACAAGCAGTAGCAATTCCACTGATCACTCAGGAACTCAACATCTAATGCTTCATGCATGCAAAGGAAACTAGTATCCAGAAAAGAAAAAAGAAAGCAGCAGAAAATCGACCGAAGAGCATTTACAGAAAACTAGAGCTTCACCCGAAACAGCCATAGGCTTGCAAAAGCTTCAGAATCAATCAAAGCCTCTCAACAGACAAAGATGCTTATGCGGCAGTGGAAAAGACAACGTATTTATAAGAAAATAACATGGACCCAGGAAAAATCCTACCCGAAATCAAATTCGGTAGGGAGAGAGATTCTCGGAAAGGTCAAGATTCTGCTTTTCCATGATCATCGACACAAACAAGCATCAAGCGATGCCCCCAAAATCATCAGATACGTAAGCAAACACGTTTACATCATCATCGACACAAACAAGCAGCAGCAATTCCACTGATCACTCGGGAAACACAACATCTAATGCTTCAAGCATGCAAAGGAAACTAATACCCAGAAAAGAAGAAAGAAAGCAGCGGAAAATAGACCGAAGAGCATTAACAGAAAACCAGAGCTTCTCCCGAAACAGCCGTGGGCTTACAAAAGCTACAGAATCAATCAAAGCCTCTTGACAGAAAAGACTGCTTGTGCGGCGGTGGAAAAGACAACATATTTATAAGAAAATAACATGAACCCAGGAAAAATCCTACCCGAAATCGAATTGGGTCGGGAGAGAGATTTTCGAAAAGGTCAAGATTGTTGCTTTTCCATGATCATCGACACAAACAAGCAGCAAGCGATGCCCCCACAATACGCAGAAACGTAAGCAAACACGTTCATATCATCATCGACACAAACAAACAGCAGTAATTTCCACTGACCACTCGGGAAGCACAGCATCTATCGTTTCACTCATGCAAAGGAAATCAACACCCAGGAAAGGAAAAAGAAAGCAGCGGAGAATCGACCAAAGAACTTCTACAGAAAACGAGAGCTTCACCCGAAACAGCCGTGGCTTGCGGAAATCTCAAGTCCAATCAAATACTCTCGAAATACGAAGACTGTTTATGCGGCAATGAATACAGAAAGCATATTTATAAGAAAACAACACGAACCCAGGAGAAATCCTACTAGAACTCGAACTGGGTCAAGGAGAGATTTTCGGAAAGGCTCGAGATTACTACGTGGGAGCTTATCTGGAAGTCAATTCCATGCCAAATCTGCCGCGCTTTTCATGGCTAAGTGATGATGATGATGATGACGATGATGGAATGGGAATAAACCTCGTATCTGATGACTCACCATCGAAAAGCGTGAAAAATTAATTGACTTTTAAATAGATAAATGGAATAAATATGTGTATTCACAAATTAAAATAGAAAAGGGTGAGAGAAACTTATTTTTAAATTTCTTTTGGTCTGGAAAATATTTTAAATTCAAAATATAGGGAAAAAAAAACGAATGTGATGAGGCTCGTTTCACGAGATAGGAACGTGAGGAGATCAATGCTTTCCGTACTCAAATAAATTTGGATTTTTTAATGAATTTGAAATTTTAAGGGGTCAAATGTGGATAAGAACTCCACGAAGGGTGCGACTGTGTAGAGCAGTACTTACATAGAAATAACATAGGATTAGGATTAATTAGGTATGTTACCAAGATTAGAAGATCCCAATGCACTATTCCAATTTGGATCATATTTATCTATTAAAAATCCGATGCTTTATTTAACTGCCATATTATATCTTTTGAATTTCATTAGCTTAATGAACTATGAAATTGGATACGACTAAATAAAGTACAAGGAAAATCCTAATTTCATCTTATGTCTTTAGTATTTGTTTGAGGAAGTACCGAATAGAGACTCGACATGCAAAAATTTCTAGAGTGTTTTGATAGACTTAACATGATCGGAATAAAAACACATCAATTATATAGCTTTTGAGTCTTTTTGATGTTGTTCGGGAGGGATAATCTAATCCTAACAACGCGGTCGGGATAAGTTATCCAACATTTGATCCAAGTCATACTTAGATTTATGCTATCCAAGTTCAAGGATAACAATCAACACCATTCATCAAATCTCACTTTGGAACGTTTTATAGAGGGGTCATGATATCTAAACTCCCAATAGAAAGAGAAGTGATGACAATCAATTGCATGATATGCAAGAAGATCATGTACATGCATCTCTCTTCAAATCACTCAACAAATTTTTCTGGGCACGCGCCATCTGTCGATCCACGACCCCCGGCATCGGCATCGACACCGTGATCCCGAATTCTCCAATTGAAGCCTTTCATTATTTGACTGATTACACCGGTTTACAGATACAAAATTTATGACGAAACTGAGGAAAAAAGAATCCGAAACTGGAAATCGAGCTAGACTCCTTCAGATTTTCTGGTCGCGAGCTTAGATCGGATAGTAATGGATGAACCTTCGGAACATCTCGTAACACTCTCGCCGCTTGTACTCTTGAGGCGAATGACCGGCCCCCTGCAGCAGATGCACGAAAAACACGCGAGCGGCGTGTGCAGACGAAGGATTTAACTTCCGAGAAGGAAGCAAGTAATTCATAAATGCGAAAAATCAAGAGAGAAATGTCGATCTTGCCTTGATACTTGCATAGGTCAATCTGTAGCCGTTTTCTGAATACTTGATGGTATAACTGCATATATCAGTAGTTCAGAAAGGATCAAGGACATTTTAATCACAAAACAGAATAGAAAGAACTAAACCGGAAAGGATTTAAGGAGATGAGAATGTCGTCGGCTCGAGAATACTGACCCAGCGATCTGTCCATCGACAAGCCACGGTCGCCAATCATTCACAATTGTCAGGTCAAGCACCTTGACCCACTGTTGGGTCCCCGTGCTTGGGATGGTGAGGTCATGATCACCACTGTAAGAACAAGAAAGTTTCGCAACAGTTCAGCAAGTGAGCAAAACCACTTTAATTACAGTGAAATAGTAATCCAGCTGAAAAGCAGCGGATTCTTCTCGACTTGACTGTGAGAAAGTTCGACTAATGCCTTGATTGGTGCAAATTTGGATTGAGGAACTATGAGGTAGGACATGGAAGAAGTATGTTTGAACTTACTTGTATATGAGAACTTGCAATCCTTTGGTGCTGAGGTTCTTGTGAATGTCAAGGACACTGTCCACATCCATTGTGTACTGCAGTGACTTGTTGCATCTTACCCAGTCGCCGACTGTTCCCTGATAATAGAAATCAAAGCAATGAAATTAAGTAAGAACTTTAAGATTACGAGCTTCTTTGAGAATGACGCAAATGCTGGGAGTGTACCAGCCGCACGCCAAGAGCTTCCTGAACGCCTTGATCATTCGCCCACCAGTAGGACATGGCATAGTTGAAGTTCTGCAGATCAAGTCAATGCATGTTTAGTACCCTTTATACACCGTCAAGTCAATCAAGAGTAATGCCAGACATGGATTTCACTAAAATTTTCTTGACAAATTGGAGATTTGCATGTGAGACTCAAAGCAACAAGGTCGGTCGTGCTTAAATGAATGATGGTAGCATACTGGATCGCTGGATCTAGAAGTCTCAAGTGTAATATCCTTCCAGATTTAGTACTTATCGCAGAGACAAAACAAGTCTGCAGAGAGAGAAGAGACTCACATGGCACCAAAATTCAGGGATCTTGGGAGGTGAGAGAATGAAGTTATCAGGGTTCTCTTCGAGAGATCTATAACTGAGCTCGCCACTGGATTGAGGGGACGCCCAGGTGCATTTAGGCTCCAAAATGTCATTCTTGTTTATGTCTTTGATAAGCTGCACAGAAAAAGCAAATTCAGTAACAAGAATCTCCATGATGATATAATGTAATGTATCGCATGTATTATGCATATAAGAACAAGGTTTAAGTCGCTTACCCGAGAATAAAATTCATATGCCTCATAGCATTCGGGGGAGGATGTGCTTTCATCAATGTCACTGTAACTAGCATTGCAACTCTCCTTCAACGTCTGCATGAGAACAGTCCGTGATCAATACCAAATTCAGCAATCCCAGGAAAATAATTTTGCTCAGACTGTGACATAACCAACTAAAGCTCAAAGTTCATGATAAACTCGTATAATGTTGACATAAAAGAACACGTAATCCTAGCAGCACGCTTGTGGGTTCATATCAAGACAATCAGTGCAAGAAGAGTTGGCCGACTGTAATTTATTTCTTGCTTGAACTACAAGTTTCCCAACAATTCAATACATCAAGTTGGCTAATTCACAAAGCAAAATACCTCATAGAGCTCATCATTTATGAGGCCAATCCGATGAGAAAATATAATTTTCGAGTTCTCATTAATGTCAGCATCAATGCGCGGGCATCCAAGAATGTAACCCTGCAACAATGCAAAAGGCACAAATTAGGGATTGCAATTATCAGGCCAGTCTGAATTATTACTTGAAGCCAAGCATAGATTTTTCTTATACCTTGAGATTCAAGCGTGGGACAACACCGGCTTCATTGTCTGAAAAGTGCAATCAGCAGAGTTTGAGCATTGCAAGCCATTTTCAGAATGTTCAACAACAGAAAGCTGAAAAGAAAAATGTAACTCGGCATCGAATCTCGTGGCTACTTACTAAGGACAATATGATTGACTAAGAGACTGCCAGAAATGCCCGAATAAGAATCAACACCAACAAATAATTGGACGTTCAAATACTGTGGGTGCTGAATCAACCACTGCATTCCAAACAAAAAACAAAGTCTCATCATATAAGCAGATCAACCTTCTAATTGATGCTTCTTAAGAAAAATACGATTTACTCGATTGCATTCTCAGAAGTGAAAACCAAAATATAACATCACTTTGATGAATTTTACTCACTTTCTTCAAGAACTTAAAGGTTTGCCAGCCAGCTTTTGTGTCTGAGGTGTACCAACCAGAGTCGGTTGTGGAATAAGAGAAGCCAGTACCAACCGGTGCATCAACGAACAAAACACTTGATGTCTGAAATTTATCACACTCATTACGCAAAAGCACCAGAAGAAGAAAGAAAAAAAATGACAAAAAACTGGAGATAGAAAACATGTAATTTTGGGTCTATAACTACATTATAGATCACAGAATTAAGCAGTCGTTTTGGCATGATCAAAAATGATAGGAGAACAAAGAATTCATACATTTAATGAATGCATCAGTTTCGGGTGACAAAAAGCTTTCAAGAATAAGAAAAACAGCATACATGTTTAATGGGTAAACTAAGATACAAAGAAATTTATTGGAAACAGAATACCTTTGTCCAAGAGTATGGATAGTACTCCAGCTGTGGCACACCTCCTTCATATTCAGTGATGTTGAATTGTAACGGACCTAAAAAGAATTTACAAGTCAGTGCCAAAATATCTCCAATGATTACTTTTGCCAATTTTTCTACTTCTTCAGGCTGTAATTATGCTAAAAATCCAAGCCAAATCAATTTCCAATCACTGAGGGAAGATGAAAAAACATGAAGTGTGTCCAAATTAGCAATACTAATATGCATCAATTTAACCAACATGGGTTGGGATGGGTATTCTGCAATCATTTTGGTCGTACTTCAGAGTTGGGCATTTCTTAAATTTTCAATTCTCCATAGACTTCCCGAACTTGGAATAGCTAGAAAACGACCAACAATTTCAAAATGGGATTCTCATAGAGGTGATAAAACTTCCATGACAACTGTTGTCAATATCACATCCCCCATAAGAAGCCAAAATAATACAATTATCTCTAAACTCAAAAACAATATCAAGCGAGCTTTGCCTCCTCTAAGAGAGACCAAAGTACCAGATGGAACTTGATACAGAATATGCAACCGTGAAGTAACTAGGAGAACATTTGACCGTTTGGTATACAACTGCTTCCTGCTATAGTTCAGACTCGGAGCAACAAATGAGACTAGTTACCCCACATAATATCTATCAGCTCCAACCGATCCTTTAGGCTACAGAATTCAAACAGGACTACCAAAAAAACAATGCAAGGCATATCAGAATTAAGTACAGAAGCAATATACTAAGTAATGAGGTGACTCTGGGCCACTTATTTATACTCTGAGTCGCAATCTGCCATGTCCACTAAGTATACTAACTCTGTATACCACTCTTAGTTTATAGAAGAGCAAGACAAGATGGACAAGTCTCACCCATCAGTCTCTTGGGCTGGTGCTCAGTATACACAAGCACAATTTGCTGTGCCTCAAGAATTAATATCCATAATCAGTGCTTCCTACCACCAATTCAATCACAGAACAACTTAAGTACTGCAATGGCATCTATCATCCAGGTCATTTGTTTGTTCATGACCCACCAGACAACATATTACTTCTAGTATTTCTTGTCATCCTTTCACCACTTGACGTAACAGAAATTCATTACAGATATTGCAAAGTGACTAAAGCATTTGTCCATTGTCCCCATTTAATAAACATTATTTTCTTGTCTTGAAAAACAAATAGAAAAGTGACCTATGGCCCCTATACGTTGAGGAAAAATATACAAATTTGCACCATGAACGCAACAACAACAAACTATGTTATCCCACTAGGTGGACTCAGCTAATGAATCCTATAACGTCATTGCACCTGATCCTATTTAGTTTCCACCATGAACACAACTGCCTACAATAAAACCCAAGAACTCAATCTTTTGGGAAGGTAAAATTCAGGATTTCCAATCCTAGCAGGAGAGGGCTATCAAAATTGAATCTTGGAATAGCAGATATAGTCATGCCGATTGGGCAAATGTGTCCATAGTGACTGGGGTGGTCCCGTATTCAAAAACGCCCTCTGGCACTACAATTCATGAAACGATGACTGAGGAAAGACTGACCATTTTCAAAAATGAGGCCATTAAAAGCAGAGCAACCCGGGCCTCCACTGTACCAGAGCAAAAGAGGGTCTTCTTTAGGATTTCCCTCTGACTCAATGAAGTAGTAGAACATCTCCGCATCCGCAACAGAGATGTACCTAAACAATCGAGACAAACCCAACATCACAATTTTCTCTATATACCCTGAAGGAAAGCAAGAAAAGAACGAGAAAGAAACACCTACCCAGTCTCGAGCTTAAAGGGAAGTTCACCATCATAACCGGGCAAAGTCGTGACGATCTTGCCTCCTAAAGCTGCACTGGCCGAGAAGGCCACAAGAAGCAGCAAATGCAAGAAAATCTTGGTCATTTTCTTGACGCCGCTTCCCACACTTGCTGCTTCAGCAGCAACCTCGGGCAATTTCCTTTTACCCTTCTTCTTTCCTTTCTGGGGCCTTCCAAATCTCTGTGCGAGCTCTTTTATGGTGGTTGTGTATGCAGGAACAGATGGAATCGTATTATATGTTGATGTGGTTTGAAGGAGTGGGGTAGTGAGTTTGCTGCGAAAGATGTCATCTTCTCTTGAAATTTAAGTGAGAGGATACGGATGGCCGGATGGAAATGTTGGTAGAGACCAGAGAGTGGAGGGAGGGAGGGAAGACTTTGAAATTTGGTTGTGCACTGTGTGCCGTACCCTGAGAAGAAGAAAGATTTAGAAAGGAGGGTTTGAAGCACGGCTGGTCAATGGAGATCTGGAGGGGTGTTCTTTGGCAGAATCTACCTTTTCGGCTGTCGACATCCGACGCTCTCGTCTCCGCTTCCCAAATCCATGGTTTCTCTCGATCGAGACAGCGTTCGGGAGTTCTAAAAGACCATAGTTTAACCTCGTCTAATTTACAAAATTTGACCGTATCAGGGTTTTCCTTCTCCCATCGAAAGCGAGCACAAAGATGTTTGATTTGAAGTTTAGAATATAATTATGACTTTTGAGTATGTTTAGATGCATGATATAAAGAAAAAAAATCACGAATTCCGATGAACAGATCAAGAGGGAAAATATTTGGACATTTTACGCTTTCAATAGAATGAACTCTCAAGTTTGATTCTTGTTCCGCAATCACTTGAAATCACGCCACAAAAAAAGTGAATCCCTGGTCTGATATAAATGACCTGCATCAATAGGAACACCTAAGTTGAACCCTTGCACTAAAAACAAAGGAATTGATATACGTTCAGAATGCCTTTTCATCATAGTTGCACTATTTATTAATAAGTAGATAATAGGGAAGAAGATCAAGAGTGAGAATGAGAGATTGAAAACAAGTAGCAGAAGATTAAAAATGGATTTTTCCTTTTTAAATCATAAGACTTTTTATGGAATTTTATCATTCGATTGAATTAGCTTAATCTCCAAAAAGAAATAATCAAAGTAAGAAGCACAGTAGCTATTGTACTTCAATAGCCATTGAGCAATGGTTGCATCGTGCCTGCTTCCATGTCGTGCTAAGGCCATCATTGGATCGAGTATGACCCATAATGACCAAATCATGTCGGCACAACCCATTACAATAACAAAAGGCCATGCCAAGTATAGTCCATATATGGTGTGTTTGGTAATATTTCTGACTCAGAGAATAATTTCTTTTCAGAAATAGTTTTTTTCTATTTTTATTTTCTAAAACAATTTATTAGTAAAAGAATGTGTTTGATAACTACACAAAATTTATATTCTCAAAATACAAAAAAGAATAGGAATACATTTGGTATAACTCGCAAATTTTTTTGTGACTTAAAATTTCTTTTAATTTTAATAAATTTTTTGAGATTTTTCTTCTTCTTTTTTCCTTTCTTCTTCTTCCGACAATGGTGGCTAGTAGCAACTAGTTAGAAGAGGAAGAAGAAGAAAAGAAAAAAAAGAAAAAAACTTATTCCAAAAACTGTTCCTAGAAATAAGAAACTATTTTTTTCTACTTCTTATTTCTGTTCCAAATCTATTCATTGGAAGAATAGAAATGGTAGCTGACATTACAAATGGATTTATGTTTTTTTTCTATTTTGAGGAACGAAAGAACAAAAAAATAAAAAAAAGGAATGTTAACAAATGCACTCATAGTATCGAATAGGAGAGGGTAGGGGGCAGGTATTAGTGTACCAAAAATCTTAAAACTTATTTTCAAACTACAATCAAAATATTAAATTTTTTTAAATAGTATAATCGAGTTCTAAAACTTAATATTCATGCGATTAAGTTCCTCCACTGGCTCCATCCAAATTGATGGATAGAAAATGATGACACGGCTTTAGTTATTAATTTCTCTTTCCTAAGTGTCGTTTACTTAAGTGTATTGTCCACAATTGTTAAAATGATGCTGCTTCTCCCTCTTTAACCCTTCAAAAATATAAAACCCTATAAATTGTGAGCCCCATATTGAATTGCAATCCCTAATATTGGCACAAGGAACCCTAATCCCCATATCAAAGAATGGCAAGAAGAAGAATGAGGGGGCCAATGTCTTAATCAGGTGGCGTAACTCTTAATAAGGTTGACTTGGAGTAATCTACTGTCGTGGTCTTTAATCATCAATTATCATGGTAGAATAAGGAAAGAGGTTAATACCACAAAAAAACTTCAAACTAATATATATATATATATATATGAGAAGTTTACATCAAATTATTTTTTGACCATAAAAAAACCTCAAATTAATATATTTATGTGAAATTTACCATTCATTTGTTTTTGTTAAATTATTATTTTTTTTTTTGGTAACCCAGGGAACCCCCGCACGGCCGGCAACCGGGGAGTAAACCCTGGGGGCGACACGCACGACCACCACGCACGTGCCACCAGGATAAGTCCACTAATGACGCCCCTGGGATTTGAACCCCTTCCCTTCGTGAGGGGGAGGAAGGCCCAAGCCAGCGACGCCACCACATGGGGTGGTTTTGTTAAATTATATTGATACAATGAAAAAAAAAAAAAAAAAATAGACCTATGATAAATGGAAAGTGAAACCCTAAATCGGTATATCCATCAACTGTCATACGTCATCCACCCCAGTAATTTGATTGTAAAATTTAACGTAAACTAATTAAGAGTAAATTTGTCGTAAGTATACCAATTGAGGGTTTTTAATGGTCAAAAAGTGATTTTAGGTAAATTCATCACAAATATACTAATTTAAAATTTTTTGTGTTATTAGCCTTAAGGAAAAATACAAGACCGAGCATGGGACATAATAGCTCACCTACTTGAAATGAATCGAGTGTCTTGCTAATCCAGCCAGTTGAGGCACTACAAAATCAACGTAAGCACACTGCTAGCTGAAATTAAGACTCAAAAGGTGAAAAGAGGCATTTGAAAGAGGAATTTGCACGTGTAAAAAAAAAAAGAAACCGGATGTATCAATTGGTATTTGTTCCACGTATGTGTTGTATCATTTTGCTGATTTCGTATAGTATTTTCGAGTGCTAAACACCGCAAGTGCCAAACTTGATATAGGGAAACACTTAAATGTCAAAAATTTCGAAAAGTACACTAAAGTGATACTTTTATTAAAAATTGAGATATCTAAGTGTCAAGTCCGACGAAGGTACTTGGAAATCCAACATAACTTATTTTTAATAATTTAAGTTATCTATGTGGCATGCCAAAAAGCTGACTTAGCAATGAAAGTGCAAAATAATGTTGTTTTGCCCCCAAAATTGAATTTTGATGTAAATATTTATTAAAATAAATAAATTTAGAGAGAGAGAGTCACCAGCTCCTTCTCTCTCTCTTTCTTTTAATTTATTTTAATTAATATTTATATTAAAAATCAAATTTAGGGCAAAACGACATTGTTTTTAGCTTATTTAGCCATGTTAGTACCAAAAACGACGTAATAAGCCAAAAACGATATTATTTTGAGCTCATCTCATTGGAAAAATGCCATGTTGGCAGTTTGGCAAAAAATTCTCGCTATTGGCACTGAAATGTTTCATTCTTCTCCAATTTTAGTACTTAAGTGTACTATTCGAAATTTTTTGTACTTAAATGTCCTCATGTATCAAGTGAACGAAGCTTTTTTTTTTTTAAAAAAATTTCAACATATAAGGTCTTCGACCAAAAAAAAAACAAAACACAACATATGAGGTTTAGTTCTTTATGCATGTAGTTTTTCATTTCAGTATCAAATGGGTGGAATAATCATCAAATTTGAAGGAACATTAATCAACAAGTAAAGCTGCATCAATAGACTTTGAAACTTTTTATTTATTAATAATTTAACTTTTCATCTAATTCTATTTAAATTTTCTTCCAATTAAAGTTTAACTCTTTGTCATGAGTCTTTGTTATAGATAGCTGAAATATCTAAATATGATTACTATATCATATGGCATAATTATACTTTTTAGTAGAAGTTAACTAAAATATGATGCTTTATTATATGTCATAAATAATAAAATGGTATTGAGTATATTCTAAATCATAACTACAAACCTAAGTCACCAATATCATTTAACAATGATATGGCTTTTAGAATTATGACTAAAAATATAATAAACTACAAATAGTAATGTAAAAAAATATATTATAATTATCTGTGAATCACAATCATTCATTGTTCGCAATGTTAAGAATATGATTTTGACCCAAAAAATCTTAAGAATATGATAATCCAAATAATTAGGCTTTGATATAACCTCACCAGTGGATATTATTGGCCATTTTTGGTATTATTCCTAACATGTTACCAATGTGATTCTTGCAAACCGTGCAAACAAATAGTACAAGAATAACTACTCTATCGTGCAAACCAAACCAAACCAAAGGGTAACTATTCCGTTTCCCGTTCTTGGTCTATCATATTCTTATGGAATAGTTAGGAGAAATTTTCCAATTAATCCCAAATTTGTTGTACGAATGCTAATTAAATCCAAAACTTTTCAATTTTGCAAGTTTAGTTATAAACCTTTACTGAAAGTTCTAATGTTCTTACTTCCAACCAATTTTCACAAGACATTGCTAATGTGGTAATATGTCATGTGGAACAATCGATGATGACTAGATCACCACTTTAATGATTTTTGACAAAAAGTTGACTAGAAAGACTATAGTAGAATTTCACAAAAAGGTTTATGATTAAATTGGTAAAATTGAAAATTTAGGACTGAATTGACATTTGTACAATAAATTTAAGATTAATTAAGTATTTTTCCCACAATAGTGATCACATTCTTGCTTTATTTCATTTAGCAAACTAGAAATCGCGCATTTCACAAAACCATTGCATGAAAACCTACACAGTTTAATTCGTAGCATGGTTTTGATCCAATTTTGGCTTAAACTTGTTCTAAGAGATTATCAAATTAGTATCATGCTAATCAAACTACTCTAGAGAAAATTTCACTTCGGAAAACTTATAGATCCCATCATGAAACTTTAGAACTTTGAAATATTTAGGATTAACACCACAAAAAATCTCAAACTGGAATACTTGTGACAAATTTATTCCAAATTAATTGTTTTACCACAAAAAACTCCAAACTAGTATACTTATGACAAATTTATCTCACACTAATATTTTAACAATAAAAAAACCTCAAACTGGTATATATGTTATAAATTTATCCTATATTAATTTTTGTTAAATTGGATTAATATCACAAAAAATCACAAACTATAGATCTGTGAAAAATAGAGGGTAAAGCCCAAAATTGCTAACTTGTCAACTGTCATATGCAAATTTAGCAATTTAATGATAAATTTTAATGAAAACTGACAGAGGATAAATTTGTCGTCAATGTACTCATTTGAGATTTTTTATGATCAAAAAATTAATTTAGAATAAATTTGTCATAGATGCATCAATTTGAGTTTTTTCGTGATATTAACCCAAATATTTAACCTATGTGATGTCACCTTGGATATATCAAGCTAGTGACCATAACAATTTCTAGTATGTTTTAATGGGCCAGAAAAAAATTTAAATTGTTGTCAATCCATGGAAATTAGCTCGTAGATTGGTGATTGACACTTGAGATAGAGGGAATAAGATACCTGCGAATACGGTTGGGCCAACTACATTTCCAATTTGTTAATAACCAACCGGTCTTTCTTGTTAGGTCGCGGCTTCTTTTTGTTTTTTCTCTCTCTCTCCCTTCAATATTTCATTATTTTTCAACCAACATGCGTGCTGAATTCATAAGTTTGTTAAGGAACACCTGGAATTTAATATGTTACGCTGCAAATCGTCAGCACACGAGGTGGATAAGAAATTTAATTGAGGTCTGGCACGTGGGAGCGTGGTCTCCATGGGATTTTAGTTGTAAAGTCAAATTAGAACCCAAGAAGAAGTAAATAGCCCAAGAGAATCCTCGAATCCAATGTCTCTAATAGGGAGTGCAATCAAACCAATTCTATCTAGGTATTTGACTGGATCACCTAAAAAACAGGTTTGGCACCGGTTCCCATTACAAGTGGTCTAGGAACAAGTTTCAAAATTTTATAATCTGTTGTAACCAACTCGGGATCAAGTTCCAAATTTTTAGAACTGGTTGTAACTGGTCTAAAAATAGATTTCGAGTGAATATCCACTTGGGAACTGGGTCGGACCACCCTATTTTGGAATCAGTTTTATATTAAAAAGTCAAAACCCTAATTTCTTTTTCCTCTAAATTGTAACATCAACACTCATTTGTCTTTTGTTCTTCTTCGAAGCTCCTTGCCAGTTTTTCATCTTCTCCTAATTTTTTTATGGGTGAATAGGGAATGAATTTTTATAATTCATATTTTATGTTGCGTGTTTGAACTTTTTAGCATTTATAATTATACATGACTATATTTTCATCTTATGGATTGTTGATATTGACAAATAAGGATTTTTGTTGTTCATATTTTACTTTCAATCGTTTCGTTACTCATAACCTCATATGATTTTGTTGTAAAAAATGAATCAAAAAGAGGAACAAAAATAAAACAAGCTCTCGAGTAGACCTTGGAACTAAAATCAATTTGATTTTTATAAACCATACAAACAAATAGTTAAAGAATAACCATCCTTTCCTACAAACCAAACTAGAGAGTAACTATTCCATTCCCATTCATGGTCTATCATATTCTTACGAATAGTTGGGGGAAATTGTCAAATTAATCATAAACCTATTATACGGATGTCAATTCAATCTTAAACTTTTAAATTTTCTAATCAAATCCCAAATCTTTTGTAAAGTTTCAATGTAATCATTCTGACCAATCTTCGCCTAAAATCATTGATATGACGGTGTGACATGTAGGATAGCCAATAATGGCTAGACCGCTACATCAGTGATTTTCAATAAAAATTAATCAAAATAACTTCATTGGAATTTCACACAAAGATTTAGATTAAACGGGCAAAACTAAAAAGTTTAGAACTAAATTAACATATGTACAATAGGTTTACGATTGATTAAGTAATTTTATTGAAATAATTATCATGTTCCTACTTTATTTCATTTAGTGAAATCGCTGAAAGGTTAAGTCATAGCAACAAATGGAGTTCTTGGTGTGTGCTCATAACCAAAGACATATTCAGTGATCGGCCACCGATTTTGGTTTAAAGAGATCAAAGATCTACACTTTAAGTGTGTGATCCTTAACTTTGGTCTAATGATTTATCTAGTTACCTTGAGCTTATTTTACTTCGAAACTGTTTGGGATTTATCTTAATTTACAGTTGGATTGTAGTGTTTCTCTCTTTTTTATTGAAATGAGTGAAATGTTACTTTTGACAACAAAAAAAAAACCAAACGTCTAGCGTTGCTCAAAACAATTTCACAAAAACTCGTATAGATTAATTTGTGGCAGGTTTTGTTTCCATTTAGGCTTTCACTTATATTAAGAATTAATCAAATTAGTAATTCAATAGGGGAAATTATCAAAAGAGTCATAAACTTTTACATTTATACCGATTCATCTAAACTTTCAATTTAGCTAATTTAATTCTAAACATTTTGCCAATTTGCCAACTAAGGCCCTGTTTGGTTCACTTTTTGCCAAGGGGCTTGGCCAAGCCCCTTGGCGAAAGCCGTTTGCGAACCCGATTTTGGGAAGACTTTGGGAAATGCAATTGCTTCCTCCAAGCGCCCTCAAAGTCCATTAGCCCAATGCACCTCTAGAGGTGCATTGGGAACTTGCATTTTCGGAATGCAACATGGGTACTGTTCATCTTCTTCGCGTGGCCAAGGCGGCCGACAACCTGCGGCGACCACCGGCGATCGCCGGCCAAGGGGGCGACCGCCGACCAAGGGGGCGACCGCCGGCCTTGGTCGCGCGCCCGGGTCGCCGCCCGAGGTCGCCCGACCTCGGCGAGGCCTTTCGGCGGCAGATCTGGCCGCGGAGGGTGGCCAACGGCCAATTTTGGTCGCCGGAGGGTGGTCGGCGGCCATGAATTTGAAAAAAAAATATTTACAGTTTTTTTAAATAAAAAAATTCGCAAAGTCCTTTAGCAAAAATGGGGTACTAACCAAACGGCATTTAGGTCAAAGTTTTTTCACAATGCAAAATTTACCAAACGGTATTTACATTTCGAGAAACCCCTTTAGCCCAAAGGTATTTGCATTTTCCCAAATGCATTCCCCCAAAGCTGAACCAAACGGGGCCTAAGTCACTTTGGCCAACTTTGGCCATAAATTGCTAACACGGATGCCGACAGTGTTACATGGCATGACTGGTGCTGAAGTGAATAATATTTGTAATTTTATAAAATAAATTTGAAGTTTTTAATTTTTTAAATTGTTTTAATTTTTAATTTACTTTTTTTTTCATTGTGCCAATGAGGGTCACTAGTGACCATTGTCGGTTGGTTGCGATCAAGGCCTTTGTGACCGGCATCAATCAATAATGATTCCCATTGGCACAATTGAAAAAAAAAAAAAAAAAAGCAAAGAGAAAAATGAAAAGAAAATATAAAATATCAATTTAAAAAAAATTACAAAAATTATCCTTATAACGTCGACTTTGCCACGTAGCATGATTGCCATTTACGTTAGCAATTTTCGACCAAAAATGGCCAAAAAGCTGAATTGGTAAATTTAGGATTAAATTTTCCAACTTAAAAAATTTATGACTGAATTAGCACATGTATAATAGGTTTATGACTTTTTTTGGGTAATTTTCCCTAATTTAGTCCCATGCTAATCAAACCATCCTAGGGAAAGTTTACTCCATTTAGCTTAGAGATTTCCCATCACGAAACTTTAGAACTTTGAAATCTTTGAGCCGCATAAGGTCACCTTGGAGATAACAAACAAGATGGATTGGCGATGTATAGTTCTTATCACTCAATGGAAATTGGCTTGTTGGTTGGCATTTGAGACTGGAGATAGAGGGGATAAGAGACTTGGATATACGGTTGGACCAACTACATTTCCAATTTCACTAACCAGCGGGGCTTTCTTGTTAGATGAGGACTTCTTCTTCTTCTTCTTCTTCTTTTCCTTTTCAATATTTTATTCTTTTCAACCAACTTCCATGCTGAATTCATAAATTTGTTAAGGATTACCAAGAATTATATATATAATTTCATATTATACATCGTCCATGCAATGGCGGGTGAGAAATTAATTGAGATCTAGCACGTGGGAGCGTGGTCTCCGCGATTTTTAGCTATAAAGTCTATTAGATCCCACAAAGGAGGAATTAGCCCCACATCATCCCAAAATTGGAGAAGCCAATTACATGTGTTTGGAACGTTATGAATGGATCCTAATCTCAAGATCCCCTTATTCGATCCCTTTCCATTTAGCGACCAATTACAAAGTGTCAACTATTAAGTGAAAGATTATATTAACTTGAGAGCTGGTTAAATAAGAAAATATACCAAATTACTATCGATTAATATAGATTTAATCTACACTTCGGGAAATTTTCAAATATTTCCAGGATTTTTGGATATTGTTTTCAAATTTCTGGTGGACTATTTTTTCCTGATAGATAATTAGGACTTAGCATGAGCAAGATAATATAGTTTCCTTTTTCAAAAGTTTATCTTTGTCCAAATTTAAACTCGAACCTAACGTACCAGGCTGGAATTCGACCTGTGACACACTCAAGCTCATAAGATACAAACGCAAAAAAAGGCAAAATGGTGACGGCGTGGAAGACAAGCTGCCCGGTCCTCCTAAACTGCTCGAGGATTGTGCTTTTTCTTATCTAATCGTGGGGTGGCCGGGGGAAGGGAGATCGGTGATATCACCTGAAAATGGCAGGAACACCGCAGAACGGTTTTTGTTGTTTAGGTTGGGATGATCTTATCCTACTGATGAGGCCTAAATACCTTGTCCGGTATTAAATCGAGACATGTCTAGATTATTCAGTCTAAGTTCGAGGATGGGACCCATCTTTTTACTTGAAGATATTAAATGCACCCTTAAAGTTATCTCCCCATCTCACTTGTTTATGAGGGGATAATTGTCCAAAAAGTCTTATTGCAAAACAACCAATTCACTCATAAATATTTCAATTGTGACAATTTAATCATAAATATTTGAGAATTTGTTAATTTATATTTTGAAGATTATATATCATCTGGATAAATAGCCAAAAGGACTACATTAATAAATCGTTAAAATGTTTGGAGTTAAATTGAAACAATCGAAAGGTTTAGAACTAAATTGATCACTTTAAAAATTTAGGATTTTTGGACAAGTTTCCTTATTTATGGGCGTTAATATGATCTTATATCATGTATTGAATTTTTGACTTTTTGAGTTGAAAATCCTCCAATGCCATAATTTCACTCAAACTCATCAAGTCTCACCACCTGAAGAGAGGTGTCAAACTAGGGTTTTTGAAGCTCAAATTTCTAATCCAAATCAACCAATCAGGGATTTGGTCTGCGGCCAAACTTAACTTTAAAATCATTCTACAATATGATATGACAAGAAAGAACGACGACTCACGATGTTGTGAGCCAAGGAATGCTACAAATTCCCCTCTCCCTCAAAACGGGACCGTCTCAGAGACTCATGAAAACGAACAATTCCCCCTCTTGGATAACTTTCCAGTGAGAGAAACAACAAATGGTACCAATACATGCCTGTCCTCTCCACTTCCCAAGAACGGTAGGTCCAACAGTTTTCTCCCCATCTATCAAGAAAATTATAGAAATCGAACGGACGTGGTCGAATCATGCCTCTTCCCTCTCCTGCGCTAATTCTCCACGTGCGCGACGTTCCAATTCTACGTTCGAAAACGGGCATTTCGCACGAGCCCCACGAGGGTACGTGAGCGTCGTGCGTTTTGGAGGGCGGTCGGGTCTTCTTGTCTGGTTCTGCACTGTCTTGTCGTCGGCCACCTTTGACTGCACAAGCGCACTGGCTGTTCAAAAAACCCTAGTTTTAGAACGGTGGTTGCGGCTCGGCGCTGCCGTTCAACGTCTTTCCTTCGAGCTCGAGACGGTTTCCCATGGCTTCTTCAAATCGCGCCCCCCGAAATCCGACATTCGTGGATGAAACAGCTTGCGAGGTTCCTTCAAATGGAAATTACCGCCAGTGAGATTCACGAGGGAGCAAGATAAAGACAAGGAAGAGGAACCCTTGACTCTTTGGCTTATGAGGTTTATTTGCTACATGGTTTTACTATTTTATAAGATTTTGAAGATTTGGGTGTTCGCTTAAAAATAATACATAATAGATTGGGAACCAAACATTCCTAAATCTATTTTATGAATACTGGTTCAGTCCAAAACTTTCTAATCTTGTCAATTTATAGTCCTAAATTTTGCAAGAAATTCTAATGTAGTCCTTTTAGTCCAAATTTTGCTAGAAATTCGTTGTCAACTATCTTATATGGCACATTTTCACATTATTGATTTCCAACAAAAATTTGCTGAAATGATTTTATTGGAATTTCATACAAAAATTTAAGACTGAATTGATAAAATTGGAAAGTTTATAATTGAATTGGTAAGTAATACCTTGAACTCAAGAAGTAAGATTTCATAGATCTAATGTGGAGAATAAATGGATTATCAATGCTAGAAGAGTGGGTGGAAATTGGGAAGTGATATGTGGAAAGGGAGTAAACATGAATGGGTGTCATTAATTTAACTTAATTTAAAATGTAGAACACTGTATGAAATTGCTTAGATCGGACATCACTTGGTGAGTGTTTTCTTTTCTTGTAGCTATATGTAGAGGATTTGAACCTAAGAAAGTTCTTAAATTATTTCATCTGAATTTTAAGATATTAAAACTTGAGAGTATTATTCTCTGGAGAAAAGGAAAAAAATTATTTTTCTTCAATTAGGGGGTGTAAGGAGTTGGGTTCTCGAGATATTGTATCAAGAGAATTAAAGCAACTCGCCATCACTGCATGTCAAATGGAGAGGCATCGATAGACCTTACAGGGAGAAATCCCTTTAAAATGAGGAAGGAGTTAAAGTGAAGGTAACGGCACATTAACAACTGATAAAATTAACCTAGGCCCCTGGTACATTTTGCTAATAGGAAAAAAAATTAAAGTTGTGTGGACGTTTATGATTGCTTTTAGTACAAGCAAGTACAAATAATTCAATCAATCTCAATTTGAACACGTGAAGTATTTTGTTCATAGCTAGTCCCTTTCAAAATATATTGAAAGTTCGATTGATTGTTTGAACGAATAGTCATGTTTTATGAAATAGACAACTCTTGCATGATCGGACATAGTACTTCGCCAATAGATTCGACTCTTCACAGTGATAGGAAATCCCCACCTAACTTTTTGGAGCCGCCCCTATCCCCTCCTCCCCTCCCCTCCCCCGGAGGCGAGAACCTCGCACCGATCAGCTTCGTCCTTTCACAGCCGAGCATTGAGATTCTCTTGCGCCAGGCACCGCCGTCACCAGCGTATCCTACGAAAAAGGCGGCATCTCTAACCAGAGTTTTCCTCCAAATTGACGTCCCGAGTCATGCAATGGAAAACCACTTGAAAGACCCTTCTTAGATAGCGTGAGCTAATGTCCAGGATGGATTGTACGGGATCAAGACCACCTATAAAATTTTGTGGGACTACTATTAATTTTTTTTTCAAAAGTTCAGAGACTCCAACAAGGGAACTGACTTAATATTTAAACTTTATAATATAATATTTGTAAATGATGCTGTTTATCAGCTTTGCAAAAAAAAGTTCGTTCACGTGTAAGGCAATTTTCACGAGGCAAATTCTTTGGTTAGATAGAAGGATTGACTGGTGGGTAGACTCAGATTTCAAATTGACTCCTGGCACTACAAGGCCCGTGCTCTTGTGCTGCCCTTTGAATCCCCGTCACGAACGAAAGACGGTTGAACATAAATTCCTTAGCTGCCCGATGTCCCTTTTTGCGTAAATTACTCCGATGGCCCACGTACTTTTGTGGAATCATGGAGGTGCCTCACGTGATTTAATAAATTAACACGCGACACCTTAGAACAAGTTTGGATTGAATTGATGATATCTCGCGGGGCGACTTTAGTGCGCGCATCTTTTCTTATGCAAATGCATAGAAAGGTCTATTTGGAAAAAATTTACTTTTCGATTTTTTTTTTTCCAATCTTGCATAGCATACGGTCTCACTTTTTTTAAAAAAAAAAAATTTGATATATGATATTTTCACAATATACAAAAGGTTGGCGCTTAGATTCACTTTTCCATAATTTATGTAAAAGTTTAGGTAGTATTTTAAATTTTGACTAGAAAATAAAAAAATAAAAATTGAGTTTGAAAGCGTAATTTAATAGAGGTGCTTTTGCAATTTCACAAGAACATGAGAATTGCTAAAGCTTTATCGAATATAACTGCAACTAGGATGTCATATGTTAAGGGGTCTTTTTCACGAGTGCCCTTAAGATAGTCATCAAATATATTTTAATAAGGAAATATTCGATTCTCAAAGCATTGATTATGCACATCACAAAGATTGTTAGTACATTTCATATTGTACTATATCCTAATTTGATTGTTAATAAGTACTTAGTATATGCATTTTTAATTAAATCCACGACTAATAAAAGAAGGAGACAGAATCTAATCTATAAAGGTGAACCCCAAAATAGTTATAAAAACTTCCTTATCAAGAAGGGCTATATTCCAAGTTGGAGAATGACGCATTTGGCCCAACCAAAAAGGGTTAGAGAGTACAAATTTGGTGCTGGTGAAGTCCCATGCGTTGGCCAGTTGGGCCACCACCTCCATAGGCTTTTGGGCCCATCTTCATTAATCCTGGTCTAGACATGGATTTGGAGTCAAGGTCCCAAACCAAATCTCCATTGCCATTGAAGTAATCTCCTCGGAGTTACTAAGGTCGGTCCGCCAAACCGGTTCACGAACCACAACAGGCTCTTGTTGGGTGCCTCGATAGGCCCGGCTTAACCGATCACCAAGCTACATTTTCGCATCACGGTTTAGCACTTTACTACATGAGTTGATTTTGGGATCTAGATCTTAGTATCCCTGATATTACTATTAATGTTTGTCGTCGAGGATTTTTGCATAGAGCATGCAATCAGAGTGCACCGGCTCTCGATTGTGCGCTACGGTAGGAGGCGGTGATCATGTCTCTTTGCTACATGTTCAAACTCATGATTCATGAGGACCGTCGCATGAGTAATTTGGTCAACATCATCATTGACATATCAGGAAGAATATTTGAATGTCGAGGTCAAACGTAGTCAATGATTCCGCCTACTAAGTGGGCCGATGACTTTGAGTGGGCATGATTGGCCCTCAAAGCATCTTAGTGGTTTTTGCCCCCCAAAAAAAGCACAAAAAGGGAAGATTGCATAACTTTTATTGTCTTTAATCTAATGATATGATAGGAAAATATTGTTGCCATAGGGGAACTTAGGAAAAATAAAACTGATAGACCTAATCAGAAGTACAAATAGAAGATAAATTGTCCATATCATTGTTAGTAGAAAAACAAATCATATTTTCAGCATTACTCTTTGACCATTTTTTCATGATTACTTACCTTACTTTCATGATTTCCATTCTGATATTTACAAGGTAAATGGGAGTATTCGAGTCAACCCATGGTGCGTTTAGTAATATTTCTAATCCCAAGAACAATTTATGTTCAAAGATAGTTTTTTCTCTTTCTATCCCTAAATGAGTCCGAGAATAAGAACACATATGGTAATTGCAAAAAATTTCAATTCCTAGAAATAAATAAAAAATGCATTTGGTACGACCCTAAAAATTTCTATTCCCAATTTTTTTTCATTTAATTGTAATAATGTCAATGGTGACTTAACATTTCATGTTTGGATAAATTGGAATTTTATAGTAATTTAATTGATCAAGATATTCTAAGATAGCCTAAAAAAACCCAACCCAATAGTCAATTAAAGATGAATAGTTGGAAATGACAATAGAGAGTTCCACTAATTTATAACTCACAATATTAGGAGGTTAATAATAAATCTTTGGGTATTACATTGGATAAATGCATAGACCTTTTAAGCTTTTTTAGCTACAAGAAAAAGAGTAAACATCACTTCAAGTTGCCAAGCTTTGCAACCTAGGATTGTCTCTAAAGAAAACGGCATTAAAAAAATTCATATAGTAAAGGCCTAAAAACTTATTCAATTTTGAATCTAATTTTCATCAAAAAAATTTCACATTTTTTATGCTAAATTAATTCTAAACTAGAATTAATACTAAAACCTAGTAAAACTATTCAAAATCCAATTTCTAGATTTTTTCCCTAAATTTCTGAATTTATTTATTTATTTATTCCCAAAAATGGGGACTCAAATCGAGTTAGAAGATTGGACCTTGTACCAATTATGTAAATACAAGCATTAAGTTACGTTGAGCTTATTTTTCAAAAATGACATTATTTCTCTTTTTGTTCCCCGGAACGAAGTAGGTTTTTTTTTACTTCTTGTTTTCATTCCAAATTTATTCCCTGGTCACTAATCTATTTCGAGGAATAAAAAAATTAACTTATGTCATCAAATGGATTTCTTTTCCTTTTCTATCATGGGGAACAAAAGAATGGAATAATAGAGGAACATAAATGTTACCAAAGAGGGCCTTACTTGCAAATAGCACAAACTTGACTCGACAATTGCTGGGGATTGACTTTTATGATTTTGAGATAGAGCTCAAGCTATTTATATATCTTATTGAGTCTACCTTGTGCTTATTAATACTGTGCTTGATTGACTTTGTGGGCCTAATCGAACATCTACTGTTTTCTCTAGAAAAAAAATCAATAACCCCATAAATATATTTGAAAACCCTTAGGGTCACGTTTGTAACCATGATTAAATTTAATCACATCTTGCATATGATATCCATCCAAGTTAGGAGAGATCGAAGCATTTGTCATGAGCCAGTAGTTCCATGATCGTAGAATAGCCCATGCAATACCTAGTGAGCCAAAAACACTAGACCAGCATTTGTTTTATAGTTGTTCCTAAGAACAGTATAGCGAATATCATCCTTGTATCAAATTGTACCATGCCCAATTTAGCTTGGGCATCTAATCCGTTGAGTGAGACAATAAAACACTTTATGCATAAGAATTGGTTTTGGCTTGTCATGACCTCATGAGGAGAGCAACATAAGCTCTTCACTAATTTGTGCATAGAAGACCAACATTGCCTTCTAAGCTCTTAAGAGATATAACATTTCTATTTTAGAACTCTTAGCATTAACTGTACTAACATCACTCTTATGGATCAATTGTATGCATCCATTTTTCATCACTCACTCTTTACTAGATAATCCTAGGCTTTGCTCATAAGGGTACGCGAGTACAGGAGAATCCTTGTGTCACTCCAATCCATGACATTCTCTCCCACTCCATTTTGTGATGTCCTTGTTGCAGTCTATTTTTTCGCTTCCTTGCATCACTTCGGTATCATCATTACTGCTTTTTCGAGACTTACATGGATGGCGAATGCTCGCCCAACAAATAACCTGCCCCACTAGTAGCTTCTTCAAATCGTAGTTGTTTAGGCACTTTCTATCACTTGTGCCTACCTTGTTAAGTGTGGCATTTGGAGTCAATTATACCTTTTGGTAGAACTCTATTTTGCCTATCAAGCCTTTCTTGATCTAAGCCAACCGATGGAGGTTTCTTCCCCTTGTTGAAAACAAGGCAGTAAACCCATCTTGAAATTCACCTATTGATCTAAGAAAGTTTTCCTATTTGGTAATGAATCGATTCTTTCCTATGTCTCCATCGTCGTCTTATAAGGGTGATATAACGATGATAAAAATATACGAGGTGGGGGTTGGGAAAATGCGAATAGAATTTTTATGTGCATGATATAAAAGGTAATTTTTTTTAAATAACAAACTTCTTAAATTAATTCAAATATAAAAACACAATTATATAATAACAAAAAAATAACAACAATTTTTTTTTACTTATTTCTATTTTTACTATTATATATTTGAATTTCTTTCTATTGTACAGTAATTTATACATATATTAATTATTTAATTATTTATATTAATTGCCTAGACTAGTATAGTTTATTATTAGATAAACGGAATGGTGGAAGGGAATAATAAAGAAATAAAAGAAGAGACGGAAAAATAATATTAAAAAAAGAAAATAAAAGTGAAGTTGAACAGCCCATATTTCATATGAACAAATTCAAACTTAGAGAAACATTTTTCTAATTATCAAACGTGAGGGGTAATGAGATTTAAAAAAAAAAAAACTTACTCTTTCCTTCTCCTCCTCGGTAGCTCAGATTCACAATTCTTCGGTAACTTTTTGGTTCACGGCGAAATTCCATGAAAATGGCAAGAGTTCAAGACTCCTCCTCCATAGCTCTTTGGTTCACTTAGAAGGTTATGAAAACAACAAGAGATTCAAAGCTTCTTCTTCCCCATAATTTTTTGGTTTCTTCATGAAAACAACAAGTCAAAGCTATATTTTTCATAATCACGAGAGTGAATGGTCATACTTTCTCTCTCTTCCTAGATTTGGCATTACTGATTGATGTATATCATTAATGTCACTACAGCCGATATATATTTCTTGTCAAAGTTGAACCTATGGCTTTGAAATGTTTAATGAATTCTTTTGTTGTTTAAGGTTTAGACTGTTAAATAATCATGAATTGATTACCGAAGATTGTATCCATTTGCACATTGTGGTTCTTTAGCAATGAATTATGAAAGATTCTCACCATCATCAATCGAACATTTTCAAGTTCATTTACATTAATATAGAGTTCCTGCCAAATATATATGTATGTATGTATGTGGACAAATGTGGATATGTGCTGTTAGGGTTGTGTTTGGTTGTTTAGACTACTTAGAGTATAACCGGATAGGACATTATATAAATTTATAATGCTTTTTCTTTACACCTATTTACTATTTGGTGAATTGCAAGAATAAAAATAAATATTTTCATATCATATTTTGTCAATTATTTGGCAGGAACTCTATATTAATGTAAATGAACTTGAAAATGTTCGATTGATGATGGTGAGAATCTTTCATAATTCATTGCTAAAGAACCACAATGTGCAAATGGATACAATCTTCGGTAATCAATTCATGATTATTGTACAGTCTAAACCTTAAACAACAAAAGAATTCATTAAACATTTCAAAGCCATAGGTTCAACTTTGACAAGAAATATATATCGGCTATAGTGACATTAATGATATACATCAATCGCAATGCCAAATCAGAGAGAGAAAGTATGACCATTCACTCTCGTGATTATGAAAAATATAGCTTTGACTTGTTGTTTTCATGAAGAAACCAAAAAATTATGGGGAAGAAGAAGCTTTGAATCTCTTGTTTTTTTCATAACCTTCAAAGGGAACCAAAGGGCTATGGAGGAGGAGAAGTCTTGAACTCTTGCCATTTTCGTGGAATTTCACCGTGAACCAAAAAGTTACCGAAGAATTGTGAATCTGAGCTACGGAGGAGGAGAAGGAAAGAGTAAGGTTTTTTTTTTAAAATCTCATTACCCCTCACATTTTAAAGCTTGAATTTCCACCTTTTGTGCTTTAATTTCATTCTGGAGGTCATTTATATTGACGGGTCTAGTTTGAGTTTTATTTCTGCTAAGGATTTCTTTGAGATTGTAGGAAGAACTTCCTTTGGAAACTATATTCATGGAGGAATTGAGTCGGTCAAGGTATATTTGTCTATCTTCTGGGTTTTCTATTTGGTCAGCTGTGCTAAGGAGAAATTCTTCTTCTTTAGTGAGCATGTTTAGTTGTGGAGAAGTGTCTTTATAGTCAGAATCGGATGATGTGTCTAATTCATTGGCTTGTAATCCTTCTTCTATTGACTTACTAAAGGTAGAGCTAGTATCAGTTTGGGCGAGTATTTCTTTCAATTGATGTAGCATGTTTTCTTCTAGACATAACTCATCTAATTTTTTGTTAATTCTGCAATATCTAGCAGTGTGGCCTTTGTTACCACAGGAGTAACATTTGACATCTTTGTAATTTTTCTTCGTACTATTATGTTTTTGTTTGTATCTGTAATTTTCTTTAAGTGTTTTGGTATTTTTATCAGATCTTGGTTTTCTGTGATAAGACCTACGGTTCTTATAGTCTTTTTCTTTAGGGCAATCTCCTTTGCATTTAGATTTTGTTTTGCTATCATAGAAAGGGTCATATTGGGCACAGAAATCTCCTAATGTTTTGTTGCCTAACTTTTTCTTTTTTAAGTTGTTTTTGTAACTTGATGGTATTACACATTTGGGTACCTTGTTTGTAGACATGTGAGACTATTTCTCCATAAGAAAGATGGTCATAAGGTATTTGTCCATTATTATCTTCTCGTATTTTGTCTCGGACTTGGTCTCCTATGAGTTTTGGTATTTCATCTAAAAATTTCTCTTTCCAGAAAGGTTGATTACAGTCTGGTCTAATCAGGACTCGATGTAAGAATAAATCTTTATATTCACGGAATGTTCCTAATGATTTGCATTTCATATTGGATAAGAGTTCTTCATTCCTATCTCTAAGATGGGATGGATCTCCTATAAAATGTTGAGAAATGGAGTATATGAGGGTATTAACAGCGTCTGGAATGGAATGGCCATTATCATCGAAAATTATTTGTCCGAAATCGTCTCTTTTGTAAGTTAGTAGGATTTGTGTTTTCTGTTCCTCAGTAAGATAGTTATCCCACCATCCTTTCAATTGGCCCGTGAAACCAGCTATTAAAAGGTTAGCAACTGCTTGGTCTGAGACATCTTGTTGGGTTTTATAGGCATTAGCAAGCATTATCATATTATTAAGTATATTTAATAGATTTGATTCGGCTATGCCATCAATGTTCCATTCATAAATAGCATCAGGGGAATACTTATGTTGTGTTCTTAGGGAGGAGGATTCCTCTAGAGCTATGTCGGGGGGAGTGACCCTTTGGTGGTACAATTTTTGGGGTTGTCGCCAGTTAAAATTGTTTACCTCATTGATGGATTCTTCAACAAAGGTATGGTTTTTGTCAAGAGTGCTAATGGTAGCTTTGGATTTGTCAAAGGTGTCTTTAATAGTTAATCCTTGAATCATTGGAGTTTCTATTATAGGTTTTGGCTCTTGTTTTATTGAAAGTCTCCTTTGTTCTATTGCTTTGGTAAATTCGGGGCTAAATCTTTTCGGTAATTCAAAAGTTTTAAACAAGGGTTGTTTGGCGGAGTCTACTTTATGATTTGTCTGAGTAGAATTCTGGATTGTGGTTTCTATTCTACCTAATTGTTTTCCTATTGTTGACAGGTGCTGGTTGGTATAATTGTTTTGTTCAATTATCTTGGGAATATTAACAGATTCTTCCATTTTATCAGCAATTTTGAATGGTGCTGCTGTAACTTGGCTATCTCCTACTTGGATGGTTATCCTCCTAAGTGGTGGATGTAGTGATTCTATAACGTCGTCATTTTTAAGTTTCCATTTGTAATGGTGTTCTAATACCATTATTTCTTTTGGTTTCAGGAATTGTTCTTCAAACCAATCGAAGAAGAATATGTGGGTTTCATATTTATATATATACTTGTAATATTGTTCTTTAATTTCTTGAGCTGAATCAGCAAATGTTTTGAAGAACCATTCTCTAATGGTTGTATTTTCTATTGAATTAAATTCCTGGTTCAAAAAGGCTCTATTTGGTTCAAAGTCTTTTTCTAGTATATTTAATTCACTGTCGATCTGAGAAAAATTGGGAGAATCTATTCTTTCTATAACAGGTTCAGTTTCGTTCTGTTGGTAAATAGGTCTAGTTATTCCTGATCTATGATCGAGACCATTGATTTCTGGCTCAAGAGGAGCTGTTGGAATTTCTCTATGTGTTTGTAAATTTTGAGGAGTGGTGTCTTGTGTTGGGGTAATTCTATGAGTACTGGACGTACTTGGTGGCATGGTAATTATTCTAGGTAAATTGGGACGTTGATCAACTGAGGTTCGAGCGGTGGCTGTATGAAAAGAAGGGTTTGATCTTAAATCAAAAGATCGTCTTGGAAATTGGATAGTGACTCTTCCTTCAAGATGTTGGACAATATTAGTGGGTTCTGAATTTTGGACCACTTGTTGGGGAACCTTGTTTTCTAATTCCCATTGGTCTGGTAAGGTTACTTCATCCCAATTTATGGATATGGGGATGGTAGTGTTAGCTCTGGAAATATCGGTTTGAAGGAAAAGGGTTTCTCCTTTTGGACTTCTTTTGAAAGCATTTTTTCCGAAGGCAGAGGCCATTGCTTTATATTGTACTCTATAGACGATGGCTAAAGGGATAGAGCCTTTGGCCACATTATAGTTATGGATTTTTATCTGTAAAGTGAAGGATTTTAGGATATTTGGATCTTTGAGTGAGACCGTGAAATTAGGGTAACAGTCAAAATGTATGGGTCCTTTGCAGAGGCTAGTTTCTATAGTTCCTAATATGGATTCTTCATAGTCTAAGAGACGAGAATCTCTTAAAACTAAGAGAAGGGCTGTGTTTAGTCCTTCTTTTGTGAGAGGTTTTGCTCTTACTTGGACTAAGCCTATGTGGAGATAATTATATTTTTCTCTATGATTCTTAATGGATTTTGGGTCAAGGAGGTATACCATTTGATAAGAGTCTGATAGTTGTATGTCTCTTTCTTCAGTGGCTATGATATAATCAGATTTTTTGAAAAGACTTCTGAATTTGGATTGTTTATAAATATCTTTAAATTTGGACTTTCGGTATTTCCCAATTATCAATGGATCTGTTGAAATCTTCTATTTTTATTTCTTCTCTATGAATAGGACCTAGATTTGGGTCCCTGACAGAAAGAGAATCAAAGGAAGACATGGATGTTGTATCTTGGTTCATACTTAGCGAATCGGAACTTACTTCTTCTATATGCGGACCGGTACTAACTCTTCGTATCCCCACAAAGGGGCCTTTACCAAACAATAAAGGAATTACTGCCTCCCTAGGACTTATGACCTGGATCAGTTTGGTCGAAACGTGAAGAGTCCCAACGAATGGGTCTCGGTCTACCGCTAAGAAGAATCCCAACAAATGGGTACTCGATCTACCGCTGGGTATGGGCCTAAATATTCGATCTATGTTTTTCCCTTGGCTCTGATACCATGTTATGAGGGGTTAGGATCGTTGGATCTATTGAAAGATTAGAAAGAAGATAGAAGGGATGTTATAGATCTGTAGATAAAAAGGGGGGAAACCCTAACGTTTAACGTTTTCTTTTATGGGACTTGTTTATGATATGAAAGAACTCTAGTGGTTCTATGTCTCTGATATAGTCGAAGAAGTCTGCAAGTTCTGTGAATGTTTGTATGATGTCGTAAAGTAATTCGAAGATTAGGGTTATGGTGTAAAGGAAATTTACTAAATAGAGAAATGAAATATAAAAGAAGATTAAGCTAAGCAAAATCACGAACATTAAAGATAATATGTAAAGCGAAGAATATGTAAAGTATGAAGAGCAGAAATATAAAAAGGTGTAAAGAAAACCATATAGGTGGTAAACGAAGATAATATAGAAGTATGGGTTACAGATCTGAAGAAAATGTAAATTACAAGTGCAAGAACTATAAAAAGTAAAGTACTGGTGCAGGAACTGAATCAACTGCGAAATAAACTGAAAAACAGTTTCAGATCTGGGGCGGTAATCCACTCTCCATCACTGAACTGTTATGAAATAATATGCAGATCTACCGACTATGTATGAGTCAGGATCTGATATGAAGAAGCTTATGATATGATTTCGAAAACTTACTTCAAAACCAGAGAGATACTTCCGGGTGAAGAGGGTTTTCGAGGGTTTCTAGGTATGAAAGAGTGAGGTTCTGTGGAGAGGGTTTCGAAGAGCTCTCTGAAGGGTTACACAAAAAATGCCTCCCCTCCTTCTGAGGATGTTGTTTCCTTTTATAGTGCGCGTGCTACAGTGTTTACTATTGAAACAGTAGTAAGTGCACAGTAAAAGTTTGAATAGTACATGAACAATATATTAAGTGTCTATGAACAGTAAAACAGTATTTATGGAGATGCCAAGTGGTATGTTGAAGTTGCTTCATAGCTTCCTTCCTGGCTGTCTGAAGAGTTTTGAGCTATGCTTTCAATTTGGCCAACATGGTGTAGTTGACTAATTATGGCATAGCATTCTTCTTTTGTGCTAGCTGCAAAGCAAGGGTTGCCATTATTTGTGATTTTTCTTGGAGATATGCTGTTTGGTTTGATGGTTTTTGGGGTTGGTTGGTGCAATTCAACCATTTTCGAACCATGGATTTCGTTCCCCATTCTTGGAACCTGAACTTATCCCACCATTTTGTTTTATGCTTGTGTCGATAAGTATGGGTATTTGTTCGTTGTGAGAATATGCAAATTCCCAGCCGGTGACCCATGATATTCTGAATATGGCAAAATAATGAAGTAAACATGGGAATCTTATGTCATGTTGGGATGGATGGAATTCTTTTCTGAATAGTTCCCATCCTGGAATGAGTGTTGGATGGAAAATTTGTTCGGTTGGTCCAAAATATGCCCACTAGTTGATAAACCGTTGGGGAGATTTTGTCGGTAAATTTATCTTTGAAGTATACAAGCCATGTATGTTTCATTTGGTTGTTCTGTCTATAGAAGGTATTCCACCAGGCTTGCTGGTAGTCCTAGTATGAGTATGAAACACAATATGGTAGGCTTTGTGTGAGTCTGGCATTGAATTTTTCGAGTGTATGGGGTTGTTCTGTCCATTCATTAGGATGTATGATCCTAAGAATCTGGATAGTAGAGTAAAGGATATGGTTGCTGTTATTTTTATCACAGAAATGGTTGAATTTGGCTGATTCAGTTTCAACCAGAATCTGTTCATAAAAGGCCAATGGTTTGTTTATTTCATATGGTTTAAAATACCATCCTTCCGGAAATATGTTTTTTGCAAATTGATTAGGAATTTTTGTCATAAAATCCATATTCAACTGTAAGTATTAATGCATATTTTTCTTTTTGGAAAAATTGGGACCTCGTTTGTTGAGAGGTCATTTGTTGGGAGGTTTCTGCTGGTCTGATGACCACGTCATTAAGCAGATTTTTCTGCTTCATGAGTTGATATTCTGCTTGTCTCTGGGTTGCCAATGGTGATGGGTTCTCAGCCATTACTATGGGTTTATCAGTTTGTGTATATGGTGGTAGGTTGATGAGTTTGTCTTTTATCTGGCTATTGAGGTAGTGGGCCTGAATTGCATCCATATTTTCTTTTGAGAATACTGAGGCAAGTGCTGCAAAATTTATGGATCTTGAGGTATCGATATGGGTTGGCTATCGGTAAGTGGTGATGGTAGTATGTTCTTTCGGGTTTAAGACCCGATTCTTCTACAGCTTGTGCCCAAGATCTGGGGGCTATGGGTTTTGTGGCCATTTTTGTATTGGTTGCTGACGATTCATCTGCTATGGTTTTGCCTTTGTCTTTTTTCTTGGATCGTGGCATGGTTGTATCCCCTGTAAAAATTCTCTTGTAAGGAAATCAGGCAGGCAATTTGATGAACCATTTATAAATTGTATATCAAAATCAAAAACAGAAAGAATGGCATGCCATCTTGCAAAAATTTGTTTTGATGCAATATTTAAAACATCCTTTTGTAAAACATCTTTAGCAGATTTGCAATCTATTATTAATAAGAATTTTTGGTTTAAAAGATCTCCTTGGAATTTGGAAATGGAAAGGACTATAGCAAGTATTTCCTTTTTGATAGTGGAGTAATTTTGTTGAGTTGGATTCCAATGTTTGGATATGAATTGTACGATTGATTCTCTGTCATTATGAGCTTGTTTGAGTATTCCTCCATATATACATATATATATATATACACACAATAAAATTGCTCGAGCTTTGCAATCACTCTTTAGTTCTCTTTTAAATTTATTAGAATAGAGTCAAGTTCAGGTATTTAGATTTTCTATTCAAACAAAATTTCAATAATCAAACGAACTTGAGTCATGGCACCATCCAATCCATATCTTATCTCTTCTATTTCATGTATGTAAATCTCAATATCTCACTCTCAAAAATTAGTCCAATGAGCTGCTAGGGGTTAACAATTCTAGATTTCTTACAGACTCTGTCAGGTTCCATCTAGAACTTGGAACCTACCATCAAATACAAATTCGTCATTTTTTAGAATCCGGAACCTACCCATCAGAACCTAGAACCTAGAACCTAACCATTACAGGTTCTATGATTGGTTTTAGGGTCTAACATATTCTTTTTCCCCTATTTTAATTAAGCAAAGCAAAAATAAACACAACAATAAAAATAAGGAAGGTCTTCTTATTGATTGCTAAAAATATGTCTACTGCCTAATTAAAAATTCTTTACATATGATACTTATCTAATACCATTGAACCAATGATGAAAGACGCTTAATCCAGATAGTCTCTCCATTACATTTCACTCTTGTAACTATGCTTTCAATCCTTTTTGTCAAAAGACAAAATACAAAATTCACAACATAGACGCGAGAGCAACATATTGAATACTACTAAAAAGGATGCCCCAATGCAACTTGCCCTTCTAGATCCAGTTGAGATGAAACCAACTTTATGTGTCTATGCACACCAATACATCATTCCAAAAATGAAGCCACCACATGAATGCACGTAGAATATAGTGCTTCTTCCAAAGAAAATCCTATGGGCACTACTATTCTCATATGTTTCTTTTCATTCATAAGGGCGCATTAATATAAAGTCACCTCTAGAAATTGTTTCATTCATATAGCCATACATGCCAATTAGAGCAAGCAAACTAGTAATGCCTAATTTTGCAAATGGGCTATTCAATCTAACTTAAAAATTTCTTTAGCATATTTCTATCATCATGAGTCACAGAACATGATAGATGCCGTTACACAAACTCTCCAAGTCAAAATATAAGAGGGACACAACATGTCTCTATCATCACGGGTGTTTCCTTTCTTTTACTCTTCAAACTGAGAAAATAATCTTTTAGACTAATAAACAGAACACACCAACTCATCCCCATTCTCCCCAAAGATCTCTCGCTCTACATCGTTGGTCTTCTTAGTAAAGCCTCATCACAAACTAGGCAAGCCTAGAGCACTAAACACTCACTAGTAATCATAGTAGCTCTAAATGCCAAAACTTTCCCAAAACAAGAAAAAACAAAAAAAAAATGGACGAAATCATCAACTTATCACTATTAGTAGTGGCATTGTGCACTTTTGACGATGCAGCCATAAGACCACGCTAGAAAACGCCATAGGGCGAGGAGAAATTACTTGCCTCGACAACAAGATTGCCCCGATGTGAACCACCGAGAAACCCTAGATAGCAGCAAGAGAGGGTGGGCATCGATGGGGCTAGCCACTCCCTCAGGTGAAAGAGAAGGGCATGGGCAAAGCGGTTGAGTATAGAGATCGCGGAAGGGGAGCGAAGATGAACAAGAAATGGTCCCTCATTTTGTCAAGAGAGATGAATGAAAAAGACAAAAGGAGAGAATGAAACTAAATTAGGAGAATTAGGGATTTGGCTCTTTTACTAAATGACATTTGAGGTTTGGGTCTCGGTTCCTAGGCTTTGGTTTTTGGTTTCCGATTCTTGATTTTGGCTCCTAGTTTTGGTTCCTAGTTCTTTGTCCTGGTTTCGATTCTAATTCCCAGTTCTCGATTCCAATTCCGATTCTGATTCCCGATTCTCGATTCTGGTTCCAATTTCAATTCCTATAGGAATCGGGAACTGAACCGAGAACCTACTTGTCCCCTAGTAGAACTAGGAACTGTGCTCATCCCTATGAGCTGCCCTACATTAGATTATGCCAACAAAACAAAAATCTTGTATAATTTAACTTCCAAATTAATGGAATTCAAATGAATGGATTAAACATTAAAGTCTACTAGAATTTCAAATTTAATTTTTAATTATATTTATCAATTTATCCGTGATTATGAAAGTAAAGATTTCATATATATTTTTTTTATAATTCTTAAAAAAAAAAGACTTAATAGTTTCTTGGCGGGGAGTTTTCTATATCATAACTTCTAGGTACAATGTCGTAGTAACACACAAATGACTATTCATTACAAAGTGTTTGTGCATTACGATGCTTTATGTGGGAGTTGCGATAAAAAATTAAACCTTGATTACTATGAGGTATGATGGATGATTGGTTGCTCGAGGGATTATAGTCAGGCCTTCTTGGCCTCAATTACCCTCCTAATTTTGCTCCTAATTATGCTAAAAACAAAGTACAATTATCATTTTATAAATGGCAGTGGGGGTTTAATGCTCAATTTGGGCGACAAATTCTGTTTTTCTCATGGCGATTAAATATAGAAATTAGAAGTAGAGGAGGATGTAAGTCAACGTAGAGAGAGGTTTTGACTAGTACAAGGTAGGTGGAGTTCCAAGCATAAATACTATGATTTGGATCAAGATGCTGGTGCGGAGAGTAGGTGCAATTGTTCTCCTACTCTCATGTGCAAGCCCACATGGGAAATCATGCAAAACCATACGCTTCTCCCTAAAATGCACCCAACAATCCATGATTTTGCCATTTCATGTGCTGGTATTTTAGCCTAATATGAAAATTGATTAAATGCAAAGCAATACATAAAATTCCTCTTTGAGCATGTACACCATCAAAGACAAAAACATTTTTATCAAGCTTTTCTTTTTCTCTTTATATCTTGGCCAACATAGAAGGCTTGGTTTCAAGTCATTAGAACAAGTTTGATGCTAACCGTTGCTCAAATGCTTAATTTCACAAAGCTAGTAGAAAAAGTTCATGGGGGAATTACTACCAATCGAATCATATCCTATTAATCAAAATGAGATCACAATCATAACTTAACGCTCTGTTCCAATAAATAGAATTGAAGGAGTCTCTTGGCATTTTTCCTTTTGCAACTTTGCAAGCCTTCTTCATAAATAGTCTTCTTTTACGGTTACCAGCAAAGGGAAAAATAAGAAATCAATCAAATTCTATTTTACTTATACCTTTTTTATTATTATTGCTTTATTTTTCTCTTACCCAAAAGTTAATGAATGTCTATGAATACGCAATATAATCCTAAAATAAAATGCAAGAAAATGACACCGCCGGTAACAAGTTGACTCAAGCCTCCCATTGATTTGATTCCGTCAAAACGCACAAAGAAAAACATGAATTTGGAAAAAGAAAATATCACAAAATGAAAATTTGAGAAATGAAACTATAAAAAAAATGAAAAAAAAAATGAAAAAGGCTTCTCAAGGCTGGTGATTCTGGGTGTAGATGTAATCGAGATTTGCCTCTAGGGTTCGTCGCATCAAGCACTCCTCCGCCCCTCCACCACCGCCGCCGCCGCAGTCTTCACCGACCTTCGATCACGAACAAGCCAAGAGACGACGGGAAAATGGGTAAAGATCAGAAAAGAACGAACGGACATCTCGCGATGGTTCGACATGGTTTCGAGAGAAAACAAGTAAAGTTTAAGGAACTAGAAGCAGAAAGGTCGTACCTGCGGCTGACGCTGCGTCGTCGAAGCCGAAGCGGCGCCGCGAGATGCTGGCTCGGGGCGCGCGGCCGAGGAGACGGCGGCAAAGGAGGCGGCGAGGAGGGCCAAGAGGGCAAGACATTTGACTCTTGGAGACATCTCTCTCTCTCTCTCTTCTTTGGGTTTCGAGCTTTCTACTGATGGGTCAAAACAACGCAGGACAAGACACAGAGAAGAAGGAGAGCGAGTTCCAACGCATTTATAGGGAGAGTGACTTATGAAAATTATTTGTATACAATATTTTTTCCTTTTCTTTTCCTCGTGTCAGAACGTTTTTGTTTTTTATATGGTCAAAGCCCCCGATTTATCTATTGCATATTAACATTGTTGATCGATGAATCACATGACATGTCTACGTATATTCTAGCCAACTTTGCATTTCAAATTGGTAAGACTCTTTAGCGTCGCCTGCTTTTTTTATGCGTTACTAGATGTATTTGATATACGAAATATATGGAGCAAGTTTGATAATGATTTTAAACCTTTTTTTTTTGTCGGTGATTTTAAACTATATTCGGTAGCCCAAATTTGAGTTTAGATAAAATAACAAAGTACCCCTTTTTGGATATTCCAACTTTCTCTTAATTGAATATACCTATATAAAATGTCGAATAAAAAATCCAAATTATGAGATAGTATAAATCACAATTGAATAATTTTATTTTATTATTATAAAAATAACTTAATAATTTTCTTTCAACTATGAAGTGACACATCCAGATTTGCTAGCCACCGCGCAAAGACCACATCCACAACAACCAACTATTGTCACTTCTGACCACAGCAATCGTCCTTGCCTCTGACCTTAGTCAATCATCATTATTATCGAATCAATCATGCTCTAATGACTTATGGTGAAAATGAGAGGTTTTACGTTTTATGTCCATCTCCATCGAAGAAGTTGAATCTTTCATGAATGCGCTCAAAGGATCTTGTCCTCCACAACAAAGGGGTGTCTACCCTTGTTACTCGCTCCCCCATCGTCATGTGCCGGTGAATTTTCGTCTGCCTCCTATCCACCATCCCGTCACCTCCCTTCACCTCTACATCAGCCGTCGCTACCTCGTCTATCAAATCATCACAACCGCTACCTCCCTAGTCACTTCGAGATGCCTTCGATGACCCAAGGCTCATCTTCACCGGTCTCTAAGTCACCTTTGATACAGTGAAGCTGAGCGAAAACTACAATCTAAAGTCAGAGATGGCGGTGGATCTAGCAAAATTGGTGGGATTGAATGAGACAAACCGAAGGGAGCTAGAGAGAATGGGTTTAAGACACTAGTGAAGGAGCTTAAGCTGTAAAATCTAGATATTTTGGGAGACTGTGCTAAGTAAGTGAGATTTTCAAATATTTTTATCATATCTTGGATTAAATAGAACATTTGATGAGATAATCTTCAATTGATATTTGGAGAATTTTTAATCCGACCTTTATCTTTCTTATCCTATTCGAAATCCGGATGCACAAAGCTATCTTAAGTCTGCTGGGCGGGGATAGGCCCCATGAAATGATTCTTTCCTCAATATGGACAAGTTTAACATTGTACTTTGACACGCTCAAGCCCGACGCTTATTCCTTTTTCGTGTACCACCCCAAGCTAAGCTGGATCGGCCTATTAATCATGTCCAATTGGTACATATTCAAACTCATGGGCAGTGAGAGCACAAGCATAATGAATTTGGTCAACATTATCATGCATATCGGGAATGATATCGAATGTCCAGGTCAAACATGTATGATTATTCTGTATGCTAGGTGGACCGACGCCATTGAGTGGGCATGATTGGCCCTCCAAATTATCTTAGTGGTTTTTGCCAAAAAAAAAAAAAAAGACACGCGGATAAAAAGAAGAGGAAAAGGAATACTAATGAGATTAAAATTGTTTTGACTTCGAGATTAATAATGTTCAACGCGATCAGGTACCTTTTAGTTGCATTTTCTCCATTCAATATATACTAAATGCTACTTGAAGAGAATACATTTCTTCCAATTTTTTTTTTAATGAAAGGATATGGTAGGAAAATACTTTTGTCATATAGGCATTTGGTAAAAATAAAATAGACAGACATAAAATAATTTTCCCCATCAATAGTACAAAAAGAAGATATACAAATATATTGAAAAGATACTTTGATTTAAAAATTCATGTAATCGTGAAAGTTTACATGTATCTTAACAAATTAGTCTATTTGTATTTGAATAACTTGCATTGTCACTGCTTATATGCTTTTGTACCTTCGAACTTGGTGATAAAGGCCTTTCAGTTGGGAGAAAGATACCAAAAGTGCCTTAATTTGTGTACGGTGTTCACTTTAGTATAACAATTTTTCGTCGGCTCACTTAAGTGCCAAAATCGGAAAAAAAAAAAAATCACTTAAGTGCCTCAAGCGAAAAATTCCAACTAGAGAAATTACCTTCAATTTTGGTTTCAAGCATGCCCTATCAAGATGCTTATTTTCTTAAAGATAGCTTTGAAAAACTTCCCGTCGAAGACAAAGTTCTTTTAGGGCAATATGGATAGCTTGTTGAATTTTTCCAACAGAGGCTTCTATCTTGCCTGGAGGGTCTTTTCTACAGCTTGACTGACTTCCTAAGGAATGAATGCCAGGAAGATTAGTTTCAACTTCCAATCGACTCCTAGCAAATAGAAGAGCTTAAGCATGGCTTGGAAGTGTCGGTCGAGATCTTTTCTTTTTAGGGAATAGTATTTTCTTTTGAAGAACTCTTTTCACTTGAGTTCCTTCGAATCTTCTAGCTTGCCAATAAAATACATATGAATGATCTGGAATAGCATTATCCAATGGCTGTGTCAGTAGACACAGCTAATCTTGTTATGATGCGGCATTTCACCTTCTTTTAGTGCTTTAGTGAAGTGGCTAGTGAATTTTAGAAGAATATCATAAGTGTTGGGCTTCATAATATGCTTAGTAGTGAGCTAGGCATGAAATTCTTGGAGTCATTTAGGCCGCTTATGATGTGGAAGATCATCCAAGGTAAAGTAGATTTTGGATAATAATGCTATGGAAGAATGGGTTGCATCAGGCTAGTTTGGGTGGAGTATCTCTAGTTTTGAAATCATTTCTTCCTCAAGTACATCATCTACCATTAATAAGTTTTCTTCCGAAGAAGATGACTCAATGGAGGAGTTAGAATCAAAGTCAAAAGAAACCTCAATGAGTTCGGTGGAGTATCTTTGGTTCTAAAATCATTAGCCTAATAATGCTCTTGATAAACTTGAGTCCTCATTCATGCACTTGGCCAATGATGCTATCTCTCTTTCCATTCAAATATTTCCTTTTAGCTACTCACATTAAGTTACTTGCAGCTTTTGAATTGGAATACTTATCTCTCTTTTGCACCTAGTGTTTTTAACCCAAGGCGATCATTACTTTAACCTTAATTATTTGATCTTCTCTCTTGGTAACTCTTAATTAGCCTTAAAATACTTTCCCCTTAGTCATGAAATTCTATTCCCAAATATTTCAACTTTTCAACTTTTCTCTTCTAGTCACGCTTAACAATATTTTGACTAAAAGCAAAGATTCCACTTTTGTGTTGTTGAATCTTCTAATTTCATCTTTTCAAGAGTTTACAAGGTGAAATTGTGGGTTTTATTCTCTTTTATTAAACTAATTTTGTCACAAGATTGAGATTTGTTAATCTTGTTCTCACTTATATTGCCCTTGACGGTGGTTAAGACTTTTAGTTGTTCAGATTTTTTTTGTTCAAGGTAAATGAAAATTCTAGGGGCTAAATTATATTAATCTACTTAACTCTTGACTTGATTAATTAATGTTCATTAATTTAGTTTGAATTTGATGGTAAGTGTGAGTAAATCTCAATAATTGTGTGTTGAGATGTGGTCACAGGGTTGCAATATTCAAATTGAAATAACATTTGTACTTGTATTTGACATCTTTTGTCTGAATTCAACACAAAACTTTGAGCTCTTTTGATAAAATAGAAACGCACTGTCCAGTGAAAAAATTTTTGTTGTGGGAACCGAGATCAGGGATATAACTACCAATCGAATTATATCCTGCTAATCAAAAAGAGGTTGGATGGAACTCCGTTCGATTAATGAATTTAAGCATTAAAAGTGCTGAGTTAAATAGAATGAAAGGAGTCATGGCCTCTTTCTTTGTTCACTTTGCAAGCGTTCTTTGGCTTCAACTCAGGGCCCATGTGAGGGAGGGTCATAGACATACAGTAAAAAGCAATTGAAGGCCACTCCATCGGCAAATCCTCTTCAAGGAGTGTTACCACTTACGAGAGCTGCCTCTAGTAGTCTCTCCAGCGAGGGCGCTTTGCCAGGTGACATTCCTTATATTAAGGTGTCGGTACTTACACACCTCGCATCCCTTGTTGGTAAGATAATCTTTTTCTTCCCCTTTAACTTAGGGATACCCTTGAATTTTACGTCTCAAAATTCAAACCAAATAGCTTAAGGACTTGTTCGGGTCCAAATAATCTTCTTTTACGGTCACCAACAAAAGAAAAACAAGAAATCAATTAAAATTCTTCTTCTTCTTTTGCCTACTTTGTTATAATTTCTTTATTTTTCTCGTACCCAAAAGTTAATTAATGTCTATGAATAAGCAATATAATCCCAAATAAAATGAAAAGAAAATGACATCACCAGCAAAAGCAGGTCATCCCATTTATTTGATTTGATCAGGACACACAAACACACGTTTATTGATGTTAAAATGAAAAATGAAAACTCAAGGCGATGGACCCCCGCCGTAGATGTAATCGATGTTGGCCTCCAACGTTCGTCGCGTCAGGCACTCCTCTTCTCCCCCGCTGCTGCAATCTACACCGACCTTCGATCCCAAACACAGGAAGACGATGACGGCGATGTCGACAAAAGGTAAAGATCAGAAACGAACGAACGAACATTGTGCCATGGATCGACTAATTCCGGGAAAGCAACAAATTCGAGGAACAAGAAGCGTTCTGGCATACCTGAGGCTGAGACCGTGTCGCCAAAGTGGCGCTGTGAAATGCCGGGTCGGGACGCCCAGCCGAAGAGACGGCGATGGAGGAGACGACGAGGAGGGCCAAGAGGGCGAGACATTTGACTCTCGGAGACATCTTCTCTTTCTCTTCTTTGTGTTTCGAGGTTTCTTCGAAAACGCAGGATGAGACACGGAGAAGAAGGAGAGCGAGTTCGAACTTATTTATAGAGAGAGTGGCTGATTAGAATGATATGGATGGAAGGGGCAAAAGTGAAATTGCACAGTTGGAGAGAGTAAATCTTAAATCGAGAGTATGACTCGTAAAGGTGTCCGGATTAGGATGTAATAAATAAATTTCTCAACAATTCAAATGTGTTCAACTTAATTTCCTAATTACTCGATTTGTGCAATCAAATCCTTCCTAATTTATTAACAGAATGCCTAAATAAAAAATTTTTTTCTCGTTTTCCTTTTCTCAAAATGTTTTGACATGATCTAAGCCCTCCAACTTACTTGATTCACATAATCAAATTTCCTACTTTATCTAATTGTTTGTGCCGGATCCTTCCTATGTATCAAAAAGAACGTGGATAATCAAATTTAATAATTTGTCTGATTTGCAATTCAATCATATCTAATTTAGAAACTAGCTTGTGTATAATCAAATTTCCTAATTTATCTGATTTGTGCAATACAAGCCTTCCTATTTATTAACCCCCATGCGCATAATCAAATTTCCTAATGGGAAAATAACCCAAGTTGGCAGTTCCTCACTCTCTCTCTCCACATCAAAGTGAAGACAGTGTCCCCAAGCTCGTTTTTGAGTCCTTGAACAGGACCAGTTTGACCGGCTTCGCATCCTTAGCCTCAAGGACAACTCCATCTCCCTCCCAAAAATTAGTCCAATGAGCTGCCTTACATTAGATTATGCCAACAAAGAAAAAATATTGTATAATTCAACTTCCAAATTAATGGAAATCGGATGAATGGATAGAACAATAAAGTCTACTAGAATTTCAAATTAAATTTTTAGTTATGTTTATCAACTTATCTATGATTACAAAAGGAAAGATTTCATGTTATTTTTTTCGTTCTTTAAAAAAACTTTACTAATTTCTTGGCTAGGGGGTTTTCTATGATCCCTCGTCATATTATAACTTCAACGTAGAATGTCGTAATAACACCCCAATGACTATTGATTTCAAAATGCATTACAACACTTTATGTGGGAGTTATGATGAAAAATAAACCTCGACTACAATGAGGTCCGCCGGACAATTTGTTGCTCGAGGGACTAAAGTCAAGCCTTCTTGGCCTCAATTACCCTCCTCATTATCTAATGATGCTAAAAATAAAGTACAATATCATTTTGTAAATGGCAATGCTCAATTTGGGCGACAAATTCTGTTTTTATCTTGGTGATTAAATATAGAAATTAGAGGTAGAGGAGGTTGCAAGATCTCTTAAGATTATAGAGAGGCTTTGACTTAGTCCAAGGTAGGTGGAGTTGCAAGATCTCTTAAGATTTGGGATCAAGATGCTTGTGTGGGGAGTAGGTGCAATTTCTCCCCAATTCTCATGTGCAAAAGCACATGGGAACTCATGCAAAACCATACGTCGATAGGAACCTCCCTAAAATTCATCATAAACTTCCATGTTTTTGTCATTTCATGAGCTGGTATTGTAGCCTGACTGGAAAACGATCACATGCAAAGCAATACATAAAATTCCTCTTTGAGTATGTACACAATCAAAGGCAAAAGCATTTTTATCGAGATTTCCTTTTTCTTTTTTATATTTTTAGCCAGCATAGAAGGCTCGATTTCAGGTCATCAGAATGGGTTTGATGCGACGGTTGCCTAAATGTTTAGTTTCGCAAAGTTAGTCAAAAAAAGGTTTGATAAAATCCTAACGGAAAATTACTACTAATTGAAATATATCCCATCCCGCTAATCAAAATGAGGTTGGACGGGTGATTTACATCATAAATTTAACGCTCTGTTCGTAAAATGAACTTTAAGCATAAAAGTGCTGAGTTAAATAGAATTAAAGGAGCCTTGGCTTTTTTCTTTTTGTAACTTTGCAAGCGTTCTTCATAGGAAGTCTTCTTTTTCCGTTACCAGAAAAAGAAAAGTAAAAAATCAATAAAATACTATTTCACTTATCTTTTTTACAATTGCTTTATTTTTTTCGTACCCAAAGATTAATTGATGTCTATGAATAAGCAATATAATTCTAAACAAAATGAAAAGAAAACGATATCACCAGTAACGGCATAAGCTTGCCTCCCATTGCTTTGATTTGATCAATACACACAGAAACACATTTATTTAGAAAACAAAACATAACAAAAAAAAATGATAAAATGAAAAATGAAAACTCAGAAACTAAAAAAAAATTTAAAAAAATTGGGCTTCTCAAGGCTTTTCATTCACGGTGTCAATATTCGATGTATACCTGGAGGATTCGTCGCATCAGGCACTCCTCTTCTCCCCGGCCACCGCAATCTTCACCGCCATCGATCCCAAACACACAAAGAGGAGGAGGATGGCGGCGGCTGCGGCAAAAGGTAAAGATCAGAAACGAACATTTCGCGATGGATCGACATGTGCATGAGTATGTTCACACCGAACATCATTTATATTATCTTTATAGGAACAAGAAGTAGGATCAGCAATCATGATGCCCGTTCTAATTCCCACCGAATTGTCCGAAAAGAGAGCTCACTACATCACTCATGATGGTTCTTTCCGTTTGTGCTCTCATAATCATATTGCACTCCTTCACAACTCATGATTAATCATGGGTCTACAGCAAGACTGCATCATTCTTTCGTGCATTTAGTATCTTGATTTTCCATTGGAACAAAATTTCAATAATCAAACGAACTTAAGTCATGGCATCATCCAATCCCATATCTTCTGCCATCTTTTTCATGCATGTAAATCTCAAAATCTCCCACCCAAAAATTAGTGCAATGAGCTGCATTTCGTTAGATCATGCCAACAAAAAAAAATTCTTGTATAAACTTTCAAATTAACGGAAATCGGATGAACGGATTAAACAATAAAGTCTACAAATCAAATTTTTAGTTATATATCAATTTATCCATGATTACAAAAGTAAAAATACCATCTTCTTTTTTTCTCGTTCTTAAAAAAAACATAATTATTTCTCGGTTGGGTGTTTTCTATGATCCGTCATTGTAATTAATATTATAACTTCAATGTAGAATGTCGCAACAACACATTGATAGCTATTGATTTCAATGTGTTTGTGCGTTACGACACTTTATGTGGGAGTTACGAGAAGAAAAAAATAAACCTTGATTACAATGAGGTATAACGGACACACAGATGACCAATTGCTTGAGGGACAATAGTTGGGCATTTTTTCCCTCGATTACCCTCCGAAATACGCTCCTAATTATGCTAAAAGCAAAGTACAATTATCATTTTATAAATTGCGGTTGGTTTTCAATGCTCAATTTCGGCAACAAGTTTTGTTCTTCTCATGGCGATTAAATATACAGATTAAAAGTAGAGGAGGATGAAAGTCAACTTAGGGAGAGGCTTTGACTTACAACGAGGTAGGTGGAGTTGCAAGCAAACATATTATGATTTGGATTAGGATGCTTGTGTGGTGAGAAGGTGCAATTGTTCTCCAAATCTCTAGTGCAAAAAGCACATGGGAACTCATGCAAAACCGGACGTTAATAGGGACTCCCCTTAACATTCATCCTAAACCTCCATGGTTTTGTCATTTCTTGAATTGATATTTTAGCCTAATATGGAAATTGACTACATGCAAAGCAATACATTAAATTCCTCTTTGAGCATAACAATCAAAGACAAAAACATTTTTATCGAGCTTTTCTTTTTCTCTTTATATTTTGGCTAGCATAGAAGGCTTGTGAATGATTTTCATTGTTGCCAAGATGCTTGTAAAAGCTCAGTGAAACCCTAATAGGGAATTACTACCAATAGAATTATATCTTGCTGAACACAATGAGGTCGGAATCATAATTTAATGCTCCGTTCGAATAATGAACTTTAAGCATTAAAAGTGCTTAGTTAAATAGAATTAAAGGAGCGTTGGCCTTTTTCCTTTTGCCACTTTGCAAGAGGTCTTCATAAATAGTCTTCCTTTACGGTTACCAGCAAAAGGGAAAATAAGAAATTAATAGAACCTTTTTTCACTTATATCTTTTTTATAATTGCTTTATTTTTCTCTTACCCGAAAGTTTATTAATGTCTATGAATAAGCAATATAATCCTAAAATAAAGTGAAAAGAAAATGACACCACCGGTATCAACTTGACGCAAGCCTCCCATTGATTTTATTCCCTTAATACGCACAAAGAAAAAACATGAATTTAGAACAAGAAAGTTTCCCGAAATGAAAAGTAAAAAAAAATGAAAATAGGCTTCTCAAGGCTGGTGATCCTGGGTGTAAATGTAATCGAGGTGAGCCTCTAGGGTTCGTCGCATCAAGCACTCCTCCGCCGACGCTCCTCCGCCTCCGCCGCAGTCTTCGCCGACCTTCGGTCACAAAAAAGCACAGAAACGACGAGAAAAGGGTAAAGATCAGAAACGAACGAACGGACATCTCGCGATGGATCGACATGGTTTCGAGAGAAAACAACTGAGTTTGACGAACTAAAAAAGCAGGAAGGTGGTACCTGAGGCTGAGGCTGCGTCAACGAGGTCGAAGCGGCGCCGCGAGACTCTGGCTCGGGGCGCGCGGCCGAGGAGACGGCGGCGAAGGAGACTGCGAGGAGGGCCAAGAGGGCCAGACATTTGACTCTCGGAGACATCTCTCTCTCTCTCTCTCTCTCTCTCTCTCTCTCTTCTCTTTGGGTTTGGAGCCTTCTTCGAATGGGTCAAACAACGCAGAACAAGACACGGAGAAGAAGGGAGGCTAGTTTGAACGCATTTATAGTGGGGTGGGGCTGATGAAAGATATTTACAGGGGCAAAGGTAGAATTGCACAGGTGACGCCAAGCTGGTTTGCAATATTTTTCATTTCTTTCCCTTTGGAACGTTTTTTACATGACCTAAGCCCTCCAATTTATCTGATTTTGCCACGACACGTTCCGATGAAGGTAGCGAGTGAGTCTCGTGACAAGTTTGGGCAGGGATCACTAGAGCCAAAGGACTCGGATATGGAGGGGCTCCTAATGAGCTTTTAAGACGGGGAAAGAAATAAAGAGTAGCAAACCTATACACCGAACGTAGGGAGAGCATTATTCGGATAGAAATGTGAAAACTAAAATAAATTCAAAGAAACGCATCTTTTGACAAAATGGCAAGTTTGGTATTGGAAGTCCTTCGTTCAAGTGTTCTTAGATAGGAGCATTACCAAGATGAGTGATCTCTTTGGAAAGTGCTAAGACAAAGTCATGAGACTCTATATAAGTAAGTCAAAACTTGATTGAGTTAATCTAGATATATCACAATATAGTTTCAGAGCGAGATCCCCTTCAATAGGTGTGTGGCTTGGGACAAACAATGCAGAATCCAGTGGACTTGTAACAACCCGACCCAACGATGGCGAGGAGTGATTGCCTTTTGACATTACGCAAGCTTAGCACTAGGAAACTAATGTTAACCATGCTTAGGTAAGAGCTCTACCAAGATGGGTGGCATTCTAAGAAAGTGCTTACATGTACGCTAAACATAAAACCGTGAGGCTAATAATCTAGGGACGTCACAATCTAAGTTATGCAATTATATCCTTCAAAATTATATAATTTTACAAAACTAAAGAAGAGATCAGCACCACTCATCTACAAATGCCTTAAACTAAAGACCTTGACTATACGAGTCGGCAATATTGTAATCCTATTAATTAAATGATAATCAACGTCAACACCAAATAAAAAACTACATTAACTACAAAACATTTAAATTAAACTTAATTACTAACAAAATGATTTTCACGCATCGCTTGTCCAAACGATTATTCAAAACTATTTGCAACATGGAGCTCTTGTGCAAAACTCTAAAATTTCTCTCCTACTAAATCATTACTTCAAATAAACTCGTGTCAAGCTCCAAACACCATAATACATATGTCCATATAATTCCACAATTTAATAACTCTAAAATCAGATCTCATAGTTTAAATTTTACATAATTTCGAATTTGTTCTGCCTTGAATCGTTAGCGGGCATTACGAAAGAAGTAAATCTGACTTGGTAAAATCCTCTTGACATGTGCGTGCAAAGTTCTCATTCCTTTTTCTCTCTCCTTTCTTTCTTTTGCTTTCTTCTCTTTTACGTTCCCTCAGCGTACTCTGTCTTAAACTTGAGGAGAGCGTCCCTTTCCTCTTTCTTTGACTAGTTGGCGTTATCTTTTTGGCTCCCCGCCCTTTGACTCAGTCAAATGAAACAGACAGTGCAATGGACACGCTCAAAATCATGAGTAAAAATCAGTTCTAAAAAATAAAATTAAAATGAAAAAACCTTATTTAAGACTTGCTGTCAACATCTTATTATTGCAGTCCAACTCATTAAATCCAACATCTTCCCTTAATTTGGAATAAAAGCTATCATGAAAATGACCCTCTTGATTTACTGTTTAATTATTCTCCTCTCTTGTTCATATTTTTTGGAGAAAATTCATTGCGAAAGCAATGGTTGTGTTGAATAGTAAACCATTATTCGGGTGAGTACGAAATTGATGGAGAGCCTGCATAAGATGATCCAGCAGGGATTTAATTATATAATCATACAAAAATCGATTGATTAGCCAACCCTAGGAGTTGACCTTGTTTTGTATGTTTGATTATTCGAGGACGTTAGTAATGGCCTCGCCAGAATGTTGAGGATGGTCAGGTCCAGTTAGAAGTTGACCTAATGGTGTAGACGCCTCAAGTAGGGATAAATAAAAGGAAATATAATATAAAGATGCAGGACATGTAGATGAAAATATACTAGGTTTTGTCTTGGAAAAATTTTGCTGAAAAAGAGTCTAGTGTAATTATGATCGGACTTGAAAAATGTAGTCATCGCGGGAATTTAAACAACGAGATCATTAGATGTTAAATCACGATCGTGCAATCAAATATGTATGGACTGAATATATGAAATTATGCTTTAATTGTTTAAGTATGAACAGAACATATACACGACTGTTGGGTCAAGATCCATGGTTATAAAGTTGCCGAGTTATGTGCCCTATCATCTGAGTTCCAAAAGAATCGATTAGTCACCATAAATTAAATTTGTAAGTCACATGTCCCTTGGGTGAGGAATATATGATTTTACTAATCAAGAACCAGAGGAAACTTGGAAATGCCGATGAGTCGTTTCATATAAGATGAACTTCTATAGTTATCATAACTCCTGAAAAATGCGTATTTAAAACTTCAGACGTTATTGAAATTCATATGACTAGTATTTTGTTAAATTGGGCATCATCTTTGATAATAGGTGGTGTGACCAAGATTGAAAACAATGCCAAATTGAATTTTTAATTTGGACCACCATTTTTGTAGTCACATCAAATATGTCAAGTCAAGGAGCTTAGAAACCAACATGTGAATGAGGATGTTCACACCGAACATAAGGTGTATTATCTTTATAGGAACAACAAGTGGGATCTCCAATCATGATGCTCATTCTAATGCCCACCGAATTGTCCGAAAAGAGAGCTCCCTATGTATGACGTTTGATGGTTCTTTCGGCCTGTTCCCTCCTAATCATATGCGCTCCTTCGCAACTCATGATTAATCATGGGTCAACAGCAAGACTTGCATCATTCCTTTGTGCATTTAGTGACTGTGGATTGGGTGGGATTTTGACGATGAAAAAGTGAGCTCTTAGCATGCCAAATTGATGATGAGGAATAGTTCGTTTTGATGAGCTTTTCAATGACGACTTACCATGCCAATCCCCCCCCAAACCCCCTCCCTCCCTCCCTCCCTTTCTACGAGTTTGTTTATTTTTAAGATAATTACATAAATAATTCATAAATGTTGACCCAATATGCAATATCGCATTTAAACTATTAATTTATTCAATATGGTCCTAGAACTCTAGCTCAATGTACAATGTTATTTCTAAATTTTTTAATTTATTTGATTTGGTCCCTATACTTTGATAAATATTCAATATTGTTCCTCAACTATATGAAAATATACAATGTTATCCTTTCATTAATTCAAGTTCAAAGGACAAAAATACCACTTGATCTAATCTAATGTTATTTTTTAAATATTTTCATATTATTCAAAGACTTCATTATACATATACTAAAAGTATAGGGACTACATCGAACAAATTAAAAATTCAAAGTCAACATTGTACATCATGACAATGTTTCAAGATCATATTGAACAAATTAAAAGTTTATAAACGACGTTACATATTGAGCCAAAGTTTAAAGACTATTTGTGTTGTTTTTCTTTTGTTTTTCTATATTGGGAAAATTGTTCAAAAAGACTAAATCCTATTGCATTTTTTGTCAATTCAATCATAAACATTTTATTTTTACCCATTTAGTCCTAAACCTTTTCATTTTTTGCCAATTGAGTTTATCCACCCAATTTTGATCAAAAATCGTGGACGCCGGTAATGACACATAGGATGGTTTGCATTAACATGAACAATTTTTTATAATTTTTTGAATTTTTATTATTTTTTTCACTTTTTTTTCTTTCTTTTTCCATTTGCCAATGGCTAACCACCGACCACAACCAACCAACTAGCCTTTACCTAGGCAAGGGTTGACCTCACCCTAGCCAGATTTGGCAAGGTTGCACCTCATTAAGCCTCACCTGTGGTAGGCAAGTTTAGCTCACCCAACCACCGACAAATGGAAGAAGAATGGAGGAAAAAAAAGAAGAGAGAGAAAATTAATTAAAAAAATATCAAAATATTATTAATAATTGTCCATGTTAACACTAGCCATACCACATGGGGCGATTAGCATCCGCGTTAACAAATTCCGATCAAAATTGACTAAATAGACTCGATTGACAAAATGTGAAAAAAGTTTATAACTGAATTGACAAAATTAAAAAATTTATGACTGAATTGATAAATGCACAATAGGTTTAGAACTTTTTGAACAATTTTCCCTAAACTTTTTATACGATAATCTGTGTGGCAATGAGGGCCCCAAACTAAATCACAACAGAATTGCTCCCCCCACGAGAAATTGCGTATTACATTTACAAGAATTTCTTTTTGATATTCCACCATGAAAAACTCGAGCACGACAATGAAGTATCGTATAGACTACCCTACTCTCACGGGCGGCACGTCTATTATCGTGGCTGGGGACACAAAAGCAAGCGATCTACAGTCACCTGACCTTCGTGGTTAATCGAGAAGGGGTGTCATCATGCATGAACTGGTAAAAACAAGCGAGACGATGAACGTTTCTATCTGAGGATTGAACATGCACAGATGAACTTGCGACTTGCTAAATTTATGAGAAACCTACATGAATGAATGCATCTTGAGGGATAAGTAAATTGCCATGATGCTCGGAGATAAATAAAAGAACGGGAATAAGCATATTCGTCTAAACAAAACCATTAGGCAGAATCTAGAATCCGATCAAATGTAAGAACCTGTACTTTCAACTGTCGTTGCTACAACCAAAAAAAAAAAAAAAAAAAAAACTGTCGTTGCAAGCATAAAAATCCGTGGAGACAACACAACTCTCAGCTTCATCTGTTATTTTCCAGCCCGGAGGAGTTTATACTTCATATTCATCTGATTAGCTTTACTAGTTTTTGGTCCAACTCAACTATTGGATCAGAAAAAGGGCACATCCAAGTAAAATTCATATGGTATTGATTTCACAGAACCAACAAATTATAAAGAAATTATCAAACTAGTTCTCAAAAACACATGGTATATCCTTCATAGTTTCTCAAAAACCTGAGGGATGTTAAATTAAATTACTCCCTTGTTTAGAACTGCTAAGAACTATTATTTTATTCATCATAACTTCAGAGAAATTGGAATTTCCCCAAAGTCTCCGTGTCTGTCTGACTTTTGGCTAATTAACCTATTCCTGTAGAAGGATCTTCTACTTCCTTTATCGGGCATCGAACGCATTTACTTCACAATGACTCCTATTATTTTCTTTGGTCCATAAAAGCAATCCTGAAGTCAAAACCTTTTCTAGAACTTGGACTCATACTTCATAAGACTTCCCAATCAATCCACCACAACCGATTATTTGCAGTTGCACACAAGTTAACAATGCACATGCTTGATATCTTCATCTATTTATATGGATTGACCCAACTGGTGGTTTTCATCTGAGAATTGAGTGGAATTTGAATTCATGAAACTAGCGCTCATTTTCACCCTTTTTTTTCTTTATGATACATCATAACTTTGATATAGACCACCCTTTCATTCCTTCCCCTCTCATGATAACAATTAAAGATTTCTAGTTAACCTTAAAAATCCTTTCTTCTCTCCATTCAATCTCTTGCAGCTACTGGTCTGTCATTTTCATAAACATGGGTCAGAGATTTATTTGCAGTAATTCACTTTTTCAAAATTAAGAGTTATATGCCAGTAATGATAAATCTTGAAGAGCAAATCCTCATAAGCCAACTTAGCAGTTCATCAGCAATTGCATGTCAAAAATACTTGAACCATCTGCTCACAAATTGTTAAAACACATCCAACAATGCCTTCTGCAATGGTCAATAATTCTCTCCACTTTTCATTCTTTTACATACAGAAGATAATTGGTTTCTTACAAGAGTCCTCAAAGCCAGTTCAGAACTCTCTAGGCCAGAAATCAGACGGGTTAGTGTCATCTTGCCAAGAAACAGAGCAGAGGATACCATTGAGAATTGCTACATCTCAAAGCAACAAATACAACTTGCTTCAGTGAAACCTCATCAGTATCAAGATGACATTTTCCTCTGCGCTAAACCCACCAAGGCTAGATGTATGGCAACCAAAATATAAATAAAAGAAAATAGAAGATGTGCACGCATATAGAGGAGCTAAAAATGCAAACAAAACAGCTCGTTTTCTCTATATGAAAAGTGATATGATGACTAATTGACTTAGCTAAACTTTGCAGGGAGCTTGAAAGGTTCACAGCAGCTCAAAGATGAACAGAGCCAAACTACTAATTTCTTACATCTTCACCAAATTCCCCATCTTCAAGTTCATTCTCATACCCACCACTTCTATGAGAACCATTTCTGTGATCTCTCTTGTGTCTCCTATAGCGGCTTTCGCTGTCAGACTCGGGAGTGGATTCATGCTGCGCCATAAGTTATGCAAAAAAAAAAAAAAAAAATAGCACATTAGGGATGTTGGGAACCATTGGACAAGAACATACCTCAGAAAGGAGAATTCAACAGAATAGAGTATGGAAATGGCCAAAGAACACAGAGATGAACAAAAGAGGAAGTGGTTGACTGAGGTGGACTTCCATAGTACAAGCTATGTATAAAGTGAGGACTTCAAGTATTACTTTGACCTCCTTGTTTACAGAGTAAGAAACCACTTAGTAAGACAAAACACCAAAGAGAGCAAAACCAACAACATTTTCACTTGCCCTCTGATTCTCTCTTTGCCTTCAACATTGCACCACCAACCACTCTATAATGTATATTGGCCTCAATACAACAGATCTCCCCAAACAAATATGAGAAGATAATAAATGAATCCTCTGAGTAGCAACTGAAAAATGATAAGGGCACCAGTTCTCAAGATATTAAACATCCTATCCAAGTCTCAACAATATGTTTTTTTTTCCACCAAAAAAAAACAAAAAAAAGGTAGCTGTAGCCGGTAGGAGTGTAAGAAGAAGTCCAGTGCCCCGAAAAGCCTGGGCTGACCCAACCTTTATGGATCAGGGCTAAGCTCAGTTCAGGCTTTCAGGTCTGACTTGTAGATTTTCCAGGCCAGTTCGGTTTTTGGGCCTCAGTGTCGGAGGCTCAAAAAAACTGGCCCGGCCTGAACATACATATAGAAGATAATATATATGAAAAAGTTAGAACACAAGAACCCTAGTACTCATTCTCATGGCTCCTTCTCAAGCCCTCTCAACTAGGGGTGTGCACTACTTCTGTTCAACTTAAACCGGTTTAACCAGTTAGTTTTCCAGGTTGAACCAGTTTTGAAGCCTCTTTAAACAAACAAAAGAATACTTTTGCACCCATGGAGAATAAAATCATTGTCTTCAACACAAACAAATAACAATATAACAACTTAACCAACATATGTTATTGTATTGAAATGGTGCAACTTCTATGTCATAACAAGATTTGATCTTATACAAAAACAAAAAATTGGGCCAGTTGTCAATTAAAACCACAAACCAAACCAGAACTGAGCGGTTTAGGATTCGGCCGCTCCAGATGGGTTCTAATCTTTTGGAACCAGGGGCCATGGGGTCAGTTTCTAGTTCTAGGCCAGGAACCAATCACACCTATATCAACTCCTCATCTCCACCCTTGATCGATCCCATGACTCCAACATCCATTGTCAGGCGTCTAGGTATCCAACAATGACCAACCATGAAGTTCGACCAACATCCACCATCTATTCTGGCCAAGCAACCACAGTGATTGATGAACCTGACTGCTTCAAATCAAGCAATTACAACCATGTATGGTTACAAAACTCCATGAAAAGTGACCACAACAAGTGATGGGACACCAGTAACCTCAACCGTTGGTTATCTGTTATTCCCTTTTCCACTGTGGTTTTGTACCCTTCTCTGTGTATTTGTTGGTTGATATTTCTCATTCTTTCTGTGGTCATGTTAATTTGGAACTTTCATGTATTATTTTGGTGATTTTGAATGGAACTGAGGAATTTTTTAGATTTAGGTCTCTTTTTGCTACTCATTTGCAGTTTTTAAGTGTCTGTCAAACCGGGCTAATCCTGAATCAGGAAAGAATCGGTCAAACCAGCTAGCCTTGAATGAAGCCGGGCTAAGCTTTTGGGCAAAACATCTGACCCGATAAGTTCAGTCCTGGCTATAATTTTCACAAAAGACCAGCTCATGAATGCCCCTAGCTATGGTTGCTTCTACAGATATGAATACCAGAGGTAGGCAGTTCAAAAAGATTGATTCAGATTCACTCAGTGTGTGCTGCCTCCATGGATCATAAGAAATATTCCACTCAACCTATATCACAACAAACATAGAATTAGGCCCCAAAATGTGAAAATAAATGCTTCTGCTTGAGCCAATAACTGGCAGAGTACCACCCTTTCAAAACATATTCTCATCTCAACATATGAGCTGGAACTAAACTTATTTACGTCTTGGTTTCATTGGAAACTGTTCTTCCATGAAAAGGAGCAAGAACTAAGAGCAGGCTATCTAAGCTTGAACATTTAAAGGGAAAAGGCTACAACAATCCAATTTTTGTTGATGTCACTGCAGTAGGGCAGCAGTTGATTACTTTTTATGACGATCTGAAACACTGCCAATAATCAATTTATCTCATGGGCCTTATTAATGAGTGCTTCCAAGGTGCTTGACAAGCATACATTATATGAAGATTTGATTTTCATGATTATGTGTTCATGTGAAGCGTCATCCAATGTCGCTTGAATATGGAGTTTCAATGGGTTTTATATTTATGAGGCCTCTCTTCACCTACTTAACTTAAAAAAATTCGTCGAGCTTTCTAACATGATGTCATAGCCTGGTTCAAATCCTTTGTGTCCATTTAAGTTTACTCCACATGCAGTTCCCCGTTCTTTAGATCTGGTTGCATTTTTTTTTTTTTTTGTCTTAGTCTGATTTGCAAGCAAGAGAGGTTGCTAAAGCATTATCCCTCACTGCTTAATTGTGGTGTCTCGATGGGCATATATACAAGTAATTCCCCTTCACCAAATAGTTTATGCTTTTGGATTTGATTTTCTACACACACACACCCACTATGCTATGGCTGAGAATGTGCTCAAAATGAAATTACAAGGGTCTAATAAGTTGGAAAAAAGAGCGAAACCTTTTGGCTTTGTTCCACTGAGCAGTCTAGGTGGAGAAAGAAGTACCCTACACTGTTAATTGTGATGCTGCTATAACAAACGTGACTATTCCATCCAAAAACCACAACTGACATGGCAACTCTGTGTTATGAAGCCATGAGATAAAGAAATGCAGCCAAAACTGAAACAGAGAGACAAGTCCACTTGTATAACTTTTTCACATAATCTCCACTGGAAGGAAAATGGCAGTAGCTCAAGCTAAGAAACAGAGGAAATTCTAGATACCTGTGTGGCCTTCTTATGGTCGCCATTGTGTCTGTGATGTTTTTCAGAATGCTCTGCCTCAGTAATGTCCATATTATCTGATGTTCTATGAATATGCCTATGACGCTTTCTTTCACGATCTTCGCCTGATTTTTTCTTCTTATATGATGTATGAGTCTCAGACAAAATTTCTCGGTCACTGTCTGCTCCATTGTCCCTCGATTCCTCCTCCTCTCCTCTATCATACCTATCCTTTTCTCTCCTATCTTTCACTCTTTTCCTTTCTTTTCCCCGCTTCTTCTTTTCCCTTTCTGCCTGAAAAGAAGCAAAATAAGTGATAGACAGTGAAAACTTGAGGCAACTACCAACGCATGAAAGTGTGCATGGTCATAATAATTTTGACTTTTGAAGCCTTCTCTTTTGCCATAATGTTAAGGTACTACAAATAAAAACTTGAAGTACTAGAACTAAAACAACACAGATTGAAATGCCATAGGAATCTGTCCTTAAATTGAGCTAAAAAGAATGAACGTCTAGCTTCATTCCATCTTATTTTTGCATCACTACTTCAATTACAGCATAGCACCAAATTTTGAGGTTCCTTCAACCTCACTGTGTTCTGGCAAATGTCTCAAGATAATGGAGCAAAAGTATAGAATTAAAACAACGAATAACGACCAGTAAAAAAACAATTACCACAAAAAACCCTAAACTAGTACACATGTAACAAATTTATCCCAAACTAACTTTTTAACCAAGAAAAACCCCAAACTTGGTACACCCTGTGACAAATTTACCCCATACTAATTTTTGAACAAATAAAAACCCCACACTAGTATATCTGCGACAAATTTATCCTCTATTAGTTGTCGTTAAATTTTACTATTAAATTGCTGAATTGGATGATACATGATAGTTAACGGTTATACCAATTTAGGGTTTTACCCTCCATTTGTCACAAATATATCAATTTTGTGATTTTTCGTGATATTAATCTAATTTGACAAAGGGTATATTTGTCACAAATGTAATAGTTTGAGTTTTTAGCGGTCAAAAAATTAATTTGGAGTAAATTTGTCACAAGTGTACCGGTTTGGCTTGTTTGCAATCAAAAAATTAGTTTTGGGATAAATTTGTCACAAGAATACTAATTTGGAATTTTTTATGGTTAAAAAATTATTTTGGGATAACACAGGTGAATCTATTTTGTGTTTTTCATGGTCAAAAAATTAGTTTGGGATAAATTTATCACATCTGTACCCATTTGGGATTTTTGTGGTATTAATCCAAGAGCATATCATACAAATTTACTTTCATTTACTAATTGAAAATAACAAAAATAATGGAGAGACAATTAAGAGGGTACACCCTTAAATATTTTATCAAGAACATGAATCAAAGTAGATAAGTACCTTTTCCTCCTTGTGTTTTCTCATTTCATGGTCCTTCAATTTTGTTATGTACTCCTCAAAGATGTCCTGACAATACATATCATCACCGATTGAACTGCACAAGGATTTTTTCACGATGTCAGATTCTAGTGCATGCAACAGCCTCTCAGAAATAAAATAAGTAAATTAAAGCTGGATATTCAAAAATCTAGGTAGGATAAATGCTGTGGATTAACAACCAAATATCAAACTTAATTCAGTTCTTATATGCAGAGAAGTCCCCTCAGCAAAGTTAAATTAAAATAATATAGCATTTAGATAGACAGGTTTAGCCCATTTACACAATAGTCTGCAGAATAAAAAGTGGAGTATGGCTGTTATCTTTAAACAACTACATGTCATAATATAATCAAATTTAACATTGTATTAAGCTATACCTATAATCATGACTATTTTCAACCAGTGGTTTGCACTCATCCCATGTTGAAGATGGAGTTATTTCCTGGAAATGAGAAGATCAAATTTAGTTAGCAAAAACATATCTCTACAATATGCAGATACATAAGTGTGAAGGTATATAGGTGACATCCATTTGCAATACCCTTATAGTCGTAAGTAAATCGAAGAACTTATCACCAAGTCGTTTACGCTTTTTAGCAACTCTCTCTTCTTTCTTCCGAGCTCTTTCCAGCAAGTCATCAAACACTAACTGTAAAAAGCAAGAAAATCCAGATCAGATGTTTCTATTGCATGATAAAGTCTTCACTGTTTAAGCCAAGCTTATATATTAGGTTCCTTCTCTCATTAGTCTCTCTTCTCCTTCATCCAACCCACTTTAGAAGTCAGGATCATATTTCTGTATTTAAAAACATTTCACTGGCAAATTCACATTTTTCCCTCACTTGCAATTGAGCTGAACAAATCTCAACTCAAGCTCCTGGCTAACTTCTTGGTGAAAAAATCACCACTTTGCCACTTACAGCTATCAAATTCTTGCATCCTTGAAAATTTTTGGCATGTCAATTATTAATAAGTTGAGATATATTTCCCAAAATTCTGGCCCATTTCACCATCTAAACATTAAGTATCATGGTTCAGCCAAAATTGCAAGTACTGAATGCATCCATCAGGAATGTAATTATCCAATTAACAGTTCCTTTGTACAGGCATCCAATCAACAGTCTTTAATCTCTTAGTCACGGGATATATGAAACTCACCAGGGAGAGAATGAATGTTTTAAAAGAACTGTCAATTGCTTGATTCTAAAAACTATTTGACTGACTTGAATATTCCAAAGTAATTCACAGGAATCTAAGCAACCAGCTTTTGTCAGCAAATGTCACTTTGTTAATTCAAAATGGTTCTGACTGACTTTCTACTATGTCATGCCTAAAAAATCAAGATTACTACGGTTGTTCAATTGGGTAGAAATAACTAACCATTTGTTTTTGCTTTCAGCACACATGATCATATAGTAATAACAAATAAAGTATGAATCATAACACATGCTCCAACTATTTACTCCAAATATTACCAATAAAATACAGGCTAAACATAACCAACTTTCAATGTTTTGCAACGGCACAATGTCAGAGGTCAAACAAATAAAGTATGAATCATAACAAGCCCCTAGCTAATTGTTTAGAAATAGTTTGCACTGAAAATTAAATCACTATGTGGACCATTTTTGAAGAACTGGAAGGAAGAAGCAAGTGGTGAGACGGAGGAATTAACAAGCCAAGAAATTAAACATACTTTAAAATTAATATCTGATATGGGTTTGCCACGCATATCATCTGCAATGGATGCTCTCAGGTCTTCAACTGTCCAGGTTGATGTTAAGGAGATCTGATACAAGCCAGAAGATCAGAAGAGACAATAGAGGCAAGAAACAGCAAAATCCACCAATCAATCATACCTTTCTAAGTTTTACAGCATCATCTACTTGAGATTTATCCTCCTCATACTGCCAAAGGAAGATAAGTCAGAATGTGCCACTTTCCAAGCATATATTTTTTCGTGTTTAATAACAGCATCATAGACTTGACTCAATAAGGTAAATTTTCAAGAGCCATAGCAGTGCAATTAGTGAAATTGGCTTCACCATTGCATGATCTCGAAGGAGACTAAGACATGAGATGACATTATTCAAAGTAACTTTCAAATCATATTTCAAAATCAACCAAAGAAGCAATAGACTCTTGTGTTTCACCAAAAGAGCACTAGAAGTAATGAGGAGCAAAATCTTCCTGCAGCATTGACGTACTCAGTGAAAGCATTAAGCAGAAAAATGATACATTTAGTAATGCTTATCATGTAATTCCCAACAGGGGGAAACAGGTAGTTCCCTATATAAGAGGGACTATTGATATGATGTATGTGGCCAACTTTAGAGCTTTAGGTGAAAAAAATAGGGATGGGCATAGTTTGACTGAATGAACAAAAAGCGGGTAGTTTCGTTGGACCATACATGTTTATGCTATTTTGTCTTCGGAATTACTATGAAAAATGAGGCACCATGATGCATGTTAATCACAACACATCTATTTTCATAAGTAAAACATATCAAAAATCAAATTCTCAAATGTAAGAATGCAAGTTTAGCATAAGTTCAGCATTTGGATCCTCTTACATGATTGCATTTCTTCTAGCAGCATGTTATCAATATAATGGATTAATGTCCTAATTGTAAATAGCAGCAGAAATATAGCACTCGCACAACCACTATTGGCCACTATTGCAACAAGAACAAAATGCATGCCAAAAATGCATTGTTATTGCTGTGATACCGCCTGACAAGACCTCTACTGCAATTTGAGACCTTGGTCCTTAGTGAAAGTAATGTTTGCATCTCTAACCTTTCTGCCATCTCATTGCCCCAGCATCCCCACCATAAAATGACAGCTTTTAGGTATAAAATAAAAAACCCATCAATTCACATGTCCTAACCATACTTAACAGGTTCCTCTAGCATCTTTGTTCACCGCCACACTTTTTTCTCCAGGATAATAAATCTAGAATCTACGATAGATGCCCCAAAATCTGAAAGGAGTGACTAATGTATTAAGATGGTGAAGACAAAATCTAGCATTATGGAAACTGGCCTCAGTGGAGAAGACTCAATAAACCTTGGGAAGAGATGGTACCTAAAAGCAAGCTAATTTGCATTCTTAAGACAAGGCTTCATCATACAGAGAAGTGCACTTAATAAATAGAATTAGAGTTCAATTTTAGATTATGTTTGTTTCACAAAAAAATGAATATTTTGGAAAATATTTTCCCAATGATCATCACTTGAAATTATTAGTCAATGAAAAAAAAAATTATTGACAATAATTTATGTCTAATCTTTTTTGTGGACAATGAAAATACCTTTGGTGTATTCACTTTTGTAAGTGATAAAAGCAATCATTTTCTGGAAAATATTTTCCAAATCATTTATTTTCAGCGAAACAAATGGAGCCTTAGTGGAGAAATCATTCAGAAATCCTAGTCTTTAAAATACTTCTAAAAGTTGTAAAGTTTTTAAGAACCACCATAAGACCAGCTATACAACTGTTAGAATATTTAAATAATAAACCATGCATTCATTTAACAACTAAGTTTTTAGAACAATGGCTGTGGTCTCGCAAAATTTCACATGGCATCTGTTGGAAAATCTCCTATAATCTCTCCCTAATTATTTGGGATATTATGTGATATTATGTGATTTGATTTTGATATTATGTGATTTGATTTTTTAATTTTGTTAGCTGTAAATTAGCTACCGATAGAGATTAGGGTCTGTTTAGGATTTGGGTCCTCTATTCCTGTATATATACAGCTTGTAATCACTCAATGGATAATAAGAAAACACATATTCTACTCTACATGGTATCAGAGCCTGGTTTTCTAAAATTCCTGCCTCTGTTTCTTTTCCACTACTGCTGCCTCATTGCAGCCTTTTTGAAGCCTTATCGCTGCTATTCTGTTTCAGCCTTATTGCTGATTTAACCAGCCTTATTGCTGGTTTCAATTGTGTGATAACGACCCTTATTACTTGATCCCTTCTTAGTCTCCCACTATAATCTGTCCTTTCAAGTTGCTGGAATGGAAGATTCAGGGAAGGCTAGCTCCAACCAAACCAGGTCCTCTCTTCAGGACCAATCCAACTCATTGATTGGAGATTTTCCCAACATGAAGGAGTACCGACTGAATGGAAAAAATTATCTCCAATGGGCACAGATTGTGAGGACCTTTCTTAAAGGAAAAGGGAAGATCAGTCATTTAGAAGGCACTGGTCCAACACAAGGTGATCCCAGGTTTCAGGCATGGGACGAAGAAGATTCCTCAATTATGTCATAGTTGTGGAGTTCAATGCAACCTGAAATCAGCAAAAACTACATGTTTCTCCCTACTGCCAAGGACATATGGGAGGCTGTTCACCAGTCTTATTCAAAAGTTCAAGATGCTGCAGTAATATATGAACTCAAGACTAAGGCTTCAACAACAAAACAAGGTAATCGTTCTGTTACAGAATACTACAATCTCATGAGGGGTCTCTAGCTTGAAATAGATCACAATCTGAATATACAGATGAGGTGTTCTGAAGATACTATTACTCTCCAAAACCATATGGAGAGAGATAGGATTTTTGAGTTTTTGGCAGGTCTGAATGCAAACTTTGATCAGATTCGAGTTCAGATTCTCGGAAAGAAGCGGCTACCATCCTTGAATGAAGTCTTTTCTACTGTAAGAGGAGAAGAAAGTCGACGGATTGTAATGCTTGAAGACCAACTTACCGAAGGATCCGCCATGAAAGCAATTCAGGAAGAAACAAATTCCAATAAAAACAGAAGATCAGATCTGATTAAACAACAGACAATGATGGTTTATGGTGTAGTTTCTGCAAGAAACCACGCCATACAAGAGAAAATTGCTTCAAGCTTCATGGAAGAACGCAAGTGCTCAGCAGAGTTAAAAGACAGCCACAAGTGCACATGACTAGTGAAGCTGCCCCTATGGACCAATACAAACGTATCAGTGAGGAGATATTTAACAAAGAAGAAGTTGGTAAAATTAAGGCTCTTCTCAACTCCCTATCTAAGTCTTCTGATAAGTGTTCATTAGTCCAATCAGGTGTGTGTCTAATTTCTGAAAACTCAACAGCTTCTCAGTACCCTGATTCATAGATTCTTGATTCAGGTGCAACCAACCATATGACACATGATCCCACTAAATTCGAAACTTATAAACCATCACCAAGAAATAGGAGTATTACCATAGCAGATGGATCTCCTGTTATTGTAGCTGGCCAAGGAACCATAGCTCTAAATTCCTCACTTAAACTCGATAATGTCCTTCATGTTCCTAAGCTATCCACCAATCTCTTTTCCATTCATAAACTTACCAAAAATCTGAATTGTAAGGTACTTTTCTCTATTGACCATTGTATTTTGCAGGACCTGAAAACAGGGAGGACAATTGGATTTGCTAAGGAACGGAATGGGCTCTACTACCTTGAGGATTTGGGCAAAACTAGTTGGTCTCTTGTGGGTTACACTACCTCTTACAACTCTTGTAATCCTATCCACTCATCTCAAATTTGGCTTTACCATTTCCAGTTAGGACATCCACCATTTAGTCTTCTTAGGACAATGTTTCCTTCCATTTTTAAAGATGTTGCTGTTGAAGATCTTCATTGTGAAGTTTGTGAACTTGCAAAACATCATCGTGTTTCATTTCCTTTGAATAATAATGCTAGAGCTTCAACACCATTCTCTCTTTATCCATACTGATGTGTGGGGTCCATCTAGAATTGCTAATTACTAGAGCTAGATGGTTTGTCTCTTTTATCGATGATTGTACTCGCACTACATGGCTATATCTTATGAAAGACAAATCTAATGTTCAATCTATCTTTCAAAACTTTCATACAATGATAGTCATCAATTTGGAGTGTCAATCAAGAGACTTAGGTCAGATAATGGGAAAGAATATTTCAATCGGTATCTTGATCATTTTTTCCAAACTCAAGGTATTATTCATGAGTCTTCCTGTGTTGACACACCACAACAAAATGGAGTAGCCGAAAGGAAAAATAGGCATCTCCTAAATGTTACTCGGGCTCTCCTCTTTCAAATGTCTGTCCCAAAGCATTTTTGGGGAGAAGCTGTTTTGACTTCAGCCTATCTTATTAATCGGGTTCCTTCCAAAACCTTAGGAAATAAAAGTCCCTTGCAGCTCCTATCTACCTTATATCTTGATGTTTCCCATAAATATCACATTTCCCCTCGGGGTTTTGGCTGTGTTGCATTTGTGCATATTCATAATCACAACCGAAATAAACTCGACCCTCGTGCTCTAAAGTGTGTTTTTATTGGGTACTCTAATACTCAAAAAGGTTATAAATGCTATGACCCTTTGACACGTCGAGTTTTTATCTCTATGGATGTCACTTTTAATGAAAACCAGTCATTTTTTCCTTCCCATCACTATCTTCCTAATGAAGATAGTGGGTCTAATGACGATAGTGGATTTGGACCACTACCTCTATTATCTAGTGCATCACCCAATCCTACTTCATCTAATTCAACTTCGTCTCCTTCCCCATCTCTATCTAGTCCTAGCCCTCTTAATTCACCTAGTCCTCCTAAGAATGAAAAGCTGCAAGTTTACTCAAGAAGGACGAAGCTCAATCCGGAACTAGATCAAGTCCCATCATCCGAACCGTTGACAGGTAATGAAATCACTCACCCTTCTTCCAATGAATCTAAGTCAAGTGATTTGGATTTACCTATTGCCTTGAGAAAAGCTACCCGGAAGTGTACCCAACACCCTATCTCCCAATTTGTGTCATACCATAGACTATCTACTCAACACAAAGCCTTCATTACTGCTCTTGATTCAATTACTATTCCTAACTCGGTACATGAAGCTTTTGAGGATAGGAATTGGATACAAGCTATGATGGAGGAAATGAACGCATTGAAGAAGAATGATACATGGGAAGTTGTGACTTTACCCAAAGGCAAGCAACCAGTTGGATGTAAATGGGTTTATACCCTTAAGTACAAAACTAATGGGACCTGGGAGAGGTATAAAGCAAGGCTGGTCGCAAAGGGGTACACCCAAACCTATGGGGTGGATTATCAAGAGACCTTCGCACCAATAGCAAAGATGAACACGGTACGGGTGCTACCTTCTCTTGCAGCTAATTTTGATTGGTCTTTGCAGCAATTTGATGTGAAGAACGCATTTTTACATGGAGATTTGGAGGAAGAAGTCTTTATGGAGCCTACACCAGGTTTTGACAAGGACTTTAGAAACAATCAGGTGTGTCGGCTTAAAAAGGCTCTATATGGTCTCAAACAGTCCCCAAGAGCTTGGTTTGGAAGGTTCACGAAGGCGATGCTCGACGTGGGTTACAAGCAAAGTAGAGGGGATCACACCCTATCCATCAAACATTCAAATGAAGGTATGGTCACAGCTCTACTTGTATGTGTAGATGATATAATTGTGACTGGTAATGATGAAGCTGAACAAAGATCCCTTAAGAGCAGTCTTGCTCAACAATTCGAGATCAAAGACCTTGGAAAGTTGAGATACTTCCTTGGAATCGAGGTGGCCTATTCTAAGAAAGGTATCGTTATATCTCAAAGGAAGTATGTACTTGATCTTCTTAAGGAAACAAGATGTCTCAATAGCAAGGCGGTGAACACTCCTATTGATGCAAACCATAAAATGGATGAACAGGGAGAGAGTGGCATAGTTGATAAAGGGAGATATCAAAGGTTAGTAGGAAGGCTCATTTATCTATCTCATACTAGGCCAGACATAGCCTATGTTGTGGGAGTTGTAAGTCAGTTTATGCATGATCCTAAAGAAGAACACATGCAAGCTGTCTACCGGATTCTTCACTACCTCAAAGCTACTCCTGGAAAAGGTATTTTGTTTAAAAAGGGTGACAAACTTAAACTTGAAGCCTATACTGATGCAGATTATGCTGGGTCACCAATAGATAGAAGGTCTACATCTGGCTATTGCACTTTTCTGGGGGGAAATCTTGTCACCTGGAGGAGTAAAAAACAAAATGTGGTTGCTAAATCTAGTGCTGAAGCTGAATTCAGGGCAATGGCAAATGGGATATGTGAACTTTTGTGGCTCAAGATTGTCATTGAAGATCTCAAAGTGGAACACGAAGAAACTATGAGACTCTATTGTGGTAATAAATCAGCAATCAACCTTGCTCACAATCCGGTTCAGCATGATCGAACCAAGCATATTGAGGTAGACAGGCATTTTATGAAGGAGAAGCTTGAATCCGGTTTGATCAGTACTCCCTACACGCCTAGCAAAGATCAACTAGCAGATGTATTGACCAAAGGCCTACCAATGTTGAGATTTCAGGAGATTATCAGCAAGTTGGGCATGGAAGATATTCACTCACCAACTTGAGGGGGAGTGTTGGAAAATCTCCTATAATCTCTCCCTATAATCTCTCCCTAATTATTTGGGATATTATGTGATATTATGTGATTTGATTTTGATTTTTATTTGATTTTTTTTTTTGAGCTGTAAATTAGCTACCGATAGAGATTAGGGTCTGTTTAGGATTTGGGTCCTCTATTCCTGTATATATACAGCTTGTAATCACTCAATGGATAATAAGAAAACACGTATTCTACTCTACAGTATCAAAGCTGGAGGTCCTAAGTTTGAATCTTTCCAAACCCTATTTGCCTCTCCAACTAATTTTCCATGCTTAGCACTAAGTAAAAAGACCAAAATAAGAGTGAGGAGGGAGTGTTAGAATATTTAAATAAAAAACAACGCATTCATCTAACAACTTCAGCTTTTAGAATGGTTGCTTATGGTCTCACAAAATCTCACAACAACATGGAAAATATTGATAGAAGGGCAAAAGCACCTAAGGTATGTGAATCATTGCCAAAAAGAGAATACGAAACACTATAGAGACTCGAATTATTAGTTTCATGATGATACAAGTAAGAATGCTAGCTGAAGTAGCTCCAATAAGGGGTATTACGAGAGATGCGAAAAGTGCCATTAGGTTCTTATTAATAACTGGAGTAGACATAAAGATTCACTTAGCCACTACCACCCATGAGTAGTCCAATAAAGGCTTGGTTGACAGTTTTGATTGGCAAGCATGTCCTAGAATCATTATATATAAGATCCAAAATTCCAACGTGAATCATTCTAGAATGGTAGAATTTATTTTGCTGTTATTGATAGGCACAATTCAATTACGCAACGTGTCCAAAGAAAAAGTTACATGAATTTCAGCTGTTAAATAAGTTAAGAAAATGACTTCAAATTCCAACTCAATGTACACCAAAAATACTTGACATAAAGGCACACTTCACCTGTTTCTGTAGCTCCTCAGCAACGTCTTCAAACAAATCTTTTGGCGTTGAACCTGCTGTATTTGACGCAACTGTGATATATGCTGGTAAATCTTTAACCTAGAACCATCACAAGTAAAACAGATAGGTAGTTTAGTAACTAAACATATTCACACTATAGAGGAAACAGGTGGACTCTAACCATCATGTAGTAATCACGCCAAAGAGTCTTAGCAGTTAGAGTGCCAGCAGCAACATGTTCTTCCATCAACTTGCGGAATTCATCACGGTTTTTGCGTTCTGCCTTTCTCATTTCCTCCTGCATCAGTAAAAATGATAGGAAAACAACGGACACAAGAAAGAAATCAAATGACTTCACCTCATCAAAAAAGAAAGAAATATTATGAAGATGAAGAACATTTAACTACCCAATGATAAATAATACAGCACCTTCTGTATCTTCCTCTGCTCCTCCTCTTCTTTCTCTAGTTCATGCAGATAATCCTGAAAAATCATGTTCATCAGGCCAATATCAAATACCAAAAGAATAATATCCCCAAAGAATTATTAGAAACCTGGAATATCTCTAATCGATCCATCTTTTCCAAGCGTGAACATCTCTCATCAGCCTCCAAGCGATCTTGTAGTTTGCGCCACTGACTGCTTGCCTACATAAAGAAGGTCATCAGTGGATGGGAGCAATTAACAAGTTCCCCAATAGAGGGACTGGACATGGGGGGGAAAAAAAGAAAGCATACCAGTAACATAGATGAGAATGGAAAATATGCTATCAAAAAGGAGTTTGCTGAAAAGTACCTTAATAAAATCACAAGACTCCAAGAATTGCCTGTATTCCCTTATATTTTTCTTCCGCTCCTCCAAAGCTCTCTCCCGCTCCTAATGACAGTGAAGTTGATAAATACTTAGTTTAAGAATGTAGATGAAGTTAACCCACAGGTTGATAAATTAGATACCAGTTTAAACCAATCATAGATCAATCAATCACAACCAAATCAAGCAAAAACCAAAACGATTTTCGAAAAAGTACTTCCCCATGTGCTTTTGTAAAAGGAAATTCCAATTTCTTGTGTACCTAGTTTCCTATTCAAGCTTCTACATAACAGATTTCAGGTTCACCACAAATGTCACGGTGAAATTTTGCAATGAGCAATTATCATTGTCCAACAGGTTTGAATGACAGTAAGCAATCAATATGTAGTGTCATGTGCACAGAAAGAAATTATTCACTTCTCAAAATTATAGAGTTGCTGCCAAATTCAGGCACCTTTTCATATGCACAGAAATCAATCCGATTCACTGGTATGCTAACACAGCCCAAAAGCACATCAGATATTTTTGGTGACTGCCTCCAGAAGCCACATCACACAAGCACATAACTGAAATAGTATTTTTGAAAAGCATAAGAAGCAGTTACACTACTTAACTTATCTGGGTAGCAACACACTGCTTCCACCCTCACCATTAGACTTAACAGATCTCGTCTACTTGATGTCACACAACGATATCCTCACAGTACCCTTTATTTTATATTTCTCTTTATGCACTAAACACAAAAGTGTACATGGATGGAAAGAATCAATAAAATGTGCTGCAAAATATAATGTCAATCAACAATGGGGTAGCAAAATTTAGGTACACAAAAAGCCTTTCCCGAAGACCAAAAGGAAAAGAATACCTTCTTTTCCAGCTCAACTATGAAGCTCTCAAATATATCCTTCCGGTCTTTGTCTCTTTCAATAGCTTTGAAACGTTCATCTTCTTCAAACAATGTCACTACTTTGCTAAACAATATATGATTATAAAGGGACGTTAGCGACAAATGATAACTGGCATAAAGGACCAAAAGAAAACCATCACCAAGACACACCTCCATCTTGAAGAAGATGTCAGCTCTCTGCATTCCTGGGTCAATATTTGGTAGAGAAGAAATAAGAAAGCAACAGGGAAAATGATAAATTTTTCAAAGTGAGGCAATGAATGACATACTTCTAACATTTGCTTAAAATTATCCCTAGCTTTTTTTTGTTGAACGCGTCTATCCTCAACTTCCTGCTTTTTCCTTTGACCAACAAACTGTCCCATAAAATAAAAGTGAATTAGTCAAAAGAAAGGGAAGATAGAACGACCATTATAGAGCGTACAATTTAAAATTTTACCTCGTTGAATGCTTCCTTCCTCTCTCCAAGTGTTTTTAAAGCACCATACCTTTTGTCATTTATAATTATTCTCATTGCCTGAAAGGTCAGTGCTACCATTAGTACTTAACTTTATTTGAGTGCAAACAAAAGCTTCAAAAATAGTAACTTACCCGCTCCCAAGTCCAGTCAGAACTGATTTTTGCATTCTCCAGAAGTGCATTAAATGCAGCTTTAGCTTCCTAAACAAGTAAGGATCATCATAACTCAAATTACAGTATTCAGAATATCTCTTGAGAGGACCAAAATATTGCAAATCATGAGTCATACCAGCTTATTGGCATATGGTGATGGTTCACTATTAATTAATTTTTCTTCAACAAGCCTCTCTGCCACTTCAGCAACCACTTCAATATTCTTGGCTTCCTGAAAAGAGTAAACCGTTAAAATACTTACAGCATAGGAACTGCAAACTAGAAGACACCATTACAAGATAATTTCAGGCATACTTTGTCTTGAACAGATACTCCAGCTGAACAGGACATATCCTGAACAGTCAACTTCTTGGTATCAATCCTGCAAATTTAAGTAAAGAAAGTTGAATCCAATCTAAAGCTCTTGGCTGACTTTCTATGACATGATAGATTCTTCATTAGGTTACATTGGGGTTGTGCCATCATCAATTGTATCGGCTGCAACTTCATTGCTCTGTTGAACAACAGCAGTTTGCTCAGCATCATCCACAGATTTATCCAAGACAACAGCCGCAAATGTTGAAGTAGGCACTGGGAGAGATATTTCTTCTGATTCAGCAACCACTGCTGACTCTGTGACCCCAGAGGGATTAAGAGGTGCCGCAGGAACTGGGCTTGTTGTAGCTCCTTGAGATGTGGAAGATGATATATCTGCACCATCAGGTTCATTAACTGGAACCAATGAAGTAGAAGAGGAAGGTAGGGACTCTGATTGTGTTCCCACGGCCAATTTTGTCTTTGCTTCTTCACGAGCCAACTGGAATTTAAGAGTGTCAAAACAGGATAGCACGATAGAAGCGTAAAGAGAAGAAAAAGTGAATGAGATTTAGGCACCTTCAGTTCAGCAGGCATTTCCCACTTAGACTGCTTAGTAGCCTTGTTGTAGTAGTATCTACATGTCAATCAATAGGAGAGAGTCAAAACAACAAGAAGCTTATTGGGATGAACATTAACTTGACTTAAAAAGCACATACATCCTTCCATCAGAACTTGTAAATTCCTTCCAGTCTGTTGAAGCATCTGCACGCTGTCACAGTAAGAGAATGACAATGAGCAAATGAGAACACTCTTAGTAGAAAAAATAGACACGCGCTCATATAGAAAAACTAAATGACATTTTTGCGGGGGAAATGGAGAAGATATGGAAAAATCTTGTCCATGTATAGAACAATTAAAAGAAGAAATAACGACAGTGTTTTCTTGATGGGAAGCTATTTGGAATAATTCCAGAGATAGCAGAATAGAGAAGGTCCATGGGCCACCTGTCATACCAGAAGGAGATGGAGGAGCCATTTCCCATTTTGAACTCAATAAAATGCATAAAATCAGGATACCCTTTCCTTTTTCCACTCCAAACCACAACAAAATGACTTTTATTCGTTCCTCATTATTTCAGGACCTAAGCTGACTCCCAATTGTTTATACTATTTTGACAGTACAATGAAATCAACGATCAAATCTCAGTAATGAAATATTTAACCTAGATATCCCCACCAAGCTTCCACTTTGATGAAGAATGATCTTTTCGAATGGTACTGCAAGAGTGCCATACTCTACAATGTGAAAGAACTTGCATGCAACAGAAACAACATTGCTAAAGCTCACTTGAAAGCTCAGAAACCATGCTATATGATTAGAATGTTCAACCAACACTTGATTATGAAGAATTGCAAGCATACTTGGGTATTTTTTCATCAATAAATTCCTCAAAATGGATATTTAAGAAAATAGAATCGTCACCCTCCAGGAAGTAGTAAAATGACAAGATACTAACGTTAAAGTTAACTAGTAGTTATGCCAAGCAGCAAAGACCCATATCACATATTACCAATCAAGAGAGGAGCAGGGCATGTACCTGTAAGCACCTTCGAAGCTATGGATGTCATGCAAAGCACATACGGAAAAAAATAGAATTGACAGTTCCATTCTCAAACTACCAAGATCCATGTAAAAAGTATCGTGAGTAAACACACTTCATAAAACCTCAGAGACCTTACTGGAAGAGATAATGATGGGACTAAATCAAGTGAAACCTAAAACAGTTGAGGACTGTACGGCATCACACTTATAAGTCAGCATGCCTCAAAATTCTCTCCCAATAAACAGGCCATCTAATAATTTAAAAGCCTGGCAACATAACCAAGATATCCACTAACTATGCATGTCCATCAAATACAACACACTTAGTTAACTATATCAATCAATCCAAGGAACAGAAAAGTTCAATATTTAAAAGAACAATGCAAAGGAATATATCAGTGAACCACTAAACTGGTTGGTAAATGAGAAGCTAAAGCCCATGCATAGTTTTACGGATCAGAAATATCAACCACTTTAACAAATGGAAGAAACTGGCCATCGGTTCTCCCCCTGCCCCATACCAAGATTAGATAACCCAAACACACCTGAGTTATTCTTGACATTTCCCTACCCAAGCAAGTCTTATGTTTTCCTTCATCTGAATAGTGAGCAAGAAATATAAAGAAGATAACAAATTGCCTCATTCTTTCTTCCTATTAGAAGCTGGACAAAAGATCTTGACATAAATGAATGGTCAATTCTATTAGTAGTAAAAGAGGGTCCACAAATCATATGGACTTAAATTTCACTATGTAACTTTTAAGGCACAGATGTGGCATGGGGATCAACAGCATTGCCTGGACATAAAGCTCCTTCAGAATGCATCTTCACACGGAAAGTCCTTTTGATGAAACCTAATGACAATTTCCCATTACAGGAAGAACACCTCGAATCTTGCTCTTTTGTCGAACAAACACCAAATAACCACACTTACCCAACTTAAAGTCTCGCAATGTGCACAGAAAATTACAAACCGTGTCAGCCTCCATTCTCACACACTCCTAACAAACTTGAGGCACCTACTTAAGTTCAATTAACAGCAACTGCTGCAACATCATATCAACAAAAGAGGACTCAAGTTGTAGAAACAGATTTCTTGGTTTTAACACTAATGATAATGCTAACAATTTCTACTCTCAAAGATCAATAAGCATCTTCATATAAATAAGATCACCACATTAACTAAGATACTCATGCTAAATGCACAGATGTAGTCATATTTGCTTCTCAGAAAGCACCAAAATTTTTACCATGGGTACAAAACTCAGAAACGATTTCCTTTTTAACCAAGTTACAAGCCAGCTCTTCTTTTGTGTTACCTCTGTCCTCAAAACAGGAAGAGTAATGAAACACCAGATACAAAAGTTGGAATGGTAATCAAAGCACATATAACAAGAAATCCTATACCAGATGTGAAGTAATTTATGTTATATTGGGAAAGGTTACCCTGGATCACGATTTTACGAGATAGACAATATACAAGTAGAATTTCACAGCGAATGTGATTACTGTCAAGCATCAAGTGAACTACAGCCTACCTCAGTTACCGTCATCAACTCAAAGGGCTTCTCCCATGTAGATCGTTTTGTCTTCTTGTTGTAATAATATCTACAACAGACAACAGAGAGCAGAATAAAATCAGGTACTATAAAAAAGCTAAATTAATGAAATATGAACAGGAAAAAGAGTAGACAAGAAAAATATGTGTACTTCAATAAACAGAAGATGTAAGAACCACTTTGCATTTAATTCTCATGTGATTGTAATATCTAGATCCACTCAATAAAATCAAATTTAAAGCTGACCATTCTCACTCATTTTGTAGGCAACCTGGCTCTAGAATGCCTCAGCAGACAATTGAAATCACTTTGACATTACTTCCGATGCCACAGGATGATATTTGAGGTGCTTTTCATCCAGGCTCATCATTTTTCTTTAGAAACCAATTACACTCGTGATTTTGCACAAAACTTGCAGACACCTTGTGTCTACAAAGTATCCTTGAGCAAGACAAATGAAGATGACAAGTAACCATCCCCAATCACAGAAAATGGCATACAAAAGAAAGAAGGGCTAGGCCCCTTCATCAACTGCCCCTTCCAAGTACTGTGCTTGACGGACTCTTATCACCTCCAAAATCAATAATAAATGACGGACCAACATAATGTAACAACTCAACACAGCTAAAGCACAAACTAGCAGCTTGGGCCAGGAGATGTCATCAATCTGGTGCTTCAAATCCTAACTTACCCCTTACCCTGTCACTTACCCAAGTGGATAGCTTCTCTATAGATGGGCATAGCCGTATGGCTTCTTTCACTCCATTGTGCTCTCGTTTGTGCCATATTCTCCTTAATATACAAAAACCTCCCCTATGTTGTCGACCCATCTTCTTCATAGGTCTCACCTATTCCTTAGGTCACTATATCACATGCGCAAGAATCCCCACGTTGTATTCTTAAATGTGCAAATACAGACTTCTCCCTTATAAGCTTAAGTTTAATTCCAAAAGGCAACGGTTTCTTTTGATTGCCACACTTTTTTGGCTATTCAACTCTAATTCACTAGTACACAAAGCCTATTCAGCAGAATGTGGAGATACTAAAGACAGAATGAGTCAATCCAACCACTTTCACAATAAAGTAACAAAGGGAACTGAATACAAATTTACCACCAAAAGCTTGAGCTTAACCATCTTCTCAAGCTATACGCCAAACATTCTTTGTGCTTTAACATTAGTCTTTTCTAATTTGTATAGTGTGATTCTTTAAAGTTATCTTCCAAGAGAATATTGATTTCTAGGACAGCACTATTTCGGTTATCATAACAAAGGCAATACAATTGCCACACATTGCACGCTATAAGCATTGTAAGTTCTCATCAGTCGAAGAAAGGTTACCCTTCATAAGCATTCTCCACCTACCAAGATGGTTAATCTTAGTTATTATGTTTTTTTCAATATGAGAATTCCTTTCCTCTTCAGGAAAGTGCCTCTAAAAAGAATCCATCAAAATCACTTACTTTCTTCCTGCAGCAGACGTATGCTCAATCCAATCGGTTTGGATTCTTTGGACAACTTCGGAAGAGTTATGCTGAACACTTGGCTCCTGAAAATTTCAAAGTCGAATTTCAAGAACTTTTTCAAAGTATCTATAAAAGGAGAAAGTTCAAAGTGTTGTTGCAGTGAGAAAAAACTGTGTGGCCAATGAAGTGAAACAACTTAACCAAAATAAATTCATACAAGTGCTAGTGCAGCAGAAACTGCAGGCTGCTCACTAATAACTGGCAATACAGTCACAGGGGCAGTGTTCTGGCTTTCAGATGGCAGATTAACTTGATCCCCACTTGAGACTCCTGAAGCATGTGGTTGAGACATTTGATGGTAGAGAGAAGGGGGCCTTGGAGCAACAAAGTTCCCTTGCTGCTGTCCCCCATGAGAAGCAAACTGCAATTAATGCAGTCCATGAAAGCCATGCAAGGAAAGAGCTTAAAAGAAATTTCCAATTGATTAGACTTCTGATCTTACTGTGTATGATGATGACAGAGGAGCTCTTAGGCCGCTCCCTGCAGGCACAAAGTTATTTGAAACAAGACCACTAGGCTGATGAGGTCGTAGTGACTCAGATGCAATGGGCTTATTTTGCTGAGAAATAGGCAATGGCCCTGGTGGAGGAGGAGGAGGAGGAGGAGGAGGAGGAAGGATATTCTGAACTGGCTGGCCAGGCCTTGGAGCTAAATGTTGAACTGGTGGAGGAAATTGGGGATGCTGAGGAGCAGAAGGCAACCCAATATTCATGAGTAGTGTGACATGGCTAGGAGTCTGAAAATGTTGAGGTACTGTTGAAACAAACTGCTGTGGTTGCTGAGGCGGAAGTGCTGGCCAAGGCTGCAATAATTTTAGATTAAAAGAAGTTTAGATTGATGTTAATCACAGTAACAAGCAGAGACACATATAAAATGGAAAATGGCAGTACCTGAACAGGAACTGGCTGAGTAAAATTCCTAGGAGGATCTGCAGAACCGACTACAGGAGGCTGTAGAGGCTGTAGTAAAATAAGCAGTCAGAAAGAATCAGCCACTAAATTATATAGGAAAACCAACATTAGAAAATGAAAATGAGTGATGAAACTATTCCCAAGGCAAATGAATATGTACACCCCATGCCTAATGCCTATTAAAAAAAAAAAAGAGAAGACCTCATAGGTTTCCTTGATCTCCCATTCACCCACGGAAAGCGGGAATCAATTCCCCTGGTGCATCTTACAATTTACAAGTAGAACTCGCAATTAGGATAGTTGAAGTCGCATTCTTAAGCCATGAAGATGATTATTAGGTTCGCTCAGCAGATAAGCAGAAGATATGTTGGCATTCTTTTGTGTACTGTAACCTTGCTCGGTTGGTTGTGAGTGAGCTTATGCCCTGTTACTTTTTCACACCTCCTTCTTTCCATCAAATGATATTCAACTCTTGAGTCCAATTTATAAAGATTGGCAAGTTCTTACAGTTCCTAGCCATCTTATCCCTAAACCAGAACTGTTGCACGTTGATCATTCTCTCTCTTCTTGTTTTCTCGCAGTCCAAAGGCTAAATCACCTTCTATACTTTCTTTTGGTTGTAATTTAATTGTATCGATATGGCTTGCTTCTCCACCAAGTCTTGCTAGACACAGCATCAAACCACTTCAATCACTTCTTTTCATAATGTAAATCAGTGCACAAAATAGCAGATTTCCTGCAGCTTAAAGGTATGATAATCTTTGCAGGGTCACGTAATGCATTTCACCCAGATGCTTCGCTTCACAATACAAGTACCCATGTTTAGCTCCCCATGACCCAAACAAACCCCTCCCCTCCCCCTGGGGGACTCATGCACCAATTTAGATATGGAAAAGATGATATCTCTTAGGCATAGTCTGGGTTTTTAAAAGTACTTGCTAGAGCTATTATGTCTGCTCAAGACTCTGTAAACAGATTCAGTACATTAACATTGGATGAGGGATAAAACTATTTCCCATAAAAGTACCTGAAAACCTGAAAATTGAGTATCATTGGCCATTGGAACTGAGTTACCAGCTTCAAAAAAATACTGCAGTTAGAAACAAACACGTTAGAATCTTTTGGACAATGAAAACAGGCACAAAATTAAATACAATAAAACATGCTTATCTCTGTATATCATTAAATAGAAATATATATGTAAATATACCCTCACATGGTTATGCCACACACGTTACACGTCACTGTATTCATATCGTAACAATTGATTATTGTAACAGTCTAAGTTATAAAGGACTGCATATAACTGTACCGCATGAATACTTGACCATCTGGCCTAGTCATCAACCTAATTACCCTTTCCCCTAATCAACTTTTTCAGTAATGTTTTCCCATTGAGTCAGTAATCTCTGATCATTGGCTTTTCTTTTCCCAAATAATTGTTATTTCCAACTTAAACAGCCAATAACTTGGCAACAGAAACTACCCCCAAAACTTACATGAATGGAGATGTTTCTGGCCACAACTCACTCTCTATTTGGTTAGTTCCATTCTAGTTAGCACTTCCTGCTTACCGATATTTGGTTAATTTGCTGAGCTAGTGCAAAGTTCCTGGCAAGAATTCTTTCCAATTCGATTGATATTACTTCTTCGAGACCAACACATTGATGCACAATTTCTATTCATAGTGACAAATTGCCGTTTTTTCGTCAAAACCCAGAACCCAAACATCCGGCATGCAAGCTATTAGTGACCATTAAAGCCATAGTCGATGGCATTCCTTTTTTAAGCCAGCACTCAAGGAGCCGCAGGCAATCCATACATTACAAGCGGGGTTGCATTTTCTCATAATCACAAGCAACGTCTCTATTAGCTTGCTAATTAATCCCTCCTACAAAATTTTCAACATTTACCCATGCTCAAAATTCCCCTTTTGAGAGACTTAGCAAGTCACCAAGGTCGAGATAGCACTACAAAGGCAGGAGGTATCCGCAATATTTAGATCGCTGAGGAAATAATAATACTAGACAAAATGACATCAATAGAGAAAGAACTTCCATGTACAATGTTATTGCAATCAACCAAACTTGATATAAGCTTCTCAAACAAGGAAAAATTATGTAAGAGGATAACTGATCTATAACCTCTTTGCATGCTCTTCTTTTGTCAATACAAATAACCTTCAATGCTAGTTTCATTATGTTTTGAAGATGTAGAAAGAAGATTCAGTGAAGCTATTTGTAATAAAGCTTTGATTTTACAGCATGGGCACAAATGGGCTCTCTATTGCCTTTGTGGGGTTTTACAAGTGACTCAAAAAACTTGGTTCTTACCCTTTGCAGGTAGTTCCTTGACATGGCAAGAAGAAAGACCATAAGAACATATGCAAATTATGTGTTGATCCTTCCAATATGCTCACTTGTTATTCATCTCCCCCAACAATACGATGACATTATGAAAAAAGATTTATAGACATTTTTTGCATTATTTCCAGATCTCTAATCAAGAGCCAAATGCAACTGTGTAGTAGGTTCTATTTTAAGAAATCAGTTGAGGTATTCAAGTTTGATGCGCAAGCTTCTCTCCAAACTAAAAGCAAATAAAGGAAGTTGTAATAAGTTGGAAAGAATTTTGAAAAAACAAGATGCCTAAAAATAATATGCCGTTGCCAGTATTTAGTAGTCATGACTGTTTCAATCATTCATGTCCTCCAGGTAAACTTTATCTCATCAACTATCATTAGCAAAGGATTATTGATGATTTTGGCTATTCTTTTGTGTTTCATATTCTTTTTTCACAATGGGCACAAAGTAATCATTTCGTTTTAAGAAGAAAGATGTTGTTCAACATGTTTGAACTTCAAGACCAAAAATAAGTAGGATAATTAAGTTTAAGAGCAAACAACTATCGATCCAATAACTACATAAACATAAGCACAACATTTTCTAATATACAATCAAATCATACTCATGACCATCTTTCATCAATGTCCAAAATACAGATTTTATTAATACCTTGGGTTTATATGGCATAGTATAATAAATTAATTGAAGAACTATGTTTGCTCTGTGCTATTATCGTATAAATTGACACAAACCACACTTCCAATCCATGAATTTGCACAGGTCCTCCATTAGCACACAATGAAACAAGTCACTTCAAATACCAAAATAGAGACTTTAAAAGCACCATAAGCATAAACATTCTAAAGAAGTGCTTAACCAATATGGTGGCTGTGTGGTAGTGCTGATGAGAAGCAAACTCCACTCTCCCAACTCTCTTTAATGATCAAAGATACAGTTGTAACGGTGAACTTGGTAAATCTCCAGAAGCAGAAAGAGTCAAAAGTCTGATTTTTGGGCTACAAACATTCTTGGTAGGAAAACATCTTCTCTGTTTGTAACTATAAACAACAAAACAACAACAAAATTCACAAACATTAATTAATACAAAGGCCTCAACGTAGGTGCAAGATTTGTTTCACTCAGTTTTGCATAAAGATGCCAGGTCCCACCACATATTAAGCACGTAATTTTGCCAGAAAAAGCCATTTAAAATTGACACGGAAATGCAATTACTCAAATTAAAATGCTTTTTGTCCAATGCAAGTGTCATAATGGCCGTGATCCCCTTTACTTCATATATCTATCCACAAATTGGGTAAATCTACACCTGATCGCTCTTATTAAAATACCAAGTCCATTTGAGCGACCCATATCCATCATTTAGCTCATTGTTAAATAGCCCTTGGAAGTAGAGTAGAGAAGTATGAATGACCAGATACACATAGAAGAGATCTACTCATTGAAAATCCAGAATTCCACGTGCAGAGACATTCCACCAAACATCCATCCCAGTGCAATAAAGGATCTAATTAGCTGTCCCCAACGATGCCATTGCATTGAAAGACATGACAAAAGAGCATGGACAGAAAGCATGCAGAGTGCAACATGGCATGACTAACATGAATTCGGATTCGCTTTCTTAACACAATCCGACACTCAATGGTAGAGTGTGCTTGTTCAGTAGGACAAACTAAAAGTCAGAAGAACAGACTTCAAATCATATAAAATGCTCGCCCGGACCTCTTGATAAATCGATCACATTTATTTGTGGCCACCAACATGAAGACTTAAATGCACGGAGACCTTTGCCTACTCCGCTTCATATTCTTTTCATTCCTTTAGCTACTCAGATGCTTCGTTTGCTACCATCCTAGTCGAATGAGCCCCAAAGCAACCCAAAAAAATATAAAAAAAGATCAAGTCCTAAGCAGCAATTTGGTCGAATCGAATACCCAAACCAGCCAACCATGTTAAAAATGGCTGGCAGTGCCACTTCAGCAATCCAAGTCCAGGAAAGTAACTCACGGGTCAATCTCTAAGTGAAACTCTCCCTCTTCCTTCAATTTTCATAACCAATCCTCTCCAAAATCAGATTTTTTCAGCCACCCTCGCCTTCTTTAGTACTCAGAACCCAAACCCGTCATTCTTGATTCGACAATCCACCGAGGATCGTTCAAACGAAAGCAAAAGGCAAAACCCGGCAATGGAATTGCGACTAGCGACCGACAACCATTCCCATTTGCGACAAGAAAGCGCATTAGACAGCGTCTCGTACCTCGGGTAACCTCGTTCTTCCTGGGTCCGCGACCCTGCAACAAAGTACTGAAGAATGCTCTGGTGGGTCTTCTTCTTCTTCTTCTTCTTCTACTCGTTCTGGTTCTGGTTTCGGGAGCGAAGAGATGGATTCGTCTGCTCTTTTGCCAGTTGAAGGGAAATGCGAATGCGACGCTTGGGTCTCTGTTTGTCGTCCTCTGCTCCTTCCTTCATGCGGTGGGCATTTGGAGCAACCTCTTCAATTCTTGGGTTGCTCTTTCCTTCGTTTTTCCGTTTTTCCAAAGATGTTTTCTTGCCATTTCACAATTGCAACGCTTAGTTTTCTTTCCTTTTACATTTTTGGCCTTGACATTTTGATATTATTGCACTCTTGAGAAAGTAAAAGGATTGTTGTTATCATTATTATTGTTGTTATTGTCATTTATTATTTTATTTTTTTGGTAAAGATTGTTATTTATTATTATGTCCACTGTCATTGTATAATTTTTTTCACACACTGGCAAAATGATTGGCATATGCATTTGATGAAAAGTACATGATTAAATATATCACGCGTCAATTTTCCGTCACTGAATGCATAAATCTTTTTTGGTACTGAGTTGTACTTTCGATATGTTGAACTTTTCGTGTACTTAGCCTTCAAATTGCAGCGAATGAAGTAAAACTTGGTGATCTCCCAAAATCATGCGCATCCCCTATTTAGGCTTAGCCCAATCCTAGGTGACCTAGCTTGACCTAATCAGATCAATCTCGAGCCTAAAAATGACAAATGCATCATTAAAACTCGATGCTTAATATGAGAGAAATTTTTTATAAAAAGAAATAAAGTTGAGCATTTTATTCTTAAAAGAATTTCTAAAATGAATTTGTATCAAATAAGATCATGAAATAGTCAACTCAATCTCAAATAAAGAATTTGTCATCCAACTTGCACCCACGTACTTATTCGGTCGCAAAATCTAGGGCAATTTTGTCTGAGATGCTTTGATTGCCCAATCAAAAGTTAGGGTTTGTGTTCAAAAATCCCTTTTACAATTCAGATCATCAACTGTCTGCCAGGTCCGAAAGAAGCAATATCAATTAGGACAAATTTTGAAACAAAGATTAGTAGAATTAACACATGAAACGAAGCAAAGGAAAGGGCGCGGAAGCTGAGATTACCATGGTCAAGGAGAGGTCGAGAGACGTAAGTCCACAAGAACGAATTTGGCGATTTTGGAGGTGAATGAACAAAATTAAGGACCTTAAGCATGAGCCCTAGCTTCATTTTGGCCCTTCTTCAATTTAGGGCTTCTTCAAAATAGGTAAAATCAATATATCTCGCACAAAATTGCCCCTAATGTTGCTACCAGAATAAATGCGTGAGTCACATATGTAAGTCGACTAGCAAAGATTTGGCTACCCGATGAATATTTTATGGCATAATTGGAGACTAATTAGGTCATTTCATAACTTTATTTGAAGCAATGTCAACTTGATGTAGCTTTTGAATAAACGGTTCTATTTCGATTCTTTATTTGAGAATTTTCAATTATATGCAAAATCCAAGACTTGGCAATATGAAAATTATGAACAAGATAATGCTAAACAACAAAAAATTACGAGGAAATGGATAAATAATGACATAAATAGTTCATGAAATTTGTCTTAATGTGTAATATAGTCTATTGACTTTTAATTTATTCAATGTGATCCATGAACTTTACTTACAATATATAATGTGATTCTTGAATTTTTAATTTATTCAATATGATATCTAAAATTTTAGCATATGTTCAATTTAATCCATGAACTACATAAAAATGTTCAATGTTGTTCTTTAATTTATCCAACTTCAATGGTTAAATTGAATATGTACTAAAAGTTCAAAGACCATATTAAATAACTTAAAAGCTTAGGATGTTATTACACATTGGGCTACTCAATGGTATCTTTCCATCATCCAAGTTCAAGAACAATAGTTCGGGGATTAAATTGAACAAGTACCAAAAATTTCGAGACCACATGATATTATACATTGAGCTAAAGTTTAGGATCATACTAAATAAATTAAAATTTCAGAAATTACATTGTGCATTATATCTAAAATTTAAAAATCATCTATGTCATTTTCCCATGAGTCACCGTCCTCGACTTTTCAAGATGATTTAAGAAGAGAAGAAAAATTATGTGTCGATCACCCATTGATGTTGACAAATTTAGCTTTTACTCCGTTTCATCCACTAAAAACAAGAAACTCATTTGAGAAAACCCCAAGGGAGTGATCGCGCGATGTTTCGTGTATGTCTTGATAGCGATCCATCTCTTATCTATCCGCAGGTGAATGGTTCCTCATTCTGTGCAATTCCAAGATAAAACTGAGACCCAAAATCAAACCACAAAAATCAGTTACCAAAATTTGGAATTGGAGATCAGACAAATTGGTCATATCGCCTAAGTAGCACTAACATGCATCTGCGACACGAAAAATTGGAAGAACAAATAGATGCATTTGATAGAAATTCATTATCAAAAACTTTCTTTATTTCGATTTCTAAAAACTGAACAAAGAAGCAATGAGACACAACACAATACGTCAATACGTTGTTTTTAAAAAAATAAAGAATTTAGACACGTTGTTTATTAAAATTATATTTTAATATTTTCATGATAAAGTATCATTTGCATGATTATTTCAATCAAATTAATTTGATTCATATTCATAAATAAATAAATAAATAAGAGCCTAGAATGAATTTACATTGAAAAACATTAATCCATCATTTATTAATATTATTTATTGTTTTAATTTAACAAATAAAACTTGAAAGAAAAAATAAGCAATTCACATTGTAGACTTTCATATCAAAGTGTGTTGGAAGAAAAGAGGGAAAAAAACAAACTTGAGTGGGTGAATTATGTGTAGTAAAAAAAAATAGAGGATTAGGGCTTTCATTTTTCCTCATTTATTATTTTTATTTATTTACATATTTATATGTTAACCTATCATTTATTGAAAAATTTTAAAATTGACTCCATGTGTGTTGAAATCATGTCTCGGAATTCCAACATAAGTGTTGGGGAAAGTTGACTAGGTGTTGGGGAAAGTTGACTAGGTGTCGGATTTTTTGACATGTGTTGACTAGATGTCGAAAAATGTCAAACATGTGTCGGAGTATTTGACATGACAAAAAAACTTTTGGAAAGAGTTAGTGCTTTTTAACCTAGGACCATGAACCAAATTAATTCAAATCTGGTCCAATGGAACTAGTTATTTTTTTTTCAATTTTTTATTATTATTTGAATATGGACCAAAATAGTGTTTAGTTGACATTTTACTAATATTTTTGAAAAAATGATAAATAAAAAAGGTATATATAGTCGATCCACTTTAGTTTGGCCCAATTCCCATTTGGAATTGGAAACTGAACCACCCGGACACTAAGGTTGCGCATGGTAACCATTTACGTGCTCTAGGGAACAATTTTTTTGCTCGGAAGTGATTGTTTTTATTCTGCTCCGGAGAACAATTTCTGAGTATTTAAAGGTGTTTAGTAACTATCCAAAATTTTTATTCCCGGAACATAAATGCATTTGGTAAAATCTGAAAATTTCTAGTCCAAAATGATTTCTTTTAATTTTTTAATGATTTAAATACAATTTTATTTTTTTCTTTCCATTTTCAATTTTTTTTTCTTAATAGATTCTTGGTAGCCTGGGCGATCGGCTAGACGAGGGCCGACCCCCTCGCCGAGAGCCGGCGACGCCCAGCCTCGCCATGAGTTGGGCGAGGCTCGGCCTCGCCTTGGCTGGGTGAGGTGACCTCGCCCAGATCTAGCGAGGCCGAGCTCGCCCAGCCACCGGCGAGGCTCGGCCTCGCCAGCCCACCGCTAGGGCGGCGTCGGCTTGGCTGGGCGACGCCGGCCTGGCGATGGGCCTCGCCGGCCGCTGGGCGAGCTTGACCTCGCCCGAGACTCTTGGCCGGGCAAGCCTTTGGCGAGCTCGGGCGGCGAGCCTGCGGCGAGCTCACCGGACCTTGCTGACCACTTGTCGGTAGTGGCTAGCGCGGCGATGGTGGTGGTGGGTGGCGATGGGCGGCAATAGGATGAGGGAAGAAGAAGAAAAGAAAAAAAGAGAAAAGAGAAAAAAAAAGAAAGAAAGAAAAATTCATTCTTGAAGTTGTTCGAAACAAAATTTATTTTTTTTTTTTATTCTATTCCAAATCGTTTTTAACAAAAATTTTAACAAACAGTTTGTTTAAATCTATTAAAAAAACAGAAATTATTATTGTTTGGTAAGTTATCATGTAGGCCCTAATTTTACTTTTAAAAATTGAGAACTAAATTGACACTTTCAAGAACTGAATCAAATCGGCTAGCTAGTTCAGTCTAGTTTGATCCGGGCGGTTTTCGGTTCGGCCAATCCATTTTACCCGTCCCGATGTCTATCCGCTTTCCCGAAAGCCATTCCGCTGTTCAAGAATCCATGCATCTCCCAATCACAATCCGAATTCAAAAGCCAAGAAAATCCAAAACCCATTCCTTAGCAGCCACAAAAATGTCTGCCCCTCGACTATTTCCAAAGATTTCCGAGCGTGGCGCCTCTTCTCCCTTGTCGCCACCCTCGTTTCCCCGTCCATCTGGAACTCCTCTCCAACTTTCTAGACCCTGCTCGGCCATTTCCATGCAGCAGGATCAGCACCCGGTTTATATAGCGATGGCTTCTCGTTCGACATCTCACCGCTCGTGCAAGCTCCTCAATGGCGACCCTGTTCATCACCAACCCGCGGTGTTCGCCCGCATTGCCTCTCAAGAAGACCAACGTCAGACACCCGTTTGGCCAGCGTGCCCGGATACCCTCTTCTCCGTCGTCCAGGCCGAGCTCCTCCGTGAGGCCGCTCAGAGCGTCCGCCGGAGACGACCGCGAGAACGAGCCCGCCGGGTCGTCTTCTCCGGTGGCCGTGGTCTCCGAAAGGCCGGAGAGGACCGAGCCGTCGGGGGAGAGCGAGGAGGAGGAGGAGAGGGAGAGCGAGAAGCAGCAGGAAGTGGACTGGAAGAGCGACGAGGAGTTCAAGAGGTTCATGGGCAGTCCCTCGATCGAGGCCGCGATAAAGCTGGAGAAGAAGAGGGCCGACAGGAAGCTCAAGGAGCTGGCCAGGGAGCGCAGCGACAACCCGATCGTGGAGCTGTTCAATCGGGTCGCGCGCGATAGCTTGGCCAGAGAGAGGGAGAGATTGGAGAAAGCTGAGGAGGCCTTCAAAGCTCTTGATCTTAACAAGGTGAGCGAATGGATACAACTTTAATTAGCACTTGATTTCTGGAGGAACGTTTCTTGTTTTAGCGAACAGCGTGATCTTTGCATTGCGTAGGATCGAATCCATCAAATTTTAAGCTTGTGTGAGGAAAGAACATGTGATGGGTTGGTTTTGTTTGGGTTGACATTATTAAGGATGGAGAGATATGTGGACAGTAACGACTGTTACAGTGGTTTTCTTATTCAGTTTGGCCTGAGAATTGACTTTTAACTCTTGCTTCTTGTGTTTAGAAGTATAACATGTACGTTAATTCTGTTAGTCTGTAGGATTTTTGTATCCTTTGTGTGGAAAGACTCGTAATACATAACAACCGGTTATATATAAGGTCGTGTTAATTGGGTGATTAAGATGTGACTTGGCTGCCATATTAAGGAGATGCATCTGAATAGACTTTGTATGCAGGTATAATTCAATAGAGTTCCGATTACAGGATTGCATGTCAATTAGCGAAAATTTCTTTTGTAATGTGCAGAGGTGATTCGTAGACCTGCGATAGTTGTTCTTTTTTTATGAGTGTTCAGTGGAAGCAATGCCCCAACATTACCTATTCCATGCATCTCACTGTTCAAATTTTGGTTTGGCAGTTGAGAAGCTGTTTTGGCTTCGATACGTTCTTTGCAACTGATGTTCGGAGGTTTGGGGATGGGGGCATTTTCATTGGTAATCTAAGAAGGCCCATCAATGAGGTCATTCCTAAATTGGAGAGCAAGCTGTCGGAGGCAGCAGGCCAGGAGGTAGTTGTGTGGTTCATGGAGGAGAAGGCAGATGACATTACTAAACAGGTACTTCAATTACAGCTTCGTGATGATCTACTATCTCTAGACTTTTTAATTTTTCATTGAGCCACGGCCTGTTATTCACCGTTTTGCTAAGATGTCGTACAAGCTTTCTTCCTTGAATTTATTTTAACCCTGTTATAATACATCATTTTGGTTATACACTTGCCTTGATGTTGGGTATATTTGTAACTTGAGTGCTAGTCGCACAGCAGTAAAGGCAAATGATCTCGTGAGGCCATTGCCGGGTGGAAACATTTCCATGTATCTGTTGATGAATTCATCTATTGTCAAACTTGGATGCAAACCTGTGAGTAAATGCCTTTCCGGGTTCTTTGCAATTTATCTGCTTGATAAGTCACTTGGAAGAATAAATGCCACATCCCCTGATGAATTCATCATCTATTGTCAAACTCAGATGCAAACCTGTGAGTAAATGCCTTTCCGGGTTCTTTGCAGTTTATCTGCTTGATAAGTCACTTGTAAGAACAAATGCCACATCCCCTTAGACATTACTATCTTTTATCTCAATAAACTGTCGTGTTTCCCCGTCACTGATTCCGTTTTCCCACGAGTAGTGTTGTAGTTTCGATGCCTATTTCTAATCTGATAGACGTTTGATACTTCCGAGTTTTTCTGAGGTCAGACATTATTCAATGTTACTGAACGGTCCCCATGACTCCAATGTATGTGTGTAGGCCTGCGTGGTGCAACCAAAATCAGAAATGGATCTGCAGTTTGAATCTACCAGGCTGAGCACGCCCTGGGGATATGTTAGCGCAGTAGCATTGTGTGTGACGACTTTTGGGACCATAGCTCTGATGAGCGGCTTCTTCCTCAAACCAGATGCTACTTTTGATGATTACCTCTCAAACGTTGTCCCTCTTTTCGGCGGTTTCATTTCCATTCTGGGAGTCTCTGAGGTGCGCTACACTGTCTTTTACTTCGACGCTTTTCTGGACAATTTGTTGTTTTCCTCAGTTATCTCTACATCTGGTCTCTTTGAGTAACCCAATGGTCTGGTGAGCATGCTTGTTTTCTGGAGCTGATCATACTGAACTCAAGCAATGCTGGGCTATCTAGCTATGCTGGTATCCGTTCTTGTGAACATTTGGTCCTTTAATCAAACTGAAGATGATATGGTTATGTGCATCTTACAGATAGCTACGAGAGTCACGGCAGCTCGATACGGTGTGAAATTGAGCCCATCGTTTCTAGTCCCGTCAAATTGGACAGGATGCCTGGGAGTCATGAATAACTACGAGTCCCTGCTACCGAATAAAAAAGCACTGTTCGACATTCCAGTGGCCCGTACAGCCAGTGCTTATTTGACGTCACTAGCACTCACGATCGCGGCATTTGTGGCTGACGGCAGCTTCAACGGTGGTGACAATGCACTGTAAGCTTTATTGAATACTGTCAAACTTTTCAGGTTGGAAAACTCTGGCAGTGACCTTAGGAATTACAAGTGACATGTTCATCAATAACAAGCCTGTTCTCTTATCCTTTGCAGATATATAAGGCCACAATTTTTCTTTAACAACCCGTTGCTTTCTTTTATCCAATTTGTCATTGGACCGTACACCGATGACCTTGGGAATGTGTTGCCCTATGCTGTGGAAGGCGTTGGCGTTCCTGTCGATCCCCTCGCTTTTGCTGGGCTTCTCGGTGAGTCTTTGTGCATTCAGAGGCTGAATCATTGTACCTGTCTCTGTTAATCTGTTAAGACTGATTCGAATCTATGAAGATATTTTGAGTATGAGTAGTGTTCCTTGAATCTTATGCCTGTCGAATCGCCACTCCTGCTTCCACGTTGCAAGCAACCAGTGCAGCAGGTGCTAACTCAAAGCTTCTGCAGGAATGGTGGTGACTTCCCTAAACCTGTTGCCATGCGGAAGGCTGGAAGGAGGCCGCATCGCTCAAGCAATGTTTGGCAGAAGCACAGCCGCCTTGCTATCCTTTGCCACTTCGCTCTTACTTCGGCATCGGCGGCCTCAGTGGCAGCGTCTTGTGCTTGGCCTGGGGACTCTTCGCCACCTTCTTCCGAGGCGGGGAGGAAATACCCGCCAAGGACGAGATCACGCCCTTGGGAGACGACAGGTTCGCCTGGGGGGTGTTCTCGGCCTCATCTGTTTCCTCACCCTCTTCCCCAACGTCGGAGGGACGTTCTCGAGCTCCTTCTTCGAGTCACCCTTCTTCAGAAGTGAGTTTTGAAGAGGCAGGTGACAAAATCCGAAGCCGATGGACCGACTGTGTAATCGTCACGGTGATACTAAGAGAAGACTGTTCTCTGTGCAGGATCATCATATAGGAAACCTGTAGTGTTAGTGTAGATTGCGATGTAAATGAAAAAATGGCAAGCAGCAATGGCAGCTCCCTGAAAATTGTACAGTTCATCTTCTGTACGAACTGTTGCAGTTTGTGCTAGCAGAGCTTAGCAGCAATTCCTTTGTAAAAGAAAGCAGTTTCAATGTTCAAGCTCGACTCCATTAGAATATTCAAGACTCGGGTACTTGATTACGTCTCAATTCGGCTTGATTTTTGAAGCTCGACATCGACTCGAATTAGTTTTCTATAAGCTACAAGCTCGATCGGGCTCGACTCGATTGGATAATAAATCTCGCTCGAGCTCAAATTCTGAAAATGTACGACAATTGGAAAAGTTGGTGAGTTATTTACTTTATTCGTATTTGTAAAAAGTATAAGTAATTGACAAGCAATGTCCAGGTGATCTGCAAATTGATAAACGATGAAGAATTCATTTGAGAGGATATTGGCAAGAAGAAACTCAAGTCCAAATCAATCAATTCGATTAAATTCACATTCATTTGAAAGCTTTAGCTAATGTATTATAAGTTAACTCATATAATATTAACTGTCTCATACCATCATAATTATCTGATACAGGACTTTCTAAGTATAGCTCAATAATCTTCCTCACATATGAGCTTAGTATTAGGATTGATCTTTCTTAATTTAGGTATTTTTTTGCATCAACTTATCTTGACTTAAATGTCCAATGCTCACCTTCACTCATGATCTCTTTCTCCAGATTAAACCATTAGGCTATTGTGGAGACTAGCCACATTACCCACTTTCTCGAAAGACTACTTTGGTCACCAAATTTCTTTCTTAAGATATTCACCTAACACTGGAAATAGAATAAGGTGTTCAAAGTCAACATTGAAAGTACAGTGTAAAAAAGTTAATATTATTCCATTAGACTTATAACTCATTAGCTTAAATTTTTTTAGTAAAAACTAGTTTGATTGGATATATTAGTAGTCTTGAATTTAAGCTCCTATTGACGGTTTACCCATTTGAAAGTATTAGACTTCTCTCATGCGTTTGACATAGCCCAAGAGAATAGCGAGTCCCTAACAAATCCCGAATTGGCCACGCCCGTCCCAAGGCCCGGCTGAGCCCCTCTCTTGAGCCCAATGACCATTCGGTTCCAGATGCTTGTCTTGTTCCACTCGTCCTCTTGTGGCCATAAGATCACGCGGGTTTTCAAGGCTTGACCATGTAGCTGGCATGCCAAGTGCCCTTGAGTTTCTCTACGTCCTAGACTCTATTGTAGTTTTGTAATAATTGTACAGATTCAAACTTGATTGTCAGATCGATAAGGGGATCAACGGATCAGATTGGTTCAACTATTGTATAAAAAGGGGACCCTCACCCCATATGTAAAATGTTTGATCAGAAGTGAATAGAATACTCATTTACTCTCGAACAACCCTCTCAATTGAGTGAGCGAGTGAAAGGTTAACTTAGAATTGTTCCTAAGGCCGCACGCGTGTGAATCAATTGGTGTGAATCGATCGACTCGTGACACATTCCTAACAATAATTAAGTTCTAAAATAAAAAAATTATCAAATCACCTTGGTCCGTTAATTTTACGACCGAGGGTCCCCATGCAAATACTATCAATTTGCATATATTTGAAGGTTAATTTTTGACTAGCACTAACTATATGTGTATTTATCGTGCAGGATAGAATTTTACTTTTAATATAAATCTTGATTTGAATATACTTTGACATTATAATATTTCATATGTAAATGTTTTTTCTAATAATATTTTGCAACTTAGAAGAAATGTACAAATTTGACACTAAAAACAAAGAAAAAGTTGTCTTTTCCCTTTTTACACAATACCAAAAGAAATAATCTTTCCCAACAAAACGAGAATATTCCGTATTTTTACGGAATTCAGACGAAGCACTTTAATAACTTATTCAAGTCCAACTACAAAAGAAGTATTGAAACTTGCTGTACTTAAATTTTAAAACTTTAATTTGATTTTTCTTTTACATCTTATAAAAAAAAAAACTACAAATTTTAAGCTTAGGACAGTCGCAGAATTTCATGTAGGAATCGATGTTTCCAAGACTTGCCGACCGGAAGTAAAACGGCATCATAGGCTTACCAGTTTACGTCATGCATCTTTCTGCCTTGTCCTACTTCCTCGCAAGAATTTCCTGCAAGAACCCGCCTCCATGAACGCAGCGCCCGAACCATGTTGAAGCTCCAGCAGCTTCAGCTCGCCGCAGTCGCTCCCCGCCTCGTCCCTCGCCGACCCATTGCTCCCGACGTCTTCCCGATCACGACCCATCAGCCGTTTCTGCCGAATCCCTCTCTCCGCTCCCGCCTCCGCGCTTCCCGGCGCGCGTCCAATTTCCCTCAGGTCCTTTGCCGGGAACATTCTTCGCGATCTCCGCAAGTTCCGGTCTTGTTTCGATGGCTGTCGTCTGATGGTGGTGTTTGTGGGTGCAGGGAGGTGGCGGGAATTTGGTGGGCGGCGCCAGGAACTGGAGCCGCGCCATCGACTCGGTGTACGGCGACGACGGCGAGGGCGGCAGCGATGAGGAAGAGGATCGGAGCTTGGACCTGTTGGTTAGGTTCGTTCAGAACGTGTTCGGGAAGATCTCCAAGAGGGCGAGGAAGGCCGTGCGGTCGGTTCTGCCTGTTTCGATTTCGACCCAATTGGTGAGGCGAGTTTCGTTTTTCTTGAATTGGTTACAGAGGATTTTCCTGTCGATTGGGAATTGGTTCGCTGACGTTTTGCAGTGTCTTGAGTTGCTCTCTGTGTTCGTCCAAATGTCCGTGGCTCATTGTGTTGATCGGTTGATGATTCACTCTATGTTGATTCGCCCTTTGTCTAGAAGTACGAGGTGGTTTCAACCGGTGCAGTTTGAGTGATTGCATACGGTTTCTCAATAGGTTCAAATGATTGTGTTTATCAGCTGGTTCATCTTAAGCTTCTGTCTGCTGCCCCTCGATTGTAGTCCCTTTCTATTAGTGAATTTGTCATTGTCAACAGCTGATGTTAGAAGGCTTTGATTGGATTTATCATGTGTCTGAAGGTAAAGTGTCTCTTTTTGCTTTTTGAATCTTTGACTTATTGAGAAGAGGACTCAAGCTTTCCAAGGGAAAGGCTAATGTTGCAGACCCGTGGGCGTATATAATTATCATTTAAGTTTGCCCACATCACTCTTCCAATAACAGTTGTCTTTGGATGGTTACTGATTAGCCAGTGAATCATTCATTTCCATTTTGCAGGTCAGCTTTTCTGTGAATGGTGTCCTGATTTTGGCATTTCTGTGGGTCTTGAAGGCATTCCTGGAGGTAACTTAAGATTTTCAGCAATTCCAATTTCATGTTTCCATACCATTTTGAGTGAATTTAGCACCATTTTGTCTCTTCTAGTAGCCATAGTTTGAATAAAGAACACCACTTTGGTGCTCAAGATGGATTCATCCTGCATCCCAGCACCAGGGGATAGTAGCAAATATGGGATGGCAGGGTATAACCTCATTGTTGTGTTGAGTTGTTGATCTTCTATGTTTAATATTCTATGTTCTGCTTGTTTGCCATTTGGCTGAATTCTTGCTTCATGAATGCTCCTAGGATATTTTGCTTTTCAACTGATTTACCATTTTTGCATGTCCCCTTCTCTCGCCCCCCTCCAACCAAAGCCACAAATAAATAAATAAATAAAGAGAAAGAAAGGAAAATGGGTAGAATGTTTATGGTCATTATGAACTCTTGTTAAGATGAGCACTCAAAGAGCAGGCAAAGTTACAACGTTCCCTCCAAAGTGTTTGAATTGCTACAGTCCTTTACAAGCTAGCAATTATAAGTTACTTTCTGGCTTTTTTAGTGAGAACATTGAGAATTTGGGAGCCATAGTAGCCAAAGATCCTTGGCTTTTCCTCAGCTAATTGAATTCCTGTAAGGGACACTATCCCAGTGAGTCTTGCCTTTTAACTTATCTTGCCAAAAACCTTTGCTCATGTCTGCTTGAACTGTGATGGCTACAGTACTTGGCTAATGCTGTTTCCCAAGATGCCTAAAATGGGATGATGATCTAGTTGTCACATCACATTGGGAATCGCAATGGAATGCTCTGATTATTTGGACTGTTGTCTACCCTATTTTGAAATCAAAGTCTTAATATAAAAGAAAGTCCTGGGTTTATAAAAAGTGCAACTGATATGTATCTTACACGTGTGTACCCCACAATATTACCCCAAATGGGCAGCAATTCTCTGTTTTTGTCAATTGAGAAATGCATGAATCTAAGTAATTGAAGAAAATGCCTTATGAAAGAAGCAAAGTAATACTGGACGGTTAAGTGAGTGGAAAAAAGATCGTTCTATGGAATCTCACTTGACTATAAATTCTGGAGCAGTCAAATGGTGAAGGACTATCGGGCTTTTTTATCATCAGAAAGAGGACTATAGGATAATTTTGACAATCATTAAGGATTTTTCTGTGCAGTTTCTTGACCTAATTAAAAAGTCCAGTGTCTAGCCCTCTGGTGTCATGAAGTTTGCAAATCTAGCACCAGAAAATCCTTAATCGATAATCATTGACAATACCTTTTAGACTTCTATAGATGTGCAAAATGGAAATATTGATTGCTTTCTGGTGCTTTCTAAGAATATTTATCAACAAAATACTGCAGAAGATTTCACTGTCCCTTGCACTTTGGACTTGACCATAGCTTTCCAGAAATGTCTTTGTTGCTTAATATGTGTTTGACCAGGGTATACTGCAAAGACACTGGTCTTATGTCGAAAACAATGATGCGATATGCAACATTCTCTCTTATCTTGCATACAACGGTTAGAAGAGTACCACAAATAACATGAATTTTAATTCATACATAATCTACTACATGCAGAGGGTAGTTTTTCATCCTCAGCTGGCTTCATGCTTTGTCTTTAATATGATTACTTCTGAACCTTTTCTGATATGTTTTCTTGCGTACCAAGAATTCCTTGTAGTTGGAAGATGAGTTTTTGCTTCTAATCAATTTCGAACCATGCTCAGTGCAAACCATATATCTTGGCCTTTTCTGTTTCTAATCGTTTTGCTGCTTCAATTATCATGTCTTCACCTTTTGATCAATCAATCTGACTTCTGGCATGCATCTTTCTCTATCATCAATTACAAAAATACATTCCAAAGGAATAATGCCTGATTGATTGTGTTGTTTGTTATACATTATTTCCTGGAACTCATTAATTAGTAGCTTGGAGTTGAAGTACTTGGATGAAAGAGTTTTATCACAGTGTGAATTTCAAAAAGATACATAGGTCAGTGATTGGTATGGATCCATGTTTTAAGAAGCATTTTACTATCATGTAACTTCTGCTTGATTTCATGAACATCAGTTTTGAAGCATTTTATATAACAACTGCGGGAATTGCCTTTGTGTCTCTAAAAGAGAGTCTACAGTTGATAAATGTCGAGCTGAACTGTTCTTTGTGGATTCCTAATGCAAGAAAGTTGCCATTTTGAATAACTTGATAACGTTGGATATTGTCCCAAAATTCTGTTGGAGAACATAAGCATTCGTAGGATTTCTGATTTCAATTTTAAGGTTTTCTTCTCGTTTCGTAGACTAGATTTGTTTTCTTCAAGTTAGTTGGCACTGGGGCTTGGTTTTACTGAACTGCTCCTACAGCATATATGTAGTATATATGTCCTTTGCTCCAGGGCATTGGCTAATGCCTGCTGTTTTTCCTTCTTTTTTTTTTTTTTCCTGAGGATTGCGATACATTTTGTGTTTTTCAAAATTTGTGCCCTAATATCTGTGCTCTTTGATCAGGTTGTATGTACCCTTGGAAGTGTCGTGTTCGTTAGCATCTTGCTGATCCGTGGTGTGTGGTCTGGGGTTGCTTACATGCAAGAAAACCGTGGTTATAAGATGAATGAAGCTGATGACGATCATCGTGCATGGACTGGGGCACAGCCGGTTACGTAGTTCTTGTACATGTGACCGAGCTGGAAATTGTGGAGGGCCAGGATCGAGAAGGCAATAGTGATCATCCTGCCCAAGAGCAAATTCATAGACCGCCATTGATGATTTCTCACGCTGATTCATTTCTCAGCAGCTCTGCGTCCTCGGATACAGTCACTAGATTTATAGCAAGCGCTTGAATTGTCGCCGTGAAATGCGGTCGATCGGGGACCGGAAGGCGACTTTTGGAGACATGCCTCTGAATTCTTTTGTGCCCATGTACTGGTAGCTCTTTCTTCTTCACCTTGTACCAATCCCTGGTTTAGATCTTAGATAGTCTTTCAATGGTTTCACCTACTTTTGAATGGTGAGATGTTTTGGTAATAAATGCTCTCTTTCATCATGGACGAAACCCAGAATTCTCTCGGAGTTTTAGCTAACATAAGACAACTTACGAATATCAAATATCAAAGTAAAATTATTAACAGCACGAATTTGAAATCTCTCTTCATAATAAGGGTGATCACTTCACCGTTTGGTCCAGTCCCACCTCGGAATTGGGAATTGAATCGAAAATTGAATCAACCGGCCTAGTCCAAGTTGGGATGGTCCAGTGGAACCGGTCCAATTAAATGAAAGAATGCCTTGAACTTTATGAGAGGTGACGGGAGACCTGGAGAAAGGGAAAGACTGAAAGATGACCGTATGCATGGGGGGTAAAAGGGAAATACTGAAAGAGGAGATAAGGTGTGAGCGAGACATTTAAAAAAATAAAAATTAAAGTTTGTTTGGAAAAATAAAAATAAAAATTCGGCTGATTTGTTGCTGGCCGGGCCGGGCCGGCTCAATCCATACTTCATAATTATGTTGCTGGCCGGGCCGGGCCGGGCCTCAAAGCCCTGGTCCTAGTCCGGCCCGCCCGCCGAGCGGGACCCGCGAGCACGTGATCAGCCCGAGAATCCGGCACCAACCACCGAACGAAACAAAAAGCCTGCAAAATAATTGCAGCAACAAGCAAGCGGCAACGATTCGAAAATTCAAAAATTCAAAAAAATAAAAGACAACAGAGAGAGACGTTCGACCTAACCGCGGTTAATCTACGTGGCCCCCCAACGGACGGCATCGTCCCCCTCCCAATCTCGGCCGTCCATCCTCACCATCCCAACTAACCATGGTTAAACCCCACCCCCTTCACCCCTCCTTCTCCTCTCTATATAGCGAGCCCCTCTCCTCGCGACGAAGATCACGTACCGTTTTCATTTTCGCAGATCGATAGAGAGATTTTCTCTGAAGAAGGCGTCTTCATAAACGCCTTCGACCCCTCCTCCTCCTCCTCCGGTCGCCGTCGCCGTCGCCGCCGTTTCTCCGATCACCTCCTCCGGCGAAGCCTTCCGCGTCTCTTCCGGCGAAGATGAGGGAGTGCATCAGCATTCACATCGGCCAGGCTGGAATCCAAGTAGGCAACGCCTGCTGGGAGCTGTACTGCCTCGAGCACGGCATTCAGGTTCGTTCTTCCCCTCCTCCTCCTTCAGTCCGATCTCGCGTTTTCCCGACGACTTCGTCGGTTGTAGGTCTGCGTTCGGTTCTCGGTCTCGGCCTCGCCAGATCTGTGCGGTTCGTGGGGCGATCCGAGCGTTTTCGGCGTCGGATCTGGACGTAGGTTGTAGATCCGTGAGTTTCGCTATCCAGTGTTGGGAATGATGCGCAATGTGGATAGTTCAGTTGTGATCTGGCATTTTGATCGGGTCTGATGTCTGTCGAATCGTCAGATCTGCTGTTGGAATGCCATCGCGCATCGATCTTTTGAAGTAGAATCTGAGGTTTCGCCTGATCTGCTTGAATCGTGTATGGATCTGTGTCTGTATGTTGTGTCATTTGATAGATCTGGCGATAAATCGGTGTAGTGAGAGTGGAGTTTGGCTTGATGGATGCAATCTCCGAGTCTGCGTAGGATTCTACTGTTGCATTGCCTGAATATCTGCGTTTTTTCCTGTTCGTTCTGCAGCCTGATGGCCAGATGCCAAGTGACAAGACTGTCGGCGGAGGCGATGATGCCTTCAACACCTTCTTCAGCGAGACTGGTGCCGGGAAGCACGTCCCTCGCGCCGTCTTTGTAGATCTAGAGCCCACCGTCATCGACGAGGTCAGGACCGGAACCTACCGCCAGCTCTTCCACCCTGAGCAGCTCATCAGCGGCAAGGAAGATGCTGCCAACAACTTTGCTCGTGGCCACTACACAAGTAATTATACTCTGTTCTGTCATTAACATTGGTACATTCACTTGTTTGTCGCAGTTAATTTGAATTAATGCTTTTATTTCTCTGTTGTAGTTGGGAAGGAAATTGTTGATCTCTGCCTGGACCGCATCAGAAAGCTTGCTGACAACTGCACTGGTCTTCAAGGGTTCCTTGTGTTCAATGCTGTCGGTGGTGGCACTGGTTCTGGTCTCGGTTCCCTTCTGTTGGAGCGCCTGTCTGTGGATTACGGCAAGAAATCCAAGTTGGGTTTCACTGTCTATCCATCCCCACAGGTGTCCACCTCTGTTGTTGAGCCCTACAACAGTGTCCTGTCGACCCACTCCCTTCTGGAGCACACTGATGTTGCTGTGCTTCTGGACAATGAGGCCATCTATGATATCTGCAGGCGCTCTCTTGACATTGAGCGTCCCACATACACCAACCTGAACCGTCTTGTTTCTCAGGTATATCTTTAGTTACCATGCCAGTGTAAAAGTTCTGGCTTTTGTCGAGATATTCAGCGCGAGAACTAATGAATGACATGATTTTGATTTCTAAATTCAGGTGATATCCTCCTTGACTGCCTCTCTAAGGTTCGATGGTGCCCTGAATGTGGATGTGACTGAATTCCAGACCAACTTGGTCCCATACCCCAGGATCCACTTCATGCTTTCATCCTATGCACCCGTCATCTCAGCAGAGAAGGCCTACCATGAACAACTCTCGGTGGCCGAGATCACCAACAGCGCATTTGAGCCATCCTCTATGATGGCCAAGTGCGATCCTCGCCATGGGAAATACATGGCGTGCTGCCTCATGTACCGTGGTGATGTGGTGCCCAAGGATGTGAACGCTGCTGTTGCAACCATCAAGACCAAGCGCACCATCCAGTTTGTTGACTGGTGCCCTACTGGATTCAAGTGCGGTATCAACTACCAACCACCCACTGTCGTCCCTGGAGGCGACCTTGCCAAGGTCCAGAGGGCCGTGTGCATGATCTCCAACTCAACCAGCGTTGCCGAGGTCTTCTCACGCATTGACCACAAGTTTGATCTGATGTATGCCAAGCGTGCCTTTGTGCACTGGTACGTGGGTGAGGGTATGGAGGAGGGAGAGTTCTCCGAGGCTCGGGAGGATCTTGCCGCCCTCGAGAAGGACTATGAGGAGGTCGGTGCAGAGTTGGCCGAGGGTGAGGATGATGAAGGTGATGAGTATTAAGAGGGATCGTCTGCGCCATGATCTCTATTGGCTGTTGATGATGATGCTGGGTTTCGTATATGTTTTCCTTTCTGTTGGCCGAGTGTATGCACTTATTACTATGAAGTGAGCTGGTGTTTCCATTATGCTGCCTGCTGCTCTGTCCTGCGCTTAATATCTCGTTCGTCATTGTTATGTTCCTGGGTTATCTTTAGAATGTTAAGTTGTTTTGCGTTAGAAGAAAATATATATTTTTCATAAAATCGAGATGTTTGTCAGCTAAATCACAAAAAATAAAACATTTCAAACTCGAATTGGTCGTGACCAAAAGGGAAAAGCTATTTTTGTCAGCAGTTGAAACTAGACCACTAAAGTTACTAAAGTCGGTCACTAATATAATCTCTGAAGGGAAGATAGGCTACAGTGAATCTGACCCTGATGACATGACATTGGGATGGTTATTAGGCTTCTTGGCTATCGTTTAGAGAGTCAGGCCACTCATTGCAAACTCTCCCAGGAGATTGCCTGGTGTGAGACGGTCCCTTCTCGCCAAGGAAAGAAGTACTGGCAAACTGATCAGAGACATTTCAAGCATATCCATCCTAAATCCAATCTGAAAAGCTTAGTTCGATGAGTCCTTGCAACTTATTTGGCTCAAAATCTTCAATACAAAGAAGTTGTTAACGAATACGTTTTTGCATGAATACGTTGTCATGAAAGGATATACTTCGAACCCTTTTGAGTGAGAGCTTAGGAATTCCAATCTGAAGAAGGCAACTCATCCCTTGCTAAGGAGATTGTGCTGACTTCTTTCACTCACAGAAGACTAAGCCTAAAAGCGGATGGGGGCATCAAGCCTATCCCTTGGCCCTTTTCTGGGATCTAGTACTATTTATATAAAGCATGAAAGGTAAGCACTTCCCAGTGAAAGGGAAAAGTTATTCTTGTTAGCTGTTGAACAAGAATATTAAAGCTAGTCACTAATATAATCTCTCACTATTGCTTTGGGCCCTTCAATATTTTTCTCCCTTTAAGTTTATAATTTCGTTTCTTTTAAACTCATCACCGCTACACTGATTACTTCTAGTGATGGATATGTTGTCATCGTCTTTAAATTAGTGGTATTAACGAGTTGTAATATTTTTCAATAATCACTTTTGCGCTCTTCCCATGATTGGACTGTGGACAGATTGCCAAGTGTGTTTACGTGGATTAAACCAACGACAATAAGATTCAGTAGCCCCACAAAATTAAATACAAGCAGTTTAACATGCGAACCATCAAATGGAAATTTAATTTATTTACATTATGGTTAATGAAATTAGTGAGATATTTTTCAAATTTTATGATCTAGGAGATGAGATAAGATTGTCAATTATAAACAAGGGAGATTGATGCACAAAGAGTATCCAGGAGATGAGACTAGAAATGATTGCTTTTTGGCCACAGTAACGAGTTGAATCCTTCGCTTACAAAAAGTGTACTCAAATATCACAATCCTTAAGATAATTTTTGTACTTGTCATTTTCTTTTCTTTTCCTTGATATTACATGATATCTAAATTTTTTGACTTGATTAATCCTCACATGTACATGCACGCCAACTATCCGATTTAGTAAGACTTTATATGTTCAATTGGAAAGATTAACCACTCTACCAATTTGTAGGTAACATTTTGATTCATTGAGCCATCTTATTTCAAAATGAGAGAAAAAAAAAAAAACATGTTGAAATAAGAAAGATTTTGATTTTGAAATAAATATAGAAAAACCTATATCCATCAATATCATTGATTTAAATAGAGAAATGAATATGAATAATTGTTACCGTGAGAGACTAATCCAGTTGAATTTGTAGAAAACCAAATTCACATTCGATAAAAAGTCAACCCAAAAAGTTAAAGCTGCACATCAATAGGCCACAAAAGCCACATTTGAATTTTTTTGAGGAAAAAAGATGATGGTTTTAATTTCTAAGTAATTTAGAAAAGGTGAGATGGCTTAAAAATTAATGCTAAAATATTTTAAAGGTTTTAGCTGTTTTATGCAAAACAATCACACACATTTAACGTTGAAAACAAAAAAATCACAAACCAAAAATCAGGGTTGACATATATGACTCTAATTTGCAAAAAATTGAGCATTTTTCTTATAGAAGGTATTTTTCTTGCACTCTCCATTTTATTTTGCTACCTATTTATCACCTGTCCCTCTTCCTCCACTCTCTCCCCATTTTTATCTTTATGCTTGTTATTACTACTTCCTATTAAAGAAATTTCCAACCGTATCACGAACAATATAAGTTCCTTTCCTAAAATAAACATATATAAATCACGTGTTTCCATAATAAATATCAAATGAAATATAATAGGTCAAAACATCACGTTGATTATTTTATCGTATAAATTTCTTAAAATGATTAATGATATGTTACAATGAGAATTTTTTTAACATAAGTACTTTTTTTTATTGCTTGAATAACATAAGTAAGTTAAATATGGACTTTTCTTTATGTTAGAATGCTTATGATGTAACAATCTGTGCAAGGTGCAGGTTACGTCCGGTGCATGAAGTAAATTAATTGTTATCACAACAATAACATATGGGGCGCTGCAATTGTCCTCGAATATAAATCGAAGTGTTACTTCACAAAATATTTTCTTCCTGGAAACTGCCACCAATAATTTCCCCTTATTTCAATTCATTTATTTCATTCCCCTTAATTTGACGAGCCTGGGGCTATAGGCGGGCTCACGCGTGGACCGAAATTTCCAGGGCCAAATTTTTTATGGGCGGATGGGCTTTTTCTTTTGTCTTCCCTTTCTTTTTTATTAGTATTTTTTTATTTATTAATATATATATATATATTTTCTTTGTCTATTATTTATCTCCCTTTTTTTTCCTTTTTTTTTAAGAAAAAAATGCATATTTAATTTGTCAGCAAAAAATTTAGGTGCCTGACATATGGTATGCTCAGTAAATTAAATATGTTGAGGAGGGGCCTACGTTAATTATAAATATTGAATCAAATTCGGTGATTGAAAGATAATTGAATAAGTTAACATAAAAAAAAATTGTGTTTTACCCAAAAATGGTGGGGGAAATAGTGTAGCTCCAGAAGAAATGGGATAACCATTCCTTGATGTTCTCTCACCTTGTGTGAGCTTTCCTCTCTATCCCTAAGGTGATACTTTTCCCCTTTATGGAAACCCTAGAAATTCGATCCCAAATCATTTCCAAAAGCTATGATGGTTGAATCCATCTTACCCCCACTAGATTAGGCTACTTCCCCTCTTCATTCCTAGACTATCGACAAAACATTCTATACCATTTCTGTCCAAATTCCAGTAAGGAGTCGATGTACTGGGGAGGTTGGGAGTGGTGCTTTTGGTTCATCAACCTATGATATCTTTTCCTAGGTTTTGCATCTCTATTTGAATCTAAACTCCTTTGCTTCTACGGGTCTTAGTGCTTTTGCCTTAATCCAGCTAGGGCTCCCTTCATTCCATGTCCCAATTTTTCCACCTACATTGAAGTATAGTCGAACTATTGTTACATTTCTTTCTGCCTTAAATCGAAATCAACAAAGTTCAGAATGGAAGGGGAACATGAAAACAACTTGAGGATGATAGCGTTGTGAAGATCAATGGGTGATTTGTAGGCTAAAGATGATGTCATAGAGTTAAATGCTAAAATTCCTGAGAGAGATAAGCAAGAAAGTGACTTACCACTGTATGGCAAGTTGTTCTCATAACCAAATGAAAATCTGCAAGCATTTCTAAGTACAATGAAGAGAGCATGGAAGATAGAGGATGTGAAATGCGAAGTTATTGAACCTAGGTTTTTTTTTGTTTATCTATAACTCGGTGGAAAAAAAGAGGCAAGTTTTCCAATTTGGCCCATAGTCTTTCACCAATAATCTTCTTGTTTTGCAAGAAGGAGACCCTAATGGTTCGGAGCATTGTTATGACTTCTCGCACTATGCCTTTTGGGTGTAGCTGTTAGGCCTTCCATGTGATGCTATATCAGAGGATTCGTTGAGACTCATTGCTACAAAATTGGGGATTGTTGAGGAAGTTAGAATCGAAGGAAGAAATAATATTTCTCGTAAGATTGGCAAAGCAAAAATCAGGCTGAATCTGTTTAATCCCCTAAAATAGGAACAATCGTCAATGTGGAAGGTAGGAAATGGTGGATAGATTTTAAATATCATAGGTTATCTCATATTCCTGTGGGTGTATGGGCCATTATGCAACCTTTTGGCCGAAGATACTTTATGAGGAGATCGGATTAGTCCACGGTAAATAGGGGAAGTACGGCTCTTGGCTTAAGGTAGAAGCAATAGAACTTAGCCCATGCTGGAAAGTTTTCTATGGGGAAATTGATAGATCTCTAGAAGAAGATATTATAGTGCCTGAAACACCTATGTCCCCTGGAGGTGCACACTTGGAAAATGAAATGAAAAATCAGGGTTGACAAGTTGGGCGATAGTTCCATATAAGCCTATAGTGAATGAGCAAGCTGAGAATGCTAGAACATTAAACAAGGCAACCCCAAACTAGGGAAACGAGTCCAGCAAGTTTTGGAGAAAATAGAGAATAAATTTATCATAAACGTATCAATTTGAGATTTTTTGTAATAAAAAATTAGTTTATGATAAATTTATTCTAGATATATCAGTTTGAATTTCTTTTTTAAAGTATTAAGCCTTTTCGTTTTGGCTTTTTGTGCCCCCTTGAAAATTAACCGAGATAGGCAAGTGGGGAAAGGGAGACATAGGGGTGTGCAAAAGACCCGGGACCCGCCTAAACTGCCCGGAACTAGACCGAATTTTGAATTAGTTCCGCATTTTTTTGTCCATTCTTGTGTATATGGAACTTTTCTTTCTTTTTACTTTTGAGTTCATTTTTACCTTTGTCGCTCCGTTGATTTGAGGGGCTTGTCTAGAAAGGAAAATTGAACAAGTTGGAGAGGTGGGTTTGAATGATGAGATCATAAAGAATAGAGAGAATGAGAGTTTTCTTGATGTACATATTTTACTCAAATAGGGATGATCGACATGCTTGTAATTTGTGAGCAAAACTAACTTGAAAATTTAGACTACTTGCTTCCTACTTTATTTAAACTCATTTATCCGAGCATATAGCATATTGCATCCATCAAAATCTTATCATAGTGAATATGAGTGGAGTCAATTGCCATCACACCACGAGAAACCGAGAGGTAGAGAAAATTCGAGAGGTAATGAAGTCTCAGTAGGGGAGATAGAAGAAGACCATCACCATCACAAAGACATTCCAACCAATGTAGTCTTTTTGTCGACTTTTAAATTTTGAAATATAATTACGTTTGAGTCATTCTTTCATACCTAAATTTGCATCTTTTAAGACTCTATCACCGCACACTTAGAATAAACAAGTGCGCTTAAAAAGGGCGGCTTGGCACGATTCTTTCACCATTAGGCGTGATTGCTCGTGAGACCGGTTCCGTGGATTCACTTGGGAACCGGACCGGACCGGCAGGCTGGTTCCCGGGTAGGTTCCCAAATCCAATTTTTTGGAACCAGTCCTTAGTGGGCGGTTCCCGATTCTAGGGTGAGAACCGCCCACCCATACCATGCACACCTCTAGGGAGACATGATATGGGATTTTGTTTAACTAGAAGCAAAAATGTCAAGAAAGTGACAAGTGCCCCACTTCGAACCATTCTGGAATGGGACTAATGAAAGGAAAATAAAAAAAACACATCACATCGTACGAAATTCACGTTGCGTTCCCCCTTTTTTCTCTGCAAAAAGGGAAAGAAATAAAAGGGTTTCATCAAAATTTACAGAATTCCAGTCACAATTTGTTGAAGTATACCGAGGTTATAAGGTTTACATTTTTTAAGGTCGGGGGCAGGTATAGCCTACGTTACTTCAATAGAGGATATGTGTAAAAATGAAGTAAATCTACATGATTTTTTTGCAACTCTTTTATTAGAAAAATAATAACACAACCATCATACCTTTGTATAGAGCTTGAATAAGCATCATAATGTTTCCATCAATTATTTGACTGTTATAATTTTCACCTGATGTTTACTTGAATGCCACAACATTTAAAAATGTTCACTATAAGTTTTATAAATTTGATGTGACATGATATTCATGGTAAATGTTTATTTAAAAGTTTGAATACTTAAGTGATCGATTAAAAAGTTATGACGTTTAAATTAAGAATGTGCAACCGGACCGATTTTACATTGGAACTTGATTAGATTACTCAAAAAATAAGACCGGGGGCCAGTTCTTGTTAGAAATGATTTGAGAATAGGTTTCAAATTTTTGGAGCTAGTTGAAACCAATCCGGGATCGAGTTCCGAGTGAATATCCACTTGAAAACTAGATGGAACTGTTCTATTTGGGAATCGGTTTTATAAGCTAAAAGGTCAAAATCCTAATTTCTTTTTCCTCTAAATTCTAACCTAAGTACCCCTTCGTCCTTTGTTCTTCCTTGAAACTCCTCGTTAGTTTTTCCTCTTCCCTTAAATTTTTATGGATGAATAGGGAATTGAGTTTTATAATTTTTGTTTTATGTTACATGCTTGAGCTATTTATTGTTTATAATCGTATGTGACTACGTGTCATTTTATGGATTGTTGTTTTTAGTGGATAGGGGTTTTTGTTGTTCATCTTTTACCGTAGATAGTTTTGTGTCTCATAACCTCATATGATTTTGTTATAAAAAAAACCACAAATAGGAACAAAAAGAATAAATAGATTCTTGAGTAAACCCTGGAACCGGTTCCAAGCAAACATGATAGGTTATAGGGTCCAAAAACTATGAATCGGTTATAACATGGTAGGTTTCAAGTTTCAGATTCTAGCTTTGGAACCGATCACCCCTAGAGGACCGTAAGAAAATTATAATACTTATGATATCCTTATCCCATTTTTCATTTTATGGCACAAAAAATCCAAAATCTTCATACACGTCAAATAGGAGGAAGGTTTTTGCCCCAAAAAAACAAAGATTAAGAAAAAGTAGGAAACGGTAAAGGGCATTCAATAAAATAAATCAATACACAAGAATTTAACTACTCAAACAATAAAAGGAAAACGAAGTGGAAAAAAGACAGAGGAAAAAGCTAGAAATGCAAAATGCCTTCCTTTGTGAATATAAAACTAAGAAAAAAGTCGTAGCCAGCCACTATTGTTTGACATGCGCACACACATAAAAATGGATAGACACGCCCTCCGATGGTCGTGAAGTAAGCCTACATTTTGCTCCCTCTGTGCTTGCTTGTATCATAGGCATTGAACATCTATCATCCACTGACATATAGTTGTTGTAGTAAATGATCATCTTTTTCCTCGAGAACACTAACAATCATCAGTTATGTTCAGTCTCTGTCTGTCTCATCAAATTCTCAGGATAATTGCAGATTTGAATCATACATTCTGGGGTGTCGCCGAGGCTGGCTTGTTCGCAACCCAGCTTCTCTTCCTACCGGCCCCTGCCATCGATGCTACGCCGGCCACTTTCTTCGCAACCCACCTTAAGATCCCAACTTTGACCTGTCCTCTCTTCGGAGGCAGCCTCACTTTTGAATTCTTCTTCGAGCTCTTCTTCGTCGTGCACGCGTAGGACATTTTTTGTGATCCTCTTTCTGCAAGGAAAAGGAAAGAGAAATCTCAAGAGGGTTTTTTAGAGATAAGCAAGCAGAGAGAGGTGCAGAAAGCAGAGGACGCAGAGGTCTGCTTTGCCGTGTTTCGGTGGAGATATGTTGGGTTTGGTTTATATATATACAGAGTTTGAACGGACTTCACGAGCAGTGCGAAAAGAACTTCGACCGGGGGTTGGTGTTTCAATCAGATGATACATGTGGAAGTAAGTACATTCAGTTGAGAGTCGTACAAGTGATGCGGAACCAGCATGACAAGCAACTCTGCAAATTCAGCGGAGGGGGGGGGGGGTAATAGGATGGGACTTAAGTCTTCTTTTCAGAGGAAAACACATAAGCAAAGAAAGGAACTTAAGCTTGTCATTGTCCATCTAACTCGCAATTGAAGATTTTTAGTGCTCTTTCTGGTGTTGATACAAGCTAATTAAACATTCATTTTAAAAGTTACAATGGATACTTTGTGTAAATAAATCCAACATCACTTATAGATAATAAAAATAGATAAACATAATAAAAGAGTGTACATCTACGTAGTTGAGAATTGTGATAAGAGTTGGGCACACGGTCTAGTGGTAAGGGAATGGGGGAGGGGGTCAAGACACTAGCATCATAGGTGTGGGGTTTGACTCTCGCACTAAGCAATTAGACAAAGTAAATATCTAAGAGAGAAACGAGAGTTAGAGAAATGATAGATAAAAAAAATTGGTGAGGAGAGAGAAATGTAATTTTCTATATTATCTCTTAATGAAGAGTACAAGCCCCGTATATATATAAATTAAAAAAATTGGTGGTGAGAGAGAAATGTAATTTTATATATTATCTCTTAATGAAGAGTACAAGCCCCGTATATATACACACACGATTATCATTTCTATATTAGGCAAAAATATCCCCATGCAAACTCAAGTTGACTTGAAAAAAGTCAACTTAAATTTGGAGAAAAGATCTAGAAAAAGACAATTGGACTCTACTTAAAAATGACATCTATCTTTCGACAAAAAAAAAAATCTCAAAAATAGCAATTCTACGCGACATAAAGCACAATAAGTCTCGTCAATAAGTGATATAAATTTTTTTTTAATTGGTCCTTGATTTATCGAAGCCAAATTGTCATACCTCATGGATATTATCTATCCGCGAAATGCTTTTCCATGTGAACAACATGCTATTGACAACAATGGTGGTCTCAAAGTAAAACTTTTCAATGATCTTTTCTTAAAAAATAAAAATCAAAACCAAAAGGTTCCTTTTAGACGCTCGACGAGACATTCCCATGGTGATACAACCTCGAGTGCTGTGATTTGATTCGAATGTGCAAGCGACAAATCAAAAAGTGTAATAAAATAAAGAAGACTCGAAGTCTCACTAATTGCCACAATAATCCCTACTTTCCAACCCAAGGGCATTGTATCTAACTAATTTGGGGCTTCGATCCCTCCACAGTACTCAGCTGAATCTGGACTCCCTTCTGATATGAATTTGGACTCCCTTCTGACATCGACACTTATTCACCCGTTCAAAGTATGCATGGTGGAAATGCATTTGTCGGACAACGATATCTTGGAAACTAACGAGACAAGTTGCGTCACATTACGCCCTTTTCACATTAAGAGCATGGTGACCAACTTCACAAGACCTAATTTTTTTCCACGCTGCAAGAGCACTTGAGAGAACCATTTCATACGGAAACGAGATACTCCTATCAATATGAAAAATGGTAGGTGGGAGTCTTTAATCTATTGTAAGAATAATGATATATTTAAGATCATAAAAAACTAAATAAAAAATAATTATAAGTTGCTATAGGGTCAATTTCTTCAAGAATTTGTGACTTATAACTAGCTATTATTTTCATATTAGTCCAAAGACCATTATGCTAGTAAAGCTTCATCAATATTCACACATGGTCTTTAAAAGAGGAAAATAGTTTTGGATGCAATCTGTTTATACAACACTAGATGAAACATACCTTATAGAGAGAATATCTCGATATTATACGACACGGCACGCCTACATTCGATAGATTGATATGAACTAACATGTTTTCCTTGTGGTTCTAATATTCAAAAATTAGAATTATAAGTCAAGATGCTTTGAACCGGCAAAAAGGGACATGAATTATAATGCAACTGCTATGAATTTTCAGCCAACGCTGTTGCCACTTTCTTTGGTCAAAAGTCTCTGAAAAAGACCAGAGAAGAGACGAGCAAGAAAACGAACGTGCGTTAATTTTAAAATCAATCGAACTTCGTTATCATTTGGGTAGACATTTCAACCTTTAATTCCAGGTCATGGAAAAAGCATTCCAATAACTTATTAACGAGTTTAATCGCGCATTAACGTAAGTGACAAACGTAGAAATCTATGTTGGCTATTCGAAACAGCATAAAGACTGCCAAAGTAAAAAGGTGAGAGAGAAACGGACGATTTTACCGTTGCGTTTCCAAAAGGTGAGAGGACGGCACGATTCTACTATTTCATGTCCAAAAAGTTAATTTATTTTTGGGCCAATTCCAAAAAAAAAGAACCTAAATTTTAAATCCAGTTCCAAATTTGTCAAAAAAATTTGTCTTATAAAATGTCCCTAATTTTAGGTCCAATCCCAAATTTATCCCGTTGACACCCGAATTTTTTGTCGACATTTTAAAATATTGATTTATATTACAAAAATATAATAATTATAAAAAGATAAAAAATTGATTATCAAATATCAAGAAAAAAGAAGAGGAATCAAGGGAGCCGACATGACTGGCTCACTCCTTATATAAGTTTTCGGTCCCCATGAAGTCCTTCTCTCTTAGCCCATCTTCTTTTCCTTCTGGCCCATTTTTCTTCTCTTTCTTTCGGCCCATCAAAACTAAAAAAAAAAAGAAAAAGAAAGAGGAGGAGGCCCAGGCCCAGGCCGTTGCACACTCACACACTCATGCAGACACACGCTTGACACACGCTGCTCCACCGAGATGACGCCGCTCCAGCTCTCGCCGGCGCCAGCATCCTCGGAGTGCGATACCAGCGAGGGAATCTTCCTTTGCTGCGCTGTCACGTGATGGCGCAAACTCCGGCCCTATTGATCCTCAGTGTACTTTTATGTGTGTGCCGGCATGTTTACTTAGAAGCTTAGGCCGAGTCTGAGTTCAACTCGACTCAAGAATCTCCTATTTAATTCATACTTGCCACCATTTTGCTGAAATGCTCAAATGAGCTTTGGATTTTTCAAGTGAGTCACGACCGAGATCTCATGTTGTCGTTAAATTCACGTTAACTACGAATATTTTTGTTCCCTATTTGATCATGGATATTTTTTCTGCCCTGTACATTAGCCTTGGTTCAAATCTAAACCCCGAACATGCTTGTGTCCCCTCTTTTAGCCGATGCACCTCAGGTTTTTGATGAAATGCCCGAGAGAAAACCGGAGGGTTATTCATGCTTTTTAGTTTGAGACCGATCCGTTTTTGCATTCTTGTGTCTATAGAATCAGGTTTGCTTTGCTCAAATTCACGGTATTATAGTGATTTGCGTGAGATGTCCACATGTAGTCGAGATGGCGGGGGTACTCTTGGTTCTGGTAAAAGAAAAAGATTAAGGGTTGCTAGCGTTCATGGCTGACAGTGGTCGACATCAGGTGGGGTGAACGACTGGCGGATGGCAGTCGTCAGTCGGAGTGTTGGTTGTGTCGAGCATCCTGGGTTCAGTAAAAAAGAGAGAGGAAGAAAGTTGCAAGCAGTCAGACATGCTTAGTGAAGAAGATAAGCACAGGAAGGAAAATATGTAGCAGATCGAACCGAATTGAAAATGTACGAAATTTTGATTTGGTTTGGTTTGTTTTCAATTTCGGTTTGATTTTCGGTTCAGTTTTTGACATCCCTATAGTCAGGGTGGGTTCAACTCGAAACTTCTAGGATCAAGGACCACTCTGCATAGTGCTGGTCTAGGGATCCCAAGACCAAGGGAGAATCTAGTCTCCTTGGGAACCAAACCAAGACCGATAACATTTGGCTGGTTTAGGATTGATCTGGGGTTGACCCTAGACCTATGCTCACCCCTATCTGAGACAAGCTTATATAATATTACGACATTTGCTTGGCATATCATTTCATTTTATTAAACTTATTATTTTTTCTTTGATACTTTCGGACCACAAGCGAGGGAGATACAGCTACCTAGATGCCCATAGGCACCCTACAAATTCCATGAGCCATTTATGTCTAGATTTTTCGCTTATATATATGGCCCTAACACATAGTAATTTCTAGACAATGATGGGATAAGAATATGTAAAATCCACTTCCTAAGTTGGAAATCCCCGAGGTCTCAATCAACCGTTTTAACCCTATGAGGCACGGTTCAATTTTCCCAATGTAGTTTTATTAACTGTGCAATTTCATATTTACTTATTTAAATGAAGTAGCGACGAGACACTTCATGTAATGTACTTGTAGTGTCTCTATAGCGAGTAGCATCAATAGCATACATATTAAGCACACGATATAAATGGACACCAACCATAAATGTCCTCATTGTATCGTCATTAAATTAGTATTGGCCAAGAGGGGGATCACATATTCCAAGATAAATGCTCTATTTGTTTCGTGGAAAATAAATAATTTAGAAAATATTTTCCTAAAAGTGATCGTTTATATTATTTACAAAATGGATGAATGAAAAATATTTTCATCATTCTTGAAAAGTGTATAGATATAAATTATTGTTGATGATGAGACTCTAGTCAATGAATAATTATTTGGAGCAATACAAATGATTTATTTTAAGAAAATATTTTTCAAATCATTCATTTTTTACGAAATAAATAGAGTCAAAGAGAAAAGAAATTTCCTAATTTAGTTTGTAGGAGGATATAGGAAACCTCAAGGAGGATTGACACCATTCGGTTTGAAGCATGCTGCTTGGTGAATAGAACAGTCTAATAAGTCTAGGGTTTAATTTTAATTTCTAATGTTTTGAGGTTTGGCTATAATAACAACGTGTTTTCAGAAAAAAAATATATGCGCTTTTGAATTGTAAATAATATTTGACACATTAACATTCAATCTCTCACTTCATCAAATAATAATAATAAAAATAAGTATAACAGAAGTCTTAAACTTATTATGAAAGTGTGATTGAGTTATAAATTTTTTAAAAAGTGTAATTACATCCTTACACTTATCCAAATAGTTGCAAACAAATCCTTCTATTAATTATGTCCAATCTGCCTAAGTGAAAAATGCTAATATGAATTTTTTTTATAATTATTTTCTCTCCTTCAACAAAGTTAACTAAAGCACTTAAACATCGTCATTTTGGTCTAGATCCTCATTTTTATCCCAAGTCTTAATTAAATTAGAGTAAACAAAGAAAAAAGCTAAAAGTGCTTTTAAAAAAAAGCTCAAAAACTAGGATGAGGGCCAGCAATCAAACCAAGTGGGACGCTTCCCACCATCATAAAAAAGGGCCGATAACCCTGGCCGGCCGAGACTTGGGCTACAGCCAGTGATGGTGGTGGCGCCACCCCTCCAAGTGAGAGCCTTCAAGCTATATATATATTGTGTTTTATTTTTCCAAAAGAAAAGATTTAGTCTTTTTTATTTTTAATTTAAAAAATTAGGATTTGAACCAAAGTGACATCATTTTAGGGTATAAATGATAGCCATTCTATTTTAAAAATCAAATTTTCCATTTCTACTCCTCGAACAAGTTTCTTAATAAAGTAAAAATATGTGTTTAACAACGATATAATTTTTTTTCCCTAGAATGGAAATTCACAAAATTTCTCCCTCCCAAGTAATAGCTAGAGGCGGTCAATGGGTGAGCAATGGTGACGGGCGGTGGGCAACAATGACGGGTGGGCGGCTGGCTAGTAATGAGAGTGAGTGATAAGAAAAGTTTTTATTTTTTTACTTTTATTCTAGAAATAGAAAAGTGAAAAATTTGTACTTTTGATTTGTTTTGTATCTATTTTTGGAGTAAAAATTTGTTCAAGAAATTAAAAAATGAAATTGTCTCACTAAATAGATTTATGTTTCAAACTTATTCCTAAGAATAGATAAATGGAAAAACAAATAAACGTAATGGTTATCATGAGCATTTTAGAAAGCATTTTGGTAACCATTTTGTTTCCAGGAACAAAACAATTTATGCTAAGAAATAATTTTTTCTAATTTTGTTCTCTTGACAAATTTCTAAACATTTGAAAGCGTTTGATGACTTTATAAAATTTTTATTAGGATAAATTGCGTTTGATATGAATCTCAAAATTTTTTGCGACTTATAATTTCTTATAATTTTTTAATAATTTATCATATTATTCTCTTTTTTATTCTTTTCCTTTTCCTTTTCTTTTTTCCTTTTATTCTTTTCCTTCTTCTTCCTTTAGTTGGTCGTCAACCTTTGCTAGCATTGGCGACCTTGCCTAGATTTGACGAGGCTGAGCTTGCCCAACCATCGACGAGGCTTGGCGAGTTGGGCCACTGCGAGGTGGGCCTTGCCATGGCTAAGCGACATCAACCTTGCAATGCCATCGCGCATTGATCGGGTCTGATGTCTGTCGAATCGTCAGATCTGCTGTTGGAATGCCATCGCGCATCGATCTTTTGAAGTAGAATCTGAGGTTTCGCCTGATCTGCTCGAATCGTGTATGGATCTGCGTCTGTATGTTGTGTCATTTGATAGATCTGGCGGTAAATTGGTGTAGTGAGAGTGGAGTTTGGCTTGATGGATGCAATCTCCGAGTCTGCGTAGGATTCTACTGTTGCATTGCCTGAATATCTGCGTTTTTTTCCTGTTCGTTCTGCAGCCTGATGGCCAGATGCCAAGTGACAAGACTGTCGGCGGAGGCGATGATGCCTTCAACACCTTCTTCAGCGAGACTGGTGCCGGGAAGCACGTCCCTCGCGCCGTCTTTGTAGATCTAGAGCCCACCGTCATCGACGAGGTCAGGACCGGAACCTACCGCCAGCTCTTCCACCCTGAGCAGCTAATCAGCGGCAAGGAAGATGCTGCCAACAACTTTGCTCGTGGCCACTACACAAGTAATTATACTCTGTTCTGTAATTAATATTGGTACATTCACTTGTTTGTCGCATTTAATGTGAATTAATGCTTTTATTTCTCTGTTGCAGTTGGGAAGGAAATTGTTGATCTCTGCCTGGACCGCATCAGAAAGCTTGCTGACAACTGCACTGGTCTCCAAGGGTTCCTTGTGTTCAATGCTGTCGGTGGAGGCACTGGTTCAGGGCTCGGTTCCCTCCTGTTGGAGCGCTTGTCTGTGGATTATGGCAAGAAATCCAAGTTGGGTTTCACTGTCTATCCATCCCCACAGGTGTCCACCTCTGTTGTTGAGCCCTACAACAGTGTCCTGTCGACCCACTCCCTTCTGGAGCACACTGATGTTGCTGTGCTTCTGGACAATGAGGCCATCTATGATATCTGCAGGCGCTCTCTTGACATTGAGCGTCCCACATACACCAACCTGAACCGTCTTGTTTCTCAGGTATATCTTTAGTTACCATGCCAGTGTAAAAGTTCTTCTGGCTTTTGTCGAGATATTCAGCGTGAAAACTAATGAATGACATGAATTTGTTTTCTAAATTCAGGTGATATCCTCCTTGACTGCCTCTCTAAGGTTCGATGGTGCCCTGAATGTGGATGTGACTGAATTCCAGACCAACTTGGTCCCATACCCCAGAATCCACTTCATGCTTTCATCCTATGCACCCGTCATCTCAGCTGAGAAGGCCTACCATGAACAACTCTCGGTGGCCGAGATCACCAACAGCGCATTTGAGCCATCCTCTATGATGGCCAAGTGCGATCCTCGCCATGGGAAATACATGGCGTGCTGCCTCATGTACCGTGGTGATGTGGTGCCCAAGGATGTGAATGCTGCTGTTGCAACCATCAAGACCAAGCGCACCATCCAGTTTGTTGACTGGTGCCCTACTGGATTCAAGTGCGGTATCAACTACCAACCACCCACTGTCGTCCCTGGAGGCGACCTTGCCAAGGTCCAGAGGGCCGTGTGCATGATCTCCAACTCAACCAGCGTTGCCGAGGTCTTCTCACGCATTGACCACAAGTTTGATCTGATGTATGCCAAGCGTGCCTTTGTGCACTGGTACGTGGGTGAGGGTATGGAGGAGGGAGAGTTCTCCGAGGCTCGGGAGGATCTTGCCGCCCTCGAGAAGGACTATGAGGAGGTCGGTGCGGAGTTGGCCGAGGGTGAGGATGATGAAGGTGATGAGTACTAAGAGGGATCGTCTGCGCCATGATCTCTATTGGCTGTTGATGATGATGCTGGGTTTCGTATATGTTTTCCTTTCTGTTGGCCGAGTGTATGCACTTATTACTATGAAGTGAGCTGGTGTTTCCATTATGCTGCCTGCTGCTCTGTCCTGCGCTTAATATCTCGTTCGTCATTGTTATGTTCCTGGGTTATCTTTAGAATGTTAAGTTGTTTTGCGTTAGAAGAAAATATATATTTTTCATAAAATCGAGATGTTTGTCAGCTAAATCACAAAAAGTAAAACATTTCAAACTCGAATTGGTCGTGACCAAAAGGGAAAAGCTATTTTTGTCAGCAGTTGAAACTAGACCACTAAAGTTACTGAAGTCGGTCACTAATATAATCTCTGAAGGGAAGATAGGCTACAGTGAATCTGACCCTGATGACATGACATTGGGATGGTTATTAGGCTTCTTGGCTATCGTTTAGAGAGTCAGGCCACTCATTGCAAACTCTCCTGGGAGATTGCCTGGTGTGAGACGGTCCCTTCTCGCCAAGGAAAAAAGTACTGGCAAACTGAACTGATCTTAGCTGAGCGATTCTTCCTTTTGTTTTGTTCTTAGCTTAACCTCTGAGCGTGGTCAAGAGCTCTTATTGGAATCAGAGACTTTTCAAGCATATCCATCCTAAATCCAATCTGAAGACTAAGCTTAGTTGGATGAGTCCCTCGCAACTTATTTGGCTCAGAATCTTCAACTAATACAAAGAAGTTAATGAATACGTTTTTGCATGAGAGGATACATTTCGAACCCTTTTGAGTGAGAGCTTAGGAATTCCCAGAGAGAATTCCAATCTGAAGAAGGCAACTCATCCCTTGCTAAGGAGATTGTGCTGACTTCTTTCACTCACAGAAGACTAAGCCTAAAAGCGGATGGGGGCATCAAGCCTAACCCTTGACCCTTTTCCGGGATCTAGTACTATTTATATAAAGCATGAAAGGTAAGCACTTCCCAGTGAAAGGGAAAAGTTATTCTTGTTAGCTGTTGAACAAGAATATTAAAAGCTAGTCACTAATATGATCTCTCACTATTGCTTTGGGCCCTTCAATATTTTTCTCCCTTAAAGTTTATAATTTCGTTTCTTTTAAACTCATCACTGCTACACTGATTACTTCTAGTGATGGATATATTGTCATCGTCTTTAAATTAGTGGTATTAACGAGTTGTAATATTTTTCAATAATCACTTTTGCGCTCTTCCCATGATTGGACTGTGGACAGATTGCCAAGTGTGTTTACGTGGATTAAACCAACGACAATAAGATTCAATAGCCCCACAAAATTAAATACAAGCAGTTTAACATGCGAACCATCAAATGGAAATTTAATTTATATTTACATTATGGTTAATGAAATTAGTGAAATATTTTCCAAATTTTACGATCTAGGAGATGAGATAAGATTGTCAATTATAAACAAGAGAGATTGATGCACAAAGAGTATCCAGGAGATGAGACTAGAAATGATTGCTTTTTGGCCACAAAGTAGCGAGTTGAATCCTTCGCTTACAAAAAGTGTACTCAAATTTCACAATCCTTAAGATAATTTTTGTACTTGTCATTTTCTTTTCTTTTCCTTGATAATACATGATATCTAAATTTTTTGACTTGATTAATCCTCACATGTACATGCACGCCAACTATCCGATTTAGTAAGACTTTATATGTTCAATTGGAAAGATTAACCACTCTACCAATTTGTAGGTAACATTTTGATTCATTGAGCCATCTTATTTCAAAATGAGAGAAAAAAAAAACATGTTGAAATAAGAAAGATTTTGATTTTGAAATAAATATAGAAAAACCTATATCCATCAATATCATTGATTTAAATAGAGAAATGAATATGAATAATTGTTACCGTGAGAGACTAATCCAGTTGAATTTGTAGAAAACCAAATTCACATTCGATAAAAAGTCAACCCAAAAAGTTAAAGCTGCACATCAATAGGCCACAAAAGCCACATTTGAATTTTTTTGAGGAAAAAAGATGATGGTTTTAATTTCTAAGTAATTTAGAAAAGGTGAGATGGCTTAAAAATTAATCCTAAAATTTTTAAAGGTTTTAGCTGTTTTATGCAAAACAATCACACACATTTAACGTTGAAAACAAAAAAATCACAAACCAAAAATCAGGGTTGACATATATGACTCTAATTTGCAAAAAATTGAGCATTTTTCTTATAGAAGGTATTTTTCTTGCACTCTCCATTTTATTTTGCTACCTATTTATCACCTGTCCCTCTTCCTCCACTCTCTCCCCATTTTTATCTTTATGCTTGTTATTACTACTTCCTATTAAAGAAATTTCCAACCGTATCACGAACAATATAAGTTCCTTTCCTAAAATAAACATATATAAATCACGTGTTTCCATAATAAATATCAAATGAAATATAATAGGTCAAAACATCACGTTGATTATTTTATCGTATAAATTTCTTAAAATGATTAATGATATGTTACAATGAGAATTTTTTAACATAAGTACTTTTTTTTATTGCTTGAATAACATAAGTAAGTTAAATATGGACTTTTTTTTTATGTTCGAATGCTTATGATGTAACAATCTGTGCAAGGTGCAGGTTACGTCCGGTGCATGAAGAAAATTAATTGTTATCACAACAATAACATATGGGGCGCTGCAATTGTCCTCGAATATAAATCGAAGTGTTACTTCGCAAAATATTTTCTTCCAGGAAACTGCCACCAATAATTTCCCCTTATTTCAATTCATTTAATTTCATTCCCCTTAATTTGACGAGCCTGGGGCTATGGGCGGGCTCACGCGTGGACCGAAATTTCCAGGGCCAAATTTTTTATGGGCGGATGGGCTTTTTCTTTTGTCTGCCCTTTCTTTTTTATTAGTATTTTTCATTTATTCACATATTTTTTTCTTTGCCTATTATTTATCTCCTTTTTTTTCATTTTTTTTTTACAAAAAATGCATATTTACTTTGCCAGAAAAAAATTAGGTGCTGACATATGGTATGCGCAGTAAATTAAATATGTTGAGAGAGGGGGCTACGTTAATTATAAATATTGAATCAGATCTGGTGATTGAAAGATAATTGAATAAGTTAACATAAAAACAAATTGTGTTTTACCCAAATATGGTGGGGGAAATAGTGCAGCTCTAGAAGAAATGGGATAACCATTCCTTGATGTTCTCTCACCTTGTGTGAGCTTTCCTCTCTATCCCTAAGGTGATACTTTTCCCCTTTATGGAAACCCTAGAAATTCAATCCCAAATAATTTCCGAAAGCTATGATGGTTGAATCCATCTTACCCCCACCAGATTAGGCTACTTCCCCTCTTCATTCCTAGACTAGAGGTGAGCATCGGTCCAAGGTTGACCTTGGACCGACCCTGGACCGGCCCAACCCTACCGGTCCTGGTCTGGTTCCCAAGGGGACTAGGTCGGTCCTTGGTCCTGAGATCCCTGGACCAGTACTGTGCTGGTTGATCCTCGGTCCTAGGAGTTTTGGGTTAGTCCAACCCGAACCAACCTTGGCCTTATATATTATATTATATATAATATATTTTTATATATTCTAAAGAGTAAACCCTAATTCAAATGGCGTCCTCCTCCAATACTCTTGTTCTTTTCTTTCTACTTTATCCTCTTAGTATTCAATTTGTCAAGTAAAATCGAAAGAAACAACTTCACTCTTGAGCAATCTTGCCCTGCTCGTAACTTGACACTCACCTCGCTCACTTTTGGTCGCTCACCACTCGACACTCATCCCGCTTGCCATGCTCATCCCACTTGTCACTTGACGCTTGCGCCGCTCACCTATATTCGCTAACCTTGCTCGTTCTGAGTAAATCATCAGGAAATAAAGCCCTAATTAGAAATTCTTTTCGCTCGTAAGCAACGCTTGTCTTGTGGCTCTGTAAGCAATCTTTATTGTTTTTATGGTTTCTTGCTTTTAGCAAGTGTGAAGTTTTTATTGTTACCTTATTTTAAATTTGTTGAATATGTATTAGTATTTATAGTTTAGTTAAAATCACAGTATTGATAAATATGTAATTTGAAATAATTGATTTAATTTTTCAGAAATACAAAAAAATGAAAAAAATTAACGGTTGGTCTTGGGTTAACCTTGGAACCAGACCGAACTTATTGGGTCGGTTCGGTCTTTGGTCCTAGGCTCAATAGGGTCGGTCCTCGGTCCCAAAAATTGAGGACCAACACTGTGTGGGTTGGTCCTAGGGTCAGGGGGTGGATTGGCCCAACCCGGACCATGCTCATCCCTATCCTAGACTACCGACAAAACATTCTATATCGTTTCTATCCAAATTCTAGAAAGGAGTCAATGTACTGGGGAGGCTGGGAGCAGTGCTTCTGGTTCATAAAATTGTGGTATCTTTTCCTAGGTTTTGCATCTTTGTTTGAATCTAAACTCCTTTGCTTCTATGGGTCTCAACGCATTTGCCTTAATCCAGCTAGGGCTCCCTTCATTTCACATTCCATTTTTTCCACCTACATTGAAGTATAGTCAGACTATTGTTACATTTCTTTCTACATTCAATATAATTCAACAAAGTTCAGAATGGAAGGGGAGCATGAAAACAACTTGAGGATGATGGTGCTGTGAAGACGAATGGGTGATTTGTAGGTTGAAGATGACGTCATACAGTTGGGTGCTGAAATTCTCGAGAGAGATAAGCAAGAATGTGACTTATCACTGAATGGCAAGTTGTTCTCAAAACTAATGAAAATATGCAAGCATTTCTACGTACAATGAAGAGAGCATGAAAGATAGAGGATGTGAAATGTGAAGTTATTGAACCTAGTTTTTTTTTGTTTATCTTTAACTCACTGGAAAAAAAGAGGCAAGTTTTCCAATTCGGCCCATGGTCTTTCACCAATAATCTTCTTGTTTTGCAAGAAGGAGACCCCAATGGTTCGGAGCATTGTTATGACTTCTCGCACTATGCCTTTTGGGTGTAGCTGTTAGGCCTTCCTCATGCTGCTATATCAGAGGATTCGTTGAGACTCATTGCTGCAAAATTGGGGACTGTTGAGGAAGTTAGAATCGAAGGAAGAAATAATATTTCTCGTAAGATTGGCAAAGAAAAAATGAGGTTGAATCTGTTTAATGCCCCAAAATAGGAACAATCATCAATGTGGGAGGTAGGAAATGGTGGATAGATTTTAAATATCAGAGGTTATCTCATATTCTTGTGGGTGTATGGGCCATTATGCAACCTTTTGGCCAAAGATACCTTATGAGGAGATCGGATTAGCCCAAGGTAAATAGGGGAAGTACGGCTCTTGGCCTAAGGTAGAAGCAAGAGAACTTAGCCCATGCTGGAAAGTTTTCTATGGGGAAATTGATAGATCTCTAGAAGAAGATATTATAGTGCCTGAAACAACTATGTCCCCTGGAGGTGTGCACTTGGAAATGAAAAATCAGGGTTGACAAGTTAGGCAATAGTTCCATATAAGCCTATAGTGAATAAGCAAGCTGAGAATGCTAGAACATTTAACAAGGCAACCCCAAACAAGGGGAAACGAGTCTAGCAAGTTTTGGAGAAAACCTGGACCTTACTAGAACATGGAACAGGGACAGGACCTATTAAAACATAGAAAGTTGGACTAAAAAAGCAAGTGGCAAAAAATAGAAACGCTTTGCTCCCTACAAGAAGAGGGAGACTCAAATAAATTTTATTGATGAGGAGAAGCTTCTGGATACTCTGATTAGGATGTGGGAAGGGGTCTATGAAAGGGCTTTAGTGGATAACCCTAATAAGCCACTAAGGGAGATATTAAGGCCCTGCATGATAACGCTCTCAGGAACACTTATTTCTGTTCTTTTGTTTCCGAGAACAGATTTTTTGTTCCCGGGAGCAGAAACGCGTTTGGTAAATTTTTTGTTCCCGGGAACAAATTTGTTCCCCGGAACAGGTTTGGAGTAGAAATCAGAAACAAGAAAAAGTTGTTTATTGTTCTCGGGAACAATTTTAAGAAACACTTTTTTTTTCCTTTCTTTTTTTTTCTTTTTCTTCTTCTTCTTCCTCTTCCTCCTCCCACCCCTCAGCCGCCCCATCGCTGCCGCCGGGCGAGGTCCGACGAGCTCGCCGGTGCCTCGCCAGGCCAGGGTGAGGTTCGGCAAGCTCGTCGGAGCCTCGCCCAGGCGGCGCGAGGCCGAGCTTTGCCCAGGCGGCGCGAGGCCGCACGAGGCCGGGCGAGCCTTGCCCAGGCGGCGCGAGGCGGCGCGAAGCCGGGCGAGCCTCGCCGGCGGTAGCCAACAAAAAGAAGGGAGAAAAAAAAAGAAAAAGAAAAAAAGAAAATTAAAAAAATCAAAAGATTAGAAATTTTTACCAAACGTGTTTCTGTTCCCGGAGTAAAAATTTTGAACCGTTATCAAACACCCTCAAATGCTCAGAAACAGTTCCCGGGAACAGAAACAAGAAAAAGCATTTCTGAGCAGAAACTGTTCCCAGGAACAGAAACGTTGCCATGCAGACCCTAAGCTATTAAGCTGGAAATGTCAAGGTTTGGACACTCCCTCAACAGTCTAGCAACTTAGAGCCCTAGTAGCTCGTAGAAGCCTAATTTCGTATTTCTAATGGAGACTAAAAATAAGGAAGATGTGGTGGATTATATAAATGTTAATCTACGTTTCAGGTTCTCATTTATTATTAATCCTGTGGATATAGGGGGTGGACTTGCATTGTTTTGGGCTGAGGAAGTAAAGGTAGATGTGGAGTTTCATTTTGATAATCTTATTGAAGTGGCTTGTAAGGATCTTGGCAATGGCATAGTGATGAATATCTCAATTTTGCATGCATCCACTAATTATCAGGAGAGACTTAATCTATGGAATGTCCTGTGATCTAGAAACCATTCACACAATTTCCCATGGCTATGTATAGGAGACTTAAATGAAGTTTTATATCATTGGGAAAAGGTGGAGAAACATGATGTTGATCAGTATAGAATTGTGGCTTTTTGGGAGTTTGTGGACCCTTATGGATATTGAAAGTAAAGGTTATGCATTCACATAGACAAACAATAAGGAGAGAGATAAGTTGGTCAAAAAGAGGCTTGACCGAGCTTTATGTAATCTGGAATGGAGGGTCAATTTTTCTAGTGTTGAAGCTTTCACATTTCCAGTTATTGGGTTAGACCATTGTTTGATCATATTGTCCTTTGATTTAGCCAGGGTTTGAAAGTAAAAGAATTTTCGTTTCAAAGTATTTTGGTTAGAAAACCTAGAGTGTGGAGAGTTTGTTAAAAATGCTTGGGGCCTATAATGGAGAACCAGCTGGATATTGTCAGCAACACAAAGAGGGCACTCGCAAAATTGGGGAAATGGAGCCATAATACTTTCAACAATGTGTCCAAACATATTGATATTTTCAAAGGGAAACTTATAGACCTACCAAACAAGGGTGAAGGGGATTTAGCAGGGGAGGAGTATAGAAAAATCCTTGACCAAATTGAAACGTTATGGAGGCAAGAGAAAATGTATTAGAGTATGAGATCCCAGATTATTTGGCTGAAATGGGGAGACAAGAATAAGAAGTTTTTTTCATGCCATTATGATTCAAAGGCGACAATAGAATAAAATTTCTATGCTATGGCTTGATGATCACAACTGGAGTCGAGACCCTATGACCCTTAAGTAACATATCATAGGTTTTTACTAATCTTTGTATACTTCAGTTGGAAGTTGATACTACCAACCTATGTTAGAACAATGCCCTGTGGTGGTTACAAATGGGATGAACAAGGCTCTTATGAAGCGGATCACTAGTGAAGAAGTAAGACTTGTTGTTTTTCAAATGGGTGTTACTAAGGCACCTGGACCTGATGAGGTGAATGATTTATTTTATTAGAGTAATTGATCAGTCATTCATGAGGATATTTTCAAAATGGTAACCTCTTACTTTGATCAAGGAATTTTTGACCTTGATTTAAATTAGACACACATCATTCTTATTTCCAAAGTCACTAATCTAGAAAGTATTACTGAGTATAGGCCTATTAGTCTTTGTAATTTTAACTACAAAATAATTGCATAGGTTATGACGAATAGGCTTAAACCCTTGCTCCTAGAGATTATATCCCTTGAACATAGTGCTTTTGTGGGATGACGGCAAATTCAAGACAATATTTTTATTGTTCATGAGGTTCTACATCAATTAAGGGTTTGAAAGAGAAAACGGAAATTTTAGGCAATTTTGAAATTGGATATGCAAAAAGCTTATGATATAGTTGAATGGGATTTCTTATGTGACTGTATGCTGAGGATAGGTTTTTGTGAGATGGGTTTGACTTGTCAAATTTTGTGTTTTTTGGGTATCTTTCAAGGTTAGAGTCAATGGGGATTCTTGTGATGTATTTTATCCAATTAGAGGGATTAGATAGGTAGATCCACTATCTCCCTATTTAGTCATTATAATGGCTAATTTGCATCTTTAATAGTGAATAGAGTTGTAATTGGTGGAAGTCTAAAAGGTATTCAAATGAATCCAAGTTGCTCTACACTATCACATTTGCTATTTACTGATGATGCTATCCTTTTCCTGGATGGGACTGTTGGAGAAGCTCAAAACCTTGCCAATTTGTTAAATCAATATTACTTTGCATTAGGTCAATCCATCAACTTAAATAAGTCAAGCATGGGTGTCGCCAGGACTTAAAATTGAATATTGCACCTGAATTGAGAGTACCTATCATGGATAGAAGAGGGAAGTATCTGGGTACTCCTTTAGATTGGAGCCAAACATAAAAACTAAATGTTCTCATGGATTCTAGCTAGTGTGGACAGTAAACTAGAGGGTTGGAAAGAACAGTTAATATCAAAAGTGGGTAAGGAGATCTTGGCGAAAACTGTTGTTCAAGCTTTACCACAGCATGCAATGTCAGTATTTAAGATTCCTATTTCCATCTGTAGAGCTATTGAGAAGAGGATTTCAACATTGTGGTGGAAAGAAAATTTGAATAGAAAGGGCATTCACTATAGAAGATGGGATTCCTAAAAATTAGGAAAGAACAAGGTAGCCTAGGCTTTAAAGACTTAATTGATTTCAATAGAGCTATGTTGGGAAAACAAGCATGGAGATTAAGTTAAGCCCCACATGCTTTATGGAGCAGAATTTTTAAATGTCTCTACTTTCTAAGAGGAAATTTTCGGAATGCAAACAAAATTCCCCAACCATCCTGGGGGTGGCAAAGCATACTCATGGGTGGGAATGTTATAGCACATGATACAAGATCGGAAATGGGTGATGGAAGAAGCATTAAAATCCGAGAGGATGGATGGTTTTTATTAGGTCTTATTGGAGGCCTAGAAAATAGAAATAATCCTCAATATGTGACTAAGTTAATACTTCCAAATTCTAATAAATGGAATATTCAACTTCTGAATGAAATGTTTGGCGAGACTACTGTCCAAGAAATATTGGCTATTCCTTTAAGCCTAAAAAAGATATAACTAGCTTCACATGCGGGGATCAACCAAAAAAGAGATTCAAGCATTGACTTCATATCAAAACCCCAAACGACTGTGGCTAGAGGTATGGAAGCTTCAAATTTGCCTTAAAATACGATTCTCTATGTGTAGTGTGTGTAATGAGGCCCTTCCTGCAAAGGTCAACCTATACAGGAGAAATTTGTTACTTGATTTGCTCTATCCTATTTGCAGTCATGCCCTCGAGTCCATAGAACATCTCTTTACCTTGTGTACTTGGACATAAAATTTATGGTTAGATCCTAGATTTCCAACGGTTATCCTTGGGCACACATCCCTTGGTTGGATAAATGGGTTTGTGATCACCTCACTTCTAGAACCTCTCCACGAGCAAAGGCACTGTTTACTAGTACACTCTGGTTGATTTGGAAGGGGCGTAATGCTTTGGTTTTCCAAGACAAAAACCCCAACCCAAGCTAGATCGTAAGAGCAGCAGGGATTGAAATAATGATAGAATCTCCTCCGTAAAAATGGCACCCACCACCTCCTCGAACACTGAAATTAAATGTCGATTCCTCCTGGTGGAGCCTGACAATGGAAGGTTCAGTTGTAGGAATCACTAAGAATATTGAAGGACTGCTCTTGGATGTTTTTGCACAAAAAAATTCATGCTCCTTCGGCCCTTGTTGCAGAAACCCTAGCTATGCGTTCTGCTCTGCAAATGTTATACAATGAACGTGTGGAGAAGGGGATGAAAGTACATAGAAATTACCTGTGCATGGAGGTAGTCGGTGATAACTTATCCGTGGTCTACGGGATATTGGGCCTAGTAGAGTTGCCATGGGCTGCGAGGGCTGTTATGTTGGTCTGCAGGCAAATGCTGGGCCAAAGAGGAGAAATCAACCTTAAATTTGAACCGTGAGAGATGAATCGGGCTGTGGATTGGGTTGCAAAGTCTCACCGAGCTGGATCACTCCCTTGTAATTGGATAGAAAATCCCACCAATTTCCTAAGGTTGATCTTATGTCTCGAATTTGATTTTGCTCGTAATGCATCTTTGGGCTAAGTTTAGTAATGAAACTTCTTTTTCCAACTCCCCTTCAAAAGAAAGAAAGAAATGGGATGGTTTTTCTCTTGAAATTTATTTGTGGCAAATTCCAATAAAAATTCGCAAGTGGATTGTGATGTAAAAGAAAGTCTAGAAATCTCTCCCAAAACATGATCTTATGTGGGATAAATTTATTTAAAAAGGTCAAATACTTATCAATTGGACAGCCATTTAAAAGGATTGACTTTCACTTTTCATGGTGAACTGCTCATCAATTTTCCTTGGATCATTTACATGGATTAATTTACCATGAATTCTTATGGAATTTAATGTTGCCTTGGCGTGATAACATGGTATTAATTGGAAATGATATCCTAGCCTATGAATCTCTCTACACTATCATATGAAGTAATGACAATGAAAACAAGCCAAATTTAACTTTTTATAGATAACTTATAAGAGTCTCCTATAGTAATTGCATCGCTTAATTTGTAATAGTTGACTTTTCTTTTTGACAAAGCCCAAAGGAAGTTGTGGGACCCACTTGGGTTTTACCAAAAAAGAAAAGAAAAGAAAAGGAGAGTTGAAAAGTCAAAAAGGAGAAGGAGAAAGAACGCGGGGTTCACTCCCACTTTCAGAAGCCGAACCAGTTTCGGGATAAAGAAAAAGAGAGAAAAGGGAAGAGAGGGAAAGAAGGAGAGGGTTTTGTACGTGTGCGTTGTAGGAGCCTCACAAAGCCGACTCAACTATTTTACGTAACGCTCGGTGAGTACACACGCCCCTCGTTACTCCAATTGAAGCATTTTTTCGGTTTATGGCTCAAATTCGGAATATTGGAAATATTGAGCGGCGAAGTCCGATTTTTGCGTTGTTGAGCCGTGAAAATTTATAAGAATGATAGTTTAGGACATTATGAACCCGTAGGATTTTATAGAATTGGATTTGAGCTTGTGGTTTGTCCGAAACAAAATTTTGAACTTCTCCGCACATGGTGAACAGTACGCGCCCAGCTACTTTGAGGTCTGATTTTGTCGGTTTCGGCTCAAAATTGGGATGTCCAACTTATGGATCTTCTAGTGCTTGGAATTATCTTCATTTTGACTGTAAGATTGCTTGGATCGGAGTTCGGATGAGAAAGTTTTGGCATAATTGAGTTTGGCGCTCAAGTCTCACTTTATAAACGGCTTTGATTAATCACTTTCGATAGGCGATTTGTTAGTGTTAAGGCGTAATTTAGTTGCCTCATAGTTGAGGTAGAGTTTTATTGGATTTTAACTTATTCTTCAATTATTTGTTAGGACATCGAGTTTGACGATACAAGTACCGTTTTATTGGGTCGTAGGTAACAATGTGAGTGGTACTATATCTTCTTTGAATTTGTAAAAATTTATGTTGAGAAAATTCTATGAATTATATATAGTATGTGATTATGAAATGACATTATTATTGCATAAAAGTCGGATCGGGCATGGATTATTTTTGAACCGCGAGAGACGAACCGGGCTGCGAATTAGGTTGCATAGTCTCACCGAGTTGGGTCACTCCCTTGTGATTGGATAGAAAATCCCACCAATTTCCTAAGGTTGATCTTATGCCTTGAATTTGATTTTGCTTGTAATGCATCTCAAATTTGATTTTGCTCGTAATGCATCTTTGGGTTAAGTTTAGTAACGAAACTTCTTTTTCCAATCCCCCCAAAAAAAAGAAAAGAAATGGGATGGTTTTTCTCTTGAAATTTATTTGTGGCAAATTCCAATAAAAATTCGCAAGTGGATTGTGATGTAAAAGAAAGTCTAGAAATCTCTCCCAAAACATGATCTTATGTGGGATACATTTATTTAAAAAGATCAAATACTTATCAATTGGACAGCCATTTAAAAGGATTGACTTTCACTTTTCATGGTGAACTGCTCATCAATTTTCCTTGGATCATTTACATGGATTAATTTACCATGAATTCTTATGGAATTTAATGTTGCCTTGGCGTGATAACATGGTATTAATTGGAAAAGATATCATAGCGTATGAATCTCTCTACACTATCATATGAAGTAATGACAATGAAAACAAGCCAAATTTAACTTTTTTGTAGATAACTTATAAGAGTCTCCTAGAGTAATTGGATCGCTTAATTTGTAATAGTTGACTTTTCTTTTTGACAAGTCAAAAAGAAGTGATGGGACCCACTTGGGTTTTAAAGAAAAAGAAATGAAAAGAAATGGAGAGTTGAAAAGTACAAAAAGGAGAAAGAGAAAGAACGTGGGGTTCACTCCCACTTTCAGAGGCCGAACCAGTTTCAAGAGAAAGAAAAAGAGAGAAAAGGGAAGAGAGGGAAAGAAGAAGAGGGGTTTTGCACGTGTGCATTGTAGGAGCCTCACAAAGCCGACTTGACTATTTTACGCAATGTTCGGTGAGTACATGCGCCCCTCGTTACTCCAATCGAAGCATTTTTCCGGTTTAGGGCTCAAATTCGGAATATTGGAAATATTGATCGGCGAAGTCCGATTTTTGCGTTGTTGAGCCATGAAAATTTATAAGAATGATAGTTTAGGACGTCATGAACCCGTAGGATTTTACAGAATTGGATTTGAGCTTGTGGTTTGTCCGAAACGAAATTTTGAACTTCTCCGCGCATGGTGAACAGTACGCGCCCAGCTACTTTGAGGTTTGATTTTGTCGGTTTCGGCTCAAAATTGGGTTGTCCAACTTATGGGTCTCCTAGTGCTTGGAATTATCTTCATTTTGACTGCAAGATTGCTTAGATCAGAGCTCGGATGAGAAAGTTTTGGCATAATTGAGTTTGGCGCTCAAGTCTCACTTTATAAACAGCTTTGATTAATCACTTTCAATAGGCGATTTGTTAGCTCATAGGGGTTATTTTATTAGTGTCAAGGCATAATTTAGTTGTCTCATAGTTGAGGTAGAGTTTTATCGGATTTTAACTTATTCCTCAATTATTTGTTAGAACCATGAGTTTGACGATACAAGTATCGTTTTATTGGGTCGTAGGCAACGGGGTGAGTGATACTATATCTTCTTTGAATTTGTAAAAATTCATGTTGAGAAAATTCTATGAATGATATATGGTATGAGATTATGAAATGACATTATTATTGCATAAAATTCAGATCGAGTATGGACTATTTTTTAATTGATTATAAAGGTTTGGAAATCATATTATGCAAAGTATTGGAAGGAAAAATATATTTGTAATTGCTTTGCAAATGCTTTATGGAAAAGTATGTGAATGACTTGAGAAATGGATGAGAAATGGTGGATGGCGATTTACTTGGTTTATGATATTGATTTATGAATTGGATTTCTGGTATTGGAGGATTGTTATTTTGCTCATTATTACTGTGAGCCCATTGAGGGGCATGTTGGTATGCATACCGAGCTTAGAATATCCTTCTAGGTTGAGCCACCGGTATTATAGGTGGAGACCTTGCCAATGGGGCAATCTTGGTTGCCTTGTTACAAGGCGTTGTGTTCTGACCATGGTAAGGGATTTAGCAATAGATTGGTCTATGGATGGACCATTGATGTGTGGTTTTTGAATAGAAATTATCCAATGGAATTGACCTTTGATTCTTGTATGGTGATGGTGATTTAAATGAGTTTTTCATATAAATATAAAAGTAACTTCTATATGATTCATTATGTATTTTATACATTGGATTGAGTTATAAAATTCTAGTCTTACTTTGAATTCAAGCATAGTACTTGCTCGATCTGCTTAGAAGATATGTATTATTCACCAAGCTTGTGGTTGCTCACATCTCTTTCCCAATCTTTTTAGGTTCTTTGGTTAGCAGCTAGTAGAGTGAGAGCGCTTTTGTGGGGACTTTTGGGAGCTGGACCTCTTGTGGTTAGAGATTGCGTCCTTCGGGTAAAAAGGGCGGCCGTGTCACCTCCATCCCTACAGGATTTGGGGTATGACATAATTTGCCGCAACTTCTTATTTAATTTAATGTTGCCAACTAGTTAGCGCAATAAGATGTTACTAATAGGAGAAGATATCATAACCTATGAATCTCTACTCTATCACGTGAAGTGATGTCGATGAGGACAAGCCAAATGGTAGATTAACTTGGACAGCATGTACATTTACTCTGCACAGACAAACTTTGCATTTAACCTGTACAAATAACAATTATAGGAAAGTATAATCAATTCTGTTGCTTCTCTCTTCTTGCTAGAGTTCCTTAGTACATCTATGGGGAAAACACCTAGTTTAGGTTGCCAGAATATTGCGATCGCCATAATCCCCAAGAAAAACCATCTCGAGGTGACTTTCTCGAAACGAAATTCGGGACTCTTCAAGAAAGCAAGTGAACTTTGCACTCTTTGTGGGTTAGATATCGGTGTCTTAGTATTTTCTCTAGCTAGTAAAGCCTTCTCTTTTGGCTATCCTGAGGTCGAACTAATCATCGACCGTTTTTTCGCTCGCCACCATCTGCCTCTTCCTGATACCAGCGCTCGTCACCAACTCTTTGAAGCTCATCGAAATGCGAACCTTGGGGAGCTCAACATGATATTGACTCAAGTCCTTGATGAACTATAAGTTGAAAGAAAGCGAGGGGAAGAGCTCGACGTGATGCGAAAAGCGAGCCAAAGGCAGCGTTGGCGGGAGGCTCCCACTGATGAAATTGGCTTATGTGAGCTTGAGCAATTGAGAATGCCAATGGAGGAGATCAAGAAGAATGTGATGAAGTTGACTACCAAGTTGATGGCAGATTCTCCGATTCCAAATGGTTTGCTATTTTCAAGGGTGAATAATGGATTAAGGCTTGGTGACCCTTTTGAGAACAAGGTCCTTCGAGGGAATGGTACTTCCGCTTTTTCTCAGATCTTCAATTTCCATAATGAAAGTGGACTTTTTTTTTATTTTTTTTCCCTAATATTTCTTTTTCGTTTAATCTGGAGGAATGAAGTCTAGTATCCCACTAGCAATGGCCGTCCACTTTTTTTTTTGTCTCCTTGCTTATTTCTTTAGCGCTTGAATTTGCAGATATGTATATACACAATACAGGAGTTTAATTTACCATATAATTGCAAGAACTTCTAATGATGGGGTCTGTACTCTTTATAATGGTGCTTTTATCGGCTCTTGATCCGGTCGTGCACAATTTGATACGTGCGAAGACAACTTTCTTTTCAATAAGCAGTTTATTGGTTAATGATGTTTTCCGAATATTTACAAGGAACAAAAGTCCATAATACAATCACAAGTTCTCATCTCAATTTCTCTAAAAGCAATAAGCATAAGACAACAAAAAATTCTTTTGTATAACACGTCGCAATCATCGTAAGCATAATGATAGGTCAATAAATCAAAAGCCATCTGCTTTTCAATTACGTGTTTCTCGATGGCTGATTACTTTTCAATGTCTTGATGATTATGCATTTGAAGCAAGAGTTTTGGCGAGAACAATGATAAATACGTCCAATCTTTCCAGCAAGTGGTCCAGCCAAAACCAGCCCAATCAAAAATGGCTGCCAATAGGGGTGTGAAACCAGACCGGGTTTACCCAGAACCCGGATCGGACCACCTGAAAAACAGGGTCGGGAACCGGTTCTCGGTTAAACCAGTTCAGGAACCGGTTCTAGTTTTTGGGAACCGGTTGAAACTGGTCCGGGAACATAGTCCAAGCAAAGACCCACCGGAACCGGACCGGTTTTGGAACCGGTTTTTACCCTTTTAAAAAAAAATAATGCTTTTGAGTATCTTTATTTTCGAAGAATTGTTAAAAAAAGAAAGTTTCTCTTTAAATCAAGTTAAGGGAGAATTGCTTTGAAAGAATTGTTAAAAATAACTATTATTATGTATTATTTTTCTTTTTTAATGGTCCCACATTCAACTATTATTATAGTCGCATGACAAGTGTTACTAATTATTGTAGCATCAATTAAAGTATTTTCAGTCCAATTCAAGAAAAATATCTTCTTAATAAGAGCTCCGTTGTATACACATGAGCAAGTACATTATATCATATCAGAAGTATTTGTGAGAATGAGACTAATATTAAATCCATATTTGTTGCTAATGTTTATGCATTGTTAGGATTTTTGCTTTGTCTTATAATGTTAGAAGGATTACATTGTTTTTTTTCGTTGCTAATTAATGTAAAATTCAAAGCCGTATAGGATATCGAACAGTTGCAAAACAGGTTCAAATAAAAACAGGATTGATCCTATTCCCGGACTGGAAAAATAGGGTCGGGTCCAAAATAGGGTCCAATAAAAACAAGGTAGGGTACAAGGTTCAAAAAAGATAAACCGGTTATAACAGGATTGGGTACAAGGTCCAGGTCTAGACCCTACCCACCCTGGACCCGATCACCCCTAACTGCCAAGGCCATTCTTTCCTCTTATGCTCAAATAATATAATTAATTCAATGTGATAAGGAGATATCTAATTTTTTTTATCTGTCTTGCTCTAAGTTTCAATTATTCTTAAATTTTTGCTCTATCTCTTATAAATACCGCTACTCCCAATCATTCCTAAGAATGTGAAAAATCAAACTCCCCACTTTTCCTCAAGTCGGCATTGGAACAATTCTCAGGAAATGTTAGGAGCCAACAACAAAAAAAAAAAGTAATAACGCGTGTGTTTGTTTTTTTCTTCTTTTAGCCTTTTGTTCCCTCCTTGAAAATTAGTCCCAAAGGCAAGTGGGAATAGGGAGATAAGACATGGGATTTTGTTTTATTAGAAGAAATGTCACGAAAGTGACAAGTGCCCCACGTTAGACTCTTCTGGGAGGTGACTAGGGAAAGGAAAAAGAACGCATCACATCGAACGAAATTCACGATGTTCCCCCTTTTTTTTTCTGCAAAAGGGAACTAATCAATATTATAAATTTTTTTAAATCAATATATATTTATGATAAATTAATTTTAAATTAATTTTTTACTATAAAAAACCTCAAATTAATATATTTTTGATAAAATTAATTTAAACTAAAATTTTTGATTATTAAAATTTTCAAACTGATATACATGTAATAAATTTACCTAAAATTAATTTTTGACCACTAAAGATCTCCAATTAGTAGATATGTGACTAATTTATCTTTTGTTAATTTTCATCGAATTTTACCATAAAAACTTGCTATCATGGATGATACATGGTGACATGTCAAGTGATTTGGCAAGTTCACATGAAAATTCATAGGGTTAGTCCTATGAAAAATCCTCAATTTTTTATAAGTGTACTGTTAAATTTATCAGAGGACTATTGTTATAATTGTTACAATTGTATCATATTGGAGTTTTCGTGATATTTATCCTATGGATTTTTACATGAACTTGCCACGTCACCACTTGTCATTTAGATTAGCAAATTTAATAATTAAATTTGATGGAAGTTAACAGAGGGTAAATTCATCACATGTATACCAGATTAAAATTTATTATGATCAAAAATTTAATTTAAAATAAATTTATTATAAATATATTAATTTAAAATTTTTCGTAATAATAATTCATTTCTTTTTTAAAAGAAAAGGGGAACATATCGATGTGATGCTTTCTTTTTCCTTTCGTTAGTCACCTCCTGGGAGAGTGCGAAGTGGGGCACTCGTCATTTTCCTGACATTTTCTTTTAGTAAAACAAAATTCCATATCTTGTCTCCGTACTCCTACTTGCTTTTGGGACTAATTTTCAAAGAGGGACAATAAGTTAAAAAAATAATTTGAGTAAATTTATCATATATATATTAATTTAGAATTTTTCATAATTAAAATATTAATTTGGGATAAATTTGTTACATGTGTATCGATATAGGATTTTTTATGAAATTAACCAAAAGGAAAAGGAAAAAATGGTTTTCGTCAAAAATTACAACTTTTTAGTCACAATTTGTTGAAGTATATCAAGGTTATAAGGTTACTTATTTTAAGATAGGGGCAGATATAGCCTACATTACTTCGATAGAGAATATGTTCATAAATGAATTAAATCTATATGATATTTTTTACAACTTTTTATTAGAAAAATAATATCACACGTGTTATAACTTTTGTATGGTGTTCAAGTAAGCGCCATAATTTTTCAATCGATCACTTGAGTATTATAACTTTCGTTTAATGTTTACTTGAATGCCACAACATTTAAAAACGTTCACTATAAGTCCCCGAAATTTGATGTGGCATGATATTCGTGGTGAATGTTTATTTAAAAGTTGGGACACTCAAGTGATCGATTGAAAAGTTATAGCGTTTAAATTAGGGGTGTGCAATTGGATTGGTTTTATGTGGGAATTGGACTCGATCACCCAAAAAACAAGCTCGGGAATCGGTTCCCGTTGGAATCAATCCGAGAATAGGTTCTAAATTTTTGGAACCAATTGAAATTGGTCAGAGATCATGTTCCGAGTGAATACCCACTTAAGAACCGGACCAGATTGCCTTGTTTTAGAATCATTTTCTTAATCGGTTTTATAAGCTAAAAGTCAAAGCCCTAATTTATTTTTCCCCTAAATTCTAACATAAGTACTCTTTCATCCTTTGTCTTTCCGCGGAACTTTTTGTCAATCCTTCTTCTTCCCCTAAAGTTTTATGGATGAATGGGTAATGAAAATTTGTGATTTATGTTTTATGTTATGTGTTGAACTTGTCATTGTTTATAATTGTATATGATTATGTGTTCATTTTATGAATTATTGTATTTGGTGGATAGAGATTTCTATTATTTATCTTTTACTTTGAATCGTTTTGTGGCTCATAATTATATGAATTTGCTATAAAAAAAATGAATCTAAAAACGGAACCAAAAAAAGTTCTCCGGTAGACCCTAGCATCGTATTCGAAAAACAGGGTAGGTTCAAGAATAGGTTTCAAGTAAATATGATAGATTTCAGGGTCCAAAAATTGGGAACTGACTATAATAGGGTAGGTTCGAAGTTCCCTTTTCTGAACCTAATCACCCTAGAACTGATTACCTCTAGCTCAAAGGAACATTTTTTAAAAGTTATGGCACTTGCGATGTCCTTATCACATTTTTCATCTCATGGGAAAAAAATTCCAAAATCTTCGTACGTCAAACAGGAAGTAGGCTTTGGCCCCTCAAACCAAAGATTAAAAAAAAAAGCCACGGCAAAGGGCATTCAAATCCAATACATCAAGACACAAGAATTTAACTACTGCAACAATTAAAGGAAAATGAAGTGGAAAAAAAGAAGAAACAAGGATAAAGCTAGAAATGCAAAAGCCTCCCTCTGTGAATATAAAACTAAGAAAAAGGTTATAGCCAGCCACTATTGTTTGACATGCAGACACATACACAAAAATCGGCAGACTCGCCCAAGAATGATCGCGAAGTAAACCTACATTTTGTTCCCTTTGTCAGTGCTTTTATCACACATTGAACGTCTATCATCCACTGACATATAGTCATTGTAAATTACTAGTACATGATCATCCTCGAGAACACGATCATCGGTTATTCTTGGTCTCCCTGTCTCATCAAATTCTCTAGGGCAATTGCAGAGTTGAATCATACATTATGGGGTGTCGCCAAGGCCGACTTGTTTGCGAGGCAGCTTCTCTTCCTATCAGCCCCTGCCATCGATGCTATACTGGCCACTTTCTTCGCAACCCACCTGAAGAGCCCAACTTTGACCTGTCCTCTCTTCGGAGGCAGCCTTGCTTTCGGATTCTTCTTCGGGCTCTTCTTTGTCGCACACGCGTTGGACATTTTCTTTGATCCTCTCTCTGCAGGGAAAAGGAAGGAGAATTCTCAAGAGGGTTATCAGAGATAAGCAAGCAAAGAGAGGTACAGAAAGCAGAGGAAGTGGAGGTGTGTTTTGCTGTGTTTCGGTGGAAACGTGTGGGTTTGGTTTATTTATACACAGTCTGAATGGACTTCACGTGAAGTGTGAAAGGAAAGTCTGAGAGAGAGAGAGAGAGAGAGAGAGAGAGAGAGAGTTGGACAAGTGATGCAGAACCAGCATGACAAGCAACTAGGCAAATTCAGCGGAGGGGGGTAATAGGAAGGGACTTTAGTCTTCTTTTCAGTGGCAAACACATGAGCAAAGAAAGGAGCTCGAGCTTGTCATTTTCCTTCTAACTTGCAACTGATAAGAGTTTTAGCGCTCTTCCTGGTGTTGATACAATCTAATTAAACACTCATTTCAAAATTACAACGGATACTTTGGGTAAATAAATCCAACGTCACTTATAGATGATAAAAATAGATAATATAATAAAAGAGGATACATTTACATAGTTGAGAATTGTGATAAGAACTGGACACGTGCCTAGTGATAAGGGAATACGGGAGAGAGGGTGGGGATGCTAGTGTCATAGGTGTAAAGTTTGATTCTTATGCTTTGTAAAAAGGTAAGACAACAATATGAGAAGGAGATGAGAGTTAGATATATGATAAGAAAAAAAAAGAAACAATTGTGATGAGATAGAAATGTAATATTCTATATACCTCCTAATGAAGAGTACAAGCCCCATTTATATAGGGTGAGAAGACAATTAGACTAATCTCAGAAATAGTAATCTTACACGTGTAAGATCCGACGTACGGACCTCAAGAATGCCAAAACTTGGCACGGAGGGACACTTAAGTGCCAAAATCGGAGCAAAATGGATCACTTAAGTGCCAACGGTGAGAAAATCCGGCCAAAATGCTGACATGGCATTTTTCTGGCGATCTGGGATCTAAACGGCGTCGTTTTTGGTGCTGATGTGGCCAAATAAGCCTAAAACGACGTTGTTTTGAGTGCTGATGTGGCCACATCAGCACCCAAATTATTTTAATTTTTCCTTTTAATATTATTTAATTAATATTTATATTAAAAAATAGTTTGGCCAAAACGGCGTCGTTTTGGGCTTATTTGGCCACATCAGCACCAAAAACGACGCCGTTTCGACCTCAAATCGCCGGAAAAATGCCATGTCAGCATTTTGGCTGGATTTTCTCGCCGTTGGCACTTAAGTGATCCCTTTTGCTCTGATTTTGGCACTTAAGTGTACCGTTTGTAACTTTTGGCACTCAAGTGTCCCTCTGTGCCAAGTTTTGGCACTCCCGCTGTACTTATGCCTGTAAGATCCCCGTACAAACTCAAGGTGACTTGAAAAGAGTCAACTTGAGTTCAAGTCATCTTGAGTTTGGAGTTGGAAAACGACGAATGAATATATTTTGGTTAAGATATCAACATTTTGTTCAAAAAAATGAAGTGAAGACAAGTTGAACAATGTCACAAAAAACGTAATATCGGATAAAATGACGGTCAATTTCATTGTGCTCGGCGCATTCATGAAAAACATTGCTATGCGCTATTTGGATGGCACTATGATTATTGTAATGAACGATTGTCCCACTATTATGATGCCGAAAAGCTACCAAAAAAGTTTAAACGTATTGCACTTTTACCAATTTACTCATATACTTTTTAATTATGCCAATTGAGTTTAAAATCTTTTCATATTTTGCCAATTGAGTCTATCTAGCCAATTTTGACTGGAAATTATTGACTTGGACATTGATTGTTATACGTGGTATGACTAGTGTTGATGTTGATAATTTTAATAATATCTTAATATTTTTTTCGAATTTTTTATTTTTATTTTCTTTGTTTTTTTATAATTCTGGTAGGCGAGGGCCACTAAACCTTGCTTAATCTAGGTGAGGGCGTTGTAGCCCTCACTTGTGGCTGACAAGGGTGCTATGGGCCTAGCTGGCCAACGAGGAGGGTGTTGGCCCTTGTCTAGATTTGGGCGAGAGCAATCTTGGTAAAAGCCACAACACCCTCACCTATGGCCGGTGAACATCTTGGCTTGTGGCTAGTGATGGTCGATCAGTGACCTTATCGGTAGAGTCGGAAAAGGAAAAAAAAGAAAAAAATAAAAAGTTAATAAAAAATTCGAAAAATATGAAAATCTTATTAAAATTATTCATGTTTGCGTCGGTCATGCATGTAGGATGACTGATCTTAACGTTAGGGATTTCTAGCCAAAATGGTTAAATGATGGACTCAATTGATAAAATATAAAATTGTTTAGAACTTAATTAACACAATTAAAATGTTTGAATTGAATTGATAAAAGTGCAATAAATTTATGATTTTTTAGACAATTTTTCCATAATGACGTACTCCTATGTCTTCTAGTAGCCATCACAACCATAGTATATTTGATGTCATATCAACAAGAGTTTGACATTTTGCTTCTATATAGAGCAAGTGACAGTAGTCTATTTTTTAATAAGCCACGAAATAAGTCAATTGTCTCAAATAGTAGCCCATAGTAGGGTCACAATCATGAGTCACCAACCCGATCATCATCAAAATAAGTTGACAACTCCAGGGGTAACTGAGCAGAAAAGTGAATGTCATGAAATGATGTACCCTTGACATAGCCAAGATTTCATAAGACTAGAATAAAATAAGTTGTATGGGACTTGGTCATGTATTGATTGATAGTAAGAATAAAAAATGCGGTGTGAGGTCAAGTAATAGTAAGATATATAAGATTGTCAACCAGCTGTTAATAGATTGTAGAATTCAAAAGAAGAGTCCATTTGGCATCAATTTCAGCATTGGTTTCATAGGAGTTATAGCAATCTCGTTGTTAGTGAGTTTGGCTTAATAAAAAAGATCAACAGCATATTTTGATTGAGAAAGATAATAACTAGAGGAATCTGAATTAGCCTCTAAGCCCAAAAGTAGCTTAGCTGCCCAAGATGTTTCATTTCAAACTATTGACTAAGATATTGCTTGACTTTTATGCCAACATGATCATCACTCGTAATAATCATGTTGTTCAAATGTAAGAGCAACATAATATACCCATGAAATGCTTTCTGAACAAAAGGAGCATGCAGTAGGGACTGGATTTGAAGTCAAGAGATTTCATGATTGAGCTAAACTTGGAATATCATGCCCAGTGAGCCTATTTCAAGCCATATAATGCTCGATGTACTCTATACACTTTATTGGAAGAATGAGTGTATCTAGGAGAAGACACCATGTGAACTTTCTCAATGAGATCGCCATTTAGGAATGCATTTTTGACATTCATTTGAATAAAAACTGGTGCTTAATCGAGACAACAATAAAAAGACTAAGGACAAAAGGAAGGCGTGCAATAAGAGTAAAAGTCTCTTCATAGTCAATTTCATATTTCTATGTAAAGCCTTTTGCCTCTAGCTTAGGTTTGTAACAATCCATGGTACCATCTGTTTTTGTTTTAATCTTATAGACTCATTTACGACCTACAATGGACTTAACTTAAGGCAAATCAATCTGACACGTGTGAAAGACTTCCACCTCATTTGCCATTGCTTGCCGCTAGAGAGGATTGGTAATTGCTTCTCTACATGTGTGAGGTTTAGAAAGAGAAGCAATTGTAATCCTAAAGTCTAACAAAAGATCAAGTTACTATTGTGGAATGATGGGCAAAGGTTAATGGAATGTCGGCCAGTGGAAAATCAACGGATGGAGCAGACATGTCAAAAATTGCCGAGGTGATATCTACAAAAGGACTTGTATCAAGATTATATAGATGGCATCTATCTTTTGACAAAAAAAAATTCTCAAAAATAGTAATCCTACACGACATAAAGCACAATAAGTCTCGTAAATGAGTGACATGGAATTTTTTTTTAATTGGCCCTTGATTTATCGTAGCCAAATTGCCATACCTCATGGATATTATCTATCCGCGAAATTCTTCTCCATGTGAATAACATGTGTTATCGACAACAATGGTCGTCTCAAAGCAAAAATTTTTAATGATCTCTTCTAAAAAAAAAAAAAAGTCAGAAGGTTTCTTTTAGACGCTCGACGAGACATTCCCATGGTGATACAACCACGAGTGCCGTGATTTGATTCGAGTGTGCAAGCGACAAATCAAAAAGTGTAATGAAATAAAGAAGAGTCGAAGTCCCACTATGATTGCCACAGTGATCCCTACTTTCCGACCAAGGGCATTGTATCTAACTAATTTAGGGCTTCGATCCCTCCACAGTACTTAGCTGAATTTGGACTCCCTTCTGACATCGACACTGATTCACCCGTTCAAAGCATGTGCATGGCGGAAATGCATTTGTCGGACGATGGTATCTTGGAACCTAACGAGAAAGGTCGCGTCACATTACGCCCTTTTCACATTAAGAGCATGGTGACCAACTTCACAAGACCTAATTTTATCGACGCTGCAAGAGCACTTGAGAGAACCATTTCATACGGAAAGGAGATACTCTGCCTTGACTCCATGTATGCATATTTAGCGAACCAAATTTCATGAATCCTATCAATATGAAAAATGGTTAGGTGAGAGCCTTTAATCTACTGTAAGAATAATAATACATTAAGATAATAAAAAACTAAATAAAAAATAATTATAAGTTGCTATAGGGTCAATTTCTTTAAGAATTTGTGACTTATAATTAGCTATTATTTTCATATTAGTCCAAAGACTATTATGCTAGTAAAGCTTCATCAACATTCACGCATGGTCTTTAAAAGAGGAAAATAGTTTTGGATGCAATTTGTTTATACAACACTAGATGAAACATACATTATAGAGAGAAAATCTCGATATTATATGACACAGCACGCCTACATTTGATAGATTGATATGAACTAACATGTTTTCCTTGTGGTTCTAACATTCGAAAATTAGAATTATAATCAAGATGCTTTGAACCGGAAAAAAGGGACATGAATTATAATGCAACTACTATGAATTTTCAGTGGTAATCGCAACGCTGTTACCACTTTCTTTGGTCCAAAGTCTCTGAAAGAAGAGACGAGCAAGAAAACGAACGTGCGTTAATTTTAAAATCAATCGAACTTCGTTATCATTTGGGTAGACATTTCAACCTTCAATTCCAGGTCATGGAAAAAGCATTCCATTCACTTATTAACGAGTTTAATCGCGCATTAACGTAAGTGACAAACGTAGAAATCTATGTTGGCTATTCGAAACAGCATAAAGACTGCCAAAGTAAAAAGGTGAGAGAGAAACGGACGATTTTTACCGTTACGTTTCCAAAAAGTGAGAGGACGGCACGATTCTACTATTTCATGTCCAAAAAGTTAATTTATTTTTGGGCCAATTCCAAAAAAAAAAAAAAAAGAACCCAAATTTTAAATCTAGTTCCAAATTTGTCAAAAACAATTTGTCTCATAAAATGCCCATAATTTTAGGTCCAATCCCAAATCTACCTTGTCGACACTCGAATTTTTGTCGACATTTTTAAATATTCATTTATATTGCAAAAAGATAAAAAAATTGATTATTAAATATCAAAAAGAAAAAAAAAAAAGAGGAATCAAGCAGGCCAGCGTGTCCGGCTCACTCTTTATATAAGTTTTTGGTCCCCATGAAGTCCTTCTCTCTTAGCCCATCTTCTTTTCCTTCTGGCCCATTTTTCTTCTCTTTCTTTCGGCCCGTCAAAATTAAAAAAAAGAAAGACAAAAAGAGGAGGAGGCCCAGGCCCAGGCCGTTGCACACTCACACACACTCATGCGGACACACGCTCGACACACGCTGCTCCACCAAGACGACGCTGCTCCAGCTCTCGCCGACGCCAGCATCCTCGGAGCATGACGCCAGCGAAGGAATCTTCCTTTGCTGTGCTGTCGCGTGATGGCGCGAACTCCGGCCCTATTGATCCTCAGTGTACGTTTCTGTGTGTGCCGGCATGTTTAAGTTAGAAGCTTAGGCTGGGTCTGAGTTCAACTCGAGTCAAGAGTCTCCTGTTTAATTCATACTTGCCACCATTTTGCTGAAATGCTGGAATGAGCTTCGGATTTTTCTAGTGAGTCATGGCTGAGATCTCATGTTTTTTTGAAATTCACGTTAAATGCGAATATTTTTGTTCCCTATTTGATCATGGATATTTTTTCTACCCAGTACGTTAGCTTTGGTCCGAATTTAAACCCCGAACATGCTTGTGTCCCCTCTTTTAGACAATGCACCTCAGGTGTTTGATGAAATATCCTAGAGAAAACCGGAGGGATATTCGTGCTTTTGAGTTTGAGACCGATCCGTTTTTGCATTCTTGTGTCTATAGAATCATGCTTGCTTTGCTCAAATTCACGGTATTATAGTGATTTGCGTGAGATGTCTGCATGTAGCCGAGATGGCGGGGGTACTCTTGGTTCTGGTAAAAGAAAAAGATTAAGGGTTGCCGGCATTCATGGCCGGCAATGGTCGACATTAGGCGGGGTGAACGACCGGTGGATGGCAGTAGTTAGTCGGAGTGTTGGTTGCGTCAAGCATCCTGGGTTCGGTAAAAAAGAGAGAGGAAGAAAGTTGCAAGAGGTCGGATGTGCTTAGTGAAGAAGATAAGCACAATAGGAAGGAAAAGATGCAACAGACCGAACGGAATTGAAAATGTAAGAAATTTTGATTTGGTTTGGTTTGTTTTCGATTTTGGTTCGATTTTTGGTTTAATTTTTGACACCTCTACAATTAGGGTGGGTTCAACTCGAAACTTTTAGGATTAAGGACCACTTTGCATAGTGTTGGTCTATGGATCCCAAGACCAAGGATGAATCTAGTCTCCTTGGAAATTGGACCAAGACCGACAAGATTTGGCTGGTCTAGGATTGATCTAGGGATGACCCTAGACCGATGCTCATCCCTATCTGAGACAACTCTTATATAATATTACGGCATTTGCTTGGCATGTCATTTCATTTTATTAAACTTATTACTTTTTCTTTAATACTCTTGGACCACAAGCCAGGGAGACATAGCTACCTAGATGCCCATAGGCACCCTACAAATTCCATGAGCCATTTATGTCTAGATTTTTCGCTTATATATATAGCCCTCACACATAGTAATTTCTAGATAATGATGGGATAAGAATATGTAAAATCCACTTCCTAAGTTGGAAATCCTCGAGGTCTCAATCAACCGTTTTAACCCTATGAGGCACGGTTCAATTTTCCCAATGTAGTTTTATTAACCTTGCAATTTCATATTTACTTATTTAAATGAAGTAGCGATGAGACATTTCATGTACTTATAGTGTCTCTATAGCGAGTTGCATCAATAGCAAACATATTAAGCACACGATATAAATGGACACCAACCATAAAAGTCCTCATTGTATCGTCATTAAATTAGTATTGGCCAAGAGGGGGATCACATATTCCAACATGAAATGCCTGTTTGTTTTGTGAAAAATGAATAATTTAGAAAATGTTTTCCTAAAAGTGATTGCTTATATCATTTACAAAATGGATGAATGAAAAATATTTTCATCATTCTTGAAAAAGTGTATAGATATAAATTATTTTTGATGATGAGACTCTAGTCAATGAATAATTATTTGGAGCAATACAAATGATTTATTTTAAGAAAATATTTTTCAAATCATTCATTTTTTACAAAATAAATAGAGTCAAAGAGAAAATGAATTTCCTAATTTAGTTTGTAGGAGGCTACAGGAAACCTCATGGAGGATCGACACCATTCGGTTTGAAGCATGCTGCTTGCTGCTTGGTGAATAGAACAGTCTAATAAGTCTAGGGTTTAATTTTAATTTCTAATGTTTTGAGGTTTGGCTATAATAACAACATGTTTTCAGAATAAAAATATATGCGCTTTTGAATTGTAAATAATATTTGACGCATTAACATTCAATCTCTCACTTCATCATATAATAATAATAAAAATAAGTATAACAGAAGTCTTAAACTTATTATGAAAGTGTGATTAAGTTATAAAATTTTTAAAAAGTGCAATTACATTCTTACACTTATCCAAATAGTTGCAAACAAATCCTTCCATTAATTATGTCCAATCTGCCTTAGTGAAAAATGTTAATATGACTTTTTTTATAATTATTTTCTCTCTCCTTCAACAAAGTTAACTAAGGCACTTAAACATCGTCATTTTGGTCTAGATCCTCATTTTTATCCCAAGTCTTAATTATAATAGAGTAAAAGAAAAAAAGCTAAAAGTGTTTTTAAAAAAAAGCTAAAAAACTAGGATGAGGGCCAGCAATCAAACCAAGTGGGACGCTTCCCACCATCATAAAAAAGGGCCGATAACCCTGGCTGGCCGAGACTTGGGCTACGGCCAGTGATGGTGATGGCGCGACCCCCTCCTAGTGAGAGCCTGCAAGCTATATATATTGTGTTTTATTTTTTCAAAATAAAAGATTTAGTATTTTTTATTTTTAATTTAAAAAATTAGGATTTGAACCAAAGTGACGTCATTTTAGGGCATAAATGATAGCCATTTTGTTTTAAAAATCAATTTTTGGTTAGAAATCAATTTTTCCATTTCTACTCCTTGAACAAGTTTCTTAGTAAAGTAAAAATATGTGTTTAACAACGATACAATTTTTTTTCCCTAGAATGGAAATTCACGAAATTTCTCCCTCCCAAGTAATAGCTAGAGGCGATCAATGGGTGCGCAATGGTGACGGGCGGGCGATGGGCGACAATGATGGGTGGGCAGCTGGCTAGTAATGAGAGTGAGTGATAAGAAAAGTTTTTATTTTTTACTTTTATTCTAGAAATAGAAAAGTGAAATATTTATACTTTTGATTTGTTTCATATTTATTTTTGGAGTAAAAATTTGTTCAATAAATTAAAAAAATGAAATTGTCTTACTAAACATATTTCTATTTCAAATTTATTCCTAAGAATAGATAAATGGAAAAACAAATAAATGTAATGGTTATCATGAGCATTTTAGAATGCATTTTGATAACCATTCTGTTTCCAAGAACAAAACAATTTATGCCAAGAAATAGTTTTTTCTGATTTTGTTCTCTTGACAAATTTCTAAGCATTTGAAAGCGTTTGATGACTGTATAAAATTTTTATTCCCGAGATAGAATTGCGTTTGATATGAATCTCAAAATTTTTTGTGACTTATAATTTCTTATATTTTTTAAATAATTTTATCACATTATTCTCTTTTTTATTCTTTTCCTTCTTCTTCCTTTAGTTGGTCGTCAACCTTTGCTAGCACTGGTGACCTTGCCTAGATTTGATGAGGCTGAGCTTGTCCAACCATCGGTGAGGCTTGTGAGTTGGGCCACTATGAGGTGGGCCTTGCCATGGTCAAGCGACATCAACCTCACAATGGCTCGGCAAGGTCGACCTCGCCCAACCATGGTGAGGCAAGGGTCAATTAGGCTTGGCCTCGTTAGGGGTTGGCGATGCTTTGGTGATTGGCTAAAGGAAGAAAAAGAAAATGAAAAAAAAAAAACAAAAAGAAGAAAACAAAAGAGAGAAAAAGAAGAAGAAAAGCTTGATTTTGGAATTGTCCGGTGAATAAAGAAGCAATTTCTTTTTACATCTTGATTCTATTCCAAATTTATTTGAGAGCAAAAATATTACTAAACGGAATTTTGTTCTATTTTTTTTTTTTGTTCTAGGAAAAAAGAAGAATTCTATTTGATATGTTACTACATAGATCCTTAGTGTTATGCTTCATGCTTTTGTTAACATTAATTTTGCATAGAAAATGAAAAATAACAGAAAAGCCACATCAATACTTTTCGTGAGCCAAATTGTATAGAGTTCACGCAACAATTCGATTGCACTAATTTGACAAATTTATGATATAATTATATTTTTAAAAATTTTTAGTACACGAATACATTTTTATGACAAGTTTTAAGACTTTTAGTGGTGGCCTTACCCTTAAAAAAAAGAAGATTCAATCCTCTCACATTAAAATTATGGACTTCACATATAAATTTTGAGATCATCCAACTCGGGGTCTAGTAGAGGGTCATGGGCTTATAGTAAAGATAAGCCCATGTCGACTCCATCGATCTATCCTTTTCAAGGGGTCTTTCTACCTATGAGGCCGCTAGTGGTAGTTCCTCTATAAGGGCGCCCAGTTTGATTGCATTCCTTATTTTAACATACCGATGATTGTATGCCTTATTCCCCTTGTTCCATATTGTATATTTTTCTTCTCTAATAAGATGGAATACCCTTATATTTTACATCCTAAAGTTCAACCAAAACAGTTTAAGCACTTGCTCATGGCCAAAATACAAAAAAAATTAAATCTTAAAAAAACCTTAAATTCATTTTTAAAAATTATGATTTTCGTGGGATTTTATAGTGAAATCCCCCGCCAAGTACCCTACAGCAACATATCCCTAAATTACATCTACATAGAAAATATGGATATTTCATGGAATTTCTCGACAGAACTTTGAGGTTCAAATAATCCATGGATTTGCTTTCTAAATTAAGCATAGAATAATTCATATGATTTACTATGGTTTTTCGTCCGGATTCACAAGCTTGGCTCCCTAAAATTTTATCTAATCCGTTAATTTTGGCTGGACATTTATATACACACACATGTACATGCACACACACACACCAGTACTTTCTAGGTCGGAATCGGAAAAAGAATCACATCTTTCTTCTAAAGAAAGCTTAGTAAAAAAAAAAAATATTGGGGCAAAAATTTTTGACAAGGAAGTGATTTATTAGGATCTTAAAAGATCTGATTACAGAAATCAAAATGACGCGATTTTCTGAAAATAATTTTAACCAAAACCAATTGATATCTTCTCCCCAATTCAATCTAGTTTGTCTGCGACTAGCAAAAATGGTACGGTATGCACTAAATATGGAAAAAATTGTAACAGAGATGATAAAATATTTATCCAGGAAATAAAGTTTGAGTTATTGTAGGATGATAAAGGAGGTTTAGTCAAATTTAGAATATACATAAGAGAGCTTTAATGGAGAACAGAGTAAGCTTGTTAGCAATTTGAAATTAGGCTTGCTAATCTTAAAATTGATAAGTACTAAATTTCATTTCATTACCTCCTACAGAGTTACTCATATTTTATTAGGTAATAAAATAGGGATAGTAGATTTAAGATGTTAAATTTTTGCATTCAGCTTTAATCATTTTTTATATATAAAAAAATTAGGCTTGCTCTATTTCCAGAATCTCAATGTCTATAGCACACGCTAACCTATTGAATTAATGAAATAATCTCAAGAGAACTAATAGATTATCACAAGGTGTAAAGGGTGAAAGTTGTTATTATTAAATATGCAAAAGCTGCACATTGTTATAAAAAAAATAATACTGTCTTTATTAGTCGAAACAGTGTTGTTTTAGACTTTAGTCCCCTACTTATGGGATTATCCTTTTGCTTTATAAAACTTTAATTTCCTCCATGTGCATATCTTATAATCATATAAAGTTCACAACTTTAACCAGAGAATTCCACTCAAAAGAATTTGAACCAAGTAATTGTATATGACATAGAGTTGTTAGAGAATGAATTCTCCAGAGATTGCAGAATAAGAATTCGGTAATTAAATTAATTTCAATACTAGAATCTTAGAGGATTTTTTGTAAAAAAGATAGCAAATCTGTTAAGTTTTTCAATTTGAACACAAAAGAAGAAGAAAGAACAGTTCAGGAAATGTGGATAGAAATCACGAGATTGATTGGTCAACCCTAAATATATGTTTTTCCTTTTTCATCAATCTTACCATTAATGAGGTCTCCATGGACGCTATTTTAGACTATTTAGGTTTAAAAGTGGGAAATTACTCAATTAGTCATAATCCTATTATACGGATACTAATTTAGTACTAAATCAATTTTGCCAATGCGATTCTAAAAATTTTCATGAAATTTTGATAAAGTCTTTCTAGTCAATTGTAATTGGAAATCTCTCATGCACCAATCTATAAATTGTCTACGTCAACATGTCACGTAAGACAGCCGGCCATGATTGGACCACTACATTAACAATTTCTCGCGGTAATTGACCATAATTGGTTCCGAACTAACTGGGTAATAACATGAGCGTTCAAATTACTGTTTCATTAATTGTTTATTTAGCTAGGCGTGAGTATTTTTGGGATGTTCAGACAAAAGTTAAAAAGATTAAAGATTCATCTGTTTATTTGTTAAAAAAAAAAATCAAGAGAAATCCACCGGAAAACACTTCATGAACTTATCCAAAACGCCAATCAATCTCTCATATTCCGGTCCTAAATCTCTGTCTTGCCATATTCATCTTATATCCAAATAAACCAGAATCTCCATTTCCATAATTAAACTCCAAGAACCTCATTACTTAATTAAAACCTACATGCCTTTCTCGTCCTGTGTTCCTTCCCCTCATCCATCAATTCTCACTCAGAAATCATTAATAACTCCGAAAGAGTTCCGCCATGGTCGTCATAAAGAAACTCGCCAAGACTCCCAAACCCAGCAAAGGGAGGAAGAAGATCGAGATCAAGAAGATCACCAACAAGAGCAGCCAGCAAGTCACCTTCTCGAAGCGCCGGTCGGGGCTCTTCAAGAAGGCGAGCGAGCTCTGCATCCTCTGCGGCGCGCAGATCGCCATCATCGTCTTCTCCCCGGTCCACAAGATCTTCTGCTTCGGGCACCCGAACGTCGACTCGGTCGTCGACCGCTACGTCCGCGACACGAGCGGCGATCCACCCCTGGACGGAGGTGAAGAAGGAGCCGGAGACGGAGCCGGAGCCGGAGCGGCGGCGGACGATTTTGTGCCGGCTCTGCGGGCGCTGAACGAGGAGTACGACGAGGTTTCGCAGGAGCTGGCGAGGGAGAAGCAGCGAGGCTCGCAGTTGAAGGGAGCCGAGAGGGAGAGGATGGTCGGCGGCGGCGGCGGCGGCGGCGGCGGGTTCTGGTGGGACAAGCCGTTGGACGACGACATGCCGGCCGAGGAGCTCGAGCAGTACGTGGTGGCTGTCGAGGAGCTGATGCAGAAGGTCGCCATGAAGGCCGACGACATGATGATGAGGTCGCTCCTCCAGCCGTATGGGGCCACGGTGGGCGCGGCGGCGGCGGTGGGGAATGCAGCCGATGCCGGCGATGCCGACGTGGCAGTAAACCATTTGCTGCATGAGAATGAAGTGGGGAAAATCAACGATTTTGGCCAAGTTGGGGGACCTGGTTATTACTGATGAATGCAACAAGCCTTTCTTCTTCTGCTTTATGCTTTTGAATTCGGATAGTTTCAAATGTTTTTTTTTATCGTTCGTCTTCATGTAAATAAAATGTTTATGTAAATAAAGAAAATTTTAGAGTCACCATCGTGCCGCCGGGGGTCCTCGTGCTAGGGCTGCTAGTAATGCCTTGATCATTGAGCATGTAGAACTGCCTGAATTGGGAACGCCCGGATGAAATTAAACCAATCTTGGGATTGAATTGACTGATTTTGGGCATTTTGGGAGGATTGGTTTAGTTTTTATTTCATAATATCAGTAATTTTTAGTCCGATTCTTGATTTTATGAATTGACTTGACCAATTTTTTTTTTTAATTTTGTTAATTTTTAAAGAGGTAAAGTATAAACCTAAACCCTAATCTTCTCTCACAACTCCTTATTCCAAATGACAAAGCTAATCTTTGTTTCTTTCATATTGCTACACTGATATATTCAATTCTGCTCCTTTTATCTATTGCTTCTTTTTTTGTCTTATTTTCTTTCTTTATCTACAAAGAATCACCGATTTTATCTCCCTCGTTTACTAGCACCTTCCTTAAATTTGTGACTCCATCTTAATGGAAAATAATCGACTGAATCCCCCTCCTTTTTCTGAGCTTGGCCTTATAATCTCCGTCTTCTCTGCAAATCTTGGATGAAATCGCATTTTCAAATTGCAACATGAATTGGCAATTTGATTAAATCCAAAACTTTCGGCCAAGATATGTAAATTCACTAATTCTATTAGACCGTTTGGAAACTGGACCGACAAGTGACCAAAATGTCCAAGATTTTCCCAAGCTCATTCTCATGATTCATTCGCTTCTCCTGCCGCGCGTCTACTCTTGACTCAGCGCCTTTAACTGAACTTAAACTATTAGTTGCTTTTCCAACTTAAAATTCACTGATTAGATATAAACATGGAAGACAGATTTTGCTAACGTTATCAAATAAACTAAACTAGAGTCTTGAAATTTTCATTTTGTGCATTTTAAATTCTAAAACTGATGACAATCTTCCACTTTAATCCTTTCATTAGCTTCTCAGCTCCTAATGGTTCTAGATTATTGAAATTTCGATGTGATAAAAAATATAAAAAAAAACCACGTTATCTTCCATTTGCTTAAAATTTATGAAGTTAATGAAAGTACTTGAGCGCATCAAAATTACAAGTTCTTATGAATGCTAAAATTACAAGTTCTTAGAATTTGCATTCATAAAACGAGAGATTTAGAAATTCGATTCATTTTCATGACAAGCTTTAACATTTTCTTCTCAGTAATTATCCCAAAAGAAATTCCATGAAGGAATTGATTTAAGTCAGTCAGCATGATTATCAGGTCAGCTGTTCAAGGATCGCACGACGCCCGTTTGATCACAGTAACACCCACAAAATCCCCCTGCAACATGTCCTGTTCATAATAGAAACCCAGAACAACTTTTGCAGTTCTTAGCAGAGAGAATCTGAGGGAATTCACATTGCAAAACAAAAAAAAAAAACATGTACAGAGAGAGAGAGAGAGCCCATCCTTAGCCTAAAGAGTGGTGGCTGTAGTTTAGTAGTTAAGAGATTGATTCCCTATAGTCAGATGCACTGATAAGAAAAGGCTTCTTGCACATTCCAAACAGAGAAGCAAAAAAGAAGAGAGGACCCACAAAAGAAAGAAACCAAAAATTCATACATCCTTCAGAGCCCAAGTAGCATATCACCTGTAGCTAAGTCCAGCCGTTTATCTTTTTACTCCAGCACATCCGAAAAAAAATCCGAAGATTCAGTGAGGACAGCTTCGAAGTGCAGATGAGTCTTGCAATTCTTGTTAATCAGAAAGCGGACATATTAACTGGTGTTACTACTGCCTGCCTCATTCCGGTGATCCAATGTCTCCGTATGGGTATGATCATCATTCTCCTTCGTCATTGAGGGTAGTTTCAAAATGTTCCCTGCTTCAGCTTTCATGCCAGAGCTGATGTTCTCATCCTTTACTGCTGATGTCTGATTGCCGTTGAAATTTGTCGAATTCCCTGCATCAGTAGTGGAGATTGATGAGGTCGAATCAGATTTGCTGCCAGCAGAATTCCCAGTTGAGGCTTTGGCTGTCTCCACTGTACTATTTTGCTGGTTGGAGCCATCATTGGCATGCAAATCAACCCAAGTTCGATTTGGAGCTTGATGTGAATCCAAGATGTTCTTGGTCCCATTCATTGACAGACCACTCATTGTCAAGTTATTGCTAGATCCCATATTCACTTCCGTGGAGTTGACTCCTGCATCATCTTGGACCTTGGCCTCGGCAGTAATGGCTGGTTTCAGAAGCGAACTATTTGCAGGGCCAGCCTTGTCATCAACATGATCCTTAATTTCACTTACCACTTCACTGGAATTTGCAGCCTTTTCAGCACCTTGATTTTCTTCCATATTTGACCTCGAGTTATCCTGACCTTCATTAATTCGGTTAGAGATGGTCGAGTTGCTTTCCCCACCTGTTTTACTTGGGTCAGAATTGTCATCAGCATCACGTAAACCAAGCTTTTCCGTTTCCACTAATGTAGTTTGGGTGTCATGGGTCACTGCGCTGGAAGCATCATCGGCTTTGTACTGTTCTTCACGTGCCTCGTGTTTACTATGACCACTCTCACTCTCATCGTGTTCTTCATCCTCTAAAACATTCTCATCCTCTGCTTGACCCTCTTTGTCCTCCCCATCATCACCTTCAGTCTCCTTCTCATCATTATCCTCTTCTCTCTCCTTCTCCTCATCTATGAACTCCTCGTGATCAACTTCTCCCTGCACTTTCTCTTCATCAGGCTCGTCGGTCTCATCCTCTCCCCCTTCTCTCACTACTTCCAGATCATCAATCCTATTTTCCTCTTCTTCATGCTCTTCTTCCTCTTCATGTCTCCTTGCAGCTTCTTGATCTGTCACACTATCATTTGAATCCTCTCTTTCATCATGTTTGTGTTTGTTCGCCTCTTCTCCCTGCCCTACCTCGTGCTTACTAGTTGCTTCATCATGCTCTTCGTCATGCTTATTTTCATCATTCTCCTCTCTGCTTTCCTCTGTATCCATTGTAACTGTTTCATCAATCTCCTCTCTGCTTTCCTCTTCATCTTCCTCACGATTCGTGATCATAACCGTTTCGTCCCGACGAGGATGGAGATCCTTTCTCCCAAACCTCACAGCACCAGCACTCTCTTCTTTCGCCGATGTTTTGGCATCTTTCTCATTCAGTTCCCTCTTCTTATCATGTGAGTACTTAACTTGATATATCAACCAGAAGCATATACCGAGCAAAAGTAAAATCTGAAGACCATGTTTTATCTTCACGCCTTTAGATCTCTGATTCCTACTTGATGACTTCTTGATCATGATGAGACCTCCTAAAATCTTACAGTAAGTTTAACAAAGCCTGTCCAGAATTCACCGTGGGTCAATTTACCAAAATACAACAAGATGAACAACAAGATAAATGAAAAAAGGTAAGAGCAATACAATATGACAGACACGACAACCTACAGGTTGTTCCCTCACAAAATCGATACAATCAATTCCACATGAAGTCCTAATTTTTAACGCTTGACATGTTTCACACATCACTTTAGATAGCTTCGCATGAACTATCAGAAACAATTGGACAGGAAATATCACACATCCATGATCAATCAGATTCTTACGTCAGTTCAATTCCAGAAAAAACCATCTCCAAGAAACACTCAGACATTAACAAGAACCTCAGAGGAGCTCCCATTCGCAGTAATTCGGCGCGAATCGACCTATTCTACACTCTCCTTCGACTCGAATTCATATACAAGGAGGCAAAAGAACAACTGCCGCGACCATTTTCGCTTCTCAGCGATAACAAGGTGCCCTCATCTCACACTAACTTCAACCATCTACAGTCTTTCCTCAAAACCCTGCAAACTACAGTGATGTTGAACAAACCCAAGAAGATTACGACCCGAGAAGACAAAATTGAAACCACGATCAAACACAGGGGCTTCGAACCCATCACCAGAACCCTCGAACCCCAAATCTCGCCTCGCTCGGAAACGAATTCCACAGACAATCATCGACCAAACCGAGCAATACCCTCGACACAAAACAAGAAAAAGAGAGAGAAGCAACTGCAAAACGGAAGAAGGAAGGTCGGGAGAGTAACCTGGAGGGAGCAAAGCGAGCGAAGTGGAGTGATGAGAAAGCGAAGCAGGCCCGAAGGAGAAGAAGAGAGAGGGAAGTTCCCAAGCAAGAACGAGAGTTTAACAGCGATCCAAGAACCGAGACCGACCACCGTCGACGACGTCGGGAATATCGATAAATTAATATAACAATATAATAAAATAAAATTTGCAGAAATAAAGGAAGAGAGGAGAGATAGTGAGAAAAAATAATTTAAAAAAAAAGAAAAGAAAAAAGAAAATGCCGGGAGGGTGCCGTCGTCGCAGCCGTGATATTGACGGAGATTCTGAAGTGATTTTCTTTTTACAATTTTTTTTGTCATTTCTTGAGAAATTAGAAATTATAAAATATAAGAAAAAGATCTGAGATGAAATGTGGTTTTGATGTGGGCGAAGTTGTGACACGAGCCGGGCCCAGTGACCGGTGTCGGTTTCCCATTTGTAGAACCGCGAACCGGCCGACCACGTCCTGATATCAGTGATTTCCTTTCTTTCTTTTTTTGATTTCTTATATTCTCCTAGGGTAAGGATTTTCCAACATTAAAATAAAAGAAATTATTTATTAATTAGGGTTTGCTTTAGAATTAAAAATAAAAAAAATTAAGAAATCTTAGTCGATTCATTGGTCTGATTTCTTATATAGGTACTTGCCTATGGCCGGCAAGGGGTGGAGGCCTTGCTTAGATCTCGTTGGCCCACAATTGGAAAAATACAAAAAGAAGGGAAAAAAAAACAGTGAAATTTTATTCAAAAAAATTAAATTTTGGCACCAATCGTATCACATGAGACACCTAATGTTCATGTTGACCTGATTAATTATATTGATAAATCGTCAAAAAAATATTTAATTAGCAAAATTAAAAAAAATATAAAACTGAATTGGTATAAATATAATAAATCTGTGAACATTTCAATAACTTTTTATGTCATAATTCTTTCTTTTATCTAAGTGACTTGAATTTTAACTTATTTATTTATTTATTTTTATATTTATTCTTTGTTTGTAATCGATTTGGTTGGTTACCCACATGTCCTTCCCCCTTTTCTCCTCTCATATTGAGGTTGAGGCTTGCAATTTGACACGATAGGCATGTTGCTGAAAAGAGAAGGGTTCCAGAAATGAGCTGTCAGCGTAGGTAAGACCGTGCATTCTTGGACGACATCAATTCAACCTATTCTCAAACTTTGGAACGAACGACGTTGACATTTCATGTTTCGCACGACCTCATTCATGATTGCACGTACCTGGACAGACGAGGACACGACAAGACCTTTAGTGATGTTTAGCGATGTTAGGTGAAGTAGCTTCTTCGGTATCCTCTCCGAGTAGATCTCTTGTTTTCTCTCATGGGAAGAAACCAAATGGAGTACAACATGGGTTGGAATCATCGCTTGGTACTTTTTGAAATTACATCGGCGGTTGAAATAGCATATTACTTTAGTATCGGATTCGATTGGTTAAACTTTGATGGAATGGGTCGAGACATCGTGGCGAAAGCCTGATCAGTATTCGATTGGACCAACTGATACAGATAGGAGTAGATATGTCAAAATAGGTCACAAACCTATATTATGACCCACTTTTAGTTAAATAAGTCAAATATGGGTCAAGTGAAAGTTAAATATGAGTCAAATATGGGCTAAGTGAAAGTTAAATATTGATCAAATATGGGTCTAAGTAAAAGTTAAATATGTGTTAAATATGGGTTGAGTGGGTTATTTAACATAGAGCTTAGAGTGAGTTTGGATTTTTCTACAATAATAATGACTTTTAATAATATGAGTCGGGTTGGGTAATAAGACTTGAGGGCACTGGGCATGGTTTGATTAGATGGAGGGCAAACCTTGGGAGATGGAGAGGTCAACCTTCTATGTGCTCCCATGGTTGTCTAGTTCAAGGCTTGATTAATGCAGTTGGTTGGGTTTTCAAACACTAGTCATAATACTCTCTTAAATTAAGTGCCTCTCCAATCAATGCTGGGCTCGGCCTTGCTGAAGGTGGGCCGTGTGTTCGTGAAACACGGTTGGGCCCTGTGCTAGGCCCGGACAGGCCCATCATAACCGAGGAGGAATCTTAAGTCTGGATGTTCATCCTCCTTCGATGTCCATGTCAAAACCTAAGAGAGAAAGAGTGAAGAAGGGGGAGGTGGTATTGGGCGGCGGAAGGCGATGGTGGCGGCATGCCACATGCCGGCAAGGGCCGTGAAGCCTTTATGGCTTGTTCCTCGAGTCGATCGAATCTAGTGTCCGCTCATGGGGTCATGCGACCCTAGGCCAGTTGCCTCTGAGGTCACACAATTTGGGTGAGATTTGACGTCTTTTTTTTTTTCATTTTCAAAATTTGCTTATTTTTAGTAATTTTTAATAATTATCTTGTTTTCTTTTAATTTTTTAATCATGCATTTTTATTTTGTGTTTTAGTTTTCCCAAAAGCTACGCAGGATACCACATCTGCATTTCAACATCGACTCAATCGCCACGCCATCATCTCATCCATAATTTCGACCAAAGGATGAACTCGAACAAAATTCATAAAATTTATGACCCAATTGACAAAAAAAAAAAAGAAATAAAAAGACCTCTCTTGCTTTATTTTCTTTTCCTCTTAAAAGTCCCCCTGAACCACGCGAAATGGCCGCCTTAGCTTTTCCCTTAAAATTCATCATTCTCCTCCTCTCCTTTTCCCTCTCCATCTTCCCCATGATTCGTGATCGTAGCCGTCTCGTTCCGGCGAGGATGAAGGTCCTTCCTCCCAAACTTCACGGTGCCGCCGCTCTCTTCCATCGCCGATGTCCCGGCATTATTCTCGTTCAGTTCCCTCTTCTTATCATGCGAGTACTTAACTTGATATATCAACCAGAAGCATATACCGAGCACAAGTAGAATCTGAAGACCATGTTTTATCTTCACGCCTTTGGATCTCTGATTTCCACTCGATGATTTCTTGAACATGATGAGATCTCCTAAAATCTTACGGTAAGTTTAGCAAAGCCTGTCCAGAATTCGCCGTGGGTCAGTTTACCAAAACAGAACAAGAAGAGCAACAAGAAAAATGGAAGAAGAAGAAGAAGAAGAAGTAAGAGTAATATGACGGGAGAAGACTAGCAGGTGCACTGTAATTTTTGTATGCTGCTCACTTGTGTGTCATTTTTTTTTCACTCACTTGAGTGCTACTTTGGAGTATAATCGATCATTTGAGTGCCAATTCGGCAAATAATCTTAAATGAATTTTTTTAAAATTTGTTTCTTTTCTTTTGCTTTTTCACATTTTTTTAGCAACTGATGAGGGTCATCGATGATTCTTGCCGGCTGTGAAACCCTCGCTGTCGACCACAAAGGCTCTTGTCCACTCGTAGCCGCCCAGATCTAATGAGGGCCTTTGTGGCTAGATTTGGGCAAGATGGCCTTCCCAAAATTGGGTAAGGGCTTCTTGGCCGGCAAGGGTTACCGGTGACACTCGCTAACCCTAAAAAAAAGGAAAAAATCGAAAAATAGAAAAAAAATTAAAAAATAGGCAACTAGTCAATGATAAATTAAAATTTCAAATTTGTGACATTTAAGTGAGTGAAAAAAAATTTGACACTCAAGTGAGTGCCGCCCGAGAGTTATAGCTCTCTTGTTCTTACCCCCTCTAGCACGAAAGACTCCATCAGCCTATCATAACGACCTACTAATTGTTCCCTCACAAAATCGACATAATCAAATTCCACATAAAGTCCCAATTGCTAACGCTTGGCATATTTCACAGGGCACTTTAGATAGCTCCGCATGGACCGTCAGTAACGAGTGGACAGGATACATCACACAAAATCGATACTCTCCTTCGACTCGAGAGTTCATATACAAGAAGGCAAAAGAGAACACCTGCGACAATTTCGTTCGTTTCTCGGAAAATTCACGACGTGCAAATGCAAACTCCTCGAATGAACGAAAGAGACTCCAAGGCTATCCACGGTCTTTCTTCAGTACCCTGCAAGTTACAGGTATGTACAAAAAAACCCAAGAAGATAAAACTCGAAACCATGATCAAACGCAGGGCTTGGAAACCCTAATCTCGCCTCGTTCGGAAATGAATTCTAGAGACGGTCATCGACAAAACCGAGCAATACCCTCGATAGAAAAGAAGAGAGAGAGAGAGAGAGAGAGAGGGAGAGAGAGAGAGAGAGAGAGAGAGAGAGAGAGAGAGAGAAAAGCAACTACAGAACGGAAGAGGAAGGACGCGAGAGTAACCTGGAGGAAGCAGCAAGCGAAGAGGAGTGAAGAGAAAGCGAAGAAGGGCGAAGAAGATGAAGAGAGAGAGAGAGAGAGAGAGAGAGCTATTCGTCGAGGTGACGAGTATTAACGGGGATCCAAAAACCAAGAACGACCATTGTCGTCGATTATATCGATAAATTAATATAACCTATATAATAAGACAATAATTTTAGAAATAAAGGGAGGAGAACGAAAAGATTAAAAAGAAGAAGAGAGAAAATGCCGGGAGACTGCCGTCGTTACTGCCGTGATATTGACGGAGCTTCTAAAGTGATTGGTAAAAAAAATTTATAATTTCTTGAGAAATTAGAAATTATAAAATTTTAGAAAAAAATTCCAAGTGGAAATGTGGTTTTGATGCGGGCGAAGTTGTGATATGGGCTGGGCCTAATGAAAGCACATTTTGCATAGGGGTGATCGGTTTCGGGTCAAATCAATTTTCCATTTATGGAATCATGAACACACCAATTCCTAAGATCGGTGATTTTTTTTTTTTGGTTTCCTATATTCCCTATAAGTAAGAGTTTTCCAACATTAAAAGAAAAATATAATTTACTAATTAGGATTTGCTTTTGAATAAAAAATGAAAAATTAAGAAATTTTAGTCAATTTGTCTGTCTGGTAAGTGTAATTTCTTATTTAGGCGCTTGTTGTGGCTAGTGATGGTTGGAGGCCTCGCTTAGACCACGCCGGCCTACAGTTGGGGAAAAAAAAGAAAAGCATAAGAAATTTCATAAATATTTTCAAAAAATTTAAATGTTAGTGTTAGCCATGCCATGTAAACATCTGATGTTCATGTCAGCAATTTTGGATAAAATTAGTTGGATAAACTATATTGATAAATTATCAAAACATTTAGCATTCAATTGGCACAATTAAAAAAATTATGACTAATTGACATAAATGCTATAAGTTTAGGAAGTTCTTGGTAATATATTATGTCATAATTCTTTCTTGTGTCTAAGAGGCTTGGATTTTGACTATTTTTTTTATATATGTTTTTTGCTTACAATCCATTTGTTGGTCACCCACATGTCTTTCCCTTTTTCCTCCTCTCAAATTGAACCTGAGGTTTGAAATTTTACGTGACAGATATGTTGCTGAAAAGGGTAGGGTTTCAGAAATGATCTGTCCATGCATTCTTGGACGACACTAACTAAACCTAGTCTCGACTTTAGAACGAATTACGTTGACATTCCATGTTTGTGCACCCTCATTTATCATGCACGTAATTGGACGGACGGGGACACGACAAGACCTTCGTGATGTTAGGTGAAGTATCCCCTCGATGTCCTCGTCAAGTTGGTCGAATCTCTTGTTTCCTCCATAAGAAGAAACCAAATAAAGTATAACATGAGCTGGAATCATTACTTAGTATTTTTTTAAATTACGTCGATGGTTGAAATATGATATCATTTTAGTATCCGATTCGATTGGTTAAATTTTGACGGAATTGATAGAAACACTGTAGCGAAGGCTTGATTAGTACTCAATTGGACCAACTGATACAATAACAGTTTAGGACGGCGCGCATGTTTTCATTAGATGGAGTGGAAACCCTAGGAGATGAGGGTCACCCTCCTACGTGCTTCCATGTTTGTTTAGTTCATGGCTTGATTAATGAAGCTCGTTGGGTTTTCAAACGCTAGTCATGATAACTCTCTTAAATTTAGACAGCCGCAGTGGGGACCAAGTGCCCCTTCAATCAATGCTGGGCTCGGCCTTGCTGAAGGAGGGCCATGTGTTTGTGAAACCCATTTGAATCCTGCACTAGGCCCAGACAGGCCCATCATAACCGAGGAGGAATATTAAGTTTGGACATTGATCCTCGTCCAATGTCCATGTCAAGACCTAAGAGAGAGTTAGGATAAGGGGAGGCGGTATTGGGCGGCGGGAGGTGGCGGGAGGTGATCGTGGCGGCACACCCATGTGTTTCAATGAGGGGCATAGAGCCATTGTCGCCTGTTCCTGGAGTTGTCCAGACCTAGTGTCCTCTCGAAGGTCATTCGACCCTAGGCTAGTCGCTGCTCATCCTTTTTTTAGTTCTTCCAAAATTTGATTATTTGTGAGCTTTTTTTAAATAATTGTCTTGTTTTCTTTTAATTTTTTGATTATGCATTTCTTATTTTGTGTTTTAGTTTTTCTAAAAGCCACGTAGGATGCCACATCAGTATTTCAACATTGGCTCAATTGCCACGCCATCATCTTATCCATAATTTCGACGGAAGGACAAACAAGCAAAAAAATTATATAATTTAGGGACCCAATTGAACAAAAAAAGAGTTAAGGACCTCTTGCACTTTTTTCCCTTAAAATTCAAATGAGAGATTTAGCCTTTGCAAATGAATAAAGTATTGGATCGTATCGTAACATATAGAACTAACAACAGAATTTCAATAAGTGACATTCTCGAACTCATATTTAAGGAGAAATAACTTCAGTCATAAAACATAATCAATGAAACATGATTGTTTTAAATGCATTCTTTATTTTAACGTGCAAGTGTTTGTTTACCTCACACCCCATAAATAGCTCAGTATCTTAATCGAGTTTTGGCCCCGGCTCTACTCTTTCATTGTCTGATATCCCAAGGATTTCGAGGTCCAAACGAGCCCAAGATGTAGCTTTTTAACATCTTGCTGAGGACGGTATTGCTTTAATGTACTGACTTTACTTAGGCGGACGAGATAATACTACTCAAGTTCAGCAATCATTTTGATGGAGGAAAGAGCCCAAGCAAAATAAACTAAAGGGCTTAGCTTAGCTTTGGCTTCAATCTTGTAGTCATGATTAATGCATAGTCATGATCTTCATCCAATAATCGAGACTTGTCTCAATAATTTAGAGTGCATTCATTTTACAGAAAATGAGTGATTTGAAAAATAATTTTTAAAAAATAATCAGTTATATCACTTACAGGAATAAATGAAATGAAATTTTTTTCATCATTTACAAAATTAGTTAGGCATAAATTGTTATTGATGATGTAAATATTTTTCGTGAACTAATTTTTCTAAATGATACAAGCAATCAATTTTTAGAAAATATTTTTCAAATAATATTTTTTTAAAAAGGAACGCATCCTTAAAAAAGTAAAGTTTGTAAACAACTTCTTTTTTTTAAATGGGGAAAAAAAGGGCAAAAAAGGCACACGAGGCTGAGGTCTTTTAAAAGAAAGGAATAAGGATCTTGAAAAGGAAGGCTAGGAGATCAAGTTATTCTTCAGAAAGATCTGCAGAACTTGGAAAGTCAGGGTCCATCTGTCAGGTTCTGAGCATTTTTTCTTAAAACTTTCTGCAGAATGAACTGAAATGGAGAGCTCTCTTTCCGTCGTTAACAAAGGCTGTAACTCAAAGGATCGCATTAGACCATGCGTAGTCTTCCATTCTTTTCGAGAAATCGACTAGTGCGAAAGAATTCCGGGTCAGGTTTTGAACAGGCTTAACCGATTCTATGAGATAACGAGACGAGTCAAGGGCCAGGACGTGAGGATAAGCATGCGTTCAATTCTAAATGTGATTTCTGAATGAATTCCAATAAATGTATGTAGATGAATGCTAGCATAATGGTCTATCGACGAGTGATCATGAAAGTCTAGGATCACCATTTGTTTATACTTGTGCACACCTTGATCAAGACTACCAAACGGGAAGCAAACCTCACGATCTTGTCTCAAGATTCCACCAACCCTAAGTCCCCTTTGCTTCCCACCGAAGATATTCTATCTTAAACTGAGAACACCTTCTTTGCTTCTTCTGACATTTCCAAACCTTTAACCCTAACTTCACAGCCATTGCATTACTTATATATGACTCAATTCCCATGTCATTAATCCTTCAGGAAGGCACATTGATCTCGACACAATCGAAGACAATGAAGATGAAATATCCTCGGTCATTTCTTGCCATCGTGTCGGTGTTGAATTTGCTTCGAGTTTCGTTTTCTTCGTCGTGTTGACCGGGGATTACAATAAGGACTTCTTCGTGATGTGGTCGCCGGACCATGTGAATACTTCGGCCGACGGTCGGACCAGAAGCATGATTCTTGACCAGGAATCCGGTACGTATGCTGGGAAGATACCGCTTATCTTTTCTGTGTGTGATTTTCCTGTTGATGATCTTTGTATGGTCTGAATTTGCTTTTAGGGGCTGGTTTTGCTTCCAATGACATGTTCTTGTTCGGGCAAATCGACATGAAAATAAAGCTAATTCCGGGTAATTCGGCCGGCACAGTCGTGGCCTTCTATGTGAGAAATTACGTCTCAATCTTCATTTCTTTTCTGTTGTTTTGGGTCTCTTTGCTCTTCTTGTTGGCCTGTGCCTCCATGGCTGATTTGAATTGGGATCAAACTGCAGCTGACGTCCGATCAACCGAACCGGGACGAGATAGACTTTGAGTTCCTCGGCAACGTGTCGGGCAGCCTTACATTCTTCAAACCAATGTATATGCTGATGGGTTTGACAACCGCGAAGAGCGGATTTACCTCTGGTTCGATCCGACTCAGGACTTCCATAGCTACTCCATCTTGTGGAACCTCCACCAGATTGTGTAAGGCACTGCACCATGTACACGACGGTGTTCGTTTGAGCCTTACATTCTGATTATGCTTGTGAAATAACGGATTGAAATCTCTTTGCAGCTTCTTTGTGGATGCAATCCCGATCCGGACGTACCGAAATCACGCCGACAAGGGCGTGGCGTTCCCTAGGTGGCAACCGATGGGCGTCAAAGCCACCATATGGAACGGCGACAGCTGGGCAACACGGGGCGGGCGCGACAAGACCGACTGGTCGAAGGGCCCCTTCGTGGCCTCCTTCGGGGACTACAAGATCGATGCCTGCATCTGGAAGGGCAATCCGAGGTTCTGCCGGGCGGAGACCCCTACAAACTGGTGGAACAACGATGATTTCAGCTCCTTGACAGGGACGCAGAGGAGGTGGTTCAAATGGGTCAGGCGTTATCACATGATATACGACTATTGCCAGGACAACGCCAGGTTCCAAAACAACCTGCCCAAGGAGTGCTCTCTTCCCAAATACTAAACTAGCCGATCCATAAGACATCATCTCCAATTCTTCCATCTCATTTTCCTTCTTTCCTTCCACATTTGATTCAATTCGTGCCGCCGACATATTTATGAAATTGGTTTGCTTGAGCATATAGCGCGGTTATCGCGCCCTAATGTTTTTGGCATGGTGATTCCTAGTGTACAATTGATGGAAAATTCTCGTTTATTACACTTCCCATAGTGCAAATCTTTTCATTTTTAAGAGTAGAATCAACTTGGGTTGGAGATACGCTAATCTTGATTAGGTCCAATAAATTGGGTGGGCTGTGCTTAGAATGATAAGCTCTTGTCCAGGATCCTTCGTGGTGTGGGCTGGGCTTGGGCGGGATCACGTCTACCGTTAAATCGCCATTAGAATTCCTTGGAATATGACTTCGGCCGCCCCAGGTTTTTGAGATTGTGGCAACTTGGCCCCTCAATATTTTATCTCAGTTTTTGCAATTTAAACCTTGGCAATTTTGAAAATCCGTTCTAATGTGCTCTCTAGCGCGTACTCCAGTCAAATTCCCGTAGGAACTTTAGTAATGTTTTTCATGCGTGACAAGGTGGTGCCCTATTGTGGAGGGCAAAATGTTTGCAGCAAAATCAGGAGGATTACAACATATCCCCTAGAGTTTCATATTATTATGAATTGCCTCCTGATTTTGAGAAGTTTCAAATGTACTCCATGATCTTCTAAAGTCGTTGCAAAGTGCCCCATATGTTGATTGTCAAATAAAGCAATTAATTTCAGATAAAGAGAAACCAAAAATTAAATAAAAAATGACACATACAACACCGTCGGTAAGAACTTACGCAAATCATTTCCTATAGACCCTTACTTTACGTAGTATCTCACATCCTAAAGCTAAACTGTGGAATTTGATAAGATCTAGGTGGAACTCATATAAGACCTACCATTATAAACAATTCACATGCAATTTATTATATTTGACAGATTTATTTATTGGGTGATAGACGAATACACGAAGCAGATCCAAACCATTCATGCCAATTACGGGCCCATAAAAGTATCATCATAAAATTAAGAACTCAAATTATGTGATTTTCGTGCTTAGATTAATTAAAGAACAAGTGGTTTATAACTTAATTGAGGAAAAAAAAAAGTACATGTACTTGCGCCCAATAGCGTGGAATTGAAGTAATAGTGCTCCTCCACCGTGCATAATGAAAGCTTATAGCGATAAATGCTTCCATTAAGCGCAAGCGGAAGACGAATCATCCCCAGTCCGACAGATAATAAAACAATCACACAGGGATAGAGGAATGAACAGCAAGATAACATAATTACTCGTTTATACATTCATACTGAATTAACCAACGGATGATCGCTTTCCGATTTACAAGCTCGACTAAGGGGGCCGATCCATCCACTAAGCCTGACCAAAAAGAAACTAGGCTTAGCTAATCCATCTATACAAAAAGAATCCTCAGGTTTTGAACTACCATCACTCTGACCCGTCGAACTCAGGCTTCGTAGGGTCGTAGTTCGGGCCGATCACTGGAGGAGCGGGGGCGGGGTTCTTCCCTTAAACCCCAGTTAATACACCAACTCAACCCGATGTATCTCTCTAGAACCGCCCCTCACACAACCCAATCACAAACAATTAGCAGACATCGATCAAACAACAGACATGGTCAACCAACAATCAAAAGTCGATTTGCATGCAACCTTACCCGGTATGCTATATCCTGCACATTATATAGACAGGGTTCTTCACTGCACCGTCAGGAGGGTCAAGCTCCATAGGGTCCCGGTCATCGTCTTCAGGGCCCTTACCGGGCGGTCCATCGAAACCATGTAGGGGACCGATCAATAGATCGTCCTACCGGATGTACCACTCCAGGAACCGATGAGGTATCCATTGCCCCAGTCCCTCATCTACCTAGACGGTGGTAACGTACTTCTTATATAAGTGCACCCGACTCGGGAACCGGTGGTGTGTCATAATGGTCTTCTAATCCTAGGGAACCCCAAACCGTATTGGCAGGGGCGCTATTCTAAGGGCCTGAAAGTGGTTATACAATAACCAGTGAGATATAAATCTCGGTGAGTTCTTCCCCTAAACCCCAGTTAATACACCAACTCAACCCGATGTATCTCTCTAGAACTGCCCCTCACACAACCCAATCACAAACAATTAGCAGACATCGATCAAACAACAGACAGGGTCAACCAACAATCAAAAGTCGATTTGCATGCAACCTTACCCGGTATGCTATATCCTGCACATTATATTTCAACACAATACTTGTAATGCACATGACTGTTAGATGATGCAGTTCATCAATTACATGCGAGTCGCGTCACAAGCGATCTCACCTGGCCATTGCCACACCTTGCATGTTATCAATTCACGCATGCGTGCCATAAGTAATGTGATCAGTTTATGCATAATCAGAACCAATGATGCTATGTTTCTTATACGCTTTTGCATCTACATGTGTTTCGATTATTGCTGCCCAACTAGGTTACCACTTAGGCCGAGGTGCTACGGCGTTACGGCGCCCTTCTTCCACAGAAGCGCAACCGTGCCATTTCGTGCTTTTGCTACGGCGCCCTTCCTTCGCAGAGGCGCAACCGTGCCCTTCCTTATGGTAAATCGAACTATCATAGCCAATGCATACATACTTGCACATATACTTGCATTTAAAATCTCAATTCCATTTTCATAAAAGCGGTTCATTTCTAGTGTCCCTCGGATAATGCATTTTCCTCCTTTCTTTTATGAAAACCAGATGATTCAAGCTTGATTGTTCATGCAATGCCACATCCAATTCAATCCATATGATGAAGACACATGAAATTATGCACAATTTCACTTTCGGATGAACAGTGTCATGAACCGTGCACGTGAACAGTAATCATGAACAGTGCACATGAACAGTGAAATTTTTGAATTTAATAATTTAATAATTTAATTCAGAAATTACATAATTTAATCAATAAATACTAAAATTAAATAAAAAATTAATTAAAACAATTAATCAAATTAATCAAGCAATTAAGGCAAAACATGCTTAATTAACACATAACTCTCAATTAAGCCTAATTAAGCAAGATTTAGCTAAGCTAATCTTAACAATTTATCTAACCACCTATCTTAGGGCTAATACACTTAATTAAACATCCTAAACATCCATTAACACTAATTAACTCAAATCTAAGCAAGTTTAGGCACTAACTAAGGGATTATGGGCTAAATTCACCCATTAAGCGGGCCGGAGACGCGGGAGCAGCGGCGGTGACGAGGGCGGCACTCGGGGACCTCAAACACGACCCTCCAAGGCGGTCCCAGGGATGAAACAACAGCAAAAGCTTTTGTTCACACCCCCAACTTTAGAAAATGGCACTGCAGTAGGAGGAAACTGCTGGTCGAAGCAAAAAAAGGTTGGACGGAGCTCCGACGAGCTAGTGGCCAGTGTTTGGCGGCTCTAGGGGGTTGAAGGGGAGTTGTGGGTGGTTGGTGTGGTGGTGGTTTGGTAAAAAATGGAGAGAAACGGAGGAAAATACGGAGCTATGTAAGGGGTGACGCTACGATGGCGGACAGTAGATCGGCGGCTTTCAACTGCCGTATGGGATAGCCGGCAACTCCTTTTGCCAATCGACCGACGCAGGCCCTACGGAATCCCTCTTCTGAGCACGGTGGTGGGTGGCACGAGCCGAGATTCACACAGGAAGGCGATGAAAAACTTAGTTTTCAGTGAAAGGTCAAAAGCAAAAACAGCAGGAAGGCAAGGTAAGCAAGGGGAGAGAGAGGCTGTGATTTTTGAGCTGAAGAGGGGAGAGAGAGAGTGCTGTGAGGGCTGCTAGAAGACCTCATCAATGCCATTCAATGCCTTCTACACTCCCTCAAGCAAGTGACATCATCTTCTCTCTCTTCCTTTGTCTTTTTCAAATAATATCTAGGGGCGATAAGTCCTAAAATTTATCAATAAAGTGTGATTTAATCCTAATTGAATAAGAAGTCCTATTTGATTAATCAAATTGAATCCTTCCATTGATGGCACTTTTTAAAAAGTTTTAGGACTCGATTGCACTTTTTGAAAGTTTTAAGACTCTAGTGCACTTATCCTAAGCTTAAAATAAGGTAAATGTTAGAGACTTTATGAATGATTTATATATTTACAAAGATTGATTTATTAAGCAATATGCTATATTTCAGTTGTGGTACAAATTAGTTGTCTTCATTTATGTATTAGCAAAAAAATAGCTCATGTGTCAAAACTTGGCACGGAAGATATTAAGTGTGTTAACACTTAGATGCAATTTTTTTTTGAAAATTGGATAACTTCGGTGCCAACTCTGACAACCCCTTCCGGAAATTATGTGGAAAATTTTTAATAATTTTTAATGCCAATGTGGCTTGCTGGAATTCTAGTATCAGCTTACCTTCACCCAAAATGACGTCATTTTAGCTTAATTTTATTTTTAATATAAATATTAATTAAATAATATTAAAAAGAAGAAGAAAAGCGTGGCAAGACGCGGCAGGAGGGGCTCCCTTGCTCGTGGCCGCTGTCCCATCACCGGTGGAGTGGCAATGATGGATGGTGAGAGTTGTCAGGCTCACGTTAGACGTTGGGAGAGGGTCATCCACCCTCATCTCGGCCTGGGCAAGGGTTGTCGGCCTTTGCGTAGGCATCGGTGACCCTCACCTAGTGCCGTCGGACCTCGCCTCAAATCTAGCGGTGCTAGGTGAGGGCCGTTGGTGCTTGCATGAAGGCCGATGACCCTCGCTTAGGCCAATGCAATGGTCGGCAAGCCTTCGCCTTCGCTCAGCGAAGGTCACCGGCCCTTGTCCAAATGTTGACAACCCTCGTAGCTAGCATCGCCGCATTAAAGGCGAGGGGGTGGAAGCCATAGGCGAGGGAGCCTTTCCTACCTATGTTGTTGGCTTTTTTTTTCTTTTCGTTTTTAATATTATTTAATTAATATTTATATAAAAATCTAATTAAGGCCAAAACGACATTATTTTGGATTGATGTAGCCATGTCAACATCCAAAATGACGTCTTTTTGACTTCAACTCATTGGAAAAGTATTATGTCAGTATTTTGGCCTGATTTTCTTGTCATTAACACTTAATTGATCATTTTTGTTTCGATTTTGGCACTTATGTGTACATTTTCAAATTTTTGGCACTTAAGTGTCATCCCATGCTAAGTTTTGGCATTTTGGGGTCCACACGTCTTTATGTATCCATCTCCCATCGCCATTACGAGATTGTGCCATTTGCCCAAACTTATTTTAATTCTTGCCACACCAATGCGTGATGGTGACCACTTGCTTGTTGAAGGCAACGTATCCCGATCTCAATGCCTCTAGATCTGGAGTGGACGGGTTGAACCTTTAGATCTAGAGACTCATCGCCACCTCGATAGCCATAGAGGACTCGAGGGCCGTCAAGGCTTGTTAATGTCTCAACGGCGGCCAATGCTAGGAGTGGGGTTGTTGTATGGTGGGGGAATGCTAGATAGAGAGTGTGATGTTCTGAATTTTTGACCTATTTTGGATTTTATGAATGTATATTTCAGCACTGTTAGTTAAGATTCGTTCTAAACTAATCACTCACAAGATACTAACTAAAGAGGAAAAACTACTAAGGATTTAAGTGCATGCGCAACCAGAGAACTCGATCACGGATGGGGAATGCTAGAGATAGAGAGTTTGAGTGAAGATGGCTGGTGGATTTGAGGACAACAACGATGGATACAATGACATGCTGATGATGGCTTTTGATTGGCTCAATGGATGGCACCGGAGGACGGTTAGCGGTGGTGGCAGGCTAAAGTGTATGGGGGCGGGGGGAGAGGGAGAGAGGGGTTATGCTTGAACTTGTGAAATTTGATCTGATGTGATGAACAATGAACATTAGATTTGTACATAAATCGGGACAACTTGTCTGTATTTCCTGTTAGAGGCTTGAATAAGACTTGTTTACTCATTAACACCCGGTTAAAGTTTTTTTACATCCCATAAAAAATTGGTTTCATGCACTAATTACAACGTCTTTAGCATTACTCCAAACAATGTCTAACGTTATACTTTAATTATTGCATCAAAGTTGCTGAAACTTTAAACTTCGCTTAAGTGTTTTACTTTAATTTGAGGAAAGAAAGAACATGCAAAACCAATTACCTCGATGCACCGCTTACTAGCTTTATCATTTCCTAATCAATCTGGACTTTAACACAAAGTTGTATTGTCCAAATGAGATGTTCCCGATAAGTTCATTGCACATGATAAGTGGAAGCCCCAAATATCTTCATCTATAAGTAGCCTTATCATCACCAAAAGTATCATTTGGAGCCAATACCAGCTAATTCCTTGAGCGCCATGAATCCTCTAACTATCATCATCTCTCTTGTCTCCATTTCTCTTTCAACCTACTCATGCCCAAAACTAACCCCAAGACTATCTCAACTCTCACAATGCCGCCTGGAATCAAGTCGGCGTGGTGAATATGATATGGGACAACCGTTGTTGCCTACCCTAGAGTTACATGAACCAATGAGTCGACAACTACAAGCTCATGCGCTCTTGCCAAGGGCATGGGCATGTTCACTAGCACCTATGCTGTGAGCCTGTGGGTCACAAAGAAGCAATACTATAATTACAACACCAACACTTGCGCAAATGGGCGCGGTTGCATGCACTACACTTAGATGGTATGGGGTGACTTGGTCCGAGTTGGGTGCGCTAACAATGGGTGTCAGTATGTTTTTTGCAACTACAATCCTTTAGGCAACTATGAAGGAGAGTTTCCATACTAAGAATGGTTTGTAAAGTGATCAGCTTATTTCCGGTTGTAGTATATTATTACATCAGTTAAAGGGTGTGATACAAAGTAAAGGGAGAATAGAAGCGACTAACTTGATATGATGTATGAGCTAGTTTTGGAAAGTATGGATGCATAACATGTTGCTCATGAAAGCAGCTTAAGCAGATTATTACTAGCAAATTAGCAATATTTTTCGACTGCTTGAAATGGCTTCGGCAAATTTCAAGTGCTCTTTTTCTTTAGACTTTTTATGTTACATGTTACTAGAGGAAGGGCTCATGTGATGATTGTTAGCCAGCTGTTGGCCAATTGTATGCTAATTGCAGGAGAGCATTGTTTTCTTTTTTCGATTTGCCGAAAGATGTGTTCATCCTTGCATTGCTTAAACAGTAATATAGCCAACGCCACTTATCTTTAAACTTTTTTTTGTGACACAAAAAACTCTAAACTTTGCCCTGCGTGACATATTTACCCCAAACTTTGCTCCGTGTGACACATTTACCCTAAACTTTTTTTTGTGTCACTAAAAACCCTAAACTATGCCACTTGTGACAATTTTACCATGAACTATATTTCTTATGACAAATTTACCCCAAAGTTTTTTGGGCTGAAGGGCATTTTCGTCATTTTATATTTTTTTTTCATTTTATATTTTTTTTTGAATGGAGGAAGCTGGCGAGGCCATCCTCATCGGTGTTGGAGTGGGCTTGGGTGGCCCTTGCCAGCGTCGAGCGAGGGTGGCCTAGGCCTGGGTGACCCTCGCGGCGTTGGGCGAGGCCGCCCAAGCCGATTCGGCTCAGGCGGCCCTTGCCGGACGCTGGCGAGGGCGACCTAGGTGAGCGTGAGGGCCGCCCAAGCCAGATCCAGTGAGGGCGGCCCTTCACCGGATCTGGTCACTCAGGCTTGGGCGGCCCTCGCCGGCTCTCTCCATTCAAAAAAGAAAAAAGAAAAAAAAAGAAAATGACGAAAATGCCCTTCAACCCAAAAAACTTTGGGGTAAATTTGTCATAAGTAATATAGTTCAGGGTAAAATTGTCACAAGCGGCATAGTTTAGGGTTTTTGGTGACACAAAAAAAAGTTTAGGGTAAATGTGTCACACGGGGCAAAATTTGGGGTAAATGTGTCACGCAGGGCAAAGTTTGGAGTTTTTTGTGTCACAAAAAAAGTTTAGGGTAAATGTGTCACACAGGGTAAAGTTTAGAGTGTTTCGTGGCATTATCCCTTGAACAAAAAGGTAAAGAAAATTTTCTAATCTATAAAACAAACCACGAGAGTAGTTTCCACCTCAAACTTTAAAATTCTAAAAAGCACATGTTTATTGTTATGATGAATTTCAATTATTAGGAAATGTACAAGGTTATGTGACTTTGTGAGTATTGTCATTGGTTATAATTGAGTCCGATTAAATCCTAATTTAGCTAGTTATTAGATTACTTCTTTTATACAAGTACCCATATAAGGTAATACATTATTCAATAAAGCAGCACATAATTGAACATTTTCTCACTAGATTGTCCTTGTTTTGATCTCCATCAATGAAGCCTACCACCTCTGATATTGGTGATCTTAATGCCAAACTTGAGCTTCTCGATGGCATGCTATTGCAAGACCTTATTGACAGTTGGCTAGAATGTAGCCTAACATAGCCTAGGTCGTCCTTACTATGAATTTGTTTATGTTTGCTTAGTGTGTTTTTGTGACTATGCCATTGGGTTACATCTTTTATGCTAGATCCAAGGCATTGTTTTTATAACCTTCACCATCCCATCCAACACCAAATCAAGATACGAATCTCTGTTATTAATTTTACTTCTTACATCATCACTCCTCAAAATCCCAACACCAAAATCTCTCTCTCTCTCTCTCTCTGTGCAGGTCTCAAGACCTTGCATTGAGCTCTACTGGTCATCTATGATTAAGTTGTCGAAAGTGATGAGACCAGAAGGTCGTCTCCAGGTCTAGGGATGCCTCCTCCATATCTGGCCTATCCATTGAGATCTCAGTGAGATCTCAAGGCCATGGCCAAATCAGGTCATCAATGGTGGTGTCAAGACCTCATAGAGATTTATTGGTGAGGGAAGAGATAGAGTGAGGAAGAGAGTGTGTTGGGTCAGCAAATAGAGAGAGCAAAGATGGTTGGGGATGATACGAAGGAGATAACGGCGAGATGTGGAGGAGGCGACGATGATGGCAAGTGGCCACAATAGCTGGAGAAGGTGGCTAATGGTGAGAAAAGAGAGAGGGTTGGTTAAGTGGGAAGACTTGATGAGGATTATTAGACAATGTGATAAGCACACCGATGAGTGCAACAAATATGCATCCATGTTTCCTTTTTTATTGTGTCCCATTTATGTCTTTGTTAACTCTGTACCTCTATATGCTGACCAAAAAAAGAACTCTATATCTCTATCGACCAAAGAAAAGAAAGAAAAACTCTATAATTTGATGACATGACAAAGAAAAAAGATAAAAAAAAGGAGGTTTGGAGAGGACGTAGGGACCACACATAGAGGCTGCCGGTGTCGGTAACATGACCGCAACATAATTTCGTTGGCAACGTCGCCCAAATTCAATCGAGCATGGCTTCCAATTGATAGTGAGGTCACTCTCCTTGTCTTTGGATTTGATCGAGCTTGATCTCTAACTAACCGCAGGTTCTAGATTAAGCATGGCATTAAGAGTTGGCCTTGAGCGCGTGACCACATGGTGAGGTCACATTCCAGTATGCAAGCACGCACAGGGAGAGAGAGAGAGGGGCGAGGGCAATGGCCCGGCCATTATGATTAAGCAATGCATCAATCCACAGTGATAGCGGAAATGAAGAGAACCGGGCAAATAAGCAAATTCATCAAATTGTACATGGTTACTTGTTGGAAATATGTAGACTCTAACTTTATACATCCACTTTCTACGAATATTAAATATAATTATTGGTGCAATTATTAAAAATACACATAATAGGTATGGGTAGGTAGACCAGTTTGGGAGAGATTCATGTCAATTTACTAATACTGCCTTTGCATGATGATTTTCTCTAATAGTGAAAGAGTTCCAAGATGAAATAGAAAACTGATTTAGCTACATAACTATCTACCTCTCTTCGGTTTCGTAACTCGCCTTGATCAAGTGTAATTTCCTAATCGCCTCGCTCATGTCCATCCGATATGGCGGTGATTCCATTGAACATGCGACTCCAACATCGAATACGGAGATAATGCAATCTCTGATCTTGATCTCTTGTTGTCAATCACCAACTTCACTCCAAAGTCTTGAGTCTATGATATCCATTGCTCGATTCAGAAGAGCCATTCAGACGAAGTTCACGTCGAGCTCCTATCATCATCTACAATTAAGTTGTCGATGATGATCAGATGAGAGGGTCATCTCAAGATCTGGGGTTGCCTCCTCCATTTGGCCTGTCCATTGAGATTTCAGTGAGATCTCAAAGGCCATGGTCAGATCTGATCATCAATGGTGGTTTTGAGACCTCATAAAGAATTGACGACAAGAGAAGAGACAGAAAGAGGGAGAGAGTGTCTTGAGTCAACAAATAGAGAAAGTAAAGACGACCGTGGATGACATGAGCGGTGAGACGTGGAGGAGAAGATGGTGATGATAGATGGCCACAATGATCGGAGATGGTGGCTAATGGTGAAGAAAGAGAGAGGGTTGGTTGAGTGAGAAGACTTGACAAATCTCATTAGACAGTGTGATTAGCAAACTGAGTGCAACAAAATATGCATTCATGTTTCCTTTTTGATCTTGTCCCATTTATGCGTTTGTCAAATCTAGATAATTGGTGGCTGCCAGTGTCAGCAACATGACCACAACGAAATTTCATTGGCAACATCGCCCAAATTCGATCAAGCTTGGCTTCTAATTGATAGTGAGCTCTTGCTCAATCATGACATTGAGAGTTGGGCTTGAGCTCATGATCTTGTGATGAGGTTGCCTCCCTCTTTGGGATCTTTGGACTTGATTGAAATAGTTACGTAACTATTTTTGATCAAGCTTGATCTCCAACTAATTGCAGTCTCACAATAAAGTGCGACATTAAGTGTCGGCCTTGAGCTAGTGACCTCACGATGAGGTCACATTTTAGTGCACAAGCGTATGAGCGTAGAGAAGATTGAGAGATGGGGGCAAGGGCAATGGCCCAGCCATGATAATTAAGCAACGCATCAATCCTATGATATAAAGTGCACAAGAAATGAAGAGAACATTGCAAATAAGCAAATTGATCAAATTTTACATGGTTACTTTGTGGAAATGTATAGACTATAACTCCATACATCCATTTTCTGCAATTTTTAAACATAGATATTGATGTCATCATTGGAAAATACACATAATAGCTATGGGTAGGCAGACTAGCTAGGGACATATTCATGTCAATTTGCTAGCATTGCCTTTGCACGATGATTTCTCTACTAGCGAAAGAGTTCCAAGATGAAATGAGAAAACCGACTTAGTTACATACCCGTCCTCCTCTCTTTGGTTTCGTAACTCGCCTTGATTGAGTATAATTTCCTGATCGCCACGGTCATGTCCATCCGATCCGTTGGGGATTCCATCGAACATGCAACTCCAACTTCGAATATGGAGATCATGCAATCTCTTATCTTGATCTCTTGTTGTCGATTACCAGCTTCACTCCAAATCCTTAAGTCTACGATGTCCATTGCTTGATCCGGAAGAGCCGCTCGGACAAAGCTATGAAGGTTAAGATTGGGCCCAAAGGCCTCTTCAGTGGGCCTCTTCCCAGTGAACATCTCCAATAATAAAATGCCATAACTGTATACATCCCCAGGTGTAGAAACCTTATGTCCCATGCCATACTCTGAAAATTTCATTAAGACAATAAATATGGATACGGATTATACTTTTCCTTAAAAATAATTACATAGAAAAAATTCCTAAATCACAAGTGTTTTGTTTCATTGCCATTTGCGAGAGCTTGCCAAGGACATTTGTGAGGGCTCGCACTAGCTACACACAACATGGAGCGATGGTTCACAAGCCCTCATTCACATCAGCATCGGGCTTGCCGGGCATGGCTGAGGACAAAGGGCCCTCACGGAACCTCCTATTGATTTTTCCCCTAAAAATATCATTCATGTCTATTTATTTTTGTTTTGTTTATTTTATTTGCTAGGGTTGATGTTCAACGCCTACCATGTTCCAAAATGGTAAAAATTTTCACAAAAGTTGGAATGCGTCAACCATAGAGGAATGAGATTTTCAGAATTACAAAGTGTACCAAATATTAGTAACAATGTATGGACTTTTCTATCTCCAAAACTACTAAGTGCACCCAAAGCTATCGCATGTTTCCTAAATTGCTTAAATATCAAAAGTGAGCGTGTCCTCAAGTGGGTATGGAAAAAAGAAGAATATACGTGTGTGCATGTGCGTGTGGTGCAGGTCTCGGGGGAAATATTTTAGTGAACTTAGTATATGTATTGAACTAAAGTTGAACAGCCGGATTTGATTGGACATACAAGAAGACGACATAAGGCTCATCATTCTCATAATCTAAATTCAGTTTAATACATATACCACACTATTTTTTTTTTTTTTGCAAGACAGAAGAGAAGAATATGCTTAGAAGAACATGCGAAATAACGAACATGAGGAAAAAACTGAATTGGCCTGATTTTGTGGTTAAACATTGGTCGACATTGATGAAATTATACTTGTAAATGTGTATATCTTGTGTTAATAGGTTCTAAACTTGATTGAAGTTTTGGGAGAGTGAAAGTTGCCCAGAGCCAATCGTTATGTGAATTGGTGAATGTTGTGTGATATTATCGTGCATCTATGTGTTCGAGATCACAAACACCTTTTGACTTAAATTTCATGTTGTCTAAATATATTTTCCAAGTATCTTACAGGTCTAGTCAATTGGAAACAATCCATGGCAAGGGGTCAATAACCTATTGTCAAGAACTTAAGTAATATGGTACCATGAAAGAACCACAAGTTCTCATCCAATACTGACATCCTAACTGATTCTATTAAGATATTAGACACAATCCATTTTCATAGCATGACTATAGTATGAGATAAAATGAATCAAAGAAAGAACATGCAAATATGACATGACACAATATGCTTAATTGGTTTAGTGAGAAGGATTTACAAGTTTTCACCAAAAATTATTCCATTTATTAATCAAAATTGTGTTGCTACATTCTCATGTTGATTTAAAATACGATTACAATATGTTAGGATTATTCTTTTTGTATACAAAGCTATGAATGTTCTTTTTCTGCAAAAGGTTATTGATAGGAAGAACGAGAGATTGTGTTGTGAGAAAGAGGTCTCGGAGCATATAAAACATGACAAAACATAAAAGGATCATGGTTTATTCAATACTTTTAACTCTCCTTCATGTTGCTTACAAGCTAGGTCTAATGAACGACTATTGCAATCAATTGAAAACTTATCAAGAAAATATGACAGATTCAAACAATAGAAAATATATGTTGCCTCGTGAGAATTGTATGCATATCCAAATCTCTTTGTCCTTGAACTTTGTCATCACTAGTCACTTATTTCTCCATACTACAATGTATCCTTGTGATAGACATTGAAACGTGAAGCCAATGAAGAAGCATGAGAGAATTTTTTTACTTACCAGGAGGCACATAGCCAATGGATCCTCTGACTGCAGTTGAAGTTGAACTGCCTTGGTCCTGAACCCCCATGACTTCGGTAGACACTGTGGTAATGATCTTTGCAAGCCCAAAATCTCCAACTCGAGCCACCATGTCGTGGTCCAAAAGCACATTGCTTGGCTTTAGATCTCCATGGACGATTGCTGGAAAACAACCCTTGTGGAGATATTCGATTGCAGTAGCTATGTCAATGGCAATGCTTAACCTTTGCACTAATCTTAGATTTCTTGATTCGTTGTGCTCATCATCTTGTCCTATGGTCCTGGGGTGCAGCCACTCCCCCAAGCTCTCATTAGCCATGAACTCATATATAAGAGCTTTGAAGTTGTTGCCATGAAAGTTCACACTTGAACAGACACTTAATATCCTCACCAGGTTTCGGTGTCTTATGGTTCCTAGAGTTTGACATTCTGAGATGAAGCTCCTCGAAGCACCTCTTTGCATTAAATTGAGCACCTTCACTGCCACTGTGGCACCGCTATCAAGAATCCCTTTGTAAACTTTGCCATATCTCCCTCTACCAATCAAATTGGTCTCAGAAAATCTGTCAGTAGCTCTCAAGAGTGCTTCATAAGAAATCCTCAAGAATTGGTTCTCAAAGGATAATAAAGTGGAGGCATTGGTTGTCGTCCGCTTCTTTTTGCGGTAGAAGATAATCACACATAGGAGCAACAAAGCCAAACACACCAAACTGCCAGCTGTAACGGATATTACTATAGACTTGGGTGAAGAAGACTTCTTGGAGCGTAGTGATTTGCAAAGAGGAAGATTCAGCGCCAGAACACCTCCACAAAGTTCTTTATTTCCAGAAACCGATACAGCACTTGCATTAAGAAAAACTCCGCCCTCTGGAACTTGTCCTTCTAGTTCATTGAAGGACAAATTCAAGCAATTGAGCAGTGAGAGCCCTGCAAGAAAACTTGGGAGTGGACCAGAAAAATTATTATTGGAAAGATCCAGCTCTTCAAGACCCCGTAATGGTCGTAAAGCTTCGGGGATTTGACCATGAAATGAATTAGCTTCTAAGTGAAGCCTTTCCAATCTCAAGCAACTGCTGATGGAGGTCGGAATTGAGCCGCTCAATCTATTGTAAGACAAATCTAATATGGCAAGATTCTTTAAAGACCCAACTTGCAGTGGAAGAGATCCGCTTAAATTATTATGCGCTAAACTAAAGATGATCGACAAGGAAAAAAGCCCCATGATTTCGACTGGAACAGAGCCAATTAGGTTATTGCTTGAAAGATCGAGCATAATCAGTTGCATGCAGTTGCCGAGACTCTGCGGTATGTAGCCTTGTAAATTGTTAGAGCCAAGGATAAGGAGATATAACAAAGTCATGTTACCAATCGAAGACGGTATCTCTCCAGTAAACATGTTTCTGCCCAAGAAAAGTATTTGCAAGCTATAAAGTGCTCCAATGGAATCGGGAATGCGACCGGTTAGAAAATTATTCTCTAAACTCAAGATTGACAAGTTGAAGAGATTTCCGAGAGCTGAAGGAATAGATCCTTGGATATAATTGTTTTGCATTTCAATTATAGTAATGCTTGTGGAGAGATTGGAGATGAATCTTGGCATTGATCCGTGAATCAAGCTCGATCTCACTGAGAGAAATTCTAAGTTGGAACAATTAGCTAAAGAAGAAATAAAACTTAAGTCATCCTGCAACTGGTTTAAACCCAATCCAATCAAGCGGAGGCTCTTTAGCCTTCCTAGATTTTTCGGTATGGGCCCATGGAAACTGTTATTTCGAAGCACAAGTTCTTCAAGGCTGGTTGCATTTGTTAACGATGACGGAATTGTCCCGGTCAACAAATTTTCGTAGGCTCCAAAATCACGAAGAGAAGGAAGAGTGGTGCCAATATCAAACGGAATTGTCCCAGTCAACTGGTTCCCACTCACCGAGAAGTAAATAATGCTGGAGATGTTAAAAATTGATGGTGGGATCTCGCCAGTTAGTTTGTTATATGCTAGTTGTAAAAATAGCAACCTCTCGAGTCTGGACAATTCCTCAGGTATTTCTTCGCACAACATATTATGTGACATGGAGAGCTGTTGTAGCAGCGAGAGGTTTCCGATCGAAGGAGGAATAGGACCTACAAGACTGTTCACACTCAAGCCCAAGAATATAAGCCTTGGTAAAGAACCAAGATCGGAATGAATTCCCTGCACAAGTTGGTTATCTATGAGATCTAGGGTCTTGAGGTTCAAGCAGCGGGAAAGGTTGGAGGGTATCGGCCCGCCAAATGAGTTTTACTAAGATTAAGATGATTGAGTCGAAACAAATTGCCAATTTGTGATGGGATTTCTCCATGGAAGCTGTTGTTCTGTAAAATTATGACCCTTAAGAAAGAGAGGTTACCTATGTGAGGAGATAGGAAGCCTCCCAAGCCTTGTGATGTGAGGACTAGGGATGTGACCCTCCCAGGATGCCTTTTGCTGCACAAAACACCTTGCCACTCACAATGATGAGTAGAATCATTCCAAGAGCTCAAGACTTCAAATGGATCTGCATGTATTGCATTTCTGAAAGACAATAATGCTAACTGATCTGTTTGGTTTTGCAAGCAAGCGTAGGGGCTAGGAATTGAGCTCCACCACCATAAGAGGGCAAAGTTAAGCATAAGAAATAATAATTTCGCCATCTCCCGCGGTAACCCACTATCAGTCTTTGGTGCATTTAACACATCCATTCTTTATACAATTCAATTATTGACTAGCTCACGGGGAGTTCTGTGAGGTTTCGAACAACGTGTACTCCACGCAATGAAGTCCAGGAAACAATTAAAATTATAGGGTTGAAAGCGTGGCATCTTTACTATCGAGGTGGTTGATCATGTGTTACATAGGTCAGAATTCTTTGCGAGATCATTATTTTAATTCACGTCATAAATGGAAATTTTTTTTAATATTTCAAATACACCAAGACTAATTTATAAATACTTTATAATAAATTTCGTGGCATGTTGCTATTAATTTTGCATATGGCTTATCGTCCACTTATTTTCTATCAAATGATTTAGTAAATTAATATAGTACATAGCATTGTGCAATAGGAAGCACCTTAAAAAGTCGAGGAGAGAGAAAGCAACAAGGTAATAAGAAAGAAGAAACGAGGAAAGATACCGGATAGACATTTGGTGCCTCGTATTCCACGTAGTCCATGCAGACGAAGACCGAAGAAAACCAAACAGACATATTGCTTCTTACCTTAAATATTGCTTTCTCTCTCCCGAAAACTGAAGACTGAAGACTGAACAAATTATCACAAAAAAATGCTGAAACTAATCGGTGCTTTTAATTTAATCAACGCCAAATTACCAAAATAATAAACGAGTAACAACATAGAACTCTCGATACCTATTTCATCAGAAGAGTCAATAACAAATAATCCATCAAGAATCAAAGAATCACATAATTATTAGAAATATAAAATAGAGACTTCCACAACGCACCTTCCTTAGGATATTTAGATAATGCCCGAAACTGTACGCCTGTGGTGGAGTCCGACTAATATACGTCCAACTTGGATATTCTAAATTTGCTCCTCGGTCAAAATTGGATATTTATCTTCAACAGAACCAAACGTTCAATTCATACAATAGTTAAGTACCAGCACCCAACAAATCAAGATGTGATACCGACTAAAAGGGAACACCAGATTTTGAACAAATCAAAATCCTCACAATAAGTCGGATTTCATATTAGGCTCAAACTTGAAGCATAATTTAACAAGCAGGGCATCTTCCCATCAATTGCGCAACAATCGGGAAGAGAAATGGGGATAGGGACACGTAAGTTATCCCAACAGAAAAGGCATGTAACTGACGGTAAGTACCCAACAGGAAAAATGAAAAAAGAGAAATGGAATAAGCTAACAACACATACAACGATAAATAAGAGGAAGACTAATGAAAGTCGGGACATGTATGTCATCCCAATGCACACGCCCTTCTCTCTTTTAGTCCTTAAATGAAACTGCTCGATGGTCTTCAACATCATTAGCCTTCATCATAGGGCTTTATAACCTTTAAAAAAGCTTTATCATCCATAGGATTTGACTAGCTAATGGAGAGCATGCTTATTGAACCAACTCGTTTTATCCGATCGAATTGGAATATTACCCTTCCAATATCACTAGACCTAGATAAAGAAAGATTTATAAGAACATCGGGAAGAACATAGTAGAGTTTTGGGAAAATTTCTCTTCTTCTGACTTTGCCTCTTATTCAAACGTCACCTCTCCTCGTATAGCTGAGGTTAAGGGTTACACAGGCATTTTCGTCACCAGTATGACCAAGAAGTATGGCCAACAAAGCATATTACAGATTGTAGGGAATAAGACAAGACTGACCAAATTTCCTTTAATTGATCTTGTCCCACTTATAACTTTTACCCTTTTTACAAACTAATGCTGACTCCACACTTATTTGATGACATATGCCGCACACACACCACATAGTGCACCATTTCATTTACCAAGAAAATCTAGTAAGGTCTTAATACACGTAGTGTTACTCATATTTCAACGTCTTGCTTGCTTTTTCACTTTTATGATAAAAACAAGAAAAAGAAATTTCAATTACTAAGACTGTTTTACAAATTTGCCGTGACATATTGTTATTGGTTATCAAATATGACTCATTGTCCATGGCGTAGTCTGCTATGAGCTTAAGTAGACTAATATTAATATATAGCATAGCATTCTGCAATAGGAAACAACATAAAAAGTTGAGGAGAGAGAGACAAAGAAAGGAACATAGAGTCCATTGCAAATCGTGCTCTTTGGCGATCTTGCCTGCTGTTATTCAAGGTAATAAGAAAGAAGGAAGGGATGACAAAACCAAAGAAAGGACAAATTGGTGCCTTATTCAATCGCATGGGGATCGAGAAGTGCATGGAGGGGAAGACTGAACAATCCATCAAATGCGTTATATTAAGTTCTTTTCGTTGCTGCCCCAGCTCACTATCACATCCTGTGTATTCAACTGAAAACATGCCCGGCTAGACTTACAAATTACAAATATTCTCTTCACGCAACAAAGTTCATGAGATTATATTTATTAGGGGTAAATTGAGATACAAGTGTTCCTTACAAGTGGTATGCACTACCGGAATTCTAGCTACAATATATTGACAAACACGGTACTACTGTGAAGGAGCCAGAGTTCTAACGAAGGAAGGAGAACCAAATTTTCAGTGCATACACACTTACAATATGTTTTTAGCATTTATTATTATTACATGTAGAAAAATGTCGTTTGACAAGAAAAGTATTTTGGTTTTCAGTGAGGACATTGGGCAAATCTCCACAATGGGTTCTTTTCACCCTTCCCTCATGATACTAATTCGCAATCAGTCAAAAGTAGACATTTAGAAAAACAAAGAATCTTTGGGTCTCGAAAGAAGATCTACAAGGGTGTTCTTCTTTCCTTCAATGTGTTTGGTTTTAAAAAACTATTTTGAAAACCATTCTAACCATTGAACAAGTTGAGGATGAGAAACTGTTTTGGCATTAAACTTCATCATCTGGGGAGAGGATGTCTTTTCATTTCGACAAAGAAATGATAAACAATCAGATGGAATTCCACTTCCTTAATTTCATATTTGATGGATAAGGTTTCTTTGAATGTAATATGGTAGGGAAGTTCAACAGGTGAAAACCATCCCCACTTATGTTCTCATATGTATCTCTTCCACCAATTTCTTCTAACAAAACTAATGTCCAATACTTTTCACTATCTTCGGTTCACAAGATTCACTTGCCATAATAAGGAACTTGCAATGGGGGAAGATGCAGTAATTTCTCCTTTCAACACCTCAGCTGCACTGGGATGCTCTCCTTTCGATGGGAGTGGATTTTTCCAGAAGAGCTTTTGATAGGGATGCATAAAGTTAGTGGACTTTTGGAACGAAATCTTTAAGATAATTGACAATTCTAAGAAATTTTTAAACCTATTTATGAGAAATATCCTAGTCAAGAAACTTCAAGAGTTCTTGGCCAGTATGATCACCAGGGTAGTACGTCCATTGGACTCATATGAGTCTAATTAAGCTTAAATTATGTAAATCCCACATGAAAATTAACGACCCAAGTTGAGAACTATGATGCACTAGGTTGACATGAATCTAGTGCATTTTAAAATGTTGCCCCAGCATATAAAGTGTCTTGTATTGTTTTAGCGGGCATAAAGAGATTATTTCAAGAGTACTGTTACATGTACTTTACTAGAAATTTCTTAGTAAATGACATGGCGGCTGTGTGGCTTGATACATGTAATCAAATAGGTGTGAAGTCAGCATTGAAACTAAAGATTATATTAGAAGGGGAAATAAACATAAATGAGGTTGGATCAAATAAACAAAATTTAACTTCTTATATTGTTATCTTTCTTTTGAATGTTGTAACAAATGTCCTCTCAAAAATCCTCTCGAGATGCCACGGAAGTATGGTCGACGATCCTTGCAGCTCTTCACATCTTTTGAATGCAAGCACAAGAAGCAATGAGGCCATAAAGGTATTGAAAGGATGATCAAACAGATTTTAGTTTTGAAGATGATCTGCATACAGCTTTTAAATGATTCAAGGGGTTCAATTTCATACTATACAATTTATAGTAAACTATTTAGAATTGTCTGGGGTCACATGACAGACAAGTTGGTGCCCCACATAAACAATGACCCTCCGGATGACCTCTAGAAAAATGAATAAAACCCTCATTTAATGATAGTTTAATGATATTTACTCTATCGATATGAACACAACGTTCAAATCATTATCACAAATCAACTAGCTTTTCTTGTATAATAATATTGTTTTTCTCCTTTTCCAAAAGGAAAAGATTTCCATAATATCTCTTTTTGAAAATCATCCAACAAACTTGTGTTTTTCTGGTATAATGAAATAAGTTTTGGCATCTTTTCAATCTAGAAATGTGAAAGCAAAGCAAAAGTATTTTAATTTTAATTATTTTAATCGTGATGTGATGTGCAAGACCATGATCTTTATTTGAAGCAAAAATCATTTTTATTTTTCTCGAGTGCAATACATTGTGCAGTTAGTCCGATGCTTTTCTTGGTCAAGTCATCAAAAAGGCACTAGGGAAATTTCTTTGGCCTCTCAAAATGTACATGAATCATGTGGAAAGCTTTTTGCTTCCATAATGAAAAGAGATTGCGTCCCGTGCACTTGGATTCAAGAAAACTACGATTGATTTTCACATTAGAATAGACTAATTGATTCGCTAATGCTTTGGATCATGTTGTGAAAAGCATTTTGACCTCTTGACATTGTTTAATGCAACAAACTATTCATGGTACTGATGAGGGGACAAAGAGACTAGAAAGCCTATTTTTTTGAAAAAAAAAATTCTAGTCTGATTTTTTTACCCAAATTTTTACCAATTTTTCAGTTTTTATGAATTAAAAATAGATTAGTTATTATATTTTGGGCTTCGAAAATCATCTTTTATATGTTTATGATTTAACTTACTTATGACTTTATTAAAGTGTTAGTAATATAGATAACATATTTTGTATTATTAATTATTAATCTTTATATTATAAATTTTAGAGTTCTAATGTATAGTTTGACTAGTCCGTGCCATTTCAAGCTTGAGTTCCCGAGGATGCTCGGGCTGAAAATGCGGATCGGCCTGAAAAAGAATAAGGGGAGTCATAAATCTCATGTCGGGCCTCTTTTAGCATGAAAATGTAGGCCATTTGATCTAAGCCAACACGTTCTTTAGATCCTTTTCTTTTTCAGCCCTAGAACTAAGTATCACGTGGGACGAAGTCCTACCCCTTTGGAGATATTTCTTAAATCTTGCAAAGGCAAAGTGCCATATGGTGAAAACCACCTCGTGAATTCACAAGGCCACCCCTAGATCAGTTGGATTGTCTATATGGTATGTATCATCAAATCACTTCAATGATTGTCAGACAAACTTGAATGGGTGCATACCACACTGCATACCATTTCATTTAGCAAATTTTAGTAAAGTCTTATTACATGTAGTGGTGTCATTCATATATCAACGTCTCACTAGTTTTCACTTTTACAATTAAAACAAGAAAGAGAAATGTCAAAGATGCAAGGAATGTTTCATAAATTTGGTGTAATAAGTGACATGACATATTGTCATTAATTATCGAATATGGCTTATTATCTGCCGTGTAGTTTATTATATTAATACTAATATATAAGATAGCATTGTCAAATAGGACAATCCTTTAAGAAGCTGAGGGACGAGAAAGCAACATCAATAATAGTGCCTTGTATTCTATGAAGTCCATGGTGACGAAGAGCGAAGACCGGAGGCTAAACAAATTGGTGCCTTATATTCACCGTCAATTACAAGAGGATCAAGCAGTCATATTCTTGTCATTTTCTGTTGTATGTTCTCAACACTCGCCTTCTTATATTTTATTCTTTATTTTTTAATTCTAGATTTAAAGTGATGCTTTCATATTCTTGACAAATAGTTGGTCCATCGATTTTTTACATGAGCATGAAACACATTAAAAGGAAAAGTCATATGGAAACTCCTCACTCTCCTTTCACATCTGTCGAGCCTTGGGTTAAAGTTTTCTCCCCTACTTTTGATTCTTTCTTTTGGCTTTTCATGCGAAATGGGTTTAAGGTCCAAGTCAATTAGTCAGGCACCAAAAGCTGAAACATCAAAGTCAAGTAGTCAAGCTTGATACAATCTCAATTTTTTTTAACTTACGTTTGCAAGAAAGCAAGTTCCAAAAATATTAAATGCGTGAATAAGATATTATTTTAGGCCACCATTAGAAATATGACCGTAACTTCCAAAAATATTATATGGTGCCTTTTCTAATTGAGGTTAGGGAAATGCTAAATGTACTAAGAATATGCCTTAAATCCTCTTTATTAAATGATTCATGGAGTTTCCATTAGTCGATTGAATGGAACCTACAAGCTTTTTTTGAATCCTCATGTTTTTATTTCCTATTTAAATTATTTCCTAGTGTATTATCGCATCTTTTCTTTTAAAATCTTTTAATGCAATTACTTGCTAGTTGAGCGTACCCCTTGCCCAAGAATGAAGGGAATAAGGAGCGCCTCGTCCCAATCTCCACGTTAATTATGGTCAAAAGGCCTCGTCCCATCCATTCTTAGAGCTGGTAGTTGCAATTACATATGACGCGAACGCTCTTCGAGATAAAACATTAAATATAGGGGAAAACATATCTGAACATCATGTTATTAGATACATTTAGTTATACCTGATCACCGAAAATATTTTATGGTGCTTTCATTATTGAGGTTTGAGAAATGCTAAATGTATCAAGAATATGCATTAAATCCAATCAAAAAATCTTATATCCATTGTACATTTTTCAATTTTGCTTTGAACATTTCAATTATGTCAACTGAATCCTAAACTTTTCATATTTTGTCAATTATATCCATCGGACTAATTTTGAGCAGCAATCATTGATGTAAATGTCGTTTCATCTTATATGACCAGTTGGTGACATGGCAATGAAAAAAGAAAAAGAAACGGGAGCTGCACACAATGGCTGTTGGGGTCGGCAATATTTACCACAGCGATGAACTTTGTTGGCAATGTTGCCCCAAGTAAGCAGTGGCCTTGTCACTACACAGTAACCTTGACTAGAAGCTACAGCGCTGTGGATTTGATCGAAATTGTCTCGTAACTCTTCGATCAAGCTTGGTATTCAATAGACCGTGAATTCACAGTCAAGCACGACACCAAGAGTTGGCCTTGACCTCGTGGCCTTACAGTGAGGTTACGCTCTAGCGCATGGTGATCGCTCGGCCACGGCTTGATCACAGCAACGATCCGGGGGCCACGACAGCTAAATGCTGGACTTTAGAGTTGTTGCAGATTTGCAAAGGAGATGATATGCTTCTTCTTTTTTTTTTTTTTTTTAAATTTGTTTATTTTACTCAGCTAACATATATTATTATTAAAATGATTAAGTTCATTTTTTTATTTTTGATGAAGTTGGAAGAAATAGATCTGCTTGCTGCTGAACTCTATGATATTTTTTTTTTGCCAACATATTTTCAATTTGTTAATGTTAGCTCTAACGAGCAAGGAAACGGATTTTTCCATGAAGGTTAAATTTTTGATTTGATGTTAGTTTGATTTTACACAACTAACATATATTATTATTAATATAATTTAAAGAGTTCCAAAATAAAATGACAGATTGACTTAGCTACATCCTCGTACATCTCTCTGGTTTCGTAACTCGCCTTGATCAAATATGATTCCTTGCTCACCTCGGTCACATCCATCCGGTCTTGTGGTGATTCCATCGAGCATGCAACTCCAACTTCTAACATGGAAGCCATGCAATCTCGGATTCTAATCTCCTGTTGTCGATCACCAGCCTCACTCAAAAGCCTCTAGTCTACGACATCCATTGATTAGTTGGGAAGAGCCATACGGACAAAGCTATGAAGGTTAAATGGGGCCCAAAGTCCTCTTTAGTCAGCCTCTTTCCAGTGAACATGTCCATTTACAAAATGCCATAATTATATGCATCCTCAAGTGTTGAAACCTTGTGTCCCATGCCATATTCTGAAAATTTTGATTAAGGCACTAAATAGGGATACACACTATACTTTTTTTTTTTTATAAATAATTATATAGCAATAATTCCTAAATAACATGGGATTTTGTTTTTTTTTTACAAGAGTTTTTCATTAGGATCACCATGCATGACAGAGGGTTATGAGCTAAGTAGCGTTGACACTGACACATGACATGTGACATAACACGATGTGACACGCTGACACATCATTTCTAAAAAAATAGAGAATTCTGACACATTGAGACACATTTTATATTAAATATATATTTTATACAAACATAATAAATTGTCATTTTTATAATTGTTTAAATCAAATTAATTTAGTTCAAATCCATAAATAAATGAGTAATAAAAAAAAAGCATGGAATGAAGTTACACTAAAAAGTTAATCCACCATTTGTTAATATCATTCATTGTTTCGATGATAAATTCAACTACATTACATTATGATAATCCATAAAACTTGGAGCAAAAAAAAACAATCCACATTCTGGAGTCGCATGTTGGAGCGTTTCGGAAGAGAAGAGAAAAAACAAACTGAGGAGGGAATTTTGTGTTATGGGAAGTGAGAGTTATAAGAGAAGAGAAGACTAGATTTTTCTTCTTTCCCCTTTATAATTTTTATAATTTCTTATTTTTTTACATATTTATATTTTGACCCCTCATTCATTTAATTTTTTTTTAAATTGACCCCATTCATGTCGGAATTCCGTACTTGCGTGTTGGGAAAGTTGACCATGTATCAGATATTTCGACAGCTGTTGAATGCGTGTCAGAGCATGTCGAACACTTGTCAAAATGTCTATCTGACATGACACGAAAGCTCCTAAAGAGTATTGGTATTTCTTAGGTTGTGAGATATTGGTTTTTTTTCTTTGAAAGATTGTTCAAATCTCATTGTTTCCTTTTCTAAAAGGCAAAGATTTTCCATAATCCCTTTATGAATGGAAAAGTCATCCAACAATATTTTTTTCGGATCAAATGAAATGGGTTTTGGAATCTTTTCAATCTAGGAATGTGAAAGCAAAAGTCACTTTTACTGTAGCAAAAGTCACTTTGTTAAAAAATTTCTTTAATCGTGGTGTGATGTGCGAGTGTCATAATCTTTATCATTATTGAAGCAAAAATCATCTTTATAGTTCTCAAGTGCGGTACATTGTGCCATTAGTCCAATGGTTTTTTTGCATAAGTCATCATAAAAGCACTTGTGAATTTCCTTTGGCCCCTCAATGAAAGAGATTGCGTCCCATGCACTTGGATTCAAGAAAACTATAAGTGACTTTCTCATTAGAATAATCTAATTGATTTGCTAATGCTTTGGATCATTATGTGAAAAGCAATTTGACCTCTTCGCACTGTTTAATACAAGCTATCCATGGTACCGATGAGGGGACAAAGAAACTATAGAGCCTTTTTTTCTTGGAAAACAATGTCTAGTTTATTATATTTACCCAAATTTTTTATCAGATTTTTTCATTTTTATGAATTAAAAATATTTTAGCCCTCAAAAATCATTTTTTATATGATTATATTTTAAATTACTTATGACTATATTAAATTGTTTGGAGTATAAACAACACATTTTCATTTATTAATTCTTAATCTTTATATTGTATTTTTTTTAGTTTTAATATATAGTTTGACTAGTTGGAGCAATTTCAGGCCTGATATCCCAAAGATGGTCCGGCTGAAGGTGCAGACCCACTCGAAAAAGAACAAGGAGGAGCCCTAAATCTCAGCTCGGGCCTCTTCGAACCCGAAAATGAAGTCCCCTAATCTAGGCCAACCCGTTCTTTTGATCTTTTCTCTTTCACCCCAAGAACTGAGTGTCCTGTACGACAAAGTCCTGCTCTTTGGGAGCTATTTCTTGAACGTTATAAAGGCAAAGTCCCATATGGTAAAAATTACCTTGTGGACCTATGGGGCCACCTCTAGATCAGTTGGATTGTCTATATAGTATGCATCACCGAATTGCTTCAACAATCGTAAGGCAAACTTGAATGGCAGCTCCTAATGCTTGAAAGCATTTTTTGTAATTTTGAGAAGAAATGATGGTGCAATAGAAAACTAAATTTCCTTTAATTAATCTTTGCCCAATTGATCTCTTTCCCCCTTTTGACAAACTTCATTCCAATGCTGATTCCACGCTTATTTGATGACATGGGTGCATCTCACATTGTGCATCATCTCATTTAGTGAATTCGAGTAAAGTCTTAGTAAATGTAGTGTCATTCATATATCAACGTCTTGCTAGTTTTCATTTGTACAACAAAAATAAGAAAGAGAAATGTCAAACACACTGAAAATGTTTCATAAATTTGATACATTAAGTGATGTGGTATATTATTTTTAATTATTGAAAATGTTTTATTATTCACTTATAATCTGCCATGTAGTTTGGTTTATCAATATTAATCTATAAGATAGCATTGTTCAATTGGACACGCTTTTACAAAGTTGAGGAGAGAGAAAGCAATATTAATATTAGTGCCTTGTATTCTACGAAGCCCACGATGACAAATAAAGAAGAGTGGAGACTGAAAAAATTAGTGTCTTATATTCACCGTCAATTACGAGAGGATCGATGGACATATTCTTATCATTTGCTGTTGTGCACTCCGAACACTCATCGTCTTATATTTTATTCTTTCCCTTTAATTTTAGCTATAGAGTCAAGCTTTCATATTCTTGACAAATAGTGGCTCCATCAACTCCTGACATGAACATGAGACACATCCAAAGGTAAACTTATCTGGAAACTCTTTTTCTCTCTTTCCACTAGATTCCTTTTACATTTGTTGCGTCTTGGGTTAAAGTTTTTCCCCCTATTTTTGATTGATTCTTTGAGCTTTTCATACGAGGATGTTCTTCTTTCCTTTAAAGTGTTTGGTTTTAAAAAAAGTACTTTAAAAACCATTCTAATCATTGAACAAGATGAGGATGAGAAACCGTTTTGGCATTAAATTTCATCATTTGGGGAAAGGATGACTTTTTATTTCGACAAAGAAATGATAAAGAATCAGATGGAATTCCATTTCCTTAATTTCATATTTGACGGATAAGGTTTCTTTGAATGTAATATGGTAGTGAAGTTCAACAGCTGAAAACCATCCCCTCTTATGTTCTCATATGTATCTCTTCCCTCAATTTCTTCTAACAAAACTGATGTCCAATACTTTTCATTATCTTCGGTAAACAAAATTCACTTGCCATAATAAGGAGCTTGCAATGGGGGAATATGCAGTAATTTCTCCATTTAACACCGCACTGGTATGCTCTCTTTTCCATGGGAGTGGATTTTTTTTCAAGAGCTTTTGATAGGGGTACATAGAGTTAGAGACTTTTAATATGAAATATTTAAGATAATTGACAATTCTAAGAAACTGTTGAACCTATTTATGAGAAATATTCTAACCAGGAAACTTCAAGAGTCCTCAGCCAGTCTGATCACCAGGGCAGTATGTCGATTGGACTCATATGAATCTAATTAAGCTTAGATTATGTAAATCCCACGTGGAAATCAACCACCCAAGTTGAGAACTATGATGCACTAGATTGACATGAACCTAGTGCATTTTAAAATGTTGCCGCAACATATAAAGTGTCTTGTATTGTTTTAGTGGGCATAAAGAGATAGTATTTTAAGAGTACCGTTACGTGTACTTTACTAGAAATTTCTTACTAAATGACATGCTGGCTGAGTGGCTTGAGACATATAATCAAAAAGGTGTGAAGTCGGAAATGAAACTAAAGATTATATTAGAAGAGGAAACAAACATAAATGAGGTTGGATCAAATAAACAAAATTTAAGTTCTTGTATCGTTATCTTTCTTTTAGATGTTGTAACAAATGTCCTCTCAAAAATCCTCTCAGATGCCACTGAAGTATGGTCGACGATCCTTGAAGCTCTTCACATCTTTTGAATGCAAGCACAAGAAGTAATGAGGTCATAAATGAATTGAACATGTTCGAAATTTATAAGGGATGATCAAACAGATTTTTGTTCTGAAGATGATCTGCATACAACTTCTAAATGATTCAAGGGGTTCAATTTCATACTATACAATTCATAGTAAACTATTTAGAAATTTCGGGGTTCACATGACAGACAAGTTAGTGCCTCATATTAACAATGACCCTCCTCCGGATGACCTCTAGAAAAATTAATAAAATCCTCATTTAATGATAGTTTTGATATTTACTTATGAACACAAAGATCAAATCATTGTCACAAATCAACTAGCTTTTTTTGTATAACAATATTGTTTTTCTCATTTTCCAAAAGCAAAAGATTTCCACAAAATCTCTTTTTGAATGGAAAAGTCATCCAACAAACTTTTTTTTTCTAGTTGAATCTTTCTAATCTAGAAATGTGAAAGCAATTCAAAAGTATTTTAATTACAATTATTTTGATCGTGATGTGATGTGCAATGCATTGTGTTGTTAGTCCGATGCTTTTCTTGGTTAAGTCATCAAAAAGGCATTTGGGAATTTTCTTTGGCCACTCAAAAGAAATGTACGTGAATCGCGTGGAAAGCTTTTCCCTTCCATAATGAAAAGAGATTGTGTCCCGTGCACTTGAATTCAAGAAAACTACAAGTGATTTTCACATTAGAATAGACTAATTGATTTGCTAATGCTTTGAATCATGCTATGAAAAGCATTTTGACCTCTTGACATTGTTTGATACAACAAACTATTCATGGTATTGATGACAGGACAGAGAGACTAGAAAGCCTATTTTTTGGAAAAAAAAATTCTAGTTTAATTTTTTCACCCAAATTTTATAATTGTGTTTTCATTTTTTATGAATTAAAAAATAGATTAGTTATTATATTTTGGGCTTTGAAAAAAATTATATGTTTATATTTTAACTTACTTTGAAAAAAAATATAAATAACATATTTTCTATTATTAATTATTAATCTTTATATTATAATTTTTCGAGTTCTAATATATAGTTTGATCAATCCAAGCCATTTCAAGCTTGAGATCCCGAGGATGCTTAGGCTGAAAATGTGGACCCCCCTAAAAAACAATAAGGGGGAGTCCTAAATCTCATGTCGGGCCTCTTTGAACATGAAAATGTAGGCTATTTGATCTAGGCCAAACATGTTCTTTAGATCTTTTTTTTTTTTCAGCCCTAGTACTAAGTATCACGTGGGACAAAGTCCTACCCCTTGGGAGTTATTTCTTGAATCTTGTGAAGGCAGAGTGCTATATGACGAAAACCATTTCATGAATCTATGAGACGACCTCTATATTAGTTGGATTGTCTATATGGTGTGCATGATCGAAATGCTTCAATGATTGTCTAACAAACTTGAATGGGTGTGTACCACACTACAAATAATTTCGTTTAGCAAATTTGAGTAAAGTCTTAGTGCATGTAGTGGTGTCATTCATATATCAATGTCTCCCTATTTTTCACTTTTACAATCAATATTGGTGCCTTGTATTATATGAAGTCCATGGCGATGAAGACCGAAGACTAGAGACTAAATAAATCAGTGCCTTATTTCACCGTCAATCACGTGAGAATCGAGCTGTCATATTCTTGTAATTCTTATATTTTATTCTTTATTGTTTAATTCTAGATATAAAGTGAAGCTTTCAAATTCTTGACAAATAGTGGCTCCATCGATTCCTTACATAAACATGAGACACATTAAAAGGTAAAGTCATCTAGAAACTCCTTTCTCTCTTTCCACGAAATTCCTTTTATATCTGTCGTGTTGTGGGTTAAAGTTTTCTCCCCTATTTTCGATCGTTTCTTTTGGCTTTTCATACGAAATTGGTTTAAAGTTCAAGTCAATTATTAGTCAAGCACCAAAAGCTGAAACATCAAAGTCAAGTAGTCAAGCTTGATGCAGTCTCAATTTTTTCAAACTAACTTAAGTTTGAAAGAAAGCGAGTTCCAAAAATATTGAATGCGTGAGTAAGATATTTATTTAAGATCGCCATTAGAAATATGATGGCAACTTCCGATAATAGTATATGGTGCCTTTTCTAATTGAGGTTAGGGAAATGCTAAATGTACTAAAAATACGCATTAAATCCTCTTTATCAAATGATTTGTAGAGTTTTCATTGGTCGATTAAATGAAACCTACAAGCTTGTTTTGAGTCCTCACATCGCACCGTTTCTTTTAAAACCTTTTAATGCAATTACTTGCTAGTTGAGCATACCCCTCGCCCTAGAATGGAGGAAAAAAGGAGCGCCTAGTCCCAATCCCCACGTTAATTATGGTAAGAGGACCTCGTCCCCTCCATTCTTAGAGCTGGTAGTTGCAATTACATGTGACGTGAAGACTCTACATGGTAAAACATTAAATAAAGTGGAAAACATATCTGAACAAGACGTGATCATATACATTTAATTAAACCTGATTATCGAAAATATTATATGATGCTTTCATTATTGAGGTTAAAGAAATGCTATATGTATTAAGAATATGCATCAAATCCACAAAATTACCCAAAAAGCCTTAAACCTATTATATTATTTTCAATTCAATTCTACACCTTTCAATTGTGTTAATTGGGTTGTAAACTTTTCATATTTTGTCAACTAATCCATCGGGCTAATTTTAACCAGCAATCACTAACGTGAATACTAGTCGTCCTACGTGATATGGCCAACACCGACATGACAATGTAAAAAAGAAAAAGAAGGGGGAGCTGCACACATTGGCTGTTGGGGTCGGCAATATTTCCCACAACGATGAACTTCGTCAGCAATGTTGCCCGAAGTAAGCAGTGGCCTCGCCACTACACAAGAACCTTGGCTAGAAGCTACAGCACCGTGGATTTGATCGAAATAGTCACGTAACTGTTCGATCAAGCTTGATATTAATTGACCGCGAGTTCACAGTCAAGCACAACACCAAGAGTTGGCCTTAAGCTCGTGGCCTTACGGTGAGGTTACGCTCTAGCACACGGGTAGAGAGAGAGAGAGAAGGAACAATTTAGAGGCGAGGGCAAAGGCCAGCCATGGTGATCGCTCGGGCACGGCTTGATCACAACGACGATCCAGGGGCCACGACAGCTCAATTCTGGACGTTAGAGTTGTTGCAGATTTGCAAATCGAGATGATTTTTTTTTTTATTTGTTTAGTTTTTTTATTTGATAAAGTTCAGATCTGTTTTTTTTTTTTTTTTTTGGCCAACATATTTTCAATTTGGTAATTTTTCTTTTTGGATTTGGTGTTAGATTTTACTCAAATAACATATATTGTTATTAAAATAATTTTCAGTCAGCCTCTTTCCAGTGAACATCTCCAACAATGAAATGTCACATCTGTATGCATCCCCAAGTGTTGAAACCTTGTGTCCCATACCATACTCAGAAAATTTCCATTGAGGCACCAAATAGGAATATACACTACACTTTTTCTTATTAATTATTATATAGAAATAATTCGAAAATCACATGAGATTTTGTTTTTCAAAAGAGTTTTTCACTAGGCTCGTCATGCGTGGCAGGGATTATGAGAACCCGTATTGGGTTTTTTCATTGAAAGATGGTTCAAATATCATTGTTTCCTTTTTGAAAAGGCAACGATTTTCCACAGATCTCTTTTTGAATGGAAAAGTCATCCAACAATTTTTTTTCTGGTAGAATGAAATGGGTTTTGGAATTTTTCCAATCAAAAATGTGAAAGCAAAACTCACTTTTACTACAAAATTTTTTTTATTTATAAAAATCTCTTTAATCATGGTGTGATGTGCGATGTGGTGATCTTTATCATATTGAAGCAAAAATCATTTTTATAATTCTCGAGTGTCATACATCGTGCAATCTTTTCTTGTTCAAGTCATCAAAACAACACTTGCAAATTTGCTTTAGCCCTCAATGAAAAGAGATTGTATCTCGTGCACATGGATTCAAGGAAGCTACAAGTGATTTCCGCGTTAGAATAGTCTAATTGATTTGCTAATGCTCTAGATCATTCTGTTAAAAGTAATCTGACCTCTTGGCACTGTTTAATGCAACAGCCTATCCATAGTACCAACAAGGGGATAGAGAGACTAGAGAGCCTTTTTTTTGGAAAAAAATAGTCTAGTTTTATATATTTACCCAAATTTTTTATTGGATTTTTTCATTTTTATGAAATAAAAATTGGCCCTCAAAAATCATTTTTTATATGTTTATATTTTAATGTACTCACGATTTTATTAAAATGTTCAGAGTATAAATAGCACATTTTATTTTATTAATTATTAATCTTTATATTATAATTTTTCTAATTTTAATAAATAGTTTGACTAGTCCGAGCCATTGTAGGCATGAGATCCTAAAGACACTCCTGCTGAAAATGCGGACCAGCCCGAAAAAGAACAAGGGAGAGTCATAAATCTCATGTTGGACCTCTTTGAATGAGAAAATGTAGGCCGTTTGATCTAAGCCAACTTGTTCATTAGTTCTTTTTCTTTCATCCCTATGACTAAGTGTCATGTGAGACAAAGTCTTGCCTCTCGGGAGTTATTTCTTGAATGTTGTAAAGGCAAAGTGCTATATGGTGAAAACCACCTTGTGAATCCATGAGGCCACCTTTAGATTAGTTGGATTGTCTATATGGCATGTATCATTGAATTGCTTCAATGATTGTTAGACAAACTTCAATGGCAGCTCCTAGCAACACGTGGGAGAACTTTGTGTAATTTTGAGAAGAAATTATGGTGGTATAGAAAAGTAAATTTCCTTAAATTGATCATGCTCAATTTATCTCTTTTCTCCTTTTGACAAATTGCATACTTATGTTGATTCCATACTTATTTGATGACATGGGTGCATAAGACATTGCACACCATTTCAATCAAAAAATTTGTGTGTCTTAGTACATTTAGTGGTGTCATTCATATATCAACGTCTTACTAGTTTTCACATTTGCAACCAAAACAAGAAAGAACAATGTCAAAGTTTCATATATCTGGTATAATAAGTAAGGCAGCATATTGTCATTAATTATCGAATATGGTGTGTTATTTGTTTTTGATTCACTTGTTGGTTTGGTATATTAATACTAATCGATAAGATAGCATTGTCCAATAGGATACAACTTTAGAAAGTTGAGGGGGAGAGAAAGCAATATCAATATTGGTGCCTTTTAATCAATGAAGTCCATGGAGAAGAAGATCGAAGACCAAACAAATTGGTGCCTTATATTCACCGTCAATCACGAGAGGATCATGTAGGAAAGAAACTTTCATGTCCTTAATAAAAAGTGGCTCCATCAATTCTTTATATGAACATGAGACTCGTAAAAATATAAAGTTTGTTCATGAGACTCATAAAAAGATAAAGTTATCTTGATACTCTTTTCTCTCTTTTCACAAATTTCCTTTTACATCTGCTGTGTCTTGGGTTAAAATTTTTTCCCCTACTTTTGATTGTTTCTTTTGTCTTTTCAAACGAAATTGGTTTAAAGTTCAAGTCAATTATAAGTCAAGCACCAAAGCTGAAACGTTAAGCTCAAGTAGTCAAGCTTGATGCAATCTCAATTTTTTTTACTTATGTTTGCATGAAAGCAAGTTCCAAAGATATTAAATGCATGAGTAAGATATTTATTTTGGTTATGATTAGAAATTTGATAATAACTTCCAAAATTATCATATGGTGCCTTCTTTATTAAGGTTAGAGAAACGCAAAATTTACTAAAAATATGCATTAATTCCTCTTTATTAAATGATTCATGGAGTTTCCATTGGTCAATTGAATGAAACCTACAAGCTAGTTTTGAGTCCTCATACTTTTATCTCCCATTTAAATGATCTCCAAGCGTATCATAGCATCTTTCATTTAAAAAAACTTTTGATGCAATTACTTGCTAGTTGAGCTCATCCCTTATGCTAGGGGCATCTAATTCCAGCGCCCAAGTCAATTATGGTCAATGGACCTCGGCCCATCCATCTTTAGAATTGGTTGTGGCAATTTCATATGACATGAATGCTATATCATCAACCACATGGATTTGCCCCAATGACCACCTTTTTTAGATGGGAAGAGGGAGGTGGGGAGTTTGAATCTCCACCTTCTTAAGGAGTTGGGGTGGAGACAATTTACGCCCTACAAGTAGGCAAGGCAAAAAGTCTAAAAGTGAGAGTTAGAGTAGAAGTAAAGTATGATCGATAAAAAAAGAAAGAAAGACTAAAGCGTCATAGAGGAAAACATATATGAATTTGATGTGATAGGATACACTTAATTAGACTTGATCACTGGACAAGTTTAGTTCGAACAATTAGGGGCCATATGCAAACCCAATTTGGCGGGTTTTGCAAGTGCCAAGCTCACCCAACAGATTTTATTGGCCCAATCACTTGGGGAATGTCTTTACTTTTTAAAGAAAAAGAAAGAGAAGCTAAATAATAGATACAATGAAAACACAATTAGATAATAATTCCATAATTTTTTGGTGTTTAAGTGTGTCATGGAATAATTTTATTTTTCAGTTTTAAACCTCACTTTCTCTTCCAATATTTACCAAGTTTAAATTACAAGGTAGATAAACCAAAATAAATACTTTATCAATGTAATTTTTTTATAAATTAATGGGCAGACTAGGTGGAGCTTCAAAGTCATTGCTCAGGCCTAGCCCATTCACTAACAAGGCCATAGAATGTGTTGTTTGAGTTTGCCAACAAGCGCAAAATTTTCAATCAAATCCACCCATTTTATCAGAATGCCTGCAAGTCGTCGAACTTATAATCAAGTCTACAATTAATCTATATATTAACATCGATTGACACTTCTTTTCCTAAGTCAATCATTAAAATTTTTAACCGAAGTTGTAGATTATGTGTTTTGATGTTAAAAAAAATTATTAAGAACTAAAACAGGAGTGTGCTAGGGTAAGACGGACGAAGAAGGCAGTAAATTATTGACCTAATGGAACTTATAATGAAGCAGGTTTATGCAATCTCAGGAATAACGTCACAATTACACTTCTTGCTTTGGGGCACGACCAACAAAGGCCCATCCTTTTAGGAATAATATCACAATGGGTTGCACAAAAAATTACATGCAGTTCTTCATGTCTGAGTCATCGATCTTGTGTTTTGACACGTACCTTATGTGATTATTGAGATTAGTTGGATATTTCATGGATTTGGAATTTGCGATTTCCTTGCTATATTTAGGAAAAAAAAAATTAATAAAAGAATACGTGGTAGAACCTAAATGGAGGCGTAAGACAGGAAGATTCCGTGCACAGGATCGCAATTTGTCTATTATACAAGATTGACGGAGATCGAAAGCAACATAACATTTCCAATCTATTATAAAATATCAACGGCATAAATGTCTTATTAAAGAGAAGGGGAAATTCTTCGCCCGAGGGAATAAAGAAAATTCAACGATGGGACGAGCAGAATCGCCGGACGCATTTCTGCGGTTTGATTTGTTTATCTTTTTCTGTCTTATCCTTTTCCTGCTTTGCTTGGTCCTCCTTAATTGCGGAAAACACTCCATGTGATGATGATGGTGATAATGATAACATCTCCCATGGAAAAAAAAAAGTACATCTAATAAATGTACTAAATTGAATTTAAATCATCAGATGCGAGGAGTCCTACGGACATGGAACTCACCGTTATCGATAATATGACTCGATTTAGTATCGATGCCTCGTTCATTTTATAGTTTCTCCTGTTACACATTCATCATCTGCTGCAATTTACATCCTTCATCTCTGTTTTTAATTAAGGGAAAATTATTTGAGCCCTCTAAATTCTGGAAGTGATATGCATATTGTTATGAATTTCTAATCGTTGATCTTAAACTTTTACATTATCCACTGGCATGAGAACTCAAGAGATAACATAAACGGATTGATAGTTAGGAGACAAAATGCATGCCCCTCTATCCCCTTAGAATGAAAAGATTGCATAAATTCTCCTTTAAGCTCCGTGCATTTTTTCATGACTCGTGAGTCTTCAAAAACCATGACCTTTACAGCCTGAAACTTTAGGACAACTACAACGATAGATGATGCAAAGTATCGGTGTTTACCCCCCTACACATATAATTTTACAATGCATTATAACGGTGTGGAGAGATTTTTTTTTCTTTTTGTGGTTATTTTCAGATTTGATAGCCGGGTATCTAAAACTCTAGATATTCCAAGCCCCTTAACAAATTTAAATTTGAATCCGCGCAAGACTTTGTTACGCTGTCTCAACAGTCAAACTTTCTAGAGCTTACGCAACAATTTCCCAAGATATAGGTTGATCATTCAATCCATCTAGTCTTGTACAACAACATCGTATCAATTTTGACGACTGACTCCACAAGTGTAAAACTCGTAAATCAGAATTCATTGACCCCAAATTTTTTGGCGTGCTCTTGCGTCTTAATTTTTAAAACAACGTAATTTGGGTTAAAAATTCATTTTAGGCGGTTATCCGAGCACAAAAATCCTCAGGGAAGAATTTCCAGCTGTGACGAATCTATGACCTTTCTAGAGTACGGGGCTGCTATATGGATTGGAAATAGAATACAAAGTTAGGCAATTTTGACCGGTGCTTATCGACACCTAGTTGATTAATTAGAGATCATTTACTGACTTGGTCAACTAAAGGAGTTCAATTCATCAACATATAAAATCCATCGACGAATATACCAACAAGTCCATATTAATTAATAATAGTGGTCCATATCTTAATGTTTTTTGCCATGAATGATCAGCTTACTGAGCACGACGTAGGTTATGTGGCCAAGACGGCCATTGCCAGTACTACAATCAATAGAAATAACAAATACAATGAACTCAAGAGTAAATGCGTAATAGAGATCATGCTGAGCTTCCTTTCAGTGTATAATGAGGCTTCAAAGGGATAGTGATGTGCTCGAGAGAATGGAGCTGAGGAGATTAGATCAAGAATTAAAATTCCTTAACTTGAATAACAGAAATTGCAAAAAAAGAAATTACTCAAAGAGGTTAACTTCTTCATCAGTAAAGAGATTTACCTTCTTCATTCATATGACGTTATTTAATTTTGGTGCATCTAAAGCTCTTGCCTCATCATAATGAGGCATTATTTTGACATAATAGTTCATCATCCGACATACAACTTTTGGTAATTCAATAAGGCTTCTGGTCTACAACATTCCCAGGAGGATCATAGTTACAAGTGACCAAAGTACCACCCGTCGCACATTGAGCTTTTGCACATCCGAGCCGAACTGAGTTGCGCCACACCACCTGAGTGTAATGGCCACAGACCTTTCCAGGTGCGCACGAGTTGGAATTGTAGTCATAGTCAGGCTTTTCCCCGACCCACATGTTCACCGCTCCCGTGCCAGTAAGATCGGGGGAAGCCCACGCGAGGTTCTCCCCATAGGGTCCGCCTGAATGAACGAGCTGTGTGCAGTCGCTGGCATGCTTGTTGGCGTAATCCCTGGCATAGCCAGCCACGCTCTCGTCCCACGCTATCGGACCCACACCGACCTGAGAGCGGGCCGCATTATGGGCTGCGACATAGTCTTGGGGCGAGTCCTGGGCGATGGACAAAGGGATCAATGCTATGGTTAACGCCACGAGGAAAAGAAGATGCGAAGGAACTGTGACATGGGAACTCATATTGTGAGAGACCAAGAGAAATTTGGAAAAGGAAGGATCTCAGTTGATTGATGAAGAGATAAGCGAAAGCTAAAGGGGTATTTATAGGGTGATCATGTGGAAAAACCTGTGCACGGAAAAGCTGAATGTTCAAACTAGGCTGCGATAACTGGAGTTGCCGGTCAAATTGATTGATGAACGAATGTCACCTACATGTGGTTATTTTCATATTCTGATCAACGTTAATTGAGGGTTGTACCATCGATGATGAGCTCGTCTTCTTACGTGTTTTTTCTTTTCTTCTTTTAATTTTAGCTGTACATATCCATTAGACACATCAGAAGGTAACTTACCTTGAAACTCTTCTCTCTTTCCACAGACATGCTTCACACATGTCGTCTCTTGGGTAAATCCCTACTCTTGCTTGTTTCATTTGGCCTTTTCCACGAAATTGGTTTCGAGTCCAAGTCTATCATGAGTGGCGCGATTAAGGCCGAAACATCAGGCTCAGGTATAACTCATGTTTGCACATGAGCGAGTTTGGAAAATATTGAATAAATGAGTGTGATGATTATTTTGGGTTATAATTAGAAATTTCATGACAACTTCCGAAGATATTATATGGTTTGATAAAAGCAATAGTAGGTAATTGAAATTATTTTGCACAGTTATTGAGGATAGAGAAATGCTAAATGTAATAGGAATATGCATTTAATCCACTTTATTAATTGATTCACAGAGTTTTCCATTGGTGGATTGAATGAATACTATAACCTTAATTTAAGTCCTCGCACTTTGATTTCTCATTGATTTATCTCGAAGTGTATTATCGCATCATTTAAATAAGAAAACGTTTATGCAATTGTAACACTTCTAACATTACTATCTAGTTGAGCTTGCCCCTTGCCCTGAGATGGAGGGAGTAAGGGGGCGTCTAGTTCCAATCCCCAAGTCAATTATGGTCCCATCCATTCTTAGAGATGGCAGTTGCAATATTGCAGACCACTCAATCACATGAATTCTATATCAAATATAGAAATTAAAATCTAAGTGTGACCGATAAAATACATTTAATTTGACCTGATCATTGGGTAGATTCAGTATGAACCTCTAGGGACCTTAAACAAAACCCAAAACTGGTAGGTTTTATTGATGCACATCCAAGTTGCCAAAGCCATAATCAGGTCTATACTTACTATATATGTTGAAATCAATGTACACTTTATACATAAGTGAAACATTAAAATATTTAAACAAAAGTTATAGATGATGTGTTTTGATGTTAAAGCAAATTAATAATAATTAAAACGTAAGTGTTCCCATGCCCCCTAGTCGAGTTCTTCTCTCAGTAATGCTTGCTTCGTAAAATGGACTTCCCCTAATCAAGGGTTATTACGTGCTAGGAAAGAAAAAAAAGGCTATAGAAAAGGAATTATTATTAGAGATCTCTCGAAAAGTTTCCATTTCCATTTATGTAAAAGTTCATTGAGTCTAAACTTGAAAAGAGAATATGAATATCGGTTACATAGCTGATACTGACTTGAAGTTTATTTTGTGATGGTTGAAAGCCTCCATCTCCTTGATCATCTCGCCGGTGATTTAGGCATTGACAGAGAATCCATGTGTTTTGGGCATAAGGAAGGAGGTAAGGTGCATGTGCCGCACGCATTAAATAGTCCCCCCCCAAAAAAAAAAAAACAATTTCTTTCATTGGTCTTTACATCCTTTATCTCTACTTTTGATTTAGGGAAAATTGTATAAACGCTTTAAGTTCTAGAAGTAACGTGCATTTTCGTCTGAACTTTCAACCGTCAAGAACTTTGTCCGCTTTAACTTTAATCCAAATGAGAACTCAAATATATAGGATATGTAGATAAATAACATAGTACATCGCATTTAAGCGTAAGAGCGTCGCACAAAAGACACCCGATAATAAGTTGTCTCATCAATTGAGAGGAAGATTATTACCCAAATGTTTTTAGATTGTCCAATTTTGTGGGGCCCACATTTTTTTTGTGTACAGTATCTACCGGATAGAATGATAAAGATGAATTTGGGGTGCATGCATCTGATTCACTTAATAATTTCTTCTAGAAAAAAAATATATCACTTTCAGCGCTTCTCTAGCTGAGTCGTCGTCAACCAATGCCAACTCATATATTGCGCTTGGTTGGTTATTTTCTGAAAAATAAAATTATATTTATACATGCACTGCACGTACAGGCTTTTCTAGTGCTGTTTTATCTTTTACTTTTGCATTTATCAGTGAGTATGACTTATTAACCTGTCTTATTGTTCCTCTTCACAAGGATAGAGAAGGAGAAGGTAGAGGTTCATGCAAATGTCAGAGAATAAGTTCATAAGAGGCAAAAGAAAATCGACTAGTTAGGTTTGTTTAAATTGATCATTCGGCCCAACCTACAATTAATATGGATTCTCAATTCAAGCACTCTGTACATCTATGAAATTATCTATCTTTTATAAATCCATAAGTATAATAAAAGATTTGTTGGAAATTTCCTATAATGGGCTTACATTAATTAATTAATTTTCTATTTTATATAATCGGGTTAATGGATATTCCAATATATTTTAAATCCTAAAATGATCTTATTAAATTAGGTTTTGGCATCTATTAATTACGGGCCTAGTTGAGCAGCAAAGTGTAGGCAATTGTGTTTAACTGAAGCCCGTAATGGGAGGGGCCCAGTTGACACGCTGTTGATTAGGGTTTGCTAGGTCCCCTCCCTAGCCTATAAAAGGGTAGGTTATACCTATCAGTCACTTAATCCCATTAAAGCTGCTAAACCAAAATAGGTCACAGAGAGGAAGAACCGGCATACCGACAGATCACTGATCATATCAAGTTGATCCGTTTTTAGTCAAGTGAGGCCATGACTCAAATAGGTATGTGTTTAATTCCGCTGTATATATTTGGATTCTTGGTGTTTTACAATCATGTATGAATTGAATTCGTTCTTAATTTGATGATTGTTCATATTAAGAAATTTTACAAGATTATCAAAAGAAAATATATTAGTATAATTGTTTGTCAAAAATCTATTAGTATAATGTAAGTTATAATTATCTATCATCATACAGGGTTTATTTACTTGGCTAACACCGACATGGCCAATAAGAGTAAAAGTAGGACAGAAAAAAATGATATGACAGTTAGAGTGGAAAAGAAAAAAGAGTGAGAGCTGCATGGGCACAAAAAGTGAACATTTATGGATGCAAGGTTTGTTCTCGTGAAATCATGACGTTAGTACAGTCTAAGTTCCTCACATGTTGTTCACATAGGGACCACGTTGTGAGGTTACATTGCTGTTGCTTAATCATTTTTGAACTTTCAAATTAAATTGTTTAGCTACTTTGGGGTCAAATGTTGATCTTGAAGTTTGGACCATCAAATCAACTAATTTACTTATAATTGGTCATTTTGATTCTATTGGAACTATAAAAAGTTTGGAGCACAAGCTAGTGACCATAGTTCCTTCTAAAGGTATAACTTCTAGGATTTCCTAGAACAAGAGGTGCATCGAAGGAAGGAAGAAGTACATCTCAAATGCCCACGAGTAAACACATAAATACTAAAACTTTCAAAATGTATACTTAAGTGTCATTTTTTAAATAAAAAAAAACATTAGACATTTAAGTGCCAATTGTGACGACACTTGCCGGAAATCTGACGTTGCATTATTTTAATAATAAAACTAGTCTATGTGGCTCATCGGAATGTTCACTCAACAAAGATTATCTCAAAATAACGTCGTTTTGCCCTCAAATTTGATTTTTAATATAAATATTAATTAAATTAATTTTTTAAAAAAAGAGAGTGAGGGCCTTTGGCAATGGAACAAGAGTTGGTCGAGTCATCGGGCCCCAACCAGTGACCAATGACCTTGGCTGACCGTAGGCAAGGGCCTGTAGGTGATGGTGGAGTAGCGACGGTGAGGGCTATAGAGGCTCTCGCTAATTTGCTGCCCCTTTTATTTTTCTTTTCTAAATTTATTTTTAAATGTAATTTATATGAAAATTCAAATTTGAACCAAAATGACGTTATTTAAGGTTTATCTAGTCATGACAACGCCATGTGGATAAATTTTTAAAAAATACTATATCATTTAAATTCTCTTCAAAAAATGTCGCGCCAACAGTTTAGCTAGAAATTCTCGCCATTAACACTTAAATGTTTCTTTTTTCTCTTGGACACTCAAGTGTATCTTTGGAAGTTTTGGTACTTATATGTCTATCCGTCTTAAGTTTTGACACTTAGGGTGTTCATATCTTGCTCTTTCGGCTTGAAAAGAAGAAGAAGACAAAAAAAAACAAAAAAATTATTAAAAATTAATGAAAATTAAAAAAGTTATTAAAAATTATTAAAAAATTATTAAAATTGTCAACGTTAGCGTCGGTTGTCCTACGTGACATGATTGGTGTCCATGTCAGTAATTTTTGATTAAAATTAGTCAAATAGACATAATTGGCAAAAAATGAAAAGATTTAAGACTCAATTGGCAAAATTAAAATATTTAAAACTAAAATAGTAAAAATGCATTAGGTTTATGACTATTTGAACAAATTTTCCTGAGGCAATGAATCTAATGGTGGTGTCAATTTTGCAAAACAAGTAACTAAAAGTGCCATTATTGGACTCAATAGTAGTGGATATTACCAAATATGGCCACCGATGCCTAACTAATGTTGCTAAGATCACCACCTTGCAATAGATTAAGTGGGCTCTCTTCAATCTATAATGGGTCTGATACCATGATAAGTGTAAAGTAAAAAATAAAGTTGTGAAAATTTTCTTTAGGGAAAATTTCAAAAAAGGACCCGAAGTGAGCCTATTTTCTCAAATAAGGATCCAAAGTGGCCACTGTCTCAAATAAGGACCCAAAATGGCTAAACCAGTCTCAAATAAGGATCTTAAATCGCCAGGCAGCCAAATGTTTGCCGGCCGACGAGCGTGTGACATTTTTGGTAACCTGAATAAGGGCAATTTTGTCAAAAAAAAACATTGATAAAAATTAACAAAATCCCCCTAAAACAATCTTGACAATCCAACAAAGAAGACAAACTCTTGAGCCTATGGGAAAAAAATCAAAATCCCCCTAAAATCTCCCTAAAACAATCTTGACAGTCCAACTCTTCACCATCGCACTTCATCTTTTAGGCTCTTTGTCCCCTCTTACTTGGAGAGTCCAAATTCTTTGTCATTGAAGCAAGATCCCTAACTCCTCGAGTTCTAAAGGTACGTGCCAACACCCCCTCGCCTACCCCTCTCTCTTCGTGGAAGTTGATTCGCATTATGCCCAAAATGTGGGTCATTGAGATCGAGATGTTTTATGTCTCTCGGTTGGGTCCGTGTACCTCTGGATGTGTATTCTCTTGAGCAGCTTTGCAGCGTCATGATATTCAATCATCACCTGCCCAGATGGGTTGACTACTCGGTAACTTCTCAAGTTCTTTGATTTGGAAATTCTCCTTGCACTATATTATTTAGAGGATTTCCTGAATTCTCTTGTAGCTTGACTGCAGCACTTGTGCTATAGGATCGCGGAGGTCCTTCATGCTGTGGCATCGCATGTAGTGCTCTTGTGACAGATGATGTTGGTGGTACGAACTCTGCAACTTTCCAGTGCATCCATCTTTTATACAATGAGACCTTTGTAGCTTCACTGCTTGGATGGGGGATTACGGTTCCTTTTGCATAACGGATCAATATTTTTCTATTTGTTTGTGGAATATTCTATATTACTTTCTTGTCTTTGTTTCCTTTTTTTCATGAACTTGTTTCAAGGGGGGCTGAAAATCGTTTGGTACTCTATGTCCCTCAGTTGGATCTGTGGAAGTGGATTCAAATTGTGCTCAACATTGAGATGTTCGAGGAATACTTTGTATTACTTTCTTGCCTTTGTCTCTTTTTTATGAAGGGGGACTGAAAATCATTTGGTTTTAGTGAACTCGAAGATTAAGAAAATGCAGAAACTTCACATTCCCTCCTTTCTACAAGCCTGCTAGATATGTCTTGAAGAACCTACACAAGTATTATAGTTCATTTACCCTTTACTTGTAGGTAATGCGGGCACTTCACTTGTACTATCCTTTACCCATCAAAAATAGAAATCAATTTATCCCTCTTTTTTGATTTCAAATCTATGCTGTCAATTGATGGTTCTGTAGTTGAAAGGGTGATGAAATCTGTTCACATTGTTGTGTTATAGGACATGTATCTGCCATGGTTTTTGGTGGTGGAGGCATCTTATGGACTAAATTATGCTTTCAAGTTCATGGTTTTTATGTTGGGTACTTATGAATTTGTCCATCTTATTGCTTTCTTATCGAAGAGGACTTTGTGAAATTAGCTGAGTTCTTTGATGCCGTCATCAGTTGGGCAATGAAAATCAAGGCCATGACCAAAGATGAATGGTTCTACCAAATTCATTTTTTTCTCTACCAATTTTACTTGGTTCAAATCATCTCATGCAATCAAACATGCTTAATGCTTTTTCTGTACTACTTCCTCTTTTTGGTTCACGCTTTCTTTATTCAATGTCAAAATTTTGTCTAACAGGAACATAGCTAAAGGACTTCCTGGCCACAGTGAAGTTTGCCCCTCACTTTCAATCAAAGATTGCTACAATCGGGTTGTAAACTTTGCCACGATGTCGAGGAGCATGCAAAGCAATTTCCTGCAATCGGGTTCGAGAAAACGACAACGAAGTGTAACAATTGAGGGACAATCATGAGTTAGTACGGTACAAAATCAATTTTGAGGAAGAAGTGCTACTGCATATGTAAATTTTGATGTCAAGAAAGTCTATGTCGTGATCTCTCTATCTGGAACTAAAAATGATACTGTAAAGATGGAAATTTGAAATTCTCTCTTTATTGCTCTATGAGAAAATGTTGACTGAGAGACTCAAGTAATACACCCGCATTTCCATGGGTTTCAATGGACAAAAAAGTTTATTTCTACCATGATAATGAGTCGTATATAATAAGTTGATAAAGCATCAATATCAAAAGATTCTTTGAAACAGCCTAGTCTATTGACCTAATACAATTAAATGATTATCATGCAAAGGCAGTATTTCATCCATGGCAATTTGAGCTTTGATTTTGTACATGACGCAAGGGATGTTTGAAAAAAAATGTCTAAATTATGCTATCCAAAGCATTTGGACATGATGTCTAAATGGCCATTGATAGATCAAGTTCAATGGGCAGAGAAACTCACGTCTAGGACTGTTGAGCTTCGATTAACACTCTGAAAACATAATGGTATTTCCGTTTGAGTTTGGAACCCAGTTTAACCAAAGTTCAAGCAACATGGAAGTGGTGCTTGCAACTCGCTAAATGGAGTCAAATGATATAAAGAGTTGATAATTCTATCAAATTGATGGATATGCAGCAAGGGTAAAAGCATTGTAGATATTAGGAACATAAAACTTAGATACATTAACCATGAGCCTAACCTCTAAAGGATAAATATATGTGAGATTAAAAAAGGGAAAGTACCATTTCAAGAGAGTACAAATAATCAATTTCTTTCATGGTCAAAACACAAATCATCAATTGAAAGAGTCTCAAAATCTACAAGGGGTTACCCGTGGCGGCATTTGGGTAGGATGGAACCGGCTTTTGATAGATGCTAATGTTCTTTATATGTCTAGCCAGATTATCCATGTTTCTCTTATAACCTTGTCCTCCGGGGCTAGTATATCCCTCTCAGTGGTATATGGGGAGCATTCTTTTGTTGCCAAGAGACCTCTCTGGAATGATTTGATTCGGCTAAGCTCCTCGCTTAAGGATAGTCCTTGGATGGTGGTAGGTGATTTCAATGCAATCCTGGACTCCTCGGATCGTATGGGTAGCCCTGACATTTAGATCCCTGCTTTTGATGAGCTCAAGGAATGTCTAGAACAAGCGGAACTATTTGATCTAAGGTACGTGGGCTTCTGTTTCACCTGGTTGTCTTTCTCAGGTGCTAATAAGAAGCAACGGAAAATAGATCGGGTACTTGTGAATAATACCTGGTGCACTATGTTCTCCTATTCAGAAGCGTCATTCCTTGCCTCAGGAATATCGGACCACTCACCAATGGTGGTGAGGATTCTTGCACCCAACTCTCGGCGTTCACCTTTCAAGTTCTTCAATATGTGGATGACTCATCCAGACTTCTCTATGATAGTCTCCCAGGTTTGGCAAACTTACTTAAGGGGCTCACCAATGCTCAAGCTCTATGGTCGTCTCAAGCTCCTCAAAGGCCGTCTTATGATGCTCAATAGAGAAGCCTTCTCAGACATCACCATGAGAGCATCTGAAGCTAAGCAAGCTCTTATCACTTCTCAAGAAGCTTTGATCCAAGACCCTTTTAACAGGGAACTGGTGGACTTAGAACATCAACATATCAAGAACTACTATAATCTCAGATCTCAGGAGGAATCGCTATTCAGGCAAAAGTCAAGAATTAGGTGGCTCAAGGAGGGGGACCACAACACCAAATTTTTTCACCAATCAGTCACCCATCGGCACCTATGTAATAGGATCATATCGGTCCGGGATAATTCTGGTCTTTTGATCACTAACATAGGGGAAGTCCAACGGGTGTTTGTTTCATACTTTCAGGAGATCCTTGCCCCGATTGAGGTGCCTATGAGGCCATCCATTCAGGAGATCACAGAGGTCATCCAGACTCCGCTCAATGAGGATCGAGGTTACATTCCTATCCAAACCCTTCCTACCATCGAGGTCCGTGATGCCATGTTCTCCATTGCTGGAAATAAAGCTCCGGGACGATGGGTACAATGCGGAATTTTTAAAAAGAATTGGGACATAGTGGGTCCCTCAGATCTGAAGCTGTCTTGGATTTCCTTGTTTCTGGATGCATGCTTAAGGAGATCAATAATACTATCATTGCTTTGGTTCCTAAAACCCCCAATGCCACATCTGTGTCAGACTACCGGCCTATTGCATGTTGTAATACCATCTACAAATGCATCACTAAGCAAGCCAAACGTATGACAGCAGTCCTACCGGACCTCATTAGTCCAGTTCAAACTGCGTTTGTAAAAGGGAGGAGAATTACTGACAATATTCTCCTCGCTCAAGAGCTATTTTGTGGGTTTCATACCGAGTCGTATATCCCGAAATGTGCCGTCAAAGTTGACTTCAGGAAGGCTTATGATACTCTAAATTGGGACTTCTTGGATTTGGTTTTCCAAACCACTTCATACATCTAATAATGACATGTGTTTGCACTCCGAAGTTCTCCATTGCCATGAATGGTGAACTTCATGGTTTCTTTGCTAGTGGGCGAGGCCTGAGGCAAGGCGATCCCATATCCCCATATCTCTTTACCTTAGCCATGGAGGTATTCACAGGGAAATACTCGGTGCCCAGAATACCGCTATTATTGGAGATGTAGGACGTCTCGCCTACTCATCTCTTCTTTGCTGATGATGTTTTTTTGTTCAGTAAAGCGAGTCTAGACTTTATCTCATGCATCGAGGATGGGCTTGACATGTTCTCTGCTTGGAGCGGATTGACTCCAAATGCCAACAAAAGTGAAGTTTTCATCTCTGGGGGCTCACTGGAGGTTAGAGATCAAATTTTACAAATGTTTGGCTTTAGATTGGGTTCATTCCCGGTTCGCTATCTGGGTGTACCCATCATTACATTGAGGCTAAATAAAGTGGACTGCCACGCCCTGGTAAGTCTTCTAACTGCTAGAGTCCAATCATGGACACATTGCTTTCTCTCTTTTGCGGGAAGATTGCAGTTAATTAAATCTGTCCTGCATGCAATCCATATATATTGGGCATCCATCTTCTGGCTGCCTTCATCGGTAGTACACAAAATAGAGCAAATCTGCAGACAATTCTTATGGAAGGGGTCGGCCATGGGTCCAGGAGGCTCAAAAGTGTCGTGGGAGGATGTTTGCCACCCCAAACAAGAAGGGGGCTTAGGTATTCGCAAGATTCGTGACAGTAATAAAGCTGCCATGATGAAACACATATGGAACCTCTTTACTGACAAAGAATCTCTTTGGTGCAAATGGATTCATGCCATACATCTCAAACACAAGAATTTCTAGACTTCTAATCCTCCTACAAAGTGTTCTTGGGCTTGGAGGAAAATCCTTGCCATTAGAGGTGAATCTCTCCCTCTTTTTAAGTGGAAGATAGAGGATGGCTTGACCACTTCGCTTTGGTTTGATCCTTGGCTTGATATTGGTCCGCTCTCTACTCTCTTCTCGAACTCCTTCATATACCAATCTGATCTCAATAGGCAAGCTAAAGTGGCAGACCTATACACTCCATTTGGTCAAACGCTTCGCCAAGAACTTATAGCTTGGCAAATTATGTTCCCCCCCTGTCCCAAGGCTTGGACTCCTTCACCTGGAATGAGGATCCCTCAGGTAAATTTACGGTGGCATCGGCATGGGCTGCTATTCGCAGGAAATCACCCTTGGTGCAGTGGGCTTCCTTTGTCTGGAACAAGGCCATTGTCCCTCGTCACCAATTTTGCCTTTGGCTGATTGTCAAAAACCGTCTTCCAACCCAGGTATTCCTTATGTCCTTGGGAAGGATTCCTAATGCGTTATGCGCCTTTTGTAATATTCAACCAGACTCAGTTGACCATTTATTTTTTGCCTGTGGTACTTCCAACTCTCTAGCCATGTTTTGGGCTTCTAAATGCAATCTTCCTTGGTATAACTCCTCATGGACAAACAATATTCTTTGGGCCATCAATTCACTGTCAGGAAGTGGGTTCTCCAAGGAGATTGCTCGATTCTCCTTTGGTGCACTATGCTATATAATATGGAAGACTAGAAATGATATCCTCTTCCGAGCGCACACTCTGTATCTCCCGGCCTTAAAACAATACCTCTATAAGGCGGTCAAGGATAAAGCGATTGCTTTCAAGCGAGTGGAGGATAACTCCAGTAATAGAAGAATGCAGCGGAGTTGGGGAATAGATCAATGTATCTTTAGTACAGTCCCAGTGAGGATTTTGTAGGGCTCTTTGGGCTCTTTTGTGAAGTTGTAATTTTCTATTTTTCTGTGTGACTACGGTACCCGCTCAATCTAGTGACATGTTGTCTCGTAAAGTGATTGCTGGTGCCGTGGGTCTCTTCTCTGTACGAGATTTCTTGGTTGAAAGCTTAATATACTTACCTTACCAAAAAAAAAAAAAAATCTACAGGGGGCCATCAAATAAGAGGACATGGCTATAAAGGGTAACCCTCCAACTTCAAATATCATGACAACAACAAAAAAACCCATCCATATCAACTAACGATAAAGAGAAAATAATTATGTTGTTGGTCTTGCATTCCTTCAAAAAAAAAAACCCATCTCTTCGTGTGTGTTTGAATAACGAAAAGATTGTTTTACTCAAGATTTGTCTTCTTCGTTGGAAAGAAATGAAGGTAGGAAAAATTTGAAGTCAAGAATGAAGAAAGTTGAACTGTCAAGATTGTTTTAGGGAGATTTTAGGGGGATTTTGATTTTTTCCCTTTGGCTCAAGATTTTGTCTTCTTCATTGGACTATCAAGATTTTTTTAGGGGGATTTTGTTAATTTTTATCAATGTTTTTTTTTTGGCAAAATTGCCCTTATTCAGTTTACCAAAAATGCCACACACTCGCCGGCCAATGAACATTTGGCTGCTTAACATTTGGCTACTTGGTGATTTGAAATCCTTATTTGAGACTGGTTTAGCCACTTTGGGTCCTTATCTGAGAAAATAGGCTCTCTTCGGGTCCTTTTTTGAAATTTTCCCTTTTCTTTATGTTCATTGCTCTATACATGAGCCTATTTATATACTTTATGGAATGGTTATCTATAGTAACATAATATTACAATAAAAATTACAATCAATCAAAATAACGAGATTATGATACGAGAGATACTCAGAATCGTACAATATATTTCTAGCATTCTCGAAGAAGGAATTATTGGGTGACTCGGATGCATGCACTCCAAATTCATTTGGACTATTGAATCTTATGAATCCTTTATATAAAGAATGCGGGACCCGCTACATGAGACAATCTAGAATCATTTGGTTCAGAAGCTCAGTGCATGTAATGACCCATCTTTACTAGAAGAGAGAATCGATGGCGCTTAAATAAGCCCTCTCAATTGATTAGATAACTTATACACATCTAACTATCCCACGTATCATCCGACCAACTAATGCATCCTCACCATGTCCCCAAATTTTGGTGGTAGAGGGCATGTGCTTGTCCCCAAACTTTCAATATGTATGTATTATCAAAAGTGGACAAAGTTCTATGGAAATAACAAAGTGAAAACTTAGGAGTGGCAAGTAAAAGGTCAGAACAAAATGCACATTACTTCGAGAATTTGGAGGGTTCATATAATTTTTCCAAAATTGAAAGTGGAGATAAAAGATATAAAGCATAGAATAAGAGAAAATTGTTGGGAGATAAATTAATAGACAATCATAGTGCACGTACTAAATTGAACAGTCCTATTTAAAATTTAGGCATATGTTTATTAAAAAGTCTTAAAACCTGTCACGAAAATGCAATTAAATCCTAAAACTTACAAAAAGTGGAATCAAATCTTACAACTTGTCAAATTGATATAATCAAGCCCTTCCATTGACTCTGTCTATTGAAACTAATGGAAAATACTAACTTGGCTAAAACATAAAAAAACAAGGCTAAAATAATGTTGTTTTGGACTAAATTTTAATTTTTAACCAAAATCTTAATTAAATTAAATAAAACATTTTTAAAAACACACATAAAAAAGGAGTAGGGCAAGGGCCTACTGCCATTGCATGTCATCGGAAAGGGCTAGCAGGGGTCGCCAAGCCCTTGCCTAGCTATGGTGGCCCTTGGCAAGGGTCGCCAAACTGCCAAATTTGGTGGAAGGATGTTGACAAGTGTCGTTGGCCCTAGCCGAGGCCCCAACGATCTTGTGGGCCCTTTTTGGCGATAGGGGCGATGGCGGCAAGGACCTACCACCTTTGTCTTTAGCTTTATTTTTTTCCATTTTTAGCTTTTTAATACTTCTTAAATTAATATTTTGATTAAATAAATTAGAAGTTAATCCACATCATCACCACATTGGGAGTAAAAATATTAATAAAAGCTAGTGTGCTTTGAATGAAATGAAATGGTTGAATGTTAGCATGGTTTTGATGATATTGAATCTTAACTTTAGCTTAGAAAAAGGTCATTAATGAACCTTAGTTTAAGATTTATAGCTAAGCTCTATATTATGATAAATTAAATACATTGATTACTTGCCTTATGATATTGTTCTTTTGATACCTAAATTGGTATTGACATGTCATTGATTATTCGCCTAAGATGTATGTATATTAAGTTAGAGGTATATGTACGAATCCCAGATGAATGCTACTGAGTCTTTGCTTCCTCTATACGTATATGTTTCTAGTTTGAAGCATATCCGACACTTTTTGATGTTTTATGGGTCTTACAAGTTATTTGTAATCCTACTTAAGTTATGGGTTTGCCCAGGAATAATAGTTATTCATGTTTAGATATTGTTATATCCTTTTGGCAAGTAATGTTAGCTCAAAGTATACATCTGCTCTCGGGGTTCATTATTGATGAATCTCAAGTTTGGATCGTTACAATTATGATTCATCATGCCTATTTTACTACTTTAATGAAGCTAGCTAAAATCAATTACTGTAACTTATTATATATAGTTAAAATCAGAATTAAGTTCGTGTGCTCGTTACATGACAGTTAACTTTGCCTCTGTGACAATGTGATGTAGGCTCAAAAGTTAGAATTAGTTTAGTTATTTGTTACCCTCAAATGTCTATCACTTATTAAATTTGTATATAAATTTAAAAATGAAAAAGAATCTTCAAGGTAATCTTAAATGTATGTAACCAATGAAATAAATAAGAATAAAGATAAAATGCGTTGCATTCATCTGTGCCTCGATGGCTGATCTGAATTGGGGTCAAACTGCAGTTGACGTCCGATTAGCAGACCGAGAGGAGATAGGCTTCAAGTTCCCATGCAACGTGTCCGGGCAGCCTTACATTCTCCGGACCAGTGTAAAAGCAGACGGGTTTGACAACCACAAAGAGCGGATTTACCTTTGGTTCGATCCAGCTAGGGAACTTCCATAACTACTCCATCTCTTGGAACCTCCACCAGATTGTGTAAGGCACTCACCATGTATAGACGGTGTGCGTTTGAGCCTTACATCCTGATCATGCCAGTGAAATAATGAATTGAAACCTATTTGCAGTTTCTTTGTGGATTCCATCCCGCTCCGGACGTACCGAAATCACGCAGACAAAGGGGTGGCAATCCCTTGGTGACAACCAATGGGTGTCAAAGCCAGCCTACGGAACTGTGACAGCTGGGTGACGTGGGGCAGGCGCAACAAGGTCGACTGGTTGAAGGGCCCCTTCGTGGCCTCATTCGAGGACTACAAAATTGATGCCTCCACCTGGAATGGCAACCCGAGTTTTTACCGGGTGGAGAGCCGTGCAAACTGCTCGAACGATGAGGATTACAGCTCTTCGACATGGACGCAGAGAAGGTTGTTCAAATGGGTTAGGAGATATTACATGATATACGACTATTGCCAGTACAATGCGAGGTTCCAAAACAACCTGCCCAAGGAGTGCTCTCTTCCCAAATACTAAACTAGCATCATAAGACACCATCTCCAATTCTTCCATCTCATTTTTCTTCTTTCCTTCCACATTTGATTCAATTCGCACCGCCGACATATTTATGAAATTGGTTTGCTTGAGCATATAGCGTGGTTATCGCTCCCTAAGGTTTTCGGCATAGTGATTCCTAGTTCTCACGGCAATTTAATCATGTTCACCATGCTGAATAATTCTTAGATTTCACCGCATGATAGCCCTAAAGATGACAGAAAAAATTTGTGAACGGTCTGAGCATTGAATCACAACAGAAAAATTCAAGCGAAAATGGAAAAGTGCGGATATACAAAGTGGTTACACATGCGTTCTGAATTTCATGATTTTCTAGATTACAGACCAACTTTGCAAAAAATGGAAAGTGGATCATTGACATGCAAATGGCTTGATTTTGGTGTCATTAGAAAACTTGGTAAATTTCTCAAGACATTTTAAGAGATGACATGCTCAATTAAAGTCATTTATCCATTCAATTTTGAACATTTTTACTAACATGCAAAGTGATTAGATTCAGGGCAGCAACCATGATGACAAAGTGCATGGCTTAACTCTTCTATATTACAAGATAAAAGTATGAAAAAAGCCATATAAGTCGAGCATCTAACCATAACACTTTTCATCAAGGGTTCTAAGCCCTAATGCGATGACAAAGAATGATAGAAAAATGACAATGATTAGCATATATTGAATATATTTATGATAACAAAAGAAAATTACAATAATACATGCAATGACGGGATGGAATAGTATTTGATTAGCATGGCTTAAGTGTCCCTAGGATGAAATTATAACATGCAATGACATTCATAAGGCTTTCATGGACCAAAAATCACAATCAAATGCACTATTCCACACGAATGCATACTTGAGCTTGTACAGGGCAGACATGAGGTCGGAATGATTTTTAGGGAATTTCACCTAATCAATGACGTTAATCTTGAGAACAATATATGTTGACCAACATTCAGATGAACAAATGTCTAGAAGAAATCATCTCGAAAAGAGTTTGGTAAAAATCACAATAGAATTGACAAAGTCAAGGTTCTGGATTGTGGAATGTGCAGACCAGTATAACAGAGGATGATTTTTAGGGAATTCGACCTAGTTGTTCTCATTGAAAAATTCTGAAAAAAACGGGTGTCATGAGTCATGACTCATGACTGGCATCCCCATGCACAACTTTCATGAGAACTCAAGGCTAAATTCCGAACTCAAAATTCACGAAATGATTGAGAAGTTCAGGAACTCTGGAAATCAGTACATATCAATGATATCACGGAAAAATCAAAGCCATTTGTCCTAAAATGATGATCTCAACTAGATTAACATGTCATGAACGTTTTTTGTGAAGGAATTATCTCAAAATTTCAATAAAAAAAATCAGCGAAAAATGGTGAAGCCAGAAAGGTCAGATCCATCACAGAACTTCAACAATCAGAACATGATCACAGAACACAGCGGTCAATTCGACAGAAGTTTTTAGGTGCCAATCAGAGTCTGATCAAGGTGTTCTATGGCTCATCGGAAAGCTTATCAAGTCTATTTTAAAATTCATCAAGACTTCGAACTCATTCAAACAAGTTTTAAAGTTCAAATGAAGAGGTTTTCCAATAAGCCTACGATTTTTACAGAACATGTAAATACCCAAAATCACACTTCAATCTCATCTTCAATTGACACAAAATCATCAAATCTCATCATATAACATCTGAATCACGAATCTAAACATGAGATATAGACCTAGGGTTCGAATCCTAGCCCTTGTCCGTCTAACAAGGCCTCACTTCATCGGATTCACGTTTAGGAAACTTACCTTGCGTTATTTGTGTTCAAAACTCGAACAAGCTATGCTGAACACCCAGAAACTTCAGGAAGGATGTTCGGATGCTCACGGACGGTGGAGGATCGCTGGCGATCCTCGATCGGAGCCGCTGGGAAGAATCACCGGCGTGCACACCTGTGTTTGTTCCAAGAGAGAGAAGACATCGATCGAAGGCCTTCGACAAGGAGTGGCAATGGAGGAAGTTGTCACACACCAGACTTGGCCGGCAAACTAGCCAGAAGAAAATCGCCGGTGTGGAGCACATGATCTAGACCGATCAAAAAGACACACCGGATTACAGAGCTCCGGCGAGGTTTCGATGAAGTGCGACTCACGATCACTTCAAGGATGACTTGAGGATTGTCGCCGCAAGCTCGAGGATGCAGCGATTTCTGCTATCGATCACCTCCTTCGAATGAACAACGAAACTCGCCGAGAAAAGATTGGCTGTTAACTCACTTGAGCGGAGGGAAATGCCACGATGATCGAGGCGATGCTACTGCGATCTTCGAGGTAAGCTTGCACGAATGGGGGGATTCCGAGAGAAAATTAGTGGAGCTGCTCCACTCTTCAAGAACTCGTCCAAATCAGGAGAGGAAAGATGAGAGAGGACAGAGGATAAGTGGACTGAATTGCAGAGAAAATGGCCAAAGAGGGAATCAGTCGGTGGAAAAGTTCTTGCGGGAGAGAGCGTGAGCCGAGAAATTGCTTCGCTTCTCCATTCTTCGTTTCAACCGACCTTGAAGAGAGAGAAAGAGATGAAGAGAGAGAGAGAGAGAGAGAGAGAGAGAGAGAGAGAGAGAGAGAGAAAGTAGATCTGAGTTTGGGGGCCTCTCAAATTTTGGAGGGAAAATGTTTTTTTACCCCCTTTGAAGATTACTTATTAGCTAACAAACTTATTTAGTTGGTTAAGTTTGTTTAGGATGACAGCTAACATGCACATATCTATTTGGATAGTTGTGACGCATCATGGATGAACGGTCATGATTGATTCACAATTAAAGCCTAATTAAGGGGCATTTTTGCAATTTCGTAGAATTCAAGGGCAATTTCATAAATTCCAGAACTGATGGCATGGGTGGGTTGGCCATGGCCTGGGCCAACTGAGGGTGGTCTCTAGCTGAAAGATGGCCAGAAAAAACTGGCCGATCAATGCAGGTCAAACATGGTCTACGAAGGTCAAAGTCGGGTTGACTGGGTTGAATTGTTGTTCTGATTTTTCTGATTTTGCCCGATTCAAATGAAATTGAATATTTCTATATGAATTGGATCAAATGGGAAGTAATTGGACAATCTCAGGTCGACTAATTGTGCACAAAATTTTCAAACTCATTGAATTCTCATTGCAACAATGCCACAAGCTAAATCCATGTTTTCAATTGAGCTTCAATTAGCCAAGTTGAAGCTCAATTACTTCAATTAGTCTAGAATTTGTCAAGCCAAATTGCATAAATTGAAGCACATTAGCTCGGATTTTCAATGTTCAAGTAAGCTAAATTCACCAAATTGGAATGTTCCCAAGTGAATTTACCGAAATTGACCCCGAATTTGGAATTTCACTAAGAAAATGAGTGAAATGGAAATGTCAACTTGCTAATTATGAAGAATCGATTTAGACCCCTAATTAGTGGCAAAAATGGCAATTTGTGCCCCGACATGACTGACTCGAAATTGGTCGAACGAGTGAGTGGGTAATTGTCTTCAAATCAAATATTATAAAAGGAAGTAGGCCTAATTATGACTAGAACAAAAGCAATTTTATTTTTGGTCGATTTCGAACCTAAAATTGAAAAATTTGGAAAACAAGGTTCTTTATCGATTCGCAAAATTTTTGACACTAAAATCAAATTGAAGCCAAAATGAAGTGATTTTTTTTTTTTTTATTTTTTATTTTTTTTTTGGTTAAAGGTTTGATAAAAAAATCAAACCCTAGTTGATTTTTCACTAGGAATTCTATTTTTGTGGTCAAATCTTTAACATTTTTCAAAATTTCCATTTTTAAAGTGAAATTGGACTTGAAAGGAACATTTTTGTGCAAAAAGCCAAAACTGGGTCAGGGTTGACTTTTGGTCAAAGGGTTGATCAAAAAGTTAACCCGAAAATCAATCGTTTAACTGTTCAAGTTTTTATATGAAATAAATAGAAAATTACTTTCTAAATTGATGCAACAAACAGAATTGAAAAACAACACTTTTTACTTAAAACAGGTTCCGTCGTAATTGGAAACCTCTAATCCGATCTTTCTACTTTCATTAGAACGTCGACTAAAAATCAAATGTCAATAAGCGTGACATTAAAAGTTGGCCTTTAGCTCATGGCCTCACGGTAAGGCCACGTTTTGGTACACAAATGCGCACGAAGAGAGAGAGGCGAAGGCAATGGCCTAGCCATGGTAATTAAGCAATGCATAGATCCATGGTGGCATCATAAATGAAAAGAATCGGGCAAATAAGCAAATTCATCAAATTATGTGTGGTTACTTGGTGGAAATAGGTAGACTATAATTCATACATCCACTTTCTACCATTACTAAAATAGATATTGGTGTAATTATTAAAAATACACATAATAGGTATGGATAGGCAGACTAGTTTAGGAGACATTCATGTCAATTTGCTAGCATTTTCTTTGCATGATGATTTTCTCTACTAGTGAAAGATTTCCAAGATGAAACGGGAAAATTGACTTAGCTATGTACCTGTCCTCCTCTCTTTGGTTTCGTAACTTGCCTTGATTGAATATAATCTCTTGATTGCCTCAGTCATGTCCATCCGATTTGTTGGGGTTTCCATCGAACATGCGACTCCAACTTCGAATATGGAGATCATGCAATCTCTGATCTTGATATGTTGTTGTTGATCACCAGCTTCACTCCAAAGGCTTAAGTCTACGATTTCCATCACTCGATCTTGAAGAGCCATTTGGACAAAGCTATGAAGGTTAAAACTGTTCCCAAAGGCTTCTTCAGTAGGTCTCTTCCTAGTGAACATCTCCAATAATAGAATGCCGTAACTGTATGCATCCCCAAGTGTGGAAACCTTGTGTCCCATGCCATACTCTGAAAATTTTATTAAGACAGTAAATACTTTCTTTTGAAGTTAATTGTATAGATAATATTTCTAAATCACAGGGGACTTTACTTGGTGTCTATTTGCAAGAGCTTGCCAAGGACAGTCGCGCCCAACATACTGCTATTGCTCGCAATCCCTTGCTCATTGTGCATGGCAGAGACCAAGGAATCCTCTGCCAGAGCAAGGTAGAAGGTCCAAAAATTCCCTATTTTTTTTTTCCTTTTCTATCTCTTTGTTTGACTTTCGTTTAATTTATTGGCTATGGCTGATGTTTAGCGCCTATTGTATGCTAAAGTGGTCACAACATTCGAAATGCATCAACTATAGAGAAATGAGACTATAGTATTTATAAAGTGCACCAAAGATCAGTTAACAACATGTGAACTCATGTTTCTCCAAAGCTACTAAGTGCACCCACAGTTGTCACGTGTTTACTAAACAAATTGCCTAAACATCAAGAGTGTTTTTGTCCCCAAGTAGGGTATGGGAGAAAACATAAAAAGAAGAGAATATATACGGTGAAGGCCCCGGCAGAAATTATTTAGTGTACTTAGTACATGTATTAACTAAATTCGAATGGCCAATTTTGACTGGACACAAATGGAATCCACACGAAGCTCATCATTTTCATGATCTTGATTCAGTTTGACTTCTATACTCACACTATTTCTTTTTTACAAGACAGAAGAAAAGAAAATGCCTAGAAGAACAAAAAGAAAAGAAAAGAGCACAACAGGGGAAAAAGAAGAGACTCGGAGTAATTTGTGACGGTGATTGATTTATACTTGTAAAATGCGTAAATTTGTCTTAAAATACTCCAAACAAGGAGTTTGAGGAGAGTGAAAGTTGGATAGAGCTCATCATGTTGTCAATTAGTGTAGGTTGTGTGATATTGTCGACACCTCCAATGGTTTCTACTTTAAATGCCATGTCATCTAAACATATTTTACAAATATAAAATTATAGGTCAAATCAATAGGAAGTGTCCACAGTAGGAAGTCAATTACTTTTTGTCAAGATCTTAAGTCATGGCATATCAAAAGAGAATCACAAGTTCTCATCAATTTCTCATACTATAATTGACTCTATGAGAATATTATACACAATTCATTTTCACGGCATGCACATAGTATGAGATAAATATGAATTATAGAAAGAAAATACAAATATGAGATGACACAATATGCTTGATTAGTTTATTGACCCTAATTCACAAGTTTTGACAACAAATATTTCCACTCGTTGATCAATTTACATTGGTTTATTCTCATCTTAATTTCAAACACGATTAGGACATGCTATTATAAATCTTTTCATAGAAATATATAGGTATTTCTTTTTTCTGATGAAGCTATTAATAGGGGAAAGAGAAAATTGTTTTGTGAAAAAGAGGTGTCAGAGCATACAAAGCTAAACATAACATCAAGGATCATTGTTTATTCAAACTATTTAACACTCTCATTTACCATCACAATCAACCAAAAACTAATCAAGAAAATATGACGGATTCATACCTGGAGGCACATAGCCAATGGATCCTCTGACTGCGGTTGAAGTTGAATTGCCTTGGTCATGAACTCTTGTGGCTTCGGCAGACATCGTTGAAATGATCTTAGCAAGCCCGAAATCTCCCACTCGAGCCACCATGTCATTGTCCAGAAGCACATTACTCGGCTTTAGATCTCCATGGACAATCATTGGATTACAACCCTTGTGGAGATATTCGATCGCAGTAGCTATGTCAATGGCAATGTTTAACCTCTGCACTAGTCTCAAATTTCTTGATTCACCACTCCCATCATCTCGTCCAATAGTCCTAGGATGTAGCCACTCCTCCAAGCTCCCATTAGCCATGAACTCATATATAAGAGCTTTGAAGTCATTGCCATGAAAATCAATGCTTGAACAGACACTTAGTATCTTCATGAGGTTTCATTGTCTAATGGTTCCTAGAGTTTGACATTCGGAGACAAAGCTCCTCGAAGCACCTCTTTGGGTTAAATTGAGCACCTTCACCACCACCGTGGCATGGCCATCAAGAATTCCCTTATAAACCGTGCCGTGTCTCCCTTTACCAATCAAATTGGTCTCAGAGAATCTATTAGTAGCTCTCAAGAGTTCTTCATAAGAAATCCTCAAGAATTGGTTCTCGAAGGATAATGAAGTGGAAGCATTGGTTGGCGCTTGCTTCTTTTTGTGATAACAAAAGATAGACAGGAACAGCAAAGCTAAACATAACAAACTGCCAGCTACCACAGATATCACTATCGTCTTGGTTGAAGAAGACTTGTTAGAGCTTGGTGATTTGCAAAGTGGAAGATTCAGAATCAGAGCACCCCCACAGAGTTTCCTATTTCCAGAAACTGATACAGCACTTGCATTACGAAAAACTCCACCCTCCGGAACTTGCCCTTCTAGTTCATTGAAGGAAATATTCAAGTACTTTAGCAGTGGGAGCTCTGCGAGAAAGCTCGGGATTGGCCCAGAAAAATTATTATTGGAAAGATCTAGCTCTTCTAGACCCCGTAATGTACGTAAACCCTGGGGGATTTGACCATGGAAAGCATTAGCCCCTAAGCGAAGCCGTTCCAATCCCAAGCACTCGCTGATGGAGGTCGGAAATATGCCAGTCAATCTGTTGTAAGACAGATCTAATTCACCGAGATTTTTTAGAGAGCCAACTTGCAATGGAAGAGATCCACTTAAATTATTATTCGCTAAACTCAAGATTATAGACAAGGAAGAAAGACCCAAGATTTCAACTGGAACTGAGCCACTTAGATTGTTGTTTGAAAGCTCAAGCTCATTAAGTTGCTTGCAGTTGCCAAGACTTTGCGGTATTTTGCCTTTGAAATTGTTGGATTGAAGGTAAAGGATACTTAACAACGTCATGTTTCCAATTGAAAAAGGTATCTCTCCAGTAAACATGTTTCCATCCAAAGAAAGCTCCTGCAATCTGTAAAGTGCTCCGATGGAATCAGGAATGCAATCGGTTAGAAAATTATTCCCTAAACTCAACGTGGACAAGTTGAAGAGATTTCCAAGGGCAAAAGGAATAATTCCTCGGATCTGGTTGTCTGGCATAGCAATTCCCTTAATGCTGGTGGAGAGATTGGAGATGGATCTTGGCAATAATCCATGAATCATGTTTGACTCCACTGCGAGATGTCGTAACTCAGAACAATTAGCTAAAGAAGAAATAAAACTCAAGTCATCCTGCAACTGGTTACGATTCAACACAATATCCTCAAGCCCCTTTAGCCTTCCCAGATTTTTCGGTATTCGCCCATGGAAACTATTTTCGAAAAGGTAAACTTGCCCCAGGCCGGTGGCATTTGTTAAAGATGATGGAATAGTCCCAGTAAATGTGTTTCTGGCGGCATCAAGGGTATGGAGAGAAGGAAAAGTGGTGCCAATATCAGGGGGCAAGTTTCCCCGCAGCTGGTTTGTACTAACAACGAAATAAGAAATGCTGGAGATGTTAAAAATCGCTGGTGGAATCTCGCCAGTCAATTTGTTGAATGATAGTTGGAAAAGTACCAACCTCTCGAGCCTGGACAATTCCTCGGGTATTTCTCCGTGCAAAGCATTGAATGCCAGAGAGAGTTGTTGTAGCTGCGAGAGATTTCCGATCGAAGGAGGAATTGGACCTGTGAGACTGTTCTTGGTCAAGCCCAAGCCTTTAAGCATCAGTAAAGAACCAAGATTGGGATGAATTTCCCCCACAAGTTGGTTATCTATGAGATTCAGGATCTTGAGGTTCAGGCAGTGGGAAAGATTGGAGGGTATAGGGCCACCAAACGAGTTGTTGCTAAGATCGAGCTTACGAAGCCGAAGCAAGTTGCCTATCTGCAGTGGGATTTTGCCACGAAAGCTGTTGTTCTGTAAAACTATGACCCTCAGGAAAGAAAGGTTACCTATGTGAGGAGACAAGAAACCTCCCAAGCCTTGTGATCTCAGGACCAAGGACGTGACCCTCCCGGGATGCCTTTTGCTGCATGAAACACCTTGCCACTTACAATGATGGGTAGAATCATTCCAAGAGCTCAATACTCCAAATGGGTCTTCATCTGCAGCGTTTCTGAAGGATTCTAATGCAAGCCAATCCGTTTGGTTTTGTGAGCAAGCGCCTGGGCTAGGGATTGAGCTCCACCACCACAAGAAAGCAAAGCGGTGCATAAGAAACAGTAGTTTCCCCATCTCCTTCAGTGATCTACTTTCAGTATCAATTGCATTTAACGCCTCCGTCCTGTATACAATTCAATTATTGACTGATTCCACAAAGGAAAAGTATCGTAGACTTATCCGAACTTTCTGGGGTCCTCAATTTTTCATCGTCTATCTTGAGGAAATATACTCTTGAGGTTTCAAAGAACGTTCACTCTACGCTTTGAAGCCCATGAAACGATAGAAATTATAGTGTGCAAGTATGGAAGCACCGAAATGCTGCGATCTTCCAAGCTCGGCCACCCAACCCGAAAGTAGCCCTCGAACACGCCCGAACCATGGCCAAACTGTACGAAAAATGGAACCCGCATCACAAGAACAGAATAGAGCAGAACAAATCTGCTGGACAGAGCTGGATCCTTCCGCCAGAACAAGAACTAAAGCTAGACGTGGACTGCTCTTGGAACGGGGAAACACTCACCGGATCTGTTGACGGAATCTGCAGAAATGAAGCTGGGCAGCTTGTCTATGGCTTCGCTCGGGCGATTCACGCTCCCTCGGCACAAATTGGAGAAACCCTAGCGGTGAAGATAACGCTGCAGTGGCTGAGGGAACAGAAGGAGAAGGAGTTCGAACTGTACTGCACTTCAGTTCTCCCCGTGAGCTGAAAGTCAGCTTATCCACCGACGGCTATTCGGTCTTCAGTGGTGTAACGGGCCAAGAAGCCCCTTCCTGGGCGGCCCAGTCAATTGTAGAAGACTGCCGGGCCTTGCTGAACAATTTACCATGGGTCTCTCTACAATATAGCCCACGCGAGGCGAACCAGGCTGCGGATTGGACCGCAAAGGCTCACGAGAACAAGCCTTTCCAGAAAATTGGATTTTGCAACCCCCATACCCTCTTTCAGCTATATTATGTATTGATTTCCCACTTTCACAAATTCATTTTATGAGATCGTAATGTAAGGGTCTTATTGTTAATAAAAAAAAAAGTGTGGCAGTATAAACGAATATTGTTATTAATATTTTAAACACGCTAAGACTATTTTATATATCTCGGAAGATAAATGATGTGGCATATTGTTATTAATTATTGCGCGTGGCTTATTTTCCGCCATATGCTTTTGCATGTGAAGATAAATATATTACAAAGCGGAAAGGTCCATAAGGACAAATTGGTGCCTCATATTCCACGAAATCCATTCAGACGAAGACTGAAGACTGTACAAATTGGTGCTTCGTAAATACCCCCTCAATTTTTGCTAAAAAAAAAAAAAGAATTTCCCCTCTATTACGCGAGGATTGGGAAGTCAACGGAGACGAAGACTGAACATTCCATCAAGTGCGTCGTGCAAGCCGACGACGACGACCCAACCAAATAGGAAAAAAGAAGCAGTACCGCGTCATCGCGGGAGCATTGACAAGTCCATGGAATTGCAGACTCCACAGAGGCCAAAATAGAGGTCAGGTTGAGCCCCAAAAATAGATGCGTTATTAGATTTTTTGCATCAACTATCGCTTTTTTTATATGTTTACTTTTTAACTTTGTGAATTTATTAAGGGGAGCTCAAAACCTTGGCCTGGCCTATATGGACCTGAAAATTCGGGCTGTCCGATCTAAACCGATATGGCTTTTGATCTTTTTCACTCAACCTTAAAATAATTCTCATGTGGGACAAAGCATTACATTGTGGGAGTCATCTCTTAAACCTTATAAGAGCAAAGCACTACATAATATGAACCACGTCTCGAATGGATTGGTGGGAGCCAACTTTCATATCCTTCAAGTGCAATCGCTCGGCTATAACAGTGGGATTGGCTATATAGTTGGCATCATCGAATATCATCTGTGTGATTTACTATTATTAACATTTATAATCCCAATACAAGGTGGGCAATTACTTGTTTAGTCGATAATTTGCTACTCAACATTGAGGTTAACTCACTAATAGTGTTTGCAGTCTGAAATTTTGAAACCTAGTGATGTGTTGATGTCCATACGAGCCATTATGAGCATGTGATCATAAGGAATATTTATGTGTTTTGTGGTAAAACCAATTCGGTCCAAAACCTTCCAATTAGACTACTTTAGTCATAAACATTTTCATATTGATACCAATTAAGTTTATCTGGCCAAATTAGATTGAAAATTGTTGATGTGGAAGCAAATTGTCTTATGTCATACAACTGATCGACAATGACATTTTTAAAAAATTTAAGTATCTTTTTATATTTTTTAAATTTTTTTCTTCTCTTTCTTTTTTTTTCTCACATTTTTTTTTCTTTACTTTTTTTCCTTATTTCCCTTCGTCAGTCACCACCTTGCCAACCCTCATCCTTATTGACCATCATAGAGGCTAGCAACTAGAAAAGGGAAATAAGGAAAAAGGAAAAAAAGAGAAAGGAAAAAGATGGCAAAGAATGAAGAGAAGAAAAAAGAAAACGGAAAAGAAAAAAACCAATACAAATTTGATGAAATTTTGAAAAAAAATTTCAAAATTAAGTAAAATGTCAACATCAATGCCAATGGTGCCAGGATAGGATGGTCGACATCTACGTCAATAATTTCTAGTTTAAATTGGTTGGATGGACTTAATTGCTACCAATGTAAAAACGTTTATGCCTAATTTGATCATATTGAAATGTCTAGGACTGAATTAGTAATAATACGATAGGTTTAGGACTCTTTTGATACTTTTCCTGATGGATTGATTTTGTGGTTTCACTATGTAGATATAATGTTTAACGAACATTTGGAAAGTACCTCATATTTACGTAAATTATGTAAATGCCCAACAAATAATGAATAACAATTTTATATGGTTTCTCTAATTTCTAGAAAGTGGCGGACTAAGAGCCATGGATGAAAATGTGAGAGTCCATTATATATTGGTTTTAAAGTCTAAGGTGGACACTTTGGCTAATTAAGTGGATTTCATGACTCATTAAGGTGGTTAATCTGTGACGTCCTGAAATTCAAGTCCTTTGAATGATGAATGAACATGAATTTCGTTAATGCATTATTTATTGATCTCACTCGAAATTGATCATTCCCGAGATATTGACCTTGAGGGGAAAAGCTAATGAGAATAGAACTCGTGCAACTAAAGAACTTGACCTGGGAAAATGACTCGATCGTGAGACTTGCGTAAGGACGATCCTGTGGTTATGCAAGCCGAAGGATGACAAGAAGTCAATTCGCGAACAAAACATAATGGGATGATGGGTGATTCCGTTTACTGTTATCGAGCCCGCGATGTAATATCCTGAAATTCGAGCCCTTTGAGGGATGAATGAATGTTAATTTCGTCAATGCATTGTTAGTTGATCTCATTTGAAACTGATCACTTCTGAAATACTGACCTTGAGGGGAAAGGCTAATGAGGATAGAACTCGTGCGACTAAAGAACTTGACTTAGGAAAACGACTCGACCGAAAGACTTGCGTAAGGATGATCTTGTGGTCATGCAGGCCAATTTCAGGGACGACTAAAAGTCGATTCACAGACAGAAATAATGGGACGATGGGTGATTCCATCTATTGTTATCGAACCCCCGAACGACCCTATATCGATCCTTGATAATCGTGTACTTTGAAATAAGAATCGATCATTCGCAATTTCATATAGTCAATGACGTTCATGTGTCGAGAAGTCTTGAACGTGAATTGGTACGAGTCGATTACGCGTGAATCCTCAAAGCCACCTGTCAGTCTGAGTAATACCAAAATGGTATTCGGGCGAAATTGACAAGGCATGTGAATTCAATATTGGACTTCGAATTTTCAGGAACGTTCGAGAAGGACTTTTGGACGATGCTTTTTAGACAGTCGATAGTGTCAGTTAAGCCGAGTTTTGGAAAATGGGTTTTTGGACCAAGGAAATGAGCCTACGAGGACATGGGCTAGGCAAGGTCAGTGTGGGCCTCACGCCCAAGGTGGGACAACCGTCGTGGAAAGCCCGAGGCAAGCAAGTGAGCCCGTTGGACCAAACTGACCATTTACCCTTCTAAACCTAGTGTCCAAACCTGAGCCAATTCAAGCCCAACAAATTCCCGAGCCTGTTCCTATTCATTTTCAAGCCCGTTTCTTAGGCCCACCTTTCATTTTTAGCCCAAGGGTAGTTTGAGAATTGTGCAAGGTGGAAATAACCAAAATGCCCTTGGATATTTTGGAGAAAAGTCAAAAAGAAGAGAGAGAAGATGATGTCATCTTTCTTAGGAATTGGGGAAGGCATTAAATGGCCTTAATGAGGCCTATCTCTAGCCCTCACTTCACTCTCTCTCTCTCCTCTTCAGCTCCAAAAATCGCAGCCCCTCTCTCCCCTTGTTTCCCTTCGTTCTTGCAATTTCTGCTTCTGACCTCTCACTAAATTTTGAGTTGTTCATTGTCTTCCCTGTGGAATCTCTGGCCGTGCCACCTATCAATCTATTCAGCACAAAAAATCCGTTTAGATGGCATTAGTTGATCGTCGAAAGGAGCTGCCGGCCGATCTGTACGGCTGCCAGAAGTCGCTACTCGCCAAACCGCCTACTGTAGCAGCAGCTTTGCACAGTTCCGCATTTTCCTATGTTTCTCTCCCATTTCGACCAAACCACCGCCTATACCAACCACTAGCAACTCTCCCTCGACCCCCTGGAGCCACTGGTCGTCAGCCTACCACTCACCGGAGCTCCGGGCAGCCCGTTCAACTCCGGTCAGCTACTTTCCTCTTCAAGCAGTGCTGTTTTCAGAAGTTCAGGAGGATTTTGAGTTTGTTGTTGCTGTTCTCAGCCCCGAGACAGCCTTAGATCATCGTGGTAGAGGTCCTCGGGTGTCAGGTTCGTCGCCACCGCTGCGTCCATGTCGCCAGCCCGCTTAACGGGTGAGTTTAGCCCTAATCCCTATTTAGTGCCTAAACTTGCTTATGGTGGGTTAGTTAGTGTTAATGTTGGTTTAGATGATTTAATTAATTTGTATTAGCCCTAAGATAAGTGGTTAGATAGATGATTAAGATTAGACTTAATTTTGTTTATTAAGCTTAATTGTGATTAATTATTGCTTAATGGTGGATTATGTGATTTTTGTGGATTAATTAAGCATGTTTAGTTTAAATTGCTTGATTAATGATTTTAATTAATTTTTTGTTTAATTTATGAATTTAATGTATTAATTCATTAAATTATTTTATAATTCGAATTATTAATATTTCTGAAAATTAATTATTTTGGGGAAAAATAATTAATTGAGTATTTATGGGAAATGGTTTTAATTGAGTAATTTTGTGGGAAAATTACTATGGTCTAATTTTCTAATGTCAATAGTATTTATGTACTACATTATTAAATGGCATTGATTTATTAAGGAAGAGTTTTATTAAATGAAATTATTTGGGTTGGATATTAATTATGGGATTGGAAAATAAGTATAAGTATTTTGTGGGACTTAAATTATTTTCATCGAGACAATTGACTATGGTATTACATACTTCTTGAATGAGAATGGTTGATTGTCGTAGTTGTGAGAATACGTGTTTATTTATTATTAAATATTGAGACGCGTGATTGGGTATTGGTAATTATTGAGGTACGTGATTATTTTGGAAAAGTGTGCAAGTATCGTCATATTGATTGGTCAGAATTGATTGATAGACTGTGACTTGAATTGTTGATTGTTGCAACTTTCGTGAAGGATTGAACTGCTTCTATTGTACATGACTGTTGGATACTGCCGCATGACATTATATGTGTGTTAATTGCATGGGCATGCCGCATGAGCATGAGCGATGTGCATTCACAACCAAGCAAAAGCAAAGACAAGAATGAATTGTTTGTTGATGTGTTACATGGTCAGATTAAAGTTGATAGCCCGGTTGAGCCGGATGACCGCCAATCCTTTGGGGTTGTGCCGTGACCATTGAGTCTCCTGACAGTGGTCAAATGCGGAGTCGAGGTTGAGGCCGGGCCCATACTCCATAGGGAATGCCGTCGATGGGGGAAAGCCCGTGATGTCGCCGTGCCTCATAGAGGAGGACGATGCCTGGTCTATGACTAGTTGACCGCCAACCATAAGGTTGTGCTGTGGCCTAGAGGGTCGTAATAATCGAAGCATATGTGTGGATGTGAGGCATGAGAAAGTTGTGTGAGATGCTCTGATTATTTGCATGCTCTTAATGTCATAATGATTTGACGCATGAGTTGACAGTTGTGCAGGGTGTGGTAATGGCCAAGTGAGATCGCTTGTAGCGCAACTCGCATGTGATTGATGAATTGTGTCATTTAACGGCAATGTGCCTTACTTGCATTGTATGAGATTTTACGTGTAGGGTATGGCAGGCTGAGTAAAGTTGCATGTGAACCGAATATTGATTGTGGTTTTTCCTGTCTATTGTTTGGTCTACTATTTGCTAGCTATCTATTGTTGGGTTGAGTGAGGGTGATTCTGGAAAGATACTCCGAGTTGAGTTGGCTTACTAACTGGGGCTTAGGGGGAGAACTCGCTAAGATTTTATCTTAACCTGATGTGGTTAACCATTTTTAGGCCCCTAGAATAGCGTACCTACAATGGAGAATCCTGCCCCTGCTTCTCCAATGATCGACCCGACGAAGCCTAAGTCCGATGGGTTCGAGTGATCGTGGTGTTGAACCCGAGGGTTCCTTGTGTACTGTTGGATTAGCCTAGTTTCTTTTTGGTTTGGCTTAGAGGATGGATTGTCCCTTTTTGTCGGGCTTGTAATTCAAAAAACGATCCTCCGTTAGTTAATCCAGTAAATTGAATAATTGAGTAGTTGTCGTTGTTCTTGCTGTTCATCCCTCTATCCCTGTTTGATTGTTTGTTTGTCTGGGGATGGTTCATCTTCCGCTTGCGCATAATCAAAGATAAAATGTATGGCCGTCAACGGGTCTTAGGATGTCGCTTTCAATTGACTATGGAAATGGGGTTGCTGCGAGCTCGAGAGTCGGGGTGTGACACGCGAACGACCCTATGTAAATCCTCAGTAATCGTGTACTTTGAAATAAGAATTTATCCTTTGCAATTTCATATAGTCAAGGACGTCCATGTGTCGAGATGTCTTGTGTCATGACCCAACCCTCGAGTTTGCTATAATCCCTATTCTTTTGCGGCCATTTAATTTGTGACTCCCCAGGATCCGTTGCCAACCGTTATTTTGATCTTTTAATTAAACGCATGCGGAAGCAAATCACAATCCCCAGTCAATTACAAAGTAGGGATAGCAGGAAAACCCAACAATAACACATTCCAAAGTACTGCTTTATTTATCTACCGATTAACTCTAGGAAGTTTACAAGTACAAGCCTTTATCACGGGCATCTTCCTATTGAGCCAATGAAACCAACAAGCCGGGGTTAATCTACTCCTTTCAAAAACGGCAATGAGCAGCAATACGCGTCGATCCTCCATCCTACGGACCTGAAAATAGTTATTCAATAACCAGTGAGATAAAATCTCAATAAGTCAAAATCCTAAGCCTCAGTTAGGAGACCTACTCGCCTTGAGTACACCCTAAACGTGCAATATTTCTATCGCCAACAATTCAACAACAGAAGAACACCCATTCAACCATTATCATACCTGCGATTAGGCCAAGGCTCACATACAATTATTAACAATTAACAATTGCAATCACAGACATCCTTACCTCACTTTTGGCACACGCAACCTGCATGATATAGTTTATTATATGTTCACTTCAATGCAGCAATTATATCAAACCATCAGAACACCTTTCAAGTTGTCCCATGCACCATGCACTCACTCATGTTCTAATTATTAACAACACTTTGGGGGAATTTCCTTCCAACACACAAGTTGACAGTCTACCGACATAACCGGGCATCGTCCCACCCCATTGGGCACGGCTACGTCTAGCGTCCAGATGTCATTCATAAGAAGCATAGATCTGGCCTCTACCATGACCCGCATCCGGACCCCCGCTGGGCATTCCGATAATATGGACTTTGTCCACCATAAATCCCCCACTGGGTGACGGGCTCTTATGTGACCACGCAAGCACACCAATTAATCATGCTCATTTTATTATCTTTCAAGGCAGCCAATGCATACATAATTCGTGCTTGTACATGTTAATTCACCGCAATCTCTACATGTAATGCGATAATATTTCACACGTGGTCACGTAAATATAAATGCATTTCACACATAGTCATACAAATATGCTGAATATATTAACCCTAATTCACAATCACAGTCCACGAATTTACTCCACCGAGTACATATTAAATAATATCATCAAAGACAACATATATATATATATATATATATATATATATATATATGTATTCGATATATAATCCACGTGAGGAAAGTACGAACAATAATCTACCGAAATTAATCGATACTAACACAATTAATAAATCAAGTGTTTCCCAAAAATAATACTTTACTCCAAAAATATTCCATTAATAATTATCCAACAATCAATATTCAACATTCAAGAATAATTAATCATCCATAACTAATTAATTAATCATTTACCGAAATTAATTAATTAATTATTACCCAAAAATAATAACAATCAATTTCGAAATTAATAATAAATTAATTAATTCCAAAAACAATAAATAGTAATTCTGAAATTAATAAATTATTATTATTATTTTATTCCAATAATAATAATAATATTTATTAATACTAACCAGGGTTACTATTCTAACTCAACTACGGTTAATTAATCCAACCACGGTTAATTAACCCAACCAAGGTTACTTTGATCTAACTGCGATTACTTTAACCAACTACAGTTATTTTAATCTAATCGCAATTACTTTATTCTAACCACGATTAACACTAAGCAAGCTTAATCAACAATAATATAACACTAATCATCCATCATCCAAAAGCATTAACCAAGCTTAATATTAAACTAACCACTCCTAATGGAGTTTAGCACCCTAAGCAAGGATTAAGAAATCAACTCACGGTTTAGCGATTTTGACAACATGAACGCGATGGTGGCGACGAGGGGAACGTCCGGGAACTTTCGGCATGTCAAGATGAGGCACCATGGGGCCGGATCTTGACCGAGGGTGGCTGTCCACGCGACAAAAAGTTGAGACACAGAGGAACCAACAACTGTGGTGGCACGAGGCTGATTGGTGGGCGGTTCGGCAACTTCAGACAGTGGCTAGCAGCTCCGGCGACTAGCTGAGTGGCTCCGGCGAAGGGGAAAACAAAACCGAGAGAGGGAAAGGGAGGCGGTGCAACTGGTTCGCAGGTGGCGGAGGTTGGCTGGTCGGTCGACTGGCCTCTTGCGGCGACTAGGGTGGAGGGATGACGGCGAGGTAGCAGCTCGCTGTTTCGACGTCCAGGCAGTCGGCTGGCCGGCGTTGCAGCGGCGGTGGACAGAGGAGGAAAAGAGGAGGACAGAAGCTGGGTAGGGTCGATTTGGCTTGAGGTCGGCGGACGACGACTCACCGGCAACCGGGCGGAGAGCAGGGGCGGTGGTGGAGTTGCGGTGGTGGTCGGTGATGGTGGTAGCAGCAAGAAAACATAACAGCAGCAAGCTAACGACAGTTGGAAGAGAAGAAGAAGAAGAAGTTGCTGGGAAAGGGGGTCGAATGTGTAGGGGAAGAAAGGAGGAGAGAGAGAGACACACACACCCACACCCACATGGAGTTGTCAGACAAGTGGGAAGAAAGAAGAAAGAGACAAGAAGAGAGTTGACAAGTCAAATGGGAAAAGAGAGAAAAGATGGGGGCAAGGGGGATGTGCTGCAGAAAGGGGAAACGTGAAGGGGAAGAGAGAGAAAAGGGGGAGGGAGAAGAAAACTTGTAGAGGAAGATGGGGAAAAGAAAAGAAAAAGACAAAACAAAATAGAACAAGACAAAATCCTAAATAAGCATCTAGAAAGGGGTATTTTGGTCTTTTTACCCCTGAAGCATAAATTTCCAAATATTTGGCTCCAAAACTCGGCCAGTTGAATCCTTTTCCAATAATTTCAGGCTTACCGATAAATTCGAGAATCAATGAGGCAACGTCCAATATTTTAGTCTTGATATCCTTGAAAGTTCGATACTTGATACCGGATTGAAATTCGTGGTTAAAATCGATCAATCACGACTTTAGTACGACCTAACATTCGGGCATTTAGGGGTTCTCGCGCGTTTGACCCATGGTTGATAGCTTTTCAATCCATGATCGTGCATTCAAATTAGGGCAATAATCAATTGTCATGTAATCATGAGGGGTTAATTGCTCACACTAAGTACAAGGCCAAAAGGAAATCGGTTTAACGTTGTTCGCAATTAATATCGAAGTTGTGCGGAATCACCCGCAATCCGACCTCGTACTTTTGCCGAATCGATTGATTTCCGTTCGCTAATTAGCCTGCAACAGTGTAGTATTATTCCTCTTTGATCCTTATGGTCGAGCGGCCTATCCCTGATTAAATTCACTAGTCGTATGTGTATCGATCCTTAATTGCCTTGCCGAACAGTTAGTTAACTTATGAGGGGCTAGCTCAGAGTAAACGTAACTAACAACACATTGATAAAATAACCATTTCATATATCCTAGAATAGGTCGAAATTTAGGATGTTACATCTTGAATGTGATTTGGCACGAGTCGGTGACGTGTGAATCCTCGAAACTGCCTGTCAGTCTGAGTTATACTTAAATGGCATTCTGGCGAAATTAACAAGGCATAAGAATCCAATAATCAACTTCGAATTTTTGGGAACGTCTAGGACGAACTTTTGAATGATGCTTCTTCGACAGTCAACAGTACCAGTTAAGTCGAGTATTTGGAAAAGGAGTTTTCAAACTAAGGAAACTAGCCTACGAGGACATGGGCCAAGCAAAGCCAAAGTTGGCCTCACACCCAAGGTGGGACGGCCACAATGGTGGACCCGAGACAAGAAAGTGACCTCATTGGACCCAACCAATAGCCCATTGTCTATCTTTGAGCCAATTCGAGCTTAATGAATTTCCGAGCCTATTCCTATTCATTTCCTAGCCCGTTTCTTAGGCTTGCTCTTCATTTTAGCCCAAGGGTAGTTTGGGAATTGTGCAAGGTGGAAATGACCATTTTTCCCCTAAATATTATTGAATAAAAAACAAAAGAAGAGAGAGAAGATGATGTCATTTACTTGGGGAGTTGAAGCAAGCATTGAATGGCCTTAATGGGGGTGTGACACTAGCCCTCACTTCACTCTCTCTCCTCCCCTTTAGCCCCTCACAATTGCACTCTCTCTCTCCCCTTGTTTCTCTCATTTTCTTCTACTTCTCCTTTAAACCTTCCTCCAAAAACCAGAGTTGTTCATGGCTTTCCCGTGTTGATCACCGCCCCTGCCACCCACCACCATGCTCAAGAGGTCTAATTTGTGTCCCCCACATCGGCCGTTCGCCAGACGGAGCTACTAGCTGACCTGCTTGTCAGCCAGAAGCAACGGCTTCTCTATCCACCTGTCCCTATATTGCACCACCCAATTCAGCTACTTTTCTTCTGTTTCGACCCACCATGACCTAGCCTAGCCACCAACTAGTTCCCCTTGACCTCTTGGTACCGTCGGTCGCCAGCCAGTCGCTAGTTGGAGCTCTGGTCAGCCAGCCCAACTCCTTTCCCGCTTGTGCAATTCAGTTTTCCAGTGTTGTAGAGGGAGTCTAAGTTGCTTGTTGCTGTTTTGACCTTGGGTCTACTTTGGATTGTCGTGGTCAAGGTCCTCGTACATAGTCTCCGTCGTCGCTGCCGCGTCCGTGTCGCCGGCCTGTGCAAAAACTTGCTTAGGGTTGGTTTAGTTAGTATTAATTATGGTTTAAGAGGTTTAATTAAGTTGTATTAGCCCTAAGATTGATGGTTAGATAAATGGTTAAGATTAGTTTAGATTAACCTTGCTTTTGTTGATTAATTGTGTTTTATGTGTAATTAAGTATGTTTAGCCTTGATTAATTGATTGGTTGTTTTAATTAATATTTTTAATGATTTCATAATCTAATTTATTAATTATTGAATTTTGAAATTGTACTGTCCATATTGCATTGTTCATGTGCACTGTTCACGTAATATTGTTCAAGCGGTACTATTCATGCACACTATTCATGTGCACTATTGATCCATAAGTGATAAATTGTCTAATTTCATTTACTTTGATTGTATGAGGTGAGTTGCATGGACATCTACATGAATCGTATGGTTTTCATAAAAAGGGGAAAAACGGCTTGTTCGAGGGACACGGAAATGGACCGCTTTTATGATAAAGGATTTGAGATTGTACATGTAAGCATGTGTGCATTGGCTAATGCTCAAAGATAAAAGTGGATTTGTGGTGGCATGCTTGCGTGATCACTAAGTTGAACCCGATGCCCCGACCATAGTTCGAGGGGTGATAGTCTGACTTGTCGAAAACCTGGTGGGGGTCAGGATGTGGAGTTGCGGTAGAGGTTTGGCCCATGCTCCTTCGGGAATGCTATCTTGGGAGAGAATACTCAACATCACCACGCCTCAAGAGGGAGGGCGATGCTTGGTTATGCTAGTAGATAACGATAGGGGTTCAGTTGTAGCCCAAGAGACAGTAATAATCTGAACACTTGTGGATGCAAGAGTATATAAGAAACATGGCATCATTGGTTCCGATTGTGTATTGAGTTGATCACATTGTTTATGGCACGCATGTATGAATTGATAACGTGCAGGGGCAATTGCCAGGTGAGATCGCTTGTGACGCGACTCGTATGTGATTGATGAACTGCATCATTTAATGGCCATGTGCATTGCGTGTATTGCGCTGAGATATAACGTGTAGGGTATGGCATACCAGATAAGGTTGCATACGAATTGACTATTTGATTGTTGGTTGATTTGTATGTTGTTTGGTTGCTGGTTGTTTGTTGTTGGGTTGTTTGAGGGGGTGGTTCTGAAGAGATGCCTCGGATTGAGTTGGTATACTAATTGTGGCTTAGGGTGAGAACTCGTTGAGATTTATCTCACTGGTTATTGTATAACCATTTTCAGGCCCTTAGAATGGCGCACCTGCCGGTGCAATTCGAGATCCCTAAGGATTAGGAGATCATCATGACGCACCACCGTTTCTCGGGTCGAGTGCATCTGTATGAGAAGTATCGTTCCACCATCTGGGTGGATGAGGGACCAGGGCAATGGATACCCTATTGATTCCTGGCGTGGTACATTAGGGAAGACGATCTATTGATTGGTCCTCTACGAGGTTTTAACGGACCGCCTGGCAAGGGCCCTGAGGATGCTAACTGGGATCCTATGGAGCTGGACCCTCCTGATGGCGCAGTGGAAAATCCTGCCCCTGCTCCATCAATGATTGACCCGAACACCTCCAACTACGACCCGACGAAACCTGAGTCCAATGGGTCTAAGTGATAGTAGAGCTGAACCCAAGGGTTCATTTTGTATATATGGATTAACCAAGCCTAGTTTTTTTTGGTCTGGCTTAGTGGATGGATCGGCCCTCTCGTTGGGCTTGTGAATCGGAAATGATCCTCTGTTGGTTAATCCAGTAAGAATGTATAAATGAATAGTAGATGTTATCTTGCTGTTCATCTATCCCTGTTTGTCTATTTGGACTGAGGATGGTTTGTCTTCCGCTTGTGCAAAATGAAAGAATAAAATGAATTGTCATCGACGAGTCCTAGGATGTCACTTTCAATTGACCATAGTAAGGGGTTGTTGCATGCTTGGGGTTTAGGGCGTGACATCCCCGTCGATTTTGGTATCAAAGCCTAGTTTAAACCTACAATGATAAGGTGTGTGGGGTTTTGGGATAGTGAGATAGGGATGGCTTTTATTTTACGTACTTATGATTGCTTGGTGTTCTTGTTTCGTGGGGGATTGCTCATAGTTTCTAATTTCCGGTTGGAATTGGAAAGTAGGACTAGTGAGTGTCCAGAGTGATGAGCAATCCTAAGCTGGAAGCCCCTAAGCGTAGGGTAACGTTTGGTCAAACCAGTGCTAGAGGTAGCACGCAAGGGCATCCCGGGTTAAATGTGATCTTGTTGGTGATAGAGACTTTGATAGGACAACAAGCTGAGGATCAAGCTGCTGCTGCTACTACTACTACGGCTATCGTTGCCGCTGCTACTACTGCTGTTCCTATTGCTCCTACTGTAGTCCTTGTGGTTCCCCTAGTAAGAGGAGAGGTTCGTGAGAGACCGATGCATAAGCTAGTAGAGCAGTTCCCGAGACTTAAGCCACCAAGGTTTAGTGGTATGGGCGACCCTGAAGCTGTGACCCTATGGATAAGAGATATTGAGAGGACTTTTATAGTGTTGAGATGTTCAGAGGAAGATAGAGTTCTTCTAGCAGCTTACTAGCTCCAAGGTAATGCTAGTACTTGGTGGGAAGCCACTCAAGGAAGAGTGTTCCCTGAAGGCATAGGCCAGACTTGGGGTGCCTTTCGCAAAGCTTTCAACGGGAAGTATTTTTCTAACAGTGCTCGAGAGTCAAAGATGGTGGAGTTCCAACGGCTTCACCAGAATCAGATGCTAGTGGATCAGTATGAGGTGAAGTTTGCTGAGTTAGCCAAGTTTGCGCCGAGATTGGTAGATGACTCTATGGATAGGGCGAGACGATTTAGAGATGGTTTGAAACCAAAGCTGAAAGATCAGCTAGTGCCCTTGAACTTAAAGAGCTTTGATGAGATGTACGAAATGGCCCAGATGATCGAGAAGAACATGGTTGAGAAGGCGACTGCATTTGGCTTGCGGTTCGTGCCTAATAGAGATAATTGTCGGTTTGGGAAGGGACTAATGATGGGGAAAAGGAATCCATCCCATCCAACAAAAAGAACTATGTGGGAAAGCCGACGCCCAATTTCATGGGAGCCTATCGGGTGTGTGGGAGAAGACATTGAAATCTCCCTTGTCCTACGATGACGGGAGCCTGCTTCGGATGTGGTCAACAGAGCCACTAAGTGGCGAATTGTCCAAGTAGGCCTGTGAGGACAATCTTGCCATCACCGCAAGGAGGACGACTTGTAGGGAACGTGCCACTGAACAACCAAGGTAGACCCCTGGTGCAAGGAAGAGTTTATGCCGTAAATCGAAGAGAGGTGGAGGATTCACTAGTCGTCGTTACAGGTATGGTCTCCTTGCACGATCATGCTGCTTATGCGTTATTTGATCCTGGTGCTACGCATTCTTTTGTTGCTAATTGTTTTGTTAAGCTAGTGAGGTTAAGTCTCAAACCATTGGGAGTGGTTTATATTATTTCTACTTCATTTAAGGATAAGATATTGTCTGAGTTAGGTTGTTCTGGCTGTAAGTTAGTTGTGGGTGGTCGCGAGGAAGTCATTAACTTGATTGCAATAGTAATGTACGACTTTGATGTCATAGTTGGCATGAATTGGCTCACCAAGCAACAAGTTACGGTGAATTGTCATGGAAAGACAATTCAGTTTAACCCAATAGTGGGTGATAGTTTTGAGTTTGTTTGAAATCGAGGGGAACCCTCCATTCCTCTGATTTCGTCACTCGAGGTGACTCAGTTGTTGAAATCTGGATGCCAAGGGTATTTGGCATTGGTGGCGGATACACTGGTAGAAGGATCAAAGGAAGAGGATATTGTAATGGTATAGGAGTACATTGATGTGTTTCTCGAGGAATTACTGGGATTGCCTTCAGAGAAGGAAATTGAGTTTATGATTGAGTTGGCCCCTGGGACTGAATCGATTTCCAAGGCACCTTATAGGATAGCTTTTCTAGAATTTAAGGTGCAGATACATGAGTTACTGGATAAATAATTCATTTGTCCTAGTGCAATCCCTTAGGGTGCACCGGTACTATTTGTAAGGAAAAAGGACGGGTCTTTGTGTCTTTACATTGACTACCGACAACTCAATCATGTAACTATCAAGAACAAGTATTCGTTGCCAAGGATTGATGATTTGTTCGACCAACTTCAAGGAGTCTTAGTATTTTCCAAGATAGACCTAACGACAACTATCATCAGTTGAGGATCAAAAAGGAGGATATATTGAAAACGGCGTTTCGGATGCGCTGTGGTCATTACGAGTTCACGGTGATGTCGTTTGGATTGACGAATGCCCCTGTAGTCTTTATGGACTTGATGAACCAGGTATTCAAAAGTGTTTGGACCAATTCGTAATTGTGTTCATTGATGATATTCTGATATATTCGAGGAGTCTAGAGGATCATGAAAAACACTTGAGATTAGTACTGTAGACCTTAAGAGAGCATGAGTTTTATGCTAAGTTTAGCAAGTGCAAATTTTGGTTATCTCACGTGGCATTTTTAGGTCATGTGATTTCAGGCGAATGGATCTTTGTTGACCCGACTAAGATCGAAGCCGTCATGAATTGGCCGAGACCTACGATGGTAACTAAGATTTGAAGTTTCTTGGGACTGGCTGAATATTACAGACGTTTCATGGAGGATTTTTTTGCGATAGCCATGCCCTTGACGAGGTTATTAAAGAAGGAAGAGAAGTTTAATTGGATGGACAAGTGCGAGCGTAGTTTTCAAGAGCTCAAGAGTAAATTGACTACCGTACATGTTTTAACGATTTCGTCTAGTCCTGGTGGGTATGAAATCTATAATGACGCGTCGTATAAAAGACTAAGCTACGTGTTAATGCAAAATGGCAAGGTGGTTGCATACGCATCTCGATAGTTAAGGCCTCACAAGCTTAACTATCATACGCATGATTTGGAATTAGCAGCGATTATCTTTGCACTTAAGATTTGGAGGTATTACTTGTGTGGGGAAAGGTTTCCGATTTTTATGGATCATTAGAGTTTGAAGTACTTATTCTCTCAAAGGGAGTTGAACATGAGGCAATGACAATGAATGAAACTTTTTAATGACTACGATTGCATGATTCTGTATCATTAGGGGAAAGTGAACAAAGTGGCGGATGCGCTCAGTCAAAAGTCATTGATTGCACAGATGATGATACAAGAATGGATTCTTTTGGAGAGAGTTAAGGACTTAGACTTCAAATGTGAGGTCGGCCATCTTGCTAGTCTAATGGCCACTCTCAGGGTGAAACCTGAGATGTAGAGTAGGATAAAGAGTGCCCAAGCGACGGATCCTAAAATTCTTAAGATCCTGCAGATGGATCAAGCAAAGAGGAAAGCAGGTTTTCAAGTGTCCGAGGATGGGACATTGAGGTTTTGGGGATGATTGTGCGTTCTGAAAGATGCAGAGCTTAAGGAAGCAGTCTTGTTGGAAGCTCATCGTAGTAACTATAGCATCCATCCTAGCAATACGAAAATGTATCAGAATTTGAAGAAGTACTTCTGGTGGAACGGTATGAAGTTGGACATTACAAAGCACATGGCTAAGTGTTTGACATGCCAACAAGTAAATGCTCAACATTGTAAACTCGGTGGATTGCTACAACCTCTTGAGATTCTCGAATGGAAGTGGGAACACATTACAATGGATTTTGTAATGGGGTTGCCAAGGAGTCAGTGAGGCAATGACTCGATTTGGGTAGTGGTTGATAGATTGATAAAGTCAGCTCACTTTATTGTCGTACGAAAGTATTTCACATTGGATAGGTATGCAGAATTGTACGTGCGTCAGATTGTACGCATTCATAGAGTTTTAGTGACGATTACATCTGATCATGATCCTAAGTTTACGACAACTTTTTGGAAATGTTTACAGTCAGCCTTAGGGATGAAACTGTAGTATAGTATGGCATTCCATCCACAGACGAACGGTCAATCAGAAAGGACGATCCAAACTCTTGAGGATATGTTACGAGCCTGTGTCATAGATTTTAAAGGCAAATGGGAAGAGCGGCTTCACTTGGTTGAGTTTGCTTATAACAACAGCTATCAGCATAGCATTAAAATGGCACCATTTGAGACTTTGTATGGGAGACCTTGCAGAACTCCACTTTGTTGTGATGAGGTTGGTGAGCAAACAATCACAGGGCTAGAGTTGCTACAACAATCTTTGAATGTATTTCAGATCATTAGAGACAGACTAAAGACCGCTCAGAGTCGTCAAAAGAGTTATGCAGATAAGCATTATAAACCGTTGGAGTTTAAGGTGGGCGATCAAGTATTTCTGAAAGTATTGCCAATGAGGGGTACTTCCATATTCGGCAAGAAAGGAAAGTTAAGTCTGATGTACGTTGGACCCTTTGAAATTTTGGAAAGGATGGGGTTTTAGCGTATCATCTTGCATTGCCACTGAAGCTAGCACAAGTACATGATGTTTTCCACGTGTCCATGTTGACAAAGTATGAATTGGACCCGACTCATGTATTGAATTTTGAGGAACTGGACGTAGATGATAGGGTGTTGTATGTGGAGAGGCTGATATGAATAGAGGACCGTAAAGAGAAAGTGCTTCAAAACAAGACTATCACCTTAGTTAAGGTGATTTGGCAACATCACGGAATAGAGGGAGCTACATGAAAAAGTGATGAAATGATAAAGCATCAGCACCCCCCACCTTTTTTAGGATGTCTGTATCTACAAATTTTGAAGATGAAATTTTTGTAAGGGGGAAGAATTGTGACGTCTTGAAATTCAAGCCCTTTGAGGATGAATGAACGTGAATTTCGTCAATGCATTGTTGGTTGATCTCACTCAGAACTGATCATTCCTGAGATACTAATCTTGAGGGGAAATACTAATGAGGACAGAACTCGTGCGACTAAAGGACTTGACCTAAGAAAACGACTTGATCGTGAGACTTACGTAAGGACGATCCTATGGTTATGTAGGCTGATTTCAGGGACGACTAGAATTCAATTTGCGGACATAACATAATGGGATGATGGGCGATTCCGTTTACTGTTATCGAGCTCACGAACGACCCTATGTCGATCCTCGGTAATCGTGTACTTTGAAATAAGAATCTATCCTTTGCAATTTCATGTAGTCAAGGACATCCATGTGTCGAGATGTCTTGACGTGATTTGGCATGAATCGATTACGCATGAATCCTCGAAGCCGCCTATCAACCTAAGTTGTACCAAAATGGCATTCAAGCGAAATTAACAAGGTATGAGAATCCAATAGTAGACTTTGAATTTTCGAGAATGTCCGGGACAGACTTTTAGACAATGCTTCTTCGAAAAACAATATAAGTTAAGTCGAGTATTTGGAAAAGGGGTTTTTGGACCGAGGAAACGAGCCTACAAGGATGTGGGCTGGGCAAAGCCAAAGTGGGCCTCACACCCAAGGTGGGATGGCCTCCATGGTAGGCTTAAGACAAGCAAATGAGCCCATTGGACCCAACCAACCATTTTACCCTTCCGAGCCCGTTGTCTATCTTTGAGCCAATTCCCGAGCCCGTTTCTTAGGCCCTTCCTTCATTTCAACCCAAGGATAGTTTGGGAATTTTGCAAGGTAGAAATGACCATTTTGTCCTTAGATATTATTGAAGAAAAGACAAAAGAAGAGAGAGAAGATGATGTCACTTGCTTGGGGAGTTGAAGCAAGCATTGAATGGCCTTAATGGGGGTGTGACACCAACCCTCACTTCACTCTCTCTCCTCCCCTTCAGACCCTAACAACTACACTCTCTCTCCCCTTGTTTCTCTCATTTTCTTATATTTCTCCTTTAGACCTTCCTCCAAAAACCAGAGTTGTTTATGATTTTCCCGTGCTAATCACCACTCGTGCCACCCACCAGCGTGCTTAAGAGGTCCAATCCGCGTCCCCCATGGTGGCCATTCGTAGGACGGAGCCACCGACCGACCCACCGACCAGTCAGAAGCAGCGGCTTCTCTATCCGCCTGTCCCTGTATTGCACCACCTAATTCAGCTATTTTCCTCTGGTTTTGACCCAACCACCACCTATCCCAGCCACCGGCCAATCCCCCTTGACCCCTTGGTACTGTCGGTCGCTAGCTAGCCACTCGCTAGAGCTCCGGTCAGCCCACTCAGCTCCTTTCCCACCTGTGCAGTTCAGTTTTCCAATGTTGCAGAGGGAATCTGAGTTGCTTGCTGCTATTTTAACCTTGGGACCGCCTTGGATTATCGTGGTTGAGGTCCCCACGCGTAGCCTTCGTCGTCGTCGTCGCGTTTGTGTTGATGACCTGCTTAACGGGTGAGTTTAGCCCTAATCTCTTGTTAGTGCCTACACTTGCTTAGGGTTGGTTTAGTTAATGTTAATTTTTGTTTAGGAGGTTTAATTAAGTTGTATTAGCCCTAAAATTGGTGGTTAAATATATGGTTAAGATTAGTTTAGATTAACCTTGCTTTATGTTGATTAATTGTGTTTTATGTGTAATTAAGCAAGTTTAGCGTTGATTAATTGATTGGTTGTTTTAATTAATGTTTTTAATGATTTATGAATTTAATTTATTATTATTGAATTATGAAATTGTACTGTTCATATTGCATTGTTCATAAAATACTATTCAAGTGCACTGTTCATGCGCATTGTTCATTCGGAAGTGAAAAATTATCTAATTTCGATTGTAAGAAGTGAATTGGATGTGTAATTACATGGACATCCATATGAATCGGATTTTGGGATTTCCCCGGTTATGAGGCTAATTTAAGTCATGTCTTTGGAGCAAGTTGAAGGATAAAGCGTTATGAAGAGTTACTTCATCAATTAAGGTAAGAATAAAAAAGTTCTAGTTTGAGATTGTTAGACTCAAGAAATCCCACATTAGGGACCATGTTATCCTATCAATCAAGCTACCTAGATCCTTTTTTAAACTTTGTGTAAATAATTTCCATCCTCCTAGTCATATACAATAACATCGATTTCCACGACTGGTTCCGTGAGCACAAAACTTGTAAATCGGAATTCATTAACCGCAAATTGTGGCGTGTTCATGTAACCTGATTTGAGACAAAATGAAAATTCTTTTTAGGTGGCTCTACAAGTAGGGGTGTCAGTAACTGAACCGGAAACCGGAAATTGAACCGAACCGAACCGAAATTTCGTGCGTTTTCGGTTTGGTTCGGTTAACCGAAACCATCAAAATATTTCTCTTGATTCCAATTCGGTTAACTGAACCAAATCGGTTAACCGAATTGAATCGGTCTTCTAGGGCACAAAACAAAATCGCCAAAAAATTTAAAATCAGAATCTCTCTTCCGTCTCTCTCTTGCTCTTGCTCTTGCTCGGTCCGTCTCACTTCCGTCTCTGGCACGATCCACCTCCGCCTTCGACTCGATCACCTCCGCCTTCGCCTCTGAGTTGTTTCTTCGGCAGCTGATTTCTTCTTCTTCCGTCTCCGGAGGTGGGTTCTTGGGCGACTTCGGCGGCAGCCCGTCCTTGCATCTGTTCGACATCGCCAGCACCAAGAACGCTCCGGTCGATCACCTCAGGCGTTGGCGGGTACGGTGCTCCCTCTCTCTGCATTCCGTGCGTGTGTTTATGAGGTTGAGTTAAGATTCAGCAGAATTTTTTTTGGATTTCTGCTCTCTCGGTGTCATGATTGATAAGCTTGCAGCAGTTGGGAGTTGTAGTCAAATTAATATTTACAAGTAAATCTTCACCTACTGTGAGTTATATGGGCTCTGCTAATTCAACTGAAAATATTTTGCTACGTTGAAGGATACACGAGGGGAGTTTAATGTATATTGAGTATATTTCGAGGGTAGGAGTTTTATGGAGGGATTGCCCTTTTGGAGGTTGGTTTTTTAATTGATTCTTAAGCACTGGTTGTCCAGATGAATTATTGGAAGTGAATTGTGCTTTTGATTTGTTCTAATATTTCTACCCATTTCAGGCACAATTAATTTGAAAATTTGTTATCAGAATATGGAAGAGTAGGAGGATTTTGCTAGTCAATATTATGTCTCAACTAAAGTTAACACAACAAACTCATATTAACAAATGGGGGTTCTGTTATTAGTAATCGGTACATATGAGGCATGTTGTGTTTACAAGACATGTTTTAAAATTAAATTACCTGGGGAATAGAGCTACTCAGCAAAGATAAGAAACCAATGAGACAATGAGTACGTCTTGAACACAATATATGATTAATCACAAATAGCAAATGCACCATGCTTATCATGCATACGCTTCTGTGCATACTTTTTTTATTCCTGTGCGCTTGTCAAATAGTGATTTTCACTCAACTTGCAAGATACCGTGAGGTGCATTACTTGTGGCCTTTGGTCATAGCAATATAAGATATTACTTTGTTACCAAAGTTTTACTGGCAGCATGGTGAGATGCAGTAGAAGTGTGCTGCGGAGGGGAAACCCATGGGATAGAGAATGATGGAGAGGAAATGCTGGCTCATTTTTGAAAAAAAAAAATTATTTTTGAAAATTATTTTTAATTTTTGAAAAAAAAAAGTCAGGAAAAACCAAAGACCCGAACCGAACCGAACTGAAATGCTGGCTCATTTCGGTTCGGTTCATTGCATTTCCTTATCGGTTTGGTTCGGTTTGGTTTTCTCGGAAAACCGAACTGAACCGAACCATTTACACCCCTATCTACAAGCACATAAATCCTAGCAGGAAAGAAGCTATGTGGGATAAGTCAATGACCTTTCTATGTACAATACTAGGCTGCTATTCATAAAATTCTCTCTACTTTTTTGCAGAGTGTGGGATTTGATCACCAATTTAGAGGACTTTCCCATAATTTTGAGGAGAAATGGTATAAATAATTTTTCTTTAATTGATCTCGCCTCATTTATCTCTTTTCTCTTCTTGACAAACTTCATTTGAGTAATGATTCCACACTTAATTGATGACATGGCACATCTCACATAACATGCCATTTCATCAAGTAAGAAATTTTACTAAAGTCTTACCACGTGTAGTGTTATTCATATTTCAAACATACTAAAACCATTTTATAAATGATGTGGGATATTGCTATTAGTGATTGAATATGGTTTATCGTCCACAAGTCAAGTGGTTTAGGACATTGATATTGTCGTGTGACGTGGCATTGTCCAACGGGAAATGCCTTAAAAAGTTGAGGAGAGTTGTAGACTGGGAGAAAATATTGGGTGCAGATCTTGTGCTAGCGTGGCAAACGGGAAGAGGCTTCGATGATCGACACGTGGCGCGCTTGTCAGTCCACGTCAGTCCAGGCTTCCCAAAATTTGAAACCCCGCGCATTCTCTTCTGTCCCTTTTCTCTCTCTTCTCTTTTGACTATTTCTCCTTTTCTTTTCTCTCCTCTCCCCTGCCCATTTCTCTCTCATTTCTCTCTCCTCTCCCCTGCTCATTTCTCTCTCATTTCTTTCTTTGCTCGACCCTCCCTCCACCGCGCCTCGATCGATGACCACCGCTCGGCTCCCCTTCTCTCTCCCACCGAAGCCCCCGGCCGTCGTTTGGATCCCTCGACCCACCGCCCTGCCTCCAACGAACCGCCTCCCACTCGTCCGCTAGCCGTTGCGCCACTCCGCCTTCGAAGCCGTCCTCCATCTTCTCCCACCTCCTCCTTAGCTTGTCCTCCCTCAGGGAGAAGTAGCCGCAGAGCTCGGAGAAGAGGAGGGCCCGGCCCTTACTCAAGGCCTCGTCTTTCTGCTTCTTCTGGGCGTGCACCCTCGCCACCTCCTCCGCCAAGGCGGACGCAATCTCAGCGTCGCGGGTCCCCTCCTTGCGCCAGCACGACATGGAGACGAGAAAGGACTTGCAGGTGTCGAAGCGGAGGGGGTGAAGGCGGGATTTTGGGGGTCGTGGCGGTGCGATCAGGGGAAAAGCGTGGATTCTTAGTGCCATTGGAGGGTCGACTGTTTCGAAGAGAACGAGGATTTGAACGAAGGCTGACGGTCGGGAAGGAGGATTTGGGGAAAGAGAAAATTGACTGATTGCGGTTCTAGGGTTCTTCTCAAAAAAAAAATAAGATTTCCAGTGAAATAAATTTCACATTCATGTATAATTTTCATATTCTAACCAAAATTATTTAAAAAAAAACATATGGCTTTCACATGATATACCAATCGTTTCTGTCTTGTATGAAAGTCTGCTGATCTTCATGTGAATGAATTCGAATTATATTAAAATGCTTAGATTCGACACTCAAACCATATCGTATTCTCCCTTGTATGAAAACAAACACTTAGCTCCGGGTTTAATGCTCCATTGAACCTCTGGAAATTGCATTTGATCTTTCAAAGAATAAAACTATTCAGTGGCACGGACAAAGACAACCAAAACATATTATCGCTCACCCATAAGAAAAAACTTTCTATATTAAATAGCAACTACGAGAGATACAACGAGCACCGTCTTAATCATCTAAATGAACTTGTCTAAAATCCTCGAGCTTCTAGGAGCCCGCGGCAGAAAATCCTCCAACTGCAAGTTGGAGCTTGACCGAATCTCTTTGAAAACAGTCTCATCTTTCTCGGACTTGATCACCTCCAGAGTGCTTCCAAGGACGTCTGCTGCATGCCCAACTTGTAGAAGCTGTCCAGGTTCCTCTCCGCTTCGCATATCAAGTACCCAGCTTGCCTTACCAAGATAACAACGGCTTCGGAGGCGGCGTGGTGGCTCGAAGGATCCGAACGATGGTTGGGGGCTTCGGTGGGAGAGAGAAGGGGAGCCGAGCGGTGGTCGTCGATCGAGGCGCGGCCGAGGGAGCGAGAGTCAGGCGCTGTGTAGTGGAGAGAGGGTCGGGCACAGAGAGAGAAATGAGCAGGGGAGAGGAGAGAGAAATGAGAGAGAAATGGGCAGGGGAGAGGAGAGAGAAAAGAAAAGGAGAAATTGTCAGAAGAGAAGAGAGAGAAAGGGGCAGAAGAGAACGTGCGGGGTTTCAAATTTTTGGAAGCCTGGACTGACGTGGACTAACAGGAGCGTCACGTGTCGATCAACGAAGCCTCTTCCCGTTTGCCATGCTGGCACAAGATCTGCACCCAATATTTTCTCGTAGACTGGAGACGAAGACTGAACGTTCCATCAAATGTGTCATGTAAGCTGACGACCACGATTACCCAATAAAACGAAAGAAAGAGAAGTCAAGAAATACCCCGTCAATTACGAAAGGATTGACAAGTCCGTGAAATTTCCAGTCCCGATCTACGGGCTCCGTCCGAAGTCGAATAAAAAGGCTTGGACCGAACTAAATTGGGCCGGTCCAGATGGTGCCCTCGAGTTTCTTTTTTAATTAACATAGATTAGTTATTAATATTGTTGGCCTCAATTATCATTATTTATATATTTATAATTTTTCTTATCATTTAAAATACAATTCGAGCCCGTCCAAGCCATTTCGGGCCTAAGAGAAAAAAAAAAAAAAAAGGAAAGCGAAAATCCTGTCTAGGGGCCTGTTCGGTTAAGTCCGATCCGAGTTGATTCGAGCTTTCTAGCTTTGAGTCTTTTTTACTCACCCTTTAGATTGAGGCTCTTTTTGGTAACATTTTATTTTCTCCCGATTTCTATTCTTTTATTCTCGGAATAAATAAAAAAAAATAGAAATTTATTTGGTAATGTCTCGTTAACATTTCTATTCCTTGGAATAGAAAATTGTTTTGAGGAGTAGACTTGAATTAGAAACAAGAAATAAAAATAAGTGGTTTATTGTTCCGGGGAACAATTTCTGGAATAAGTCATTTTATTTATTTTATTTTTTCTTCTTCTTCCCCTTCTAACCGGTTGTCGCCACCCACTGACCGCCCCTAATCGCTGCTGCCCATCACCAGCCACCACTGCTAGAAGAAGAAGAAAGGTAAAAATAAAAATCTTTAAAAAATTATTAGGAAATCAAAAGAAATTTTACGTCATAAAAAAAGTTGTGAGTTGTATCAAACGCATTCCTATTCTTCTTATATTCCGAGAATAGAAATTTTGTGTAGTTACCAAATGTATTATTTTACTAGGAAATTATTTCAAGGAATAGAAATAGAAAAGAACTATTTCTAAAAAGAAATTATTCTCAGGAGTCGAAATATTACCAAACATACCTCAAATGCCCAGTGGAACGAATTGCTATAGAGTGGGAACCACCGGTTGGACTTTGTAAGGGCAAAATAATCCGTGGGAACCACCTCTCTATTCTGTAGGGGCCACTTCTAGAATTTTTTTGAGCGTGACTACTTGGTTATATCAGTGGGATTAGCTATATGGCATGCATCATGAAATATCATATGTGTGATTTACTATGATTAGTATTTATTATCCCTAAAAGAGGTGGACAATTACTTGCTCAATCAATATCTACTTACTCAACATTGAGGCCAACTCTCTAATAGTGTTTGTAGGCTAAAATCATAATATTCTGAATTTTGACACTTGGTGACATGTTGATGTCCATTTGAGACATTACCGGGTTGTGATAATAGGAAATATTTATGCAATTTGGGATAGTATGGACCGATTATGTGATTGGACCATGTAGATATAATGTTCAGTGGACATTTGAATGTACCTCAATTTTACGTAAATTACGTAATGCCCAAGAAATAAATTGTATCTTTGTTTCTTTGATTTCTAGAAAGTAGTCAACCAAGAGCCACGCATGAAAATGTATTTGACCATTATATCTTGATTTAAAGTCTATGGAGTTCCCTGGGATTGTTAATTGAATATAATGACTCATTAAGCTGGCTAATCTATTTGGGTCTCCTTGTTGTGGTGGAGACAAGCAAGAAAATGGGGGAGGGTAGAAAAAGGAAAAAGGAATAGAAAGAACTAAGAAGGGGACGGAGGAAAGAGGGACAAACTGAGAAGAAGACTTTGGGGTTTCCATGGAGATGAAGCTACAATTTTTCATGTTTGTGTGGCAAGTCCTAGCTTATTTTAAGCTCGTTTTCATGGAGAATTGCTTGTCAATATTTTGCTGGATATAGAGGTATAGGCTACTGAGTTGTATCATGAAGAGGTTGACTCAATTTCTTCCTTTGGAAGCTAGGTTATAATGGCTGTAAGTGCCATCAAGTGATGTGGCAAATGTGTAACTCTAGATGAATTTGAGAGCTATCTGTTTAATGACATGGCAATGAAAATAAAAAGAAAAGAAAGAGACTTGTATAAATAGGTGTTCGCTACTGTGATTTTCTGCATTTCCCGAAAAAAAAAAAACCAAAAGCGATGTAATGTGCAAAATTTTATCTCATCTATCTAAATCCTCTTCTTCTTTTAAAAAAAAAAAATCATCTATTCGGCTAGATAGTGCGGATCACCAAATGCAGGCTATGGGAATGAATGAAATGATCATTTCAATTGGTCTACAAAACTCTCATTATTTCCCGTAAATCTCTCATACATGCTAAATTCAAATTAAATATTCCTAACAATGTACAATAACTTAAGCTCTTTTCCATATAGGCGAAATATTTTAGATAGCTTATAGGAATTCATCTGATTCAATCTCAAACACTGATTATTAAATGATCCAAGAATAGTTTCTCCAATTATTACTAATAAATACGGCTATCAATACTAACTATAAAGACTCAAAAAACTCATTTCATTTGATTCTTATTTGGAATGGAAATGTAAAAGGTCATCGTCGAAATCTTATTAATCAATGGTATGAGGGCTAATATTGGGGTAGAAACAAAGTACATGGACTAAATTCAAACATCTCAGAAGTACAGAGATCAAAATTGAAATCTTTTGAGAGATTGTATTAAGAGGCGCCGTTTGTCAATTGTTGGTGTTGGCTCAGCAATTTCCGGCATTTTTTGAACGGAAGTTTGATGGAATGACTTAAATTGTCACAGGAGAATAATAGAAGGACTAAAATTATAACCATATTAAGAATAAGGACCAAAAATGAGATCCCCTGAACTATAGGGACCAAAAATGAAATCCCCCCGAACTTATTTAACATTTATCTATTATATTAGTAAATAAATTTTGAATAAGTTCTTGATTGGGTGCGAGCTAGGTTTACATTAATTGTTATATGAAAATTGAACAAGAACTTCCCTCAAACCTCAAAAAATAAAATTTTGTTTGCAGCAGGAGCCAAACGCGGTCGCCGCTGGTCTTGCGCAAAGTATGAAGTGGCCTTGCCACTCCGCAACAGAATTGGCTAGAAGCTACCGGGCGAGCGTGAATTTGATCGAAATAGTCACATAACTCTTCGATCCAGGTTTGGTCGCCAATTGACCACGAGCTCCCGGCCAAGCGCGACATCAAGAGTTGGCAATGGCCAGCCACGGTGATGGCTGTTAACACGAAACTTGCAACAAGATCCAAAACGCAAGGGAAGCAATCCGATCACCAGAGTTTCCGAACCCAGTTCATCGCACGAAAGCAAGAACGAGTCGATCGAGAACCCCGCTTCGCATTCACCGAGTGACGGATAGCGAGAGTTGACTCCCCACATCGCCATGGGAAATGCCAAGCCCGTTGAGGGCGGAGGCGAGCTTGACGCACCGGCGGAGCTTCTCCCGCAACGTGTTCCTGATGTCCCCGTAGACGACGGAGGGCCTGTCCCGGTACACCACGGCCGAGCGCTGGAGGAAGCTGATGGGGGTCAAGGGAACGTAGTTGGCGGAGCACCTGATCATGAAGATGTAGACTGCGTGAGGGTCCCACTGAGAATTGCGTGTATTATTCGCTTGCTGCAAGCTGATTTCTCGATTCAAAAGCGACAGATAGCCAAACCAACGCGATGACTATTCAAGGACAAGTGTGGATAGTCCCTTTCCCACTCACGCACAAAGGGCCATTTCGTGAAAGGAGCTGGATCACCACGGACTTGGTCCGGCTCTGCTCCACAGCTCTCGATTTTCAAGTCTTGCAAGGATGGGAAGTCCTCATAGCACCGGAATTTCAGAGAGTATCCCTCAGGTGAGAAGCTCTTGAATTTCGGCAACTTGTCAAGTACAGAAGATTTAACTCGGAGAAGGTGACTGTCGTGCGGGTCCCTTCTTCCCCTATGTCAGTCACCTTCTCCCCCTATGTCATGGCCAGTAATTAGTTCCATATCTTCGTATGACTTCACCACCGGCTCCATGAGTTGCCTGATAAGTTTCGCCATGAAGGTAGGGAAAAGCATGTCCAAATGGGAGCACTTCTCAGCATCTACAAATCTCAATTTTGGGAACGGGACATTTGGGAGACCAACAGACTTCCAATTGCACTTCAAGTTTTCAAGATCATACAAATACAGGATCTTCAATTTACCACCCTCTGTTTCCGTCTCATGACCTTCGTGTATGATCTTAATCGAGCGGCCAACTTAGAGGCAAAGCCAAAGGCAGCGGCTAGCCACGGTGATGGCTCGACCACAGCTTGACGACAATGACAGTTGAGGGGCTAGGACAGTTCAATGCCAGACATTAAGAGTTGTTGCAGATATGCAAATGAGATATTTTTTTTTGACATTTTATGAGATTTTTGCTAATTATTCTAAAAACTTAAACTATTAGATAAATGCATAGTTTATTGTTTGAATATTTTAACACTCCTCCTCGTGCATGGGTTGGACTTTGGTTTTAGCCTAAAGTGTGGAAATATGCAGTTAGGGAGGCAAATAGGGGCTTAAAAAATTTGAATTGAGGACCTCATGCTTTGATACCAAGTTAAATGTAAAAATTTGGATGACATAAATTGGGAGTTTTTAGTATAATACGATCTATCATAATGAAGATTGCATCAGCCTATTTATAGGCTTTAGGAGATGACTGTCTAAAATAATATATATCAAACAATATATGAGAAATTAAGAGAGATATACATGCAATCTTGAGAGATGTGGATAATTAGTAGTGGTATCATAATTGTCTTTTAACATAGAAAAATATCTTATAGAAAATCTTAAGAATCTCTAATAACATATCCCTCAAATTCATGGTGACTTCAAAGAAGTTAATTGGAGTTTGAATCAATATTGAATAGTGCCATGAAAACTTATTTCTACAACGACCTCACGTGGCATCAGGCTTGGTGGATCTATGGTGAAGCATTATGCGAGGTAGCGTCTTCCAAATCTAACTCATCTGAGGGTGGCAAGTCTGATGGTGGTGATGGCTTCTCAAAACAACATGCGAAATGTTGAGAATTAGAGGGGAGACAACAAGTGGCCAATGCGGTCGGCTTGTGAAATAATAACTAAGCAATACGGCCTATACGGTTATCATTGTAGCATCAAGCGGCCTAAATAGCTAACTTTGAAATATAATTACTAAGCAATAGCTGACTTGGAAATATAGTTAATAAGCGATGCAGCTTGTGCTCCTGGCACTAAAAAAAAGCCTTCTTTGTGAAAAAAGGTCAACTAGGTGACACGGTTGGTGTGGATTTATTTGAATGTGGAGTTGGCATCAAGCGGCCTAAATAAGCTGACTTGGAAATATAGTTACTAAGCAATAGCTTCTATGTCAAATTATATATCCATCAACAATGGGGCATTAAGCAAACAAATTATAAATACCACAATAATAAAAATTTCACATTTACTAAATGTAAGAAACCATAAAAACAATTAAGACTCCTTATAGAGCCATGAGGCAAGCGTTGCTTACGAGCAAAGAGGGTTTCTAATTAGGGCTTTGTTTCATTTTGATTTACTCGGCGATGAGCAAGGTCAGTAAAGAGAGGCAAGCAGCGCAAGCGTCAAGCAACGGGCAAGGTGAGCATCGAGCGTCAAGCGATAAGTAGCTAGAGGTGAGCGGAGCAAAGTTGCTCACTAGCAAAATTGTTTCTTTTGATTTTACTCGACAAATTGAAGACTAAGAAGAAAAAGATGAAAGAAGAAAACAATAGTACTAGAGAAGGAAGACGTCGTTATGAGTTAGGATTTTCTCTTTTTAATAGATAAAAAAAATATTATAAATAATATATTACACATATAATATATAATATATTTAGATATATTATACATAAATATATATTTAATAGTTAGGGTTGGTCCGGGTTGGACCAACCTTAAACTCCCAAGACCGGAAATCAACCCGCACAGTGTTAGGCCCGAAATTTCAGGACCAAGGACCAACCTAGTTCCCCTAGGAATCGAACTAGGACCGGTAGGGTTGGGCCGGTCTAGGGTCGGTTCATGATTGACCCTAGACTGATGCTCACACCTACATATCACAGTAATATCAAAGCCATTTGTCCTAAAATGATGATCTCATAAAATTTTGAGAAAAATATATGTTCTAGATTAACATGTCATGAATGTTTTAAAATCATCTCAAAACTTCAATCATAAAAATCATCAAAAAATCGTGAATCCAGAAAGGTCAAATCCATCACAGAACTTCAAAAATCAGAACATGATCACAGAACACAGAGGTCAATTTGACAGAAGTTTTCAGGTACCAATCGGAGTCTAATCAAGGTGTTCTATGGCTCATCGGAAAGCTTATCAAGTCTATTTTAAAAGTCATAGTGACTTCGAACTCATTCAAACAAGTTTTAAAGTTCAAACGAAGAGGTTTTCCAATATGCCTACGATTTTTACAGAACATGTAAATATGCAAAATCACACTTCAATCTCATCTTCAAATCGACACAACATCATAAAATCTCATCATATAATATCTGAATGATGAATCTAAACATGAGACATACACCTAGGCTCCAAATCCTAGCCCCCGTCCATCTAACAAGGCCTCGCTTCATCGGATTGACGTTTAGGAAACTTACCTTGCGTTATTTGTGTTCAAAACTCGAACAAGCTATGCTGAACACCAAGAAACTTCAGGGAGGATGTTTGGATGCTCACGGACGGTGGGGGATTGCTGGCGATCCTCGATCGGAGCCGCCGGGAAGAATCACCGGCATGCACGCCTGTGTTTGTTCCAAGAGAGAGAAGACATCAATCGAAGGCCTTCCAGCGAGGAGCGGCAATGGAGGAAGTTGTCACACACCAGACTTGGCCAGCACACTAGCCGGAAGAAATCGCCGGTGTGGAGCACATGATCTAGACCGATCAAAAAGACACGCCAGATTATGGAGCTCCGGCGAGGTTTCGATGAAGTGCGACTCACGATCACTTCAAGGATGACTTGAGGATTGTCGCCGCAAGCTCGAGGATGCAGCGATTTCTGCTATCGATCACCTCCTTCGAATGAACAACGAAACTCGCCGAGAAAAGATTGGCTGTTAACTCACTTGAGCGGAGGGAAATGCCACGATGATCGAGGCGATGCTACTGCGATCTTCGAGGTAAGCTTGCACGAATGGGGGGATTCCGAGAGAAAATTAGTGGAGCTGCTCCACTTTTCAAGAACTCGTCCAAATCAGGAGAGGAAAGAAGAGAGAGGACAGAGGATAAGTGGACAGAATTGCAGAGAAAATGGCCAAAGAGGGAATCAGTCGGTGGAAAAGTTCTTGCGGGAGAGAGCGTGAGCCAAGAAATTGCTTCGCTTCTCCATTCTTCGTTTTAACCGACCTTGAAGAGAGGGAAAGAGATGAAGAGAGACAGAGAGGGATTCAAGAGAGAGAGTAGATCTGAGTTTGGGGCCTCTCAAATTTTGGAGGCAAAAATGTGTTTTACCCCCTCTCAAGATTACATCTTAGCCCTTGGATGATCCAAGGGTTAAGAAGTAATCTTCCTAGCTAACGAACTTATTTAGTTGGTTAGGTTTGTTTAGGATGGCTGTGATGCATCATGGATGAATGGTCGTGATCGATTCGCGATTAAAACCTGATTGAGGGGCATTTTCGTAATTTTAAAATCCGAGGCAATTTCATAAATTCAAGAACAAATGGTCCTGGATGGGTCAGCCATGGGCTGGGCCAACCGAGGGTGGTCTCCAGCCGAAAGATGGCTGGAAAAAACTGGGCGGTCAACGAAGGTCAACGCCGGGTTGACCAGGTTGAATTCTTGTCTGAATCTTGTTCTGATTTTTCTGATTTTGCCCGATTATATGAATTGGATCAAATGAGATGCAATTGGACTACCTCGGGTTGACTAATCGTGCACGAAATTTTCAAACTCATTAAATTGTCATTGAAACGATGCCACAAGCTAAACCCAAGTTTTCAATTGAGCTTTAATTGGCCAAGTTAAAGCTCAGTTACTTCAATTAGACTCTACTCTAGAATTGGTCAAGTTGAATTGCATCAATTGAAGCACACTAGCTCAGATTTTCAACACTCAAGTAAGCTAAATTCAGGAATGTTCCCACGTGAATTTACCAAAATGGACCTCAAATTTGGAATGTCACTAAGAAAATGAGTGAAATGGAAGTGTCGATTTGCTAATTATGAAGAATAAAATCAGACCCCTAATTAGGGGCAAAAATGGCAATTTTCACCTCAACAGGATTGATTTGAAATTGGTCGAACAAGTGAATGAGTAATTGTCTCTAGATCAAATGTCGTAAAAGGAAGTAGGCCTAATTATGACTAGAACAAAAGTCATTTTATTTTTGGTTGATTTCGAACCTAAAACCGAAAAATTTGAAAAACAAGGTTCTTAATCGATTTTCGCAAAATTTTCAAAGCTAAAATCAAATTGAAGTTAAAATGAAGTGATTTTGTGATTTTTGTATATTTTAATTTTTTTGATCAAATGTTTGATCAAAGTCAAACCCTAGTTGATTTTTTACTAGGAATACAATTTTGTGGTCAAATTTTTGAAATTTTTGAAATTTCCACTGTTAAAGTGAAATTGGACTTGAAAAGAATATTTTTGTGCAAAAAGCCAAAACTCGACTCGGGGTTGACTTTTGGTCAAAGGGTTGACCAAAAAGTCAACTCGAAAGTCAATCATTTTACTTCTCGGGTTTTTCTATGAAATGAATAGAAAATTGCTTTCTCAAACTAATGCAATAGACAGAATTGAAAAACAACACTTTTTGATCGAAAAATGGACTCCGTCGCAATTGGAAACCCCCTAATCCGATCTTTCTACTTTCATTGGCACGTTAACTAAAAATCAAGTATCAACAAGCGTGACATTAAAAGTTGGCCTTCAGCTCGTGACCTCACAGCAAGGTCACGTTTTGGTACACAAATGCGCACGAAGACAGAGAGGCGAGGCCAATGGCCTAGCCATGGTAATTAAGCAATGCATTGATCCATAATGGCATCAAAAATGAAAAGAACCGGGCAAATAAGCAAATTCATCAAATTTTGTGTGGTTAATTGGTGGAAATAGGTAGACTATAATTCATACATCCACTTTCTATAATTACTAAATATAGATATTGGTGTAATTATTAAAAATACACATAGGTATGGGTAGGCAAACTAGTTAAGGAGACATTCATATCAATTTCCTAACATTGCCTTTGCATGATGATTTTCTCAACTAGTGAAAGAGTTCCAAGATGAAATGGGAAAACTAACTTAGCTACTTACCTGTCCTCCTCTCTTTGGTTTCATAACTTGCCTTGATCGAGTATAATCTCTTGATTGCCTCAGTCATGTCCATCCGATCTGTCGGGGTTTCCATCGAACATGCGACTCCAACTTCAAATATGGAGATCATGCAATCTCTGATCTTGATATGTTGTTGTTGATCACCAGCTTCACTCCAAAGACTTAAGTCTATGATTTCCATCACTTGATCTTGAAGAGCCATTTGGACAAAACTATGAAGGTTAAGACTGTGCCCAAAGGCTTCTTCAGTGGGTCTCTTCCCAGTAAACATCTCCAATAATAGAATGCCGTAACTATATGCATCCCCAAGTGTGGAAACCTTGTGTCCCTTGCCATACTCTGAAAATTTTATTAAGACATTAAATAGATATGAACAAGCACTTTCTTTTGAAGTTAATTGTATAGATAATATTTCTAAATCACATGGGATTTTGCTGGATGTCTATTTGCAAGAGCTTGTCAAGGACAATTGTGAGGGTCCGTACTAGTTGTGCCCAACGTAGAGCTATTGCTTGCAATCCCTTGCTCATTGTGCATGGCAGAGGCCAAGGGATCCTTTGCTAGAGCGAGGTAGAAGGTCCAAAAAGCCCCTATTGGTTTTTTTTTTTTTTTTTTTTACCTTTCATTTCTCTTTGTTTGACTTTCGTTTAGTTCATTGGCTATGGCTAATGTTTAGTGCCTGTCGTATGCTAAAATGGTCACAACATTCGAAATGCATCAACCGTAGAGAAATGAGATTATAGCATTTATAAAGTGCACCAAAGATCAGTTAACAGCATGTGAACTCTTGTTTCTCCAAAGCTACTAAGTGCACCCACAGTTGTCACATGTTTGCTAAACAAATTGTCTAAACATCAAGAGTGTCTTTGTCCCCAAGTAGGGTACGAGTGAAAACATAAAAAGAAGAGAACATATGCGGTGAAGGCCCCAGCAGAAATTATTTAGTGTACTTAGTACATGTATTAACTAAATGCAAATGGCTGATTTTGACTGGACACACATGGAATCCGCATAGCAGGGGAAAAAGAAGAGACTTGGAGTGATCTGTGATGGTGATTGATTTATACTTGTAAAATGCTTAAACTTGAAATGCTCCAAATTTGGAGTTTAGGGAGAGTGAAAGTTAGATAGAGCCCATCATGTGCCAATTACTGTAGGCTGTGTGATATTGTTGACACCTCCAACGGTTTTTGCTTTAAATGTCATGTCTTCTAAATATATTTTACAAATATAAAATTATAGGTCAAATCAACAGGAAAGGGTCCACGGTAGGAGGTCAATTACTTTTTATCAAGACCTTAAGTCATGGCGTACCAAAAGAGAATCACAAGTTCTCGTCAATTTCTCATACTGTAATTGACACCATGAGAATATTATACACAATCCATTTTCATGGCATGAACATAGTATGAGATAAAATATGAATTATAGAAAGAAAATATGAATATGAGATGACACAATATGTTTGATTTGTTTATTGACACGGATTCATAAGTTTTGACAAAAAATATTTCCACTCATTGATCAATTTACATTGATTTATTCTCATCTTAGTTTCAAAGATGATTAGGACATGCTATTATAAATCTTTTTGTACACAAATATAAGTTTTTCTTTTTCCGATGAAGCTATTCATAGGGGAAAGAGAAAATTGTTTTGGGAAAAAGAGGTGTCAGAGTATATGAAGCAGAACATAACATCAAGGATCATTGTTCATGCAAACTTTTTAACACTCATCTTCTATCACAATCAACCAAAAAATAATCAAGAAAATATGATGGATTCATACCTGGAGGCACATAGCCAATGGATCCTCTAACTGCGGTTGAAATTGAACTACCCTGGCTATGAACTCCCGTGGCTTCAATAGGCACTGTTGAAATGATCTTAGCAAGCCCAAAATCTCCCACTCGAGCCACCATGTCGTTGTCCAGAAGCACATTACTAGGCTTTAGATCTCCATGGACGATCGCTAGATTACAACCCTTGTGGAGATATTCGATCGCAGTAGCTATGTCGATGGCGATGTTTAACCTCTGCACTAGTCTAAGATTTCTTGATTCGCCACTCTCATCATCTCGTCCTATAGTCCTAAAATGCAGCCACTCCTCCAAGCTCTCATTAGCCATGAACTCGTATATAAGAGCTTTGAAGTCATTGCCATGAAAATCAACGCTTGAACAAACACTTAGTATCTTCACGAGGTTTCGGTGTCTAATGGTTCCTAGAGTTCGACATTCGGAGACAAAGCTCCTCGAAGCACCTCTTTGGGTTAAATTGAGCACCTTCACCGCCACCATGGCACAACCATCAAGAATTCCCTTATAAACTTTGCCATATCTCCCTTTACCAATCAAATTGGTCTCGGAGAATCTATCAGTAGCTCTCAAGAGTTATTCATAAGAAATCCTCAAGAATTGGTTCTCGAAGGATAATGGAGTGGAAGCATTGGTTGGCGTCTGCTTCTTTTTGTGATAACAAAAGATAGACAGGAACAACAAAGCTAAACATAACAAACTGCCAGCTACCATAGATATCACTATGGTCTTGGTTGAAGAAGATTTGTTAGAGCTTGGTGATTTGCAAAGTGGAAGATTCAAACTCGGAGCATCTCCACAGAGTTTCCTATTTCAAGAAATTGATACAGCACTTGCATTAAGAAAAACTCCACCCTCTGGAACTTGCCCTTCTAGTTCATTGAAGGACAAATTCAAGTACTTGAGCAATGAGAGCTTTGCGAGAAAACTCGGGATTGGACCAGAAAAATTATTATTGGAAAGATCTAGCTCTTCTAGACCCCGTAATGTTTGTAAATCTTGTGGGATTTGACCTTGAAAGGAATTAGCTTCTAAGTGAAGCCTTTCCAATACCAAGCACTCGCTGATGGACGCCGGAATCAAGCCAGTCAATCTGTTGTAAGACAGATCTAATTCACCAAGATTTTTTAAAGATCCAACTTGCAGCGGAAGAGATCCACTTAAATTATTATGCGCTAAACTGAAGAAGATTGACAAGGAAGAAAGCCCCATGATTTCAACTGGAATTAAGCCAATTAGGTTATTGTTCGAAAGATCGAGAGCAGTCAGTTGCCTGCAGTTGCCGAGACTTTGCGGTATGTAGCCTCGTAAATTGTTAGAGAAAAGGTCAAGGAGATTTAACAAAGTCATGTTACCAACCGAAGACGGTATCTCTCCAGTAAACATGTTTCCAGCCAAGCGAAGTAGTTGCAAGCTATAAAGTGCTCCAATGGAATCGGGAATGCGACCGGTTAGAAAATTATTCTCTAAATTCAAGACAGACAATTTAAAGAGATTTCCAAGAGCTGAAGGAATAGATCTTTGGATATGGTTGTCTGACATTTCAATTCTAATAATGCTGGTAGAGAGATTGGAGATGGATCTCGGCAATGATCCGTGAATCAAGCTCGATCTCACTAAGAGAAATTCTAAGTTGGAACACTTATGTAAAGAAGAAATAAAACTCAAGTCATCCTGCAACTGGTTGAAACCCAATTCAATCAAGCGGAGGCTCTTTAGCATTCCTAGATTTTTCGGTATGGGCCCATGGAAACTGTTATTTCGAAGCACAAGTGTTTTAAGGCTGGTTGCATTTGTTAACGATGACGGAATTGTCCCGGTCAACAAATTATCGTAGGCTCCAAAATCACGAAGAGAAGGAAGAGTGGTGCCAATATCAGACGGAATTGTCCCAGTCAACTCTTTCCCACTCACCGAGAAGTAAGTAGTGCTAGAGATGTTAAAAATCGATGGTAGGATCTCGCCGGTTAGTTTGTTATATGCTAATTGTAAAAATACCAACCTCTCGAGTCTGGACAATTCCTTGGGTATTTCTCCGCGCAACATATTTGCTGCCATGGAGAGCTGTTGTAGCAGTGAGAGGTTTCCGATCGAAGGAGGAATAGGACCTACAACACTATTCTTAGTGAAGCCCAATAATATAAGCCTTGGTAATGTACCAAGATCGGAAGGAATTCCCAGCACAAGTTGGTTATCTACGAGATCCAAAGTCTCCAGGTTCAAGCAGCGAGAAAGGTTGGAGGGTATCGGCCCACCAAATGAGTTGTTACCAAGAGTAAGATGATGGAGCCGAAACAAGTTGCCAATCTGCGATGGGATTTCACCATGGAAGCTGTTGTTCTGTAAAGTGATGACTCTCAGGAAAGAGAGGTTACCTATGTGAGGAGATAGGAAGCCTCCCAAACCTTGTGATCTCAGGACTAGGGATGTGACCCTCCCAGGATGCCTTTTGCTGCACAAAATACCTTGCCACTCACAATGATGAGTAGAATCATTCCAAGAGCTCAAGACTCCAAATGGGTCTTCATGTATCGCATTTCGAAAGGACAGTAAGGCGAGCCGATCCGTTTGGTTTTGTGAGCAAGTGCCTGGGCTGGGGATTGAGCTCCACCACCACAAGAAGGGCAAAGTTGAGCACAAGAAACAGTAGGTTCCCCATCTCCTCCAGTGATCCGCTTTCAGTCTAAACTGCATTTAACACCTCCGTCCTGCACACAATTCAATTATTGACTGATTCCACTGAGGAATGTATTGTAGACTCATCCGAACTTTCTGTGGTCCTCAATTTTACGTCGCTTATCTTGAAGTTATATGTACGTACTCTGAGGTTTCAAAGAAGGTACACTCCACGCTTCGAAGCCCATGAAACAATAGAAATTATAGGGTGCAAATTGTGGCAGTATAAACGAATATTACTATTAAATTTTTTTAACACACCACGACTATTTCATAAATTTCGTAAGATAAATGAGGTGGCATGTTGTTATTAATTATTGCACGTGGCTTATCTTCCACTTATTTTCTGCCATTTGATATGATTTAGCATGTTAAGATAAATATATTGCATATGAAGGATAAATTGGTGCCTCATTTCCACGAAGTCGATGTAGACGAAGACTGAAGACTGAACAAATTCGTGCCACATATTCCCTATCCATTACGTGAGGACTGGGAAGTCAACGGGAGACGAAGACTGAATATTCCATCAAGTGTGTCATTAAAGCAGATGACGATAAACCAAAAAGAAAAAACGAAGAGACGAGTATTTTAATAGGTGCGTTTGATTCAGCATTTTGAAAGCCTATTGGGGAAATGCAAAGTAATTTAGCCTAAAGAGTTTTAGGGAAATGCAAATCTTTGTTTGGTAAATTCTGCTTTGTAAAGTAACTTTGCAAGAAATGCTGTTCGGTAGAAAACACATTTGAAAAACCCATTTGAATGATTAATTTAAGTTTTAAATTTTTTGTTTAAAAGTGAAAAAAATAATTCCTGTAACTTTTTAAAATTATGTTTTGACAACAATTTAAAGATATCGTGTAAATAATTTAATTAAAAGATACGTTTCTTTTTTGGCTAAAAAAATTTATATGAGAAAAATTCACATCAAAGTGGTCTATTTATCAATTAAAAAAAAGGCTACTTCTATTACAAAAAAACGTAGCAGCATATCTCTCGAGAAAATAAATTCATTATCCTTAAAATTACAAATAATCTTTAGTATGTCCTAAACTCATAGCTATTTGATCACATAAATGTGCCATATCAGAAACTTCATCACTATTTGACACACTACCTTCCTCATTTCCATCATCAATAATCATGTATCTTACTTTGTGCGAACGAGTTTCAATTCATTTGAAATTTTGAGGGAATAAAAGAAATTACAGGATTTATATTAGATTTGCCAATTTTCATTGAGGAGGCACATAACCAAACTTTGGTAGTTTTCTGTTTGTATCCAAGTTTATACATTGCTTTGCTATAAGAAATTATCTCTGTAGCTGAACCATTATTAAAATGAATTTGTCATCTCAAACAATCCATACCCAACCGAAATAATAGACATGAACCGAAATAAGCTTTCATCTTAGTTATCACAAGAAGAGCAAAATGTACACTCATTTTCAATGACTTCTCAACGGATTACAATCGTTAACTATGAACACAAAAAAATGATAAATTTATCTTTGTAGCTGCCCTAAAAGAAATGTAAGAATTCTTTGCTTCTTGTTGTACAAAAGAAAAGCCATTCACCTTTACCAAAAAAAAAGAAAAAAAAAGAAAAGCCATTCACGATGATGAAAGCAGAATAGCTCATGCATCAAATTCAAAGCATCTTCATAACTCCTTGTAAGGAAAAATAAAGCAATTGTAATGTTTGCTGCCCTAAAAGAAAGGTGCGTCCTTTCATTCTTTGCTTCTTCCAGCAGGGCTTTGATCCAGCCACCACTATGTTCAAACTTGCGGAGAGACCTTAGGTGCAGCAGCATTCCTCCCACCATTCCCGGAACAGCTGCTATAGTTTCAAGCATCATTGCGCGACAGCCATAGCGTCTCTGGAATGCGGATTCATCAATTCCAAGAAACTAAACATAGTTGTCGAGGTAGAGAGAAATGATTGAACAAAATGAACTTTTTCTCGATTTTCTACAATTTAGTGGTTGTCCCCTGGAGTTAGAGGCCCTAGAGGTCATTGCATTTTGCAGATATACCCCATCAATCACGTGAGCATCGACAAGTCTATGGAATTTTCAAGCTCGGTAGAGGCCGAAATAGAGGTCCAGGCCCAGTCAGGCCTAGCCCGGTTTATTTTTTCGTATTAAAAATAGACCAGTTATTAAATTTTCCGCCAAAAATATCACTTTTTTAAATGTTTATTTCTTAACTTATTTGCGATTATATTAAAGTATTTTGAGTATAAACAAGGGGGAGCCCAAAATCTTGGCCCGGGCCTATATGGACTTGAAAATTCGGGCCGTTCGATCTTGGCTGATTCGAGCTTTTGGTCTTTTTGCTCACCCCTAAAACTAAGTATCATGTGAGACAAAGTGCTACGTCATGGCAGTGATCTCTGAAATCTTAAAAAGGCATAAGGGTACATGGCAGCCTAGTGGGTGCCACCTCTTGAACCCATGGGAGCCCACTCTAACATCATTCAAGTGCAACCGCTTGAGTATATTGGTGGGGTTGCTATAGGGTTTGCATCATCTAATATCATCTGTGTGATTTGCTATTGTTAGCATTTATAATACAAAGAAAAGATGGGCAACCACTTGTTCAATCTATAATTTGCTTACTCAACAATGAGATTGCATTGCTAACAGTGTTTGTAGGCCGAAATTTCGACACTAGTGACATGTCAACATCCATATGAGACATTATGATGTTGTGATAATAAGAAATATTTACGTGATTTGGATAAGACAATGATTTTGTGGTTCCACCATGGATATAATGTTTGACGAACATTTGGAAAGTACCTCATATTAGCATAAAATAAGTAAATGCCCAAGAAATAAAAGTATATCCATAAATTGAATAATAAATAACAATTTTATTTGGTTTCTTTGATTTCTATAAAGTTGCGGACCAAGAGCCATGCATGAAAATTTGTTAGTCCATTATATATTGGTTTTAAAGTCTATGGTGGACAATTTGGATAGTTAAGTGGATTTCATGACTCATCAAGGTGGCTAATCTATTTGGGTCTCCTTGCTGTGGTGGAGACAAGCCAGACAAGAGAGAGAAGCAAAAGGAAAAAGAAACAGAAAGAACTGAGAAGGGGACGGAGGAAAGTTGGGACAGACTGAGAAGATTTTAGAGTCTCCATGGTAATGAGCTAAATGTTGTCATGTTTATGCAGCAAGTTGATGTGTATTGTATGACGAAATTGAAGAATAAAGGCGTATGAAGAGTTGGCACATCAATTGAGGGAAGAATCAGCTCGTTTTCACGGAATCCGCTCCACTCGCGCACCTACTACTCACGGCAGCATTTTTACGTATATGCCCTCCCTAATTTCTTTATTTGCCCGTATACTCCTACACTGTTGGTCTGTTAAACTTGAGTAGTCGCTGTCGGCGTGTCTTTTCATCCATGCCACGGACGTATTCAGTCAGGAATCACCAAAAACGCCCCAAGGTTTCTAACTCAAGCCACAAGCAAGATACGTTACTTAAGTCATATCTCGTTCGCGGTAGGTATAAGCATTCTGTTGTACTGAATCGAGAACATACGACATTCGACAATTCCTGCGAAGGTTAACCCTTGATTCGCAATGCACGTCTAAGGCTCGATATCTCGTACCAAAGTCTGGAATGGAGTTACCCGACTCAGGTGGGTAGGGGCTGAAAGGATGAATTACGAGTTTACGAGGGGACTGAAGGTCGAAAATCGCAGAGAAGTAGAGTGATGAAGACGCTTTGCGGGTGTTACGAGCGGGCACAAGTGGACCTGCTCTTTCAACTTTCTTTGTTATAAAAGCCTCCAAATGCTCGGGAATCTTCCCTAGAAATGAAGCTAAAGTCCTCCTTTCTCACCTCCTCTCTGAATTCGCTTAGCAGCAGTAGATTCCATATGTCACTGCGCCACTGCAAATCAAAGAGAGGAAGAAACAATATCATATTTTTTGCCCACTCTGCCTTCCCGTCATTCAGTAAGGCATGCAGCACAAAGCATGAAGATGCAAAGGTTCTACTTCGTTTGAGGCAACTCCAGAAGTGGGGAGGCGCATCTTCGTTCGATTGTTCCTTTCTCCACTCACAAATAAGATGCGTGACGAAATTCCCATGTTGAATACTGGGCCAAAGTTGGGATACCATTTGTATAATGTACTAACTACCTTGGCTGGAATCAAACTTTGATTCAAGCTCGTTTTCAGAGGGAATTGCTTGTCGATATTGCGCTTGATAAAGGCGTGCGTTGCTGCGTTGTATCGTGAAGAACTAGAGTCAAATTCCTCCTTTGGAAGCTAGGTTTATATGGCGTTAAGTGCTTTTTAAGTATTATGCATTGATATAGGTCCAACACATCTATAGAAATAATATAAGTGCCAATATATTAGAGATCTTAAGTATATGTTAGCACGAATAAAAATAACACGTGAAAATTCCAATAGATGAAGATAAAAATATTTAATTTGTTACATCAAGGTATGCCTATGCAAAGCATGGATTTTGTAACTTGTTACAAAGAAATCAAAACTTCTAGTGAAGAGAATAATTTTCTTTTAGAAATTGGAAGTAAATGTTTGGAATTTTCCTTCTAAATTGACTAGCAACATCGGTCTCAATTGGCCTGTCTGCTGATGAACGTGGCTCACCGGTAACTAGAGTTGGGTCGTGATGTCTCAGCTTTGGCCCTAAATAAATAAGAAAATAAGAAAATAAAATTTTCAATATTTTCTTATCTACTGATACCAATAAAAAAATACAATCTTATCAAATTATTTTCCATTAAATAATTCTATTGAAACAGATTGTATATAATGTTAACATGCGAATGATGAAGTCGATGATTTTTGTTTTCTTTTTTTCACATGCATGCGCAGTTTTGCTGATGAATATTAGAATCAAGATTTGCCGATGAAATGAATAAAATTATGTTAACGAGCTTAGGCTTGAATTTTTTTTTTAATTTCTCATATGAAAACATCAGGCTTGTATTATATCATCCCAACAATCAAGATTTATAGAGCTTTCGCAATACTTTTCAAAATTATAAGTTAATCATTTCATCCACCAAGTCATATACAACAAAATCGTATGGATTTTGACGACTGACTCCACAAGTGTAAAACTCAATTTGATTGTTATTAATATTTTAAACACACTAAGAAAATTTCACAAATTTAGCATAATAAATGATGTGACATATGGCCATTAATTATTGTGTATGGCTTATCCTCCACTTATTTTCTGCCACATGATTTAGTATGTCAAGATAAATATATTAAAAAATCGAAAGGTCCATATGAAGGACAAATTGGTGCCTCATAGTCCACGAAGTCCATGCAGACGAAGATTGAAGACTAAACAAATTGGTGCCTCGTTAATTCCCCCTCAATTACGCGAGGATTGGCAAGTCAATGAAGACGAAGACTGAACATTCCATCAAGTGCGTCGTGTCAGCAGACGACGATAACCCAACAAAAAAGAAGAAAAGAAGAGAGAAGTCTTTTGGTACCCCATCAATTGCGTGAGCATTGACAAGTCCATGAAATTAAAGGCTCGATAGAGGCCAAAATAGAGGTCCAAGCTGGTTGAGCCCTAAAAATAGATAAGTTATTAGGTTTTTTTTGCCTCAAATATCACTTTTTTATATGTTTATTTTCGCCCTTAAACTCAGGCCTATTAGAAGGTCATGAGCACACAATTAAGAGCAGTTAAAGGTCACTCTACCTACTTATCCTCCTCCAAGGATGTTTCTACCTATGCGAGCTGCCTACGATAGTCCCTCTAGCGAAGATACCTTATCAGGTTGCATTTTTTATATGCCTGAGAATATTTTTCTTTCCCTCTAACTTGAGAATGCCCTCGAATTATATTTCTCAGAGTTCAAATAAAATAGTTTAAGGACATACTCATGTCCGTGCCACATGATTTAGTCTGTTAAGATAAATATATTACAAAACCGATAGGTCCATATGAAGGACAAATTGGTGCCTCATATTCCACGAAGTCCGTGTAGACCAAGACTGAAGACTGAACAAATTGGTGCCTCATTAATTCCCCCTCAATTACGCAAGGATTGGGAAGTCAGCAGAGACGAAGACTGAACATTCCATCAAGTGCATCGTGCCAGCAGACGGGGATAACCCAACCAAAATGAAAAAAAGAAGAAGAGAGTAGTAGTCTTTTAGTACCCCGTCAATTGCGTGAGCATTGACAAGTCCATGGGATTGCAGGCTCGATAAAGGCCGTAATAGAGGTCCAGGTTGCTTAAGCCCTAAAAATAGATACGTTACTAGATTTTTTGCTTCAAATGTCACTTTTTTTATATGTTTATTTTTAAACATATTTATGACTTTATCCAGAGGAGCTTGAAATCTTGGCCCAGGCCTATATGGACCTAAAAATTCGAGTTGTCCGATCTAATCTGGCTTTCGATCTTTTTGGCTCAACCCTGAAACTAACTGTCATGTGGGACAAAGCATTACATCATGGAAGCCGTCTCTTGAACCTTATGAAAGCAAAGCTACATAGTAGGAGCCACCTCTGGAACTAATGGGAGCCACCTTCAAGTGCAACCACTCGGGGGTATATTCATGGGATTGGTTATATAGTTTGCATCATCAAATATCAAATATGTGATTTACTATTATTAACATTTATAACCCTAATAAGAGGTGGGCAATTATTTGTTCAATCGATAATTTGCTACTTAGCATTGAGGTTAACTCACTAATAGTGCTTGTAGGCTAAAATTTTGAAACCTAGTGACGTGTCGATGTCCATGCAAGGCATTATGAGCATGTGATCACAAGGGTATCTATGTGACCAACAGTTCCCCTAGGAACCGGACTAGGACCGGCAAGGTTGGGTCGGTCTAGGGTCGGTTCAGGATTGATTCTAGACCGATGCTCACACCTACATATCACGGTAATATCAAAGCCATTTGTCCTAAAATGATGATCTCGGAAAATTTTGAGAAAAAGATATGTTCTAGATTAACATGCCATGAATTTTTTTTGTGAGAAATCAGCTCAAAACTTCAATCATAAAAATCAGCAAAAAATTGTGAATCCAGAAAGGTCAGATCCATTACAGAACTTCAATAATCAGAACATGATCACATAACACAGACGTCAATTTGACAAGTTTTTAGGTACCAATCAGAATCCAATCGAGGTGTTTTATGGTTTATTGGAAAGCTTATCAAGTTTATTTTAAAAGTCATAGAAACTTTGAACTCATTCGAACAAACAAGTTCTAATGCTCAAACGAAGAGGTTTTCCAAATCAGTCCAATATGCCTACAATTTTTACGGAACATATCAATTTGCAAAATCACACTTCAATCTCATCTTCAATCGACACAACATCATCAAATCTCATCATATAACATCTGAATCACGAATCTAAACATGAGATATAGACCTAGGGTTTGAATTCTAGCCCCCGTCCGTCTAACAAGGCCTCAATTCATCGGATTCACGTTTAGGAATCTTACATTGCGTTATTTGTGTTCAAAACTTGATCAAGCTATGCCGAACACCAAGAAACTTCAGGGAGGATGTTCAGATGCTCACGGATGGTGGAGGATCGCTGGCCATCCTCGATCGGAGCCGCCAGGAAGAATCACCAGCGTGCACGCCGGTGTTTGTTCCAAGAGAGAGAAGACGTCGATCGAAGGCCTTCCAGCAAGGAGCGGTGGCAATGGAGGAAGTTGTCACACACCAGACTTGGTCGGCAAACTAGCCGGAAGAAAATCGCCGGTGTAGAGCACATGATCTAGACCGATCAAAAAGACACACTGGATTACGGAGCTCCGGTGAGGTTTCGATGAAGTGCGACTTACGATCAATTCAAGGATGACTTGAGGATTGTCGCCGCAAGCTCGAGGATGCAGCGATTTCTGCTATCGATCACCTCCTTCGAATGAACAACGAAACTCGCTGAGAAAAGATTGGCCGTTAACTCACTTGAGCGGAGGGAAATGCCACGATGATCGAGGCGATGCTACTGCGATCTTCGAGGTAAGCTTGCACGAATGGGGGGATTCCGAGAGAAAATTAGTGGAGCTGCTCCACTCTTCAAGAACTCGTCCAAGTCAGGAGAGGAAAGATGAGAGAGGACAGAGGATAAGTGGACAGAATTGCAGAGAAAATGGCCAAAGAGGAAATCAGTCGGTGGAAAAGTTCTTGCGGGAGAGAGCGTGAGCCGAGAAATTGCTTCGCTTCTCCATTCTTCGTTTCAACCGACCTTGAAGAGAGGGAAAGAGATGAAGAGAGAGAGAGAGGGATTCAAGAGAGAAAGTAGATCTGAGTTTGTGGCCTCCTCTCAAATTTTGGAGGGAAAATGTGTTTGACCCTCTCTCAAGATTACATCTTAGCCCTTGGATGATCCAAGGGTTAAGAAGTAATCTTCCTAGCTAACAAACCTATTTAGTTGGTTAGGTTTGCTTAGGATGACAGCTAATGTGCACGTGTCTATTTGGATGGCTGTGATGCATCATGGATGAATGGTCGTGATCGATTCGCGATTAAAACCTGATTGAGGGGCATTTTCGTAATTTCGCAAAATCCAAGGGCAATTTCATAAATTCAAGAACTAATGGTCATGGATGGGTCAGCCATGGGCTGGGCCAACCGAGGGTGGTCTCCAGCCGAAAGATGGCTGGAAAAAACTGGGCGGTCAACGCAGGTCAACGCTGGGTTGATCGGGTTGAATTCTTGTCTGAATCTTGTTCTGATTTTTTCTGATTTTGCCCGATTATATGAATTGGATCAAATGAGATGCAATTGGACTATCTCAGGTTGACTAATTGTGCATGAAATTTTCAAACTCATTAAATTCCCATTGAAACGATGCCACAAGCTAAACCCAAGTTTTCAATTGAGCTTTAATTGGCCAAGTTAAAGCTCAGTTACTTCAATTAGTCTCTACTCTAGAATTGGTCAAGTCGAATTGCATCAATTGAAGCACATTAGCTCAAATTTTCAACACTCAAGTAAGCTAAATCAGGAATGTTCCCAAGTGAATCTACCAAAATGGACCTCAAATTTGGAATGTCACTAAGAAAATGAGTGAAATGGAAGTGTTGGTTTGCTAATTATGAAGAATCGAATTAGACACCTAATTAGGGGCAAAAATGGCAATTTGCACCTCAACATGACTGATTCGAAATTGGTCGAACAAGTGAATGAGTAATTGTCTCCGGATCAAATGTTGTAAAAGGAAGTAGGCCTAATTATGACTAGAACAAAAGTCATTTTATTTTTGGTCGATTTAAAACCTAAAACCGAAAAATTCGAAAAACAAGGTTATTAATCGATTTTCGCAAAATTTTCAATACTAAAATCAAATTGAAGTTAAAATGAAGTGATTTCGTGATTTTTGTATTTTTCAATATTTTTGATCAAATGTTTGATCAAAGTCAAACCCTGGTTGATGTTTTACTAGGAATATGATTTTGTGGTCAAATCTTTGAAATTTTTCAAATTTCCACTTTTAAAGTGAAATTGGACTTGAAAAGAATATTTTTGTGCAAAAAGCCAAAACTCGACTCGAGAATTGACCAAAAAGTCAACCCGAAGGTCAATCATTTAACTTCTCGGGTTTTTCTATGAAATGAATAGAAAATTGCTTTCTAAAACTAATGCAATAGACAGAACAACACTTTTTGATCGAAAAATGGACTCCGTCGCAATCGAAAACCCCCTAATCCGATCTTTCTACTTTCACTGGCACATCAACTAAAAATCAAGTATCAACAAGCGTGACATTAAAAGTTGGCCTTCGGCTCGTGACCTCACAGCAAGGTCTTGTTTTGGTACAAAAATGCGCACGAAGAGAGAGAGGCGAGGCCAATGGCCTAGTCATGGTAATTAAGCAATGCATCGATCCAAAGTGGCATCAGAAATGAATAGAACCGGGCAAATAAGCAAATTCATCAAATTCTGTGTGGTTACTTGGTGGAAATAGGTAGACTATAATTCATACATCCACTTTCTATAATTACTAAATATAGATATTGGTGTAATTATTAAAAATACACATAGGTATGGGTAGGCAAACTAGTTAAGGAGACATTGATATCAGTTTGCTAGCATTGCCTTTGCATGATGATTTTCTCTACTTGCGAAAGAGTTCCAAGATGAAATGGGAAAACTAACTTAGCTACTTACCTGTCCTCCTCTCTTTGGTTTCATAACTTGCCTTGATCGAGTATAATCTCTTGATCGCCTTAGTCATGTCCATCCGATTTGTCGGGGTTTCCATCGAACATGCGACTCCAACTTCGAATATGGAGATCATGCAATCTCTGATATTGATATGTTGTTGTTGATCACCAGCTTCACTCCAAAGACTTAAGTCTACGATTTCCATCACTTGATCTTGAAGAGCCATTTGGACAAAACTATGAAGGTTAAGACTGTGCCCAAAGGCTTCTTCGGTGGGTCTCTTCCCAAAGTAAACATCTCCAATAATAGAATGCCGTAATCGTATGCATCCCCAAGGGTGGAAACTTTGTGTCCCATGCCATACTCTGAAAATTTTATTAAGACATTAAATAGATATGAACAAGCACTTTCTTTTGAAGTTAATTGTATAGATAATATTTCTAAATCACATGGGATTTTGCTTGATGTCTATTTGCAAGAGCTTGCCAAGGACAATTGTGAGGGTTTGTACTAGTCGTGCCCAACATAGAGCTATTGCTCACAATCCCTTGCTCATTGTGCATGGCAAAGGCCAAGGGATCCTTTGCTAGAGTGAGGTAGAAGGTCCAAAAACCCCCTATTGGTTTTTTTTACCTTTCATTTCTCTTTGTTTGACTTTCATTTAGTTCATTGGCTATGGCTAATGTTTAGTGCCTGTCGTATGCTAAAGTGGTCACAACATTCGAAATGCATCAACCGTAGAGAAATGAGATTATAGCATTTATAAAGTGCACCAAAGATCAATTCACAGCATGTGAACTCTTGTTTCTCCAAAGCTACTAAGTGCACCCACAATTGTCACATGTTTGCTAAACAAATTGTCTAAACATCAAGAGTGTCTTTGTCCCCAAGTAGGGTACGAGTGAAAACATAAAAAGAAGAGAATATATGCAGTGAAGGCCCCAGCGGAAATTATTTAGTGTACTTAGTACATGTATTAACTAAATGCGAATGGCTGATTTTGACTGGACACACATGGAATCCACATAGCAAGGGAAAAAGAAGAGACTTGGAGTGATCTATGATGGGGATTGATTTATACTTGTAAAATGCTTAAATTTGTCTTGAAATGCTCCAAACTAGGAGTTTAGGGAGAGTGAAAGTTGGATAGAGCCCATCATGTGCCAATTAGTGTAGGTTGTGTGATATTGTCGACACCTCCAACGGTTTTTGCTTTAAATATCATGTCATCTAAATATATTTTAGAAATATAAAATTATAGGTCAAATCAACAGGAAAGGGCCCACGGTAGGAGGTCAATTACTTTTTATCAAGACCTTAAGTCATGGCATACCAAAAGAGAATTGCAAGTTCTCATCAATTTCTCATACTGTAATTGACTCCATGAGAATATTATACACAATCCGTTTTCACGGCATGAACATAGTATGAGATAAAATATGAATTATAGAAAGAAAATATGAATATGAGATGACACAATATGCTTGATTTGTTTATTGACACGGATTCATAAGTTTTGACAAAAAATATTTCCACTCATTGATCAATTTACATTGATTTATTTTCATCTTAGTTTCAAAGATGATTAGGACATGCTTTATAAATCTTTTTGTACACAAATATAAGTATTTCTTTTTTTGATGAAGCTATTCATAGGGAAAAGAGAAAATTGTTTTGGGAAAAAGAGGTGTCAGAGTATATGAAGCAAAACATAACATCAAGGATCATTGTTTATTCAAACTTTTTAACACTCATCTACTATCACAATCAACCAAAAACTAATCAAGAAAATATGACAGATTCATACCTGGAGGCACATAGCCAATGGATCCTCTGACTGCGGTTGAAATTGAACTACCCTGGTTGTGAACTCCTGTGGCTTCGAGAGACACTGTTGAAATGATCTTAGCAAGCCCAAAATCTCCCACTCGAGCCACCATGTCGTTGTCCAGAAGCACATTACTAGGCTTTAGATCTCCATGGACGATCGCTAGATTACAACCCTTGTGGAGATATTCGATTGCAGTAGCTATGTCGATGGCGATGTTTAACCTCTGCACTAGTCTCAGATTTCTTGATTCACTACTCTCATCATCTTGTCCTATAGTCCTAAAATGCAGCCACTCCTCGAAGCTCTCATTAGCCATGAACTCATATATAAGAGCTTTGAAGTCATTGCCATGAAAATCAATGCTTGAACAGACACTTAGTATCTTCACCAGGTTTCGGTGTCTAATGGTTCCTAGAGTTCGACACTCGGAGACAAAGCTCCTCGAAGCACCTGTTTGGGTTAAATTGAGCACCTTCACCGCCACCGTGGCACAACCATCAAGAATTCCCTTATAAACCGTGCCATATCTCCCTTTACCAATCAAATTGGTCTCGGAGAATCTATCAGTAGCTCTCAAGAGTTCTTCAAAAGAAATCCTCAAGAATTGGTTCTCGAAGGATAATGAAGTGGAAGCATTGGTTGGTGTCTGCTTCTTTTTGTGATAACAAAAGATAGACAGGAACAGCAAAGCTAAACATAACAAACTGCCAACTACCACAGATATCACTATGGTCTTGGTTGAAGAAGATTTGTTAGAGCTTGGTGATTTGCAAAGTGGAAGATTCAAACTCGAAGCACCTCCACAGAGTTTCCTATTTCCAAAAATTGATACAGCACTTGCATTAAGAAAAACTCCACCCTCCGGAACTTGCCCTTCTAGTTCATTGAAGGACAAATTCAAGTACTTGAGCAATGAGAGCTTTGCGAGAAAACTCGGGATTGGACCAGAAAAATTATTATTGGAAAGATCTAGCTCTTCTAGACCCCGTAATGTTTGTAAATCTTGGGGGATTTGACCTTGAAAGGAATTAGCTTCTAAGTGAAGCCTTTCCAATACCAAGCACTCGCTGATGGACGCCGGAATCAAGCCGGTCAATCTGTTGTAAGACAGATCTAATTCACCAAGATTTTTTAAAGATCCAACTTGCAGCGGAAGAGATCCACTTAAATTATTATGCGCTAAACTGAAGAAGATTGACAAGGAAAAAAGCCCCATGATTTCAACTGGAATCGAGCCAATTAGGTTATTGTTCGAAAGATCAAGAACAGTCAGTTGCTTGCAGTTGCCGAGACTCTGTGGTATGTAGCCTTGGAAATTGTTGGACTCAAGGTCAAGGTCATTTAAGGACGTCATGTTACCAATTGAAGACGGTATCTCTCCAGTAAGCATGTTTCCGGCCAAAGAAACTTTTTGCAAGCTGTAAAGTGCTCCGATGGAGTCAGGAATGTGACCGGTTAGAAAATTATTCTCTAAATCCAAGCGAGACAAGTTGACGATATTTCTGAGGGTTGAAGGAAGAGTTCCTTGGATATGATTTATTCCCATACGAATCACACTAATGCTGGTGGAGAGATTGGAGATGGATCTCGGCAATGATCCGTGAATCAAGTTGGACTGGACAGTGAGAATTTCTAAGTTGGAACAATTAGCTAAAGAAGAAATAAAACTCAAGTCATCCTGCAACTGGTTAAAACCCAATTCAAATTCGCGGAGGCTCTTTAGTCTTCCTAGATTTTTCGGTATGGGCCCATGGAAACTGTTATTTTGAAGATCAAGTTGTTCAAGGCTGGTTGCATTTGTTAACGATGACGGAATTGTCCCGGTCAACAAATTATCGGAGGCTCCAAAATCACGAAGAGAAGGAAGAGTGGTGCCAATATCAGACGGAATTGTCCCAGTCAACTGGTTCCCAATCACCGAGAAGTAAATAATGCTGGAGAAGTTAAAAATCGATGGTGGGATCTCGCCGGTTAGTTTGTTATATCCTAGTTGTAAAAATACCAACCTCTCGAGTCTGGACAATTCCTTAGGTATTTCTCCGCACAACATATTACGTGCCATGGAGAGCTGTTGTAGCAGCGAGAGGTTTCCGATTGAAGGAGGAATAGGACCTACAAGACTATTCTTAGTCAAGCCCAATAATATAAGCCTTGGTAATGAACCAAGATCGGAAGGAATTCCCTGCACAAGTTGGTTATCTATGAGATTCAAGGTCTTCAGGTTCAAGCAGCGATAAAGGTTGGAGGGTATCAGCCCACCAAATGAGTTGTTACTAAGAATAAGATGACGGAGCCGAAACAAGTTGCCAATTTGTGATGGGATTTCACCACAGAAGCTGTTGTTCTGCAAAATCATGACCCTCAGGAAAGAGAGGTTACCTATGTGAGGAGATAAAAAGCCTCCCAAACCTTGTGATGTCAGGACCAGGGATGTGACTCTCCCAGGATGCCTTTTGCTGCACAAAACACCTTGCCACTCACAATGATGAGTAGAATCATTCCAAGAGCTCAAGACTCCAAATGGATCTGCATGTATCGCCTTTCTGAAAGACAATAATGCGAACTGATCTGTCTGGTTTTGCGAGCAAGCGCAGGGGCTAGGAATTGAGATCCACCACCACAAGAGGGCAAAGTTGAGCATCAGAAATAATAGTTTCGCCATCTCCTGCAGTAACCCACTAGCAGTCTTAGGTGCATTTAACACATCCATCCTTTATACAATTCAATTATTGACTAGCTCACGGGGAGTTCCGTGAGGTTTCGTACAACGTGTACTCCACGCGGTAAGTCTAGGAAACAATTGAAATTATAGGGTTGAAAGCGTGGCATCTTTACCGTCAAGGTGGTTGATCATGTGTTACATAGGTCAGAATTCTTTACGAGATCATTATTTTAATTCACGTCATAAATGGAAATTGTTTTTAATATTTCAAATACACCAAGACTAATTTATAAATATTTTATAATAAATTTCGTGGCATATTGCTATTAATTTTGCATATGGCTTATCGTCCACTTATTTTCTATCAAATGATTTAGTAAATTAATATATTACATAGCATTGTGCAATAGGAAGCACCTTAAAAAGTCGAGGAGAGAGAAAGCAACAAGGTAATAAGAAAGAAGAAACGAGGGAAGATACCGGATAGACATTTGGTGCCTCGCATTCCACGTAGTCCATGCAGACGAAGACTGAAGAAAACCAAACAGACATATTGCTTCTTACCTTAAATATTGCTTTCTCTCTCCCGAAAACTGAAGACTGAAGACTGAACAAATTATCACAAAACAATGCTGAAACTAATCGGAGCTTTTAATTTAATCAACGCCAAATTACCAAAAAACTAAACGAGTAACAACATAGAACTCTCGATACCTATTTTATCAGAAGAGTCAATAACAAATAATCCATCAAGAATCAAAGAATCACATAATTACTAGAAATATAAAATAGAGACTTCCACAGTGCGCCTTTCTCAGGATATTTAGATAAAGCCCGAAACTGTACGCCTGCGGTGGAGTCCGACTAATATACGGTCCAACTGGGATATTCTAAATTTGCTCCCTCGGTCAAAATTGGATATTTATCTTCAACAGGACCAAACGTTCAATTCATACATTAGTTAAGTACCATCGCCCAACAAATCAAGATGTGATACCAACTAAAAGGGAACACCGGATTTTGAACAAATCAAAATCCTCCCAATAAGTCGGATTTCATATTACGCTCAAACTTGAGGCATAATTTAATAAGCAGGGCATCATATTTCCCATCAATTGCGCAACAATTGGGAAGAGAAATGGGGATAGGGACACGTAAGTTATCCCAACAGAAAAGGCATGTAAATGATGGTAAGTACCCAACAGGAAAAATGAAAAAAGAGAAATGGAATAAGCTAACAACACATACAACGATAAAATAAGAGGAAGACTAATGAAAGTCGGGACATGTATGTCATCCCAATGCACACGCCCTTCTCTCTTTTAGTCCTTAAATGAACTGCTCGATGGTCTTCAAATATCATTAACCTTCATCATAAGGCTTTATAGCCTTTAAAAAAGCTTTCTCATCCATAGGATTTGACTAGCTAATGGAGAGCATGCTTATTGAACCAACTCGTTTTATCCGATCAAATTGGAATATTACCCTTCCAATATCACTAGACCTAGATAAAGAAAGATTTATAAGAACATCGGGAAGGACATAGTAGAGTTTTGGGAAAATTTCTCTTCTTCTGACTTTGCCTCTTATTCAAACATGACCTCTCCTCGTATAGCTGAGGTTAAGGGTTACACAGGCATTTTCGTCACCAGTATGACCAAGAAGTATGGCCAACAAAGCATATTACAGATTGTAGGGAATAATACAAGACTGACCAAATTTCCTTTAATTGATCTTGTCCCATTTATCACTTTATCACTTTTACCCTTTTTACAAACTAATGCTGACTCCACACTTAATTGATGACATATGCCGCACACACACCACATAGTGCACCATTTCATTAACCAAGAAAATCTAGTAAGGTCTTAACACACGTAGTGTTACTCATACTTCAACGCTTGCTTGCTTTCACTTTTATATTAAAAACAAGAAAAAGAAATGTCAATTACTAAGACTGTTTTACAAATTTGCCGTGACATATTGTTATTGGTTATCAAACATGACTTATTGTCCACGGCGTAGTCTGCTATGAGCTTAAGTAGACTAATATTAGTATATAGCATAGCATTCTGCAATAGGAAAAACCATAAAAAGTTGAGGAGAGAGAGCCAAAGAAAGGAACATAGAGTCCATTGCAAATCGTGCTCTTTAGCGATCTTGCCAGCTGTTATATGAAGTCCATGGCGACGAAGACCGAAGACTAGAGACTAAACAAATTAGTGCCTTATTTCACCGTCAATCACGCAAGAATCAAGCAATCATATTCTTGTAATTTGCTGTTGAACGCTCTCAACACTCGCCTTCTTATATTTTATTCTTTATTTTTTTAATTCTAGATATAAAGTGAAGCTTTCATATTCTTGACAAATAGTGGCTCCATCGATTCCTTACATGATCATGAGACACATTAAAAGGTAAAGTCATATGGAAACTCCTTTCTCTCTTTCCACGAAATTCCCTTTACATTTGTCGTGTCGTGGGTTAAGGTTTTCTCCCCACTTTCGATTGTTTCTTTTGGCTTTTCATATGAAATTGGTTTAAAGTCCAAGTCAATTATTAGTCAAGCACCAAAAGCTGAAACATCAAAGTCAAGTAGTCAAGCTTGATGCAGTCTCAATTTTTTTAACTTAAGTTTGCAAGAAAGCGAGTTCCAAAAATGTTAAATGCGTGAATAAGATATTTATTTAAGGTCACCATTAGAAATATGATGGCAACTTCAGAAAATAGTATATGGTGCATTTTCTAATTGAGGTTGGGGAAATGCTAAATGTACTAAAAATACACATTAAATCCTCTTTATCAAATGATTTGTAGAGTTTTCATTGGTCGATTGAATGAAACCTACAAGCTTGTTTTGAGTCCTCACATTGCATCGTTTCTTTTAAAACCTTTTAATGCAATTACTTGCTAGTTGAGCGTACCCTTGCCCTAGAATTGAGGGAATAAGGAGCGCCTAGTCCCAATCCCCACGTTAATTATGGTCAAAAGGCCTCGTCCCATCCATTCTTAGAGCTGGAAGTTGCAATTACATATGACGTGAATGCTTTTCGAGATAAAACATTAAATATAGGCGAAAACATATCTGAACATCATGTCATTAGATACATTTAGTTATACCTGATCACCGAAAATATCATATGGTGCTTTCGTTATTGAGGTTTAAGAAATGCTAAATGTATCAAGAATATACATTGAGTCCATTCAAGAAATCTTAGACCTATTGTACATTTTTCAATTTTGTTTAAACCTTTCAATTATGTCAATTGAATCCTAAACTTTTCATATTTTGTCAATTAAGTCTATCAGACTAATTTTGACCAACAATCATTAATGTGGACACCGGCCATTTCACGTGGTATGACCAACGCAGACATGGCAATAAAAATAGAAAAAGAAACAGGAGCTGCACACAATGGCTGTTGGGGTCGGCAATATTTACCACAACGATGAACTTTGTTGGCAATGTCGCCCAAAGTAGGCAGTGGCCTCGTCACTACACAATAACCTTGACTAGAAGCTACAGCGCTGTGGATTCGATCGAAATAGTCTCGTAACTCTTCGATCAAGCTTGGTATTCAATAGACTGTGAATTCACAGTCAAGCACGACACCAAGAGTTGGCCTTGACCTCGTGGCCTTGCGGTGAGGTTACGCTCTAGCGCATGGTGATCGCTCGGCCACGTCTTGATCACAGCAACGATCCAGGGGCGACCACAGCTAAATGCTGGACTTTAGAGTTGTTGCAGATTTGCAAACGAGATGATTTTTTTTTTTAATTTGTTTAGTTTTTTTATTTGATAAAGTTCAGATCTGCTTTTTTTTTGGCCAACATATTTTCAATTTGTTAATTTTTCTTTTTTGATTTGATGTTAGATTTTACTCAACTAACATATATTATTATTAAAATAATTTTCAGTCGGCCTGTTTCTAGTGAACATCTCCAATAACTAAATGTCTCATCCGTATGCATCCCCAAGTATTGAAACCTTGTGTCCCATACCATACTCTGAAAATAGGGATATACACTATACATTTTCTTATTAATAATTATATAGAAATAATTCAAAAATCACATGGCATTTTGTTTTTCAAAAGAGTTTTTCACTAGGCTCGTCGTGCGTGGCAAGGATCGTGAGAAACCATATTGGTTTTTTCTTAGAAAGATTGTTCAAATCTCATTGTTTCCTTTTCTAAAAGGCAAAGATTTTCCACATATCTCTTTTTGAATGGAAAAGTCATTCAACAATTTTTTCTCTGGTAGAATGAAATGGGTTTTGGAATCTTTTCAATCTAGAAATGTGAAAGTAAAACTCACTTTTACTACAACAAAAATATTTTATTTTTTTAATTTTTTTTTAATCATGGTGTGATGTTCGAGTGTCATGATCTTTATCATATTGAAGCAAAAATCATTTTTATAATTCTCGAGTGTCGTACATCCTGCAATTAGTTAAATGCTTTTCTTGTTCAAGTCATCAAAAAAGCACTTGCAAATTTGCTTTAGCCCCTCAATGAAAAGACATTGCGTCCCGTGCATTTGGATTCAAGGATACTACAACCGATTTTTGCATTAGAATAGTCTAATTGATTTGCTAATGCTCTGGATCATTCTGTTAAAAGTAATCTAACCCATTCGCATTGTTTAGTACAACAACCTATCCATAATACCGACGAGGGGACAGAGAGACTAGAGAGCCTTTTTTTTTTTTTTTTTTTGGGAAAAAAGGTCTAGTTTAATTTATTTACCCAAATTTTTTTATCAGATTTTTTCATTTTTATGAAATAAAAATTGGCCCTCGAAAATCATTTTTTATATGTTTATATTTTAACGTACTTATGACTTTATCAAATTGTTTGGAGAATAAACAACACGTTTTCTTTTATTAATTATTAATCTTTATATAATATTTTTCTAGTTTTAATATATAGTTTGACCAGTCCAAGCCATTTCAGGCATGAGATCCCAAAGACGCTCTCATTGAAAATGCGGATCGGCCCGAAAACAAACAAGGGGTGGTTGGACCTCTTTTGAACAAGAAAATGTAGGCCATCTGATCTAAGCCAACTTGTTCATTAGATCTTTTTTCTTTCAGCCCTATGACTAGTGCAATGTGAGACAAAGTCCTACTCCTTGGGAGTTATTTCTTGAATGTTGTAAAGCCAAAGTGCTTTATGGTGAAAACCACTTCGTGAATCCATAAGGCCACCTCTAGATCAGTTGGATTGTCTATATGGTATGTATCATTGAATTGCTTCAATGATTGTCAGACAAACATGAATGGCAACTCCCAAAAATGCGTTGAGCACTTTGTGTAGTTTTGAGAAGAAATGATGGTTGAATAGAAAAGTAAATTTCTTTAAATTGATCATGCTCAATTTATCCTTTTTCTCCTTTTGACAAACTGCATACTTATGCTGATTACATATTTATTTGATGACATGGGTGCATAAGACACTACGCACCATTTCATTCAGAAAATTTGAGTGTCTTAGTACATTTAGTGGTGTCATTCACATATCAATGTCTCACTAGTTTTCACATTTACAACCAAAACAAGAAAGAGAAATGTCAAAAACACTAACAATGTGTCATATATCTGGTATAATAAGCAAGATGGCATATTATCATTAATTATCAAATACGGTGTATTATTCACTTTTGATCCGCCTTTTGGTTTGGTATATTAATACTAATTGATAAGATAGCATTGTCCAATAGGACACAACTTTAAAAAGTTGAGGGGAGAGAAAGCAATATCAAAATGGTGCCTTGTACTCCATGAAGTCCATGGAAAAGAAGAGCGAAGACCGAACAAATTGGTGCCTTATATACACCGTCAATCACGAGAGGATTGAGTAGAAATGAAGCTTTCATATCCTTAACAAAAAGTGATTCCATCGATTCTTTATATGAACATGAGACTCATAAAAAGGTAGAGTCATTTTGATACTCTTTTCTCTCTTTCCATAAAATTCCTTTTACATCTGCCGTGTCTTGGGTTAAAGTTTTCTCCCCTACTTTTGATTGTTTCTTTTGGCTTTTCAAATGAAATTGGTTTAAAGTCCAAGAACCAAAGCTGAAACATCAAGCTCAAGTAGTCAAGCTTGATGCAATCTCAATTTTTGATTTGATGTTAGATTTTACTCAACTAACATATATTATTATTAAAATAATTTTCAGTCAGCCTCTTTCCAGTGAACATCTCCAATAACAAAATGTCTCATCCATATGCATCCCCAAGTGTTGAAACCTTGTGTCCCATATCATTCTCTTAAAATAGGGATAGACACTATACTTTTTCTTATTAATAATTATATAGAAATAATTCAAAAATCACATGGGGTTTTGTTTTTCAAAAGAGTTTTTCCCTAGGCTCATCGTGCATGACAGGGATTGTGAGAAACCATATTGGTTTTTTTCTTAGAAAGATTGTTCAAATCTCATTGTTTCCTTTTCTAAAAGGCAAAGATTTTCCACAAATCTCTTTTTGAATGGAAAAGCCATCCAACAATTTTTTTCTTTGGTCGAATGAAATGGGTTTTGGAATCTTTTCAATGTAGAAATGTGAAAGTAAAACTCACTTTTACTACAGCAAAAGTGTTTGTTTTTTAATTTTTTTAATAATGGTGTGATGTGCGGGTGTCATGATCTTTATCGTATTGAAGCAAAAATCATTTTTATAATTCTCGAGTATCGTGCATCGTGCAATTAGTTCAATGCTTTTCTTGTTCAAGTCATCAAAAAGGCACTTGCAGATATGCTTTAGCCCCTCAATGAAAAGAGATTGCGTCCTGTGTACTTGGATTCAAGGAAACTACCAGTGATTTCCGCATTAGAATAGTCTAATTGATTTGCGAATGCTCTGGATCATTTTATTAAAAGTAATCTAACATGCTCGCACTGTTTAGTACAACAACCTATCCATACTACCGACGAGGGGACAGAGAGACTAGAGAGCTTTTTTTTTTTTTGGGAAAAAAAGGTCTAGTTTAATATATTTAGCCAAAGTTTTTTATCATATTTTTTTCATTTTTATGAAATAAAAATTGGCCCTCAAAAATCATTTTTTATATGTTTATATTTTAACTTACTTATGACTTTATTGAAACGTTTGGAGTATAAACAATACGTTTTCTTTTATTAATTATTAGTATTTATATAATAATTTTTCTAGTTTTGATATATAGTTTGACCAGTCCAAGCCATTTTAGGCGTGAGATCCCAAAGCAAGGCATCATATTTCCCATCAATTGCGCAACAATTGGGAAGAGAAATGGGGATAGGGACACGTAAGTTATCCCAACAGAAAAGGCATGTAAATGACGGTAAGTACCCAACAGGAAAAATGAAAAAAGAGAGATGGAATAAGCTAACAACACATACAACGATAAATAAGAGGAAGAATGAAAGTCGGGACATGTATGTCATCCCAATGCACACGCCCTTCTCTCTTTTAGTCCTTAAATGAAACTGCTCGATGGTCTTCAACATCATTAGCCTTCATCATAGGGCTTTATAACCTTTAAAAAAGCTTTCTCACTCATAGGATTTGACTAGCTAATGGAGAGCATGCTTATCGAACCAACTTGTTTTATCCGATCAAATTGGAATATTACCCTTCCAATATCACTAGACCTAGATAAAGAAAGATTTATAAGGACATCGGGAAGAACATAGTAAAGTTTTGGGAAAATTTATCTTCTTCTGACTTTGCCTCTTATTCGAACATCACCTCTCCTCGTATAGCTGAGGTTAAGGATACACAGGCATTTTCGTCACCAGTATGACCAAGAAGTAGTGGCCAACAAAGCATATTACAGATTGTAGGGAATAATACAAGACTGACCAAATTTCCTTTAATTGATCTTGTCCCATTTATGACTTTTACCCTTTTTACAAACTAATGCTGACTCCACACTTATTTGATGACATATGCCGCACACACACCATGTAGTGCACCATTTCATTTACCAAGAAAATCTAGTAAGGTCTTAATACACGTAGTATTACTCATATTTCAACGTCTTGCTTGCTTTCACTTTTATGATAAAAACAAGAATAAGAAATGTCAATTACTAAGACTGTTTTAAAAATTTGCTGTGACATATTGTTATTGGTTATCAAACATGACTTTTTGTCCACGGCGTAGTCTGCCATGAGCTTAAGTAGACTAATATTAGTATATAGCATAGCATTCTGCAATAGGAAACACCATAAAAAGTTGAGGAGAGAGAGCCAAAGAAAGGAACATAGAGTCTATTGCAAATCGTGCTCTTTAGCGATCTTGCTAGCTGTTATTCAAGGTAATAAGAAAGAAGGAAGGGATGACAAAACCAAAGAAAGGACAAATTGGTGCCTTATTCAATCGCATGGGGATCGAAAAGTGCATGGAGGGGAAGACTGAACAATCCATCAGATGCGTTATATTATGTTCTTTTTCGTTGCTGCCCCAGCTCACTATCACATCCAGTGTATTCAACTGAAAACATGCCCGGCTAGACTTACAAATTACAAATATTCTCTTCACGCAACAAAGTTCATGAGATTATATTTATTAGGGGTAAATTGAGATACAAGTGTTCCTTACAAGGTGGTATCCACTACCGGAATTCTAGCTGCAATCTATTGACTAACACGGTACTACTGTGAAGGAGCCAGAGTTCTAACGAAGGAAGGAGGCCCAAATTTTCAGTGCATTCACACTTACAATATGTTTTTAGCATTTATTATTATTACATGTAGAAAATGTCGTTCAAGTTTAGGACTTTTTGGTTTTTTTTTTTCCACAATTGTCAAACAAACTCAATCGCTGCTTATAAGAATTCTTGATAGGGCTTTTGTCTAATTTTGCGAAAAAAAATGATGACGGTGTAGAAAAATAAATGTCCTTTAATTGATCTTGCCCCATTTATCTCTTCTGCCTTTGTTGCAAACTTTATTCTAAAGCTTATTGACATTGTGCATCAATTTATTTATTAAGAAATTATAGTAAAGTCTTAGCGTGTAGTTGTTATTACGGCGGGGGAACCTTTTGAGGCCGAGGCCACACCGTGGTTCGTCCACTTATTTTCTGTATAATAAATTTAGCATAATAAATGATGTGACATATGGCCATTAATTATTGTGTATGGCTTATCGTCCGCTTGTTTTCTGCCGCATGATTTAGTATGTCAAGATAAATATATTAAAAAATCGAAAGGTTCATATGAAGGACAAATTGGTGCCTCATATTCCACGAAGTCCATGCAGACGAAGATTGAAGACTGAACAAATTGGTGCCTCGTTAAGTCCCCCTCAATTACGCGAGGATTGGGAAGTCAACGAAGACGAAGACTGAACATTCCATCAAGTGCGTTGTGTCAGCAGACGACGATAACCCAACCAAAAAGAAGAAAAGAAGAGAGAAGTCTTTTGGTACCCCGTCAATTGCGTGAGCATTGACAAGTCCATGGAATTAAAGGCTTGATAAAGGCCGAGCTAGAGGTCCAAGCTGGTTGAGCCCTAAAAATAGATAAGTTATTAGGTTTTTTTTTTTTTTTTTTTTTTTTGGTAAGGTAAGATTATATAAAACAACCAGAGAAACTGCATACAAGCGGTGGGGAGACACGAGACCGATAACCACTCATCCGGGACAACAAGTCACGGGAGTAGCGGTACCGCAGTCTCAATAAGAAATATACAAAAGGCTAGAAGCCAAAAGATCTAAGAGAACCAAAACCATCCTATACTAGGTTATGGGCGGTTCCACTCCAAAAATCTGCGGGTCTATCCCCCAGCTACGTTGCATCCTCCTGTTTCTGGGATTGTCTTCGACTGATTTGAAGGTTAAGGCTTTATCCTTGACCACCTTATGGAGGTACTGCTTCATGGATGGAAAACAGAGGGAATGGCCATTGAAAAGGATGTCATTTCTGGTTTTCCAAATAATATAACAGAGAGAACCAAAGGAGAAAAGTGCTATCTCCTGGTAGAATCCTTTCCCAGACAAAAAATTGGTAGCCCAAAGTAGATTTTCCGACCAAGAGGAGTTGCTCCAAGGAGATTACACTTGGCGGCCCAATAGTTGGATAGAGAGTTGGGAATGCAGCAAGCAAAAAAGAGGTGGTTATTTGAATCCGGCATAGAGTTGCAAAATGCGCAAACCGAATTAGGAATATTGCCATAGGCCATAAGGTATATCTAAGTGGGAAGGCGGTTTTTGGTAATGAGCCAGAGAAGAAATTGATATCTAGGGTTCAAAGTCTTGCTCCAGACAAAAGAGGACCATTGAACCGGGTTTGATTGGCGCCGGATTGAAGCCCAAGCCAAAGCTACAGAAAATTTTCCGGATGAGTCCTCCAACCATGTGAAGGTGTCTTGACCGATTGAAAGATGGGGGATCGGTATTTGCCATTGGGCCAGCTCTTGGAGTACCTCGGTCCCATCCAGGGAATATAGGTCTTTTACTCTCGCTTGTCTATTGAGGTCCAATTGGAAGATGTAGCTATTTGAGTAAATTGAGTTAAGAGGCCCACAGACAAGCCATGGATCCAACCAAAGTGATGTGAGTTCACCATCTCCTATTTTCCACCTGAAGTGGGGTAGAAAGTCCTTTCTTAACGTAAGGATCTTTCGCCATGCCCAAGAGCATTGGGTAGGAGTCGAAGCATCCCAAAAATTCTTCCTTTTGAGGTAAGTAGCATGAATCCATTTGCACCATAGCGACTCTTTATCAGTGAATAGCAGCCAAATATGTTTAGCCATAGCTGCTTTGTTGCTATCCCTAAACCTTCTTATACCCAGGCCTCCTTCCTGATGGGGAAGGCACACATCAACCCAAGACACCTTTGCCCCTCCTGGCCCCATAGTTGGACCCTTCCAGAGGAATTGTCTACATGTTTGTTCTATTTTGTCCACTACTGCCGCTGGGAGCTAGAAAATGGAGGCCCAATAAGCTTGGATGGCATGTAGCACCGACTTAAGGCATTGCAGTCCACTTTACTCAGTCTTGATGTAATGATGGGTACACCCAGATATCGCACAGGGAGAGAACCACGATTAAAGCCAAGAGCTTGTATAATCTGCTCATTAGTGGTTTCAGAACCCTCCCGAAATGAAGACTTCACTTTTTTGGTGTTAGGGATCAAGCCACTCCAATTAGAGAATAAGGTGAGCCCTTTTTGGAGGCAAGAAATAGAAGTAAGCTTTGCTTCACTAAAGAGAAAGACATCATCCGCAAAGAATAAGTGGGATAGGCGTGTTGCCTTGCACCGCCAATGATATCGAAAATCCGGGTGCCGAGTGTGAGAGTCAAGAATCCCAGTAAAAACTTCCATGATCAAGGTGAAGAGGTATGGAGACATAGGGTCACCCTGTCTAATATCGCGTCCACTTGCAAAAAAACCATGGAGTTCGCCATTGATGGAGATAGAAAATTTTGGGGTACGGACGCATACCATGATGAGCTTAGTGAGATGGTTGGGGAATCCAAATGCTTGAAGAGTCTTCTCTAGGAAGTTCCAATCTATGGTATCATAAGCTTTCCTAAAGTCCACCTTGATGGCACACTTCGGGATATACGGCTTATTATGAAACCCTTTGAAGAGTTCTTGGGCAAGAAGGATATTATCACTTATTCTCCTACCTTTTACAAATGCAGTTTGAACCGGACTTATCAGGTAAGGGAGTACTGCAGCAATTCTCGAGGAGAATATCTTGGTGATACACTTATAAATTGTGTTACAACAGGCAATAGGCCGAAAGTCAGATACTGATGTCGCATTAGGGATTTTAGGTACCAAGGTAATGATAGTGTTGTTTATTTCCTTGAGCATGCAGCCAGATACAAGAAAATCGATAACGGCCTCGATGGCGAAGGGCCAACGATCCCAATTCTTTTGAAGAAGTCGCATTATAGCCATCAGGTCCGGGGGCTTTATTTCCAGGCAACGAGAACATAGCATCACGAATCTCCGAAGGAAGAAATGGTTGGGAAAGAAAGGTAATATGTTCTTCCTTGAGGAGGGAGTGAATGACATCAGTGAGATCCTGTATAGAAGGCCCCAAGGTCATAGCAGCCGGAGCAAGGAGGTCTTGAAAGTAGGAGACAAATACCCTCTGTACTTCCTTCATTTCGATATCATTTGTCTGTGTTGTCCACAACAGAAATAATTCGATTTCGGAGGTGTCGATGGTTGACGAGTGGTGGAAGAACTTGGTGTTATGATCCCCTTCCTTTAGCCGGCGAATTCTAGACTTTTGCTGAAGAACGATTCCTCAAGAGAGCGGAGTTCATAATATTCCTTGAGATGGGAATGTTCCTCAGCTGCCAAGGTACTATTTTGAGGGTCAAGGTGAAGGGCCTCTTGAGTAGATGTGAGAGTGCTTTTAGCAGCAGCTACCCTCATAGATATATCCGAGTAAGCATCTCTATTGAGGCACTTGAGCCGACCCTTCAAGAGTTTGAGTCTAGCATAGAGTTTGTACATAGGAGAACCCGTTATTTGGACCTCCCAAGCGAGATACCAGCATGTGAAAGTCCGGGTGGCTCATCCATAAATTAAAGAATTTAAATGGAGTTCGCCTAGACCCAGTGCAAGAATTCTCACAGTCATCGGAGAATGGTCCGATAGGCCGGAGCCAAGAAGGATGCCTCGAGAGAAGGAAAAGGCGAGCACCAATAATTGTTGACCAAGACTCGGTCAATCTTCCTTTTTGTTTCTGCGAGGGCCAGAGGAGGTAGACCATGTAAACCGGAAACCTACATAACGCAAGTCAAACAGTTCGGCTTGGTCCAGACAATCCTTGAAATCATCGAAAGCGGGAATCCAAATATCCAGGCTCCCCAAGCGATCCGAAGAATTCTTAATGGCATTGAAATCCCCGGCCACCATCCAAGGACTTTCCTTTAGAGAAGAGCTTAACCTAATAAGTTCACTCCAAAGGGGTCTATGAGCAACAAAAGTATGCTCCCCATAAACAGCCAATAAAGAAAGTGTAATTCCTAAGTTCAAAAGTTCACATCACCATGTATGATCTGGTCAGTATTAATCCGAGCCGTAAAGCATACTGAAAGCGGGTTCTATCCAACCCAAATCCGCCCTCGGGGAGAAGATTCATAATTAGCAACCCAATTCCATCCAGGGAGTAAACCATACGAGATATTAGGAAAGCTAGTAACTGGCACTTTTGTTTCCAATAGGCCAATACAACAAAGAGTATTGAGGCGCACAAACTATCTAACCTTAGCTTGTTTAATGGGATTCATAAGACCTTTGACGTTCCAAAAGCCAAAAGACATAAAGAAAATGTACAAAAAGAAGAGAAGGCTAACTACTTTCTTTTTGGGCGCGTTACGGTGGCGGCTGGAATTTTTGCCTTACGAAGGAGGAACGAGAGGTAGGTCCTAGCTTGCGGCTTGCTTGACTCTCACCTCGGTAAGTTTAAGGTCTGAAAATTCAGACTTGGGAGGGCGAACCAGGTCTCATTGTTTGTCTTGAGCAAATATCAAGAGGACCTTCTAAAGCTACGCTAATAGCAAAGCATCTACTAGAGGAATTCCAGAATGAGGGCCTATCTCAAGACCTAAACAGATGGCTCCATTAGGTTCTCGTGGAAGTACGGACAGCGGCAACGAAGCATCCGATCACGGTAGTCATCATCGGCAGCCCCGGCGGTGTTGGAAGTGATCGGAGGACTAGCTACAAAGAACATCGGCAATATTTATAGCAGCGCGAAGAACAACACTTTGCTGCATCGGCAAAAAGAAGCAGAAGAAGAAGATTGCTGTCGCATCGGCGGATAGCGTAGCAGCAGAATTTTTTTTTTGCCACAACGGCGGTAGCTATATCAACGGTGGCTTTTGCCGGGGGTGTTCTTCAACGGTAGAAGCAAAGCAATAGCCCTCGCAACAACGGCAGCTCCTCCCGCAAGCAGCGGCTGCATCGTAGCGGCCGGCGGCCAACTTCGGTCGTCCCACAAAGAAGAACAACTCTAGTACGAATAGCAACAGCAACGAGAACACTCGATGCGGACCAACAAGGTCATCACTTGCAACGCACTGTGAAAGAGCAACCAGCAGCATTTTCCTTCACGTTTGAGCGATCAAGATCATCATCAAATTCTGCGAGAATCTAAATCCTCATCCGAGATCATCATCCGAGTAAAAAGAGGATGGCGAGCAAGAACAATCTGCTTATTTCTATTCCCGGACCGGCGGTTCGATTCACGATGACTCGTTTCCACTCCTCAACGGGAGTTGATCTAGTCTCCTTTGCTGGATTTAATGCAGCAAGAGGGGGTCCTAGTCCTACCTTAGCAACGGGGGGTTGATAAGCTCGTTCATGAGCTAGGGTGGGCGGTTCGGACTCGAGATGAGCAAGGAACTCGAGCAGGGCACCTATGGCCAAATGTACCACAAGTATGGCAAGATATAGGTTTCCATTCATATTCAACATTCATTATTCGAGGTTACCCATTCATGAAAACCGTAATAGTATCACATCAAGATTTAGAGGCTGCTAGTTCAACACAAACTCTAGCAAAAGAAATCATCTTCAAGTTCTCCGTTCGATCTACATAGAGCGGCTTTCCTATAACACTGCCTACCTTGCTAATTCCTTTGGCAGACCATAGCCCATACGGGAGATTCTTAAGTCTTATCCAAATTGGAATGGTAGAATGATCTCCTTGCTTCAACTCTAGCATGGGGTGCCATTGTTGAAGGATTAGGGGCACTCGTGCTACTGTCAAGGGCCCACCCTCAAGAACTTGTCTCCTGAAATCATGATCAGAGATATGGAAAAAATAGAACCCTTGGTCGTTTGCTTTGACCTCTAAAAGACGCTGGCCCCAAAGGTGTTTAAGGGTCGTCTCGACTAACTTAAATGGGAGTTTCTTCCCAACAAAGTAGCCAACTAAACAATTTTGCCAAATGGGGTCAGCTGAATTAAAATCTTCCTCTGAACAGTGGACTACATTGCTCCCTTCAGAGTGGGGTTCAAAAAAGGAAAGGGAATACCCTTGCATAGCCGCCTTAGCTACATTAGCCCAGGAGCGAGTGGTTGTGGCCGATGATCCAGCATTTTGGGGCAATGAGGCTTGCCTTTGCTCAGCGTTCCGACCTTGGCTAGGCCCAACAATATCCAAAACAGAGGAAGGCCGTTCTGTTCTACTGTCAGTATGCACCACAGCAGAATTTTTGCCGACATTCCTGTCCTTCCCAGTCCCACCAGCAGCCATGCGAGTAGCAGGGACCCTACTACGGCTGCGGTGGCGTCTATCGCCCAAACCCAGCTGGGATTTCACAACACCAGAATCCTTTTCCATGATTCTAAGGCCTAGCAACCAGCTAACTACGTCTAGTTCTTTCCATTGCAAGAGAATGCCGAGAAGATAGAAGATCTTACCGGAGTAGAGGACAGCAGCTAGCCTCTCCCGGACTAAAGCGACCTACTACGCGAAGTGGGCTTCGGCCGGAGTGGGCGATTCCAACAAAGATCAAACAGAGTCAGACCAGAAGAGAGAGGAAGCCAGCCAAGAAAGGGCGGCCGATTTCGCTCAATCCCTCACCGAAATGCGGCTTCCGTCGGAGCTAGGTGGCGCCTGAGCTGGGCCACACCAGAATCAGAGATGCGGACAGCAAACGCTCCGAAGGAGAGCGAAGGTGAACAGTGAACCCTTGGTTGTTTTTCGTTCCCAAGTGAAGGAGGCCTTGGCGTTAGTTATTAGGTTTTTTTTGCCTCAAATATCACTTTTTTATATGTTTATTTTCGCCCTTAAACTCGGGCCTATTAGAAGGTCATGAGCACGTAGTGAAGAGTAGTTAAAGGCCACTCTACCTGTTTATCCTCCTCCAGGGATGTTTCCACCTATGAGGGCCGCCTGTGATAGTCCTTCTAGCGAGGATACTTTGCCAGGTCGCATTTTTTATTTTTAATGTGCCAGTGCCCGCATGCTTGAGAATATTTTTCTTCCCTTCTAACTTGAGAATGCCCTCGAATTATATTTCTCAGAGTTCAAATAAAATAGTCTAAGGATTAACTCATGTCCGTGCCACGTGATTTAGTATGTTAAGATAAATTTATTACAAAACCGAAAGGTCTATATGAAGGACAAATTGGTGCCTCATAGTCCACGAAGTCCGTGCAGACCAAGACTGAAGACTGAACAAATTGGTGCCTCGTTAATTCCCCCTCAATTACGCAAGGATTGGGAAGTCAGAGGAGACGAAGACTGAGCATTCCATCAAGTACATCGTGTCAGCAGACGGTGATAACCCAACCAAAAAGAAAAAAGAAGAAGAAGAGAGTAGTCTTTTAGTACCCCGTCAATTGCGTGAGCATTGACAAGTCCATGGAATTGCAGGCTCGATAGAGGCCGTAATAGAGGTCCAGGCTGCTTAAGCCCTAAAAATAGATACGTTACTAGATTTTTTGCTTCAAATATCACTTTTTTTTATATGTTTATTTTTAAACATATTTATGACTTTATCCAAGGGAGCTTGAAATCTTGGCCGAGGCCTATATGGACCTAAAAATTCGGGTTGTCCGATCTAATCTAGGCTTTCGATCTTTTTTGCTCAACCCTAAAACTAACTGTCATGTGGGACAAAGCATTACATCCTGAGAATCATCTCTTGAATCTTATAAGAGTAAAGTGCTACATAGTAGGAGCCACCTCTGGAATCAATGGGAGCCAACTTCAAGTGCAACCACTGGGGGCGTATATTCGTGGAATTGGCTATATAGTTGGCATCATCAAATATCAAATGTGCGATTTACTATTATTAACATTTATACCACTAATAAGAGGTGGGCAATTATTTGTTCAATCGATAATTTGCTACTCAGCATTGAGGTTAACTCACTAATAGTGCTTGCAGGCTGAAATTTTGAAACCTAGTGACGTGTTGATGTCCATGCGAGGCATTATGACCATGTGATCATAAGGATATCCATGGGTTGGGATAAAATCAATTGAGGAAAAAGTATAAAAAATTTCTAAACCTATATAATTGGTACCAACTTAATCATAAATCCTCCAATTAGATCAATTTAGTCATAAACATTTTCACATTGGTACTAATTGAGTCCATTCGGCCAAATATCAGAAATTACTAACGTGAACATCAACCATTATATATGGCATGATTGGTGCTAACAGAATATTTTATTCAATTTTTAAATATATTTTCAAATTTTTTATTTTCTTTTGTTTTCCTCCTTTTCTTTCTTTTCTTTTATTTATTTTTACTTTCCTTTTCTCTTTTCTCTTTTTCCTTATTTCCCTCGGTTAGTCGCCACCTTGTTGGCCCTTGCCCTCACTAGCCATCATGGAGGCTAGTGACTAGCAAAGGGAAATAAGGAAAAGGCAAAAAGAGAAAAAAAGAAAAAAAAAAGAATGAAAAGAGAAGAAAAAAAAAGAAAAAAAAGAAAAAGAAAAAACTAATGAAAATTTCATGAAATTTCATAAAATATTTAAAAATTAAATAAAATGTCCATGTCATTAGCAATAGTGCCATGTAGGACAATCAACATCCATGTCAACAATTTCTTGTCTAAATTAGTTTGATGGCCTCAATTGGTACCAATGCGAAATGGTTTAAGCCTAAATTAATAAAATTGAAAGATTTATAACTGAATTGATACCAATGCAATAAATTTAGGATTCTTTCATTACTTTTCCTGACAAATTGATTTCGTGGTTTCACCACGTAGATATAATGTTTAGCGAACATTTGGAAAGTTGCTCATGTTTACGTAAATTATGTAAATGCCCAATAAATAATAGTGGAATAATGAATAACAATTTCAGATGGTTTCTCTGATTTCTAGAAAGTGGCGGACTAAGAGCCACGCATGAAAATGTGAGTCCATTATATATTGGTTTTAAAGTCTATGGTGGACACTTTGGATAGCTATGTAGATTTCACGATTCATTAAGGTGGCTAATTTATTTGGGTCTCCTTGCTGTGGTGGAGACAAGCAAGACAAGGGAGAGAAGAAACCGGAAGAAGAAATAGAAAGAACTAAAAAGGGGTTGGAGGAAAGAGGAACAAACTGAGAAGAATATTTTGGGGTCTCCATGATGATGAAGCTAATTTTTGTCATGTTTATGCAGCAAGTTAATTCTTCTGGTATGAGGAAATTGAAGAATAAACGGGTATGAAGAGTTAGTAGATCAATTGAGGGAAAAATCAGCGGTTCTAGCTTTGATTCAAGTTCGTTTTCATGGAGAATTGCTTGTCAATTTTGCGCTTGATATGGGGGGGAGATTGTTGCTGAGTTGTATCGGGAAGAACTGCACTCAAATTCCTCCTTTGGTAAGTGCTTTTTAAGTATTTATGCATTGATATAGGCCCAACATCTTCATAGAAATAACACAAGTGCCAACATTTTCGGGATCTCAAGTGACGAAGTTTATATGTTAACCTAGATAAAAATAACATGTAGAAAAACCACCCACCAGTGGGCAGCTGCGTTGGTAGAGGTGTGCGAATCGATCTCCTGCAAGGTCGAAAGTTCACATCTCCGCATTGCCATACACGTCTTAAGTGGGGAGTCCTGGTGGTGGGGTTCTAGGTTTGGGGCTTGCTGGGCTCGGTGGCGGCCGTGAGCACCCGTAAGGTTGTGTCAGGTCGAATCCTGGATACCAAAAAAAATAATAATAATAACATGTAGAAAAACCAATATATGCAGATAAAAAATTTCCTCTTAGAAATAGGAAGTGCATGTCTGGAATTTACTTCTACGTTGACGAGTAACGTCAGTCAAATAATCCCCATTTGTCTACAAATGAATGTGGCTTGCCGGTCACTAGAGCTAGATCATGATAGAGGGGACCAATTCTTGATCCGATCCACTCCCACCAAGGAGCTGAGAATCAGACTAGAATGACCGTTTCCCAATTTCTAGAATTGGGGACTGGACTAAGTTGGCAGTCTGGACCGGTTCTTAGTCTGTCCAATGGAACTAGGTCAAATGAAAGAAGCTTTCGAGGATATGTTGCCTAGAACCAGCACCATGTGGAAAAAGTTCCAGTGACTTGCGCGCCTTGTCGGAGAGAACACGGGAGCAGGACTCGTCGTTGGAGATGACGCAATCGACGCGGACTCATATTCCACGAAGTCCGTGGAGACGAAGGCTGAACAAATTGGTGGCTCATATTCCCAATCGATCACGTGAGGATTGGGAAGTCAATGAAGATAAAGACTGAACATTCCATCAAGCGAGTCATGTAAGTTGATGACGATTACTCAACCAAAAAGAAAAAAAAACAAGTCCTTTAATAGTACCCGTCAATTACGTTAGCATTGACAAGTCCATGGAATTTGCGGGCTCGGTAGCGCCCAAAATAGAGGTCTAGGCTGGTTCATGCCTAGGCCGAATTTTTCTATTTCGTATTAAAAAATGATCAGTTATTATATTTGTCGCCTCAAATATCACTTTTTTATATGTTTATTTTAAAGTTATTTATGACTTTATCAAAGTAGCTCGAGTATGCATAGGGGGGAGCTCCAAATCTTGGCACAGGCCTATACGGACTTGAAAATTAGGGCCGTCCGATATGGGTCAATTTGGGCTTTTGGTCTTTTTCGCTCACCCCTAAAACGAAGTGTTGTGTGGGACAAAGTGTTACATCGTGAGAGCCATCTCTTGAATCTTAAAAGGGCAAAGTGATGCATACTAAGAACCACCTCTCGAATTGATGGGAGCTCCCTTTAATATCCTTCGAGTGCAACCAACTAGGTTTATCATTGGGATTGGTTATATGTTGCATCATCGACTATCATTAGTGTGATTTACTATAACTAGCATTTATAATCCCAAGAAGAGGTGAAAAATTACATGTTCAATCGATAATTCGCTTACTCAACATTGAGATTAACTCAACAATAGTGTTTGTAGGCACATCTAGTGACATGTCGACGTCCATACAAAACATTACGAAGTTGTGATAATAAGGTATATTTATGCGATTTGGGATAAGACGAATTGATTTCGTGGTTGTACCATATAGATAAAATGTTTAGTGAACATTTGGAAAGTACCTCATATTTACTAAATTATGTAAATGCCCAAGAAATAAAAGTGAATCCATAAATTGAATAATGAAGTAATAATTTTATATGGTTTCTTTGATTCGTAGACAGTGGCCGGCCAAAAGCCATGCATGAAAATATGTTAGTCCATTATATCTTTGTTTTAAAGTCTATGGTGGACATTGGGATTTTTTATTGGATATAATGAGTCATTAAGGTGACTAATCTATTTTGGATCTCCTTGTTGTGGTGGAGACAAGCAAGACAAGGGAGAGATAAGAAAAAGGCAAAAAAAAAAAATAGAAAGAAAGGGACAGAGGAAACATAGACAAACTGCGAAGTAGATTTTGGGATTTCCCCGGTTATGAGGCTAATTTAAGTCATGTTTTTAAAGCAAGTTGAAGGATAAAGCGTTATGAAGAGTTACTTCATCAATTAAGGTAAGAATAAAAAAGTTCTAGTTTGAGATTGTTAGACTCAAGAAATCCCACATTAGGGACCATGTTATCCTATCAATCAAGCTACCTAGATCCTTTTTTAAACTTCGTGTTAATAATTTACATCCTCCTAGTCATATACAATAACATCGATTCCCACGACTGGTTCCGTGAGCATAAAACTCGTAAATCGGAATTCATTAACCGCAAATTGTGGCATGTTCATGTAACCTGATTTGAGACAAAATGAAAATTCTTTTTAGGTGGCTCTGCAGGCACATAAATCCTAGCGGGAAAGAATTTGCTACGTGGGATAAGTCAATGACCTTTCTATGTACAATACTAGGCTGCTATTCATAAAATTCTCTCTGCTTTTTTGCAGAGTGTGGGATTTGATCAACAATTGATAGGACTTTCCCATAATTTTGAGGAGATAGACAAATAATTTTTCTTTAATTGATCTAGCCTCATTTATCTTTTTTCTCTTCTTGACAAACTTCATTTGAGTAATGATTCCACGCTTAATTGATGACATGGCACATCTCACATAGCATGCCATTTCATCAAGTAAGAAATTTTACTGAAGTCTTACCACGTGTAGTGTTATTCATATTTCAAACATACTAAAACCATTTTATAAATGATGTGGCAAATTGTTATTAGTGATTGAATAAGGTTTATCGTCCACTAGTCAAGTGGTTTAGGACATTAATATTATCGTGTGACATGGCATTGTCCAACGGGAAACGCCTTAAAAAGTTGAGGAGATTTATAGACTGGAGATGAAGACTGAACGTTCCATCAAATGTGTCATGTAAGCTGATGACGACGATTACCCAATAAAACGAAAGAAAGAGAAGTCAAGAAATACCCCATCAATTACGAAAGGATTGACAAGTCCGTGAAATTTCCAGTCCTGATCTACGGGCTCCGTCCGAATTTGAATAAAAAGGCTTGGACCGAACTAAATTGGGCCGGTCCAGATGGTGCCCTCGTGTTTCTTTTTTAATTAACATAGATTAATTATTAATATTGTTGGCCTCAATTATCATTATTTATATATTTATAATTTTTCTTATCATTTAAAATACAATTCGAGCCCGTCCAAGCCATTTTGGGCCTAAGAGAAAAAAAAAAGGAAACTGAAAATCCTGTCTAGGGGCCTGTTCGGTTAAGTCCGATCCGAGTTGATTCGGGCTTTCTAGCTTTGAGTCTTTTTTACTCACCCTTTAGATTGAGGTTCTTTTTGGTAACATTTCTATTTCTCCCGATTTCTGTTCTTTTATTCTCTGGAATAAATAAAAAAAATAGAAATTTGTTTGGTAATGTCTGTTAACATTTCTATTCCTTGGAATAGAAAATTGTTTTGAGGAGTAGACTTGAATTAGAAACAAGAAGTAAAAAAAAGTGGTTTATTGTTCCGGGGAACAATTTTTGAAATAAGTCATTTCATTTATTTTTTCTTTTCTTTTTCTTCCCCTTCTAACCAGTTGTCGCCACCCACCGACCGCCCCTAGTCACTGCTGCCCATCGCCAGCCACCATTGTGGGTTATAAACTAAAAATCTTTAAAAAATTATTAGGAAATCAAAAGAAATTTTACGTCATAAAAAAAAAGTTGTGAGTTGTATCAAATGCATTCATATTCTTCTTATATTCTGAGAATAGAAATTTTGTGCAGTTACCAAATGTATTCTTTTACTAAGAAATTATTTTAGGGAATAGAAATAGAAATAGAAAAGAACTATTTTTAAAAAGAAATTATTTTCAGGAGCAAAAATATTACCAAACGTACCCCAAATGCCAAGCGGAACGAATTGCTATAGAGTGGGAACCACCGGTTGAACTTTGTAAGGACAAAATAATCCGTGGGAACCACCTCTCTATTCTGTAGGAGCCACTTCTAGAATTTTTTTGAGTGTGACTACTTGGTTATATCAGTGGGATTAGCTATATGGCATGCATCATGAAATATCATATGTGTGATTTACTATGATTAGTATTTATTATCCCTAAAAGAGGTGGATGATTACTTGTTCAATCAATATCTACTTACTCGACATTGAGGCCAACTCTCTAATAGTGTTTGTAGGCTAAAATCATAATATTCTGAATTTTGACACTTGGTGACATGTCGATGTCCATTCGAGACATTACCGGGTTGTGATAATAGGAAATACTTATGCAATTTGGGATAGTATGGACCGATTATGTGATTGGACCATGTAGATATAATGTTCAGTGGACATTTGAATGTACCTCAATTTTACGTAATTACGTAATGCCCAAGAAATAAAGTGTATCTTGGTTTCTTTGATTCCTAGAAAGTAGCCAACCAAGAGCCACGCATGAAAATGTATTTGACCATTCTATCTTGGTTTTAAGTCTATGGAGGACCCTCGGATTGTTAATTGAATATAATGACTCATTAAGCTGGCTAATCTATTTGGGTCTCCTCGTTGTGGTGGAGACAAGCAAGAAAATGGGGAGGGTAGAAAAAGAAAAAAGGAATAGAAAGAACTAAGAAGGGGACGGAGGAAAGAGGGACAAACTGAGAAGAAGACTTTGGGGTTTCCATGGAGATGAAGCTACAATTTTTTCATGTTTATGTGGCAAGTCCTAGCTTATTTTAAGCTCGTTTTCATGGAGAATTGCTTGTCAATATTTTGCTGGATATAGAGGTGTAGGCTACTGAGTTGTATCATGAAGAGGTTGACTCAATTTCTTCCTTTGGAAGCTAGGTTATAATGGCGGTAAGTGCCATCAAGTGATGTGGCAAATGTGTAATTCTAGATGAATTTGAGAGCTATATGTTTAATGACATGGCAATGAAAATAAAAAGAAAAGAAAGAGACTTGTATAAATAGGTGTTCGCTATTGTGATTTTCTGCATTTCCAAAAAAACAAAAAAACAAAAAGCGATGTAATGTGCAAAATTTTATCTCATCTATCTAAATCCTCTTTCTTTTTTTCTTTTTTTTTAAATCATCTATTCGGCTAGATAGTGCGGATCACCAAATGCAGGCTATGGGAATGAATGAAATGATAATTTCAATTGGTCTACAAAACTCTCATTATTTCCCTTAAATCTCTCATACATGCTAAATTCAAATTAAATATTCCTAACAATGTACAATAACTTAAGCTCTTTTCCATATGGGCGAAACATTTTAGATAGCTTATAGGAATTCATCTGATTCAATCTCAAACAGTGATTATTAAATGATCCAAGAATTGCTTCTCCAATTATTACTAATACGGCTATCAATACTAACTATATAGACTCAAAAAACACATTTCATTTGATTCTTATTTGGAATGGAAATGTAAAAGGTCATCATTGAAATCTTATAAATCAATGGTATGAAGGCTAATATCATGGCAGAAACAAAGTACATGGACAAAATTCAAACATCTCAGAAGTACAGTGATCAAAATTGATATCTTTTTAGAGATTGTATTAAGAGATGCCGTTTGTCAATTGTTGGTGTTGGCTCAGCAATTTCCGGCATATTTTGAATGGAAGTTTGATGGAATGACTTAAATTGTCACGGGAGAATATTAGAAGGACTAAAATTATAACCATATTAAGAATAAGGGCCAAAAATGAAACCCCCCCGAACTTATTTAACATTTATCTATTATATTAGTAAATAAATTTTGAATAAGTTCTTAATTGGGTGCGAGCTAGGTTTACATTAATTGTTATATGAAAATTGAACAAGAACTTCCCTCAAACCTCAAAAAATAAAATTTTGTTTGCAGCAGGAGCCAAACGCGGTCGCCGCTGGTCTTGCCCAAAGTATGAAGTGGCCTTGCCACTCCGCAACAGATTTGGCTAGAAGCTACGGGGCGAGCGTGAATTTGATCGAAATAGTCACATAACTCTTCGATCCAGGTTTGGTCGCCAATTGACCACGAGCTCCTGGCCAAGCGCGACATCAAGAGTTGGCAATGGCCAGCCACGGTAATGGCTGTTAACACGAAAACTTGCAACAAGATCCAAAACGCAAGAGAAGCAATCCGATTACCAGACTTTCCGAACCCAGTTCATTGCACGAAAGCAAGAACGAGTCGATCGAGAACCCCGCTTCGCATTCACCGAGTGACGGGTAGCGAGCGTTGACTCCCCACATCGCCACGGGAAACGCCGAGCCTGTCGAGGGCAGAGGTGAGCCTGATGCACTGGCGGAGCGTCTCCTGCCACGTGTTCCTGATGTCCCCGTAGACGACGGAGGGCCTGTCCCGGTACACCACGGCCGAGCGCTGGAGGAAGCTGAGAAGATGTATACTGTGTAGGGAGCGTAAAAGGAAATCTTAACAGACGGTTAGTTGAAGAGAGTAAGGAAGAAGAGCTAGAGACGGAGAGAGGGAAAGGAAGAGAGAGGGCCGCGTGAAGATGGAGGCTGCGTGTGGGTCCCACTGAGAATTGCGTGTATTATTAGCTTAATGCAAACTGATTTCTCGATTCAAAAGCCACAGATAGCCAAACCAATGCGATGACTATTTGAAGGAATATTTGAAGAAATACCGGACTATTCAAGGACAAGTGTGGATAGTCCCTTTCCCACTCACGCACAAAGGGCCATTTCGTGAAAGGAGCTGGATCACCACGTACTTGGTCCGGCTCTGCTCCATAGCTCTCGATTTTCAAGTCTTGCAAAGATGGGAAGTCCTCATAGCACCGGAATTTCAGAGAGTATCCCTCAGGTAAGAAGCTCTTGAATTTCGGCAACTTGCCAAGTACAGAAAATTTAACTCGGAGAAGGTGACTGTCGTGCGGGTCCCTTCTTCCCCTATTTCATGGCCAGCAATTAGTTCCATATCTTCACATGGCTTCACCACTGGCTCCATGAGTTGCCTGATAAGTTTTGCCATGAAGGTAGGGAAAAGCATGTCCAAATGGGAGCACTTCTCAACATCTACGAATCTCAAGTTTGGGAACGGGACATTTGGGAGACCATCGGACTTCCAAATGCACTTCAAGTTTTCGAGATCATACAAATACAAGATCTTCAATTTACCACCCTATGTTTCCGTCTCATCACCTTTGTGTATGATCTTAACCGAGCAGCCAACTTAAGAGGCAAAGGCAAAGGCAATGGCTAGCCATGGTGATGGCTCGACCACATCTTGATGACAATGACAATCGAGGGGCTAGGATAGTTCAATGCCAGACATTAAGAGTTGTTGCAGCTATGCAAACGAGATGATTTTTTTTTTTTTGACATTTTATGAGATTTTTTGCTAATTATTCTAAAAACTTAAACTATTAGATAATGGCACAGTTTATTGTTTGAATATTTTAACACTCCTCCTTGTGTATGGGTTGGACTTTGGTTTTAGCCTGAAGTGTGGAAATATGCAGTTAGGGAGGCAAATAGGGGCTTAAAAAATTTGAACTGAAGACCTCATGCTTTGATACCAAGTTAAATGTAAAAATGTGGATAACATAAATTGGGGAGTTTTAAGTATAATACGATCTATCATAATGAAGATTGCATCAGCCTATTTATAGGCTTTAGGAGACGACTATCTAAAAAAATATATATCGATCATTATATGAGCAATTAAGAGAGATATACATGCAATCTTGAGAGACGTGGATAATTAGTAGTGGTATCATAATTGTCTTTTAACATAGGAAAATATCTTATAGAAAATCTTAAGAATCTATGATATAATATTGCTAACATATCCCTCAAACTCATGGTGACTTTTAGGGGTGGCAAACATGCCCAGCCCAACCTGACCTATAAATTATGAATATTTTGGAGTTTGGGTTCAATTTTGTTTGGATAGGGATTTTTTATTTGGGTTGGGTCGGGTCAAATAATAACTCTACCCTTTACTCATTATCCATTACCCAAATCAAAACATTTTTCTTTTTGTCCCCTCATCTCCCCATTCTCTCCTCTCTCAACGCCGATCTCCCCTTCTCTTCACGGTGAGGCCCTCACCATTGTCGCCGGCGAATCCCAGAGCACAGCATCATCTCTCTCAAACATCTATCTGCAATAGCTGAGCATTCACTTCTCCGGCTCTCTTTCTTGGGTTCGACCCAGAGGTCTCTCTTCCAATATCTTCTTCACGGATTCCCCTCATTGACTAGAGATGAGCGCGCCCCGCCCAGAAATCAGCTGATCTCGCCCCGTCACAGTGGCAAATCGTGAGTTCTTTTCTGCCTCTCTTTCGCTTCTGGGGACTCATCGTCATCGCGATGCCAGTACGGAATTCTGGGTCCGGTACTTTTTGTTGTTTTGGTGATCGTCCGGTGCTTCTCGCGTTTGATCGAGCCTCCGCTTGCGGTTCTTGACTCGATTTGCTTGGAGATGGGTGTTTCGTGTGCTTCCTTTTCGAGCGCATTGTAGTTCTGGGTCCTCCGTTTTTCCGTCGTGGCGCTTGATTGAGTTCCTGTTTGCTAATTCTATTGGCTCGATTCGCTTGGAGAGGGATGCTGCATTGCCTTTTCCTCCCCCTTTGGCTTATTGGTGCTTCTTGTTTCGGTGTTTCGGGGACCTTTCTGTTGGGCAATCTGTGAAAGTGGGAAAATAAAATAAAATTTCGAATTGCGGTTTTCGTCCTGTGATTGTTGGTGTACTGGAAGTTCAGATCTTGTGCATTCATGTTTGGTTTGTCTCGCGCAAGTTCAGAATTGGGGTTCTGCAGCTAGAAGTTTAGTGGCTTACTGGCATCACTGACCAGAAACTCATCACAGACATCAGCTGTTGAACCGCTCCATGCATCAGTTTTGACTGCTGAAGTTTGGTCCAGGAGAACATTGTATGCTCTCAAAAATTTGCTGCAAGAAAATCTCTTATGTTGGCTTGAACTGTCGATCGTTTCAGTACATGTGCTCCTTGTCAACAACCCGAACCAGACCCGACCCGACTCAAACCGAACCGACCCTTTTTTTTTCTTCTTGTTTTATGCCTTTCGGGTCAGTTCGGATCGGGTTAGAGGATATGATCCTTATTGTTCGGGTCGGGTAACATCAAGACCTGACCCGACCCGCCCCGTTGACACCCCCTAGGACTTTAAAGAAGTTAACGGGAGTTTGAATCAATATTGAATAGTGCCATGAAAACTTATTTCTACAACGACCTCGCATGGCATTAGGCTTGGTGGATCTATGGTGAAGCATTATGTGAGAAAAATATATGTACTAGGTTAACATGTCATGAATGTTTTTTTGTAAAAAAAATCTCAAAACTTCAATCATAAAAATCAGCAAAAAATCGTGAATCCAGAAAGGTTGAATCCATCACAGAACTTCAAAAATCAGAACATGATCACAGAACACAGAGGTCAATTTGACAGAAGTTTTTAGGTACCAATCGGAGTTTGATCAAGGTGTTCTATGGCTCATCGGAAAGCTTATCGAGTCTATTTTAAAAGTCATAGTGACTTCAAACTCATTCAAACGAGTTTTAAAGTTCAAATGAAGAGGTATTCCAATATGCCTACGATTTTTACAGAACATGTAAATATGCAAAATCACACTTTAATCTCATCTTCAAATCGACACAACATCATCAAATCTCATCATATAACATCTGAATCACGAATCTAAACATGAGATATAGACCTAGGGTTCAAATCCTAGCCCCTGTCCATCTAACAAGGCCTCGCTTCATCGGATTCACGTTTAGGAAACTTACCTTCCGTCATTTGTGTTCAAAACTCGAACAAGCTATGCCAAACACCAAGAAACTTCAGGGAAGATGTTCGGATGCTCATGGATGGTGGAGGATCACTGGCGATCCTCGATCGGAGCCGCCGGGAAGAATCACCGGCGTGCATGCCTGTGTTTGTTCCAAGAGAGAGAAGACGTGGATTGAAGGCCTTCTGGCGAGGAGCGGTAGCAATGGAGGAAGTTGTCACACGCCAGACTTGGCCGGCAAACTGGCTGGAAGAAATCGCCAGTGTGGAGCACATGATCCAGACCGCTCAAAAAGACACGCCAGATTACGGAGCTCCGGTGAGGTTTCGATGAAGTGCGACTCACGATCACTTCAAGAATGACTTGAGGATTGTCGCCGCAAGCTCGAGGATGCAGCGATTTCTGCTATCGATCTCCTCCTTCGAATGAAGGACGAAACTCGGCGAGAAAAGATTGGCTGTTAACTCACTTGAGCGGAGGGAAATGCCACGATGATCGAGGCGATGCTACTGCGATCTTCGAGGTAAGCTTGCATGAATGGGGGGATTCCGAGAGAAAATTAGTGGAGCTGCTCCACTTTTCAAGAACTCGTCCAAATCAGGAGAGGAAAGAAGAGAGAGGACAGAGGATAAGTGGACAGAATTGCAGAGAAAATGGCCAAAAGAGGGAATCAGTCGGTGGAAAAGTTCTTGCGGGAGAGAGCGTGAGCCGAGAAATTGCTTCGCTTCTCCATTCTTCGTTTTAACCGACCTTGGAGAGAGGGAGAGAGATGAAGAGAGAGAGAGTAGATCTGAGTTTGGGGCCTACTCTCAAATTTTGGAGGGAAAATGTGTTTTACCCCCTCTCAAGATTACATCTTAGCCCTTGGATGATCCAAGGGTTAAGAAGTAATCTTCCTAGCTAACAAACTTATTTAGTTGGTTATGTTTGTTTAGGATGACAGCTAAGTGCACATGTCTATTTGGATGGCTGTGATGCATCATGGATGAATGGTTGTGATCGATTCGCGATTAAAACCTAATTGAGGGGCATTTTCGTAATTTTGCAAAATCCGAGGGCAATTTCATAAATTCAAGAACTAATGGTCATGGCCAACCGAGGGTGGTCTCCAGCCGAAAGATGGCTGGAAAAAACTGGGCGGTCAACGCAGGTGAACGCTGGGTCGATCGGGTTGAATTCTTGTCTGAATCTTGTTCTGATTTTTCTGATTTTGCCTGATTATATGAATTGGATCAAATGAGATGCAATTGAACTATCTCGGGTTGACTAATCGTGCACGAAATTTTCAAACTCATTAAATTGTCATTGAAACGATGCCACAAGCTAAACCCAAGTTTTCAATTGAGCTTTAATTGGCCAAGTCAAAGCTCAGTTACTTCAATTAGACTCTACTCTAGAATTGGTCAAGTCGAATTGCATCAATTGAAGCACACTAGCTAAGATTTTCAACACTCAAGTAAGCTAAATTCAGGAATACTCCCAAGTGAATTTACAAAAATGGACCTCAAATTTGGAATGTCACTAAGAAAATGAGTGAAATGGAAGTGTCGGTTTGCTAATTATCAAGAATCGAATCAAACCCCTAATTAGGGGCAAAAATGGCAATTTGCACCTCAACATGACTGTTTCAAAATTGGTTGAATAAGTGAATGAGTAATTGTCTCCGGATCAAATGTCGTAAAAGGAAGTAGGCCTAATTATACTAGAACAAAAGTCATTTTATTTTTGGTCGATTTCGAACCTAAAACCGAAAAATTCGAAAAACAAGGTTCTTAATCGATTTTCGCGAATTTTTTAATGCTAAAATCAAATTGAAGTTAAAATGAAGTGATTTCGTGATTTTTGTATTTTTTAATTTGTTTGATAAATGTTTAATCAAAGTCAAACCCTACTTGATTTTTACTAGGAATACGATTTTGTGGTCAAATCTTTGAAAATTTTCAAATTTCCACTTTTAAAGTGAAATTGGACTTGAAAAGAATATTTTTGTGCAAAAAGCCAAAACTCGACTAGGGGTTGAAGGTCAACCCGAAAGTCAATCATTTGACTTCTCGGGTTTTTCTATGAAATGAATAGAAAATTACTCTCTAAAATTAATGTAATAGAAAGAATTGAAAAACAACACTTTTTGATCGAAAAATGGACTCCGTCGCAATTGGAAACCCCGTAATCCGATCTTTCTACTTTCATTGGCACGTCAACTAAAAATCAAGTATCAACAAGCGTGACATTAAAAGTTGACCTTCAGCTAGTGACCTCACAGCAAGGTCACGTTTTGGTACACAAATGTGCACGAAGAGAGAGAGGCGAGGCCAAAGGCCTAACCATGGTAATTAAGCAATGCATCGATCCACAGTGGCATCAGAAATGAAAAGAACCGGGCAAATAAGCAAATTCATCAAATTCTGTGTTGTTACTTGGTGGAAAAAGGTAGACTATAATTCATACATCCACTTTCTATAATTACTAAATATAGATATTGGTGCAATTATTAAAAATACACATAGGTATGGGTAGGCAAACTAGTTAAGGAGACATTCATATCAATTTGCTAGCATTGCCTTTCCATGATGATTTTCTCTACTAGTGAAAGAGTTCCAAGATGAAATGGGAAAACTAACTTAGCTACGTACCTGTCCTCCTCTCTTTGGTTTCATAACTTGCCTTGATCGAGTATAATCTCTTGATCACCTCAGTCATGTCCATCCGATCTGTTGGGGTTTCCATCGAACATGCGACTCCAACTTCGAATATGGAGATCATGCAATCTCTGATCTTGATATGTTGTTGTTGATCACTAGCTTCACTCCAAAGACTTAAGTCTATGATTTCCATCACTTGATCTTGAAGAGCCATTTGGACAAAACTATGAAGGTTAAGATTGTGCCCAAAGGCTTCTTCAGTGGGTCTCTTCCCAGTAAACATCTCCAATAATAGAATGCCGTAACTGTATGCATCCCCAAGTGTGGAAACCTTGTGTCCCATGCCATACTCTGAAAATTTTATTAAGACATTAAATAGATATGAACAAGCACTTTCTTTTGAAGTTAATTGTATAGATAATATTTCTAAATCACATGGGATTTTGCTTGATGTCTATTTGCAAAAGCTTGCCAAGGACAATTGTAAGGGTTCATACTAGTCGTGCCCAACATAGAGCTATTGCTCGCAATCCCTTGCTCATTGTGCATGGCAAAGGCCAAGGGATCCTTTGCCAGAGCGAGGTAGAAGGTCCAAAAACCCCCTATTGGTTTTTTTTTACCTTTCATTTCTCTTTGTTTGACTTTCGTTTAGTTCATTGGCTATGGCTAATGTTTAGTGCCTGTCATATGCTAAAGTGGTCACAACATTCGAAATGCATCAACCGTAGAGAAATGAGATTATAGCATTTATAAAGTGCACCAAAGATTAGTTAACAGCATGTGAACTCTTGTTTCTCCAAAGCTACCAAGTGTACCCACAGTTGTCACATGTTTGCTAAACAAATTGTCTAAACATCAAGAGTGGCTTTGTCCCCATGTAGGGTACAAGTGAAAACATAAAAAAGAAGAGAATATATGCGGTGAAGGCCCTAGCGAAAATTATTTAGTGTACTTAGTACATGTATTAACTAAATGCGAATGGCTGATTTTGACTGGACACACATGCAATCCACATAGCAGGGGAAAAAAGAAGACATTTGGAGCGATTTGTGATGGTGATTGATTTATACTTGTACAATGCTTAAATATGTCTTGAAATGCTCCAAACTAGGAGTTTAGGGAGAGTGAAAGTTGGATAGAGCCCATCATGTGCCAATTAGTGTAGGTTGTGTGATATTGTCGACACCTCCAATGGTTTTTGCTTTAAATGTCATGACATCTAAATATATTTTACAAATATAAAATTATAGGTCAAATCAACAGAAAAGGGTCCATAGTAGGAGGTCTATTACTTTTTATCAAGACCTTAAGTCATGGCGTACCAAAAGAGAATCACAAGTTCTCCTCAATTTCTTATACTGTAATTGACTCCATGAGAATATTATACACAATCCATTTTCACGGCAAGAACATAGTATGAGATAAAATATGAATTATAGAAAGAAAATATGAATATAAGATGACACAATATGCTTGCTTTGTTTATTGACACGGATTCATAAGTTTTGATAAAAAAAAACTTCCACTCATTGATCAATTTACATTGATTTATTCTCATCTTAGTTTCAAAGATCATTAGGACATGCTATTATAAATCTTTTTGTACACAAATATAAGTATTTCTTTTTCTGATGAAGCTATTCATAGGGGAAAGAGAAAATTGTTTTGGGAAAAAGAGGTGTCAGAGTATATGAAGCAGAACATAACATCAAGGATCATTGTTCATGCAAACTTTTTAACACTCATCTACTACCACAATCAACCAAAAAATAATCAAGAAAATATGACGGATTCATACCTGGAGGCACATAGCCAATGGATCCTCTAACTGCGGTTGAAATTGAACTACCCTGGCTGTGAACTCCTGTGGCTTCGATAGGCACTGTTGAAATGATCTTAGCAAGCCCAAAATCTCCCACTCGAGCCACCATGTCGTTGTCCAGAAGCACATTACTAGGCTTTAGATCTCCATGGACGATCGTTGGATTACAACCCTTGTGGAGATATTCGACCGCAGTAGCTATGTCGATGGCAATGTTTAACCTCTGCACTAGTCTCAGATTTCTTGATTCGCCACTCTCATCATCTCGTCCTATAGTCCTAAAATGCAGCCACTCCTCCAAGCTCTCATTAGCCATGAACTCGTATATAAGAGCTTTGAAGTCATTGCCATGAAAATCAACACTTGAACAGACACTTAGTATCTTCACGAGGTTTCGGTGTCTAATGGTTCCTAGAGTTCGACATTCGGAGACAAAGCTTCTCAAAGCACCTCTTTGGGTTAAATTGAGCACCTTCACCGCCACCGTGGCACAACCATCAAGAATTCCCTTATAAACCGTGCCATATCTCCCTTTACCAATCAAATTGGTCTCGGAGAATCTATCCGTAGCTCTCAAGAGTTCTTCATAAGAAATCCTCAAGAATTGGTTCTCGAAGGATAATGAAGTGGAAGCATTGGTTGGCGTCTGCTTCTTTTTGTGATAACAAAAGATAGACAGGAACAGCAAAGCTAAACATAACAAACTGCCAACTACCACAGATATCACTATGGTCTTGGTTGAAGAAGATTTGTTAGAGCTTGGTGATTTGCAAAGTGGAAGATTCAAACTCGGAGCACGTCCACAGAGTTTCCTATTTCCAGAAATTGATACAGCACTTGCATTAAGAAAAACTCCACCCTCCGGAACTTGCCCTTCTAATTCATTGAAGGACAAATTCAAGTACTTGAGCAATGAGAGCTTTGCGAGAAAACTTGGGATTGGACCAGAAAAATTATTATTGGAAAGATCTAGCTCTTCTAGACCCCGTAATGTTCGCAAATCTTGGGGGATTTGACCTTGAAAGGAATTAGCTTCTAAGTGAAGCCTTTCCAATACCAAGCACTCGCTGATGGACGCCGGAATCAAGCCGGTCAATCTGTTGTAAGATAGATCTAATTCAACAAGATTTTTTAAAGATCCAACTTGCAGCGGAAGAGATCCACTTAAATTATTATGTGCTAAACCGAAGAAGACTGACAAGGAAGAAAGCCCCATGATTTCGACTGGAATCGAGCCAATTAGGTTATTGTTTGAAAGATCAAGAACAGTCAGTTGCATGCAGCTGCCAAGACTCCGTGGTATGGAGCCTTGGAAATTGTTGGACTCAAGGCCAAGGCCAATTAAGGACGTCATGTTACCAATTGAAGACGGTATCTCACCAGTAAACATGTTTCCTCCCAAATAAAGTTCCTGCAAGCTGTAAAGTGCTCCAATCGAATGAGGAATGTGGCCGGTTAGAAAATTCTCCTCTAAATTCAAGAGAGACGAGTTGAAGAGATTTCCAAGGGTTAAAGGAATAGTTCCTTGGATATGATTGTTTGCCATAGTAAACGCGTTGATGCTGGTGGAGAGATTGGAGATGGATCTTGGCAATGATCCTTGAATCAAGTTTGAGCTAATTGAGAGAATGTCTAAGTTGGAACAATTAGCTAAAGAAGAAATAAAACTTAAGTCATCCTGTAACTGGTTAAAACACAATGAAATCCGGCGGAGGCTTTTTAGCCTTCCTAGATTTTTTGGTATTGGCCCATGGAAACTGTTGGAGGAAAGCGAAAGTATTTGAAGGCTGGTCGCATTTGTTAATGATGATGGAATTGTCCCAATCAGCAGGTTTTTGGAGGCTTCTAATTCACGGAGAGAAGGAAGAGTGGTGCCAATATCAGACGGAATTGTCCCGGTCAACAACCGGTTCCAACTAACACAGAAGTAAATAATGCTAGAGATGTTAAAAATTGATGGTGGGATCTCACCGGTTAATTTGTTGGATAATAGGTGGAAAAGTATCAACCTCTCGAGTCTAGACAATTCCTCAGGTATTTCTCCATGCAACGTATTGTATGCCAGGGAGAGCTATTGTAGCAACGAGAGGTTTCCAATCGAAGGAGGGATAGGACCTACAAGACTATTCTTAGAAAGGCCCAACAATTCAAGCCTTGGTAAAGAACCAAGATTGGAATGAATTCCCCCCACAAGTTGGTTGTCTATGAGATTTAGGATCCTTAGGTTTGAGCAGCGAGAAAGATTGGAGGGTATCGGCCCGCCAAATGAGTTGTTACTAAAATTGAGATGACGGAGTCGAAGCAAGTTGCCGATTTGTGGCGGGATTTCACCGTGGAAGCTGTTGTTCTGTAAAACCACGAACCTTAGAAAAGAGAGGTTACCTACGTGAGGAGACAAGAAGCCTCCTAAGCCTTGTGATCTCAGGATTAGGGATGTGACCCTCCCAGGATGTCTTTTGCTGCACAAAACACCTCGCCACTCACAATGATGGGTAGAATCATTCCAAGAGCTCAAGACTCCATATGGGTCTTCATGAATGGCATTTCTGAAGGAGACTAATGCGAGCCGATCTGTTTGGTTTTGCGAGCAAGCGCCGGGGCTTGTGATCAAGATCCAGCACCACAAGAGGGCAGAGTTTAGCAAGAGAAGCAATAGTTTCCCCATCTTCTCTAGTAACCCACTTTCAGTCTTAGGTGCATTTAACACCTCTGTGCTGTGCACAATTCAATTATTGACTAACTCCACTATGGGGAAATCTGGAAACTCATCTGCACTTTCTCTCGTCCTTTATTTTGCGTCCCTTGTCTTGAGAATATATGTGTGTACTCTAAGGTTTCGAAGAACGCGTACACTCCACACCTTGGAGTCCGAGAAACAATGCAAATTATAGGGTGCAAAATGTGGCATCTTTAGTGTCAAAATAGTTGATCTAGTGGTATATAGATTAACTGCCTTGACGAGGTCATGAGTTTAATTCAAGTCATAAATGAATATTAATATTAATTTTTCCAAACACACTAAGACTAATTTATAAATATTATATAATAAATGATGTGGCGTATGTTTATTAATTATTGCATATGGCTTATCATCCACTTATTTTCTGCCATGTGATTTAGTGTGTTAAGATAAATAAATTACAAAACCGAAAGGTCCATGTGAAGGAGAAATTGGTGCCTCAGATTCCTTACCCATTACGTGAGGACTGGGAAGTCAACGGAGACGAAGACTCAATGTTCCATCAAGCGCGTTATTTAAGCAGACAACGATGACCAAACGAAAAAGGAAAAACGAATAGACAAGTCTTTTGGTACTCCCATCAATTACGTGATCATCGACAAGTCCATGGAATTTTCAGGCCCGGTAGAGGCCGAAATAGATGTCCAGGCTGGTTGAGTCCTAGCTCTACATAAAACTACTAAATGATTTAAGGTGTTCAATTTCATACTATATTATTTATAGTAAACTATTTTGAAATGTCTCTGGGGTCACATGACAAAGCTCTACTTCATGGGTTTTAGCTCAGCGTGAACGTTAACTCTAGTGAAAGCGAAGTTAATAAAAATTATATAAATATGGGTGAAATGGTTAAGATTAACGTGAAAAAAAATCTGATTAAAATGCTTCTCAGAATAACAATTTGAAAACCATTTATAGTTTCAACGTTGGTCAGACAAACGTCTATGGCAGTTGGAAATAATGCTTGAGAAGATCTTTTGTGTAATTTTGACAAGAGATAATGGTGAAATAAAAAAATAAATTTATTTTAATTGATCTTGCCCCATTTATGTTTTTCCCTTTTTACAAACATTATTCCTATGTTGATTCCACACTTCACTGATTACAGGCGCATGCCACATAGCTCGTCATTTAACTTAGGAAACACTAGTAAAGTCTTAATACCTGTAGTGTTATTCATACTTCAACGTTTGGCTTGTATTCACTTCTACCACAGAAACAAGAACGAGAAATGTCCAACACCGAGACTGTTTTATACATTTGGTATAATAAGTTATGTAGCATATTGTTATGAATTATGGAATATGGCTTATTGTCCATTTCTAGTCTGCCATGTAGCATAGTATATTAAATTTAAATACAACATAGAATTGTCCATTAGGAAACACCCTAAAAAGTTTAGGGGAGAAAAGCAATATTTAAGGCACTAAGAAAGAAGAAAGTGGGGATAATACAAAATAAAAAACAAAACCGAGTGGTCCATATAAAGGACAAGTCGGTGCCTTATATTAACAATGACCCTCCTCCGGATGACCTCTAGAAAAATGAATAACAAGTTTAATGATAGTTTGACGATATTTACTCTGTCAATATGAACACAAAGATCAAATCATTCTCATAAATCAACTAATTTTTTGTAAAATACTATTCTTTTTCTCCTTTTCCAAAAAGAAAAGATTTTCCACAAAATCTCTTTTTAAATGGAAAAGTCATCAGCCCCCACAGGCTTTATGGGCGCTGCTTTGTATCGATGCTCCTTTAGGGGCCCTTTCTAGACATTTTGTATAATAAATTAAAGTATTTTCTGACTAAACAAAATTGAAAAAGTCATCCAACAAACTTTTTTTTTTCAAATGAAATAAGTTTTGGCACCTTTTAAACCTAGAAATGTGAAAGCAAGGAAAAAGCATTTTAATTTTAATTATTTTAATCGTGATGTGACGTACGAGGATCATGATTTTCATCTAAAGCGAAAATCATTTTATTTTTCTCTAGTGCGATACATTGTGCAATTAGTCCAATACTTTTCTTGGTCAAGTCATAAAAAAGGCTCTTGGGAATTTTCTTTGGCCCCTCAAAAGAAATGTATGTGAATAATGTGGAAAGCTTTTTGCTTCTATAATGAAAAGGAGATTGCGTCCCGTGCACTTGGATTTAAGAAAACTACGAGTGATTTTCATATTAAAATAGACTAATTGATTCACTAATGCTCTAGATCGCGTTGTGAAAAGTATTTTGACCTCTTGACATTGTTTAATACAACAAACTATTCATGGTACCGACGATGGGACAAAGAGACTAGAAAGCCTATCTTTTGAAAAAAATTATAGTTTAGTTTTTTTACCCAAATTTTTTTACCAGTTTTTTCAATTTTTATGAATTAAAAAATAAATTAGTTATTATATTTGGGCCTGGAAAATCATTTTTTATATGTTTATATTTTAACTCACTTATGACTTTATTAAAGTTTTCAGAATATAAATAACATATTTTCTATTATTAATTATTTATCTTAATATTATAATTTTTTGAGTTCTAATATATAGTTTGACTAGTCCGAACCATGTCCAGCTTGAGATCCCAAGGACATTCATGCTTTAAATGTGAACCGGCCTAGAAAAGAATAAGGGGGAGTCCTAAATCTCATGTTGGGCCTCTTTGAACATGAAAATGTAGGCCATTTGATCTAAGCCACCCATTCTTTAGATTTTTTTTTCAGCCCTAGAACTAAGTGTCACGTGGGACAAAGTCCTACTACCCTTGGGAGTTATTTCTTGAATTGTGTAAAGGCAAAAGTGCTATACGGTGAAAACCACCTCGTGAATCCATGAGGCCACCTCTAGATTAGTTAGATTGTCTATATAGTACACATAATCGAATTGCTTCAGCAATCGTCAAACAAAATCAAGTGGGTGCATACCACATCGCAAACCACTTCATTTAGCAAATTTGAGTAAAGTCTTAGTACATGTAGCGGTGTCATTCATATATCAACGTCTCGCTATTTTTTACATTTACAACCAAAACAAGAAAGAGAAATGTGAAAAACACTAGGAATGTTTCATAAATTTGGTGTAATAAGCGACGTGAAATATTGTCATTAGTTATTGAATATGGCTTATTATTCACTTCTGATCTACCTTGTAGTTCGGTGTATTACTACTAATTTATAAGTAGCATTGTCCAATAGGACACTCCTTTAAAAAGTTGAGGGGAGAGAAAGCAATATCAATATTGTTGCCTTGTATTCTATGAAGCCCATGGCGACGAAGACCGAAGATCGGAGACTAAACAAATTAATGCCTTTGATTCCACACTTAATTGATTACAAGGCACATGCCACATGGCGCGCCATTTGATTTAGGAAACGCTAGTAAAGTCTTAATACCTGTAGTGGTATTCATATTTTAAGTTTTGGCTTGTTTTCACTTTGACCACAGAAACAAGAAAGAGAAAGTCCAACACTGAGACTGTTCAATAAATTTGGTATAATAAGTAATGTGGCATATTGTTGTTAAAATATGGCTTCTTGGCTATTTATAGGCTGCCATGTAGCATAGTTTAATGATATTTACTTTTTCGATATCAACATAAAGATCAAATCATTATCACAAATCAACTATCTTTTTGCATAATAATTTTCTTTTTCTCCTTTTCCGAAAGGCAAAGATTTTCCACAAAATCTCTTTTTGAATGGAAAAGTCATCCAACAATTTCCTTTTTCTGGTTGAACGAAATGGGTTTTGCCATCTTTTCAATCTAGAAATGTGAAAGCAAAACTCGCTTTTATTACAGCAAAAAAATTTAATTTTAATTTCTTTAATTGTGGGATCTTTGTCCTTATTGGAACAAAAATCATTTTTATTGTTCTTGAGTGCAGTGCATCGTGCAATTAGTCCAATGCTTTTCTTGCTCAAGTCATTAAAAAAACACTTTGGGAATTTCCTATGGCCCCTCAAAAGAAATGTGCTGAATACGTCCATGGTATAAGAGATTGCGTCCAGTGCACTTGGATTCAAGAAAACTACAAGTGATTTTTGCATTAAAATATTCTAATTGATTCGCTAATGCTCTGGATCATGCTATGAAAAGTGTTCTGACCTCTTGTCCCTGTTTTATACAACATACCATCCATGGTACCGATGAGGGAAAGAGAGACTAGAGAGCCCATTTTTGGATAAAAAATTTCTAGTTTAATATTTTAGCGGATTTTTGTTCATTTTTGATGAATTAAAAATAAATTACTTATTATATTTTGGGCCTCAAAAATCATTTTTTAAATGTTCATATTTTAACATACTTATGACTTTATTATTAATTATTAATTTTTTCATTATAATTTTTAGTTTTAATATATAATTTGACCAGTCCTAGCCATTTAAAGCCTGTGATCCCGAAGACGCTAAAGCTGAAGGTGTGGACTGGCTCGAAAAAGAATAAGGGGGGTCCTAAATTTCAGCCCGGGCCACTTTAAACCTGAAAATGTTGGCCGTATGACCTAGGCCAACCTGCTCTATAGTTTTTTATTCACCCCTAAGACTAAGTTTTACGTGGGACAAAGTCCTACACCTTGGGAGCCATTTCTTAAACCTTGGAAAGAGGCAAAGTGCTATAAGGTGAAAAGCAAGTCGGGGATCAGGGCCACCTTTAGATTAGTTGGATTGTCTATATGATATGCATCATCAAATTGTTTCAATGATTGTCAAACAAACTTGAATGGCAACTCCAAATGATGCTTGGGAGCATTTTGTGTAATTTTGAGAAGAAATGATGATGGAATAGAGAACTAAATTTCCTTTAAATGATCTTGCTCAATTTATCTCTTTCCCCCTTTCGACAATCTTCATTTTAATGCTAATTCCAAACTTATTTGATAACATGGGCACATGCCACACTGCGCACCATTTCATTTAATAAATTCGAGTAAAATCTTAGTACATGCAATGTCATTCATACATTGATGTCTCGCTAGTTTTCACTTTTATGACAAATTAGGTATAATAAGTGACGTGGCATGTTATCATTAATTATTGAACATGGCTTATATTCACTTGTAATATGCCATGTGGCTTGGTATATTCATACTAATCTATAAGATAGCATTGTCTAATATGACACGCCTAGGGGAAAGAAAGCAATATTAATATTGATGCCTCGTATTCTATGACATCCCATGGAGGCGAAGACCGAAGACTAGATACTGAACAAAATGGTACCTTATACTCACCATCAATCATGAAAGGGTCAAGCAGTCATATTCTCATCATTGATTGCTATGCACTCCCAACAATCGTCTTCTTATAGTTTATTCTTTCTTCTTCTTCTTTTTATTTAATTTTAGCTATAGAATGAAGCTTTCATATTCTTGACATGAACATGAGACACATTAAAAGGTAAAATTATCTTGAAACTCTTTTTCTCTCTTTCCACAAGATTCCTTTTACATCCATCGTGGGTTAAATTTTTCTCCCCTACTTTTAAATGTTTCTTTTGGCTTTTCATACTAATTTGTTTAAAGTCCAAGTCAATTATTGGTAAAGCACCAAAAGCTGAAACATCAAGCTCAAGTAGTCAAGTTTTATGTAACATCAATTTTTATTTTTTTTACTTATGTTCGCATGAAAGCGTGTTCCAAAAATATTAAATGCATGAGTAAGATATATATTTGGGAAATTTGATGATAACTTCCAAAAATATTCTATGGTGCTTTCTTTATTGAGGTTAGAGAAATGCTAAATGTACTAAGAATATGCATTAAATCCTTATTATTAAATGATTTGTGAAGTTTCCATAGGTTGATTGAATGAAACCTACAAACTTGCTTTGAGTCCTTAGACTTTTATTCCCCTTCAAATTTTTTCCTAGTGTGTCATCGCATGGTTCTTTTTTAATTGACTCTTAGTGTAATCACTTGCTAGTTGAGCTCACCCCTTGCCCTAGGATGGAGGGAATAAGGAGCACCTAGTGCCAATCCCCACGTTAATTAAGGTCAAAAGACCTCGTCCTATCCATTCATAGAGCTGGTAGTTAAAATTTCATATGAAGTGAATGCTCCATGAGATAAAACATCAAATATAGGGAAAAACCTACACACACACACACACACACACACACACATATATATATATATATATCTAAATTTGAGTTGATCGGATACATTTAATTAGATTTGATCACTTTTGAACAAAAAAAGATTAGAACTGATCACCAAAAATATTATATGGTGCCTTCTTTATTAAGGTTATAGAAATGCTAAATGTATTAAGAATATGCATTAAATCCTGATAAATTACTCAAAAAGTCCTAAACCTATTATACTTTTACAAATTTAGTCTTAAATATTTTATTGCTCTAATTGAGTCTTAAATATTTTCACCTTTTGTCAATTGAGTTCATCCAGCTAATTTTGGTCGGAAATTATTGATGTAGATGTCAATCATCTTATATGACCTAGTCGGCGCCAACATGACAATAAAAAAAGAAAAAGAATGGGGAGTCCTGCACAGTAGCCGCGGGTGTTGGCAATATTTCCACAAGGATTAACTTAGTCGGCCACATCGCCCGAAGGAAGCAGTGGCCTCGCCACCGCACAATAACCTTGGCTACAGCACTGTGGATTCAAGCCTGGTATTCAATTGACCACAAAATCATAGTCGAGCACGAAACCAAGAGTTGGCCTTGAGCTCGTCACCTTGCACGAAGAGAGAGAGAGAGAGAGAGAGAGAGAGAGAGAGAGAGAGAGAGAGAGAGAGAGAGAACAATTTAGAGGCGAGGGCAATGGCCAGCCATAGTGATCGCTCGGCCACGGCTTGATCACAGTAACGATCCAGGGGCCACGACAGCTCAATGCTGGACATTAGAGTTGTTGCAGATTTGCAAACGAGATGGATTTAAAAAAAAAATTGTTTAGTTTTTTTTATTTGATAAAGTTCAGATCTGCTTCTTCTTTTTTTGGCCAACATATTGTCAATTTGATAATTTTTCTTTTTTGATTTGATGTTAGATTTTACTCAACTAACATATATTATTATTAAAATGATTAAGTTCATTAAATCGGTGGGTATGAATTTTGATGGGTTATGTTGAATATAGTCATTATGGAAGAAATAGATCTAAATGAGTCAAAACAAGTCAACCCATTTCCAACTGATCCTCCAAATTCAACCAAGCCATTCATTTGCTGCTGAACTTATAATTAAAGTTCAAGCATCCACTGTAAAATTACCTATGATATATACATAGGTAATTTCATACTTATTATGAAGCTTACCAATATGCATAGGTAAGTTCATAACGATCTTTTGTTTTTGTTAGTTTTATGAAGAAAGCCTACTATGGTCTCCAACAAGCAAAAAAAGCCCTCTCTCTATGTTCTCAGTCAAGCCTAAACTGCAATCAAATGTTAGCTCTAACGAGCAAGAAAACGGATGCACTAACAAGCAACAGTTTTCATGCGATTTGCTCAATACCTTGCTTCTTGCTTTCAAGCCGAAGCTTGCCGGTTGGTGTAGTGGTCCATGAAGGTTAAATCACACTTGTATCAAGCAAGCAGCACCCTCCTAAAATTACTATCATGAGTAGTATAGTTTGATATCAAGAATTGACCAACTCGACAACCTTTCAAAATTATTAACCCATTATTTAATTTTCCCAAATGAAATGGCAACATGACATTAAATTGCTGATAATGAATTGATCACATAATTTGGGTTACACGGCAATGTATTGATCATATGATATAGGCATCAGAAATGTAGAGAATCGTTTAGAAAGCGAATTCTTCAAATTTTACGTAGTTACATGGCGGAAATAGGAGCCTCTATCTACATACATCCACTTTGTTTATATATATATTTATTGATGTAAATAAACTGATAAGGATAATAGGTATGGGTAGGTAGATTACTTAGAGATGCATCCATACCATTGTGAAAGAGTTCCAAAATAAAATGACAGATTGACTTAGCTACATCCTCGTACATCTCTCTGGTTTCGTAACTCGCCTTGATCAAATATGATTCCTTGGTCACCTCGGTCACATCCATCCGGTCTTGTGGTGATTCCATCGAGCATGCAACTCCAACTTCTAACATGGAAACCATGCAATCTCGGATTCTAATCTCCTGTTGTCGATCACCAGCCTTACTCAAAAGCCTCTAGTCTATGACATCCATTGATTAGTTGGGAAGAGCCATACGGACAAAGCTACGAAGGTTAAATGGGGCCCAAAGTCCTCTTCAGTCAGCCTCTTTCCAGTGAACATCTCCAATTACAAAATGCCATAACGATATGCATCCTCAAGTGTTGAAACCTTGTGTCCCATGCCATATTCTGAAAATTTTGATTAAGGCACTAAATAGGGATACACACTATACTTTTTCTTATAAATAATTATATAGCAATAATTCCTTAATCACATGGGATTTTTTTTTTTAAAAGAGTTTTTCATTAGGATCACCATGCATGACAGAGGGTTATGAGCTAAGTAGCGCTGACACCGACACATGACGGGTGACATAACACGATGTGACACGCCGATACATCATTTCTAAAAAAATAGAGAATTCTCGACACATTGGGACACATTTCATATTAAATATATATTTTATACAAACATAATAAATTGTCATTTTTATAATTGTTTAAATCAAATTAATTTAGTTCAAATCCATAAATAAATGAATAAAAAAAAAAAGCATGGAATCAAGTTATACTAAAAAAATTAATCCACCATTTGTTAATATCATTCATTGTTTCGATTTGACAAATTCAACTACATTACATTCAGATAATCCATAAAACTTGGAGCAAAAAAACAAAATCCACATTCTGGACTCGCATGTTGGAGCGTTTCGGAAGAGAAGAGAGAAAACAAACTTAGGAGGGAATTTCATGTTACGGGAAGTGAGAGTTATAAGAGAAGAGAAGACTAGATTTTTCTTCTTTCCCCTTTATAATTTTTATTATTTCTTATTTTTTTACATATTTATATTTTGACCCCTCATTCATTTAATTTTTTTTTAAAATTGACCCTATTCATGTCGGAATTCCGTACTTGCGTGTTGGGAGAGTTGACCATGTATTAGATATTTCGACAGCTGTTGAATGCGTGTCAGAGCATGTCGAACACTTGTCAAAATGTCTATTTGACATGACACGAAAGCTCCTAAAGAGTATTGGTATTTCTTAGGTTGTGAGATATTGGTTTTTTTTTCTTTGAAAGATTGTTCAAATCTCATTGTTTCCTTTTCTAAAAGGCAAACATTTTCCATAATCTCTTTTTGAATGGAAAAGTCATCCAACAATATTTTTTCTGATCAAATGAAATGGGTTTTGGAATCTTTTCAATCTAGGAATGTGAAAGCAAAAGTCACTTTTACTGTAGCAAAAGTATTTTTTTTAAAATTTCTTTAATCGTGGTGTGATGTGCAAGTGTCATGATCTTTATCATTATTGAAGCAAAAATCATCTTTATAGTTCTCAAGTGCAGTACATCGTGCCATTAGTCCAATGCTTTTTTTGCATAAGTCATCATAAAAGCACTTGCGAATTTCCTTTGGCCCCTCAATGAAAAGAGATTGCGTCCCATGCACTTGGATTCAAGAAAACTAGAAGTGACTTTCTCATTAGAATAATCTAATTGATTTGCTAATGCTTTGGATCATTATGTGAAAAGCAATTAGACCTCTTCGCACTGTTTAATACAAGCTATCCATGGTACTGATGAGGGGACAAAGAAACTATAGAGCCTTTTTTATCTTGGAAAAAAATGTCTAGTTTATTATATTTACCCAAATTTTTTATCAGATTTTTTCATTTTTATGAATTAAAAATATTTTAGCCCTCAAATCATTTTTTATATGATTATATTTTAAATTACTTATGACTATATTAAAGTGTTTGGAGTATAAACAACACATTTTCATTTATTAATTCTTAATCTTTATATTGTATTTTTTTTTAGTTTTAATATATAGTTTGACTAGTTGGAGCAATTTCAGGCCTGATATCCCAAAGATGGTCCGGCTGAAGGTGCAGACCCACCGAAAAAGAACAAGGAGGAGCCCTAAATCTCAGCTCGGGCCTCTTCGAACCCGAAAATGAAGTCCCCTAATCTAGGCCAACCCGTTCTTTTGATCTTTTCTCTTTCACCGCAAGAACTGAGTGTCCTGTAGGACAAAGTCCTGCTCTTTCGGAGCTATTTCTTGAACGTTGTAAAGGCAAAGTCCCATATGGTAAAAATTACCTCGTGGACCTATGGGGCCACCTCTAGGTCAGTTGGATTGTCTATATAGTATGTATCACCGAATTGCTTCAACAATCGTAAGGCAAACTTGAACGGCAGCTCCTAATGCTTGAAAGCACTTCTTGTAATTTTGAGAAGAAATGATGGTGGAATAAAAAACTAAATTTCCTTTAATTAATCTTTGCCCAATTGATCTCTTTCCCCCTTTTGACAAACTTCATTCCAATGCTGATTCCACACTTATTTGATGACATGGGTGCATATCACATTGTGCATCATCTCATTTAGTGAATTCGAGTAAAGTCTTAGCGAATGTAGTGTCATTCATATATCAACGTCTTGCTAGTTTTCATTTGTACAACAAAAATAAGAAAGAGAAATGTCAAACACACTGAAAATGTTTCATAAATTTGATATATTAAGTGATGTGGTATATTATTTTTAATTATTGAAAATGTTTTATTATAATGTTTTATTATTCACTTATAATCTGCCATGCAGTTTATTTTATCAATATTAATCTATAAGATAGCATTGTTCAATAGGACACGCTTTTAAAAAGTTGAGGAGAGAGAAAGCAATATTAATATTAGTGCCTTGTATTCTACGAAGCCCACGATGACAAATAAAAAAGAATGGAGACTGAAAAAATCGGTGTCTTATATTCACCGTCAATTACGAGAGGATTGACGGACATATTCTTATCATTTGCTGTTGTGCACTCCCAACACTCATCGTCTTAGATTTTATTCTTTCTCTTTAATTTTAGCTATAGAGTCAAGCTTTCATATTCTTGACAAATAGTGGCTCCATCAACTCCTGACATGAACATGAGACACATCAAAAGGTAAACTTATCTGGAAACTCTTTTTCTCTCTTTCCACTAGATTCCTTTTACATCTGTTGTGTCTTGGGTTAAAGTTTTTCCCCCTATTTTTGATTGATTCTTTGAGCTTTTCATACGAGGATGTTCTTCTTTCCTTTAATGTGTTTGGTTTTAAAAAAGTACTTTAAAAACCATTCTAATCATTGAACAAGATGAGGATGAGAAACAGTTTTGGCATTAAATTTCATCATTTGGGAAAGGATGACTTTTTATTTCGACAAAGAAATGATAAAGAATCAGATGGAATTCCATTTCCTTAATTTCATATTTGACGGATAAGGTTTCTTTGAATGTAATATGGTAGTGAAGTTCAACAGCTGAAAACCATCCCCTCTTATGTTCTCATATGTATGTATCTCTTCCCTCAATTTCTTCTAACAAAACTGATGTCCAATACTTTTCATTATCTTCGGTAAACAAAATTCACTTGCCATAATAAGGAGCTTGCAATGGGGGAATATGCAGTAATTTCTCCTTTTAACACCGCACTGGTATGCTCTCTTTCCATGGGAGTGGATTTTTTTTTTCAAGAGCTTTTGCTAGGGATACATAGAGTTAGAGACTTTTAATATGAAATATTTAAGATAATTGACAATTCTAAGAAACTGTTGAACCTATTTATGAGAAATATTCTAACCAGGAAACTTCAAGAGTCCTCAGCCAGTCTGATCACCAGGGCATTATGTCGATTGGACTCATATGAATCTAATTAAGCTTAGATTATGTAAATCCCACGTGGAAATCAACCACCCAAGTTGAGAACTATGATGCACTAGATTGACATGAACCTAGTGCATTTTAAAATGTTGCCGCAACATATAAAGTGTCTTGTATTGTTTTAGTGGGCATAAAGAGATAGTATTTTAAGAGTACCGTTACGTGTACTTTACTAGAAATTTCTTACTAAATGACATGCTGGCTGAGTGGCTTGAGACATATAATCAAAAAGGTGTGAAGTCGGAAATGAAACTAAAGATTATATTAGAAGAGGAAACAAACATAAATGAGGTTGGATCAAATAAACAAAATTTAACTTCTTGTATCATTATCTTTCTTTTAGATGTTGTAACAAATGTCCTCTCAAAAATCCTCTCAGATGATGCCACTGAAGTATGGTCGACGATCCTTGAAGCTCTTCACATCTTTTGAATGCAAGCACAAGAAGTAATGAGGTCATAAATGAATTGAACATGTTCGAAATTTATAAGGGATGATCAAACAGATTTTTGTTCTGAAGATGATCTGCATACAACTTCTAAATGATTCAAGGGGTTCAATTTCATACTATACAATTCATAGTAAACTATTTAGAAATTTCGGGGTTCACATGACAGACAAGTTAGTGCCTCATATTAACAATGACCCTCCTCCGGATGACCTCTAGAAAAATGAATAAAACCCTCATTTAATGATAGTTTTGATATTTACTTATGAACACAAAGATCAAATCATTGTCACAAATCAACTAGCTTTTTTTGTATAACAATATTGTTTTTCTCCTTTTCCAAAAGCAAAAGATTTCCACAAAATCTCTTTTTGAATGGAAAAGTCATCCAACAAACTTTTTTTTCTGGTTGAATCTTTCTAATCTAGAAATGTGAAAGCAATTCAAAAGTATTTTAATTACAATTATTTTAATCGTGATGTGATGTGCAATGCATTGTGTTGTTAGTCCGATGCTTTTCTTGGTTAAGTCATCAAAAAGGCATTTGGGAATTTTCTTTGGCCACTCAAAAGAAATGTACGTGAATCGCGTGGAAAGCTTTTCCCTTCCATAATGAAAAGAGATTGTGTCCCGTGCACTTGAATTCAAGAAAACTACAAGTGATTTTCACATTAGAATAGACTAATTGATTTGCTAATGCTTTGAATCATGCTATGAAAAGCATTTTGACCTCTTGACATTGTTTGATACAACAAACTATTCATGGTATTGATGAAAGGACAGAGAGACTAGAAAGCCTTTTTTTGGAAAAAAAAAATTCTAGTTTAATTTTTTCACCCAAATTTTATAATTGTGTTTTCACTTTTTATGAATTAAAAAATAGATTAGTTATTATATTTTGGGCTTTGAAAAAAATTATATGTTTATATTTTAACTTACTTATGACTTTATTAAAGTGTTTGAAATATAAATAACATATTTTCTATTATTAATTATTAATCTTTATATTATAATTTTTCGAGTTCTAATATATAGTTTGATCAATCCAAGCCATTTCAAGCTTGAGATCCCGAGGATGCTTAGGCTGAAAATGTGGACCCCCCTAAAAAACAATAAGGGGGAGTCCTAAATCTCATGTCGGGCCTCTTTGAACATGAAAATGTAGGCTATTTGATGTAGGCCAAACATGTTCTTTAGATCTTCTTCTTTTTTTCAGCCCTAGTACTAAGTATCACGTGGGACAAAGTCCTACCCCTTGGGAGTTATTTCTTGAATCTTGTGAAGGCAGAGTGCTATATGACGAAAACCATTTCATGAATCTATGAGACGACCTCTATATTAGTTGGATTGTCTATATGGTGTGCATCATCGAAATGCTTCAATGATTGTCTAACAAACTTGAATGGGTGTGTACCACACTACAAATAATTTCGTTTAGCAAATTTGAGTAAAGTCTTAGTGCATGTAGTGGTGTCATTCATATATCAATGTCTCCCTATTTTTCACTTTTACAATCAATATTGGTGCCTTGTATTATATGAAGTCCATGGCGATGAAGACCGAAGACTAGAGACTAAATAAATCAGTGTCTTATTTCACCGTCAATCACGTGAGAATCGAGCTGTCATATTCTTGTAATTCTTATATTTTATTCTTTATTTTTTAATTCTAGATATAAAGTGAAGCTTTCAAATTCTTGACAAATAGTGGTTCCATCGATTCCTTACATAAACATGAGACACATTAAAAGGTAAAGTCATCTAGAAACTCCTTTCTCTCTTTCTACGAAATTCCTTTTATATCTATCGTGTCGTGGGTTAAAGTTTTCTCCCCTATTTTCGATCGTTTCTTTTGGCTTTTCATACAAAATTGGTTTAAAGTTCAAGTCAATTATTAGTCAAGCACCAAAAGCTGAAACATCAAAGTCAAGTAGTCAAGCTTGATGCAGTCTCAATTTTTTTAACTTAAGTTTGAAAGAAAGCGAGTTCCAAAAATATTGAATGCGTGAGTAAGATATTTATTTAAGATCACCATTAGAAATATGATGGCAACTTCCGATAATAGTATATGGTGCCTTTTCTAATTGAGGTTAGGGAAATGCTAAATGTACTAAAAATACGTATTAAATCCTCTTTATCAAATGATTTGTAGAGTTTTCATTGGTCGATTAAATGAAACCTACAAGCTTGTTTTGAGTCCTCACATCGCACCGTTTCTTTTAAAACCTTTTAATGCAATTACTTGCTAGTTGAGCATACCCCTAGCCCTAGAATGGAGGAAAAAAGGAGCGCCTAGTCCCAATCCCCACGTTAATTATGGTAAGAGGACCTCGTCCCCTCCATTCTTAGAGCTGGTAGTTGCAATTACATGTGACGTGAAGACTCTACATGGTAAAACATTAAATAAAGTGGAAAACATATCTGAACAAGACGTGATCATATACATTTAATTAAACCTGATTATCGAAAATATTATATCATGCTTTCATTATTGAGGTTAAAGAAATGCTATATGTATTAAGAATATGCATCAAATCCACAAAATTACCCAAAAAGCTTTAAACCTATTATATTATTTTCAATTCAATTCTACACCTTTCAATTGTGTTAATTGGGTTGTAAACTTTTCATATTTTGTCAACTAATCCATCGGGCTAAATTTAACCAGCAATCACTGACGTGAATACTAGTCGTCCTACGTGATATGGCCAACACCGACGTGACAATGTAAAAAAGAAAAAGAAGGGGGAGCTGCACACATTGGCTGTTGGGGTCGGCAATATTTCCCACAACGATGAACTTCGTCAGCAATGTTGCCCGAAGTAAGCAGTGGCCTCGCCACTACACAAGAACCTTGGCTAGAAGCTACAGCACCGTGGATTTGATCGAAATAGTCACGTAACTGTTCGATCAAGCTTGATATTAATTGACCGCGAGTTCACAGTCAAGCACAACACCAAGAGTTGGCCTTAAGGTCGTGGCCTTACGGTGAGGTTACGCTCTAGCACACGGGTAGAGAGAGAGAGAAGGAACAATTTAGAGGCGAGGGCAAAGGCCAGCCATGGTGATCGCTCGGCCACGGCTTGATCACAACAACGATCCAGGGGCCACGACAGCTCAATTCTGGCCGTTAGAGTTGTTGTAGATTTGCAAAACGAGATGATTTTTTTTATTTGTTTAGTTTTTTTTATTTGACAAAGTTCAGATCTGTTTTTCTTTTTGCCAACATATTTTCAATTTGGTAATTTTTCTTTTTGGATTTGGTGTTAGATTTTACTCAAATAACATATATTGTTATTAAAATAATTTTCAGTCAGCCTCTTTCCAGTGAACATCTCCAACAACAAATTGTCCCAACCGTATGCATCCCCAAGTGTTGAAACTTTGTGTCCCATACCATACTAAGAAAATTTCCATTGAGGCACCAAATAGGAATATACACTACACTTTTTCTCATTAATAATTACATAGAAATAATTCGAAAATCACATGGGATTTTGTTTTTCAAAAGAGTTTTTCACTAGGCTTGCCGTGCGTGGCAGGGATTATGAGAACCTGTATTGGGTTTTTTCATTGAAAGATGGTTCAAATCTCATTGTTTCCTTTTTGAAAAGGCAACGATTTTCCACAGATCTCTTTTTGAATGGAAAAGTCATCCAACAATTTTTTTTTCTAGTAGAATGAAATGGGTTTTGGAATTTTTTCAATCCAGAAATGTGAAAGCAAAACTTACTTTTACTACAACAAAAGTTTTTTTTTATAAAAATCTCTTTAATCATGGTGTGATGTGCGATGTGGTGATCTTTATCATATTGAAGCAAAAATCATTTTTATAATTCTCGAGTGTCATACATCGTGCAATCTTTTCTTGTTAAAGTCATCAAAACAGCACTTGCAAATTTGCTTTAGCCCTCAATGAAAAGAGATTGTGTCCCGTGCACATGGATTCAAGGAAGCTACAAGTGATTTCCGCGTTAGAATAGTCTAATTAATTTGCTAATGCTCTAGATCATTCTGTTAAAAGTAATCTGACCTCTTGGCACTATTTAATGCAACAGCCTATCCATAGTACCAACAAGGGGATAGAGAGACTAGAGAGCCTTTGTTTTTGGAAAAAAACAGTCTAGTTTAATATATTTACCCAAATTTTTTATCTGATTTTTTCATTTTTATGAAATAAAAATCGGCCCTCAAAAATCATTTTTTCATGTTTATATTTTAACTTACTTATGACTTTATTAGACTGTTTGGAGTATAAGCAACACGTTTTCTTTTATTAATTATTAATCTTTATATTATAATTTTTCTAGTTTTAATATATAGTTCGACCAGTCCGAGCCATTTCAAGTGTGAGATCTTAAAGACACTCCTGCTGAAAATGCAAACCAGCCTGAAAAAGAACAAGGGAGAGTCCTAAATCTCATGTTGGACCTCTTTGAACAAGAAAATGTAGGCCATCCTATCTAAGCCAACTTGTTCATTAAATCTATTTTCTTATAGCCCTATGACTAAGTGTCATGTGAGACAAAAAGCTACGTCTCAGGAGTTATTTCTTGAATGTTGTAAAGGCAAAGTGCTATATGGGGAAAACCACCTCATGAATCCATGAGGCCACCACTAGATTAGTTGGATTGTCTATATGGTATGTATCATCGAATTGCTTCAATGATTGTCAGACAAACTTCAATTGGCAGCTCCCAGCAACACGTGGGAGCACTTTGTGTAATTTTGAGAAGAAATTATGGTGGTATAGAAAAGTAAATTTCCTTAAATTGATCATGCTCAATTTATCTTTTTTCTCCTTTTGACAAACTGCATACTTATGCCGATTCCATACTTATTTGATGACATGGGCGCATAAGACATTGCACACCATTTTATTCAAAAGATTTGAGTGTCTTAGTACATTTAGTGGTGTCATTCATTTTTCAACGGCTTGCTAGTTTTCATGTTTACAACCAAAACAAGAAAGAGAAATGTCAAAAACACTAAGAATGTTTCATATATCTGATATAATAAGTAAGTTGGCATATTGTCATTAATTATCGAATATGGCATGTTATTCATTTTTGATCCGCCTTTTGGTTTTGTATATTAATAATAATCATTAAGATAGCATTGTCCAATAGGACATGACATTAAAAAGTTGAGGGGAGAGAAAGCGATATCAATATTGATGCCTTGTATTCAATGAAGTCCATGGAGAAGAAGATTGAAGACCGAACAAATTAGTGCCTTATATTCACTATCAATCACAAGAGGATTGAGTAGGAATGAAGCTTTCATATCCTTAATAAAAAGTGGCTCCATCGATTCTTTATATGAACACGAGACTCATAAAAAGATAAAGTTCGTTCTTGAGACTCATAAAAAGATAAAGTTCGTTCTTGATACTCTTTTCTCTCTTTTCAGAAAATCCCTTTTACATCTGCCGTGTCTTGGGTTAAAGTTTTCTCCCCTACTTTTGATCGTTTCTTTTGTCTTTTCAAATGAAATTGGTTTAAAGTCCAAGATTATAAGTCAAGCACCAAAGCTGAAACGTCAAGCTCAAGTAGTCAACTTGATGCAATCTCAATTTTTTTGACTTACGTTTACATGAAAGCAAGTTTCAAAGATATTAAATGCATGAGTAATTTTTTTTTTTTTTTTTGGTTACGATTAGAAATTTGATAATGAATTCCGGAATTATCATATGAGGCCTTCTTTATTGAGGTTAGAGAAACGCAAAATATACTAAAAATATGCATTGATTCCTCTTATTAAATGATTCATGGAGTTTCCATTGGCCAATTGAATTGAACCTACAAGCTAGTTTTGAGTCCTCATACTTTTATTTCCCATTTAAATTATCTCCACGTGTATTATAGCATCTTTCATTTTAAAAAGCTTGCGATGCAATTACTTGCCAGTTGAGCTCATCCCTTACCCTAGGGGTGTTTAATTCCAGTGCCCAAGTCAATTATGGTCAATGGACCTCGGCCTATCCATCCTTGGAATTGGTTGTGATAATTTCATATGACATGAATGCTAAATCATCAACCACAGGGATTTTGCCCTGATAGCCACCTTTTTTAGATGGGAAGGGAGAGGTGAGAAGTTCGAATCTCCACTTCTCAAGGGGTTGGGGTGGGGACAATTTATGCCCAACAAGTAGACAGGACAAAAAGTCTAAAAGTGAAAGTTAGAGTAGGAATAAAGTATGATCGACAAAAAAAAAAACTAAAGCATCGTACACAAAGGAAAACATATATGAATATGATGTGATTGGATACAATTAATTAAACTTAATCATCGGACAAGTCAGTTCGAACAAATAGGGGCCATCTGCAAACCCAATCCGATGGGTTTTGCAAGTGCCAAGCTCACCCAACGGATTTTATTGGCCCAATCACTTGGGGAATGTCTTACTTTTTAAAGAAAAAGAAAGATAAGCTAAATATTAGTTACAATGGAAACACAATTAGATAATAATTCCATGATTTTTTGGTGTTTAAATGTGTCATGGAATAATTTTCTTTTTCAGTTTTAAACCTCACTTTCTCTTCCAATATTTACCAAGCTTAAATTACAAGGTAGATAAACCAAAATAAATACTTTATCAATGTAATTTTTTATAAATTAATGGGTGGACTAGGCCGAGCCTCAAAGTCACTACTCAGGCCTAGCCCATTCACTAACTAGGCCCTAGAATGTGTTGTATGAGTTCATCAGCAAGCACAATATTTTCAATCAAACCCGCCCATTTTATCGGAATGCCTGCAAGTTGTCAAACTTTTGATCAAGTCTACAATTAATATATATATTAACATCGATTGACATTTCTTTTCCTAAGTCAATCATTAAAAATTTTCAACCGAAGTTGTATATGATGTGTTTTGATGTTAACAAAAATTAATAAGAACTAAAAGGGGAGTGTGCTAGGGTACGACGGACAAAGAAGGCAGTAAATTATTGACCTAATGGAACTTATAATGAAGCAGGTTTATGCAATCTCAGGAATAACGTCACAATTACACTTCTTGCTTTGGGGCACGACCAACAAAGGCCCATCCTTTTAGGAATAATATCACAATGGGTTGCACAAAAAATTACATGCAGTTCCTCGTGTCTGAATCATCGATCTTGTGTTTTGACTCATACCTTATGTGATTATTGAGATTAGTTGGAAATTTCATGGATTCGGAATTTCTAATCGTTGATCTTAAACTTTTACATTATCCACTAGCATGAGAACTCAAGAGATAACATAAACGGATTGATAGTTAGGAGACAAAATGCATGCCCCTCTATCCCCTTAGAATGAAAAGATTGCATAAATTCTCCTTTAAGCTCCGTGCATTTTTTCATGACTAGTGAGTCTTCAAAAACCATGACCTTTACAGCCTGAAACTTTAGGACAACTACAACGATAGATGATGCAAAGTATCGGTGTTTACCCCCTACACATATAGTTTTACAATGCATTATAACGGTGTGGAGAGATTTTTTTTTCTTTTTGTGGTTATTTTCAGATTTGATGGCCGGGTATCTAAAACTCTAGATATTCCAAGCCCCTTAACAAATTTAAATTTGAATCCGCGCAAGACTTTGTTACGCAGTCTCAACAGTCAAACTTTCTAGAGCTTACACAACAATTTCCCAAGATATAGGTTGATCATTCAATACAACAACATCGTATCAATTTCGACGACTGACTCCACAAGTGTAAAACTCGTATATCAGAATTCATTGACCCCAAATTTTGGCGTGCTCTTGCATCTTAATTTTTAAAACAACGTAATTTGGGTGAAAAATTCATTTTAGGCGGTTATCCGAGCACAAAAATCCTCAGGGAAGAATTTCCAGCTGTGACGAATCTATGACCTTTCTAGAGTACGGGGCTGCTATATGAATTGGAAATAGAATACAAAGTTAGGCAATTTTGACCGGTGCTTTTCGACACCTTGTTGATTAATTAGAGATCATTTACTGACTTGGTCAACTAAAGGAGTTCAATTCATCAACATATAAAATCCATCGACGAATATACCAACAAGTCCATATTAATTAATAATTGTGGTCCATATCTTAATGTTTTTTTCCATGAATGATCAGCTTACTGAGCACAACGTATCGTTATGTGGCCAAGACGGCCATTGCCATGTACTACAATCAATAGAAACAGCAAATACAATGAACTCAAGAGTAAATGCGTAATAGAGATCATGCTTAGCTTCCTTTCAGTGTATAATGAGGCTTCAAAGGGATAGTGATGTGCTCGAGAGCATGGAGCTGGGGAGATTAGATCAAGAATTGACATTACTTAACTTGAATAACAGAAATTGCGAAAAAAGAAACTACTGAAAGAGGTTAACTTCTTCTTCGGTAAAGAGATTTACCTTCATCATTCATATGATGTTATTTAATTTTGGTGCATCTAAAGCTCTTGCCTCATCATAATGAGGCATTATTTTGACATAATGGTTCATCATCCGACATACAACTTTTGGTAATTCAATAAGGCTTCTGGCCTACAACATTCCCAGGAGGATCATAGTTACAAGTGACCAAAGTACCGCCCGTCGCACATTGAGCTTTTGCACATCCAAGCCGAACTGAGTTGCGCCACACCACCTGAGTGTAATGGCCACAGACCTTTCCAGGTGCGCACGAGTTGGAATTGTAGTCATAGTCAGGCTTTTCCCCGACCCACATGTTCACCGCTCCCGTGCCAGTAAGATCGGGGGAAGCCCACGCGAGGTTCTCCCCATAGGGTCCGCCTGAATGAACGAGCTGTGTGCAGTCGCTGGCATGCTTGTTGGCGTAATCCCTGGCATAGCCAGCCACGCTCTCGTCCCACGCTATCGGGCCCACACCGACCTGAGAGCGGGCCGCATTATGGGCTGCGACATAGTCTTGGGGCGAGTCCTGGGCGATGGACAAAGGGATCGATGCTATGGTTAACGCCACGAGGAAAAGAAGATGCGAAGGAACTGTGACATGGGAACTCATATTGTGAGAGACCAAAAGAAATTTGGCAAAGGAAGGATCTCAGTTGATTGATGAAGAGATAAGCGAAAGCTAAAGGGGTATTTATAGGGTGATCATGTGGAAAAACCTGTGCATGGAAAAGCTGAATGTTCAAACTAGGCTGCGATAACTGGAGTTGCCGGTCAAATTGATTGATGAACGAATGTCACCTACATGTGGTTATTTTCATATTCTGATCAACGTTAATTAAGGGTTGTACCATCGATGATGAGCTCGTCTTCTTACATGTTTTTTCTTTTCTTCTTTTAATTTTAGCTGTACATATCCGTTAGACACATTAGAAGGTAAGTTACCTTGAAACTCTTCTCTCTTTCCACAGAAATGCTTCACACATGTCGTCTCTTGGGTAAATCCCTACTCTTGCTTGTTTCATTTGGCCTTTTCCACGAAATTGGTTTCGAGTTCAAGTCTATCATGAGTCGCGCAATAAAGGCCGAAACATCAGGCTCAGGTAGTCAAGTTGATGCGTTCTCGACTTTATACATAAGTGAAACATTAAAATATTTAAACAAAAGTTATAGATGATGTGTTTTGATGTTAAAGTAAATTAATAATAATTAAAACGTAAGTGTTCCCATGCCCCCTAGTCGAGTTCTTCTCTCAGCAGTGCTTGCTTTGTAAAATGGACTTCCCCTAATCAAGGGTTATTACGTGCTAGGAAAGAAAAAAGGCTATAGAAAAGGAATTATTTTTAGAGATCTCTCGAAAAGTTTCCATTTCCATTTATGTAAAATTTCATTGAATCTAAACCTGAAAAGAGAATATGAATATCGGTGACATAGCTGATACTGACTTGGAGTTTATTTTGTGATGGTTGAAAGCCTCCATCTCCTTGATCATCTCGCCGCTGATTTAGGCATTGACTGAGAATCCATGTGTTTTGGGCATAAGGAAGGAGGTAAGGTACACGTGCCGCACGCATTAAATAGTCCCCCCGCCCAAAAAAAAGAAAAGACAATTTCCTTTATTGGTCTTTACATCCTTTATCTCTACTTTTGATTTAGGGAAAATAGTATAAACGCTTTAAGTTCTAGAAGTAATGTGCATTTTCTTCTGAATTTTCAACCGTCAAGAACTTTGTCCGCCTTAACTTTAATCCAAATGAGAACTCAAATATATAGGATATGTAGATAAATAACATAGTACATCGCATTTAAGTGTAAGAGCGTCGCACAAAAGACACCCGGTAATAAGTTGTCTCATCAATTGAGAGGAAGATTATTACCCAAATGTTTTTAGATTGTCCCATGTTGTGGGGCCCACCTTTTTTTTGTATACAGTATCGACCGGATAGAATGATAAAGATGAATTTGGGGTGCATGCATCTGATTCACTTAATAATTTCTTCTAGAAAAAAAAAAATCACTTTCAGCGCTTCTCTAGCTGAGTCGTCGTCAACCAATGCCAACTTCATATATTGCGCTTGGTTGGTTATTTTCTGAAAAATAAAATTATATTTATACATGCACTGCACGTACAGGCTTTTCTAGTGCTGTTTTATCTTTTACTTTTGCATTTATCAGTGAGTATGACTTATTAACCTGTCTTATTGTTCCTCTTCGCAAGGATAGAAAAGGAGAAGGTAGAGGTTCATGCAAATGTCAGAGATTAAGTTCATAAGAGGCAAAAGAAAATCGAATGGTTAGGTTTGTTTGAATCGATTATTCGGCCCAACCTACAATTAATATGGATTCTCAATTCAAGCACTCTATATATCTATGAAATTATCTATCTTTTATAAATCCATAAGTATAACAAAAGATTATCAAAAGAAAATATATTAGTATAATTGTTTGTAAAATATCTATTAGTATAATGTAAGCTATAATTATACACGGTTTATTTACTTGGCTAACACCGACATGGCCAATAAGAGTAAAAGTAGGACAGAAAAAAATGATATGACAGTTAGAGTGGAAAAGAAAAAAGAGGGATAGCTGCATGGGCACAAAAAGTGAACATTTACGGATGCAAGGTTTGTCCACGTGAAATCATGACGATAGTACAGTCTAAGTTCCCCACATGTTGTTCACATAGGGACCACGTTGTGAGGTTGCATTGCTGTTGCTCAATCATTTTTGAACTTTCAACTCTTAAATTGTTTAGCTACTTTGGGGTCAAATGTTGATCTTGAAGTTTGGACCATCAAATCAACTAATTTACTTATAATTGGTCATTTTGATTCTATTGGAACTATAAAAAGTTTGGAGCACAAGCTAGTGACCATAGTTCCTTATAAAGGTATAACTTCTAGGATTTCCTAGAACAAGAGGCACATCGAAGGAAGGAAGAGATACATCTCAAATGCCCATGGGTAAACACATAAATATCAAAACTTTCAAAAGGTATACTTAAGTGTCATTTTTAAAATAAAAAAAACATTGGACATTTAGGTGCCAATTGCAACGACACTTATCAGAAATTTGAGCATTGCATTATTTTAATAATAAAACTGGTCTATGTAGCTCATCGGAATGTTCACTCAGCAATGTTTGTCTCAAAATAACGTGTTTTGCCATCAAATTTGATTTTTAATATAAATATTAGTTAAATTAATTTTTTTAAAAAAAGAGTGAGGGCCTTTGGCAATGGAACGATTGTTGGTCGGGTCGTCGGGCCCCAACCAATGGCCAATGACCCTGGCCGACCGCAAGCAAGGGCCTGTAGGTGATGGTGGAGTAGCGACGGCAAGGGCTATTGTGACAATCCGAACGATGGTGCGCAGGGAGGAGGGAAGGCGATGCATCCGCACCTCAATCCTCGGATGTGCACAAGAGAGGGGGAAACATGTCTCTTGTCCCATATCGCTTAGGAGGGGAGTCTTGGGCTAGTTTATAAGGTTTGGGTTTTCTACTCTATATAATGCGTTTTAAAACCATGCGAGCCTCAGCCTAAAGCGGACAATATTACATAGTGGTAGTCCCGGGTCCTTACAGTTGTAGAGGCTCTCGCCAATTGCTGCCCCTTTTCTTTTTCTTTTTTACATTTATTTTTTAATTTAATTATATTAAAATTCAAATTTGAACCAAAACGACATTGTTTTAGGTTTATTTAGTCATGACAGTGCCATGGGGATAAATTTTTAAAAAAATAACATATAATTTAAATTCTCTCCGAAAAAAGTTACGTCACCAGTTTAGCTGGAAATTCTCACCGTTACCACTTAAATGTTTCTTTTTTCTCTTTGACACTAAGTGTATCCTTAGAAGTTTTGGTACTTATATGTCTATTTGTCTTAAGTTTTGACACTTAGAGTGTTCGTATCCTGCTCTTTCGGCTTAAAAAGAAGAAGAAAACAAAAAACAAAAAAATTAAAAAAAATTTAAAAAAATTAAAAAATTATTAAATTTGTCAATGTTAGTGTCGATTGTCTTACGTGACATGATTGGTGTCCATGTCAGTATTTTCTGATCAAAATTAGTCAAATGGACTTAATTGGTAAAAAATAAAAAGATTTAAGACTCAATTGGCAAAATTAAAATATTTAAAACTAAAATAGTAAAAATGCATTAGGTTTATGGCTTTTTGAACAAATTTTCCTAAGACCATGAATCTATTGGTGGTGTCGATTTTGCAAAACAAGTAACTAAGGCTCTGTTTGGCAACATTTCTCTTCCTCTATTTTTCTGTTCTTTTGTTTCCTGGAGTAGAAAAAGAACAGAAATGCGTTTAGTAATGGAAATTGATTTTTCTATTCCCGGGAATAGAAAGTTGTTCTTGGGAATAAATTTGGAGTAGAAATGAGAAGTAGAAAAAAGTAGCTTCTTATTCCTTGAAACAATTTTTAGAAACTATTTCTTCGGGACTTCTCACCTCTTATAACACGTGGCCACCGACCCATCGCCGCCCATCGCCTACCGCCGCCCGCTGCCGGTTGCCGGTTGCCGCCGCCGGTCGCTGCTGGCCGCGGGCCGCCGCCGCCGGCGGTTGCGATCTCCGTCAATTGTCACCGGCCGCCCCACCCGCTTGCCACCGACCGACCCCCGTTGCCGTCCTTCACCCCGCGGCCGGCGATCTACGGGCGGTGGGGGTCGGCGACCGGCGATCGACGGGCGATGGGGGTCGACGACCGGCGGGGGCGACCGGCGAGCGATGGGGGTCAGCAACCGATGACCGCGCGGCAATGACGGCGACCGGCGGCGGCAATGGCGGCGGCGGTGACCGGCAAAGGGGGTAGGGGCCGGTGGCGGTGGGGTGTGGACAGTGACTAGGGGTGGCGGCCGGCGACCGGGGGCTGCCGCCCGCTGCCGGGTGGCAATTGGTCGTCGGTCACTAGTGGCCCCCACCCACCGGCCGCCGGTTGCTAGCTGTCGCCCCCGATCGCCGCCGTCCGCACCCCATCGTCGCCGGCCCCACCCTCGCCCGCCCTTCTCCACCGCTGTCAAGAAAAAAAGAAATAAAAAAATTTTGTCGATACCAAACGCATTTCTATTCTTTTTCTATTTCGAGAATAAGAAATTTTTGTAGTTACCAAATGCCCTATTTTACTTAAAAATTGTTCTAGGGAGTAGAAATAGAAAAGAACTATTTCTAAAAAAAAAATTGTTCCCAGAAGTAGAAATATTACGAAACGCATCCTAAAAGTGCCGTTATTGGACTCAACAGTGGTGGATATTACCAAATATGGACACCGAGGGTGGACTAATGTTGCTAAGACCACCACCTTGTAATAGATTCAGTGGTCTCTCTTCAATCTATAACGGGTCTGATACCATAAAAAGTGTAAAGTAAAAAATAAAGTTGTGGAAATTTTCTTTATGTTCATTGATCTATACATGAGCCTATTTATATACTTTACGGAATGGTTATCTATAGTAACATAATATTACAATAAAAATTACAATCAATCAAAATAACGAGATTATGATAAGAGAGATACTCAGAATCGGATAATATATTTCTAGCATTCTTGAAGAAGGAATTACTGGGTGACTTGGATGCATGCACTCCAAATTTATTTGGAGTATTGAATTTGATGAATCCTTTATATAAAGAATGCGGGACCCGCTACATGAGACGATCTAGAATCATTTGGCTCAGATGCTCAGTGCATGTAATAACCCTTCTTTACTAGAAGAGAGAATCGATGGCGCTTAAATAAGCCCTCTCAATTGATAAGATAACTTATACACATCCAACTTTTCCACGTATCATCCGACCAACTAATGCATCCTCACCATGTCCCCAAATTTTGGTGGCAGATGGCATGTGCTTTTCCCCAAACTTTCAATATGTATGTATTATCAAAAGTGGACAAAGTTCTATGGAAATAACAAAGTGAAAGCTTAGGAGTGGCAAGTGAAAGTTCAGAAAAAAATGCACATTACTTCCAGAATTTGGAGGGTTCATATAATTTTCCCTAAATTGAAAGTGGAGATAAAAGATATAAAGTATAGAATAAGAGAAAATTGTTGGGAGATAAATTAATAGACAATCATAGTGCACGTACTAAATTGAACGGTCCTATTTAAAATTAAGGCATAAGTTTATTAAAAAATCTTAAAACCTGTCACGAAAGTACAATTAAATTCTAAAACTTACAAAAAGTGCAATCAAGTCCTATAACTTGTCAAATTGATATAATCAAGCCCTTCCATTGACTCTGTCTATTGAAACTAATGGAAAATACTGACGTGGCTAAAACATAAAAAAAAAAGGCTAAAATAATGTTGTTTTGGACTAAATTATAACTTTTTAACCAAAATCTTAATTAAATTAAATAAATTCTTTTTATAAAACACACATAAAAAAGGAGTAGGGCAAGGGCCTACTGCCATTGCATGTCATCGGAAAGGGCTAGCAAGGGTCGCCAAGCCCTTGCCCAGCTATGGTGGCCCTTGGCAAGGGTCGCCAAACTGTCAAATTTGGGTGGAAGGATGTTGACAAGTGTCGTCGGCCCTAGCCGAGGCCTCAATGATCCTGCGGGCCCTTTTTGGCAGCAGGGGTGATGGCGGCAAGGACCTACCACCTTTGTCTTTAGCTTTATTTATTTTTTCATTTTTAGTTTTTTAATACTTTTTAAATTAATATTTTGATTAAATAAATTAGAAGTTAATCCACATCATCACCACATTGGGAGTAAAAATATTAATAAAAGCTAGTGTGCTTTGAATGAAATGAAATGGTTGAATGTTAGCATGGTTTTGATGATATTGAATCTTAACTTTAGCTTAGAAAAGGGTCATTAATGAACCTTAGTTTAAGATTTATAGCTAAGCTCTATATTTTGATAAATTAAATACATTAATTACTTGCCTTGTGATATTGTTCTTTTGACGCCTAAATTGCTATCGACATGTCATTGATTATTCACCTAAGATGTATGTATATTAAGTTAGAGGTATATGTATAAACCCCAGATGAATGCTACTAAGTCTTTGCTTGCTCTATACATATATATTTCTAGTTTGAAGCATATCCGACACTTTTTTGATGTTTTATGGGTCTTACAAGTTATTTGTAATCCTATTTAAGTTATGGGTTTGCCCAGGAATAATAGTTATTCATGTTTAGATATTGTTATATCATTTTGACAAGTAATGTTAGCTCAAAGTATATATCTGCTCTCGGGGTTCATTATTGATAAATCTCAAGTTTGGATTGTTACAATTATGATTCATCATGCCTATTTTACTACTTTAATGAAGCTAGCTAAAATCAATTACTGTAACTTATTATATCTAGTTAAAATCAGAATCAAGCTTGTGTGCTCGTTACATGACAGTTAACTTTGCCTCTGTGATAATGTGATGTAGTCTCAAAAGTTAGAATTAGTTTAAATGAATAAGAATCTTCAAGGTAATCTTAAATGTATGTGACCAATGAAATAAATAAGAATAAAGATAAAATGCGTTGCATTCATCTGTGCCGCGATGGCTGATTTGAATTGGGGTCAAACTGCAGTTGACGTCCGATTAGCAGACCGAGAGGAGATAGGCTTCAAGTTCCCATGCAACGTGTCCGGGCAGCCTTACATTCTCCGGACCAGTGTAAAAGCAGACGGGTTTGACAACCACAAAGAGCGGATTTACCTTTGGTTCGATCCAGCTAGGGAACTTCCATAACTACTCCATCTCTTGGAACCTCCACCTGATTGTGTAAGGCACTGCACCATGTATAGACGGTGTGCGTTTGAGCCTTACATCCTGATCATGCCAGTGAAATAATGAATTGAAACCTATTTGCAGTTTCTTTGTGGATTCCATCCCGCTCCGGACGTACCGAAATCACACAGACAAAGGGGTGGCAATCCCTTGGTGACAACCAATGGATGTCAAAGCCACCCTCCGGAACTGTGACAGCTGGGCGACGCGGGGCAGGCGCAACAAGGTCGACTGGTTGAAGGGCCTCTTCGTGGCCTCATTCGAGGACTACAAGATTGATGCCTCCACCTGGAATGGTAACCCGAGTTTTCACCGGGTGGAGAGCCGTGCAAACTGCTCGAACGATGAGGATTACAGCTCTTCGACATGGACGCAGAGGAGGTGGTTCAAATGGGTTAGGAGATATTACATGATATACGACTATTGCCAGTACAATGCGAGGTTCCAAAACAACCTGCCCAAGGAGTGCTCTCTTCCCAAATACTAAACTAGCATCATAAGACACCATCTCCAATTCTTCCATCTCATTTTTCTTCTTTCCTTCCACATTTGATTCAATTCGCACTGCCGACATATTTACGAAATTGGTTTGCTTGAGCCTATAGTGCGGTTATCGCGCCCTAAGGTTTTCGGCATAGTGATTCCTAGATCTCAAGGCAAATTAATCATGTTCACCATGCTGAATAATTCTTAGATTTTACCACATGATAGCCCTAAAGATGACAGAAAAAATTTGTGAACGGTCTGAGCATTGAATCACAACAGAAAAATTCAAGCGAAAATGAAAAAGTGCGGATATACAAGTGGTTGCACATGCGTTCTTAATTTCATGATTTTCTAGATTACAGACCAACTTTGCAAAAAATGGAAAGTGGATCAATTGACATGCAAATGGCTTGATTTTGGTGTCATTAGAAAACTTGTGAATTTCTTAAGACTTTTTAAGAGATGACATGCTCAATTAAAGTCATTTATCTACTCAATTTTGAACATTTTTACTAATATGCAAAGTGATTAGATTCAGGGCAGCAACCATGATGACAAAGTGCATGGCTTAACTCTTCTATATTACAAGATAAAAGTATGAAAAAAAATCATATAAGTCGAGCATCTAACCATAAACACTTTTCATTAAGGGTTCTAAGCCCTAATGCGATGACAAAGAATGATAGAAAAATGACAATGATTAGCATTTATTGAATATATTTATGATAACAAAAGAAAATTACATGACTACATGCAATGACAGGATGGAATAGTATTTAATTAGCATGGCTTAAGTGTCCCTAGGATGAAATTATAACATGCAATGACATTCATAAGGCTTTCATGGACCAAAAATCACAATCAAATGCACTATTGCACACGAATGCATACTTGAGCTTGTACAGGGCAGACATGAGGTCGGAATGATTTTTAGGGAATTTCACCTAATCAATGACGTTAATCTTGAGAACAATATATGTCATGACCAACATTCAGATGAACAAATGTCTAGAAGAAATCATCTCGAAAAGAGTTTGGTAAAAATCACAGTAGAATTGACAAAGTCAAGGTTTTGGATTATGGAATGTGCAGACCAGTATAACAGAGGATGATTTTTAGGGAATTCGACCTAGTTGTTCTCATTGAAAAATTCTGAAAAAAACGTGTGTCATGAGTCATGACTCATGACTGGCATCCCCATGCACAACTTTCATGAGAACTCAAGGCTAAATTCCGAACTCAAAATTCACGAAATGATTGAGAAGTTCAGGAACTCCAGAAATCAGTATATATCAATGATATCACGGTAATATCAAAGCCATTTGTCCTAAAATGATGATCTCAGAAAATTTTGAGAAAAATATATGTTCTAGATTAACATGTCATGAACGTTTTTTGTGAAGGAATTATCTCAAAATTTCAATAAAAAAAATCAGCGAAAAATGGTGAAGCCAGAAAGGTCGGATCCATCACAGAACTTCAACAATGAGAACATGATCACAGAACACAGCGGTCAATTTGACAGAAGTTTTTAGGTGCCAATCAGAGTCTGATCAAGGTGTTTTATGGCTCATCGGAAAGCTTATCAAGTCTATTTTAAAATTCATCGAGACTTCGAACTCATTCAAACAAGTTTTAAAGTTCAAACGAAGAGGTTTTCCAATAAGCCTACGATTTTTACAGAACATGTAAATACCCAAAATCACACTTCAATCTCATCTTCAATCGACACAACATCATCAAATGTCATCATATAACATCTGAATCACGAATCTAAACATGAGATATAGACCTAGGGTTTGAATTCTAGCCCCCGTCCGTCTAACAAGGCCTCACTTCATCGGATTCACGTTTAGGAAACTTACCTTGCGTTATTTGTGTTCGAAACTCGAACAAGCTATGCTGAACACCAAGAAACTTCAGGGAGGATGTTCAGATGCTCACGGATGGTGGAGGATCGCTGGCAATCCTCGATCGGAGCCGCTAGGAAGAATCACTGGCGTGCACGCCTGTGTCTGTTCTAAGAGAGAGAAGACATCAATCGAAGGCCTTCTGGCGAGGAGCGACAATGGAGGAAGTTGTCACCCACCAGACTTGGCCAGCAAACTAGCCAGAAGAAATCGCCGGTGTGGAGCACATGATCTTCTAGACCGATCAAAAAGACAGCGCCGGATTACGGAGCTCCGGCGAGGTTACGATGAAGTGCGACTCACGATCACTTCAAGGATGAATTGAGGATTGTCGCCGCAAGCTCGAGGATGCAGCGATTTCTGCTATCGATCTCCTCCTTCGAATGAACGACGAAACTCGGCGAGAGAAGATTGGCTGTTAACTCACTTGAGCGGAGGGAAATGCCACGATGATCGAGGCGATGCTACTGCGATCTTCGAGGTAAGCTTGCATGAATGGGGGGATTCCGAGAGAAAATTAGTGGAGCTGCTCCACTTTTCAAGAACTCGTCCAAATCAGGTGAGGAAAGATGAGAGAGGACAGAGGATAAGTGGACAGGATTGCAGAGAAAATGGCCAAAAGAGGGAATCAGTCGGTGGAAAAGTTCTTGCGGGAGAGAGCGTGAGCCGAGAAATTGCTTCGCTTCTCCATTCTTCGTTTCAACCGACATTGAAGAGAGGGAAAGAGATGAAGAGAGAGAGAGGGATTCAAGAGAGAAAGTAGATCTGAGTTTGGGGCCTCCTCTCAAATTTTGGAGGGAGAATGTTTTTTTACCCCCTTTGAAGATTACTTCTTAGCTAACAAACTTATTTAATTAGTTAAGTTTGTTTAGGACGATAGCTAACATGCACATGTTTATTTAGATGGTTGAGACGCATCATGGATGAATGGTCGTGATCGATTCACGATTAAAGCCTGATTGAGGGGCATTTTTGCAATTTCACCAAAATCGGGGGCAATTTCATAAATTCCAGAACTAATGGTCATGGATGGGTCAGCCATGGGCTGGGCCAACCGAGGGTGGTCTCCAGCTGAAAGATCGCCAGAAAAAACTGGCCGATCAATGCAGGTCAAACATGGTCTACGAAGGTCAACGTCGGGTTGACCGGGTTGAATTGTTGCTTGAATTTTGTTCTGATTTTTCTGATTTTGCCCGATTCAAATGAAATTGAATATTTCTATATGAATTGGATCAAATGGGTTGCGATTGGACCATCTCGGGTCGACTAATTGTGCCCAAAATTTTCAAACTCATTGAATTCTCATTGCAATGATGCCACAAGCTAAATCCATGTTTTCAATTGAGCTTCAATTAACAAAGTTGAAGCTCAATTACTTCAATTAGACTCTAGTCTAGAATTGGTCAAGTCGAATTGCATCAATTGAAGCACATTAGCTTGGATTTTCAACGTTCAAGTAAGCTAAATTCACCAAATTGGAATGTTCCCAAGTGAATTTACCGAAATTGACCCTGGATTTGGAATGCACTAAGAAAATGAGTGAAATGGAAATGCCAGCTTGCTAATTATGAAGAATCGATTTGGACCCCTAATTAGCAGCAAAAATGGCAATTTGTGCCCCGACATGACCGACTCGAAATTGGTCGAACGACTGAGTGGGTAATTGTCTTCGAATCAAATATTATAAAAGGAAGTAGGCCTAATTATGACTAGAACAAAAGCAATTTTATTTTTGGTCGATTTCGAGCCTAAAATTGAAAATTTTGGAAAACAAGGTTCTTTATCGATTTGCAAAATTTTTTACGCTAAAATCAAATTGAAGCTAAAATGAAGTGATTTTTTTTATTTTTTTATTTTTTATTTTTTTGGTCAAAGGTTTGATATAAAAATAAAACGCTAGTTGATTTTTCACTAGGTAGGGATTCTATTTTGTGGTCAAATCTTTGAAATCTTTCAAAATTTCCATTTTTAAAGTGAAATTGGACTTGAAAGGAACATTTTTGTGCAAAAAGCCAAAATTAGGTCAGGGTTGACTTTTGGTCAAAGGTTTGATAAAAAGTCAACCCGAAAGTCAATTGTTTAACTGTTCAGGTTTTTATATGAAATAAATAGAAAATTACTTTTCTAAAATTGATGAAACAAAAATAATTGAAAAACAACACTTTTTACTTGAAAAACAGGTTCCATCGTAATTGGAAACCTCTAATTCGATCTTTCTACTTTTATTAGTACGTCGACTAAAAATCAAATGTCAACAAGCATGACATTAAAAGTTGGCCTTCAGCTCATGACCTCACGGTAAGGCCACATTTTGGGACACAAATGCGCACGGAGAGAGAGAGGCGAAGGCAATGGCCTAGCCATGGTAATTAAGTAATGCATAGATCCATAGTGGCATCAGAAATGAAAAGAATCGGGCAAATAAGCAAATTCATCAAATTCTGTGTGGTTACTTGGTGGAAATAGGTAGACTATAATTCATACATCCACTTTCTACCATTACTAAAATGGATATTGGTGTAATTATTAAAAATACACATAATAGATATGGATAGGCAGACTAGTTAAGGAGACATTCATGTCAATTTGCTAGCATTGCCTTTGCATGATGATTTTCTCTACTAGTGAAAGAGTTTGAAATGGGAAAATTGACTTAGCTATGTACCTGTCCTCCTCTCTTTAGTTTCGTAATTTGCCTTGATCGAATATAATCTCTTGATCGCCTCGGTCATGTCCATTCGATTTGTTGGGGTTTCCATTGAACATGCGACTCCAACTTCGAATATGGAGATCATGCAATCTCTGATATTGATATGTTGTTGTTGATCACCAGCTTCACTCCAAAGGCTTAAGTCTACTATTTCCATCACTTGATCTTGAAGAGCCATTTGGACAAAGCTATGAAGGTTAAAATTGTGCCCAAAGGCTTCTTCAGTAGGTCTCTTCCCAGTGAACATCTCCAATAATAGAATGCCGTAACTATATGCATCCCCAAGTGTGGAAACCTTGTGTCCCATGCCATACTCTGAAAATTTTATTAAGACAGTAAATACTTTCCTTTGAAGTTAATTGTATAGATAATATTTCTAAATCACAAGGGACTTTGCTTGATGTCTATTTGCAAGAGCTTGCCAAGGACAATTGTGAGGGTTCGTACTAGTCACGCCCAACATAGAGCTATTGCTCGCAATCCCTTGCTCATTGTGCATGGCAGAGACCAAGGGATCCTCTGCCAGAGCAAGGTAGAAGGTCCAAAAATCCGCTATTGGTTTTTTTTTTTTCCTTTTCATATCTCTTTGTTTGACTTTCGTTTAATTTATTGACTATGGCTAATGTTTAGCGCCTGTCGTATGCTAAAGTGGTCACAACATTCGAAATGCATCAACTGTAGAGAAATGAGACTATAGCATTTATAAAATGCACCAAAGATCAGTTAACAGCATGTGAACTCATGTTTCTCCAAAGCTACTAACTGCACCCACACTTGTTTACTAAACAAATTGCCTAAACATCAAGAGTGCTTTTGTCCCCAAATAGGGTATGGGAGAAAACATAAAAAGAAGAGAATATATGCAGTGAATGTCTCGGCGGAAATTATTTAGTGTACTTAGTACATGTATTAACTAAATGCGAATGGCCAATTTTGACTAGACACACATGGAATCCACACAAGGCTCATCATTTTCATGATCTCGATTCAATTTGATTTCTATACTCACACTATTTCTTTTTTACAAGACAGAAGAAAAGAAAATGCCTAGAAGAGCACAACAGGGGAAAAAGAAGAGACTTGGAGTGATTTGTGATGGTGATTGATTTATAGTTGTAAAATGCGTAAATTTGTCTTAAAATACTCCAAACAAGGAGTTTAAGGAGAGTGAAAGTTGGATAAAGCCCATCATGTTGTCAATTAGTGTAGGTTGTGCGATATTGTAGACACCTCCAATAGTTTCTGCTTTAGATGTCATGTCATCTAAATATATTTTACAAATATAAAATTATAGGTCAAATCAATAGGAAAAGGTCCATAGTAGGAGGTCACTTACTTTTTGTCAAGATCTTTAAGTCATGGCATATCAAAAGACAATCACAAGTTCTCATCAATTTCTCATATCGTAATTGACTCTATGAGAATATTATACACAATTTGTTTTCACAGCATGCACATAGTATGAGATAAATATGAATTATAGAAAGAAAATACAAATATGAGATGACACAATATGCTTGATTCGTTTATTGACACAGATTCACAAGTTTTGACAAAATATATTTCCATTGATCAATTTACATTGGTTTATTCTCATCTTAATTTCAAACACGATTAGGACATGCTATTATAAATCTTTTCGTACAAATATATAGGTATTTCTTTTTCCTGATGAAGCTACTAATAGGGGAAAGAGAAAATTGTTTTGTGAAAAGAGGTGTCAGAGCATACAAAGCAGAACAGAATATCAAGGATCATTGTTTATTCAAACTTTTTAACACTCTCATTTACCATCACAATCAACCAAAAACTAATCAAGGAAATATGACGGATTCATACCTGGAGGCACATAGCCAATGGATCCTCTGACTGCGGTTGAAGTTGAACTGCTTTGGTCATGAACTCCTATGGCTTTGGCAGACATTGTTGAAATGATCTTAGCAAGCCCGAAATCTCCCACTCGAGCCACCATGTCATTGTCCAGAAGCACATTACTCGGCTTTAAATCTCCATGGACGATCATTGGATTACAACCCTTATGGAGATATTCGATTGCAGTAGCTATGTTAATGGCAATGTTTAACCTTTGCACTAGTCTCAAATTTCTTGATTCACCACTCCCATCATCTTGTCCAATAGTCCTAGGATGCAGCCACTCCTCCAAGCTCCCATTAGCCATGAACTCATATATAAGAGCTTTGAAGTCATTGCCATGAAAATCAATGCTTGAACAGACACTTAGTATCTTCACGAGGTTTCGGTGTCTAATGGTTCCTAGAGTTTGACATTCGGAGACAAAGCTCCTCGAAGCACCTCTTTGCGTTAAATTGAGCACCTTCACTGCCATCGTGGCACAGCCATCAAGAATTCCCTTATAAACCGTGCCGTATCTCCCTTTACCAATCAAATTGGTCTCGGAGAATGTATTAGTAGCTCTCAAGAGTTCTTCATAAGAAATCCTCAAGAATTGGTTCTCGAAGGATAATGAAGTGGAAGCATTGGTTGGCGTTTGCTTCTTTTTGTGATAACAAAAGATAAATAGGAACAACAAAGCTAAACATAACAAACTGCCAGCTACCACAGATATCACTATGGTCTTGGTTGAAGAAGACTTGTTAGAGCTTGGTGATTTGCAAAGTGGAAGATTCAGAATCAGAGCACCCCACAGAGTTTCCTATTCCCAGAAACTGATACAGCACTTGCATTACGAAAAACTCCACCCTCCGGAACTTGCCCTTCTAGTTCATTGAAGGATATATTCAAGTACTTTAGCAGCGGGAGCTCTGCGAGAAAGCTCGGGATTGGCCCAGAAAAATTATTATTGGAAAGATCCAGCTCTTCCATACCCCGTAATAATCGTAAAGCTTGGGGGATTTGACCTTGAAAAGAATTAGCTCCTAAGTAAAGCCATTCCAAGCTCAAGCACTCGCTGATGGATGTTGGAATCAAGCCGCTCAATTTGTTGTAAGACAGATCTAATTCAGCGAGATTCTTTAAAGATCCAACTTGTTGTGGAAGGGGTCCACTGAAATTATTCTGCGCTAAATTGAAGATGATCGACAAGGAAGAAAGACCCATGATTTCGATCGGAAGAGAGCCACTTAGATTGTTGTTTGAAAGATCGAGCTCGATAAGTTGCTTGCAGTTTCTGAGAGTTTGTGGTATGTAACCCTGGAAATTGTTGTAATCAAGGTAAAGGCTAATTAACAACGTCAGGTTACCAATTGAAGGTGGTACCTCTCCAGTAAACATGTTTTCACTCAAAAAAAGTTCCTGCAAGCGGTAAAGTGCTCCAATGGAAGTGGGAATGCGATTGGTTAGCAAATTACTCGCTAAACTCAAGGTAGACAAGTCGAAGAGATTTCCAAGGTCTGAAGGAATAGTTCCTTTAATCCTATTGTTTGACAGATAAATTCGCTTGATGCTAGTCGAGAGATTGGAGATGGATCTTGGCAATGGTCCATGAATCAAGTTCTTGTCCACCGAGAGAATTTCTAAGTTGGAACAATTAACTAAAGACGAAATAAAACTCAAGTCATCCTGCAACTGGTTAAAACTCAACCCAATCATGTTGAGGCTCTTCAGCTTTCCCAAATTTTTTGGTATTGGCCCATGGAAACCATTGTTGGAAAGGAAAACTGTCTGAAGGCTGGTGGCGTTCGTTAATGATGAAGGAATTGTCCCAGTGAACAAGTTTTGGGTGGCTGAAAGGTAGTTGAGGGAAGGAAGAGTGTTGCCGATGTCGGAGGGAAAGCTTCCCTGCAACTGGTTCTCATCAACATAGAAATCGGTAAGGCTAGAGATGTTTGAAATCCCCCGTGGAATCTCGCCGGTGAGTTCATTCATTGATAGTTGGACAAATTCTAACCTCTTGAATCTGGATAATTCCTCAGGTATTTCTCCGCGCAACTTATTTCTTGATAGCGAGAGGAGTTGTAGCAATGAGAGGTTTCCAATTGAAGGAGGGATAGGGCCTACAAGACTGTTCCCACTCAAGCCCAATATTTGAAGCCTTAGTAAAGAACCAAGATTGGCATGAATTCCCCCCACCAGTTGGTTATCTATGAGATTTAGGATCTCAAGGTTTGAGCAGCGATAAAGATTGGAGGGTATTGGCCCGCCAAATGAATTGTTACTGAGAACAAGATTATGAAGTCGAAGCAAATTGCCTATCTGTTGTGGGATTTCTCCATGGATGCTGTTGTTCTGTAAATCCATGACCCTTAAGAAAGAGAGGTTACCTATGTGAGGAGATAGGAAGCCTCCCAAGCCTTGTGATCTCAGGTCCAAGGATGTGACCCTCCCAGGATGTCTTTTGCTGCACAAAACACCTCGCCACTCACAATGATGGGTAGAATCATTCCAAGAGCTCAAGACTCCATATGGGTCTTCATGAATGGCGTTTCTGAAGGAGGCTAATGCAAGCCGATCGGTTTGGTTTTGCGAGCATGTGCCGGGGCTTGTGATCAAGATCCAGCACCACAAGAGGGCAGAGTTTAGCAAGGGAAGCAATAGTTTCCCCATCTTCTCTAGTGACCCACTTTCAGTCTTAGGTGCATTTAACACCTCTGTGTCGTGCACAATTCAATTATTGACTAACTCCACTACGGGGAAATCTGGAAACTCATCTGAACTTTCTCTCGTCCTTTATTTTGCATCCCCTGTCTTGAGAATATATGTGTGAACTCTAAGGTTTTGAAGAACGTGTACATTCCACACCTTGGAGTCCAAAAACAATGCAAAATATAGGGTGCAAAATGTGGCATCTTTAGTATCAAAATAGTTGATCTAGTAGTACATAGATTAACTGTCTTTACGAAACCATGAGTTTAATTCAAGTCATAAATGAATATTAATATTAATTTTTCAAACACATGAAGACTAATTTATAAATATTGTATAATAAATGATGTGGCGTATGTTTATTAATTATTGCATATGGCTTACCGTCCACTTATTTTCTGCCATGTGATTTAGTGTGTTAAGATAAATATGTTACAAAACCGAAAGGTCCATGTGAAGGAGAAATTGGTGCCTCATATTCCACGGAGTCAATGCGGACGAAGACTGAAGACTGAACAAATTGGTGCCTCAGATTCCTTACCCATCACGAGAGGACTGGGAAGTCAACGGAGACGAAGACTGAGTGTTCCATCAAGCGCGTTATTTAAGCAGACAACGATGACCAAACGAAAAAGAAAAAACGAACAGACAAGTCTTATGGTACTCCCGTCAATTACGTGATCATCGACAAGTCCAAGGAATTTTCAGGCCCGGTCGAGGCCGAAATAGATTTCCAGGCTGGTTGAGTCCTAGCTCGATTTTTCTTTCTTGTATCAAAAATAGATCCATTATTAGGCTTTTCACCTCAAATATCACTTTTTCATATGTTTACTTTTTAACTTATCTGTGATTTTATTGAAGTACTTTGAGTATGAATAAGGGAGAGCTTGAAATCTTGGCCCGGCTTATAAGAACTTTAAAATTCAGGCTGTCCAATCTAGGCTGATTAGGGTTTTCGGTCTGCTTTGCTCACCCCTAAAACTAAGTATCATGTGAAACAAAGTGTATCATTATGGGGCCATCTCTTGAACCTTATAAGAATAAAGTGCTACATAGTGGGAATCAATCTGTAATATCCTTCAAGTGCGACCACTCAAGTATATCAGTCGGATCGGCTATATGGTTTGCATCGTTGAATATTATATGTATGATTTATTATTATTAGCATTTATTATCCCAAGAAGAGGTGGCCAATCACTTGTCGAGTCAATAATCTGGTTACTCAACATTGAGGTTAACTTGCTGATAGTGTTTGCAAGCTATAATTATGATATCCTGAAATTTTGACACATAATGACACGTGGATATCCAATTGAGACATTACAAGATTGTGATAATATGTAATATTTATGTGATTTGGGATAAAACATATTCATTTTGTGGTTGCACCATGTAAATATACTGTTTAGAGAACATTTGGAAAGTACCTCATGTTTTCATAAATAATATAAATGCTCAAGAAATAAAAGTGAATTGATAAATTGAATAGTGAATAACAATTTGACATGGTCACTTTGATTTCTAGAAAGTGGGACCAAGAGCCATGCGTGAAAACGTGTTAGTCCGTTATATCTTGGTTTCAAAGTCTACGGTGGACACTTTGGATAGTTGAGTGGATATCATGACTCATTAAGGTGGCTATTCTATTTGGGTCTCCTTGCCGTGGTGGAGACGCCAGATGAGAGAGAGAGAAGCAAAAGGAAAAAGAAATAGAAAGATAAGGAGGGGACGGAGAAAGTTGGGACAGACTAAGAAGAAGATTTTGGGGTCTCCAAGGTAATGAAGCTAAATTTTGTCATGTTATGCAGCAAGTTAATGCGTCTGGTATGAGGAAATTGAAGAATAAAGGGGTATGAAGAGTTGGTACATCAATCGAGGGAAGAATCAGTAGTTCTAGCTTGACTCAAGCTCGTTTTCATGGGGAATTGCTTGTCAAAATCGCTGGATATAGACGTGGGTTGCTGAGTTGTGTCGTGAAGAACTAGACTCAAATTCCTCCTTCGACAGCTAGGTTTAAACGATGGTGAGTGCTTTTTAAGTATTTATGCATTGATATACGTCGAACGCATTCATAGAAATAACATGTGCCAGCATTCTCAAGATCTTAAGCAACGAACTTTATATAGATTTCACACGGATAAGAATAACATGCAAAGCTACCAACATATGTAAATAAAACATTCACATCCAGGGATGCCTAAGCAAAGCTGGGATTCTGTAGCTTGTTACAGAAGAAATCAAAACTTCTAGTGTAAAGAGAATAATTTTCTCTTAGAAATAGGAAGTAAATTATTTTCTTCCACCTCGACGAGCAACGTCGGTCAAATAATCACAATTGGCCTGTATGTGGATGAACGTGGCTTACCGGTGACTAGTGCTAGGTTTGACGTCCCAACTTTGACCATCTATAAATAAGAAAATGAGAAAATAAATTTATCACGAATTTCTTATCTACATATACAAGACAAAAAAAAATCTTGTCAGCTATTTTTCATTAAACAATTTCATTGAAACAGATTGAATATAATGTTAAAATTGGAAGGACGAAGTCAGTGATTATTGGTCTTTTAACATGCGTAGTTCTACCGATGAATGTGAAAATCAAGATTTGCCAATGAAATATATAAAAGTTGTCATCATCCACCGGGATTTGTTAACGGGCTCAAACTTGAACTCTATTTTTGTTTTTATATTCTCCAGATGAAAGTATCGGAACTTGTATTATGCCATCCCAACAGTCAAGATTTCTAATAACTCTGGTGAAGTTGAAATTAATAAATAAATAAATAACCGTGGGTGAAATAAATCATATGGGGACGTTTAGCTTCAAGTATGGGTTTTGACTCTCAAGCCCTACAAAAAGGTAGAACAAAAGTTTGCGAGTCAAATGAGAGTTAGAGTATGAAATAAATAAAAATTGATATAATGAATAATGTGACAAATTGTTATTAATTGTGCGTCACGTGGCTCAGTGTGTGTATGTGTATATATATAACATAGTGGTTTTTCATACAAAGATGGGACTTGTTCCGTCTATTAAACAAAGTGGTTTTCCTCCATCATATCCTATTGACTTCATTAAGTAGTGGAAGACTTGTTTAGTCTACCCCGTCAATTACGTTAGCATTAACACGTCCATGGAGGCGAAGAATCCACATTTGGTCAAATGCGTACTAGTAGCTATTTAATAGTATTTCACGTTAATCTCCACGACTTTGGTTCTAGATAAGGCGCTCACAATTTCAGAAATCTGCGAAATATTACCTTCTTGCGATGATGTAACCGCACTTCATACGAATAAAACCATTAATTTCGAAAACATAAGTATGAATCAGACCTAAAAATCATATTTTTTTAGGCCAATTTGCTTGACCGAGCTTAATTTCGCATGAAGAAACTGAGAGATATTATATTGACTGGACACTTGGCTAATGGGATGCTCTTGATTTACACGTGACTCGTGACTAATCAACATCAGTCCAGTTCAAAAGGGACATATCAAATTCAATATGAGTCAATCTAGTCGAAAGAGAGAGTTTCACGTATACATTGAGAGTAGTAATTTATTCAGTTTGTGTTTCTTAGATTAGAGAGAAAAGGACCGACTGATATTCAATCTGATTCAAGAAAATAAATTGAACTCTCCCAAGGAAATGGTGATTGATGGAGTTTTACTTGTAAAACATATATTATGTTTTATACGGGAATTGGATTAGTTCTGTTAATACATGTTCGCCATATTTGATATCAAACGGCAAATACATGAATGACCAATACACAAGTGAACAACGAGAAATAGGGAAGAGTGCAAGCTCAGCGAGCCGGCCTCAATGTTTTTCAGCTCGGGACCAAAGAAGAAAAAAACCATAAAAAATTCAAAAATAATTAAAATATTATTAAAAAAGTGCCATGTCAGCATTGGCCATCCATGTCAACAATTTCCGGTCAAAATTGGCCGGATGGACTTAATTGGCAAGAAGTGAAAGGGTTTAGGATTAAATTGACAAAATCGAAAGATTTAGAACTAAATTAGCAAAAATGCAATAGGTTCAGAACTTTTTGAATAATTTTCCATGACTAGAGATGTTAAGGCTTGAAATGGCCCAGACCAGCCCAATAAAACTAATGGAGACCTTGAAATCACAGCCTAAAAGGGAGGGCCAGTCCAAGTGGATTCAAGCTCGGAGGAGAGAATATGTAAGTTTAGGGGTATTGCCTAAGGAACGGGCCTACAACCCATGATTACACATGTGCTCTCCCAAGCCCATATCTAGCGTGACATTACGGGATTCATTAATTTTTTCTAATAAGGAGTCGCCATTAGATTATTAGGGTCGGCTAGAAATCAATTGAGACATGGGAGAATACCTCTCTTCCTACGCAACTAGAGATTCTAGGATCGAGAATTGGGTTACACTAATTAGTCAATTAGTGCCCTTTCGATATCTAATTTTGTTCGTTTAAAAAAAGATTTTTGTTAAACAATTTGGATTGATTTAAAACCTATTCACTAATATGTGAGATGATCATGTAAGTGTGCAATCATTAAAGTAACAATCAGCAATCAAATGAAGCATTAAATAAATTGCAAAGGGAGAGTAAAAATCTAGCATTATCAAATAAGGCATGCCATCACTAACTAAGCCAAAGGGAAACCATAATCAAGGGCCCTTGTCTCTAAAGACAAATAAAACCCTATGGTAAAGCCCTAAGGGCTTGTTTAAATTTTTAGCATCATTTTCGAACAAAAATGCTTCCACTTTTGAGAGAAAATTGCCAAAGAACTATTTTTGAAGCTTTTGAAGGAATTCTAATATTTTGGAATATTTTGGAGTTTCCTAATTTTTTAAAAAAATTGATAAATATTCAATACTTTTTCAAGGAATTTCTGAATTTTTAAAATAATTTATGATTTTTAAAATTTTTAATTAATACCTTTTATGAATTTGAATGCTATAAAAATGGAATTCAGACCGGGTTGGATAAAAAAAAGGGGGCCACCCTAAAGTCCACTCTTAATTAACTATATTGGTCCATGAATAAATTTTCTAAAAAAACCATTCCATTCTTTACTTCAGCTACCTCATCCTAAACTAAATGAAGCCCAACCGTCTCCAAAACAACTTCTCAAGCCCAAGTGTCACAAAATAGCCCTACGACCATTAACCCTAAAACAGCCTAACATTCTCACCTTGGTCCCTCGTCCGGGGATGAACAGAGACGAGCGGCCAGACAAGTATGCTGGAAAATTCTCGAAGCTTTGCACATCGTTTGAAGGCAAGTACAAGAAGTGAAGGGGTCATAAAGGTATTGAACACTGTTGAACTTTATGAGGATGACCAAACAAAATTTATTTTTGAAGACCATCTACGTACAATTACTAAATGATTCAACGAATTTACTTTCATACATATGTTGGCCCATACAACCAAAATATGGTTTCCAACAATCTATTAAGCATTCAAAAGTCAAATGACATCAATCTTAGAGGTTACATGACAAATCTCAATCTTCATGTATTTTAAGTACTGTTTGTTTCATGAAAAATGAATGATTTAAAAAAATAATGTTAAAAAATTATTTCTTATATCACTTAAAATAATTAGTTAATGAAAAATATTTTTTTAATTGATAACTATATATGTCTAAACATTTTCATGGATGATGAAAATATCTTTTGGTCAGCCATTTTTGTAGGCAATACAAGAGGTTGTTTTTAAGAATTTTTCTCCAAGTCATTCATTTTTACGAAACAAATGGAACGTTAATTTAGTTGGAAGTTAACTCCGATGATATCAAAATTAATAAAAATTAAATAAGTATGGCAAAATAATTAAGACCAATGTGGGAAAAGTATAATTACAATACGTTTTAGTATAGTAATTTAGAAACCATTTAGATAAGCTTCAACGATTATCAGTTAAACTTCAATGGCAATTTGTAATAATACGGAACGAAATGGTGCACTATCTTATAGGCGCCATGTCAAATTCTATTGGTAATGTGTGATATCCACTAAACAAGAGGACTTGTTGACATTGATCATGCACTATCTTTCCGTCCATTAAACAAAGTGGTTTTCCTCCATCATATCCTATTGACTTCATTAAACGGTGGATTTGTTGAGTGGATTAACAAGTCCATGGAGACGAAGACTCATCATCCTGTCAAATGCGTAATCAATATATCCACTCTCCAATTTATGCCCAGCTGCCACGCTATTTTAGTGGCTATTTTATAGCATTTCATAGTTCATACTCATGTCCCCTATTTTAGTTTAAAGAGGTTTTGGATGCTACTTACATATTAGCTTAATCAGGAATAGTTGTTTGTAATGAGTGAACACATGGCTCATGGGATGCTCTTGATTTACATGTGGCTCATCATTAATCAATGCATCAATCCATAGCTAAAGATATATATACAATTCTATACAACTCCATTTAATCGAAAGAGATGAAGTTTTATGTATAGATTGAGAGTAGTGCAGTATTCAGTTATTGTTTCTTGAATTAGAGAGGAGAGGACTAGGTGACATTGATCTGATTAAAGGGGAAAAAATTGAAGTCTCACAAGTGGAATGTTGATTGATGGAATATAGAGATTTCAATGTCTTTACTATTTGTAAATCTTACATCATATCATATATGTAAATTGGATCGCTTGTGTTTATATGTATTGGTGATGTGTGATATTGAATATCAGTATACGCACCGATTATAGACAAATATTTGTGAACAATAAGAACTAATTAGGGGTGAGCACGGATCGAGAGAGCTAGTAGCTTCAATATTTTTTTTTGGCTTCAATTCACTTCAGGCCTAGCTCAATTTTCTTTTTTATAGATTAATTATTATATATTGGCCCTAGAAAATTACCTTTTTATATATATTGACTTTATTGAAGTGCTTTAAGTGTAACTATTGTACTTTCTACTATTTAGTTTTTATATTTTTATATTTTTAAGTAATTGTTTGGTGATCCTAGCCGAGAGAGGGAAAATTGTCCAAAAAGTCCCAAACCTATTACACTTTTGTTAATTTAGTCTTAAAACTTTCAATTTTGCCAATGCAATCATAAAAATATTCACTTCTTATCAATTGAATTCATCCGATCAATTTTGACCAAAAATTATGAATTTGGATAGCCGACACTAACATGGCATAACGAAGGTTGATTGGCCCTCACTTGTGGCCAGCTAGGGTTGGCCAACCACCCTTGCCGGCCATAGATCCAAAAACCCATAAAAAAAGTAAAAAAGAAAAAGAAAAAACCACAAAAAATCATAAAATACTAAAATATTATTTAAAAAGTCCCACATAAGTGTTGGCCGTCTACGTCAGCAATTTCTAGCCAAAATTGATCGAATGGACTCAATTAGCAAGAAGTTAAGAGGTTTAGGACTGAATTGGCTAAAGGTGAAAAAGATTTATGATTGAATTAGCAAAATTGAAAAGTTTAAGATTGAATTGGCAATAGTACGATAGGTTTAGAACTTTCAAACAATTTCCCCTAGCTAGAGATGTTAAGGCTCGAAGTGGCCCAGACTAGCCTGATAAAAATAATGGGGACTTCGAAATCACAGCTCGAAATTTCAAGTAGGGCCAGTCAAAGTGGATTCGAGCTTTCAACCTTTGTAGCTCACGCATAAAACTAAGTGCGTCATGACCTACCACTTGGAGGAAAGAATATGTAAGTTTCGGGTATTGCCTAAGGATTAGGCCTACGACCCATGATTAGGTGTGGGCTTTCTCAAGCCCATACCTCGTGCAACATTAGAGTTTTCATTAAATTTTTCTAATGATGAGTTGCCACTAGACTATTGGGGCTAGTTAGAAATCAAGTGAGACATGTGAATACGCCTCCCTTCTTACAAACTAGAGAATCTAGGGTCGGGAACTTGGTTACACTAATTAGGAGGGGTGTCAAATGGATGGGTCGGGTCGAGTTTGGGTCGGATCGAAAATAGTTTGACCCACATCAACCCATTTAACCCGTTTTGACCCATTTTCATACAATATAAATTTGATGAGCCATACTCAACCCGACCCATACCTGACCCATATTACCAACACATATTAATATTTAACTTAATTTAAGAAAATCTACTCCCATTTATTTAGTCAATTGTAAACTTTTCACATATAAATTATTTGAATAAAAATTTCACATCAAATTTATAAAGTAAATTAAATAATAAAAAAATTAGTAAATAAAAAATGTTGATACCTCTAAATTGAAACAGTTTTTGGAAAATAATTTTTGGAAAATAATTTCACATCACCATCGTCATCACACCGCAATGGTGACGGCGGCGTGATGGCGGGATTGGCAACGAAGGTTGAGAACGCATAGAGGAGGGGGATGGAAGGAGAGAGATGATGGATCTACCTAATAACTCACTCAACCCATATTTGACCCATATTTAAGTTTCATTTGACTCATATTTGACCCATTTAACTAAAAGTGAGTCATAACATGGGTTTATGACCCATATTGACACCTCTACTAATTAGTCAATTAGTACCATTTTGGTATCTAATCTTATTTGTTTAAAAAAAGACTTTTGTCAGGTAGTTTGGATTGATTTTAAACCTATCTACTAATATGAAGATGACCATGTGGGTTTGCAATCATTAAAATTACAATCAATAACTAAATGAAGCATCAAATAAGTTGCAAAGGAGAGAGTAAAAATCTAGCATTGTCGAATAAGGAACATGCCATCACTAACTAAGCTAAAGGGAAACTATAATCAAGGGCCCTCATCTCTTAAGATAATTAAAACCTTGTGATAAAGCCTTAAATTTTTAGCACCATTTTCGAACAAAAGGCTTCCGCTTTTGAGAGAAAATCGCCAAAGAACTATTTTTTTAAAGCTTTTGAAGGAATTCTAATTATTTGGAATTTTTTGGATTTTCCTAAATTTTTTGGATTTTTTGAATTTTTTAATATTTTAAAAAATTTATGAATATTTAATACATTTTTTAGGATTTTCTGAATATTTAAAAATAATTTATGATTTTTTCATGATTTTTTAATTTATACTTTTTATGAATTTTAATACTATAAAAAGGGAATTCGGACCGGGTTGGATTAAAAAAAAAAAAAGGCCACCCTAAAGCCCACTCTTAATTAACTATATTGGCCGATGAAGAAATTTTCCAAAAAAAACCACTCCATTCTTTACTTTAGCTACCCCATCCTAAACTAAATGAAGCTCAACCGTCCCCAAAACAACTTCTCAGGCCCAAGTGTCACAAAATAGCCCTACGACCATTAAACCTAATCCAGCCTAACACTCTCACCTTGGTCTCTCGCCCAAGAATGATTGGAGACGAGCAGCCTTGAAGCAGCTCGTCCCCGACCACACCCGATCGGCATGCCACACCATCTCTGTCGATCGTCTACGCCAGACGACAAGGCTCGCGTCACTGACCACCGGGGGGCTTGTGGCCAATCGCCAACGAATAGCTCTATCGGGGCGACAAGCAAACGGGGAGCATGCGCAAGAAACGACCACGATAGCCACGATCAGCGAGATAAGACCCTTACACCGGACAAAGACAGCAACTCACGAGTCGGAACAACGATATATGAGCCTCGAGTAAGGTGAGGACGGCGACTATTTCCAGAGGTGCCACAAGGGGATTTTATCGAACATAAAGGGTGCGTCGGCCAAAGAGAGGACGACCGATCCAACCAAGGCTCCAACTCGCACTATGACTCACGAAAAACTACAAGCAATAATGCGAGACAGCAAGCCAAGGAGGGGATGGACGAGGGCCAGAGTTCGCGCGAGCCGGACGGCCGTGGGCTTTGGCCCGGCATGCCTACAAACAGGGCAAGGACAGAGTCGAGGCTTACCGGTTTCAGGCACAGGAGCGGAGGCATGGCGGTGGGTCATTAACTGCGGGTCAGGCGTGGCTGTTGGTGGTCTCTCCCTCCAGCTCGTTTCTCTCGCTCATGGCTCTCTCTCTCTCTCTCTCAGCTCTCCTTCGAGCTCTCTCAACTGAGCTAGAAACAAAGCCTCTCTCGCTTCCTCAAGCTCGCTCTACTCTCTGGGTTTCACTCTCGCTCTGGCTCCTAAGAAGAAGAAAACTCCTTGCCCCCAGAAGAAGAGCCCCTTTTCAGCGCTTCTCTCTCTCTCTCTCCCTCCAGTGATGACAACTATTGCTGAATCGCATTTAAGTCACTAAATTTGTATAGCACGGAAATGAGTTAAATGAGTCGGATCATTTTCGAACGAACCCAAGACCGCCCAGACTCACCCATCTGAAGGCGATAAATCTCCATCTATTTAAGCAATGTTAATAGACAACATGAACTTGACCTTGTTAGATTTTGGACTGCCTCGTTTGAATTCTGTGATGTAAAAATACAGGGGTATTCCCACCTTATTGGGGGAAGAAAAATATAAAATTTAGAACAAGAGGTGTGAGACGTTTAGGCACTAGCATGTGGAACAAAAGTTAGAAACGAAATATCATCTTTAAACCTCACAAAATGAACTCTACATTAAATAGGAAAAAGCAAAAAGGAAAAAAACCAGATTTTCGAAGTAATTATGAGAAGGCTTTCTTATGATTGTGGGCAGCCGTTCGTCGAATCCATGCGTATTCAATTGGCAACAACTACCAAATGATGGGTTAGGTCGTGTAGGGAGTTCAACTAACCGAAATATCTTTTATTTAACGAGTGCACCCTTAACCGATGCTCGTGATCATCTCCTCATTCCCAACTTTTGCTAAGCAGTCTTCTCATTAATAAAACATGGAGTCCAGAGTAGCCCACTAATATCGTGAATCAGATAAGGCATGAGACTAAGCTCCTGAGGAGATTTGAACCGTGCGATTATTTGTTTCTTGCACTCGGCAATGGTGTATATTGAACGTGTGTTGCGCCTTTAATCCGTGCGCACATCATTTTCATATTTTAATTACTTAACAGTCAATCTCATGAAATTGTCTAGACAGAAAATTTATTTCATAATTGCCAATAGAAATGCTGCGTGGGGACAATTTTTCGTCCGCCCGCACGTCATTGTCATGTTTTAATTACTTAAAAGTAAATAGCATGAAATTGTTTAAACAGAAATCTTATTTCATAATTGCCGTCAAAAATGCTGCGTGCAGACAATTTTTCATCCACGCGCACACCATTTTTCATGTTTTAATTACTTGAAGTCAATCCCATGAAATTGTCAAAACAGAAATCTTATTTCATAATCGCTGGCAGAAATGCTGCCATTGTGTTCCTGTTCTAGTGTCTCTGTTTTCCTTCTTTTCTTTTTCCCTGGCAGAGAAAACGAACTTGATGGCAAAATGGAAAAGGTGCCACAAAAATAAAAAAAATCAAAACAGAGAAGTGAACATAACTTCTCTTGAAATTTTCATGTGCAGGCACTGAAGTTCTTTCCATTGTGTTCGGCGTTTTGCCTAAGAGAACTATGGAGAGAACCCAAACTCATTTGGGCTATAAGCTTTCTTTCGGAATCAGGTTGGGCTGATGTGGAGTGATGCCTCGATCCAGTCCGTTTTACAGCAAAAGTACAGCCCCACAGTGCAATCATCTCATCGGGAGCGTACGAGGATAGCAGCATGTTATGTCAAATAAATGCGTCCACATCATAAATTGGCTCGAGTTAGTGACTATATGCAACTTCAAGCGACTTCCTAATTTCATGTTGGCATCTACAATGGTTCGCAAGAATTACATCGGGTCGCGAATTATGAGCCTCGAACTCTAGATTAACTAACGTGGACGGGACAATCTCCCCAATAGGTACATGTCACAAGCTAGATCAGATGCATCCTTCGCCTAGCAATTTCCGCTGATGGCAGATGAAGATTTCAAGAAAAGTTATGTTCAATTCTCTGTTTTGATTTATTTATTTTTGGTGGCGCCTTTTCCATTTTGCCATCATGTTCGTTTTCTCTGCTAGGGAAAAAGAAAAGAAGGAAAACAGGGACGCCAGAACAGAGAAACCCCAGGCCAAGCAAAAAGCCCTCTTACCAATTTCATCTCTGCATTTGGTTCCCTTCCCGATACAAACCGAACCAAACAGGGACAGTCTTCCCAATTGTACTTTTAGCTTCACTTCTATCCTTAGATCTTAGGAACGCCTTCATTTTGTTTTTCCAGACATTGTACTCTTTCCCATCAAAGTAAGGTGGTTTGGTGTTACTTTGTCCTTCGACAATAACCAGTGCCAAAAAGCCTGCCATAGAAGATCTTTAGCTCCGAAGTAAAAACACTTCAAAATAATGAGCACAAGGCTCTGATACCAATTGAGGGTGACTAGCAATAATCACCTAGATGGTGGGGTGAATAGGTGATACAATAAAAGCTTTTACAAAACAAAAATGCGGAATAAATCTATTTGTGATAGAAGTATGAATGTTAGCAGAAGCAGCACTATTTAGAAGTCTGAACAATAATTAGATTCTATAACAAGCTTCTGAATCTGCTATACAAAAATCAGACTTTAGAAGCACTAAGCATGTGTGCAATATATTATAACAATAATCAATAAGAGATTAAGGGATAAGAGAAATTGCACACGAATATTATAGTGATTCGGTTTAGATCAAGCCTACGTCCACTCTCTCACGCTAACAGCCTTTGAGCTAGATTCCACTATATGATCAACAAGATATTACAACTTTGAATGCAAACACTCAGCGATAGATTACACTATCTCATTAAGTCACTTTTGTGTACTTCTCTCACGATCATAAACTTTTAAGCTCATGAAAGACAAGTGTATAATTGAAGTATGGCCAGACTTAGGAATTATAAATTCTACGCTTCGTCTCTTACTTGCTCTTTGGTGTCTCAATCTCCTTATATACTCCTCTACTTCCAAACTAGCCGTTGGACAGTATCTAGATAATCGTTTTCTAATCTACCCGTTAGACAGAACTATATCAAAGGATTTGGTAGCCGTTGAGTGACAGAAGCAGAATCCCCATCTTGATTCTGGTCGCCCATATAAGCAGAATCTAAGTTTCCATAAGTAGAGCTTCTTCGTCAGGAAAGTTCTTGTCTTCAGGATCCAATTGTCAATCAAATCTATTTTTGTGTAAAATTTAAACTAGATTACTAGCCGTTACATGGTCTGGGTCTACGTCTTGTTCTATCAGATTGTCTCATTATGAACTTGCTTCAGTCTGAACATATGCTCGTTCTGCTCTTTTGTTGTTCTGAACCTATCACGTTCTAGACATGTTCCATCTACATGTAAAGTTTGAGTCTATTCTATTTGAAGTAGACTTCTTAGTCTGTACTTGAGTCTGAACGTATTCTGTGACGTCCTGAAATTCGAGCCCTATGAGGGATGAGTGAACGCGAATTTCGCCAATGCATTGTTGGTTGATTTCACTCGGACCCAATCATTTCCGAGATACTGACCTTGAGGGGAAAGGCTACTGAGGACAGAACTCGTGCGACTAAAGAACTTGACTTGGGAAAACGACTTGACTGTGAGACTTGCGTAAGGACGATCCTGTAGTCATGTAAGCCGATTTCAGGGATGAATAGAAGTCGATTCGCGGACAGAAATAATGGGACGACGGGTGATTCCGTCTACTATTATCGAACCCGGAACAACCGTATGTCGATCCTTGATAATCGTGTATTTTGAAATAAGAATCTATCCTTCGCAATTTCATGTCGTCAAGGACGTCCATGTGTCAAGAAGTCTTGAACGTGGTTTGGCACGAGTCGGTTACGCATGAATCCTCGAAGCCGCCTATCAGTCTAAATTATATCAAAATGACATTTGAGCAAAATTGACAAGGCATGAGAATCCAAGATTGGACTTCGAATTTTCGGGAACGTCCGATATGGACTTTTAGACGATGCTTCCTTGACAGTCGACAGTGTCGGTTGAATCGAGTTTACGGGAAAGGGTCTTTAGACCGAGGAAACAAGCCTACAGGGACGTGGGCCGAGCAAGAATAGCATCGGCCTCACGCCCAAGGTGGGACAGCCGCCATGGAAGGTCCGAGGCAAGCAAGTGAGCCCGTTGGGCCAAACTGACCCTTTACCCTTCCAAGCCCGTTGTCTAACCTTGAGCCAATTTGAGCCCATTCCTATTCATTTTACGGCCTGTTTCCTCGGCCTGCCTTTCACTTTCAGCCCAAGGGCACATTGGGAAATGTGCAAGGTGGAATTGACCAAAAAACCCTTGGATATTTTGAAGAAAAGTCAAAGGAAGAGAGAGAAGATGATGTCACTTGCTTGGGGGAGTGTAGAAGGCATTTAGGGTCTGCATGGCAACGTTTCTGTTCCCGGGAACAGTTTCTGAGCATTTGAGGGTGTTTGATAACGGTTCAAAATTTTTACTCCGGGAACAGAAACACGTTTGGTAAAAATTTCTAATTTTTTGATTTTTGATTTTTTCTTTTTTCTTTTCCTTTTTTTTCTCCCTTCTTTTTTGTTGGCTGTCGCCGGCGAGGCTCGGCGAGCTCGCCGGAGCCTCGCGCCGGCCGCCACCGACGAGGCTCCAGCGAGCTTGCCGGAGCCTCGCGCCGGCCGCCACCGACGAGGCTCGGCCTCACCCGGATCTGCGAGGCCGAGCCTCGCCGGTGGCCGGGCAAGGCTCGCCCCGGCCTCGCGCGGCCTCGCGCCTTGGCGAGGCCGAGCCTCGCGTCGGCCACCACCGACGAGGCTCGGCCTCGCCCGGATCTGCGAGGCCGAGCCTCGCCGGTGGCGGGCGAGGTTCGCCCGGCCTCGCGCGGCCTCGCGCCGCCCTGGGCAAGGTTCGGCCTCGCCTAGATCTGCGAGGCCGAGCCTCGCCGGCCTCGTGCGGCCTCGCCGGTGGCGGGCGAGGCTCGCCCGGCCTCGTGCGGCCTCGCCGGTGGCCGGGCGAGGCTCGCCCGGCCTCGTGCGGCCTCGCCGATGGTCGGGCAAGGCTCCGGTGAGCTTGCCGGACCTCGCCACGGCCCGGGCGAGGCGCGCCGAGCTCGCCGGACCTCGCTCGGCGGCGGCGATGGGGGCGGGCGAGGGGTGGGAGGAGGAAGAAGAAGAGGAAGAAGAAGAAGAAAAAAAGAAAAGAAAAAGAAAAGAAAAAAAAAAAGTGTTTCTTAAAATTGTTCCCGGAACAAAAAAACAACTTTTCTTGTTTCTCATTTACATTCCAAACCTGTTCAGGGGAACAAATTTGTTCAGGGAACAAAAAAATTTACCAAACGCGTTTTGTTCCCGGGAACAAAAGAACAGAAACGAGTGTTCCCTGGAGCGTTACCATGCAGGCCCTTAATGGCCTTGATGTGGTCTTCTAGAAGCCCTCACTTCACTCTCTCTCTCCCTTTTTCAGCCCACAAATCGCAGCCCCTCTCTCTCCCCTTGTTTCCCTTCTTCCTGAAATTTCAGCTTCTGACCTTTCATTGAAAATCGAGTTGTTCATGGCCTTCCCGTTGGAATCTCGTCTTGTGCCACCCACCATCGTGTTCAGAAGAGAATTTCCGTTCAGATAGAGTTGCCTGATCGCCGGAAAGAGTCGCCGGCCGACCCGTACGGCGGCCGTAAGCCGGCTATTGCCGGACCATCACTATTCCGCCTGCAGCAGCTTTGTTCCGCCTTTTCCCATGTTTTTCTCCCATTCCAGCCAAACCACCACCCATACCAGCCACAAGTAGTTCCTCCTCGACCCCCAGGTGCCGCCGGTTGCCGGCCCACCGCTCGCTGGAGCTCCGGGCAGCCCGTTCAACTCCGGTCAGCCACTTTCCCCTTGAGCAATGCAATTTTTCAGAGTTGCAGAGGGAGTTTGAACTTGTTGCTGCTGTGTTCAGCCCGGGACCACTTTGGAGTGTCGTGGGAGAAGTCTCCGGGTGTCGGGTTCGCCGCCACTGCCGCGTTCGTGTCGCCTGCCCGCTTAACGGGTGAGTTTAGCCCCTAATCCTTATTTAGTGCCTAAACTTGCTTAGGGTTGCGTTAATTAGTGTTAACACTGGTTTAGGAGGGTTAATTAAGTTGTATTAACCCTAAGATAGGTGGTTAGATAGGTGATTAAGATTAGCTTAGATTAATCTTGCTTAATTATGCTTGATTTATGCTTAATTGTGATTATTTTGTGGATTATGTGATAATTAAGCTTGTGTAGCTTAATTGATTGATTAATTTGTGTTTAATCAATGTTTTGTTTAATTTATTAATTTAATTTATTATTAATTGAATTTCGGAAATTACTGTTCACGGCATTGTTCATCTAGAAGTGAAATTGTGCATAATTTCATGTGTCTTGACCATATGAAGTGAAATTGATGTGTCGTGGTATGAATATTCGCATGAATCGTGTGAATTTCACAAAAAGAGAAAAATGGTTTGTTCGAGAGACACCGGAAATGGACCGCCTTTATGAGAAAGAAAGTGATTTGTCCCAGGGGACATTGGAAATGGACCACTTTTATGAGAAAGGTGGGGAAAAATGGTTTTCCGAGGGACACGGAAATGGACCGCTTTTGTGAGAAATGATTTGAGGTTTTATATGCAAGCATGTGTGCATTGGCTAATAATCAAAGATAATAAGTGGGTTGTGATGGTATGCTTGCATGATCACTAAGTTGAACCCGCTTTATCGGAGGTTATGGAAAGGGAGGGCATGGAAGGGCACGGTTGCGCCTCTGCGGAGGAAGGGCGCCGTAGCACCGTTGCGCCTCGGAGGGCACGGAAGGGCACGTTTGCACCTCTATGGAGGAAGGGCGCCATAGCGCCGTTGTGCCTCGGAGGGTACGAAAGGCATGGTTGCGCCTCTACAGAAAAAGGACGCCGTAGCACCGTAATGCCTCGGCCTGCACGGAAGGGCACGGTTGCACCTCTGCGGAGGAAGGGCGCCATAGCGCCGTAGCAAAAGCACGGAAGGGCATGGTTGCGCCTCTGCAGAGGAAGGGCGCCGTAGCGCCGTTGCACCTCGGCCAAGTTGTAGCCCTATGATGTAGTACTAATCGAAACATGTGTGGATACGAGAGTGCATGAGAAAAACATGGTATCATTGGTTCCAATTATGCATGAGGTGATCATATCATTTATGACACGCACACATGAATTGATAACGTGCAGGGTATGGCAATGGCCAGGTGAGATTGCTTGTAGTGCGACTTGCATGTGATTGATGAACTGCATCATCTAACGGCCATGTGCATTGCATGTATTGTGCTAACTTATAACGTGCAGGGTATGGCATACCGGGTAAGGTTGCATGCGAACCGACTATATGATTGTTGGTTGCATTGCTTGTATTGTATGAGGTTTTACGTGCAAGATATGGCATACCGGGTAAGGTTGCATGCGAACCGACTTTTGATCGTTGGTTGACCCTATCTGCTGTTTGATTGTTGATTACTGGTTATTTGTTGTTAGGTTAAGTGAGAGGTGGTTCTAGAGAGATATCCCAAGTTGAGTTGGTGTACTAACCGGGGCTTAGGGGAAGAACTCGCTGAGATTTTATCACAACCCGTCGTGGTTAACCATTTTCAGGCCCCTAGAATGACGCACTCGCAGTGGAGAATCCTGCCCTCGCTTCTCCAGTGATCGACCTGACGGAGTCGAGTCCGATGGGTCCGAGTGACCGTGGTGTTGAACCCGAGGGTTCATTTTGTACAGCTGGATTAGCTTAGCCTAGTTCCCTTTTTTGGTTTGGTTTAGAGGATGGATCGGCCCTGTTGTCGGGCTTGTAAATCGGAAAAACGATCATCCGTTGGTTAATCTAGTAAACTGTATAAATGAGTAGTGATGGTTGTTCTTGCTGTTCATCCCTCTATCCCTGATTGATTGATTGATTGTTTGTTGGATTGGGGATGGTTTGTCTTCCACTTGCGCATAACGAAAGATTAAAATGAATGGTCATCGACGAGTTCTGTGACGTCGCTTTCAATTGACCATGGTAAGGGGTTGTCACGTGCTCAGGGTTCGGGGCGTGACATATTCATCCTCAGAGTCTGTGTTTAATAGATTTATCCTTAAAGTCTGAACATATTTAGTCATAGAATCTAGACTTTGTTCAGCTTCAACAATGAGTCTATCTGCTGGTTCTTCAAAGTATATTCCTTGATAATGTTCTTTACACGTTCTATCATCTGCATAACGGCTTGTGCGTCTTTCACTTATTTACTTAATCATCAAACACATTAGTAGCTTTGATTTATTTTGTCATCTTCAAAACATCATAAGGGATTTCCCTAATAGAGACATCGTCGGAGCAGCCGACTGACTGTCTTAAGCCCGACGAGGTATTTCTTGGACCACATGGGGTCCGAAATAAGAACTCAAAAGATAGCATATACAGATCGATAGTTTGGGGACATTGTACCCACCCTCTATCCCCTAAATTCGAAATGATTGCATAAATTCTTCTTTAAAGTATGTGCGTTTTGTAGGGACTCATGGGCTTCGTAAACCATGTACTTTACACCTAAAGTTTAAGAAACTGTAACAATAGATGATACAAAGTAGTGGTTTTTTCCCCCAATAGTTATAATTTAATGATGCATTACAACGGCATGGAGGTTTTTTTTTTTTTTTGGCTATTTTCACATTTGGTGACCGCTGTCTAAAACTCTAGATTTTCACTTGAGCTCCCATTGTGTGAGGCCTAGAGAATTCAAAGTGCAAATTATCCCAAGAGATAGGAGCTTAATTACGTGCATTAATCATGGTGATGATGCAATAGTTGGTTGAATAACACGTGAGATAAATAGATGTGTATATATGAAACATTCAAATGTCTTGCATTTTTTTTTTTTCTTTTTCATCGATCATAAAGGTTTTTCCTTTAGAAGTGAGAGCATCATATGAATAATGCTCTAATCACTTTGAGTTTTGTCTAATGTGTCGACTGGCTGATGACATACTAGGTATATAAAAGACATTTAGTAATAACTTGTCTCATAAATTGAGAAGGTTTATATTGAGCATGATCTATCTTTCTTCTTGAGAAGGAAGGTAGCATGCATCGAGCATGGGAACGGGCACGAATGATAACCACTTTGGTTAGAAATTAATTTTTGTAATATAAATAGATTTAATCTATTTCTATTTATAGATGAATTTTGAACAAAAATGCACGTTTGACAACAATATAAAATTTCTCCCTTCGCAGCGGCGGTGGATGATAGGGGGCAACCGATGGCTGTGTGTTGTGGCGGTGGTGAGTGGGTGGCCGACTAGTAGCAAGGATGAACATTAAGAGGAGTTTTTATATCTCATTTCTATTCCAGAAATAGAGAAGTAGAAAATTCTAACTTCTCATTTATGTTCCTGACCTATTTCTGGACAAAAATTTGTTCTAGAAATAGAAAAATGAAATTGCATCACCAAACGAATTTCTGTTCCAAAAACAACTCTGAAATAGAAAAATAATTCTTGAACAAAAATAGAATGGTTATTGTGCAAACCTAAATATTTCTAGATTGTCCATTGCAATAAGACCCTTCATCTTTATAGATAGGATTCATTAGATTCAAAGATTTGGATGACCTCAGGATGCAAGCATTCGGTTCACCCAATATTTCTTCTTCAAGAAATGATTTTCAACGCTTCTGTAGCCAATTCATCAATCGATGTCTAATATTTCAAATTTTGATTATTCAAAATACTGATGTATAATTTTTCAAAATTTTGAGTTATTTGTGTCCATAAAGATTTCATATTTTATATTCTTCATTTTGATTATACATTATATAGCAACCCACCAAAGTGTTGGTCTAGGTCTAATTAAAAATTTAGCTAGGTATAGTTCCGACAATATTAATCTTCATGTTTTATAATTTTATTGAATAAGTATACTTAAAATCCTAAAATCCATTACAATTGGGTTGATAGCACAATCAAATTCTAAAACTCATCAAATTGGTTCACTAGGTTAACTCTACCTGATTTGGCTAACGAAAAAAGCTAGTAAGTTTTTTTTTCCCACTCTTGCATGGCTGTTAAGTTAATTCAAGTGTGAACCAATGCCCAAAAAGACTGTTTTCCCTCACACCTTAATTAAGTTAAATTAAGTAGTAAAAAACAATGAACAATATAGAACTAGTGAGCGTTGCCAAGCTTCGCTGGTGACGAGCAATGAGCTTGGCAACCAGCGAGAGTTGGCTGATTGGGTGGCAATGGCGAAGGATGCGCAACATTTTACATGAGATCAACAAGGGTCTATTGACATCTCAATTTTGCTCATATATTTTTTTTTAGAAAAATTAATTAAAATACTGGGAATTATGATATTGATACCTCATGCCCAACCCATTTAAGCATCAAAATCAATAATCCCTTAGGTTTTTTTTTTTTTTTTTTTTATAGATTTTTGAAGCTTCTACAAAATTTTCAGGTCTCTCTCTTATAATATTTTTTCGTTCGCTTGTGGCAATAAACTAACTCACGCACATGCATATTCAGGTGAGCAAAAGTGAATTTTCGTGGAGGCAACGGACGCACAGAAACACACACAGCCGGACCGAAGTTCCGCAACCACAACCTCCATGGACGAAGCTCTCTTTGCTTTGTCGTCGCCGCGGTCTCAAACTCAGCAGCAGGAATTTATCCATGGTTCGCTCATCATACAACCTCAGTCCGCTAATCCATCGCTGTTCGTGGCCAAAGACAGACTCCGAGGTATGTACATCAATTGCTCTGTTTTATTGAGTTGAATCCGGGATTCGTGATTGAGGTTTTGGGTGAAAATAGAATGATGATTGTGGATCTTTTAGTAGTTTAAATACGTTCAGATGTCATTGCAATTGTTTATATCGGAGTTGACACTTCGATTATGACTCTGTGTTCTATTTTTGAATTGATCACCAATCGTTCGTTAAAATGCCTGAACGGAATCGGAATCCAATTTTGAGAAGCATTCTTATGCTATAGTGTCTAGAATGATCCTTGTGTAATGAACATGTTCAACTCACTTACAGCTTCTCTGTTTCCAGTGATTTTAGACAATGGCCGAGATCTCCACATGCCCTGACTACTTGATTTGTTGTTCAAATCCATCCAAATATGTTGTCTTTGATTTTGATATTCTGCCGGGTATAGATTCATGTTAATCAAATATCTAGACAAGCAAAGCATGTGAACTTACGTATACAAAAGGGGTCATGAGTTCGTTTTGACATCTGATGAATTATATTCGCTGGATTGAGATTAGGCTTGCTGGTTATGCATTCTCTTGTTCAACTGATTGGTGCTGTGGTCTTAACTTGGTATTGCTTCAATGAATCTCGATAATTTTGTGCTCCCAAAATTGATTACACTCATGAATTTCCTTTGAGCTGTCACGTGGGCTAATTGAGGATTTCTCAATTGCACTAATTGCTATTCATCATGGTGGCCAGGGTAGGTTTCGTATTGATATGATAGGATAGAAAATTTCTCAAGAAGGAGATGCACCTACTGGCGTGCATTATAATGTGATTTTCTCTTGAAGGTACAATCAATTGTCATGCAAAATACATGGACTAGTGAATTCTGGCTGGAGTAAAGAGGAGATATGTCTTACTTTTGTATCTACTGAGAGCTTGGAAGGTCTTACCTTAGATGAATGAGTTCCATGCCATGAACTAACGTTAAAAAATATGAGGACAAAAGTAAAATAGAGAGCAGTGATGTGTTTGGTGAGTAAAGAAGAGAGTATTTTTTAGCAAAATCTTCACAACACCATGTTAACATATTCTTTGTTTTCTATTCATTCTTTGAGATTGTAAAGAATATGGATCCTATTTTTATTGGTGGTAAATTGATCATTGTCCATTCTTGCACATGATTCTTATATGAAACTAAATCAATACTGGAGTATGTTTGCTAAATTCGAGTGAAACCATGTTGATTCTGCGGTTCATGTGCTTATTGTTGGATTAAACTTGTTATACTCTTCTTGTTGGATTAGACCTATCATCCTTTTTCTGCTAGTGCTTACAATATTATGTTTACTAGACATGTCTCCCTTGTGAGTGAGCAATGGTGTTTGCTGATATCCGCTGAATACGCTGCTGAGAGCTTGTCTCTGAAAATTGGAGAAGCTCGTTGATTGCACTTGACAAGGCCACAATCATAAATATGGCCTCTATATCCTTCTCTCTGCATTTTGTTGCCTTCGTTACATGTGTTTCTTTTTTGCTATGCGTCATTCACATCTTTATTATTTGTCTGTTTCAAGGCCCAACAAAGTCAAAGTTGTGCGGCACTTGGTGAAACTCTTGCTCTTGCCATATCCACATTGCTCTCATCTCGAAAGGTTTGAGTGTTAGGTGAATTGCAAGTGCACAATATCAACAAGTAATAAAGTGATGAGTGAGTATCGTTCCCACGAAGATTGTTTTAATTTTATTTTATTCAATTACTTACCGAAGGTGATCAATCCAAAATTTTAGCTAACCAAATCAAAAAGACGTGTAAAAAGTGAACTAAACTAATTAAAATACTAAAATATAGAAAAGGTCAAAACTTAAAGAATTAAAAGCTAAGTAAAATTAATTTAAAGCAAATTCAAGATCACAAAGTGTTAGAGCATCTAACTTCACTTAACCATTCATAATTAATTTTCTTAACTTTTCATGCAACAAATTAATTTCCAATTGTGTTGGCGAAATTTCCCTAAGATGAATTAAAAGCCGACCTCGGTCTAATAATCCCTAATTAGGTATCTTAACCCACACTAACCTTAGGTGAATTTAAACTACCTAAAAGCATTAAGTTCTTGTGGAAATTCCCGGATTCAATCTAAGTAGTCCCAACCTAGATCTACTACCGCAGCCACATAAATAACCTAGTGTACATTGACCTAAATTTAATTTATGGTTCAATATCATTATTGCACATGCACACAATCTCCACCCAGTATCATGCATACATAAAAAATCATTCAAAAGTTGGCCATACTTCTAAAAACATTAAAATTATGATAAAGAACGACACAATCAGAACAATTCTATTGCAGGAAAGTCTTTGAAAATTAATCAATCATGATTAAGATCCATTGTAGCTCTAACAAAAGAAATTTAGAACATAGTAAAATTAAACTGACAAAAATTAAAGAAAACATAATACTAAATAAAAACAAATTCATCGAATTGAGAAACAAGGAGCTTTAGGTTTGTCTCCTCCTTCTCTCCTTGACAGCACCAACTCTACTAAAATTGAAGAACAAAATCTAACTAAGAAAACTCAAATTTTTCGGCAAAGATGGTGGCTCCCGGACTCTCTTCTTCTGCGGCACAAGAGCAGTTTATATAGCCTCCAAAAATCTGCCCTAGGTCGACTCCTACTAGGATTTGGAAAAGATTTATCCTTGATTTTCTTTGAACTTTATCTTCAATCATGGTCAAATTCTCCAAATATCTGATTTGAGCTGCCTTTTTCTTCAAGATGAAATATTCTGAAAGATATTGCAATATTTTGAAAGATCTGAAAATATTTCATACAAAATAAAATTACGTGAGTCGCAATTAAATTCACCCAAAAATTTCTCAAAATTTAGCAAATATCAAGTATAAATAAGCAAGAATACTCTATTAAAAATAGAGTTATCAATTACCCCCAACTTAGAAATTTGCTAGTCCTCGAGCAAATAATAAACAAACCTCATCTCCAATTATCAATATCCATTTATAATTATGTGAAATCACAACTCAAAAGAAAAAATAAATCCCGTCAACCCAAAATCAATACATAAGCTATGTTTAACCTTAACCATGCAATCCGTGTGTATGTGTGCCCCTTGACTTTCCAAATCATGTATGCTCAAATAAATCAAGTTGATATGCAACACTCTAAACTCAAGATCCACTAACCAAGTCTCATAGATTTGTTTTTCAATTCTCTCTCCACTATTGAAAACTAATACTCATTCAAAAATCAATAGGTCTTTAAGGTTTATAATGTGGCTTGGCTAAAGGGAGGGTATAAAGGATTTTTAAGTTCAATAAACCCCATAAACATATCAATTCTCAAAGCATTTGAATTAAATAGGATTCAAGACACATCATCCATATGCTTATATTATTATAGCCATGCAATTCACAAACACTCAACACTTTAAAGCTTCTATTATTTCTCTTTCTACACTATACGGCGAAGTTTCTTCCTAAGTCCCTTCCATAGTGCAATGCTAACCCATTGAGTATCCAAAAGGCTCACTCAAGTTGAAAGTTAGCGGTAGGGATCCGTATGAGCCGTACTAGAGTAAACATCTTTCACTTCATAACTTGCACTTTTTTTCTTTTCTTTTTTCTTACTTTTTCTTTCTGTTTTTTTTTTCATGACTATTTCAAGCTTCAACATCTTCAGACATATCAAGAATCCATAACTATTAAAGTAGCTTTAAGGATAAACATGCTTATGGGGTATAAAGTAAAGTAATACATTTGGATTAGCATTATAAGGTCATCAAAGAAAAATAGGCCAATTAAGCTCAAAAGGGTACTAAGGATCAAGTAATAAGGTGGGCTTGAAAGGCTCAAACGATCCAAAGAATGCCTATATCACCTTCTTAATTGAGTATAGCATATTAATTTCAAGAGAATATCAAACAAATTCTAAGACTTAGGTGAGTTCTAAAGAATCACATACTTCCCATTGATCTTTTCTAAGCACACATAACTCAAAAGGTAGGGATAAGTGCTCAAAATATGGATTGCATAATCAAGATTAAGACTAACTCATATATCAATAACCAATTGAACAAGATTTATATTCCCTAAAAATTGCAACAACTCATAACCATGAAAAGGATATCAATATTGTAGATTACGGTTCAAAATCATTATCTCCTATACAGTTTGCTTCAAAATATTTCAAAAATTTTAAATAAGCGCAAATATTTTCAAGAATAGCAAAAGTTTTAACATAAAAAATTTCAAAATTTTCGATCCCCTACCCCCAACTTAAAATGAAGCATTGTCCTCAATGTGTAAAAATAAAAAATTATATACGAGGCAATGAGACAAACAAATTAGAGTAAAGTTCGAAATACTCCCCGGAGATGTGAAGATGGCAATTGTCCATTTTGAATCATGCCCAGTAAGGTGAGGAATGGTTCAGATGTGTTGTTGGAGGTTGCTCAAAAAAATTCTTAACTTCATGATCGCATGGCCAAACGTTCCTAATCCCTCTCCCGCCATCGTGCACACTACTATCTCTGCAAAATAGAAAATTCATCATCACAAAAATTCTTCTTTTTTCTTTTTTTCAATTTTTTTTTTTTAAAACAAAATGCAAACCAAGAAAAATAAAAAATAAAAACTTAAAAACTTGGGTTGCCTCCCAAGAAGCGTTTGCTTTATAGTTCGCAACCGAACTCTTCCCATGCTTCTAAGTAGGTGGAACCAAGGTGATGGCAGATGTTTGAGCATCGAAACCTCCTCCATAGTAGTGCTTGAGCCTATGACCGTTTACTTTGAAAGTCCCCTCATTATCATTGATAATCTCAACAACTCCAAAAGGGAATACTTTGGTGATGGTGTAAGGATCGGTCCATCTAGACTTCAACTTTCCTGGAAACAAACGAAGACGAGAGTTATATAACAAAAATTTTTCACCCACATGAAACTCCTTTCTTAAGATGTGTCGATCATGCCATCTCTTCGTTTTCTCTTTGTAAATTCTTGCACTTTCGTATGCATCATTGCGTATCTCTTCCAATTCATCTAACTGAAGCAATCTTTTCTCACCTATTGCCTGCATATCAAAGTTTAGTTTTTACAAAGCCCAATATGCTTTATGCTCCAACTCAACAGGTAAATGGCATGCTTTACCATACAAAAGTCGAAAAGGTGACATACCAATAAGAGTTTTGAAAGCAGTTCTATAAGCCCATAAAGCATCATCAAGTTTCATTGCCTAATCCTTCCTATTGGTATTCACAGTCTTTTCCAAAATTCTTTTTATCTCCCTATTAGATATCTCAGTTTGACCATTAGTTTGGGGATGATAAACAGTAGCTACCTTATGAGTGACTCCATATTTATGCAGAAGTGACTCAAATTGTTTATTCATGAAGTGTGTGCCTTGGTCACTTATAATAGCCTTAGGTGTGCCAAATCGAGTAAAGATGTATTTTTTCAAGAAATTACAAACAACCCTAGCATCATTAGACTGCAAAGCCACGGCCTCTACCCATTTAGACACATACTCACAAGCAACTAATATGTAAGTGTTACCAACAGAAGGTGGAAACGGACCCATGAAGTCAATGCCCCAAATATCAAATAATTCACACACCATGATATTGTTTAAGGGCATCTCATGCCTTCTAGATATATTTCCAGTTCTTTGCCACCTATCACAATGGGAAACATAAGCATGTGCATCCTTAAAAAGTGTAGGCCAATAAAATCCACATTGTAAAATTTTAGTAGCAGTTTTGGTGGCACCATAGTGACCACCTGCCTCTCCATCATGGCAATGAAAAAAAATGTTAGGGATTTCTTCCTTAGCAATACAACGTCTAATTATTCGATCAGCACATACCTTAAACAACTACGGATCCTCCCAAAAGTAGTGTCTAACATCGGAGAGAAACTTTTTCTTTTGTTGATAATTAAAGTCAGGGGGAAATATGTCACTTACCAAATAGTTCACAATATCTGCATACCATGGAGTTTCGATTTTCAAGGAAAATAGTGCTTCATCAAGAAAGTCATCAAAAATCGGTACCTCATCGCTAGGGGCATTCGGCAACCTAGATAGGTGATCGGCCACAAGATTCTCGGTTCCTTTCTTATCCTTAATCTCTAAATCAAACTCTTGAAGCAACAAGATCCAACGAATTAACCTTGGTTTCGCATCCTTCTTTGCCAACAAATAATTTAAAGTTGCATGATCAGTATAAACAATCACTTTAGAGCCAATCAAATAAGAATGGAATTTATCAAAAGCAAAAACAATTGCTAAAAGCTCCTTCTCGGTAGTGGCATAATTCAATTGGACTCCATTAAGGGTTCGACTAGCATAATATATGACTCGAAAAATTCTATCCTTCCTTTGACCAAGCACAGCTCCAATGGCATAATCGCTAGCATCACACATCAACTCAAAAGGCAAACTCCAATCTGGTGGTGTCATTACAGGAGCTGAAATCAGCTTCTCCTTTAATATCTCAAATGCCCGCAAACACTTAGAGTTAAAATCAAACTTAACATCTTTTTCAAGCAATTTTGTAAGTGGTCTTGCAATCTTGGAAAAGTCCTTTATGAATCGTCTATAAAACCCTGCATGTCCTAAAAATCCTCGAAATAATTTAACAGAAGTAGGAGGTGGTAATTTGGAGATAACTTCAATTTTGGCTTGATCCACCTCAATACCTCTAACAGATATTTTATGGCCCAATACTATTCCTTCCTGCACCATAAAATGACACTTCTCCCAATTTAGCACAAGGTTAGTCTCTTCGCATCTTTGTAACACCAAAGCTAAATTATGCAAGCATGAATCAAAAGATGTACCAAAAACAGAGAAATCATCCATGAAAATCTCAATGTATTTCTCTATCATGTCTGATAAAATAGCCATCATGCATCGTTGAAAAGTAGCAGGTGCATTACAAAGACCAAAATGCATCCTTCTATATGCAAATGTACCATATGGACAAGTAAATGTAGTCTTTTCTTAATCATTAGGTGCAATAGGGATTTGGTTATACCCTAAATATCCATCCAAAAAACAATAATATTCATGCCCTGCAAGTTTTTTTAACATTTGATCAATGAAAGGTAAAGGAAAGTGATCTTTACGAGTGGCATCATTCAATTTTCTATAATCCATGCAAACTCGCCACCCCGTAACTGTCCTAGTTGGAATTAATTCATTCTTTTCATTAGTTAGAATAGTCATACCTCCTTTTCTTGGCACTACTTGCACAGGACTTACCCAATCACTATCAGAAATTGGATAGATAATACCTGCATCGAGTAACTTAATTACTTCAGCCTTCACAACTTCTTGCATTTTCGGATTGAGCCTCCTTTGTGGTTGGATGACTGGTTTGTATTGCTCATTCATCAGAATTTTGTGCATGCAAATTGAAGGGCTTATTCCTTTTATATCTGCAATGGTCCATCCAATTACACTCTTATGCTCTCTAAGCACTCTAAGTAACTTCTCCTCCATCACCCTGTCAAAGAAGAAGAAATAATCACTGGATAAGAATCACCATCAAGAAAAGCATATTTTAAATAAGAAGGTAAAGGTTTAAGCTCAAGAGTAGGTGGTTCTTCAATGGAAAGCTTGGGCTTCTTTGCACTTGACTCCAATTCTTCAAATTTTTGTGATTTCCATCTCGGACATAGTGGACTTGCTTCTAAAAACTCAACGCCCTCTCTAATTTCTTCATGCTCAATTTCTTTCTCTTTTGGCTGAACCAAACATGCCTCTATAGGATCTTGAGTTGTGGTCAATTCAAACACGGTCTTTACTTTATTGTCTATGGTATCTATCTTCAAGCAATCACTTGGTCCCTCGAGGTTTTTCATGGCTTTGAGGACATTGAAAGTGACTTGATCTTCTCCCACTCTAAGGATCAATTTTCCTTGTTGTACATCAATGAGAGCTCTTCCCGTGGCTGGGAATAGTCGGCCCAAAATAATAGGAACTTCATAATCGTCCTCCATCTCTAGCACGACAAAATCCGCTGAAAAGATAAATTTATCCACCTTTATTAAAACATCCTCCACCATGCCTCTTGGATATTTGATAGATCTATCTGCCAATTGTAAAGACACGGTGGTTGCTTTTACTTCTCCTACACCTAGTTTCACAAACACCGAATAAGGCATTAGATTTATACTAGCACCAAGATCACATAAAGCTTTATTAAAATAAGCATCACCAATATTGCATGGAATAGTAAAACTCCCTAGATCTTTTAATTTTGGTGGTAGCTTATTTTGAAGGATGGCCGAACATTCCTCATTCAACTTCACAGTCTCATACTCCTCTAATTTCCTTTTGTTAGCTAGGATCTCCTTCAAAAACTTGGCATAACTTGGCATTTGAGCTAAAGCATCTACAAAAGGAATATTAATGTGCAACTGTTTAAGATGATCAAAAAATTTTGAAAGTTGCTTATCTTGCTTGTGTTTGGCTAGCCTTTCCGGAAAAGGAATAGGTGGAACATATGGCATTCGAGATGGCTTGCTCTTTTGTGGCTCATCCTTTTGTTTGATCTCGGTGGAAGATTTGGCTCTGTTCTCTTCTTCTACATCCTCATCTTGATCTTACCTTCCAACTTTTTTTCCACTTCTCAATGTAATTACCTTTGCGTTCTCCATGGGATTCCTCTCGGTATCACTTGGCAAGGCACCACTTTGTCTCTTATTAATTCTCTGAGCTAGTTGCCCCACTTGCTTCTCTATGTTTCGAATTGATGCTTCTTGATTGTGGAGTCTTACATCGGTACTTCTCATGAAATCTTGAGTGGTTTGAGCTTGTTTTTCCACAGTTTGTGTTAGCTTTGCAACCAAAGCCTCCAAGTTGGAATTATGCTTCTCCATGGATGGTGGTGGTGCTCTCGGTCCTTGTTGATTTTGACCTCCCCAAGATAGATTAGGGTGATTCCTCCATCCTGGGTTGTAAGTGTTGGAGTAAGGATTGTTTTGAGGGCCCCTGTTAAAATTTGAAATAAAGTTAGCATGTTCAGAAGAAATAGCATAAGGGTTACCTACTTGACAATCAGTGCTAATATGATTTCCACCACAAAATTCACAAGATACTCCTTGAGTTTTTAAAGAAGCAATCATATTGCTTAATGCATCAAGTTTTGCATTCAAAGTTCTATTGGTGTCAACTTCATGAACTCCACTTGGCTTTCGGGCTTGGTATCTCTCAGTTGGCCATTGGTAACTATTGCTTGCCATCTCTTCAAGTAGATGAAAAGCTTTTTCGCGTGACTTGTTTTGCAAAGTGCCTCCAACTGCCGCATCTAGACTAGCTCGAACGGTAGGATGCACCCCGTTATAGAATGTATGTACTTGCATCCAAATTGGTAGTCCATGATGCGGGCATCTCCTTAGCAGGTCCTTAAACCTCTCCCATGCTTCATAAAAGGGTTCACCATCCATCTGCATAAATGTAATAATATCATTACGCATTTTGGCAGATTTTGCAGGAGGAAAATACTTACTTAAGAATTTTTGAGCTAAGTCTTCCCAAGTAGTGATAGAGCCTGCAGGAAGAGAAGTCAACCAAGTCTTAGCTTTATCACGAAGAGAAAATGGGAACAATCTTAATTTAAGAGCATCATCGTAACGCCATTAAATTTAACGGTGTCACAAATTTCAAGGAATGCTTCTAAGTGTAGATTTGGATCATCATTAGGAGATCCACCGAATTGCCCTGCATTTTGAAGCATTTGAATTAAGGATGGCTTGATCTCAAAATTGTTGGCTTGCACTGCCGGCCTCCTTATACTTGATTGTGCTCTTTGAATTGTTGGTGTAGCATAATCTTTCAAAGTCCTCCTTGGAGGTGCAACTTCTTGATTTTCAGCCATTGCAATGTGAATTGCTTGTGATTGTTCTCTTCTTCTCCTAAGAAAGGTTCTTTCAATCTCGGGATCAAACTGTTCAAGGTCTTTTTGTTGGCTTCGGGTTATGCGATGCTCCTCCACCTTTTATAGGGAAGTGAGTTTGGCCTGCAAACTAAACAAATTAAAAATAAAATAAAATAAAGGCTAGTCTAAACTAAGAATTGCTTGATATCAATAGTAATTGGAAAATTGTCAAAACAATCCCCAGCAACGATGCCAAAAACTTGTTAGGTGAATTGCAAGTGCACAATATCAACAAGTAATAAAGTGATGAGTGAGTATCGTTCCCACGAAGATTGTTTTAATTTTATTTTATCCAATTACTTACCGAAGGTGATCAATCCAAAAATTTAGCTAACCAAATCAAAAAGACGTGTAAAAAGTGAACTAAACTAATTAAAATACTAAAATATAGAAAATGTCAAAACTTAAAGAATTAAAAGCTAAGTAAAATTAATTTAAAGCAAATTCAAGATCACAAAGTGTTAGAGCATCCAACTTCACTTAACCATTCATAATTATTTTTCTTAACTTTTCATGCAACAAATTAATTTCCAATTGTGTTGGCGAAATTTCCCTAAGATGAATTAAAAGCCGACCTCGGTCTAATAATCCCTAATTAGGTATGTGAACCCACACTAACCCTAGGTGAATTTAAACTACCTAAAAGCATTAAGTTCTTGTGGAAATTCCCGGATTCAATCTAAGTAGTCCCAACCTAGATCTACTACCGCAGCCACATAAATAACCTAGTGTACCTTGACCTAAATTTAATTTATGATTCAATATCACTATTGTACATGCACACAATCTCCACCCAGTATCATGCATACATCAAAAATCATTCAAAAGTTGGCCAGACTTCTAAAAGCATTAAGATTATGATAAAGAACGACATAATCAAAACAATTCTATTGCATGAAAGTTTTTGAAAATTAATCAATCATGATTAAGATTCATTGTAGCTCTAACAAAAGAAATTTAGAACATAGTAAAAATTAAGCGACAAGAATTAAAGAAAACATAATACTAAATAAAAACAAATTCACCGAATTGAGAAACAAGGAGCTTCAGGTTTGTCTCCTCCTTCTCTCCTTGACAGCACCAACTCTACTAAAATTGAAGAACAAAATCTAACTAAGAAAACTCAAATTTTTCTGCAAAGATGGTGGCTCCCGGACTCTCTTCTTCGCGGCACAAGAGCAGTTTATATAGCCTCCAAAAATCTGCCCTAGGTCGACTCCTACTAGGATTTGGAAAAGATTCATCCTTGATTTTCTTTGAACTTTATCTTCAATCATGGTCAAATTCTCCAAATATCTAATTTGAGCTGCTTTTTTCTTCAAGATGAAATATTCTGAAAGATATTGCAATATTTTGAAAGATCTGAAAATATTTCATACAAAATAAAATTACGTGAGTTGCAATTAAATTCACCCAAAAATTTCTCAAAATTTAGCAAATATCAAGTATAAATAAGCAAGAATACTCTATTAAAAATAGAGTTATCATTGAGTATGGATATATGCATGTAAATTTGGTGAGGAAAGATCAATTCAGTACAGGCAACTTGTAGTAGCCACAGTTCTTTAGGGCATTATTGATTGCTTAAGGGAAATTGATGTCTTGTGATTTGTGAACCAAGTTTTTAGTAGGCTTTGTTTAACACTTGCTTTTCTTCACTCCTTCTACCAAGACCCCTCTGGCATATGATGAAGCTTTATCAAATCGATCTCTTAACTTAGCATTTTTATGGATACAGAAACCCATTCAATTGATTGAAGCCAGGGGTTAAACTGAAGTTTTGATTTGATATTAAGTCATAACTGGAGTTGTGCTTTGTGTTCCGTTTTGCAACCTGGACGCTTATTCATATAGCTGATACTTGCATATACTTTTCATAAAATGAGTTGGCAATGAATGGGTGTAAAGAATACGCGTCAATTTGGAAAGAAATAGAATTATTGTCATGTTTGATCATGCTTGAATGAAATTTGAACTTGCTGGATTATCTAACTGGAGTTCAATTTCAACTTGTTGAGATGTCATTTTTATCATGTGAACATGTATGATGATTTAGGAGATTGTTATGGTGAACTGGTGATAATTTTTCAACAAAATAACCATGTTGCCTTGCCTTAAACTTGCTGGATATGGGTTGTCATAACCATTCCTTTCCTGGTCACTCTCTTTTGGGTGTAGATTGAATTGATCTGAAGCCCATCCAAGTGTTTGTTCTAGTTACTTGTGATGTGGTGTTTGTATGTTCATGGTTTCTTAATCACTGGGCATGTTTGTTACAATTGCTTTGACTGAGGTGATGCTGAAATTCATGGAGTATCTCAGTGAAGATTTGATTCAGAGGAGGGACCAACAATAAGAAAAGAAAACAAAAATAATAATAAAAAAAGAAATTATGGAAAATAAAAAATGGAAAATTGGGTAGAAAAATAGGTGTTGATTAGGTTGTTAGATTTTAGTATTAGAATTAGCTAGTTTTGGAAAGTATGGATGCATAATAGGTTGTGGATAAAAGTAACTTAAGCAGACTATTAGTAGCAAATCAGCAATATTCTCCGACTACGTGAAATGGCTTTGGTAGATTTCAAGCCCCGTTGCTATTTCGACTTTTATACTACATGCTATTAGAGAAAGGGCTCTCATGTGATGATTGTTAGCTAGTTGTTGGCTAATTTACATTGATTCTAGCAAAGCACTATTGTCTTTTTTCAATTTACCAAAGGATGTGGTCATCCTTGCATTGCTATAGCCAAGGCCACTTATCTCAAAAATCTCTACTATATTGACCAAAAAGTAAACATAAGAAGAGTTTCTAATCTATAAAACAAACTCATGAGAGTAATTTCAACCTCAAACTCTCATAGGAAAATTTTAAAAAGTGCATGTTTATTGTTATGATGAATTTCAATCGTTAGGAAATTTTCAAGATTATGTGATGTTGCAAGGATTGTAATTGGTTATAATTGATTCTGATTTTTCTATTAATTCCTAAGTCAGCTAGTTTGTTCATTAGATTACTTCCCTATTTGTGTTTATTGTTTTGGATACAAGTACCCGTATAATGTAATACTTTATTTAATAAAGCAAAACACAATTTAATATTTTCTCACATTCTAACTTGGTATTATAGCTAGATTGTTCCTGTTTTAATCTCAATACATGAAGCCTACCACCCCCAATATTGGTGATCTTAGTGTCAAACTCGAGCTTGTTGATGGAAAGATATTGTAAAATGTTACACTTTATTGATAGTTGGTTAGTAATGTAGTATATCTTATGATAACTTGCCCTACTATAATCTATGTCATCCATACTAAGTCTGTTTATGTTTGCTTCTTGTATTCCTGATTATGCCATCATGTTACATATTTTTATGCTAGATCTAGGCATTGAATTTTATTGCTTCACCATCCCTATTTATGTCTCTTGGATGCAGATCCATTGTACCATTCGTGTACTTATTCGCTGTCTCCAACACCAGATCAAGACACGAGTCTCTCTTCTTGATTTTACACCTTACCCAATCACTCCTCAAGATCCCAACACCAATCTCTCTTGTCTTTTCCCTCTACCTCCTCCACTTGCCAAGCCCCTGCAACCATGCATGGCTTGTGTCATTGACATGCCTGCACTGCCAATATCAATCGTGAAGTTTCTTGTTCAACCATCTACTGTTAGGGCGGATGAGGGCCTGTATCATGCTATGTTCTCTCTCTCTACATTATTGCTTCAATGTCGGTCGTCATCCCTATTGTTGAGTTGCTTCTCCCTTTCTTGTTTTAGGGCGATCGAGCTTGCCTGAATGTCAAGGCGGGTCTCGAGACCTCGCGTCGAGCTCCTATCATCATCTACAATTAAGTTGTTGACGATGATGAGATGAGAGAGTCGTCTCAAGATCTGAGGATGCCTCCTCCATTTGGCCTATCCATTGATATTTCAGTGAGATCTCAAAGGCCATGACTAGATCTGATCATCAGTGGTGGTTTTGAGACCTCATAAAGAATTGGCGACAAGAGAAGAGACAGAAAGAGGGAGAGAGTGTCTTGAGTCAACAAATAGAGAAAGTAAAGACGGTCGTGGATGACATGAGCGGTGAGACGTGGAGGAGAAGATGGTGATGACAGGTGGCCACAACGGTCGAAGACGGTGGCTAATGGTGAAGAAAGAGAGAGGGTTGGTTGAGTGAGAAGACTTGACAAATCTTATTAGACAGTGTGGTCAGCACACTGAGGAGTGCAACAAAATATGCGTTCATGTTTCCTTTTTGATCTTATCCCATTTATGTGTTTGTCAAATCTAGATCATTGGTGGTTGCCAGTGTCAGCAACATGACCACAACAGAATTTCATTGGCAACGCCACCCAAATTCGATCAAGCGTGGCTTCTAATTGATAGTGAGCTCTTGCTCAATCGTGACATCGAGAGTTGGGCTTGAGCTCATGATCGTGTGATGCGGTTGCCTCCCTCTTTGGGATCTTTGGACTTGATTGAAATAGTTACATAACTATTTTTTATCAAGCTTGATCTCCAACTAATCACGGTCTCACAATAAAGCGCGACATTAAGAGTCGGCTTTAAGCTAGTGACCTCACGACGAGGTCACATTCTAGTGCACAAGCGCGTGAGCATAGAGAAGATTGAGAGAGGGGGGCAAAGGCAATGGCCCAGCCATAATAATTAAGCAACGCATCAATCCTATGGTATAAAGTGCATAAGAAATGAAGAGAACATTGCAAATAAGCAAATTCATCAAATTTTACATGGTTACTTTGTGGAAATATATAGACTATAACTCCATACATCCATTTTCTACGATTTTTAAATATAGATATTAATGTCATCATTGGAAAATACACATAATAGCTATAGGTAGGCAGACTAGCTAGTCAATTTGCTAGCATTGTCTTTGCATGGTGATTTCTCTACTAGTGAAAGAGTTCCAAGATGAAATGAGAAAACCAACTTAGCTACATACCCGTCCTCCTCTCTTTGGTTTCGTAACTTGCCTTGATCAAGTATAATTTCCTAATCGCCATGGTCATGTCCATCCGATCTGTTGGGGATTCCATCGAACATGCAACTCCAACTTCGAATATGGAGATCATGCAATCTCTTATCTTGATCTCTTGTTGTCGATTACCAGCTTCACTCCAAATCCTTAAGTCTACGATGTCCATTGCTCGATTTGGAAGAGCCGCTTGGACAAAGCCATGAAGGTTAAGATTGGGCCCAAAGGCCTCTTGGTGGGCCTCTTCCCAGTGAACATCTCCAATAATAAAATGCCATAACTGTATACATCCCCAGGTGTAGAAACCTTATGTCCCATGCCATACTCTGAAAATTTCATTAAGACAATAAATATGGATACGGATTATACTTTTCCTTAAAAACAATTACATAGAAAAAATTCCTAAATCACAAGTGTTTTGTTTGATAGCCATTTGCGAGAGCTTGCCAATGACATTTGTGAGGGCTCGCACTAGCTACGCCCAACATAGAGCGATGGTTCACAAGCCCTCATTCACATTAGCGTCGGGCTTGCCGAGCATGGCTGAGGACAAAGGGCCCTCACGGAACCTCCTATTGATTTTTCCCCTAAAAATATCATTCATGTCTATTTATTTTTGTTTTGTTAATTTTATTTGCTAGGGTTGATGTTCAATGCCTACCATTTTCTAAAATGGTAAAATTTTCACAAAAGTTTGAATGCATCAACCATAGAGGAATGAGATTTTAGAATTACAAAGTGTACCAAATATCAGTAACAACGTATGGACTTTTCTATCTCCAAAACTACTAAGCGCACCCAAAGCTGTTGCATGTTTCTTAAATTGCTTAAATATCAAAAGTGAGTGTGTCCTCAAGTGGGTATGGAAAAAAGAAGAATATATATGTGTGCGTGTGCGTGTGGTGCAAGTCTCGAGGGAAATGTTTTAGTGAACGTAGTATATGTATTGAACTAAAGTTGAACAGCCAGATTTGATTGGACATACAAGGAGTAGACATAAGCTCATCATTCTCATAATCTGAATTCAGTTTAATACATATACCACACTATTTTTTCTGCAAGACCGAAGAGAAGAAAATGCTTAGAAGAACAGGCGAAATAACGAACATGAGGAAAAAACTGAGTTGGCTTGATTTTGTGGTTAAACATTGGTCGACATTGATGAAATTATACCTGTAAATGTTTATATCTTGTGTTAATATGCTCTAAACTCGATTGAAGTTTTGGGAGAGTGAAAGTTGCACAGAGCCCATCGTTTTGTGTATTGGTGAATGTTGTGTGATATTATTGTGCATCTATGTGTTCGAGACCACAAACGCCTTTTGACTTAAATTTCATGTCGTTTAAACATATTTTCCAAGTATCTTACAAGTCTAGTCAACTGGAAACAATCCATGGCAAGGGGTCAATAACCTATTGTCAAGAACTTAAGTAATAGGGTACCACGAAAGAATCACAAGTTCTCATCCAATTCTAACATCCTAACTCATTCTATTAAGATACTAGACACAATCCATTTTCATGGCATGAATATAGTATGAGATAAAATACGAATCAAAGAAAGAACATGCAAATATGACATGACACAATATGCTCAATTGGTTTAGTGAGAAGGATTCACAAGTTTTCACCAAAAATAATTCCATTTATTAATCAAAGTTGTGTTGCTATATTCTCATGTTGATTTAAAATACGATTACAACATGCTAGGATTATTCTTTTAGTATACAAAGCTATGAATGTTCTTTTTCTACAAAAGGTTATTGATAGGAAGAACGGGAGATTGTGTTGTGAGAAAGAGGTCTCCAAGCATATAAAACATGACAAAACATAAAAGGATCATGGTTTATTCAATACTTTTAACTCTCTCTCATGTTGCTTACAAGCTAGGTATGATGAATGACTATTGCAATCAACCAAAAACTTATCAAGAAAATATGACAGATTCAAACAATAGAAAATATATGTTGCCTCGTGAGAATTTTATGCATATCCGAATCTCTTTGTCCTTGAACTTTGTCATCACTAGTCACTTATTTCTCCATACTACAATGTATCCTCATGATAGACTTCAAAACGTGAAGCCAATGAAGAAGCATAAGAGAATTTTTTTAGTTACCAGGAGGCACATAGCCAATGGATCCTCTGACCGCAGTTGAAGTTGAACTGCCTTGGTCCTGAACCCCCATGACTTCAGTAGACATCATGGTAATGATCTTTGCAAGCCCAAAATCTCCAACTCGAGCCACCATGTTGTGGTCCAAAAGCACATTACTTGGCTTCAAATCTCCGTGGACGATTGCTGGAAAACAACCCTTGTGGAGATATTCGATCGCAGTAGCTATGTCAATGGCAATGCTTAACCTCTGCACTAATCTTAGATTTCTCAATTCGCCGTGGTCATCATCTTGTCCTTTGGTCCTGGGGTGCAACCACTCCCCCAAGCTCTCATTAGCCATGAACTCATATATAAGAGCTTTGAAGTCATCGCCATGAAAGTCCACACTTGAACAAACACTTAATATCTTCACGAGGTTTCGGTGTCTTATGGTTCCTAGAGTTTGACATTCTAAGACGAAGCTCCTTGAAGCTCCTCGAAGCACCTCTTTGCATTAAATTGAGCACCTTCACTGCCACTGTGGCACCGCTATCAAGAATCCCCTTGTAAACTTTGCCATATCTCCCTCTACCAATCAAATTGGTCTCAGAAAATCTGTTAGTAGCTCTCAAGAGTGCTTCATAAGAAATCCTCAAGAATTGGTTCTCAAACGATAATAAAGTGGAGGCATTGGTTGTCGTCCGCTTCTTTTTGTGGTAGAAGATAAACACACATAGGAGCAACAAAGCCAAACATACCAAACTGCTAGCTGTAACAGATATTACTATAGACTTGGGTAAAGAAGACTTCTTGGAGCGTAGTGATTTGCAAAGAGGAAGATTCAGCGCCAGAACACCTCCACAAAGTTCTTTATTTCCAGAAACCGATACAGCACTTGCATTAAGAAAAACTCCGCCCTCTGGAACTTGTCCTTCTAGTTCATTGAAGGACAAATTCAAGTACTTGAGCAGTGAGAGCTCTACGAGAAAATTCGGGAGTGGACCAGAAAAATTATTATTGGAAAGATCCAGCTCTTCAAGACCCCGTAATGGTCGTAAAGCTTCGGGGATTTGACCGTGAAACAAATTAGCTTCCAAGTGGAGCCATTCCAATCTCAGGCAACTGCTGATGGAGGTTGGAATCGAGCCACTCAATCTATTGTAAGACAAATCTAATATGCCAAGATTCTTTAAAGACCCAACTTGCAGTGGAAGAGATCCGCTTAAATTATTATGCGCTAAACTGAAGGCGATCGACAAGGAAGAAAGCCCCATGATTTCGACTGGAACAGAGCCAATTAGGTTATTGCTCGAAAGATCGAGCCCAATCAATTGCATGCAATTGCCAAGACTCTGCGGTATGTAGCCTTGATCATGTGTTACATAGGCCAAAATTCTTTACGAGATCATTATTTTAATTCACGTCATAAATGAATATTATTTTTAATATTTCAAATTCACTAAGACTAATTTATAAATATTTTATAATAAATTTCGTGGCATATTGCTATTAATTTTGCATATGGCTTATCGTCCACTTATTTCCTATCAAATGATTTAGTATATTAATATATTACATGGCATCGTGCAATAGGAAGCACCTTAAAAAGTCGAGAAGAGAGAAAGCAACAAGGTAATAAGAAAGAAGAAACGAGGGAAGATACGGATAGACAGGTAGTCCATGCAGACGAAGACCGAAGAAAACCAAACCAACATAGACTGAAAAGAAGACTGAAGAGCGAAGACTGAACAAATTATCACAAAACAATGCTGAAACTAATCGGAGCTTTTAATTTAATCAACGCCAAATTACCAAAAAAATAAACGAGTAACAACATAGAACTCTCGATACCTATTTTATCAGAAGAGTCAATAACAAATAATCCATTGAGAATCAAAGAATCACATAATTACTAGAAATATAAAATAGAGACTTCCACAGTGCGCCTTCCTCAGGATATTTAGATAAGGCCTGAAACTGTACGCCTGCGGTGGAGTCCGACTAATATACGGTCCAACTGGGATAGTCTAAATTTGCTCCCTCGGTCAAAATTGGATATTTATCTTCAACAGGACCAAACGTTCAATTCATACATTAGTTAAGTACCATCACCCAACAAATCAAGATGTGATACCAACTAAAAGGGAACACCGGATTTTGAACAAATCAAAATCCTCCCAATAAGTCGGATTTCATATTACACTCAAACTTGAGGCATAATTTAATAAGCAGGGCATCATATTTCCCATCAATGGCGCAACAATCGGGAAGAGAAATGGGGATAGGGACACGTAAGTTATCCCAACAGAAAAGGCATGTAACTGACGGTAATTACCCAACAGGAAAAATGAAAAAAGAGAAATGGAATAAGCTAACAACACATACAACGATAAAATAAGAGGAAGACTAATGACAGTCGGGACATGTATATCATCCCAATGCACACGCCCTTCTCTCTTTTAGTCCTTAAATGAACTGCTTGATGGTCTTCAAATATCATTAGCCTTCGTCATAAGGCTTTATAGCCTTTAAAAAAGCTTTCTCATCCATAGGATTTGATTAGCTAATGGAAAGCATGCTTATTGAACCAACTCGTTTTATCCGATCAAATTGGAATATTACCCTTCCAATATCACTAGACCTAGATAAATAAAGATTTATAAGAACATCGGGAAGAACATAGTAGAGTTTTGGGAAAATTTCTCTTCTTCTGACTTTGCCTCTTATTCGAACATCACCTCTCCTCGTATAGCTGAGGTTAAGGGTTACACAGGCATTTTCGTCACCAGTATGACCAAGAAGTATGGCCAACAAAGCATATTACAGATTTTAGGGAATAATACAAGACTGACCAAATTTCCTTTAAATGATCTTGTCCCATTTATCACTTTTACCCTTTTTACAAACTAATGCTGACTCCACACTTATTTGATGACATATGCCGCACACACACCACATAGTGCACCATTTCATTTACCAAAAAAATCTAGTGAGGTCTTGATACAGGTAATGTTACTCATATTTCAACGTCTTGCTTGCTTTCACTTTTATGATAAAAACAAGAAAAAGAAATGTCAATTACTAAGACTGTTTTAAAAATTTGCCGTGACATATTGTTATTGGTTATCAAACATGACTTATTGTCCACGGCGTAGTCTGCCATGAGCTTAAGTAGACTAATATTAGTATATAGCATAGCATTCTGCAATAGGAAACACCGTAAAAAGTTGAGGAGAGAGAGCCAAAGAAAGGAACATAGAGTCCATGGCAAATCGTGCTCTTTAGCGATCTTGCCAGCTGTTATTCAAGGTAATAAGAAAGAAGGGAGGGATGATAAAACCAAAGAAAGGACAAATTGGTGCCTTATTCAATCGCATGGGGATCGAGAAGTGCATGGAGGGGAAGACTGAACAATCCATCAGATGCGTTATATTATGTTCTTTCCGTTGCTGCCCCAGCTCACTATCACATCCAATGTATTCAACTGAAAACATGCCCGGCTAGACTTACAAATTACAAATATTCTCTTCGCGCAACAAAGTTCATGAGATTATATTTATTAGGGGTAAATTGAGATACAAGTGTTCCTTACAAGGTGGTATGCACTACCGGAATTCTAGCTGCAATCTGTTGACAAACACGGTACTACTGTGAAGTAGCCAGAGTTCTAACGAAGGAAGGGGGCCCAAATTTTCAGTGCATTCACACTTGCAATATGTTTTTAGCATTTATTATTATTACATGGAGAAAAATGTCATTTAAGTTTAGGAATTTTTGGTTTTTTCTTTTTTTCCACAATTGTCAAACAAACTCAATCGCTGCTTATAAGAATTCTTTATAGGGCTTTTGTCTATTTTGCGAAAAAAAATGATGACGGTGTAGAAAAATAAATATCCTTTAATTGATCTTGCCCCATTTATCTCTTTTGCCTTTGTTGCAAACTTTATTCTAAAGCTTATTGACATTGTGCATCAATTTATTTATTAAGAAATTAGAGGAAAGTCTTAGTGTGTAGTTGTTATTACGGCGGCGAACCTTTTGAGGCTGAGGCCACACGGTGGTTCGTCCACTTATTTTCTGCATAATAAATTTAGCATAATAAATGATGTGACATATGGCCATTAATTATTGTGTATGGCTTATCGTCCACTTATTTTCTGCCACATGATTTAGTATGTCGAGATAAATATATTAAAAAATCGAAAGGTCCATATGAAGGACAAATCGGTGCCTCATATTCCACGAAGTACATGCAGACGAAGATTGAAGACTGAACAAATTGGTGCCTCGTTAATTCCCCCTCAATTACGCCAGGATTGGGAAGTCAACGAAGACGAAGACTGAACATTCCATCATCAAGTGCGTCGAGTCAGCAGACGACGATAACCCAACCAAAAAGAAGAAAAGAAGAGATAAGTCTTTTGGTACCCCGTCAATTGCGTGAGCATTGACAAGTCCATCGAATTCTTTTGGTACCCCGTCAATTGCGTGAACATTGATAATTCCATGGAATTAAAGGCTCGATAGAGGCCGAAATTGAGGTCCAAGCTGGTTGAGCCCTAAAAATCGATAAGTTATTAGGTTTTTTGGCCTCAAATATCACTTTTTTTATATGTTTACTTTTGCCCTTAAACTTGGGCCTATTAGAAGGTCATGAGCACGCGGTGAAGAGCAGTTAAAGTTCACTCTACCTGCTTATCCTCCTCCAGGGATGTTTCCACCTATGAGAGCCACCTACGATAGTCCTTCTAACGAGGATGTCTTGCGAGGTCGCGTTTTTTATTTTTAATGCGCCAGTGCCCGCATGTCTGAGATTTTTTTTTCCCCTCTAACTTGAGAAAGCCCTCGAATTATATTTCTCAGAGTTCAAATAAAATAGTTTAAGGACTTACTCATGTCCGTGCTACCTGTTTTAGTATGTTAAGATAAGTATATTACAAAACCGAAAGGTCCATATGAAGGACAAATTGGTGCCTCATATTCCACGAAGTCCGTGCAGACCAAGACTGAAGACTGAACAAATTGGTGCCTCGTTAATTCCCCCTCAATTACGCAAGGATTGGGAAGTCAGCGGAGACGAAGACTGAACATTCCATCAAGTGCATCGTGTCAGCAGACGGTGATAACCCAACCAAAATGAAAAAAAGAAGAAGAGAGTAGTAGTCTTTTAGTACCCCGTCAATTGCGTGAGCATTGACAAGTCCATGGAATTGCAGGCTCGATAGAGGCCGTAATAGAGGTCCAGGCTGCTTAAGTCCTAAAAGTAGATACGTTACTAGATTTTTTGCTTCAAATATCACCTTTTTTATATGTTTATTTTTAAGCATATTTATGACTTTATCCAGGGGAGCTTGAAATCTTGGCCCAGGCCTATACGGACCTAAAACTTCGGGTTGTCCAATCTAATCTGGGCTGTCGATCTTTTTTGCTCAACCCTAAAACTAACTGTCATGTGGGACAAAGCATTACATTGTGGGAGCCATCTCTTGAACCTTATAAGAGTAAAGTGCTACATAGTAGGAGCCACCTTTAGAACCAATGGGAGCCATCTTCAAGTGCAACCACTCGGGGGTATATTCGTGGGATTGGCTATATGTTAGGTGAATTGCAAGTGCACAATATCAACAAGTAATAAAGTGATGAGTGAGTATCGTTCCCACGAAGACTGTTTTTTATTTTATTTTATCCAATTACTTACCGAAAGTGATCAATCCAAAAATTTAGCTAACCAAATCAAAAAGACGAGTAAAAAGTGAACTAAACTAATTAAAATACTAAAATATAGAAAAGGTCAAAACTTAAAGAATTAAAAGCTAAGTAAAATTAATTTAAAGCAAATTCAAGATCACAAAGCGTTAGAGCATCCAACTTCACTTAACCATTCATAATTAATTTTCTTAACTTTTCATGCAACAAATTAATTTCCAATTGTGTTGGCGAAATTTCCCTAAGATGAATTAAAAGCCGACCTCGGTCTAATAATCCCTATTAGGTATGTTAACCCACACTAACCTTAGATGAATTTAAACTACCTAAAAGCATTAAGTTCTTGTGGAAATTCCCGGATTCAATCTAAGTAGTCCCAACCTAGATCTACTACCGCAGCCACATAAATAACCTAGTGTACCTTGACCATAAATTTAATTTATGGTTCAATATCACTATTGTACATGCACACAATCTCCACCCAATATCATGCATACATCAAAAATCATTCAAAAGTTGGCCAGACTTCTAAAAGCATTAAGATTATGATAAAGAACGACACAATCAAAACAATTCTATTGCATGAAAGTCTTTGAAAATTAATCAATCATGATTAAGATCCATTGTAGCTCTAACAAAAGAAATTTAAAACATAGTAAGAATTAAAGAAAACATAATACTAAATAAAAACAAATTCACCGAATTGAGAAACAAGGAGCTTCAGGTTTGTCTCCTCCTTCTCTCCTTGACAGCACTAACTCTACTAAAATTGAAGAACAAAATCTAACTAAGAAAACTCAAATTTTTCTACAAAGATGGTGGCTCCCCGGACTCCCTTCTTCTGCGGCACAAGAGCAGTTTATATAGCCTCTAAAAATCTGCCCTAGGTCGACTCCTACTAGGATTTGGAAAAGATTCCTCCTTGATTTTCTTTGAACTTTATCTTCAATCATGGTCGAATTCTCCAAATATCTGATTTGGACTGCATTTTTCTTCAAGATGAAATATTCTGAAAGATGTTGCAATATTTTGAAAGATTTGAAAATATTTCATACAAAATAAAATTACGTGAGTCGCAATTAAATTCACCCAAAAATTCCTCAAAATTTAGCAAATATCAAGTATAAATAATCAAGAATACTCTATTAAAAATAGAGTTATCAATTACCCCCAACTTAGAAATTTGCTAGTTCTCGAGCAAACAATAAACAAACCTCATCTCCAATTATCAATATCCATTTATAATTACGTGAAATCACAACTCAAAGTAAAAAATAAATCCCGTCAACCCAAAATCAATACATAAGCTATGTTTAACCTTAACCATGCAATCCATGTGTATGTGTGCCCCTTGACTTTCCAAATCATGTATGCTCAAATAAATCAAGTTGATATGCAACACTCTAAACTCAAGATCCACTAACCAAGTCTCATAGATTTGTTTTTCAATTCTCTCTCCACTATTGAAAACTAATACTCATTCAAAAATCAATAGGTCTTTAAGGCTTATAATGTGGCTTGGCTAAAGGGAGGGTATAAAGGATTTTTAAGTTCAATAAACCCCATAAACATATCAATTCTCAAAGCATTTGAATTAAATAGGATTCAAGACACATCATCCATATGCTTATACTATTATAGCCATGCAATTCACAAACACTCAACACTTTAAAGCTTCCATTATTTCTCTTTCCACACTATACGACGAAGTTTCTTCCTAAGTTGAGTATCCAAAAGGCTCACTCAAGTTGAAAGTTAGCGGTAGGGATCCGTATGAGCCGTACTAGAGTAAACAACTTTCACTTCATAACTTGCACTTTTTTTTCTTTTCTTTTTTCTTGCTTTTTCTTTCTTTCTTTTTTTATGACTATTTCAAGCTTCAGCAACTTCAGACATATCAAGAATCCATAACTATTAAAGTAGCTTTAAGGATAAACATGTTTATGGGGTATAAGGTAAAGTAATACATTTGGATCAGCATTATAAGGTCATCAAAGAAAAATAGGCCAATTAAGCTCAAAAGGGTACTAGGGATCAAGCAATAAGGTGGACTTGAAAGGCTCAAACGATCCAAAGAATGCCTATATCACCTTCTTGATTGAGTATACATATTAATTTCAAGAGAATATCAAACAAATTCTAAGACTTAGGTGAGTTCTAAAGAATCACATACTTCTCATTGATCTTTTCTAAGAACACATAACTCAAAAGGCAGGGATAAGTGCTCAAAATATGGATTGCATAATCAAGATTAAGACTAACTCATATATCAATAACTAATTGAACAAGATTTATATTCCCTAAAAATTGCAACAACTCATAACCATGAAAATGATATCAATCTTGTAGATTACGATTCAAAATCATTATCTCCTATACAGTTTGCTTCAAAATATTTCAAAAATTTTAAATAAGCGCAAATATTTTCAAGAATAGCAAAAGTTTTATCACGAAAAATTTCAAAATTTTCGATCCCCTACCCCCAACTTAAAATGAAGCATTGTCCTCAATGCGTAAAAAATAAAAAATTAAATACAGGCAATGAGATAAACAAATTAGAGTAAAGTTCGAAATACTCCCTTGGAGATGTAAAGATGACAATTGTTCATGTTGAATCACGCTCAGTAAGGTGAGGAATGGTTCAGATGTGTTGTTGAAGGTTGCTCAAGAAAAATTCTTAGCTTCATGATCGCATGGCCAAACGTCCCTAATCCCTCTCCTGGCTACTGTGCATACTACTATCTCTGCAAAATAGAAAATTCACCATAACAAAAATTCTTCTTTTTTCCTTTTTCAAAATTTTTTTTTAAAACAAAATGCAAACCAAGAAAAATAAAAAATAAAAGCTTAAAAACTTGGGTTGCCTCCCAAGAAGCGCTTGCTTTATAGTTCGCAGCTGAACTCTTCCCATGCTTCTAAGTAGGTGGAACCAAGGTGATAGCAGATGTTTGAGCATCGAAACCTCCTCGATCGTGCCATCTCTTCGTTTTCTATTTGTAAATTCTTGCACTTTCGTATGCATCATTGCGTATCTCTTCCAATTCATCTAACTGAAGCAATCTTTTCTCACCTATTGCCTGCATATCAAAGTTTAGTTTTTGCAAAGCCCGATATGCTTTATTCTCCAACTCAACAGGTAAATGGCATGCTTTACCATACAAAAGTCAAAAAGGTGACATACCAATAGGAGTTTTGGAAGCAGTTCTATAAGCCCATAAAGCATCATCAAGTTTCCTTGCCCAATCCTTCTTATTAGTATTCACAATCTTTTCCAAAATTCTTTTTATCTCCCTATTAGATATCTCAGTTTGACCACTAGTTTGGGGATGATAAGCAGTAGCTACCTTACGAGTGACTCCATATTTATGCAGAAGTGACTCAAATTGTTTATTCATGAAGTGTGTGCCTTGGTCACTTATAATAGCCTTAGGTGTGCCAAATCGAGTAAAGATGTATTTTTCAAGAAATTACAAACAACCCTAGCATCATTAGAGTGCAAAGCCACGGCCTCTACCCATTTAGACACATACTCACAAGCAACTAATATGTAAGTGTTACCAAAAGAAGGTGGAAACGGACCCATGAAGTCAATGCCCCAAACATCAAATAATTCACAAACCATGATATTGTTTAAGGGCATTTCATGCCTTCTAGATATATTTCCAGTCCTTTGACACCTATCACAATGGGAAACATAAGCATGTGCATCCTTAAAAAGGGTAGGCCAATAAAATCCACATTGTAAAATTTTAGCAGCAGTTTTGGTGGCACCATAGTGACCACCCGCCTCTCCATCATGGCAATGAAAAAGAATGTTAGGGATTTCTTCATTAGCAACACAACATCTAATTATTTGATCAGCACATACCTTAAACAAGTATGGATCCTCCCAAAAGTAGTGTCTAACATCGGAGAGAAACTTTTCTTTTGTTGATAATTAAAGTCAGGGGAAAAGATGTCACTTACCAAATAGTTCACAATATCTGCATACCATGGAGTTTCGATTTTCAAGGAAAATAGTGCTTCATCAGGAAAGTCATCCAAAATCGGTACCTCATCGCTAGGGGCATTCGGCAACCTAGATAGGTGATCGGCCACAAGATTCTCGGTCCCTTTTTTGTCCTTAATCTCTAAATCAAACTCTTGAAGCAACAAGATTCAACGAATTAACCTTGGTTTCGCATCCTTCTTTGCCAACAAATACTTTAAAGCTGCATGATCAGTATAAACAATCACTTTAGAGCCAATCAAATAAGAACGGAATTTATCAAAAGCAAAAACAATTGCTAAAAGCTCCTTCTCGGTATTGGCATAATTCAATTGGGCTCCATTAAGGGTTCGACTAGCATAATATATGACTCGAAAAACTCTGTCCTTCCTTTGACCAAGCACAGCTCCAATGGCATAATCGCTAGCATCACACATCAACTCAAAATGCAAACTCCAATCTGGTGGTGTCATTACAGGAGCTGAAATCAGCTTTTCCTTTAATATCTCAAATGCCTGCAAACACTTACAGTTAAAATCAAACTTAACATATTTTTCAAGCAATTTTGTAAGTGGTCTTGCAATCTTGGAAAAGTCCTTTATGAATCGTCTATAAAACCCTGCATGTCCTAAAAATCCTCGAAGTAATTTAACAGAAGTAGGAGGTGGTAATTTGGAGATAACTTTAATTTTGGCTTGATCCACCTCAATACCTCTAGCAGATATTTTATGGCCCAATACTATTCCTTCCTGCACCATAAAATGACACTTCTCCCAATTTAGCACAAGGTTAGTCTCTTCGCATCTTTGTAACACCAAAGCTAAATTATGCAAGCATGAATCAAAAGATGTACCAAAAACAGAGAAATCATCCATGAAAATCTCAATGTATTTCTCTATCATGTCTGAAAAAATAGCCATCATGCATCGTTGAAAAGTAGTAGGTGCATTACAAAGACCAAAAGGCATCCTTCTATATGCAAATGTACCATATGGACAAGTAAATGTAGTCTTTTCTTGATCATTAGGTGCAATAGGGATTTGGTTATACCCTAAATATCCATCCAAAAAACAATAATATTCATGCCCTGCAAGTTTTTCTAATAATTGATCAATGAAAGGTAAAGGAAAGTGATCTTTGCGAGTGGCATCATTCAATTTTCTATAATCCATGCAAACTCGCCACCCTGTAACTGTCCTAGTTGGAATTAATTCATTCTTTTCATTAGTTAGAACAGTCATACCTCCTTTTTTTTTGCACTACTTGCACAGGACTTACCCAATCACTATCAGAAATTGGATAGATAATACCTGCATCTAGTAACTTAATTACTTCAGCCTTCACAACTTCTTGCATTTTCGGATTGAGCCTCCTTTGTGGTTGGATGACTGGTTTGTATTGCTCCTTCATCAGAATTTTGTGCATGCAAATTGAAGGGCTTATTCCTTTTATATCTGCAATGGTCCATCCAATTGCACTCTTATTCTCTCTAAGCACTCTAAGTAACTTCTCCTCCATCACCCCTGTCAAAGAAGAAGAAATAATCACTGGATAAGAATCACCATCAAGAAAAGCATATTTTAAATAAGAAGGTAAAGGTTTAAGCTCAAGAGTAGGTGGTTCTTCAATGGAAGGCTTGGGCTTCTTTGCACTTGACTCCAATTCTTCAAATTTTTGTGATTTCCATCTCGGACATAGTGGACTTGCTTCTAAAAACTCAACGGCCTCTCTAATTCCTTCATGCTCAATTTCTTTCTCTTTTGGCTGAATCAAACATGGCTCTATAGGATCTTGAGTTGTGGTCAATTCAAACACGGTCTTTACTTCATTGTCTGTGGTATCTATCTTCAAGCAATCACTTGGTCCCTCGAGGTTTTTCATGGCTTTGAGGACATTGAAAGTGACTTGATCTTCTCCCACTTTAAGGATCAATTTTCCTTGTTGTACATCAATGAGAGCTCTTCCCGTGGCTAGGAATGGTCGGCCCAAAATAATAGGAACTTCATAATCCTCCTCCATCTCTAGCACGACAAAATCCGCTGGGAAGATAAATTTATCCACCTTTATTAAAACATCCTCCACTACGCCTCTTGGATATTTGATAGATCTATCTGCCAATTGTAAAGATATGGTGGTCGCTTTTACTTCTCCTATTCCTAGTTTCACAAACACCGAATAAAGCATTAGATTTATACTAGCACCAAGATCACATAAAGCTTTATTAAAGTAAGCATCACCAATATTGCATGGAATAGTAAAACTCCCTGGATCTTTTAATTTTGGTGGTAGCTTATTTTGAAGGATGGCCGAACATTCCTCATTCAACTTCACAGTCTCATACTCCTCTAATTTCCTTTTGTTAGCTAGGATCTCCTTCAAAAACTTGGCATAGCTTGGCATTTGACCTAGAGCATCTACAAAAGGAATATTAATGTGCAACTGTTTAAGATAATCAAAAATTTTTGAAAATTGCTTATCTTGCTTGTGTTTGGCTAGCCTTTCTGGAAAAGGAATAAGTGGAACATATGGCATTGGAGATGGCTTGCTCTTTTGTGGCTCATCCTTTTGTTTGATCTCGGTGGAAGATTTGGCTCTGTTCTCTTCTTCTACATCCTCATCTTGATCTTGCCTTCCAACTTTTTTTCCACTTCTCAATGTAATTACCTTTGCGTTCTCCATGGGATTCCTCTCGGTATCACTTGGCAAGGCACCACTTTGTCTCTCATTAATTCTCTGAGCTAGTTGCCCCACTTGCTTCTCTATGTTTCGAATTGATGCTTCTTGATTGTGGAGTCTTACATCGGTATTTCTCATGAAATCTCGAGCGGTTTGAGCTCGTTTTTCCATAGTTTGGGTTAGCTTTGCAACCAAAGCCTCCAAGTTGGAATTATGCTTCTCCATGGATGGTGGTGGTGCTCTCGGTCCTTGTTGATTTTGACCTCCCTAAGATAGATTAGGGTGATTCCTCCATCCTGGGTTGTAAGTGTTGGAGTAAGGATTGTTTTGAGGGCCCCTGTTAAAATTTGAAATAAAGTTAGCATGTTCAGAAGAAATAGCATAAGGGTTACCTACTTGACAATCAGTGCTAATATGATTTCCACCACAAAATTCACAAGATACTCCTTGAGTTTTTAAAGAAGCAATCATATTGCTAAATGCATCAAGTTTTGCATTCAAAGTTCTATTGGTGTCAACTTCATGAACTCCACTTTGCTTTCGAGCTTGGTATCTCTCAGTTGGCCATTGGTAACTATTGCTTGCCATCTCCTCAAGTAGATGAAAAGCTTCTTCGGGTGACTTGTTTTGCAAAGTGCCTCCAACTGCCGCATCTAAACTAGCTCGAACGGTAGGATGCGCCCCGTTATAGAATGTATGCACTTGCATCCAAAAACTTTTGCTTCATTTTAAGTTGGGGGTAGGGGATCGAAAATTTTGAAATTTTTCGTGATAAAACTTTTGCTATTCTTGAAAATATTTGCGCTTATTTAAAATTTTTGAAATATTTTGAAGCAAACTATATAGGAGATAATGATTTTGAACCGTAATCTACAATATTGATATCCTTTTCATGGTTATGAGTTGTTGGGATTTTTAAGGGAATATAAATTTTGTTCAATTGGTTATTGATATATGAGTTAGTCTTAATCTTGATTATGCAATCCATATTTTGAGCACTTATCCCTACCTTTTGAGTTATGTGTGCTTAGAAAATATCAATGGGAAGTATGTGATTCTTTAGAACTCACCTAAGTCTTAGAATTTATTTGATATTCTCTTGAAATTAATATGATATACTCAATCAAGAAGGTGATATAGACATTCTTTGGATCGTTTGAGCCTTTCAAGCCCACCTTATTACTTGATCCCTAGTACCCTTTTGAGCTTAATTGGCCTATTTTTTTTTTATGACCTTATAATGCTGATCCAAATGTATTACTTTACCTTATACCCCATAAGCATGTTTATCCTTAAAGTTACTTTAATAGTTATGGATTCTTGATATGTCTGAAGTTGCTGAAGCTTGAAATAGTCATGGAAAAAAAAATGTGACTTGTTGATTTTGACCTCCCCAGCAACGGCGCCAAAAACTTGTTAGGTGAATTGCAAGTGCACAATATCAACAAGTAATAAAGTGATGAGTGAGTATCGTTCCCACGAAGACTGTTTTTTATTTTATTTTATCCAGTTACTTACCGAAAGTGATCAATCCAAAAATTTAGCTAACCAAATCAAAAAGATGAGTAAAAAGTGAACTAAACTAATTAAAATACTAAAATATAGAAAAGGTCAAAACTTAAAGAATTAAAAGCTAAGTAAAATTAATTTAAAGCAAATTCAAGATCACAAAGCGTTAGAGCATCCAACTTCACTTAACCATTCATAATTAATTTTCTTAACTTTTCATACAACAAATTAATTTCCAATTGTGTTGGCGAAATTTCCCTAAGATGAATTAAAAGCCGACCTCGGTCTAATAATCCCTAATTAGGTATGTTAACCCACACTAACCTTAGGTGAATTTAAACTACCTAAAAGTATTAAGTTCTTGTGGAAATTCCCGGATTCAATCTAAGTAGTCACAACCTAGATCTACTACCGCAGCCACATAAATAACCTAGTGTACCTTAACCTAAATTTAATTTATGGTTCAATATCACTATTGCACATGCACACAATCTCCACCCAGTATCATGCATACATCAAAAATCATTTAAAAGTTGGCCAGACTTCTAAAAGCATTAAGATTATGATAAAGAACGACACAATAAAAACAATTCTATTGCATGAAAGTCTTTGGAAATTTATCAATCATGATCAAGATCCATTGTAGCTCTAATAAAAGAAATTTAGAACATAGTAAAAATTAAACTGACAAGAATTAAAGAAAACATAATACTAAATAAAAACAAATTCACCGAATTGAGAAATAAGGAGCTTCAGGTTTGTCTCCTCCTTCTCTCCTTGACAGCACCAACTCTACTAAAATTGAAGAACAAAATCTAACTAAGAAAACTCAAATTTTTCTGCAAAGATGGTGGCTCCCCGGACTCCCTTCTTCTGTGGCACAAGAGCAGTTTATATAGCCTCCAAAAATCTGCCCTAGGTCGACTCCTACTAGGATTTGGAAAAGATTCCTCATTGATTTTCTTTGAACTTTATCTTCAATCATGGTTGAATTCTCCAAATATCTGATTTGGACTGCCTTTTTCTTCAAGATGAAATAATCTGAAAAATATTGCAATATTTTGAAAGATCTGAAAATATTTCATACAAAATAAAATTACGTGAGTCACAATTAAATTCACCAAAAAATTTCTCAAAATTTAGCAAATATCAAGTATAAATAATCAAGAATACTCTATTAAAAATAGAGTTATCACTATATAGTTGGCATCATCAAATATCAAATGTGTGATTTACTATTATTAACATTTATACCCCTAATAAGAGATGGGCAATTATTTGTTCAATCGATAATTTGCTACTCAGCATTGAGGTTAACTCACTAATAGTGCTTGCAGGCTGAAATTTTGAAACCTAGTGACGTGTCGATGTCCATGCGAGGCATTATGAACATGTGATCATAAGGATATCTACGTGATTTGGGATAAAATCAATTGAGGAAAAAGTACACAAAAATTTCTAAACCTATATAATTAGTACCAATTTGATCATAAATCCTCCAATTAGATCAATTTAGTCATAAACATTTTCACATTGGTACTAATTGAGTCCATACGGCCAAATATCAGAAATTGCTGACGTGAACATCAATCGTTATATGTGTCACGACTGGTGCTAACGTGAACATTTTATTCAATTTTTAAATATATTTTCAAATTTTTTATTTTCTTTTGTTTTCCTCCTTTTCTTTTTTTTTTCTTTCTTTTTGTTTACTTTCCTTTTCTCTTTTTTCTTTTTTCCTTATTTCCCTTGGTTAGTCCCCACCTTGTCGACCCTCACCCTCACTAGCCATCACGGAGACCGGTGACTAGCAAAGGGAAATAAGGAACAAGGCAAAAAGAGAAAAGAAAGAAAAAGAAAAAACCAATGAAAATTTAATGAAATTTCAAAAAATATTTAAAAATTAAATAAAATGTCCACGTCATCAGCAGTTTGCCATGTAGGACAATTGACATCCATGTCAACAATTTCTGGTCTAAATTAGCTGGATGGCCTCAATTGGTACCAATGCGAAATAGTTTAGGCCTAAATTAATAAAATTTAAATGTTTATGACTGAATTGATACCAATGCAATACCCCCCTCTGATGGTAGCTTTCTCTCTACCCCCTCTGGTGGTAGCTCCCCCACCCAAAAATCCTAACTAAGACCAAAATCGCCAATGTAGATTCCACACCACCTTCCCCCAGACTAGGCGTAGAATCTGCCTCCCTACTCCCTCTCCATGTTTGGGGCCCCATGGAGCAGCGTCAGTGACAAAGAGCACCGGAGCAACTATATGGCATCCGAAGCTTCCTCAATGCCAAATCCTCTAGAATCCGAACAAGGACTGCTGGAAATGGTAAGATGATTCTCGACCCCCAACTCCCATAGTGTAGCTTCATTAAGGATCCCTTCACTCCAGAAAAAATAGTAACCCTAGCCATAGAACCTTATTCGGAAACAGCAATACTCTATATAAAACCACATATTACCAAGGTAAGATGGATGAAGAGAAGGAAAATCACCTCAAAATGCTCGCCCTATGTAAAAGGATGGGTCAACTGTGGTCTACGGAGGAGATAACCGAGCTGCTAGGTAGTATTCCTGTAAATATTCAAAATGAGAGTGCCCTTATTCTCTATGGCAAGCTATTTTCCAAGCCAAATGTTAATTTCCAAGCATTTACCACAACAATGCGAAGAGCATGGATATTAGACATAGTAAAATGCGAAACGATCAAACCAAGCTTCTTCATGTTTCAATTTGAGTCTACAGAAGATAAAAACAGAGTGCTGGCCACAGGGCCATGGTTTTTTGCTAGCAATCTACTAGTGCTGCAAGAGGGCGATCCCATAGTCCCCGAACACTGTTATGAGTTCACACACTATGCCTTTTGGGTGCACTTAGTAGGCCTCCTCAGAGCGGGTCTAATTGAAGAGGCTATTACAAGTATAGCTTCCAAGATGGGAAGGGTGAAGGAGGTAAAAATAGATGCAAAAAACAACAGCTCTTGCAAAAGTGGGAGAGCAAAGGTGAAATTGGAACTTTCGAAACCATTAAAAACTGGTACAATCATCAACTTGGGGGGGCAGGAAATGGTGGATCGACTTCAAATATGAACGACTACCACATTTCTGTTATTCATGCGGATGTATAGGTCACTATGCCAACTACTGCCAGATTATTCCATATGAGAAAACAGAACTGCCGAACAACAAACCTGGGAATTATGGCTTATGGCTAAGGGCCGAGGTGAAAAAATCCAGCCCATGTTGGAAAATTTTCTATGGTGATCTGCCCGCATACCCAGAGGCTATGGAATTTGATCCTGTAGCACAAACTCTTCCTGTGGACATGGCAATACAACAATCAGAGGAGAATAATGATCGGGCACTAGTCTTATACAGCCCAACAGGCCAAGAAGACTTACATAACATCAACCCCACAGAACCTTAAGCCTCAGATAAAGGAAAAAGGGTACAACTATATTAGGAACTTGATCAACCTGAGATATGCAACAAGAGGGGACAAGAGATAAAGCACAAAGGGAAAAAAACAGGGCATAAAACTCCTCTAATCAAAAAGCAGAAAAGGTTTGCACCTTATGGGAAGAAAATAAGCTCTAAAAACTTGCTGAATGATGCAAACTTACTGGACACTCCCATCAGTCTGTGGGACGAAGTCAGTGAAAGGGCTTTGGTGGCTAGCCCAAACAAGCCACCTGAGGATACATGAGGATATTAAGTTGGAACAGTCAAGGGCTAGGCAATCTCTTGACAGTCCAGCATCTTCGAGCCATAGTGTCTCGTGACAGGCCCAACTTAGTCTTCCTTATGAAAACTAAGAATAAAGAAGTGGCGATTGAACGTCTGAAAAAGCAACTTCAGTTTAAGAATTCAACTATCTTTAACCCTTTAGGCATTGGGGGAGGACTAGCACTATTGTGGGACGAGGAACCTCAGGTGGAGGTGCTGTTGAGTTCGTGGGAAATGATTGACATCAAGTGCAGGATTGAAAATAGCGGGACAAAAATGAGAATCTCTTTTCTTCATGCATTGACTAATTACCAGGAGAGGCTTAACCTATGGCATTCGATTCATGCAAACTCTAACCAGATAAGAGAACCTTGGCTCTGCATAGGGGACTTCAATGAGGTCCTATATGAATGGGAAAAAGCTGGAAAACGAGAAGCTGATCGATACCGAATGGACTCCTTCCGAGACTTTATCCACTCATGCTCTCTCATGGACATAGAAAGCAAGGGATGCTCTTATACGTGGTCCAACAATCGAGAAGAAGTTGACTTAGTAAGGAAAAGACTGGATAGAGCACTCTGCAACCTACAATGGCGTGTAGCATTCCCCAATGCTGAAGCTTACGCTCTACCCGCCATTGGATCTGACCATAGCCCTATTCTCCTACTCCTAGACACTATGGGGTAGAAAAAACAAAGAATTTTCAGATTTGATGCATTCTGGAACAAACATCTAGAATGTACAGAAGTGGTTAAATCAACATGGAGGGCTGAAATAGAAAATCATTCGGGGATAGTGGGAAAAACGAAGAATGTAGCGGCTGTTTTGGGAAAATGGAGTAAAGAAAACTTTCAAAACACAACCAGCAAAATAGAGCACTACAAAAAAACAACTAATTGGGATCAGCAACAGGAGGGGAGGTGGATCTCATACTGCAGAACACAGGAAAATAGTGGAAAAGATTGAAGAACTATGGATACAGGAGATGTATTGGAGCATGCAGTCCAGAATAGAGTGGATGAAATGGGGAGACAAAAACACTACATATTTCCACGCCACAACCATTCAGAGAAGACAACGAAATAGAATCTCAATGCTACGCATAAGAGAAGATACATGGTCCAAAAATTCGACACAAATAGAGCAACATATAAATGACTTCTACCAATCATTGTACACATCAGTGAGGCACAGAAACTACCAGCCAGTACTGTAACATTGCCCACATGTAATCAACCCAACAATGAATAATGTCCTGCTGGAAAAAGTCTCAAGAGAAGAAGTTTACCAGGCAGCCTTCTAACTGGGCACAACCAAGGCTCCAGGATCAGACGGTTTGAATGGTCTCTTCTATCAAAGCCACTGGCCCGTAGTTCAAGAGGACCTTTTTTGACTGGTGGAGAATTTCTTCAGCCAAGGCACTTTCGACCTTGCACTATACCAAACACAGCTCGTTCTTATCCCAAAAATAGCAAGACCAGAGGAGATAACACAATATAGGCCCACCAGTCTTTGCAATTTCGCATACAAAGTTATAACAAAGGTAATGGCAAATAGAATGAAGCCTTGACTACCAAACATAATCTCACAAGAACAGAGTGCTTTCGTGGGAGGAAGACAAATACAGGATAATATTTTGGTTGTACAGGAAGTTCTTCACCACATGCACATAAGGAAAAGGAAAAGGAAATATCAGGTTGTGCTTAAACTCGACATGCAAAAAGCCTATAATAGGGTGGAATGGGACTTTCTATGCGATTGTATGGAGAAAATGGGGTTCGACGAGAAATGGGTTCGTTTGATCAGCTACTGCATCTCATTAGTATCTTTCAGTATACGCATCAATGGCACAAACAATGAATATTTTCCACCTACGAGAGGGATCAGGCAAGGGGACCCACTCTCACCTTATCTCTTCATCATTATGGCTAACACTCTCTCCTCCCTAATCTCAAAAGCAATGATGGATGGAAGTCTGAAGGGAGTCCAATTGAACACCCACTGCCCAACACTCTCTCACTTGCTATTTGCAAACAATGCAATTTTCTTCTTGAACACAACTACTCAAGAGGCAGAAAACCTGTCAAACACCCTAAATCAATATTGCTATGCATCAGGCCAGCAGGTAAACCTTAACAAGTAAGGTATTTTCATAGAAAGAAGCTGTCCTCAATCTTTAAAATAGAACATAGCGGATGTTTTGAGATTTCCACTAATAAAAAAAACATGAAAGTACCTGGGTATACCTTTAGACTGGCGCCAAACAAAAAAACAACTCTTATTGTGGATCCTAGCACGGGTAGACAAAAAACTGGCAGGTTGGAAGGAAAGACTAATCTCTAAGGCGGGCAAGGAGATACTGATCAAAACAGTAGTTCAGGCCATCCCTCAATACACAATGTCTATATTTAAAATCCCATTCTCGATATGTTGAGCAATTGAAAAGCGCATTTCCTCTTTCTGGTGGAGACAGAATGCCTCGAAAAAAGGCATACACTGGAAACAATGGGACATCTTAAAAGACAGGAAAGATTGTGGGGGCCTCGGCTTCAGAGATCTTGTGGATTTTAACAGGGCAATGCTAGGAAAACAGGCTTGGAGACTACTAAAGCACCTGGACACTTTGTGGGCAAAAATCTGCAAGGGTGTTTACTTCCCGAGAGGAGAATTTTGGTCTGCGAAGAAAGGGAACAGGTCCTCTTGGGGATGGCAAAGCCTACTAGAGGGAAGGGACATGATCCTACCAGACATGAGATGGGTTGTTGGAGATGGACAGAAAATTAAAATCAGAGAGGACTTGTGGTTAAAGTCAGGAAGGATAGGAGGTCCAGCAAATCGAGGAGACCCGGTTCTTGTTGCTGACCTAATACAAGGAACCACAAGACAATGGAAAATCAAACTGCTGGAAAACCTTTTTGATGAAGATCGGACACGGGAAATCCTTATGATACCCCTAAGTATCCTTCCTACCCTTGACAACCTAGTATGGACAGCTAACGTTTCAGGGGAATACATGGTCAAAAGTGGATATAACAGAACTCGTAACACTCGTCTACCTCGCACAGCCGACCAACCATCCTCATCATACCAGGTACCCAAAAAATTATGGTTAGACATTTGGCACCTCCACATATCCCCTAAAGTTAAATTTCAAACATGGAGTGTCTGCACTAATGCTCTACCAACAAAGGACAACCTATTCAAGCGGCGAATTTTACCCAATACAACGTGTCCTTTCTGTGGCGAAGCTCCTGAAACCATCGAACACACCTTCATCCTCTATCCGTGGGCGCAAGAAATCTGGTCAGATCAGTGACTGGGCATCAAAAATTTGTCGCGGAATGTTACAAGAGCCAACAAATGGGTATGGGAAACTCTCACCGAAATAGCTGAACCGTAAGGGAAGGCGCTCTTTGCTGAAGTCCTCTGGTCAGTGTGGAAGGCCCGCAACATGCTCATCTTCCAAGCCCGAACAACCTCAAAGGAGCGATTATTAGAGGATGCCATACATAGCAATCAACTTTAACAACAATTAAACTACAGCAAAGTCTGGAACAAGAACCCCACCTCCACCCCAAAGACAGGAAGAACAAACAACTTTGTGACACCTCAGAGCCAGCTCAATGTTGATTGCTCATGGAACAGCTCGAACAAGGAGGGATCTGTGGCAAGAGTATGGTGTGATAGCACAGGAGTTGCTGCTCGACGATTTTGCAGAATAGATCCTCACCCCCTCTGCTCAGATCGGCGAAACCCTAGCAATCCGCGAAGGGCTCCTTTTTCTCCAGTCAAAACAGGGAAGTGGAAGTACAAGCAGAAGAAGTAGACGTGAAGAGAACCCCCTGACAGAACTAGTTCGCTCTGATAGCCTTGAAGCTGTTCAGTTCATCCTGGGCCGGGCCGAACCTCCGTGGGCCGCGAAACAAATCGTCGAAGACTGCCGTGGGCTGCTTATAGAATTAAAACAGGTTGGGTGAAGTTTGTCCCCAGAGATCAAAATCGAGCCGCTGATTAGGTAACAAGGGCCCATTATGCGAAAACTCTCTCGCCTACTTGGATTGCACAACCACCACCATCACTGAAACTTATTTTATGTTCAGAACTTAACTTATCTTGTAATCCTTCCTTTATGGGTTACTAATGCAATATCTACATTTCCGACCAAAAAAAAATAAAAAAAAATAAATTTAGGATTTTTTTGTTACTTTTCCTGACAAATTTATTTCGTGGTTTCACCATGTAGATATAATGTTTAGTGAACATTTGGAAAGTAGCTCATGTTTACTTAAATTATGTAAATGCCCAATAAATAATAGTGGAATAATGAATAACAATTTCAGATGGTTTCTCTGAAAGTGGCGGACTAAGAGCCACGCATGAAAATGTGTGAGTCCATTATATATTGGTTTTAAAGTCTATGGTGGACACTTTGGATAGTTATGTAGATTTCACGATTCATTAAGGTGGCTAATTTATTTGGGTCTCCTTGTTGTGGTGGAGACAAGCAAGACAAGGGAGAGAGAAGAAACCGGAAAAAGAAATAGAAAGAACTAAAAACGGGTAGGAGGAAAGAGGAACAAAGGCGAGAAGAATATTTTGGGGTCTCCATGATGATGAAGCTAATTTTTGTCATGTTTATGCAGCAAGTTAATTCTTCTGGTATGAGGAAATTGAAGAATAAACGGGTATGAAGATTTAGTAGATCAATTGAGGGAAAAAATCAGCGGTTCTAGCTTTGATTCATGCTCGTTTTCATGGAGAATTGCTTGTCAATTTTGCACTTGATATTGGGGGGGGGGGATTGTTTCTGAGTTGTATCGGGAAGAACTACACTCAAATTCCTCCTTTGGTAAGTGCTTTTTAAGTATCTATGCATTGATATAGGCCCAACATCTTTATAGAAACAACATAAGTCCAACATTTTCAGGATCTCAAGTGACGAAGTTTATGTGTTAACCTAGATAAAACTAACATGTAGAAAAACCAATATATGCAGATAAATTTGTCTTGAAATGCTCAAAATTGATGTCTTGTGATTTGTGAACCGAGTTTTTAGTAGGCTTTGTTTAACACTTGCTTTTCTTCACTCCTTCTACCAAAACCCCTTTGGCATGTGATGAAGCTTTATCAAATTGATCTCTTACCTCAGCATTTTTATGGATACATATACTCATTCAATTGATTGAAGCCAGGGATTAAACCGAAATTTTGATTCGATATTAAGTCATAAGTGGAGTGTGTGCTTTGTGTTCCGGTTTGCAACCTGGACACTTATTCATATAGCTGATACTTGCATATACTTTTCATAAAATGAGTTGATAATGAATGGGTGTAAAGAATATGCGTCAATTTGGAAAGAAATAGAATTATTGTCATGTTTGATCATGCTTGAATGAAATTTGAACTTGCTGGATTATGTAAGTGGAGTTCAATTTCAACTTGTTGAGATGTCATTTTTATCATGTGAACATGTATGATGATTTAGGAGATTGTTATGGTGAATTGGTGATAATTTTTCAACAAAATAACCATGTTGCCTTGCCTTAAACTTGCTAGATATGGGCTATCATAACCATTCCTTTCCCGGTAACTCTCTTTTGGGTGTAGATTGAATTGATCTGAAGCCCATCCAAGTGTTGTTCTAGTTACTTGTGATGTGGTGTTTGTATGTTGATGGTTTCTTAATTTGTGACGCCTTGAAATTCGAGCCCTTTGAGGGAGGAATGAACGTTGATTTCGTCAATGCATTGTTAGTTGATCTCACTCGGAACTGATCACTCCTGAGATACCGACCTTGAGGGGAAAGGCTAATGAGGATAGAACTCGTGCGACTAAAGAACTTGACTTGGGAAAATGACTTAATCGTGAGACTTGCGTAAGGACAATCCTGTAGATATGCAGGCCGATTCTAGGGTTGAATAGAAGTAGATTTGCGGACAAAACATAATAGGACGACGGGTGGTACCGTTTACTGTTATCGAGCCCGCGAGCTACCCTATGTCGATCCTCGGTAATCGTGTATTTTGAAATAAGAATCTATTCTTCGCAATTTCATGTAGTCAAGGACGTCCATGTGTTGAGAAGTCTTGAACGTGATTTAGCACAAGTCGTCCTCTGGCCTGCTTGATAATCTCTGGGGCTGCCCTCACCTCACAACTGCAGTTTTGGGGCTGAGAACCTTAGTTGGTATCAGAGCCAAGTTAAGGTGGATTCGGGTGTATGTTAAGCCCCTGCGGAAGGGAGTCCCACATCGCTTGGGAGAAGCTCTCTGGCCTGCTTGATAATCTCGGGGCTACCCTCACCTCACAAAGGGACTGCCTGTTAGCCATCAAGTAGCTTCTCGAGACATGAGCTTAGATCATAGTAATCTTTAGAATATCGGAAATTCTGGTGCACAGGATCCCCTAAGGGCAAGTGCAGAGCATACTCCAGGATTTTTCTCAATCATAGTGTTTGTTCAGAAGAGCCGTTTGTGGGATAGCATACTTGCCATAAGTTTGCAGCTCGAGTTTATGAATTAGTTTCATAGGATCTCTTATGGTATCAGAGCCATGGATTTCTTTGAATCATTTCAGTTTGGTCAGAACTAAGTTCTGTTTCTAGAAGAGAAACTCTCATCCCATGGAAACCCCAGATTCGCCCTCTGCCTCTTTTCCTATCTCTCATACTTCTACTCTTTCTCTTCAGCCTCCACCTGAGCTTCGAAAATCCTCATGTTCAAAGATAGACTATCTTTATGAGGTATCTTACCTCACCGAGGATAGTAAGATCTCAGAAACTCAACTTCCCATGATGAATCCTTATACTGCTTTTGCAAAACCACCATCATTTTCACCTCTCCGATCCATTAGACACCTCATCAGACATACCCCTCGCACCGTGAAGGAGTATGTCCAGTCTTCTAGCTTTGATCAGCATCCCATTCAGGCAACTGAACAAGAACAGTTTGTCACTCTTCAGATACCACCAGAATTTCCTGCTCAATGGATCCAACAAGGCTATACCCATCTCCATTTTGGAGCCATCTGCCTTGCCTTAATCTTTCATGGTCGGAAAGGCCTACCGGTTACTGCCCGAATAGCCTTGCTAGACACCAGATTTTTGGAATACCAGCAAGCTTGTGTTGGCACCATCCAGACAACCATGAATGCGGGAACTGTCTTTGTCACGCTTTTCCCAAATTTCAACATTGCTCTTGCAGATCCCAACCTGCTTACTGCTCTTAAGGTTCAGTTACAAATCACTGGAGCTCCTCAAACTCCTGGATCTATCGCTGCTACCTTACATTACCAAATGATCTACCGTGTCCAAAACCATGCCATTGATCTCAATATTCCAAACTCAGAAGACGCTCTTGTTATATCTATTGATCATGACCAGACATCTTGCATCCATGTTCCTCGACAGATCCCACGAAGCGAGCTTGTAAAGCTCCTCCCTGATAGTTGGGTAACCAACTATGAAAAACTCCATCAAAGCTGCAAACCAATTCAGTCAAAGTGAACCACAATTCACCAGGAAAAAAGATGGTACTGTTGCCATCAGGTTCAATAAAACCAAGGAGGAACCTTCCTCCATCTTCCCCACCATTCTCCACTTTACACCCTGCCCTGCTGACCCTGTTTCAAGCGAACCAGACGACAAACGATTTGTCCACTCTTTTGATTCACAGGGATAACCAATCCACCTTTTTAAAGACACTGCTGGGCATTGCTTTTGGGATCCAGATTGCGCTTGTTCATCCTGTACCAAATTTGAAGATGAAGATGACAGACCTTCTTCCACAAAGAAGAAAAAGAAAAAAGATACCCTTTATCAAAGGTATCTTGACAGAGATCCAACTATAGGACCTCTAGGAGAAGACGGTGGTAAATACCAGTTTATTGTCTCTTATGGACCGCCTAAAACTCCTACGGTAACCTCACCTCCACCTCCCTGCAAAACCATCACTCCTTCTCAACCCACACACAAACCCATGATCACTTCCCCTTTCTACAAGCCCATTCAAAAATGGGTAAAGAAGAATCCTTCCTGTCCTCTAAACCTACCAAGACCAAGTACCTACATATCCAAGCCAGTTCCACCCCCTGTTTTACCCAGCATATGCATGTTCCACCCAGATGACTTCCCTCCACTCGAGGCCACCGAATCATCTGGAACCAACACTCATCCTTGGAAATTTCCTCCATTGGAAAAATTTTCCGACCCTCACCAAAGATTTCAGCACTCCCCAAAGGTACCAAACCCCACTAGCCTTGATGCACAAGGACAACGGAAGCAGCCCTCTGCTGCTGAAACTGTCTTAAACTGGCAAACTGAAAATGCTTTGGCCCAAAATGAGCTTCTTGGCACTGTTGCTACACGTCTTGAACGTGTAGACAAGACTCTTGACTTATCTTGCCGTATCTTTGAAAGACTTCGAGAAAAGGCTTCATCTCGCTAGAAACCAAGCAAGCACCTCATAGCCATTATTTGGAAGAATTGGTTCAAAGATTTTGCACATAGCCTTTTGGAAGAGGGAAGGTACAGTTTTAAGACCGAAATGAACAACTGTCCATTGAAAGTGTTGGTTTGGGATACAGAACCCTGTCTTGGGTCTGTCTGATGGGTCAATTCCCAACTGCCAGAATCCTGCCTTAAGATCAAATTTTGAGTAGATCTTGGCTTGAGCAAGGCTAAGAAAGAGAGAATTTCGATGGGGCAATGGGAATTTATCATCCTGGAAGAACTCATTCAGAGGTTGATAATTAATTACTAACCTCATCTTTCCTCGATTTTGTTCAGCTCGCTTGTTGACATAAAATGCTTCACATGCCCATTGAGAGTCAGATGGTTCGATGAGACCTTGTGCTAACAGTTCTGCACATTCTTGCTGTGCAAGTGCAAGGTGTTCTGGGCTCATTCCAGAATAACTTGCTCTTGTTGGATTAATGTCTTCATTCTTCTTGAATGGAAGTTTGACATAAAAAAGGGAATTTTTCCATAAGGGCTGGGTGCAAGTCTGGGAAAACTGGGAATGTGACTCAGCACAAGAGGAAAGTAGACTCTGGACGATTGGGTCAAACAAGGTGGGTTCGAGTGCATAGAATCGTTTGATTTCTATGAATTCCCTGAATTGATTTTTGAAACGTAATCCTTGGGAAAGTATTCTAAGCTTGGGGAGTTGGGTCAAGATGTCCCAACCAATGATAATATCTTTGTCTGGGGATCTGGAACCAAGGACCTTGGTGGTGATAGAACACTAAGGAAAGAATTGAATGGTAATTGGCTTACTACGATACTTGGTAGCAAAGGTATCACCGAAGCTGAATTGAAATACGGTGTAGGGCTTCCAAAATTCTTCTGGGAGAATCTTAGTGTCTAGGATGGAAGAACTTGCTCCAGTATCAATGAGTGCCACCAAAGGGATTGGTTTATGATATTTGGACAAAAGGATATGGATGGGAATGTAGGGATGGTGTATTGGCTCAGTGGTATGGATGTCATCAGGAGTGTCAGGGAAGAAGGTGAAGACATCATTTTCAGAATCCGATGCCGATTCTGAGCTATATGTTTGGATAGCACAAAGAGTATTTTCTGATGGTTGGTCGTCTAAAGAGAAGACAGACTCAATGTCAGAATCATCAAGCTGGATGCCAGTGCTCTTAGCGATTTTATCAATCAAATGGCTTCCATGAGTTTTTGCCTTTGGACAATTTTTGGCAAAATGTCCTTTTTTGTTGCAAATATAACATCTATCTTTGCTTCGTTTTTTGGAGGAGCGATGATGGCTCTTTCGCAAAAATTTCCATTTGCCTTTGCTTTTCCCTTTGCGTGTCTTCTTGAAGGAAAATTTTTTAAAGTGTCTCTTCTTTTTGCAGCCTGTACAAGAAGGATCGGTGCAATCCTTGGGACACTTGATCTTCAGACCGGGTTTAAAGCATGCCTTGTCAAGATGTCTGTTTTCTTTAAGGAAGCTTCGGAATGCTTCTCTGCGGAGACAAAGTTCTTCTATGGCGATATGAACAGCCTGTTGGATTTCACCAAGAGTGGCTTTTGTGAGGCTTTTTTGTCACTGTTGAAGGGTTTTTTCTGCGGCTTGACTTAATTCTCTTGGAATGGATGCCAAGAAAATAGGCTTGAGATTCCAATATGCACCAAGTAAATAAAATAACTTGATCATGGCTTGGAAGTGTCGGTCAAGGTCTTTGCGCCTTAACGAGCAACATTTTCGGTCGAAGAACTCATTTCTTTTGAGCTCTTTGGAGTCTTCAGGTTTGCCAATGAAATACATGTGGATAATCTAGATAGCATTATCCAATGGGTGAGTTAAGAAGTACATCTGGTCTTGTTCGGAGGCAGTGTGCCACCAATCTTTAAGTGCTCCTGTAAAACAGCTGGTAAATTCCAGGAGAATATCATAGGTGCTGGGTTCAGATATGTGCCTGGTTGTGAGCCAAGCATGGAATTCTTGGAGTCGATCAGGCCACTTATGATATGGAATGTCATCCAAGGTAAAGTAAACTTTGGAAGACGAGGCAGTGAAAGTCTGGGTTGCATCAAGTTGCTCTGGGTGGTGTATTTCAGATTCAGAAAATATATCTTCGTCTTTGACGCTGTCTGCCATAAACAGAGCTTCTTCCGAAGAGACTGATTCGGTAAAAGCGTTGAAATTGGATTCAGACGAAGTTTCGACTTGTTCAGCTATAGATGGTTTGATGACAACAATTGAAGGAATCTGCTGTCGAAGAAAAGTCTCGATGGGATTGGAAATGGTCAAGGTAGCAGGTGGGTTTCTGGGAGGATGATCACGGGGTGGGTGTTCAGGTGTACCAGGAGGAGATGGTGATTTTGTAGGAGTGAAAGATTCCTTTTGCTTTTGTTTAAGCTTGCGGAGCTTTTCTCGGAGAATCAAGAAATTGTTCTGAGGTGGAGGAGCAGCTGAGCTGAGAACAGCAGCAAAAGAGGATGATGATCCTAAAGATGATTTCGGTTTGGGTGGTAAAGAAGGAGAGGGGAAAAAGGGTGGATCAATTGGAGTGAAGGACTGCTGGCTTTTGAGAATTTGAATTTGTCTTTTGAGCTTCTCAATTTCGGGCTTTTGATCTTCCAAATAATGGTTAGGAGGTGCTTGCTTGGTTTCTAGCGAGATGAAGCCTTTTCGGAAGTCTTTCCGAAGCCGCCTGTCAGTCTAAGTAGTACCAAAATGGCATTCGGGCGAAATTGACAAGGCATGAGAATCCAAGATTGGACTTTGAATTTTCGAGAATGTCCGGGACGGACTTTTGGACAATGCTTCTACGATAGTTGACAATACCGGTTGAGTCGAGTATTTGGAAAAGGGATTTTCGGACCGAGGAAACGAGCCAAAGAGGACATGGGTCGGGCAAGATCAGTGTGGGCCTCACGCCCAAGGTGGAACAGCAACCGTGGTAGACTAGAGGCAAACAAGTGATCCCGTTAGGCCAAATCGATCATTTACCCTCTCGAGCCCGTTGTCTAAACTTGAGCCGATTCGAGCCTAACAAATTCCCAAGCTTGTTCCTATTCATTTTCTAGCCTGTTTCTTAGGCCCTTCATTTTCAGCCCAAGATAGTTTGGGAAATATGCAAGGTGGAAATGACTATTTTGCCCTTGGATATTTTGAAGAAAAGTCAAAAGAAGAGAGAGAAGATGGTGTCATCTTTCTTGGGAGTTGGGGAAGGCATTAAATTGTCTTAATGAAGAGTGCATTCAGCTCTCATTTCACTCTCTCCCCCTTCATCCCTCAAAACCGCACACCCTCTCTCCCTCTTGTTTCTCTCATTTCCTTCGCTTCGCCTTCCGACATTCCTCCAAAATCGAGTTGTTCATGGCATTCCCATGTAAATCATGTCTGTGCCACCCGCCATCATGTTCGGGACAGAAAATCCGTTCGAGATAGTGTCGGCTATTTGCTGAACGGAGCGGTTAAGCCGACCCACCGGCTATCCTGGCCGATTGTTGCCGGACCACCACTGTAGCACCTGCAGTAGCTTTGTTCCACCTTTTCACTTGTTTTTCTCCTATTATGACCAAACCACCACCCATACCAGCCACTAGCAGTTCCCCCTCGACCCCCTGGTGCCACCGATGCCGGCCAATAGCTCGCCGGAGCCCCAGCCAAACCGTTTTGCTCCAATCAGCCCTTGTCCTCCTCCTGCAGTGTTGTTTTCTGAAGTTCAGTGGGTGTACAGAGTTTGTTGCTGCTGTGTTGAGCTCAAGACTGCCTTGGATCGTCGTGGGTGAGGTCCCTGAGTGTCAGGTTCGTTGCCGCCGCCGTGCCCATGTCGCTAGCCCACTTAACCAGTGAGTTTAGCCCTTAATCCTTTGTTAGTGCCTAAACTTGCTTAGGGTTGGGTTAATTAGTGTTAATGTTGGTTTAAGAAGTTTAATTAAGTTGTGTCAGCCCTAAGATAGGTGGTTAAGATTAGTTTAGCTTAATCTTACTTAATTGTGCTTGATTATGCTTAAATGTTGCTTATGTGTGGTTTATCTGATAAGTAAGCATGTTTAGCTTAATTGATTGATTAATTGTGTTTAATCAATGTTTTGTTTAATTTCTGAATTTCATTTATTAATAATTGAATTATGAAATTTACTGTTCACGATTACTGTACATGACACTATTCAGGGCACTGTTCATCCGGAAGCTAAAATGCATAATTTCATTTGCTTTGATCATATGAAGTGAATTGGATGTGGCATTGCATGAACATCCGCTTGAATCGTGTGATTTTCACAAAAGAAAGGGAAAATGATTTGTTCGAGGGACACCGGAAATGGACCGCCTTTATGAGAAAGAAAATGGTTTGTCCGAGGGACACCGAAATTGATCGCTTTTGTGAGAAAGGATTTGAGGTTTTATAAGCAAGCATGTGCGCATTCGCTAATGTTTAAATATAATAAGTGGGTTGTGATGGTATGCTTGCGTGATCACTAAGTTGAACTTGCCGTCCGGGAGAGTATCCCTTGACGTTCATTGGGCATGCCGTCTTGGGAGAGTATCCCTTGACGTTCTTTGGTCATGTCGTTTTGGGAGAGTATCTATTGATGTTCATTGGGCATGCAGTCTTAAGAGAGTATCCCTTGACATTTCTTGGGCATGTCGTCATGGGAGAATATCCCTTGACATTCTTTGGGCGTGCCGTCTTGGGAGAGTATCCCTTGACATCGCCATGCCTCACGGGAGAGGGCAATGCTTGGCTATGCAAGTAGACACCGGCGAAGGTTCGGTTGTAGCCCTGTGGGGCAGTCGGAACACGTGTGGATGCAAGAGTGCATGAGAAAAACATGTCATCATTGGTTCCGATTATGCATGAGATGATCATATCATTTATGACACGTACGCATGAATTTATAACGCCCAGGGTGTGGCAATGGCCAGGTGAGATCACTTGTGACGCGACTCGCATGTGATTGATGAACTGCATCATCTAATGACCATGTGCATTGCGTGTATTGTGCTGACTTATAACGTGCAGGATATGGCATATCGAGTAAGGTTGCATGCGAACCAACTATGTGATTGTTGGTTGCATTGCTTGTATTGCGTGAGGTTTAACGTGCAGGATATGGTATATCGGGTAAGGTTGCATGTGAAACGATTATTAAGTGTTGGTTGACCATGGTTGTTGTTGGTTGTTGGTTGTTGGTTGTTGGTTGTTGGGTTGAATAAGGGGTGGTTTTGAAGAGATACCCCGGATTGAGTTGGTGTACTAACCAAGGTTTAGGGGAAGAACTCGCTGAAATTTTATCTCACTGGTTATTGTATAACCACTTTCAGGCCCTAGAACGGCGTAGTGGAGAATTCTGCCCCCACTCCTCTAGTGATGGACCCAAAAGAACTTGAGTTCGATGGGTCCCGGTGATGGTGGTGCTGAACCCGAGGGTTCATTGTGTATAGCTGGATTAGACTAGCCTAGTTCCTTTTTGGTTTGGCTTAGAGGATGGATTAGCCCCTTTTATCGGGCTTGTAAATCGGAAAAACTATTCTCCATTGGTTAATCCAGTAAATTGTATAAATGAGTAGTGATGGTTATTTTTGCTGTTCATCCCTCTATCCCTGTTTGATTGTTTGATTATCTATTTGGACTGGGGATAGTTCGTCTTTTGCTCACGTTTAATGAAAGATAAAATGAATGGTCGTCGATGAGTCCCGGGACATTACTTTCAATTGACCATGGTAAGGTGTTGTCGCGTGCTTGGGGTTCGGGGCATGACATAATCACTGGCCATGTTTGTTACCAATTGCTTTGACTGAGGTGATGCTGAAATTCATGGAGTATCTCAGTGAAGATTTGATTTAGAGGAGGGACCAAGAATAAGAAAAGAAAACAAAAATAATAATAAAAAATAAGAAATTATGGAAAATAAAAAATGGAAAATTGGGTAGAAAAATAGGTGTTGATTAGGTTGTTAGATTTTAGTATTTGAATTAGCTAGTTTTGGAAAGTATGGGTGCATAATAGGTTGTGCATAAAAGCAACTTAAGTAGACTATTAGTAGCAAATCAGCAATATTCTCCGACTACGTGAAATGGCTTTGGTAGATTTCAAGCCCTGTTGCTATTTCAACTTTTATGCCGCATGCTACTAGAGAAAGGGCTCTCATATGATGATTGTTAGCTAGTTGTTGGCTAATTTACGTTGATTGTAGGAAAGCACTGTTGTCTTTTTTCGATTTACCAAAGGATGTGGTCATCCTTGCATTGCTATAGCCAAGGCCACTTATCTCAAAAATCTCTATTATATTAACCAAAAAAGTAAAAATAAGAAGAGTTTCTAATCTATAAAACAAACTCGCGAGAGTAACTTCAACCTCAAACTCTTGTAGGAAAATTTTAAAAAGCACATGTTTATTGTTATGATGAATTTCAATCGTTAGGAATTGTTCAAGATTATGTGATGTGATGTGTGATGCATTGTGCAGTTAGTCCAATGCTTTTCTTGGTCAAGTCATCATAAACGTACTTGGGAATTTTCTTTGGCCACTCAAAAGAAATGTAAGTGAATCACGTCGAAGGCTTTTTGCTTCCATAATGAAAAAAGATTGCGTCCCTTGCACTTGGATTCAAGAAAACTATGAGTGATTTCACATTAGAATAGACTAATGAATCGCTAATGCTTTGGATCATGCTATCAAAAGCTCTTGACATTGTTTAATACAACAAACTATTCATGGAATTGACGATGGGACAAAGAGACTAGGATGCCTATTTTGAAAAAAAAAAAAAATTCTAGTTTAATTTTTTACCCAAATTTTTTACCAATTTTTCACTTTTTATGAATTAAAAATAGATTATGTATTATATTTTGGGCTTCAAAAATAATTTTTTATATGTTTATATTTTAACTAATGACTTTATTAAAGTATTCAGAATATAAAAAAACATATTTTCTATTATTAATTATTAATCTTTATGTTATATTTTTTCGAGTTGTAATATATAGTTTGACCAGTCCGAGCCATTTTTTGCTTCAGATCCCAAGGATGCTCGGGCTGAAAATGTGGACCAGCCTGAAAAAGAAGAAGGGGGAGTCCTAAATCTCATGTCGAGCCTCTTTGAACATGAAAATGTAGGCCATTTGGTCTAAGGCAACACGTTCTTTAGATTTTTTTTTTTCAGCCCTAGAACTAAGTATCACATGGGACAAAGATCTACCCCTTGGGGGTTATGTCTTGAATCTTGTGAAGGCAAAGTGCTATACAGCGAACCACCTTGTGAATGTATCACGTGGGACAAAGAACTACCTCTTGGGAATTATTTCTTGAATCTTATGAAGCCAAAGTGCTATACGGTGAAAACCACCTTGTGAATCCATAAGGCCACCTCTAGATTAGTTGGATTGCCTATATGGTATGCATCATCGAATTGCTTTAATGATTGTCTAACAAACTTGAATGGGTGCATATCACACTGCAAGCCATTTCATTTAGCAAATTTGAGTAAAGTCTTATTACATGTGGTGTCATTCACACATCAATGTCTCCCCAGTTTTCACTTTCAAGAAAGAGAAATGTCAAAAACACAAGGAATGTTTCATAAATTTGGTGTAATCAGTGACGTGACATATTATTATTAATTATGGAATATGGCTTATTATTCACTTCTTTATCTGCCATGTGGTTTAGTATATTCATACTAAACTATAAGACAGCATTGTCCCGTAAGGCACTCCTTTAAAAAGTTGAGGGGAGAGGAAGCAATATCAATATTAGTGTCTCGTATTTTATGAAGTCCATGGCGACGAAGACCGACGACTAGAGACCGAACAAATTTGTGCCTTATATTCACCCTCAATCATGAGGATCGAGCAATCATATTCTTGTCATTTGCTGTTGTGCGCTCTCAACACTCTTCTTCTTATATGTTATTCTTTATTTTTTAATGCTAGATAAAAGTGAAGCTTTCATATTCTTGAAAATAGTGACTCGATCAATTCTTTACATGAGCATGAGACACATTAAAAGGTAAAGTCAACCGGAAACTCCTTTCTCTCTTTCCATAAAATTCCTTTTACATCTGTTGGTCTTGGGTTATAGTTTTCTCCCTAGTTTTGATTGTTTCTTTTGGCTTTTCATACGAAATTGGTTTAAAGTCCAAGTCAATTATTAGTTAAGCACCAAAAGCTGAAACATCAAGCTCAAGTAGTCAAGCATGATGCAATATCAATTTTTTGAACATATGTTCACATGAAAGCGTGTTCCAAAAATATTAAATGCAATATTAAATGCATGAATAAGATATTAATTTTGCGTTACAGTTAGAAATTTGATGATAACTTCTGAAAATATTCTATGGTGCCTTCTTTATTGAGATTAGAGAAATGCTAAATGTACTAAGAATATGCATTAAATCCTTATTATTAAATGATTTGTGAAGTTTCCATAGGTTGATTGAATTAAACCTACAAACTTGCTTTGAGTCCTTAGACTTGTATCCCCATTCAAATTATTTCCTAGTGCGTCATCGCATGGTTCTTTTTAATTGACTTTTAATGTAATCACTTGCTAGTTGAGCTCACCCCTTGCCCTAAGATGGAGGGAATAAGGAGCGCGTAGTGCCAATCCCCACGTTAATTATGGTCAAAAGACCTCATCCTATCCATTCTTAGAGCCGGTAGTTAAAATTTCACATGACGTGAATGCTCCATGAGCCGGTAGCAAATCTTGGTAAATTACCCAAAAAGTCCTAAATCTATTACACTTTTGCAAATTCAGTTTTAAATATTTTAGTTGTTCCAATTGAGTCCAAATATTTTCACCTTTTGTCAATTAAGTTAATGCAGTTAATTTTGGTCGGAAATTATTGATGTAAATGTCAGTCATCTTATATGACACAGTTGGTGCCAACATGACAATAAAAAAAGAAAACGAATGGAGAGTCGTGCACAGTAGCCACTAGCGTTGGCAATATTTCCACAAGGATTAACCTAGTCGGCCACATCGCCCGAAGGAAGCAGTGGCCTCGCCACCGCACAATAACCTTGGCTACAGCGCTGTGGATTCAAGCCTGGTATTCGATTGACCACAAAATCATAGTCGAGCACGAAACCAAGAGTTGGCCTTGAGCTCGTCACCTTGCACGAAGAGAGAGAGAGAACAATTTAGAGGCGAGGGCAATGGCCAGCCATCGTGATCGCTCGGCCACGGCTTGATCACAGTAACGATCCAGGGGCCACGACAGCTCAATGCTGGACATTAGAGTTGTTGCAGATTTGCAAACGAGATGGATTTTTTTAATTTGTTTAGTTTTTTATTTAATAAAGCTCAGATCTGCTTCTTCTTTTTTTGGCCAACATATTGTCAATTTGATAATTTTTCTTTTTTGATTTGATGTTAGATTTTACTCAGCTAACATATATTATTATTAAAATGATTAAGTTCATTAAATCGGTGGGTATGAATTTTGATGGGTTATGTTGAATATAGTCATTATGGAAGAAATAGATCTAAATGAGTCAAAACGAGTCAACCCATTTCCAACTGATCCTCCAAATTCAACCAAGCCATTCATTTGCTGCTGAACTTATAATTAAAGTTCAAGCATCCACTGTAAAATTACCTCTGATATATACATAAGGTAATTTCATACTTATTATGAAGCTTACCAATATGCATAGGTAAGTTCATACCGATCTTTCGTTTTTGTTAGTTTTATGAAGAAAGCCTACTATGGTCTCCAACAAGCAAAAAAGCCCTCTCTCTATGTTCTCAGTCAAGCCTAAACTGCAATCAAATGTTAGCTCTAACGAGCAAGGAAACGGATGCACTAACAAGCAACAGTTTTCATGCGATTTGCTTAATACCTTGCTTCTTGCTTTCAAGCCGAAGCTTGCTGGGTGGTGAAGTGGTCCATGAAGGTTAAATCACACTTGTATCAAGCAAGCAGAACCCTCCTAAAATTACTATCATGAGTAGTATAGTTTGATATCAAGCCTTGACCAACTCGACAACCTTTCAAAATTATTAACCCATTATTTAATTTTCCCAAATGAAATGGAAACATGACATTAAATTGCTGATAATGAATTGATCACATAATTTGGGTTACAAGGCAATGTATTGATCATATGATATAGGCATTAGAAATGTAGAGAATCGTTTAGAAAACAAATTCTTCAAATTTTACATAGTTACATGGCGGAAATAGGAGCCTCTATCTACATACATCCACTTTGTTTATATATATTTATTGATGTAAATAAACTGATAAGGATAATAGGTATGGGTAGGTAGATTACTTAGAGATGCATCCATACCATTGTGAAAGAGTTCCAAAATAAAATGACAGATTGACTTAGCTACATCTTCATACATCTCTCTGGTTTCATAACTCGCCTTGATCAAATATGATTCCTTGCTCACCTCGGTCACATCCATCCGGTCTTGTGGTGATTCCATCGAGCATGCAACTCCAACTTCTAACATGGAAGCCGAGCAATCTCGGATTCTAATCTCCTGTTGTCGATCACCAGCCTCACTCAAAAGCCTCTAGTCTACGACATCCATTGATTAGTTGGGAAGAGCCATTAGGACAAAGCTATGAAGGTTAAATGGGGCCCAAAGTCCTCTTTAGTCAGCCTCTTTCCAGTGAACATGTCCAATTACAAAATGCCATAATTATATGCATCCTCAAGTGTTGAAACCTTGTGTCCCATGCCATATTCTTAAAATTTTGATTAAGGCACTAAATAGGGATACACACTATACTTTTTCTTATAAATAATTATATAGCAATAATTACTAAATCACATGGGATTTTGTTTTTTTTTAAAAGAGTTTTCATTAGGATCACCATGCATGACGGAGGGTTATGAGCTAAGTAGCATTGACACGACACATGACATGTGACATAACACGACGTGACACTGACACATCATTTTTTTTTAAAAATAGAAAATTCTGACACATTGAGACACATTTTATATTAAATATATATTTTATACAAACATAATAAATTGTCATTTTTATAATTGTTTAAATCAAATTAATTTAGTTCAAATCCATAAATAAATGAGTAATAAAAAAAAGCATGGAATGAAGTTACACTAAAAAAGTTAATCCACCATTTGTTAATATCATTCATTGTTTCGATGATAAATTCAACTACATTACATTATGATAATCCATAAAACTTGGAGCAAAAAAAAACAATCCACATTCGGTTGATACCCGAATTTTTGTTTATTTTATTTTAAATGGCCATCTATTTTGCATATATAAATACATATTAATTTACAGAAAAGAAAAAAATTTGATAAAAAAAATCTATAAAAAAAAATCGAAAATTCAAAAATATTATTATTAAATAAAATTCGATCAGCCCAGCCCAACTTTTTAATTTCTCAGCCCACTCTTTTAACTTCTTCGTTTCAGCCCATCTCCCTCTATTTCTTCTTAGGCCCAGCCCCTCTTCCCTTTGATTTTCAACCTAGCCCGTCACCTCTTCTATTTTCCTTCTTTCACACACGCACAAAAAGAAAAAACGCAACAGCAACATGCGAGGAAGAAGACGACGTCGTTCGGACGTCGCCCTTACGCCTCACGTCAGCTGCGTGACGCCAGCAAGGGAATTCCCTTGCTGTGCTGTCACGCGGCCATAGGGAGAGACAGAAACGGTTAGAGGGCAGAGAAGGATCGGCAGCAGAGAGGCGTCGACGATAGAGGAAAGCAGGAGAAAAAACGAGGAAACAAGGGGAGCCGGTTTCTGGTTTTTGAAGAGAGAGAGCTGATCAAGAAAAAAAAGCAAGGAAGATCGGAGAAAAAAGAAAGAAGAAGATGGCCTGAGCAGACAACGAAAAGAAAGAGAAACGAAGAAAAAAAACAGAAGTAGAGGAGCAGAGTAGGCGACAACAGGAGGAGCAGCGACCGAGGATCGCCGGGAGAGAAGGATCGGAGCAGAACAGCACGGAGGCGGCCAACAACGCCGCTCCGACGCAACCCCCCACCGCGCCGACGTCAGCCGCGTGACGCCAGCAGGGAACCTTCCCCTGCTGCGCGGTCATGCGGCGGAAAGCGAAAGGAGAAGAGGAGAAAAGCCAGGAAGGGAGACGCCGCCAGACTCGCCGCCGACGACCCGCGGTGCCTCAGCTCCGGCACCGGAAACAGAAGGCCCAAGAGAAAACAGAGATACGGAGAAGAAGGGAGAGGGAGGGTCGATGCCGCTGCCGCTCAACCATCCACGACGGACGCCATCACCGTCCGACCACCCCGACGCCGCTCGTGCACCATCCCCCATCGTCAGTTGCGCCCGAGACCGCCGCCCGTGCTGTCCCACGACGGTGCAGCAGCAGATCTGCGAGAACACAGGAGAAGAACGGAGTCTGTTTTTGCTGGTTTTCTGGACCGGAAGAAAAACGAAGGAGCTGGGGGTTCTGGTTTTTTTCGAAGGGAAGAAAACGCAGACGAGAATGAGCCCGAGAGAGAGAAAGGCGACGCGAGGTGGGCGAAGCCGACGGAGACGGGACCTTCGATGACCGACGCCGCTGCCGCTCAACCACCAACGACGAGGCCTGCTGGTAGCTGGCTCCGCTCCCGTCATCACCCTCGTCCGAAGCCGTGCTGACGCACGCCTCTCCGCCACGACCGACGCTGCTGCCACCATCGTCCCTGGGTGGCCGCCTGTCCTCTCGTCGCCCCCGGCTGCTGGTCTCATGCCGGTCACCGCCTGTCGCCGTGGCCTCGCCGGTCGCCGCTCGATCATCCCCTCGGTGCCGCGAAGGAACAGCGAAGGAGAGAAGAGGCGCAGCGGCAGCTCCGATCCGGGTCAAGATCCGGGTCGGGTAAGGTACAAGCGGGTAGGGTTTTAGTTATTGGGTTAGTAGAAGTGGACTGGGCCGGATTTATGTTTAATTTGTTTTGTGGGCTGTGCTGGTTTCGGTTGGGCTGATTTTATTTTTCGAATGGGCCCAAACTAGATTTGGGCTGTTAATAAAAATAGAAATGGGCTATTTAATTCTTGTTTTCTATGGGCCATTTTAAAAAAAATTCGACCGGGCCGTTCGGCCACCCGGTCGCCAGCCCGGCCCGGACCATTACGGTCCGGGTCGGCTTAGTAGGGCCGGGTCTCCCGACCCGGTCCGAATAATCTTTTTAATTAAAAAGAATTAAAAAAAATCAAAAATTTCAGAAAATCAAAAAATATCAAAAAATATTTAAAAATTCGAAAATTCAGAAAATGCATGGAAAAATTCAGGGATCTGGAAATTTCGAAAACAAATATTTTTATTTTATTTTATTTTATTTTCGAAAATATTAAAATATTAAAAAATTCCAAAAAAATTAGAAAAATTCAGAAAATTCCAAAAACATTAATAAATGTGTTTTCTTAAATTTTCAGAAAAGTCAGAAAATATCAAAAAATCAATCTTGAAAGTTTGTTTTCTTTAATTTCAGAAAATTCGAAAATATTAAAAATATTAAAAATATTAAAAATTCAAAAAAATTGCAAAAATTCAGAAAAGCCTTTAAAAAGAAGAAAACATCCAAAATTGAATAAGCCTTTGGGCTTTACAATAAGTTTTTTTCGGTTTACGATATTAACTATTCCCGCACCTTGTTTGTGATGATATTTTGGATATTATTCCCTTACCTTAGAACGGTTAGGGACATATCTTAGTTTCTTGAATGCATTGTCAAGATCTCACCGATGCACAATCAAGTTAGGTAGAAAGGGCGTTAGTCGCATGATTAACGTAATCAGTCCCGACGCTAGCTACTCTGCAGTTGCGTAAAAGGTGAGGCGCGCTCCCATGTCTCTCACTCGGTTCCTAGTCGACCTTAATAGACAGTGGCGACTCCTTGTTTGAAGTTTTTGTGAATATCCCACGTCGCGCGGGGTATGGGCTGGGAGAGCCGAGTTAGTGGGCGTCGGCGAAATTGACAAACCCCTAAACTTATTATTTTATTAATTTTCGAAAAAATAGGTCGCGACACATTCTGGAGTCGCATGTTGGAGCGTTTCGGAAGAGAAGAGAAAAAACAAACTGAGGAGGGAATTTTGTGTTATAGGAAGTGAGAGTTATAAGAGAAGAGAAGACTAGATTTTTCTTCTTTCCCCTTTATAATTTTTATTATTTCTTATTTTTTTACATATTTATATTTTGACCCCTCATTCATTTAATTTTTTTTTAAATTGACCCCATTCATGTCGGAATTCCGTACTTGCGTGTTGGGAAAGTTGACCATGTATCGATATTCCAACAGCTGTTGAATGCGTGTTAGTATGTCGAACACTTGTCAAAATGTCTATCGACATGACACGAAAGCTCCTAAAGAGTATTGGTATTTCTTAGGTTGTGAGATATTGGTTTTTTTTCTTTGAAAGATTGTTCAAATCTCATTGTTTCCTTTTCTAAAAGGCAAAGATTTTCCATAATCCCTTTCTGAATGGAAAAGTCATCCAACAATATTTTTTCTGATCAAATGAAATGGGTTTTGGAATCTTTTCAATCTAGGAATGTGAAAGCAAAAGTCACTTTTACTGTAGCAAAAGTCACTTTGTTAAAAAATTTCTTTGGTCGTGGTGTGATGTGCAAGTGTCATAATCTTTATCATTATTGAAGCAAAAATCATCTTTATAGTTCTCAAGTGCGGTACATTGTGCCATTAGTCCAATGGTTTTTTTGCATAAGTCATCATAAAAGCACTTGCGAATTTCCTTTGGCCCCTCAATGAAAAGAGATTGCGTCCCATGCACTTGGATTCAAGAAAACTATAAGTGACTTTCTCATTAGAATAATCTAATTGATTTGCTAATGCTTTGGATCATTATGTGAAAAGCAATTTGACCTCTTCGCACTGTTTAATACAAGCTATCCATGGTACCGATGAGGGAACAAAGAAACTATAGAGCCTTTTTTTTCTTGGAAAAAAATGTCTAGTTTATTATATTTACCCAAATTTTTTATCAGATTTTTTCATTTTTATTAATTAAAAATATTTTAGCCCTCAAAAATCATTTTTTATATGATTATATTTTAAATTACTTATGACTATATTAAAGTGTTTATTATTTATTAATTCTTAATCTTTATATTGTATTATTTTTAGTTTTAATATATAGTTTGACTAGTTGGAGCAATTTCAGGCCTGATATCCCAAAGATGGTCCGGCTGAAGGTGCAGACCCACCCGAAAAAGAACAAGGAAGAGCCCTAAATCTCAGCTCGGGCCTCTTCGAACCCGAAAATGAAGTCCCCTAATCTAGGCCAACCCATTCTTTTGATCTTTTCTCTTTCACCCCAAGAACTGAGTGTCCTGTACGACAAAGTCCTGCTCTTTGGGAGCTATTTCTTGAACGTTATAAAGGCAAAGTCCCATATGGTAAAAATTACCTTGTGGACCTATGGGGCCACCTCTAGATCAGTTGGATTGTCTATATAGTATGCATCACTGAATTGCTTCAACAATCATAAGGCAAACTTGAATGGCAGCTCCTAATGCTTGAAAGCATTTTTTGTAATTTTGAGAAGAAATGATGGTGCAATAGAAAACTAAATCTCCTTTAATTAATCTTTGCCCAATTGATCTCTTTCCCCCTTTTGACAAACTTCATTCCAATGCTGATTCCACGCTTATTTGATGACATGGGTGCATCTCACATTGTGCATCATCTCATTTAGTGAATTCGAGTAAAGTCTTAGCAAATGTAGTGTCATTCATATATCAACGTCTTGCTAGTTTTCATTTGTACAACAAAAATAAGAAAGAGAAATGTCAAACACACTGAAAATGTTTCATAAATTTGATACATTAAGTGATGTGGTATATTATTTTTAATTATTGAAAATGTTTTATTATTCACTTATAATCTGCCATGTAGTTTGGTTTATCAATATTAATCTATAAGATAGCATTGTTCAATTGGACACGCTTTTAAAAAGTTGAGGAGAGAGAAAGCAATATTAATATTAGTGCCTTGTATTCTACGAAGCCCACGATGACCAATAAAGAAGAATGGAGACTGAAAAAATTAGTGTCTTATATTCACCGTCAATTACGAGAGGATCGATGGACATATTCTTATCATTTGCTGTTGTGCACTCCGAACACTCATCGTCTTATATTTTATTCTTTCTCTTTAATTTTAGCTATAGAGTCAAGCTTTCATATTCTTGACAAATAGTGGCTCCATCAACTCCTGACATGAACATGAGACACATCCAAAGGTAAACTTATCTGGAAACTCTTTTTCTCTCTTTCCACTAGATTCCTTTTACATTTGTTGTGTCTTGGGTTAAAGTTTTTCCCCTATTTTTTGATTGATTCTTTGAGCTTTTCATACGAGGATGTTCTTCTTTCCTTTAATGTGTTTGGTTTTAAAAAAAGTACTTTAAAAACCATTCTAATCATTGAACAAGTTGAGGATGAGAAACTGTTTTGGCATTAAACTTCATTATTTGGGGAAAGGATGACTTTTTATTTTGACAAAGAAATGACAAACAATCAGATGGAATTCCATTTCCTTAATTTCATATTTGACGGATAAGGTTTCTTTGAATGTAATATGTTAGTGAATTTATGTTCTCATAAGTATGTATCTCTTCCCTCAATTTCTTATAACTAAAGTGATGTCCAATACTTTTCACTATCTTCGGTTCACAAGATTCACTTGCCATAATAAGGAACTTGCAATGAGGGAAGATGTAGTAATTTCTCCTTTTAACATTTCAGCTGCACTGATATGCTCTCTTTTCCATGGGAGTGGATTTTTTTTCAAGAGCTTTTGCTAGGGGTACATAGAGTTAGAGACTTTTAATATGAAATATTTAAGATAATTGACAATTCTAAGAAACTGTTGAACCTATTTATGAGAAATATTCTAACCAGGAAACTTCAAGAGTCCTCAGCCAGTCTGATCACCAGGGCAGTATGTCGATCGGACTCATATGAATCTAATTAAGCTTAGATTATGTAAATCCCACGTGGAAATCAACCACCCAAGTTGAGAACTATGATGCACTAGATTGACATGAACCTAGTGCATTTTAAAATGTTGCCGCAACATATAAAGTGTCTTGTATTGTTTTAGTGGGCATAAAGAGATAGTATTTTAAGAGTACCGTTACGTGTACTTTACTAGAAATTTCTTACTAAATGACATGCTGGCTGAGTGGCTTGAGACATATAATCAAAAAGGTGTGAAGTCGGAAATGAAACTAAAGATTATATTAGAAGAGGAAACAAACATAAATGAGGTTGGATCAAATAAACAAAATTTAACTTCTTGTATCGTTATCTTTCTTTTAGATGTTGTAACAAATGTCCTCTCAAAAATCCTCTCAGATGCCACTGAAGTATGGTCGACGATCCTTGAAGCTCTTCACATCTTTTGAATGCAAGCACAAGAAGTAATGAGGTCATAAATGAATTGAACATGTTCGAAATTTATAAGGGATGATCAAACAGATTTTTGTTCTGAAGATGATCTGCATACAACTTCTAAATGATTCAAGGGGTTCAATTTCATACTATACAATTCATAGTAAACTATTTAGAAATTTCGGGGTTCACATGACAGGCAAGTTAGTGCCTCATATTAACAATGACCCTCCTCCGGATGACCTCTAGAAAAATGAATAAAACCCTCATTTAATGATGGTTTTGATATTTACTTATGAACACAAAGATCAAATCATTGTCACAAATCAACTAGCTTTTTTTGTATAACAATATTGTTTTTCTCCTTTTCCAAAAGCAAAAGATTTCCACAAAATCTCTTTTTGAATGGAAAAGTCATCCAACAAACTTTTTTTTTCTGGTTGAATCTTTCTAATCTAGAAATGTGAAAGCAATTCAAAAGTATTTTAATTACAATTATTTTAATCGTGATGTGATGTGCGATGCATTGTGTAGTTAGTCCAATGCTTTTCTTGGTTAAGTCATCAAAAGGGCATTTGGGAATTTTCTTTGGCCACTCAAAAGAAATGTACATGCCACTCAAAAGAAATGTACATGAATCGCGTGGAAAGCTTTTTCCTTCCATAATGAAAGGAGATTGTGTCTTGTGCACTTGGATTCAAGAAAACTACAAGTGATTTTCACATTAGAATAGACTAATTGATTGCTAACGCTTTGGATCATGGTATGAAAAGCATTTTGACCTCTTGACATTGTTTGATACAACAAACTATTCATGGTATTGATGACAGGATAGAGAGACTAGAAAGCCTATTTTTGGAAAAAAATTCTAGTTTAATTTTTTCACCCAATTTTTTTTACTTATGTTTTCACTTTTTATGAAATAAAAAATAGATTAGTTATTATATTTTGGGCTTTGAAAAAAAAATTGTATGTTTGTATTTTAACTTACTTATGACTTTATTAAAGTGCTTGGAATATAAACAACATATTTTCTATTATTAATTATTAATCTTTATATTATAATTTTTCGAGTTCTAATATATAGTTTGATCAATCCAAGCCATTTCAAGCTTGAGATCCAGAGGATGCTTAGGCTGAAAATGTGGACCCCCCAGAAAAACAATAAGGGGGAGTCCTATATCTCATCTCGGGCCTCTTTGAACATGAAAATGTAGGCTATTTGATCTAGGCCAATGTGTTCTTTAGATCTTTTTTTTTTTCAGCCCTAGTACTAAGTACCACAAGGACAAAGTCCTACCCCTTGAGAGTTATTTCTTGAATCCTGTGAAGGCAAAGTGCTATACGGTGAAAACCATTTCATGAATCCATGAGACGACCTCTAGATTAGTTGGATTGTCTATATGGTGTGCATCATCGAATTGCTTCAATGATTGTCTAACAAACTTGAATGGGTGCGTACCACACTACAAACCATATCATTTAGCAAATTTGAGTAAAGTCTTAGTGCATGTAGTGGTGTCATTCATATATCAACGTCTCCCTAGTTTTCACTTTTACAATCACTATTGGTGCCTTGTATTATATGAAGTCCATGGTGACGAAGACCGAAGACTAGAGACTAAACAAATTAGTGCCTTATTTCACCGTCAATCACTCGAGAATCGAGCAATCATATTCTTATAATTTGCTGTTGTACGCTCTCAACACTCGCCTTCTTATATTTTATTCTTTATTTTTTAATTCTAGATATAAAGTGAAGCTTTCATATTCTTGACAAATAGTGGCTCCATCAATTCCTTACATGAACATGAGACATTAAAAGGTAAAGTCATCTGGAAACTCCTTTCTCTCTTTCCACAAAATTCCTTTTACATCTGTCGTGTCGTGGGTTAAAGTTTTCTCCCCTACTTTCGATTGTTTCTTTTGGCTTTTCATATGAAATTGGTTTAAAGTTCTAGCCAATTATTAGTCAAGCACTAAAAGCTGAAACAATAAAGTCAAGTAGTCAAGCTTGATGCAATCTCAATTTTTTTAACTTAAGTTTGCAAGAAAGCGAGTTCCAAAAATATTAAATGCATGAATAAGATATTTATTTAAGGTCACCATTAGAAACATGATGGCAACTTCCGAAAATAGTATATGGTGCCTGTTTTAATTGAGGTTAGGGAAATGCTAAATATACTAAAAATACGCATTGAATCCTCTTTATCAAATGATTTGTAGAGTTTTCATTGGTCGATTGAATGAAACCTACAAGCTTGTTTTGAGTCCTCACATCGCATCGTTTCTTTTAAAACCTTTTAATGCAATTACTTGCTAGTTGAGCATACCCCTCGCCCTAGAATGGAGGGATGAAGGAGCGCCTAGTCCCAATCCCCACGTTAATTATGGTTAGAGGACCTCGTCCCATCCATTCTTAGAGCTGGTAGTTGCAATTACATGTGACGTGAAGACTCTACACGGTAAAACATTAAATATAGGGGAAAACATATCTGAACAAGACGTGATCATATACATTTAATCAAACCTGATTATCGAAAATATTATATGATGCTTTCATTATTGAGGTTAAAGAAATGCTATATGTATTAAGAACATGCATCAAATCCACAAAATTACCCAAAAAACCTTAAACCTATTATATCATTTTCAATTTAATTCTACACCTTTCAATTGTATTAATTAGGTTGTAAACTTTTCATATTTTGTCAACTAATCCATCGGGCTAATTTTAATTAGCAATCACTAACGTGAATACTGGTTGTCCTACATGATATGGCCAACACCAATATGACAATGTAAAAAAGAAAAAGAAGGGGGAGCTGCGCACAATGGCTGTTGGGGTCGGCAATATTTCCCACAACGATGAACTTCGTCAGCAATGTTGCCCGAAGTAAGCAGTGGCCTCGCCACTACACAACAACCTTGGCTAGAAGATACAGCACCGTGGATTTGATCGAAATAGTCACGTAACTGTTCGATCAAGCTTGGTATTTAATTGACCGTGAATTCACAGTCAAGAACGACACCAAGAGTTGGCCTTGAGCTCGTGGCCTTACGGTGAGGCTACGCTCTAGCACACGGAGAGAGAGAGAAGGAACAATTTAGAGGCGAGGACAAAGGCCAGCCATGGTGATCGCTCGGCCACGGCTTGATCACAACGACGATCCAGGGGCCACGACAGCTCAATTCTGGACGTTAGAGTTGTTGCAGATTTGCAAAACGAGATGATTTTTTATTTTATTTGTTTAGTTCTTTTTATCTGATAAAGTTCAGATCTGCTTTTTTTTTTTTGCCAACATATTTTCAATTTGTTAATTTTTCTTTTTGGATTTGATGTTATATTTTACTCAACTAACATATATTGTTATTAAAAGAAATTTTCAGTTAGCCTCTGTCCAGTGAACATCTCCAACAACAAAATGTCCCATCTGTATGCATCCCCAAGTGTTGAAACCTTGTGTCCCATACCATACTCAGAAAATTTTCATTCGGCACCAAATAGTGATATACACTACACTTTTTCTTATTAATAATTACATAGAAATAATTCGAAAATCACATGGGATTTTGTTTTTCAAAAAGAGTTTTCCACTAGGCTCGCCGTGTGTGGCAGGGATTATGAGAACCCGTAATGGGTTTTTTCATTGAAAGATGGTTTAAATCTCATTGCTTCTTTTTGAAAAAGCAACGATTTTCCACAAATCTCTTTTTGAATGGAAAAGTCATCCAACAATTTTTCTTTCTGGTAGAGTGAAATGGGTTTTGGAATTTTTTCAATCCAGAAATGTGAAAGCAAAACTCACTTTTATTATAGCAAAAGTATTTTTTTTTAAAGTTCTTTAATCATGGCGTGATGTGCGATGTGGTGATCTTTATCATATTGAAGCAAAAATCATTTTTATAATTCTCGAGTGTCATACATCGTGCAATCTTTTCTTGTTCAAGTCATCAAAAAAGCACTTGCAAATTTGCTTTAACCCTCAATGAAAAGAGATTGTGTCCCGTGCACATGGATTCAAGGAAGCTAGAAGTGATTTCCACATTAGAATAGTCTAATTGATTTGCTAATGCTCTGGATCATTCTGTTAAAAGTAATCTGACCTCTTGGCACTGTTTAATGCAATAGCCTATCCATAGTACCAACAAGGGGATAGAGAGACTAGAGAGCCTTTTTTTGGGAAAAAAAACAGTCTAGTTTAATATATTTACCCAAATTTTTATTGGATTTTTTCATTTTTATGAAATAAAAATTGGCCCTCAAAAATCATTTTTTTATATGTTTATATTTTAACTTACTTATGACTTTATTAGACTGTTTGGAGTATAAACAACACGTTTTCTTTTATTAATTATTAATCTTTATATTATAATTTTTCTAGTTTTAATATATAGTTCGACCAGTCCAAGCCATTTCAAGCGTGAGATCCTAAAGACACTCCTGCTGAAAATGCAGACCAGCCTGAAAAAGAACAAGGGAGAGTCCTAAATCTCATGTTGGACCTCTTTGAACAAGAAAATGTAGGCCATCTGATCTAAGCCAACTTGTTCATTAGATCTTTTTTCTTATAGCCCTATGGCTAAGTGTCATGTGAGACAAAAAGCTATGTCTCGGGAGTTATTTCTTGAATGTTGTAAAGGCAAAGTGCTATATGGTGAAAACCACCTCATGAATCCATGAGGCCACCACTAGATTAGTTGGATTGTCTATATGGTATGTATCATAGAATTGCTTGAATGATTGTCGGACAAATTTCAATGGCAGCTCCCAGCAACACGTGGGAGCACTTTGTGTAATTTTGAGAAGAAATTATGGTGGTATAGAAAAGTAAATTTCCTTAAATTGATCATGCTCAATTTATCTCTTTCTTTTTTGACAAACTGCATACTTATGCCAATTCCATACTTATTTGATGACATGGGCGCATAAGACATTACACACCATTTCATTCAAAAAATTTGAGTGTCTTAGTACATTTAGTGGTGTCATTCATATATCAACGGCTCGCTAGTTTTCATGTTTACAACCAAAACAAGAAAGAGAAATGTCAAAAACACTAAGAATGTTTCATATATCTAGTATAATAAGTAAGTTGGCATATTATCATTAATTATCGAATATGGCATGTTATTCGTTTTTGATCCGCCTTTTGGTTTTGTATATTAATACTAATCATCAAGATAGCATTGTCCAATAGGACATGACATTAAAAAGTTGAGGGGAGAGAAAGCGATATCAATATTGGTGCCTTGTATTCAATGAAGTCCATGGAGAAGAAGATCGAAGACCGAACAAATTGGTGCCTTATATTCACTATCAATCGCAAGAGGATCGAGTAGGAATGAAGCTTTCATATCCTTAATAAAAAGTGGCTCCATCAATTCTTTATATGAAGATGAGACTCATAAAAAGATAAAGTTCATTCATGAGACTCATAAAAATATAAAGTTATCTTGATACTCTTTTCTCTCTTTTCACAAAATCCCTTTTACATCTGCCGTGTCTTGGGTTAAAGTTTTCTTCCCTACTTTTGATCGTTTCTTTTGTCTTTTTAAACGAAATTGGTTTAAAGTCCAAGTCAATTATAAGTCAAGCACTAAAGCTGAAACGTCAAGCTCAAGTAGTCAAGCTTGATGCAATCTCAATTTTTTAAACTTATGTTTACATGAAAGCAAGTTTCAAAGATATTAAATGCATGAGTAAGATATATTTTTTTGTTACGATTAGAAATTTGATAATAAATTCTGGAATTATCATATGATGCCTTCTTTATTGAGGTTAGAGAAACACAAAATATACTAAAAATATGCATTGATTCCTCTTATTAAATGATTCATGGAGTTTCCATTGGTCAATTGAATTGAACCTACAAGCTAGTTTTGAGTCCTCATACTTTTATTTCCCATTTAAATTATCTCCAAGTGTATTATAGCATCTTTCATTTTAAAAGCTTTTGATGCAATTACTTGCCATTTGAGCTCATCCCTTACCCTAGGGGCGTCTAATTCCAGCGCCCAAGTCAATTATGGTCAATGGACCTCGGCCCATCCATCCTTAGAATTGGTTATGGTAATTTCATATGACATGAATGCTAAATCATCAACCATAGGGATTTGCCCTAATAGCCACCTTTTTTAGATGGGAAGGGAGAGGTGAGGAGTTCGAATCTCCACTTCTCGAGGGATTGGGGTGAGGACAATTTATGCCCTACAAATAGACAAGACAAAAAGTCTAAAAATGAAAGTTAGAGTAGGAATAGAGTATGATCGACAAAAAAAAAAAAAACTAAAGCATCATACACAAAGGAAAACATATATGAATATGATGTGATAGGATACAATTAATTAAACTTAATCATCAGACAAGTTCAGCTCAAACAAATAGGGGCCATCTGCAAACCCAATCCGGTGGGTTTTGCAAGTGCCAAGCTCACCCAATGGATTTTATTGGCCCAATCACTTGGGAATGTCTTACTTTTTAAAGAAAAAGAAAGATAAGCTATATAATAGTTACAATGGAAACACAATTAGATAATAATACCATGATTTTTTGGTGTTTAAGTGTGTCATGGAATAATTTTCTTTTTCAGTTTTAAACCTCACTTTCTCTTCCAATATTTACCAAGTTTAAATTACAAGGTAGATAAACCAAATAAATACTTTATCAATGTAATTTTTTATAAATTAATGGGCGGACTAGGCCAAGTCTCAAAGTCACTGCTCAGGCCTAGCCCATTCACTAACTAGGCCCTAGAATGTGTTGTTTGAGTTCGCTAGCAAGTGCAAAATTTTCAATCAAACCCCCCCCCCCCCATTTTATCGGAATGCCTGCGAGTCATCAAACTTATAATCAAGTCTACAATTAATCTATATATTAACATTGATTGACACTTCTTTTCCTAAGTCAATCATTAAATTTTTTTAACTGAAGTTGTAGATGATGTGTTTTGATGTTAAAAAAATAATAATAATAAGAACTAAAACAGGAGTGTGCTAGGGTACGACGGACAAAGAAGGCAGTAAATTATTGACCTAATGGAACTTATAATGAAGCAGGTTTATGCAATCTCAGGAATAACGTCACAATTACACTTCTTGCTTTGGGCCACGACCAACAAAGGCCCATCCTTTTAGGAATAATATCACAATGGGTTGCACAAAAAAATACATGCAGTTCCTCGTGTCTGAGTCATCGATCTTGTGTTTTGACTCATACCTTATGTGATTATTGAGATTAGTTGGAAATTTCATGGATTTGGAATTTGCGATTTCCTTGCTATATTTAGGGGAAAAAAGGTAAGAAAAAGAATACGTGGTAGAACCAAAATGGAGGCGTAGGACAGGAAAATTCCGTGCATGGTATCGCAATTTGTCTATTTTACAAGATTGACGGAGATCGAAAGCAACATAACATTTCCAATCTGTTATAAAATATCAACGGCACAACTGTCTTATTAAAGAGAAGGGAAAATTCTTCGCCCGAGGGAATAAAGAAAAGTCAACGACGGGACGAGCAGAATCGCCGGATGAATTTCTCCGGTTTGAATTGTTTATCTTTTTCTGTCTTATCATTTTCCTGCTTTGCTTGGTCCTCCTTAATTGTGGAAAACACTCCATGTGATGATGACGGTGATAATGATAACATCTCCCATCGGAAAATAAAAATACATCTAATATATGTACTAAATTGAATTTAATGGTGCGTTTGTTTTGATTGTATAGAATAGTATTTTCCGGGTTTGTTTTTCCAAAAACGATTTGGTAATGGAAAATGCTTTCCAATCAACATAAATATTATGTATTATTTTAGGAAAATGAATTCCTATACATGAGAAGAGGAAAACAAGTCTTTAGGTCCTTCCCATTTTAAATATTATTCAATCATTTTCCAAATGTGATCCAAACGCCTAAAAGTATTTTCAATCACATATCATCAAACACAAAAAAACATTTTCCAAAAATGGTACGATTTTCACGAAACAAACACACCCTAAATCATCATATTCAAGGAGTCCTACGGACATGGAACTCACCATTATTGATAATATGGCTCAATTTAGTATTGATGCCACGTTCATTTTATAGTTTCTCGTGTTACCCATTCATCATCTGCTGCAATTTACATCCTTTATCTCTGTTTTTAATTAAGGGAAAATTATTTAAGCCCTCTAAATTCTGGAAGTGATATGCATATTGTTATGAATTTTTAATATTTGATCTTAAACTTTGACATTATCCACTGATATGAGAACTCAAGATATTCCAAGCCCCTTAAAAAATTTAAATTTGAATCCGCACAAGACTTTTTATACGCAGTCTCAACAGTCAAACTTTCTAGAGCTTACACAACAATTTCCCAAGATATAGGTTGATCATTCAATACAACAACATCGTATCAATTTCGACGACTGACTCCACAAGTGTAAAACTCGTATATCAGAATTCATTGACCCCAAATTTTGGCGTGCTCTTGCGTCTTAATTTTTAAAACAACGTAATTTGGGTGAAAAATTCATTTTAGGCGGTTATCCGAGCACAAAAATCCTCAGGGAAGAATTTCCAGCTGTGACGAATCTATGACCTTTCTAGAGTACTAGGCTGCTATATGGATTGGAAATAGAATACAAAGTTAGGCAATTTTGACCGGTGCTTATCGACACCTTGTTGATTAATTAGAGATCATTTACTGACTTGGTCAACTAAAGGAGTTCAATTCATCAACATATAAAATCCATCGACGAATATACCAACAAGTCCATATTAATTAATAATTGTGGTCCATATCTTAATGTTTTTTTCCATGAATGATCAGCTTACTGAGCACAACGTATCGTTATGTGGCCAAGACGGCCATTGCCATGTACTACAATCAATAGAAACAGCAAATACAATGAACTCAAGAGTAAATGCGTAATAGAGATCATGCTTAGCTTCCTTTCAGTGTATAAGGAGGCTTCAAAGGGATAGTGATGTGCTCGAGAGCATGGAGCTGGGGAGATCAGATCAAGAATTGAAATTCCTTAACTTGAATAACAGAAATTGCGAAAAAAGAAACCACTGAAAGAGGTTAACTTCTTCATCGGTAAAGAGATTTACCTTCATCATTCATATGACGTTATTTAATTTTGGTGTATCTAAAGCTCTTGCCTCATCATAATGAGGCATTAATTTGACATAATGGTTCATCATCCGACATACAACTTTTGGTAATTCAATAAGGCTTCTGGTCTACAACATTACCAGGAGGATCATAGTTACAAGTGACCAAAGTACCACCTGTTGCACATTGGGCTTTTGCACATCCGAGCCGCACTGAGTTGCGCCACACGACCTGAGTGTAATGGCCACAGACCTTTCCAGTTGCGCACGAGTTGGAATTGTAGTCATAGTCAGGCTTTTCCCCGACCCACATGTTCACCGCTCCCGTGCCGGTAAGATCGGGGGAAGCCCACGCGAGGTTCTCCCCATAGGGTCCGCCTGAATGAACGAGCTGTGTGCAGTCGCTGGCATGCTTGTTGGCGTAATCCCTGGCATAGCCAGCCACGCTCTCGTCCCACGCTATCGGACCCACACCGACCTGAGAGCGGGCCGCATTATGGGCTGCGACATAGTCTTGGGGCGAGTCCTGGGCGATGGACAAAGGGATCAATGCTATGGTTAACGCCACGAGGAAAAGAAGATGCGAAGGAACTGTGACATGGGAACTCATATTGTGAGAGAACAAGAGAAATTTGGCAAAGGAAGGATCTCAGTTGATTGATGAAGAGATAAGCGAAAGCTAAAGGGGTATTTATAGGGTGATCATGTGGAAAAACCTGTGCATGGAAAAGCTGAATGTTCAAACTAGGCTGCGATAACTGGAGTTGCCGGTCAAATTGATTGATGAACGAATGTCACCTACATGTGATTATTTTCATATTCTGATCAACGTCAATTAAGGGTTGTACCATCGATGATGAGCTCGTCTTCTTACATGTTTTTTCTTTTCTTCTTTTAATTTTAGCTGTACATATCCATTAGACACATTAGAAGGTAAGTTACCTTGAAACTCTTCTCTCTTTCCACAGACATGCTTCACACATGTCGTCCCTTGGGTAAATCCCTACTCCTGCTTGTTTCATTTGGCCTTTTCCACGAAATTGGTTTCGAGTCCAAGTCTATCATGAGTGGCGCGATTAAGGCCGAAACATCAGGCTCAGGTATAACTCATGTTTGCACATGAACGAGTTTGGAAAATATTGAATAAATGAGTGTGATCATTATTTGGGTTATAATTAGAAATTTCATGACAACTTCCGAAGATATTATATGCTTTGATAAAAGCAATAGTAGGTAATTGAAATTATTTTGCACAGTTATTGAGGATAGAGAAATGCTAAATGTAATAGGAATATGCATTTAATCCACTTTATTAATTGATTCATAGAGTTTCCATTGGTGGATTGAATGAATACTATAACCTTAATTTAAGTCCTCGCACTTTAATTTCTCATCGATTTATCTCGAAGTGTATTATCACATCATTTAAATAAGAAAACGTTTATGCAATTGTAACACTTCTAACATTACTATCTAGTTGAGCTTGCCCCTTGCCCTGAGATGGAGGGAGTAAGGGGGCATCTAGTTCCAATCCCCAAGTCAATTATGGTCCCATCCATTCTTAGAGATGGCGGTTACAATATTGTAGACCACTCAATCACATGAATTTTATATCAAATAAAGAAATTAAAATCTATGTGTGACCGATAAAATACATTTGATTTGACCTGATCATTGGGTAGATTCAATATGAACTTCTAGGGACCTTAAACAAAACCCAAAACTGGTAGGTTTTATTGATGCACATCCAAGTTGCCAAAGCCATGATCAGGTCTATACTTACTATATATGTTGAAATCAATGTACACTTTATACATAAGTGAAACATTAAAATATCTAAACAAAAGTTATAGATGATGTGTTTTGATGTTAAAGCAATAATAATTAAAACGTAAGCGTTCCCATGCCCCCTAGTCGAGTTCTTCTCTCAGTAATGCTTGCTTTGTAAAATGGACTTCCCCTAATCAAGGGTTATTACGTGCTAGGAAAGAAAAAAGGCTATAGAAAAGGAATTATTTTTAGAGATCTCTCAAAAAGTTTCCATTTCCATTTATGTAATTTCACTGAATCTAAACTTGAAAAGAGAATATGAATATCGGTGACATAGCTGATACTGACTTGAAGTTTATTTTGTGATGGTTGAAAGCCTCCATCTCCTTGATCATCTCGCCGGTGATTTAGGCATTGACTGAGAATCCATGTGTTTTGGGCATAAGGAAGGAGGTAAGGTGCATGTGCTGCACGCATTATAGTCCCCCCCCCAAAAAAAAAAAAAAAAAACAATTTCTTTCATTGGTCTTTACATCCTTTATCTCTACTTTTGATTTAAGGAAAATTGTATAAACGCTTTAAGTTCTAGAAGTAATGTGTATTTTCTTTTGAACTTTCAACCGTCAAGAACTTTGTCCGCCTTAACTTTAATCCAAATGAGAACTCAAATATATAGGATATGTAGATAAATAACATAGTACATCGCATTTAAGCGTAAGAGCGTCGCACAAAAGACACCCGGTAATAAGTTGTCTCATCAATTGAGAGGAAGATTATTACCCAAATGTTTTTAGATTGTCCCATGTTGTGGGGCCCACCTTTTTTTTATACAGTATCTACCGGATTGAATGATAAAGATAAATTCGGGGTGCATGCATCTGATTCACTTAATAATTTATTCTAAGAAAAAAAAAAATCACTTTCAGTGCTTCTCTAGCTGAGTCGTCGTCAACCAATGCCAGCTGCATATATTGCATTTGGTTGGTTATTTTCTGAAAAATAAATTTTTATTTATATATGCACTGCACGTACAGGCTTTTCTTGTGCTGTTTTATCTTTTATTTTTGCATTTATCAGTGAGTATGACTTATTGACCCGTCTTATTGCTCCTCTTCACAAGGATAGAGAAGGAGAAGGTAGAGGTTCTTACAGATGTCAGAGAATAAGTTCATAAGAGGCAAAAGAAAATCGAATGGTTAGGTTTGTTTAAATTGATCGTTCAGCCCAACCTGCAATTAAAATGGATTCTCAATTCAAGCACTCTGTACATCTATGAAATTATCTATCTTTTATAAATCCATAAGTATAATAAAAGATTATCAAAAGAAAATATATTAGTATAATTGTTTGTCAAAAATCTATTAGTATAATGTAAGTTATAATTATCTATCATCATACAGGGTTTATTTACTTGGCTAACACCGACATGGCCAATAAGAGTAAAAGTAGGACAGAAAAAAATGATATGACAGTTAGAGTGGAACAGAAAAAAAAAGACTATTTGGATGCAAATTCACGGAAAAGAAAAAAGAGTGATAACTGCATGGGCACAAAAAGTGAACATTTATGGATGCAAGGTTTGTTCACGTGAAATCGTGACGATAGTACAGTCTAAGTTTCTCACATGTTGTTCACATAGGGACCACGTTGTGAGGTTGCATTGCCGTTGCTCAATCATTTTTGAACTTTCAACTCTTAAATTGTTTAGCTACTTTGGGGTCAAATGTTGATCTTGAAGTTTGGACCATCAAATCAACTAATTTACTTATAATTGATTGTTTTGATTCTATTGGAACTATAAAAAGTTTGGAGGACAAGCTAGTGACCATAGTTCCTTATAAAGGTATAACTTCTAGGATTTCCTAGAACAAGAGGTGCATTGAAGGAAGGAAGAAGTACATCCCAAATGTCCATGGGTAAACACATAAATATCAAAACTTTCAAAAGATATACTTAAGTGCCATTTTTAAAAGAAAAAAAACACTGAACATTTAGGTGCCAATTGCGATGACACTTGCCGGATATCTAAGCGTTGCATTATTTTAATTATAAAACTTGTCTATGTAGCTCATCAGAATGTTCACTCAACAATGCTTGTCTCAAAATAACATCATTTTGCCCTCAAATTTGATTTTTAATATAAGTATTAATTAAATTAATTTTAAAAAAAAGAGTGAGGGCCTTTGGCAATGGAACGAGAGTTGGCCGGGTCGTTGGGCCCCAACCAGTGGTCAATGACCCTGGCTAAGCGCAAGCAAGGGCCTGTAGGTGATGGTGGAGTAGTGATGGTGAGGGCTGTAGAGGCTCTTGCTAATTTGCTGCCCCTTTTCTTTTTCTTTTTTAAATTTATTTTTTAATGTAATTTATATTAAAATTCAAATTTGAATCAAAATGACATTGTTTTAGGTTTATTTAGTCATGACAGGGCCATGTGGACAAATTTTAAAAAAATACCATATCATTTAAATTATCTCCGAAAAAAGTCACGTCAGCAATTAAGCTGGAAATTCTCACCATTAGCACTTAAATGTTTCTTTTTTCTCTTTGACACTAAAGTGTATCTTTGGAAGTTTTGGTACTTATATGTCTATCAGTCTTAAGTTTTGACACTTAGAGTGTTCATATCCTGCTCTTTCGGCTTGAAAAGAAGAAGAAAACAAAAACAAAAAAATTAATAAAAATTAATGAAAATTAAAAAAATTAAAAATTTGTTAAAATTGTCAACGTTAGCGTCAGTTGTCCTACGTGACATGATTGGTGTCCATGTCAGTATTTTCTGATCAAAATTAGTCAAATGGACTTAATTGGTAAAAAATAAAAAGATTTAAGACTCAATTGAAAAAATTAAAATATTTAAAACTAAAATAGTAAAAATGCATTAGGTTTATAACTTTTTGAATAAATTTTCTTGAGACGATGAATCTATTGGTGGTGTCGATTTTGCAAAACAAGTAACTAAAAGTGCCGTTATTGGACTCAATAGTAGTGGATATTACCAAATATGGACACCGAGGGCTGACTAATGTTGCTAAGACCACCACCTTGTAATAGATTCAGTGGTCTCTCTTCAATCTATAATGGGTCTGATACCGTGAAAAGTGTAAAGTAAAAAATAAAGTTGTGGAAATTTTCTTTATGTTCATTGATCTATATATGAGCCTATTTATATACTTTACGGAATGGTTCTCTATAGTAACATAATATTACAATAAAAATTACAATCAATCAAAATAACGAGATTATGATAAGAGAGATACTCAGAATCGGATAATATATTTCTAACATTCTCAAAGAAGGAATTATAGGGTGACTTGGATGCATGCACTCCAAATTCATTTGGATTATTGAATTTGATGAATCCTTTATATAAAGAATGCAGGACCCGCTACATGAGACGATCTAGAATCATTTGGCTCAGACGCTCAATGCATGTAATAACCCTTCTTTACTAGAAGAGAGAATCGATGGCGCTTAAATAAGCCCCTCTCAATTGATAAGATAACTTATACACATCCAAATTTTCCACGTATCATCCGACCAACTAATGCATCCTCACCATGTCCCCAAATTTTGGTGGTAGAGGGCATGTGCTTGTCCCCAAACTTTCAATATGTATGTATTATCAAAAGTGGACAAAGTTCTATGGAAATAACAAAGTGAAAGATTAGGAGTGGCAAGTGAAAGTTCAGAAAAAAAATGCACATTACTTCTAGAATTTGGAGGGTTCATATAATTTTCCCTAAATTGAATGTGGAGATAAAAAGATATAAAGTATAGAATAAGAGAAAATTGTTGGGAGATAAATTAATAGACAATCATAGTGCACGTACTAAATTGAACGGTCCTATTTAAAATTAAGGCATAAGTTTATTAAAAAGTCTTAAAACCTATCACGAAAGTACTATTAAATCCTAAAACTTACAAAAAGTGCAATCAAGTCCTATAACTTGTCAAATTGATATAATCAAGCCCTTCCATTGACTCTGTCTATTGAAACTAATGGAAAATACTGACGTGGCTAAAACATAAAAAAAAAAAAACAAGGCTAAAATAATGTCATTTTGGACTAAATTTTAATTTTTTAACCAAAATCTTAATTAAATAAAATAATTTTTTTTTATAAAACACACATAAAAAAGGAGTAGGGCAAGGGCCCACTACCATTGCATGTCATCAGAAAGGGCTAGTAGGGTCGCCAAGCCCTTGCCCAACTATGGTGGCCCTTGGCAAGGGTCGCCAAACTGTCAAATTTGGGTGGAAGGATGTTGACAAGTGTCGTCGGCCCTAGCCGAGGCCCCAATGATCCTGCATGCCCTTTTTGGCAGTAGGGGTGATGGCAGCAAGGACCTACCACCTTTGTCTTTAGCTTTATTTTTTTCCATTTTTAGTTTTTTAATACTTTTTAAATTAATATTTTCATTAAATAAATTAGAAGTTAATCCACATCATCACCACATTGGGAGTAAAAATATTAATAAAAGCTAGTGTGCTTTGAATGAAATGAAATGGTTGAATGTTAGCATGGTTTTGATGATATTGAATCTTAACTTTAGCTTAGAAAAGGGTCATTAATGAACCTTAGTTTAAGATTTATAGCTAAGCTCTATATATTGATTACTTGCCTTGTGATATTGTTCTTTTGACGCCTAAATTGCTATCGACATGTCATTGATTATTTGCCTAAGATGTATGTATATTAAGTTAGAGGCATATGTATAAACCCCATATGAATGCTACTAAGTCTTTTCTTGCTCTATACGTATATATTTCTAGTTTGAAGAATATCCGACACTTTTTTGATGTTTTATGGGTCTTACAAGTTATTGGTAATCCTACTTAAGTTACGGGTTTGCCCAGGAATAATAGTTATTCATGTTTAGATATTGTTATATCCTTTTGGCAAGTAATGTTAGCTCAAAGTATATATCTACTCTCGGGGTTCATTATTGATGAATCTCAAGTTTGGATCGTTACAATTTTGATTCATCATGCCTATTTTACTACTTTAATGAAGCTAGCTAAAATCAATTACTGTAACTTATTATATATAGTTAAAATCAGAATTAAGCTCGTGTGCTCGTTACATGACAGTTAACTTTGCCTCTGTGACAATGTGACGTAGGCTCAAGAGTTAGAATTAGTTTAGTTATTTGTTACCCTCAAATGTCTATCACTTATTAAATTTGTATATAAATTTAAAAAAGAAAAAGAATCTTCAAGGTAATCTTAAATGTATATGACCAATGAAATAAATAAGAATAAAAATAAAATGCCTTGCATTCATCTGTGCCTCGAACAGGCTATGCCGAACACCAAGAAACTTCAGGGAGGATGTTCGGATGCTCACGGACAGTGGAGGATCGCTGGCGATCCTCGATCGGAACCGCCGGGAAGAATCGCGGGCGTGCACACTTGTGTTTGTTCCAAGAGAGAGAAGACATCGATTGAAGGCCTTCGACAAGGAGTGGCAATGGAGGAAGTTGTCACACACCAGACTCGGCCGGCAAACTGGCCGGAAGAAATCGCCGGTGTGGAGCGCATGATCTAGACCGATCAAAAAGACACGCCAGATTACGGAGCTCCGATGAGGTTTCGATGAAGTGCGACTCACGATCACTTCAAGGATGACTTGAGGATTGTCGCCGCAAGCTCGAGGATGCAGCGATTTCTGCTATCAATCTCCTCCTTCAAATGAACAACGAAACTCGGCGAGAAAAGATTGGCTGTTAACTCACTTGAGCGGAGAGAATGAACTGGACAATTAATGATCAGATTCGATGTATGCTCTCTCATGCAAAGTTGCCTAAGACATTCTGGGGTGAAGCGATGAGAACAGCAGTGGACTTGATAAATCTTTCTCCATCGGTGCCTCTTAAGGGAGATGTTCCACAAAGAGTTTGGAGTGGAAAAGATATTTCCTACAATCATTTAAAGGTGTTCGGTTGCCGGGCATTTGTGCATGTTCCAAGAGATGAAAGGTCTAAGCGTAATGACAAGTCTAAACAGTGTATCTTCTTGGGTTTTGGACATGAAGAATTTGGCTACAGGCTGTGGGATCCAGTTGCAAAGAAAGTTGTTAGAAGCCGGGATGTGGTTTTCATTGAGAATCAAACCATTGAAGATATTGACAAGCTGGAGAGACCAAAGAATACAGCTCAACGTTCAGTTAGTTTCAGCCCAAATCCTCCTCCCGTTGGTGGTAATCATAGGGAAGAAGTCCATGAAAATCATAGAAATCATGAAGACGGTGAGTCCTCAAATAATGTCGATTCTTCGATTGAGATAGGTGAAATAGTTGAGCAAGAACAACCGGTTTTACCTCAAGTTAGAAGATCTGAAAGGGAACGTAGACCTTCACAAAGATATCAACCGCATGAGTATGTGTTATTCACTGATGCAAGAGAACCGGAAACTTATGAAGATGCTATGTCATGTGATCGAAAGAATGAGTGGCATGAAGCCATGCAAGAAGAGCTCAAATCCTTGCATGAGAACCACATATTTGAATTGATGAAATTACCCAAGGGTAAAAGAACACTCACAAATAAGTGGGTGTATAAGTTGAAGACGGAAGAGAATAGTTCGAAACCACGATACAAGGCTAGACTCATTGTGAAGGGCTTTCGTCAAAAGAAGGGAATTGATTTTGAAGAGATTTTTTCACCGGTTGTAAAAATGTATTTGATTCGAGTTGTTCTTGGGTTGGCCGCCACCTTGAATTTAGAAATTGAATAACTTGATGTAAAGACAGCTTTTCTTCATGGAGACTTGGAAGAAGAAATATATATGGAGCAACCGGAGGGCTTCAAAGTTGAAGGCAATGAGCATCTTGTATATAGATTAAAGAAAAGCTTATACGGTCTCAAGCAAGCACCGAGACAATGGTACATGAAGTTTGAATCATTCATGGAAGAACATGGATACGGTAAGACAAACTCCGATTCGTGTGTCTTTATGAAAAGATTCTCAGATAATGATTTTCTCATTCTTCTACTCTATATGGATGACATGTTGATTGTTGGGCATGATGCTAAGAAAATCAAGAACTTGAAAAATGAGTTGAGTAAAGCCTTTGCAATGAAGGACCTAGGCCCAGCCAAGCAAATTCTAGGCATGAGAATTACTCGTGATAAGAGGAATGGGAAACTTTGGTTATCTCAAGAGAGGTACATTGAAAGGGTGCTTGAAAGATTCAATATGAGCACATGTAAATCGGTAAGTACTCCACTTGCAGGTCCTTTCAAGTTGAGTATTAATGAGTGTCCTACAAGTGAGAAAGAGAAGGAAGAGATGAAGAAAATTCCCTATGCATCGACTGTAGTTAGTTTGATGTAGCCATGGTTTGTACAAGACCCGATATTGCTCATGCAGTTGGCGTCGTGAGTAAGTTTCTCTCAAATCCAGGGGGAGCTGTCTCGTGGCAATCAAGATTACAAAAATGTATTGCTTTATCCATAACTGAAGCATAGTATATTGCCATTACTGAAGGAGCTAAGGAACTCTTGTGGATGCAAAAATTTCTACAAGAGTTGGACTTGAAGCAAGAGAAGTTTGTTCTATATTGTGATAGAATGAGTGCTATCCATCTAAGCAAGAATCCGGTATTGCATTCAAGATCGAAGCATGTTGATGTGAGGTATCATTGGATCCGAGAAAATTTAGAAGAGAAGCTCTTCCTGCTAGAGAAAGTCCACACCGATGATAATAGATCAAACATGATGACCAAGGTATTGCCCGTAGTGAAGCTTGACTTTTGTTGAAGAAAAACGGGCATGATGGAATTTCCCACATGAGGTGGAGGGGGAGATTTGTTGACTGGGTCCACCTCTTGTGGGGCCCAGCTAAGACAAATAAAAAAAAGAAAAAGAAAAAGAAAAAGGAGAGGAAGAAGCAACTGCTGTGTGCAGTTTTTCGTGGAGCTCCACGTGCAGAAGAGTGGAGAAAGGAAGGAAAACAGCCACCAGAAAGAGAGAGCGTGGAGAAGAAAGAAAAGCAAAAGGAGAGATCTTTGTGATCACGTTTCGAAGGCAAGACATTGATGGAATTTGCTCAAATTCGAGTATGTTGTTCGCTAGACCGATGGCTACAAGTTGATAGTCTTCGTTCGTCAAGAATCGCCTCCGAATTCTCCGACTGCGGTTAGATTTTTCGGGCTCCGAATTTGTTGATTCATCTTTGTGATGAGAAACTGTGGTTGTAATATTGATGTTGATCCTCTAGTATGTGACTAGAGAAGTATAATTGGTGTATCCTGGTATTCTTTGTGATTAGTGGAAGATTTTTGGGCGGTCCATGGTTTTTCCCAGTTGGGTTTTCCACGTTAAATCCTTGGTGTTCTTGTTGGCCTTGTTTTCTTATTATCTCCGTATTATATTTGCATATCGTGAAAGTATATTAGCTCGTTGTTGTTGCTGGTTGTTGTTGAGGCTAAGTTGGTTTTGGTCCATCTAGTTTTTCGGGGGAAAAATTGATCCTGAATTAAATTTAGCTATTGGAGGAAGTAAAACCGGGTTCCCCCAACACATACGACATTCGACAATTCCTGCAAAGGTTAACCCTTGATTTGCAATACACGTCTAAGGCTCGATATCTCGTACCAAAGTCTGGAATGGAGTTACCCGACTCAGGTGGGTAGCGGCTGAAAGGATAAATTACGAGTTTACGAGGGGACTGAAGGTCGAAAATCGCAGAGAAGTAGAGTGATGAAGACGCTTTACGGTGTTACGAGCGGGGACAAGTGGACCTGCTCTTTCAACTTTCTTTCTTACAAAAGCCTCCAAATGCTCGGGAATCTTTCCTAGAAATGAAGCTAAAGTCCTCCTTTCTCACCTCTTTGAATTCGCTTCGCAGTAGTAGATTCCATGTCTCTGCGCCACTGCATATCAAAGAGAGGAAGAAACAATATCATATTTTTTGCCCAGTCTGCCTTCCCGTCATTCAGTAAGGCATGCAGCACAAAGCATGGTGATGCAAAGGTTCATCTTCGTTTGAGGCAACTCCAGAAGTGGGGAGGCGCATCTTCGTTCGATTGTTCCTTTCTCCACTCACAAATAAGATGCGTGACGAAATTCCCATGTTGAATACTGGGCCAAAGTTGGGATACCATTTGTATAATGTACTAACTGCCTTGGCTGGAATCAAACTTTGATTCAAGCTCGTTTTCATAGGGAATTGCTTGTCGATATTGCGCTTGATATAGGCGTGCGTTGCTGTGTTGTATCGTGAAGAACTAGAGTCAAATTCCTCCTTTGGAAGCTAGGTTTATATGGCGTTAAGTGCTTTTTAAGTATTATGCATTGTTATAGGTCCAACACATCTATAGAAATATTATAAGTGCCAATATATTCGAGATCTTAAGTATATGTTAGCACGAATAAAAATAACACGTGAAAATTCCAATATATGAAGACACAAATATTTAATTTGTTACATCAAGGTATGCCTATGCAAAGAACGGATTTTGTAACTTGTTACAAAGAAATCAAAACTTCTGGTGAAGAGAATAATTTTCTCTTAGAAATTGGAAGTAAATGTTTGGAATTTTGCTTCTAAATTGACTAGCAACATCGGTCTCAATTGGCCTGTATGCGGATGAACGTGGCTCACCGGTAACTAGAGTTAGGTTGTAATGTGTCAACTTTGGCCCTAAATAAATAAGAAAATAAGAAAATAAAATTTTCAAGATTTTTTATCTACTTACCAATAAAAAAAATACAATCTTATCAAATTATTTTCCATTAAACAATTCTATTGAAACAGATTGTATATAATGTTAACATGCGAATGATGAAGTCAATGATTTTTGTTTTCTTTTTTTCACATGGATACGCAGTTTTGCTGATGAATATTAAAATCAAGATTTGCCGATGAAATGAATAAAATTATGTTAACGAGCTTAGACTGAATTTTTTTTTTAATTTCTCATATGAAAGCATCAGGCTTGTATTATATCATCCCAACAGTCAAGATTTATAGAGCTTCCGCAATACTTTCCAAAATTATAAGTTAATCATTTTATCCACTAAGTCATATACAACAACATCGTATGGATTTTGACGACAGACTCCACAAGTGTAAAATTCAATTTGATTGTTACTAATATTTTAAACACACTAAGAAAATTTCACGAATTTAGCATAATTAATGATGTGACATATGGCCATTAATTATTGTGTATGGCTTATCGTCCACTTATTTTCTGCCACATGATTTAGTATGTCAAGATAAATATATTAAAAAATCGAAAGGTCCATATGAAGGACAAATTGGTGCCTCATATTCCACGAAGTCCATGCAGACGAAGATTGAAGACTAAACAAATTGGTGCCTCGTTAATTCCCCCTCAATTACGCCAGGATTGGGAAGTCAACGAAGACGAAGACTGAACATTCCATCATCAAGTGCGTCGTGTCAGCAGACGACGATAACCCAACCAAAAAGAAGAGAGAAGTCTTTTGGTACCCCGTCAATTGCGTGAGCATTGACAAGTCCATGGAATTAAAGGCTCGATAGAGGCCGAAATAGAGGTCCAAGCTGGTTGAGCCCTAAAAATAGATAAGTTATTAGGTTTTTTTGCCTCAAATATCACTTTTTTTATATGTTTATTTTCGCCCTTAAACTCAGGCCTATTAGAAGGTCATGAGCACGCAATGAAAAGCAGTTAAAGGTCACTCTATCTGCTTATCCTCCTCCAGGGATGTTTCCACCTATGAGAGCCATCTGCGATAGTCCTTCTAACGAGGATGCCTTGTCAGGTCGCGTTTTTTATTTTTAATGTGACAGTGCCCGCATGCCTGAGAATATTTTTCTTCTCCTCTAACTTGAGAATGCCCTCGAATTATATTTCTCAGAGTTCAAATAAAATAGTTTAAGGACTTACTCAGTTTCGTGCCATATGATTTAGTATGTTAAGATAAATTTATTACAAAACCGAAAGGTCCATATGAAGGACAAATTGGTGCCTCATATTCCACGAAGTCCGTGCAGACCAAGACTGAAGACTGAACAAATTGGTGCCTCGTTAATTCCCCCTCAATTACGCAAGGATTGGGAAGTCAGCGGAGACGAAGACTGAACATTCCATCAAGGGCATCGTGTCAGCAGACGGTGATAACCCAACCAAAATGAAAAAAAGAAGAAGAGAGTAGTCTTTTAGTACCCCGTCAATTGCGTGGGCATTGACAAGTCCATGGAATTTTAGGCTCGATAGAGGCCGTAATAGAGGTCCAGGCTGCTTAAGCCCTAAAAATAGATACGTTACTAGATTTTTTGCTTCAAATATCACTTTTTTTATATGTTTATTGTTAAACATATTTATGACTTTATCCAGGGGAGCTTGAAATCTTGGCCCCGGCCTATACGGACCTAATAATTCGGGTTGTTCGATCTAATCTGGGCTTTCGATCTTTTTTGCTCAATCCTAAAACTAACTGTCATGTGAGACAAAGCATTACATCGTGGGAGCCATCACTTGAACCTTATAAGAGTAAAGTGCTACATAGTAGGAGCCACCTCTGGAACCAATGGGAGCGATCTTCAAGTGCAACCACTCGGGGGTAGATTTGTGGGATTGGCTATATAGTTGGCATCATCAAATATCAAATGTGTGATTTACTATTATTAACATTTATACCCCTAATAAGAGGTGGGCAATTATTTGTTCAATCGATAATTTGCTACTCAGCATTGAGGTTAACTCACTAATAGTGCTTGCAGGCTGAAATTTTGAAACCTAGTGACGTGTCGATGTCCATGCGAGGCATTATGAGCATGTGATCATAAGGATATCTACGTGATTTGGGATAAAATCAATTGAGGAAAAAGTACAAAAAAAGTTCTAAACCTATATAATCGGTACCAACTTGATCATAAATCCTACAATTAGATCAATATAATCATAAACATTTTCACATTGCTACTAATTGAGTCCATTCGGCCAAATATCAGAAATTGTTGACGTGAATATCGATCATTATTACCCACCCCGCGGTGGACGAGTTGGTTCGCGCTCTGACCCCTCTGCTGGAGGGTAGGAGTTCGAAACTTCTTGCCCCCATTGCGCGACTTAAGTGGGGTACCTGGGAGGTGGGCCACCGGCTAGTACCCCTGGGTTTACGTCGCCGACTGCCAGCTGTACGATGGTTCCCGAGCATCAAAAAAATAAAATCGACCATTATTTCACTAGTGCTAACATGAACATTTTATTCAATTTTTAAATATATTTTCAAATTTTTTATTAATTTTTTTCTTTTGTTTTCCTCCTTTTCTTTCTTTTCTTTCATTTTTTTTACTTTCCATTTCTCTTTTTTCTTTTTTCCTTATTTCCCTTGGTTAGTCACCACCTTGTCAGCCCTCGTCCTCACTAGCCATCACGGAGGCTAGTGACTAGCAAAGGGAAATAAGGACAAAGGCAAAAAGAGAAAAGAAAGAAAGAAAAAGAAAAAGAAAAAACCAATGAAAATTTAATGAAATTTCAAAAAATATTTAAAAATTAAATAAAATGTCCATGTCATTAGCAGTGGTGCCATGTAGGACAATCGACATCCATGTCAACAATTTTTGGTCTAAATTAGTTGGATGGCCTCAATTGGTACCAATGCGAAATAGTTTAGGCCTAAATTAATAAAATTGAAAGGTTTATGACTGAATTGATACCAATGCAATAAATTTAGGATTTTTTCGTTACTTTTCTTGACAAATTGATTTCGTGGTTTCACCATGTAGATATAATGTTTAGCGAACATTTGGAAAGTAGCTCATGTTTACGTAAATTATGTAAATGCCCAATAAATAATAGTGGAATAATGAATAACAATTTCAGATGGTTTCTCTGAAAGTGGCGGACTAAGAGCCACGCATGAAAATGTGTGAGTCCATTATATATTGGTTTTAAAGGCTATGGTGGACACTTTGGATAGTTATGTAGATTTCACGATTCATTAAGGTGGCTAATTTATTTGGGTCTCCTTGCTGTGGTGGAGACAAGCAAGACAGGGGAGAGAGAAGAAACCGGAAAAAGAAATAGAAAGAACTAAGAAGGGGAAGGAGGAAAGAGGAACATACTGAGAAGAATATTTTGGGGTCTCCATGATGATGAAGCTAATTTTTTGTCATGTTTATGCAGCAAGTTAATTCTTCTGGTATGAGGAAATTGAAGAATAAACGGGTATGAAGAGTTCGTTTTCATGGAGAATTGCTTGTCAATTTTGCGCTTGACATTGGGGGGGGGAGAGATTGCTGCTGAGTTGTATCGGGAAGAACTACACTCAAATTCCTCCTTTGGTAAGTGCTTTTTAAGTATTTATTCATTGATATAGGCCCAACATCTTCATAGAAATAACATAAGTGCCAACATTTTCGGGATCTCAAGTGACGAAGTTTATATGTTAACCTAGATAAAAATAACATGTAGAAAAACCACCCACCGGTGGGTAGAGGCGGGCGAATAGATCTCCCGTAAGGTCGAAAATTCGAATCTCCACATTGCCATACACGTCTTAAGTGAGGAGCCCGGTGGTGAGGTCCTAGGCTAGCTTCCCTCTAGGTATAGTTGGTAGTCGACGTTGGGGCCTACCAGGCCCGGCGGTGGCCGTGAGCACCCGTAAGGTTGTGCTAGGCCGGATCCTGGATACCAAAAAATAATAATAATAATAACATGTAGAAAAACCAATATATGCAGATAACAAATTTCCTCTTAGAAATAGGAAGTGCATGTCTGGAATTTACTTCTACGTTGATGAGTAACGTCGGTCAAGTAATCCCATTTGTCTACAAATGAATGTGGCTTGCCGGTCACTAGAGCTAATCATGATAGGGGGGATCGATTCTTCATCCGATCCACTCCCACCAAGGAACTAAGAATCAGACTAGAATGACCATTTCCCAATTTCTGGAATCTAGGACTGGACTAAATCAGCGGTCTGGACCGGTTCTCAGTCTGTCCAATGGAACTAGGTCAAATGAAAGAAGCTTTCGAGGATATGTTGCCTAGAGCCAGCACCATGTGGAAAAAGTTCGAGCGAGTTGCGCGCCTTGTCGGAGAGAACACGGGAGCAGGACTCCTCGCTGGAGATGACGCAATCGACGCGGACTCATATTCCACGAAGTCCGTGGAGACGAAGGCTGAACAAATTGGTGGCTCATATTCCCTATCGATCACGTGAGGATTAGGAAGTCAATGAAGATAAAGACTGAACATTCCATCAAGTGAGTCATGTAAGTTGATGACGAGTACTCAACCGAAAAGAAAACAAACAAGTCCTTTAATTGTACCCCGTCAATTACGTTAGCATTGACAAGTCCATGGAATTTGTGGGCTCAATAGTGCCCAAAATAGAGGTCTAGGCCGGTTCAGGCCTAGCCCGAATTTTTCTATTTCGTATTAAAAAATGATCAGTTATTACATTTGTCGCCTCAAATATCACCTTTTTTATATGTTTATTTTAAAGTTATTTATGACTATATCAAAGTAGCTCGAGTATGCATAGGGGGGAGCTCCAAATCTTGGCCTAGGCCTATATGGACCTGAAAATTAGGGCCGTCTGATAAGGGTCAATTTGGGCTTTTGATCTTTTTTGCTCACCCCTAAAACGAAGTGTTGTGTGGGACAAAGTGTTACATTGTGAGAGCCATCTCTTGAATCTTAAAAGGGCAAAGTGATGCATAGTGAGAACCACCTCTCGAATTGATGGGAGCTCCCTTTAATATCCTTCGAGTGCAACCAACTAGGTTTATCATTGGGATTGGTTATATGTTGCATCATCGAATATCATTAGTGTGATTTACTATAACTAGCATTTATAATCCCAAGAAGAGGTGAAAAATTACATATTCAGTCGATAATTCGCTTACTCAACATTGAGATTAACTCAACAATAGTGTTTGTAGGCACGTCTAGTGACATGTCGACGTCCATACGAAACATTAAGAAGTTGTGATAATAAGGTATATTTACGCGATTTGGGATAAGACGAATTGATTTCGTGGTTGCACCATATAGATAAAATGTTTAGTGAACATTTGGAAAGTACCTCATATTTACTAAATTATGTAAATGCCCAAGAAATAAAAGTGAATCCATAAATTGAATAATGAAATAATAATTTTATATGGTTTCTTTGATTCGTAGAAAGTGGCCGGCCAAAAGCCATGCATGAAAATATGTTAGTCCTTTATATCTTTGCTTTAAAATCTGGTGGACATGGGGATTTTTTATTGGATATAATGAGTCATTAAGGCGACTAATGTATTTTGGATCTCCTTGTTGTGGTGGAGACAAGCAAGACAAGGGAGAGATAAGAAAAAGGAAAAAAAAAATAGAAAGAAGGGGACAGAGGAAACATAGACAAACTGCGAGTAGATTTTGGGATTTCCCCGGTTATGAGGCTAATTTAAGTCATGTTTTTGAAGCAAGTTGAAGGATAAAGCGTTATGAAGAGTTACTTCATCAATTAAGGTAAGAATAAAAAAGTTCTAGTTTGAGATTGTTAGACTCAAGAAATCCCACATTAGGGACCATGTTATCCTATCAATCAAGCTACCTAGATCCTTTTTTAAACTTTGTGTTAATAATTTCCATCCTCCTAGTCATATACAATAACATCGATTCCCACGACTGGTTTCGTGAGCATAAAACTCGTAAATCGGAATTCATTAACTGCAAATTGTGGCGTGTTCATGTAACCTGATTTGAGACAAAATGAAAATTCTTTTTAGGTGTCTCTACAAGCACATAAATCCTAGCGGGAAAGAATTTGCTACGTGGGATAAGTCAATGACCTTTCTATGTACAATACTAGGCTGCTATTCATAAAATTCTCTCTGGTTTTTTGCAGAGTGTGGGATTTGATCACCAATTGAGAGGACTTTCCCATAATTTTGAGGAGAAATGATGGTGTAAATAATTTTTCTTTAATTGATCTCGCCTCATTTATCTCTTTTCTCTTCTTGGCAAACTTCATTTGAGTAATGATTCCACACTTAATTGATGACATGGCACATCTCACATTGCATGCCATTTCATCAAGTAAGAAATTTTACTAAAATCTTAACACGTGTAGTGTTATTCATATTTCAAACATACTAAAATCATTTTATAAATAATGTGGCATATTGTTATTAGTGATTGAATATGGTTTATCGTCCACTAGTCAAGTGGTTTAGGACATTAATATTATCGTGTGACATGGCATTGTCCAACGGGAAATGCCTTAAAAAGTTGAGGAGAGTTATAGACTGGAGACGAAGACTGAACGTTCCATCAAATGTGTCATGTAAGCTGACGACGACGATTACCCAATAAAACGAAAGAAAGAGAAGTCAAGAAATACCCCGTCAATTACGAAAGGATTGACAAGTCCGTGAAATTTCCAGTCCCGATCTACGGGCTCCGTCCGAAGTTGAATAAAAAGGCTTGGACCGAACTAAATTGGGCCGGTCCAGATGGTGCTCTCGTGTTTCTTTTTTAATTAACATAGATTAGTTATTGATATTGTTGGCCTCAATTATCATTATTTATATATTTATAATTTTTCTTATCATTTAAAATACAATTTGAGCCCGTCCAAGCAATTTTGGGCCTAAGAGAAAAAAAAAGGAGGTACGAACCGTGAGTGCCATAACTTGGCACGGAGGAACACTTAAGTGTCAAAACTTATAAATGGTACACTTAAGTACCAAAATCAGAGTAAAATGGATCACAACACTTAAGTGCCAACGGCGAGAAAATCCGGCCAAAATGTTGACGTGGCCTTTTTCGGCTATCCGGGGTCGAAATGGCGTCGTTTTTGTTGCCGATGTGATGAAATAAACCTAAAATGGCATCGTTTTGACTAATATTTATTTATTAAAATAAATATTAATTAAATAATATTAAAAGAGCAAAAAATAAAAAATGGGAGGGGGAGTAGCCTGTCGTTGTCACCCCACCGATGATGGGCCGAACGGCACTCACCAGACACGGGGAGAGGGCGGCGACCCTCTCCCAAATCCGGGCGAGGGTCGGCCACCCTCGCCCGACCGGGCAAGGCCGTCGACGTCGACGCCGGGCGCGAGGGGCCGGTGACCCTCGCCTAGGCCGGGCGAGGGTGGCTGACCCTCCCCTAGATCTAGGAGAGGGTCGCCGCCCTCTCCCGGCATTTGGCGAGGGTCGTCGACTCGCGCCCAAGCATCAGCAACCCTTGCCATCCGTTGCTGCCACCCCATCACCGACAGGCTTCTCCCCCTCCCTCTTTTCTTTTTTTTTTTTTTTTTAAAATTTTGCTCTTTTAATATTATTTAATTAATATTTATTAAAAAATAAATATTAGTCAAAACGACATTGTTTTAGGTGCTGTGGCCACATCAGCACCCGAACGACGCCGTTTTGGGTTTACTTCGTCACATCAGCAACAAAAACGACGTCGTTTTGACCCCAGATCGCCGGAAAAAGGCCATGTCAGCATTTTGGCCGGATTTTCCCGCCGTTGGCATTTAAGTGATCCATTTTGCTCTGATTTTGATACTTAAGTGTACCGTTTGTAAGTTTTGCCACTTAAGTGTCCCTTCGTGCCAAGTTATGACACTCCCGCTGTACTTATGCCTAAAAAAAAGGAAACTAGAAATCCCGTCTAGGGACCTATTCGGTTAAGTCGAATCCGAGTTGATTCAGGCTTTCTAGCTTTGAGTCTTTTTTACTCACCCTTTAGACTAAGGCTCTTTTTGGTAACGTTTCTATTTCTCCCAATTTCTATTCTTTTATTCTCTAGAATAAATAAAAAAACAGAAATTTATTTGGTAATGTCTGTTAACATTTCTATTCCTTGGAATAGAAAATTGTTTTGAGGAGTAGACTTGAATTAGAAACAAGAAGTAAAAAAAAGTAGTTTATTGTTCCAGGGAACAATTTTTGGAATTATTTATTTTATTTATTTTTTCTTTTCTTCTTCTTCCCCTTCTAACCAGTTGTCGCCACCCACCGACTACCCCTAGTCGCTGCTACGCATCGCCAATCGCCACTACCAGAAGAAGAAGAAAGGAAAAAATAAAAATCTTTAAAAAATTATTAGGAAATCAAAAGAAATTTTACGTCATAAAAAAAATTGTGATTTGTATCAAATGCGTTCTGTTCTTCTTATATTCTGAGAATAAAAATTTTGTGCAGTTACCAAATGTATTCTTTTGCTAAGAAATTATTTTAAAGAATAGAAAAAGAAAAAAACTATTTCTAAAAAGAAATTATTCTCGGGAGCATAAATATTACCAAACATACCCCAAATGCCAAGCGGAACGAATTGCAATAGAGTGGGAACCACCGGTTCAACTTTGTAAGGGCAAAATAATTCGTGGGAACCACCTCTCTATTCCGTAGGGCCACTTCTAGAATTTTTTTGAGTGTGACCACTTGGTTATATCGATGGGATTAGCTATATGGCATGCATCATGGAATATCATATGTGTGATTTACTATGATTAGTATTTATTATCCCTAAAAGAGGTGGACAATTACTTGTTCAGTCAATATCTACTTACTCGACATTGAGGCCAACTCTCTAATAGTGTTTGTAGGCTAAAATCATAATATTCTGAATTTTTACACTTGGTGACATGTTGATGTCCATTCGAGACATTACCAGGTTGTGATAATAGGAAATATTTATGCAATTTGGGATAGTATGGACCGATTATGTGATTGGACCATGTAGATATAATGTTCAGTGGACATTTGAATGTACCTCAATTTTACGTAAATTATGTAATGCCCAAGAAATAAATTGTATCTTGGTTTCTTTGATTCCTAGAAAGTAGCCAACCAAGAGCCACGCATGAAAATGTATTTGACCATTATATCTTGGTTTAAAGTCTGTGGAGGGCCCTGGGATTGTTAATTGAATATAATGACTCATTAAGCTGGCTAATCTGTTTGGGTCTCCTTGTTGTGGTGGAGACAAGCAAGAAAATGGGGAGGGTAGAAAACGGAAAAGGGAATAGAAAGAACTAAGAAGGGGACGGAGGAAAGAGGGACAAACTGAGAAGACTTTGGGGTTTCCATGGAGATGAAGCTACAATTTTTTTCATGTTTGTGTGGCAAGTCCTAGCTTATTTTAAGCTCGTTTTCGTGGAGAATTGCTTGTCAATATTTTGCTGGATATAGAGGTGTAGGCTACTGAGTTGTATCATGAAGAGGTTGACTCAATTTCTTCCTTTGGAAGCTAGGTTATAATGGCGGTAAGTGCCATCAAGTGATGTGGCAAATGTGTAATTCTAGATGAATTTGAGAGCTATATGTTTAATGACATGGCAATGAAAATAAAAAGAAAAGAAAGAGACTTGTATAAATAGGTGTTCGCTATTGTGATTTTCTACATTTCCAAAAAAAAAAAACAAAAAGCGATGTAATGTGCAAAATTTTATCTCGTCTATCTAAATCCTCTTATTTTTATTTTTTTTAATCACCTATTCGGCTAGATAGTGCGGATAACCAAATGCAGGCTATGGGAATGACTGAAATGATAATTTCAATTGGTCTACAAAACTCTCATTATTTCCCGTAAATCTCTCATTATTAAGCTCTTTTCCATATAGGCGAAATATTTTAGATAGCTTATAGGAATTCGTCTGATTCAATCTCAAACACTGATTATTAAATGATCCAAGAATAGCTTCTCCAATTATTACTAATACGGCTATCAATACTAACTATAAAGACTCAAAAAACACATTTCATTTTATTCTTATTTGGAATGGAAATGTAAAAGGTCATAGTCGAAATCTTATCAATCAATGGTATGAGGGCTAATATCGGGGTAGAAACAAAGTACATGGACTAAATTCAAACATCTCAGAAGTACAGAGATCAAAATTGAATTCTTTTGAGAGATTGTATTAAGAGGCGCCGTTTGTCAATTGTTGGTGTTAGCTCAGCAATTTCTGGCATATTTTGAACGGAAGTTTGATGGAATGACTTAAATTGTCACAGGAGAATAATAGAAGGACTAAAATTATAACCATATTAAGAATAAGGGCCAAAAATGAGATCCCCTGAACTATAGGGACCAAAAATAAAATCCCCCCGAACTTATTTAACATTTATCTATTATATTAGTAAATAAATTTTGAATAAGTTCTTGATTGGGTGCGAGCTAGGTTTACACTAATTGTTATATGAAAATTGAACAAGAACTTCCCTCAAACCTCAAAAAATAAAATTTTGTTCGCAGCAGGAGCCAAACGCGGTCGCCGCTGGTCTTGCCCAAAGTATGAAGTGGCCTTGCCACTCCGCAACAGATTTGACTAGAAGGCTACGGGGCGAGCGTGAATTTGATCGAAATAGTCACATAACTCTTCGATCCAGGTTTGGTCGCCAATTGACCACGAGCTCCCGGCCAAGCGCGACATCAAGAGTTGGCAATGGCCAGCCACGGTGATGGTTGTTAACACGAAAACTTGCAACAAGATCCAAAACGCAAGAGAAGCAATCCGATCACCAGAGTTTCCGAACCCAGTTCATCGCACAAAAGCAAGAACGAGTCGATCGAGAACCCCGCTTCGCATTCACCGAGTGACGGGTAGCGAGAGTTGACTCCCCACATCGCCACGGGAAATGCCGAGCCCATTGAGGGCGGAGGCGAGCTTGACGCACCGGTGGAGCCCTCGAGTAAGCTGATGGGGGTCAAGGGAACGTAGTTGGCGGAGCACCTGATCATGAAGATGTATACTGTGTAGGGAGCGTAAAAGGAAATCTTAACAGACGGTTAGTTGAAGAGAGTAAGGAAGAAGAGCTAGAGACGGGAGAGAGGGAAAGGAAGAGAGAGGGCCACGTGAAGATGGAGGCTTAATGCAAACTGATTTCTCGATTCAAAAGCGACAGATAGCCAAACCAACGCGATGACCATTTGAAGAAATACCGGACTATTCAAGGACAAGTGTGGATAGTCCCTTTCCCACTCACGCACAAAGGGCCATTTCGTGAAAGGAGCTGGATCACCACGGACTTGGTCCAGCTCTGCTCCACAGCTCTCGATTTTCAAGTCTTGCAAGGATGGGAAGTCCTCGTAGCACCGGAATTTCAGAGAGTATCCCTCAGGTGAGAAGCTCTTGAATTTCGGCAACTTGTCAAGTACAGAAGATTTAACTCGGAGAAGGCGACTGTCGTGCGGGTCCCTTCTACCCCTATTTCATGGCCAGCAATTAGTTCCATATCTTCATGACTTCACCACCGGCTCCATGAGTTGCCCGATAAGTTTCGCCATGAAGGTAGGGAAAAGCATGTCCAAATGGGAGCACTTCTCAACAACTACGAATCTCAAGTTTGGGAACAGGACATTTGGGAGACCATTGGACTTTCAAATGCACTTCAAGTTTTTGAGATCATACAAATACAGGATTTCAATTTACCACCCTCCGTTTCCATCTCATCACCTTCGTGTATGATCTTAATCGAGTGGTCAACTTAGAGGCAAAGGCAAAGGCAATGGCTAGCCACGGTGATGGCTCAACCACAGCTTGACAACAATGACAATCGAGGGGCTAGGACAGTTCAATGCCAGACATTAAGAGTTGTTGTAGATATGCTAATGAGATTATTTTATTTTTTTTGGACATTTTATGAGATTTTTGCTAATTATCTAAAAACTTAAACTATTAGATAAATGCATAGTTTATTATTTGAATATTTTAACACTCCTCGTGCATGGGTTGGACTTTGATTTTAGCCTGAAGTGTGGAAATATGCAGTTGGGGAGGCAAATATGGGCTTAAAAATTTTGAACTGAGGAGCTCATGCTTTGATACCAAGTTAAATGTAAAAATGTGGATGACACAAATTGGGGAGTTTTTAGTATAATACGATTTATCATAATGAAGATTGCATTGGCCTATTTATAGGCTTTAAGAGACGACTGTCTAAAATAATATATATATCAATCAATATATGAGCAATTAAGAGAGATATACATGCAATCTTGAGAGACGTGTATAATTAGTAGTGGTATCATAATTGTCTTTTAACATAGGAAAATATTTTATAGAAAAACTTAAGAATTTCTGATATAATATTGCTAATATATCCCTCAAACTCATGGTGACTTCGAAGAAGTTAACTGGAGTTTGAATCAATATTGAATAGTGCCATGAAATCTTATTCTGCAACGACCTCGCGTGGCATCAGGCTTGGTGGATCTACGGTGAAGCATTATGTGAGGTAGCGTCTTCCAAATTTGACTCATATGAGGGTGGCAAGTTTGATGGTGGTGGTGGCTTCTCAAAACAACATGCGGAATGTTGAGAATCAGAGGGTAGTGTCACGCCCCGAACCCCGAGCACGCGACAACCCCTTCTCTTGGTCGATTGAAAGCGACGTCCCAGGACTCGTCGACGACCATTCATTTTAATCTTTCGTTATGCGCAAGCGGAAGACGAACCATCCCCAGTCCAAACAGACAATCAAGCAGTCAATCAGGGATAGAGGGATGAACATCAGAAACCTCAACTACTCATTTTATACAAATTACTAGATTAACCAATGGAGGATCGTTTTTCCGATTTACAAGCCCGACAACAGGGGCCGATCCATCCTCTAAGCCAAACCAAAAAGGAACTAGGCTGGGCTAATCTAGCTGTACAAAATGAACTCTCGGGTTCAGCACCACGGTCACTCGGACCCATCAGATTCGATTCCGTCAGGTCGATCACTGGAGAAGCGAGGGCAGGATTCTCCACTGCGGGTGCGCCATTCTAGGGGCCTGAAAATGGTTAACCACGACGCGTTGAGATAAAATCTCAGCGAGTTCTTCCCCTAAGCCCCGGTTAGTACACCAACTCAACCGGGGTATCTCTCCAGAACCCCCCTCACTCAACCCGACCACAAACACCCAGCAATCAGCAATCAAACCACAGACAGGTTCAACCAACAATCAGAGGTCGATTCGCATGCAACCTTACCCGGTATGCCATACCCTGCACGTTATAAGTCAGCACAATACACGCAATGCACATGGCCGTTAGATGATGCAGTTCATCAATCACATGCGAGTCGCGTCACAAGCGATCTCACCTGGCCATTGCCACCCCTGCATGTTATCAATTCATGCGTGCGTGCCATAAATGATATGATCACCTCATGCATAATCGGAACCAATGATGCCATGTTTTCTCATGCACTCTCGCATCCACACGTGTTCCGATTATTACTGCCCCACAGGGCTACAACCAAGGCATAACGGCGCTACGGCGCCCTTCCTCCGCAGAGGCGCAACCGTGCCCTTCCGTGCCCAAAAGACGTCAAGGGATACTCTCCCAAGACCGCATGCCCAACGAATATCAAGGGATACTCTCCCGAGACCGCATGCCCAACGAACATCAAGGGATACTCTCCCGAGACCGCATGCCCAATGAATGTCAAGGGATACTCTCCCGAGACCGCATGCCCAAAGAACGTCAAGGGATACTCTCCCAAGACGGCATGCCCACAGAACGTTAAGGGATACTCTCCCAAGACGGCATGCCCAAAGAACGTCAAGGGATACTCTCCCGAGACGGCGGTTTCAATTTAGTGATCACACAAGCAAACCATCACAACCCACTTATTATTTTTTTGAGCATTAGCCAATGCACACATGCTTGCATATGAAACCTCAAATCATTTCTCACAAAAGCGGTCCATTTCCGGTGTCCCTCGAACAAACCATTTTTCCCACATTTCTCATAAAAGCGGTCCATTTCCGGTGTCCTCGGACAAATCACTTTCTTTCTCATAAATGCGGTCCATTTCCGGTGTCCCGGACAAACCATTTTTCTTTCTTTTGTTAAAATCACACAATTCAAGCGAATGCTTATGCAATGCCACATTTAATTCACTTCATATGATCAATACACATGAAATTACACAATTTAATTTCCGGATGAACAGTAATTTCCGAATTTAATAATAAATAATTAAATTCAGAAATTATAAATAATTAAATAAATAAATTCCGAAAATTAAATAATTAAATAATTATTTAATTAAATGCAGAAATTAATTTAATCAATAAATTAAACAATTAATCACATTAATCAAGCAATTAAGGAAAACATGATTAATTAGCACCAAACACACAATTAAGCCTAATTAAGCACAATTAAGCATAAATAAGCAAGATTAAGCTAAGCTAATCTTAATCCACTATCTAACCACCTATCTTAGGGCTAATACACTTAATTAAACACATTAATCAGCCCTTAGCACTAATTAATCAAACCCTAAGCAAGTTTAGGCACTAAATAGGGATTAGGGGCTAAACTCACCCGTTAAGCGGGCCGGCGACACGTGCGCGGCGGCGGCGACGAACCCGACACCCGGGGACTTCTCCCACAACACTCCAAGGTGGTCCCGGGCTCAACATAGCGGCAACAAACTCGGATTCCCACTGAACTTCAGAAAACAGCACTGCAGGAGGAGGACAGGGGCTGACCGGAGTTGAACGGGCTGGCCGGAGCTCCGGTGAGTGGTGGACCAGCGACCAACGGCACCTGGGGTCGAGGGGGAACCACTTATGGCTGGGATGGGTGGTGGTTTGGCCAGAAATGGAGAGAAACGGAAGAAAAGGCGGAGCTGTGCACAGGGCGACGCTACAGTGACGGACGGAGGACCGCCGACTTCAGGCGGACGTACGGACCGGCAGGAGGCTTCGTTCGGCGAACGGCTGATGCCATCTGAACGTTTTTTCTGTTCTGAACAGATTGATAGGTGGCACGGCCCGAGATTCCACCGGGAAGGCCATGAAAAACTCGATTTTCGGTGGAAGGTCAGAAACTGAAATTGCAGGAAGGCCATGGAAGCAAGGGGAGAGAGGGCTGCGATTTTGTGGAGCTGAAGAGGGAGAGAGAGAGTGAAGTGAGCTGATCAAAACCCTTCATTAATGGCCTTAATGGCTGCTTCAACTCCCCATGCACATGACCTCATCTTCTCTCTCTTCCTTTTTGACTTTTCTCCAAAATATCCAAGGGTATTTTGGTCATTTCCACCTTGCACATTTCTCAATGTGCCCTTGGGCTGAAAGTGAAAGGCGGGCCTAGGAAACGGGCCGGAAAATGAATAGGAACGGGCTCGGGAATTTGTTGGGCTCGAATTGGCTCGAGTTTGGATAACGGGCTAGAAAGGGTGAGGGGTCGGTTGGGTCCAACGGGTTCACTTGCTTGTCTCGGCTTTCCACGGTGGCCATCCTACCTTGGGCGTGGGGCCCTCACTGTTCTTGCCTGGCCCACGTCCTCATAGGCTCGGTTTCTCGGTCCAAGATCCCTTTCTCAAAAACTCGGCTCAACCGACACCGTCGACTGTCGAGAAAGCATCGTGCGAAAGTCCATCCCGGGCATTCCCGACAATTCGAAGTTCAATCTCGAATCCTCATGCCTTGTTAATTTCTCCCCGATGACTTTTGCTACGACCCATACTGACCGGCCATTCGGAGGATTCGCGATTATTCCCTCTAAAAAATGCTTTGAATTTCAGGACGTCACAGGTAGACAATGAGTGGCCGATGTGGTTGGCTTGTGAAATAATAACTAAGCAGTATGGCCTATATGGCTGGTATTGTAGCATCAATCGCCTAAATAGCTAACTTTGAAATATCGTTACTAAGCAATAGCTGACTTGGAAATATAATTAATAAGCGATGCAGCTTGTGCGCCGGCACCCAAAAAAAGCCTTCTCTGCATAAAAAGGTCAACTAGGTGACACGGTTGGTGTGGATTTATTTGAATGTGGAGTTGGCCTCAAGCGGCCTAAATAAACCGACTTGGAAATATAGTTACTAAGCAATAGTTACTATTTCAAATTATATATCCATCAACAATGGGGCATTAAGAAAACAAATCATAAATATCACAATAATAAACATTTCACATTTACTAAACGTAAGAAACCATAATAATTAAGACTCCTTATAGAGCTAAGAGACAAGCGTTGCTCATGAGCAAAGAGGGTTTCTAATTAGGGCTTTATTTCATTCTGATTTACTTAGTGATGAGTAAGGTCAGTAAAGAGAGGCAAGTGGTGCAAGTGGCGCAAGTGTCAAGCAACGGGCAAGGTGAGCATCGAGCGTTGAGCGATAAGCAGCTAGAGGTGAGCGGAGCAAAGTTGCTCACTAGCAAAATTGTTTCTTTTGATTTTACTCGACAACTTGAAGACTAAGAAGAAAAAGAAGAAAGAAGAAATCAATAGTACTAGAGAAGGAAGACGTTGTTATGAGTTAGGATTTGCTCTTTACAATAGATAAAAAATATATATTATAAAAAATATATTACACATATACTATATAATATATCTAAAATACATTACACATACAATATATAATATATCTAAAATATATTATACATAAATATATATTTAATAGTTAGGGTTGGTTCAGGTTGGACCAATCCTAAACTCTCAAGACTAGGAACCAACCCGCACAGTATTAGTCCCGAAATTTCAGGACCGATGACCAATAGTTCCCCTCCGAACCGGACTAGGACCGGCAGGGTTGGGCCGGTCTAGGGTCGGTTCAGGGTTAACCCTAGACCGATGCTCACACCTATATATCACGGTAATATCAAAGCCATTTGTCCTAAAATGATGATCTCATAAAATTTTGAGAAAAATATATGTTCTAGATTAACATGTCATGAATGTTTTTTGTGAAAAATCATCTCAAAACTTCAATCATAAAAATCAGCAAAAAATCGTGAATCCAGAAAGGTCGGATCCATCACAGAACTTCAATAATCAGAACATGATCACATAACACAGACGTCAATTTGACAGAAGTTTTTAGGTGCTAGTCGGAGTTTGATCAAGGTGTTCTATGGCTCATCGGAAAGCTTATCAAGTCTATTTTAAAAGTCATAGTGACTTCGAACTCATTCGAATAAACAAGTTTTAATGCTCAAACAAAGAGGTTTTCCAAATCAGTCCAATATGCCTACGATTTTTACAGAACATGTAAAAATGTAAAATCACACTTCAATCTCATCTTCAAATCAACACAACATCATTAAATCTCATCATATAACATCTGAATGATGAATCTAAACATGAGATATAGACCTAGGGTTCAAATCCTAACCCCCGTCCATCTAACAAGGCCTCGCTTCATCAGATTGACTTTAGGAAACTTACCTTGCATTATTTGTGTTCAAAACTCGAACAAGCTATGCTGAACACCAAGAAACTTCAGAGAGGATGTTCGGATGCTCACGGACGGTGGAGGATCGCTGGCGATCCTCAATCGGAGCCACCGGGAAGAAGCATCAGCGTGCACACCTGTGTTTGTTCCAAGAGAGAGAAGACATCGATCGAAGGCCTTCCAGCAAGGAGCAGCAATGGAGGCAGTTGTCACACACCAGACTTGGCCGGCAAACTAGCCGGAAGAAATCGCCGGTGTGGAGCACATGATCTAGACCGATCAAAAAGACGCTCCAGATTACGGAGCTCCGGTTAGGTTTCGATGAAGTGCGACTCACGATCACTTCAAGGATGACTTGAGGATTGTCGCCGCAAACTCGAGGATGCAGCGATTTCTGCTATCGATCACCTCCTTCGAATGAACGACGAAACTCGCCGAGAAAAGATTGGCTGTCAACTCACTTGAGCGGAGGGAAATGCCACGATGATCGAGGCCATGCTACTGCGATCTTCGAGGTAAGCTTGCATGAATGGGGGGATTCCGAGAGAAAATTAGTGGAGCTGCTCCACTCTTCAAGAACTCGTCCAAATCAGGAGAGGAAAGAAGAGAGAGGACAGAGGATAAGTGGACTGAATTGCAGAGAAAATGGCCAAAAGAGGGAATCAGTCGGTGGAAAAGTTCTTGCGGGAGAGAGCGTGAGCCGAGAAATTGCTTCGCTTCTCCATTCTTCGTTTCAACCGACATTGAAGAGAGGGAAAGGGATGAAGAGAGAGAGAGGGATTCAAGAGAGAAAGTAGATCTGAGTTTGGGGCTTCCTCTCAAATTTTGGAGGGAGAATGTTTTTTTACCCCCTTTGAAGATTACTTCTTAGCTAACAAACTTATTTAATTAGTTAAGTTTGTTTAGGACGATAGCTAACATGCACATGTTTATTTAGATGGTTGAGACGCATCATGGATGAATGGTCGTGATCGATTCACGATTAAAGCCTGATTGAGGGGCATTTTTGCAATTTCACCAAAATCGGGGGCAATTTCATAAATTCCAGAACTAATGGTCATGGATGGGTCAGCCATGGGCTGGGCCAACCGAGGGTGGTCTCCAGCTGAAAGATGGCCAGAAAAAACTGGCCGATCAATGCAGGTCAAACATGGTCTACGAAGGTCAACGTCGGGTTGACCGGGTTGAAGTGTTGCTTGAATTTTGTTCTGATTTTTCTGATTTTGCCCGATTCAAATGAAATTGAATATTTCTATATGAATTGGATCAAATGGGTTGCGATTGGACCATCTCGGGTCGACTAATTGTGCACAAAATTTTCAAACTCATTGAATTCTCATTGCAATGATGCCACAAGCTAAATCCATGTTTTCAATTGAGCTTCAATTAACAAAGTTGAAGCTCAATTACTTCAATTAGACTCTAGTCTAGAATTGGTCAAGTCGAATTGCATCAATTGAAGCACATTAGCTTGGATTTTCAACGTTTAAGTAAGCTAAATTCACCAAATTGGAATGTTCCCAAGTGAATTTACCGAAATTGACCCCTGGATTTGGAATGCACTAAGAAAATGAGTGAAATGGAAATGCCAGCTTGCTAATTATGAAGAATCGATTTGGACCCCTAATTAGCAGCAAAAATGGCAATTTGTGCCCGACATGACCGACTCGAAATTGGTCGAACGGCGAGTGGGTAATTGTCTTCGAATCAAATATTATAAAAGGAAGTAGGCCTAATTATGACTAGAACAAAAGCAATTTTATTTTTGGTCGATTTCGAGCCTAAAATTGAAAATTTTGGAAAACAAGGTTCTTTATCGATTTGCAAAATTTTTGACGCTAAAATCAAATTGAAGCTAAAATGAAGTGATTTTTTTTTATTTTTTTATTTTTTATTTTTTTGGTCAAAGGTTTGATAAAAAAATAAAACGCTAGTTGATTTTTCACTAGGTAGGGATTCTATTTTGTGGTCAAATCTTTGAAATCTTTCAAAATTTCCATTTTTAAAGTGAAATTGGACTTGAAAGGAACATTTTTGTGCAAAAAGCCAAAATTAGGTCAGGGTTGACTTTTGGTCAAAGGTTTGATAAAAAAGTCAACCCGAAAGTCAATTGTTTAACTGTTCAGGTTTTTATATGAAATAAATAGAAAATTACTTTTCTAAAATTGATGAAACAAAAAGAATTGAAAAACAACACTTTTTACTTGAAAAACAGGTTCCGTCGTAATTGGAAACCTCTAATTCGATCTTTCTACTTTTATTAGCACGTCGACTAAAAATCAAATGTCAACAAGCATGACATTAAAAGTTGGCCTTCAGCTCATGACCTCACGGTAAGGCCACATTTTGGGACACAAATGCGCATGGAGAGAGAGAGGCGAAGGCAATGGCCTAGCCATGGTAATTAAGTAATGCATAGATCCATAGTGGCATCAGAAATGAAAAGAATCGGGCAAATAAGCAAATTCATCAAATTCTGTGTGGTTACTTGGTGGAAATAGGTAGACTATAATTCATACATCCACTTTCTACCATTACTAAAATGGATATTGGTGTAATTATTAAAAATACACATAATAGATATCGATAGGCAGACTAGTTAAGGAGACATTCATGTCAATTTGCTAGCATTGCCTTTGCATGATGATTTTCTCTACTAGTGAAAGAGTTTGAAATGGGAAAATTGACTTAGCTATGTACCTGTCCTCCTCTCTTTAGTTTCGTAATTTGCCTTGATCGAATATAATCTCTTGATCGCCTCGGTCATGTCCATTCGATTTGTTGGGGTTTCCATTGAACATGCGACTCCAACTTCGAATATGGAGATCATGCAATCTCTCGATATTGATATGTTGTTGTTGATCACCAGCTTCACTCCAAAGGCTTAAGTCTACTATTTCCATCACTTGATCTTGAAGAGCCATTTGGACAAAGCTATGAAGGTTAAAATTGTGCCCAAAGGCTTCTTCAGTAGGTCTCTTCCCAGTGAACATCTCCAATAATAGAATGCCGTAACTATATGCATCCCCAAGTGTGGAAACCTTGTGTCCCATGCCATACTCTGAAAATTTTATTAAGACAGTAAATACTTTCTTTTGAAGTTATTTGTATAGATAATATTTCTAAATCACAAGGGACTTTGCTTGATGTCTATTTGCAAGAGCTTGCCAAGGACAATTGTGAGGGTTCGTACTAGTCACGCCCAACATAGAGCTATTGCTCGCAATCCCTTGCTCATTGTGCATGGCAGAGACCAAGGGATCCTCTGCCGAGCAAGGTAGAAGGTCCAAAAATCCGCTATTGGTTTTTTTTTTTTTTTTCCTTTTCATATCTCTTTGTTTGACTTTCGTTTAATTTATTGACTATGGCTAATGTTTAGCGCCTGTCGTATGCTAAAGTGGTCACAACATTCGAAATGCATCAACTGTAGAGAAATGAGACTATAGCATTTATAAAATGCACCAAAGATCAGTTAATAGCATGTGAACTCATGTTTCTCCAAAGCTACTAAGTGCACCCACAATTGTCACGTGTTTACTAAACAAATTGCCTAAACATCAAGAGTGCTTTTGTCCCCAAATAGGGTATGGGAGAAAACATAAAAAGAAGAGAATATATGCAGTGAATGTCTCGGCGGAAATTATTTAGTGTACTTAGTACATGTATTAACTAAATGCGAATGGCCGATTTTGACTAGACACACATGGAATCCACACAAGGCTCATCATTTTCATGATCTCGATTCAATTTGATTTCTATACTCACACTATTTCTTTTTTACAAGACAGAAGAAAAGAAAATGCCTAGAAGAGCACAAAAAGAAGAAGAAGAGCACAACAGGGGAAAAAGAAGAGACTTGGAGTGATTTGTGATGGTGATTGATTTATAGTTGTAAAATGCGTAAATTTGTCTAAAAATACTCCAAACAAGGAGTTTAAGGAGAGTGAAAGTTGGATAAAGCCCATCATGTTGTCAATTAGTGTAGGTTGTGCGATATTGTAGACACCTCCAATAGTTTCTGCTTTAGATGTCATGTCATCTAAATATATTTTACAAATATAAAATTATAGGTCAAATCAATAGGAAAGGGTCCATAGTAGGAGGTCACTTACTTTTTGTCAAGATCTTTAAGTCATGGCATATCAAAAGACAATCACAAGTTCTCATCAATTTCTCATATCGTAATTGACTCTATGAGAATATTATACACAATTTGTTTTCACAGCATGCACATAGTATGAGATAAATATGAATTATAGAAAGAAAATACAACTATGAGATGACACAATATGCTTGATTCGTTTATTGACACAGATTCACAAGTTTTGACAAAATATATTTCCATTGATCAATTTACATTGGTTTATTCTCATCTTAATTTCAAACACGATTAGGACATGCTATTATAAATCTTTTCGTACAAATATATAGGTATTTCTTTTTCCTGATGAAGCTATTAATAGGGGAAAGAGAAAATTGTTTTGTGAAAAGAGGTGTCAGAGCATACAAAGCAGAACAGAACATCAAGGATCATTGTTTATTCAAACTTTTTAACACTCTCATTTACCATCACAATCAACCAAAAACTAATCAAGGAAATATGACGGATTCATACCTGGAGGCACATAGCCAATGGATCCTCTGACTGCGGTTGAAGTTGAACTGCTTTGGTCATGAACTCCTATGGCTTCGGCAGACATTGTTGAAATGATCTTAGCAAGCCCGAAATCTCCCACTCGAGCCACCATGTCATTGTCCAGAAGCACATTACTCGGCTTTAAATCTCCATGGACGATCATTGGATTACAACCCTTGTGGAGATATTCGATTGCAGTAGCTATGTCAATGGCAATGTTTAACCTTTGCACTAGTCTCAAATTTCTTGATTCACCACTCCCATCATCTTGTCCAATAGTCCTAGGATGCAGCCACTCCTCCAAGCTCCCATTAGCCATGAACTCATATATAAGAGCTTTGAAGTCATTGCCATGAAAATCAATGCTTGAACAGACACTTAGTATCTTCACGAGGTTTCGGTGTCTAATGGTTCCTAGAGTTTGACATTCAGAGACAAAGCTCCTCGAAGCACCTCTTTGCGTTAAATTGAGCACCTTCACTGCCATCGTGGCACAGCCATCAAGAATTCCCTTATAAACCGTGCCGTATCTCCCTTTACCAATCAAATTGGTCTCGGAGAATCTATTAGTAGCTCTCAAGAGTTCTTCATAAGAAATCCTCAAGAATTGGTTCTCGAAGGATAATGAAGTGGAAGCATTGGTTGGCGTTTGCTTCTTTTTGTGATAACAAAAGATAAATAGGAACAACAAAGCTAAACATAACAAACTGCCAGCTACCACAGATATCACTATGGTCTTGGTTGAAGAAGACTTGTTAGAGCTTGGTGATTTGCAAAGTGGAAGATTCAGAATCAGAGCACCCCCACAGAGTTTCCTATTCCCAGAAACTGATACAGCACTTGCATTACGAAAAACTCCACCCTCCGGAACTTGCCCTTCTAGTTCATTGAAGGATATATTCAAGTACTTTAGCAGCGGGAGCTCTGCGAGAAAGCTCGGGATTGGCCCAGAAAAATTATTATTGGAAAGATCCAGCTCTTCCATACCCCGTAATAATCGTAAAGCTTGGGGGATTTGACCTTGAAAAGAATTAGCTCCTAAGTAAAGCCATTCCAAGCTCAAGCACTCGCTGATGGATGTTGGAATCAAGCCGCTCAATTTGTTGTAAGACAGATCTAATTCAGCGAGATTCTTTAAAGATCCAACTTGTTGTGGAAGGGGTCCACTGAAATTATTCTGTGCTAAATTGAAGATGATCGACAAGGAAGAAAGACCCATGATTTCGATCGGAAGAGAGCCACTTAGATTGTTGTTTGAAAGATCGAGCTCGATAAGTTGCTTGCAGTTTCTGAGACTTTGTGGTATGTAACCCTGGAAATTGTTGTAATCAAGGTAAAGGCTAATTAACAACGTCAGGTTACCAATTGAAGGTGGTACCTCTCCAGTAAACATGTTTTCACTCAAAAAAAGTTCCTGCAAGCGGTAAAGTGCTCCAATGGAAGTGGGAATGCGATTGGTTAGCAAATTACTCGCTAAACTCAAGGTAGACAAGTCGAAGAGATTTCCAAGGTCTGAAGGAATAGTTCCTTTAATCCTATTGTTTGACAGATAAATTCGCTTGATGCTAGTCGAGAGATTGGAGATGGATCTTGGCAATGGTCCATGAATCAAGTTCTTGTCCACCGAGAGAATTTCTAAGTTGGAACAATTAACTAAAGACGAAATAAAACTCAAGTCATCCTGCAACTGGTTAAAACTCAACCCAATCATGTTGAGGCTCTTCAGCTTTCCCAAATTTTTTGGTATTGGCCCATGGAAACCATTGTTGGAAAGGAAAACTGTCTGAAGGCTGGTGGCGTTGGTTAATGATGAAGGAATTGTCCCAGTGAACAAGTTTTGGGTGGCTGAAAGGTAGTTGAGGGAAGGAAGAGTGTTGCCGATGTCGGAGGGAAAGCTTCCCTGCAACTGGTTCTCATCAACATAGAAATCGGTAAGGCTAGAGATGTTTGAAATCCCCCGTGGAATCTCGCCGGTGAGTTCATTCATTGATAGTTGGACAAATTCTAACCTCTTGAATCTGGATAATTCCTCAGGTATTTCTCCGCGCAACTTATTTCTTGATAGCGAGAGGAGTTGTAGCAATGAGAGGTTTCCAATTGAAGGAGGGATAGGGCCTACAAGACTGTTCCCACTCAAGCCCAATATTTGAAGCCTTAGTAAAGAACCAAGATTGGCATGAATTCCCCCCACCAGTTGGTTATCTATGAGATTTAGGATCTCAAGGTTTGAGCAGCGATAAAGATTGGAGGGTATTGGCCCGCCAAATGAATTGTTACTGAGAACAAGATTATGAAGTCGAAGCAAATTGCCTATCTGTTGTGGGATTTCTCCATGGATGCTGTTGTTCTGTAAATCCATGACCCTTAAGAAAGAGAGGTTACCTATGTGAGGAGATAGGAAGCCTCCCAAGCCTTGTGATCTCAGGTCCAAGGATGTGACCCTCCCAGGATGTCTTTTGCTGCACAAAACACCTCGCCACTCACAATGATGGGTAGAATCATTCCAAGAGCTCAAGACTCCATATGGGTCTTCATGAATGGCGTTTCTGAAGGAGGCTAATGCAAGCCGATCGGTTTGGTTTTGCGAGCATGTGCCGGAGCTTGTGATCAAGATCCAGCACCACAAGAGGGCAGAGTTTAGCAAGGGAAGCAATAGTTTCCCCATCTTCTCTAGTGACCCACTTTCAGTCTTAGGTGCATTTAACACCTCTGTGTCGTGCACAATTCAATTATTGACTAACTCCACTACGGGGAAATCTGGAAACTCATCTGAACTTTCTCTCGTCCTTTATTTTGCATCCCCTGTCTTGAGAATATATGTGTGAACTCTAAGGTTTTGAAGAACGTGTACATTCCACACCTTGGAGTCCAAAAAACAATGCAAAATATAGGGTGCAAAATGTGGCATCTTTAGTATCAAAATAGTTGATCTAGTAGTACATAGATTAACTGTCTTTACGAAACCATGAGTTTAATTCAAGTCATAAATGAATATTAATATTAATTTTTCAAACACATGAAGACTAATTTATAAATATTGTATAATAAATGATGTGGCGTATGTTTATTAATTATTGCATATGGCTTACCGTCCACTTATTTTCTGCCATGTGATTTAGTGTGTTAAGATAAATATGTTACAAAACCGAAAGGTCCATGTGAAGGAGAAATTGGTGCCTCATATTCCACGGAGTCAATGCGGACGAAGACTGAAGACTGAACAAATTGGTGCCTCAGATTCCTTACCCATCACGAGAGGACTGGGAAGTCAACGGAGACGAAGACTGAGTGTTCCATCAAGCGCGTTATTTAAGCAGACAACGATGACCAAACGAAAAAGAAAAAACGAACAGACAAGTCTTATGGTACTCCCGTCAATTACGTGATCATCGACAAGTCCAAGGAATTTTCAGGCCCGGTCGAGGCCGAAATAGATGTCCAGGCTGGTTGAGTCCTAGCTCGATTTTTCTTTCTTGTATCAAAAATAGATCCATTATTAGGTTTTTCACCTCAAATATCACTTTTTTATATGTTTACTTTTTAACTTATCTATGATTTTATTAAAGTACTTTGAGTATGAATAAGGGAGAGCTCAAAATCTTGGCCCAGCCTATAAGAACCTTAAAATTCGGGCTGTCCAATCTAGGCTGATTAGGGTTTTCGGTCTGTTTCGGTCACCCCTAAAACTAAGTATCATGTGAAACAAAGTGTATCATTATGGGGGCCATCTCTTGAACCTTATAAGAATAAAGTGCTACATAATGGGAATCAATCTGTAATATCCTTCAAGTGCGACCACTCAAGTATATCAGTCGGATCGGCTATATGGTTTGCATCGTTGAATATTATATGTATGATTTATTATTATTAGCATTTATTATCCCAAGAAGAGGTGGTCAATCACTTGTCGAGTCAATAATTTGGTTACTCAACATTGAGGTTAACTTGCTGATAGTGTTTGCAAGCTATAATTATGATATCCTGAAATTTTGACACATAATGACACGTGGATATCCAATTGAGACATTACAAGATTGTGATAATATGTAATATTTACGTGATTTGGGATAAAACATATTCATTTTGTGGTTGCACCATGTAAATATACTGTTTAGCAAAAATTTGGAAAGTACCTCATGTTTTCATAAATAATATAAATGCTCAAGAAATAAAAGTGAATTGATAAATTGAATAGTGAATAACAATTTTACACGGTCACTTTGATTTCTAGAAAGTGGGAGCAAGAGCCATGCATGAAAACGTGTTAGTCCATTAAATCTTGGTTTCAAAGTCTACGGTGGACACTTTGGATATATCATGACTCATTAAGGTGGCTAATCTATTTGGGTCTCATTGCCGTGGTGGAGACGCCAGACGAGAGAGAGAGAGAGAGAGAGAGAAGCAAAAGGAAAAAGAAATAGAAAGAACTAAGGACGGGACGGAGAAAGTTGGGACAGACTAAGAAGAAGATTTTGGGATCTCCAAGGTAATGAATCTAAATTTTGTCGTGTTATGCAGCAAGTTAATGCGTCTGGTATGAGGAAATTGAAGAGTAAAGGGGTATGAAGAGTTAGTACATCAATCGAGGGAAGAATCAGCAGTTCTAGCTTGACTCAAGCTCGTTTTCATGGGGAATTGCTTGTCAAAATCGCTGGATATAGACGTGGGTTGCTGAGTTGTGTCGTGAAGAACTAGACTCAAATTCCTCCTTCGGCAGCTAGGTTTAAACAATGGTAAGTGCTTTTTAAGTATTTATGCATTGATATAGGTCGAATGCATTCATAGAAATAACATGTGCCAGCATTCTCAAGATCTTAAGCAACGAAGTTTATATAGATTTCGCTCGGATAAGAATAACATGCAAAGCTACTAACATATGTAAATAAAACATTTACATCCAGGGTTGCCTATGCAAAGCTGGGATTCTGTAGCTTGTTACAGAAGAAATCAAAACTTCTAGTGTAAAGAGAATAATTTTCTCTTAGAAATAGGAAGTAAATTATTTTCTTCCACCTCGACGAGCAACGTCGGTCAAATAATCACAATTGGCCTGTATGCGGACGAACGTGGCTCACCGGTGACTAGTGCTAGGTTTGACGTCCCAACTTTGACCATATATAAATAAGAAAATGAGAAAATAAATTTATCACGAATTTCTTATCTACATATACAAGACAAAAAAAAATCTTGTCAGCTATTTTTCATTAAACAATTTCATTGAAGCAGATTGAATATAATGTTAAAATAGGAAGGACGAAGTCAGTGATTATTGGTCTTTTAACATGCGTAGTTCTACTGATGAATGTGAAAATCAAGATTTGCCAATGAAATATATAAAAGTTGTCATCATCCACCAGGATTTGTTAATGGGCTCAAACTTGAACTCTATTTTTGTTTTTATATTCTCCAAATGAAAGTATCGGACTTGCATTATGCCATCCCAACAGTCAAGATTTCTAATAACTCTGGTGAAGTTGAAATAAAAAAATAAAAAAATAACCATGGGTGAAATAAATCATATGGGGACATTTAGATTTATGTATGGGTTTTGACTCTCAAGCCCTACAAAAAGGTAAGACAAAAGTTTGCGAGTCATTTAAGAATTAGAGTATGAAATAAAATAAAAATTGATATAATGAATAATGTGACAAATTGTTATTAATTGTGCGTCACGTGGCTCAGTGTGTGTATGTGTGTATATATATAACATAGTGGTTTTTCATACAAAGATGGGACTTGTTCCGTCTATTAAACAAAGTGGTTTTCCTCCATCATATCCTATTGACTTCATTAAGTAGTGGAAGACTTGTTTAGTCTACCCCGTCAATTACGTTAGCATTAACACGTCCATGGAGGCGAAGAATCCACATTTGGTCAAATGCGTACTAGTAGCTATTTAATAGTATTTCACGTTAATCTCCACGACTTTGGTTCTAGATAAGGCGCTCACAATTTCAGAAATCTGCGAAATATTACCTTCTTGCGATGATGTAACCGCACTTCATACGAATAAAACCATTAATTTCGAAAACATAAGTATGAATCAGACCTAAAAATCATATTTTTTTAGGCCAATTTGCTTGACCGAGCTTAATTTCGCATGAAGAAAATGAGAGATATTATATTGACTGGACACTTGGCTAATGGGATGCTCTTGATTTACACGTGACTCGTGACTAATCAACATCAGTCCAGTTCAAAAGGGACATATCAAATTCAATATGAGTCAATCTAGTCGAAAGAGAGAGTTTCACGTATACATTGAGAGTAGTAATTTATTCAGTTTGTGTTTCTTAGATTAGAGAGAAAAGGACCGACTGATATTCAATCTGATTCAAGAAAATAAATTGAACTCTCCCAAGGGAAATGGTGATTGATGGAGTTTTACTTGTAAAACATATATTATGTTTTATACGGGAATTGGATTAGTTCTGTTAATACATGTTCGCCATATTTGATATCAAACGGCAAATACATGAATGACCAATACACAAGTGAACAACGAGAAATAGGGAAGAGTGCAAGCTCAGCGAGTCGGCCTCAATGTTTTTCAGCTCGGGACCAAAGAAGAAAAAAACCATAAAAAATTCAAAAATAATTAAAATATTATTAAAAAGTGCCATGTCAGCATTGGCCATCCATGTCAACAATTTCCGGTCAAAATTGGCCGGATGGACTTAATTGGCAAGAAGTGAAAGGGTTTAGGATTAAATTGACAAAATCGAAAGATTTAGAACTAAATTAGCAAAAATGCAATAGGTTCAGAACTTTTTGAATAATTTTCCATGACTAGAGATGTTAAGGCTTGAAATGGCCCAGACCAGCCCAATAAAACTAATGGAGACCTTGAAATCACAGCCTAAAAGGGAGGGCCAGTCCAAGTGGATTCAAGCTCGGAGGAGAGAATATGTAAGTTTAGGGGTATTGCCTAAGGAACGGGCCTACAACCCATGATTACACATGTGCTCTCCCAAGCCCATATCTAGCGTGACATTACGGGATTCATTAAATTTTTCTAATAAGGAGTCGCCATTAGATTATTAGGGTCGGCTAGAAATCAATTGAGACATGGGAGAATACCTCTCTTCCTACGCAACTAGAGATTCTAGGATCGAGAATTGGGTTACACTAATTAGTCAATTAGTGCCCTTTCAATATCTAATTTTGTTCGTTTAAAAAAAGATTTTTGTTAAACAATTTGGATTGATTTAAAACCTATTCACTAATATGTGAGATGATCATGTAAGTGTGCAATCATTAAAGTAACAATCAGCAATCAAATGAAGCATTAAATAAATTGCAAAGGGGAGAGTAAAAATCTAGCATTATCAAATAAGGCATGCCATCACTAACTAAGCCAAAGGGAAACCATAATCAAGGGCCCTCGTCTTTAAACACACATAAAGCCCTATGGAAATGCCCTAAGGGCTTGTTTAAATTTTTAGCACCATTTTCGAACAAAAGGCTTCCACTTTTGAGAGAAAATCGGCAAAGAACTTTTATTTAAGCTTTTGAAGGAATTCTAATATTTTGGAATATTTTGGAGTTTCCTAATTTTTTTTTAAAAATTGATAAATATTCAATACTTTTTTCAAGGAATTTCTGAATTTTTTAAAATAATTTATGATTTTTTAAAATTTTTAATTAATACCTTTTATGAATTTGAATGCTATAAAAATGGAATTCAGACCGGGTTGGATAAAAAAAAAGGGGGCCACCCTAAAGTCCACTCTTAATTAACTATATTGGTCCATGAATAAATTTTCTAAAAAAAACCATTCCATTCTTTACTTCAGCTACCTCATCCTAAACTAAATGAAGCCCAACCGTCTCCAAAACAACTTCTCAAGCCCAAGTGTCACAAAATAGCCCTACGACCATTAACCCTAAAACAGCCTAACATTCTCACCTTGGTCCCTCGTCCGGGGATGAACAGAGACGAGCGGCCAGACAAGTATGCTGGAAAATTCTCGAAGCTTTGCACATCGTTTGAAGGCAAGTACAAGAAGTGAAGGGGTCATAAAGGTATTGAACACTGTTGAACTTTATGAGGATGACCAAACAAAATTTATTTTTGAAGACCATCTACGTACAATTACTAAATGATTCAACGAATTTACTTTCATACATATGTTGGCCCATACAACCAAAATATGGTTTCCAACAATCTATTAAGCATTCAAAAGTCAAATGACATCAATCTTAGAGGTTACATGACAAATCTCAATCTTCATGTATTTTAAGTACCGTTTGTTTCATGAAAAATGAATGATTTAAAAAAATAATGTTAAAAATTATTTCTTATATCACTTAAAATAATTAGTTAATGAAAAATATTTTTTTAATTGATAACTATATATGTCTAAACATTTTCATGGATGATGAAAATATCTTTTGGTCAGCCATTTTTGTAGGCAATACAAGAGGTTGTTTTTAAGAATTTTTCTCCAAGTCATTCATTTTACGAAACAAATGGAACGTTAATTTAGTTGGAAGTTAACTCCGATGATATCAAAATTAATAAAAATTAAATAAGTATGGCAAAATAATTAAGACCAATGTGGGAAAAGTATAATTACAATACGTTTTAGTATAGTAATTTAGAAACCATTTAGATAAGCTTCAACGATTATCGTTAAACTTCAATGGCAATTTGTAATAATACGGAACGAAATGGTGCACTATCTTATAGGCGCCATGTCAAATTCTATTGGTAATGTGTGATATCCACTAAACAAGAGGACTTGTTGACATTGATCATGCACTATCTTTCCGTCCATTAAACAAAGTGGTTTTCCTCCATCATATCCTATTGACTTCATTAAACGGTGGATTTGTTGAGTGGATTAACAAGTCCATGGAGACGAAGACTCATCATCCTGTCAAATGCGTAATCAATATATCCACTCTCCAATTTATGCCCAGCTGCCACGCTATTTTAGTGGCTATTTTATAGCATTTCATAGTTCATACTCATGTCCCCTATTTTAGTTTAAAGAGGTTTTGGATGCTACTTACATATTAGCTTAATCAGGAATAGTTGTTTGTAATGAGTGAACACATGGCTCATGGGATGCTCTTGATTTACATGTGGCTCATCATTAATCAATGCATCAATCCATAGCTAAAGATATATATACAATTCTATACAACTCCATTTAATCGAAAGAGATGAAGTTTTATGTATAGATTGAGAGTAGTGCAGTATTCAGTTATTGTTTCTTGAATTAGAGAGGAGAGGACTAGGTGACATTGATCTGATTAAAGGGGAAAAAATTGAATTCTCACAAGTGGAATGTTGATTGATGGAGTATAGAGATTTTTAATGTCCTTACTATTTGTAAATCTTATATCATATCATATATGTAAAGTGGATCGCTTGTGTTTATATGTATTGATAATGTGTGATATCGGATATCAGTAAATGCACCGATTATAGACTAATATTTATGAATTGTAAGATCTATTTAGGGATGAGCACGGATCGAAAGGGCTAATAGCTTCAATATTTCTTTTGGCTTCAAGTCAGTTTAGGCCTAGCCCAAATTTTCTTTTTAGTAGATTAGTTATTATATTTTGGGCCTAGAAAATTACCTTTTTATATATATTGACTTTTATTGAAGTGCTTTAAGCATAACTAATGTACTTTCTCCTATTTAGTTTTTATATTTTTATATTTTTAAGTAATTGTTTCGGCTGATCCTAGCCAGAGAGGGAAAATTGTCCAAAAAGTCCTAAACCTATTACACTTTTGTTAATTTAGTCTTAAAACTTTCAATTTTGCCAATGCAATCATAAAAATATTCACTTCTTATCAATTGAATTCATCCGATCAATTTTGACCAAAAATTATGAATTTGGATAGCCGACACTAACATGGCATAACGGAGGTTGGTTGGCCCTCACTTGTGGCCAGCTAGGGTTGGCCAACCACCCTTGCCGGCCATAGATCCAAAAACCCATAAAAAAAGTAAAAAAGAAAAAGAAAAAAACCACAAAAAATCATAAAATACTAAAATATTATTTAAAAAGTCCCACATAAGTGTTGGCCGTCACGTCAGCAATTTCTAGCCAAAATTGATCGAATGGACTCAATTAGCAAGAAGTTAAGAGGTTTAGGACTGAATTGGCTAAAGGTTAAAAAGATTTATGATTGAATTAGCAAAATTGAAAAGTTTAAGATTGAATTGGCAATAGTACGATAGGTTTAGAACTTTCAAACAATTTCCCCTAGCTAGAGATGTTAAGGCTCGAAGTGGCCCAGACTAGCCTGATAAAAATAATGGGGACTTCGAAATCACAGCTCGAAATTTCAAGTAGGGCCAGTCAAAGTGGATTCGAGCTTTCAACCTTTGTAGCTCACGCATAAAACTAAGTGCGTCATGACCTACCACTTGGAGGAAAGAATATGTAAGTTTCGGGTATTGCCTAAGGATTAGGCCTACGACCCATGATTAGGTGTGGGCTTTCAAGCCCATACCTTGTGCAACATTAGAGTTTTCATTAAATTTTTCTAATGATGAGTTGCCACTAGACTATTGGGGCTAGTTAGAAATCAAGTGAGACATGTGAATACGCCTCCTTCTTACAAACTAGAGAATCTAGGGTCGGGAACTTGGTTACACTAATTAGGAGGGGTGTCAAATGGATGGGTCGGGTCGAGTTTGGGTCGGATCGAAAATAGTTTGACCCACATCAACCCATTTAACCCGTTTTGACCCATTTTCATACAATATAAATTTGATGAGCCATACTCAACCCGACCCATACCTGACCCATATTACCAACACATATTAATATTTAACTTAATTTAAGAAAATCTACTCCCATTTATTTAGTCAATTGTAAACTTTTCACATATAAATTATTTGAATAAAAATTTCACATCAAATTTATAAAGTAAATTAAATAATAAAAAAATTAGTAAATAAAAAAATGTTGATACCTCTAAATTGAAACAGTTTTTGGAAAATAATTTTTTTGGAAAATAATTTCACATCACCATCGTCATCACACCGCAATGGTGACGGCGGCGTGATGGCGGGATTGGCAACGAAGGTTGAGAACGCATAGAGGAGGGGGATGGAAGGAGAGAGATGATGGATCTACCTAATAACTCACTCAACCCATATTTGACCCATATTTAAGTTTCATTTGACTCATATTTGACCCATTTAACTAAAAGTGAGTCATAACATGGGTTTATGACCCATATTGACACCTCTACTAATTAGTCAATTAGTGCCATTTCGATATCTAATCTTATTTATTTAAAAAAAAACTTTTTGTCAGGCAGTTTAGATTAATTTTAAATCTATCCACTAATATGCAAGATGATCATACGAGTGTGTAATCATTAAAATTACAATCAACAACTAAATGAAGCATTAAATAAATTGCAAAGGGGAGAGTAAAAATCTGGCATTATCAAATAAGGAGCATGCCATCACTAACTAAGCTAAAGGGAAACTATAATCAAGGGCCCTCATCTCTTAAGATAATTAAAACCTTGTGATAAAGCCTTAAATTTTTAGCACCATTTTCGAACAAAAGGCTTCCGCTTTTGAGAGAAAATCGCCAAAGAACTATTTTTAAAGCTTTTGAAGGAATTCTAATTATTTGGAATTTTTTGGATTTTCCTAAATTTTTGGATTTTTTGAATTTTTTAATATTTTAAAAAATTTATGAATATTTAATACATTTTTAGGATTTTCTGAATATTTAAAAATAATTTATGATTTTTTCATGATTTTTTAATTTATACTTTTTATGAATTTTAATACTATAAAAAGGGAATTCGGACCGGGTTGGATTAAAAAAAAAAAAAAAGGCCACCCTAAAGCCCACTCTTAATTAACTATATTGGCCGATGAAGAAATTTTCCAAAAAAACCACTCCATTCTTTACTTTAGCTACCCCATCCTAAACTAAATGAAACTCAACCGTCCCCAAAACAACTTCTCAGGCCCAAGTGTCACAAAATAGCCCTACCACCATTAAACCTAATCCAGCCTAACACTCTCACCTTGGTCTCTCGCCTGAGAATGAACGGAGATGAGCAGCCTCGAAGCAGCTCGTCCCCGACCACACCCAATCGCCATACCGCACTGTCTCTATCGATCGTCTACACTAGACCACAAGGCTCACGTCACTAACCACTAGGGGGCTTGTGGCCGACCTGCCAACGGATAGCTCTATCGGGCCGACAAGCAAATGGGGAGCACCCGCAAGAAACGACCACGACAGCCACGATCAGCCAGATAAGACCTTCACACCAGACAAAGTCAGCAACTCACGGGTCGGAACAATGATATATGAGTTTCGGGTAAGGTGAGGACGGCGACTATTTTCCAGAGGTGCCACATGGGCATTTTATCGAACACAAAGGGTGCGTCGGCCAAAGAGAGGATGACTGATCCAACCGAGGCTCCAACTCGCACTGCAACTCACGGAAAACTACAAGCACTAAAGCGAGACAGCAAGCCAAGGAGGGGATGGGTGAGGGCCGGAGCTCACGCGAGCCGGACGGCCATGAGCTCTGGCCCGGCGTGCCTACAAACAGGGCAAGGACAGAGTCGAGGCTTACCGGTTTCAGGCACAGGAGCGGAGGCATGGCGGTGGGTCATTAACTGCGGGTCAGGCGTGGCTGTTGGTGGTCTCTCCCTCCAGCTCGTTTCTCTCGCTCATGGCTCTCTCTCTCTCTCTCTCTCTCTCAGCTCTCCTTCGAGCTCTCTCAACTGAGCTAGAAACAAAGCCTCTCTCGCTTCCTCAAGCTCGCTCTACTCTCTGGGTTTCACTCTCGCTCTGGCTCCTAAGAAGAAGAAAACTCCTTGCCCCCAGAAGAAGAGCCCCTTTTCAGCGCTTCTCTCTCTCTCTCTCTCCCTCCAGTGATGACAACTATTGCTGAATCGCATTTAAGTCACTAAATTTGTATAGCACGGAAATGAGTTAAATGAGTCGGATCATTTTCGATCAAACCCAAAACCGACCAAACTCACCCATCTGAAGGCCATAAATCTCCATCTTTTTAAGCAATGTCAATAGACAACATGAACTGGACCTTGTTAGTTTTTGGACTGCCTCGTTTGAATTCTGGGACGTAAAAACATAGGGGTATACTCACCTTATTGGGGGAAGAAAAATATACAATTTAGAACAAGGGGTGTAAGATATGTAGATACTGGCACGTGGGACAAAAGTTAAAAATAAAGTACCATCTTTAACCCTCACAAATTGAACTCTACATTAAATAGGAAAAAGCAAAAGGAAAAAACGAGATTTTCGAAGTAATTATGAGAAGGCTTTCTTATGATTGTGGGCAGCCGTTCGTCGAATCCATGCGTATTCAATTGGCAACAACTACCAAATCATGGGTTAGGTCGTGTAGGGAGTTCAACTAACCGAAATATCTTTTATTTAACGAGTGCACCCTTAACCGATGCTCGTGATCATCTCCTCATTCCCAACTTTTGCTAAGCAGTCTTCTCATTAATAAAACATGGAGTCCAGAGTAGCCCACTAATATCGTGAATCAGATAAGGCATGAGACTAAGCTCCTGAGGAGATTTGAACCGTGCGATTATTTGTTTCTTGCACTCGGCAATGGTGTATATTGAACGTGTGTTGCGCCTTTAATCCGTGCGCACATCATTTTCATATTTTAATTACTTAACAGTCAATCTCATGAAATTGTCTAGACAGAAAATTTATTTCATAATTGCCAATAGAAATGCTGCGTGGGGACAATTTTTCGTCCGCCCGCACGTCATTGTCATGTTTTAATTACTTAAAAGTAAATAGCATGAAATTGTTTAAACAGAAATCTTATTTCATAATTGCCGTCAAAAATGCTGCGTGCAGACAATTTTTCATCCACGCGCACACCATTTTTCATGTTTTAATTACTTGAAGTCAATCCCATGAAATTGTCTAAACAGAAATCTTATTTCATAATCGCTGGCAGAAATGCTACCATTGTGTTCCTATTCTGGTGTCTCTGTTTTCCTTCTTTTCTTTTTCCCTGGCAGAGAAAACGAACTTGATGGCAAATTGGAAAAGGTGCCACAAAAAAAATAAATTCAAAACAGAGAATTGAACATAACTTCTTTTGAAATTTTCATCTGCAGGCACTGAAGTTCTTTCCGTTGTGTTCGGTGTTTTGCCCAAGAGAACTATGGAGAGAACCCAAACTCATTTGGGCTATAAGCTTTCTTTCGGAATCAGGTTGGGCTGATGTGGAGTGATGCCTCGATCCAGTCCGTTTTACAGCAAAAGCACAGCCCCACAGTGCAATCATCTCATTGGGCGCGTACGAGGATAGCAACATGTTATGTCAAATAAATGTGTCCACATCATAAATCGGCTCAAATTAGCGACTCAATGCAACTTCAGGTGACTTCCTAATTTCATGTTGGCATCCACAATGGTTCGCCAGAATTACATCGGGTCGTGAATTATGAGCCTCGAACTCTAGATTAACTAACGTGGACGGGACAATCTCCCCAATAGGTACATGTCACAAGCTAGATCAGATGCATCCTTCGCCTAGCAATTTCCGCTGATGGCAGATGAAGATTTCAAGAAAAGTTATGTTCAATTCTCTGTTTTGATTTATTTATTTTTGGTGGCGCCTTTTCCATTTTGCCATCATATTCGTTTTCTCTGCTAGGGAAAAAGAAAAGAAGGAAAACAGGGACGCCAGAACAGAGAAACCCCAGGCCAAGCAAAAAGCCCTCTTACCAATTTCATCTCTGCATTTGGTTCCCTTCCCGATACAAACCGAACCAAACAGGGACAGTCTTCCCAATTGTACTTTTAGCTTCACTTCTATCCTTAGATCTTAGGAATGCCTTCATTTTGTTTTTCCAGACATTGTACTCTTTCCCATCAAAGTAAGGTGGTTTGGTGTTGCTTTGTCCTTCGACAATAACCAGTGCCAAAAAGCCTGCCATAGAAGATCTTTAGCTCCGAAGTAAAAACACTTCAAAATAATGAGCACAAGGCTCTGATACCAATTGAGGGTGACTAGCAATAATCACCTAGATGGTGGGGTGAATAGGTGATACAATAAAAGCTTTTACAAAACAAAAATGCGGAATAAATCTATTTGTGATAGAAGTATGAATGTTAGCGAAGTAGCACTATTTAGAAGTCTGAACAATAATTAGATTCTATAACAAGCTTCGAATCTGCTATACAAAAATCAGACTTTAGAAGCACTAAGCATGTGTGCAATATATTATAACAATAATCAATAAGAGATTAAGGGATAAGAGAAATTGCACACGAATATTATAGTGATTCGGTTTAGATCAAGCCTACGTCCACTCTCTCACGCTAACAGCCTTTGAGCTAGATTCCACTATATGATCAACAAGATATTACAACTTTGAATGCAAACACTCAGCGATAGATTACACTATCTCATTAAGTCACTTTTGTGTACTTCTCTCACGATCATAAACTTTTAAGCTCATGAAAGACAAGTGTATAATTGAAGTATGGCCAGACTTAAGAATTATAAATTCTACGCTTCGTCTCTTACTTGCTCTTTGGTGTCTCAATCTCCTTATATACTCCTCTACTTCCAAACTAGCCGTTGGACAGTATCTAGATAATCGTTTTCTAATCTACCCGTTAGACAGAACTATATCAAAGGATTTGGTAGCCGTTGAGTGACGTATGAGTAATCCCCATCTTGATTCTCGGTCGCCCATATAAGCAGAATCTAAGTTTCCATAAGTAGAGCTTCTTCGTCAGGAAAGTTCTTGTCTTCAGGATCCAATTGTCAATCAAATCTATTTTTGTGTAAAATTTAAACTAGATTACTAGCCGTTACATGGTCTGGGTCTACGTCTTGTTCTATCAGATTGTCTCATTATGAACTTGCTTGCCGAACATATGCTCGTTCTGCTCTTTTGTTGTTCTGAACCTATCACGTTCTAGACATGTTCCATCTACATGTAAAGTTTGAGTCTATTCTATTTGAAGTAGACTTCTTAGTCTGTACTTGAGTCTGAACGTATTCTGTGACGTCCTGAAATTCGAGCCCTTTGAGGGATGAGTGAACGCGAATTTCGCCAATGCATTGTTGGTTGATTTCACTCGGACCCAATCATTTCCGAGATACTGACCTTGAGGGGAAAGGCTACTGAGGACAGAACTCGTGCGACTAAAGAACTTGACTTGGGAAAACAACTTGACTGTGAGACTTGCGTAAGGACGATCCTGTAGTCATGTAAGCCGATTTCAGGGACGAATAGAAGTCGATTCGCGGACAGAAATAATGGGACGACGGGTGATTCCGTCTACTATTATCGAACCCGGAACAACCGTATGTCGATCCTTGATAATCGTGTATTTTGAAATAAGAATCTATCCTTCGCAATTTCATGTCGTCAAGGACGTCCATGTGTCAAGAAGTCTTGAACGTGGTTTGGCACGAGTCGGTTACGCGTGAATCCTCGAAGCCGCCTATCAGTCTGAATTATATCAAAATGACATTTGAGCAAAATTGACAAGGCATGAGAATCCAAGATTGGACTTCGAATTTTCGGGAACGTCCGATATGGACTTTTAGACGATGCTTCCTTGACAGTCGACAGTGTCGGTTGAATCGAGTTTCTGGGAAAGGGGTCTTTAGACCGAGGAAACAAGCCTACAGGGACGTGGGCCGAGCAAGAATAGCGTCGGCCTCACGCCCAAGGTGGGACAGCCACCATGGAAGGTCCGAGGCAAGCAAGTGAGCCCGTTGGGCCAAACTGACCATTTACCCTTCCAAGCCCGTTGTCTAACCTTGAGCCAATTTGAGCCCATTCCTATTCATTTTACGGCCTGTTTCCTAGGCCTGCCTTTCACTTTCAGCCCAAGGGCACATTGGGAAATGTGCAAGGTGGAATTGACCAAAAAACCCTTGGATATTTTGAAGAAAAGTCAAAGGAAGAGAGAGAAGATGATGTCACTTGCTTGGGGGAGTGTAGAAGGCATTTAATAGCCTTGATGAGGTCTTCTAGAAGCCCTCACTTCACTCTCTCTCTCCCTTTTTCAGCCCACAAATCGCAGCCCCTCTCTCTCCCCTTGTTTCCCTTCTTCCTGAAATTTCAGCTTCTGACCTTTCATTGAAAATCGAGTTGTTCATGGCCTTCCCGTTGGAATCTCGTCTTGTGCCACCCACCATCGTGTTCAGAAGAGAATTTCCGTTCAGATAGAGTTGGCTGATCACCGGAAAGAGTCGCCGGCCGACCCGTACGGCGGCCGTAAGCTGGCTATTGCCGGACCATCACTGTTCCGCCTGCAGCAGCTTTGTTCCGCCTTTTCCCCTGTTTTTCTCCCATTCCAGCCAAACCACCACCCATACCAGCCACAAGTGGTTCCCCCTCGACCCCCAGGTGCCGCCGGTTGCCGGCCCGCCGCTCGCCGGAGCTCCGGGCAGCCCGTTCAACTCCGGTCAGCCACTTTCCCCCTGAGCAGTGCAGTTTTTCAGAGTTGCAGAGGGAGTTTGAGCTTGTTGCTGCTGTGTTCAGCCCGGGACCACCTTGGAGTGTCGTGGGAGAAGTCCCCGGGTGTCGGGTTCGTCGCCACTGCCGCGTTCGTGTCGCCTGCCCGCTTAACGGGTGAGTTTAGCCCCAAATCCTTATTTAGTGCCTAAACTTGCTTAGGGTTGCGTTAATTAGTGTTAACACTGGTTTAGGAGGGTTAATTAAGTTGTATTAACCCTAAGATAGGTGGTTAGATAGGTGATTAAGATTAGCTTAGATTAATCTTGCTTAATTATGCTTGATTTATGCTTAATTGTGATTATTTTGTGGATTATGTGATAATTAAGCTTGTGTAGCTTAATTGATTGATTAATTTCTGTTTAATCAATGTTTTGTTTAATTTATTAATTTAATTTATTATTAATTGAATTTCGGAAATTACTGTTCACAGATTACTATTCATTGATTACTGTTCACGGCATTGTTCATCTAGAAGTGAAATTGTGCATAATTTCATGTGTTTTGACCATATGAAGTGAAATTGATGTGTCGTGGCATGAATATTCGCATGAATCGTGTGAATTTCACAAAAAGAGAAAAATGGTTTGTTCGAGAGACACCGGAAATGGACCGCCTTTATGAGAAAGAAAGTGATTTGTCCCAGGGACATTGGAAATGGACCACTTTTATGAGAAAGGTGGGGAAAAATGGTTTTTCCGAGGGACACTGGAAATGGACCGCTTTTGTGAGAAATGATTTGAGGTTTTATATGCAAGCATGTGTGCATTGGCTAATAATCAAAGATAATAAGTGGGTTGTGATGGTATGCTTGCATGATCACTAAGTTGAACCCGCTTTATCGGAGGTTATGGAAAGGGAGAGCATGGAAGGGCACGGTTGCGCCTCTGCGGAGGAAGGGCGCCGTAGCACCGTTGCGCCTCGGAGGGCACGGAAGGGCACGTTTGCACCTCTATGGAGGAAGGGCGCCATAGCGCCGTTGTGCCTCGGAGGGTACGAAAGGCATGGTTGCGCCTCTACAGAAAAAGGACGCCGTAACACCGTAATGCCTCGGCCTGCACGGAAGGGCACGGTTGCACCTCTGCGGAGGAAGGGCGCCATAGTGCCGTAGCAAAAGCACGGAAGGGCATGGTTGCGCCTCTGCAGAGGAAGGGCGCCGTAGCGCCGTTGCACCTCGGCCAAGTTGTAGCCCTATGATGTAGTACTAATCGGAACATGTGTGGATACGAGAGTGCATGAGAAAAACATGGTATCATTGGTTCCAATTATGCATGAGGTGATCATATCATTTATGACACGCACACATGAATTGATAACGTGCAGGGTATGGCAATGGCAGGTGAGATTGCTTGTAGTGCGACTTGCATGTGATTGATGAACTGCATCATCTAATGGCCATATGCATTGCATGTATTATGCTGAGATTTAATGTGCAGGGGTATGATATACCGGGTAAGGTTGCATGCGAACCGACTATATGATTGTTGGTTGCATTGCTTGTATTGTATGAGGTTTTACGTGCAAGATATGGCATATCGGGTAAGGTTGCATGCGAACCGACTTTTGATCGTTGGTTGACCCTATCTGCTGTTTGATTGTTGATTACTGGTTATTTGTTGTTAGGTTAAGTGAGAGGTGGTTCTAGAGAGATATCCCAAGTTGAGTTGGTGTACTAACCGGGGCTTAGGGGAAGAACTCGCTGAGATTTTATCACAACCCGTCGTGGTTAACCATTTTCAGGCCCCTAGAATGATGCACTCGCAGTGGAGAATCCTGCCCCCGCTTCTCCAGTGATCGACTTGACGGAGTCGAGTCCGATGGGTCCGAGTGACCGTGGTGTTGAACCCGAGGGTTCATTTTGTACAGCTGGATTAGCTTAGCCTAGTTCCCTTTTTTGGTTTGGTTTAGAGGATGGATCGGCCCTGTTGTCGGGCTTGTAAATCGGGAAAACGATCATCCGTTGGTTATTCTAGTAAACTGTATAAATGAGTAGTGATGGTTGTTCTTGCTGTTCATCCCTCTATCCCTGATTGATTGATTGATTGTTTGTTGGATTGGGGATGGTTTGTCTTCCGCTTGCGCATAACGAAAGATTAAAATGAATGGTCATCGACGAGTTCTGTGACGTCGCTTTCAATTGACCATGGTAAGGGGTTGTCACGTGCTCAGGGTTCGGGGCGTGACATATTCATCCTCAGAGTCTGTGTTTAATAGATTTATCCTTAAAGTCTGAACATATTTAGTCATAGAATCTAGACTTTGTTCAGCTTCAACAATGAGTCTATCTGCTGGTTCTTCAAAGTATATTCCTTGATAATGTTCTTTACACGTTCTATCATCTGCATAACGGCTTGTGCGTCTTTCACTTATTTACTTAATCATCAAACACATTAGTAGCTTTGATTTATTTTGTCATCTTCAAAACATCATAAGGAATTTCCCTAATAGAGACATCGTCGGAGCAGCCGACTGGACTGTCTTAAGCCCGACGAGGTATTTCTTGGACCACATGGGGTCCGAAATAAGAACTCAAAAGATAGCATATACAGATCGATAGTTTGGGGACATTGTACCCACCCTCTATCCCCTAAATTCGAAATGATTGCATAAATTCTTCTTTAAAGTATGTGCGTTTTGTAGGGACTCATGGGCTTCGTAAACCATGTACTTTACACCTAAAGTTTAAGAAACTGTAACAATAGATGATACAAAGTAGTGGTTTTTTCCCCCAATAGTTATAATTTAATGATGCATTACAACGGCATGGAGGTTTTTTTTTTTTTTTGGCTATTTTCACATTTGGTGACCACTGTCTAAAACTCTAGATTTTCACTTGAGCTCCCATTGTGTGAGGCCTAGAGAATTCAAAGTGCAAATTATCCCAAGAGATTGGAGCTTAATTACGTGCATTAATCATGGTGATGATGCAATAGTTGGTTGAATAACACGTGAGATAAATAGATGTGTATATATGAAACATTCAAATGTCTTGCATTTTTTTTTTCTTTTTCATCGATCATAAAGGTTTTTCCTTTAGAAGTGAGAGCATCATATGAATAATGCTCTAATCACTTTGAGTTTTGTCTAATGTGTCGACTGGCTGATGACATACTAGGTATATAAAAGACATTTAGTAATAACTTGTCTCATAAATTGAGAAGGTTTATATTGAGCATGATCTATCTTTCTTCTTGAGAAGGAAGGTAGCATGCATCGAGCATGGGAACTGGGCACGAATGATAACCACTTTGGTTAGAAATTAATTTTTGTAATATAAATAGATTTAATCTATTTCTATTTATAGATGAATTTTGAACAAAAATGCACGTTTGACAACAATATAAAATTTCTCCCTTCGCAGCGGCGGTGGATGATAGGGGGCAACCGATGGCTGTGTGTTGTGGCGGTGGTGAGTGGGTGGCTGACTAGTAGCAAGGATGAACATTAAGAGGAGTTTTTATATCTCATTTCTATTCCAGAAATAGAGAAGTAGAAAATTCTAACTTCTCATTTATGTTCCTGACCTATTTCTGGACAAAAATTTGTTCTAGAAATAGAAAAATGAAATTGCATCACCAAACGAATTTCTGTTCCAAAAACAACTCTGAAATAGAAAAATAATTCTTGAACAAAAATAGAATGGTTATTGTGCAAACCTAAATATTTCTAGATTGTCCATTGCAATAAGACCCTTCATCTTTATAGATAGGATTCATTAGATTCAAAGATTTGGATGACCTCAGGATGCAAGCATTCGGTTCACCCAATATTTCTTCTTCAAGAAATGATTTTCAACGCTTCTGTAGCCAATTCATCAATCGATGTATAATATTTCAAATTTTGATTATTCAAAATACTGATGTATAATTTTTCAAAATTTTGAGTTATTTGTGTCCATAAAGATTTCATATTTTATATTCTTCATTTTGATTATACATTATATAGCAACCCACCAAAGTGTTGGTCTAGGTCTAATTAAAAATTTAGCTAGGTATAGTTCCGACAATATTAATCTTCATGTTTTATAATTTTATTGAATAAGTATACTTAAAATCCTAAAATCCATTACAATTGGGTTGATAGCACAATCAAATTCTAAAACTCATCAAATTGGTTCACTAGGTTAACTCTACCTGATTTGGCTAACGAAAAAAGCTAATAAGTTTTTTTTTTCCCACTCTTGCATGGCTGTTAAGTTAATTCAAGTGTGAACCAATGCCCAAAAAGACTGTTTTCCCTCACACCTTAATTAAGTTAAATTAAGTAGTAAAAAACAATGAACAATATAGAACTAGTGAGCGTTGCCAAGCTTCGCTGGTGACGAGCAATGAGCTTGGCAACCAGCGAGAGTTGGCTGATTGGGTGGCAATGGCGAAGGATGCGCAACATTTTACATGAGATCAACAAGGGTCTATTGACATCTCAATTTTGCCCATATATTTTTTTTAGGAAAATTAATTCAAATATTGGGGATTGTGATATTGATACCTCATGCCCAACCCATTTAAGCATCAAAATCAATAATCCCTTAGGATTTTTTTTTTTTTTATAGATTTTTTGAAGCTTCTACAAAATTTTCAGGTCTCTCTCTTATAATATTTTTCGTTCGTTTGTGGCAATAAACTAACTCACGCACATGCATATTCCCGTGAGCAAGAGTGGATTTTCGTGGAGGCAACGGACGCACAGAAACACACACAGCCGGACCGAAGTTCCGCAACCACAACCTCCATGGACGAAGCTCTCTTTGCTTTGTCGTCGCCGCGGTCTCAAACTCAGCAGCAGGAATTTATCCATGGTTCGCTCATCACACAACCTCAGTCCGCTAATCCATCGCTGTTCGTGGCCAAAGACAGACTCCGAGGTATGTACATCAATTGCTCTGTTTTATTGAGTTGAATCCGGGATTCGTGATTGAGGTTTTGGGTGAAAATAGAATGATGATTGTGGATCTTTTAGTAGTTTAAATACGTTCAGATGTCATTGCAATTGTTTATATCGGAGTTGACACTTCGATTATGACTCTGTGTTCTATTTTTGAATTGATCACCAATCGTTCGTTAAAATGCCTGAACGGAATCGGAATCCAATTTTGAGAAGCATTCTTATGCTATAGTGTCTAGAATGATCCTTGTGTAATGAACATGTTCAACTCACTTACAGCTTCTCTGTTTCCAGTGATTTTAGACAATGGCCGAGATCTCCACATGCCCTGACTACTTGATTTGTTGTTCAAATCCATCCAAATATGTTGTCCTTGATTTTGATATTCTGCCGGGTATAGATTCATGTTAATCAAATATCTAGACAAGCAAAGCATGTGAACTTACGTATACAAAAGGGGTCATGAGTTCGTTTTGACATCTGATGAATTATATTCGCTGGATTGAGATTAGGCTTGCTGGTTATGCATTCTCTTGTTCAACTGATTGGTGCTGTGGTCTTAACTTGGTATTGCTTCAATGAATCTCGATAATTTTGTGCTCCCAAAATTGATTACACTCATGAATTTCCTTTGAGCTGTCACGTGGGCTAATTGAGGATTTCTCAATTGCACTAATTGCTATTCATCATGGTGGCCAGGGTAGCTTTCGTATTGATATGATAGGATAGAAAATTTCTCAAGAAGGAGATGCACCTACTGGCGTGCATTATAATGTGATTTTCTCTTGAAGGTACAATCAATTGTCATGCAAAATACATGGACTAGTGAATTCTGGCTGGAGTAAAGAGGAGATATGTCTTACTTTTGTATCTACTGAGAGCTTGGAAGGTCTTACCTTAGATGAATGAGTTCCATGCCATGAACTAACGTTAAAAAATATGAGGACAAAAGTAAAATAGAGAGCAGTGATGTGTTTGGTGAGTAAAGAAGAGAGTATTTTTTAGCAAAATCTTCACAACACCATGTTAACATATTCTTTGTTTTCTATTCATTCTTTGAGATTGTAAAGAATATGGATCCTATTTTTATTGGTGGTAAATTGATCATTGTCCATTCTTGCACATGATTCTTATATGAAACTAAATCAATACTGGAGTATGTTTGCTAAATTCGAGTGAAACCATGTTGATTTTGCGGTTTATATGCTTATTGTTGGATTAAACTTGTTATACTCTTCTTGTTGGATTAGACTTGTCATCCTTTTTCTACTAGTGCTTTCAATATTATGTTTGCTAGACATGTCTCCCTTGTGAGTGAGCAATGGTGTCTGCTGATATCCGTTGAATACGCTGTTGAGAGCTTGTCTCTGAAAATTGGAGAAGCTCGTTGATTGCGCTTGACAAGGCCACAATCATAAATATGGCCTCTATATCCTTCTCTCTGCATTTTGTTGCCTTCGTTACATGTGTTTCTTCTTTTCTATGCGTCATTCACATCTTTATTATTTCTCTGTTTCAAGGCCCTGCAAAGTCGAAGTTGTGCGGCACTAGGTGAAACTCTTGCTCTTGCCATATCCACATTGCTCTCATCTCGAAAGGTTTGAGTGTTAGGTGAGTTGCAAGTGCACAATATCAACAAGTAATAAAGTGATGAGTGAGTATCGTTCCCACGAAGATTGTTTTAATTTTATTTTATCCAATTACTTACCGAAGGTGATCAATCCAAAATTTTAGCTAACCAAATCAAAAAGACGTGTAAAAAGTGAACTAAACTAATTAAAATACTAAAATATAGAAAAGGTCAAAACTTAAAGAATTAAAAGCTAAGTAAAATTAATTTAAAGCAAATTCAAGATCACAAAGTGTTAGAGCATCTAACTTCACTTAACCATTCATAATTAATTTTCTTAACTTTTAATGCAACAAATTAATTTCCAATTGTGTTGGCGAAATTTCCCTAAGATGAATTAAAAGCCGACCTCGGTCTAATAATCTCTAATTAGGTATGTTAACCCACACTAACCTTAGGTGAATTTAAACTACCTAAAAGCATTAAGTTCTTGTGGAAATTCCCGGATTCAATCTAAGTAGTCCCAACCTAGATCTACTACCGCAGCCACATAAATAACCTAGTGTACACTGACCTAAATTTAATTTATGGTTCAATATCACTATTGCACATGCACACAATCTCCACCCAATATCATGCATACATCAAAAATCATTCAAAAGTTGGCCATACTTCTAAAAACATTAAAATTATGATAAAGAACGACACAATCAGAACAATTCTATTGCAGGAAAGTCTTTGAAAATTAATCAATCATGATTAAGATCCATTGTAGCTCTAACAAAAGAAATTTAGAACATAGTAAAATTAAACTGACAAGAATTAAAGAAAACATAATACTAAATAAAAACAAATTCATCGAATTGAGAAACAAGGAGCTTTAGGTTTGTCTCCTCCTTCTCTCCTTGACAGCACCAACTCTACTAAAATTGAAGAACAAAATCTAACTAAGAAAACTCAAATTTTTCGGCAAAGATGGTGGCTCCCGGACTCTCTTCTTCTGCGGCACAAGAGCAGTTTATATAGCCTCCAAAAATCTGCCCTAGGTCGACTCCTACTAGGATTTGGAAAAGATTTATCCTTGATTTTCTTTTAACTTTATCTTCAATCATGGTCAAATTCTCCAACTATCTGATTTGAGCTGCCTTTTTCTTCAAGATGAAATATTCTGAAAGATATTGCAATATTTTGAAAGATCTGAAAATATTTCATACAAAATAAAATTACGTGAGTCGCAATTAAATTCACCCAAAAATTTCTCAAAATTTAGCAAATATCAAGTATAAATAAGCAAGAATACTCTATTAAAAATAGAGTTATCAATTACCCCCAACTTAGAAATTTGCTAGTCCTCGAGCAAATAATAAACAAACCTCATCTCCAATTATCAATATCCATTTATAATTACGTGAAATCACAACTCAAAGGAAAAAATAAATCCCGTCAACCCAAAATCAATACATAAGCCATGTTTAACCTTAACCATGCAATCCGTGTGTATGTGTGCCCCTTGACTTTCCAAATCATGTATGCTCAAATAAATCAAGTTGATATGCAACACTCTAAACTCAAGATCCACTAACCAAGTCTCATAGATTTGTTTTTCAATTCTCTCTCCACTATTGAAAACTAATACTCATTCAAAAATCAATAGGTCTTTAAGGTTTATAATGTGGCTTGGCTAAAGGGAGGGTATAAAGGATTTTTAAGTTCAATAAACCCCATAAACATATCAATTCTCAAAGCATTTGAATTAAATAGGATTCAAGACACATCATCCATATGCTTATATTATTATAGCCATGCAATTCACAAACACTCAACACTTTAAAGCTTCTATTATTTCTCTTTCTACACTATACGGCGAAGTTTCTTCCTAAGTCCCTTCCATAGTGCAATGCTAACCCATTGAGTATCCAAAAGGCTCACTCAAGTTGAAAGTTAGCGGTAGGGATCCGTATGAGCCGTACTAGAGTAAACATCTTTCACTTCATAACTTGCACTTTTTTCTTTTCTTTTTTCTTACTTTTTCTTTCTGTTTTTTTTTTTCATGACTATTTCAAGCTTCAACATCTTCAGACATATTAAGAATCCATAACTATTAAAGTAGCTTTAAGGATAAACATGCTTATGGGGTATAAAGTAAAGTAATACATTTGGATTAGCATTATAAGGTCATCAAAGAAAAATAGGCCAATTAAGCTCAAAAGGGTACTAAGGATCAAGTAATAAGGTGGGCTTGAAAGGCTCAAACGATCCAAAGAATGCCTATATCACCTTCTTAATTGAGTATAGCATATTAATTTCAAGAGAATATCAAACAAATTCTAAGACTTAGGTGAGTTCTAAAGAATCACATACTTCCCATTGATCTTTTCTAAGCACACATAACTCAAAAGGTAGGGATAAGTGCTCAAAATATGGATTGCATAATCAAGATTAAGACTAACTCATATATCAATAACCAATTGAACAAGATTTATATTCCCCTAAAAATTGCAACAACTCATAACCATGAAAAGGATATCAATATTGTAGATTACGGTTCAAAATCATTATCTCCTATACAATTTGCTTCAAAATATTTCAAAAATTTTAGATAAGCGCAAATATTTTCAAGAATAGCAAAAGTTTTAACACAAAAAATTTCAAAATTTTCGATCCCCTACCCCCAACTTAAAATGAAGCATTGTCCTCAATGTGTAAAAATAAAAAATTATATACAGGCAATGAGACAAACAAATTAGAGTAAAGTTCGAAATACTCCCCGGAGATGTGAAGATGGCAATTGTCCATGTTGAATCATGCCCAAATAAGGTGAGGAATGGTTTAGATGTGTTGTTGGAGGTTGCTCAAAAAAATTCTTAACTTCATGATCGCATGGCCAAACGTTCCTAATCCCTCTCCCGCCACTTTTTTGTGCACACTACTATCTCTGCAAAATAGAAAATTCATCATCACAAAAATTCTTCTTTTTCTTTTTTTCAATTTTTTTTTTTTTAAAACAAAATGCAAACCAAGAAAAATAAAAAATAAAAACTTAAAAACTTGGGTTGCCTCCCAAGAAGCGTTTGCTTTATAGTTCGCAACCGAACTCTTCCCATGCTTCTAAGTAGGTGGAACCAAGGTGATGGCAGATGTTTGAGCATCGAAACCTCCTCCATAGTAGTGCTTGAGCCTATGACCGTTTACTTTGAAAGTCCCCTCATTATCATTGATAATCTCAACAACTCCAAAAGGGAATACTTTGGTGATGGTGTAAGGATCGGTCCATCTAGACTTCAACTTTCCTGGAAACAAACGAAGACGAGAGTTATATAACAAAAATTTTTCACCCACATGAAACTCCTTTCTTAAGATGTGTCGATCATGCCATCTCTTCGTTTTCTCTTTGTAAATTCTTGCACTTTCGTATGCACCATTGCGTATCTCTTCCAATTCATCTAACTGAAGCAATATTTTCTCACCTATTGCCTGCATATCAAAGTTTAGTTTTTACAAAGCCCAATATGCTTTATGCTCCAACTCAAAGGTAAATGGCATGCTTTACCATACAAAAGTCGAAAAGGTGACATACCAATAAGAGTTTTGAAAGCAGTTCTATAAGCCCATAAAGCATCATCAAGTTTCATTGCCTAATCCTTCCTATTGGTATTCACAGTCTTTTCCAAAATTCTTTTTATCTCCCTATTAGATATCTCAGTTTGACCATTAGTTTGGGGATGATAAGCAGTAGCTACCTTATGAGTGACTCCATATTTATGCAGAAGTGACTCAAATTGTTTATTCATGAAGTGTGTGCCTTGGTCACTTATAATAGCCTTAGGTGTGCCAAATCGAGTAAAGATGTATTTTTTCAAGAAATTACAAACAACCCTAGCATCATTAGACTGCAAAGCCACGGCCTCTACCCATTTAGACACATACTCACAAGCAACTAATATGTAAGTGTTACCAACAGAAGGTGGAAACGGACCCATGAAGTCAATGCCCCAAACATCAAATAATTCACACACCATGATATTGTTTAAGGGCATCTCATGCCTTCTAGATATATTTCCAGTTCTTTGCCACCTATCACAATAGGAAACATAAGCATGTGCATCCTTAAAAGTGTAGGCCAATAAAATCCACATTGTAAAATTTTAGTAGCAGTTTTGGTGGCACCATAGTGACCACCGCCTCTCCATCATGGCAATGAAAAAAAAAATGTTAGGGATTTCTTCCTTAGCAATACAACGTCTAATTATTCGATCAGCACATACCTTAAACAAGTACGGATCCTCCCAAAAGTAGTGTCTAACATCGGAGAGAAACTTTTCTTTTGTTGATAATTAAAGTCGGGGAAATATGTCACTTACCAAATAGTTCACAATATCTGCATACCATGGAGTTTCGATTTTCAAGGAAAATAGTGCTTCATCAAGAAAGTCATCCAAAATCGGTACCTCATCGCTAGGGGCATTCGGCAACCTAGATAGGTGATCGGCCACAAGATTCTCGGTTCCTTTCTTATCCTTAATCTCTAAATCAAACTCTTGAAGCAACAAGATCCAACGAATTAACCTTGGTTTCGCATCCTTCTTTGCCAACAAATAATTTAAAGTTGCATGATCGGTATAAACAATCACTTTAGAGCCAATCAAATAAGAATGGAATTTATCAAAAGCAAAAACAATTGCTAAAAGCTCCTTCTCGGTAGTGGCATAATTCAATTGGACTCCATTAAGGGTTCGACTAGCATAATATATGACTCGAAAAATTCTATCCTTCCTTTGACCAAGCACAGCTCCAATGGCATAATCGCTAGCATCACACATCAACTCAAAAGGCAAACTCCAATCTGGTGGTGTCATTACAGGAGCTGAAATCAGCTTCTCCTTTAATATCTCAAATGCCTGCAAACACTTAGAGTTAAAATCAAACTTAACATCTTTTTCAAGCAATTTTGTAAGTGGTCTTGCAATCTTGGAAAAGTCCTTTATGAATCGTCTATAAAACCCTGCATGTCCTAAAAATCCTCGAAATAATTTAACAGAAGTAGGAGGTGGTAATTTGGAGATAACTTCAATTTTGGCTTGATCCACCTCAATACCTCTAACAGATATTTTATGGCCCAATACTATTCCTTCCTGCACCATAAAATGACACTTCTCCCAATTTAGCACAAGGTTAGTCTCTTCGCATCTTTGTAACACCAAAGCTAAATTATGCAAGCATGAATCAAAAGATGTACCAAAAACAGAGAAATCATCCATGAAAATCTCAATGTATTTCTCTATCATGTCTGATAAAATAGCCATCATGCATCGTTGAAAAGTAGCAGGTGCATTACAAAGACCAAAATGCATCCTTTTATATGCAAATGTACCATATGGACAAGTAAATGTAGTCTTTTCTTAATCATTAGGTGCAATAGGGATTTGGTTATACCCTAAATATCCATCCAAAAAACAATAATATTCATGCCCTGCAAGTTTTTTTTAACATTTGATCAATGAAAGGTAAAGGAAAGTGATCTTTACGAGTGGCATCATTCAATTTTCTATAATCCATGCAAACTCGCCACCCCAGAATCTGTCCTAGTTGGAATTAATTCATTCTTTTCATTAGTTAGAATAGTCATACCTCCTTTTCTTGGCACTACTTGCACAGGACTTACCCAATCACTATCAGAAATTGGATAGATAATACCGCATCGAGTAACTTAATTACTTCAGCCTTCACAACTTCTTGCATTTTCGGATTGAGCCTCCTTTGTGGTTGGATGACTGGTTTGTATTGCTCATTCATCAGAATTTTGTGCATGCAAATTGAAGGGCTTATTCCTTTTATATCTGCAATGGTCCATCCAATTGCACTCTTATGCTCTCTAAGCACTCTAAGTAACTTCTCCTCCATCACCCCTGTCAAAGAAGAAGAAATAATCACTGGATAAGAATCACCATCAAGAAAAGCATATTTTAAATAAGAAGGTAAAGGTTTAAGCTCAAGAGTAGGTGGTTCTTCAATGGAAAGCTTGGGCTTCTTTGCACTTGACTCCAATTCTTCAAATTTTTGTGATTTCCATCTCGGACATAGTGGACTTGCTTCTAAAAACTCAACGCCCTCTCTAATTTCTTCATGCTCAATTTCTTTCTCTTTTGGCTGAACCAAACATGCCTCTATAGGATCTTGAGTTGTGGTCAATTCAAACACGGTCTTTACTTTATTGTCTATGGTATCTATCTTCAAGCAATCACTTGGTCCCTCGAGGTTTTTCATGGCTTTGAGGACATTGAAAGTGACTTGATCTTCTCCCACTCTAAGGATCAATTTTCCTTGTTGTACATCAATGAGAGCTCTTCCCGTGGCTGGGAATAGTCGGCCCAAAATAATAGGAACTTCATAATCCTCCTCCATCTCTAGCACGACAAAATCCGCTGAAAAGATAAATTTATCCACCTTTATTAAAACATCCTCCACCATGCCTCTTGCATATTTGATAGATCTATCTGCCAATTGTAAAGACACGGTGGTTGCTTTTACTTCTCCTACACCTAGTTTCACAAACACCGAATAAGGCATTAGATTTATACTAGCACCAAGATCACATAAAGCTTTATTAAAATAAGCATCACCAATATTGCATGGAATAGTAAAACTCCCTAGATCTTTTAATTTTGGTGGTAGCTTATTTTGAAGGATGGCCGAACATTCCTCATTCAACTTCACAGTCTCATACTCCTCTAATTTCCTTTTGTTAGCTAGGATCTCCTTCAAAAACTTGGCATAACTTGGCATTTGAGCTAAAGCATCTACAAAAGGAATATTAATGTGCAACTGTTTAAGATGATCAAAAATTTTGAAAATTGCTTATCTTGCTTGTGTTTGGCTAGCCTTTCCGGAAAAGGAATAGGTGGAACATATGGCATTCGAGATGGCTTGCTCTTTTGTGGCTCATCCTTTTGTTTGATCTCGGTGGAAGATTTGGCTCTGTTCTCTTCTTCTACATCCTCATCTTGATCTTACCTTCCAACTTTTTTTCCACTTCTCAATGTAATTACCTTTGCGTTCTCCATGGGATTCCTCTCGGTATCACTTGGCAAGGCACCACTTTGTCTCTTATTAATTCTCTGAGCTAGTTGCCCCACTTGCTTCTCTATGTTTCGAATTGATGCTTCTTGATTGTGGAGTCTTACATCGGTACTTCTCATGAAATCTTGAGTGGTTTGAGCTTGTTTTTCCACAGTTTGTGTTAGCTTTGCAACCAAAGCCTCCAAGTTGGAATTATGCTTCTCCATGGATGGTGGTGGTGCTCTCGGTCCTTGTTGATTTTGACCTCCCAAGATAGATTAGGGTGATTCCTCCATCCTGGGTTGTAAGTGTTGGAGTAAGGATTGTTTTGAGGGCCCCTGTTAAAATTTGAAATAAAGTTAGCATGTTCAGAAGAAATAGCATAAGGGTTACCTACTTGACAATCAGTGCTAATATGATGTCCACCACAAAATTCACAAGATACTCCTTGAGTTTTTAAAGAAGCAATCATATTGCTTAATGCATCAAGTTTTGCATTCAAAGTTCTATTGGTGTCAACTTCATGAACTCCACTTGGCTTTCGGGCTTGGTATCTCTCAGTTGGCCATTGGTAACTATTGCTTGCCATCTCTTCAAGTAGATGAAAAGCTTTTTCGCGTGACTTGTTTTGCAAAGTGCCTCCAACTGCCGCATCTAGACTAGCTCGAACGGTAGGATGCACCCCGTTATAGAATGTATGTACTTGCATCCAAATTGGCAGTCCATGATGCGGGCATCTCCTTAGCAGGTCCTTAAACCTCTCCCATGCTTCATAAAAGGGTTCACCATCCATCTGCATAAATGTAATAATATCATTACGCATTTTGGTAGATTTTGCAGGAGGAAAATACTTACTTAAGAATTTTTGAGCTAAGTCTTCCCAAGTAGTGATAGAGCACACGGGAAGAGAAGTCAACCAAGTCTTAGCTTTATCACGAAGAGAAAATGGGAACAATCTTAATTTAAGAGCATCATCAGTAACGCCATTAAATTTAACAGTGTCACAAATTTCAAGGAATGCTTCTAAGTGTAGATTTGGATCATCATTAGGAGATCCACTGAATTGCCCTGCATTTTGAAGCATTTGAATTAAGGATGGCTTGATCTCAAAATTGTTGGCTTGCACTGCCGGCCTCCTTATACTTGATTGTGCTCTTTGAATTGTTGGTGTAGCATAATCTTTCAAAGTCCTCCTTGGAGGTGCAACTTCTTGATTTTCAGCCATTGCAATGTGAATTGCTTGTGATTGTTCTCTTCTTCTCCTAAGAAAGGTTCTTTCAATCTCAGGATCAAACTGTTCAAGGTCTTTTTGTTGGCTTCGGGTTATGCGATGCTCCTCCACCTTTTATAGGGAAGTGAGTTTGGCCTGCAAACTAAACAAATTAAAAATAAAATAAAATAAAGGCTAGTCTAAACTAAGAATTGCTTGATATCAATAGTAATTGGAAAATTGTCAAAACAATCCCCAGCAACGACGCCAAAAACTTGTTAGGTGAATTGCAAGTGCACAATATCAACAAGTAATAAAGTGATGAGTGAGTATCGTTCCCACGAAGATTGTTTTAATTTTATTTTATCCAATTACTTACCGAAGGTGATCAATCCAAAAATTTAGCTAACCAAATCAAAAAGACATGTAAAAAGTGAACTAAACTAATTAAAATACTAAAATATAGAAAATGTCAAAACTTAAAGAATTAAAAGCTAAGTAAAATTAATTTAAAGCAAATTCAAGATCACAAAGTGTTAGAGCATCCAACTTCACTTAACCATTCATAATTAATTTTCTTAACTTTTCATGCAACAAATTAATTTCCAATTGTGTTGGCGAAATTTCCCTAAGATGAATTAAAAGCCGACCTCGGTCTAATAATCCCTAATTAGGTATGTTAACCCACACTAACCCTAGGTGAATTTAAACTACCTAAAAGCATTAAGTTCTTGTGGAAATTCCCGGATTCAATCTAAGTAGTCCCAACCTAGATCTACTACCGCAGTCACATAAATAACCTAGTGTACCTTGACCTAAATTTAATTTATGATTCAATATCACTATTGTACATGCACACAATCTCCACCAAAAGTATCATGCATACATCAAAAATCATTCAAAAGTTGGCCGACTTCTAAAAGCATTAAGATTATGATAAAGAACGACACAATCAAAACAATTCTATTGCATGAAAGTTTTTGAAAATTAATCAATCATGATTAAGATTCATTGTAGCTCTAACAAAAGAAATTTAGAACATAGTAAAAATTAAACCGACAAGAATTAAAGAAAACATAATACTAAATAAAAACAAATTCACCGAATTGAGAAACAAGGAGCTTCGAGGTTTGTCTCCTCCTTCTCTCCTTGACAGCACCAACTCTACTAAAATTGAAGAACAAAATCTAACTAAGAAAACTCAAATTTTTCTGCAAAGATGGTGGCTCCCGGACTCTCTTCTTCTGCGGCACAAGAGCAGTTTATATAGCCTCCAAAAATCTGCCCTAGGTCGACTCCTACTAGGATTTGGAAAAGATTCATCCTTGATTTTCTTTGAACTTTATCTTCAATCATGGTCAAATTCTCCAAATATCTAATTTGAGCTGCTTTTTTTCTTCAAGATGAAATATTCTGAAAGATATTGCAATATTTTGAAAGATCTGAAAATATTTCATACAAAATAAAATTACGTGAGTCGCAATTAAATTCACCCAAAAATTTCTCAAAATTTAGCAAATATCAAGTATAAATAAGCAAGAATACTCTATTAAAAATAGAGTTATCATTGAGTATGGATATATGCATGTAAATTTGGTGAGGAAAGATCAATTCAGTACGAGGCAACTTGTAGTAGCCACGGTTCTTTAGGGCATTATTGATTGCTTAAGGGAAATTGATGTCTTGTGATTTGTGAACCAAGTTTTTAGTAGGCTTTGTTTAACAGTTGCTTTTCTTCACTTCTTCTACCAAGACCCCTCTTGCATGTGATGAAGCTTTGTCAAATCGATCTCTTACCTCAGCATTTTTGTTGATACAGAAACTCATTCAATTGATTGAAGCCAGGGGTTAAACCAAAGTTTTGATTTGATATTAAGTCATAACTGGAGTGTGTACTTTGTGTTCTGTTTTGCAACTTGGACGCTTATTCATATAGCTAAAACTTGCATATACTTTTCATAAAATGAGTTGGCAATGAATGGGTGTAAAGAATACGCATCAATTAGGAAAGAAATAGAATTATTGTCATGTTTGATTATGCTTGAATGAAATTTGAACTTGCTGGATTATCTAACTGGAGTTCAATTTCAACTTGTTGAGATGTCATTTTTATCATGTGAACATGTATGATGATTTAGGAGATTGTTATGGTGAACTGGTGATAATTTTTCAACAAAATAACCATGTTGCCTTGCCTTAAACTTGCTGGATATGGGTTGTCATAACCATTCCTTTCCTGGTCACTCTCTTTTGGGTGTAGATTGAATTGATCTGAAGCCCATCCAAGTGTTTGTTCTAGTTACTTGTGATGTGGTGTTTGTATGTTCATGGTTTCTTAATCACTGGGCATGTTTGTTACAATTGCTTTGACTGAGGTGATGTTGAAATTCATGGAGTATCTCAGTGAAGATTTGATTCAGAGGAGGGACCAACAATAAGAAAAGAAAACAAAAATAATAATAAAAAAAGAAATTATGGAAAATAAAAAATGGAAAATTGGGTAGAAAAATAGGTGTTGATTAGGTTGTTAGATTTTAGTATTAGAATTAGCTAGTTTTGGAAAGTATGGATGCATAATAGGTTGTGGATAAAAGTAACTTAAGCAGACTATTAGTAGCAAATCAGCAATATTCTCCGACTACGTGAAATGGCTTTGGTAGATTTCAAGCCCTGTTGCTATTTCGACTTTTATACTACATGCTATTAGAGAAAGGGCTCTCATGTGATGATTGTTAGCTAGTTGTTGGCTAATTTACATTGATTCTAGCAAAGCACTATTGTCTTTTTTTCAATTTACCAAAGGATGTGGTCATCCTTGCATTGCTATAGCCAAGGCCACTTATCTCAAAAATCTCTACTATATTGACCAAAAAAGTAAAAATAAGAAGAGTTTGTGATCTATAAAACAAACTCGCGAGAGTAATTTCAACCTCTAACTCTTGTAGGAAAATTTTAAAAAGCACGTGTTTATTGTTATGATGAATTTCAATCGTTAGGAAATGTTCAAGATTATGTGATGTTGCAAGGATTGTAATTGGTTATAATTGATTCTGATTTTTCTATTAATTCCTAAGTCAGCTAGTTTGTTCATTAGATTACTTCCCTATTTGTGTTTATTGTTTTGGATACAAGTACCCGTATAATGTAATACTTTATTTAATAAAGCAAAACACAATTTAATATTTTCTCACATTCTAACTTGGTATTATAGCTAGATTGTTCCTGTTTTAATCTCAATACATGAAGCCTACCACCCCCAATATTGGTGATCTTAGTGTCAAACTCGAGCTTGTTGATGGAAAGATATTGTAAAAAGTTACACTTTATTGATAGTTGGTTAGTAATGTAGTATATCTTATGATAACTTGCCCTACCATTACCTATGTCATCCATACTATGAGTCTGTTTATGTTTGCTTCTTGTATTCCTGATTATGCCATCGTGTTACATATCTTTATGCTAGATCTAGGTATTGAATTTTATTGCTTTCACCATCCCTATTTATGTCTATTGGATGCAGATCCATTGTACCATTCGTGTACTTATTCGTTGTCTCCAACACCAGATCAAGACATGAGTCTCTCTTCTTGATTTTACACCTTACCCAATCACTCCTTAGGATCCCAACACCAATCTCTCTTGTCCTCCCCCTTTGCTTCCTCCACTTGCCAAGCCCCTACAACCACGCATGGCTTGTGTCATCGACATGCCTACACTACCAATATCAATCGTGAAGTTCCTTGCTCAACCATCTACTGTTGGGGAGGATGAGGGCTCGTATCATGCTCCGTTCGCTGTCTCTACCTTATTGCTTCAATGTCGGTTGTCGTCCCTACTGTTGAGTTGCTTCTCCCTCTCTCATTTAAGGGTAGTTGAGCTTGCCTGAATGTCAAGGCAGGTCTCGAGACCTCGCGTCGAGCTCCTATCATCATCTACAATTAAGTTGTTGACGATGATGAGATGAGAGGGTCGTCTCAAGATCTAGGGATGCCTCCTCCATTTGGCTTGTCCATTGAGATTTCAATGAGATCTCAAAGGCCATGGCCAGATCTGATCATCAATGGTGGTTTTGAGACCTCATAAAGAATTGGCGACAAGAGAAGAGATAGAAAGAGGGAGAGAGTGTCTTGAGTCAACAAATAGAGAAAGTAAAGATGGTCGTGGATGACATGAGTGGTGAGACGTGGAGGAGAAGATGGTGATGACAGGCGGCCACAACAGTCAGAGACGGTGGCTAATGGTGAAGAAAGAGAGAGGGTTGGTTGAGTGAGAAGACTCGACAAATCTTATTAGACAGTGTGGTCAGCACACTGAGGAGTGCAACAAAATATGCATTCACGTTTCCTTTTTGATCTTGTCCCATTTATGCGTTTGTCAAATCTAGATGATTGGTGGCTGCTAGTGTCAGCAACATGACCACAACAGAATTTCGTTGGCAACACTGCCCAAATTCGATCAAGTGTGGCTTCTAATTGATAGTGAGCTCTTGCTCAATCGTGACATCGAGAGTTGGGCTTGAGCTCATGATCTTGCGATGAGGTTGCCTCCCTCTTTGGGATCTTTGGACTTGATTGAAATAGTTACGTAACTATTTTTGATCAAGCTTGATCTCCAACTAATCGCGGTCTCACAATAAAGCGCGACATTAAGAGTCGGCCTTGAGCTAGTGACCTCACGATGAGGTCACATTCTAGTGCACAAGCGCATGAGCATAGAGAAGATTGAGAGAGGGGGGCAAGGGCAATGGCCTAGCCATGATAATTAAGCAATGCATCAATCCTATGGTATAAAGTGCATAAGAAATGAAGAGAACATTGCAAATAAGCAAATTCATCAAATTTTACATGGTTACTTTGTGGAAATATATAGACTATAACTCCATACATCCATTTTCTACGATTTTTAAATATAGATATTAATGTCATCATTGGAAAATACACATAATAGCTATAGGTAGGCAGACTAGCTAGTCAATTTGCTAGCATTGTCTTTGCATGGTGATTTCTCTACTAGTGAAAGAGTTCCAAGATGAAATGAGAAAACCAACTTAGCTACATACCCGTCCTCCTCTCTTTGGTTTCGTAACTTGCCTTGATCAAGTATAATTTCCTAATCGCCATGGTCATGTCCATCCGATCTGTTGGGGATTCCATCGAACATGCAACTCCAACTTCGAATATGGAGATCATGCAATCTCTTATCTTGATCTCTTGTTGTCGATTACCAGCTTCACTCCAAATCCTTAAGTCTACGATGTCCATTGCTCGATTCAGAAGAGCCGCTTGGACAAAGCCATGAAGGTTAAGATTGGGCCCAAAGGCCTCTTCAGTGGGCCTCTTCCCAGTGAACATCTCCAATAATAAAATGCCATAACTGTATACATCCCAGTGTAGAAACCTTATGTCCCATGCCATACTCTGAAAATTTCATTAAGACAATAAATATGGATACGGATTATACTTTTCCTTAAAAACAATTACATAGAAAAATTCCTAAATCACAAGTGTTTTGTTTGATAGCCATTTGCGAGAGCTTGCCAATGACATTTGTGAGGGCTCGCACTAGCTACGCCCAACATAGAGCGATGGTTCACAAGCCCTCATTCACATTAGCGTCGGGCTTGCCGAGCATGGCTGAGGACAAAGGGCCCTCACGGAACCTCCTATTGATTTTTCCCCTAAAAATATCATTCATGTCTATTTATTTTTGTTTTGTTAATTTTATTTGCTAGGGTTGATGTTCAATGCCTACCATTTTCTAAAATGGTAAAAATTTTCACAAAAGTTTGAATGCATCAACCATAGAGGAATGAGATTTTAGAATTACAAAGTGTACCAAATATCAGTAACAACGTATGGACTTTTCTATCTCCAAAACTACTAAGCGCACCCAAAGCTGTTGCATGTTTCTTAAATTGCTTAAATATCAAAAGTGAGTGTGTCCTCAAGTGGGTATGGAAAAAAGAAGAATATATATGTGTGCGTGTGCGTGTGGTGCAAGTCTCGAGGAAATGTTTTAGTGAACGTAGTATATGTATTGAACTAAAGTTGAACAGCCAGATTTGATTGGACATACAAGGAGTAGACATAAGCTCATCATTCTCATAATCTGAATTCAGTTTAATACATATACCACACTATTTTTTCTGCAAGACCGAAGAGAAGAAAATGCTTAGAAGAACAGGCGAAATAACGAACATGAGGAAAAAACTGAGTTGGCTTGATTTTGTGGTTAAACATTGGTCGACATTGATGAAATTATACCTGTAAATGTTTATATCTTGTGTTAATATGCTCTAAACTCGATTGAAGTTTTGGGAGAGTGAAAGTTGCACAGAGCCCATCGTTTTGTGTATTGGTGAATGTTGTGTGATATTATTGTGCATCTATGTGTTCGAGACCACAAACGCCTTTTGACTTAAATTTCATGTCGTTTAAACATATTTTCCAAGTATCTTACAAGTCTAGTCAACTGGAAACAATCCATGGCAAGGGGTCAATAACCTATTGTCAAGAACTTAAGTAATAGGGTACCACGAAAGAATCACAAGTTCTCATCCAATTCTGACATCCTAACTCATTCTATTAAGATAATAGACACAATCCATTTTCATGGCATGAATATAGTATGAGATAAAATACGAATCAAAGAAAGAACATGCAAATATGACATGACACAATATGCTCAATTGGTTTAGTGAGAAGGATTCACAAGTTTTCACCAAAAATAATTCCATTTATTAATCAAAGTTGTGTTGCTATATTCTCATGTTGATTTAAAATATGATTACAACATGCTAGGATTATTCTTTTAGTATACAAAGCTATGAATGTTCTTTTTCTACAAAAGGTTATTGATAGGAAGAACGGGAGATTGTGTTGTGAGAAAGAGGTCTCCAAGCATATAAAACATGACAAAACATAAAAGGATCATGGTTTATTCAATACTTTTAACTCTCTCTCATGTTGCTTACAAGCTAGGTATGATGAATGACTATTGCAATCAACCAAAAACTTATCAAGAAAATATGACAGATTCAAACAATAGAAAATATATGTTGCCTCGTGAGAATTTTATGCATATCCGAATCTCTTTGTCCTTGAACTTTGTCATCACTAGTCACTTATTTCTCCATACTACAATGTATCCTCATGATAGACTTCAAAACGTGAAGCCAATGAAGAAGCATAAGAGAATTTTTTTAGTTACCGGGAGGCACATAGCCAATGGATCCTCGACCGCAGTTGAAGTTGAACTGCCTTGGTCCGAACCCCCATGACTTCAGTAGACATCATGGTAATGATCTTTGCAAGCCCAAAATCTCCAACTCGAGCCACCATGTTGTGGTCCAAAAGCACATTACTTGGCTTCAAATCTCCGTGGACGATTGCTGGAAAACAACCCTTGTGGAGATATTCGATCGCAGTAGCTATGTCAATGGCAATGCTTAACCTCTGCACTAATCTTAGATTTCTCGATTCGCCGTGGTCATCATCTTGTCCTTTGGTCCTGGGGTGCAACCACTCCCCCAAGCTCTCATTAGCCATGAACTCATATATAAGAGCTTTGAAGTCATCGCCATGAAAGTCCACACTTGAACAAACACTTAATATCTTCACGAGGTTTCGGTGTCTTATGGTTCCTAGAGTTTGACATTCTAAGACGAAGCTCCTCGAAGCACCTCTTTGCATTAAATTGAGCACCTTCACTGCCACTGTGGCACCGCTATCAAGAATCCCCTTGTAAACTTTGCCATATCTCCCTCTACCAATCAAATTGGTCTCAGAAAATCTGTTAGTAGCTCTCAAGAGTGCTTCATAAGAAATCCTCAAGAATTGGTTCTCAAACGATAATAAAGTGGAGGCATTGGTTGTCGTCCGCTTCTTTTTGTGGTAGAAGATAAACACACATAGGAGCAACAAAGCCAAACATACCAAACTGCTAGCTGTAACAGATATTACTATAGACTTGGGTAAAGAAGACTTCTTGGAGCGTAGTGATTTGCAAAGAGGAAGATTCAGCGCCAGAACACCTCCACAAAGTTCTTTATTTCCAGAAACCGATACAGCACTTGCATTAAGAAAAACTCCGCCCTCTGGAACTTGTCCTTCTAGTTCATTGAAGGACAAATTCAAGTACTTGAGCAGTGAGAGCTCTGCGAGAAAATTCGGTGAGTGTACCAGAAAAATTATTATTGAAAAGATCCAGCTCTTCAAGACCCCGTAACGGTCGTAAAGCTTCGGGGATTTGACCATGAAAGAAATTAGCTTCCAAGTGAAGCCATTCCAATCTCAAGCAACTGCTGATGGAGGTCGGAATTGAGCCGCTCAATCTATTGTAAGACAAATCTAATATGGCAAGGTTCTTTAAAGACCCAACTTGCAGTGGAAGAGATCCGCTTAAATTATTATGCGCTAAACTGAAGGCGATCGACAAGGAAGAAAGCCCCATGATTTCGACTGGAACAGAGCCAATTAGGTTATTGCTCGAAAGATCGAGCCCAATCAATTGCATGCAATTGCCAAGACTCTGCGGTATGTAGCCTTGATCATGTGTTACATAGGCCAAAATTCTTTACGAGATCATTATTTTAATTCACGTCATAAATGAATATTATTTTTAATATTTCAAATTCACTAAGACTAATTTATAAATATTTTATAATAAATTTCGTGGCATATTGCTATTAATTTTGCATATGGCTTATCGTCCACTTATTTCCTATCAAATGATTTAGTATATTAATATATTACATGGCATCGTGCAATAGGAAGCACCTTAAAAAGTCGAGAAGAGAGAAAGCAACAAGGTAATAGAGACTGAAGAGCGAAGACTGAACAAATTATCACAAAACAATGCTGAAACTAATCGGAGCTTTTAATTTAATCAACGCCAAATTACCAAAAAAATAAACGAGTAACAACATAGAACTCTCGATACCTATTTTATCAGAAGAGTCAATAACAAATAATCCATCGAGAATCAAAGAATCACATAATTACTAGAAATATAAAATAGAGACTTCCACAGTGCGCCTTCCTCAGGATATTTAGATAAGGCCTGAAACTGTACGCCTGCGGTGGAGTCCGACTAATATACGGTCCAACTGGGATAGTCTAAATTTGCTCCCTCGGTCAAAATTGGATATTTATCTTCAACAGGACCAAACGTTCAATTCATACATTAGTTAAGTACCATCACCCAACAAATCAAGATGTGATACCAACTAAAAGGGAACACCGGATTTTGAACAAATCAAAATCCTCCCAATAAGTCGGATTTCATATTACACTCAAACTTGAGGCATAATTTAATAAGCAGGGCATCATATTTCCCATCAATGGCGCAACAATCGGGAAGAGAAATGGGGATAGGGACACGTAAGTTATCCCAACAGAAAAGGCATGTAACTGGCGGTAATTACCCAACAGGAAAAATGAAAAAAGAGAAATGGAATAAGCTAACAACACATACAACGATAAAATAAGAGGAAGACTAATGACAGTCGGGACATGTATATCATCCCAATGCACACGCCCTTCTCTCTTTTAGTCCTTAAATGAACTGCTTGATGGTCTTCAAATATCATTAGCCTTCGTCATAAGGCTTTATAGCCTTTAAAAAGCTTTCTCATCCATAGGATTTGATTAGCTAATGGAAAGCATGCTTATTGAACCAACTCGTTTTATCCGATCAAATTGGAATATTACCCTTCCAATATCACTAGACCTAGATAAATAAAGATTTATAAGAACATCGGGAAGAACATAGTAGAGTTTTGGGAAAATTTCTCTTCTTCTGACTTTGCCTCTTATTCGAACATCACCTCTCCTCGTATAGCTGAGGTTAAGGGTTACACAGGCATTTTCGTCACCAGTATGACCAAGAAGTATGGCCAACAAAGCATATTACAGATTTTAGGGAATAATACAAGACTGACCAAATTTCCTTTAAATGATCTTGTCCCATTTATCACTTTTACCCTTTTTACAAACTAATGCTGACTCCACACTTATTTGATGACATATGCCGCACACACACCACATAGTGCACCATTTCATTTACCAAAAAAATCTAGTGAGGTCTTGATACAGGTAATGTTACTCATATTTCAACGTCTTGCTTGCTTTCACTTTTATGATAAAAACAAGAAAAAGAAATGTCAATTACTAAGACTGTTTTAAAATTTTGCCGTGACATATTGTTATTGGTTATCAAACATGACTTATTGTCCACGGCGTAGTCTGCCATGAGCTTAAGTAGACTAATATTAGTATATAGCATAGCATTCTGCAATAGGAAACACCATAAAAGTTGAGGAGAGAGAGCCAAAGAAAGGAACATAGAGTCCATGGCAAATCGTGCTCTTTAGCGATCTTGCCAGCTGTTATTCAAGGTAATAAGAAAGAAGGGAGGGATGATAAAACCAAAGAAAGGACAAATTGGTGCCTTATTCAATCGCATGGGGATCGAGAAGTGCATGGAGGGGAAGACTGAACAATCCATCAGATGCGTTATATTATGTTCTTTCCGTTGCTGCCCCAGCTCACTATCACATCCAATGTATTCAACTGAAAACATGCCCGGCTAGACTTACAAATTACAAATATTCTCTTCGCGCAACAAAGTTCATGAGATTATATTTATTAGGGGTAAATTGAGATACAAGTGTTCCTTCAAGGTGGTATGCACTACCGGAATTCTAGCTATAATCTATTGACAAACACGGCACTACTGTGAAGGAGCCAGAGTTCTAACGAAGGAAGGAGGCCCAAATTTTCAGTGCATTCACACTTACAATATGTTTTTAGCTTTTATTATTATTACATGTAGAAAATGTCGTTTAAGTTTAGGACTTTTTGGTTTTTTTTTTTTCCACAATTGTCAAACAAACTCAATCGCTGCTTATAAGAATTCTTTATAGGGCTTTTGTCTATTTTGCGAAAAAAAAAATGATGACGGTGTAGAAAAATAAATATCCTTTAATTGATCTTGCCCCATTTATCTCTTTTTGCCTTTGTTGCAAACTTTATTCTAAAGCTTATTGACATTGTGCATCAATTTATTTATTAAGAAATTAGAGGAAAGTCTTAGTGTGTAGTTGTTATTACGGCGGCGAACCTTTTGAGGCTGAGGCCACACGGTGGTTCGTCCACTTATTTTCTGCATAATAAATTTAGCATAATAAATGATGTGACATATGGCCATTAATTATTGTGTATGGCTTATCGTCCACTTATTTTCTGCCACATGATTTAGTATGTCGAGATAAATATATTAAAAAATCGAAAGGTCCATATGAAGGACAAATCGGTGCCTCATATTCCACGAAGTACATGCAGACGAAGATTGAAGACTGAACAAATTGGTGCCTCGTTAATTCCCCTCAATTACGCCAGGATTGGGAAGTCAACGAAGACGAAGACTGAACATTCCATCATCAAGTGCGTCGAGTCAGCAGACGACGATAACTCCAACCAAAAAGAAGAAAAGAAGAGATAAGTCTTTTGGTACCCCGTCAATTGCGTGAGCATTGACAAGTCCATCGAATTCTTTTGGTACCCCGTCAATTGCGTGAACATTGATAATTCCATGGAATTAAAGGCTCGATAGAGGCCGAAATTGAGGTCCAAGCTGGTTGAGCCCTAAAAATCGATAAGTTATTAGGTTTTTTGGCCTCAAATATCACTTTTTTTATATGTTTACTTTTGCCCTTAAACTTGGGCCTATTAGAAGGTCATGAGCACGCGGTGAAGAGCAGTTAAAGTTCACTCTACCCGCTTATCCTCCCAGGGATGTTTCCACCTATGAGAGCCACCTACGATAGTCCTTCTAACGAGGATGTCTTGCGAGGTCGCGTTTTTTATTTTTAATGCGCCAGTGCCCGCATGTCTGAGATTTTTTTTTTCCCCTCTAACTTGAGAAAGCCCTCGAATTATATTTCTCAGAGTTCAAATAAAATAGTTTAAGGACTTACTCATGTCCGTGCTACCTGTTTTAGTATGTTAAGATAAGTATATTACAAAACCGAAAGGTCCATATGAAGGACAAATTGGTGCCTCATATTCCACGAAGTCCGTGCAGACCAAGACTGAAGACTGAACAAATTGGTGCCTCGTTAATTCCCCCTCAATTACGCAAGGATTGGGAAGTCAGCGGAGACGAAGACTGAACATTCCATCAAGTGCATCGTGTCAGCAGACGGTGATAACCCAACCAAAATGAAAAAAAGAAGAAGAGAGTAGTAGTCTTTTAGTACCCCGTCAATTGCGTGAGCATTGACAAGTCCATGGAATTGCAGGCTCGATAGAGGCCGTAATAGAGGGGCTGCTTAAGTCCTAAAAGTAGATACGTTACTAGATTTTTGCTTCAAATATCACCTTTTTATATGTTTATTTTTAAGCATATTTATGACTTTATCCAGGGAGCTTGAAATCTTGGCCCAGGCCTATACGGACCTAAAACTTGGTTGTCCAATCTAATCTGGGCTGTCGATCTTTTTGCTCAACCCTAAAACTAACTGTCATGTGGGACAAAGCATTACATTGTGGGAGCCATCTCTTGAACCTTATAAGAGTAAAGTGCTACATAGTAGGAGCCACCTAGAACCAATGGGAGCCATCTTCAAGTGCAACCACTCGGGGTATATTCGTGGGATTGGCTATATGTTAGGTGAATTGCAAGTGCACAATATCAACAAGTAATAAAGTGATGAGTGAGTATCGTTCCCATGAAGACTGTTTTTTATTTTATTTTATCCAATTACTTACCGAAAGTGATCAATCCAAAAATTTAGCTAACCAAATCAAAAAGACGAGTAAAAAGTGAACTAAACTAATTAAAATACTAAAATATAGAAAAGGTCAAAACTTAAAGAATTAAAAGCTAAGTAAAATTAATTTAAAGCAAATTCAAGATCACAAAGCGTTAGAGCATCCAACTTCACTTAACCATTCATAATTAATTTTCTTAACTTTTCATGCAACAAATTAATTTCCAATTGTGTTGGCGAAATTTCCTAAGATGAATTAAAAGCCGACCTCGGTCTAATAATCCCTATTAGGTATGTTAACCCACACTAACCTTAGGTGAATTTAAACTACCTAAAAGCATTAAGTTCTTGTGGAAATTCCCGGATTCAATCTAAGTAGTCCCAACCTAGATCTACTACCGCAGCCACATAAATAACCTAGTGTACCTTGACCATAAATTTAATTTATGGTTCAATATCACTATTGTACATGCACACAATCTCCACCCAATATCATGCATACATCAAAAATCATTCAAAAGTTGGCCAGGACTTCTAAAAGCATTAAGATTATGATAAAGAACGACACAATCAAAACAATTCTATTGCATGAAAGTCTTTGAAAATTAATCAATCATGATTAAGATCCATTGTAGCTCTAACAAAAGAAATTTAAAACATAGTAAAAATTAAACCGACAAGAATTAAAGAAAACATAATACTAAATAAAAACAAATTCACCGAATTGAGAAACAAGGAGCTTCGAGGTTTGTCTCCTCCCTTCTCTCCTTGACAGCACTAACTCTACTAAAATTGAAGAACAAAATCTAACTAAGAAAACTCAAATTTTTCTACAAAGATGGTGGCTCCCGGACTCCCTTCTTCTGCGGCACAAGAGCAGTTTATATAGCCTCTAAAAATCTGCCCTAGGGTCGACTCCTACTAGGATTTGGAAAAGATTCCTCCTTGATTTTCTTTGAACTTTATCTTCAATCATGGTCGGGCTCTCCAAATATCTGATTTGGACTGCATTTTTTTTCAAGATGAAATATTCTGAAAGATGTTGCAATATTTTGAAAGATTTGAAAATATTTCATACAAAAATAAAATTACGTGAGTCGCAATTAAATTCACCCAAAATTCCTCAAAATTTAGCAAATATCAAGTATAAATAATCAAGAATACTCTATTAAAAATAGAGTTATCAATTACCCCCAACTTAGAAATTTGCTAGTTCTCGAGCAAACAATAAACAAACCTCATCTCCAATTATCAATATCCATTTATAATTACGTGAAATCACAACTCAAAGTAAAAAATAAATCCCGTCAACCCAAAATCAATACATAAGCTATGTTTAACCTTAACCATGCAATCCATGTGTATGTGTGCCCCTTGACTTTCCAAATCATGTATGCTCAAATAAATCAAGTTGATATGCAACACTCTAAACTCAAGATCCACTAACCAAGTCTCATAGATTTTTGTTTTTCAATTCTCTCTCCACTATTGAAAACTAATACTCATTCAAAAATCAATAGGTCTTTAAGGCTTATAATGTGGCTTGGCTAAAGGGAGGGTATAAAGGATTTTTAAGTTCAATAAACCCCATAAACATATCAATTCTCAAAGCATTTGAATTAAATAGGATTCAAGACACATCATCCATATGCTTATACTATTATAGCCATGCAATTCACAAACACTCAACACTTTAAAGCCTCCATTATTTCTCTTTCCACACTATACGACGAAGTTTCTTCCTAAGTTGAGTATCCAAAAGGCTCACTCAAGTTGAAAGTTAGCGGTAGGGATCCGTATGAGCCGTACTAGAGTAAACAACTTTCACTTCATAACTTGCACTTTTTTTTCTTTTCTTTTTTCTTGCTTTTTCTTTCTTTCTTTTTTTATGACTATTTCAAGCTTCAGCAACTTCAGACATATCAAGAATCCATAACTATTAAAGTAGCTTTAAGGATAAACATGTTTATGGGGTATAAGGTAAAGTAATACATTTGGATCAGCATTATAAGGTCATCAAAGAAAAATAGGCCAATTAAGCTCAAAAAGGGTACTAAGGATCAAGTAATAAGGTGGACTTGAAAGGCTCAAACGATCCAAAGAATGCCTATATCACCTTCTTGATTGAGTATAGCATATTAATTTCAAGAGAATATCAAACAAATTCTAAGACTTAGGTGAGTTCTAAAGAATCACATACTTCTCATTGATCTTTTCTAAGCACACATAACTCAAAAGGCAGGGATAAGTGCTCAAAATATGGATTGCATAATCAAGATTAAGACTAACTCATATATCAATAACTAATTGAACAAGATTTATATTCCCCTAAAAATTGCAACAACTCATAACCATGAAAATGATATCAATCTTGTAGATTACGATTCAAAATCATTATCTCCTATACAGTTTGCTTCAAAATATTTCAAAAATTTTAAATAAGCGCAAATATTTTCAAGAATAGCAAAAGTTTTATCACGAAAAATTTCAAAATTTTCGATCCCCTACCCCCAACTTAAAATGAAGCATTGTCCTCAATGCGTAAAAAATAAAAAATTAAATACAGGCAATAAGATAAACAAATTAGAGTAAAGTTCGAAATACTCCCTTGGAGATGTAAAGATGACAATTGTTCATGTTGAATCACGCTCAGTAAGGTGAGGAATGGTTCAGATGTGTTGTTGAAGGTTGCTCAGAAAAATTCTTAGCTTCATGATCGCATGGCCAAACGTCCCTAATCCCTCTCCCGCTACCAGGCATACTACTATCTCTGCAAAATAGAAAATTCACCATAACAAAAATTCTTCTTTTTTCCTTTTTCAAAATTTTTTTTTAAAACAAAATGCAAACCAAGAAAAATAAAAAATAAAAGCTTAAAAACTTGGGTTGCCTCCCAGAAGCGCGCTTGCTTTATAGTTCGCAGCTGAACTCTTCCCATGCTTCTAAGTAGGTGGAACCAAGGTGATAGCAGATGTTTGAGCATCGAAACCTCTCGATCGTGCCATCTCTTCGTTTCTCTTTGTAAATTCTTGCACTTTCGTATGCATCATTGCGTATCTCTTCAATTCATCTAACGAAGCAATCTTTTCTCACCTATTGCACATATCAAAGTTTAGTTTTTGCAAAGCCCGATATCTTTATTCTCCAACTCAGGTAAATGGCATGCTTTACCATACAAAAAGTCAAAAAGGTGACATACCAATAGGAGTTTGGAAAGCAGTTCTATAAGCCCATAAAGCATCATCAAGGTTCCTTGCCCAATCCTTCTTATTAGTATTCAGTCTTTTCCAAAATTCTTTTATCTCCCTATTAGATATCTCAGTTTGACCACTAGTTTGGGGATGATAAGCAGTAGCTACCTTACGAGTGACTCCATATTTATGCAGAAAGTGACTCAAATTGTTTTATTCATGAAGTGTGTGCCTTGGTCACTTATAATAGCCTTAGGTGTGCCAAATCGAGTAAAGATGTATTTTCAAGAAATTACAAAAACAACCTAGCATCATTAGAGTGCAAGCCACAGCCTCTACCCATTTAGACACATACTCACAAGCAACTAATATGTAAGTGTTACCAAAAGAAGGTGGAAAACGGACCCATGAAGTCAATGCCCCAAACATCAAATAATTCACAAACCATGATATTGTTTAAGGGCATTTCATGCCTTCTAGATATAT